>CM026554.1:17353184-22153184 GCA_015143295.1 Tetracentron sinense
ATAAATCTTCGACCCCCAGAGAGGAACCCCGGACTATACACTATCTGATGTTCAAACAGCCATTTAACCTCCCTAGGCCCTGCCGACAATCTCTCCTGACTATCATCACGGAAGAACCCGGGCCATGCAGGACCCGCCACTGGAGACTCCATCCTGACCTATCCCGAGAGGCCCCACGGACGACCTAGACAAACAGACCGACATGCTCCCGACTTAATCAGTCACGGAGGAACCCCGGGCCTTACTGAACCCGTCTCCCTACCTAGTGAATATTACCACCGACTATACTAAACCTTGTTTAGCTTTTCTAACCACAGGTTAACCCAGTTAACCCCAGCCTCCCTTGATTAACTGAAAGTCTTAGGCCTCGTTCCCGGTGATCCACTCCGGTAACACCCCATCCCTTTAGGAACGTTTTCAGGGCACGATGCGCATGCCTATGTCTTGGGCGACCGTCTCTACCAGGAGCGGTAGACGGGTGGCCGACGCGGCAAGGGGGGGGACTCCAAGGTCGCATGGGTGGGAAGCGGTCATTGTCACTGCTGCGAACCTTTCTGAGCCCGCAGCCTTCCCGGCGGCCCTGCAGTCGGCTCCACAGCTGCGACGGGCGGCGCCGCGGCGGGGGCGCTCTGGAGTCGCAGCGCGCGTTCCCTCCTGCTGCGCACCCTCCTTCTCCTAGCTCGCGCCGTCGCTCTGCCCCTGTCCCATCTCCCCCTGCTCCGCGGCCCGCGGGAGGCCCGCAGGCACTGCTGGATGGTTCCTCCTCCGTCCTCGTCTCGCTCCGGATCGGCTCCACGGGGACGGCCTCCGTGCGTCTCTCTGGCCGGCCGCGGCGCTCCGGGCCTCCCGGCGCGCTCGCGGCCCGCCGCGGGCTGGCTGCCGGTCGGCCTCCGCTCCGTCCCTTTCTTCAATCGTCCCTCGCCCTGCCGGCTTAGAGGGCGCGGTCGCCCCCCTCGTCTCGCCCGGCCCGCACACGCGCCGCCCCCGCGAAGCGCCCGGAGCGGAGACGAAAAGGCGCGCGAGCGGGCGGAAGGAGTAGCGCGCGGCCGCCGCGCGCAGGAAAGGGCGCGGGAGCGCTCACACTGAATCAGAGAAGATGGTTCCCTTCTCCTTCTTTCTCCCTCTCCCTTACAGACATGCAAACAATTTTTTTCCCTCTCGATGGCGATAACAATTTCCCTGTACCCTACTCTCTGGCTCCCCTATGGATCGTTTGAGCGTGGTATTTCACTCCCCTAGGTTTCTCACGGTTTTGCGAGTCGCCACCCTATTAATTCAGAAGGGATAAGCCCCTGAAGTTTTTGGATCAGGTCCTTTTTCTACGAGAGAAGATCGGGTAAGGGTTTTGGTTTAATTCCCTGGGGAAGGTGTTAGCACCCCGAGGCTTCCATGTTTCAACTGTTCCGTACTCTCTGAGTTTAGCCCATTAAAGTTTAATCTTGTTTCAAAATGCCGACATTTTTAAATGAACACTATTTAAAGAATGGAAAAGCTAACTGGGGTCGGGCCCGTGTTGGGCTGCCTACGTACTCGCTAGGGTGAGATCAGCCGAGCGTAGTTCTTGCACGTGAGCCTTGCCGATCTAGGGGCTGTGTGGTGTGCACCAAGGGTTTCTATATGGACCGGTCTGATAGACTAGGTTTTGATTGACCAGGAGGGTCATTGGCCGGTATGTGAGCCCGGTAGGGCTTAGGGATGAGTCCTGGCCCATGTTAGGGTTGCTAACCGGGATGAGGCCAACTACCTTATTTAGGGTTGCTAACCACCCGTAAACAAAGGGAGTGAGTTGTAGCCCAGTAGGCTAAGGCGGCGCCCGGTAGGCCGAGGTAAGTCTGGTAGACTTGTTTTTAGGCCCGGTAGGCCGTAAATCGAAGTTAACTATGATTAGAGTTGCTAACCGTCGTTAAGGGGTTCTAATTGTGCTTAGGGTTGCTAACCAACGTTAGGGAGAGGGCCAAAGTCAGGATTATGGTCCGAGTTCAGTTTTAGGAATGTCTCTTTAATTTCCCAAAACTTTGTGGGGTTAAGGGGTGCTTAACCGCGGTTAAATATTACCGGAGGTGTATTTAACCACAGTTAAGTGTCAGGTATAGTCCAAGGTGGGCCCAAGGAGCTAGGCAGGGCCTAAAGTGGTCTCCTACCAGGCCTGGGCCCTTGCAAAAGCCCATAAATAAAACAAAGTTTAATGTCGGTAATGTAATTACCTACATTGTGGACAATGTTTTAAGACTGTGTTTTGTCACTGTTAACTAGGGTTAACAGATAACCCAAGGTGAACCAAAGGTATGGGGGTGTAGGGGGGACTCCTGGGGATGTTATGAGTCTGGTGTGGGACTCAGGGGATGCCTGGAGTGGGCCCCACAGAGCTGTAAAGCGCTTGAAGTAGACAGTGCAAGTTGGCGGCAGTTGTTCTACCGCCAATCTCAAATCAGGCAAAAAATAGAATGTCGGTAGAAGTATGACCGACATTCTGGAAAAAGCTCATAAATAAGGGGTCGGCAGAGGGATCACCGACAAATGGAAAACAGGCCATTTTCAGAATGACGGTACTCAGAATACCACCATTCTGGGTTTTCTTTGAAAACTGGATCCGTGGCCACTGGGGCTGGGCACAGAGGTCACTAGGGGTTCCCTCATGATACGAGGGACCCCCAGAAGGTTCTGTAATGGTTGTGAGAGCCTTGAAGAGGTGCTATACCCGTAGGAGTTCACCACACCTATGGTTTAGGTGGGTGAACACCCTGTATAGGTCTGTGTACCTGTTAAGCAATAACAAAAAACAAGCAGAGGTCCCCTAGAGATGACTAGGGGCTCACATGATGTTAAAGCAATAAGGAAATGGGTAGGGAGTATCCCTACCCAGTACTCTATTTTCTACCAAACAGGGGGCTGCCTGTGTAAGGTGGTGGTGCGCCGATGATCGTTTACAACTGTAGGGTAGCTAGGGACAAGTCCAAGGTGATCCTTAGATCCGAACCAAGGGATCAGAGGGCTGAGAGAGGGGATTTCAGAACAGGGGTTCTCCTCTTAGGATTTGCAGACAGTTTTGAATGGGAGGTGGGTTTGAATTTATAGGGAAGGATCTAAGGACCTAA
Source organism: Tetracentron sinense (assembly GCA_015143295.1). Classification (NCBI taxonomy): domain Eukaryota; kingdom Viridiplantae; phylum Streptophyta; class Magnoliopsida; order Trochodendrales; family Trochodendraceae; genus Tetracentron; species Tetracentron sinense. The sequence goes on from CM026554.1 coordinate 17,356,280, forward strand.
GAGGGATTAAAAGGAAGAGGGAGAGGGGTATTGGACCCTGGTGAGGTCGACTAAGGGCCGAGAAGGGAGAAACCGAGGTGGAGGTAGAGTGTGCAGGGGTGTTGCAGGCCTGTAACTCAAAACTTGAAGATGTCGGTAGAAGGTCTACCGACAGCTTGAAACAAGGCTTAATTTTGATGTCGATAGACTGTCTACCGGCATTCTGAAATCTATTTTTAAATGGGCTGGGCCTCCACATACGGGTTATGGGGATTATTTACTAAGGTTTTTAGGCCTTGTGGGCTCAAGGCTGAGGGCTAGGCCCTATAGGCCATGGGTTTAGGGTTCATGCCCTAAGGGCTCTAGGGTTATGCTAGGGTCACCTAATGCTAGGGTTTAGGACATGGACTTTCTAGGTTTTAACTAGTGTTCACCTAAGGTGAGTCCTAAGGGCAGGGTTTTGTCTGAAGGTGTGAGGGTTTGGTAGGGGAGGTAACCATAGTTAAAATATTTTAACTACGGTTAGGATGGGGTGTAAAAATCGGGTTCTTACAGCTGACCCTCTTTCCTGGAGAATGCCAGGGTTGTGATTCGAACAGGAAAGACTGGAATCATCCTATTTTTACACCGAGTGCATATGGTGAGTTCAATGTAGTGGCAAGGCCACTGCTGGGGAAGGGCGAGTATGCCAGACTACTCATTGGGGCACGATGGATACAGGGATGGCATTGCCCAGAGGTATTGGCTAGAAGGCTTCGATCGAGTTTGATCGAAGAGACACACGGGGTGTCCAGAACATGCAGGGTGTTGAAGGGGGTGACATGTGGGTGGTGTACACTGTAAAGGTACACACGGGATGTCGAGGACACATGGAGTGTCGAAAGGGAGGACATGCAGGTGGTATATGTTGTAAAGGTATACACGGGATGTCGAGGACACACGGGGGTGTCGAAAGGGAGGACATGCTGGTGGTATACGCTGTAAAGGTTTACACGGGATGTCGAGGACACACGAGGGTGTCGAGGATGAGACATGCAGGTGGTATACACTGTAAAGGTATACACAGGATGTCGAGGACACACGGGGGTGTCGAGGATGAAACATGCAGGTGGTATACGCTGTAAAGGTATACACGGGATGTCGAGGATGAGACATGTAGGTGGTATACACTGTAAAGGTATACACGGGATGTCGAGGACACACGGGGGTGTCGAAGATGAGACATGCAGGTGGTATACGCTGTAAAGGTATACACGGGATGTCGAGGACACACGGGGGTGTCGAAAGGGTGCGGTATGTGCAAGAGGCACTAGCTGGATGATTGAAATGGCCAAGAGGCGCTGGATTTTGATCAAAGATGATGCTGAGGAGTTTGGTCATCAGAAGCATGACACTATACAGGGATATCATGCAGGGGATAAAGGCGAAGATGCTTTCCCATGACTCTACTGATTGCGACTGGCGGAGATGTATGGTGTCGACTTCTTCTACTTTGTCTTGCTGGACTGCTCAGTGCATGCTGGTATGATCTGGTCAGGATACCAAAGAGTTGTTTTTGAAAACATTTTGTAAAAGGTTTTAGTCCTTTATAAAAATTTTGCTTTCAACAAAAGAATGTTCAACTGGCCATCAGTTTTGCTAGGAAAGCGCCTTAGTCAGGGCTTTAGGGATCATGTATTCTGCCTTTCACTCTTGGAGAGCAGAGTATGACCCAGAAGAGGTTTTGTCACCATTGAGGATGCTCATGGGTAGACCTGTTTGTCTTGTCATTGCTGGAGATTAGACTCTGACTGGGGAGAAGCTTGCTGGGGGAGCAAATAGGATGCTTTTACTGGGGACATCCGCTGGGGGATGTAATGCCATTGTAGACCGTTGCTTGGGATCTGTTGAGGGATATGACACTGCCATAGATCATTGCTGGGGATCTGGACTCTACTAGAGCCTAGTTTTGGGGAAGCTGCTCTTCCATGCCACTTGTTGGGGATTGTTGTAGGGGATTTATCTGGCTAGCCTAATTGCTGCCGGATGTTGTTGCCAAACTGCTCTTCAGCCTTTCTCCTTTCTTTACCCTTGAAATGATCAAGTCATGGGGTTCGCATAATTTTTGCGCGATGAATCCGTTGCCGGTTTTTCTCATGCCTACGAAGCTAATTGATTTTTGTCCATTTTTTGCCCCTAGTCACAAGACTAGGTCTGGGGATCGTGCGATTTTTGCGCAATGAGGCCATTGATGGTTCTCACTCATGCCCGTGACTTACTCGGGAGGTTTTGTTTATGTAAAGGAAAATAGGTCTTCTCCTGTCATAGCCCTGAATGGCGCTCCTCGAGGGTTTTGAGGATGATATTTCCACTGGGGATTCAGATGGGATATTGCACTTACACTCGTAATTCCTAAGGGATCGAGGAGGACTTAGAGTAGGACAAAATGTAGGTTGAGGGACCGAAGTATGGGACGCCCTGGGATTTCTCCTGTTTGTTGTTGATTTACTCTCCCTTGGAGGTTTTGGTTTGATATAATTGATTTTCACTCTCTGGGGAGGATTATTCTGTTTTCGAGGGGATTGTTTGCTTAAGGCCTGTACCTTATGATTCCTGGTGATTTTTTTTTTGGGATGGGGGAGAGAGAGCGAGAGAGGTTGTCTATGCTCGAGGATTTTGTTTTTCTGGAGAGATTGTCTCTGCTGGGTAAAGAGTCTGGAGAGGTCATCTCTGTGGGGAGTCTCTGATTGTTGAAATGTTTCAACTTCTATTTTAGGCTTTCTTTTGATAGAAACTTTGTACCCATGAGACGATTTGCTTGGGAAGCTGGGAGAATTTGTCTCTGCTTGGGGAGAGTTGATGACTCCTTTGGGGAAAGAGGGACTCTGTTTGGGGAGAGTCGGGGAGTGGATACCCATAATGTGACCGCACCTGATTTGACAGGTTACCTACGTACCTTTGCAGGATCAGGTCATGACGTAGTTCGGCCCAATACCACAGAGGCGAGGGAGGGTGTCCCTGAAAAGTGTAATGAAAGAAGGGTTGTCAGGCTCAAAGGGCTAACTAGTGAAATTTGATTTGATTTGTAAATGGGTTATAGGAAAGAGGGATGATGAGTGTGCCATGGATGGCCTCTTGTCATTTCTCGGAGGAACTACAAGTGCAAAGCGCCTATCAGATTTAGACCCTAAGCATAGTATCTTTTGACTTTGTCCATGTTGACGGGCTATGGGAGGTCTTCGTCATCCATACGTCCGAGTTGAAGGGCACCGCCGGAGAATTTGTCTCGGACGACGTATGGGCCTTCATAGTTGGGAGTGAACTTGCCCCTTGGGTCAGGGCGGTTTGGCAACATTTTTCGGAGGACCAGGTCACCGATCTGGATGCTTCTTGGCTTGACTTTCCTGTTGAATGCCCTAGCCATGCGCCTCTGATAGGCCTGAGAGTGGTTGATGGCTTTCAGTCGCCGCTCTTCGATCAGGTTCAACTACTCATACCGGGTCTGTGCCCATTCTGCTTTTGAGAGCTTTGCTTCCATTAACACCTGGAGTGATGGAATTTATATTTCGACAGGGAGGACTGCTTCCATACCATAGGCCAGAGCGAATGGTGTTGCTCCTGTTGAGGTTCGGATGGACGTTCTGTAGGCCATGATTGCATAAGGGAGCATCTCATGCCAGGCAGAGTACTTGGTTTACATCTTCTCTATGACTTTCTTCAAATTCTTGTTGGCGGCTTCAACTGCACCATTGGTCTGTGGCCGGTACGACATAGAGTTGTGGTGTTGGATCTTGAATTTCTGGCAGAAATCAGTCATCCCCTTGTTGCAGAAGTTGAGAGCATTGTCTGTTACAATTTCATATGGGACCCCATATCTGCAAATGATATCCCTTTTCAAAAAACGCTGAACCACTGAGGCTGTGACGCTGGCATAAGAGGCTGCCTCGACCCATTTCGTGAAGTAATCGATTGCTACCAAGATGAATCGATGTCCGTTTGATGCTTTCAGAGATATGGGTCCGATGACGTCGATGCCCCAAGCTGAGAATGGCCAAGGAGCGGTGAGATTGTGCAGCCTGTTTGGCGGTGCATTTACCCTGTCGGCATAGATTTGGCATTGGTGGCACTTCTGTATATGCTTGCAGAAATCTGCTTCCATGGTGGTCCAGTAATAGCCTAGCCTCAATTTCTTCTTAGATAACATCAACCCGTTCATGTGTAGGCCACAAATTCCTCCGTGAACTTCTTTGACTACCTGTGCTGCTTCACTGGTATCTAGACATTTGAGCCAGAGTAGGTTCGGTGACCTTTTATACAATAGGACGAACTGAATGGCCAGTCTTCTGATTGCTCGGTGGTCTATTTTGGTTGCATCGAGAGGGAAGGTCCCGTCATCGAGATACTGCTTTATGTTTGCATACCAAGGCTTATTGTCTGATACCTCTTCGATCTGAAGGCAATAGGCAGGCTGATCTTGTTGCTGAATTTCTATTGGCCAGAGCATGATGTCTGTAGGGATCTATACCATTGAAGATAAAGTGGCCAGTGCGTCGCCGAATTTGTTTTGGTTCCTGGATCGGTGGCTGAAGCTGATTCTTCTGAATTGACTGTTTAGCAGATTAAGGTAGGCTAAGTATGGGACTAGCCTTGCTTCTCAGATGGCCCAAGAATCATTTGTCTGACAGATTACCAAAGATGAGTCACCGTATATGTCTACTTCTTCAATCCCGATGTCTAGGGCTTCTTTCAGTCCGGCTATGCATGCCTCGTACTCTGCTTCATTATTGGAGCATCTGAACTTCAGCTTGACTGAGATAGGGAGGTGTGCTCCTTTAGGCGAGATCAGGACTGCTCCTGCCCCATGCCCATGACTGTTGGCAGCTCCGTTAAAATATAACTCCCAGCCAGAGTATTCTTGTTTGTCCACTTCTGTATACAGGATGGCTTCATCTGGAAACTGATCATGTACATACACGTAGTCCTGGGTCGGACTGTGGGCCAGGTGATCTGCTATCACCTGCCCATTGATTGACTTCTGTGTCATGTACGTGATGTCGAATTCAGACAACATCATGAGCCATCGGGCAGTCCTTCCGGTGATGGCTGGCTTTTCCAGTAGATATTTGAGTGGGTCCATCCGGGAGAGCAGAATTACAGGGTAGGAAAGCAGATAGTGACGAAGACGTTGAGTTGCCTAGACCAGTACCAGACATGTCTTCTCAAGAGGGCTGTACAGCTCTTCGTACTCAAGCAGACGCTTATTGATATAGTAGATGACTTGCTCTATTCTACCAGTCTCGTCATGTTGTGCCAGAATGCACCCCATGGAGGTTTCTTGCACAGAGATGTAGAGTAGCAGTGGACATCCCGGTGTAGGAGGCACAAGTACTGGAGGATTAAGAAGATACTACTTTATTCTGTCAAAGGTTTCTTGGCATTCTGGTGTCCAGATTGTCGGCGTGTTCTATTGGAGAAGTTTGAAGATCGGCTCGTAGGTCGGAGTTAGCTAAGAAATAAACCGACTGATGTACAAAATTCTGCCCAGGAAACCACGGATCTCCTTTTCAGTGTGGGGTGCTGGCATTTCGATGATAGCTCTGGATTTAGCTGGATCGATCTCAATGCCTCTTTTGCTGACTATGAAGCCAAGGAGCTTTCCTGATGGGGCTCCGAAGACGTATTTGGTCGGGTTCAGTCTTAGGTCATACTCTCAGAGTCTATCGCAGAGTCTCTTCAGGTCTTTTGGGTGCCGTTCAGCTGTCGGCGATTTGACGATCATGTCATCCACGTAGATTTCAGTGGACTTGTGCATCATGTCTTAGAACAAGGCTGTCATGGCCCTCTGGTAGGTGGCCCCTGCGTTCTTGAGTCCGAAGGGCATGACCTTGTAGCAGAATGTGCCCTAAGGTCTGATAAAGGAGGTTTTCTCCATGTCTTCTTCTGTTATCCTGATCTGGTTGTATCTGGAGAAACCATCAATGAATGAGAGAGTCTCGTGCCCAGCAGTATTGTCGACTAGAACATCAATGTGCTGGAGGAAAGTTGTCTTTGGGGCTTGCCCTATTTAAATTTCGGTAGTCAATACACATGTCGACCTTGTCATTCTTCTTGGTTACTAGGACTATATTGGCCAACCAATCAGGGTAGTTTGCAACTACCAGGAAGCCTGCGCTAATTTGCTTCTCATCTTATTCGTTGACCTTATATGACCATTCAGGCCTCATCCGTCTCAGTTTCTGCTTCACTGGTCTGACGTCAGGGTTCAAGGGCAGTCTATGTACCACCAATGCTGGGTCTAGGCCTGGCATGTCAGCATATGACCAGGCGAAGACATCTCTGTAGCTTCTCAGGAAACTGATCATGTCTGCTCTCCTCTGAAGGTTTATGCTGGTGCCGATTCTGACTACCCGGGGGTTCTCTGTGGATCCCAGATTAACTGTTTCAGTGTCCTCCCTATTAGATTGCAGAAGTCCTTTGCTATACTCGAGGAGGTCCCTGTATGGGTCTGTGTACCTGCTAAGCAATAACAAAAAACAAGCAAAGTTCCCCAGGAGATGACCAGGGGCTCACATGATGTTAAAGCAATAAGGAAATGGGTAGGGAGTATCCCTACCCAGTACTTTATTTTCTGCCAAACAAGGGGCTGCCTGTGTACAGTGGTAGTGCGCCGGTGATCGTCTACAACTGTAGGGTAGCTAGGGACAGGTCCAAGGTGATCCTTAGATCCGAACCAAGGGATCAGAGGGTTGAGAGAGGGGATTTTGGAACAGGGGTTCTCCTCTTAGGATTTACAAATAGTTTTGAATGGGAAGTGGGTTTCAATTTATAGGGAAGGATCTAAGGACCTAAGAGGGATTAAAAGGAAGAGGGAGAGGGGTATTGGACCCTAGTGAGGTCGACTAAGGGCCGAGAAGGGAGAAACCGAGGTGGAGGTAGAGTGTGCAGGGGTGTTGCAGGAACAAGGCTAAATTTTGATGTCGGTAGACCATCTACCGACATTCTGAAATCTATTTTTAAATGGGCTGGGCCTCCACATACGGGTTATGGGGGTTATGTACTAAGGTTTTTGGGTGTTGTGGGCTCGAGGCTAAGGGTCAGGCCCTATAGGCTATGGGTTTAGGGTTCATGCCCTAAGGGCTCTAGGGTTATGCTAGGGTCACCTAATGCTAGGGTTTAGGACATGGGCTTTCTAGGTTTTAACTAGTGTTCACCTAAGTGAGTCCTAAGGGCAGGGTTTTGTCTTAGGGTGTGAGGGCTTTGGCAGAGGAGGTAACCATAGTTAAAATATTTTAACTAAGGTTAGGATGGGGTGTAAAAATTGGGTGCTTACAGATCACATAAAATCACAACATCACATAGGGGTCTCCGACCCTTTTTCATTCACGCTAAAAGACATGCATATACTTAAGATAAAAGAATATAGCAAAATAAGGGGAAATAGAGATGAAAAGAGAGGGGTTTTACCTAGTTCATGTTTTTCGAGGCGACTGGCGCAAAAAGGGACTCCGCCAATGCATTTAGGATGTTGAAAAATGTCAAGATGGAGTCTCCCTTTTTCTTCTCTCTTCTTTCTCTCTCCTCTTTCTCTCTCTACCACTTTCTCTCTCTAGATTTTCTCTCTCTAGAAAATCTGAAACTCTCCACTGTTAGTGACCGAATGCATGAGGAAGGGCTTGGTCCTTTAATATATATCGTCCAAGGTTTAGATCATGTGCAGAAGCACATGACCTAATTTGGTGTGGAAAGTAGTAGTTGACTAAGTCAACTACTTTGACCATTTGACTGGATTTCTCATTTTTTCACGCATATGCCCTTCGAAACCCTGCTATATGACACCCGATCGTGATGAAACTTCAGGTGACCGAACTTGGGGCAGTCCGACACCTACTGTAAACATTTTAGGGAAAAATACTGAGTTTTGACAGCTGCACTTTAGTCCGGAAGAAAATTATAAAACCTACTAATTTTTTGATTTCAGACACAAAACACGTTGTCGTTTCTTCATATGAGACAATTAACTGCTGAAACGACAGACGGTCATCCTCAAAACCGACCGGCACGCTGTGGTACCAACCGTATGGATTTCTATTAGAATCCCCAACAATTATGGAGTCCCACTAAATCCAGAAAAATCTGGAATTTCCTGATTTTCTCGATTTTCTTACATTTAAGACTCTCGTGGTCTCACGAATTGATACGTAATGGTACTGGAATGATAGGTGATCGTCCAGATAGTCGACCCACACTTTGTGCACGATTTTTGAGGAAAAATGTTGAAATTCTACCAGTACAATCCAATCCCAAATAAAACCTACATTTTACCAATTTAACAAATAATTAACTAATTAACCTCCATTAAGGACCCATAAATGCATAATTTTATTATATTAAAATTCTGGGTCGTTACAGTGAGAGTCCTAAATGTAAGAAAATTGAGAAAATCAGGAAATTCTAAATTTTTCTAGAATTTAGTGGGACTCCATAATTGTTGGGGATTCTAATAGAAATTCATTCGGCTGGTACCACAGTGTGCCGATCGGTTGTGAGGATGACCGTCGGTTATTTCAGCAGTTAATTATCTCATATAAAGAAACGACAGTGTGTTTTGTGTCTGAAATCAGGAAATTAGTGGGTTTTGCTGTTTTCTTCCAGACTAAAGTGTAATTGTCAAAACTCAGTATTTCTTTCCAAAAATTTTACAGTGGGTGTCGGGCTGTTCCAAGTTCGGTTACCTGAAGTTTTGTCAAAATCGGATGTCATTAAGTAGGACTACGGAGGCTGTACACAGGACAGAAGGCGGAAAAATAGTCAAACGGTCAAACCATTGACTTGGTCAACGGGACCGTTTATTATGGTCATGTGCATAGCACATGACCTTATCTATAAAATGGAGGCTAGCCTCCCTCGTTTCTCACGTTCTATAAACAGGAGAAGGTTCTGCCACAGAATATTTTAGAGAGAAAGTGAGGAGAAAGAAAGGAAGAGAGAGAAAGGGAAAGGGAGGTCCCCTTGGGGTTTTTCAACGTTCCCGACGCGCTGGTGATGTCAGTTTCTTTTCCTGACATCTCGATTTATGTGTAGAGAGAGAGAGAAAAAGGTAGAGAGAGAAAGTGGAGATAGAAAGTTGCATGCGCTCTACCCCGGAGTTGATTGTCGTAGGGTACGCGTTGGCGACATCCATTTTTGCCTGTGAGACCTTGAAACGCGTGAACTAGGTAAAACCCCTTTCTTTTTTTCACTTTTTCCCCTTATTTTCCTATATTCTTTTATGTGGAACATATGTATGTCTTTTGGCGTGAATAAAAAAGGGTCAGAGACCCCTATGTGATGTGCTGAAGGGTTGGATACGTGAAAAATGAGTTGAGGGGTGTAGCCCTCGGTCTCGGGTATCAAAACCCTAAATTTAGGCTCACTGTGTGAATGGTGTGGATGGGAAAAGGGTCGGCCCCTATGTGATGTTGTGATTTTATGTGGACCATCAGGGAGCCTAGATCGGATTCCGGGTAAATTGTATCGCCACTTTAGGGTGACGAAAAGTTATTTTGTATGTCGTATAAGGCTATGGAGACATCCATTAGCCTGGAAACGTTCCCTAACAGGTAGTGTGTTACCGGAGTTGGTTCACGGGCTCGAGGCCCAAGTATTTCAGTTAATCAAGTGAGGCTTGAGTTAATTAGGATTAACCTGTGACTAGAAAATCTAACCAGGGTTAAGTATAGTCCGTGGTTCCTCTTTGAGTAGGTCAGGAGAGATGGTATCCAGGAAGGCCCGGGGTTCCTCCGTGACTGATAGTCAGGAGATGTCGGTCTGTTTGACTAGGTCGTCCGTGGTGCCTCCTGAACTAGGTCAGGAGTGCCGGTGTCTTGCATGGCCCGTGGTTCCTCCGTGATTGATAGTCGGGAGATGTCGGAGTCCTAGGGAATTGAAAGTGGCTGAACATCATGTAGTGTATACTCTGGGGTTCCTCTCAGGTTGGGTTAGAAGATGTCGGCACTGTGTCTATCCGGGTCCCTTCTTGGTGGAATGTCAGGAGATGATGACATTGGTAAAGATGTCGGGGTTCCTCCGTAGACTAGCCAGAAGATGATGGTAAGCAGGTTGGTCATGGTTCCTTCTTGACTGATAACCATGGCAATGGCGGCGAATACATGGTAGATGTTACCAGTCCGTTGAATGGAAAAGTATGTTCTTATTGGATGAATGCCCATATTGTGTGTGTAAGCTTCAGATACGAAGTGGTCTGAGTCGGCATACTCAGGGTTGGTGTATTTTTCTGAGTTGGTGTACTCAGGGTTTGATATGGAATCGTTAGATTCCAGGTGAGTTGGGATGGTATACCCAAGGTTTGGTCGTGTTCGGGTGAAAGCCAGAACAGTGTGTGTGCGCTAAATGGCTCTATGTATGGTTATGATTTAGAGACCTTAAGTTGAACATTTGTGTGTTGTGTCCAGTTAATAGAGTCTCAAGACTCGAAATGAAACATGATTGATGATTGAAATGATAACTTGGTAATATGAATACATTCATAACTGAACTCCATAATTGGAAAGTAATGTAAGGTCGAGAACCTTGGTTAGGGTGACGCAACCCTAAGTGTCATTGGGTCACAGTTTATTATATACTGCTCTATTTTACTGTAACATGCAAATTGAACTATTTATTATATCATTATTGATACGTGTTATTATGTGGAAAATAGTTTAGAAGGATTGCGGTTTTATTGGGCTTCATAGCTCACTGACTTTTTATGTCAGCAGATCTCAGAGCTGCTGACTAGTAAGTGAAAAGTCCAATTGGATATTTCGGAAGCTTGTACAAATTGTACCCGACGTGATAGAGGCGCCTACTTTTATAAAACAAACTTGATGTAAATAATACAGGTATATGGTTTGTACGATGGCTGTTGTGATGACAGGTGTTATTTACTTTTCGGAGGCATCTGATAAGTGTTTAAATTTCCTGCATTTTCACGGGTAAAGTCTTCCGCTTGCGTGATTTGATGAACGGACACGCGTCTCAGAACTTGATTCTCTAGGCGTTGGTTCGGAGCGTCACATACCCATCTTGAAAAAGTATAATGTACAGGCTTTCTTTAAAATCATTCTTTGCAAGGGGATATTAATGTGAACAAGGATTTTCGGTCCTGCCCACAATAGAGGAATGCTGTCCTAGCGATGTGGTTGGTTGATTTTATGTTTAGAGTCCCCACTTATTTATTCGGTAGGGATAAGTCCCATGATAATGGATAAGGTCTTGGTCTGCTTAGAAATCTAGGCAAGAGGTTTGATTAAGCCTGGGGAAGGTGTTAAGTACCCGACACTTCTGTTTTACAACGGTTCCCTACTTATTAGGTTTAAGCTAATTAAGATCAAGTTGTTATTCAAATGCCTGAGATTTAGTTTATATTAACCCAAGAAGGGAAAAACTAAACTAGGGTCGGGCCTGAGTTGGGCTACCTACGTACTAACTTTGGGGTGAGATCCGACTAAGTTTTGTTTTGGCACATGAGCCCGTGCCAAGGCTAAAGGGTGTGTTGTGTGTGCACCAAGGGTGGCTTACGGTTTAGTCTGGTAGAGTGGGGATGAGTTGACCTAGTTGGTGAAGTGCTTGGTTTAGTTGATTGGGGTCGGTAGGCCAAGGTTGAAGCCCAATAGGCTTAGGCCCGATAGGTTGAGGGGGAGTCCGGTAGACTAGGGTTTAACCCGGTAGGCTATGGCTAGACCCGGTAGGCCAAAGGTAAGCCTGGTAGGCTTAGGGTTTGGCTCGGTAGGCTTAAGCTCGGCTCGGTAGGCCAAGGGTAAGCCCGGTAAGCCTACGGTAAGTCTGGTAGACTAAGGATGAAGCCTGGTAGGCTAAGACCCGGTAGGCCAAGGATAAGCCTGGTAAGCTTAGGGTTCGGCCCGGTAGGCCTAGGGTTAGCCCAGTAGACTAAATTCGGCCCGGTAGGCCTAAGAGCAAGATCCAAGCAATTTATGGTCCTTAAATGTTTGATTGAGGACTTTTAGGTGTTTTTTCCAAAATTTCCCAAGTTAAGTAGGTTAACCATGGTTAAGACATGGGTTTTAACCATGGTTAGTTCGGATAGCTGTGGTTGGACACTCTACAAGTTGGATTTGGATTTAGAATGCCTTTTGAGGATTTTAACCAAGGTTTAAATAGGCTTAACCATGGTTAAACCAAAGGTTAAAGATGGTTAGGCTCATTTTAACCATGATTAGGCATGAGTATGACCCAAAAATGATATTTTCTATCATTTTAGAATTTTTGGGATTTTTGAAGATTTTTCCATGTAGGTTAGTTCAACTAACCATGGTTAACTTTTAACCGGGGTTAGTTTAACCTGTGGTTAGGACAAGGTAAGGCTGGGCCAGCTTGGTCTGGGTCCTAGGGGTCAAGGCAAGTCACGTGGAGGCCCTCATGTGCTGTGAGTCCACTGAAAAGGCCCAAACAACCAAGAAACCAAACTGTCGGCAATGGGATTACCGACACAAATAGTGATTTTTTCTTATTTTTAAAGGGCCATAGTTTTGGTTAGGCAAGGAGTTGTGGGCCTCACAATATATGATTTTGAAACCTGAGATGAGGGGAAGATAATGGGCCTGGTTTGGGCCTCAGGGGTTGCCTGGTGTGGGTCCCATAGTGTGCCAAAGGGGCCTGAATCTCAGTTTACATAAAATCATGAGTGTCGGTAGTCTGATTGCCGACACTCTAGACAGTTACTGATTTGTGAACTTTTAACCCTGGTTAGGCTTAACCATGGGTCTGGGTGTCTTCATAAAAGTTGTAGGGAAGGTCAAGGGGAACCTAACCCTGGTTTTTTTTGGCTCAAGGGAATCTCAAGTGGGACCCACAACCCATGAAAATAGTAAGCAATGGGTTGTCGGCACTGAGATTGCCGACACTCCTGATTTTTTCAAAATTTGTATATTGCCTTAGGGGCTGCTAAGGGGATGCAACCCGGGACTTCCCCATGACATGAGGAGCCCCTAGAAGACCACTGAAGTGACCGTGTGCCCTAGGGGAGGTTTCCCAAACCTAGGATGGTGGGAGAGACCTCCCCATGCGGGTGTACCTACAAATCTAAAGGCAAAGTCCCTTGTAATGGACTAGGAGCTCACATGTATGTCATAAAAGAAAAGGGAGGTGGGGTAAGGGGAAGCCCTACCCTACTGGTTCACTTCTGAATGGCTGGTGGCTGAATGGTGGTCCTGCAGGTGGTGGTGGCATCGGGTGATTCTACTGCAAACACCGGTAGAGCTCTGGGAGGCTACTGTAGGGCTAATGAGGGTGCCTAACAGACCTAGGGAGGGGGCTTAACACTTGCACAGGGGTTCGGATTAAAGTTTTTTGGATTGTACTTTTGAGCTTGGGGGTGGTCCACCTTTATAAGGGAGGCCATGGGGTCACATCCGGTATTAGGACGAGGCTTGGTGGATCACTCATGAGCTAGAGAGGCCGCCTGCAGCCGAAGAGGGGTGGTGCAGGGCATGCCTAATCTTGCAGGGGGTAGCATGCAGTGAATACTGGAACCCAGGTATGTCAGTAAAAGCTTTACCGATATTCCCAAATCAAAGTAATTCGAGAGTGTCGGTAAAGACTTTACCGACACCCAGAGGTTTTTGCCCAGCAGGCCTCGGCCTAGACAAGCACACGGACAGGGGAGTTGGTATTTGAATTTTAAAGGGCCTGGGCTTGGGCCGAGGTCGAGACCTTGATCCTTAGGGGGTGTTGAACCTAGGGCTTGAACCCTAAGGGCCTAGGGCTTGTCTAGGGTTTGGGTCTATTAGGGCTAGGCTAGGGCTAGGCTAAGGCTAGGTTAAGGCTAGGCTAGGGCTAGGGCTAGGGCTAGGTTTGGATGGGGATTAATCATGGTTAAGAGGCTTAACCATTGTTAATCAGGGGTGTATAAATTGGGTGCTTACAATCAATATACCCTTTTTAAATCATACTTTGCGAAACTTTACTTTCCAAGGAGGTATCACATACCATTTTTCCAAAATCGTACGTAACAAAGGGGTATAACATACCCCTTTTCAAAAATCATGCTTTGAGAACCTTAAAAATACAATAACATATGCTTTTCATTGCCCTTATACTTAACAAAACTCTTCCCATGTTAAAAACCCCAAAAGTTCCATGCTTTTCATCAAATCCAAAGCTTTTCATCTTACTTTTCATCATTTGTTCGATACAAAATTGTTCTTCATTAAAACCATGTTTGATACATCACATTAAATACATAGAGCACAAGCTTAGACCGGATCCTACGGTCTAAGCAATTTAGAAAGCTTGTGGAAGCGGGAACAAGCTTGGGAATGACTTCAGAGTCAAAATCCAAGCACCATTTCGATTCCTAACCAAGACCCTTCACAACCCTAGCTTCTTCCTTCTCTCTCTCTCTCTCTTTACTCTTTCTTTTCTTTCCCTTTAGAGGTTAGTAGCTCAAACCCCACGAATTGGGGTTTACATAGTGTAAGCATCCAATTTTTAAATTCCTATCCTAACAATGGTTAATGACTTTTTATGTGACGCCCCGAACCCGCGCCTAGGGAATCAAGTTCCGAGACGCGTGTCCGTTCGTCAAATCATGCAAGCGGAAGACTTTACCCGTAAAAATACGGGAAATTTAAACATTTATCAGATGCTCCCAAAAAGCAAATAATACCTGTCATCATAATAGCCATCATATAAACCATATACCTGTATTATTTACATCAAGTTTGTTTTACAAAAGTAGGCATCTCTATCACGCCAGGTACAACTTGTACAAGCTTCCAAAATATCCAGATAGATTTTTCACTTACTGGTCAGCAGCTCCAAGATCTGCTGACACAAAAAGTCAGTGAGCTATGAAGCCCAATAAAACCACAATCCTTCTAAACTATTTTCCAAATAATAACACGCATCAATAATGATATAATAAGCAGTTCAATTTGCATGTTACAGTAAAATAGAACAGTATATAATAAATTGTGACCCAAGGTCACTTAGGGTTACGTCACCCTAACAGAGGTTCCCGACCTCACATTACTTTCTAATTATGAGGTTCAGTTATGAATGTATTATATTACCAAATTATCGTTTCGATCATCAATCATGTTTCATTTCGAGTCCTAAGACTCTATTAATTGGCCACAGCCCACAAATGTTTAGCTTAAAGTCTCTAAATCATAACCATAATACATTGAGTCATTTAGACTCACACACGCTGTTCCGGCTTTCACCCGAACATGACAAAACCTTGGGTATACCAACCCAACTCACCTGGAATCCGATGATTCCATACCGAACTATGAGTCCACCAACTCAAACAAATACACCAACTCTGAGTATACCAACTCAGACCACTTCGTATCCGAAGCTTACACACACAACATGGGCATTCACCCAATAAGAACATTTTTCCATTCAATTGACTGGCCACATCTACCGTGTATTCGCCGCCATCGCCCTGGGTATCAGTTATGAAGGAATCCCGACCAACCTGCCTACCGTCATCTTCTGGCTAGTCTACGGAGGAATCCCGACATCTATACCAATGCCGACATCTCCTGACGTTCCACCAAGAATGGACCACGATAGACACGGTGCCGACATCTTCTAACCTACTCAGAGAGGAACCCCGGACTATACACTATCTGATGTTTAGCCACTTTAAACTCCCTAGGACTCCGACATCTCCTGACTACCAGTCACGGAGGAACCACGGGCTATGCAGGACACCGCCACTCCTGACCTAGTCCAAGAGGCACCATGGACGACCTAGACAAACAGACCGACATCTCCCGACTATCAGTCACGGAGGAACCCCGGGCCTTACTGGGCACCGTCTCTCCTGACCTAGTCAAAGAGGAACCACAGACTATACTGAACCCTTGTTAGATTTTCTAACCACAAGTTAACCCCAGTTAACCCAAACCTCGCTTGATTAACTGAAATACTTGGGCCTCGCGCCCGTGAACCAACTCCGGTAACACACCGTCCCGTTAGGGAGCGTTTCCAGACTAATGGATGTCTCCATAGCCTTACAAGACATGCAAAACAACTTTTCGCCACCCTAGGGTGGCGATACAATTTACCCGGGACCCGATCGGGGCTCCCTGAGGGACCACATAAAATCACAACATCAGATAGGGGTCTCCGCCCCTTTTTCATTCATGTTAAAAGACATGCATATACATCACATGAAATAATATAGCAAAATAAGCAGAAAAAGTGAAGAAAAGGGAGGGGTTTTACTGTTTCACACGTTTCGAGGCCTCGTAGGCAAAAACAGATGTCACCAACGCGTTCCCAACGACGATCAACCCCGGGGTAGAGCGCATGCAACTTTCTCTCTCCACTTTCTCTCTCTACCTTTTTCTCTCTCTCTCTACATGCAAAACGAGACGCCGGAGAGAAAATCGGACGCCGGCAACGCGTCGGGGACATCGAAAAACCTCAAGGACCCACTTCTCTCTTCTTTCTCTCTCCTCTTTCTCTCTCTTCCTTTCTCTCTCCTCACTCTCTCTCTAAAATCTGCTGTGGCAGAATCTCCCCCTCTGTTTACAGAACGTAAATAATGGGAAAGGCTGGCCTCCTTTATATATAGATAAGGTCATGTGCTATGCACATGACCATATTTAATAGTCCCGTTGACTAAGTCAACGGTTGACCCATTTGACTATTTTTTTTTCTCTTATGTATACGGCCTCCGTAATCCTACTTAAAGACATCCGATTTTGACGAAACTTTAGGTGACCGAACTTGGGGCAGTCCGACACCTACTGTAAAAATTTCGGGGAAAAATACTGAGTTTTGACAGCTACACTTTAGTCCGGAAGAAAATTACAAAACCCACTAATTTCCTGATTTCGAACACAAAACAGGCCGCCGTTTCTTCGTTTGAGATAACTAACTGCCGAGACGACAGACATTAGTCCCCACGGCCGACTGACATGCATTAGTACCAACCGCACGGATTTCTATTAGGATCTCTAACAAATATTGGGTCCCACTTAATCTCTGGAAGTATGAAAATTTCCCATTTTTCTCAATTTTATCACACATAATGGCCCCGCGGTCCCGCGAAATGATACTTGAAGGAACCGATACGATAGGGGTGTGTCCCGGCAGTCGACCAGCACACTGTGTGCGATTTTTGCCAAATGATACTGAGATTTCCTTGGTGCACTTCAACCCTGAGCAAAATCCCCTTCTTATTAATTTAACAAATAATTAACTAATTAACCTTCATTAAGGACCCATAAACACATAATTTTATTATATTAAAATTCTGGGTCGTTACAATCTCCCCTCCTTACAAAAATTTCTTCCTTGAAATTTATATATACACTAGTCATCAAATAACTGAGGATGATTGCTTCTAATGACATCTTCAAGTTCCCATGTGGCTTCCTCTATGCTATGGTGTTCCCATAAAACTTTAACTAGCTTAATCGTTTTGTTTCGTAACACCTGTTCCTTGTGGAACAAAATTATCACTGGCTTTTCTTCAAAAGTTAAGTCCTCTCTGACTTGAATTAGTTTATATCGTATCACGTGCGAGGGATCATGTACATATTTTCTCAACATGGATATGTGGAATACATTGTGAACCCTTGCCAGCTCTGGTCGTAACGCCAAACGGTAGGCTACACCTCCTATTTTAGCCAAAATCTCAAAAGGTCCAATGAATCGCGGACTTAACTTTCCCCGCTTTCCGAATCGTACACTACCTTTTGATGGAGAGATTTTCAAGAAGACATGGTCGCCAACTTGAAACTCTAAGTCTCAGCGCTTTCCATCTACATAGCTTTTCTGTCGACTTTGTGCAGATAATAACCTCGATCGAATCAACTCGATCTTCTTTGTTGTTTCTTGAACCAACTCAGGTCCCAGTAGTTTACGCTCCGCTACTTCAGTCCAACATACTGGTGACCGACAACTCCTGCCATACAAGGCCTCGTAAGGAGCCATTTGAATACTTGCCTGATAACTGTTATTATATGCAAACTCGATCAATGGCAAGTGATCATCCCAGTTTCCTTGAAAGTCCAGACTGCAAGTGCGCATCATATTTTCTAGAGTTTGTATTGTGCACTCAGACTGTCCATCGGTTTGCGGATGATAAGCTGTACTCATGTTTAGCAGCGTACCTAAAGCTTCTTGCAAGCTGCTCCAGAATCGGGAAGTAAATCGCGGATCGCGATCTGACACAATAGATACTGGCACACCATGCAGCTTCACAATCTCCTTGATGTACAACTTTGATAAATTTTCCAAGGTTATGGTATCCTTTATAGCAAGAAAGTGAGCCGACTTCGTCAATTGATCAACTATCACCCAAACGGCATCATGTCCACTCCTTGTTTTCGGTAACCCCACCACAAAATCCATCGTAATGTGCTCCCATTTCCACTAGGGAATAGGCAATGAATTTAACAATCCAGGTGGTTTCTGATGTTCTGCCTTGACTTGCTGACAAACAAGGCATCGAGATACATACTCTGCAATTTCTCTCTTCATGCCTTTCCACCAGTAGTTATTCTTCATATCCTGATACATCTTTGTACTTCCGGGGTGCACCGCAAAACGAGATCGATGTGCCTCATTGAGCAGTTCATTCTTCAACTCAGGATTTCTAGGCACACAGATTCGACCTTTGAATCGAAGTATTCCATCTTCAGATTCTTCAAAATCACCCATTTTTCCTTGAAGAATCTTATCTCTGATAACTTTGATCTCCTGATCTTCCAACTGTGCTTCTTGAATCTTTTGTAATAACACTGGCTTGGCCTGAATACTAGCCAACTTGGCACTATTACCCTGAACTCCTAGACTCAGATTCCAACTCTTGAATTCTTCGATCATCTTCCATCGCTCGGCCCTCATATATGCTACAGATCCAACTGTCTTTCTACTCAGGGCATCAGCAACGACGTTACCCTTACCAAGATGATACTGGATTACATAATCATAATCCTTCAAGAATTCCATCCATCTATGCTGTCGCATATTGAGTTCCTTTTGGGAGAATAGATACTTTAAACTCTTGTGATCACTATAGATCACCAACTTCTCTCCATAAAGATAATGTCTCCAAATTTTTAGTGCGAATACTACCGCAGCTAACTCCAGGTCATGCGTGGGATAATTTCGTTCGTGAATCTTGAGTTGTCTCGAACCATAAGCAATGACCTTTTTGTTTTGCATTAAGACACAACCGAGTCCCTTACTGGAAGCATCGTAATACACCTCAAATCCTCCAGATCCTGAAGGAGTTGTCAATACTGGAGCGGTTGTTAATCTCTTCTTTAATTCTTGAAAGCTTCGCTCCCGAGATGCCGTCCATTCGAACTTCACATCTTTCTTAGTCAATTCCGTTAATGGAGCTGCTATCTTCGAGAAACCTTCTACAAATTTGCGGTAGTACCCAGCCAATCCCAGAAAACTTCGAACATCAGTAACAGTGGATGGCCTTGCCCAATCGGTTACTGCCTGAATCTTGGAAGGATCAACAGATATTCCATTTCTTGACGCAATATGTCCAAGAAAGGCTACTTCTTCCATCCAAAACTCGCACTTGGAGAACTTAGCATACAGCTGATTATCTCTTAATGTCTGTAGCGTAATCCTCAAGTGCTCAGCGTGCTTCTCATGACTAGGTGAGTACACCAAGATATCATCAATAAATACCACAATAAACTGATCCAAGTACGGCCTGAAAAGATGATTCATCAACTCCATAAAGGCCGTAGGTGCATTTGTCAGTCCAAAAGGCATCACCAAGAACTCGTAGTGACCATACCGAGTTCGGAATGCTGTCTTTTGAATATCTTCTTCTTTGACCCTCAATTGGTGATAGCCGGACCGTAAATCAATCTTTGAAAACACTTGGGCGCCTTGCAACTGATCAAATAGATCATCGATCCTGGGGAGAGGATACTTATTTTTGATCGTCGCTTGATTCAGCAGATGATAATCTATACACAGACGCAGACTCCCGTCTTTCTTTCGGACAAATAACACCGGTGCTCCCCATGGTGAAACACTTGGACGGATCAAGCCCTTATCTAATAGGTCTTGCAACTGAATCTTCAGTTTTTGCAACTCAGCCGGTGTAGAGCCCCAGACCTTTTCACATTCAATGCCTGACATTTTAGTTGCCATTTTGCCTTTAAAGAGGTATAATTAATAAATAAGGAGGAAATTGGAAATTCTGAAACGTCAGAAATGTTCCTTTTCGAAGTACGAGCCCAACGCAAGTTAAATCGTCAAAATCGGACGAACGAGTCAGAAGATATGGCCAAAACAGTCTGGACCTATAGGAAATCGTAGCTCGGAAGGCGCTAAGGGCGTACTCTGATAACATATTCGTTGTGCATCTGTCGCGCAGCAGATAACGTATTCGTTGTGCATCCGTCGCGCAATAGATAACGTATTCGTTGTGCAGCAGATAACGTAATCGTTGTGCATCTGTCGCGCAACAGATAACGTATCCGTTGTGCAATAGACAACGGTACGTCGTGCAGCAGACAACGTGTACGTTGTACAGCACAACGGGCACGTTGTACATAAGACAACGGACTACGAGCTCAGCACTATGCACGACACAACATGACAACGGGTTCGGTACCCTTCACAACGGACAACGATCTCAACACAATGGGTTCAGCACTGTTCACAGCACGACGTGTTCAGCACTGTTCACAGCACGACGTGTTCAGCACTGTTCACAGCACGACGTGTTCAGCACTGTTCACAGCACGACGTGTTCAGCACTGTTCACAGCACGACGTGTTCAGCACTGTTCACAGCACTACGTGTTCAGCACTGTTCACAGCCCAACGTGTTCAGCACTCATGTTTTGCAGAAATTTGAGTAAGGGTATTATGGTCTTTTGGTCGGTTCACTCTTACCTTAAGAGTTTAACCCGAGCCTTTAGGGCTTCATTTCGACACTTAGAAAGATTGGGAGATAAGAACAGAGGAGAGGGCGATTCCTAAACCTAGCGTTTCCATTTTGGAGAGGAATCAAAGGGGTTTGAGACCCTAGATCACTTCAAGCTCGGTTCTTCTCCAAGATCTCGGCTCAAGCACTCGTGGAGAGCGTTCTCCAAGCTAGGGCAACAGCTACACAGTCATTTTGGAAAGGGTATTTCTTCCTCACTTGATCAAGGTCGGTACTTCTTGCTACCCTCCTAGTTATAGTTCCTCTTTTCCCTTTTTTTTTTTCCTCTTTATTTTCCTTTATTACACATGTGCTATGAGATGGATGGTTGTGAATGGTGAATGGAGATGGAATGGGCGATTGGATGCTAATGGTTGTGGGGTGATGATTAAAATGGGGAGGGCATTGTTCCAATAATGAACATACATGCATGATTTGAGTAAAACCCAGCTAGAAAAGCATGTTGTAGGGTAAATCAATAATGAACACACCATGTTTGATGAAATGCCTAGATGAATGAAATGAATAATAAATAAAGAAATTGCATGCTTAAACATTCATGGAAATTGCTAAGGTTATGGTAGTGTGTTTTCGCGCTTTCCCTAAATTGTTTAATTTATTACTTGTGTATATGGTGATGTGCAATGTATTGTGAATTCCCCAAAATGTCATATTTAATTTCCATTGCAAGTGCGTACACGATTCCACGAGCACGGCATGAAACTACGTGATTTACCGATGTTTTCAAGGACGAGATGTAGAGGTGGGGCATATCCTACGATATGTTTCTCTTCACTTTTGTCAAGGACAAGATGATCATGCATTGCATAGGGAAGGGTCTCCCATCCCATCGCATTACACGCATAGCATAGCATCACATAACACGCATAACTCTGCATGGCATGACACGCATGGATGCTAGTTGCGACGGGCTATGAACGGCAACTAGGCATATCATTTCGCATGGATGCTAGTTGCGACGGGCTATGAACGGCAACTAGGCATACCCATCTGCATATAGGGTACTAGTTGCGACGGACTATGAACGGCGACTAGGCATGTGAACATGTTTAAATTATGAACAAGCAAGCATGATACTCGCATGACACGCATGACATGACATGGCACGCATGATGCAAGCATGACAAGCATGACACGGTTAACAAGTTCCCAATCACGCAAGGGGTATTTCAAGTCAAGTCAAGTGCACGATGTTTTCAAGAGTTTTATCAGTCTGTCTGAATGCAAGCATGAATATAAATTGCTTTACTTCCTCGTATAATATAAATTGTTCCTGTTCTATATATGCAACTTGCTTCCCACTTTATGTATGCTATCTGTATACTATGACTGTTGGTTAGTATTTAGTACCCGCTGAGTATTCCATGCTCAGCCGTACTTCTTATGTCGGCAGGTTCTAAGGGAGCTGCTGCTCCATTTGATGTTTGTGCTCCTGGTCCATGGGTGGAGGAGGAGTACGTCGAGGAGCCTTTTGAGGAACCTCCCGTAGAGGGTTATCAGTAGGTGGTATTAGATTCTGAGTGGATTAGCTGTGGGTGAGCATGAGTGATTATATCCATGTATTTTGGCGGGCATGTCCACACTTTCTTTGTTTTGATTTCTTTGTATTAAACTTGGACCATGTGTATATACTTAGAGGTTGTTAGACTTCCGCTATGTTTTATAGTTATGTTTCCGTTGTCATCCTCTATTGTATATGTTCTGTGGGTTTTTGCAGGTTGGTTTGTCAAGCAAGTCATATAAGCCATGTTTAGTCGTCCAAAGTTCACTCTAACTCCTAGGGTGGGTTTTGGGGCGCGACAGCCGGAGCCATCCGATACGGTGTTTTAGATATCGAGTCTACACCCGGAGTAACATCGATTGTAAAATCGATTTCTCTAGTAGGAGGGAGTCCTGGTAATTCATCAGGAAACACATCTCGAAACTCTCTGACCACCGGGGTATTCCCTAAAGTGTCATCTTCATCTTTATCGACCACCACTGCAGCTAAATACCCAGTACACCCCTTGTCTAGAAGGTGACATGCTTTAATTTCGGATATTAGCTTGGGTGCTTGACCTCAGATAATCCCCTACATTTCGAACTCTGGGATGTCCGGAATTCGAAATATCACTTTCTTGGCATTACAATCTACCACTGCATGGTAATTAGCCAACCAATCCATCCCTAGGATAACATCATAATCCTTCATGTCTAACACGATCAGATCTACTAACATCCGTACACTATTGACAAGTATGGGACACCTATCATAGACTGTTTTTGTGCACAGAACTTTCCCTGATGGTGTAGATACAGACATCATGCTTTTGAGTTGATCAGGCTTGTAACTTATGTGTTTAGCAAAACGAGTAGAGACAAACGAATGTGTAGCACCAGTGTCAATCAAAGCATAAGCAGGTACTTGAAATACTAAAAGTTTACCTTCGATGACACCTTCGATCTGTTGTGCCTCTTCCTGGGTAATTGCAAACTCTCTTCCTTTTCCGCCTTCCAACGCTAGTGGTTGAGCCTTAGGGCAATCCTTCTTGAAGTGTCCAGGCTTTCCGCACTGGAAGCAAACCTTCGCTCTACAGTCCTTGGTCAAATGGCCCTGACCACATTTCTCGCACTTAAGCCCCAATCTTCCTGTAGACCCTTGGTTTTTCATGTCTTCGAACTTTCTTTTCCCAGTAAACTGCCGGTTATTCTCCTTTATCCAAGGCTTCCCAACTGTCCTTTTGCCTTTGCCAGCACTAGACTGTGCCAGTTCTTCATGCACTCGCTCTACTCTGAGTGCTCTATCTAATATCTCTGCGAAGGAGGTAAATCGTTGAGCTGCCAATTTCCCTCTGATAGCCGGCTTCAATCCTTCTTCAAATTTCTCAACCCTCCACTGCTCATCCTCGACAAATCTCGCAGCGAACCTCGAGACATGTTTCCTTGGGTCAGCTGAAGAAACTCCATCTCTTTCCTCTTTTTCATCGACCCTGAAAAATACCGCTCATAAAACAATTCAGTAAATCTTGCCCAAGTAACGGGCCTCTGATGCGGTGGAACTGTCCTTTCCACTGTGGTCCACCAATGTTCCGCTTCTCCTTCAAGTAGAAAGATAGCGAACTCGGGCTTGTCATTTTCTGGCAAAGACATAGCCCTAAAAACTTTTTCCAAACTTCTAATCCAGTTCTCCGCCTTCAGCGGATCAGTAGTGCCCGAAAAGGCCGACGGTCCAAGCCTCTTAAACTTCTCCAATCGGGTCACATTCCCATGCTCTGGCATGGTAGCAATGGGGATACGACTACCATTCCCATTTCCATTCATATTCTGGGCCTGTTGTTGCTGAATTAGGTTGGCTAGGGCTGTAATAGCCTCGAATGCCCCAGCCAAGGTATTTTCGGGTGCTCGTCGAGGTGGCATGATTCACCTATAATTATAAAGTAACAAACTTTTAATAATA
This sequence comes from Tetracentron sinense, assembly GCA_015143295.1. NCBI lineage: Eukaryota > Viridiplantae > Streptophyta > Magnoliopsida > Trochodendrales > Trochodendraceae > Tetracentron > Tetracentron sinense. Next base: position 17,380,626 of record CM026554.1, read on the forward strand.
AAATAAAACTAAAATGCACTGAGAATTCGATATCCAAAAAGAGACATTTCATTTACTTCATCTTTAATATATACAAAGCAACACTGTACAGTATATAGTACACCAACGTATACAAAACATCATGTAGCTGTACACATACAAAAAGTGATCTAATGATGGAAAGATCGAATGGGCATCTATTATATTCCAAAACGCCAAAACGATATAGATGCACCACGCTCTTCCACCATGATCCTATACTTCGTACGTCTCAACCTCTATCGGTGAGACTGCTACACTACCCTCCTGCGGTGCCTGATCCTCTGTCTCAGGTCTAGCCTCTCTCAAAATCCAATCAATCTCGCTCTTTCTTAGGGATTCGCGCATTGCTTGTGCGGTCAATCCTTTACGGAGTGGTTTTACCGCCTTTAGGTGTATAGTGCGGTAACACGACCATCCGGCGTGACGTCTTCTCTGCATAGTCACCGCCCATTCAAACAGAGCTATCTCCCTCTTTGTGGGAATTCGGTGCGTCCTTGCCATTCCTGCACATGTACATATTCCAAATCAATGTCTAATTTCTAAACATGACATGTACAACAATCACTCAACTAGGAATATCAAATAAATCTCTAAGGGATCGCCTATCCAACGATTCCAAGGTGTATTATGCTCAAGTATGATTTGTGTGATGGTTATTGCTATTGGCTCTGATACCAATTGTGACACCCCGAACCCGCACCTAGGGAATCAAGTTCCAGGACGCGTGTCCATTCATCAAATCATGCAAGCGGAAGACTTTACCCGCAAAAATTCGGGAAATTTAAACATTTATCAGATGCTCCCAAAAAGCAAATAATACCTGTCATCACAATAGCCATCATACAAACCATATACCTGTATTATTTACATCAAGTTTGTTTTACAAAAGTAGGCGTCTCTATCACGCCAGGTACAACTTGTACAAGCTTCCAAAATATCCAGATAGATTTTTCACTTACTGGTCAGCAGCTCCAAGATCTGCTGACACAAAAAGTCAGTGAGCTATGAAGCCCAATAAAACCACAATCCTTCTAAACTATTTTCCACATAATAACACGCATCAATAATGATATAATAAGCAGTTCAATTTGCATGTTACAGTAAAATAGAACAGTATATAATAAATTGTGACCCAAGGTCACTTAGGGTTACGTCACCCTAACAGAGGTTCCCGACCTCACATTACTTTCTAATTATGAGGTTCAGTTATGAATGTATTATATTACCAAATTATCGTTTCGATCATCAATCATGTTTCATTTCGAGTCCTAAGACTCTATTAATTGGCCACAGCCCACAAATGTTTAGCTTAAAGTCTCTAAATCATAACCATAATACATTGAGTCATTTAGACTCACACACGCTGTTCCGGCTTTCACCCGAACATGACAAAACCTTGGGTATACCAACCCAACTCACCTGGAATCCGATGATTCCATACCGAACTATGAGTCCACCAACTCAAACAAATACACCAACTCTGAGTATACCAACTCAGACCACTTCGTATCCGAAGCTTACACACAATACATGGGCATTCACCCAATAAGAACATTTTTCCATTCAATTGACTGGCCACATCTACCGTGTATTCGCCGCCATCGCCCTGGGTATCAGTTATGAAGGAACCCTGACCAACCTGCCTACCGTCATCTTCTGGCTAGTCTACGGAGAAACCCCGACATCTATACCAATGCCGACATCTCCTGACTTTCCACCAAGAAGGGACCACGATAGACACGGTGCCGACATCTTCTAACTCACCCAGAGAGGAACCCCGGACTATACACTATCTGATGTTTAGCAACTTTAAACTCCCTAGGACTCTGACATCTCCTGACTACCAGTCACGGAGGAACCACGGGCCATGCAGGACACCGCCACTCCTGACCTAGTCCAAGAGGCACCACGGACGACCTAGACAAACAGACCGACATCTCCCGACTATCAGTCACGGAGGAACCCCTGGCCTTACTGGGCACCGTCTCTCCTGACCTAGTCAAAGAGGAACCACAGACTATACTGAACCCTGGTTAGATTTTCTAACCACAGGTTAACCCCAGTTAACCCAATCCTCGCTTGATTAACTGAAATATTTGGGCCTCGCGCCCGTGAACCAACTCCGGTAACACACCGTCCCGTTAGGGAGCGTTTCCAGACTAATGGATGTCTCCATAGCCTTACAAGACATGCAAAACAACTTTTCGTCATCCTAGGGTGGCGATACAATTTACCCGGGACCCGATCTGGGCTCCCTGAGGGACCACATAAAATCACAACATCACATAGGAGTCTCCGCCCCTTTTTCATTCATGTTAAAAGACATGCATATACATCACATGAAATAATATAGCAAAATAAGCGGAAAAAGTGAAGAAAAGGGAGGGGTTTTACTGTTTCACGGGTTTCGAGGCCTCATAGGCAAAAACAGATGTCACCAATGCGTTCCCAACGACGATCAACTCCGGGGTAGAGCGCATGCAACTTTCTCTCTCCACTTTCTCTCTCTACCTTTTTCTCTCTCTCTCTCTACACGTAAAACGAGACACCGGAGAGAAAATCGGACGTCGGCAACGCGTCGGGGACGTCGAAAAACCTCAAGAACCCACTTCTCTCTTCTTTCTCTCTCCTCTTTCTCTCTCTTCCTTTCTCTCTCCTCACTCTCTCTCTAAAATTTGCTATGGCAGAATCTCCCCCTCTGTTTACAGAACGTAAATAATGGGAAAGGCTGGCCTCCTTTATATATAGATAAGGTCATGTGCTATGCACATGACCATATTTAACGGTCCCGTTGACCAAGTCAACGGTTGACCCATTTGACTATTTTTTTTTTCTCATATGTATACGGCCTCCGTAGTCCTACTTAAAGACATCCGATTTTGACGAAACTTTAGGTGACCAAACTTGGGGCAGTCCGACACCTACTGTAAAAATTTCGGGGGAAAATACTGAGTTTTGACAGCTACACTTTAGTCCGGAAGAAAATTGCAAAACCCACTAATTTCCTGATTTCGAACACAAAACAGGCCGCCGTTTCTTCGTTTGAGATAACTAACTGCCGAGACGACAGACATTAGTTCCCACGACCGACTGACACGCATTAGTGCCAACCGTATGGATTTCTATTAGGATCTCTAACAAATATTGGGTCCCACTTAATTTCTGGAAGTATGAAAATTTCCCGTTTTTCTCAATTTTATCACACATAATGGCCCCACGGTCCAGCGAAATGATACTTGACGGAACCGATATGATAGGGGTGTGTCCCGGCAGTCGACCAGCACACTGTGTGCAATTTTTGCCTAATGATACTGAGATTTCCTCGGTGCACTTCAACTCTGAGCAAAATCCCCTTCTTATTAATTTAACAAATAATTAACCTTCATTAAGGACCCATAAACACATAATTTTATTATATTAAAATTCCAGGTCGTTACATTTTAACCCCAGGCGAGTCCCTTCCACCCTAGGTAAACACTAAACCCTAGACCTAACCCTAGGTAAACCCCTAGCAGACCCTAGGCCAAGCCCTAGTTAAACCCTAACCCTAGGTAGACCCCTAGTTGACCCTAGGTAAACCTAGGACCTAACCCTAGTTAAAACCTCACCCTAGGTAGACCCCAAGTTGACCCTACGTAAACCTAAGACCTAACCCTAGTTAAACCCTAACCCTAGGTAGAACCTTAGTTGACCCTAGGTAAACTTAGGACCTAACCCTAGTTAAAACCTTACCCTAGGTAGACCCCTAGTTGACCCTAGGTAATTCTAGGACCTAACGCTAATTAAAATCTAATCCTAGGTAAAACCCTAGCCAACCCTAAGCCTAACCTTAGTTAAACCCTAACCTTAGGTGAACCCCTAGTTGACCGTAGGTCCAACCCTAGTCAGCCCTATGACTGAAACCCTTAGCAAATCCTAGGCCCCAAAGTCCTAAGCCCTAAGCCCTTAGGTCCTAAGCCCTTAGGTCCTAAGCCTAGCCAAGCCTTTAGGGCTAAGAGCCCAGTCCAAGACCCCTAGGGCCTATACCTCGGTTTGGGCCCATGGGGCCCAAAAAATTTGAACCCAGCCCCCCGTTCCGTGTGCACTGCCTGGGCCAGGCCCCTACTGGTTAAAACTCGGTATTAGTGGTAGATTATCTACCACCATTACCATTTCGTACTATTTTGGTATTAGGGGTAGTTAGTCTACTGTCAATATTTATTTTCATGTTCAGCAGCACAACCACCCCCCTGCGGGCTCAGGCACGCCTTCTGGCAGCCCCATCTCCCCCCTGAGCCTCCACCTACCACTGTCCTAATACCAGGGGTGTCCCTAACCCCATGGTTATAAATATCACACCACCACCACCGGTGAGGGAGGCGGCAGATCCCACTTCAAACCCCTGTCCGAATCTGAAGGCTCAAGCCCCTTCCAAAGCTCTTCTAGCATCTTCAGCAGCTCCAGGCAATCCTCGGGAGTCTCCTTAGCACCTCCCACAACATCCGTGCAGCACCACCATCATGCACCACTGCCACTGCAGGCGACTAGCAGCCCCACCTCAATAGCGGTAAGGTACAACATCCCCCTACCCATCTTTTATTTTGTTTGGCATTCATGTGAGCCCTTGGTAGTTTCCAGGAGACTTTTGCTTCGGTTGTTGATGCATAAACCCAAAGTAGGGGCTTCCCCTACCTTGTTCATAAGTGTGGGAAACCCCTCCACAGGTATAGACCTTCTCCCCCATTCCCTGGGCCAGCTTTGGTGTTCTGGGGGTCCCTCAGTCCATGAGGGAACCCCTGGACTCATCCCAGTAGCAGCCACGTAGGACAAACCCATTTTTTGGAAAACTCAGGAATGACGGTAAACATAGTATTGCCATTCCTGGTGGTTACTGTTTCAGCACCTGTGGCCCCCACCTAGTGCACCCCTGGTCCACTCCAAGGCCTGGGTTAGAACCCTAAGATTCCCCTGAGCTTACCCTGGTCATTCTAGGGTCACCCCTCCAACCTAACCATGGTTAAAACTCACTAATTTGGAAACTGTCAAGAATGGCGGTAGAAACTCTACCGCCATTCTATCATTTTATGTGGAGTATCTTTAGGCCCATACCAAGCCCATCTGAGACCAATAACCAGGCCCAACTGAGACACAAGACTCTTCATGAAGTCCACTGATCTTACCTGAGGGTCCAAGACCTTTGGGTTAACCTCTAACTTAACCACAGTTCAAGCAAAAGTCATTTTCAGAATAATTGAGAATGACGGTAAACAATTTGCTGACATTTCCATTCTTTGAAGAAATGGAAATGGCGGTAATAACCGCCATTCCCAGACTCTGCTTTCTAGGCCTTTACAAGAGTCCAGGCTTGATAGAAGGCCATTCTAGGCCCTGCCTAGCCCCCTGAGCCCATCTCTAACAATCCCAGGCCTTAACCATGGGTTGACTCAACCCTAATTAAGTTTTAACCATGATCAGCTGAGCTAACCACAGGAGAAAAATCTTAAAAGTTCCTTAAAAATCTAAAATAATCTGAAAAGTGTAAAATCAGACTTGGCAAAATTTAACCTTGGAAAAATTTGTGAAAAATCTCAAAAAAATGCTAAACAACATTTAAGGATCATAAACCTGACTATGGACCTTGCCCAACCATGGTTAGTAATCTTAACCATGGTTAGACCCGTTTAACTCGGGTTAAACTAATCTTGGCCTACTGGGCCCAACCCTAACTTATCGGGCTTATCCTTTGCCTACCAGGCCCCATCTTTAGCCTACCGGACTTACCCTTATCCTACCGGGCTTACCCTCGGCCTACTGGACCCAATCCCTAGTCTACTAGACTAAACCCTAAGCCTCTGGGCTTCACCCTTGGCCTACCAGCTAAAACCAACTTAACAATGCACTTGACCAACCTCGGTCAACTTAACCCTAGTCTACCAGACTACTCCATTAGGCACCCTTGATACACACACATAACCCTCCCCCTAGCTTCGGCACAGGCTCATGTGTCAGAACTACGCTTGGTGATCTCACCACAATATGAGTACGTAGGCAACCCAACCTGGGTTCGACCATAATTTAGCTTTTCCCTTCTTGGATTAGTATAAACTAAACCTAAGGCATTTGACTAACAACTTGACATTAATATGGCATAAATTTAGTAAGTAGGGAACCATTGCAAAATGGAAGTACCGGGGTGCCTAACACCTTCTTCAGGCTTAACCGAACCTCTTACCCGGACCTTTAAACAGACCAAGACCTTATCCATTACCCGGGGACTTATCCCTATTGAATTAATAAGTGGCGACTCCTAAATTAATCCAATGAGTAAAAATCCATGCTCACAGCTCTAGCGACTCCACTGGGGATTTTAAGTCAACCTCAAGGTTTAACCTAGAACTTAAGTTTAAGCTAAATTAACATCAACTTTACTCAAATGCCTTAAAATTTAGTCTAATACTAATTCTTTATATCTTTCGGGTGTATTTTGTACTGTGTATAGCATTCATAGCATAGTAGTGTAACAACCCTTGAAACCCATTAGATAGGCTTATTACGCTTACGACAGCTGGATGATTATCTTCAGTGACAGAGTCTTAAAATTCTTGGAAGTTCGCGGATTTACTACTGCTGGGTGATTACCCTCAGGGAAGGATTCTGAACGCTTCCACTTACACCAATCGTCCATTTTCAAGGGAGTCATATATATGGTGTAAGTGATCCCCCTATCCTGCTAAGATTACACTTGTATTACCCTAACATTCATACATATAGCCTAGGCTATGGTATAGTCTACAAGAATCCAACCTAGAGGGATACTCTAAACCCTAACCTGCTTGCACCCTATACCTGTCCCTAATCATGGTTGACTACCCGGGCACATTCTACCCGGATAAGCACCCATCCAGGGGCATGCGATGAGCCAAACTTGTGTTTGTAATAAAACACATCCTACCCCACATCTTGATATAGCATATGGGGTTCAAATCCTAAGCGAATAGGTCTTCACTAGACCTATCCCATGCCTTTACCTGATAGGCCCCCGGTTCCCAACAACCCGAATAAAGCATACTGGATCTCTGCCCGATTGTCCTATCGGATCACGTGTGCCTTATCACACCTAATAAAAAAAAATGCATCATCATCACTTGCATCTTGTAAACACGGTACACTTACACAGAGTCTGTATTTGTCCAGGTAGATGGTAGGTCCGTCAGGGTTTGTTTCGTTAAATTATCAACTTTCACGGTCCGTGCACCTCCTCTCCCAGGGGGCATGTGATAAAATCCTCCAAGACACAATTGAGATCCTCACTCAGAGTCAGCGTCTCACTTGGGCTCAGTACTACCAAATGGGTAACACCCTAGACCTGTCCATGGTTAAGCCAGACTAGATTCTCTTAAATGCAGTCATCCAGTATTGGAACTCATCCTACATGGTGTTTCATTTTGGTAAGAACGAGCTATGTCCAACATTGGAAAAAATACAACGCATTCTTAGCCTAACCACAGACCTCTCAAGGTTTTTACAAATCAAGTCTGCCTCCTTGTAGCATGATCCTAGCGGCACTTACGAATGAGTGTCTATAAATTTCTTGAGAACTGGTACCAGCCCAGGTGGAACCCTGACTCCCTAACAGCTGAACTTCCCGGTCTTAACGCCTTTACACTAATGATCATGTCTCAGTTGGTCTTTCCGAAGTGCCACACCCTCGCCGACTCTATATTGGTGGGAATCATTGAAGACATGCATGACTCCAAGATGGTCATCCCGATCATCCTTGTAGAACTTCTCAGGGCTCTCAATCAGGCATTAGAACGTAGAAAGGACATCTTTCATACCAGTGCACTGCTATTACACTTGTGGCTGGTATCATACCTGATTACCATCATACCGGTGCTCGACGTACCTCGAGATACATATAGCTTACCCAGTAAGATTTCTCAGAATCAGGGCCAGATAGTGACTACTGACGTCAGAACTCTCTACCAGCTTCTCCAGAACCTGACAGAGGAACAAATTACATGAGAATGTGTGTGGCTGGTCCGTAGACAGCTACCATGCAATGTCATAGTAGGAAGGTGATGCATGGTCCTAGCAGGTCTCATCGGCTCAGCAGCCTACGTACCACTCTGAGTCCTCTGCCAGTTTAGACTCCCTCAGCGTATTCTGGTAATAGACAACCTAGGAAATGACTTTACCGACTTCACAGTGTAATCTGAACGCCTCACTCACCGCTTCTAAGAAGATTGGCGAAGCTCCAGGGGAGAACAATGGCTAGATTTCGTGGTTACAACAGGACCATCGACTGATTCCGCATACCGACTGTGGGTGGAAGACCCTGACATTCCATCTGGTATGCCTGCACCTAGGGAACTACCAACACCAGTTTCAGCTCCATCATGAGGAACCATACCCATCTCTGAAATGGTGGTTCCTTAGAGAGACATCTTCTTAGAAAGGGAGCTTCAGCTCTTGGAGAAAGAGAAGAGGCTAGAGAAGGCCGAACGAGCATTCAGGCAGTAGGAAGTGGAGCAACACTGTGAACTCCAAGCCACACAGGAATAGTTGGATCAGCTCGAGCACACAGTCCAATCTCTTTAGAAGAGACGTAGGGGTGATACCAAAGAGACCGCCATCATCAGGGCCCAATTGCACTTCCACTAAGAGCAGGTTGACAGTGCAAAGGTGGAGATGACCAATCGAATCCGACAGTTCGGGTTTCGCATGTTCAATGCTATGGAAACAAGTAAAAATATGGAGGTTGAAATCACATTCCTACAACAATAGATCATGGGCCTCGAGGGCGTGCCCCGACCACTTGACTTTGCCATCCCTAATGGACCTGCTTAGGATCGAGTCCTTTTCTTTTTGAGTCGCACTGTCCTGTACTCACTCACCCAACATGCATTCTGTAAACCTGGGATTTTAACCCCACTCCTGATCAGGATTGAACCCGATGAGGAATAGTGCTAAAAATGTTGAAAAGAGAGAGTCGCCACCTATTTAGATTGTTAGGGAAAATAGGGTCCCTTAAAAAGTTGGATAAGGCTTTGGTCTTGAAATAGAGTTCAAGGAAAAATTCATTTAAGTCAGGGGAAGGTGTTAGGCACCCCTAAACTCCTATCCAGAGATGGTTACCTACTCCCTAAGTCTGAATTAAAGTGGGGGAAACTATAAGAGAAGCTTTCATTTTCTCTATATGGTTGATATGTATTATATGAACAGTAATGTATATGCTGAAATAAGTAGGGACATGATAGGAGTTCTATCCTAGGTGAGCTGAACCCGATCAGGGTTGCCTACGTATCCACAGTCAGTGGAATCAAGTCACACGTAGTTCCATATGGGTAGTTAATGGTTTGATTTGTTTTGTTTGGATTGTGGGTGTTTGATAGGTTGAGACTTGTCTTTGGATGTTAGGGTGTTTTTGAATGGTTTGGGCTCCTGTTCAGGAGTGTTTGGGCTTTTTATGCTCTTACCGGGGAGCATTTGGACAGTTTTAGCTTATGTCAAGGAGTACTGGGTTGAGTAAGGGTTTGATAGGATTTGAACCAGGGTTTGAAGCAAGGTTCAAATAGAGGTTTGGCTAAGGCAAGTAGGGTTTGAACCAGGGTTTGAACCGAAGTTCGGACAGAGGTTCGACTAGGTAAGTAAGGTTTGAACCAAGGTTTGAACAGAGGTACGGACAGAGGTTTGACAGGGTAGGCTAAGTTTGAACCGAGGTTCGGGCAGAGGTTCGACAGGGTAGGCTAAGTTTGAACCAAAGTTCGGGCAGAGGTTCGACAGGGTAGGCTAAGTTTGAACCGAGGTTTAGGCAGAGGTTTGATAGGGTAGGCTAGGTTTAAGTAAAACCGGGCAAGGGTTCGACAGGGTAAGCTAAGTTTAAGTAAAACCGGGAAGGGGTTCGACAGGGCAAGCAGTCTAAGCAATTAAAGCAATTTAAAAAATAATTAAAAAGCTAATTAAACTACTAAAAGACAAAGCAAACATTAGAGTTTGACGATATTTTACCTTCCGGGAAACCCAAAAGGGTCTCTGAAATAAGTGCTCCTGAGAATGATTCTTCGAAATCAAATTCCCGGGATCGCCAAACGCTAAGAAGAGATTTTTAAAAGAGGAGAGAGATGAGAGGAAGTAGAATGAATGAGTAATGAAGGAAGAGAGGGGGGGTATTTATAGTGTTTCGGAATAGTGCCCGTGCCATTTTAAAGGGCGAGATTTATTATAATTTAATGAATAGTAAAGTGGTGTGAACAGTAGGGTGGTAACGCGGATCAGACTAAATCCGTGCCGTTTTAAAAGGCGAGATTTAATATATTTTATTATGGACAAATAAAATAATAAAAAATGAAGTTTACAATGCAAGTGGGGTCCACATGGTCCCGCGCCTTTAAAAAGGGCGAGGTTGCCCCTTAGGGCCTGTTTGGCTCTTCAAAAAACTGTGTTTTGGATTTTTTTGGTTTATGCTCTTATTTGCTGAAAAACTGTTTTTGTCGTTTTAAGCCCATTTTGAGCCCGAAAATAGCCGAAATTGAATCAAAAAATTTGTAAAATTATTTCGGATGAAATCATAACTTTTGACCACTTTTCAAGGGCGTTTTGGTCATTTTACACTCTAGGGGCATTTCGATAATTTTTTACCGTTTTAAGCCCAATTTGATTCCAAAAATAGCCAAAATTCATCCAAAAATTTGTAAAATCATTTTGGAAAAAATGGAAAATTTTAAAAATTTTTCAGGGGTATTTTGGTCATTTTTCACCTTAGGGGCATTTTGGTTATTTTCTACCTGAGGGGCGTTTTTGGGAAATCGAAGCCCGCGAAAAGAGGGCTTTAAAAGAGGGGTTTTTAAAGAATTTTTAGATGTGTTCAAAGAGACTAGGGGCTGTAAAATTGGGGTGTTTACAGTTGCCCCGCTTTGTCGGGGGGTGTGGGCACGTGGACGACAAAGGCTGATAACGCTTCAATTTTGCACGCATGTGTGTTGAAAACCTGAGAAAAGATAGAGGAAAAGATAAACTCTACTTAGACTGCTTGCTAGGGACTGGATGACTGAAGGGTGACCAAGGACGGGTGTGATTGTGCCAAGTCGGCACTTGCTGGGGTGGAGAGGGTTATGGTGTATAAAGCTGCTTGCTAATCGATCACACGACCAAATAGCGGGGTGCATAATGCAAGTGAGTGAGATGCAAGTGAGTGAGATGCAAGTGAATGATGATTGTTGTAAAACTAGCTTCATAAGAGGCCGCAACTGATGGTCGATTAGACAACCGTTTCAATTACTCCTTGAAGAGTGCAGAAGTAATGCAGTGTAATGCGGTGAAGTGTACAAGACTTGTTTCACAAGAGGCCGCAACTGATGGTCGATCAGAAAACCGTGCCAGTTACTCCTTTAAGAGTGAGCAAGCAATGCAGTGCAGTGTATGAAGTGTGCAAGACTTGTTTCACAGGAGGTCGCAACTAATGGTCGATCAGACAACCATGTTAGTTACTCCTTTAAGAGTGAGCAAGTATTAATTACTCCTTTAAAAGTGAGCAAGTATTGCAGTGCAGTGTATGAAGTGTGCAAGACTTGTTTCACAGGAGGCCGCAACTGATGGTCGATCAGACAACCGTGTCAGTTACTCCTTTAAGAGTGAACAAGTATTGTAGTGCAATGTATGAAGTGTGCAAGACTTGCTTCACAGGATGCCACAACTGATGGTCGATCAGACAACCGTGTCAGTTACTCCTTTAAGAGTGAGCAAGTATTGCAGTGCAGTGTATGAAGTGTGCAAGACTTGTTTCACAGGAGGCCGCAACCGATGGTCGATCAGACAACCGTATCAGTTACTCCTTTAAGAGTGAGCAAGTATTGTAGTGCAATGTATGAAGTGTGCAAGACTTGCTTCACAGGAGGCCACAACTGATGGTCGATCAGACAACCGTGTCAGTTACTCCTTTAAGAGTGAGCAAGTATTGTAGTGCAGTGTATGAAGTGTGCAAGACTTGTTTCACAGGAGGCCGCAACTGATGGTTGATCAGACAACCGTGTCAATTACTCCTTTAAGAGTGGGCAAGTATTGCAAAGTAGTGTATGAAGTGTACAAGACTTGTTTCACAGGAGGCCGCAACTGATGGTCGATCAGACAACCGTGTCAGTTACTCCTTTAAGAGTGAGCAAGTATTGCAGTGATGTGCGGTGAAATGTGAACATGTGGTGAAAGATGCAAATGAGTGAAGGTTGGTTACACAACCAGCTTCACGAGAGGCCAGAACTAAAGGTCGATCAGACAACCGTTCAGTTACTCCTTCAAAAAATGGGTAAGATGCAATGAGTGAAGGTTAGTTACACAACTAGCTTCACGAGAGGCCGCAACTAAAGGTTGATTAGACAACCGTTCAGTTACTCCTTCAAAAAATGGGTAAGATGCAATTGAGTGAAGATCGGTTACACAACCAGCTTCACGAGAGGCCGCAACTGAAGGTCGATCAGACAACCGTTCAGTTACTCCTTCAAAAAATAGGTAAGATGCAATTACTACTGACAACCGCGCGGTTGCCCCACTGGGTAAGATGCTATGGTGCAGACAACCGTTCGGTTGCCACACCGGGTAAGATGCTATGGTGCAGACAATCGCGCGGTTGCCCCACTGGGTAAGATGCTATGGTGCAGACAACCGTTCGGTTGCCACACCGGGTATGATGCTATGGTACAGACAACAGCGCAGTTGCCCCACCAGTTAAGATGCTATGGTGCAGACAACCGCGTAGTTGCCACACCAGGTAAGATGCTATAGTGCAGACAACCGCGTGGTTGCCCCACCGGGTACTATGCTATGGTGCAGACAATCACACAGCTGTCCCACCGGGTAAGATGCTATGGTGCAGACAACCGTGCGGTTGTCCCACCGGTAAGATGCTAGCAAGATGAATGCAGCCAGGTTTTGAAGGGATCGAACGATCACTTCAGCACAAGTAAGCAAGCAGATGTATAAGTGGAGATAGCCGAACGGCTAGTCCACGAGCAAGGTGTATAAGCAAGCAGAATATAGGTGAGTGGAGGTAGTCACACGACTAGTCCACCAGCAAGGTGTTTAAGCAAGCAGAGTATATGATGAGTGGAGATACCCACATGGTTGCTCCATGTTACAAACAAGATGTATGAACGGGGAAAGCCACATGGCTAACCCATGAGAAAGTAAAATGTAAGGATAGTGAGGATTGGTTACACAACTGTCTCCATCGGGCATAAAACAAGAAAGCAAATGAATGCGATATATGTACAAATGGAGATAGCCATACAGCTAGTTCATGAGCAAGCAAAATGTAAATGCATGAAAGGGGATAGCCACGTGGCTTACCCATAAGCAAGCAAATGAAATGAATAATAGGGTATGAGGGTTGAGAGAGTGGAGCACAACCCTGAGCCTTTATCTGATATCTACCTTCTGCCTGATGTATTAATACTGTACTGAGGTTATGCCTGGATTTGTCCAACTGAAATAATCTTCTAGGATAATCTGCTTGAATCGATCTCAAGTTCGGGAGAACCGATTGCACCACCGAAAGGATTAGCCAAATTTGAGCTGACTTGCACGAGGATATGACTCTGACTGACTGACTTGACATGACAGACCGATGTCTTGGTGATAGATTGACAGAATGACTTGACAGACTGACAGATTTACATAAGTATTTTGAAAGATGTCTGATATTGCCTGTGTCACGACCCGACTTAAACTTAACATTTCGCTCATGAAATGTAAGAGTAATCCGTCCGTGAGATCCTCTTTTCTCATATATTGCGGAAGCGTAAAATACCAAGGGAATTTAAAATTTTAAACCCTTCTTTTCTTTCCATTCGCAATAGCCATCATATTATGTCCATAATTTAAGTTAAGGTTTACATAACCAAATTAATTACATCAAAATCAACATATAACAGCATAACCAAAAGCGACTCCGTCCTTTCTCGAACGTCACTTTTAAGTTGTTCTTTCACCGTTCATCTGGCGACATAAAAGGTCAGTGAGCTATGAAGCCGAATAAGAATATTCAATAACATTATGCTAGATAATCAAATAGAATAAGCATAATATAACATTTAATAATAATCAGAATATATTATTAACAATTTTTCAGTATTCCCTTTGTCATTTCTTTTAAATATATTTTACTTGGATCCAATTTATCTTAATCCTGTCTTCCAAGATAATTGCCGATAGGTACACCTCTTTAGGCTCAATCCCTCATTGAGTTTTCATTGACCCATCCTGAGTTTTTGTTTGCCGAACGGCCTTCCTATTCCACACTATTATCTTGAGACCTTTTAAGATAAACATTATTTTATCTTATCCTACCTCTTTAGATAATTGCCGATAGGTACACCTCTTTAGGCTCAATCCCTCATTGAGTTTTCATTGACTCATCCTGAGTTCTTGTTTGCCGAACAGTCTTCCTATTCCGCACTATTATCTTGAGGTTTTTTTTCTGAATAAACCTTATTTTATCTTTTCATTATTATCTTATTTCTACCTCTCTAGATAATCACCGATAGGTACACCTCTTTAGGCTCAATCCCTCATTGAGTTTTCATTGACCCATCCTGAGTTTTTTGTTTGCCGAACAGCCTTCCTATTTCACACTATTATCTTGAGGTCTTTTTAAGATAAGTGTATTTATCTTTTCTTAATCTTTTCATTCTTATCTTATTCCGCCTCTCTAGATAATTGTCGATAGGTACACCTCTTTAGGCTTAATCCCTCATTGAGTTTTCATTGACCCATCCTGAGTTTTTGTTTGCCGAACAGCCTTCCTATTTCACACTATTATCTTGAGGTCTTTTTAAGATAAGTGTATTTATCTTTTCTTAATCTTTTCATTCCTATCTTATTCCGCCTCTCTAGATAATCGTCGATAGGTACACCTCTTTAGGCTCAATCCCTCATTGAGTTTTCATTGACCCATCCTGAGTTCTTGTTTGCCGAACGGTCTTTCTATTCCACACTATTATCTTGAGGCCTTTAAGATAAGGGTATTTATCTTTTCCCTGCCTTCTCATTAAGATATTTTAAGATAATATTTTCATATACATCATAACATTATGATTGTATAACTTTGATTCTAATTATCTTTATTATAGCTATCTCATGACTATAATTTCATAACTTAAAATCATCATTTTCCATACTTTAACATCTATTTCCTTATCATAGCATGTAATAGATGTATAAAATGTAACATACTATTATAGTATCATCATTCTTTCTCATTAACATGTTACATAATATCTTCTTATTATTTTTCCAGCAATTCCATATAAAATTATTATACTATTTTTCTTAAGAATTTCAATACAATATCATCATATCATTCAACATTTTACCATAGTATTATTATACTAATTTCCAGTATTCCTTATACTATTTTCTAGAAATTTAACATAGTAACGATATACTATTTTCCAGTATTTCTGATACTATTTTCCAAAAATTTAACATGATAACACCATACTATTTTCCAGAATTTTAACATAGTAACACCATACTATTATCCATAAATGTAGTAGGATATTCATCATTTAATCATATCCTCTATTCTAAAATACTATTTAGAATGATATTATCGAATATTACTTACTGTTTTTACTAACCTTCATACTAAAATATGATCTAGAATAATATCACCGAATATCACTTACACTTTTTACCGAAACAGAAGTAGGGCTTGGCACGATGCCTTTCTTCTTTCCTTTCTTTCTTTCTTCCTTTTCTCTTTCCTTTCTTTCTTTCTTCCTTTTCTCCCTTGCTCTCTCACTATTCCCTCATGGTTTGGACGTTCACTTGGAGTGAGGCACAAGGGTTGGGTGTGTGGGGTCTCTAGTCTCTCTAGAGTTTGGCACAAATGGAGTGAGACACAAAGTGGGCGTGGGGTCTTCTTTATATAGGCAAGGGTCTTGAACATCATTAACTCTTGGTTCACTCCCCTTTATTAAATCCTAGTTCATGAACTCCATTAAGCCCATGCATCTAACTTAATGGGTTCATTCCCATAATTAGAATCAACTTATTTTAGTTCATGAATCACTTTAGATTCATGACACATGTCACTAACCTAACTGTAGTTGAACTTTAACCCATGGTTAATCTTATTATCTTCATGTATAATACATGCATCATATTAAATTAGATGCTTTCCTAAGTTAACTTTATGGCTATATCCTTAACCTAGATTCATGAACTAACCAACTAAGGCAAGTCACTAACCTAAGGTCAGCCTAGTTGGGCGTGTACACTTTCTTTTCAAAGTATTTGTCTTAACTAGCTAATGTGAACACAATCAAATAGCCAAGGGGGTTTGGACGTGAAGTAAGGTTCATGCACATAAATGAGACCTTTGATCTTCCTTTTGGTTTTTCACTAGGTCTATACATACACTATATTTATCATCCTTAGTGTATACTTAGGTGATACAGCTCATCTTGGACGTTTTCTACTTGAGGTGCTTGCCACATTTTTTTAACTCATGATTAATGATTCATGCTACTAACCAAGGTTACTTATCATAGTTTATGCAACTTATCTCAAAATTTTCTTAACAAAAGTAAACCACATAATTCATGGCTCACCATGGTTGGGCGTGTACATCTCCCTATCCTAAGAATGTCTCACTTTCATTAAATTCTAGAATTTAGATACCTTCTTTAAATCTCCAAACATGCATAACCATTAATATGGTTCATGTTATTAACCTTAGTTACACCAAGAGTTAACTTCTTGTTAACTTTTAAACTCAACCAAAGGTGGACGTGTACATTGTACATAGCTTAAGGGTTAATGTCCTAACCACTAGGTTCATAGATTTATACCCATGGTTAACTTCACTCACTAAGTGGGCGTGAGCTTTGGTTCATTTCCTTTATATTTCTTTGATCAAATCCACATGATCATCAACACACTTTCTTAACTCCAATAGTTAACTCATGATTAACCCATCGTAGTTGATTTACTCTAACCCTAGTTAATCTTGAACGTCCCCTTTTTGTGGTGTTGACATGTGGCACTTGCCATGTGTCCTCCTCTTAACTCATGATCAACTTTATCATTAAATAATTGGGCATCACCCTAGGATATTGCCACTTGTCATGATCCAATTCACTTTAGTGTTAAATACTTATTTTAACACTAAGCTTTATACCTTAAGCTTAATATATACTACATTATCAACTAATTAAGTAATATAATGTCTTATATACTTAGATAATACCATGAATTACAAATTATTCAGTCATATACTGAATATATATAATATTTTTATTTCTAAAAATATTCGGGTCGTTACAGCCTGTTGACGGGAAGCCTAGCTGGATTCCTTTGCCTTAGGAAGGAATTAACTAAGTCAGGGTTGATTGCTTTTGAGATAGATAGGTAAATCTGCTCTTGGATGTTCTCACCAAATGCCTGATGCATAAGATAGTGCTTGACTGCATTAGCTGATTGTTGTTGGTGGTGCTTGATATGAAAGCTCGCACTTTACGATTTTGCCTTTTTTGCCCCTGGACCTTAACAGGTTTCACCAGGACTGGGTTCACGTTATTTTTGTGCATTAGCAGGATTGGTAATTCCATACTAAGCCTGTGAAATCAGAAATTTGTCTTCATCCCTTTTTTGCCCTTGGAATGACCAAGTCTTGGGGTCGCATAATTTTTGCGCAATGAGGCCGTTTCCGGTTTTCACTCATGCCTGCGTAATTGACTAATTTGTACCCTTTTTTACCCCTGACAACAACATCAGGGCTGGGCTCGCATAATTTTTGAGCCTTAGTGCCACTTCTGGTTTTCACTAGGCCTGCGATTTTTGATAAGCTGATTTGTCTTCTCCTGTCATTGCCTGGTAAAAGGGTTGAGATTAATGCTTCTGACCACTGATGCTCAAGACCTTTCAAAGATCAAGGAGGGCTTAGTTACTAGGATGAAACGTAGTGGGGGTAGAAACGATTGAGGCTCAAAGTTTACTTGTCGGGGATAGGACACCCTAAAATGTTTTTGCTGCACGCAGAGACGAAACCAGTTGGCTTCTCTTCATCATTTTGGAGATTTTCCATTTTTGCTCTTTTTTTTTTTCACTCTCCTTTTTTTTTGTTGGCTTTTTCTACTCTGTTTAGAGATAGCTGTTTGGTATCGATGAAAAGTTGCCATAATGTGACCGAACCTGTTTTAGGTTGCCAACGTATCCACAATCAGTGGAATCAGGTCATGCCGTAGTTCAAAATAAGCTTTTCTTTTGATTGGTTGGATTCTGCTCAGTTGATTTGTCATTCATAGGGTGCCTCAATGTATGGGTTTAGAAAGAAAGGCTATTAGGCTCGATGGGCTAATTAGCGTATGTTATTGCATGGGTACGAAAGAGATTTTAAGGGTTAACCAAGGATGGCCTCCTATCCTTTCTTTGATTGGTCAAGAGCATGTGTGGTCATTGCATTATCCTTGTTAAAATATGTTTGATGCCTGATAGCTCAGGGAGGTCTTCGTCGCTCCTTTGCTTCTTGTCTTCTGATGGATTGGTAGCTTGCCTTGAAATCTTTGGCGGAGCAGAGTACCTTTCTAATTCATGAGAGGGTCATGAGTTTTTAGATTACTCACCCGATGATCATGCAATTATCCTTTAAAGGCTTAGAATCTAGTTCAGTTCCCTAAACTAGGCATCTCAGAGTAATAAGCAAGACCGATTTTAACAAAAGTGAGAGATTTCATTAGAGTATGAAAGGAGGTACAGACTCAAATGCGGAGAATAAAGACTGGTGGCCACTGGCCAATATGTTAACTGACAGGGAAGACTTCGATTTAGGCCATCATGGCCATTTGCAAAAAGGAAATTATGGAATAAACCAAAAAGACAAAAAACTGGTGAGACTGCTCAAAGTCGGCTATAGAGTGGCTTAGGCTGGTGTGCCTCGGTTTCCTGCTGCTGCATGATTAGGGAGAGGGGCCTGGTTGATGTCGGTGTTCCCTGGTTCAAACTGAATCTTTCCCGTTTCAAGCATGTCTTGGATTGTGTGCTTTAGATCAAAACACATATCAGTGGAATGCCCCGGGGCTTGATGATACTCACAATGCTGGTCAGCCCTGTATGACCTTGGCAGCGTGACTGGTGGTGGCTTGGGTTCCCTCAGCGTGACTAATTTCTTATCTAGTAGATAAGGGAGGAGTTGCATCATGGTACATGGCATAGGAGTGAAGACTCTTCTCTTTTTCTGCTCAAATGTCATCTACTGCGCGGTAAGCTCCTGCTGAGTCTGCTCGGGTTGTCGAGGTTGCTGCGGTAAATGGGGAATATAGATAGGCATTGTTGTCACCATTTGCACCTCATCCTCTCTTCTCCGTGTATCTTTTCGCGGTGGTTGAGGACGACTAGAGGATGACACCCCCTTGGATCCTGAGAATATGTCAACTGTTCCCACATCTCCCATTGTAGCCTCCATCCTGACCCGACATTTGGTCATAGTGCTGAAGTTGGAAATAGGTTGGGCTGCTAGAAAAGTCTTGAATGGATGCTTGAGTGTGCGGAGGAATGTGGTCACCAACTCATCCTCGGGCAGAGGAGTGTTCATCTTTCCAGTATTTTCCCTCCATCGAACAGAATATTCGATAAAGGATTCATTCTCTCTCTGAGTCATTCTCTCTAGATCTGCGCTCTGTGGGACCAAGTCAATGTTGTAGGAATATTGAGCAACAAATGCTTCACAGAGGTCATCCCATGTGCGGACCTTAGTTGGGTCAACCTTGGTGAACCACTGTAGGACTGGTCCCTTCAAACTTCTCTGAAATAGTTACACCAGCAACTTGTCACCATGCTCTAGCTAGAACAACTCTCCGTAGTAGACTTTCAGGTGTGTCTCTGGGCATCCTTTTCCATTGTATTTCTCAAATTCAGGCATTTTGAAGTCTCGAGGTAATTGAATCCCCTGATGCAGACACATATCTCAGAAGTCCGTGGATGGTAAGTTGTAGGACCCCTCGGCCATCTTCACCAATTGTTCTAACCTCTCAATCCTGTCCCTGTAGAAGTCTGGAGTATGGGCTAAGCTGGTTGATATGTCTGGCTGCTCTGTATTCTGGGCCATCTTTGCCTTCTCTTCCTGATACTGGTCAATGTGAGGTGGCGGGATGTTGGAGGATGGTTGGTTAAATGGTAATGGATTGTGAGATGGCCGGTTTGAAGGTGATGGGTTGTGAGATGGTGGATTTGGAGGTGGCATGTTGTGAGATGGTGGATTTGGAAGTATGGGTTGTGAGATGGTTGGTTTGATCGGTTTAAGGCGAGTGGTTCGGCGATCGAGATAGAAGAGGAGGACGGTTGCTCCCTATTCACGGCATTCAAGATATCCTGCATGATGTTTTTCAGCTCTATGATGCCTTGTTCAGTTCCAAATACCCTTGCCTCTAAATCAGGGATTTGCTGCAGTACATGTTGAGGTGATACTGGGCTGTTAGGGTCGGTTTCCACACCTTCGACAAGTTGCTGTTCTCGATCAGTTAATCTCGTGCTTACTGGAGTCATCTCGAAGAGGGCAGATAACTTAGTACTGTTTCTGCTCAGGGTGCTATAAACTGGGTGGTAATAAGAGATATGTACAGATGAGTCAAATGACGCTTGATATGCTAAATGAAGACTGAATTAAGACAATGATGAAAGTAGTGATGCGACACACATATGATCTAATGGATGATGTTTTGACATGGGACGTTGCCCCTTGTCGTGTTATGAATATAAGTATGCACAAAATTATGGATGTGGAAAGTCCTAAGACTAATATATGATTAAACAATATGATTATGAGCAAAATGATTGAATGAAATTTTTGGAATTGACTTGAATCAAATTTTTTTTTTTTTCATGAAATGAATGAATGAATTGATCAAGTATACTAAAAAAAAAAATGTGTCAACTCAACATGTGTGACCCAATGGGGTGAGTGGATAGAGATCCATTTCACTTATCTGGGCTGTAGGAAACCAGATCTCATTGGGTTAAGATCAAAATGAATCAATGGTATAACCATGTGATTCGTTTAGAGTCCAGGGTTTCAACCCTCACAACATCTTGTTGATTTAGAAAAGAATAAGGTTAGACCTATCTAGCAATCAAGGCTCACACAAGCTCCGAAAATGGTTAAGTATAGGGATAAGATTATCCCTATACCTGAACAAATGATGCAGGAGCGGCTTAAACCAGTAACAGAATAGGGATAAGGTAGTCCCTCCTGACGAGTGTTCATGGTTTATGCCCAAACAAAGACCTATAGTCTATATACTGATGCTGGTGTATACAAGGTTTTTGTCTAAAAGGTTAATGAGCACTTGACCGTATATGCGACTCCCCGGTATAGAACATACCTGAAAATGGACGATTGGTGCAAGTGGGAAAGACTAGTTGCGTTAACCGGGGATAACCATCCCTCGGTCTACAACCAGTACTTTTCACAGATCTTTGGGCTCCAGCATCGGGGATAACCATCCCTCGATTGTAAGCTTACCGGATCCAACTAGATAGGTGAAGGGTTTTTATTCTATTATGCAATGAATATGAATAAATATGCATCAATAGAAATCAAGCAATGAATAAAAAATTGAATCCTAGGCATATTGCTAAGTTGGCAAACAAATGTCCGAGATTTGATGAATGATAGTAAAGTAAGAATATGTAAAAAATTAGTAGCATATCGATGAAAGTAAAAGTTTCTGATGTGGTTTCCTTTGTTCAGTTCAGACTTTGGTTTTGGGTCGAATACTGGTCTGTGAAACCAGAGTCCCCAGCAAAGTCGCCAAGCTGTAGACCCGGGATTTTAACCCCACTCCCGATCAGGATTGAACCCGATGAGGAATAGTGCTAAAAATGTTGAAAAGAGAGAGCTGCCACCTATTTAGATTGTTAGGGAAAATAGGGTCCCTTAAAAAGTTGGATAAGGCTTTGGTCTTGAAATAGAGTTCAAGGAAAAATTCATTTAAGTTAGGGGAAGTTGTTAGGCACCCCTAAACTCCCATCTAGAGATGGTTACCTACTCCCTAAGTCTGAATTAAAGTGGGGGAAACTATAAGAGAAGCTTTCATTTTCTCTATATGGTTGATATGTATTATATGAACAGTAATGCATATGCTGAAATAAATAGGGACATGATAGGAGTTCTATCCTAGGTGAGCTGAACCCGATCAGGGTTGCCTACTTATCCACAGTCAGTGAAATCAAGCCACATGTAGTTCTAGATGGGTAGTTAATGGTTTGATTTGTTTTGTTTGGATTATGGGTGTTTGATAGGTTGAGACTTGTCTTCGGATGTTAGGGTGTTTTTTAATGGTTTAGGCTCCTGTTCAGGAGTGTTTGGGCCTTTTATGCTCTTGCCGAGGAGCATTTGGACAGTTTTAGCTCATGTCAAGGAGTACTGGGTTGAGTAAGGGTTTGATAGGATTTGAACCAGGGTTTGAAGCAAGGTTCGGATAGAGGTTTGGCTAAGGCAAGTAGGGTTTGAACCAGGGTTTGAACCGAGGTTCGGACAGAGGTTCGACTAGGTAAGTAAGGTTTGAACCAAGGTTTGAACCGAGGTTCGGACAGAGGTTCGACAGGGTTTGGTAAGTTTGACCGAAGTTCGGGCAGAGGTTTGACAGGGTAGGCTAAGTTTGAACCGAGGTTCGGGTAGAGGTTCGACAGGGTAAGCTAAGTTTGAACCGAAGTTCGGGCAGAGGTTCGACAGGGTAGGCTAAGTTTGAACCGAGGTTTAGGCAGAGGTTTGACAAGGTAGGCTAGGTTTAAGTAAAACCGGGCAAGGGTTCGACAGGGTAAGCTAAGTTTAAGTAAAACCGGGCAGGGGTTCGATAGGACAAGCAGTCTAAGCAATTAAAACAATTTAAAAAATAATTGAAAAGCAAATTAAACTACTAATAGACAAAGCAAATGTCAGAGTTTGATGATATTTTACCTTCCGGGAAACCCAAAAGGGTCTCTGAAATAAGTGCTTCCGAGAATGATTCTTCGAAATCAAATTCCCAGGATCGCCAAACGCTAAGAAGAGATTTTTGAAAGAGGAGAGAGAAGAGAGGAAGTAGAATGAATGAGTAATGAAGGAAGAGAGGGGGGGTATTTATAGTATTTCGGAATAGTGCCCATGCCGTTTTAAAGGGCGAGATTTATTATAATTTAATGAATAGTAAAGCGGTGTGAACAGTAGGGCGGTAACACGGATCAGACTAAATCCGCGCCATTTTAAAAGGCGAGATTTAATATATTTTATTATGAACAAATAAAATAATAAAAAATGAAGTTTGTAGTGCAAGTGGGGTCCACATGGTCCCGCGCCTTTTAAAAGGGCGAGGTTGCCCCTTAGGGCCTGTTTGGCTCTTCAAAAAACTATTTTTTGGATTTTTTTGGTTTATGCTCTTATTTGCTGAAAAACTGTTTTTGTCGTTTTAAGCCCATTGTGAGCCCGAAAATAGCCGAAATTGAACCAAAAAATTTGTAAAATTATTTCGAATGAAATCATAAATTTTGACCACTTTTCAGGGGTATTTTGTTCATTTTACACTCCAGGGGCATTTCGGTCATTTTGTACCATTTTAAGCCCAATTTGATTCCAAAAATAGCCAAAATTCATCAAAAAATTTGTAAAATCATTTTGGAAAAAATGAAAACTTTTTAACACTTTTTCAGGGGTATTTTGATCATTTTTCACCCTAGGGGCATTTTGGTCATTTTGTACCTGAGGGGGTGTTTTTTGGAAATCGAAGCCCGCAGAAAGAGGGCTTTAAAAGAGGGGTTTTTAAAGAATTTTTAGATGTGTTCAAAGAGACTAGGGGGTGTAAAATTGGGGTGTTTACACATTCATTGAAAAATCTTTTTCTGCATTCTGTTGTATGAGCCGACCCATAACTCGCTCTATGACTACAATTCTTATAGAGGCAGTAACACTTGAAGCAGTTCTGACAGAGGTACCGGTCATAGAGTAAGTACCCAACAAGGCCATATCAGAAAGTAGTTTAAATAAGATGGCAAAGCCAGCAGTTCAACACCAATGAATCAGTGAGATCTTCCAATCTCACAATAGGGATATAGCGGCCATGCAAGCAAAACTTGATAGTGTTTTGGAATCTCTAAAGATTTTAATTGGAACCCAAACCGATGAACCATCTTCCCGGATCCCGACTAGCGAATCGGCCGAACAACCCATCCCTGGGCCCCACCATATCCCGATTATCATCCCTTACCCTAGACCCGCTATAGGTGGAGGTGACATGGAGTACGAACATTTTAACGAGACGGAGTAGCCCAAGGCCTCACACATCAACCAAGACAGACCATCATCCTCGGACCCTACACTATCTCTCTGTGATCAGCACGAGGAGATCAAACAGATGAAAGAGGAGATGAAACAGATGAAGGGTACATCTGCCAACACCAATCTGTCTTTAGAGGACCTGACTTTCTCATCAGAAGATGTCATTCCCGCAAGTTTCAAAGTGTCAAACTTTGACAAATACGACAGCTCAGGCCACCTGAAACAACATCTATAGTTATACCTGGGGGACATGCTCCAACATAACAAAAATCAGCCTCTGCTCATATAGTACTTTCAGAAGAGCTTAAAGGGGTGAGCCTTTACATGATGGATGTATGTAGACAAACAGAGGATCAAGACTTGGCAGGATTTCATGGAGAGCTTCGTTGAACAATATTCCTTTAATTAGTAGCTCCAGTCTCAGAGGAGCCAGCTCGAGCAAATGAGCCAGCGCAACAATGAATCATTCTTGGAATACGCTATCCGATGGAGGGAAACGGCAGCCAAAATCCCTACTCCTATCCCTAAGGAGGAGCTGGCCAGCATATTCATGAGCACCTTAAAGCAGCCCTATTCCACTCTTATGGTAACACTACCAGTGGTAGATTTGGGCATCATTGTCAAGACAGGTGCTCGTATAGAGACTGTCATCAAAAGTGGGGCCATCCACTCCAATCTAGGCCTTGATCCCCCCAAAGCAATAGCCTCAACCAGTAGGAATAGTGGTCCATGTGACTAGAGAAACAAAGAAAGTGTACACATGGTGGCTTCTTCAGCACCCATCAGACTACCAGCTCTAGCAGCTCAGCCGCAACCGACTATCAGAAACACTTGGCCAACCCTACCTAACCAGGGGCAAATCATCAACATGACAAGCCCCCCAGGAACTTCACTCCCCTCCCTTAACTCTTAGCCAGCTTTTGGACTTTCTAACCAAGCAGGGTCTTCTCACCTTAAGAGACCCTACTCCCCTCTTACCCTTAGACAAGAGAAACAAAAATTACAACGTCGATCATCACTACGCCTTTCATTAAAGCCCAGGCCATGCAACCGACTATTGCATCAGCCTAAAGTACACCATCCAGGATCTTCTGGATGAAGGTAAAGTTGAGCTGGCCCCTACAACACCAGCATCAACCAGGCACCACTGCTCCCACATAATAACCAAGTCAATTTTATACAATGGGAAGAGCCCGGGGCAGGGCAGCTGAGACCTCTCATAACCGCACTTGATGACGGCGTCATCAGACCCTCTTATGGATCACCGGTTATAATCTCTTTTCCCCAGTGAAATATCCACGTCATCTAAGCCCCAGTGTAAATCCCTACTCTTGAATCAGAAGAAGAGCAAATCATTTACACAATCCCCTGTCCTATCAATTGGCCCACGGCTCCAGCCCACGGCTCAAGCTCAAGCCTCCACTTCTACTGGCCCTATCAGGATCCCTTATATCCCTTCACAACCTTTCACCCTCAATCATGTGCCCACTCCTCGCTCTCTCACCATTGAGAGTGAGAGCATAGCCAATCTCACCCGATTTGGCTGGGTGTACCAACCGTCTGCAGCTGAGCTGACAAAAGGGAAAGGGAAAAAGACAGAAAAAGCAAGGGTACCCTAAAAAGGAAGCAGTAGACATTGCAGTTCTGTTAAAAATTCTAGAAAAAGTGGAAGAATTCAACATAACTCAACACTTGGGTAAAGTCCCAGCACAGATTTCCATCTTGGATCTCCTTCTGACTTTCGAGCATCACCGGAAGTAGCTGCTCCGAGTATTCAACAATGTCCATGTAGCACTAGACATCACACCCGAGAAACTAGGGGCATATGGTAGGGCAGGTACTCGAATCCAGAATTATCTCCTTCACGGAAGAGGAAATACCGGACAGCGACAAAGATCACACCTGGGCTCTCTACATTGCAGTCCAATGCATGAACAAGACATTATCATCAGTGCTAATCGACAACGGCCCCGGCTTGAACATCTGTACCTTCTCAACACTACAAATTCTACTACTAGATCTCAGCCAAGTAAAGAAGAGACCCATGACAATCAAGGCTTTGATAACTCAACAAGGCAGAATCTGGGTGACATTGACCTGACCATCGTGGTCGGACCTGCTTAGTTCACTACAAACTTCCAAGTTGTAAAAGTGCCAGCCTCACTTACTTTGCTCCTCAGAAGGCCATGGATCCATGTGGCCTGAACCATTCCCTCCTCTCTGCACCAAAGAATTAAATTTATCTAGGATGATCATATGATCGTAATACCATCAGAGGAGTTTACGAGTTCCCTCAGGGATATCTAGGAGCTAGGGCAGCGCACTACCTTCATGACTTATCAATTTGAGCAGGTCAGTTCTATCGCTCAGATAGAAGAACAAAATAGACAACAGATTCCTCCATTTGTCAAGATGATGGCTAACATGAACTATCAGCCCGGGGTAGGCCTGGGAGCCAAAAACCAAGGAATAAGGAAAAGATATGTACCTCCACACTACACAACACCATTCGGATTGGGTTATAGGCCCACATATGAGGACTATCATGCAAAGCTAACACGAAAAATAGCCGGTCGGCAAAACCTCAACCCCGACCCCACATCTCTGTAACATTCCCAGTTGGAACTTTCCAATCCTACGCTAATACCCGTACTGCACCTATTGTCTTAACCTCTTAGCCTAATGCTGAATCTTCAGGGATTTCAGATCCAGGGGTTTTCAGCATGGCCGAAATATTTGACAAGCTGACAATCGAAGGTGCTATCGAAGCAGAATATCCAGCAGGAGAGCAGGTCTGCACCCTCCCCAAGAATGCCGAAGCGTCATCCAGTTACCAGCCACTGATCCATTGGTGGACTGAGGCTATCACTATTGAGGACAGCCAGGGCTGGGGTAGCTACAGTGCATGACAGGTCGATCAAGCCAAGCAGTGAAAAAGTAATACCCTTCTCCTCCCTCTATTCTCTCTTTGCCCCTGTTTACAAAATCCAAATGTTAGGCCACTATCGGCCTCTTTTTGTTTTGAGTCAACTTTTGTAAACAACAATCATATTGTTTTTATAAATGAAATCTGACATTTTTGACTCAAAAATCATGTTTTGTATAAACATTTTGGCTGATGACGAAATGACATGGACTTTTCCCCTAGAAGGCCTAGTGTCCTGAAGCCACTAAAAACAGAAAAAAAACATAAGCATGCTAAACTTAGATAAATGTTTTGCCAGGAAATCACTTGTACTAAGATTACCCCTGTAACCCTCCTTGAGCTTTCAGAAGTTAAGTATGACTCAGGGCAAGAAGAGGAACTGCCTCAAGAGATACTGGATCTCCTGGACCACAATGAAGGGCTACTACAGTCAAATAATGAGGACACCAAGACAGTGAACTTGGGATCCACAGAAAATCCCTAGCTAGTCAAGATTGACACAACCATGAGCCCACAGTAGCGAACAGACATGATCAGCTTCCTGAAGAGCTACAGTGACGTCTTGGCCTGGTCATATGCAGACATATCCGGCTTGGACCCAGCATTGGTGGTACAAAGACTACCCTGAACCCTGAGTTCAGACCAGTTAAGAAGAAACTGAGATGGATAAGGCCTGAATGGTCACAGAAGGTCAAGGAAGAAGTTGAAAAGTAGATCAGTGCAGGCTTTCTGGCAGTAGCAAACTACCCTGAATAGTTAGCCAACATTATCCCGATACCTAAGAAGGACGGAAAAGTCTGGATGTGTATCGATTATCGAAACCTGAACAAGGTGAGCCCCAAGGAAAACTTCCTGCTCCCACACATCGACATCTTGGTCGACAACACTGCAAGGCACAACCAAATCAAAATGGTAGAAGAAGACATGGAGAAAAGCTCCTTCATCACACCTTGGGGCATGTTCTATTACAAGGTCATGCCCTTCAGACTCAAGAATGTAGGAGCAACTTACCAGAGGGCCATGATAGCCCTGTTCCATGACATGATTTACAAGACAACTGAAGTTTATGTTGATGACATGATCGTCAAATTGCCTACTGCCAGACAGCAATCGGAAGACCTGAAGAAACTCTGTGATAGACTCAAAGAGTTCAGCTTGAGATTGAATTCAGCCAAAATCATCTTTGGAGCCTCATCAAGAAAGCTCCTCAACTTTATAGTCATAAAAAGAGGCATTGAGATCGATCCAGCCTGAAAAAATTCGGTGAACCTCAAATCCGAGGTTTGAGTTGAGAATCTCACAAGTTCAAGGGGATGATAAAATTTAAGTACAGAAATAGAAACCAAGCAAACCACAACACAAGGATTTTTACAAGGAAACCCTTCTAGGAAAAACCACGGGACCTAATCCAGCCATGAGAATCTAGTAAGAAAAAGTAAACAAGAACTTACAAGATTCGAACTTGACTCTTTCGGACTCGACACTACGATCCTTCATTTCTTAGTCCTCCACGCCTCGAAAAGTCATCACGTACTCACAAGTACCATGAACAACCACAGCAGATCGTACTTCTCTTTGTCCCTAAAAAATAATCCACAATCTTCCGATCGATCTCCGTCAATGACGGCTTCGGATTCCACCGACCAAATCACACTACCACGATTCTTCTTGGATCGATCTCCTTCGCAAAGGCTCCGGAACACTCTGGCCAAGTTGTTCTTCCAGAATGGGTTGATGGTTTTGATAAGAATCAACTCCTAGATGGACTCCATCAATGGGAAGGTCCAAGCAAGCTAGAATGAAGCATTGACTTGCAAAACTAGGATGGGAGAAGGATTCTCAAAGGTGAGGAGAGACAATGAAAAATAGAGTTTTTATTAACTTTAGAGATAGTAAAAAACACTCTTTATACTCCTCCAAAGATGATCTCCATGAACTAGAAGGGTTCATACTTTATAGAGAATCAAAAACTAAGTTTGAAAGTTGCTAAAACCCAAAAAAAAACGAGTTTGTAATTTTTCCCATATCAGGGTCGACCCTGAGGTGCTAAAAAAGGATTTTTGGTGATTTTCCATATGTGGGTCAGCCCAAACATCTCCCATGGCCGACCCTGAGATATGCAAGGTTCTGCCTCATTTTGCCATACAAAAGTTTGGCTCTTCAGGGTCGACCCAAAACGCCCAGGGTTGACCCTGAGGTGAAAAACGATATTTAAACTTCAATTTTAACTCTTCCTCCCTTCAGAAAGTTGTATTTTTTTTTTACACGATCGATTTGATATATTATAGAGTGAAATCCGAGATATGGTTTGGGAGATATGCCACCTATAAGCAACCTTGGTTTTTTGAAAAATTTCAGCATTTTGAACTTGTTTTGCACTCTTTATCTCATCACCTAGGGTCCGTATGGTTAGTCTAGGACACTTACCACCTAAGGCATTATATTAGGATTATTCTAAGTCAATTCCCACCTATGGTCACATGGTATCTAGGTCACTTACCATCCTATGAAGGAAATGATCAACCGAGTCTTCAACTGCCTTCAACTTCACTTGTTTGCGGATGCTTGACTGCAATGACACAAGATACACACCTAGACACCTAGAAATATTTGTTTTGACACCGGAATAAGTCTACACATAAAACATGGACTTTACACAGCCAAAGCCAGGGCTATCATAGAAATGCCGACACCCCAGACTTAAAAGGAAGTCCGCGGGTTCCTCGGTAGAATTCAGTACATCAGCTGATTCATCTCTCAGCTTACTCTGATATGCAAGCCGATCTTCAAGCTTCTCTAGAAGAATGTACCTACAGTCTGGACAGTCGAGTGTCAGGAAGCCTTTAACAAAATAAAGCGGTATCTCCATCACCCTCCAGTACTTGTGCTGCCTACACCTGGATGGCTACTGCTACTCTACATCTCAGTACAAGAGACCTCTATGGGGTGCGTCCTGGCACAGCATGATGAGATAGGCAGAACAGAGCAAGCTATATACTACATTAGTAAACGCCTGCTAGAGTATGAAGAGTGATACAACCCTCTCCAGAAGACATGTCTGGCACTAGTCTGGGCTACTCAGCATCTTCAGTACTATCTGCTTTCCTACCAGGTAATTCTGATCTCTCGAATTGATCCGCTCAAGTACCTACTAGAAAAACCAGCCACCACTGGGAGGACAGCCTGATGGCTCATGATATTGTTTGAATTCGAAATCACGTACATCACTCAGAAGTTAATCAAGGTACACCTTCAAATCCCAGTCAAGCTGAAGTTCAGATGCTCCAACAATGGAGCAGAGTATGAGGCATGCATAGACGGACTGAAAGAATCCCTGGGTCTCGGGATCGAAGAGATAGACGTCCATGGTTACTCATCTTTGGTAATCTATCAGGCAAATGAGTATTGGGTCATCCAAGAAGTAAGGCTAGTCCCATATTGGCCTACCTCAATGTGCTAATCACGTAGTTCAAAAGAATCAGCTTCAGTCAAAGATCCAGGAACAACAACAAATTCGCCGATGTACTGGCTACTCTCGTTTCCATTATTCAGATCCCCAGGGGCATCATGCTTTGGCCAATTGAAATTCAGCAATAGGATCAGCCTGCCTATTGCCTCGAGCTAGACGCAGTAAATGACAATAAGCCTTGGTATATGGACATCAAACAGTACCTCGAGGACAGGACCTTCCCACTCGATGCCACCAAAATAGACTGACGGGTAATCAAAAGACTGGTCATTCAGTTTGTCCTCTTAGGGGGAGTCTTGTACAAAAGATCGCCAAACATAATCTGGCTCAAATGCCTTGACACCAGTGAAGCAGCACAGATAGTCGAAGAAGTTCACGGAGGAACTTGCGGCTCACTCATGAACGGGTTGATGCTATCCAAGAAAATCCTCCGTCTAGGCTACTATTGGTCTACCATGGAAGCCAATTGCTGTAAGCACGTACAGAAATACCATCAGTGCTAGATCTATGCTGACAAGATTAACGAACCGCAGATAAGGCTTAACAACCTGACTGCTCTTTGGCCATTCTCAACTTGGGGAATTGATGTCATCGGATCCATAACTCTGAAAGAATCTAACGGTCATCAATTCATCCTAGTTATAATTGATTACTTTATGAAATGGGTCGAGGCAACCTCTTATGCCAATGTCACAACCTCTGTGGTCTAGCACCTTCTGAAAAAGGACATCATCTACCAGTACGGTGTCCCATTCAAGATTGTAACTGACAATGCTCTCAATTTCTACAATAAGGGATGATTGACCTCTGCCAAAAATTCAAGATACAACATCATAACTTCACACCATACAGGCCTTAGACTAATGGTGCAGTGGAAGCAGCAAACAAAAACCTAAAAAAGATCATTGAGAAGAAGGCAAACAACTACTCTGCCTAGCATGAGATGCTCCCATACGCACTAATGACCTACAGAACGCCCATCAGAACCTCAACAGGAGCAACACCATTCTCTCTAGCCTATGGTATGGAAGCGATCCTGCCCATCGAAGTAGAGATTCCATCACTCTGGGTGTTAATGGAAGCAGACATCTGA
Organism: Tetracentron sinense; assembly: GCA_015143295.1. Classification (NCBI taxonomy): domain Eukaryota; kingdom Viridiplantae; phylum Streptophyta; class Magnoliopsida; order Trochodendrales; family Trochodendraceae; genus Tetracentron; species Tetracentron sinense. The sequence continues at coordinate 17,412,418 of CM026554.1, forward strand.
AAAGCAGAATAGGCACAGACCCGGTATGAGCAGCTGAATCTGATTGAAGAGCGGCGACTGAAAGCCATCAATCACTCCCAGGCCTATCAGAGGTGCACGGCTAGGGCATTCAACAAGAAGGTCAAGCCACGAAGCATCGAGATGGGTGACCTAGTTCTCTAGAAAATGTTGCCTAACTGCCCTGACCTGAGGGGTAAGTTCACTCCCAACTATAAAGGCCCATACATCGTCCGAGACAAATTCTTCGACGGTGCCCTTCGACTCGGACTTATGGATGAAGAAGACCTCCTAGAGCCCGTCAACATGGACAAACTCCAACGATACTATGCTTAGGGTCTAGATTTGACAGGCGCTTTGCACTCTTAGTTTCTCCGGGAAATGATAGGAGGTCATCTTTGGTACACTTCTCATCCCCAACAATGTAAACCCCTTTACAAAAATCAATGAAATCCGCTAGTTAGCCCCTCAAGCCTAACAACCTTTCTTTCACAAAAATCTTTTTAGGGACACCCTCCCTCGCCGTGGTAATTTGCTTGAACTACGTCATGACCTAATCCTGGAAAGGGTACGTAGGCAACCTGAAAAATCAGGTGTGGTTGCCAAAGGGATTAGAAATACCCCAGAATCCTCCCTTCCCTAAGGAGAGTCAAAATTCCCCAAGCTCTCTTCCCACAGAGTCAACCTCCCCAAGCAAAGTACAATTCTCCCAATTTCCTCGATGGAGTCGATACCAAAATATAAAAAATTTCCATCAAGGGAAACCCCAAAATAGAAGTCAAAGCATTCTCAAAAGTCAGGGATTCCCCGAGCAAAATTTTCGCAACCCAAAACCCACCCTAGGAGTTAGAGTGAACTTTGGACGACTAATCATGACTTACATGACTTACTTGACAACCAACCTGCAAAAAACCCGCAGAGCATATACAATAGAGGAACAACGGAAACATATTCTAAAATAGCGCAGCGGAAGTCTAAACAAACCTCTATGTATATATACAAATGGAAATCCAAGTTTATACAAAAGAAATCAAAAGAAAGTGCGGACAGACTTGCCAAAATACATGACTGTATATCTCTCATCTCACCCATGGCTGATCCACTCAGAATCTACAACCACCTATTGGTAACCCTCTACTGGAGGTTACTCCAAAGGCTCCTCGACGTACTCCTCCTCCACCCATGGACCAGGAGCACAAACATCAAATGGAGCAGTAGCTCCCTCATAACCTGCCGACATAAGAAGTACGGCTGAGCATGGAATACTCAGCGGGTACTAAATACTAACCAACAATTATAGCATAACAATGGCAATACAAAATCAGGAGCAATTCATATATGTCAGACAGAAACAATTCATATCATACAAGGAAGTAAAGCAATTTATAATCATGCTTGTAATTCGTAGAAAGCCGATAAAACCTCTTGAAAACATCGTGCACTTGACTTGACTTAAAGTACCATTTTCGTGCTTGAAAACTCATCTTATCTACCTTGCTTGATTCTTGTATGTCGTGTCATGTCATGCATGTCCTGCGTGCTTGCTTGTGATCATGTAACTTGTGAGATTCTCTTGTGAGATATCCTTGTGAGATGCGCTTGAGAGATGCCTTGTGAGATGCCTTGAGAGAGAAGGGAGACCCTTCTTTATGCAATGCACTTGCGAGGGAAAGGAGGCCCTTCTTCATGTTATGCACTTGTGAGTGAGGGGAGACCCCTCGTGGAATGTTGGTTCTTGTCTTCTTGTGAAAATCGAGGTAGAACATATCGTAGGATATGTCCCACCTCTAACTATGTTCTTGAAAACCTCGATAAATCATGTCATGCATGCCGTGCTCATGGAAACCGTGTACATACTTGCATTTAAATTTAAACATGACATTTGGGTAATTTCACAACACACATAACATAAATGATTGAACGATATGATATTCATGTCATTTAGGGAAAGCAAGAAAACACACTATCATAGACCCTAGCAGTATCCATAATTTATTAGGCATGCATTTCCCCATTTCCAACTCACTGTATTCACCTTGGCATTTCATCAAACATGGTGTGTTCATTATTCATTTTTCAGTTAAACCTAAATCATGCTTTTCTAGGTGGGTTATGCTCACATCACACTTGTATGTTCATTATTAGTACAATGCCCTTTCCCATTCATTCATCACATCATCCACAACCATTGGCATCCAGTCGCCCCTTCCATCTCCATTCACCATTCACAACCATCCATCTCATAACACATGTGTAAAAGAAAGAAAATGAAGAGAAATAAAGGGAAAGAGGAACTATAACTAGGAGGGTAGCAAGAAGTACCAACCTTGAAGAGATGAGGGAGAAATCCCTCTTCCGAACGACTATGTAGCTGCTGCCCTAGCTTGGAGAATGCTCTCCACGAGTGCCTGAGCCGAGATCTTGGAGAATAACTGGACTGGAAGTGATCTAGGGTCTCAAAACCCTTTGATTTCTCTTCCAAAATGGAAACCCTAGGTTTAGGAATCGCCCTTTCTTCTCTTCTTATCTCCCAATCTCTCTAAGTGTCGAATGATGCCCTAAAGGCTCGGGTTAAACTCTTAAGGTAAGAGTGCACCGACCAAAAGACCATATTACCCTTACTGAAATTTCTGCAAAACATGAGTGCTGAACACGTTGGGCTGTGAACAGTGCTGAACCCATTGTGCTGTGAACAGTGCTGAACCCGTTGTGCTGTGAACAGTGCTAAACCCGTTGTGCTGTGAACAGTGCTGAACCAGTTGTGCTGTGCACCGTGATGAACATGTTGTCCGTTGTGTTATGTACAACGTACCCGTTGTTGTTGCACAATGCACCCGTTGTTGTTGCACAACGTACCCGTTGTTGTTGCACAACGGATACGTTATCTGCTGCGCGACGGATGCACAACGAATATGTTATCAGAGCTCGAGCTACGTTCTCAAAGTACGTTGTCTATGCGTTGTCGGTGTCTTATCATAGCACGACCTTAGCGCCTTCCGAGCTACGTCCTTAGCGCATAACCGAGCTACGTCCCTAGCGCATAGCTGAGCTACGGATTGCCTGCAGGCCCAGACTATTTTGGCCATATCTTTTGACTCGTTCGTCCGATTTTGACGATTTAACTTGCGTTGGGCTCGTACTTCGAAAAGGAACATTTTTGACAGTTCAAAATTTCCAATTTCTTCCTTATTTATTAATTATACCTCTTAAAAAGGCAAAATGACAACGAAAGTGTCATGTATTAAGCATGAAAAAGTCTTGGGTTCTACAAAAACAATCTCTCCGGGCTTTATCCCCAGCAGAATCAGCTTCTCTCAAATCATTTCCCCTATGTAATCAAACTCCCCCCAGAAGAGTCAACCTCTCCCTCATATAGGGAAGAATCTATAGAACCCCGGATCTTGATTGCCTAGTTTAATGAATTATATGATGTATTAAAGATTTTTTTAAGAAAATATATTTTTGTATATGGGTGTTTGGAATGAAGTAGGCAAGAATATAGAATACTCTTAAGTGTTAAGAAGGGTTATGCCTTAGCATACCCTCAACTTTGAAAAGCTCTAGTTTGCTCATAACTGATAGGAAAGGAGCGATTCTTAAATTTTTCAACAGGTATTGGAACCCTCTTCGAGGTTCATGTTTACCATTTTTTTTTAATTTTGAGTCAGAGTTGAGTCAAAAGTCCGATTTCGAAAATCGGGACAGTTGAAAATCTGGGCTGTTGAAACCCATTTACAGACCAGTCATCTTTCGAGCCATTTTTGGTAAAGTAAAACTCAAAATTTGGAGTTTTACAAAGCATAAAATTTGTTCCCCTCCGAAATAAAAATCCAACGCAAGTTGAATCATCAAAATCGGACCACCGAGTCAAATGTTATGGCTGATTTACCGAAGCGTGTTTTTGCAGAAAAACTCGCTCGAGCGAGATCCAAACCCGCTCGAGCGAGATTGACCAAAAACGAGTTTTTGAGGCCAGGGAGTAACCCGCTCGAGCAAGAGGGAAGCCTGCTCGAGCGAGATTGCCCAAAAATGTTTTTTTTTAGGTTTTTCACTAACCTAACACTATATATACCCAATTTTTTGAGGGTTCTGTTGGACATATATGCCCTCGAAAGCCAATAAGAGACTTTTCTAAGTTGATTAGACAAGCATCATATTCACACAACCAACTATAAAGGGTATTTATATTAATTACTATCTCATATGATGATGACATAAAGTTCTATAGGTAACATTGTAGGAAAATCATGCAAGGGTTGCGAGGAGATATGATTTTTCGGTTCCTTGTAAACCTAATATTTTTCAAAGCCTCTAGAGTATTGGTTGGGCGCCGTACTTCATCATGGCTTGCACATATGTAGTTCTATGAGATAGTGTGATGAATCTCATTCATAGAGAGTGGTGACTCTTGACTAACATGTGAGTATATGTAGCAAGTACATAATACTGAACGGGGTCACTAGTGGATACCCTATGGAATACACTGTCAGATTGTATTAGGGTTATCCATTTGACAAATTGTCCTTAGACCTGAGAGGTTAACATCTTCTCAGACATCTGTCTATATGGCTTTGATGTGCCAATCGGTAATGTCCAATACACAGGACTAATTCCGGGTATGTTAGGTCATGTGCACAATGTTTGGAGAAGTTTGTAAACACTCAATAAGGAATCCACAACTCCTTAATTGGAGATAATGATATCAAGGTGTTACTTGTTGAACTGAACTGTTAAATTCAGTACTGGTGCTTTTCGGTAAAATGGTTTTTATTGAAGTTGATATTTTTAATATGGAAAAGTATATATAAATATATATGTCAGTTCTTTTCTAATGTTTCTTCAAAAGTGTTTTGGAGGTTCAGTTCAATGAAAAAGTAATCATGAGAAAGGGTTCTATTCATAAGCTAAGGACTAAGACAGTGGAATTGTTCCAATCCCGGAAGCTTACAAGTGATTTCAGTATGTGGAAGGATTTATTTGTAAATATATTGTGAGATGGTACTTACAAGCAATTCTCTAATTTCTGGAGGTTAATCACATTGTGTTAATGGACATTAATTGTGATTGGTGGAAGTCAAGAGATATAGATAAAATTCTATAATTCTAATGGAGTGTAGGAAAGGTGTTTCCTAGTAACAATGCTTTAACCAAAAGGTTGAGTACTTGGTCCCACAACCGGAAATAGGAGATCCCTTTAGATCCCACACACAAGGACCTTCTTAAAGTATTTAATTTAATTTATAATTAAATTAATTAATTTCTCTAAGTAATCACTATATGGTGTAGTGAAGCTCTAAAAGGTGGAATCACATTGGATGTGAAAAACCAAATGGGTAGGACCTATTGGGAATTATTATATAAGAATAATTCAAGTGACCAAGACGGTTTTGGAAACCCTTTAGGCGTGTGGGGTGGGACCCACCTAGGGTGGGATGCCCACTTTAAGGAGGAATAATAATTGTTATTATTTTAATTAGTTTCTAATAACTAATATCCTTATTAGATAAGGTTAGTTACTAATTAAAGATTCCCTAATTGTTAGGGATTCCATTAGTTAGTTACTAATTCGAGATTCCTTATTGGATAAGGATAAGATTAGTTACTAATTGATAAGGTTAGTTTCTTTTAAGCTTAATCCTAATTGGATTAGGAGAATAATCAATAAAGGAAACTATTGAGGATTCCTAATTGGATTAGGATAAGGTTAATGAATTATAATTGGATTACAATTCAAGCAACCAAGAGGGAACTTATATAAAGGAGTGGATGCTGGCCCTTTAAGGAATATATGATTCACCAGAATTTTTTTTCTTCTCTCCCTCTCCTCAAGTTTACGCCTAGCCCCCTCCCCCTTTGAGGGTGTACGGTCACCCTTCACCTTCTTCCTTTTTGTTTGGTTTTTGATCTTGATGATCAAGAACAAGTTCTTCGAAGATCAAGATTGGATCTTGTTTGATTAAGAAAGGTTCTTGGATCAAAGAAAAGAAGAAAAGATAAAAGAGCATGAAATTTGGAAGGGCCATTAGCTTCCATTAGAGAAAGCTTTAAAGGAAAAAGAAGGTTCGTGTGAATCGACAGGAGACTTGACACTTGTGAAGTTTTGTGAGTACTATTCTTATGTGGATTTGACTTAACAATTTCAAAGTCGTAAAGGTGAATGTTATTCTAACCTTCATTGAATAAAATCAATTAGAATCTTAGTCAGATCTTGAGATTCGATGTATGCCCCCCAAGAACTGTGTTTCTAAAATTAAAAAGAGGCATACTTTTAGTGGTATCAGAGCCGTGGCTATGCTTCTCTTTGATTTTTGAGTTTAATCGAGATTTATATCAAGATTGCCTCCCCTATGAATTTTGGTAGCCCTAATGAATCAATCTTCTAGATTCTTGATTATTGGATAATCATTATTAGGCTTAAGGGATCCCCCTCTAGTTATTGAGCAAGTAATCAAGCCCTTAGAAATTAGTGTGATACTAATTTCAGTTTTGGATGATTTCAAAACCTCTCTTAATTCTATTAGGGATAGGTATATAGAGATATAAATTTTGTTAAAGCCCTTTAAGGATTTAGAGATCATTTTAGTATATTAAATTAAATTGTTTAATTTATTTTAGAGAGCCCAGAGCAAGTTTTCCCTTTGATATATACCACTTAGATACCCATTGATATTTTGGCTAGCAAATATAGATGGGATTTTATTTATTAAATGTTAATTAATAAATCCTATGGTGTTAGACACCCTTGCTTAAGTTTTCTTGGAGATTAAAGCTTATTTCGATTAAAATTGATTCATGGATTTTCGGATTTGTATTTGATTAGAAGAATCAATACAGTTTTGGTATTTCGGCCATAACTTTGTGACCGTAAGTCCGATTTAGGTCCGTTAGTACATCGTTTCGAAGCCGTAGAAAAGATCTACAACTTTCGTGAAGAAGTTCTTCCAGAATCAATCGTTTTGAGGGTCAAAACTTGAGTCAAAAATCTAAAGCGGGAAAAGGAGTTTTCTAAATTAATTTTCCAAGAGGCTTTCAAATTTTTCCTAAATTCTATTATTTGATTTGAGAGCATGGGATGCTATTAAATTGTTTAATGGGCTATCAATTAATTAAATAGTTTAATTATTTGATTTGAGAGCACGGGCTGAGATTTAATTAAATTGTTTAATTATGTACGCGAGTCCACGGGCTATCATTTAATTAAATGTTAATTATGATATCTTTTATGGTTCCCTAAAAAGTTTATGGGAATAATACCATAATTATTGTAGTTGATTTGGATCAATTATATGTGCTCAGAATTATCGGCTACATAGTATTTATAAGTTTTTATTTGATTAATAGTTAATCAAGTAATTACATAAATGCCATTGGTTGAGATACAGGGTTTTATCTCAAGTGAATTTTAATTGATAGAGATCAATTATTTTATGGACATTTAATACTATTGTTTAGGGTATTATTTTATTTAATTGTTAAATCAAATAATCCCTAAAGCAGTTGGCACTTATGGAAAATTTTGAATTCACCTATTATTGATTTTGAATCAATAAAAAGTGATATTAAAAATTAGCAATTTTCTGATTTTTATTTTGGTCTTTTAATAGTTATTAGATCAAAATAATATAGAAGGGACTAGATCCCTAGTCTAGCCGAATTTAATATGGTGTTTTCTATTTGTTTATCAATTGAGGAATGTGAGGATGAATTTTAGGGTTAGATTAAATCTCAGAGAAATTGTTTCTCTTAATGATTTTCAAGCATTAAAGGAAAATTGTTTTCTTTTAATGATGATCTAAAAACCCTAAGAATTCATTCTTGACATGCTTGCTTTCTTTGCTATAGGGTTTATCTATTAAATGTTAATAGAGGCCTTAACCATATGGGAAAGAGTTTCCCTAAGGTTAGCAAAACCCTTGTTGAGGTTATGGACTTTCTAAGTAATTTGTCATGCCATATTATTATTCATAGTTGATGAATAGTTAATATATATATTCTTGTTGAATGGTGGATGGGTTCCATGATCATGCCTTCTTCTTCTCTCTTTATTCTCTCTTTCTTCTTATGGGTTGTACTCCCCTTGAGCACCCTATTTTGGGTGGTTTCTCAAGGTTTCTTATTTTGAATATGATGTAATCTTAGTATTACGAGTTGCTGAGTTTTCTATGGAGAAATCAAATTGATGATAAAAGACCATGGTGATCGCATGGAGAATAAATCTTGGAAGGCGTTCTACAAGAGTAGTTATAGGATTTCTAAGATAGCATAATCATGTGGACCCATTGTGCGGCTATATTATGTATTTCATGTGATGATTTGTTATAGCTTTTAGTTGCTTAGAAAAGTCCATAACCTTTGTGATAATGTGATTATCGTTTTTATGTAAATTTTAGATAATTGGATCAAACCCCACAATATGTGTTTTGTTGAAACATAAAAAGTTTGTGTTTAAATAAAACACATTATTATAGCCCTTTTGGACGTGATGCATGTAGTCCATGTTGAAATTTTTACGTGGAATATGTTACTTGAATGATTATGAGATAATTATGCCTTAATTAACATAGATGTAAGCTAACAATATTCACGATTATGGGAAGTGCTTGAGTAACACTTATAGACTCTAGTAGAGGTCTTAGAGAGTTGTTTAAAGACTTCCATAATTTCTTTTTGACTTAAGGTTGGTGAACCCTAATGTGCTAAAAATAATTCGTAGAGAATTAAAGGGTAATATAGTCCATTTTGACTTATGGGTTTTAGTGATGCACATGGACACTTTATAATTGTTATTTTGGGCCCAAGGTGCTTGGTATGACCAATGGTCCATCATATGGATGTATGAACCATTTAAAGCCCACTGATGTTAAAAATGACCTTTGTACCCTTGGATTAGATCCATTAAGATTTCTGGGGGCAGTGGGAGTTCATTGGAATTAGTTTGATCTAATTAAACAGAAATTTGATTTATTATCATGTGATGATTTTGTATATTGTTCTATACATGTGATACAATGATAAATATTGTGAATGCTTTTGATATATGCATTAGATGTATAATTTGTTCATAATATTCTGTTTTCTCTCAAGAAAAATATTAAGTGAATTAAATGGGCTAATTTATCCTACGGGACAGTATTGCCTTATGACCTTCCATTATCAATAAGACTAGGAATTAATTAGCCTGAGTCTTGTCTTGCCAAAAGGTATTGACATAATTCAGTCTGAGTTAAACTCTTAGAGCCTTATTTCTATAGTAGATAGGTTTGTGTATGGCCTGATAGGGAGTGTCAACTAAAATGGGGGCATAGCCCTACTTGATCATATGACGAACAAGAATGATGGGTTTCACTTAACCAAGGAATATGACGGCTGAAACAGTGACAGTCATGTTGTCCTTGGAGGTCGCAAGAGAATTGAGAATCACTGATTTACATAAGGAGTTATGCATGAGATGCTCAGTGATGGATAGTTACTATCTACCTTATAATGCATGTGTGGTACTATCCTAAAATAGAAGATTGCATGTGTATTATAAGGCACCCAATGCTCATCAGAAATATGAAGTAGCATATTTCCTAATTTTATAGATTGAGAGGTCTATGAAATTTGATTTTATGATGAGCAATATCATCAAAGATTGAAAGCCCTGATCTAATGATATTATAATGTGTGAAATATTATGATGTATGTTTTATTGTCATACCATTCTATAACCACTTTACCAAGACTTTAATGAGAATCTCTTGACCAATTCAAAGTGTTTGGAATGGAAAAGAAATCTCAAGTTTGTGCTTACTATCTATAGAATTGCCCAAGTTCTCACTACTAATGTTAAATCTCATTTGAGATGTTTACTGAATACAATAAGGTTGCTAGGCAGCTTACTATATAAAAGGACAAGTAGATACCAAGTTGACTAGGGAAACCCAGTCACCAAAAAAATATATGATAGAGATCATTGGATTCATAAATCCTAATTCTTGGTGCTGAGATAAATTGAGATAAATTTATGGGATTAGAGGATATGATCCTCGACAAACTCTCAGAGTCCTTTAATATGGTTATGTTGAACAAGTAGGAAATCAGATTGTCTGAAATCCCACATGTTGCATATGGCTAAGAACCTTTGAAGAGTTCAGTGCTACTTGCAAAGATGTTCAAAAGAATTGGATTTTTCAAGTCCCGAGCATTTATGCAAAGGAAAGAAATCTAAGATTTTCTATTGGAAAGGTATTCTGGTAGTATGGACAAGGGCTCTTCAGAGAAGAAAGGAAAGTATAAGGATTGTGCTTCATAGTGAAGCAATTGGTCATTGGATACAAGACAAACCTTTGGAAGGATTGTCCAGTTTGTATACTCATCAAGTCTAACTTAATTTTTGGAACCTCCAGCTCCTAATGCTTGGTATGATCTTGCATAAGTGCAATAGTTGCATGTTTGAACAGGATAAGGAGAAATCTAAGAAGATAAAACTTCTACTTGGGAATGGGACAAAAGTTGGATGATCATAATTATATGAATCTTCCATTAAGAGGTAGTTAACTTTATTTCACTTTCATTGAAAAGTTCAAGGAATTCCGCATTGAAATAAAGAAACAGCTAGGTAAGTCTTCCATGATTGAGAAGAGTACCTCTTAATAGAAATTTCATAATTTACTCTCATTACATCTTGTCTCAGATAATTCCCATAACAAACCATAGCATGATGGTGTTGTTAAATCGAATTATATTGGATATGATTTGATGGAAGATGAGCTTGGGATTCGCATTAGAGATACTTAGTCTCTATTTCTAGATAACAAAAGATATTTGTAAACAGGAATACAAGTTTCCTAGTAGAGAAACTAAATCTAGAATTGTTCTAGAAGCGGAAGCCCAATAGACCGATAACTATGAGAATTGATAGAGATCAACTCTCTACTCTCACTATACCTAAATAGTACTCTAGAACCCACAGGTCCCAGAATCTGTAGATGGACTAACTTTTATTCTGATGAAGTAATCAAACTGTTTGATTTTCATCTAAGAATAAAAGTATCATTTGTGTGCAAATTGGTTAGTGGGAGCATAATTACTTTCCTGGCTCTATGCAAAGATAATATTCTTTTCATTGTGAATGAAGTATGAATATTATTCTTCTCTTAGATTTGATCTAGCAATTTTACAATGAAGGAAAAAAACTTTGACATCATGTTTTCTTAGTCCTAAATGGTTTAGAGACAAAAAAAAATGATATTATTATTCTCCCAATAACAATCATGTTTTTGTGCAAGTAAGATTCCAAGAAAAGAGTTTCTACCTTTATGGGATGGAATCTGTTTCTTTCAGATATATGATATCATGAGAAAGTATACTTGTACTAAACCGGATATTTATCACATGTTGATGTGATAAGATATTGGTCAGATTAGTCCGGAGCATTGTACAATGATAAAGCACAAGCATGTTAACTTCTGAAAATGACTGTTGGACAGTGTCATTTTTGTTTAGTCTTTTAAGACTGTGGCTATTGATAATAAATTTGCAAGAGTTGCAAGTGTTATTGCATCACTACAATAGTTGTGGTAAAGCAGACATGACAAACCCATGTATATTAATTTATGCTTCAGCTGGTGTTTGAGAAACATCACTGAGAAGATGGGCATTACATCTAATTGGCTTAAAGTGCAAGTGAGAGATTGTTGGACATATATGCCCTTGAAAACCAATAAGAGACTTTTCTATGTTGATTAGACAAACATCATATTCACACAACCAACTATAAAGGGTATTTATATTAATTACTGTCTCATATGATGATGACATAAAGTTCTATAGGTAACATTGTAGGAAAATCATGCATAGGTTGCGAGCAGATATGATTTTCCGGTTCCTTCTAAACCTAATATTGTTCGAAGCCTCTAGAGTACTGGTTGGGCGTCGTACTTCATCATGGCTTGCACATGTGTAGTTCTATGAGATAGTATGATGAATCTCATTCACAGAGAGTGGTGACTCTTAACTAACATTTGAGTATATGTAGCAAGTACATAATACTGAACGGGGTCACTAGTGGATACCCTATGGAATACACTGTCAGATTGTATTAGGGTTATCCATTTGACAAATTGTCCTTAGACCTGAGAGGTTAACATCTTCTCAGACATCTATCTATATGGCTTTGATGTGCCAATCGGCAATGTCCAATACACAGGACTAACTCCGGGTACGTTGGGTCATGTGCACAATGTTTGGAGAAGTGTGTAAATACTCAATAAGGAATCCACAACTCCTTAATTTGAGATAATGATATCAAGGTGATACTTGTTGAACTGAACTGTTAAATCCAGTACTGGTGCTTTTTGGTAAAATGGTTTTCATCGAAGTTGATATTTTTAATATGGAAAAGTATATACAAATATATATGTCAGTTCTTTTCTAATGTTTCCTCAAAAGTGTTTTGGAGGTTCAGTTCAATGAAAAAGTAATCATGAGAAAGGGTTCTATTCCTAAGCTAGGGACTAAGACAGTGGAATTGTTCCAATCCCGAAAGCTTACAAGTGATATCTGAATGTGGAAGGATTTATTTGTAAATATATTGTGAGATGGTACTTACAAGCAATTCTCTAATTTCTGGAGTTTAATCACATTTTGTTAATGGACATTAATTGTGATTGGTGGAAGTCCAGGGATATAGATAAAATTCTATAATCCTAATGGAGTGTAGGAAAGGTGTTTCCTAGTAACAATGCTTTAACCAAAAGGTTGAGTACTTGGTCCCACAACTGGAAATAGGAGATCCTTTTAGATCCCACACACAAGGACATTCTTAAAGTATTTAATTTAATTTATAATTTAATTAATTAATTTCTCTAAGAAATCACTATATAGTATAGTGAAGCTCTAAAAGGTGGAATCACATTGGATGTGAAAAACCAAATGGGTAGGACCCATTGGGAATTATTATAAAAGAATAATTCAAGTGACTAAAATGGTTTTGGAAACCCTTTAGGCGTGTGGGGTGGGACCCACCTAGGGTGGGACGCCCACTTCAAGGAGGAATAATAATTGTTATTATTTTAATTAGTTTCTAATAACTAATATCCTTATTAGATAAGGTTAGTTAGTGTCGCGACCCAAACTACCCCCTAGGAGTTAAGGGTACCTTGACTCGTGACCGCCATATCATACCTCCAGTATGATACATAAGGCACACGTGGAAACCTGTCAGAGTACCCGAATATACATAGCGGAAACGAAATACAATGCACAGCGGAAAATAAAATACTAAACATAGCGGAAGCAAAATGAATACTCCTATAACTTGGCTCAAGTAAGAACCAACAAGTATACATGTGTGAGAAACCCAAAAGTGGAGTGGACAAACCCCACACTCACGTAACAAAAGACACAAGTTCTAAGTCGGTCGATCAACAGAAATCGAAGTCACGACTCCTATCTAAAGCACCATCGTCATGATAGTGATCCATGGAAGGCTCCGGGTCACGGTACTCTTCCTCGACCCAAGGTTCTTCGCCACACAAATCGAATGGAACCCGAGCACCTGCTGATCATAACAATATCGACTGAGCATGGAATACTCAGTGTATACAAACTAATCACAATAAAGCGGTTAAGCATGGAGCATACAAGACATGGAGAATGAAATCCGTAAATTCCTTAAAGCATGGAAACCGTGAAACGTATGTGAGATAATATTCGAAAACAAAACTGTAACCGTGTGAGTCAATCGATAATCATAGCCCTATGAGTTCTTGTGAGTTCATGGAGTTACTTAGAGTCATTATGATCCGTAGAGACATAGAGCATAGAGCAATAACCTTAGAGCATAACCTTAGAGATCTGAGAGCATTTCATTGTGATCCGTGGAGCTTGTAAGACGATCTTAGAGCATTATCATAGAGTTTCCTTGTGAGCATGGTATGATCCTTAGAGCTTGTGAAACGATCTTAGAGAAATCATAGAGTTACTTAGAATCATTCATTATTAGTCTTTTTGTGAAAAACCTTTGTTTGTACTTGGAGAAATCCATGGAAACCATCGGTTTATGCGAGACATGCGAGCATATGCACTTAATAAGAGAAATCATCGTATTTAAGCATAGAATCCCTTAGAGGTATTTTATCAAACACTTAGAGTGCATCATAATAGTAACCTTCATCCAAGTATATAATCACACCTTTTCATACATAAAATCAATACATATAGATAGGGCATAGATAAGAAGAATCATAATTAGTAACTAGTAGGATTGCAAGATTGTAGTAGAGTGTATCTACCTTGGAGAAATCAATGAGTTTGACTCCCAATGGCTGGAACAAGCAAGAACAGTGAGTTCTTGGTTGGAAAACACCAAATGGAAAGGAAGAACTTGATCTTCCACAAGCTTGAACGATCACCAAGGACCTCTCCTCCTTCTCTTCTTCAAATCCTTCAAAAACAATGCACAAAGGGTTTGTGAAACCCTAAGGCACGAACCCAGCCCTTTTATAGGCAAAGGGTGATGGTTAAAGTCTTAAACACCCTTAATGAAGAAAATCTGCGTATGACCGATCGATCGGTGGTATGGACCGAGCGATCGGTGGCTTACCGGTCGATCGGTGTTATGACCGAGAGATCGGTCAAAAACACGCTCTCTGGAATTTTTCCCCATACAAAAAAGTTAACCGTGCGACAGCTATCGAGCGATCGGTAGTTGACCGATCGATCGCAGGTAATGACCGAGCGATCGGTCGACCCCTGCTTTGCTGAAAAACCTTGTTTACACCTCTCGAATCTTCCCCAATGCACTTCCAACACTCTTTTATGCTTTCAACACATTCCCTAAGGACATATAGACCCATTGGAGCATATACGCTATAATTCCAAACACATATATTAACATAAGACCCATAAGTGTACAAAACCACACTTGGGCACTATTCACACACTATTCATTCTTAGTGAAATGAAATTTCGGGGCTCTACAGTTAGTTAGTTAGTTACAAATTAAAGATTCCCTAATTGTTAGGGATACCATTAGTTAGTTACTAATTCAAGATTCCTTATTGGATAAGGATAAGATTAGTTACTAATGGATAAGGTATCGCGACCCAAAACCCACCTTAGGAGTTAGAGTGAACTTTGGACGACTAATCATGGCTTACATGACTTGCTTGACAAACCAACCTGTAAAAAAAAAACCCACAGAGCATATATAATAGAGGATATAAACAGCGGAAACATACTCTAACATAGCACAGCGGAAGTCTAAACAAACCTCTATGTATATACGAATCCAAGTTTACACAAAAGGAATCCAAAAGAAAGTGCGGACAGACCCGCCAAAATACATGAATGTATATCTCTCATCTCACCCACAGCTATTCACTCAGAATCTACAACCACCTAATGGTAACCCTCTACTGGAGGTTCCTCCAAAGGTTCCTCGACGTACTCCTCTTCCACCCATGGACCAGGAGCACAAACATCAAATGGAGCAGCAGCTCCCTCAGAACCTGCCGACATGAGAAGTACGGCTGAGCATGGAATACTCAGCGGGTACCAAATACTAACCAATAGTCATAGCATAAAAATGGCAATACATAAATCGGGAACAATTCATATATATTAGACGGAAACAATTCACATTATACAAGGAAGTAAAGCAATTTATAATTGTCACGCCCCAAAATACCCCCTAGGAGTTTAGGGATATTTTAGATGTGACACTTCGTACCTGCCAAACCATCCTGTCATGAACAAGATAATTAACGTACTAAACAATGATAATCAGAGCGCGGAAGCTAAACATAAATGCGGAAGCGTAAACTAACTTTTTCTTTTCTTCTAAGATTTCGAAAATAGTATTCCAAGTTAACATATATACAAAACACGTCTAAGTCTAAGGTGGACAGACCCACCTATCAAAATATCAAAATACATAAGACCCAACACTATCTCGATCAATAGTCACCCCCGTGGGGCCAATGGTCTAAGTCTCTCGCCTCCGCCTGAGGCTCGACTGCTAGATCCTCATACGGTTCTTCCTCGCTGTAGTCCTCCTCTATCCAAGGACCCTGATCACATATGTCAAGAGGGGCTCGTGCACCTGTCGACATGAAAGTACGGCTGAGCATGGAATACTCAGCGAGTACACGCTATTAGCAAACCATAACAACAATAAAAGCACACAACAGTAATACCATACAAAGCAGTAATAGCATCACTAGAGAAATAGCATAAGGCATGGTAAAATGCAATCATACCAACGTGTGTGCATGAATGCTAAAACTCTGATAAAACTCATGCTTAAAATCCCATGTCATGCCTCGATAAGCCTCGTGGAAATCATGTATGCATGCATGCGTGAATGCATGATCATCATCTTGTAAACTTTCATCTTGTAACTTGTGAGCCAGAGGCTAGCACCCGAATCTCCCTAGGCTGCCAACCTCCTTGATATGCAATGCACGTGTGAGCCAGAGGTTAGTACCCGAATGTCACTGGGCTACCAACCTCCTTGATATGCAATGCACTTTTGCGCCAGAGGTTAGTACCCGAATGTCCCTGGGCTACCAACCTCCTTGATATGCAATGTTTGGTTTTCTTGTGAGCCAGAGGCTAGCACCCGAATCTCCCTGGGCTACCAACCTCCTTGACAATAGGTGATTTTTATTACTTGTTTAGTTTTCTTGTGAGCCAGAGGTTAGCACCCGACTTTTCCCTGGGCTACCAACCTCTTTGACGTGCAATATTTTCTTGTTGTTTATTATATGCCCATGCTCTTGAAATCTCGGTTCATGCTATCATGCGTGCTCGTGTACGTGTCAATAGTGACAATCATGATAATGAGGATAACCAAGATATGGCATTACAATTCAATTCATGATATGAACATAGGTAACTTAAGTAGTTTGCATAACATTTGATCAATTTATCATTTATAGGAACGCATGCATAAAACCCATTTCTATATTCTTCATTAAGATCATTTATTCATAGTTTAGGTATTTTGTGAAACACTTTCATACATTATTCCTTAGTAGTTTATCTCCTTCTTTTTAATGCATATTTTCCATTCAATCACACAATGGTAAGTTTTTTATTTGTATAATGCCCATCCTCCATTTTCCAATCCACAACCCACACATCATACATCACACATTCGGCATCCAATCGCCGTATCCAACCTCCATCCAAGCATCCCTACCCTTTCTTTATCTTGTTTATATTTATTATAGATGACACAGTTTGCAAGGAATAAAACATACTAACAAGAATCATATTTCATAAAGAAAACCTAGATTTATTGCTAGGGTAAGTTAGTAGGGTGTACTAACCTTGAATCAAGGCTTGATCCTTGGTAGAAACCTTGATTGAAGCTCCAACTTGCAAGAAGAAAGATCCTTGCTTGAAGAAGGCTTGGTGTAGCACCCCGGACTTTTTAATCTTTAATGAATGGCACTCTCGTAGCTAATTGGCCGTTTTCATAGTGTAATTAATAAATAACGGATAAATCAGAAATTCTGAAATGTCAAAAATGTGCGTTTTCGAGAGACGAATCCAACGCAAGTTGAATCGTCGAAATCGGACGAGCGAGTCAAAAGATATGGCCAAAACAGTCGGGACCAGCAGAGCACCGATCGCTCGGTCCATGGAGCGATCGATCGGTCTACAACCGATCGATCGGAGGCTATCGACTGGTCGAAAAATTTGTATGGGGAAATTTTCCAGAGAGTGAGTTTTTGACCGGTCGATTGGTCAATAACACCGATCGATCGGTAGGCAACCAATCGATCGGTCATAACCACCGATCGCTCGGTCTTCGTGTTTTTCAGAATTTTCATTAAGGGCTTTTTCGTCTTTTGAGGGTTAAACCCTTTCTCCTTAAGGCTTGCCCGAGCCTTAGGGCATCATTCACTATACTTAGAGAGATTTGGGAGATAAGAGAGAAGAGAAAAGGGTTTCCTAAACCTAGGTTGCTTTTGGAGAAGAAATCAAAGGGGTGAAGACCTTAGATCGTCCCCAAGCACGTTTTCTTCAAGATTTCAACTCAAGCTCGGGTGGGGTGCATTCTCAAAGCTAGGGCAGCCCTCACTCACATTTTTGAAAGGGATTTCTTCCCCAACTCAAGCTTCTTTCAAGCAAAGGCTTCATCTTTCAAGTTGGAGCTTCAATCAAGGTCCCTACCAAGGATTCAAGCCTTGATTCAAGGTTAGTACACTCTACTAACTTTCTTTAGCAATAGTCTAGATTTTCTATTGTGAAATGTGACTCTTGGTAGTATGTTTTCTTCCTTATAAAATGTATCATCTCCACTAAATATAAACAAGATAAGAAAAAGGTATGGATGTGTGGATGGGATGTCGATTGAGGCGATTGGATGCCGTATGGATGTTGTGTGATGTGTGAAATGGAAAATGGAAGATGGGCACTTTACAAATAACGAATGTACCTTGATGTCTTGATGAAAAATACGCACTAAATAAGGGAAATGGAAGGACTAAGAAATGTGGCCCACCGTGTGTTTGATAAAATGACTAAACAAGGGATAAATGGACTTAATGAAGAAAATGGAAATAGAAATTGTGTAAATTTTCTTAGGAATGATAAATTGCTCAAATGTGCTATATGTTGCCTAAATTTTCATACCACTATGTTAGGGATTGAAATGCCATATTCATGTGATCCGCCCATCCAAGTATGTCATCATGATTTCCACTATTGACAAGCACACAAGCACGCATGCATGCATGAATTGGGTTTTCCAAGAGTAATTGTGCATAATAAAACAAACAAGAAAATGAAACATGACAAGGAGGTTGGTAGCCCAGGTGAAGGGTACTACTAGCCTCTGGCTCACAAGTGAAATGAAACAAGAACATGACAAGGAGGTTGGTAGCCCAAGGAAGGGTGCTAGCCTCTGGCTCACAAGAGAAATGGAACAAGAACATGACAAGGAGGTTGGTAGCCCAAGGAAGGGTGCTAGCCTCTGGCTCACAAGAGAAATGGAACAAGAACATGACAAGGAGGTTGGTAGCCTAAGGAAGGGTGCTAGCCTCTGGCTCACAAGTATACAAGTCAAGAACAAATCAAGACATGAAATACAAGACAAGACACGACACACATACATGATTTGACCGAGACATGAAAAAGGTTTCCGAGACATGAGTTTTACCGAGGTTTTTGCATTCATACACGCATGTCAAGATATGGCTATGTATCTTATGCTTTCACTATTGCTTTAAATTAATATCTTGTATTGCTCACTGTTGTTATGCTTTCGCTATTGTTATGGTTAGCTAGTAGTTTGTACTCGCTGAGTATTCCATGCTCAGCCGTACTTTTATGTCGGCAGGTACTGTGGATGTCCTCGACCCCGAGCCTTGGGTCGAGGAGGAGTATGTAGAGGAGAGGGAGCCACCTATCCCATGGATGTCTCAGGAGGATGGGGACTTGGATGTGTGGCCATACCTCGACTACTGTTGAGAGGAGAGGGTTAGAGAGTTCCTTTTTGTATTTTGATAGGTGGGCATGTCCACCTTTACTTTGATTGTATTTAGTATATGTTAACTTGGAATACTATATGGAGTTATAGAAGAAAAGAAAAAGTTGGCTTATGCTTCCGCACTTATGTTTAGTTTCCGCGCTCTGATTATCATTGTATTATATTATGTTTAGCCTCTTGCATTACAGGATGGTTTGACAGGTACACGTAGTCAACTCTAAAGTATCCCTTAACTCCTAGGGGTATTTTGGGGCGCGACACTTGGTGTGGGCAAGAAACCTTGAAGTTACCGTGGAAAACGCTGCTCTACCTTGGAGAAGAAGTCCCACACGAGTTTGAGGTTGGATTTTCGAAATCCAAGCTTTTAGGGATGCTCTTGGGTGCTTAAACCCTTGATCTTACCTTCAAATGGAAAGGGGGCTTTGGAACCCTAGTTTCTTCTCCCTCTCTCTCAAATATCCCTAAGTATGGTGAATGAGGGCTCAAAGGGTCGAGCAAGCCCTTATGGGTAAGGGTTTAACGCCCAAAAGACGAAAAAGCCCTTACTGAAATTTCTGCAAAACACGGGGACCGAGCGATCGGTGGTTATGACCGATCGATCGGTTGCCTACCGAGCGATCGGTGTTCTGACCGAGCGACCAGTCAAAAATCTGCTCTCTGGAAAATTTCCCCATA
Organism: Tetracentron sinense; assembly: GCA_015143295.1. Taxonomy (NCBI): domain Eukaryota; kingdom Viridiplantae; phylum Streptophyta; class Magnoliopsida; order Trochodendrales; family Trochodendraceae; genus Tetracentron; species Tetracentron sinense. The sequence goes on from CM026554.1 coordinate 17,432,576, forward strand.
CAAAATTTTTGACCGTGCGATAGCTACCGATTGATCGGTTATGGACCGATCGATCGCTGACTGGACCGAGCGATCGGTACTCTGTATGTCTGGACTGTTTTGACCATTTCTTTTGACTCGCTCGTCGGATTTCGACGATTCAACTTGCGTTGGGTTCGTCTTTCGAAAACGCACATTTGACCGTGCGATAGCTACCGATCAATCGGTTATGGACCGATCGATCGCTGACTGGACCGAGCGATCGGTGCTCTGTATGTCTAGACTGTTTTGACCATTTCTTTTGACTCGCTCGTCGGATTTCGACGATTCAACTTGCGTTGGGTTCGTCTTTCGAAAATGCACATTTATAACATTTCAGAATTTCTGATTTCTCTCTTATTTATTAATTAGACTATGAGGAAGGCCAATTAGCTACGAAAACGATATTCATTAAGTATAGAAAAATCCGGGGTGCTACATTCTCCCCCCCTTACAAAAATTTGGTCCCCGAAATTTGGACGATACATACATGCACAAGACCATAAAAATTACAAGGGAGTGCCAAGGCCTTAAACAAATAACTGGGGATACTTTTCCCACACTTCGGCTTCTCGTTCCCATGTAGCTTCCTCCCTTGAATGGTGTTGCCATCTCACTAAGACCAAGAGAATGGTCTTGTTACGCAAGACTTGATCTCTCCTATTCAAGATTTGCACCGGTTGTTCAACTAGGGTGAGGTCCTCTCGAATCTCTATCGGATCCAACTCGATGACATGAGAAGGATCCGGGACATACTTTCGAAGCATAGAGACATGGAATACATTGTGGACCGCCGTCATATGAGCGGGTAAAGCAACACGGTAAGCTACCTCACCGACTCTAGTAATGATCTCGAACGGACCCACATATCTCGGGCTAAGCTTGCCCCTCTTCCCGAATCGCATAACACCCTTGGTTGGTGAAACCCGAACAAATACAAAATCACCCACTCGAAACTCAAGATCTCTCATTCGATTGTCGGCATAGCTCTTCTGTCTTTCTTGTGCGGTCTTCAACCTCTCCCGAATGAGCTTGACTCTATCTGCCGTTTGTTCAATCAACTCGGGGCCCAAAATTTTTCTTTCTCCCACTTCATCCCAATACAACGGGGATCTACAACTTCTTCCGTACAAAGCCTCAAAAGGAGCCATCTGTATGCTTGCTTGATAGCTATTATTGTAGGCGAATTCCACCAAAGGTAGGTGATCTTCCCAACTTCCTTTAAAATCTAGCATACAAGCTCGGAGCATATCTTCAATAACCTGATTCACTCGCTCGGTTTGCCCATCCTTCTGTGGATGGAAAGCCGTGCTAAAGTCTAACCGGGAACCCATGGCGCTCTGAAAGCTTTTCCAAAACCTGGAGGTAAATCTAGGGTCCCGATCCGAGACAATCCTCACTGGCACCCCGTGCAACCAAACTATTTCTTTGATATACAATGCAGCCAACTGATTTGAGTTGAATGTAGTCCGGTACGGTAAGAAATGGGCGGACTTTGTTAGTCTGTCGACCACGACCCATATAGCATCATAGTTTCTAGCCGTCTTCGGCAACCCCACAATGAAGTCCATAGAGATATGTTCCCATTTCCACTCGAGAATGGGGAGGGACTGCAAAAGTCCAGCCGGTCTCCTGTGTTCGGCTTTGACTTATTGGCACACCAAGCATTTAGACACATACTCCGCTATTTCTCGCTTCATGTTCCGCCACCAAAAATGCTTCTTCAAGTCCCTATACATTTTGGTACCCCCGGGGTGAACGGTGTACTTGGACCGGTGAGCCTCGTACAAGATTTCTCGCTTAAGCTTCTCATCGGCTGGGACACATACTCTTCCCTTGAAAGTGATAATTCCATCTTCCCTCGCCGTAAAATCCTTACTGCCACTTTTAACTGACTTGTCTCGGCAAGAAAGTAGTTCGGCATCCATTTCCTGCAACTCCTGGATCATGCTCAACATAAATGGCCTAACTGTGATGTTAGCCATTACCGGCCCATAGGTAGGGAGACTAAAACTGATGTCGAGGTTGGATGCATCCTCCAGCAACCTCCACTCCTTCAGCATCATATGCGCCAAAAGTCCAGTAGGCTTCCGGCTAAGAGCATCGGCTACTACATTCGCTTTGCCCGGGTGGTATTGAATGGAGCACTCGTAGTCTTTCAAAAATTCTACCCATCTTCTTTGCCTCAAGTTCAGCTCTTTTTGGGAAAATAAATACTTAAGGCTTTTATGATCTGTGAATACCTCAAATTGCTCTCCATAAAGATAATGTCGCCAAATCTTCAATGCAAACACAACCGCGGCGAGTTCTAAGTCGTGAGTGGGCTAATTCTTTTCATGCTCCTTCAATTGTCTTGATGCGTAGGCAATGACTTTCTTATGCTGCATAAGGACACACCCAAGTCCGATATGAAAAGCATCGCTATATACCTCATAACCACCATGTCCGGATGGCACAGTAAGGACGGGGGCCGTGGTCAGGCGCTTCTTCAACTCTTCGAAACTCACTTCACATCGGTCACTCCAACTGAACTTGGCATTTTTCCTCGTCAAGTAAGTGAGAGGTGCGGCCAAACTGGAAAATCCCTCTACAAATCTCTAGTAATAGCCTGCCAACCCGAGGAAACTACGTATCTCCGTGCACTCTTGGGCCTCTCCCAACTCATGACTGCCTCAACCTTGGCTGGATCTACAGAAATACCCTTGGCAGACACTACGTGGCCTAGGAACGCCACTTTCTCTAACCAGAATTCGCACTTGCTCAATTTGGCATATAGCCTATGCTCTCTCAACATTTCTAGAGCAAGGCGGAGGTCTCGTGCGTGATCTTCCCGAGTCTGGGAATACACCAAAATGTCGTCGATGAATACAATCACGCATCGATCCAAGTATGATCGGAACACCCGATTCATCAAATCCATAAACGCCGCCGGTGCATTCGTCAGCCCAAAAGGCATGACAAGGAACTCGTAATGCCCATACCGAGTCCTGAAGGCCGTCTTCGGAACATCCTCCGACTTAATCTTTAGCTGATGATACCCCGATCTAAGATCAATCTTGGAGAAAAATCTCGCTCCCTTCAGTTGGTCGAACAAGTCGTCTATCCTTGGCAAGGGATAACGATTCTTGATAGTTACCTTGTTCAATTGACGGTAGTCTATACACATTCTCATTGACCCGTCTTTCTTCTTCACAAAAAGAACCGGAGCTCCCCACGGCGAGACACTTGGTTGGATGAAACCAAGTTGTTGTAGCTCCTCAATCTGTTTCTTCAATTCTTCAAGCTCTATAGGAGCCATTCTATATGGTGCCCTTGAAATTGGAGCGGTACTTCGGAGCAAGCTCGATAGCGAACTCGATCTCTCTATCAGGAAGTAATCCGGGAAGTTCTTCCGGGAATACATCTAAGAACTCACTCACAACCGGAATGGCCAAAGAGTTCGGTGTCTCTGGGTTTGTTATGCTCAAAGCTGCGAGGCGAGCAATGTCCCTCTCTCTTAATCCTCAGAAATGAAAAGGCTTAACCCCTTCCGGCTTGAAGTTCACCCTCTTTTCAAAACACGCAACATACCCGTGATGGTTTGACAACCAATCCATCCCTAGGATGACGTCAAAATCCAAGTCTTGGAAATCCAGGATTATAAGATCGGCTAACAGTTCATTCTCCCCCACTTGAACCACACTATCCCTGAATATCTTGTCCGTATCAACTAACTTACCGAGTGGAGTTGCAATGGTCAACTCCCGCTCCAACGGAGTAGCCTCAGTCGAAAAGCCCTTTGCAAAACTTGGTGAGACAAAAGAGTGAGTAGATCCTGTGTCTATCAACACTCGAGTGAGACACTCGTTCACTAATAAAGCGCCTGTGTGATTAAGTAACTAATATCAGTAGATTTCAAATAGTAACAAGCATCATACATAGGTAACCCTTAGTATAAATAACCGCATAACAAACCATAGAAATTTTATACAACTTAAACTCAAAATTCTCGCGTATCTTGCACGACATCGTCGGATGCACGTGCGTCTCTCTCCAATAGAGCAAAAACTCGACCCTGGGTGGCTGGGCGAGGAGGCCGTGTAGACTGTGAGGCCCTCGAAGCCTGAGAAGAGCTAGGCTGAGATGTCTACCTCATCGGGGGTCTGCTCCATGAAGACTGAGCTGGCACTTGACGTCGGGGACAATCTCTAACCATGTGGCCATGGTCACCACAATGGAAGCAACTTCCAGTAACCCTTCGGCATTCTCCCGCTGGGTGCCTCCTTCCACAAAGGGTGCATATGTCGTGCAAATAGGTGGGAGGAGCATATCCCGTAGCCATGGTCACTGCGGGGCGAGAAGTCTGGGCAAAAGCCGGGCGAAAAGCCGGTGGAGCAAAAGGGCGGGGAGCCTGTGGTGCCGAGTATATCCTCTGTCACTGAGCCGGCCCTGCGGACTGATACAAAGTAGTCCTCGCTCTTTTCTCCCCCGAACTACTCGACTGTCCTTTCTCTATTCCTCTCCTTTTAAAAAACTCCTCGGAGTTCGACTCGGCCAACAGTGCCTTGTCCACTACTTCTGAATATGTCTCATGTCTGAACATTGAGACTCGGTCCTTGAGGTAGGCCTTCAACCCCCTTTCAAATTTTCGGGCTTTCATAGCCTCGGTCGTTATCATATGTGGAGCAAACCGAGATAGCTCCGAAAACTTAGCCTCATAAGCGGCTACTGACATATTACCTTGCTCCAAGGTAATAAACTCAACTTCCATCTTCTCTTTCATCCCGACCGGGAAGTACTTCTTGTTGAAAACATCCAAGAATTCTTCCCAAGTCCAGTCTTGACCTTGTCGGGTCAACTCTCGGGTCCGAAGTGCAGACTTCCACCAATGATCGGCCTCACCTTCAAGCATGAAGGCGGCCCAAGTAACCTTTTCCGCCTCCGTAGGTTCCAATACAGAGAATATCTTTTCTAATTGCCGGATCCATCCTTCAGCAACAAGCGGGTCAAAACTCCCAAAAAAGGTTGGAGGCCTCATCCTCCGGAAAGCTTCTATCCCGGCTTGGGCTCGGTTAGGAAGAGCCGGTATAAGTGCGGCATTAGGTGGAGTGGCTGGTTGCCTCGCCGCTAGCATAGCCAAGGTCTCGGCTATTGAGGCAAAAGCTTGGGCAAAATCGGGTTGATCATCACCCGATGGAGCATCACCTCCATTGCCCCTTGTGTTGTACCCACGACCCCGGGTATTGCGTCTCATGATTTCTCCTGAGAACGACAACACAACATGAGTCTAACTTGGATACGCATTTAGTACAAATTTCGCAATTCGCTCAATACATATTCATCAAGCATATTTAATAAGCATAACACAATTAATGCACACATGGTATACAACACAACATCATCCATACAATCCGTGTTCCTAGCGTAGGACTCTAAGTTTGGTTGAGATTCAACCTATTTTGACTAGGACTAACTTGTTAGTCCATACTTGGAATACAACTAATGCCTTGTTCAATCATGGTTTCTAGTACTACGCGACCCTAGGGACTCTAATGCCTAGAGCTCTGATACCACTTCTGTCATGCCCCAAAATACCCCCTAGGAGTTTAGGGATATTTTAGATGTGACACTTCGTACCTGCCGAACCATCCTGTCATGAACAAGATAATTAACGTACTAAACAATGATAATCAGAGCGCGGAAGCTAAACATAAATGCGGAAGCGTAAACTAACTTTTTCTTTTCTTCTAAGATTTCTAAAATAGTATTCCAAGTTAACATATATACAAAACATGTCTAAGTCTAAGGTGGACAGACCCACCTATCAAAATATCAAAATACATAAGACCCAACACTATCTCGATCAATAGTCACCCCCGTGGGGCCAATGGTCTAAGTCTCTCGCCTCCGCCTGAGGCTCGACTGCTAGATCCTCATACGGTTCTTCCTCGCCGTAGTCCTCCTCTATCCAAGGACCCTGATCACATATGTCAAGAGGGGCTCGTGCACCTGCCGACATGAAAGTACGGCTGAGCATGGAATACTCAGCGAGTACACGCTATTAGCAAACCATAACAATAATAAAAGCACACAACAGTAATACCATACAAAGCAGTAATAGCATCACCAGAGAAATAGCATAAGGCATGGTAAAATGCAATCATACCAACGTGTGTGCATGAATGCTAAAACTCCGATAAAACTCATGCTTAAAATCCCATGTCATGCCTCGGTATGCCTCGTGGAAATCATGTATGCATGCATGCGTGAATGCATGATCATCATCTTGTAAACTTTCATCTTGTAACTTGTGAGCCAGAGGCTAGCACCCGAATCTCCCTGGGCTGCCAACCTCCTTGATATACAACGCACGTGTGAGCCAGAGGTTAGTACCCGAATGTCCCTAGGCTACCAACCTCCTTGATATGCAATGCACTTGTGAGCCAAAGGTTAGTACCCGAATGTCCCTGGGCTACCAACCTCCTTGATATGCAATGTTTGGTTTTCTTGTGAGCCAGAGGCTAGCACCCGAATCTCCCTGGGCTACCAACCTCCTTGACAATAGGTGATTTTTATTACTTGTTTAGTTTTCTTGTGAGCCAGAGGTTAGCACCCAAATTTTCCCTGGGCTACCAACCTCCTTGACGTGCAATATTTTCTTGTTGTTTATTATATGCACATGCTCTTGAAATCTCGGTTCATGCTATCATGCGTGCTCGTGTACGTGTCAAAAGTGGCAGTCATGATAATGAGGATAACCAAGATATGGCATTACAATTCAATTCATGATATGAACATAGGTAACTTAAGTAGTTTGCATAACATTTGATCAATTTATCATTTATAGGAACGCATGCATAAAACCCGTTTCTATATTCTTCATTGAGATCATTTATTCATAGTTTAGGTATTTTGTCAAACACTTTCATACATTATTCCTTAGTAGTTTATCTCCTTCTTTTTAATGCATATTTTCCATTCAATCACACAATGGTAAGTTTGTTATTTGTACAATGCCCATCCTCCATTTTCCAATCCACAACCCACACATCACACATTCGGCATCCAATCGCCGTATCCAACCTCCATCCAAGCATCCCTACCCTTTCTTTATCTTGTTTATATTTATTATAGATGACACATTTTGCAAGGAATAAAACATACTAACAAGAATCATATTTCATAAGGAAAACCTAGATTTATTGCTAGGGTAAGTTAGTAGGGTGTACAAACCTTGAATCAAGGCTTGATCCTTGGTAGAAACCTTGATTGAAGCTCCAACTTGCAAGAAGAAAGATCCTTGCTTGAAGAAGGCTTGGTGTGGGCAAGAAACCTTGAAGTTGCCGTGGAAAATGCTGCTCTACCTTGGAGAAGAAGTCCCACACGAGTTTGAGGTTGGATTTTCGAAATCCAAGCTTTTAGGGATGCTCTTGGGTGCTTAAACCCTTGATCTTACCCTCAAATGGAAAGGGGGCTTTGGAACCCTAGTTTCTTCTCCCTCTCTCTCAAATATCCCTAAGTATGGTGAATGAGGGCTCAAAGGGTCGAGCAAGCCCTTATGGGTAAGGGTTTAACGCCCAAAAGACGAAAAAGCCCTTACTGAAATTTCTGCAAAACACGGGGACCGAGCGATCGGTGGTTATGACCGATCGATCGGTTGCCTACCGAGCGATCGGTGTTCTGACCGAGCGACCAGTCAAAAATCTGCTCTCTGGAAAATTTCCCCATACAAAATTTTTGACCGTGCGATAGCTACCGATCGATCGGTTATGGACCGATCGATCGCTGACTTGACCGAGCGATCGGTGCTCTGTATGTCTGGACTGTTTTGACCATATCTTTTGACTCGCTCGTCGGATTTCGACGATTCAACTTGCGTTGGGTTCGTCTTTCGAAAACGCACATTTTTGACATTTTGGAATTTCCGATTTCTCTCTTATTTATTAATTAGACTATGAGGAAGGCCAATTAGCTACGAAAACGATATTCATTAAGTACAGAAAAATCCGGGGTGCTACAATAATCTTGTATTTCGTAGAAAGCCGATAAAACCCTTGAAAACCTTGTGCACTTGACTTGATTGGAAATACCATTTCCGTGCTTGAAACTTGTCATGTTGTCTTATCTTGTCATATCATGCGTGTCATGCCATGTCATGCTTGCTTGGAAAGTAAACTACTTGTGAGGGAAGGGAGACCCTTCTTCCTAAATGCCCATGCTTGTCATGTCATGTATCATGCTTGCTTGTTCGGAAAAGTAATCTACTTGTGAGGGAAGGGAGACCCTTCTTCCTAAAATGCTCATGCTTGTCATGTCGTGTCATGTCATGCTTGTATCATGCTTGGAAAAGTAAACTACTTGTGAGGGACGGGAGACCCTTCTTTCTAAATGCTCATGTCATGTCCTTTCACTTGTGAGATGTCCTTGTGAGATGTACTTGCGAGGGAAAAAGGGAGACCCTTCTTATGATAATGCATGATTGACTTGTCCTTGCCAAGAGCGAGGTAAAACATATCGTCGGATATGCCCCACCTCTAAATCCCATTCTTGAAAACCTCGGTAAATCATGTCATGCATGCCGTGCTCGTGGGAACCGTGTACATACTTGCATTTAAATTTAAATATGACATTTGGGTAATTTCACAACACATATAACATCAATGATTGAGCAATGTAATATTCATATCATATAGGGAAAGCAAGAAAACACACAATCATGGGTCCTAGCAATATCCATAATTTATTAGGCATGCATTTCCCAATTTCCAACTCACTGTATTCACCTAGGCATTTCATCAAACATGGTGTGTTCATTATTCATTATTCTTTTAAACCGAAATCATGCTTTTCTAGGTGAGTTTACTCACATCATACGTGTTTGTTCATTATGGATACAATGCCCTCCCCATTTCAATCATCACAACACAACTCTTGGCATCCAATCGCCCATTCCATCTCCATTCTCCATTCACAACCATCCATCTCATAGCACATGTGTAAATGAAAGAAAATCAAAAGAAATAAAGGGAAAAGAGGAACTATAACTAGGAGGGTAGTAAGAAGTACCGACCTTGATCAAGTGATGAAGAAATCCCCTTTCCAAAACGACCGTGTAGCTGTTGCCCTAGCTTGGAGAACGTTCTCCACGAGTGCTTGAGCCGAGATCTTGGAGAAGAGCCGAGCTTGAAGTGATCTAGGGTCTCAAACCCCTTTGATTTCTCTTCCAAAGACAAGCCCTAGGTTGGAATCGCCTTCTCCTCTTTCTCCTATTCTCTCAAACTCTCTAAGTGTTGAATGATGCCCTAAAGGCTCGGGTAAGACTCTTAAGGTAAGAGTGAACCGACCAAAAGACCATAACACCCTTACTGAAATTTTTGCAAAAACACGAGTGCCGAACACGTTGTGCTGTGAACAGTGCCAAACACATTGTGCTGTGAATCAATGCTGAACATGTTGTGCTGTGAACAGTGCTGAACACGTTGTGCTGTGAACAGTGTTGAACACGTTGTGCTGTGAACAGTGCTGAGCTCGCTGTCCGTTGTCTTATGTACAACGTGCCCGTTGTTGCTGTACAACGTACCCGTTGTTGCTGTACAACGTACCCGTTGTTGCTGTACAACGTACCCGTTGTCTGTTGCACAACGGATGCACAACGTATACGTTATCAGAGCTAGAGCTACGTTATCGGAGTATGTCCTTAGTGCCTTCCGAGCTACGTCCTTAGCGGCTCTCCAGAGCTCGTCCTTAGTGGCTTCCGAGCTACGATTGCCTGCAGGTCCAGACTGTTTTGGCCATATCTTTTGACTCGTTCGTCCGATTTTGACGATTCAACTTGCGTTGGGTTCGTACTTCGAAAAGGAACATTTCTGACATTTCAAAATTTCCAATTTCCTCATTATTTATTAATTATACCTCTTTAGAGGTAAAATGGCAACGAAAGTGTCATGCATTAAATGTGAAAAGGTCCGGGGCTCTACATCCTCCCCCCCTTACAATAATTTCATCCTCGAAATTTAGACGCTACTTGCATTACAAACCAAACTGAAAATAGTCTTATACAGACTTATACAAAAACTCATTCAATTAATTCTGGGTACTTTGCTTTGACTTCGGCTTCATGCTCCCATGTAGCTTCTTCCCGAGCATGGTGTTGCCATTGCACAAGAACCAAAGGGATTGTGTTGTTGCGAAGCACATGATCTCTTCGTTCCAAAATCTAAACCGGCTTTTCAATCAAGGTGAGGTCCTCTCGAATCTCCAACGGTTCCAAGTCTATGACATGCGAAGGATCCGCAATGTACTTCCGAAGCATAGACACATGGAAGACGTTGTGAACTGCGGCCATGTGAGGTGGGAGAGCTACCCTGTTAGCAACCTCACCAACTCGTGTGATAATCTCAAAAGGCCCAACATATCGAGGACTGAGCTTGCCTCGCTTTCCAAATCTCGTGATCCCTTTGCTAGGAGATACTTTCACAAAAACTTGATCCCTCACTTGAAATTCCAAGTCCCTACGGCGCGTGTCCGCATAACTTTTCTGGCGATCTTGAGCGGCTTTCAATCAATCCCGAATGATCTTAACTGTGTTTGCAGTTTGCTCAATCAACTCCGGACCAAGTACTTTCCTTTCTCCTACCTCATCCCAATAGAGAGGAGACCTACAACTTCGCCCATACAAGGCCTCAAATGGTGCCATTTGGATACTTGCCTGATAGCTGTTATTATAGGCGAATTCAACCAAGGGCAAGTGCTCTTCCTAACTGCCTCTGAAATCCAACATACAAGCCCGAAGCATGTCTTCAATGACTTGGTCCACTCTCTCGGTTTGTCCATCCGTCTGTGGATGAAAAGCAGTGCTGGAATCAAGTCGGGAACCCATAGCTTCCTGAAAACTTTTCCAGAATCTTGATGTGAATCTTGGATCCCGATCTGACACAATACTGACTGGCCCCCCGTGCAACTTCACCACTTCCTTGATGTACAACGTGGCTAACTAACTAGAGTTGAAACTAGTTCGGTAAGGTAAGAAGTGTGCGGACTTTGTCAGACGATCCACTACAACCCATATCGCATCTGAGCCCCTTGCCGTCTTTGGCAAGCCAACTATGAAATCCATGGATATGTTCTCCCATTTCCACTCGGGAATCGGAAGGGACTGTAATAGACCTACGGGCCGCATGTGTTCTGCTTTTACCTGTTGACACACCAAGCACCGCGCTACATATTCCGCAACCTCCCTCTTCTTATTCAACCACCAAAAGTGACTCTTGAGGTTCCGGTACATCTTTGTACCCCCTGGATGCACTGTGTACTTCGAACGGTGTGCTTCATCCAAAATCTCTCTTCGAAGATCTGCATTGGCTGGGACGCACAGCCTTCCCTTGAATGTGATAGCACCCCGACTAGTGAGAGAGAAGTCCTCACTACCCTTAGCAACTTCCTTGTCCTGATAAGCCAACAATTCAGCATCCGTGGCTTGGTAGTCTTGGATCAAATCTATAATGTATGGCCGAACCGTGACATTTGCCAAGATAGGACTACGAACAGAGTCATTCACACTAATGTCCAGATTTGCCAAATCTTCAAGTAGCTTCCATTCCTGCACCAACATGTGTGCTAATAACCCCAGAGGTCTTCTACTCAAAGCATCAGCCACTACATTTGCTTTACCCGGGTGGTATTGAATGGTACAATCATAGTCTTTCAAAAATTCCATCCAACGCCGTTGCCTTAGATTCAGCTCCTTTTGGGAAAAGAGATGCTTGAGACTCTTGTGAACAGTGAACACATAGAACTCCACCCTATAAAGGTAATGACGCCAAATCTTAAGTGCAAACACGACCGCCGCAAGCTCCAAGTCGTGCGTGGGATAATTCTTCTCATGCTCCTTCAACTGCCTTGATGCATAGGCAATGACTTTCTTGTGCTGCATGAGTATGCACCCAAGTCCAACGTGTGAGACATCACTATACACCTCATACCCATAAGGTCCGGATGGCACAGTAAGGACAGGGGCTGTAGTAAGCCTCTTCTTCAGTTCCGTGAAACTGATCTCGCACTTATCACTCCATACAAACTTCGCGTTCTTCCTTGTCAGGTAAGTGAGCGGTGCCGCAAAGCTAGAGAAACCCTCTACAAATCTCCTGTAGTAGCCTGCTAATCCAAGGAAACTACGTAACTCTGTGACACTCTTGGGCCTCGCCCAACTCATGACTGCATCTATCTTCTTTGGATCAACCGAGATGCCTTCCACAGAAACAACGTGGCCTAGAAATGCCACCTCTTCCAACCAAAACTCACACTTACTGAGTTTAGCGTATAGCTTGTGCTCTCTCAGCATTTCCAAAGCAAGGAGAAGGTCTCGCATGTGATCTTCCCGTGTCTGGGAATACACCAAGATATCGTCGACAAACACTATTACGCATCGATCTAGATATGGCCGGAACACCCGGTTCATTAAATCCATAAAAGCTGCCGGCGCGTTTGTGAGACCAAAAGGCATTACTAAGAACTCGTAGTGTCCGTATCGAGTCCGGAAAGCCGTTTTGGGAATATCTTCCGCCTTAATCTTCAACTGGTGATAGCCCGATCGAAGATCTATCTTTGAGAAAAATCTCGCTCCCTTCAACTGATCGAACAAGTCATCAATCCTAGGCAAGGGATACCTATTCTTTATAGTGAGTTTGTTCAATTGCCGGTAATCGACACACATCCGCATCGAGCCATCTTTCTTCTTAACAAACAACACCGGGGCACCCCATGGTGAGACACTTGGTTGAATGAAACCAAGACCTTGTAATTCTTCCAACTGGGTCTTTAACTCTTTGAGTTCAATAGGGGCCATTCTATACGGAGCCTTGAAAACCAGAGCTGTGCCTGGTGCAAGCTCGATCACAAACTCAATCTCCCTGTCTGGAGGCAATCCTGGCAACTCCTCGGAAATACATCCAGGAACTCACTCACAACCGGAATATTCGATGAGTCCTTTGCCTTGGGTTTAGCTAAGCTCAACGCGCGATATATCTACTTTTCAACCCACGAAAGTGGAATGGTTTTCCTTCTACTGGCTTGAAGAGTACCATTTTCTCAAAGCAAGCTACATGCCCATGATGTGCTGCTAACCAATCCATTCCCAATATAACATCAAAGTCTTGGAATCCAAGGACAATGAGATCAACCGCCAACTCGTGGCTTCCAACTTGGACCACACTATTTCTATACACTTTATCTGCCAATACTGTTTTGCCGAGGGGAGTCGAAATGGCTAACTCCGGTTTTAGCTGTCTAGGCTTCTCAGAAAAGCCTTCTGAAAAACTCGGTGAGACAAACGAATGAGTAGACCCGGTATCAATCAACACTCGAGCCAAATACTCATTAACTAGTAGGGTTCCTGAAATTTTAGCTAGCGGAGTTAATCCATGCATCAACAGCGTATACGTGTAGGTATATATACATATAGAACATGCCGAGTACGTACACAAAGAATATAGCATAACATAACAATCACGAATAAAGAAAATAACTCTAAACGCGTACCTTGCACCACATCATCAGATGCAAGTGCATCACCCTCTGTCAAAGCTAACACACGCCCCTGGTTCGCCTGGCGAGACTGAGGTGTAGGCCGGGTAGTCTGAGATGACGTCTGATATGATCCTGCTGGGCGTGCTGGGGGCCTACTACCCTGAGACTGGCCTGGTAAATGCCGGCTAGGGCAATCCCTAATCATGTGGCCCTGGCGACCGTAATGATAACATCCACCAGATGCTCTTCGGCAATCTCCTGCCGGATGCCTTTTGCCGCATGAAGTGCAGACCTCATATGTGTAGGTCAGAGGGGCCGAAGGTGGTGTATACCTCGCTGCCTGAGGTGTAACTGGCCGTGGGGCCAGAAGAGCCTGAGGTCGAGGTGCCTGTGGCACGTACTGCCGGGGTGCTGGAGGCGCATAAGTCGGCCTCATCTGTGGTGCTGGCCATGTATACTGATAAGGACCAGTCCGGGCCCGCCTCTCTAAAGGTACCGAACCACTAGATTGGCCTCTCGCCAATTCTCTCTTCTTGGACACGGTCTCTGAATTGGTCTCAACCAACAAGGCTTTATCCACTACTTCGGCGTAAGTGGCGTGCCTGAAGACCGACACTTTCTCCATGATGACATCCTTGAGCCCTTGCTCAAACCTCCTCGCCTTCATTGCCTCGGTGGCAATCATATGTGTCGCGAAGCATGATAGCTCTGAGAACTTGGCCTCATAAGCGGCCACAGACATCGAACCTTGCTCAAGGTTGATGAATTCTCTCTCTTTCTTTTCCCGAGCTCCAACCGGGAAATACTTCTTATAGAACGTGTCCTTAAACTCCTCCCAAGTCCACGGTTGACCTTGCATCGTCAAGTCCCGTGTCCTCAATGCGGACAACCACCAATGGTGGGCTTCGCCCTCTAGCATAAAAACTGCCCATGCCACTTTCTCTTCCTCTGTAGGAGTGAGCACCGCAAATATCTTCTCAACCTGGAGGATCCAAGCCTCCACAGTAAGAGGGTCCACACTCCCGTGGAAGGATGGAGGCCTCAATCTCCGGAATGCCTCAACTCCAGCTGTACGATGTACTGGAGCTGCGGGCGGTGGAGTAGGTGCCGCCGACGATGGTATAGCTTGCCGAGCCGCCAGTATGGCGAGTGTCTCAGCAATAGAGCCTAAGACCTGGGAGAGGTCCGGCTGCTCATCCTCATCTCTGGAAGAAGTTGAAGCTCTGGTGTGTGGTCCACGACCCCGTGTGTCCCGCCTCATGACTAAAGTCCTGAGAACAATAGCACCACATGAGTCTCACTTGAAACCACAGTTTATTTCAATGTCGTTTCACAATAATTCAATTTGTATTAGTTGTATAATACTAATATACATCACATCAAGTCATCAGAGTATTCATCACATTATACTTATACTTTAGTGTTCTAGCGTACCTAGGACCCGTACTTGGTTAAAGCAACCATTTTAGACTAAGACTAAAGTTTTAGTCTTACACTTGGATCAAGAATCTCTTTCGACTTACTTTCTTCCTAACTTGTTTCCTGACATATGCTCTTGTCAAGCCGTGGTATCAGATTCTAAGTGACCCTAGACACCTAAAGCCTAAGCTCTGATACCACTTCTGTCGCGACCCAAAACCCACCCTAGGAGTTAGAGTGAACTTTGGACGACTAATCATGGCTTACATGACTTGCTTGACAAACCAACCTGTAAAAAAAAAACCCACAGAGCATATACAATAGAGGATATAAACAGCGGAAACATACTCTAACATAGCACAGCGGAAGTCTAAACAAACCTCTATGTATATACGAATCCAAGTTTACACAAAAGGAATCCAAAAGAAAGTGCGGACAGACCCGCCAAAATACATGAATGTATATCTCTCATCTCACCCACAGCTATTCACTCAGAATCTACAACCACCTAATGGTAACCCTCTACTGGAGGTTCCTCCAAAGGTTCCTCGACGTACTCCTCTTCCACCCATGGACCAGGAGGACAAACATCAAATGGAGCAGCAGCTCCCTCAGAACCTGCCGACATGAGAAGTACGGCTGAGCATGGAATACTCAGCGGGTACCAAATACTAACCAATAGTCATAGCATAAAAATGGCAATACATAAATCGGGAGCAATTCATATATATTAGACGGAAACAATTCACATCATACAAGGAAGTAAAGCAATTTATAATCATGCTTGTATTTCGTAGAAAGCCGATAAAACCCTTGAAAACCTTGTGCACTTGACTTGATTGGAAATACCATTTCCGTGCTTGAAACTTGTCATGTTGTCTTATCTTGTCATATCATGCGTGTCATGCCATGTCATGCTTGCTTGGAAAGTAAACTACTTGTGAGGGAAGGGAGACCCTTCTTCCTAAATGCCCATGCTTGTCATGTCATGTATCATGCTCGCTTGTTCGGAAAAGTAATCTACTTGTGAGGGAAGGGAGACCCTTCTTCCTAAAATGCTCATGCTTGTCATGCCGTGTCATGTCATGCTTGTATCATGCTTGGAAAAGTAAACTACTTGTGAGGGAAGGGAGACCCTTCTTTCTAAATGCTCATGTCATGTTCTTTCACTTGTGAGATGTCCTTGTGAGATGTACTTGCGAGGGAAGGGAAACCCTTCTTATGATATATATGTACTTGCGAGGGAAGGGAGACCCTTCTTATGATAATGCATGATTGACTTGTCCTTGCCAAGAGCGAGGTAAAACAAATCGTCGGATATGCCCCACCTCTAAATCCCATTCTTGAAAACCTCGGTAAATCATGTCATGCATGCCGTGCTCGTGGGAACCGTGTACATACTTGCATTTAAATTTAAATATGACATTTGGGTAATTTCACAACACATATAACATCAATGATTGAGCAATGTAATATTCATATCATATAGGGAAAGCAAGAAAACACACTATCATGTCTCCTAGCAATATCCATAATTTATTAGGCATGCATTTCCCAATTTCCAACTCACTGTATCCACCTAGGCATTTCATCAAACATGGTGTGTTCATTATTCATTATTCTTTTAAACTGAAATCATGCTTTTCTAGGTGAGTTTACTCACATCATACGTGTTTGTTCATTATGGATACAATGCCCTCCCCATTTTAATCATCACAACACAACTCTTGGCATCCAATCGCCCATTCCATCTCCATTCTCCATTCACAACCATCCATCTCATAGCACATGTGTAAATGAAAAAAAATCAAAAGAAAAAAAGGGAAAAGAGGAACTATAACTAGGAGGGTAGTAAGAAGTACCGACCTTGATCAAGTGAGGAAGAAATCCCCTTTCCAAAACGACCGTGTAGCTACTGCCCTAGCTTGGAGAACGCTCTCCACGAGTGCTTGAGCTGAGATCTTGGAGAAGAGCCGAGCTTGAAGTGATCTAGGGTCTCAAACCCCTTTGATTTCTCTTCCAAAGACAAGCCCTAGGTTGGAATCGCCTTCTCCTCTTTCTCCTATTCTCTCAAACTCTCTAAGTGTTGAATGATGCCCTAAAGGCTCGGGCAAGACTCTTAAGGTAAGAGTGAACCGACCAAAAGACCATAATACCCTTACTGAAATTTCTGCAAAAACGTGAGTGCCGAACACGTTGTGCTGTGAATAGTGCCGAACATGTTGTGCTGTGAACAGTGCCGAACACGTTGTGCTGTGAACAGTGCTGAACACGTTGTGCTGTGAATAGTGCTGAGCTCACTGTCCGTTGTCTTATGTACAACGTGCCCGTTGTTGCTGTACAACGTACCCGTTGTTGCTGTACAATGTACCCGTTGTTGCTGTACAACGTACCCGTTGTTGCTGTACAACATACCCGTTGTCTGTTGCACAACGTATACGTTATCAGAGCTAGAGCTACGTTATCAGAGTACGTCCTTAGTGCATAACCGAGCTACGTCCTTAGTGCATAACCGAGCTACGTCCTTAGTGCCTTCCGAGTTACGTCCTTAGTGCCTTTCCAGAGCTCATCCTTAGTGCCTTCCGAGCTACGTCCTTGGCGCCTCTCCAGAGCTCGTCCTTAGTGCCTTCCGAGCTACGATTGCCTGCAGGTCCAGACTGTTTTGGCCATATCTTTTGACTCATTCGTCCGATTTTGACGATTCAACTTGTGTTGGGTTCGTACTTCAAAAAGGAACATTTCTAACATTTCAGAATTTCCAATTTCCTCCTTATTTATTAATTATACCTCTTTAAAGGCAAAATGACAACGAAAGTGTCATGCATTAAATGTGAAAAGGTCCAGGGCTCTACATAAGGTTAGTTTCTTTTAAGATTAATCCTAATTGGATTAGGAGAATAATCAATAAAGGAAACTATTTAGGAATCCTAATTGGATTAGGATAAGGTTAATGAATTATAATTGGATTACAATTCAAGCAACCAAGAGGGAACTTATATAAAGGAGTGGATGCCCAGCCCTTTAAGGAATATATGATTCTCCAGAATTTTTTTTCTTCTCTCCCTCTCCTCAACTTTACGCCCAGCCCTCCCCCCCTTTGAGGGTGTACGGTCACCATTCCCCTTCTTCCTTTTTGTTTGGTTTTTGATCTTGATGATCAAGAACAAGTTCTTTGAAGATCAAGATTGGATCTTGTTTGATCAAGAAAGGTTCTTGGATGAAAGAAAATAAGAAAAGATAAAAGAGCATGGAATTTGGAAGGGCCATTAGCTTCCATTAGAGAAAGCTTTAAAGGAAAATGAAGGTTCGTGTGAATCGACAGGAGACTTGACACTTGTGAAGTTTTGTGAGTACTATTCTTTGTGGATTTGACTTAACAATTTCACAGTCGCAAAGGTGAATGTTATTCTAACCTTCATTGAATAAAATCAATTAGAATCTTAGTCAGATCTTGGGATTCGATGTATGCCCCCGAAAAACTGTGTTTCTAAAATTAAAAAGAGGCATACTTTCAGGTCCAAGGTTCCTAACACTTAGAGAGTGAATTTTTGAGAGAAAAAGAGAGAAAGGAGAGGAAAGGTTTGGGGATTTCTAAGAGGGGTTTTGTGGAGATCAAAGAGAGTCAAAATCAAGCTTGGATCATCCTCTTAAGCAAGGATCTTCATCCTCAAGTTGGGATTCTTGTTCAAGGGTTTCGTCAAACTAAGAAGGGATCCTCACAAGGTTAGTACACCCTTACTAACTAGCTTAGTAATAACTAGGGTTTTTCCTTTAAAAATGATGATTTCTTCTTGTGTTCTTTCCTTCTCTTGAAATGTATGAATTTCCCTAATTATCAACAAGATAAGAATGTGAATGTTATGAGATGGAAGAATGGATGGTGGATGTGGCGATTGGATGCCGTGGAATGACTATATCAGGTTTTCACATTCATGCATGCATATAATGATCTTATATTGCTTTATTGATTGTGCAAATCAATGTTCTCTTGTACATGTTATTACTACTGTTTAGCTAGTAGCTTGTACTCGCTGAGTATTCCATACTCAGCCAGACTTTCATGTCGGCAGGTACTCGGTTTGACATCTGCTCTCCCGATCCTTGGATTGAGGTGGAGCCTCACGTGGATCCTATGGTAGAGCCTCAAGTAGAGGCGAGAGACTTAGATAGATGGCCGTACTCGGACGAGTGCTGAGAGAGAGACAGTTATGATTTTGTATTTTGATAGGTGGGCATGTCCACCTTTGGTTTGATGTTTGTGATTATATATGTAAACTTTGGATACAGATTACCTTAGTTTGAAAAGAAAAAGTTGATCATGAGCTTCCACACTTTTTATGAGCTTCTGCACTTTGATCATTGTCATTATTGGATTAGTTCACCTTGCTCATTACAGGATGGTTTGATAGGTTAAGTATAGTCACGACCAAAGTATCCTTAACTCCTAGGGGGTATTTTGGGGCGTGATAGAAGTGGTATCAGAGCTCTAGGCATTAGAGTCCCTAGGGTTACTTAGTATTGATACCATGATTGGACTAGGCATTAGGGTCACGTTAAAGAGTTGTATTCCAAGTATGGACTAACGAGTTTGTCCTAGTCAAAATAGGTTGAACTCCAACCGAACTTAGAGTCCTACACTAGGAACACGGATTGTATGTCATGCCATTGTTGTGTATACCATGTGGGCATTGTTCTATGCTTCGTGAATATGTATTGATTGAAATGTGAAATGGTTACTAAATGCGTATCCAAGTTAGACTCATGTGTCTTGTCGTTCTCAAGATCCAATCATGAGACGCAATGCCCGGGGTCGTGGATAAAACACGAGGGGCAATGGAGGTGATGCTCCATTGGGTGATGAACAACCCGATTTTGCCCAAGATTTTGCATCAATAGTCGAGACTTTGGCTATGCTAGCGGTGAGACAACCTACTCCTCCTCCTATCGACACACTTGTAGCTGCTCCTCCAAATAGAGCACAAGCGGGAATAGAAGCCTTTCGGAGGATGAGGCCTCCGGCATTTTGTGGAAGCATTGATCCACTAGTGGCCGAAGGATGGTTCAGGCAATTAGAAAAGATATTTTCAGTCCTATCTCCTACTGAAGTTGCAAGGGTCACTTGGGCCGCCTTTATGCTTTAAGGCGAGGCTGATCATTGGTGGAGGTCTGCACTTGGGACCTGAAAGTTGACCCGGCAAGGCTAAGAATGGACATGGGGAGAATTCTTGGACATGTTTTATAAGAAGTACTTCCCTATAGGATCAAGGGAGAAGAAGGAAGTAGAATTCATTACCTTGGAACAAGGTAATATGTCAGTGGCGGCCTATAAAGCCAAGTTCTCGGAGTTATCCAGGTTTGCTCCACACATGATAGCAACAAAGGCTATGAAAGCCCGAAAGTTTGAGAGGGGGTTGAAGGTCTACCTCAAAGATCGAGTTTCAATGTTCCGGCATGAGACATATGCCGAGGTAGTGGACAAAGCACTACTAGCAGAGTCGAATTCTAAAGAATTCTTCAAGAGAAGAGGAATGGAGAAGGGCCAATCTAGTGGCTCATCAGAGAAGAGAGTTAGGACTATGTCATACCAGTCTGTAGGGCCATCTCAGTCACAGAGGATGTATTTTGCATCCCAGGCTCCTCGTCCTTTTGCTCGACCAGCTCCACGCTCGGCTACTACTCAGGTTCCTCGCTTTGTATTACCTCAGGCCACTAGATATATGCCCTCCGCATATTCGTATGAGCCTTGTACCTATTGCGGAAAGAGGCATTTAGCCGGCGATTGTAGGAAGGTAACCGAGAGTTGTTTTCATTGTGGTGACCAAGGCCACATGATTAGAGATTGTCTCCGCCGACACTTGTCCGCTCAGTCTCAGGGGAGTAGGCCCCCAGTTAGGCCATCATCTCAGCAGAGTTCTTCACAGGCCTCGAGGCCCTTACAGTCTAGACGGCCACCTCGTCAAGCAACTCAGGGCTGAGTCTTTGCCCTTTTCGAGCGGGATGCACGTGCATCGGATGATGTCGTGCAAGGTACGCAACAATACCAAAATTCAAATTATAATTAATAACTATTATATGATGCGATTGGTTGTGTATGTACAGTATAATACGTATACATTATGTATGTCCTTGCTTAAAATACCTTAATGTTAGTTATTTAATATTACAGGAGTTTTGTTAGTAAATGAGTGTTTAGTTTGAATGTTGATCGACATAGGATCCACTCATTCCTTTGTCTCACCCAGTTTTGCAAATGGCTTCTCAGAGGAATCTAGTTCGTTGTAGCGGCAGTTAACCATTTCGACTCCGCTTGGCAAGTCAGTTGACACTGACCGGATATACAAGGAGTGTGTAGTGCAAGTGGGGCAGAATGAATTGTTAGCCGATCTTATCATCTTAGACTTCCAAGACTTGGATTTTGATGTCATTCTTGGAATGGATTGGCTAGTGACCCACCACAGACATGTGGTGTGCTTTGAGAAGGTGGTGCACTTTAAGCCGGAATGAGTAAAGCAGTTTCATTTTCGAGGATTGCAAAGAAGGGATATTGCTCGTTTTGCGGCACTAAGCTTAGTGAATCCAGAGGCACAAAACTCATTAACCATCCTGGTTGTGAGTGAGTTCTTAGATGTGTTTCCAGAGGAACTTCCCGGATTACCTCCTGATCGAGAGATCGAGTTCGCTATAGAGCTTACTCTAGACACAGCCCCAATTTCAAGAGCATAGTATAGAATGGCCCCAATAGAACTGGAGGAATTGAAGAAGCAAATTGAGGAATTACAACAACTTAGTTTTATCAGACCAAGTGTGTCGCCATGGGGAGCTCCAACCCTCTTTATGAAGAAGAAGGATGGGTCGATGAGGATGTGCACCGACTATCGACAGTTGAATAAAGTCAATATCAAGAATTGTTATCCGTTGCCAAGGATAGATGACTTGTTTGATCAACTAAAGGGAGCTAGATATTTCTCCAAGATTGACCTTAGAGCGGGTTATCACCAGTTGAAAATCAAAGCAGAAGATATTTCAAAGATGGCTTTCAGGATTTGGTATGGGCACTACGAGTTCCTTGTTATGCCTTCTGGTTTGACGAATGCACCAGCGGCGTTCATGGATATGATGAACCAGGTGTTCAGACCCTATCTCAACAAATGTGTCATGGTGTTTGTAGATGATATATTGGTATATTCCCCGACACGGGAAGAGCATGATCGAGATCTTCGCCTTACTCTTGAGACACTTCGAGAGCACAAGTTGTATGCTATGCTAAGTAAGTGCGAATTTTGGTTGGAGAAGGTGGCTTTCCTTGGCCATGTGGTGTCTGCAGAAGGCATTTCAATAGATCCAGCCAAGGTAGAGGCAGTATTGAATTGGGAAAGACCCAAAAGTGTCACCGAGATTCGGAGTTTCCTCGGGTTGGTAGGCTATTACCGGAGATTTGTAGAGGGATTCTCTAGTTTAGCTGCACCACTCACTTATCTCACGAGGAAAAATGCCAAGTTTAGTTGGAGCGACAGATGCAAGATTAGTTTCCAAGAGTTGAAGAAGCGGCTCACTACGGCTCCCGTCCTCACAGTGTCATCCGAGAGTTGCGGTTTCATAGTGTACAGTGATGACTCCCACGTGGGGTTTGGATGTGTGCTCATGCAGCATGGTAAGGTCATTACCTATGCCTCAAGGCAGTCGAAAGATCATGAGAAAAACTACCCTACACACGACCTAGAGCTTTTCGCCGTGCTATTTGTATTGGAGATATGGCGACACTATCTCTATGGGGAACAGTTTGACGTGTTCACAGATCATAAAAGCCTTAAGTATCTGTTTTCCCAGAAGGAGTTGAACTTGAGGCAACGGCGATGGATGGAGTTCTTGAAGGATTATGAATGCTCTATTCAATACCATCTAGGCAAGGCGAATGTGGTGGCCGATGCACTTAGTAGGAAGCCTACTGCACTCTTGGCTCACATGATGATGCAAGAGTGGAGGTTGTTGGAAGATGCATCTAACCTCAACATCAGTTTTAGTCTCCCTACCACTGGACCGGTAATGGCTAATGTCACCGTTAAGCCTTACATCCTGGGCATGATCCAAGAATTACAAGGAAAGGATGCCGAGCTACTTGCTTACCGGGACAAGTCAATTAATAGTGGTAGTAAGGATTTCGTGGTGAGGGATGATGGGATTATCACCTTCAAGGGAAGAATGTGCATCTCATCCGATGAGAAGCTTAAAAGAGAAATCTTGTATTAAGCTCACCGGTCCAAGTACACCGTTCACCCTGGGGGTACCAAAATGTATAGAAACTTGAAGGGGCACTTTTGGTGGCGGAACATGAAGAGAGAATTGGCCGAGTACGTGTCCCGATGCTTAGTGTGTCAGCAAGTCAAGGCTGAGCACATGAGACCTTGGGGCCTATTACAGTCCCTCCCTATTCCCGAGTGGAAATAGGAGCATATCTCTATGGACTTCATTGTGGGGTTGCCAAGGGCAGCCAAGAACTCCGATGCTATTTGGGTTGTGGTTGACAGACTAACTAAATCAGCCCATTTCTTGCCATACTGGACTACCTTCAATTCAAATCAGTTACCGGCACTGTACATCAAGTAAATAGTCCGACTGCATGGAGTGCTAGTGAGCATTGTCTCAGACCGGGATCCAAGATTCACATCCAGGTTCTGGAAGAGCTTTCAGAGCACCATGGGTTCTGGACTAGACTTTAGCATCGCTTTTCATCTACAGACGGATGGGCAAACAGAACGGGTAAACCAAGTGACAGAGGACATGCTCCGGGCATGTATGCTAGACTTTAAAGGCAGTTGGGAAGATCACTTACCATTGGTGGAGTTCACCTACAATAATAGCTATCAGGCGAGCATCGAAATGACGCCTTTTGAGGCTTTGTACGGGAGGAGTTGTAGATCCCCTTTCCCCTTTGTATTGGAATGAAGTCGGGGAAAGGAAAGTATTGGGCCCCGAGTTGATTGAGAAAACCGCAAATAAGGTCAAGATCATCAGGGAGAGATTGAAGACAGCTCAGGATAAGCATAAGAGCTATGCCAATAACCGTAGACGAGAACTTGAGTTCCATGTTGGTGATATGGTATTTGTGAAGGTTTCGCTGACAAAGGGTGTTATGAGGTTTGGCAAAAGAGGAAGCTCAACCCGAGGTATGTGGCAAAAGTGGAAAGCTCAGCCCTACGGCATTCAAAAAGAAGGTTAAGCCACGAAGCATCGAGATCGGTGACCTGGTTCTCCAGAAAATGTTGCCCAATCGCCCTGACCCGAGGGGCAAGTTTACTCGCAACTATGAAGGCCCATACATCGTCCGAGACAAATTCTTCGACGGTGCCCTTCGACTCGGACTTATGGATGACGAAGACCTCCCAGAGCCCGTCAACATGGATAAAGTCAAAGGATACTATGCTTATGGTCTAGATCTGACAAGGGTTTTGCATTCTTAGTTTCTCTGGGAAATGACAGGAGGTCATCCTTGGCACACTTCTCATCCCCAACAATGTAAACCCCTTTACAAAAATCAATGAAATTTGCTAGTTAGCCCCTCAAGCCCAACAACCTTTCTTTCACAAAAACCTTTTTAGGGACACCCTCCCTCGCCGAACTATGGCAATTTGCTTGAACTACGTCATGACCTAATCCGGCATAGGGTACGTAGGCAACCTGACAAATCAGGTGCGGTCGCCAAAGGGATTAGAAATTCCCCAGAATCCTCCCTTCCCTAAGGAGAGTCAAAATTCCCCTAGCTCTCTTCCCACATAGTCAACCTCCCCAAGCAAAGTCCAATTCTCCCAATTTCCTCGGCGGAGTCAATACCAAAATATAGAAAATTTCCATCAAGGGAAACCCCAAAATAGAAGTCAAAGCATTCTCAAAAGTCAGGGATTACTCGAGTAGAACAATCTCTCCGGTCTTTATCCCCAGCAGAATCAGCTTCTCTCAAATCATTTCCCCTGTGGAATCAAACTCCCCCCAGAAGAGTCAACCTCTCCCTCAAATAGGGAAGAATCAGTAGAACCCCGGATCTTGATTGCCTAGTTTGATAAATTATATGATGTATTAAAGCTTTTTTAAAAATATATATATTTTTGTATATGGGTGTTTGGAATGAAGTAGGCAAGAGTATAGAATACTCTTAAGTATAAGGGTTATGCCTCAGCATACCCTCAACTTTGAAAAGCTCTAGTTTGCTCATAACTGATTGGAATGGAGCGATTCTTAAATTTTTGGAAAGGTATTAGAACTCTCTTCAAGGTACATGTTTACAATTTTTCTTAATTTTGAGCCAGAGTTGAGTCAAAAGTCCGATTTCCAAAATCGAGACAGTTGAAAATTTGGGCGGTCGAAACCCATTTACAGACCAGTCATCTTTCAAGCCATTTTTGGTAAAGTAAAACTCAAAATTAGGAGTTTAACAAAACATAAAAGTTGTTTCCCTTTGAAATAAAAATCCAACGCAAGTTGAATGATCAAAATCGGACCACCGAGTCAAACGTTATGGCCGATTTACCGAAGCGTGTTTTTGTAGAAAAACTCGCTTGAGTGAGATCCAAACCCGCACGAGCGAGATTGACCAAAACTGAGTTTTTGAGGCCAGGGAGTAACCCGCTCGAGCAAGAGGGAAGCTTCCTCGAGCATGATTGCACAGAAATGTTTTTTTTTTAGGTTTTTCACTAACCTAACACTATATGTACCCAATTTTTCGGGGGTCCAAGGTTCCTAACACTTAGAGAGTGACTTTTTAAGAGAAAAAGAGAGAAAGGAGAGGAAAGGTTGGGGATTTCCAGGAGGGGTTTTGTGGAGATCAAAGAGAGTCCAAATCAAGCTTGGATCATCCTCTTAAGCAAGGATCTTCATCCTCAAGTGGTTGTGTCTTCTTCCTCAAGTTGGGATTCTTGTTCAAGGGTTTCTTCAAACCAAGAAGGGATCCTCACAAGGTTAGTACACCCTTACTAACTAGCTTAGTAATAACTAGGGTTTTTCCATTAAAAATGATGATTTCTTCTTGTGTTCTTTCCTTCTCTTGAAATGTATGAATTTCCCTAATTATAAACAAGATAAGAATGTGAATGGTATGAGATGGAAGAATGGATGGTGGATGTGGCGATTGGATGCCGTGGAATGTGATGTATGTAGTGTGATGGATAAATGGTGGAAGGGCATTTCATACATAATAAACACACTTGTATTGTTGAAAGATATGCACTAAGGAACTTGAATATAAGAACCATGAATGTGTTGCTTGCTAAGTGTTTGACAAAATGCTTAAACAAGAATAAATGGGTTCAATGGAGATTATGAAAAATACGGATCATGTAATTCTTTTTCTAAACTAAATTTGATATAATATTGTCGCCATTGCTCACATATCACATGATTATAAGTAGGGTTCATATGTTCTGTGTTTTCACCTTTTTATCAATTATGCTAGTACGATTGCCACAAATTGTTGCACACAAACACGCATGCATCCATGAACCGATGTTTTCAAAGTACACGTATTTGAACTACCACAACAAAAGTGATTCACGATACGAAGGATAAAGCCAGACATCGGGCCAGTCAAGGGTAGGGCATATCTTCGAATATGTCATACCTGGCTTACAAGTAAACAAGAGGTGGATAAAGCTGGACATCGGGCCGGTCAAGGGTAGGGCATATCGCAAGATATGTCATACCTGACTCACAGAAAAATAAGTTGATCAAGCCGGACATAGGGCCGGTCAAGGATGTTAGTGTACCCCTCTTTCGATATCTATATATATGTATTCTTATTCACGGGGCACTAACATCTAGCTCACAAGAAAACAGGGCAAGTCAAGTCAAGTCATGGCAAGTCAAGCAAGAACACAAAACACGTGATTCGAAGCAAGACATGATACATACGTGATTCTTACGAACGAGACCCAAGACCACACATTGTTTTCAAGTATGACAAGCAAGATTGAAAACACATGAACACACACCCAAACAACTGTTTTCAAGACAAGACAAGACATGATTTTCAAGTATGACTGTATCGGGTTTTCGCATTCATGCATGCATATGATGATCTTATATTGCTTTACTGATTGTACAAATCAATGTTCTCTTGTACATGTTATTACTACTATTTAGCTAGTAGCTTGTCGCTGAGTATTTCATACTCAGCTGGACTTTCATGTCGGCAGGTACTCGGTTTGACATCTGCTCTCCCGATCCTTGTATCGAGGAGGATTATAGTGAGGAGGAGCCTCACGTGGATCCTATGGTAGAGCCTCTAGTCGAGGTCAGAGACTTAGATAGATGGCCGTACCCGGACGAGTGCTGAGAGAGAGACAATTATGATTTTGGATTTTGATAGGTGGGCATGTCCACCTTTGTTTTGATGTTTGTGATTGTATATGCAAAATTGGGATATAGATTACTTTATTTTGAAAAGAAAAAGTTGATCATGAGCTTCCACACTTTTTATGAGCTTCCGTACTCTGATCATTGTCATTATTGGATTAGTTCACCTTGCTCATTGCAGGATGGTTTGACAGGTTAAGTATAGTCACGACCAAAGTATCCCTTAACACCTAGGGGGTATTTTGGGGCATGACAGAATCCCCAGGAGTTAGCCCCTACCAGAAAGGGTAATTCCCCAATGGAGCTAAAAAAAAAAAACTTCCTAGGGAGTGCAAATCGGCTACAACTCTCGGGTGTCCCAAACTTTGGTCCCCTAGCCTACGTTTCGTCCTACTCAAAGTCCTTTTAGATCCCTTAAAAACTACGAGTGTAAGTGTAGTATCACATCTATATCTTCAGTAGGAACAAAATCCCTACAATCCCCAGAGGAGCGCCATTCAGGACAATGACGGGAGATGACCAACTTTTTCCAACAAATCGCGGGCATGAGTGAAAATCAACAATGACCTCATTGCGCAAAAATTACGCGACCCCAGACCTAATCTTGCGACTACGGGCAAAAAAGGGACAAAAATCATTAGCTTCGCAGGGATGAGGAAAACCGGCATTTGTTAGACATCATGCCCAGAAAAGTCATTTAGTTTGTTAGATTCTTATTAATTTGATTCATAAAGACTTCTTCCTAATCTATTGTGTATTCATTATGGGTAATTGACCAAGATCATGAGATGATCTATACGATATGAGATATCGATAAAGGTCCATAGGATATATTGTAGGAAAGATATGTGATTGGATTATCGCAGGCAGATATAACTTTTCGGTTCCTTGTACCTTATATAGTCACAGCTGTGGGTGAAGCTGGGCACTTCACTTATATGGCTGCCAAAATGCTAAGATGTTCTTAATAGTTGAGATGTAGTTCCATTTCGAACTATTGTAGTGGAGACTACACATCAGCATATGGGTGCTTAAATGTACACTGATTGATTGCATTCAATGAGAGATCGCTTTCATAAACATATCATCAGATAGTTGGTCTCTCATTCACATTGAACAGTTTCAATGATCCTTAGATCTGATGTGTTCATCTATGATTGAGAAGTGATCTGACTGTTTTGATTCCAACAAAGTATTTTCTACCTTAGGGAATACGATACAGTGGCTGTTGGATAGTCAGAAAGCTGTTTGAGTCATGATGATTTTCAAACAAGAAATCCATGCTCATTTATTTGAGAGATTATCTGTAACGCCCCAAAATATCCCCTAGGAGTTAGGATACTTTGGCGACGTGACTTAACCTTAATCAATCCTGCAAAGAGTATACAAGGCATGCCAAATAGTGATCTGAAAAATTTTCCTGAACTTAAATGTAATTCCAAGTGTCAACGTAAAACAATGGCTGAATAAAATAAAATAATCACAAAGGGTGCAAATGCTTGAGTTACCTACTCAAGCTCACATAAAAAATCCACAAAAGGAAATCCCAAAATACATTTCTCTCTCTCTCTCATCCCAACCCATGGCCACAGGCCAACCCTAACATCTGGCTAACCATCCGAATAATCCCCTGCTCTCCTTCAGATGCCTCAGTCCAAGGAACCAGAGTCCACATGTTGTATAGTGTACCTGCCGACATAAAAGTACGACTGAGCATGGAATACTTAGTGAGTACAAGCTACTAACTAACAAGAGTAATAATATTAATATGTAATACAAGATACAGTTCATCCAAAAGATACATAATCAGAGTGCGGAAGCTAAAACGACATAACAACGTAAAGTAAATCATGAACATCATATTTTAACTTACGCATTGTAAATTCGTATTCAAAAGTAATGAATTGTTCTTAAAAATACTTTTTGTGGTTTCCAAAACTTGCTTGCCGTATTTACAACTTATTCTTGTATCGTGGGAATCACACATGCCTTGTTTTGTTCCTGTTTAGCTAGTACCCGAACTATGAAATGGACGGACATAGTAGGTTCTTGTTATTCTTACTTGTCTTATTTAACTAGTACCCGAACTATGAAATGGACGGACGTACTAGGTTCTTGTCATGCTCAACTAATGCCCGAACTATAATGGAACGGAACACATTAGCCTCGTGTCTTGACTTGACTAGTGCCCGGACTATGGTGGAACGGAACACACTAGTTATTCTTGCTTGACTAATGCCCGGACTATAATGGAACGGAACACATTAGTCTTCTTGCCTTGCCTTGACTAGTGCCCGAACTATGGTGGAACGGAACACACTAGTTATTATTGTTTGACTAATGCCCGGACTATAATGGAACGGAACACATTAGTGTCCTTACTTTGCCTTGACTAGTGCCCGGACTATGGTGGAACGGAACACACTAGCATTCTTGCTTACTAATGCCCGGATTATAATGGAATGGAACACACTAGTAAATTTACTTGCTTTGCTAATGTCCGGACTATGATGGAACGGAACTCATTAGCCTCATGTTATTCTTGCTTGCTTGACTTGTTTAACTTGTGAGCCAGGTGTGACATATCCTAGGGATATGCCCTACCCTTGAAATTCATGCTTGTTTAACTTGTGAGCCAGGTGTGACATATCCTAGGTATATGCCCTACCCTTGAAATTCCTGATTGTTTCACAATTCACATTTCTTGTTCTTGGTTTTTCTTTTCATGTACTTATACTTATAAGTTTGGTTCATGCATGCGTGCTTGGTGTGTGTGGCATTTGTGACAATCATACTATCATAGATGAATCATGGGACACATTTTGCCTTTCAATTCTTTTTAATAATCATGTTAACATGAAAGAATAAAGCATAATGTGACATTTCTTATAATTGCATAGACATGAGGAATTAATTGAAAACATATAGAGCATTTGTTTTAAAATCACCTTTTTAAGGAAAGCTACACAAATCATATTTCCGAAATCCTTCATTTCATTCTTGGCATTCTCACTCATGCATTTTGTCAAACACCTAATGTGCAACACATTCATAGCCACATTATTTCAAGTTCGTTTAGTTCATATGTTTCGTCAAACAAACACATGGTGTGTGTTTATTATGCGTACAATGCCCTTCCACCATTTTCCAACATACATCCATCACAACACATGGCATCCAATCGCCTCATCCACATCCAACATCTCACATCCACAATTTCCTCTTTATCTTGTTTGTTTTAGGGATTTAATAAAGTAAAACAAGAAAAGAATAAACTAAGGAAATCCACAAGCATGCTTTTAAAACAAACCTAGGTTATTACTAGAGTAGTTATTAGGGTGTACTAACCTTGAATAGGGGAAGAAACCCTTGAAAATGTCGAGGAAGAACGTTGCCGAGCTTGGAGAATGTGCTCCTCACGTGCTTGAGCCGTGGATTGAGAAATCCAAGCTTTTGGGATGCTCTAGGGTTTCTAAACCCTTGATATTTCTCCACTTGATGCCCTAGGAGAAAACCCCTTTTCTCACCTCTTACTCTCTCTCAAAATATTGCTAAGGGTGTTTGTGAACACCCTCGGCTCGAGCCAACCCTTAAAAATAAGGGTGGAGTGGTCAAAAGACCAAAAAACCCCTAATAAAATTTCTGCAAAACGCGTAGGACCGATAGAAGACCGATAGATGACCGATCTATCGGTAGTGGACCGATCGATCGGTGCTTATGACCGATCTATCGGTAGTGGACCGAGTGATCGGTAGTGGTCGGTGCTCTGCAAAAATGCACTTTGGTATTTTGGTCATCACTTTTGAACCGCTTGTCCGATTTTGACAATTCAACTTGCGTTGGATTCGTCTTTTGAAGAGGAACAACTATCATGTTTGCAAAAATTATATGTAGAGCCCCGAAATTTCATTTCACTAAGAATGAATAGTGTGTGAATAGTGCCCAAGTGTGGTTTTGTACACTTATGAGTCTTATGTTAAAATAGGTGTTTGGAATTATGGCGTATATGTTCCAATGGGTCTATATGTCCTTAGGGAATGTGTTGAAAGCATAAAAGAGTGTTGGAAGTGCATTGGGGAAGATTCGAGTGGTGTAAACAAGGTTTTTCAGCAAAACAGGGGTCGACCGATCGCTCGGTCATTACCTGCGATCGATCGGTCCACTACCGATTGCTCGATGGCTGTCGCACGGTTAACTTTTTTGTATGGGGAAAAATTCCAGAGAGTGTGTTTTTGACCGATCTCTCGGTCATAACACCGATCGACCGGTAAGCCTCCGATCGCTCGGTCCATAGCACCGATCGATCGGTCATACGCAGTTTTTCTTCATTAAGGGTGTTTAAGACTTTAAACACCACCCCTTGCCTATAAATAGGCTGAGTTCGTGCCTTAGGGTTTCAGAAACCCTCTGTGCCCTACCTTAGGAGGTTTTGAGAGAGAGAAGAAGGAGAGGACCTACTTGTTGATCAAGCTTGTGGAAGATCAAGGTTCTTCCACTTCCCTTGGTGATTCTCAACCAAGAACACAAGGTTATTGCTTGTTCAAGCCTTTGGGAATCAAAATCTTTGATTTCACCAAGGTAGATACAGTCTACTACAATCTTGCAATCCTACTAGTTACTAGATATGATTCTTCTTATATATGCCCTATCTATATGTATTGATTCTATGTATGAAAAGGTGTGATTATATACTTGGATGAAAGATTACTATTATGATGCACTCTAAGTGTTTGATAAAATACCTCTAAGGGATTCTATGCTTAAATATGATGATTTCTCTTATTAAGTGCATATGCTCGCATGTCTCGCATGAACCGATGGTTTCCATGGATTTCTTAAGGTGCAAACAAAGGTTTTCACGAAAAGACGAATAATGAATGATTCTAAGTAACTCTATGATTTCTCTAAGATCGTTTCACAAGCTCTAAGGATCATACCATGCTCACAAGGAAACTCTATGATCATGCTCTAAGATCGTCTCACAAGCTCCACGGATCACAATAAAACGCTCTAAGATCTCTAAGGTTATGCTCTATGGAAATGCTCTACGGTATTGTTCTATGCTCTATGTCTCCACGGATCACAATGACTCTAAGTAACCCCATGAACTCACAAGAACTCATAAGGCTATGATTATCGATTGACTCACACAGTTACAGTTTTTGTTTCGAATATTATCTCACATATGTTTTCACGCTTTCCATACTTTAAGGATTTTACGGATTTCATTCTCCATGTCTCGTATGCTCCATGCCTAACTGCTTTTTGTCATTAGTTTGTATACACTGAGTATTCCATGCTCAGTCGATATTGTTATGATCGGCAGGTGCTCGGGTTCCATTCGATTTGTGTGGCGAAGAACCTTGGGTTGAGGAAGAGTACCGTGACCCAGAGCCTTCCATGGATCACTATCATGATGATGGTGCTTTAGATAGGAGTCGTGACTTCGATTTCTGTTGATCGACCGATTTAGAACTTGTGTCTTTTGTTATGTGAGTGTGGGGTTTGTCCACTCCACTTTTGGGTTTCTCACACATGTATGCTTGTTGGTTCTTACTTGAGCCAAGTTATAGGAGTATTCTTTTTGCTTCCGCTATGTTTAGTATTTTATTTTCCGCTGTGCATTGTATTTCGTTTCCGCTATGTATATTCAGGTACTCTGACAGGTTTCCACGTGTGCCTTATGTATCATACTGGAGGTATGATATGGCGGTCACGAGTCAAAGTATCCTTAACTCCTAGGGGGTATTTTGGGTCGCGACATTATAATTCTTCCTTATTCGTGGACCAAAAGGCCCCTAAAGCGTACTGGTCTGCAATGGGTTGCGACAGCCCAGATTTTCAACAGTCCCGACTTTTGAAATTGGACTTTTGACTCAATCCCGACTCAAAATCATGGAAAGTGATCAACATGAACCTTGAAGAGGGTTCTATGGCCTTTCCAAAAATTCAATAATCACTCGATTCCGAGCAACGATGACTAAACTAGAGCCCTTTAAAGTTGTGGAAAATGCCAAGACATACCTTTCCACCACCTAGAACACCTCGAATGTTTTCATACTCTTTTCCCTTGTGTCCAATACCCTACTCACACCTCATAAATCCTTGTCCATAGATTTTTAACCCACCTAGGTGATCATTGCATTCACGCCCACATGCATGAGAAGCCCCGACCTCTTTATGCCTCGCACTAGCACTATTCACAACACTACTCACCTACAACCCATTAAACACTTAGGGTATTTTATGCCCTTGATTTTACCCACTTAGAGTATCTTTATACTCTCTTTTTAAGACTCAAACCATGTACCTAAAACCCTCGCTTGACTAACCATAATATCAAGAACACAATGAGAGGGCTTAGGCCTTTACACACACCATATAAGGGCACTATTCACTAACACTATTCAAAGCATAGTGAACTCGGTTCCAGGGTTCTACATCCTCCCCCCCTTATAGGAATTTCGTCCTCGAAATTTTTTACACCAGGACAACAAAAGGGGAGACTTCTCCCACACGTACACGAGATGAGACATAAGTTTGTCATTGGAAACCCTAAATGAAACGAGGCTTGACAACTAATAATTTGATCTTGCATCGATCAACACATGGGCTTAGCATGTGCTTATCAACAAGGCACCTAAGTACAATACCTAACTACAGTTTTGTTTTGCATTAAGCACACATAATTTCGTACATCACAATATTTTGCACATATAGTAGTATATCATTTTTTACAATCATCCAAGAACTTCACACTAGGTTCTTACTTCTTCGATTCCTGCATCTCATGACTATAGTCCTGAGAGCAATAACACAATGTGAATCTAATTTGAATCAATCTCTTTGAATAGTTCAATGAGCATATAGTGCTTATATAGTTTTTCGTATACATCATGGTATACAATTTGTAGTATAGGCATACACTTTGGTTTCCTAGCAAAGCTACATTCTAAAACTTGGTTAAAACCCTAACCGACTACATACTTAAGACATTAACCGGCTTAAGATTAAGACTAATGAGTTGTTTACACCCTTGAGTTATTTAAGCAATATCTTTAAAATCTTTGTGACATGTATGATAATTCTATGATCTACATGGTGCATGCGGGATGTGTGAAATGATGTTTATGATATGAGCATGATGTTCATGCCATGTATGAGGTGCGTGCCATGTATGAAAGTGCATGATGCTCATGCCATGTGTGATGCTTATGCCGTGCATGATGCTTATGTGATGTATGACGTGCATGTTATAGATGATGCTTATGAGATACATGGAGTGAATGCTATGCATGAAAGGGCATGATTATCCTTGAAGTTATATTGTATTTCTTATTTTGGACTGAGCACTGAATCTAGAACGTGCTGCAGATAATGCGCATCTGTACCTAGAAGTGTGCATCAAGCATCCCTGAGTTGGTTAAAATATATTGATGTCTATATATGTTCTTACTGGTTGTGGGGTTACATGAACTTACATGGATTTATCGTCATATCGTGATGTACGAGTTATGTTTATATGTGGTGAAAGACACATTAAGTACAGTTTACCTAATCAATTTACACTAGATACGCATAATAGTATATATATCAAAACCCATGTCCCTATTGTCGCAACGACTCTAAATATACTAGACTTGTAAGACCTAGGAGCATCCTATAGCCTCTCTTGAGGAACAATCCCCACAAAAACCTAATGACACAATGTATGACAAGGACCTACCCCTCCCTTGTCAAACAACACCTAGGCTAGCCTCTAGTCTAAGTATCACATCACTCATGGGTCTAACTGGAAAACACGTTCATATATCATAAGTGTTCATTAAGCATGTAACATACAGTAAACACACAACACATAGCATATAATACCTCATAACAATACATCATATTATAGTATGAATACATAGAATTTTTGGTTTTCTAGCGTAAATGTACACTAACTTCGGTTGAAATCAACCAATTCAGGACAAGGACTAAGGGATTAGTCCACACTTGGAATACGACTCTTTTCTTAGACCTAATGCCTTGTATTAATCGTGATATCGAACTCTAAACGACCCTAGAGACCTAATGCCTAAGCTCTGATACCACTTCTGTAACGCCCCAAAATACCCCCTAGGAGTTAGGATACTTTGGCGACGTGACTTAACCTTAATCAATCCTGCAAAGAGTATACAAGGCATGCCAAATAGTGATCCGAAAAATTTTCCTTAACATAAATGTAATTCCAAGTGTCAACGTAAAACAATGACTGAATAAAATAAAATAATCACAAAGGGTGCAAATGCTTGAGTTACCCACTCAAGCTCACATGAAAAATCCCCAAAAGGAAATCCCAAAATACATTTCTCTCTCTCTCTCATCCCAACCCATGGCCACAGGCCAACCCTAACATCTGGCTAACCATCCGAATAACCTCCTGCTCTCCTTGAGCTGCCTCAGTCCAAGGAACCAGAGTCCATATGTTGTATAGTGTACCTGCCGACATAAAAGTACAGCTGAGCATGGAATACTCAGCGAGTACAAGCTACTAACTAACAAGAGTAATAACATTAATATGTAATACAAGATACAGTTCATCCAAAAGATACATGATCAGAGAGCGGAAGCTAAAACGACATAACAACGTAAAGTAAATCATGAACATCATATTTTAACTTATGCATTGTAAATTCGTATTCAAAAGTAATGACTTGTTCTTAAAAATACTTTTTGTGGTTTCCAAAACTTGCTTGCCGTATTTACAACTTATTCTTATATCGTGGGAATCACACATGCCTTGTTTTGTTCCTGTTTAACTAGTACCCGAACTATGAAATGGACGGACATAGTAGGTTCTTGTTATTCTTGCTTGTCTTGTTTAACTAGTACCCAAACTATGAAATGGACGGACGTACTAGGTTCTTGTCATGCTCAACTAATGCCCGGACTATAATGGAATGGAACACATTACCTTGTGTCTTGACTTGACTAGTGCCCGAACTATGGTGGAACGGAACACACTAGTTATTCTTGCTTGACTAATGCCCGGACTATAATGGAACGGAACACATTAGTCTTCTTGCCTTGCCTTAACTAGTGCCCGGACTATGGTGGAACGGAACACACTAGCTATTATTGCTTGACAAATGCCCGGACTATAATGGAACGGAACACATTAGTCTCCATACTTTGCCTTGACTAGTGCCCGGACTATGGTGGAACGGAACACACTAGCATTCTTGCTTACTAATGCTCGGACTATAATGGAACGGAACACACTAGCATTCTTGCTTACTAATGCTCGGACTATAGTGGAGCGGAACACACTAGTAAATTTACTTGCTTAGCTAATATCCGGACTATGATGGAACGGACCACATTAGCCTCATGTTATTCTTGCTTGCTTGACTTGTTTAACTTGTGAACCAGGTGTGACATATCCTAGGGATATGCCCTACCCTTGAAATTCATGCTTGTTTAACTTGTGAGCCAGGTGTGACATATCCTAGGGATATGCCCTACCCTTGAAATTCATGCTTGTTTAACTTGTGAGCCAGGTGTGACATATCCTAGGTATATACCCTACCCTTGAAATTCCTGATTGTTTCACAATTCACATTTCTTGTTCTTGGTTTTTCTTTTCATGTACTTATACTTATAAGTTTGGTTCATGCATGCGTGCTTGGTGTGTGTGGCATTTGTGACAATCATACTATCATAGATGAATCATGGGACACATGTTGCCTTTCAATTCTTTTTAATAATCATGTTAACATGAAAGAATAAAGCATAATGTGACATTTCTTATAATTGCATAGACATGAGGAATTAATTGAAAACTTATAGAGCATTTGTTTTAAAATCACCTTTTTAAGGAAAGCTACACAAATCATATTTCCGAAATCCTTCATTTCATTCTTGGCATTCTCACTCATGCATTTTGTCAAACACCTAATGTGCAACACATTCATAGCCACATTATTTCAAGTTCGTTTAGTTCATATGTTTCGTCAAACAAACACATGGTGTGTGTTTATTATGCGTACAATGCCCTTCCACCATTTTCCAACATACATCCATCACAACACATGGCATCCAATCGCCTCATCCACATCCAACATCTCACATCCACAATTTCCTCTTTATCTTGTTTGTTTTAGGGATTTAATAAAGTAAAACAAGAAAAGAATAAACTAAGGAAATCCACAAGCATGCTTTTAAAACAAACCTAGGTTATTACTAGAGTAGTTAGTAGGGTGTACTAACCTTGAATAGGGGAAGAAACCCTTGAAAATGTCGAGGAAGAACGTTGCCGAGCTTGGAGAATGTGCTCCTCACGTGCTTGAGCCGTGGATTGAGAAATCCAAGCTTTTGGGATGCTCTAGGGTTTCAAAACCCTTGATCTTTCTCCACTTGATGCCCTAGGAGAAAACCCCTTTTCTCACCTCTTACTCTCTCTCAAAATATTGCTAAGGGTGTTTGTGAACACCCTTGGCTCGAGCCAACCCTTAAAAATAAGGGTGGAGTGGTCAAAAGACCAAAAAACCCCTAATAAAATTTTTGCAAAACATGTAGGACCGATAGAAGACCGATAGATGACCGATCTATCGGTAGTGGACCGATCGATCAGTGCTTATGACCGATCTACCGGTAGTGGACCGAGCGATCGGTAGTGATCGGTGCTCTGCAAAAATGCACTTTGGTATTTTGGTCATAACATTTGAACCGCTTGTCCGATTTTGACAATTAAACTTGCGTTGGATTCATCTTTCGAAGAGGAACAGCTGTCATGTTTTGTAAAAATTATAATTCTTCCTTATTCATGGACCAAAATGCCCCTAAAGCGGACTGGTCTGCAATGGGTTGCGACAGCCCAGATTTTCAACAGTCCCGACTTTTGAAATTGGACTTTTGACTCAATCCCGACTAAAAATCATGGAAAGTGATCAGCATGAACCTTGAAGAGGGTTCTATGGCCTTTCCAAAAATTCAATAATCACTCGATTCCGAGCAACGATGACTAAACTAGAGCCCTTTAAAGTTGAGGCAAATGCCGAGACATACCTTTCCACCACCTAGAACAGCTCGAATGTTTTCACACTCTTTTCCCTTGTGTCCAATACCCTATTCACACCTCATAAATCCTTCTCCATAGGTTTTTAACCCACCTAGGTGATCATTGCATTCACGCCCACATGCATGAGAAGCCCCGACCTCTTTATGCCTCGCACTAGCACTATTCACAACACTACTCACCTACAACCCATTAAACACTTAGGGTATTTTATGCCCTTGATTTAACCCACTTAGAGTATCTTTATACTCTCCTTTTAAGACTCAAACCATGTACCTAAAACCCTCGCTTGACTAACCATAATATCAAGAACACAATGAGAGGGCTTAGGCCTTTACACACACCATATAAGGGCACTATTCACTAACACTATTCAAAGCATAGTGAACTCGGTTCCGGGGTTCTACATTATCCAAGTTCCCGATAAGACAATTGATTAAGCTTAAATCCGACGCAGGTGATTTTGAAATCAAAATAAGTTTTGAAATATACTTTTATTAAAAGATATTATACTTATTAAAAGATTTTCTCAAAAAAAATTTCATGAGAAATTGCTTCTCATGGCTTAATCATAAATCTTGGAAACCCGGATGATATGCAATGGGCTATAGATAGTATGTCAATCTCGATGGCCTATTAGGGATTATGTATTTGGAAGGATAAATCAAATTTAAAAGTTCATGTGGCAGGATCCGTAATGGTTAATGTTCATACACTGGGATTCAATGGATATCTCACGTCACTAGCAATTCCGATGTAATTTCTGTTTAGGGTCAATGGGATAACATTGGGTAAGCCAGGGTAAGAATGTCCAAGAGCAATCTGTGGAGGTGCTCACATAGGAAATACAAGCTCAATAATTGATTAAATTTTAATCAACTATTTAAGTGATTAAAATTTAATCGTTAATTAAATAGATTAAAAGTTAACCTATGGTTTAAATTAATTGTTAATTTAAATCTAGCGATTATTTTTATAATTATTTAATTAACCTAATTAAAGGGGAAATGGGTTTAACCCATATTCATAAACCCATTAATATGGACCCAAGCCCATGGGTTTAAACCCTAGGGTGGGGCGCCCACTTGGGAAATCCTAATTGGATTGGGATTTGGTTACTTGAATAATTATTGAGTAATAAATCTATTAATTAAGGAATTAAAATCCATTGGTTGGATTGTAATTAGGATTAAGATGACATGGAGTTGGATTGCAACAAGGAGTGTTAAACTCTTCAAAACTCATGCCCCCCCCCCCCCCCCTTTGTGGTTTGAGGTTTCCTAGTTTGACTAGGATTCCTCCCTTTGTTGGTTGTTGACATATCCCTATTAATTAAAGAATCCTCATTTAATAAGGACTCTTTAATTAGTAGGATTACTATAACTAATGTAGTTATAGTTAAACTAGGATTTTATTTAAATTAATAATAAGAGTTATTATTAATAAATAACTTCTTAAATGATAAGTTATACTTGGAGTAGGATATGGATTAGATCCATTCTATAAATACCCCAATACCAAAACGTGGGGAGAGAAGATAATCACAATTCTCCAGAATTTTTTCTCTCTCCCTCTCCTCTCTCTCCTAACAGTGAGCACCTATGGATATTCCCTAGGATTTTTGTGAGCTACTAGGTGGTCCAAGTTGGGTTTTGCAAATCTAGGGTTTTGAACCTTAGTGTTTTGGGTGATAGAAGGTCTACACCATTACTCCATCTTCTTCCTCTTGCTTCAACAATTCCAAAGGAGATTCTAAAGCTTCGTGGGGATAGTAAGAACAAGGATCGAGCTTTTAGTATTTTTCTGAGAAATCTCTACAAAGTGTTCTGACGGTTCGAGTAGATTAAGCGTCACCAGTGAACATCATTCATCAAGGTGATATGACTAAAAGTCTTAGATAGTTTTTGATGCTTTCTATGGTGTTAAGATCTAGGGGATCCAGTTTCCACATAAATTTTTATCTGGATCCCCCTTCAAGTGGTATCAGAGCATGGTTAGGGAGTATTTTTTTTCTTTATTTTAATAAGGTAATTAAATGGATAATTTTATTCATGAGATGAATTTTCTTCAGATCTATTTAATATTGCTCGTAGTTTTTATTAGTTTATTTGTTCATGAGAAAAATAAATAAATAATTATTTTATTATGTTATTGAATGAGATTTGGTAATGATAATTTAATAATTTTAAAAACTAGCATTATATGTGATATAATTAAATTTGAAAGAAAGAGTTTATTTTGAAATTCCCTTTTAAATGATTTGATCATTTAATATATATTTATTAATTGTTTAAAATAATTAATATATGATTTTTCCCATAAATAGATTTTATTCAAAAAATTATAAAACCCTAATTTATGATGAGATCATATTTAGGATTTTCGATTCTCTTAATTTTTATTTTAATCTAGGATAATAGTAGAACCAATCTATATGAAAGGATCTTGCATTCAAGAAAGAAATAAAATATTGTAGAGATTTTAAGAAAATTCTATCTTATATTTTAAAAATAATTTTATGAAAATTGTTTTATGGAAAATATAATTGTTTTATTTTTTCCGGGGTTTGATCTATATTAGATATAGATTTTATCGAGCGAATTGATAATTGTTATCAAATTTTAAATCCTTTTAAAATAAGAAAAATTACTCCATCACCATGTAGCGTCTTTTTTATGAGATTATAGTTATGGGTCATATTTTATGATAAATTATTTATCATTCATGCATTCATATTATAGGATAAATTGTAGTAGGTTTTGGCAATCTGTAAAGGGTAGATTCATTCGCTTTCCCTGAAAAGGGCGAATAGAATACTGGTTTCCCTAATGCCATTATTTTATCATGAGATGATATCTATTTATATGTTTAATTATTCTGTTGAAATAATTGCCCTTGATATATCATGTGTATATAAGACTGGGGACAAGTCCCTAAGTATTATGATCTTATACTATACACTATGTGATCCTATAGTGGGGAGTGTGAGTAAGCTGACAGGCCAAAGCCGGGCCCAATCCCTCTCACCCATGTGTGAACATGGTGAAAACTAAATAAGCAAATAGTGGGAGCAATAACACCAAAGCGTGAGCTTTCGCTAGGTATTTATTAGGTTCATGTTAGGTGGGCACATGAATAAGAGATATTATACAATAACGCCAAAGCATGAGCTATTTTTGTGAAACTGGAGAAGATCGAATGCTCCAGAATTCACAAGATGAGATCTGTGAAACTGGAGAAGATAGTTTCTATCTGTCTATTCAAGGCAATGTGATGATGTGCCGAAAGGCAGGATCACATTCAGCCAGTGTCTAGGTTTTCGAAGCCAATTGATTCCTCCCAAATTGGCAATACCATTAGAAATAGACCCATAATCTAATAGGTATTAATGAATACAATAGATCCCTAATACTATTTTTTTTGTCATTTGATTA
The DNA here is from genome assembly GCA_015143295.1 of Tetracentron sinense. Lineage (NCBI taxonomy): Eukaryota > Viridiplantae > Streptophyta > Magnoliopsida > Trochodendrales > Trochodendraceae > Tetracentron > Tetracentron sinense. The sequence continues at coordinate 17,474,351 of CM026554.1, forward strand.
GATCATGACAGGCCTACACCCATTGACTGAAATTCTTCGTGATGAAAAGTTAGTAGGAACTAATTATGTAGGCTGGAAAAGAAAAATTAGAATAGTATTTGCTACTGATAACCTTGACCTATGTCTTAAGACACCTAAACCCGAAATTCCTCCAGATGCTTCACCGGCCCAAAAGGCTGAGTTAAAGCAATAGGAGAGGTCCAATCAGATGACCAAGTGTTACATTCTGGCTTCAATGTCTAACATCCTGCAAAGCCAGCATGAACATATGGATAAGGCTTCTGACATTTTGCAGAACCCATATGAGATGTTTGGTGAGAAAAATAGTTTAGCTGAACAAATTAAATTGAAATCCCTTGTTAACACCAAGATGGCTGAGGGAACTCCAGTCAAGGAGCACATCATAAAGATGATGGGCCTCTTAAATGAACTGGAAATTCTTGGTGGAGAGATGGATGGCATCACTCAGGTTGAAACTGTTCTGTAGTCACTCCCTTCGTCCTTCAATTTATTCGTGTTAAATTATAACATGAACAAGAGTGAAATGTCACTAAGTGAGCTTATGAACTCACTTGTGTATGCTGAAGATTTGATCAAAAAGTCAACAAAGGGTGAAATTTTAACAGTCGATAAACCTGATGCCTCCAATCGATCTAAAAAGCTTATAAAGAAGAATAAGGGTAAAGGTAAGTTTAAAGATAGTAATGGTAAGGCAAAAGTTGCCAAAGGTTCATCAAGGGATGCTGGCAAGGATAAGAAGGGCAATGGAAAGTGTTTCCACTATGGTAAAATAGGCCACTGGAAGAAGAACTGTAGGACTTACCTCGCAACTCTTAAGGTACTAGATGCTTTGAAGTGCTTATTACTGTTGAGTCTAACTTTCTGGATGGTCCTCCTAACTCTTGCTGCGTGGCTTCTGGATCCACTGTACATGTTTGCAATTGTTTGCAGGGGGTCAAGGAAACCAAAAAGCTGAGCAAACAGTTGCAGAAGCTTAAAGTTGGCTCCGGTGCAAATGTTGCAGTGAAGTCAATCGACTTGTTTACTCTTTATTTACCTAAAGGAAAGACATTAATTTTAGAAGACTGCTTTTATGTGCCTTAAACACATCGTAATTTGATTTCAGTATCTAGTCTCTTACATTATGGATTCTCTATCAATTTTAAGAAAGATGGAATGGTCTTGATTACTAGTAATCTCATTAATGGTCTTTATTTAATATTCCCTTTGGTAAAATAATGAATGTCTGTAGAGTGACAATGTCTCATCATCTAGAATTTCTGGAATGAAGAGACATTTGCACTGAGTCTACTTATCTTTGGCATAAGAGACTTGGTCACATTAATCTTGATAGGATCAAGAGGTTGGTAAAAGATGGTCCCCTTGACTTTCTCAAGGTAGAACCACTCCCTACTTGTGAGTCTTGTCTCGAAAGGAAGATGACCCAGAAGCCTTACCCTAGAAAGGTAGGAAGAGCCGAAGAAAAGTTAAGACTAATACATAGTGATGTATGTGGTCCATTTAACATTGTTGCACGAGGTCAATACCGGTATTTTGTCACATTTACTGATGACTATTCCAGATATGGATATGTCTATTTGATGCAACACAAATCTGACACCTTTAAAAAGTTCAAAGAATTCAGATTAGAAGTTGAGAATCATACTGACAAATCCATAAAGACACTTTGATCAGATCAAGGTGGTGAATACCTCACCAACGAGTTTATGGATTACTTAAGGGATAATGGGATTATCTCGTAATGGACAAGTCCTGCCTATCCTCAACAAAATAGAGTTTCTGAAAGAAGAAACCGAACCTTATTAGATATGGTTCGCTCTATGACGAGCCATGCCGATATACCCTCATATCTTTGGGGATATGCTTTACAAACTACCATTTATATTCTGAACCGAGTTCCATCTAAGTCTATTCCGGTTACACCCTATGAATTGTGGACTGGGCGAAAACCTAGTTTACTACATCTAAGGGTATGGGGTTGTCTTGCACATGTTCGAAAACTCGAACCCACTAAGTTGGAATCTAGGATAGAGAAATGGAATTTTGTAGGGTATCCTAAAGAAACTGAGGGTTTCTATTTCTACTCCAGGGCAGACCAAATAATAGTTGTTAGGCTTCATGCCACTTTTTTGAAAGAAGAAATGGATCTCCCTAAGAAGGTTGAATTTCATGTTATGAAAGACAACATAGCCAGTGTCCAACTGAACCTAATCCTTCTATAAATAATTCTCCTAATTCTATTCCACTGAGAAGGTCTGAAAGAGTTTGTAGACTACCAGATAGACTTTAGTATTACAATAATGAGGTTTATATAGTTACCCCTGATGATGAGGATACGGATCCTAATACTTATCAAGAAGCTACATTAGATGTAGATGCATCTCAATGGAATAAAGCCATGAATGGTGAAATAGATTCCATGTATGACAATGGTGTGTAGACTTTAGTAGATCCACCAGATGGTATAAGGCCAATTGGATGCAAATGGATTTACAAAAGGAAGAAGGGTGCCGATTGTAACATAGAGACCTATAAAGCTAAACTTGTTGCAAAAGGCAAATTCAAGGAGTTGATTATGAGGATACCTTTTCGCCAGTAGCTATGCTCAAATCTATCAGGATATTACTAGCTATAGCTACACACCATGATTATGAGATATGGCAAATGGATGTCAAAACTACTTTCCTTAATGAAATGTTAGATGAAGACATCTAAATGAAGCAACCAGAGGGCTTCATTGCTCCTAACTAGGAGAACATGGTATGCAAGCTCAACAAGTCGATATATGGTTTGAAACCAGCTTTTAGAAGCTGGAACCAAAGATTTGATCTTTCGATCAAACAATTTGGATTCCAATAGAATTTAGAAGAATCTTGTATTTACGAGGACAGTAGGAGAGCAGTAGTAAACCTAATTCTATATGTAGATGACATTCTACTCATTAGGAATGATGTAGGGATGTTATCATCAGTCAAGATATGGCTTTCTCAGCATTTCTCAATGAAAGACTTGGGAGAGGCATCCTATATTCTCGGAATAAAGATTCTGAGAGATGGAAAATGCTGAATGTTGGGATTAAGCCAAACTTCCTACATAGACTAGATATTGTCTAGGTACAATATGAGTGATTGTATGACAACACTCATTCGTTTTAGACATGATGTCACTTTATCTAAAAAGATGGCCCCTACATCAGCTAATGAGATCAAGCAGATGAAGAGGTGCCCTTATACTTCAACAGCTGTGAGCCTTATGTATGTCATGTTATGTACTAGACTGGATATCTATCATGCAGTGGGAGTTGTTAGTCGGTTTCAAAGCAATCCAAGTATGAGATAATTGGACTGTTGTGAAGTATATTATAAGGTACCTGAAAAGGACTAGGGATTATGTGTTTACTTTTCACAAAGAGGAAGTATCTTCTCATTAATGAGATTATTGAGAAGCAAGGCATCTTTGTTACAAAGATTAGGTCATAACTTAATGTTGCTGACTCAATGACCAAAGCTTTATCGGATAAAGTATTTGTAACTGAAAGTATGCCTCTTTTTAATTTTAGAAAGACAATTCTTGGGGGGCATACATCGAATCCCAAGATCTGACTAAGATTCTAATTGATTTTATTCAATGAAGTTAGGAATAACATTCACCATTGCGACTTTGAAATTGTTAAGTCAAATATACGTTAGAATAGTACTCGTAAAACCTCACAAGTGTCAAGTCTCCTGTCGATTCACACATACCTTCTTTTTCCTTTAAAGCTTTCTCTAATGGAAGTTAATGACCCTTCCAAATTTCCAGCTCTAGGATCTTGAAATAAAGATCCAATCTTTATTTATCAAGAACCTTTCTTCATTGACAAGATCCTTAATATTATTCTTCTATTTTCAAACTAGAAAAACAAGAGAAGAAAGGGGAGGGGAGGTGTGACCGTACACCTTGGGAGAAGAGAGAGAGGGGGGTGAGATTAAGGGAGGAGAAGAGATTTCCAAAAATCTGGAAATTAATTATATGCCCAACACCTTGGACGTCCACCCCTTTTATAGAGATCCTTCTTGGATCTCATCCTTATTCTAATCCAATTAGGATTCCCTCAATTGTTTCTTTTATTGATTTCTCCTTAATTAATTATGATTAATCAAAATAGAAACTAACCTTATCCATTAGTAACCAACTAATCATATCCTTATCCTAATCCAATTAGGATTCCTTGATTAGCAATAAACTAATAGAATCCTTATCCAACAAGGAATCTTTAATTAGTAACTAACTCTAACTAACTAACTAACCTTATCCAACAAGGATATTATTTATTAGAAACTAATTAAATAATAACATTTATTATTTCCTCTTTGAAGTGAGCGTCCCACCCTAGGTGGGCCCCACTCCACATTCCCAAAGGGTTACCAAAACCCTCTTGGTCACTTGAATTATTCTTTTATAATAATTCTCAATGGGCCCTACCCATTTGGTTTTTCACATCTAATGTGATTCCACCTTTTAGAGCTTCACTATACCATATAGTGATTACTTAGAGAAATTAAATAATTTAATTATAAATTAAATTAAATACTTTAAGAAAGCCCTTGTGTGTGGGATCTAAAGGGATCTCCTACTTTCGGTTGTGGGACCAAATACTCAACCTCTCGGTTAAAGCATTGTTACTAGGAAACACCTTTCCAACACTCCATTAGGATTATAGAATTTTATCTATATCCCTAGACTTCCACCAATCACAATTAATGTCCATTAACACAATGTGATTAACCTCCAGAAATTAGAGAATTTTTTGTAAGTACCATCTCACAATATATTTACAAGTAAATCCTTCCACATTCCGATATCACTTGTATGTTTCCGGGATTGAAACAATTTCACTATCTAGTCCCTAGCTTATGAATAAACCCTTTCTCATGATTACGTTTTCACTGAACTGAACCTCCAAAACACTTTTGAAGAAACATTAGAAAAGAACTGACATATATTGTCGCGACCCAAAACCCACCCTAGGAGTTAGAGTGAATCTTGGACGACTTGTCATGACCTACATGACTAGCTTGACAACCAACCTACAAAATACCTGGAGCATATACGATTAGAGGACAATAATAGCGGAAATATAAACTACAAAACACAGCAGAAGTCTAACCAAAAACCTCTAAGTATATATACATGATCCAAGTTTTATACAAAAGAAACCAAAATAAGGTGCGGACATGCCCGCCAAAATACATACATATAATCTCTCAAGCTCACACCTATAGATCACTCACTCAGAATCTACCACCTAATAATAGCCATCTATAGGAGGTTCCTCCGTAGGTTCCTCAACGTACTCTTCTTCTACCCAAGGGCCCGGAACGTAGATATCAAAAGGAGTAGCCGCTCCACTATCACCTGCCGACATGAGAAGTACGACTGAGCATGGAATACTCTACGGGTACCAAATACTAACAACCAGTCATAGCATAACAATAGCAATATATAAAACAGAAAACAATTCATATTATAACGCAGGAAACAATTCATATAAAAACAAGGAAGTAAAGCAGTTTATATTCATGCTTGCATCATATAAAAGCCGATAAATCTCTTGAAATCATCGTGCACTTGACTTGACTTAAAACACTCGTTTCGTGCTTGAAAACCTATCATGTCTGTCTTGCTTGATCTTGTCGAGCGTGTCATGTCATGCGTGCTTGCTTGGAATTTAAACATGCTCATGTACTTGTGAGATACGCTTGTGAGATGCACTTGGGAGATGCACTTGAGAGGGAAGGGAGACTCTTCTTTCATGATATGCACTTAAGAGGGAAGGGAGACCCTTCTTTCATGATATGCCTAGTGAGGGAATGGAGACCATTCTTTCATTATATGTACTTGTGAATGAGGGGAGACCTGTAGAGCCCCGGACCTTTTCACATTTAATGCATGACACTTTCGTTGCCATTTTGCCTTTAAAGAGGTATAATTAATAAATATGGAAGAAATTGGAAATTTCAAAATGTCAAAAATGTTCCTTTTCGAAGTACGAACCCAACGCAAGTTGAATCGTCAAAATCGGACGAACGAGTCAAAAGATACGGCCAAAACAGTCTAGACCTGCAGGTAATCGTAGCTCGGAAGGCGCTAAGGATGTAGCTCGGAAGGCACTAAGGACGTAGCTCGGAAGGCGCTAAGGACGTAGCTCGGAAGGCGCTAAGGACGTAGCTCGGAAGGCGCTAAGGACGTAGCTCTTGCTCTGATAACGTATACGTTGTGCATCCGTTGTGCAACAGACAACGGGTACGTTGTACAGCAAAGAACGTGTACGTTGTACAGCAAACAACGTGTACGTTGTACAGCAAACAACGTGTACGTTGTACAGCTCACGGCGGGCACGTTGTACATAAGACAATAGACAACGAGCTCAGCACTATGCACAACACAACGTGACAACGGGTTTGGCACCCTTCACAGCACAACGAGTTTGGCAGTGTTCACAGCACAACGTGTTTGGCACTGTTCACAGCACAACGTGTTCGGCACTGTTCACAGCACAACGTGTTCGGCACTGTTCACAGCACAACGTGTTTGGCACTATTCACAGCTCAACGTGTTCGGCACTCGTGTCTTTGCAGAAATTTCAGTAAGGGTATTATGGTCTTTTGGTCGGTTCACTCTTACCTTAAGAGTTTAACCTGAGCCTTTAGGGCTTTATTTTCGCCATTTAGAGAGATTGGGAGATAAGAAGAGAGGAGAGGGCGATTTCTAAACCTAGGGTTTCCATTTTGGAGAGAAATCAAGGGGTTTGTGAACCCACACTCAACTCAAGCCCATTTTTCTTCAAGATCAAGGCACAAGATCGTGAGGAGCATCTCCTCAAGCTAGGGCAGCACATCACGGTCATTTTTGGAAGGGGTTTCTACCTCATTTCTTCAAGGTCGGTACTTCTTACTACCCTCCTAGTTATAGTTCCTCTTTTCCCTTTATTTCTTTTGATTTTCTTTCATTTACACATGTGCTATGAGATGGATGGTTGTGAATGGTGAATGGAGATGGAATGGGCGATTGGATGCCAAGGGTTGTGTTGTGATGATTAAAATGGGGAGGGCATTGTATCCATAATAAACACACCTTTATGATGTGAGTAAACTCACCTAGAAAAGCATGATTTAGGTTTAAATGAATAATGAATAATGAACACACCATGTTTGATGAAATGCCAAGGTGAATAAAATGAGTTGTAAATTAGGAAATGTATGCCTAATAAATTATGAATATTGCTAGGGCCTATGATAGTGTGTTTCTTGCTTTCCCTAAATGATATGAATATTACATTGCTCAATCATTGATGTTATATGTGTTGTGAAATAACCCAAATGTCATATTTAAATTTAAATGCAAGTATGTACACGGTTCCCACGAGCACGGCATGCATGACATGATTTATCGAGGTTTTCAAGAACATGGTTAGAGGTGGGACATATCCTACGATATGTTTTACCTCGCTCTTGGCAAGGACAAGTCAATCATGCATTATCATAAGAAGGGTCTCCCTTCCCTCGCAAGTACATACATATCATAAGAAGTGTTTCCCTTCCCTCGCAAGTACATCTCACAAGGACATCTCACAAGTGAAAGGGCATGACATGAGCATTTAGAAAGAAGGGTCTCCCTTCCCTCACAAGTAGTTTACTTTTCCAAGCATGATACAAGCATGACATGGCACGGCATGACAAGCATGAGCATTTTAGGAAGAAGGGTCTCCCTTCCCTCACAAGTAGATTACTTTTCCGAACAAGCAAGCATGATACATGACATGACAAGCATGGGCATTTAGGAAGAAGGGTCTCCCTTCCCTCACGAGTAGTTTACTTTTCCAAGCAAGCATGACATGGCATGACACACATGACACGCATGATACGATAAGATAAGACAAACATAACAAGTTTTCAAGCACGGAAATGGTATTTTCAGTCAAGTCAAGTGCACGGTGTTTTCAAGGGTGTTATCGTCTTTTCATGAAATGCAAGCATGATTATAAATTGCCTTATTTCCTTGTTATGATATTGATGGCTTCTGCTTTATATATGTGAAATGCTTCCTGCTTCCTATATTGCTATGGTTTTGCTATGACTATTGGTTAGTATTTAGTACCCGCTGAGTATTCCATGCTCAGCCGTACTTCTCATGTCGGCAGGTTCTGAGGGAGCTGCTGCTCCATTTGATGTTTGTGCTCCTGGTCCATGGGTGGAAGAGGAGTACGTCGAGGAGCCTTTGGAGGAACCTCCCGTAGAGGGTTATCAGTAGGTGGTGTTAGATTCTGAGTGAATAGCGGTGGGTGAGATGAGAGATATACATTCATGTATTTTGGCGGGTCTGTCCGCACTTTCTTTTGGTTACTTTTTGTATAAACTTGGATTTACGTATGTATATACATAGAGGTTTGGTAGACTTCCGCTGTGCTTTATGGTTATGTTTCCGCTATAATGTCCTCTATTGTATATGCTCTGTGGGTTTTGCAGGTTGTTTGTCAAGCAAGTCATGTAAGCCATGATTAGTCGTCCAAAGTTCACTCTAACTCCTAGGGTGGGTTTTGGGTCGCGACAGAAGTGGTATCAGAGCTTAAGCTTTAGGTCTCTAGGGTCATTTAGAATCTTATACCACGGCTTGACAAGAGCATATGTTAGGAAACAAGTTAGGATGGAAGTAAGTCGAGAGCGAGTCTAGTTCCAAGTGTAAGACTAGACTTTAGTCTTAGTCTAAAATGGTTGCTTTAACCAAGTACGGGTCCTAGGTATGCTAGAAAACTAAAGTATAAGTATAATGTGATGAATACTCTGATGACTTGATGTGATGTATATTAGTATTATACAACTAATACAAATTGAATTATTGTGAAACGACATTGAAATAAACTGTGGTTTCAAGTGAGACTCATGTGGTGCTATTGTTCTCAGGACTTTAGTCATGAAGCGGGGCACACGGGGTCGTGGACCACACACCAGAGCTTCATCTTCTTCCAGAGATGAGGATGAGCAGCCGGACCTCTCCCAGGTCTTAGGCTCTATTGCTGAGACACTCGCCATACTGGCGGCTCGGCAAGCTATACCATCGTCGGCGGCACCTACTCCACCGCCTGCAGCTCCAGTAAATCGTACAGATGGAGTTGAGGCATTCCAGAGATTGAGGCCTCCATCCTTCCACGGGAGTGTGGACCCTCTTACTGCGGAGGCTTGGATCCTCCAGGTTGAGAAGATATTTACGGTGCTCTCTCCTACAGAGGAAGAGAAAGTGGCATGGGTAATTTTTATGCTAGAGGACGAAGCCCACCATTGGTGGTTGTCCGCATTGAGGACACGGGACTTGACCATGCAAGGTCAACTGTGGACTTGGGAGGAGTTTAAGGACACGTTCTATAAGAAGTATTTCCCGGTTGGAGCTCAGGAAAAGAAAGAGAGAGAATTCATCAACCTTGAGCAAGGTTCGATGTCTGTGGCCGCTTATGAGGCCAAGTTCTCGGAGCTATCACGCTTCGCGACACACATGATTGCCACCGAGGCAATGAAGGCAAGGAGGTTTGAGCAAGGGCTCAAGGATGTCATCATGGAGAAAGTGTCGGTTTTCAGGCACGCCACTTACGCCGAAGTAGTGGATAAAGCCTTGTTGGTTGAGACCAATTCAGAGACCGTGTCCAAGAAGAGAGAATTGGCGAGAGGCCAATCTAGTGGTTCGGTACCTTTAGAGAGGCGGGCCCGGACTGGTCCTTATCAGTATACATGGCCAGCACCACAGATGAGGCCGGCTTATGCGCCTCCAGCACCCCGGCAGTACGTGCCACAGGCACCTCGACCTCAGGCTCTTCCGGCCCCACGGCCAGTTACACCTCAGGTAGCGAGGTATACACCACCTTCGGCCCCTCCGGCCTACACATATGAGGTCTGCACTTCATGCGGCAAAAGGCATCCGGCAGGAGATTACCGAAGAGCATCTGGTGAATGTTATCATTGCGGTCGCCAGGGCCACATGATCAGGGATTGCCCTAGCCGGCATTTACCAGGCCAGTCTCAGGGGATTAGGCCACCAGCACGCCCAGGAGGATCATATCAAGCGTCATCTCAGACTACCCGGTCTACACCTCAGTCTCGCCAGGCGAACCAGGGGCGAGTTTTTGCCTTAACAGAGGGTGATGGACTTGCATCTGACAATGTAGTGCAAGGTACGCAATTGTAGCTTATTTAATTATCCGTAAATTTAACTGTTAAGTATTAATTGATTGTGTACGTACTTGGCATGTTATATATGTATATATACCTACATGTATACACTGTTGATGCATGGATTAACTCCGCTAGTTAAAATTTCAGGAACCCTACTAGTCAATGAGTATTTGGCTCGAGTGTTGATTGATACCGGGTCTACTCATTCATTTGTCTCGCTGAGTTTTTCAGAAGGCTTTTCTGTAGAGCCAAGTCAGCTAGAACAGGAGTTAGCCATTTCGACTCCTCTCGGCAAAACAGTATAGGCAGATAAAGTGTATAGAAATAGTGTGGTCCAAGTTGGAAGCCACGAGTTGGCGGTTGATCTCATGGTCCTTGGATTCCAAGACTTTGATGTTATATTGGGAATGGATTGGTTAGCAGCACATCATGGGCATGTAGCTTGCTTTGAGAAAATGGTACTCTTCAAGCCAGTAGAAGGAAAACCATTCCACTTTCGCGGGTTGAAAAGTAGATATATTACTCGTTTTGCGGCGTTGAGCTTAGCTAACCCCGAGGCAAAGGACTCATCGACTATTCCGGTTGTGAGTGAGTTCCTGGATGTATTTCCAGAGGAGTTGCCAGGATTGCCTCCAGACAGGGAGATTGAGTTTGTGATCGAGCTTGCACCAGGCACAGCTCCTGTTTTCAGGGCTCCGTATAGAATGGCCCCTATTGAACTCAAAGAGTTAAAGACCCAGTTGGAAGAATTACAAGGTCTTGGTTTCATTCGACCAAGTGTCTCACCGTGGGGTGCCCCGGTGTTGTTTGTTAAGAAGAAAGATGGCTCGATGCGGATGTGTGTCGATTACCGGCAATTGAACAAAGTCACTATAAAGAATAGGTATCCCTTGCCTAGGATTGATGACTTGTTCGATCAGTTGGAGGGAGCGAGATTTTTCTCGAAGATAGACCTTCGATCGGGTTATCACCAGTTGAAGATTAAGGCGGAAGATGTTCCCAAAACTGCTTTCAGGACTCGGTATGGACACTACGAGTTCTTGGTGATGCCTTTTGGACTCACGAACGCGCCGGCAGCCTTTATGGATTTGATGAACCGGATGTTCCGGCCGTATCTTGATAGGTGCGTGATTGTATTTGTTGATGACATTTTGGTCTATTCCCAGACACGGGAAGATCACACACGCGACCTATGCCTTGCTTTGGAAATGCTAAGAGAGCACAAGCAATACGCCAAACTTAGCAAGTGTGAGTTTTAGTTGGAAGAGGTGGCATTCCTAGGCCACGTTGTTTCTGCAGAAGGTATCTCGGTAGATCCAAAGAAGATCGAAGCAATTATGAGTTGGGCGAGGCCCAAGAGTGTCACTGAGATACGCAGTTTCCTTGGGTTGGCAGGCTACTACAGGAGATTCGTAGAGGGTTTCTCTAGCCTTGCAGCACCGCTCACTTACCTGACAAGGAAGAACGCCAAGTTTGTATGGAGTGATAAGTGCGAGATCAGTTTCACGGAACTGAAGAAGAGGCTTACTACAGCCCCTGTCCTTACTGTGCCATCTGGACCTTATGGGTATGAGGTGTATAGTGATGCCTCACACGTTGGACTTGGGTGTGTACTCATGCAGCACAAGAAAGTCATTGCCTATGCATCGAGGTAATTGAAGGAGCATGAGAAGAATTACCCCACGCACGACTTAGAGCTTGCCGCAGTCGTGTTTGCACTCAAGATCTGGCGACATTACTTATACGGGGTGGAATTCTATGTGTATACGGACCACAAGAGCCTCAAGTACCTCTTTTCCCGAAAGGAATTGAATCTAAGGCAACGGCGTTGGATGAAATTTTTGAAAGACTATGATTGTACCATTCAATACCACCCGGGTAAAGCAAATGTAGTGGATGATGCTTTGAGTGGAAGACCTCTGGGGTTATTAGCATGCATGTTAGTGCAGGAATAGAAGCTACTTGAAGACTTGGCAAATCTGGACATTAGTGTGAATGACTCTGTTCGTAGTCCTATCTTGGCAAATGTCACGATTCGGCCATACATTATAGATTTGATCCAAGAATACCAAGCCACGGATGCTGAATTGTTGGCTTATCAGGACAAGGAAGTTGCTAAGGGTAGTGAGGACTTCTCTCTCACTAGTCGGGGTGCTATCACATTCAAGGTAAGGCTGTGCGTCCCAGCCAATGCAGATCTTCGAAGAGAGATTTTGGATGAAGCACACCGTTCGAAGTACACAGTGCATCCAGGGGGTACAAAGATGTACCAGAACCTCAAGAGTCACTTTTGGTGGCGGAATATGAAGAGGGATGTTGCGGAGTATGTAGCACGAAGCTTAGTGTGCCAACAGGTGAAGGCAGAGCACATGCGGCCGGCAGGTCTATTGCAGTCTCTTCCGATTCCAGAGTGGAAATGGGAGAACATATCCATGGATTTCATAGTTGGCTTGCCAAAGACGACAAGGGGCTCAGATGTGATATGGGTAGTAGTGGATCGTTTGACGAAGTCCGCTCACTTCTTACCTTACCGAACTACTTTCAACTCTAGTCAATTAGCTGCTTTGTACATCAAGGAAGTGGTGAGGTTGCACGGAGTGCCCGTTAGTATTGTGTCAGATCAGGATTCAAGATTCACATCACGATTCTGGAAAAGCTTCCAGGAGGCTATGGGTTCCCGACTTGATTTCAACACCGCTTTTCATCCCCAGACGGATGGACAAACCGAGAGAGTGAACCAAGTCATTGAAGACATGCTTCGGGCTTGTATGTTGGATTTTAGAGGCAGTTGGGAAGAGCACTTGCCTTTGGTTGAATTCGCCTATAATAACAGCTATCAGGCGAGTATCCAAATGGCACCATTTGAGGCCTTGTATGGGCGAAGTTGTAGGTCTCCTCTCTATTGGGATGAGGTAGGAGAAAGGAAAGTATTTGGTCCGGAGTTGATTGAGCAAACTGCAGGCACAGTTAAGATCATTCGGGATCGATTGAAAGCCGCTCACGATCGCCAGAAAAGTTATGCGGACACGTGCCGTAGGGACTTGGAATTTCAAGTAGGGGATCAAGTTTTTGTGAAAGTATCTCCTAGCAAAGGGATCATGAGATTTGGAAAGCGAGGCAAGCTCAGTCCTCGGTATGTTGGGCCTTTTGAGATTATCACACGAGTTGGTGAGGTTGCTTACAGGGTAGCTCTCCCACCTCACATGGCCGCAGTTCACAACGTCTTCCATGTGTCTATGCTTCGGAAGTACATTGCGGATCCTTCGCATGTCATAGACTTGGAACCGTTGGAGATTCGAGAGGACCTTACCTTGATTGAAAAGCTGGTTCAGATTTTGGATCGAAGAGATCAGGTGCTTCGCAACAAGACAATCCCTTTGGTTCTTGTGCAATGGCAACACCATGCTCGGGAAGAAGCTACATGGGAGCGTGAAGCCGAAGTCAAAGCAAAGTACCCAGAATTAATTGAATGAGTTTTTGGTTTGTGATGCAAGTAGCGTCTAAATTTCGAGGATGAAATTTTTGTAAGGGGGGAGGATGTAGAGCCCCGGACCTTTTCACATTTAATGCATGACACTTTCGTTGCCATTTTGCCTTTAAAGAGGTATAATTAATAAATAAGGAAGAAATTGGAAATTCTGAAATGTCAGAAATATTCCTTTTCGAAGTACGAACCCAACGCAAGTTGAATCGTCAAAATCGGACGAACGAGTCAAAAGATATGGCCAAAACAGTCTGGACCTACAGGCAATCATAGCTCGGAAGGCGCTAAGGACGTAGCTCGGAAGGCACTAAGGACGTAGCTTGGAAGGCGCTAAGGACGTAGCTCGGAAGGCACTAAGGAAGTAGCTCGGAAGGCGCTAAGGACGTAGCTCTTACTCTGATAACATATACGTTGTGCATCTGTTGTGCAACAGACAACGGGTACATTGTACAGTAAACAACGTGTACGTTGTACAGCAAACAACGTGTACGTTGTACAGCTCACGGCGGGCACGTTGTACATAAGACAACGGACAACGAGCTCAGCAATATGCACAACACAACGTGACAACGGGTTCGGCACCCTTCACAGCACAACGTCTTGGGCACTATTCACAGCACAACGTGTTTGGCACTGTTCACAGCACAACGTGTTTGGCACTGTTCACAGCGCAACGTGTTTGGCACTGTTCACAGCACAACGTGTTCGGCACTGTTCACAGCACAACGTGTTTGGCACTATTCACAGCTCAACGTGTTCGGCACTCGTGTCTTTGTAAAAATTTCAGTAAGAGTATTATGGTCTTTTGGTCGGTTCACTCTTACCTTAAGAGTTTAACCCGAGCCTTTAGGGCTTCATTTTCGACATTTAGAGAGATTGGGAGATAAGAAGAGAGGAGAGGGCGATTCCTAAACCTAGGGTTTCCATTTTGGAGAGAAATCAAGGGGTTTGTGAACCCACACTCAACTCAAGCCCATTTTTCTTCAAGATCAAGGCACAAGCTCGTGAGGAGCATCTCCTCAAGCTAGGGCAGCACATCACGGTCGTTTTTGGAAGGGGTTTCTTCCTCATTTCTTCAAGGTCGGTACTTCTTACTACCCTCCTAGTTATAGTTCCTCTTTTTCCTTTATTTCTTTTGATTTTCTTTCATTTACACATGTGCTATGAGATGGATGGTTGTGAATGGTGAATGGAGATGGAATGAGCGATTGGATGCCAAGGGTTGTGTTGTGATGATTAAAATGGGGAGGGCATTGTATCCATAATAAACACACCTTTATGATGTGAGTAAACTCACCTAGAAAAGCATGATTTAGGTTTAAATGAATAATGAATAATGAACACACCATGTTTGATGAAATGCCAAGGTGAATAAAATGAGTTGTAAATTAGGAAATGCATGCCTAATAAATTATGAATATTGCTAGGGCCTATGATAGTGTGTTTCTTGCTTTCCCTAAATGATATGAATATTACATTGCTCAATCATTGATCTTATATGTGTTGTGAAATTACCCAAATGTCATATTTAAATTTAAATGCAAGTATGTACACGGTTCCCACGAGCACGGCATGCATGACATGATTTATCGAGGTTTTCAAGAACATGGTTAGAGGTGGGACATATCCTACGATATGTTTTACCTCGCTCTTGGCAAGGACAAGTCAATCATGCATTATCATAAGAAGGGTCTCCATTCCCTCGCAAGTACATACATATCATAATAAGGGTTTCCCTTCCCTCGCAAGTACATCTCACAAGTGAAAGGGCATGACATGAGCATTTAGAAAGAAGGGTCTCCCTTCCCTCACAAGTAGTTTACTTTTCCAAGCATGATACAAGCATGACATGGCACGGCATGACAAGCATGAGCATTTTAGGAAGAAGGGTCTCCCTTCCCTCACAAGTAGATTACTTTTCCGAACAAGCAAGCATGATACATGACATGACAAGCATGGGCATTTAGGAAGAAGGGTCTCCCTTCCCTCACAAGTAGTTTACTTTTCCAAGCAAGCATGACATGGCATGACACACATGACACGCATGATACGATAAGATAAGACAAACATGACAAGTTTTCAAGCACGGAAATGGTATTTTCAGTCAAGTCAAGTGCACGGTGTTTTCAAGGGTGTTATCGTCTTTTCATGAAATGCAAGCATGATTATAAATTGCCTTATTTCCTTGTTATGATATTGATGGCTTCTGCTTTATATATGTGAAATGCTTCCTGCTTCCTATACTGCTATGGTTTTGCTATGACTATTGGTTAGTATTTAGTACCCGCTGAGTATTCCATGCTCAGCCGTACTTCTCATGTCGGCAGGTTCTGAGGGAGCTGCTGCTCCATTTGATGTTTGTGCTCCTGGTCCATGGGTGGAAGAGGAGTACGTCGAGGAGCCTTTGGAGGAACCTCCCGTAGAGGGTTATCAGTAGGTGGTGTTAGATTCTGAGTGAATAGCGGTGGGTGAGATGAGAGATATACATTCATGTATTTTGGCGGGTCTGTCCGCACTTTCTTTTGGTTACTTTTTGTATAAACTTGGATTTACGTATATATATACATAGAGGTTTGGTAGACTTCCGCTGTGCTTTATGGTTATGTTTCCGCTATAATGTCCTCTATTGTATATGCTCTGTGGGTTTTGCAGGTTGTTTGTCAAGCAAGTCATGTAAGCCATGATTAGTCGTCCAAAGTTCACTCTAACTCCTAGGGTGGGTTTTGGGTCGCGACAAGACCCTTCATGGAAGGGAGGGAAGTGTAAACTCCCTCTAATGCTATGCTTATTCTTGTCCTCTTGTCAAAAGCGAGGTAAAACATATCATAGGATATGTCCACTTCTAAACTTTAATCATGAAAACGCCGGTAAACCATGTCATGCATGCCGTGCTCGTGAAATCATGTGCATACTTTCATTTAAAATTAAGTATGACAATTGGGGATTTCAACAATACATAGAACATCATTAATTGAGCAAGTAATTTTTACTCCCATAAGCCCTAGCAATTCCATAAGCATATAAGCATACATTTCTTGATTTACAACCCATTTTCTTCACCTTGGCATTTCATCAAACAAGTGGTGTGTTCATTATTTGTTAAATCTTACATTTTGCTTTTCTAGGTGGGTTATAGTCACAACATCCTCGTATGTTTATTATTGGCACAATACCCTCCCCATTTCATTCATCACATCACATTGATTTGGCATCCTTCGCCCAACATCCAACTCCATTTGCACATCCCAACTCATAGCATAGTTATAGATGAGGGAGAACAAGGAATAAGGAAGGAAAAGAGAAAACCATGACTAGGAGGGTAGCAAAAGGTACTGACCTTGAAAAGAGGAAGAGAACCCTTGTAAGAGCCGAGGTTGAACGCTGCCCTAGCTTTGGAGAACGAGCTCCTCAAGTGCTTGAGCCGTGAACTTGAAGAAATCCAAGCTTGAGGTGATCTAGGGTCTTCAACCCCTTTGATTTCTTCTCAATGCAAACCCTAGGTTTAGAATCCCCTTTCTCCTTTCTCACTCTCTCAAAAAATGCAAGCTTAAGGGTTTATGAAACCCTCAACCCACGAACTGGGGTTAATATAGCAAAGGGGATGGTCAAAGACCATCATTTACTTAATGACCTGCTTAAAAAGACCAAACCAAGCAAATTCGTAGAGGAGCGGTCGACTGGTCATGGGGAGCAGTCGATTGGTCCAAAAGACCATCTTTGGAAAATAACCCCATACAAAGTTAGTGCGATAGTGGTCGATCGGTGGTTAAAGCGGTCGACCGGTAAGCGAGCGGTCGATCGGTCATCTCAATGGTCGAGCGGTAGGCCACCAGTCAATCGGTCCTTGGAGCAGTCGACCGGTTGTTCTGTGTTCTGCCTATGTTGCTAATTTTCCTCATTTTTCCTACTTCGGTGTTTTGGCCATAACTTTTGACTCATTTGTCGGATTTTGACGATTCAACTTGCGTTGGATTTGTCTTTCAAAGGGGAACATTCATGGCATTATAGAATTTCTAATTTCAGCTCTTTTTGAAGGACCAAATTATCCTCAAAGTTGACTGATCCGAAATTAGAGTTAAGTAAACCGGATTTTTTAACATAATTGACTTAGGAATCTTATTTCGTAGATATGGGAGGTTACCAAGGTATAAAGCCTTGGTATACGTTCCAAGACATTTTTAAAAAGTTCCGGGGCTCTACATCCTCCCCCCCTTATAAAAATTTCATCCCCGAAATTTGGACGATACATACATCACAAAACAAAACAGGATTACATGAACATACAAAAGCTTATTCAAATAACTCTGGGTACTTCGCTTTGACTTCGGCCTCGCGCTCCCATGTAGCCTCTTCTCGAGCATGATGTTGCCATTGCACGAGAACCAACAGGATAGTCTTGTTGCGAAGGACTTGATCTCTCTGATCCAATATATAAACTGGCTTCTCAACCAAAGTGAGATCCTCTCGGATTTCCAACGGCTACATGTCTATGAAATGCGAAGGGTCCATAATGTACTTCCGAAGCATAGACACGTGGAAAACGTTGTAAACTGCGTCCATGTGAGGCGGAAGAGCTACCTTGTAAGCAACTTTCCCAACTCGCGTGATGATCTTGAACGGGCCAACATATCGAGGACTAAGCTTGCCTCACCTGCCGAATCTCATAACTCCTTTGCTAGGAGATACCTTCATAAAGACTTGATCCCCAACTTGAAATTCCAAGTCCCTATGACGCGTGTCCACATAGCTCTTTTGACGATCTTGAGCGACTTTCAACGGATCCCGGATGATCTTGACTATACCCGTAGTTTGCTCAATCAACTCCGGATCTAACACCCTCTCCTACCTCATCCCAGTAGAGAGGAGACACCGTGCCACATACTCCGCAACATCCCTCTTTATATTCCGCCACTAAAAGTGACTCTTGAGGTTCCGATATATCTTCGTACCCCCAAGATGCACTATGTACTTCGAATGGTGTGCTTCATCCATAATCTCCCTCCGAAGATCTGCCTTGGCTGGGACACACAACCTTCCCTTGAATATAATAGCACCATGGTTAGTGAGAGAAAAGTCTTCACTACCCTTGGCAACCTCCTTGTCTTGGAAAGCCAATAAGTCAGCATCTGTGGCTTGATACTCTTGGATCAAATCTATAATGTACGGCCGAACCGTGACATTTGCCAAGATAGGACTACAGACAGAATCATTCACACTGATGTCCAGATTTGCCAAATCTTCTAGT
This sequence comes from Tetracentron sinense, assembly GCA_015143295.1. Classification (NCBI taxonomy): domain Eukaryota; kingdom Viridiplantae; phylum Streptophyta; class Magnoliopsida; order Trochodendrales; family Trochodendraceae; genus Tetracentron; species Tetracentron sinense. The sequence continues at coordinate 17,493,303 of CM026554.1, forward strand.
AGTCTCCATTCCTGCACCAACATGTGTGCCAATAGACCCGGAGGTCTTCTACTCAAAGCGTCTACTACAACGTTTGCTTTGCCCGGGTGGTATTGGATGGTGCACTCATAGTCTTTCAAAAATTCCATCCAACGCCGTCGCCTCAAATTTAGCTCCTTTTGGGAAAAGAGATACTTGAAGCTCTTGTGATCCGTGAACATATAGAATTCTATCCCGTAAAGGTAGTGTCGCCAGATCTTGAGTGCAAACACGACTGTAGCAAGCTCCAAGTCATGCGTGGGGTAATTCTTTTCATGCTCCTTCAATTGCCTCGATGCATAGGCAATGACTTTCTTGTACTGTATAAGGACACACCCAAGTCCAACGTGTGAGGCATCACTATACACCTCATAACCACCACATCTAGATGGCACAGTAAGGACGGGGGTTGTGGTAAGCCTCTTCTTTAGTTCCGTGAAACTGATCTCGCACTTATTGCTCCATACGAACTTTGCATTTTTCCTTGTCAGGTAAGTGAACGACGCTGCAAGGCTAGAGAAACCCTCCAAAAATCTCCTGTACTAGCTTGCCAACCCAAGGAAACTGCGTATCTGTGTAACACTCTTGGGCCTTGCCCAACTCATGACTGCCTCTATCTTCTTCGGATCTACCGAAATGCCTTACTTGAATACAACGTGGCCTAGGAATGCCACCTCTTCCAACCAAAACTCACACTTGCTAAGTTTGGTGTACAGCTTGTGCTCTCTCAGTATTTCCAAAGCAAGGTGATGGTCTCGCATGTGATGTTCCCATGTCTGGGAATATATCAAGATGTCATCGACAAACACTATCATGCAACGATCAAGATATGGTCGGAACACCCGGTTTATCAAGTCCATAAATGCTGCCGGCGCATTCGTGAGACCAAAAGGCATCACCAAGAACTCGTAGTGTCCATACTAAGTCCGGAAGGCAGTTTTGGGAACATCTTCAGCCTTGATCTTCAACTGGTGGTAACCCGACTGAAGATCAATCTTAGAGAAAAATCTCGCTCCCTTTAGCTGATCGAACAAGTCATCAATCCTAGGCAATGGATACCTATTCTTTATGGTTACCTTGTTCAATTACCGGTAATCGATGCACATCCGTATCGAGCCATCCTTCTTCTTAGCAAATAACACCGGGGCACCCCACGATGAGACACTTGGTCGAATGAAACCAAGGCCTTGCAATTCCTCCAACTGAGTCTTCAACTCCTTGAGTTCAATAGGGGCCATTCTATACGGAGCTCGGAAGATGGGAGCTGTGCCTGGTGCAAGCTCGATCACAAACTCAATCTCCCTGTCTGGAGGCAACCCTCGCAACTCCTCTGGAAATACATCCAAGAATTCACTCACGACCGGAATAGTCGAAGAGTCCTTTGCCTCAGGGTTTGCTAGGCTCAATACCGTAAAACAGGCAATATCTCTACTTCTCAACCCCGTAAATGAAATGGTTTCCCCTCCACAGGCCTGAAGAGTACCATCTTTTCAAAGCAAGCCACATGCCCATGATGCGCTGCCAACCAATCCATCCCCAAGATAACGTCAAAGTCCTGGAATCCAAGGACAATGAGATCGACTGCCAATTCATGGCTTCCCACTTGGACTGTACTGCTTTTGAAGATACTATTTGCCACTACCGTTTTACCGAGAGGAGTCGAAATGAATAACTCCAGTTCCAATTGACTACGCTCCATAGAAAAGCCTTGGGAGAAACTCGGTAAGACGAATGTGTGAGTAGATCCGGTATTGATTAACACTCGAGCCAAACACTCATTGACTAGTAAGGTTCCTGAAATTTTAACTAGCTAAGTCAATCCATGCATCAACATCATATGTATAGGTAGATAGATATATATAGCACGCCACATACGTACACAAGGAATAAGGCATAACATGAAATTGCGGATAAAAAAATAACTCTAAAAGCGTACCTTGCACCACATCATCAGATGCAAGTGCATCACCCTCTGTCAAGGCAAATACTCGCCCTTGGTTTGCCTGGCGAGACGGAGGTGTAGACTGGGTAGTCTGAGATGATGCCTGGTATGATCCTGCTGGGCGCGCTGGAGGCCTAATACCTTGAGACTGGCCTGGTAAATGCTGGCTAGGGCAATCCCTGATCATGTGGCCCTGGCTACCATAGTGAAAACATCCACTTGATGCTCTTCGGTAATCTCCTGCCGGATGCCTTCGGTCACATGAAGTGCATAACTCATGTGTGTACATCGGAGGGGCCGGAGGTTGAGCATACCTCGCCACCTGAGGTGCAATAAGCCGTGGGGCCGGAAGAGCCTAAGGTCGTGGTGCCTGAGGCACGTACGACCGTGGGACTGGAGGCGTATAAGATAGGCTCATAGGTGATGCTGGCCATGCATACTAAGGTGGTGCTGGCCATGTGTACTGATAAAGGCCGGTACGAGCCTGCCTCTCTAGAGGTACTGAACTGCTAGGTTGGCCTCTTGCCAAATCTCTCTTCTTGGACACGGCCTCAGAATTTACCTTGATCAATAAGGCCTTGTCCACTACCTCAGGGTAAGTAGCATGCCTAAAAGCCGAGACTTTCTCCATAATGAAATCCTTGAGCCCTTGCTCAAACCTTCTCACCTTTATCGCCTTGGTGGTGATCATATCAGTCGCGAAGCGTGATAGCTCTGAGAACTTGACCTCATATTGAGCCACCGACATCGAACCTTGCTCAAGGTTGATGAATTCTTTCTCTTTCCTTTCTCACGCTCCGACTGGGAAATACTTCTTATAAGAAGTATCCTTGAACTCCTCCCAAGTCCAGGGTTGACCCTGCATGGTCAAATCTCTAGCCCTCAAGGGGGCAACCACCAGTGGTGTGCCTCACCCTCAAGCATGAAAACTACCCATGCCACTTTCTCTTCCCCTGTCAGAGAGACAACTGCAAATATCTTCTCTAACTGGAGAATCCATGCCTTTATAGCCAGAGTGTCCATACTCCCATGGAATGCTGGAGGCCTCAATCTCTGAAATGCCTCAATCCCAGCAGTATGATGTACTGGAGCTGCAGGCGGTGGAGTAGGTGCCACCGATGATGGTATAGACTGCTGAGCCGCCAATATGACAAGTGTCTTAGCAATAGAGCCTAAGACCTGAGAGAGGTCCGAATCCTCATCCTTATCCCGTGAAGAAGAGGAAGCTCTGGTATGTGACCCACGACCCCGTGTGCCGTGCCTCATGACTAACGTCTTGAGAACAATAGCACCACATGAGTCTAACTTGAAACCACAATTCATTACAATTTCATTTCATAATAATTCCACTTGTATTAATTTTATAGTACTAGTATACATTACATCAAGTCATCAGAGTATTTATAATTATCATACTTGGTGTTCTAGCCTCCCTAAGACCCGTACTTGGTTGAAACAACCATTTAGACTAAGACTAGAGTTTAGTCTTACACTTGGACATAACTTGCTTTCGACTTACTCCCTTCCTAACTTGTTTCCTAACATATGTTCTTGTCAAGTCATGGTATTAGATTCTAAGTGAGCCTAAAGACCTAAAGCCTAAGCTCTAATACCACCTCTGTCGCGACCCAAAACCCACCCTAGGAGTTAGAGTGAATCTTGGATGACTAGTCATGACCTACATGACTTGCTTGACAACCAACCTGCAAAATTCCTGGAGCATATAAAATAGAGGACAATAATAGCGGAAACATAAACTACAAAGCACAGCGGAAGTCTAACCAAAAACCTCTAAGTATATATGCATGATCCAACTTATATACAAAAGAAACCAAAAGAAGGTGCGGACATGCCAGCCAAAATACATACATATAATCTCTCAAGCTCACACCCACAGATCACTCACTCAGAATCTACCACCTAATAGTAGTCATCTATAGGAGGTTCCTCCATAGGTTCCTCAACGTACTCTTCTTCTACCCAAGGGCCCGGAACGTAGATATCAAAAGGAGCAACCGCTCCACTATCACCTGCCAACATGAGAAGTACGGCTGAGCATGGAATACTCAGCGGGTACCAAATACTAACCAATAGTCATAGCATAACAATAACAATATATAAAACAAAAAACAATTCATATTATTACGCAAGAAACAATTCATATAATAACAAGGAAGTAAAGAAGTTTATATTCATGCTTGCATCATATAAAAGCCGATAAATCTCTTGAAATCATCGTGCACTTGACTTGACTTAAAATACTCGTTTCGTAATTGAAAACTCATCATGTCTGTCTTACTTGATCTTGTCAAGTGTGTCATGTCATGCGTGCTTGCTTGGAAGTTAAACATGCTCATATACTTGTGAGATGCGCTTGTGAGATGCACTTGGGAGATGCACTTGAGAGGGAAGGGAGACCCTTCTTTCATGATATGCACATGAGAGGGAAGGGAGACCCTTCTTTCATGATATGTACTTGTGAGCGAGGGGAGACCCCTCATGGAAGGGAGGGAAGTGTAAGCTCTCTCTTATGCTATGCTTATTCTTGTCATCTTTCCAAAAGCGAGGTAAAACATATCATAGGATATGTCCCACCTCTAAACTTTAATCATTAAAACGCCGGTAAACCATGTCATGCATGTCGTGCTCGTAGAATCAAGTGCATACTTTCATTTGAAATTAAATATGACAATTAGGGATTTCAATAATACATAGAACATCATTAATTGAGCAAGTAATGTTTACTATCATAAGCCCTAGCAATTCCATAAGTATATAAGCTTACATTTCTTGATTTACAACCCATTTCCTTCAGCTTGGCATTTCATCAAACAAGTGGTGTGTCCATTATTTGTTAAATCTTACATTTTGCTTTTCTAGGTAGGTTATAGTCACAACATCCACGTATGTTTATTATTGGCAGAATACCCTCCCCATTTCATTCATCACATCACATTGATTTGGCATCCTTCGCCCAACATCCATTTCCATTTGAGCATCCCAACTCATGGAATAGTTATAGATGAGGGAGAACAAGGAATAAAGAAGGAAAAGAGAAAACCATGACTAGGAGGGTAGCAAAAGGTACGGACCTTGAAAAGAGCCGAGGTTGAACGCTGCCCTAGCTTTGGAGAACGAGCTCCTCAAGTGCTTGAGCTGTGAACTTGAAGAAATCCAAGCTTGAGGTGATCTAGGGTCTTCAACCCCTTTGATTTCTTCTCAATGCAAACCCTAGGTTTAGAATCTCCTTTCTCCTTTCTCACTCTCTCTCAAAATGCAAGCTTGAGAGTTTATGAAACACTTAACCCACGAACTTGGGTTAATATAGCAAAGGGGATGGTCAAAGACCATCATACCCTTAATGATCTGCTTAAAAAGACCAAACCAAGCAAATTCGTAGAGGAGCGGTCGACCGGTCATGGGGAGCAGTCGATCGGTCCAAAAGACCATCTCTGGAAAATAACCCCATACAAAGTTAGTGCGATAGCGGTGAACCGGTGGTTAGAGCGGTCGACCGGTAGGCGAGCGGTCGATCGGTCATCTCAGCGGTCGAGTGGTAGGCCACCGGTCGATTGGTCTTTGGAGTGGTCGACCAGTTGATCTGTGTTCTGCCTATTTTTCTGATTTTCCTCATTTTTCCTACTTCGGTGTTTTGGCCATAACTTTTGACTCGTTTGTCGGATTTTGACGATTCAACATGCATTGGATTCGTCATTCAAAGGGGAACATTCCTGGCATTTTAGAATTTCTAATTTTAACTTTTTGATGGACCAAATTATCCTCAAAGTTGACTGATCCTAAATTAGAGTTAAGTAAACTGGATTTTTTTAACATATCCGACTTAGGAATCTCAATTCATAGATATGGGAGGTTACCAAGGTATAAAGCCTTGGCATACGTTCCAGGACATTTACAAAAAGTTCCAGGGCTCCACTTATATATATTTATATATACTTTTCCATATTGAAAATATCAACTTCGATAAAGACCATTTTACTGAAAAGCACCAGTACTGGATTTAACAGTTCAGTTCAACAAGTATCGCCTTGATATCATTATCTCAAATTGAGGAGTTGCGGATTCCTTATTGAGTGTTTACACACTTCAAACATTGTGTACATGACCCAACGTACCTGGAGTTAGTCCTGTGTATTGGACATTGCCGATTAGCACATCAAACCCATATGGACAAATGTCTGAGAAGATGTTAACCTCTCAGGTCTAAGGACAATTTATCAAATGGATAACCCTAATACAATCTGACAGTGTATTCCATAGGGTATCCACTAGTGACCCCGTTCAGTATTATGTACTTGCTACATATATTCACATGTTAGTCAAGAGTCACCACTCTCTGTGAATGAGATTCATCACACTATCTCATAGAACTACACATGTGCAAACCATGATGAAGTACGGCACCCAACTAGTACTCTAGAGGCTTCGAACAATATTAGGTTTACAAGGAACTGGAAAATCATATCTCCTCACAACCTTTGCATGATTTTCCAACAATGTTACCTATGGAACTTTATGTCTTCATCATATGAGACAATAATTAATATAAATACCCTTTATAGTTGGTTGTGTGAATATGATGCTTGTCTAATCAACATAGAAAAGTCTCTTATAGCCTTTCGAGGGCATATATGTCCAACAGTAAGATAGTATGGGATTGAAATCTATGGCACAGTGACTTTTAGGGCAAGTGGGAGATTGTTAGACATGATGCTCAGAAAAGTCATTTCGATTGTTAGATTCTTATTAATTTAATTTATAAAGACTTCTTCTTAATCTATTGTGTATTCATTATGGGTAATTGACCATGATCATGAGATGATCTATACGATATGAGATATCGATAAAGGTCCATAGGATATATTGTAGGAAAGATATGTGATTGGATTATCACAGGCAGATATAACTTTTCGGTTCCTTATAGCTTATATAGTCACAGCTGTGGGTGAAGCTAGGCACTTCACTTATATGACTGCCAGAATGCTAAAATGTTCTCAATAGTTTAGATGCAGTTTTATCTCAAACTATTGTAGTAGAGACTACACATCAAAATATGGGTGCTTAAATGTACACTGACTTATTGCATTCAATGAGAGACCTCTTGCATAAACATACTATCAGATAGTTGGTCTCTCATTCACATTGAACAGTTTCGATGATCGTTGGATCTTATATGTTTCATCTATAACTAAGCCGTGATCTGACTGTTTTGATTCCACCAAAGTATTTTTACCTTAGGAAATATGATACAGTGACTGTTGGATAGTCAGAAAGCTGTTCGAGTCATGATGAATTTTAAACAATAAATCCATGCACATTTATTTGAGAGATTATCCAATTTCCGGGTAAGACAGTTGATTAAGTTCAAATCCTACGCAGGTGATTTTGAAATCAAAATAAGTTTTGAAATATACTTTTATTAAAAAGATATTATACTTATTAAATGATTTTCTCAAAATGTTTTTCATGAGAAATTGTTTCTCATGGCTTAATCATAAATCTTGGAAACCCGGATGATGTGCAATGGGCTATGGGTTAGATAGTATGTCAATCTCGAAGGCCCATTAGGGATAATGTACTTGGAAGGATAAATCAAATTTAAAAGTTCATATGGTGGGATCCGTAGTGGTTAATGTTCATACACTGGGATTCAATGGATATCTCACGTCACTTGCAATTCCGATGTAATTCCTATTTAGGGTCAATGGGATAACATTGGGTAAGCCAGGGTAAGAATGTCCCAAAGCAATCTGTGGACATGCTCACATAAGAAATACAAGCTCAATAATTGATTAAATGTTAATAAATTATTTAAGTGATTAAAATTTAATCATTAATTAAATAAATTAAAAGTTAATCTATTGTTTAAATTAATTGTTAATTTAAATCTAGGGATTATTTTTATAATTATTTAATTACCTAATTAAAGGGGAAATGGGTTTGACCCATATCCATAAACCCATTACTATAGACCTTTAATATGGGCCCAAGGCCATGGGTTTAAACCCTAGGGTAGGGCGCCCACTTGGGAAATCCTAATTGGATTGGGATTTGGTTACTTGAATAATTATTGAGTAATAACTCTATTAATTAAGGAATTAAAATCCAATTGTTGGATTGCAATTAGGATTAAGATGACATGGAGTTGGATTATAACAAGGAGTGTTAAACTCCTCAAAACTCATGCCCCCCTTTGTGGTTTGAGGTTTCCTAGTTTGACTAGGATTCCTCCCTTTGTTGGTTGTTGACTTATCCCTATTAATTAAGGAATCCTCATTTAATAAGGACTCTTTAATTAGTAGGATTACTATAACTAAAGTAGTTATAGTTAAACTAGGATTTTATTTAAATTAATAATAAGATTTATTATTTATAAATAACTTCTTAAAGGATAAGGTATACTTGGAGTCGGATTTGGATTAGATCCATTCTTGAAATACCCCAAGACCAAAACATGGGGAGAGAAGATAATCACAATTCTCCAAAAAAAAAATTCTCTCTCTCTCCTCTCTCTCCAAACCGTGAGCACCTAGGGATATTCCCTAGGATTTTCGTGAGCTACTAGGTGGTCCAAGTTGGGTTTTGCAAATCTAGGGTTTTGAACCTTAGTATTTTTGGTATAGAAGGTCTACACCATTACTCCATCTTCTTCCTTTTGCTTCAAAAATTCCAAAGGAGATTCTAAATCTTCATGGGGATAGCGAAGAACAAGCATCGAGCTTCTTATTTTTCCAAGAAATCTCTACAAGGAGTTTTGACGGTTCGAGTCGATGAAGCTTTACCGGTGAACATCATTCACCGAGGTGATATGACTAAAACTCTTAGATATTTTTTGATGCTTTCTATGGTGTTAAGATCTAGGGGATCCAGTTTCTGCATAAATTTTTATCCGGATCCCCCTTCAGTAATGGCCTCATCGTGCAAAAATTATGCGAACCCCAGGACTTTGTCATTCCAAGGGTAAAAAATGGAGAAAAGCTTAAAATCAGTTCGGCAACAGAATTCGACAGCAATCAGGCTTACCGGACTCCCCAAATTATCCCTAGCAATCGGCATCCTCGGCAGATAGGAACACCACAAAAATTCCCTGGCAATGGCCCACAGCAAAGCCCACTCCCCAGCAGATCTCTAACTACGGACAATCGTCAAATCCCTAGCGGATCCCCAGTAGGAGCCTCTAATGGCTATCAGTAATACTCTTCCCCAGCAATAGTTCAGAAGCTTCCAAAGCCCATCAAAAAGCCCTCCTCAGCAAAGGTTGCTAGCCTGCAACAACATTCGGACATACTTTTCTATCCCCGGTAGCACCCTGCTCTGAATTGTATTCTACTCTCCGAGAGTTAAAGACAATCTACAACTCCCCTTAAGCCCTAAACAAAGGCAATTTCCTAACAAATCTAAAAGCTAACTAAGCATTCTTCTGTTAAAAGTAAAAATCTTAACACTTTTTTCTGAAAAAAGAGTTTTTCAAAGACAACTTTGGTATCAAAATCAATCGGTACCAACCTACACCAAGCAGCCCCGGCAAGCAATGTAGAAGCAGCCGACACCACAGTCACAGTTAACAAAGTCATGGGAAAGCATCCTCACCTTTTTTCCCTGCATGACATCATCTTGCATAGCATCACACCCTACGTGACAAAACTACTCAGCATCATCGTAGCATGATCAAACTCCAGTGCCTCTCGGCCATATCAGCATCAAATTCGGTATCATGCCTCAATCCCTTTGTGACACCCCGTGTGTACCTCAACAGTGTACATCACCTGCATGTCCTCTTTTAACACCCCCGTGTATCCTCGACATCCCGTGTGTACCTTAATAGTGTACACCATCCGCATGTCCTCTTTGTTACACCCCCTCTATCCTCAACATCCTATGTGCTCCTTGACAATCTCGTCATGCCACGGCACTACTTCCTGCATGTCCTCAACATCCCGTGTGTACCTTAATAGTGTACACCACCCGTATGTCCTCTTTGTGATACCCCCGTGTGTCCTCAACATCCTATGCGTTCCTTGAAAATCTCGTCATACCATAGCATTACCTCCTGCATGTCCTTTTTAGACACCTCCATGTGTTCTTAATATCTCGTGTGTACCTTAACAGTGTACACCACCCATAGGTGATCTTTGTAACACCCCCGTGTGTCCCCGATATCTGTGTGCTCCATGAGAACCTCGTCACACTGCAGTATTACCTCCTGTATGTCTCCTCTTGTAACACCCCCGTGTGTCCCTCAACACCCCGTGTATCCTTCGATCGATATGATTAAATCCTCTGTGGAAAACACCGTATCGATCAATCCAGTCGTTACTTCTGAGGGACACCCTCTTTCTGCTAAGTTACTTCGGACCACACATTTCCTGCATCCTTGTTCTTCCCCAGCTGCTCGTTACTCCCCAACAGTGGCCTTAATCACTTCATCACACCCATCATTTGCACAACATGAACATACCGCATCCCTAATCCCATCTCGGTGTAAAAATCAGATGATTCCAGTCTTTGTCATTCAATTGCCAATCTCAGTACTCTCCGACAAAGAGAGGCAGCTGTAAGTGCCGTATTTTTACACCCCTATCCTAATCATGGTTAATGAATTTTTATCCCCAGTCGAGTCCCTTCCACCTTGGGCAAACCCTAAACCCTAGACCTAACCCTAGGTAAACCCCTAGCAGACCCTAGGTAGACCCCTAGTTAATCCCTAACCCTAGGTAGACCCCTAGTTGACCCTAGGTAAACCTAAGACCTATCCCTAGTTAAAACCTCACCCTAAGTAGATCCCTAGTTCATCCTAGGTAAACCTAGGACCTAACCCTAGTTAAACCCCAACCCTAGGTAGACGGCTAGTTGACCCTAGGTAAACCTAGGACCTAACCCTAGTTAAAACTTCACCCTAGGTAGACCCCTAGTTAACCCTAGGTAAACCTAGTGTTAGCCTCAAGGATACAACTCTATGTACCCTTACTAGTTTCAATGATGACACAATAATGAAATGACTCTTGATGTATTAATATTTTCATTGAGTATATAAAATTTCAGTGAAGTACATAAAGATCAAATTTCAAGATATAAAGAATTGAAGAGCTTAAGTCATCAAGGTCAAAAGTTCAAATGCTAGTTCTTCTAAAAAGCACCAAAGGCTCAAAGTCAATTCATGAAGATCCATCAAGAGTAGAGCTTCTCAAATCAAGATTGAAGATCATCCTTTCATGAAGACTAGTGTCTAAGTTAAAATGTCTAGGACCTTGTAAAAGTCCTCAAGACATTGGAAAAGAATTGCTCAAAGATTACCTAGTATAATTTGGACATCATTTTAAGGCCCTAATAATGATTAAAATATTGATAATTTAATTGCCTAAGGGTCCTAGCATGTTTCCCATTAATTTGGTCTCATTTAGATGAGTTCACTGAAAAAATTCAGTGAACTCGTCGACGAGTACAAGGGATTCGTCGACGAGTGGGTGACAGAAAAATTCTCAATTGCTTCTGTCTCCACTCGTTGACGACTCAAACCCAAATTGCACTCACTCGTCGACAAGTGCCTACTGGAAAAACCTTCAACGGCTATTTTTAAATGGCTTGTTCACATTCAATGTTATCCCCAACGGCCATATTGATTGCCCAACTATAAATAGGGTAGATTTTGTAGAGCCCCAGACCTTTTCACGTTGAATGCATGACACTTTCATTGCCATTTTGCCTTTAAAGAGGTATAATTAATAAATAAGGAAGAAATTGGAAATTCTGAAACATCAGAAATGTTCCTTTTCGAAGTACGAACCCAACGCAAGTTGAATCGTCAAAATCGGACGAACGAGTCAAAAGATATGGCCAAAACAGTCTGGACCTGCAGGCAATCAATCGCTCGGTTATGCACTAAGGACGTAGCTCGGAAGGCGCTAAGGACGTAGCTCGAAAGGCACTAAGGACGTAGCTCTGATAACGTGCTCTGACAACGTACACTGATAACGTATACGTTGTGCATCCGTTGTGCAACAGACAACGGGTACGTTGTACAGCGAACAACGTGTACGTTGTACAGCTCACGACGGGCACGTTGTACATAAGACAACGGACAACGGGTTCAGCACCCTTCACAACGTGACAACGGGTTCGGCACCCTTCACAACGGACAACGGGTTCGGCACCCTTCACAACGGACAACGGGTTCGACACCCTTCACAACGGACAACGGGTTCGGCACCCTTCACAACGCACAACGTGCTCGGCACTATTCACAGCACAACGTGCTCGGCACAATTCACAGCACAACGTGTTTGGCACTATTCACAGCACAAGGTGTTCGGCACTCGTGTCTTTGTAGAAATTTCAGTAAGGGTATTATGGTCTTTTGGTCGGTTCACTCTTACCTTAAGAGTTTAACCCGAGCCTTTAGGGCATCATTCAACACTTAGAGAGTTTGAGAGAATAGGAGAAAGGGGAGAAGGCGATTCCTAAGCTAGGGTTTTGCTTCTGGAGGAGAATCGAAGGGGTTTTGAGACCCTAGATCACTTCAAGCTCGGCTCTTCTCCAAGATCTCGGCTCAAGCACTCGTGGAGAGCGTTCTCCAAGCTAGGGCAGCAGCTACACGGTCGTTTTGGAAGGGGTTTCTTCCTCATTTCTTCAAGGTCGGTACTTCTTACTACCCTCCTAGTTATAGTTCCTCTTTTCCCTTTATTTCTTTTGATTTTCTTTCATTTACACATGTGCTATGAGATGGATGGTTGCGAATGGTGAATGGAGATGAAATGGGCGATTGGATGCCAAGGGTCGTGTTGTGATGTTTAAAATGGGGAGGGCATTATATCCAGAATAAACACACATTTATGATGTGAGTAAACTCACCTAGAAAAGCATGATTTAGGTTTAAATGAATAATGAATAATGAACACACCATGTTTGATGAAATGTCAAGGTGAATAAAATGAGTTGTAAATTAGGAAATGCATGCCTAATAAATTATGAATATTGCTAGGGCCTATGATAGTGTTTTCTTGCTTTCCCTAAATGATATGAATATTACATTGCTCAATCATTGATGTTATATGTGTTGTGAAATTACCCAAATGTCATATTTAAATTTAAATGCAAGTATGTACACAGTTCCCACGAGCACGGCATGCATGACATGATTTATCGAGGTTTTCAAGAACATGGTTAGAGGTGGGACATATCCTACGATATGTTTTACCTCGCTTTTCACAAGAAAACAAGAACCAACATTCCACGAGGGGTCTCCCCTCACTCACAAGTGCATATCATGAAGAAGGGCCTCCCTTCCCTCGTAAGTACATACATATCATAAAGAAGGGTCTCCCTTCCCTCGCAAGTGCATTGCATAAAGAAGGGTCTCCCTTCCCTCTCAAGGCATCTCTCAAGCGCATCTCACAAGTGTATCTCACAAGTTACATGATCACAAGCAAGCACGCATGACATGCATGACATGACACGTACGACACGCTCGACAAGATCAAGTAAGACAAACACGACAAGCTTTCAAGTACAAAAAGATATTTCAAGCCAAGTCAAGTGCACGATGTTTTCAAGAGGTTTTATCGGCTTTCTACGAAATACAAGCATGATTATAAATTGCTTTTCTTCCTTGTATGATATGAATTGTTTCCGTCTAACATATATGAATTGCTCCTGATTTATGTATTGCCATTTTTATGCTATGAATATTGGTTAGTATTTTGTACCCACTGAGTATTCCATGCTCAGCCGTACTTCCTATGCCGGCAGGTTCTGAGGGAGCTGCTGCTCCATTTGATGTTTGTGCTCCTGGTCCATGGGTGGAAGAGGAGTACGTCGAGGAGCCTTTTGAGGAACCTCCCGTAGAGGGTTATCAGTAGGTGGTGTTAGATTCTGAGTGGATTAGCTGTGGGTGAGCATGAGTGATTATATCCATGTATTTTGGCGGGCATGTCCGCACTTTCTTTGTTTTGATTTCTTTGTATTAAACTTGGACCATGTGTATATACTTAGAGGTTGTTAGACTTCCGCTGTGTTTTATAGTTATGTTTCCGCTGTCATCCTCTATTGTATATGCTCTGTGGGTTTTTGCAGGTTGGTTTGTCAAGCAAGTCATGTAAGCCATGTTTAGTCGTCCAAAGTTCACTCTAACTCCTAGGGTGGGTTTTGGGTCGCGACAGAAGTGGTATCAGAGCTTAGGCTTTAGGTCTCTAGGGCCACTTAGAATCTTATACCACGGCTTGACAAGAGCATATGTTAGGAAGCAAGTTAGGAAGGAAGTGAGTCGGGAACGAGTCTGGTTCCAAGTTTAAGACTAAACTTTAGTCTTAGTCTAAAATGGTTGCTTTAACCAAGTACGGTCCTAGGTACGCCAGAACACTAAAGTATAAGTATAATGTGATGAATACTCTGATGACTTGATGTGATGTGTATTAGTATTATATAACTAATACAAATTGAATTATTGTGAAATGGCATTGAAATAAACTGTGGTTTCAAGTTAGACTCATGTGGTGTTATTATTCTCAGGACTTTAGTCATGAGACGGAACACACGGGTCGTGGACCACATACCAGAGCTTCCTCTTCTTCACGGGATGAGGATGAGCAGCCGGACCTCTCTCAGGTCTTAGGCTCTATTGCGGAGACACTCGCCATACTGGCGGCTCGGTAGGCTATACCATCATCGGCGGCACCTACTCCACCGCCCGCAGCTCCAGTACATCGTACCGCTGGAGTTGAGGCATTCAGGAGATTGAGGCCTCCACCCTTCCATGGGAGTGTGGACCCTCTTGCTGCGGAGGCATGGATCCTCCAGATGGAGAAGATCTTTGCGGTCCTCTCGCCTACAGAGGAGGATAGAGTAGCATGGGCAGTTTTCATGCTAGAAGGTGAAGCCCACCATTGGTGGTTGTCAGCATTGAGGACGCGAGATTTGACCATGCAGGGTCAACCTTGGACTTGGGAGGAGTTCGAAGATACTTTTTACAAGAAGTATTTTCCGATTGGAGCACGGGAAAAGAAAGAGAGAGAATTCATCAACCTTGAGCAAGGTTCGATGTCTGTGGCCGCTTATGAGGCCAAGTTCTCGGAGCTATCACGCTTCGCGACACATATGATTGCCACCGAGGCAATGAAGGCGAGGAGGTTTGAGCAAGGACTCAAGGATGTCATCATGGAGAAAGTATCGGTCTTTAGGCACGCCACTTACGCTGAAGTGGTGGATAAAGCCTTGTTGGTTGAGACCAACTCTAAGGCGGTGTCCAAGAAGAGGGAATTGACGAGAGGCTAATCCAGTAGTTTAGCACCTCTAGAGAGGCGGGCTCGTACCGGCCCTTATCAGTATGCGTGGCCAGCACCACCGATGAGGCCATCTTATGCGCCTCCAGCTCCACGGCAGTATGTGCCTCAGGCACCGCGACCTCAGGCTCTTCCGGCCCCACGGCCTGTTGCACCTCAGACGATGAGGTATGCTCCACCTCCGGCCCCTCCGGCTTATACACACGAGGTCTGCACTTCATGCGACCGAAGGCACCCGGCAGGAGATTGCCGAAGAGCATCGGGTGGATGTTTTCATTGTGGTCACCAGGGCCATATGATCAGGGATTGCCCCAGTCGACATTTACCAGGCCAGTCTCAGGGGATTAGGCCACCAGCACGCCCAGCAGGATCATATCAGGCGTCATCTCAGACTACCCGGTCTGCACCTCAGTCTTGCCAGGCGAACCAGGGGTGAGTTTTTGCCTTAACAGAGGGTGATGCTCTTGCATCTGACGATGTAGTGCAAGGTACGCAATTGTAGCTTATTTAATTATTCGTAAATTAAACTGTTAAGTATTAATTGATTGTGTACGTACTTGGCATGTTATATATGTATATATACCTACATGTATACACTGTTGATGCATGGATTAACTCCGCTAGTTAAAATTTCAGGAACCCTACTAGTCAATGAGTATTTGGCTCGAGTGTTGATTGATACCGGGTCTACTCATTCATTTGTCTCGCCGAGTTTTTCAAAAGGCTTTTCTGTAGAGCCAAATCAGCTAGAGCCGGAGTTAGCCATTTTGACTCCTCTCGGCAAAACAGTATTGGCAGATAAAGTGTATAAAAATAGTGTGGTCCAAGTTGGAAGCCACGAGTTGGCGGTTGATCTCATCGTCCTTGGATTCCAAGACTTTGATGTTATATTGGGAATGGATTGGTTAGCAGCACATCATGGGCATGTAGCTTGCTTTGAGAAAATGGTACTCTTCAAGCCAGTAGAAGGAAAACCATTCCACTTTCGCGGGTTGAAAAGTAGATGTATTGCTCGTTTTGCGGCATTGAGCTTAGCTAACCCCGAGGCAAAGGACTCATCGACTATTCCGGTTATGAGTGAGTTCCTAGATGTATTTCCAGAGGAGTTGCCAGGATTGCCTCCAGACAGGGAGATTGTGTTTGTGATCGAGCTTGCACCAGGCACAGCTCCTGTTTTCAGGGCTCCGTATAGAATGGCCCCTATTGAACTCAAAGAGTTAAAGACCCAGTTGGAAGAATTACAAGGTCTTGGTTTCATTCGACCAAGTGTCTCACCGTGGGGTGCCCCGTTGTTGTTTGTTAAGAAGAAAGATGGCTCGATGCGGATGTGCGTCGATTACAGGCAATTGAACAAAGTCACTATAAAGAATAGGTATCCCTTGCCTAGGATTGATGACTTGTTCGATCAGTTGAAGGGAGCGAGATTTTTCTCGAAGATAGACCTTCGATCGGGTTATCACCAGTTGAAGATTAAGGTGGAAGATGTTCCTAAAACTGCTTTCAGGACTCGGTATGGACACTACGATTTCTTGGTGATGCCTTTTGGACTCACGAACGCGCCGGCAGCCTTTATGGATTTGATGAACCGGGTGTTCCGGCCGTATCTTGATAGGTGCATGATTGTATTTGTTGATGACATTTTGGTCTATTCCCAGACACGGGAAGATCACACACGCGACCTATGCCTTGCTTTGGAAATGCTAAGAGAGCACAAGCTATACGCCAAACTTAGCAAATGTGAGTTTTGGTTGGAAGAGGTGGCATTCCTAGGCCACGTTGTTTCTGCAGAAGGTATCTCGGTAGATCCAAAGAAGATCGAAGCAATTATGAGTTGGGCGAGGCCCAAGAGTGTTACCGAGATACGCAGTTTCCTTGGGTTAGCAGGCTACTACAGGAGATTCGTAGAGGGTTTCTCTAGGCTTGCAGCACCGTTTACTTACCTGACAAGGAAGAACGCCAAGTTTGTATGGAGTGATAAGTGCGAGATCAGTTTCACGGAACTGAAGAAGAGGCTTAGTACAGCCCCTGTCCTTACTGTGCCATCTGGACCTTATGAGTATGAGGTGTATAGTGATGCCTCACACGTTGGACTTGGGTGTGTACTCATGCAGCACAAGAAAGTCATTGCCTATCCATCGAGGCAATTGAAGGAGCATGAGAAGAATTACCCCACGCACGACTTAGAGCTTGCCGCAGTCGTGTTTGCACTCAAGATCTAGCGACATTACTTATACGGGGTGGAATTCTATGTGTATACGGACCACAAGAGCCTCAAGTACCTCTTTTCCCAAAAGGAATTGAATCTAAGGCAACGGCGTTGGATGAAATTTTTGAAAGACTATGATTGTACCATTCAATACCACCCGGGTAAAGCAAATGTAGTGGCTGATGCTTTGAGTAGAAGACCTCCGGGGTTATTAGCATGCATGTTAGTACAGGAATGGAAGCTACTTGAAGACTTGGCAAATCTGGACATTAGTGTGAATGACTCTGTTCGTAGTCCTATCTTGGCAAATGTCACGGTTCGGCCATACATTATAGATTTGATCCAAGACTACCAAGCCACGGATGCTGAATTGTTGGCTTATCGGGACAAGGAAGTTGTTAAGGGTAGTGAGGACTTCTCTCTCACTAGTCGGGGTGCTATCACATTCAAGGGAAGGCTGTGCGTCCCAGCCAATGCAGATCTTCGAAGAGAGATTTTGGATGAAGCACACCGTTCGAAGTACACAGTGCATCCAGGGGGTACAAAGATGTACCGGAACCTCAAGAGTCACTTTTGGTGGCGGAATATGAAGAGGGAGGTTGCGGAATATGTAGCACGGTGCTTGGTGTGTCAACAGGTAAAAGCATAACACATGCGGCCCGCAGGTCTATTACAGTCCATTCCGATTCCCGAGTGGAAATGGGAGAACATATCCATGGATTTCATAGTTGGCTTGCCAAAGACAGCAAGGGGCTCAGATACGATATGGGTAGTAGTGGATCGTTTGACGAAGTCCGCTCACTTCTTACCTTACCGAACTACTTTCAACTCTAGTCAGTTAGCCGCTTTGTACATCAAGAAAGTGGTGAGGTTGCACGGAGTGCCCATTAGTATTGTGTCAGATCGGGATCCAAGATTCACATCACGATTCTGGAAAAGCTTCCAGGAGGCTATGGGTTCCCGACTTGATTTCAGCACCGCTTTTCATCCACAAACGGATGGACAAACCGAGAGAGTGAACCAAGTCATTGAAGACATGCTTCGGGCTTGTATGTTGGATTTCAGAGGCAGTTGGGAAGAGCACTTGCCTTTGGTTGAATTCGCCTATAATAACAGCTATCAGGCGAGTATCCAAATGGCACCATTTGAGGCCTTGTATGGGCGAAGTTGTAGGTCTCCTCTCTATTGGGATGAGGTAGGAGAGGCACACTTAAGATCATTCGGGATCGATTGAAAGCCGCTCACGATCGCCAGAAAAGTTATGCGGACACGCGCCATAGGGATTTGGAATTTCAAGTAGGGGATCAAGTTTTTGTGAAAGTATCTCCTAGCAAAGGGATCATGAGATTTGGAAAGCGAGGCAAGCTCAGTCCTCGGTATGTTGGGCCTTTTGAGATTATCACACGAGTTGGTGAGGTTGCTTACAGGGTAGCTCTCCCACCTCACATGGCCGCAGTTCACAACGTCTTCCATGTGTCTATGCTTCGGAAGTACATTGCGGATCCTTCGCATGTCATGGACTTGGAACCGTTGGAGATTCGAGAGGACCTCACCTTGATTGAAAAGCCGGTTCTGATTTTGGATCGAAGAGATCAGGTGCTTCGCAACAAGACAATCCCTTTGGTTCTTGTGCAATGGCAACACCATGCTCGGGAAGAAGCTACATGGGAGCGCGAAGCCGAAGTCAAAGCAAAGTACCCAGAATTAATTGAATGAGTTTTTGTATAAGTTTGTATATGACTTGTAATTTTCTTTTTGGTTTGTAATGCAAGTAGCGTCTAAATTTCGAGGACGAAATTTTTGTAAAGGGGGGAGCATGTAGAGCCCTGGACCTTTTCACGTTGAATGCATGACACTTTCGTTGCCATTTTGCCTTTAAAGAGGTATAATTAATAAATAAGGAAGGAATTGGAAATTCCGAAATGTTAGAAATGTTCCTTTTCGAAGTACGAACCCAACGCAAGTTGAATCGTCAAAATCGGACGAACGAGTCAAAAGATATGGCCAAAACAGTCTGGACCTGCAGGCAATCAATCGCTCGGTTATGCACTAAGGACGTAGCTTGGAAGGCGCTAAGGACGTAGCTCTGATGGCGCTAAGGACGTAGCTCGGAAGGCACTAAGGACGTAGCTTGGAAGGCACTAAGGACGTAGCTCTGATAACGTGCTCTGACAACGTACTCTGATAACGTATACGTTGTGCATCCGTTGTGCAACAGACAACGGGTACGTTGTACAGCAAACAACATGTACGTTGTACAGCTCACGACGGGCACGTTGTACATAAGACAACGGACAACGGGTTCGGCACCCTTCACAACGTGACAACGGGTTCGGCACCCTTCACAACAGACAATGGGTTCGGCACCCTTCACAACGGACAACGGGTTCGGCACCCTTCACAATGGACAACGTGCTCGGCACCCTTCACAACGCACAACGTGCTCGGCACTATTCACAGCACAACGTGCTCAGCACTATTCACAGCACAACTTGTTTGGCACTATTCACAGCACAACGTGTTCGGCACTCGTGTCTTTGTAGAAATTTCAGTAAGGGTATTATGGTCTTTTGGTCGGTTCACTCTTACCTTAAGAGTTTAACCCGAGCCTTTAGGGCATCATTCAACACTTAGAGAGTTTGAGAGAATAGGAGAAAGGGGAGAAGGCGATTCCTAAGCTAGGGTTTTGCTTCTGGAGAAGAATCGAAGGGGTTTTGAGACCTTAGATCACTTCAAGCTCGGCTCTTCTCCAAGATCTCGGCTCAAGCACTCGTGGAGAGCGTTCTCCAAGCTAGGGCAGCAGCTACACGGTCGTTTTGGAAGGGGTTTCTTCCTCATTTCTTCAAGGTCGGTACTTCTTACTACCCTCCTAGTTATAGTTCCTCTTTTCCTTTTATTTCTTTTGATTTTCTTTCATTTACACATGTGCTATGAGATGGATGGTTGTGAATGGTGAATAGAGATGGAATGGGCGATTGGATGCCAAGGGTCGTGTTGTGATGTTTAAAATGGGGAGGGCATTGTATCCATAATAAACACACCTTTATGATGTGAGTAAACTCACCTAGAAAAGCATGATTTAGGTTTAAATGAATAATGAATAATGAACACACCATGTTTGATGAAATGTCAAGGTGAATAAAATGAGTTGTAAATTAGGAAATGCATGCCTAATAAATTATGAATATTGCTAGGGCCTATGATAGTGTGTTTTCTTACTTTTCCTGAATGATATGAATATTACATTGCTCAATCATTGATGTTATATGTATTGTGAAATTACCCAAATGTCATATTTAAATTTAAATGCAAGTATGTACACGGTTCCCACGAGCACGGCATGCATGACATTATTTATCGAGGTTTTCAAGAACATGGTTAGAGGTGGGACATATCCTACGATATGTTTTACCTCGCTTTTCACAAGAAAACAAGAACCAACATTCCACGAGGGGTCTCCCCTCACTCACAAGTGCATATCATGAAGAAGGGCCTCCCTTCCCTCGCAAGTACATACATATCATGAAGAAGGGTCTCCCTTCCCTCGCAACTGCATTGCATAAAGAAGGGTCTCCCTTCCCTCTCAAGGCATCTCTCAAGCGCATCTCACAAGGATATCTCACAAGTGTATCTCACAAGTTACATGATCACAAGCAAGCACGCATGACATGCATGACATGACACGTACGACACGCTCGACAAGATCAAGTAAGATAAACACGACAAGCTTTCAAGTACGAAAAGATATTTCAAGCCAAGTCAAGTGCACGATGTTTTCAAGAGGTTTTATCGGCTTTCTACGAAATACAAGCATGATTATAAATTGCTTTACTTCCTTGTATGATATGAATTGTTTCCGTCTAACATATATGAATTGCTCCTGATTTATGTATTGCCATTTTTATGCTATGACTATTGGTTAGTATTTGGTACCCGCTGAGTATTCTATGCTCAGTCGTACTTCTTATGTCGGCAGGTTCTGAGGGAGCTGCTGCTCTATTTGATGTTTGTGCTCCTGGTCCATGGGTGGAAGAGGAGTACGTCGAAGAGCCTTTTGAGGAACCTCCCGTAGAGGGTTATCAGTAGGTGGTGTTAGATTCTGAGTGGATTAGCTGTGGGTGAGCATGAGTGATTATATCCATGTATTTTGGCGGGCATGTCCGCACTTTCTTTGTTTTGATTTCTTTGTATTAAACTTGGACCATGTGTATATACTTAGAGGTTGTTAGACATCCGTTGTGTTTTATAGTTATGTTTCCGCTGTCATCCTCTATTGTATATGCTCTGTGGGTTTTTGCAGGTTGGTTTGTCAAGCAAGTCATGTAAGCCATGTTTAGTCGTCCAAAGTTCACTCTAACTCCTAGGGTGGGTTTTGGGTCGCGACAGATTTATTATCAAAATACATGATTCTAGAGATTATTACATTGTTCCATTGATCATTCATCACTCACCAACTTCTAGCAATCAATACTCTGTTTTTGCATTGAATATCCTAAAACCCACTCCATCACTCAATTGAGCATTCAATGCCAATCAGTCTTGAGAGATTGTAAGCCTTGTATTTAATTCTTATCTAGCTCAAATTAGGAGCTTTCAATTCGGATTTCATATCCACCAATTTCTATATTTATTGAAAGTCAAGAATCAGGGATTCTTGCACCCTGTTAAGAAGATTGTCTTCTTGTATCCAAAAGAAAGTTTTTCTTCAAGAGGTTATTCCTGAGCCTTTCAAAAAGGATTGTAAAGGTTCTTCTTGAGCCTGGAAAAGGATTGTAAGGCTTGCTCTCTACCGGAAAAGAAGAGTACGATTAGTGAATCGTGTGGAAATCCTTAAAGCTGAAAAGTTTAAAGGCAGGGATGTAGGCAAGTGACTGAACCATGATAACATTTCTGGTGTCCGGTATTTCTAACTCTCTCTTTATTATTTATCTCTGATTTTAACTTGGAATTTTTAGTGATTAATATTAATTTCCGCAATAATCACTTAGTATAATTTTTAAAATTTGCCATATACCCTATTCACCCCCTCTCTAGGGTCCATTATCTGGGCATCAATTGATATCATAGCTTAGTGCTCTATTTTAGATCTAACCATCTTGAGTTAAAGATTCCCTATGGCAAACATATTTGCTACCACCTTAGGAGAGGGCCAATTGACCACCTGACCTCCATTGTTGAATGGAGAGAACTGTAACTATTGGAAAATCAAGATGATGGTTTATCTACAAGCTCTGGACTATGATTGTTGGGAAGTCTTTGTCAAAGGACCTCATCTACCTCAAAAAGTAGTTGATGGTATTAGAATTCCTAAAATAGAAGATGAATGGAATAACTCATCCAAACAAATGCTAAGGCTGTTAGCAATTTGTATTGTGCTTTAAGTCCACAAGAGTTTAATAGAATCTCCAGATGTGATTCGGCCAAGGAAATATGAGACAAACTCCAAGTCACATATGAAGGCATAAATCAAGTTAAGGAAGAAAAAATAAGCATGTTAATTCATAAATATGAACTTTTCAAAATGAAAAAAGATGAATCAATAGGTGATATGTTTACTCGCTTTACTAATATTTTGAATGGACTAAAATCTCTCGATAAAGTGTATTCCAATGTAGAAAATGTTATGAAATTTCTTCGCTCACTCCCAAAAAATTGGGGTCCCAAAGTCACCGCAATCCAATAAGCTAAGGACTTGACCAAGCTTCCAATGGATGAACTTCTTGGATCTCTAATGACGCATGAGGTTATAATGAAGGATCAAGAAGATGAACCAAAAGCAAAGAAGGGACTTCCCTTGAAGACAACTCAAGAAAGTGAGGAAGAGGAGAGTGATGAAGATGATGACATTACTCTAATGGCAAGAAAGTTCAAGAAGTTTTTGAAGCACAAGAAAAGGCCTTACAAAAGAGAATTCTCCAATGAGATAGCTAAAGGAGAATCAAGTAAGAAAGAGAAAATCATTTGCTATGAATGTAAGAAACCAGGACACATCAAGACCGAGTGTCCCCTACTAAAGAAAGACCAAAGATTTAAGAAAAATGCAACGAAAGCCACTTGGGACAACTCTGAAGGAATGGGTCGGATGACAACTCAACTGAGGAAAAAGTTGCCAACCTTTTCCTCATGGCTCTTGATGATGAGGAGGTAAATTCTTCACCTAATGAACCTCTATCTTATGAAGAAATTAGAGGAGCATTTGATGAACTTTATATTGGATTTCTAAAATTAGGATCAAAGAACAAACAACTTAAGAAAGACTATATTTCTCTTTCAAATTCAAATGATACTTTATTAAAGGAGAAAAATGATTTGCAAAATGAAAAACTCATTCTTGAAAAAGATAACAATGTTTTAAATGAAAGGATAAAAGAATTTCAAAATTCACCCCAAGGATTATCTTGTGAGTGTGATGAGCTAAAAGCTAAAGTCATTGACTTGACTAAAATTGC
The DNA here is from genome assembly GCA_015143295.1 of Tetracentron sinense. NCBI lineage: Eukaryota > Viridiplantae > Streptophyta > Magnoliopsida > Trochodendrales > Trochodendraceae > Tetracentron > Tetracentron sinense. Next base: position 17,517,210 of record CM026554.1, read on the forward strand.
TCATACTTTATCCACAGGAGAAAAGAATCTTGAAAGGCTTTTGGGCCAACAAAGATGTGTCTTTGGATAGGCCGGTCTTGGTTACAACCCTTTTACAAAACAAAAAGAGTACCAAAACTTCTTTTCAAAATTTCAAATGTTTTAAACCCACCTTCTAGTGCATTTTTTACTTTTAATGAAAAGAAAGTGGTTAAGAAGATTTGGGTCCCAAAAGGATCATACACTCCCAAGACCATCCACAAAGGACCACACATGGTTTGGGTCCCAAAGGGAACTCACCCTCCCAAGACTATTCAAAAATCAGTTTGGGTTCCATCCAAAACTGTGTGAGTTTCGGGAGGATTATATGTTGGAGTGACTTAAACTTTGTCTTATAGGTTTGTTTGAAATCTAACTCCTCCAAGACAAGATGGTTCTTGGATAGTGGATGCTCAAGGCACATGTCAGGGAATAAAGATCTATTTATCTCAATCACTTCAAAGGATGGAGAACATGTGACATTTGGGGACAACGCGAAAAGGAAGATCATCAGCATAGGTAATGTTGGTAAGAAATCTACCACTTTTATTGAAAATGTCTTACTTGTTGAAGGCCTTAAACATAATTTAATTGGTATTAGTCAATTGTGTGACAAAGAACTAAATGTATCTTTCAAATCCAAAGTTTGCTTCATTAAAGATAAAAACAACATTACTACCCTATTCATAGCTCGTAGACATGAAAATATATATACAATTGATTTTGATGAACTTATCTCTCAAAACCTTATGTGTTTTTCAGCTATTAATAAAACTTGTTGGTTATGGCATAGAAGGTTAGGTCATGCAAGTATGGACTTACTATCAAAATTTTCTAGAAAAGATCTTGTTAAAGGCTTACCAAAAACCAAGTTTTTAAAAGATAAAGTTGTGATGCTTGTTAACTAGGTAAACAAATCAAATCATCTTTCCAAAGGAAACTAGTAATATCTACTTCTAGACCTTTAGAACTATTGCATATGGATTTGTTTGACCTAATGATATTGCTAGTTTAGCCAGTAAACTTTATGCTTTTGTTATTGTTGATGACTACTTTAGATTTACTTGGGTATTATTTCTATCTCATAAATGTTTTATTTGAAAAATTCTGTAAAAGAGTACAAAATAAAAAAGGTTACTCCATTAATTCTATAAGAAGTGATAGAGGTGGAGAATTCAAGAATAAAGAGCTTGAATCCTTTTGTGAAGAAAATGATTTTAACCATAATTTTCCCGTCCCTAGAACTCCTCAACAAAATGGAGTTGTTGAAAAAAAGAATAGATCATTGCAAGAAATGGGTACGACCATGTTAAATGCATATAATTTACCTAACTATTTTTGGGCTGAAGCTATTAATACTTCTTGTTATGTGATTAATAAAGTGGTTATTAGAAACAAATTGAACAAAACCCCCTATGGACTTTGGCATGGTAGATCACCCAATATTGGTTACTTCAAAGTATTTGGTTGCAAACGTTTTATTCTCAATAGTAAACCAAACTTGAAGAAATTTAAACCAAAATCTAGTGAAGGAATTTTTCTTGGTTACTCTACTAATAGCAAAGCTTATAAGGTGTTTAATAATCTATGCATATTATTTTTTATGAATCTAATCCTTTTAAATCTAAGAATCTTGAAGATGATGATCAAACTAACAAATTAGATAACCTATCTAATGATATAGCAAACTTAGTAATCAACATAGAAGAAAATGTAAACCAAAATAATGTTGTTAACTTAGAGGATGAAAACTTAGAAGAAAATGAAGAAGAAAACAAAATTCATCTACCTAAGGTATGAAGGTTAATTAAAGATCATCCTAAAGAACAAATACTTGGTAACATGGAACAAGTTGTAAGAACAAGAATAAATATTTGTAATAACCTTGCATTCCTCTCTCAAATTGAATCTAAGAATGCTCTTGAAGCAATTTATGATGAATCTTGGAAAATTGCTATACAAGGAGAATTAAATCAATTTGAAAGAAATCAAGTGTGGAATTTAGTGCCTAGACCAAAAAGCAAATCTATAATAGGTACTAAATGGGTTTTTAGAAACAAAAATGATGAAGAATAAAATATTGTTAAAAATAAAGCTAGACTAGTAGCTCAAGGCTACAACCAAGAAGAGGAGATTGATTATGATGAAACCTTTGCCCCTGTTGCTAGACTTGAAGCTATTAGGATGTGCTTGCTTATGCTTGTTAAAAAGATTTTAAACTTTATCAAATAGATGTTAAAAGTGCTTTTTTAAATGGATTTATTTCTGAAGAAGTTTATGTAGAACAACCTCCTTGTTTTGAAAATCACAAAATGCCTAATCATGTATTTAAACTCACTAAAGCTCTTTATGGTTTAAATCAAGCTCCTAGAGTTTGGTATGATAGAACTAGTGACTTTCTTCTTGAAAAAGAGTTCATTAGAGGTAAAATAAATACTACCTTGTTCATAAAATCAAAAAATAATGATATGCTTTTAGTTCAAATCTATGTTGATGATATCATTTTTGGATCTACTAATAAAACTCTCTGTCAAGAATTTGCTAAGACCATGCAGGATGAATTTGAAATGCGCATGATGAGAGAATTAAACTTCTTCCTTGGACTTCAAATCGAGCAATCTAAGGAATACATTTTCATAAGTCAAGCCAAGTACACTCTAGAGCTACTCAAAAAGTTTGGGATGGACAACTCAAAGAATGCTGATATTCCAATGAGTCCAACCACAAAACTGGATAAAGATGAGAAGGGCTTAAGTGTGGAAGAAATAAAATATCGAGGTATGATTGGTAGTTTATTGTATTTGACTGCTAGTAGGCTTGATATTATGTTTAGTGTTTGTAAGTGTGCTAGATTTCAAGCTAATCCTAAAGAATCATACATGAATGCAATCAAAAGAATCTTTCAATACTTAATTGGAACAATTGATCTAGGACTATGGTATCCTAAGAACACATCACTAGAACTAGTTAGTTATTCTGATGCAGACTTTGCCGGTTGCAAAGTTGATCAGAAGAGCACTAATGGCTCATGTCAATTCTTAGGACACTCTTTAGTTTCATGGCCATGTAAGAAATAAAACTCTGTAGCTCTATCAACAGCTGAAGGTGAATATGTAGCAGCTGGAAGTTATTGTGCTCAAACATTATACATGAAACAACAATTAGAAGACTTCAAATTATCTTATGATAAGATTCCAATTAAATGTGATAACACAAGTGCAATATGTATGACAAAGAATCCAATTCAACATTCATGAACAAAACATATTGAAATTAGATATTATTTCATAAGGGATCATGTTCAAAATGGAGATGTAATGTTGAAATTTGTTGAAACTAACAACCAACTTGTAGACATATTCACTAAGTCTCTCCCTTATGAAAGATTTATTAATTTAAGAAGAGAATTAGGCATAGCTAGTCTTGATGACATCAATTGAAAATATGCCTAAAGTAGAACAAAACAAAATTTTTATGTGTGAATTGATTGATTATGTTAGAACAATATCTTAACTTGATTTATAGTTTCTCATGCTTTAAAATCTCTTAAAATCATTTATTAAAAGTTTTTAATGCTTTAGAAATCCGTCCAGTTAACAAAATTTGATTTTTCAAAAATTTTGTCTGGACTCTTCGACGAGTCCTTTCCACTCGGCGACGAGTGAGCTATAGGTTTTGAAAATTTTCAGTTTTGTCTCAACTCGACGACGAGTGCTTTAAAAATTTTCTAAGTTTTGAAGTCACTTGGCGATGAGTCAAACCTACTCGTCGACAAGTGCCCTCGAGACTATAAATTCTAACCTAATTTTCTTTTCATTTCCATTGTTTCGTTGTTCAAATCCTTCTTCCCTCGCTTTAGCCTTCTCTCCAATCCTCTTCCCTAACTTTCAAACCTCCTCAAAATCTACTTCATTACCAATGGCTCCTCATGTGAATAACCCTTCAATGTCAAAGAAGAAGGCCACGACAGCTGAGAAAGGAAAGAAGAAATTGGGAGAATCTTCCCAAAACCGAGCCCCAGAGGCTACCCATGAAGAAGTGCCAAGCCTATTCAAGACCCCAGCCACTCAAGAAAACTACATGAGATACTTCATCAAGCGTGAACCAGTCTATGGTAAAGTTCTGAATTTTGATTTCTTTAAGAGCATTGGTCTTGATGTTTTTGCTTCCAAATTCATTAATCTTAGATGGAATAGGTTCCTTGAACTCTGTGAACCCATGTACCCTGACTTGTGCAAACAATTTTACTCTCATCTCACCTTTGACAAAACCACCCAAAAATTTCACTCTTATGCACATGGAAAACTTATTTCTTTCAATGTGGCCGAACTTAGATCAATTTTGAAATTGCTTACTGGCACATTTAAAGAATATACCATAAATCAATGGGTTTCCCATGAGAGATTCAATGTCATTGAGGCATTGAAAGTGATTTGTGTCACTAACCCCATTCCTCCCAAACTCAAGGACTTTACCCTTGATGCTCGCCTTGCACACCACATCATTACTTATGATATCATTCCCCGTTGTGGTGGCAGGGATTTTATTACTTTCTTTGACATTTTTCTCATTTGGTGCATTTTGACTACTCAGCATATAGACCTACCTTTCATCATTGCACATGTGATGAAAGATGCTGCCAAAAGGACCACAGGCAGGCTTCCTTATGGTCTTGCTCTCACTCATGTATTCAAACATTTCAAAATTCCTGTAGACTCCTATCAGGACAAAAAGTCCATTTATGATTCAGATGTCTACTCCAAGGCAACCATTTTGAGAATGAGTTACTCTTATGTTGAATCTAGTAATGTTTGGGTCCCAAAATCCCAGACCATTCCTACCTCCACTTCATCTGACATTCCTGACTCTTCTATCCCTACTTTCACTCCACCCTCTCACTCCACTACTTCTGTTCCTCTCTTCACAGATCCTCACCCCTCTACTCCTCCTCATTCTCCCATCCTTCCATCCTCTCCTATTATTAAGCCAGTGATGCAGCCAGAGGTAGTTGAGACAGTGACTAAGACTGAGACTACAGATCAGCCAGAGCTTATAAATCCAGAGGATGAGCCAGTTGAAGAGACTGAGGCTGAGCCTGACTGGGGAGATATCCAAATTGATGTTGATATACCTGAGACCTCCCAGAGATATGATACAGGTCAGTTTGAGGATCTAGGATTTTAGTTTGTCTCTCCTCCTAGGACTGTTCCAGTTTTTGATGAGTAGATGAGCTTGATGGTGGCTTAGATTGCTTCCATGGCTTCTAGCACGGAGCAATTTCAGACTGAGATGAGACAGAGCCAGTTGCTCTTTCAAAAAGAGACCAGGGCAAGGCTATCTTCTTTTGAGACCAAGATAGACCTACTTCAGACTGAGTTCCATACCAGAGAGGCTGTGCTACGGCCCAAGTTTGAGGAGTTGGCTATCTCGAGTGAGGTTGTGAAGAACAAAGTAGACTCAATCATCTCACAGATAGAGAGGAAGGCTATTGAAGCCAATGTGACTAGTGATCGTCTGAGTGTGGATTTGACTAGTGTTGGAAATGCAGTAAATGTCAAAGCTCGTTATCTTCATAACATGGCTGGCTTATTAGATTCCAGGCCCCAGTGATTGGTGAGATGGCAACTAAAGTGGATCGAATTACAGTAGAATCTACCTCCACTTCTCATAAACTTGGTTTTGTGCCTATTCCCACAGAGGTTTACTACCCTCCTCAGCCACCTCCAGCCTCCTCTTCAGTTCCTCTTTCAAGAAACCTCCTTAGCCACCTGCTGTGATTTCATCTTCCGATTCACCTAACTCTTCAGAAGACTTATCCAAGACTGCCAAGCCAAAGCAACCTACCACCAAGCCAGACAGGCCTACCAAAAGGCAGAAGATCTGATAAAGATTTGTCATGTTTTGTTTTGTTTTGTCTTGTGACTTGTTTTTGTAATGACTGAAAATATGTAGTGACTGACTATTTTTACTCTTAACTCTCATATATGAAATCAAATTCACTTTCTTTCATATCTCCTTATTATTTTTGATGTTGCAAAGGGGGAGAAAATGTGAAGGTGTATGCTTGTGTGTGTATGCTTATATATTGTGTTTTTAACAATTAAGTTCTTATGGAACTTTTCTTGGTTCCACAGTTACATTAACACTTATACCACAAACCTCTTTGTCAAAATTATCTTGGTTCAAAACTCTAACCTTATGTGTTGTTAATAAACTTAAGTTAAATCTTTGATCATGGAACTTCTCTTGATTCCATAATTCAAAACTAAACTTTTTCTGATGTGTCGTATGCTCAAAAATTTGAATTCTGAAATCTTTACATATATTGCTTATGCTAAGGGAGAGCTACTCTCACTTTTTATAAGAACACTTATAGTGAGGGGGAGCTCATCCCAAGGCCATTCACATTATTCTGTCATCATAAAAAAAGGGGGAGATTGTTAGCCTCAAGGTTACAACTCTATGTACCCTTACTAGTTTCAATGATGACACAATAATGGAATGACTCTTGATGTACTAATATTTCCATTGAGTATATAAAATTTCAGTGAAGTAATCCATAAAGATCAAATTTCAAGATACGAAGAATTGAAGAGCTTAAGTCATCAAGCTCAAAAGTTCAAATGCTAGTTCTTCTAAGAAGCACCAAAAGCTCAAATTCAACTTATGAAGATCCATCAAAAGTGGAGCTTCTCAAATCAAGATTGAAGATCATCCTTTCATGAAGACTAGTGTCTAAGTTAAAATATCTAGGACCTTATAAAAGTCCTCAAGACATTAGAAAAGAATTGCTTAAAGATTACCTAGATAAATAATAGGTGACCTAGTATAATTTGGACATCATTCTAAGGCCTTAAAAATGATTAAAATATGGATAATTTAATTGCCTAAGAGTCCTAGCATGTTTCCCATTGATTTGGTCTCATTTAGATGAGTTTACTGAAAAAATTCAGTGAACTCGTCGATGAGTACAAGGGACTCGTCGATGAGTGGGTGACAGAAAAATTCTCAATTGCTTCTGTCTCCACTCGTCGATAACTCAAGCTCAAATTGCACTCACTCGTCGATGAGTGCCTGCGGGAAAAGCCTTCAATGACTATTTTTAAGCAGTTAGTTCGCATTCAATGCTATCCACAACGGCCATATTGATTGCCTAATTATAAATAGGGTAGATTTATGATCAAAATACATGATTCTAGACATTATTACACTGTTCTATTGATCATTCATCACTCACCAACTTCTAGCAATCAAGACTTTGTTTTTGCATTGAATATCCTGAAACCCAATCCCTCACTCAATTGAGCATTCAATTCCATTCAATCTTGAGAGATTGTAAGCCTTGTGTTCAATTCTTATCTAGTTCAAATTAGGAGCTTTCAATTCAGATTTCATATCCACTAATTTCTATATTTATTGAAATTCAAGAATCACTTACACCCTGTTAAGGAGATTGTGTTCTTTATCCAAGAGAGAGTCTCTGTTGAAGAGTTTATTCCTGAGCCTGTCAACAAGGATTGTAAAGGTTCTTCTTGAGCCTAGAAAAGGATTGTAAGGCTTGCTCTCTATCAGAAAAGAAGAGTAAGATTAGTGAATCGTGTGGAAGTCCTTAAAGCTGGAAAGCTTTAAGGCGGGGACGTAGGCAAGTTACTGAACTCCGATAACATATCTGGTGTCCGGTATTTCTAACTCTCTCTTTATTATTTATCTCTAATTTTAACTTGGTAGTTTTAGTGATTAATTTTAATTTCTACAATAATCACTTAGTATAATTTTTAAAATTTGCCATAAACCCTATTCACCCCCCCCCCCTCTAGGGTCCATTATCTGGGCATCACCTAGGACCTAACCATAGTTAAAACCTCACCCTAGGTAGACCCCAAGTTGACCCTAGGTAAACCTAGGACCTAATCGTTGTTAAAACCTAACCCTAGGTAAAACTCTAGCAAACCCTAGGCCTAACCCTTGTTAAACCCTAACCCTAGGTGAACCCCTAGTTGACCCTAGGTCCAGCCCTAGTCAGCCCTAAGACTAAAACTCTTAGCAAATCCTAGGCTCCAAAGCCCTAAGCCCTTAGTGAAGGGGGATCCAGATAAAAATTTATGCGGAAACTGGATCCGATGATCTTTACACCATAGAAAACAACTAAAATTATCTAGGAGTTTTAGTCATATTACCTCGGTGAATGATGTTCACCGGTGAAGCTAAATCCACTCAAACCGTTAGAACTTTTCGTAGAGATTTCTCGAAGAAATACTCGAAGCTCGATCCTTATTCTTCGCTATCCTTATGAAGCTTTAGAATCTCTAGTTGGAATTGAAGAAGCAAGAAGAAGAAGATGGAGTAATGGTGTAGACTTTCTATCACCCAAAACCCTAGGGTTCAAAACCCTTGAATTGAAAAACCCAACTTGAAGCAACCCTTGTAGCTCATGAAAATCCCTAGGGACTCTCCCTAGGGGCTCACGGTTTGGAGAAGGAGAGAAAAAATTCTGGAGAATTAATAAGAATCCTCTCTCAAACGTTTTGGGTGTTGGGGTATTTATTGATTGGATCAAATCCAAATCCTACTCCAGCTAGAACTTATCCCTTTAGGATTTATTTATTAATAACAACTCTTATTATTAATTTAAATAAATCCTAGTTTAACCATAACTACTTTAGTTATAGTAATTCTACTAATTAAAGAGTCATTTTTTAAAAGGAATTCCTTAATTAAAGGGATTAGTCAACAACCAACCAAAATGAGAAATCCTAATCCAATTAGGAAACCTCCAAGGGGGGTCGTGAGCACAAAGGGGGGCATGAGCTTTGGGGAGCCTTGGACTCTTAGTTTGGATACAATTTCATCTTATCTTAATCCTTGTTGCATTCTAACAATTCGAATTTAATTCCATAATAAATAGAATTATTATTCAATAATTATTCAAGTAACCAAGTCCTAATCCAATTAGGTTTACTAAAGTGGGCACCCCACCCTAGGGTTTAAACCCATGGGCTTGGGCCCATATTAAAGGTTCATCTTTATGGGTTTATGGATATGGGTCAAACCCATTTCCCCTTTAATTAGGTTAATTAAATAATTATTAATATAATCCCAAGATTTAAATTAATAATTAATTTAAACCATAAATTAACTTTTAATCTATTTAATCAATGATTAACATTTAATCATTTAAATAATTGATTAAATTTTAATCAATTTATGAGCTTCTATTTCTTATGTGAGCATCTCCACAGATTGCTTTGGGACATTCTTACCTTGGCTTACCCAATGTTATCCCATTGACCCTAAACAGGAATTACATCGGAATTGCAAGTGACGTGAGATATCCATGTTACAATTGAATCTCAGTGTATGAACATTAACCAATACGGATCCGTCACACGAATTTTTTAATTCATCTGATCCTTCCAATTATATTATCCCTAATAGGCCTTCTAGATTATTTATACTATCTAACTCATAGCCCATTGCACATCATCCGGGTTTCCAAGACTTTTGATTAAGCCATGAGAAATAATTTCTCATGCAAAACATTTTGAGAAAAATATTTTTATAAGTATAATATATTTTAAACAAAATATATTTCAAACTTGTTTTGTTTCAAAATTATCTGCGCAGGATTTAAGCTTAATCGACTACCTTACCCAGAACTTGGATAATCTCTCAAATTAATGAGTATGAATTTCTTGTTTGAAATTCATTATGACTCGAACAGCTTTCTGACTATCCAACTATCACTGTATTGTATTCTATAAGGTAGAGAATACTTTGGTGGAATCAAAACAGACAGATTACTGTTCAGTTATAAATGAACTCATCAGATCGAAGGATCATTAAAACTGTTCAATGTGAATGAGAGACCAACAATCTGATAGTATGTTTATGCAAGAGGTCTCTCACTGAATGCAACCAGTCAGTGTACATTTAAGCACCCATATGCTGTTGTGTAGTCTCCACAACAATAGTTTGAGATAAAACTACATCTCAACCATTGAGAACATCTTAGCATTCTGGTAGCCATATAAGTGAAGTGTGTAGCTTCATCCATAGTTGTGACTATATAAGTTATAAGGAATTGGAAAGTTATATCTGCCTATGATAATCCAATCACATAACTTTCCTACCATATATCCTAGGGACCTTTATCGATATCTCATATCGTATAGATCATCTTATGATCATGGTCAATTACCCATAATGAATACACAATAGATAAAGAAGAAGTCTCTATTAATCAAATTAATAAGGATCTTATAATCTAAATGACTTTTCTAGGCATCATGTCTAACACTTAGGTCCTAAGCCTAGCCAAGCCCTAGAGCTAAGACCCCAATCCAAGGCCCTTAGGGCTTAAACCTCGATTTGGGCCCATGGGGCCCAAGAAATTTGAACCCAACCCCTCGTACCATGTGCATTGCCTGGGCTAGGCCCCTGCAGGTTAAAACCCGATTTTGGCAGTAGATAATCTACCACCATTATCATTTTGCACTATTTTGGTAATGGCGGTAGATATTCTACTGCCAATATCTGTTTTCATGTTCAGCAGCACAACCACCCCTTTGCGGGCTCAGGCACGCCTTCTGGCAGCCCTATCTCACCCCTGAGCCTCCGCCTATGACTGTCCTAATACCAGGGGTGTCCCTAACCCCCTGGTTATAAATACCACACCACCACCACCACTGAGGGAGGTAGCAGATCCCACTCCGAACCCCTGTCCAAATCCGAAGGCCCAAGCCCCATCCAAAGCTCTTCTAGCATCTTCAGCAGCTCCAGGTAATCCTCGGAAGTATCCCCAGCACCTCCCCCAACCTCCGTGTAGCACCACCATCGTACACCACTACCACCACAGGGCACCAGTAGCCCCACCTCAACAATGGCTGGGTAGGGTATCCCCCTTTCCCCTCTTTTATTCTGTTTGGCATTCATGTGAGCCCCTAGTCCTTTCCAGGGGACTTTTGCTTCGGCTGTTGGTGCATAAACCCAAAGTAGGGGCTTCCCCTACCTTGTTCATAGGTGTGGGGAATCCCCCCATGGGTATAGACATTCTCCCCCATCCCTTGGGCCAGCTTTGGTCTTCTGGGGGTCCTTCAATCCATGAGGGAACCCCTGGACTCACCCCAATAGCTATAGAACCATGGAACCAAGTTCACTATGCTGTGAATAGTTGTATGAATAGTGTGGTGAATAGTGCTGTGAATAGTGTTTTTCAAGGCCTAAAGCCTCAATGGAATTATGGCTTCATGTTTTAAGATGAAAAGGGGGTGTTTTGAGTGAATTAAATTATATAGGAAAATTGTTTAGGATGTTTGGGATAAATGAAAGAAGAGTATAAAATACTCTAAGTGTCGAAAAGGGTGGATGTCTTACCATAACCTCAGCTTGAGGGAGCTCTAGTTGGGTCATAGCTTATCATAATCGAGTGATTCTTGAACCATTAGAAAGATATTGAACCCATCTTTAAAGTTCATGTGTATCTATTTTTGAGATTTGAATTAGAAGTTAAGTCAAATATGAGATTTCCTGAACCTGGTCTGCTAAGAATTTCTGGAATAGTTTGGACTACTCCACTTGTGGGCTCATTTCAACCCTTTAAAACTCAGAATTTGGCTTTATACAAAACATGAAAGTTGTTTCCCTTTGAATGTAAAATCCAACACAAGTTGAATTGTCAAAATTTGATCACCGAGTCAAAAGTTATGGCCAAAACGCCAAGGTAGACAAACCGAGCAGCATGAGCGGGAAACCAGCGGTTGACCCCTCCACTAAGGGTCGACCGGTGAGACTAGGCATCGACCGCTCTCGCACTTTTTTGTATGGGGGTTTATTCTAGAACCCCCTAAATGAACCAGTCGACCGGTGGATGCCTCCGGTCGACCCGTCCTTGCCTTTTGGTGCCTAAACCGACCTTGGGAGATCTTTTATGGGGGATATAAGGGGTTTTTGACAACCCCTTTCCCTATAAATACACCCACACTCGTGGGTAAGGATTTACAAAACCCTTAGAAGAGATTTTTAGGGATTTTGAGAAGAAAGTTAGGGTTTTGAAGCGGGCTTTGCTAGTGTTCTTCGAAGATCAAAAGGTGAAGCTTGTTCTTGCTTCCAAAGTTCGATCTTCACTTCCACGAGTCTTCTTCAAGATTGAAGCTCATCTCTAAGTCATTTCTGAAGTCGTCAACCAAAGGGATTTGGTTTGAGAAAGGTAGATGCACTCTACTAGCTTTCAATGGCATAAACCATTTTATAATTCAAGATAAAATCATTTGTATTGTGTTGTGAACTAATAGGGAATCCTACTAGCAAATTGTGATGCTTTTATGCTTTCAACCAATGAATAAATAGGTAATCCTATTTCTATGACGTGTTCTTGATATTGTGATTCAAAGAAGTAAAGCATGATAAAAGACATAGTTCTTGGGAAAACTAATGAGAAAACCATATGTTCTAATTGTGCTTGGATGTGTATGACTGTAATTATATATGGGCTATGGTTATGAATGACATATGTGATTTTGGCGATACGTTAAGTATACTTAGAGTAATTCCAATTGTCTACCATGCTATTCAAAATTGCTACATGGACACATAGGCATATGCATGACTGAGATTTTTTAAAAGTATGGATATCTAAAGAAGAAGTAAAGTACAAGATGTAATTGGAACCAATGGAAAGTAAAGAGATAAAGAAAATATATGGGAAAGTAATGGAAAGTATATGGGAAAGTAATGGTACAGGATGATTCTAATCATCTATCTCAGGTTGATAGAAGGCCCGCCCATCTCTTGTGGGTTCATGGGTACTAATCAATCGAATAATACTGTAGAGCCCCAGACTTTTTCCTGCTTAATGCATAGCACTTTCGTAGTTAATTTGCATTTAACGTAGTATAATTAATAAATAAGGGAGAAATTGAAAATTCTAAACTGTTAGAAATGTTCATTTTCGAAGTACGAATCCAACGCAAGTTGAATTGTCAAAATCCAACGAACGAGTCAAAAGTTATGGCCGAAACGGTGCAATGGGTCAAAAATCTATAGAGCACCGATCGCTAGGGATCGATCGGTTCACAACCGATCGCTCGGTCCATTGTAGCGATCGATCGGTCCACAACCGGTCGATCGGTAGCTAACGACAGGTTAACTTTTTTGTATGGGGAAATTTTTCAGAGAGCATGTTTTTGACCGAGAGCTCGGTCAAGAACACTGATTGCTCGGTAGGCAACTGATCAATCGGTATATTGCGTTTTGCAGAATTTTCGTAAGGGCTTTTTCATCTTTTGGGCGTTAAACCCTTTCCTATTAAGGCTTGCCCGAGCCGTTAGGGCTCATTCTCAACACTTAGAAGATTTGAGAGATAAGGAGAGAAGAGAAAGGGGTTTCTAAACCTAGGGTTTTCTTTTGAGGAGGAATCAAAGGGTTGAAGACCCACAATCATCCTCAAGCTTGTTCTTCTTCAAGTTCTCGACTCAAGCTCGTGAGGAGCACTTTTCCCAAGCTAGGGCAGCGATGCACACACGTTTTTGCAAGGGGTTTCTTCCCTCATTTGTCAAGGTCAGTACCTTTTACTACCCTCCAAGTTCATACCTCTTTTATTTCCTTCTTTTTTATAGTTTCCCTAATATATGAAACAAATGGGATGAATGAATGGTTGTTGGATGTGAATGGGCGATTGGATGCCGTGTGTATGGTTGTGATGAATGAAATGAGAAGGGCATTGTATCCATAATGAACATATATGTGTGATGTGAGCATCAACCCACCTAGAAAAGCATGATGTAGGTTTAATAAATAATGAACACACCCCATGTTTGATGAAATGCCAAGGTGAATAAAATGAGTTATAAATTAACAAATGCATGCTTAATTAATTATGGAAATTGCTAGGGCCTATGATAGTGTGCTTCCTTGTTTTCAATAAATTACATGAATATTGACTTGCTCAAATTATTGATGTTATATGTATTGTGAATTACCCAATTGTCATATTGAAATTCAAATGCAAGTAAGCACATGATTCCACGAGCACGGCATGCATGACATGATTTACTGAGGTTTTTCAAGAACGAGAATTAGAGGTGGGACATATCCTACGATTTGTTTTACCTCACTTTTGACAAGAACAAGGCAAGCATATCATAAAGAAGGGTCTCCCTTCCTTCTCAAGTTCATATCATGAAAGAAGGGTCTCCCTTCCCTCTCAAGTGCATCTCACAAGTGCGTCTCACAAGTCCAAGCATGCAAGCATGACACGCATGACATGGCACGCTCGACAAGACCAAGCAAGACAAACACAATAAGTTTTCAAGCACACAACAAGTATTTTAAGTCAAGTCAAGTGCACGACTATTTTAAGAGGTTTTATCCGTTTTTCTGTGATGGAAGCATGAATATAAATTGCTTTACTTCCTTGTTATTATATGAATTGTTTCCTACGTTATAATATGAATTGTTCTCAGCTTTATATATTGTTATGGTTATGCTATAACTCTTGGTTAGTATTTGGTACACGCTGAGTATTCCATGCTCAGCCGTACTTCTTATGTCGGCAGGTGAAAGCGGAGCGGCTGCTCCTTTTGATATCTGTGCTCCGAGCCCTTAGGTGGAGGAGGAGTATGTCGAGGAACCTGTTAAGGAACCTCCGGTAGAGGGTTATTATTAGAGGTGGTAGATTCTAAATGAATAGCTGTGGGTGAGTTGAGAGAGATATATTCATATATTTTGGCGGGCCTGTCCGCACTTCCTTTTGTGTATCTTTTTGTATAAACTTGGATCACATATATATATACATAGAGGTTGGTTAAGTCTTCCGCTGTGCTATGTTAGAGTATGTTTTCACTATTATGTCCTCTATTGTATATGCTCCAGGTCTTTTACAGGTTATTTTGGTCAAGCAAGTCATGCAAGTCATGATGAGTCGTCCAAGATTCACTCTAACTCCTAGGGTGGGTTTTGGGTCGCGACAAATACTGACGGGGAGGCACGATAGCAGGCCGCCTGGATGGGAAACAGATATTGATCATCGGACTCCGACGAATAGTAGACCACCCAAAAGGGAGATGGATACTGGTCGTCTACTCCGAAGGTAGCCGAAGATGAGGATAACAGTAGGACCGCCCAGTTTATGTGGGTACATGGGTACTAGTTGCCTGACTCCTGAGGTGGATCTAGGGTATTTTAAATACCTGTAGATGGAAAGTAATGGAAACTAAGGTATTTTACAATACCCGTAATGCAAAGATGTAAAGGAACGTAAAGTAAAGATGGTAAAGCAAAAGAAGATATTTTTATAAGGGTATATGCATATGATTGTTTTAAATTACGTTTTCTGCACTCTGATTAAAATAATGCATGTGAAATGATTTAAACTACAATATATATGCTGTATTCATGTTTATGACATTACTATCTAGTAGTTTGTATACGCGGAGTATTCAATACTCAGCCGTACATATTATGTCGGCAGGTCCTCTCGACATCTATGGCGAGCGTCTTTAGGAGCCTTGGGTCGAGGAGGAGTATATTGAGGAGGTGCCTACTCCGGAGGAGCTTCAAGAGTATTAGAGGATACTTGATAGGTGGTGGCCCCAAAATGAGTGAGATAGGGAGAGAGTGATACCTGTATTTTGATGAGCGAGCATGTTTGCTATTTACTTTGGTTGTGTATAAACTTGGATATAGGATGTATAGAAGTTTTTGTATTTCGCTTCCGCTATAGCATGTCTTATGTGTTGTACAGGATGGTTTGGTAATGAGTTCACGACGCCAAGGTATCCTAACTCGTAAGTGATATTTTAGGTCGTGACAATAGCAAGCCCATAGGGCAAAACCCATTTTCTAGAAAACCCTGGAATGGCGGTAAACACAGTATCACCATTTCTGGTGGTTACTGTTTTAGCCCCTGTGGCCCCCATCTGATGCACCCCTGGTCCACTTATGGGCCTGGGTTAGAACCCTAAGCCTCCCTTGAGCTTACCCTGGTCATTCTAGGGTGACCCCTCCAACCTAACCATGGTTAAAACTCACTAATTTGGAAACTATCAAGAATGACAGTAGAAACTCTACCATCATTCTATCATTTTATGTGCAACATCTTTTAGCCCATACCAGGCCCATCTAAGTGAAAGTATGCCTCTTTTTAATTTTAGAAAAATAGTTCTTAGGGGGCATACATCGAATCCTAAGATCTTACTAAGATTCTAATTGATTTTATTCAATAAGAGTAAAAATCACAATCACCTTTGTCACTTAGAAATAGATAAGTCAAATCCAAGATAGAATAAGAAGACCGGCAAAACTTCACAAGCGTCAAGTCTCCTTTGCAATCCACACGGACCTTCTTTTCCATTAAAGCTTTCTCTAATGGAAGTTAATGGCCCTTCCATAATTCCAGCTCTAGGATCTTGAAATAAAGATCCGATCTTTTTTGATCAAGAACCTTTCTTGATTAACAAGATCCTTGATATTCTTCTTCTTTATATTCAATACTTGGAACACAAGAAAAGAGAAGGGGAAAATGGGCTGACCGTACACCTTAAGAAAGGAGAGGGGAGGGGGTGAGATTATGGAGAGGAGAGGGAGAGAAATCTGGAAATTATCTTATACCCAAAGGCTTCGACGTCCACCCCTTAAATAGAGGGTTTGGGTTGCTTGCAACTCAAGAGTTCACTTTCTAATTAGAATTCCTCAATCTGTTTCCTATTTAATTTCTCCATAATTAATTAGGATTAATCAAAATAGAAACTAATCTTATCCATTAGTAACCAACTAATATTATCCTTATCTTAATCCAATTAGGATTCCTTGATTAGTAAGAAACTAATAGAATCCTTATCCAACAAGGAATCTTTAATTAGTAACCAACTCTAACTAACTAACTAACCTTATCCAATAAGGATATTAGTTATTTAGAAACTAATTAATTAAATAATAACAATTATTATTTCCTCCATGAAGTGGGCGTCCCACCGTAGGTGGGCCCCACTCTACACGCCCCCAATGGGTTCTAAACCCTATTAGGTCACTTTATGATTCTTTTAACAAAATCCCCAATGGGTCCTACAAATTTGGTTTTTCACATCCAATGTGATTCTACCTTTTAGAGTTTCACTATACCATATAGTGATTACTTAGAGAAATTAATTAATTTAATTATAAATTAAATTAAATACTTTAAGAAAGTCCTTGTGTGTGGGATCTAAAGGGATCTCTTATTTCCGGTTGTGGGACCAAGTACTCAACCTCTTGGTTAAAGTATTGTTACTAGGAAACACCTTTCCTACACTCCATTAGGATTATAGAATTTTATCTATATCCCTGAACTTCCACCACTCATAATTAATGTCTACTAACACAATGTGATTAACCTCCAGAAAATAGAGAATTACTTGCAAGTATTTCTATCTCAAGATTTATTTACAAATAAATCATTCCACATTCCGATATCACTTGTAAACTTCCGGGATTAGAACAATTCCACTGTCTAGTTCGTAGCTTATGAATAGAACCCTTTCTCATGATTACTTTTTCATTGAACTGAACCTCCAAAACACTTTTGAAGAAACATTAGAAAAAAACTGACACATATATATTTATATATGCTTTTCCATATTGAAAATATCAACTTTGATAAAGACCATTTTACCGAAAAGCACCAGTACTAGATTTAACAGTTCAGTTCCACAAGTATCACCTTGATATCATTATCTCTGATTAAGGAGTTGTGGATTCCTTATTGAGTGTTTACACACTTATCCAAACATTGTGTATATGACCCAGCGTACCCGGAGTTAGTCATGTCTATTGGACAATGCCGATTAGCACATCAAAGCCATATAGACAAATATTTGAGAAGATGTTAACCTCTCAGGTCTAAGGAAAATTTGTGAAATGGATAACCCTAAAACAATCTAACAGTGTATTACATAGGGTATCCACTAGTGATCCCGTTCAGTATTATGTACTTGCTACATATGCTCACATGGTAGTCAAGAGTCACCACTCTCTGTGAATGAGATTCATCACACTATCTCATAGAACTACACATGTACAAATCATGATGAAGTACGGTGCCCAACCAGTACTCTAGAGGCTTCGAACAATATTAGGTTTATAAAGAACTGGAAAATCATCTCCTCACAACATTTGCATGATTTTCCTACAATGTTACCTATGGAACTTTATGTCATCATCAAATGAGATAGTAATTCATATAAATACCCTTTATAGTTAGTTGTGTGAATATGATAATTGTCTAATCAACATAGAAAAGTCTCTTATTTGCTTTCGAGGGCATATATGTCTAACACTAAGACCAATACCCAAGCCCAAGACTCTCCATGAAGTCCACTGACCTTACCTGAGGGTTCAAGACCTATGGCTTAACCCCTAACTTAACCACAATTTAGGCAAAATTCATTCTCAAAATAACTGAGAATGACAGTAAACAATTTACCGACATTTTCATTCTTTGAAGAAATGGAAATGGCGGTAATAAATTTATTGCCTTCCCAGACTCTGCTTTCTAGGCCTTTGCAAGGGCCCAGGCCTGGTACGAGGCTATTCTAGGCCCTGCCTAGCCCCCTGGGCCCATCCCAGACTATCCCAGGCCTTAGCCATGGGTTAACCCAACTGTAGCACCCCGGACTTTTTCATCTTTAATGAAAAAGCACCTTCATAGCTAATTGGCCGTTTTTGTAGTCTAATTAATAAATAAGGGAGAAATCGGAAATTCTGAAATGTCAAAAATGTTCGTTTTCAAAAGACGGATCCAACGCAAGTTGAATCGTCGAAATCCGACGAGCGAGTCAAAAGATATGGTCAAAACAGTCCAGACATACAGAGCACCGATCGCTCGGTTCAGTCAGCGATCGATCGGTCCATAACCGATCGATCGGTAGCTATCGCACGGTCAGAAATTTTGTATGGGGAAATTTTTTCAGAGAGTGAGTTTTTAACCGGTCGATCGGTCATAAACACCGATCGCTCGGTAGGCAACCGATCGATCGATCATAACCACCGATCGCTCGGTCTTCGTGTTTTTCAGAATTTTCATTAAGGGCTTTTTCGTCTTTTGGGGGTTAAACCCTTTCTCCTTAAGGCTTGCTCGAGCCTTTAGGGCTTCATTCACAGCACTTAAGGGATTTTGAGAGATAGAGAGAAAGGAGAAGGGGATTTGCAACTAGGGTTTTCCATTGGAGAAGGAATCAAAGGGGTTTAAGAACCCTAGCTCACCCCAACTCGAGTTGCTTCAAGTTCAAGGCCCAAGCTCGTGTGGGGACTCATTCTCCAAGCTAGGGCAGCGATCCTACGGCGTTTTTGAAAGGGGTTTCTTCCCCAACTCAAGTCCCCTTCAAGCAAAGGCTTCCTCCTTCCAAATAGAGCTTTTATTTCAAGGTTTCTTCAACATCAAGCCTTGATCTAAGGTTAGTACACCCTACTAACTTCCCTTAGCAATAGTCTAGATTTTCTATTGTGAAATGTGACTCTTGGTAGTATGTTTTCTTCCTTATAAAATGTATCATTTCCACTAAATATAAACAAGATAAGAAAAAGGTATGGATGTGTGGATGGGATGTCGATTGAGGCGATTGGATGCCGTATGGATGTTGTGTGATGTGTGAAATGGAAAATGGAAGATGGGCACTTTACAAATAACGAATGTACCTTGATGTCTTGATGAAAAATACGCACTAAATAAGGGAAATGGAAGGACTAAGAAATGTGGCCCACCGTGTGTTTGATAAAATGACTAAACAAGGGATAAATGGACTTAATGAAGAAAATGGAAATAGAAATTGTGTAAATTTTCTTAGGAATGATAAATTGCTCAAATGTGCTATATGTTGCCTAAATTTTCATACCACTATGTTAGGGATTGAAATCCCATATTCATGTGATCTGCCCATCCAAGTATGTCATCATGATTACCACTATTGACAAGCACACAAGCACGCATGCATGCATGAATTGGGTTTTTCAAAAGTAATTGTGCATAATAAAGCAAACAAGTAAAAATGAAACAAGAACATGACAAGGAGGTTGGTAGCCCAAGGAAGGGTGCTAGCCTCTGGCTCACAAGAGAAATGGAACAAGAACATGACAAGGAGGTTGGTAGCCCAAGGAAGGGTGCTAGCCTCTGGCTCACAAGAGAAATGGAACAAGAACATGACAAGGAGGTTGGTAGCCTAAGGAAGGGTGCTAGCCTCTGGCTCACAAGTATACAAGTCAAGAACAAATCAAGACATGAAATACAAGACAAGACACGACACACATACATGATTTGACCGAGACACGAAAAAGGTTTCCGAGACATGAGTTTTACCGAGGTTTTTGCATTCATACACGCATGTCAAGATATGGCTATGTATCTTATGCTTTCACTATTGCTTTAAATTAATATCTTGTATTGCTCATTGTTGTTATGCTTTCGCTATTGTTATGGTTAGCTAGTAGTTTGTACTTGCTGAGTATTCCATGCTCAGCCGTACTTTTATGTCGGCAGGTACTGTGGATGTCCTCGACCCCGACCCTTGGGTCGAAGAGGAGTATGTAGAGGAGAGGGAGCCACCTATCCCATGGCAGTCTCTGGAGGATGGGGACTTGGAGGTGTGGCCATACCTCGACCACTGTTGAGAGGAGAGGGTTAGAGAGTTCCTTTTGTATTTTGATAGGTGGGCATGTCCACCTTTACTTTGATTGTATTTGGTATATGTTAACTTGGAATACTATTTGGAGTTATAGAAGAAAAGAAAAAGTTGGCTTATGCTTCCGCACTTATGTTTAGTTTCCGCGCTCTGATTATCATTGTATTATATTATGTTTAGCCTCTTGCATTACAGGATGGTTTGACAGGTACACGTAGTCACCTCTAAAGTATCCCTTAACTCCTAGGAGGTATTTTGGGGCGCAACACCAACCCTGGTTAAGTTTTAACCATGGTTAGCTTGTCGCGACCCGAAACCCACCCTAGGAGTTAGAGTGAACTTTGGACGACTACTCATGGCTTACATGACTTGCTTGACAAACCAACCTGCAAAAACCCACAGAGCATATACAATAGAGGACATTATAGCGGAAACATAACCATAAAGCACAGCGAAAGTCTACCAAACCTCTATGTATATACATTCGCAAATCCAAGTTTATACAAAAAGTAACCAAAAGAAAGTACGGACAGACCCGCCAAAATACATGAATATAATCTCTCATCTCACCCACAGCTAATCCACTCAGAATCTACAACCACCTAATGGTAACCCTCTACTGGAGGGTCCTCCAAAGGCTCCTCGACGTACTCCTCCACCCATGGACCAGGAGCACAAACATCAAATGGAGCAGCAGCTCCCTCAGAACCTGCCGACATAAGAAGTACGGCTGAGCATGGAATACTCAGCGGGTACTAAGCACTAACCAACAGACATAGCATACATGAAGCAGGAAACAATTCATATCATAGAAGGAAGTAAAGCAATTTATAATCATGCTTGTATTTCGTAGAAAGCCGATAAAACCTCTTGAAAACATCGTGCACCTGACTTGGCTTGAAATATCTTTTTGTACTTGAAAGCTTGTCTTGTCTATCTTGCTTGATTCTTGTATGTCGTGTCATGTCATGCATGTCATGCGTGCTTGCTTGTGATCATGTAACTTGTGAGATACACTTGTGAGATATCCTTGTGAGATGCGCTTGAGAGATGCCTTGAGAGGGAAGGGAGACCCTTCTTTATGCAATGCACTTGCGAGGGAAGGGAGACCCTTCTTCATGATATGTATGTACTTGCGAGGGAAGGGAGGCCCTTCTTCATGATATGCACTTGTGAGTGAGGGGAGACCCCTCGTGTAATGTTGGTTCTTGTCTTCTTGTGAAAAGCGAGGTAAAACAAATCGTAGGATATGTCCCACCTCTAACCATGTTCTTGAAAACCTCAATAAATCATGTCATGCATGCCGTGCTCGTGGGAACCGTGTACATTCTTGCATTTAAAATTAAATATGACATTTGGGTGATTTCACAACACATATAACATCAATGATTGAGCAATGTAATATTCATGTCATTTAGGGAAAGCAAGAAAACACACTATCATAGGCCCTAGCAATATCCATAATTTATTAGGCATGCATTTCCTAATTTACAACTCACTTTATTCACCTTGGCATTTCATCAAACATGGTGTGTTCATTATCAATTTACCCTACAACATGCTTTTCTAGATGGGTTTTACTCAAATCATACATGTATGTTCTTTATTGGAACAATGCCCTCCCCATTATAATCATCACAACACAACCATTGGCATCCAGTCGCCCATTCCATCTCCATTCACCATTCACCACCATCCATCTCATAGCACATGTGTAAATAAAGGAAAATAAAGAGAAATAAGAGGGAAAGAGGAACTATAACTAGGAGGGTAGCAAGAAGTACCGACCTTGATCAAGTGAGGAAGAAATCCCCTTTCCAAAACGACTGTGTAGCTTCTGCCCTAGCTTGGAGAACGCTCTCCACGAGTGCTTGAGCCGAGATCTTGGAGAAAACCCGGACTGGAAGTGATCTAGGGTCTCAAAACCCTTTGATTTCTCTCCAAAAATGGAAACCCTAGGTTTAGGAATCGCCCTCTCCTCTCTTCTTATCTCCCAATCTCTCTAAGTGTTGATAATGAGCCCTAAAGGCTCGGGTTAAACTGTTAAGGTAAGAGTGAACCGACCAAAAGACCATAATACCCATACTGAAGTTTCTGCAAACACACGAACGCCCAACACATTGTGCTGTGAACAGTGCCAAACACGTTGTGCTGTGAACAGTGCTGAACACGTTGTGCTGTGAACAGTGCCGAACACGTTGTGTTGTGAACAGTGCTGAACACGTTGTGCTGTGAACAGTGCCGAACACGTTGTGCAGTGAACAGTGCTGAACACGTTGTCTGTTGTCTTATGTACAATGTGCCCGTTGTTGCTGTACAACGTACCCGTTGTTGCTGTACAACGTACCAGTTGTCTGTTGCACAACCGATGCACAAAGAATACATGATCAGAGCTAGAGCTACGTTATCGGAGCACGTCCTTAGTGCCTTCCGAGCTACGTCCTTAGTGCATAACCGAGCTACGATTGCTTGCAGGTCCAGACTGTTTTGGCCATATCTTTTGCCTCATTCGTCCGATTTTGACGATTCAACTTGCGTTGGGTTCGTACTTCGAAAAGAAACATTTCTGACGTTTCAGAATTTCTAATTTCCTCCTTATCTATTAATTATACCTCTTTAAAGGTAAAATGGCAACGAAAGTGTCATGCACTAAATGTGAAAAGGTCCGGCGCTCTACATCCTCTCCCCTTACAAAAATTTCATCCTCAAAATTTAGACGCTACTTGCATTACAAACCAAAAAGAAAATTACCAGTCATATACAAACTTATACAAAAACTCATTCAATTAATTCTGGGTACTTTGCTTTGACTTCGGCTTCACGCTCCCATGTAGCTTCTTCCCGAGCATGTTGTTGCCATTGCACAAGAAACCAAATGGATTGTCTTGTTGCGAAGCACCTGATCTCTTCGATCCAAAATCTGAACCGGCTTTTCAATCAAGGTGAGGTCCTCTCGAATCTCCAACGGTTCCAAGTCTATGACATGCGAAGGATCCGCAATGTACTTCCGAAGCATAGACACATGGAAGACGTTGTGAACTGCGGCCATGTGAGGTGGGACAGTTACCCTGTAAGCAACCTCACCAACTCGTGTGATAATCTCAAAAGGCCCAACATACCGAGGACTGAGCTTGCCTCGTTTTCCAAATCTCATGATCCCTTTGCTAGGAGATACTTTCACAAAAACTTGATCCCCTACTTGAAATTCCAAGTCCCTACGGCGCGTGTCCGCATAACGTTTCTGGCGATCTTGAGCGGCTTTCAATCGATCCCGAATGATCTTAACTGTGTTTGCAGTTTGCTCAATCAATTCTGGACCAAGTAATTTCCTTTCTCCTACCTCATCCCAATAGAGAGGAGACCTACAACTTTGCCCATACAAGGCCTCAAACGGTGCCATTTGGATACTTGCCTGATAGCTGTTATTATAGGCGAATTCAACCAAAGGCAAGTGCTCTTCCCAACTGCCTCTGAAATCCAACATACAAGCCCGAAGCATGTCTTCAATGACTTGGTTCACTCTCTCGGTTTGTCCATCCGTCTGTGGATGAAAAGCGGTGCTGAAATCAAGTCGGGAACCCATAGCCTCCTGGAAGCTTTTCCAGAATCGTGATGTGAATCTTGGATCCCGATCTGACACAATACTAACGGGCACTCCGTGCAACCTCACCACTTCCTTGATGTACAAAGCGGCTAACTGACTAGAGTTGAAAGTAGTTCGGTAAGGTAAGAAGTGAGTAGACTTCGTCAAACGATCCACTACTACCCATATCGCATCTGAGCCCCTTGCCGTCTTTGGCAAGCCAACTATGAAATCCATGGATATGTTCTCCCATTTCCACTCGGGAATCGGAAGGGACTGTAATAGACCTGCGGGCCGCATGTGTTCTGCTTTCACCTGTTGGCACACCAAGCACCGTGCTACATATTCCGCAACCTCCCTCTTCATATTCCGCCACCAAAAGTGACTCTTGAGGTTCCGGTACATCTTCGTACCCCCTGGATGCACAGTGTACTTTACCCGGAGGGCTTCATCCATAATCTCCCTCCAAAGATTTGCATTGGCTGGGACGCACAGTCTTCCCTTGAATGTGATAGCACCTTGGCTAGTGAGAGAGAAGTCCTCAGTACCCTTAGCAACTTCCTTGTCCCGATAAGCCAACAATTCAGCATCTGTGGCTTGGTATTCTTGGATCAAATCTATAATGTATGGCCGAACCGTGACATTTGCCAAGATAGGACTACGGACAGAGTCATTCACACTAATGTCCAGATTTGCCAAGTCTTCACGTAGCTTCCATTCCTACACTAACATGCATGCTAATAACCCCAGAGGTCTTCTACTCAAAGCATCAGCCACTACATTTGCTTTACCCGGGTGGTATTGAATGGTTACAATCATAGTCCTTCAAAAATTTCATCCAACGCCGTTGCCTTAGATTCAACTCCTTTTGGGAAAAGAGATACTTGAGACTCTTGTGATCAGTGAACACATAGAACTCCACCCCATAAAGGTAATGACGCCAAATCTTAAGTGCAAACACGACCGCCGCAAGCTCCAAGTCGTGCGTGGGATAATTCTTCTCATGCTCCTTCAACTGCCTTAATGCATAGGCAATGACTTTCTTGTGCTGCATGAGTACGCACCCAAGTCCAACGTGCGAGGCATCACTATACACCTCATACCCATAAGGTCCGGATGGCACAACAAGGACAGGGGCTGTAGTAAGCCTCTTCTTCAGTTCCGTGAAACTGATCTCGCACTTATCACTCCATACAAACTTGGCGTTCTTCCTTGTCAGGTAAGTGAGCGGTGCCGCAAGGCTAGAGAAACCCTCTACAAATCTCCTGTAGTAGCCTGCCAATCCAAGGAAACTACGTATCTCTGTGACACTCTTGGGCCTCGCCCAACTCATGACTGCATCTATCTTCTTTGGATCAACCGAGATGCCTTCCACAGAAACAACGTGGCCTAGGAATGCCACCTCTTCCAACCAAAACTCACACTTACTGAGTTTAGCGTATAGCTTGTGCTCTCTCAGTATTTCCAAAGCAAGGCGAAGGTCTCGCATGTGATCTTCCCGTGTCTGGGAATACACCAAGATATCGTCGACAAACACTATTACGCATCGATCTAGATATGGCCGAAACACCCGGTTCATTAAATCCATAAAAGCTGCCGGCGCGTTTGTGAGACCAAAAGGTATTACCAAGAACTCGTAGTGTCCGTATCGAGTCCGGAAAGCCGTTTTGGGAATATCTTCCGCCTTAATCTTCAACTGGTGATAACCCGATCGAAGGTCTATCTTTGAGAAAAATCTCGCTCCCTTCAACTGATCGAACAAGTCATCAATCCTAGGCAAGGGATACCTATTCTTTATAGTGACTTTGTTCAATTGCCGGTAATCGACACGCATCCGCATCGAGCCATCTTTCTTCTTAACAAACAACACCGGGGCACCCCACGGTGAGACACTTGGTCGAATGAAGCCAAGGCCTTGCAATTCCTCCAACTGAGTCTTCAACTCCTTGAGTTCAATAGGGGCCATTCTATATGGAGCCCTGAAAACAGGAGCTGTGCCTGGTGCAAGCTCGATGACAAACTCAATCTCCCTATCTGGAGGCAATCCCGGCAACTCCTCTGGAAACACATCCAGGAATTCACTCACAACCGGAATAGTCGATGAGTCCTTTGCCTCGGGGTTAGCTAAGCTCAACGCCGCAAAACGAGCAATATCTCTACTTTTCAACCCACGAAAGTGGAATGGTTTCCCTTCTACTGGCTTGAAGAGTACCATTTTCTCAAAGCAAGCTACATACCCGTGATGTGCCGCTAACCAATCCATTCCCAATATAACATCAAAGTCTTGGAATCCAAGGACGATGAGATCAACCGCCAACTCGTGGCTTCCAACTTGGACCACGCTATTTCTATACACTTTATCTGCCAATACTGTTTTGCCGAGAGGAGTCGAAATGGCTAACTCCGGTTCTAGCTGAGTAGGCTCCACAGAAAAGCCTTCTGAAAAACTCGGCGAGACAAACGAATGAGTAGACCCGGTATCAATCAACACTCGAGCCAAACACTCATTGACTAGTAGGGTTCCTGAAATTTTAGCTAGTTACGTCAATTCAAGCATCAACAGTGTATACACATAGGTATATATATATATAGCATACCAAGTACATACACAAGGAATAAAACATAACATAACAATCACGAATAAAGAAAATAACTCCAAACGCGTACCTTGCACCACATCGTCAGATGCAAGTGCATCACCCTCTGTCAAGGTAAAAACTTGCCCCTGGTTCGCCTGGCGAGGCGGAGGTGTAGACCGGGTAGTCTGGGATGACGCCTGATATGATCCTGCTGGGTGTGCTGGGGGCCTAATCCCCTGAGACTGGCCTGGTAAATGCCGACTGGGGTAATCCCTGATCATATGGCCCTGGCGACCACAATGAAAGCATCCACCCGATGCCCTTCGGCAATCTCCTGCCGGGTGCCTTAGGCCGTACGAAGTGCAGACCTCGTGTGTATAGGTCGGAGGGGTCGGAGGTGGAGCATACCTCACCGTCTGAGGTGCAACTGGCCGTGGAGCTGGAAGAGCCAGAGGTCGCGGTGCCTGAGGCACATACTGCCGTGGAGCTGGAGGCGCATAAGATGGCCTCATCGGTGGTGCTAGCCACGTATACTGATAAGGGCCGGTACGAGCCCGCCTCTCTGGTGGTGCTGAACTACTGGCTTGGCCTCTTGCCAACTCCCTCTTCTTGGACACCGCCTCAGAATTTGCCTCGATCAATAAGGCTTTGTCTACCACTTCCGGATAAGTAGCGTGCCTGAAAGCCGATACTTTCTCCATAATAACATCCTTGAGCCCTTGCTCAAATCTCCTCGCCTTCCTTGCCTCAGTAGCCACCATGTGAGGCGCAAATCTAGAGAGCTCCGAGAACTTAGCTTCATATTGTGCTACTGACATCAAACCTTGCTCAAGGTTGATGAATTCTCTCTCTTTCCTTTCCCGTGCTCCGATCGGAAAGTACTTCTTATAAAAAGTGTCCTTGAACTCCTCCCAAGTCCAAGGTTGACCCTGCATGGTCAAATCTCGCATCCTCAATGCGGACAACCACCAATGGTGGGCTTCGCTCTCTAGCATGAAAACTGCCCATGCTACTCTATCCTCCTCTGTAGCCGAGAGGACCGCAAAGATCTTCTCCATCTGGAGGATCCATGCCTCTGCAGCAAGAGGGTCTACACTCCCATGGAATGGTGGAGGCCTCAATCTCCTGAATGCCTCAACTCCAGCTGTACGATGTACTGGAGCTGTGGGCGGTGGAGTAGGTGCCGCTGATGCCAGTATAGTTTGCCGAGCCGCCAGTATGGCAAGTGTCTCAGCAATGGAGCCTAAGACCTGAGAGAGGTCCAGCTGCTCATCCTCATCCCTGGAAGAAGATGAAGCTCTGGTGTGTGGTCCACGACCCCGTGTGCCCCGCCTCATGACTAAAGTCCTGAGAACAATAGCACCACATGAGTCTCACTTGAAACCACAGTTTATTTCAATGTCGTCTCACAATAATTCAATTTGCATTAGTTGTATAATACTAATATACATCACATCAAGTCATCAGAGTATTCATCACCTTATACTTATACTTTAGTGTTCTAGCGTACCTAGGACCCGTACTTGGTTAAAGCAACCATTTTAGACTAAGACTAAAGTTTTAGTCTTACACTTGGATCAAGACTCTCTTCCGACTTACTTTCTTCCTAACTTGTTTCTTGACATATGCTCTTGTCAAGCCGTGGTATAAGATTCTAAGTGACCCTAGAGACCTAAAGCCTAAGCTCTGATACCACTTCTGTCGCGACCCGAAACCCACCCTAGGAGTTAGAGTGAACTTTGGACGACTACTCATGGCTTACATGACTTGCTTGACAAACCAACCTGCAAAAACCCACAGAGCATATACAATAGAGGACATTATAGCGGAAACATAACCATAAAGCACAGCGGAAGTCTACCAAACATCTATGTATATACATTCGCAAATCCAAGTTTATACAAAAAGTAACCAAAAGAAAGTGCGGACAGACCAGCCAAAATACATGAATATAATCTCTCATCTCACCCACAGCTAATCCACTCAGAATCTACAACCACCTAATGGTAACCCTCTACTGGAGGGTCCTCCAAAGGCTCCTCGAAGTACTCCTCCTCCACCCATTGACCAGGAGCACAAACATCAAATGGAGCAGCAGCTCCCTCAGAACCTGCCGACATAAGAAGTACGGCTGAGCATGAAATACTCAGCAGGTACTAAGCACTAACCAACAGTCATAGCATACGGATAGCATACATGAAGCAGGAAACAATTCATATCATACAAGGAAGTAAAGCAATTTATAATCATGCTTGTATTTCGTAGAAAGCCGATAAAACCTCTTGAAAACATCGTGCACCTGACTTGGCTTGAAATATCTTTTCGTACTTGAAAGGTTGTCTTGTCTATCTTGCTTGATTCTTGTATGTCGTGTCATGTCATGCATGTCATGCGTGCTTGCTTGTGATCATGTAACTTGTGAGATACACTTGTGAGATATCCTTGTGAGATGCGCTTGAGAGATGCCTTGAGAGGGAAGGGAGACCCTTCTTTATGCAATGCACTTGCGAGGGAAGGGAGACCCTTCTTCATGATATGTATGTACTTGCGAGGGAAGGGAGGCCCTTCTTCATGATATGCACTTGTGAGTGAGGGGAGACCCCTCGTGTAATGTTGGTTCTTGTCTTCTTGTGAAAAGCGAGGTAAAACATATCGTAGGATATGTCCCACCCCTAACCATGTTCTTGAAAACCTCGATAAATCATGTCATGCATGCCGTGCTCGTGGGAACCGTGTACATTCTTGCATTTAAAATTAAATATGACATTTGGGTGATTTCACAACACATATAACATCAATGATTGAGCAATGTAATATTCATGTCATTTAGGGAAAGCAAGAAAACACACTATCATAGGCCCTAGCAATATCCATAATTTATTAGGCATGCATTTCCTAATTTACAACTCACTTTATTCACCTTGGCATTTCATCAAACATGGTGTGTTCATTATCGATTTACCCTACAACATGCTTTTCTAGATGGGTTTTACTCAAATCATACATGTATGATCATTATTGGAACAATGCCCTCCCCATTATAATCATCACAACACAACCATTGGCATCCAGTCGCCCATTCCATCTCCATTCACCATTCACCACCATCCATCTCATAGCACATGTGTAAATAAAGGAAAATAAAGAGAAATAAGAGGAAAAGAGGAACTATAACTAGGAGGGTAGCAAGAAGTACCTACCTTGATCAAGTGAGGAAGAAATCCCCTTTCCAAAACGAATGTGTAGCTTCTGCCCTAGCTTGGAGAACGCTAGCCACGAGTGCTTGAGCCGAGATCTTGGAGAAAACCCGAACTGGAAGTGATCTAGGGTCTCAAAACCCTTTGATTTCTCTCCAAAAATGGAAACCCTAGGTTTAGGAATCGCCCTCTCCTCTCTTCTTATCTCCCAATCTCTCTAAGTGTTGAGAATGAGCCCTAAAGGCTCGGGTTAAACTCCAAAGGTAAGAGTGAACCGACCAAAAGACCATAATACCCTTACTGAAGTTTCTGCAAACACACGAACGCCCAACACGTTGTGCTGTGAACAGTGCCAAACACGTTGTGCTGTGAACAGTGCCAAACACGTTGTGCTGTGAACAGTGCTGAACACGTTGTGCTGTGAACAGTGCCGAACACGTTGTGCTGTGAACAGTGCTGAACACGTTGTGCTGTGAACAGTGCCGAACACGTTGTGCAGTGAACAGTGCTGAACACGTTGTCCGTTGTCTTATGTACAACGTGCCCGTTGTTGCTGTACAACGTACCCGTTGTTGCTGTACAACGTACCAGTTGTCTGTTGCACAACCGATGCACAAAGAATACATTATCAGAGCTAGAGCTACGTTATCGGAGCACGTCCTTAGTGCCTTCCGAGCTACGTCCTTAGTGCATAACCGAGCTACGATTGCTTGCAGGTCCAGACTGTTTTGGCCATATCTTTTGACTCGTTCGTTCGATTTTGACGATTCAACTTGCGTTGGGATCGTACTTCGAAAAGGAACATTTCTGAAGTTTCAAAATTTCTAATTTCCTCCTTATCTATTAATTATACCTCTTTAAAGGTAAAATGGCAACGAAAGTGCCATGCACTAAATGTGAAAAGGTCCGGGGCTCTACATAGCTGATCTAATCACAGGAGAAAAATCTGAAAAATTCCTTAAAAATCCAAAATAATTTGAAAAGTGTAAAATCAGACTTGAAAACCTTCCCAACCATGGTGAAATGAGCTTAACCATGGTTAATCTATCCTTGACAATGGTTAAGCCCATTTAACCTTGGAAAAATTTGGGAAAAATCCCAGAAAAATGCCAAACAACATTTAAGGATAATAAACCTAACTCTGGACCTTGCTCAACCATGGTTAGACCAGTTTAACTCTTGTTAAACCAATCTTGACCTACCGGGCCCAACCCTAGCCTACCAGGCTTACCCTTAGCCTATCGGGTCCCATCTTTAGCCTACCGGGCTTACACTTAGCTTACCGGGCTTATCCTCGATCTACCGGGCCGAATTCCTAGTCTATCAAACTAAACCCTAAGCCTTCGGGCTTCACTCTTGGCCTACCGAGCTCAAACCTCACCCTTAGCCTACCGGGCTCAAACCAACTTAACCATGCACTTGACCAACCTCGGTCAACTTAAACCTAGTCTACCGGATTAGTTCATTAGCCACCCTTAGTGCACACACACAACCCTCGCCCTAGCCTCGGCACAGGCTCACGTGCCAAAACTACGCTCGATCTGATCTCACCCCAATGTGAGTACGTAGGCAATCCAACTCGGGTTCGACCATAGTTTAGTTTTTCCCTTCTTAGATAAGTATAAACTAAACCTAAGGTATTTGATTAATAACTTGACATTAATATAAGTTAAATTTAGTAAGTAGGGAACCATTGCAAAATGGAAGTATCGGGGTGCCTAACACATTTCTCAAGCTTAACCGAACCTCTTACCTAGACCTCTAAGCAGACCAAGACCTTATCCATTACCCGGGGACTTATCCCTCCTAAATTAATAAATGAAAATTCCTAAATCAATCCAATGAGTAAGAATCCGTGCTCACATATAGGACTTTGGGGTTTGCCAGAACCCAAAAATGGTCCTCAAAATATCCCAAAAGCAAGAAGGAGGTCGGCTACAGGAAAAATGAGGTGGAGCGGTCGACCGAAGATTGCACTCGGTTGACCGGTTAGCTTAGGTGGTTCTGGAAAAAACCCCCATACTCAAATTTGCAAGCTGTTGTCGACCTAATGTTCATTCGGTCGACTGAATGAGGTTGGGTAAACCGAATGAGGTTGGGTCGACCGGATTTGCAGTTGAGTCAACCGGTGGTGCCCTGTTTTGTCCCCTCTGGTGTTTCCACCATAACTTTTGACTCGCTTATCAGATTTAAGCGATTCAACTTGCGTTGGAATTTTCATTAAAAGGGGAAAAACTTTTCTTCAATGCAAAACTCTTAATTATAATTTATTCATGGTCCAAAGTAGTCCTAAAGGTGACTGGTCTAAAGTGACTGCTGAACTGACAGCAGACTAGACTTTGGAAACCCCATATTTGACTTAACATCTACTCCTAAAATGAAAAATTGCTAAACATGAACATCGAAGAGGGTTTCGATATCTTTCTAATAGCTTATGAATCATTCGATTCTGATCAGCGGTGACAAAACTAGGGTTCCTTAAAGTTGAGGGTATATTAAGACATCCCTCTTCTTCGACACATTTTATACTCTTGTTCCTTCATTCCAAACCCACATAAACAATTTCCATACATATTTTAATTCATTCAAAACACCTCATTTCATACTAAAATATGAAACCCCAATTTCATTAAGGCTGTAGGCCTTGAATAGTACTCATAGCACTATTCACAACCTATTCATAGCCTAGTGAACTCGGTTCCAGGGTTCTACAGATGTCATAGCAAGAAGATATAAAATATTTATTATTTTTTACATCATTATTATTGTTCAACTAATAGGTGGCTTGACTTGGGGTGGATGGCGCACGATTCCATCGGTATCCTTGAGGTGTTGTTGGGGGCCGCCAACAGAAGAACAAGTGTGTGATTCTATCGGTATCCTTGAGGTGTTGCCAGGGGCCACCAACATATGATAAGGTGTGAGATATTAAATCATTCCGTAAGGAGATACTAAGGGGGCTGCCATTAAGGAATATGATGTGATTTTAGAGGTGATGCCAAGGGCCACCGGATGTGGACCAAGTAATTCAAAATGAAGAAAATGAATTCTCTTGAGTTGACGTTAATTGCATATTGAGTAAAATGTGATAATGACTTGTGGTTGCATGTGTTGTATGTGTTCATGTTGCTGAGCTCCATGCTCACCTTTGCTATGTTGACTTTTTAGGAGACATCTGAAAGTCCGTATGAGCTCTTGAGGTGTTGAGATATCGAAGAACATTTCTTTTATCGCTTTTTGAGAATAAGTGATTGTAGAGAGCAATCTTGTGGAAAAACTTAGTTGCACTTTATACTCATTTAAAGTTTATAGTTACACTCGTTATGTTTATAAATCTGCAATCATTTTATATGTTTATAAAATGCTTTCACTTTTTGGGTATGTCCCAGGTTCATGCTTCGGAAACCTATACAAATATAAGGTGTATTGTGTATAAGGGTTTCAGGGCGTGACACTACTAATCCCATATATTAGACAAGCCTAACCTCATAATTCAAAAGTTATTTGGTTAGAGATCCCATGCTCCCTAACATTCTCTCTCAAAATAAGATATCTTATGTATGTATATGCTTAGACCCACATGAATTCTCATTGTTTTAAGTAGGGGTGTCAATGGGTCAGATTTAGGTCCGCCCATCCTGGGTCCATGATGGCCCGATTAATAAGTGGGTTGGGTGGTTTCAGCCAGCTCAGTTAATATTCCAAAGGCTAAAAAGTATTTGTTTTGGTTTTTTTACTAATCGGTCCAGGGAGGGCTAATCTCGGTTAGAAGTATAGTATGGGCCTAAGGCTCTAGGCCCAAGCCCGTCCAACTAACTAATGGATTTGGGATACATGCCAATCAGACCCCATTGACACTCCTAGTTTTGAGAGAAGTAAGCTGTTGTGGAATTATTACAATCTATCTTTAGCTGCTTGCTAATAGAACTGAAAGATTTGAAGCCCTCATATTAAATTTTGTAACAACATAACTTCTTTAGCAATCTTATAACAAGTCAAGCATTTTATACTTTTATAAGGTATCTGAATATCTAGCATATTCTATATCTTAACTAATAACCTCAAAAGTTATCAGACCTACTATATGTGAACAAAAAATCTTAATTTTCTGCAAATACCTTATCACTTTCTTAATGGTCCATGCAAGGATTACTCAGAATTCTTCTAAGAGCTATAACTGCATAACCCATATCTTGAGTGAACAAACTTTCTCTTTCATCTCTAGCCAATGCATAGGGATAAAACTTTATATCATCAATTTCAGCTTGAGTCTTAGGACAATATTATATACTAGTCAACCAACACACTATAACAATAAAAAATGATAACTCACCTATCTTTTACTTCAATAAATACCGATGGAGCATCCATTGGTAATCCGAGAGAGTATGACGGAGGAGGAATTATTCGGGATACTCAAGGAAGTATAACTTAGGCTTTTGATGGATATTGTGGTACCGCTTTCAACACTAGCTGAGATCAGAGCTGTTTATGATGGTTATATCCTTTGTGGAAGTAATGGTTTAACAAATATTATTGTTGAAAGTGACTCCACTCCAAGAATATTGTCGATGTGATCAATGAGATAATTGCCCCTCATTGGAAGATGTGGTATTGGTGGAAAGAAATTATTAGATTGAAGTTAAAATGTAACATCCTTTTTCATTAGGTGTCACTGA
Organism: Tetracentron sinense; assembly: GCA_015143295.1. Taxonomy (NCBI): domain Eukaryota; kingdom Viridiplantae; phylum Streptophyta; class Magnoliopsida; order Trochodendrales; family Trochodendraceae; genus Tetracentron; species Tetracentron sinense. Next base: position 17,551,911 of record CM026554.1, read on the forward strand.
AGGCAATTGGAAAGCTTGTAGGAAATTAGATAGTGAAGTTTTTTATGAGATGAATGATTTAGCTTTGCACAAATCATCCCGATTTAATATTAGGTCTTGAGTTTGTTTTGGTACTTCTGGTTGAGGGGTTAGGTTTTATGTCCTCCTTGGCTTGTAATCCTTTCCTTTTATTAATAAATCAGTAGGAGTCTTTCCAAACCCCCCTCCCCTATTGGGAGGCTTTAAAAAATCTTTTACTTCAAGGTTTTAGGATTTAAAACTCTTGGTCTCTCTTAACAAACTCATGTAACAACTTGATATGAGTATCAACATATGAAATCATTTGCTCCAACTGACCTTTATATAAGTAGATGTACACATCTACTACATTCTCTTTGAAATCGGAAGAAGCAATTACCTTATGCATCAAATTTGAGATACCACCACGTTGATGTCTACTTCAAATAATATACAAACTTTTTGAGATTAAGAACTAAATGCTTTTCATCTTAATATTCTTTGATATATATATATATATATATATAGTTTATCTTGAAGGTCACAAATTAGGAACTTTTTCCTAATATCCATCTAATGTAGCTCCAAATTAAAATGAACCACTACAGCCATCACAATTCTGAAAGATTCCATCCTAAAAGATAAAGAAAATATCCCTTTTATAGCTAACTTCTTCCCTCAGAGAGTATCACTTGACTACTAGTCGATATCCATACCCACGAGAGTAGTTCTAGTAGAAGATCTAGTCCATCCAGAGGCATCCACGCACTAATATTTTACTCGGTAGAAGTAGATCCGAACCAGTTCCTTCCGATCAAGACCCAGATGCATCCCTTCTCCCATCTCTAGGTGCATCCCTTCTCCCATCTCTAGGTGCATCCCTTCAAATTCCAAAAGCACGCCTTATGACGAAAGGGGAGCAAATGATTCAGTCATTGATCCAACCGGGAGCAGATCCATACCTTCCAGATCCGGAATTAGCTAGTTCATCCCAGCGCCATTCTGTTTAGCCAACAGTACTAGCTTTAAAGGGGTTCAAGAGCATATCTTTTTGGACTTTGCTACTGAGATCCCATTAAGGCCGAGACCATGCTCTAAGAGCATTGGATTTCAGGTGGGGTCCATTCACATGGTAGGCCCGACCTGAAATCCCATGCTCTTAGAGCATGGTCTCGGCCCTAATGGAGTCTCAAAAGCTTTATCCTATTTAAAATTATTCAAATTTCCTTATTAGGTCCCCCAATTATCTATGCACCTTCTGTTAGACATGTATGCCCACAAAGCCATTCCGGAATTGTATTTATCTATTTCTAGATCAATAAGTGCATATTTTACATTCACACATTGTCTTCTACATTGGGTAATATATCAAAGTATCTCATTGGATGAGACTACTTTGTCCCTTAGGTAACATTGTAGGAAAACCATCCAATTAGTTGATAACTGATTGCTAAGGAGATATGGTTTTTCCGGTTCCTTGTAGACCTAAAATTGTTCTAAGTTAATCAGGATGCATCTAGACAATGTATTCCTAATAACTTACACATTGTTAATTCCATATGATGGAGTGATGAATCTCAATCACTGAGAGAAGGGTCTCTTAACTAAGATGTGGATATAAGTAAGAAGTACTTATATTGCAACTGGATCACTCAGTGGATACCCTTAGAAATATATTGTCTTTATATTTAGGGTAGTCCATTTGATAGATTGTCCTTAACCTGAGAGGTCGACATCTTCTCTAGTATTTGCCTATGTAGCTTTGATGTAGCCAATCGTCAATGTCCAACACACCAGACTAAATACAGGCTAGTTGGGTTATGTACGCTGTACTGGAAGAAGTGTGTGTACGCTCGACAAGGATTCCACTACTCTTACAGAGTAAATAATATTGAATTGATGCTTGTCGAAACCGGACTTGAAAAACCCAACGCTGGTATTTATCGATGAAATGGTTTTATCGAGGAATTTATTTTCTGTATAAAATAAATGTAATAATAATTATTATTTCTTTTAAAGAATTTTTAAAATGTTTTGCAAGTCCAAGTTTTACTAAAAGTATCAAAGAGAGTGAGTTCTCAATATAAGCCAGGGATTAAAGACAGTATTAGATATTGTCCCATAAGTTTATAACAATATTGGAAGTGGAGGGACTGATCAGTGAACAAATCTTGAGATAGAAATACCTGTAAGTAATTCTCTATTTTCTGGAGGTTAATCACATTGTGTTAATGGACATTAATTGTGATTGGTGGAAGTCCAGGGATATAGATAAAATTCTATAATCCTAATGGAGTATAGGAAAGGTGTTTCCTAGTAACAATGCTTTAACCAAAATGTTAAGTACTTGGTCCCACAACCAGAAATAAGAGATCTCTTTAGATCCCACACACAAGTACTTTCTTAAAGTATTTAATTTAATGATTTATTAAATTAATTAATTTCTCTAAGAAATCACTATATGGTATAGTGAAGCTCTAAAAGGTGGAATCACATTAAATGTGAAAAACCAAATGGGTAGGACCCATTGGGGAATTTGATAGAAGATCAAATAAGAGACCAAAATGGGTTTAGAACCCATGGAGGCGTGTGGAGTGGGGCCCACCTAGGGTGGGACGCCCACTTCAAGGTGGATATAATAATTGTTATTATATTTAATTAGTTTCTAATTAACTAAACTACTTATTGGATAAGGTTAGTTAGTTAGTTAGTTACTAATTAAAGATTCCTTATTTGTTAGGGATTCTATTAGTTTCTTGCTAATCAAGGAATCCTAATTGGATTAGGATAATGATGGGATTAGTTAGACACTAATGGATAATATTAGTTTCTATTTTGATTAATCCTAATTAATTAAAGGAGAAACCAAATAGGAAACTAATGGAGGAATTCTAATTGAATTAGAAAGAGGAGACTTGGGTTGCAAGCAACCCAAGTAAACTCCTATATATAGAGGTGTACGGTCATTTTAGTGGACACAAGAAAAATTTCCAGAATTTTCAAGATTTGGAAATCCCTCTCCTCCCTCATTATCTCTCACGCCCAAGCCTCCCTTCTCCCTGAGGTGTACGGTCACACCTTCTCCCATTTTCTTCTTCCTTTTGTTTTCTAGTTTGAAAATAAAGAAGAGGAAATTCAAGGTTCTTGAAGATCAATATTAGAACTTTTATTCAAGATTCCTAGAGCTGGATTTTTGGAAGGGCCATTAGCTTCCATTAGAGAAAGCTTTAAAGAAAAAGAAGGTCCGTGTGGATTGCGAAGGAGACTTGGCACTTGTGAAGTTTTGCCGGTTTCGCTATTATCGTGGATTTGACTTAACAATTTCAAAGTCGCAAAGGTATTGTGATTTTAACTCTCATTGAATAAAATCAATTAGAATCTTAGTCAGATCTTGGGATTCGATGTATGCCCCCCAAGAACTGATTTTCTAAAAATTTTTAAAAGGCATACTTTCAGTGGTATCAGAGCCTTGGCTATGCTTCTCTTTGATTTTAGGGCATAACCAATTTTTTTTAGATCATATTACCCTCCCTATAGATTTCGGGTACCCCTAGTGATGAATCTTTATGATTCTTGATCACTTCTTGATTATAAGACAATCATTAGTAGGGCTAAGGGGTTCCCCTGTTATTATTGAGAGAATAAAAATTAAGCCCTACAAATTAGTGTGATACTAATTTTTGTTTTGGATGATTTCAAAATATCTCTCAATTAGTTCAGGGATAGGTATATATAGATAAATAAATTTGGTTAAAGGCCTTAAGGATTTAGAGATCCTTTTTAATAGTAAATTAAATTGTTTAATTTATTCTGAGAGCCCGGGCTAGCATAAATAATATATAATATATTTATCATGATAAATAAATATTATTTTATGTGTTGGATGGGTTCCACAAATCATACCTCCTTCTCTTTCCCATCCCCTCCCCTTTTTCTTATTTTTAGAATAGTGTTGCTGATTTATAGTGGACTAAATCAACCGAAGGAGATGCTTGGAGAACCATTGCAAGATAGCAAATTATAGTAGGGCTTTATTTAATTCCCTTTTTGTAATTAAATAAGGTCGAATGATTTTTGTGAACTCATTGTGTGATTATAATATGATTATAATTATTATATTATTATTCATGTGATGATTAATATTTTTTTCCTTTAGCCCGGGAGTTGTGATAATTGTGATTATCACTTTTATGATAATTTAGGATAATTGGATTTTACTTTAATTAATGCATTGTATTTAATTATAAATTGTTTATATTTAGACACAATACATTACTAGTACTCTTTTGGACGTTGATTTTGTGACCAATGCGGAGATTTTTACGTAAAATATTTGCATACGAGATTATTGGATAATCTTGTCTGAAAAGACAAAAATCGTAGATGGATCACTAAACTGACATCCAATTACCCTAAGGTAATAGGGATGAGTAAGTTTTGATTATAAGATAAAATTCCTAATGATCAAAACCCCCTGTGAGGGCTAGTGGGAGTTTATCACTCCTTGATAATCCTATTATCGAAAATTTTCATAATTCATATGATGAATATTTGGATAATGATATGATTATGCCTGTTTAATATTATTCCCTTCAAGAAAAATATTAAGTGATAATAAATGGGATTATTAATCCTAAGGCCTTCTATTATCAATAAGACTAGGGATTGATTAGCCTGAGTCTTGTCTTGCCAAATGGTATTGACATAATTAAGTCTAAATTAAACTCTTAGAGACTTATTTCTATTGTAGATAAGTTTGTATATGGCCTGATAAGGAGTGTCAACTAAAATGGGGGCACGGCCTTACTTGATCATATGACGAACGATAATAATGAGTTTCACTTAAACAAGGAAACATGACGGCTGAAACAGTGACAGTTATGTTATCCTTGGAGGTCGCAAGAAAATTGGGAATCACTGATTTTCATAAGAAGTTATGCATGAGATGCTCAATGATAGATGGTTACTATCCACTTTGTAGTGCATGTGTGGTACTATCCTAAAATGGAAGATTACATTTGTAATATGAGGATCCCAATACTCATCTGGAATAAAAGGTTTATTCCCTAATTTCATATACTGAAGGGAATGATGAAATTTGAAGAAAGATAAGAGGATCATCAGATTTTAAATTTCCAAAAATCCGATGAATATATGTGTGAAAATAAATGTTATAATTTATGCTTATTTTATTGTGTAGATATAAGCCATGAACCCCCTTTCCAAGATTCTAGAAGAGAATCGGTTAACTGGTCCAAATTTTGTGGACTAGAAAAGAAACCTTGATATTGTGCTTATCTCTCAGAAGATAGCTTATGTCCTCACATCCGACTATTCGGAATTTGATGAGGCAATTCAAACCCCTGAGGCAGTTGAGAAAGCCTCAAAGTGGCATGAGTCAAATAGTTTGGCCAAATGCTACATGCTTGCATCCATGTCGAATGTCCTTTAGCAACAGCACGAGGGTTTTGCTACAGCTAAGGACATATTGACTAATCTCAGTGAGATGTTTGGGGAACTGAACTGAACTGCTAGGCAGTTGGCAATGAAAGGACTAATGGGGACCAAGATGTCTGATGGTAGCCCAGTCCGGGAGCATGTTGTCAAGATGATGGGATTCATTAATGAACTCTTAACCCTTGGTGCAGATCTTGATCAACAGAGTCAAACGGATGCGATCCTAAACTCTCTCCCAGAATCTTTTTCTGCTTTTGTGTTGAATTTTAGCATGAACAAATTGGAGACATCTCTGCTAGAGCTCCTAAACATGTTGCAAGGAGCTGAGGACCTTATGAAGCGTACTAAGCTCTATGCAAATGTGGCAAAGGGAGTTGGACCTTCAAGGCCCAAGCCTAAGGGCAAAGACCAGAAAAAGAAGAAGTCCAATTTTTCCAGGTTCCTCAAAGGCAAGAAGGGTAAGAATAAGAACAAGAAAGCTTCTGAGAAGAAAGACAAGGAAAAGAATTAGAATGTCTGTTTCTATTGCAAGAAACTAGGTCACTGGAAGAGGAATTGCAAAGTTTATTTAGCATCCCTCAAGGACAAGCCTTTGGAAGGTATGTCAGATTCTTTCATCATTGAATCCAATTTTATTATTGGTTCCTCAAACTCTTGGTGTGTAGATAGTGGATCTACCTCACATATTTGTAATATGTTACAGGGGTTTCAGGAGAGCAGAAAGCTCAGTGATGGGGAAATCAAAATAAGGATGGGAACGGAAGCAAGTGTTGCTGCAAACTCCATCAGGACTTATATTTTAGAATTTACATTTAATAGGATTTTGGTTTTAAAAGACTGTTTATATGTGCCAGACATGCGCAGAAATTTGATTTATGTTTCTAGTTTAATCGTTAATGGTTATTCAGTGCATTTTGATACTAATGTAGTTATCAAACACAATAATAGTTTTATTGTTTCCGGCACATTGTCTAATGATCTTTATTATCTTGATCCTATAATAAATTCTGTAAATAACATTGAGGATAAAGAGTCCACTAGTGTGACACCTCAGAAAAGAGGTAGAGAATCTGTGAATCCAACATACTTATGGCATCTCAGATTAGGCCATATCAATTTGGATAGGCTCAATAGATTGGTAAAGGATGCTCCTTTAAACCATTTACATGTTGAACCTTATCCAACTTGTGAACCTTGTTTGCAAGGTAAAATGACCAAAAGGCCATTTACAGGCAAACGTATGAGAGCCACAAGTATATTGGAATTAATTCACACTGATGTATGTGGACCCATGAATCATTCAGCTAGAGGTGGCTTTGTCTACTTCATTACATTCACAGATGATTTTTCAAGATATGGTTACATATATCTAATGAAACACAAATCGGAATCATTTGAAAAGTTCGAAGAATTCCAGCATGAAGTAGACTAGCAATTAGGTAAATGTATTAAAACTCTTAGATCTGACCGAGGAGGAGAGTACCGCTCGAATGAGTTCATAGATTATCTTAGAGATAATGGAATTTTATCCCAATGGACTCCCCCATAAACACCCCAGCTTAATGGTATTTCAGAAAGAAGAAATCGAACCCTATTGGATATGGTTTGTTCAATGATGAATAATACTAATTTGCCAATATCTTTTTGGGATATGCATTAGAGATTGCAATCTATCTATTGAATAGGGTACCTTCTAAGTCTGTTTCCAAAACTCCAATTGAGCTATGGATGGGGCGAAAGCCTAGTCTAAAGCATGTCAAAGTATGGGGTTGTCCTGTTAATGTACGAAAGCAGAATTTCGACAAGTTGGAAAGTAGGACTGAGAAGTGTCTATTCATAGGATACCCAAAAGAAACTCATGGATATTATTTCTATAATCCTAGCGAACAAAAGGTGTTTGTGAGCAGGAATGCCATTTTTCTAGAAGAGGATATGATCCTCAATAGAAAAGATGGATTTAGAATTGATCTTGAGGAGCAAAGTCAGGATAAAGTGACAATGGTTAATCCCATCTTAACTGAACCTTTAAATACACAACAGCCTAGGAGAAGTACAAGGATCAGTCGACCTCCAGATAGATTGTCTTATCAGCATGAGGTATATTCTATGGAATCGGATTCCTTAGACAATGATCCTTACACTTATTAAAAAAAGGCATAGTACTTTCACCTTCAGGTAGCTCTATTATATTATTTATTTTCTGCATGGACTTCAACACATTAACCTTTTCTTCAAAATATATAAAAGATTAGCACTTTCCAAGATTGATAGAAAATGACAGGATTATCCTCATCTCTAAAATAAGAAAAAATGAATCTTAGAGATAACGAAGTCAAAAGATATAGCATGCCTCCTCTTTCTCTATTATAAGATCTCCCAAATGGTGCCTTAGTAATTGAGAACAAAATAGAATAAATAGGAGATCACAATACCTCAACTTTCTGAGTGGTAATCATAATTATCATTAACCTAAGAAATGAATGGGTGTGACACAAAACTGTCTCTAGTAGCTAGTGGGGGCTACTAAAGCCCGAATTTTCTCAAACTTAATAGGTAAATATCTCGCACTTCTACTGTCATTGCCATTCTCTAAAAATCTCACATTTTCAATCTCAAACATGCTAGTGCTAAGAGCGGTTCGATAAAAAAATCATTTAAGATATAATTTTCTGAATATTCGATAAAAAAAACAACATAAAAAACTTGGATAAATCATTTTGGCTTCCTCTCTTGTCACCAACTCAAAAGGTTCTAGGGTACTGCCTTATGAAAAAAATTGATTAAAAATAAGTACTACAATCTTTAGGACATTTATTACAGAAATTTTTATATAGATGAATGACTATTATATTTTTAATCATAACATTAAGTATTCTTTTTCTCCTTTCAATCACCCTGTTTGGCATTGTATATACTTTTTAACTTTTCCATAATCACATATAGATACTGTCAAATGACCCTAGAAAAATTATTTTAATTAAATTATAAACATTATTTTAGAGATGTATATAAATTAAAATGAGCCACATAAAATAACTTTAAATCATATACATTCCACACATAATGATTTTCCACATTTTAATGATGCATATGTATTCAAAGCTACCAAATCAATGTCCTTTTCCTTCTTCTAAGTTAGTTAATTGATGGTTCACTAAGGTTCCATTTGATTAGTTAAAAATTGTGTGAAAAGAAATAAAATGAAAATAAAAATATGGCATTTAGTTAGCGTGAAAGTTAACTTATTTTTCCTTCTTAACTTTCGTCAACATTTTCTGACATGATTAACAAAAAACTTGTAGGAAAGTGAAAACAAATTTCTTTTCCTTTCATTTATTTTCTTTCACTTTTCATTCTAGCATCACTTTCTTGTTAATCAAACAAATCCTATGATTTCTAAGTGGAAGAAGAGGCTCTAATAAACTGGTAGGGGTCCACCAAACCCCCACCCCCCATTCCCTTTGAGTGGCTTTTTTTAAAAAAAAGAAAGAAAGTTTCATTTTTCTCTACCTTAATATTGAGCATTTCATGATATTCTGCTTATTAGTTATTAGAAATTGAAGGCCCTTCTTGTATGAACTATTTATGATTTCTCTTCCCTTTTAAAACGTATTCTTTTGCCCACATAAATAATTCAAAATTTTGCTAGACTGTAATGATTTTTTATTGGATGAGAATTCCTCATTTCACTTCTCAACCAATTCTCTCAACACATGGAGGTTTTACACAGAAATTTAAGCAATACCTAAAAGTTCATATAAATATCATAAGCTAATAATATATATATATTTTTTTTATCATATTTATGTAATTCAAAAAAGTTCATCTGTATATATTTTTAACACTATTCTATAAGCATCATTTATATTTGAATCAAAATTCATTAAAAAAAAACTTATAATATAAATGAATAAAAAGAAAATTTACAAAAAGAAATGTATAATAATATTCAACAAGTTTTCAATATTTTGTAAGCAAAAAGGGCTTTTATTTCACGAGAGTTCTTGTTCCGTATAACATATTCAGATTTTTTACTTCCAAATTTTAAGTCACCACTCTTTACTTTATTTTCAACAGTTCAAGAATCCAAGATAAACTCGTAGTCAATGTAACAGGCTTTTTTGGGTCTTCATGTAATCATTGATAGCATTCTTGAATTCGTGACAACCAACAACAAAGTAAAAGAAGGAAGATATACATATGGTTGCTTCTACAACACCCATCATATTACCAGCTCCAGTAGCTCAGTAGCAGCCAGCTGGCGGAAACACCCGGCCAGCCCGACCTAACCAGGGGCAAAACCGTCAACAAGACCAACCCCTCAGAAATTTTACTCATCTCCCCTATTCACTCAACTACATTCTAGACCTTTTAACTAAGCAGGGTCTTCTCACCTTGAGAGACCCTAATCCTCTCTTGCCTCCCAATAAACAAAATAAAAACTACATAGCCAATCATCACTGCGCCTTCCATCAAGGCCCAAGCCATGCCATTGACTACTGCATTGGCCTAAAATGCACCATCCAAGATCTCTTGGATGACGGAAGGGTTAAGCTGGTGCCCAGTAACACCACCATTAACCAGGCACCACTGCCCCCACACAAAAATCAAGTCAACTTCATTCAGTGGGAAGAGCCCGGGACAGGGCAGTCAGGACCCTTTGCACCAGCAGTCGATGATGGCATCATCAGGCCCTCTTACCAACCCCCTGTCATAATCTCCTTCCCTCAGTCAAACATCCAAGCCATCCAGGCCCTAGTACGGATCCTCGCTCTTGAACCTGAAGAAGAGCATATCACAGCACCAGCTTAAGCCTCCACCTCCATTGGCCCTCTCAGGATCCCTTACATCCCTCCTCAGCCTTTCACCTTCAACCGTGTACCCGCTCCTCACTCTCTCATCATGGAGAGTGAAAACATAGTCAATCTCACCCGTTCTGGTCGAGTGTACCAACCTCCAGCAGTTGAGCTAGTAAAAGGAATGACAAAGAGGCAGAAAAAGCAAGGGTACTAGACCCAGAAAAGGAAGCAGCAGACTTTGTAGTCTTGCTAAAAATATTGGAGAAGGTGGAAGAGTTCAATATGGCACAACAGTTGAGCAAGACACCTACCCAGATCTCCATCCTGGGTCTCCTTTTGAATTTCGAGCATCACTGGAAGTAGCTTCTCCGGGTATTTAACAGTGCTTATGTAACACCAAGCATTACGCCCGAAAAGCTAGGGCATATGGTGGGGCAAGTGCTAGAGCCAAGAGTTATCTCCTTTACAAAAGAAAAAATACTAGATGATGATAAGGACCATACCCGAGCACTCTATATCACAGTACAGTGTATGGACAGAACCTTGTCCTCAATACTCATCGACAACGGCTCCAGCCTAAATGTCTATACCTTATTTACACTCCAAAGCTTGGGTATGGATCTCAATCACGTGAAGAAGAGACCCATGACAATCAAGGCTTTCGATAACTCGACGAGACAAGATCTGGGTGACATCGACTTGACCATCAGGGTTGGACCTACACATTTCACTACAAATTTTTAGGTCGTGAATGTACCTGCCTCATTCACCTTACTCCTCAGGAGGCCATGGATCCACACAACTGGAGCCATTCCCTCTTCTCTGCACCAAAGAATCAAGTTCATTCAGGACAACCACATGATCGTGATCCCGTCAGAAGAACCCTCGGGGACATCCAAGAGCTAGGATAGGGCTCTACCTTCAGGACATATCAATTTGAGTAGGTCAATTCTATCGCTCAGATAGAAGAGTAGGATAGGAAGCAGCTACCGCCGTTTATCAGAATGATGGCTAGGATGAACTACCAACCTGGGTTAGGTCTGGGAAGCAAGAATCAAGGAATAAAGAAGAGATACCTACCTCCTCGCTACACTCCGCCTTTTGGATTGGTTTACAAACCCAAGTTTGAGGACTATCTCTCCAAGTTAACACGGAAGAGCAACCAATCGGTGAAACCAGAATCTCGACCCCACATCTCCATAACTTTCCCAGTTGGAACCTTCCAACCCTACCTAGATACTACACCTTTTGCACCTGTCGCCTTAACATGGCCATGATGTTGGATGAGCTGACTGTCAAAGATGCTACCGAAGTAGAAGATATAGCGAGAGAACAGGTTTGCACCCTATCCAACAACTCCAAAGCATCATCCAGTTGCTAGCCACTGATCCGTTGGTGGACTGAGGCTCTCACCATTGAAGTCATTCAATGTCAGGGCAAGCACAGTACAGGATAGGTTGGTCTAAGCTAGTAGTGACTAAGCATCACCCTTCTCCTTCATCTATCTCTCTTTGCTCCCAATTTAAAATCCAAATGTCAGGCCACTGTTGGCCTCCTTTTTATTTGAGTCATTTTTGTAAACAGTCATCTATTTTATCAAATGAAAATCAGATGTTTTGACTCAAAAGTCATGTTTTCAAAAACAAACATTTCATATCGACTGATGACAAAATCAGACGGACTCTTCCCCTGGAAGGCCTAATGTCCTGAAGCCAACAAAGACAAAAAAACATAAACATATTGAGCTTAAACTAATTGATTTACCAAGAAATCACCTCTGACAGGGCTACCCCTCAATAAACTCTCAGAAGTAGAGTATGACCCAGAACAGGAAGAGGAACCGCCTCAGGAGATTCTGGACCTCTTAGAACATAGTGAAGGGCTACTACAGTCAAACATGGAGGACACTGAGACAGTGAACTTGGGATCTACAGATAGTACCCAGCTAGTCAAGATCGGCACAACCATGAGCCCACAGCAGAGGGTAAACATGACCAGCTTCCTGAGAAGCTACAGTGACGTCTTCGCCTAGTCATATGCAGACATGCCCGGCCTGGACCTGGCACTGGTGGTACACAGATTGCCCCTGAACCCAGACGTCAGGCCAGTTAAGCATAAACTGAGACGGATGAGGCCCGAATGGTCATAGAAAATCAAAGAAGAAGTATAGAAGCAAATCGAAACAGGCTTCCTGACAGTAGCAACCTATCCTGAGTGGTTAGCCAACATTGTACCGGTACCCAAGAAGGACGGCAAGGTCCGAATATGCATTGACTACCGGAATCTGAATAAAGCAAGTCCTAAAGATAACTTTCCTCTCCCACACATTGACATCCAGGTCCACAATACTGCAAGGCACAAGACACTCTCATTCATGGATGGTTTCTTTGGATACAACCAGATCAGAATGATAGAAGAAGACATGAAGAAAACCTCCTTCATTACACCTTGGGGCACGTTCTGCTACAAGGTAACCCTTCGGGCTAAAAAATGTAGGGGCAACCTACCAGAGAGCCATGACTGCACTATTCCACGACATGATCCATAAGTCAACAGAAATCTATGTGGATGACATGATCGTCAAATCACCTACTGCCAGGCAGCACCCTGAAGATTTGAAGAGACTGTGACAGACTCCGAGAGTTCAGCCTGAGACTGAACCCGACCAAATGTGTCTTTGGAGCCTCATCAGGAAAGCACCTTGGCTTCATAGTCAGTAAGAGAGGCATCGAGATCGATCCAGCCAAAGCTAAGGCTATCATGAAATGCCCACTCCCCAAACTGAAAAAGAAATATGTGGGTTCCTAGGCAGAATTCAGTACATTAGCCTATTCATCTCCCAGCTCACTTTGATATGTGAGCCAATCTTCAAACATCTCTGGAAGAATGTACCTACAGTCTGGACAGCTGACTGCCAAGAAGCCTTTGACATAATAAAGCAGTATCTCCTCAATCCTCCAGTACTCTGCTACTATGCATCTCAGTGCAAGAGACCTCCATGGGGTGCATTCTGGCACAACATGATGAGACAGGCAGAACAGAGAAAGCCATCTACTACATTAGTAAGCACTTGTTAGAGTATGAAGAGCGGTTTAGCCCTTTTGAGAAAACATGTCTGGCACTGGTCTGGACTACTCAGCGTCTTCGGCACTATCTGCTTTCTTACCCAGTGAAAAAATGAATACAATTCGGTGAATCCCAAATCTATGGTTTGAGTTGAGAATCTCACAAAGTCAATGGGTTGGTTAGGTTTCCCTAATAGTCTGTCTACCCTTTCGAATGATTTTAAATTAAGTTATTTAACTTAAGGGAAGATGATAATCAAGTGCGGAAATATAGAGAAACACGCAAACCACAACAAAAGGATTTTTACATGGAAACCCTTTCAGGAAAAACCACGGGATCTAGTCCAGCCATGAAAATCCATTAAGACAAAGTAAACAAGAACTTACAAGACTCGAACTTGACTCCTTCGGACTCGACACTATGATCCTTCAGTTCTTAGTCCTCAACGCCTCAAAAATTCATCACGTACTCTCAAGTCTCGTGATCAACCACAGCCGCTTGTACACTTCTCTTTGTGTCTCAAAAATAGTCCACGATCTTCCAATCGATCTCCGTCAATGACGGCTTCGGAATCCACCAACCAAATCACTCTACCACGATCCTTCTCGGATCATTCTCTTTCGAAAAGGCTCCGGAATACTCCGGCCAAAGTGTTCTATCCAGAACGGGTTGATGGTTTTATATAAATCAATACCTAGATGGACTCCTTCAAAGGACAAGTCCAAACAAGCAAAATTGTAGCTTTAGGCTTGTAAACTCTAGGTTGAAGGAAGCTAACCAAGGGGAGGAGAGCAATAATATTCCAGAGCTTTTATGAACTCTAGAAGGAGTTAAAAACCTTCTTAATACTTCCCCAAAGTTGTTCCCCACGAACTAGAAGGGTTCTATATAAATAGCGAATCAAAAACCATGTTTTAGAAGGTGTTAATGTTGCTAAAAACTCAAAGAAGCATGAAAAAACGATTTTGGCAAGAAATCCATATCAGGGTCGACCCTCGCTTTTTCAACTCTCTGCCAATTTGCACCATACAAAATCTTCTATACCCAGGGTCGACACAAAATGGTCAGGGTCAACCCTAAGGTGCCAACCCAAATTTTAAACTTCGTTTTTGGGTCTCGTACTCTTCACAAAAGTTGTAGCTCTTTTTGACGCGGTCATTTTGACATATTATGAAGAAAAATCAGAGTTATGGTTTGTGAGATACACCTTAAACAAGCAACCTTGGTTTTTTTAAAAATTTCAAATTTTAAAACAAGTTTTGCACTATTTTTCTCATCACCTAGGGTCCGTATGGTTAGTCTAGGTCACTTACCACCTAAGGCATCATGTTGCGATAATTCTAAGTCAAATCCCACCTATGGTAGTATGGTATCTAGGTCACTTACCATCCTATGAAGGAGATGATCAACCGAGACTTTAACGGGTCTTCTTCGGTCTTCAAACTTCACTTGTCGTGGATGCTTGAAGGCAGCGACACAAGATATACACCTAGACACCTAGACTCACTTGTTTTGACACAGGAATATGTCAATACAAAAACTTGGACTTTATAGTCTCCCCCTTTGGCAATTTCGTGGCAAAACCCAAAACCAAACTGAAGTACATGACTTGACACAAACTCACCCAAACACATCAAAACGGTGAATTAGGACATTACATGATTTCAACACTCTTACATGACATCAATTGACAAATCATCTTAAATAGATACACTGAAGCTCTTGTCAAGGAAATTCTTTCTGCTACAACCCTGCACCTGCACATGCTCATAAACAAAACACCCAGTGAAGCATGTGTGGAATATGAAAATAAGTAATCACAGGTGAAGCCAAGTAATCACAGGTGAAGCAAGGAATGTACTGAATGAGGGAAATACTACCCTAATATTCTCCCCCTTTTTGGCACAATTGCCAAAGGAAGGCAGGAAGCCAATTTTAAAAAAAAATATACCAATTTAATAAAAGTGAAATATTAAGGCAACCACAGTACAACCAATCAAAACAGACAATGAGGGACTAAAAACTGGGGAACGAGATAGAAATATAACGCACAAACTCCCCCTCAACAACTCAAGCACAGAACTCCCTCTCAACAACTCACCCTGATCTTCTCCCCCTAAGATCAAGGATACCACCAAAAATATGGCCCCTATGCTAGAAAGGCCTATGCCAAAAGAAAGAAACACACACAAAAAATATTACAAAAAATATCATGTGCCACACAAACATGCATCAAAAGCATTCCAAGCAGTAGTAAATTAAAATTACAAATCCAATGAAAAACATGATTAGTTAGTCCGACTGAGGATACCCATCTAACTAAATCTCATGGAATGCTAAAGCATAGCCAATTCACTTAGACACATTTAGTGAACAGTTCAAAAGTGAAGCATTGTGTGTAGTGGTGGTCTGACAAGATACTAGATCAAGGTTTCTTTCCCTTTCCAAGGGTATGACATTAACCACTAAGGGGACTCCCGAAGACATACATCTTAGAAGTCAAACCTAGTTAGATCCAGATATGATGATTTTTTACATTTTAGTTCTCCTTTATCCATTTTATTTGACTCAATATTTTTCTTTTATTTTTGGTCAAATACCTCCAGTTTGTAAGATTTCTTTTGATGATATTTATCTGATCATATCTTTTCATGCAATGGTGGCTTTCACACTATCTAGGTAGGTAGTCCTGGCTATTAGCAGCAGGGGCTTTCACTCTAGTGATCCAAATAGATACTTACTATCCGCCTAGGTAGCCATTTCATACTGTTTGCATCTAATAGTGACTTTCACACTATCCCAGTAGGTAGCCCTTTTCATTGCAACAATTTTAGCTCATGGAGGATACACAAAATGGGGATGACTAACAAAATGGTCATTCTATATTGGTCATCCAAGGTCACACTATTGGGATAAGTCATACACCTATAGATTGGAAAATAGACCTCTAAATAGAATCAGTCAGAGTGCATGTGAAATTTGTGAAGCATACACACGAATAAGTCTCTAACTGTTCAAGATTAAACCGGTCTAATTTTCAGCCTAACCAAGAGACTATGCAGGTGATATATCTTCAATCAGTAACAAACTCATATTCAACCCTAGACAAGTATAGAAATAAAGATCACACAAGGAATGCAGATCATACAAGTCAAACAGGGGCAACGTGAAAAAAATGTTTTTGGATTTTATGGTTTTTCAATGTTTTTGGATTTTTCAAAATAAAGAAAACAGAAAAACATACCAAAGCAAATAAACACTAGTAAAAAGAAAAACTACTAGTATACACATATAGCATAGCACTAGGATAAGATATATCACTAACAGCACACCTTAGGCTATGACAGGCACGGGCTAAGTGAAGCCCTTCAAGTCTTCCTTTCTCCCCCAAACGGTTTTAGAAGTTTGATTGACCCTTTGGTCTCTAACCATTTTAGTTGAGATAGGTATGACCTTTTGCCTCTTCCTCCTGTTCCTCCTTTTCCAGGATTGAGTCCTAGAATTATGGCGGGCATTATGATTCTCCATGTTACCTCCTCTATATCTAGCATGAGGAGTGTCATAAACATGCCACTGTCTAGAGTTGTGAGCCATCTTCATTACATCTTCACTCAACTCCTAGACTTCTCCACTAGGACCTCAACTCTCCTTTGAAGATTCTCATTAAAGTTGTTGTGATTCTCAACATCATGATTGGGCATTCTTTGAAGTTTAGGACATCGAGGCTTAATATGACCCTTCACTCCACATTTATGACATGTAGGAATGAATTTCTGAGTTGAAGGGTCTTTCTCTTTAGCAGAAGGGCGCCTTTTAGCACTAGGCTCAGTGGTCGAGGTGGCTGGAGTTCCCTTCTCATCTCCACACCTCTGATTTTGCTCAAGATCAGCCAACTTGATTTCAATACTTGTGTTTTCATCAAGAGAAACATGTAAATCAGATTCAAGTAGCTGAGTCCTGGCAAGAAAGGAAGCCTTCTCTTCCTCAAGCTGTGACACAAGATCTCTCAACCCTGAAGCCACTTGGTCTAAGGCATCTTTTTCCATTTCAATAGATTTGATCTTTTTGGACATGGAAAACTGAACCTTTTTCAACTTTAGGCATTCCTGAAATAGTTCATCATAGGCTGCCTCAAGCTCTCCCTCAGAATCTAAGTCATTCTGAGTCTCATCATCCTCCTCACCATCACTAGGTTGTTGGTTACTCACAGCATTTGAAGAGGATTTCTCAATCCCAGATAAGGATGCAGTGAAGACCACATAACCCCTAGTCTCCTCACAAGAAGAACTATCTGATTCCTCAGATTCAGATTCACTGCCATCCCTTGCCTTGCCCTTAAATCTTTTCTTATTGGATCATTTAGCGGCAATATGGCCATAGCCTTGGCATTCATAGCATTGAACACCTTGGGATTTCCTGTCCACACTTTTAAAATGTTTCTTGTTTTCAAAGTGCTTGGACTTGGGCTTTTCAGGGGATTTCTGTCCTTTCGGATTAAATCTCTTATTAAGTTTCAAAAATTTTCTAAATTTCTTTGCAAATAAAGCCAACTCTTCTTCTTCCTTCTTAGAGTCACTATCTGAACCATTTATGGATTCCTTGACGGACTTCAAGGCAATGGATTTTGGTTTCTTAGATGGGTTTAAATTTAACTCATAGGTTTGGAGAGAACCAACCAAATCTTCAAGTTTGAGAGCATCAATATTTTTGCTCTCCTCAATGGCGGTAACCTTAGATCGAAATCTCTCAGGTAGAGATCTCAAAATTTTCCTAACAATTTTGGACTCTGGAATTCTTTCCCCTTGATTGAAGCTAGAATTGACAATGTCACTCAGATTGGCATAAAAACTATCAAAAGTTTCATTATCATCCATCATCAACTTTTCAAACTTAGAGGTCAACAATTGAAGTTTGGAGATCTTGACAGTTGTAGTCCCTTCAAGGGTGATTTGAAGAATGTCCCATGCGTCCTTCGAAGTGTCACATATAGAAATACGTCGAAATTCTTCAAGTGTGAAGCAGCGAAGATTGCATTTAGACCCTTACTGTTCCATCTACAACTCTCAAGCTCTACATTGGTCCATTCAGAAGATGGTTTAGGGATGGTCTGGTCATTTATGGTCTTTGTTGGATGGGTCCAACCTTGTTCAATGGAGAACCATACTCTCTCATCTAGTGATTTTAGAAACGCTCTCATTCGAGCTTTCCAATAGGCATAATTATTCCCATTAAACAATGGGGGACAAGAGATGGATCCTCCCTCTCTTTGGAGATTCATATTCACCAAAAAGAATGAGACAAGACCACACTAAAAAGTTAGTGAACCCGCTCTGATACCAATTGAAAAAATGAATACAATTCAGTGAATCCCAAATCTATGGTTTGAGTTGAGAATCTCACAAAGTCAAGGGCTTGGGTAGGTTTCCCTAATAGTCTGTCTACCCTTTTGAATGATTTTAAATTAAGTTATTAAACTCAAGGGAAGATGATAATCAAGTGCGGAAATATAAAGAAACACGCAAACCACAACACAAGGATTTTTACGTGGAAACCCTTCAGGAAAAACCACAGGACTTAGTCCAGCCATGAGAATCCACTAAGACAAAGTAAACAAGAACTTACAAGACTCGAACTCGACACCACGATCCTTCAGTTCTTAGTCCTCCGCGCCTCGAAAAGTCATCACGTACTCTCAAGTCCCGTGATCAACCGCAGTCGCTTGTACTTCTCTTTGTGTCTCAAAAACAGTCAACGATCTTCCAATCGATCTCCGTCAATGACTGCTTCGGAATCCACCGACCAAATTACTCTACCACGATCCTTCTCGGATCGATCTCCTTCAGAAAGGCTCCGAAATACTCCGGCCAAGGTGTTCTATCAAGAATGAGTTGATGGTTTTATATAAATCAATACCTAGATGGACTCTTTCAAAGGACAAAGCCAAACAAGCAAAATTGTAGCTTTAGGCTTGCAAATTCTAGGTTGAAAGAAGCTAACCAAGGGGAGGAGAACAATAATATTTCAGAGCTTTTATGAACTCTAGAAAGAGTTAAAAACCTTCTCAATACTTCTCCAAAGTTGTTCCCCATGAACTAGAAGGGTTCTACATAAATAGGGAATAAAAAACCATGTTTTAGAAGGTGTTAAAGTTGCTAAAAACTCAAAAAAGCATGAAAAACCGATTTTGGCAAGAAATCCATATCAGGGTCGACCCATGGGGCACATTCGATCGACCGGATGGTGCCTTTCGGTCGACCGGATGGTCCTCAGGGTCGACCCTCACTTTTTCAACTCTCTGCCAATTTGCACCATACAAAATCTTCTATACCCAGGGTCGACCCAAAATGGTCAGGGTTGACCCTGAGGTGCCAACCCGAATTTTAAACTTCATTTTTGGGTTTTGTACCCTTCACAAAAGTTGTAGCTCTTTTCGACACGGTCGTTTTGACATATTAAAGAGCAAAATCAAAGTTACGGTTTGTGAGATACACCTTAAACAAGTAACCTTGGTGTTTTAAAAAATTTCAGATTTTAAAACAAGTTTTGCACTGTTTTTCTCATCACCTAGGGTCCGTATGGTTAGTCTAGGTCATTTGCCACCTAAGGCATCATGTTAGGATAAGTCTAAGTCAAATCCCACCTATGGTAGTATGGTATCTGGTCACTTACCATCCTATGAAGGAGATGATCAACCGAGACTTTAACGGGTCTTCTTCGGTCTTCAACTTCACTTGTCGTGGATGCTTGAAGGCCGCGACACAAGATATACACCTAGACACCTAGACTCACTTGTTTTGACACCGGAATATACCAATACAAAAACATGGACTTTACACCCAGTAATCCTGATCTCCCGGATGGACCCACTCAAGTACTTACTGGAAAAGCTAGATACCACTGGAAGGACTACCCAATGGCTTATGATGTTGTCTGAATTTGACATCACATACATGACTTAGAAGTCAATCAAGGGGTAGGCGATAGTAGATCACCTTGCCCACAGTCCAACACAAGACTATGTTGCAGTACATAATCAATTTCCGGACGAAGTCATCCTGTATGCAGAAATAGAAGAAGAGCAATACTCTGGCTGGGAGTTATACTTCGACAGAGCCGCTAACAGTTATAGGCATGGGGCAGGAGCAGTCCTAATCTCACCTAAGGGAGCACACATCCCTATCTCAGTCAAGCTGAAATTCAGATGCTCAAACAACAAAGCAGAATATGAGGCATGCATAGCCGGACTGGAAGAAGCCCTGGACGTTGGGATCGAGGAGGTTGACGTCTACGGTAACTCGTCTTTGGTAATCTGTTAGGCAAATAAATCTTGGGCCAGCGAAGAAGCGAGGCTAGTCCCATACTTAGCCTACCTCAACGTGCTAATCACTCAATTCAGAAGAATCAGCTTCAATCACTGGTCTAGGAACCACAACAGATTCGTCGATGCACTGGTCACTCTCGCTTCCATGGTCCAGATCCTCGCAGGCATCATGCTCTGGCCAATCGAGATTCAGTAGCAGGATCAACCTGCCTACTGCTTTCAGATTGAAGAGGTATCAGACAACAAGCCTTGGTATGCAGACATCAAGTAATACCGCGAGGATGGGACCTTCCCACTCGATGCTACCAAAACAGATCGCCAAGCGATCAAAAGACTGGTCATTCAGTTTATCCTCTCCAGAGGAATCTTGTACAAAAGGTCGTCAAACCTGCTTTGGCTTAGATGCCTAGATACCAGTGAAGCTGCACAGGTAGTCAAAGAAGTTCACAGAGGAACTTGCGGCCCACATATGAACGGGTAAATGTTGTCAAAGAAAATACTCAGACTGGGCTGCTACTGGTCCACAAAGGAATCAGACTATTGCAAGCATGCATAGAAGTGCCACCAATGTCAAATCTATGCTGACAAAGTTAATGCACCGCCAACCAGGCTACATAACCTTACTGCTCTTTGGCCATTCCCAACTTGGGACATCGATGTCATCGGACCCATAGCTCCGAAAGCATTAAACGGACATCGATTCATCCTGGTTGCAATAGATTACTTTATAAAATGGATCGAGGTAGCCTCTTATGCCAACGTCACAGCCACAGTGGTTCAGAGCTTTCTAAAATAGGATATCATTTGTCAATATGGGGTCCCATATGAGATTGTAACTGACAATGATATCAACTTCTGCAACAAAGGGATGACTGATCTCTGTCAAAAATTCAAGATCCAACATCACAACTCTAATGGTGTAGTTAAATCTGCCAACAAGAACATGAAGAAAATCATAGAGAAGATGGCAACCAATTACTCTGCCTGACATGAGATGCTATCATATGCTCTAATGGCCTACAGAACGTCCATCCGAACTTCAACTGGGGAAACAACATTCTCTCAGGCATATGGTGTAGAAGCAGTTTTCCCCATCAAAGTACAAATTCCATCACTTTGGGTGCTAATGGAAGCAGAACTCTTAGAGGCAGAATGGGTATTGACCCGGTATGAGCAGTTGAATCTAATTTAAGAGTGGTAATTGAAAGCCATCAATCACTCTCAGGCCTATCAAAGGCGCATGGCTCGGGTATTCAACAAGAAAGTCAAGCCTCAAAGAATTGAGATCGGTGACCTGGTTTTCTGGAAGATATTGCCAAACCACCCTGACCCAAGGGGCAAATTCACCTCCAAATATGAAGGCCCATAGATTGTCCAAGACAAATTCTCAAACGTCGCCCTTTGACTCAGACGTATGGATGATGAAGACCTCCTAGAGCCCCAACATGAACAAAGTTAAATTGTACTACGCTTAGGGTCTAGATCTGATAGGCACTTTGCACTTGTAGTTTCTCTAGAAAAAGACAGGAGGCCATCCTTGGCACACTCCTTATCCCCAGTAAATGTAAACCCATTTTACAAATCAATAAAATCTGCTAATTAGCCCCTTGAGCCTTGTAAAGTACATATTTTTGTATTGGCAAATTCCGGTGTAAAAAAAAGTGAGTCTAGGTGTCTAGGAGTGGTTCTTATGTCATTGTCGTCAAGCATCCACGACAAGTGAAGTTGAAGCGTGTTGAAGAATCGCTTGATCCACTCGGATGATCATTTCCTTTATAGGATGGTAAGTGACCTAGATACCATGTGACCATAGGTGGGATTTGACCTAGAATAATCCTAACATGATGCCTTAGGTGGTAAGTGTCCTAGTCTAACCATACGGACCCTAGGTGATGAGATAAACAGTGCAAAACTTGTTTTAAAATTCTGAAATTTTTTGAAGTTTTTCAAAAAACCAAGGTTACTTGATTTGGGCATATCTCCCAAAGCGTACATCAAATTTTGCTCTATAATATGTCAAATCGACCGTGTCGAAAAGAGCTACAACTTTCTTGAAGGTATCAAGAGCTGAAAATGAAGTTTTAAAATTATTTTTAGCCTCTGGGTCGACCAAGACCGTTTTGGGTCGACCTTGAATAAGCCCTGATTTGTATGGTGAATTTGGGCAGAGAGTTGAAAAAACTTGGGTCTACCCATGGGGATCATCCAGTCGACCGAAGTGTACACTTTGGTCGGTCAAACCATCTCCATGGGTCGACCCTAATATGCGAGTTTTGCTAATGCGACTCCTTTGCTTGCCTCTTTGGTTTTCAACCTATTTTAGCAACTTCTAAACACTGTTTTTGGGTCTCTATATATTGTGAACCCTTCCACTTCGTGGAGTACAACCTTGGGAGTGAGTAGAGAGGTTTTTTAAGTTTCTCCAGATGTTATAAATCCTATGGAAATTATTTTTCTGAACCCCTTTTGTTAGTGTATTCAACCTAGAGTTTGCAAGCCCAAAGCTCCATATTAGCTTGTTTGGACTTGTCCTTTGATGGAGTTCATCTAGGTATTGATTCGTATCAAACCATCAACCCGTTCTGGATAGAACACCTTGGTCGGTGTATCCCAGAGCCTTTTTGAAGCAGATCAATTCGAGAAGGATCGTGGTAGAGTGATTTGGTCGGTGGAATCCGAAGCCGTCATTGACAGAGATCGATCGGAAGATCGTTGAGACATAAAGAGAAGTACAAGTGGCTGCGGTTGATCACGGGACTTGAGAGTACATGGTGACTTTTCGAGGCGTGAAGGACTAAGAATTGAAGGATCATGGTGTCGAGTCTGAAGGAGTCAAGTTTGAGTCTTGAAAGTTTTTATTTACTTTATCTTAGTAGATTCTCATGGCTAGACTAGGTCCTGTGGTTTTTCCCATAAGGGTTTCCACGTAAAAATCCTTGTGTTGTGGTTTGCTTGGTATTCTATTTCCGCACTTAAAGTACATCATCCCTTAAGTTAATAATTTAATTGTTAAAAATATAAAAATGGTAGATAGACTGGTAGGGAGCCCTAACCATCCCCTCGAACTTGTAGATTCTCAACTCAAACATAGATTTGAGGTTCACCGATTTGATTTTTTATTTGGTATCAAAGCAAGTTCACTTACTTTTTAGTGTGATCTTGTCTCATTTTTTCGGTGAATATGAATCTCCAAAGAGAGGGAGGATCCATCTCTTGTCCCCCATTATTTTATGGGAATAATTATGCCTACTGGAAAACTCAAATGAGAGCGTTTCTTAAATCATTAGACGAGAGAGTATGGTTCTCCATTGAACAAGGTTGGACCCATCCAACAAAGACCATAAATGACCAGACCATCCCTAAACCTTCTTTTGAATTGACCAATGTAGAACTTGAAAGTTGTAAATGGAATAGTAAAGGTCTAAATGCAATCTTTGCCGCTGTCACACTTGAAGAATTTCGACGTATTTCTAAATGTGACACTTCGAATAAGGTATGGGACATTCTTCAAATTACCCATGAAGGGACTACAACTGTCAAGATCTCTAAACTTCAATTGCTGACCTCTAAGTTTGAAAAATTGATGATGGATGATAATGAAACTTTTGATAGTTTTTATGCCAATCTGAGTGACATTGTCAATTCTAGTTTCAATCTAGGAAAGAGAATTCCAGAGTCCAAAATTGTGAGAAAAATTTTGAGATCTCTACCTGAGAGATTTCGATCAAAGGTTACCGCCATCGAGGAGAGCAAAAATGTTAATGCTCTCAAACTTGAAGAGTTGGTTGGTTCTCTCCAAACCTATGAGTTAAATCTGAACCCATCAAAGAAACCAAAATCTATTGCCTTGAGTTCCGTCAAGGAATCCATAGATGATTTAGATAGTCACTCTAAAGATGAAGAAGAAGAGTTGGCTTTGTTTGCTAAAAAATTCAGAAAATTTTTGAAACTGAATAAGAGATTTAATTGGAAAGGACAAAAATCTTTTGAAAAGCCCAAGTCTAAGCACTTTGAAAATAAGAAACATTTTAAAAGTGTGGACAAGAAATCCCAAGGTGTTCAATGCTATGAATGCCAAGGCTATGGCCATATTACCGCTGAATGCTCCAATAAGAAAAGATTTAAGGGCAAGGCAAGGGATGACAGTAAATCTGAATCTGAGGAATCAGATAGTTCTTCTTCTGAGGATACTAGGGTTATGTGGCCTTCACTGCATCCTTATCTGGGATTGAGGAATCTTCTTCAAATGCTGTGAATAACCAACACTGTAATGATGGTGAGGTGGATGGTGAGAGTCAGAATGACTCAGATACTGAGGAAGACTTTGAGGCAACCTATGATGAACTATTTCAGGAATGCCTAAAGCTGAAAAAGGTTCAGTTTTCCATCTCCAAAAAGGTCAAATCTATTGAAATGGAATAAGATGCCTTAGACCAAGTGGCTTCAGGGTTGAGAGCTCTTGTGTCATAGCTTGAGGAAGAGAAGGCTTCACTCCATGCTAAGACTCAGCTACTTGAATCTTATTTACATGTTTGTCTTGATGAAAAGATAAGTCTTGAAATTAAGTTGGCTGATCTTGAGCAAAATCAGAGGTGTGGAAATGTGAAGGGAACTCCATCCACCTCAAACACTAAGCCTGGTGCTAAAAGGCCCCCTCCTGCTAAAGGGAAAGACCCTTCGACTCAGAAATTCATTCCTACATGTCATAAATGTGGAGTGAAGGGTCATATTAAGCCTCGATGTCCTAAACTTTGAAGAATGCCCAATCATGGTTTTAAGAACCACAATAACTTTAATGGGAATCTTCAAAGGAGATTTGAGGTCCTAGTGGAGAAGTCTAGAAGTTTGTGTGAAGATGTGATGAAAATTGCTCATAACTCTAGATAGTGGCAAGGTCATGACACTCCTCATTCTAGATATAGAGGAGGTAACATGGAGAACCATAATACCCGCCATAATTTTAGGACTCAATCCTGGAAAAGGAGGAACAGGAGGAAGAGGCAAAAGGTCATACCTACCTTAACTGAAACGGTTAAAGACCAAATGGTCAATCAAACTTCTAAAACCGTTTGGGTGAGAAAGGAAGACCTGAAGAGCTTCACTTAGCCCGTGCCTGTCATAGCCTAGGGTGTGCTATTAGTGTTTTATCTTGTCCTAGTGCTATGCTATTTGTGTATACTAGTAGTCTTCTTTTTTACTAGTGTTTATTTGCATTGGTATGTTTTTCTGTTTTATTTATTTTGAAAAATCCAAAAACATTGAAAAACCATAAAATCCAAAAAGATTTTTTTTTGTTGCCCTTGTTTGACTTGCATGATCTGCATTCCTTGTATGATCTTTATTTCTATACTTGTCCAGGGTTGAACATGAGTTTGTTGCTGATTGAGGATCTATCACCTTTATAGTCTCTTGGTTAGGATGAAAATTAGACCAGTTTTATCTTGAGCAGTTAGAGACTTATTCATGTGTGTATGCTTCACAAATTTCACATGCACTCTGACTGATTCTATTGAGAGGTATATTTTCCAATCTGTAGGTATATGGCTTATCTCAATAGTGTGGCCTTGGATGACAAATCTAGAATGACCATTTTGTTAGTCAGCCCCATTTTGTGTATCCTCTATGAGCTAAAATTGTTGCAATGAAAAGGGCTACCAACTGGGATAGTCTGAAAGTCACTATTGGATGCAAACAGTATGAAATGGCTGCCTAGGCGAATAGTAGGTATCTATCTGGGTCACTAGAGTGAAAGCCCCTGCTGCCAATAGCCAGGACTACCTACCCGAATAGTGTGAAAGCCATCATTACATGAAAAGATATGATCAGGTAAAGATCATCAAAAGAAATCTTACAATGTTTAGAGGTATTTGACAAAAAAAAAAAAAAGAATATTGAGTCAAATAAAATGGAAAAGAAGCACCAAAATGTAAAAAATCAATATATTTGGATCTAACTAGGTTTGACTTCTAAGATTTATGTCTTCAGGAGTCCCCATAGTGGTTAATGTCATATCCTTGGAAAGGGAAAGAAACCTTTATCTAGTATCTAGTCAGACCACCACTACACACAATGCTTCACTTTTGAACTGTTCACTAAATGTGTCTAAGTGAATTGGCTATAATTTAGCATTCTGTGAGATTTAGTTAGATGAGTATCCTCAGTCGGACTAACTAATCATGTTCTTCATTGGATTTTTAATCTTCTATTACCACTGCTTGGAATGCTTTTGATGCATGTTTGTGTGGCACATGATATATATTTTTTTGTTTCTTTTTGTTTGACATGGACCTTTCTAGCATAGGTGCCCTGTTTTTTGTGGTATCCTTGATCTTAGGGGGAAGATCAAGTTGAGTTGTTGAGGGGGAGTTCTGTGTCTGAGTTGTTGAGGGAGAGTTTGTGATTTATATTTCTATCTCGTTCCCCGCTCTTTAGTCCCTCATTGTCTGTTTTTGATTGGTTGTACTGTGGTTGCCTTGATATTTCACTTTTGTTAAATTGATATATTTTTTTTTTGAATATTGGCTTCCTGCCTTCCTTTGGCAATTGTGCCAAAAAGAGGGAGAATGTTAGGGTAGTATTTCCCCAGTTCAGTACATTCCTTGCTTCACCTGTGATTACTTATTTTCATATTTCACATATGCTTCACTAGGTATTTTGTTTTTGAGCATGTGCAGGTGCAAGGTTGTAGCAGATAAATTTTCTTGACAAGTGCTTCAGTGTATTGATTTAAGATGATTTGTCAATTGATGTCATGTAAGAGTGTTGGAGTCATGCAATGTCCTAATTCACCGATTTGATGTGTTTGGGTGAGTTTGTGTCAAGTCATGTACTTCAGTTTGGTTTTACCACGGAATTGTCAAAGGAGGGAGATTGTAAAGTACATGTTTTTGTATTGGCATATTCCGGTGTCAAAACAAATGATTCTAGGTGTCTAGGAGTGGTTCTTGTGTCATTGCCGTCAAGCATCCACGACAAGCGAAGTTGAAGCGTGTTGAAGAATCGCTTGATCCACTCAGAAGATCATTTCCTTTAGAGGATGGTAAGTGACCTAGATGCCATGTGACCATAGGTGAGATTTGACCTAGAATAATCTTAACATGATGCCTTAAGTGGTAAGTGTCCTAGTCTAACCATACGGACCCTAGGTGAAGAGATAAACAGTACAAAACTTGTTTTAAAATTCTGAAATTTTTTAAAACACAAAGGTTGCTTGTTTTGGGCATATCTCTCAAATCATAGCTCAGATTTTGCTTTATAATATGTCAAATCGACCACATCAAAAAGTACTACAAATTTTGTGAAGGGATAGAGAGCTGAAAACGAATTTTTAAAATTTTTTTTAGCCTCTGGGCGACCCAGACCGTTTTGGGTCGACCCTAAATAGGCCCTAATTTGTATGGTGAATTTGGGTAGAGAGTTGAAAAAACTTGGGTTTACCCATGAGGATCATCTAGTCGATCGAAGTGTACACTTTGGTCGACTGAACCATCTCCATGGGTCGACCCTAATATGCGAGTTTTGCTAATGCGACTCCTTTGCTTGCCTCTTTGGTTTTCAACCTATTTTAGCAACTTCTAAACACTGTTTTTGAGTCTCTATATATTGTGAACCCTTCCACTTCGTGGAGTACAACCTTGGGAGTGGGTAGAGAGGTTTTTAAGTTTCTCCAGAGGTTATAAATCCTATGGAAATTATTTTTCTCAACCCCTTTTGTTAGTGTATTAAACCTAGAGTTTGCAAGCCCAAAGCTTCATATTAGCTTGTTTGGACTTGTCCTTTGATGGAGTCCATCTAGGTGTTGATTCTTATCAAACCATCAACCTGTTCTAGATAGAACACCTTGACCGGAGTATTCCAGAGCCTTTTTGAAGGAGATCGATCCAAGAAGGATCGTGGTTGAGTGATTTGGTCGGTGGAATCCAAAGCCGTCATTGACGGAGATCGATCGAATGATCGTGGACTGTTTTCGAGACACAAAGAGAAGTACAAGTGGCTACGGTTGATCATGAGACATGAGAGTACGTGGTGACCTTTCGAGGCATGGAGGACTAAGAACTGAAGGATCATGGTGTCGACTCCGAAGGAGTCAAGTTCGAGTCTTGTAAGTTCTTGTTTACTTTGTCTTAGTGGATTCTCATGGCTGGACTAGGTCCCGTGGTTTTTCCCGGAAGGGTTTCCACGTAAAAATCCTTATGTTGTGGTTTGCTTGGTTTTCTATTTTCGCACTTAAAGTACATCATCCCTTAAGTTAATAATTTAATTATTAAAAACATAAAAATGGTAGATAGACTTATAGGAAGCCCTAACCATCCCCTCGAACTTGTAAATTCTCAACTTAAACATAGATTTTAGGTTCACCGATTTGATTTTTCAAGCCTAATAGACCTTCTTTCATTGCACCTTTTCAAGGAAACCCTCTATTGCCAATCTACGGCATTTGCCTGAACTATGTCATGACCTGATCCTACAAAGAGTACATAGGCAACCTGACAAATCAGGTGCGGTCATGAAAATGAGATCATACCTCCCCAACTCTCTCTCTCCCATGAAATCAACTCCTCCCCAGAAGAGTCACATATCCCCTCAACTCCCCCGAGCAGAGTCAAAACACCCCCAGTGGAACCAACGCCTCTCTAAAGACCTCTCCCCATAGAGTCCAGTGGAGCAAAATTCCTCTCAACTTTCCCAGACGATTCGGCCCTCAAGGGTACAAAGTTTCCATCAAAAGAAAACCCAAAATAGAAGTTGAAACATTTTTAAAAGTCAAAGACTCCCCACAAAGACAATCTCTCCGGACTCTTTCCCCAGTAAAAAAACCTTTCAGGGACAACCTCTCCTGAAAGATAATCTCCGAACAAAGACAACGTCTCTCTCCTCAGTAGAGACAACCTCTCTCACCCCTCAGCAGAGACAACCTCTCTCGAATTCCCCAGCGGAGCCAAAAAAAAAACTCTCCACCAGGAATCCCAAAACTATATATCTTCAACGAGAGAACTCCTCAGGAGTGTGAAAATCAACTATGACAAAACAAAATCTCCGAGGGAGTGCACATCAACTACAATAGGAGAGATCTCAGGGTGTCCCAAACTTCGGTCTCCCAGCCTATATTTCGTCCTACTTTGAGTCCTTCTAGATCCTCTAGAAGCTACAAGTGCAAGTGCAATATCACATCTATATCCTCAACAGAAATATAGTCTCTATAAAACCCCAGAGGAGGGACATTCAGGGCAATGATAGGAGAAGTCCAATTTTCAATTCGCGGGCATGAATGAATACCGGCATCGGCCTCATTGCGTAAAAATCACGCGACCCCAGACCTAGTCTTGTGACTAGGGACAAAAAAGGGACAAAAATCAACCAGTTTCGCAAGCATGAGGAAACCAGCAATGGCCTTATCGTGCAAAAATTATGCGAACCCCATGACTTGTTCATTCCAAGGGTAAAAAAGGAGGAAAAGCTGAAGAGCAGTTGGCAGCAGTCAGTCTAGTTGGATAAGCCCCCTGCAGCAGTCCCAGCAGATCGAACTGAGAAACAGGTTTTCAGGCAGTAGTCTCCAGTACATGCCATGATTCCCCAAGCACATAGTTATCAGCCTTCAACAAGGATATCCCCAACTAAAGTCTAGACTCC
Source organism: Tetracentron sinense (assembly GCA_015143295.1). Classification (NCBI taxonomy): domain Eukaryota; kingdom Viridiplantae; phylum Streptophyta; class Magnoliopsida; order Trochodendrales; family Trochodendraceae; genus Tetracentron; species Tetracentron sinense. The sequence goes on from CM026554.1 coordinate 17,582,181, forward strand.
AACCAACAGATCCCCAGTAGCGATCTATAATGATGTCACATTCCCCAACAGATCTTCAGAAGCTCTTTCCCATTGTTCTCTACAAGCACTCTCCCTAGCAAGAGTGTAGAAGCGTCCAAAATGCTTCCTAGCAAGTGTCCCCCTAGCCACTGGGTCATACTCCACTCTCCGAGAGTGAAAGACAGATTACAAAATCCCCAAGCCCTGACAAAGGAAATTCCTGGCAAATCTAAAAAGCTAAGCTAAGTTTTCTGTTTGTCAAAATCAAAAATTTTTGCAAAAGTCTAACACTTTTCTAAATTTTTTTTCAAAGCTAGACCTTTCGGTATCCAGACCTGGTTATACAAACTTGCACTGAGTAGCCCCGGTAAGGCAAAGCAGAAGAACCTGACACCATGCATCCCCGTAGGTCGCAATCAGTAGAGTCATGGGAAAGCATCCTCGCATTTATCCCCTGCATGACATCACTCTGCATAGCATCACACCCCTATAACCAAACTCTTCAACATCAACTCAATCAAAATCGCAAGCCTCTCGGCCATTTCAAATCAATCCGGCTAGTGCCTCTTAGACATATCGCAACTCTTTTTCGATACCCTCGTGTGTCTTCAACATCCTGTGTGCTCCTTGACAACCTCGTCATTCCGTAGCATTACCTCCTACATATCTTCCTCTTCGACACCCCGTGTGTCTCGACATCCTGTGTGCTCCTTCACAATCTCGTCATACTGCAGCATTACCTCCTATATGTCACCTCTTCGACACCCCTATATGTCCCCGACATCCTGTGTGCTCCTTGACAATCGGGTCATACCGCAGCATTACCTCCTGCATGTCACCTCTTCGACACCCCCATGTGTCCCCGACATCCTTGTGCTCCTTGACAATCGGGTCATACCGCAGTATTACCTCCTACATGTCACCTCTTCGACATCCCCGTGTGTCCCCGACATCCGATATGCTCTTTGAAAATCTTGTCATACCATAGCATTACCTCCTGCATGTCACCTCTTCAATACCCCCATGTGTCTTCGACATCTTGTGTGCTCCTTGACAATCTCGTCATACCGCAGTATTACTTCTTGCATGTCCCTCTTGTTATACCCTATGTGTTATCGACACCCTAGGCATCTTTTGATTGATTTGATCAAATCGCTCCGACTAGCACCTTAAGGCTATGACATCCCTGTATTCATCAAACCCCAGTGAGTAGACCGAACTACTTGCTCTTCCCCAGCAGTGCCCAAGCCACTTCATTGCACTCACCTTTTTTGCACTACATGCATACATGTCATCGTACTGCATCCCCAAGATCCAATCTCGGGCAAAGAGGGGCAGCTGTAAGCATCAAATTTTTACACCCATGTCTAACCATGGTTAAGGCCTTTTAATAATGGTTACCCCTTGCCAAGTCCCCTAAACCCTAGGTAAACCTCTAGTCAAGTCTTAGGCCTCACCCTGAGTCGAACCCTAGAAAACCCTAGAACCAAGCCCTAACCTCAGGTAAACTCTAGCTTAACCCTAGGTAAGCCCTATGGCTTAATCTTAGGTAAACCCCCAGTTGACTTTAAACCCTAAGGAGAACCCTAAGTCAAAACCCTAGCCTTTGATAACCTTAAACCGAAGCCCTAGCCTAACCCTAGAGCCCTTAGGGCTTAAACCCTAAGTCCAAGGCCCCTAGGGCCTGAACCCTTAAACATGGGCTCATGAGGCCCAAAAACCCTAAAAAAACCAAACCCCATTACTGTATGTGCTTGGGCCAGGCCCAATTTATTCAAATCTCAGTTTGGTGGTAGGTGATCTACTGCCATTAAATTTTGGCCTAATTTGGCAATAGCAGTAGATCATCTACCACCATTACCTGGAACTTGTGTTTGCAGTCTGCGTGACCCCCCTACACACTCCACCCTTCACCTCAGCTCCCTCATTCGACCTTTACAAGGTCCAGCCACCTCTCAGGCCTTCCCCTTAATCCCCATTAGGTCCCCAAGGTTCTCCCCTATAAATCCACAACCCCCATAACCGTGTAACCATCTCTAAAAACTCCCAAGTGAAGCCTTGTTGCAAAACCAAGGCCCTCCCTTTGTCCAAAAACCTTGGAGATACCCTCCTGAGTTCCCTTACCACTCCCATCTTCTCCTCTTCGACTGAGCAACACCCTCACAGTGATGCACCACCAGTGTCGCAGCACCACCACTTAGCAGAAAGCAGAGCATTAGGGTAGGGCATCCCCTACCTCCTTTTGTGTTTTTTTGCATTACTTGTGAGCCCTTGGTCATCTCCAGGGGACATTTTTTATTTATTGTTGTTGCTTATATTGGTTCAAACCCAACACAGGGGATTCCCCCACCTTCTTCATAGGTGTGGGGAACCCCTATGGATACAAGCCTATCCTTGTGCCTCTCAGACCCTCACCATACTAACTGGGGGTCCCTCAGTTCATGAGGGAACCCCTGGTAGCATAGGTACACAATCCCTAAGGGAACAACCTCGGTTTTAAGCAAAACCAAGAATGGCAGTAAACTCAGTACCACCATTCCTAGCAATTATGTTTGCAGCTCTAGTTAACCCATTTGGATGAGGCCCTGGTCCATTCCAGGGCCTAGACTGAACTCCCCTGACCCTTTGGAGTCAAACCTGGTATTTCCAGATTCGAGGGTTAAGCTTAACCATAGTTAAAATCCTTGAAAACAAACACTATGTAGAATGACAGTAGATCATCTATTGCCATTTATTTTTTTACCGAGTTTGGCAATGGCGGTATATTATCTACCACCATTCTGTGATTTCATGTACAGCATCATTGGCACTCTGTAGGGCCCACTCCAGGCCATCCCTAGGGCCCACCCCAGGTTTATTCTCTTCCCTGGAGTCCCCTCTTCAATTCCATGCTTTCAGAACACCCTGGGTTAGCGCCTAACCCGAGTTCTCAGTGTGCAAACTGTGGTTAAAATTACAGTTATAATGTCGGTAATCCTATTACCGCCATTAAGCTATTTTTAATTTTCGACTGTTTGTTAGGGCCTAGGCCTAGTAGGAAGCCACTCTAGGCCCTGCCTAGCTCCTTGGGCCCAAGTTGGACTTAACCTGACCCTTAACCATGGTTAAATTCTCCCTTAGTTAACATTTAACCATGGTTAAACACCCTTTAACCCCACAAATTCTAGAAAAATAAAAAAAAATTTGAAATATTACGAGGATTCCAAAATAGTCTTCAGTGATCATTTTAACCCTGGTTAAGACCCTTAACCAATGATTAAAATGTACCATTGGTTAACATTTAACTGTGGTTAAGTAGCCCTTAACCCCCAAAAAAATCTAGAAAATTCACAAAAATCCTATTGGACCATAAAATTGACTTTAACCCATTTTAAAACCCTAGTTAGCAACCCTAACCAAGGTTAGACCACCCTTAACCCCAGTTAGCAACCCTAACGATGGTTACTTTCAGTTTTTGGCCTACCGGACCTAAAACCTAGTCTACCGGACTTACTCTCGGCCTACCAAGCCCCATCTTAACCTATTGGGCTTAATCACACCTCTCTTTAACTGTGGTTGGTAACCCTAACCATGGTTAGTTTGACCTAACCCCTGTTAGCAATCCTAACCTTGATCAAACTCTGTCCCAGGCTTGGCGTGCCCAACCCCTAGTCTACCAGACTACCCCTAAGCCTACCGGACTTGGACCATGCACTTAACCAACCCTGATTGAAAAAATTAAATTAATTCAGTGAACCTCAAATCCGATGTTTGAGTTGAGAACTCACAAAGTCGAGGGGATGAATAGGTTTTCCTATAAGTCTATCAACCCTTTTTATGATTTTAACAATTAAGTTATTTAGTTAAGGGATGATGTTCTTTAAGTGCAGAATAAGGAAAACCAAGCAAACCACAACACAAGAATTTTTACGTGGAAACCCTTCCGGGAAAAACCACGGGACCTAGTCCAGCCATGAGAATCCACTAAGACAAAGTAAACAAGAACTTACAAGACTCGAACTTGACTCCTTTGGACTCGATACCTCGATCCTTCAGTTCATAGTCCTTCACGGCTCGAAAATTCACCACGTACTCTAAAACAGTCCATGATCTTCCGATCGATCTCCGTCAATGACGGCTTCGGATTCCACCGACCAAATCATTCTACCACAATCCTTCTCAGATCGATCTCCTTCGCAAAGGCTCCGGAACACTCCGGCCAAGGTGTTCTATCCAGAACGGGTTGAGGGTTTAATAAGAATCATCACCCAGATGGACTCCTTCAAAGCACAAGTCCAAACAAGCAATATTGGAACTTTTGGCTTGTAAACTCTAGGTTTAATGTACTAACAAAAGGGAGGAGAACAAAAATATTCCAGAGTGTTTAATGTCGCGACCCAAAACCCGCCCTAGGAGTTAGAGTGAACTTTGGACGACTAATCATGGATTACATGACTTGCTTGACAAACCAACCTGCAAAAACCCACAGAGCATACACAATAGAGGATATAAACAGCGGAAACATACTCTAACATAGCACAGCGGAAGACTAACAAACCTCTATGTATATACATACTTAAATCCAAGTTTACACAAAAAGGAAATCCATAAGAAAGTGCGGACATGCCCGCCAAAATACATAAATCTAACTCTCATCTCACCCACAGCTATTCACTCAGAATCTAACACCACCTACTGATAACCCTCTACGGGTGGTTCCTCCAAAGGCTCTTCAACGTACTCCTCTTCCACCCATGGACCAGGAGCACAAACATCAAATGGAGCAGCAGCTCCCTCAAAACCTGCCGACATAAGAAGTACGGCTGAGCATGGAATACTCAGCGGGTACTAAATACTAACCAACAATTATAGCATAAAAATGGCAATACATAATCAGGAGCAATTCATATATGTTAGACGGAAACAATTCATATCATATAAGGAAGCAAAGCAATTTATAATCATGCTTGTATTTCGTAGAAAGCCGATAAAACCTCTTGAAAACATTGTGCACTTGACTTGACTTGAAGTACCATTTTCGGGCTTGAAAACTCATCTTGTCTATCTTGCTTGATTCTTGTATGTCGTGTCATGTCATGCATGTCATGCGTGCTTGCTTGTGATCATGTAACTTGTGAGATACACTTGTAAGATATCCTTGTGAGATGCGCTTGTGAGATGCCTTGAGAGGGAAGGGAGACCCTTCTTTATGCAATGGACTTGAGAGGGAAGGGAGACCCTTCTTCATGATATGTATGTACTTGCGAGGGAAAGGAGGCCCTTCTTCATGATATGCACTTGTGAGTGAAGGGAGACCCCTCGTGGAATGTTTGTTCTTGTTTTCTTGTGAAAAGCGAGGTAAAACATATCGTAGGATATGTCCCACCTCTAACCATGTCCTTGAAAACCTCGATAAATCATGTCATGCATGCCGTGCTCGTGGGAACCGTGTACATACTAGCATTTAAAATTTAAACATGACAATTGGGTAATTTCACAACACATATAACATCAATGATTGAGCAATGTAATATTCATATCATTTAGGGAAAGCAAGAAACACACTATCATAGTCCCTAGCAATATTCAAGATTTATTAGGCATGCATTTCCTAATTTACAACTCACTGTATTCACCTTGGCATTTCATCAAACATGGTGGGTTCATTATTCATTATTCATTTAAACCTAAATCATGCTTTTCTAGGTGGGTTATGCTCACATCACACTTGTATGTTCATTATTAGTACAATGCCCTTTCCCATTCATTCATCACATCATCCACACGGCATCCATTCGCCAACATCCATCTCCATTCACCATTCGCCATTCATCTTATAGCACAAGTGTAAAGGAAAGAAAATCGAAAGAAAAAGAGGGGAAAGGAGGAACTATAACTAGGAGGGTAGTAAGAAGTACCGACCTTGAAGAGATGAGGAAGAAATCCCTCTTCCAAACGACTGTGAGTTGCTGCCCTAGCTTGGAACACGAGCTTGAGCCGAGATCTTGAAGAAAAACCGGACTGGAAGTGATCTAGGGTCTCAAAACCCTTTGATTTCTCTCCAAACTGGAAACCCTAGGTTGGAATCGCCTTCTCCCCTTTCTCCTATTCTCTCAAACTCTCTAAGTGTCGAATGATGCCCTAAGGCTCGGGTTAAACTCTTAAGGTAAGAGTGGACTGACAAAAGACCATAATACCCTTACTGGAATTACTGTAAAAACACGAATGCTGAGCACGTTGTGTTGTGAACAGTGCTAACTCGTTGTGCTGTGAATAGTGCCACTCGTTGTGCTGTGAATAGTGCCAACTCGTTGTGCTGTGAATAGTGCCAACTCGTTGTGCTGTGAATAGTGCTGAACACGTTGTGCTGTGAACAGTACCAAACACGTTGTCCGTTGTGAAGGGTGCCGAGCCCGTTGTCACGTCGTGTCGTGCACAGTGCTGAGCTCGTAGTCCGTTGTCTTATGTACAACGTGCCCGTTGTGCTGTACAACGTACACGTTGTCTGCTGTACAATGTACCGTTGTCTGTTGCACAACAGATACGTTATCTGCTGCGCGACGGATGCACAACGAATACGTTATCAGAGTACGCCCTTAGCGCCTTCCGAGCTACGATTTTCTACAGGTCCAGACTGTTTTGGCCATATCTTTTGACCCGTTCGTCCGATTTTGACGATTTAACTTGCGTTGGGCTCGTACTTCGAAAAGGAACATTTCTAACATTTCGAAATTTTCAATTTCTTCCTTATTTATTAATTATACCTCTTTAAAGGCAGAATGACAATGAAAGTGTCATGTATTAGGCATGAAAAGGTCTGGGGCTCTACATCCTCCCCTCCTTACAAAAATTTCATCCTCGAAATTTAGACGCTACTTGCATTACAAACCAAAAAGAAAATTACAAGTCATATACAAACTTATACAATACTCATTCAATTAATTCTGGGTACTTTGCTTTGACTTCGGCTTCACGCTCCCATATAGCTTCTTCCCGAGCATGGTGTTGCCATTGCACAAGAACCAAAGGGATTGTCTTGTTACGAAGCACCTGATCTCTTCGATCCAAAATCTGAACCGGCTTTTCAATCAAGGTGAGGTCCTCTCGAATCTCCAACGGTTCCAAGTCTATGACATGCAAGGGATCCGCAATGTACTTCCGAAGCATAGACACGTGGAACACGTTATGGACCGCGGCCATGTGAGGTGGGAGAGCTACCCTGTAAGCAACCTCACCAACTCGTGTGATAATCTCAAAAGGCCCAACATACCGAGGACTGAGCTTGCCTCGCTTTCCAAATCTCATGATCCCTTTGCTAGGAGATACTTTCACAAAAACTTGATCCCCTACTTGAAATTCCAAGTCCCTACGGCGCGTGTCCGCATAACTTTTCTGGCGATCTTGAGCGGCTTTTAATCGATCCCGAATGATCTTAACTGTGTTTGCAGTTTGCTCAATCAACTCCGGACCAAGTATTTTCCTTTCTCCTACCTCATCCCAATAGAGAGGAGACCTACAACTTCGCCCATACAAGGCCTCAAATGGTGCCATTTGGATACTTGCCTGATAGCTGTTATTATAGGCAAATTCAACCAAAGGCAAGTGTTCTTCCCAACTGCCTCTGAAATCCAACATACAAGCCCGAAGCATGTCTTCAATGACTTGGTTCACTCTCTCGGTTTGTCCATCCGTCTATGGATGAAAAGCGGTGCTGAAATCAAGTCGGGAACCCATAGCCTCTTGGAAACTTTTCCAAAATCGTGATGTGAATCTTGGATCCCGATCTAACACAATACTAACGGGCACTCCGTGCAACCTCATCACTTCCTTGATGTACAAAGCGGCTAACTGACTAGAGTTGAAAGTAGTTCGGTAAGGTAAGAAGTGAGCGGACTTCGTCAAACGATCCACTACTACCCATATCGCATCTGAGCCCCTTGCCGTCTTTGGCAAGCCAACTATGAAATCCATGGATATGTTCTCCCATTTCCACTCGGGAATCGAAAGGGACTGTAATAGACCGGCGGGTCGCATGTGTTCTGCTTTCACCTGTTGACACACCAAGCACCGTGCTACATATTCCGCAACCTCCCTCTTCATATTCCGCCACCAAAAGTGACTCTTGAGGTTCCGGTAGATCTTTGTACCCCCTGGATGCACTGTGTACTTCGAACGGTGTGCTTCATCCAAAATCTCCCTCCGAAGATTTGCATTGGCTGGAACACACAGCCTTCCCTTGAATGTGATAGCACCTCGGCTAGTGAGAGAGAAGTCCTCACTACCCTTAGCAACTTCCCTGTCCCGATAAGCCAACAATTCAGCATCCGTGGCCTGGTCTTCTTGGATCAAATCTATAATGTATGGCCGAACCGTGACATTTGCCAAGATAGGACTACGGACAGAGTCATTCACACTAATGTCCAGATTTGCCAAGTCTTCAAGTAGCTTCCATTCCTGCACTAACATGCATGCTAATAACCCCGGAGGTCTTCTACTTAAAGCATCAGCCACTACATTTGCTTTACCCGGGTGGTATTGAATGGTACAATCATAGTCTTTCAAAAATTCCATCCATCGCCGTTGCCTTAGATTCAGCTCCTTTTGGGAAAAGAGATACTTGAGACTCTTGTGATCGGTAAACACATAGAACTCCACCCCATAAAGGTAATGACGCCAAATCTTAAGTGTAAACACGACCGCCGCAAGCTCCAAGTCGTGCGTGGGATAATTCTTCTCATGCTCCTTCAATTGCCTTGATGCATAGGCAATAACTTTCTTGTGCTGCATGAGTACACACCCAAGTCCAACGTGTGAGGCATCACTATACACCTCATACCCATAAGGTCCGGATGGCACAGTAAAGACAGGGGCTGTAGTAAGCCTCTTCTTCAGTTCCGTGAAACTGATCTCGCACTTATCACTCCATACGAACTTGGCGTTCTTCCTTGTCAGGTAAGTGAGCGGTGCTGCAAGGCTAGAGAAACCCTCTACGAATCTCCTGTAGTAGCCTGCCAACCCAAGAAAACTGCGTATCTCCGTGACACTCTTGGGCCTCGCCCAACTCATGACTGCTTCGATCTTCTTCAGATCTACCGAGATACCTTCTGCAGAAACAACGTGGCCTAGGAATGCCACCTCTTCCAACTAGAACTCACACTTGCTAAGTTTGGCGTATAGCTTGTGCTCTCTTAGCATTTCCAAAGCAAGGCGAAGGTCGCGTGTGTGATCTTCCCGTGTCTGGGAATAGACCAAAATGTCATCAACAAATACAATCACGCACCTATCAAGATATGGCCGGAACACCCGATTCATCAAATCCATAAAGGCTGCCGGTGCATTCGTGAGTCCAAAAGGCATCACCAAGAACTCGTAGTGTCCATACCGAGTCCTGAAAGCAGTTTTGGGAACATATTCTGCCTTAATCTTCAACTGGTGATAGCCCGATCGAAGATCTATCTTTGAGAAAAATCTCGCTCCCTTCAACTGATCGAACAAGTCATCAATCCTAGGCAAGGGATACCTATTCTTTATAGTAACTTTGTTCAATTGCCTGTAATCGACGCACATCCGCATCGAGCCATCTTTCTTCTTAACAAACAACACTGGGGCACCCCATGGTGAGCCACTTGGTCGAATGAAACCAAGACCTTGTAATTCTTTCAACTGGGTCTTTAACTCTTTGAGTTCAATAGGGGCCATTCTATACAGAGCCCTGAAAACAGGAGCTGTGCCTGGTGCAAGCTCGATCACAAACTCAATCTCCCTGTCTGGAGGCAATCCTGGAAACTCCTCTGGAAATACATCCAGGAACTCACTCACAACCGGAATAGTCGATGAGTCCTTTGCCTCGGGTTTAGCTAAGCTCAACGTCGCAAAACGAGCAATATCTCTACCTTTCAACCCCCGAAAATGAAATGGTTTACCTTCTACCAGCTTGAAGAGTACCATCTTCTCAAAGCAAGCTACATGCCCATGATGTGCTGCTAACCTATCCATTCCCAATATGACATCAAATTCTTGGAATCCGAGGACGATGAGATCAACCGCTAACTCGTGGCTTCCAACTTGGACCACACTATTTCTATACACTTTATCTGCCAATACTGTTTTACCGAGAGGAGTCAAAATGGCTAACTCCGGCTCTAGCTGACTTGGCTCTACAGAAAAGCCTCCTGAGAAACTCGGCGAGACAAATGAATGAGTAGACCCGGTATCAATCAACACTCGAGCCAAATACTCATTGACTAGTAGGGTTCCTGAAATTTTAACTAGCGGAGTTAATCCATGCATCAACAGTGTATACATGTAGGTATATATACATATATAACATGTCAAGTACGTACACAAGGAATATAGCATAACATAACAATCCCGAATAAAGAAAATAACTCCAAACGCGTACCTTGCACCACATCATCGGATGCAAGTGCATCACCCTCTGTCAAAGCAAATACACGCCCCTGGTTCGCCTGGCGAGACTGAGGTGTAGATCGGGTAGTCTGAGATGACGCCTGATATGATCCTGCTGGGCGTGCTGGTGGACTAATCCCCTGAGACTGGCCTGGTAAATGCCGATTGGGGCAATCCTTGATCATATGGCCCTGGCGACCACAATGAAAACATCCACCCGATGCTCTTCGGTAATCTCCTGTCGGGTGCCTTCGGCCGCATGAAGTGCAGACTTCGTGTGTAAAAGTCGGAGGGGCCGGAGGTGGAGCATACCTCACCATCTGAGGTGCAACAGGCCGTGGGGCCGGAAGAGCCTGAGGTCGCGGTGCCTGAGGCACAAACTGCCGTGGAGCTGGAGGCGCATAAGATGGCCTCATCGGTGGTGCTGGCCACGTATACTGATAACGAGCTCACCTCTCTGGAGGTGCTGAACTACTAGCTTGGCCTCTCGCCAACTCCCTCTTCTTGGACACTGTCTCTGAATTGGCCTCGACCAATAAGGCCTTGTCTACTACCTCAGGGTAGGTAGCATGTCTGAAGACTGAAACCTTCTCCATGATAACATCTTTGAGCCCTTGCTCAAACCTTCTTGCCTTCATTGCCTCGGTGGCAATCATGTGTGTCGCGAAGCGTGATAGCTCCGAGAACTTGGCCTCGTATTGAGCCACCGACATCAAACCTTGCTCAAGGTTGATGAATTCTCTCTCTTTCTTTTCCCGTGCTCCAATCGGAAAATACTTCTTATAAAAAGTGTCCTTGAACTCATCCTAAGTCCAAGGTTGACCCTGCATGGTCAATTCTCGCATCCTCAATGCGGACAACCACCAATGGTGGGCTTCACCTTCTAGCATGAAAACTGCCCATGCTACTCTCTCCTCCTCTGTAGGCGAGAGGACGGCAAAGATCTTCTCCATCTGGAGGATCCATGCCTCCGCAGCAAGAGGGTCCACACTCCCATGGAAGGGTGGAGGCCTCAATCTCCTGAATGCCTCAACTCCAGCTGTACGATGTACTGGAGCTGCGGGCGGTGGAGTAGGTGCCGCCGATGATGGTATAGCCTGCCGAGCCGCCAGTATGGCGAGTGTCTCAACAATAGAGCCTAAGACCTGAGAGAGGTCCGGCTACTCATCCTCATCCTGTGAAGAAGAGGAAGCTCTGGTATGTGGTCCACGACCCCGTTTGCCCCACCTCATGACTAAAGTCCTGAGAACAATAGCACCACATGAGTCTCACTTGAAACCACAGTTTATTTCAATGTCATTTCACAATAATTCAATTTGTATTAGTTGTATAATACTAATATACATCACATCAAGTCATCAGAGTATTCATCACATTATACTCATACTTTAGTGTTCTAGCCTACCTAGGACCCGTACTTGGTTAAAGCAACTATTTTAGACTAAGACTAAAGTCTAGTCTTACACTTGGATCAAGACTCTCTTCCGACTTACTTTCTTCCTAACTTGTTTCCTGACATATGCTCTTGTCAAGCCGTGGTATAAGATTCTAAGTGACCCTAGAGACCTAAAGCCTAAGCTCTGATACCAATTCTGTCGCGACCCAAAACCCACCCTAGGAGTTAGAGTGAACTTTGGACGACTAATCATGGATTACATGACTTGCTTGACAAACCAACCTGAAAAAACCCACAGAGCATACACAATAGAAGATATAAACAACGGAAACATACTCTAACATAGGACAGCGGAAGACTAACAAACCTCTATGTGTATACATACTTAAATCCAAGTTTACACAAAAAGGAAATCCATAAGAAAGTGCGGATATGCCCGCCAAAATACATAAATCTAACTCTCATCTCACCCACAGCTATTCACTCAGAATCTAACACCACCTACTGATAACCCTCTACGAGAGGTTCCTCCAAAGGCTCTTCAACGTACTCCTCTTCCACCCATGGACCAGGAGCACAAACATCAAATGGAGCAGCAGCTCCCTCAAAACCTGCCGACATAAGAAGTACGGCTGAGCATGGAATACTCAGCGGGTACTAAATACTAACCAACAATTATAGCATAAAAATGGCAATACATAATCAGGAGCAATTCATATATGTTAGACGGAAACAATTCATATCATACAAGGAAGCAAAGCAATTTATAATCATGCTTGTATTTCGTAGAAAGCCGATAAAACCTCTTGAAAACATTGTGCACTTGACTTGACTTGAAGTACCATTTTCGGGCTTGAAAACTCATCTTGTCTATCTTGCTTGATTCTTGTATGTCGTGTCATGTCATGCATGTCATGCGTGCTTGCTTGTGATCATGTAACTTGTGAGATACACTTGTGAGATATCCTTGTGAGATGCGCTTGTGAGATGCCTTGAGAGGGATGGGAGACCCTTCTTTATGCAATGGACTTGAGAGGGAAGGGAGACCCTTCTTCATGATATGTATGTACTTGCGAGGGAAAGGAGGCCCTTCTTCATGATATGCACTTGTGAGTGAGGGGAGACCCCTTGTGGAATGTTTGTTCTTGTTTTCTTGTGAAAAGCGAGGTAAAACATATCGTAGGATATGTCCCACCTCTAACCATGTCCTTGAAAACCTCGATAAATCATGTCATGCATGCCGTGCTCGTGGGAACCGTGTACATACTAGCATTTAAAATTTAAACATGACAATTGGGTAATTTCACAACACATATAACATCAATGATTGAGCAATGTAATATTCATATCATTTAGGGAAAGCAAGAAACACACTATCATAGTCCCTAGCAATATTCAAGATTTATTAGGCATGCATTTCCTAATTTACAACTCACTGTATTCACCTTGGCATTTCATCAAACATGGTGGGTTCATTATTCATTATTCATTTAAACCTAAATCATGCTTTTCTAGGTGGGTTATGCTCACATCACACTTGTATGTTCATTATTAGTACAATGCCCTTTCCCATTCATTCATCACATCATCCACACGGCATCCATTCGCCAACATCCATCTCCATTCACCATTCGCCATTCATCTCATAGCACAAGTGTAATGGAAAGAAAATCGAAAGAAAAAGAGGGGAAAGGAGGAACTATAACTAGGAGGGTAGTAAGAAGTACCGACCTTGAAGAGATGAGGAAGAAATCCCTCTTCCAAACGACTGTGAGTTGCTGCCCTAGCTTGGAACACGAGCTTGAGCCGAGATCTTGAAGAAAAACCGGACTGGAAGTGATCTAGGGTCTCAAAACCCTTTGATTTCTCTCCAAACTGGAAACCCTAGGTTGGAATCGCCTTCTCCCCTTTCTCCTATTCTCTCAAACTCTCTAAGTGTCGAATGATGCCCTAAAGGCTCGGGTTAAACTCTTAAGGTAAGAGTGGACTGACAAAAGACCATAATACCCTTACTGGAATTACTGTAAAAACACGAATGCTGAACACGTTGTGTTGTGAACAGTGCTAACTCGTTGTGCTGTGAATAGTGCCACTCGTTGTGCTGTGAATAGTGTCAACTCGTTGTGCTGTGAATAGTGCCAACTCGTTGTGCTGTGAATAGTGCTGAACACGTTGTGCTGTGAACAGTACCAAACACGTTGTCCGTTGTGAAGGGTGCCGAGCCCGTTGTCACGTCTTGTCATGCACAGTGCTGAGCTCGTAGTCCGTTGTCTTATGTACAACGTGCCCGTTGTGCTGTACAACGTACACGTTGTCTGCTGTACAACGTACCGTTGTCTATTGCACAACGGATACGTTATCTGCTGCGCGACGGATGCACAACGAATACGTTATCAGAGTACGCCCTTAGCGCCTTCCGAGCTACGATTTCCTACAGGTCCAGACTGTTTTGGCCATATCTTTTGACCCGTTCGTCCCATTTTGACGATTTAACTTGCGTTGGGCTCGTACTTCGAAAAGGAACATTTCTGACATTTCGAAATTTCCAATTTCTTCCTTATTTATTAATTATACCTCTTTAAAGGCAGAATGACAACGAAAGTGTCATGTATTAGGCATGAAAAGGTCTTGGGCTCTACATTTAAGGACTCTAGAAGGAGTTAAAACCCTTCTCAATACTTCCCCAAAGTTGTTCCCACAAACTAGAGGAGTTCTCTACTTATAGGGAATCAAAAAACAATTTTAGAGGTTGCTAAAACCAAAGAAGGAAGTTGCCAAAATAGCAAAAAAGCAAAAAAATGGTTTTTCAAAAAATTCCATATCAGGGTCGACCCATGAGGCACATTCGGTCGACCGGATGGTCCTCAGGGTCGACACTCACAAAACTCACTCTCTGTCAAAAAACACCATACATATTTTCCTATACCCAGGGTCGACCCAAAATGGTCAGGGTCGAACCTGAGGTGCCAACCTGAATTTTAAAGTTCATTTTCGGGTCTCGTACCCTTCACAAAAGTTGTAGCTCTTTTCGACACAGCCGTTTTGACATATTATGGAGCATAATCCGAGTTACGATTTGTGAGATACATTCAAAACAAGTAACCTTAGTTTTTTGAAAATTTTTAGATTTTAAAACAAGTTTTGCACTGTTTATCTCATCACCTAGGGTCTGTATGGTTAGTCTAGGTCACTTACCACCTAAGGCATCATGTTAGGATAATTCTAAGTCAAATCCCACCTATGGTAGTATGGTATATAGGTCACTTACCATCCTATGAAGGAAATGATCACCGAGACTTCAACGGGTCTTCATCGGTCTTCAACTTCACTTGTTGTGGATGCTTGAAGGCAACGGACACAAGATACACACCTAGACTCACTTGTTTTGACACCAGAATATGCCAATACAAAAACATAGACTTTACACCGGTCAACCAAACCCTACTCTACCGGACTAGCCCTATTAGCCACCCTTGGTGCACACACACACACCCCTAGCCTCGGCACAAGCTCACATGCCAAAACTATGCTCGGTCTGATCTCACCCTTGTGAGTACGCAACCCTAGTTAGCTTTATCCTTCTTGGATTAGTATTAACTTAAATACTCAGGTATTTAAACAAACATTGACTTTAATTGGCTTAAACCTAGGGAGTAAGGAATCGTTGTAAAACAGATGCCTCAGGTGCCTAAAACCTTCCCCGGACTTAACCGAACCCCTTACCCTGATCTCAATCGTAGACCAAGACATTATCCAACTCTCAGGGGACTTATCCCTTCTGAATGAATAAGTGACCACCCTAAATCAACCCTCACAATAGAGAGGGTGCAACAAAACATATATCTTTTGTGAGTCTGAAATCCCGCGCTCACATGCCTTTCCAACCATATCATCCTGTGAAATACACAAGACATAACATAGCGGAAGCCATTTCAAAGCGGAATTAAACTTTCTAATAGCATAAACCTGTATATGGTTACAAGTCTTGAACCAACAGACCAAATTAAACATAAACTCTAAAGCTGACATTCCTCACTTTCAAAATATACAACCCTCAACCTCACGACTCTCAATAATAGTCTGGATAGGGTGACCTATCTAGAGCTTCATCATCCTCATGATGATCCATGGTAGGCTCCGGCTCATAGTACTCCTCCTCAACCCATGGTTCTGGAGCAATTTCGAATGAACCTGCCGAAGTCAACAATTCGGCTTAGTATGGAATACTCAGTGTATACAAACTACTAGCTAACAGTGTTATAAAATATTAACATGCACAAAGTTCATTAACTTATCTAAAATCATAGAGCGTAGAGTGAGAAATCCTACTTCAAAACTTAACTTAGAAATGTGTAGTTTTATAACCATAGTCTTATTAGCATACTTTGAAATCAAATCTTATGAGTCCTTACGAAAAACCAAAACTTAGCTTATGAGTTTTTTTTAGAATCAAGGTTCTTATGAGATCTTTGCTTGTGAGGCTTATGAGTTTCTTATGAGATCTTTGCTTATGAGGCTTATGAGTTTCTTATGAGATTACTTATGAGCTTACAAATTTATGAGCCAGACCTTAGCACCCGTGAAAAGATTTAAAGTCGGGTATGTAAATACCCTTCATCGAATACATAGAAGTGGGTTACCACGATCCTTAACCAACCTTCCCGTTGCCATATCCAATGTCTTATGAGATTTACTTTGACACAGGTGTGACATATCCTTAGATATACCCTACCTTTGACCAACCCTCAGTTTGACTTTATCAATACTAATGAGCTTTCGAGCTTATGAGTTATGCTTAGAATGTCAGATACACATACTTATGAGAAGACTTCGAATCATGCGAGACACAGAGTACATAGAGTTCATAGAGTGCTTGTGATCATCAGAGTAAATGTAGAACACTTAGAAACATGGAATCATATTAATAAAATGTCAATTCTAATGATAGTTTACAATTACCCAATTTTCATCATCCAATTTACCCATAAAACACACTGTAAAACATAGTTTTTCTTAAAAGATTAGAGCACAATTAGACAGTAGAGTGTATCTACCTTTCTAAGACCAATTCACTTTGGTCCAACGCTTGAGAAACAATGAGGGTTGAGATCCAAGCTTGAAGTAGCCTGATCCTAGCTTGGCAAGCCAAAAACCGAATCTCCTTTGCCAAGAACACAAACCCCGAATTCATCTTGGAGCAATCCAAGCTTAAGAATTCCCTTTGGATTTGAAATCCAGGCTTTAGAGCACCAAGGAAATTAAGAGGGACTCTTCTTGTGGTAGAAATTACGAATTCAAAAACACTTGAATGAACACAGTGAAGAATCATAGTTTTTCTTTCAAAATTCCCCAATTGATCTTCTCTTAGTGTTTGAGTAAATCAAACTCACAAATTTGGGTTCTATTTATAGGCCAAGGTTTTCCAAAACCCCAAAAGACCCTTTTCAAAATATCTCTCAAAGGTTAGTTACGAGTTTCAGATCAAAATGACCATTTTTTGTATCTAACTCGTCGACGAGTGAGAAAACCCTAGACACAGTCGTCAATGAGTGAGACTTCTAAACTTTTTGTTTCAACACTGTCTTTGCAGTCGTCGATGAGTGAGAAACACCCAGGTGTAGTCGTCGACGAGTGGACCCTGATTTTCCCCTGTTTTGATGTTTTTCCCATTTTTCTCACTTAGACCACTTTCCTACTTTGTTTCTAATACCTATAAACATAAAAAAAATTAATCTAACACATTCCACAACATAGTAAATACTAAGGCTTCATTGATGAAAATCAAGGAAAACACATAAGTCTTCAATGCCTCAAAGCACTATTCAAAGCACAATAAGCTTGGTTTTGGGATTCTACACTAGCCATAGGAGACCTTGACTCTTTGTGAAACCCTAACTACACAAGATGCTTTGCCTCTCCATCTTTGATTCTCCGAAATCTTTTTAACTTTTTTTTAGGTTTGGTAAACTTATAAACCAGTTTTTCATTAATCGTTGGACTCAAGATCTCTCTAATATTCTTCTTTTTCAGGAAGAGCTTTTCAACTTAGGTTTTTATGTGAATTTAATTTTTTTTCTTTGATTGGATTTTACACTATGCTATTCTTCTTGATTGGAGAATCGAATCATGCAATTGAATAATCTTTAAAATGACATCAAGATGACACAGCTCATTTGGTCTCGATTGTAGATCTTGGAGGGAGTTGGGGTGGACTTCGCGAGGAAGAGTGATGATACCGTCAAGAGTCTTGACTATGAAGTCATCGAGAATTATGAGTATAGTAAAGAACAACTTAATTTTCTTTAGTCTATGAGGTGAATTCTGATAGAAATGATGCTCACTATTGAATTTTAGAACTTATTTTTATATGCCTTGTATACCTCTTCCTTTTTTATTCATCGAAATGAATTAAACTATCCAAAAAATTTATGCAATTGTGTAAAATCATTTGAATTGATTTTAGTGAATTAGTATGTTCATGCTGAGAGGATAGATTTGGTAGCCACCTGAAGATTGATAATGTAATGCCCCAAAATATCCCCTAGGAGTTAGGCGATATTTGGGCTCGTTACTGGTCACAACAACCATCCTGCAGAAACATATAAGGCATGAAAAATAGTGAACCTGAAAATTTCTTATAACATCAATCGTATTCCAAGTGCAAAAGTCAACTAAAACTGAATTATAAAATTTTGTATTTACACATACTAATAACTTAGGTTACCTAACCCAAGTTTAACCATAAACCTCACATGAGATGCCAAAATACATGTCCCTCTCTCCCTCTCTAACTCAACCATAAGGCCACATGTCAAGGCCCATATCATCTATATGCTGATCCCCAGCAAGCTCCTGCTGGTACCTTGGTTTTGTAGCATGATCATCCCACCTAGAACCTACCGAAATAAGAGTTTGGCTTAGTATTGAATACTCAGCGTATACATACTACTAACTAACCATGTTACAATACATTAATATGTCATACAGGATACAGTTCATCAAAATACATACATGATCAGAGTGCAGAAATTAAAACAAGATCATATTTGCATAATCTTAAAATCATACATTCAGTTCATGTTGTTGTAACAATACATATTTCATATATCTTGTGAGTTCCTTATACATCTCATAAAGTTCGTAGCTTATGAAATCATTCTTTTCACTCATCTTGTACTTATTTTGAGACAGATGCTAGTACCCGTACCTGGTCATAGTATACTAGCATCCTCTCTTGCTTTCTTGTTAACTTGCTTGTGAGTTTCTTGTGAACTTGCTTTCATGGAAACAGATGATAGTGCCCGTACCTGGTCATAGTACACTAAACATCCTTTTATACTTATCATGGAAATAGATACTAGTGCCCGTACCTGGTCAAAGTACACTAGGATCCTTTCATATTCTTTATTTTACTTGGAGACAGACACTAGTACCCGTACTTGGTCATAGTATACTAGTATCCTCTCATATTCTTGGAAACAGATGTTAAATCCCGTACCTGGCCATAGTACATTAACATCCTTTTATGCTTTTCACTTTTACTTGGAGATAGATGCTAGTGCCCATACCTGGTCATAGTATACTAGCATCCGCTCATACTTACTTGGGAACAGATGTTAGTGCCTGTACCTATTCATAGTACACTAACATCCTTCCATGCTTTATGTTTCTTAATTCTTTACTTGTATTGTTCTTGTCTCGTGGAAACCACTCTTGTCTTGTTCTTATTTGTGTTTAGAGTCACACTTGTCTTGTTCTTATCTCGTGTTTATAGTCACACTTGTCTAGTTCTTATCTCATGGAAATCACTCTTGTCTTGGCTTAGTTTCATGTGATTGTACTTAGAAAACTAGGTTCATTCATGTATACGTGCTTGTGCATAGTGCTTGTGAGCATCATGGAGTAATTGTGAATATCATGATTTTCATATAAGGCATTTCAAACATTGAATATAAAGCATAGCATATTCATGAGCATTATAAAGTACGGGTGAGCATCATATAGGTATGAAAACACTTAGGAGAACATTACATAGCATTACAAGCATTTCTATAGACGTGTGAGATGTTAGCAATTTTACCAAATTGGGGAAAATCCCTAAATCATATTTTCATAGCCTTAAAATAAACTCTCGTATGTGCATTTTATCAAACACGTAACATTCAACATCCATATAGGCATTTTATTCATTTTTCTCATAGTCAAACTTTTCATCAAACATCTTGAGTGCATATTTTATGTGTGCATTGCTCGTTCCCAATTTCCATCATACAACAACCATCCCATTTATAACTATTTAAATTAACATAAACCTATTTAGCTACACATCTTAATACAATCTCATATGGTTTACATCTTGATTTTCACAAGAGGATCACAAAAATAGAAATGCACATCAATGGATTGTAGCAAGGGAGGTTAGTAGAATGTATCTACCTTCAAAGTTCTAGGGAAAAGAGTTAGGAAGACTTCAAAACCCTTGTGGAAGTGAATCCAAGCTTCAACTGGCAAAATCCACGCTTGAGGAAGAAGATCCAAGCTCGTGGAAGCTCGAAAAGTGAGGATTCAAAGTCCTCCTTGATCTCCAACAAAATCCCCCTTTGGTACCCTAGAATTTCTCTCCTTTCCCTCCCAAATCCTTTCTTAGTTCTCTCTTTAGGTTTAGGGTAACCCAAAAACCCCCAAATCATCTCCTATTTATAGGCCAAGGGGTGAAATCACGCTCTAAAAAATTTGGTTCATGCTCCTATGATCATTCGTAGCACAGCTACGATCATTCGTAGCTCTTCTATGATCGCTCGTAGGTTTCCTACAATCAATCGTAGGTTATCCAGAGAGTTTGCCAATTTTCTGAGATTCTACGATCGTTCGTAGAATTTCTACGATCGATCTTAAACCTTCTACGATCGTTTGTAGGGTTTATACGATCGTTCGTAAAGCTGACAGTAAGCTTCCAGATTTTCCACGCTTTGGTATTTCGGCCATAACTTTTGACTCCTTTGTCGGATTTTAACGATTCAGCTTCTGTTGGACTCATCATTAAAAGAGGAATGATTTTGTCTTTAATAGATAAATCCTAATTCTGTGTCTTTAATTACCTAAGTGGACAATAAAGCTGACTGGTCTGAAAATGGGTTTTAGCAGCCCGGATTTTCATCTAATCTGGCTTCGGAAATCCAACTTTTGACTCATCCCAAACATCCATAAGCTTAAGAAAATACTCTTAAGGCTTTAATACATGTCATAGCATATCATCTAGGTCCGGGGTTCTACAGATAAATTGAATTGCTCGTTGAATGAGAATGCCTTGGTTGTAGAATAATGATTAAAGACTAGTTGAAAATTCTTTAATTGGGTAGACATGGAATCAATTACCCTGGTCAAATAATTGGGCTTTAGAAATGGATTTGGCATCCACTTGTTTAGGTTGTACAATTAAGAACTTAATTTTGTGTAATTTTTGTTTGGTGTATGATTTTTGTTATTTAAGATAGTATCCATAGCAGTGAACTCAATGTTAATTTAATGTATATTGGGAAGCAAATTAAGGAAGGTGGTATATCATTCTAGATGCTTATAAGAGCACATATGGTCTGCATTAGAATGAATTACAGTTGATTAATTGTTGGTTATAGTTCATTGATTTGTTAGTTACAGTTGAAAAACTAATAAACCATACCAAGGGCTAGGATATGTCTGGTTATTTCTCATACATTTAATTCTAGGCGGTGCCAGTTGTAATGTAGTTGGACTATGTAAGATCTTTCTTGGAGAGAATATAAACAGCCAAAACATTTCATGAGAAATATAGTATTTTAATAATTTTCTTAATCTTATAGAATAACAGAGTAACCGAATTGGGTAAGATCTTTCAAAAAATTGTAAGAAATAACTTGTTAAAAATGTTCTCATGCTAAATAGAGAATAACATGAAATAAACGCATTAAGATTGTTATCAAAAAATTTAGCTATAAAAATGAATCTTATGTATCTTCTAGAAAGTTTTGTCAAAAGTTAGAATTGAAGGGGGATCCGGATAAAAATTATGCAGAAACTGTATCCCCTAGATCTTAACACCATAGAAAGCATCAAAATAATCTAAGAGTTTTAGTCATATCACCTCAGTGAATGATGTTCATCGGTGAAGCTTAATCCAGTCGAACCATCAGAACTCTTTGTAGAGATTTCTCTAAAAAATACTAAAAGCTCGATCCTTGTTCTTCGCTATCCCCATGAAGCTTTAGAATCTCCTTTGGAATTATAGAAGCAAGAGGAAGAAGATGGAGTAATGGTGTAGACCTTCTATCACCAAAATTACTAAGGTTCAACACCCTAGAATAAACAAAACCCAACTTGCACCACCTTAGAAGCTCATGAAAATCCCTTGGGGTATCCCTTAGGGCTCACGGTTTGGAGAGAAAGAGGAGAGGAGAGAAAAAATTCTGGAAAAAGTGTTTAATGGTCTAGGGTGTTGGGGGTATTTATAGACTAGGATCATATCCTAATCCTAATCCTACTCCAACTTGATCTTATCTTAGTAGGATTTATTAATTAATAATAACTCTTACTATTAATTAATTAAACTTCAACTTAATCTATAACTATTTTAGTTATAGTAATCCTACTAATTAAAGAGTCCTTATTGCAAGAGGATTCCTTAATTAAAAGGGATAAGTCAACTTCCAACAAAAAGAAGGAAACCTAGTCAAACTAGGAAACCCTACACAAGGGTAGGCGTGAGCTTCAAGGGGAGTTAAACACTCTATGTTGTAATCCAATTATAACTTATCCTCATCCTTATTGCAATCCAACAATTGGATTTTAATTCCATTGTAGCGCCCTGAAACTTTTCACACCTAATGAATAGTGTTCTCGTAGCCAATTGGCATTTCACGTAGTCTAATTAATAAATAAAGAAGAATTTAAAATTCTGAAATAGCAGAAATGTTCCTTTTTGAAAGATGAATCCAACGTAAGTTGAATCGTCGAAATCCAACGAACGAGTCAAAAGATATGGCTGAAACAGTAAAATTGACTAAAATTTGCAGAGCACCGATCGCTAGGGATCGCTCGATCCACAACCAATCGCTTGGTCCAAATTAGCGATCGATCTGTCCAAAACCAATCGATCGGTATCTGTCGACTGGTTAACTAATTTGTATGGGGAATCTTTCCAGAGATGGTGATTTTAACCGATCGCTCGGTCAAGAACACTGGTCGCTCAGTTGGCGACCGATCGCTCGTTATTAACCACCGATCAATCGGTCTATCGCTTTTTGCAGAAATTTCATTAAGGGCTTTTTTGTCATTTGGGTGTTTCACCCTTGCCTATAAAGGCTTGCACGAGCCTTAGGTCCTCATTATTCACACTTAGAGTATTGTGAGAGAGAGGGAGAGAATAGAAAGGGGTTTTAAACCCTAGGGCATCATCTTGAAGCAAATCAAGGGTTTTGAAAAACCAAGATCACCCCAAAGGCTTGGATTCTTCAAATCCAAGGCAAAGCACATGAGGAACACGTTCTCCAAACTACGACAGTGTCTTCCACGGCATTCTCAAGGGTTTTCTTCTCTTCTTCAAGGTTAGTACACCCTACTAACTACCTTGGTAATAACCAAGTTTTCTTGTGTATAATGTGTATTGAATCTCCCTTATTTCCCCTTTTTTGATTTAAATGCTTAACTTCCCTAAATTAAACAAGATAAAAGATGAGTTGGGAATGTATGAATGGATAGTGGATGTAGAGGGGATTGGATGTCATGTATTGTGATGTGTGGTGTGTTGGAAAATGGTGGAAGGGCACTTTACTCATAATGAACACACCCCATGTGTTTGATGAAATGCTTGAATGAGAAAATACAAAATAAATCAAGGTAAAAAAGGTTGAATACCACATGTTTGATAGAACGCACGAATGGGTCAGGAATCTAAGGTTAGGGAAACATATGAAAAGGGTTAAAAATGATGTTGCATGTAAGGTGTTCGATGTAATGTTTGACTAAAACCATGAGATATGAAATGAGAGCTTTTCCCCAAATTTTAGTAAAAATAATTATATGCTTTGTGAAATTCCAATGTCTATCATGTGCCTCAAATTGATCAAATGTTTTACATGTTGCCTAAATTCTCATATGATCATGTTAGAAATTGAAATACTATATTGTGCCTTATTTTCTCATGTAAACATGATATCACCAAGGGACACACGCAAGTACACATGCATGCATGAATCCAGTTTTTATGTATAAATATATGAAAAGAAAAACCAAGATTTAGAAATGTGAATTGTTAAACAAGCATGAGTATCAAGGGTAGGGCATATCTCTAGGATATGTCATACCTGGCTCACAAGAAAACAAACATGAATGTCAAGGATAGGGCATATCCCTACGATATGTCATACCTAGCTCACAAGAAAACATGACAAGCAAGAATCAAGAAGCATGGAAGGATGTTAGTGTACTAAGACCAGGTATGGGCACTAACATCTATTCCCAAACAAGTATGAGAGGATGCTGGTATACTAAGACTAGGTACAAGTACTAGCATCTGTCTCCAAGTAAAATGACAAGCATGAAAGGGTGTTAATGTACTAAGACCAGGTGCGGGCATTAACATCTGTTTCCAACAAGTATGAGAGGATACTAGTATACTAAAACCAGGTACGGGTACTAGTATCTGTCTCCAAGCAAGAATACAGAAATATGGAAGGGTGATAATGTACTAAGACCAGGTACGAGCATTATCATATGTTCCCATTCAAGCAAGTAAACAAACAAACATGCATGATTCTCACAAGACAAAAATTATCTCATAAGATGTGCCAGGTAACCACGAGATACATAAGACGCATAAGGAATTCACAAGGTAATTGAAACAAGATTGGCTAAAGCATGAACATAAGGCATGATCTACTACAGGATATTCAGGAGTTTTCATTCATTGTTACTTGCTCTCACTTCTGCACTCTGATTTTTGAAATGTGATGATGAACTGTATTATGTCTGTTATTTTATCGTTATTATTATTGTTAGCTAGTAGCTTGTACTCGCTAAGTATTCCATGCTCAGCCGTACTTTTATATCGGTAGGTACATTATGTGATATATAGACTTTGGATTCCTTGGATGGAGGCGGCTCATGTAGAGCAGGAGACCGCTCAGGTTGTCACCCAGCTATTAGGAGTCTTGGCATGTGGCAAATGGTTGGGATGAGTGAGAGAGAGACATGTATTTTGGGTTCTTATGCCTGGGTATGTTTGTCTCATTTGAGTTGGGACTCCAGTTAAGGAGTTCATGTACATGTTGTAAATTCTATTCAATTATTGTAATCAATTACAGATGGAATATAGTTAAGTCATTAAAGAAATTTTTAGTTCACTATTTTGCATGCCTTGTATATTCTTTACAGGTTAGTTTAAGTACAAGTCACGTCGCCAAAGTATCCTAACTCCTAGGGGTATTTTGGGGCGTTACATCCATAATTATAGGAATTATATTTCAACAATTATTCAATTAAACAAATCCTAATCCAATTAGGATTCCTCAAGTGGGGGCCCCCACCCTAGGGTTTAACCCCATGGGCTTTGGCCCATATTAAAGGTCCATTTTAATGGGTTTATGGATATGGGTCAAATCCATTTCCCATTTAATTATGTTAATCAAATAATTATTAAAACAATCCCTAGATTTAAATTAATAATTAATTTAAACCATAGATTAACTTTTAATCTATTTAATTAAATGATTAACTTTTAACCAATTATTAAGCTTGTATTTCTTATGTGAGCACCTCCACAGATTGCTATGGGACATTCTTACCCTGGCTTACCCAATGTTATCTCATTGGGTAAGCCATCGGAATTGCAAGTGACGTGAGATATCCATGTTGCAATTGAATCCCAGTGTATGAACACTAACCATTATGGATCCCGCCACATGAAATTTTAAATTCGATTTATCCTTCCAAATACATTATCCCTAATGGGCCTTCAAGATTGACATACTATCTAACCCATAGCCCATTGCAAATCATCCGGGTTTCCAAGACTTATGATTAAGCTATGAGAAACAATTTCTCATTAAAAAAATTTTAAGAAAATCCTTTTATAAGTGTAATACCATTTAATAAAAGTATATTTCAAAACTTTTTTTTTTTCAAAATCACCTACGCAGGATTTGAACTTAATCAACTGTCTTACCCGAAACTTAGATAATCTCTCAAATTAATGAGCATGGATTTCTTGTTCGAAATTTATTATGACTCGAACAACTTTCTAAATATCCAACTGTCATTGTATTGTATTTTCTAAGTTAGAAAATATGTTAGTGGAATCAAAACAGCCAGATCACTAATCAGTCATAGATGAACTCATCATATCTAAGGATCATCGAAACTGTTCAATGTGAATGAGAGACCAACTATCTGATAGTATGTTTATGCAAGAGTTCTCTCATTGAATGCAATCAGTCAGTGTACATTTAAGCACCCATATGCTGATGTGTAGTCTCTACTACAATAGTTCGAGATAGAATTACATCTCAACTATTGAGAACATCTTAGCATTCTGGCAGCCATATTAGTGAAGTGCCTAGCTTCACCCACAGCTGTGACTATATAAGGTATAAAGAACCGGAAAGTTATATCTGCCTGTGATAATCTAATCATCACATAACTTTCCTACAATATATCCTATGGACCTTTATCGATATCTCATATCGTATAGATCATCTCATGATCATGGTCAATTACCCATAATGAATACACAATAGATTAAGCAAAAGTCTTTATTAATCAAATTAATAAAAATCTAACAATCTAAATGACTTTTCTCGGCATCATGTCTGACAAGAATTTACTTTGATATTTATAAGAGCATCATTGTGATGATTTTTTTTTTCTAATCTTCAAGTTGAAGCTATCATTCACACTACAAAATTTATGGTTTTTAGCGGTTGTTTGAAACCATCGTTAAAAGTCAGGGAACCAGCGCTAGATCTTTCTATGACAGTTCAAAGACCCACCGGTTGAACCATAGTCGAGAAATAGTTTAGTGGCAGTTTTGTTGACAATTAATAACAACCGTCATTGAAGTATTGGACCTAAATGCCCTCGAAAACCAATATAAGACTTTTCTATATTGATTAGAGAAGTATCACATTCACACAACCAACTATAAAGGGTATTTATAATAATTACTGTCTCATTTGATGATGACATAAAATTTCATAGGTAACATTATAGGAAAATCTTGCAAAGATTGCGAGGAGATATGATTTACCAGTTCCTTGTTAACCTAATAATATTCTAAGCCTCTAGAGTACTGATTGGGCATCATACTTCATCATGGCTTGCACATGTGTAGTTCTATAAGATAGTGTGATGAATCTCATTCACAGAGAATGGTGACTCTTGACTAACATGTGAGTATATGCAATAAGTACATAATACTGAATGGGGTCACTAGTGGATACCCAATGGAATACACAGTCAGATTGTATTAGGGTTAAACTCATTTGACAAATTATCCTTAGACCTGAGAGGTTAACATATTCTCAAACATCTGTCTATATGGCTTTGATGTGCCAATCAACAATGTCCAATACACAGGAATAACTCCAGGTACATTGGGTCATGTACATAGTGTTTACAGAAGTGTGTAAACACTCAATAAGGAATCCACTACTCCTTAATTGGAGATATTGATATCAAGATGATACTTATTGAACTGAACTGAGAAATCCAGTACTGGTGCTTTTTGATAAAATGGTATATATCGAAGTTGATATTTTTTAATATAGAAAAGTATATATATATATATGTCAGTTCTTTTCTAATGTTTCTTCGAAAGTGTTTTGGAAGTTCAGTTCGATGGAAAAAATAATCATGAGAAAGAGTTCTATTCATAAGCTATGGACTAGACAGTGGACTTTTTCCAATCCCTGAAGCTTATAAGTGATATCGGATTGTTGAAGGATTTATTTGTAAATATATTGTGAGATAGTACTTGCAAGCAATTCTCTAATCTCCGATGGTTACATCGTAATGGGGTGATGTCTAAACTTTTTATTTGTGGAAGTCCAGGGGTTTTGATAAAATTCATTTACTCCAGTAAGGGAGTAATTGGAAAGTTGTTTCTAAGGTACACTAGGTGTAGAACCCCGGATCTTGAATTCAGTGTGCGGTGAATAGTGTGTGAATAATGTCTGTGAATAGTGTTGTAACGGCCTAAAGAGTCTTCTATGTAATTTGGGATAGTGAAATGATCATGAGGGTGATTTCTATTATATGTGTGTGTTAAAACCAAGGGAAAAGAGTGAAGAACACTGTATGTGGGAAGAAACAAGAGTGGTAACACTCTAAGTATGAAAAATGGAAAAAAAAAAAAAAAAGAAGGGGAAATGGCCAAATTCTGCAGAGGCTAGTCGACCGACTGTCCTCTTTATGGCCCCAAAACAGGGCCACAGTAGGTTTTGAGTGAAGGCCGATCGACCGCCCTTCTAAGCCGGTCTACCAACAGGAGGAGCGAACCTAGAGAGCTCTACAAACTTGGCCTCATACTCGGCCACTGACATCCTCCCTTGCTCCAAGGTAGAGAATTCAATCTCCTTCTGATCTCTCACAAACACCGGGAAGTATCTCTCGTAGAAGATGTCGAGGAACTCTCCCCAAGTCCACTCTTGTCCAGCTCGCACCTCATTCCTCTGCCTAGATGCTGCCCTCCACCAATGCTCCGCTTCACCTTCCATGACAAAGGAGGCCCATTTCACCCTCTGCTCATCGGTGGCCTCAAGCACGGAGAAAATCTTCTCTAGTTGCATGATCCATAACTCGGCAACTGAGGGATCCGTACTACCATAGAAGGCTGGAGGACTCATCCTCCTAAAAGCTTCCACTCCGTTGTGACGGGGTGGGTGAACATCAATCTGCCTCTCTTGCCTAGCTTGACCTGCTGCTTGTAATGCAGTTTGCTGAGCCATAATTTCAACCTGCCTCTCCATGGCTGTAGCAATAGCTTCCATGGCCCGACCCACATTCGCCTGGGGGGTACCGTCTGGAGTATCCCCATCAGTCACACTGCCTCCTCTATTCCTATTATTTCTTCCACCCCTTCTCATGCTTACAATCCTGAGAAGAAGAAAACAATCTATTTAGAACACACTCACATAAAATTCCTAAGTCTACGCTTAATCAAAACTCAATCCTCAACAATTTTAAAGTCTTGAACTTGATGTTGCTTCCCTAAGGTTCACATCTTCCTATACCCTACACTTAATACCTTAGCCCTAAGGACTCTAATGCCTTGAGCTCTAATACCAACTCTGTAACGACCCCAAAATCCTACAAGGCTAAAATAGGACTTTGGGATCGCCACATTACTTAAACCTGCTTAAAATCCATGACATGCAAGGCACGCTAACACGAGTCTCCAAAAATGAGGATTGTAAAATTTCCGATATATCAACTGTAACCAACTAAATAGCACGAGTGTATAGTCAACAAATACAACCCACTAAAACCAAAGAGTCTGATACACAACTATAAAAGTCTACTAAGCAACATCTGCTCAAGTCTAATACACTCTCTCAATCAAATGAAATAAAAACTAAGAGGTGTAGCCACCCAAGTCTTTGGCTCCCTCCTCAGAAGGCTCACCTTCACCTCCTTCTTCTGCGTATGTTTTCTCAACCCACGGCTCCGCCGTGTACTCCTGCTCTAAACCTGCCAAGACGAAGTCCGGCTGAGTACAAAGGTACTCAGTGTATATAAAATCCAACCAACAATAATAATATACCTGCACTTAGTTAGAAACATATCCAATAACATAATAACATAATCAGAGTGTGGAAGAACGTGTGCGCATATACATCATATCATCACCTTGACTCGTGTACTTGTGAGAATCTTAGACTTGGAAGACAATACACTTATGAGTTGCTTATGCTTATAAGACCACGTGCTTGTGAGATGCTTATGCTTATGCACTTATTCAGATCATACTATGATGTGACATGCCGTTCTTGGTGGATACGGACCATGTCTAAGAATCAAATGGTTGACATGCCGTTCTTGGCGGATACGGACCATGCCTAAGAATCAAATGTAATTGACATGCCGTTCTTGGCGGATACGGACCGTGCCATGCTTATGCTTATTAAGAATGTCATACGTATGCCATGCTCATGCTTGTGGTCCACATGTGTGACTTGTGAGACTCTTATCTTAACATACACGTGCATATGTGCTCAAGTGTCGAAATTAACATTCAAGTTGGTAATTGCTTAGATTCTGATCTCCCACCATGGAAACTCCACTATACTGTCCCATACCAAATAGTTAGAGAATTCCCGGATTGAGAGATGTTCCTCTAAGTTCTTACCTTCCCGACTATCAATTTCTATGCAAATAATTAGACATACTTAACAAACAATTCACATATACATATCTTATCATAATTCATATCGCAATTCATAATCAATTTACCACCATTTCATAAGAATATAATAGCATTTATCCTTTCAAGCATTTTCACAAACACCTTGTGTACGCATAATATGAATCAATTTCCCTTATATATTTTCAAGTATTCATCAAACCATAATTCATTCATACAATCAATTCACTATTCACATCCACATATTAATCCCATCCTCCATACATTTCCCATCCTCCAACATTTCTCATCCTCCATATATTCTATCCACATCCAATCCCCATTTCCATCCATATTTCCATCAATAATTAGCTTACTTCATAGAAAATTTGGGAAAAATGCATTTAATCTCTATTATATCATTTCTATCAAATTAATATTCACAAAACATTAAAATAGAGTTGATTAGGATAGTATATCGACCTTAGGAATCCTTCCCTTGGATTCACAACGCTCCCGAGGAGATTTGGAGAAGCTTTGAGGACGATCTCCAAGCTTTCCTTTCAATCTTCTAGCAACCTCCTTCTTCTCCAAGCAACCCTCTCCCTCAAACCCTAGGTTTTCTCCCCCTTTTTGCCAATTAGGTTAGAAATAGGTAGAGTATTTTAATATTTCGAGTAGGACCCCCTATTTATAGCCCCAAGGTCTGAGAACAAAAAGACCAAAACGCCCATACTAAAATTCTGTAAAAATCACGAAAGACCGAGCGATCGGTGGTTATGACCGAGCGATCGGTGGTTATGACCGAGCGATCGGTCGCCTACCGATCGATCGATGTTTATGACCGGGTGATCGGTCAAAAACACTCTCTGGAAAATTTTCTCATACAAAATTTTGGACCAGTCGATAGCTACCGATCGATCGCTACTTCTGACCGAGCGATCGGTTGCCTACAGATTTTTGACCTACTCTACTGTTTTGGCCATAACTTTTGACTCGCTCGACGGATTTTGACGATTCAACTTGGGTTGGATTCATCTCTCGAAAACGAACATTTCTAGCATTTTAGAATTTCTAAATTCCACTTAATTAATAGACTAAATTGTCCCCAAAGTTGATTGATCTGCAATTCCATTAGATAAAACCCACCATTGACTTGGCTTAAACTCAAAATAAGGAAAAACATTAAACATGAACTTCGAAGAGGGTTCCAACACCTTTCTAATGGTTTAAGAATCACTCAATTCTAGTAAACTATACCAAAACTAGAGCTTCCTAAAGTTTAGGGTGTGATATGACATCCCTCCGTTACAAGTTTTATTAAGCCTAGTTTACACCTCACCAAATAAATATATAATACAATAAACATCAAAACATCACAAGGACTATAATACCCCTAATACAATGAAGTAAAAACATGAAAAAGATTCGGGGTCTCTACAAACTTAGTCTTGTTGTGTTTCATTAATAGAAGTAGGTTCTTGGGTGTTGTTCTTGGTTAATCAAAGTCTATGACTTTGATAACTTGTAAACTATACTTATGTGATATTATGCTTTAAGATTTTTTTCTTGTTTTGTACACAAACGATATATGCTCACAAGCACTTGTATATTCAGGTTTTGTTTCGACTAAAAGTATTAAAAGATGGGTTTGGTCTCAAAGAAGGATTTTGGCTTTGAAAAGGAGTTTTGCTCGGATTCTAGTTTTGAAAAGAGGTTTTGTTCAAATTATGATTTTCATTCAAGGGGATTATAAATACCTTGCTTGTAAAGTATTTTGCTCAAAGGCTCAAAGTTTTGATCAAGGGTGTTTACCACCTTGCTTGTAAAGTTGCTCAATGGAATCAAGGACTTGAAGGCCTTGCTTGTAAAGATTTATAATTCATCCCAAAGGTGTTCTGAATACTTGAACACTTTGCTTGGAATTCATCTCAAAGGTGTTCCGAAAAGGGAAACACCTTGCTTGGAAAGTTTTGATATTTGTCTAAACAGTGTTCCAAATACTTGCACACTTTGCTTGTAACTCGTCTTAAATGTGTTCCGAGATTTGAAAACTTTGCTTAGCTTATAAAGGAAGTTTTGAAATATGATTTGTGAAAAGCTTGCACACGACTTGTTTTGAATAGTATTGTGGTTTCTGCACTCTGATTTTGATGTACTCTTGTTTCGTTTGTTTTGCTTGAACTTCTTGTTTTGCCTTGACTTGTAAAGCATGCTACTCTTAATGTAAATAACAGGCTGCTTTATTAGTTTGTATACGTTGAGTATTCCATGCTCAACCGAACTGTTATCTTCAGTAGGTCCGTTTGATATTTGCAATCCATTTCCTGAGCCCTAGCTTGAGGAGGAGTATTATGAGCCAAAGCCTACTATAGATCCATCTCACGAGGATAGAGCTCTAGATTGGTGGCCTATCTAGACTATTGTTGAGAGTGGTGAGGGAGAAATACTTGTATTTTTGATGAGTGAGCATGTTGGCTCTTTACTTTTGGTTTTGTTATCATGTACAGACTTGGAATACATTATGCTAGGAGAAAATTTTTAGTTGTCACTTTTATTGTGCAATGTACAGCTCTTGCAGGATGGTTTGTAGTTGTTGCCAAGAGTCAAAGTCTCATTTCTCCTAGGTGGGATTTTGGGTCACGACAGAGTTGGTATCAATGCCTAGGTATTAGGTTCTCTAGGGTTTACTTCTGGTCCTATACCATATTAAACTCAGTCATTAGGTACGTGTAGGGAATCATATTCCAAGTATAGACTAAACACTTAGTCTTAGTCTTAACCGGTCGCAACTTCCACCGAATTTGATAACTTAGCATCGCTAGGAATTTTTGTATGCTTTACTCTTATGTGTCTACTTTGATTTATAAAATATGCATATATAAGTAGTATATGCTTGTTAAATTGTTGTGTTTAAAGAGCATGATTCAAGACAGACTCACGTGTTGCTATTGCTCTCAGGACTTGATAATGAGGCGTGGCAACAGAGGTAGAGGTTACCAGACCAGAGGGTCTATGGCTGGAGATGTTCCACTTGGTGATGAATAGCTCAACTTTATGCAACTTTTGGGGTCGATGACTGAGGTGTGACACTTCTAACAACCAGGCAGACTACTACTACTGCTGCTGTACCCCCACCTCCTCTTGTACATCACACCGTAGGACTAGAGGTTTTCCGGAGACTGCGGCCCCCTACTTTTTATGGGACGATTGATCCCATGGCTATAAAGGCATGGATCATGCAACTAGAGATGACTTTCAGGGCACCCCACTTGTAGTACCCCGGACTTTTCTATATTTAATGAACGGGACTTTCGTACCTAATTGGTCTTCCTTGTAGTCTAATTAATAAATAAGGGATAAATTAGAAATTCTAAAATGTCAGAAATGTTGATTTTTGAAAGACAAATCCAACGCAAGTTGAATCGTCAAAATTGGACGAACGAGTCAAAAGATATGGCCAAAACAGTTCTGACCTGCAGAGCAGCGATCGCTCGGTCCATTCAGCGATCGATCGGTCCAAAACCGATCGATCGGTAGCTATCGACTGGTCAAAAATTTTTTATGGGGAAATTTTTCAGAGAGCATGTTTTTGACCGATCGATCGGTCATAACCACCGATCGCTCGGTCTTCGCGTTTTTGCAGAAATTTCAGTAAGGGCTTTTTCGTCTTTTGGGGGTTAAACCCTTTCCTCTTAAGGCTTGCACGAGCCTTAGGGCTTCATTCACGATACATAGAAGATTTTGAGAGATAGAGATAGAGGAGAAGTGGGTTCTAACCTAGGGTTTCAACTTGAGAGTGGATCAAGGGTTTAAACACCCAAGATCATTCCTTTTTACTTGGATCTCTCAAAGCCAAGCCTTAAGCTCCTGGGGAGTCGCTCTCAAGCAAGGGCAGCATTTTCCAAGCTATTTCCAAGAGGGTTCCTTCTCACTCAAGCCTTCTTCAAGCAAGAGTCCTTCTTCTTGCAAGTTGGAGCTCCAATCAAGGTTTACAACCAAGATCAAGCTTTGGTTCAAGGTTAGTACACCCTACTAACTTTCCCTAGCAATAACCTAGGTTTTCTATTTTAAATGGTGATTCTTTATATTATGCTTTCCTTCCCTATGAATTTTATCATCTCAATAAATATAAACAAGATAAGGAAAAAGGATATGGATGTGTATGGAATGTGGATTGAGGCGATGGGATACCAAATGTATGATGTGTGATATGTGTGGTGTGGGAAATGAAAAATAGAGGATGGGCATTTTACAAATAATAAACTTACCCTTATATGAATGGATGGAAAATATGCATTAAAGAAGAAGAAGATGAACTATTAATGGACATCGTATGTTATGTGTTGATAAATGCCTAACCTATGAAATGATGACTTAAAGGAATTGGATGTAAGTCTTATGTAATTGTTCTTGTAAATGATGACTCGACCAAATGCTATGTTGATCACCTAAATGTTTGCATGATATGCTATGAATTTAAATAAAATGCAATATCTCTTTTGTTATCCTCATTCCCATGATTGTCACTATTGGCACTTACACGAGCACGCATGTTAGCATGAACCGAGATTTCAAGAGCATGTGCATTTAATAATCAACAAGAAAATATTGCATGTCAAGGAGGTTGGTAGCCCAGGGAGATTCGGGTACTAGCCTCTGACTCACAAGAAAACCTCAAAACACATATTGTCAAGGAGGTTGGTAGCCCAGGGAGATTCGGGTACTAGCCTCTGGCTCACAAGAAAACTAAACAAGTAATAAAAATCACATATTTTCAAGGAGGTTGGTAGCCCAGGGACATTCGGGTACTAGCCTCTGGCTCACAAGAAAACCATATATCAATGAGGTTGGCAGCCCAGGGAGATTGGGGTGCTAGCCTCTGGCTAATAAGTTACAAGATGCAAGTTTACAAGATGATGACAAGACATTCATGCATGCACGCATACATGATTTCTACAAGGCATACCGAGACATAGAAACGGGTTTTCAACCATGAGTTTTATTGGCGTTTTTGCATTCATGCACGTACATCAAGGTGATAATATTACTCCATGTTTAATATTGTTTAATTCTATGATTTTAATATTGCCTTGAATTGATGATTGGTATTGTATTACTCTTAGTGTGTTTATTATTGTTATGGTTTGCTAGTAGCTTGTACTCGCTGAGTATTCCATGCTCAGCCATACTTTCATGTCGACAGGTACCGAGGGAGCCCTCGACCCGGAGCCTTGGGTCGAGGAAGAGTATATAGAGGAGAGAGAGTTATCTATCCCACTGCAGTCTCAGGCGGACCGAGACCTTGACATGTGGCCGTACCTCGACTACTGTTGAGGGGAGTGTATGAGAGGGTGCTTATGTATTTTGACATTTTGATAAGTGGGTCTGTCCACCTTAGAATTGGATATGTGTTATGTATATGTTAACTTGGAATACTACTTTGGAACTTTAGAAGAAAAGAAAAAGTTAGTTCACACTTCCGCATTTATGTTTAGCTTCCGCTCTCTGATTATCATTGTGTTAGTACTGTAATTATCATGTTTATGACAGGATGGTTTAGCAGGTACGTATAGTCACGCCTAAAGTATCCTTAAACTCCTAGGGGGTATTTTGGGGCGCAACACCGCTACACTAATGAGCAGCATGTCGAGTGGGCTTCCTTCATGATGGAAGGTGAAGCTGAGCACTGGTGGAGGGTTGCCCTGAGACAGAGGGATGCCACCAAGGTAGGGATACCCTAGACATAGGGGGATTTTTTAGATGTTTTCTACAAACAATACTTCCCCAGGTTTGTCAGAGAATAGAAGGTGAGAGAGTTCGTGCTTCTCGAACTAGGAGAGACGAGCGTGACCGAGTATGAGGCTAAGTTTGTTGGACTATCAAGATTTACTCCACATTTAATCACTGCTGAGGGTATGCGGGTTAGAAAACTTGAAGATGGGTTGCGGTTCTTCATCCGTGACCAGGTTCCTATGTTCCAAGTAAAGACCTAGAGGGAGATTATAGGAAAGGCGAAGATCGCCGAGAGGAATTCTGACGAGTTCCTTAAGAGGAGAGATAGTGTCCTGGGCAGAGGCATATCCAGAGGACAGTCCAGTGGCTTGGCATCGCCTGAGAAGATGGCCAGGACTGCTCCTCACCAGGCTTCCGGGTCAACGCAGATACAGACATCTCCTTTTTTATTACAGGCTCCTTGCCCCATGGCTACTCAGGCTACGAGGTATACATCACCTGCCTCATCCACGACAACATTTGAGGTCTACACCTTCTGTGGCAAGAGCCACAAGACCGGAGAGTGCAGGAGAATTTCTAGGGGCTGTTTTCATTGTGGTGACCATGGCCACCAGATTAGGGGGTGCCAACGTAGGCAGTTGCCATCCTAGTCTCAGGGGAGCAAGCCCCCAGTTCGGCAGACTCCCCAACAAGGGTCATCATAGGCTGCTGGACCCCCACAGCCTACACAACCGCTTCGTCAGGTGAATCAAGGCAAGGTCTTTGCCATGATCGACTAGGACGCACATGCATCAGACAATGTTTTGCAATGTACGCTCAAGTCAAGTTCTTAAAAGTTATAAGGTGTTGATTGTATGTGATGAAAAATTTTGTGATTATGTACGAACATGATTCTTATAATTACTTGATGTTTCCTTGTACTTGATTTACACTTAGCTACTTAATAACCAGGCGCTTTGTTAGTGGGGGAGAGCTTAGCTCGAGTGTTGATCGACACAAGATCCACTCATTCTTTTGTCTCACCTAGCTTTGCAAGGGGTTTCGGTTGTGAGTCGAGTCAGTTGAAGCGTGAGTTGGCCATTTTGACTCCGCTTGGCAAGACTATGGATGCGGACAGAGTGTATTGAGGCTGCATTGTCGCGCCCCAAAATACCCCCTAATAGTTAGGGATACTTTAGCCCGTGACCGCCATGTCAAACCATCCCGTATGACACATAAGGCATACTTAACATCCTGTCAGAGCGCACAAGTTATACACAAAGTGGAAGCAATTCAAAATAACGACTCTATCATTAGGTTCAAGTCTGAACCAACCGATCACCACAAAATATTAAGCATAAAGTGGACAAGTCCCACTCTCAATACTATCAAAATATAAGTATATTCTCTCTCTCTCTCATTCTCCCAACAGAAATCTAAATCGGGCCGCCTATCCAGCGACCCATCATCATTATAATGGTCTATAGAGGGCTCCGGTTCGTAGTACTCTTCCTCTATCCAGGGCTCCGAACCATAGATATCAAAAGGGACTCGTGCACCTGCTGATAATCAAAATGTATGGCTGAGTATTGAAACACTCAGCGGGTACCAACCACTAGCCAACAATGTGATAACAAGATCATGCACACAGTTATAGAAATCATAGAGCGTAGAGCTTAAAACAAATGTGCATATTTTCCAAAATTTGTCTTATGAGCTTTCGTGTAAAAACATCATCTTCTGAGGTCTTACGAGAATCAATAGCTTATGAGTGTGTCTTATGAGTTCTTATGAGCTTGGAGTACTTATGAGTTCTTATTAGATCCTTAGAGCATGTGAGATCCTTAGAGCATATGAGATCTTAGACATTGAGATCCTTATGAGCATGAGTAACCGATCTTAGAAACCAACCCAAAGTTTAGCATGATCACTTATGAGTTCTTGTGTATTTCCTTAAAACATATCTTATGAGTTTTGAAACATCCAACTTATGAGAAATCCGATTCATGCAAGCTTGTGTACATGTGAGACTTGTGAGCATCATCATAGACTCAAAACATAACTCTTGTGAGCATCATGATAAGCATAGAACACTTATAACATTCAGGTATATTCATAGAAGATCATACATCATAGAATTTTCATTAAAATGATAGTTTATAAACACTTAAAATTTCATCATCCAATAAACCAAGAACATACTTAGAACCTACTTGTGGAACCCGCAACTCGCTAGAGTTTTTCCTACTTTAGTATTTTGGCCATAACGTTTAACTCACTTATCTGATTTTGACGATTCAACTTGCGTTGGATTCTTCTTTCAAAGGGCTATATTTTTTATGTTTTAAAAATTTTCTAATTCTTCAGTCTTCATAGACCAAATTAACCTTGAAGCTGACTGATCCGAAAATGGATTTGAGCAGCCAAGATTTTCAGCAGACTCGCTTCCGGAAATCTGACATTTGACCCAACCTCAACTCAAAATCTGAAAAAGTGATAAACACGAACCTCAAAGAGGATTTCAATACCTTTCAAAAAATTTAAGAATCACTCGATTTGCTAGAGCTCTTTAAAGTTGAGGGTATGTTTAGGCATCCCTTTCTTTGACACTTGGAGTATGTTATACTCTCATTTTTCATTTGTCCCTAACCCCCAAAAAAACTTTCCATACATATTTTGATTCATAAAACACCTCCTTTCATTATAAAAAATGAACCCATAATTTCATTAAGGCTTTAGGCCTTGAAGGCACTATTCACAGTACTATTCACACACTATTCACAGCACTATTCACATGAACAGTAAACCTAAATGTCGGGGCTCTACATGCATTGTGCTAGTTGAGTTGCACGAGTTGCTAGTCGATCTTATTGTCTTGGACTTCCAGGACTCGATGTCATCTTGGGCATGGACTAGATCTTGAATCATCACGGGCATGTGGCATGTTTCGAGAAGATGGTGAATTTTCAGCCTACCGGGAGTAAGTCATTTCACTTCCGAGGGCTACAGAAGAGGGACATCACTCACCTTGCAGCCTTGAGTCTCTCAAATCCTGAGGCATGAGACTCCTCAACCATTCTGGTTGTGAGTGAGTTTCTAGATGTCTTTCCAGAGGAATTGCAGGGGTTGTTGAAAGTATGTTTCTTTTTAATTTTAGAAAAATAGTTCTTGGGGGCATACATTGAATCTCAAGATCTGCCTATAGTTCTAATTGATTTTATTCAATGAAGGATAAAACAATCACCTTCGAGACTTTGAAGTAGAAAAGCCTTCTCTACAATTTGAAGGATAGAATGATACCCTCAAAACTTCGCAAGTGAAAAGCCTCCTTCGCGATTCACACGAACCTTCTTTAATCCTTTAAAGCTATTCTCCAATGGAAGCTAATGGCCCTTCTAATTCCAAGCTCTACGATCTTTTCTTGAATCAAGAACCTTTCTTGATCAATAAAGATTGAATCTTGATGTAGAACTATTCTTGATCTTTAAAGAGAACAAACTAAACCAAGGAAGAAGATGAGAGAGTGATGACCGTACAACCCAATAGGGAGAGAGAAGAGGGCGTGAGATTTTTGGGAGAGAGAGAAAGAGAGAAAATCAAATTCACTTATCTTTTGGACGTTCCATACTAGGGGTATATTTATAGACCCCTTGATTGCTAACTTGTAGCCCAAGAGAAAAACCTCTTTCTAATTCTAATCCAATTAGCATTCTCTCTTTAATTATTTAATGATAATCCCTAATCCAATTAGGAATTAATCAAAATAGAAACTAACATGATCAATTCCCTATTTAATAGGAAACAATTAGTAACCAACTAATCTAATCCCTACTTTATAGGAAATCAGTAATTAGTGACCAACTAATATATTCCCTACTTTGTAGGAGATAATTAATTAGTAACAAATTAATTGATAATGCCATAAGGAAGTGGGCGTCCCACCCTAGGTGGGCCGCACAAACCTCACACCCCTTTTGGAGTTTCAAACTCCTTGATGGTCAACTTTTGATCTTTATCAAAATCCCATATGGGTCCTACCCATTTGGTTATTCACATCTTATGTGATTATACCTATAAGAGCTTCACTATACCATATACTGAATTACATGAAGAAATTAATTAATTTAATTCTTAATTAAATTAAAAGCTTTAAGGTTCTAGTGTGTGGTTATAACATATATATTGCTAGGCATTTCAATTGTTTACATGATAGAAAAAATAAAATTTTCTAGAATACTCCGGGTGGTTATAAGATATATTACTCATTTTTTTTAATATTACAATAGTGTTCTTATTACTGCTGAATCTCATGCCTTCCTTGATGGCCTCCGTCTATGAAGTTTAGGAGGCCTTATAGTGGATGTTGAATCTGACTCTAAAAACCCTTGTTGATGCTTGAATTGGTAAGAGTACTCACACCTGAAAAGCATGGTATTGGAATAAGAAATTAAAAACTTGCTGCATTTGTGTGCCTATATTAGCCATATTTATTGAGAAGCTAACTATTGATATCGAGGTATAGGGCCTGGGGTTTGAGGGCGTAGCCCCCGCGGATTTTTTTTTTTTTTTTGAGTAATGGTTCCATCTTGGTCATAAAATTCATTAATGTTGCATTCCAAAAAGGGTTTCAATAACAAGAAAAAGTGAAAAACATGGACTAGTCTGTAGGGGGATCCGGATAAAAATTTATGCGGAAACTGGATCCCCTAGATCTTAATACCATAGAAAGCATCAATATTATCTAAGAGTTTTAGTCATATCACCTCGGTGAATACTTTTCACTGGTGAAGCTTAATCCACTCAAACTGTCAGAACTCTTTGTAGAGATTTCTCTGAAAAAATAATAGAAGTTCGATCCTTGTTCTTCGTTATCCCAACTAAGCTTTAGAATCTCATTTGGAATTATAGAAGCAAGAGGAAGAAGATGGAGTAATGGTGTAGACTTTCTATCACCAAAAGTACTAAGGTTCAAAACCCTAGAAAAGCAAAACTCAATTTGCACCACCTATATAGCTCACGAAAATCCCTAGGGGAATCCCTAGGGTCTCACGGTTTGGAGGAGATAGGAGAGGAGAGAAAAAATTTTGGAGAAAAGTGCTTAATGGCCTAGGGTGTTTGGGTATTTATAGACTAGGATCCTATCCTAATCCTAATCCTACTCCAACTTGATCTTATCTTTTAGGAATTGTTTATCAATAATAACTCTTATTATTAATTAAACAATATCCTAGTTTATCTATAACTACTCTAATTATAAAATACCTACTAATTAAGGATTAATAAGAGGGTTCCTTAATTAAAGGGATAAGTCAACATCCTACACAAGAGAAGGAAACCTAGTCAAACTAGGAGACCAATGCCAAGGGGCGGGGGGGCGTGAGCTTCTATGGGGCATGAGTTTTGAGGAGTTAAAACTCCTTTTTGTAATCCAATTACAATTCCATCTTAATCCTAATTACAATCCAACAATTGGATTTTAATTCCATAACTATAGGAATTATATTTCAACAATTATTCAATTAACATAATCCTCATCCAATTAGGATTCCTCAAGTGGGCGCCCCACCCTAGGGTTTAAACCCATGGGCTTTGGCTCATATTAAAGGTCCATTTTAAATGGGTTTATGGATATAGGTCAAACCCATTTCCCCTTTAATTATGTTAATTAAATAATTAACAAAATAATCCCTAGATTTAAATTAACAATTAATTTAAACCATAGATTAACTTTTAATCTATTTAATTAAATGATTAAATTTTAATCACTTAAATAATTGATTAACTTTTAATCAATTATTGAGCTTGTATTTATTATATGAGCACCTCCACAGATTGCTCTGGGACATTCTTACCCTAGCTTACCCAATGTTATCCCATTGACCCTAAACGGGAATTACATCGGAATTGCAAGTGACGTAAGATATCCATGTTGCAATTGAATCCCAGTGTATGAACATTTAACCAATATGGATCCCGCCACATGAACTTTTAAATTCGATTTATCCTTCCAAATACATTATCCCTAATGGGCCTTCGAGATTGACATACTATCTAACCATAGCCCATTGCAAATCATCCGGGTTTCCAAGACTTATGATTAAGCCATGAGAAATAATTTCTCATGAAAAACATTTTGAGAAAATCCTTTTATAAGTATAATACCTTTTAATAAGAGTATATTTCAAAACTTATTTTATTTTCAAAATCACTTGCGCAGGATTTGAACTTAATCAACTGTCTTACCCAGAACTTGAATAATCTCTCAAATTAATGAGCATGGATTTCTTGTTTGAAATTCATCATGACTCAAACAACTTGCTGACTATCCAATTTTCACTGTATTATATTCCCTAAGTTAGAAAATACGTTGGTGGAATCAAAACAGTCAAATCACTGCTCAGTCATAGATGAACTCATCAGATCTAAGGATCATCAAAACCGTTCAATGTGAATAAGAGACCAACTATCTGATAGTATGTTTATGCAAGAGGTCTCTCATTGAATGCAATCAGTCAGTGTACATTTAAGCACCCATATGCTCATGTGTAGTCTCCACTACAATAGTTTGAGATAGAACTACATCTCAACTATTGAGAACATCTTAGCACTCTGGCAGCCATATAAGTGAAGTGCCCAGCTTCACCCACAACTGTGACTATATAAGGTATAAGGAACCAGAAAGTTATATCTGCCTATGATAATCTAATCACATAACTTTCCTACAATATATCCTAAGGACTTTTATCGATATCTCATATCGTATAGATCATCTCATGATCATGATCAATTACCCATAATGAATACGAAATAGATTTAGAAGGAGTCTTTATTAATCAAATTAATAAGAATCTAACATTCTAAATGACTTTTTTGGGCATCATGTCTAACAATCTCCCACTTGCCCAAAAATTCATTGTGCCATAGATTTAAATCTCATACTATCTAAGTGTGTTACAAATACTTTATTTGATAAAGCCTTTGTCATCGGGTCAGCAACATTAAGTTGAGACCTAATCTTTGTAACCACTACATCTTGCCTATCAATGATCTCACGAATGAGATGATACTTCCGCTCCACATGTTTCATCTTTTTGTGGTTCCTAGGTTCTTTGCTGTGGGCTACTACACCATTACTATCACAGAAGAGAGTGATAGGTTTGAGTGCTGAAGGAACATTTCCTACTTCTTGCAAAAACCTTCTGAACTAGACTACTTCTTTTGCTGCTTCTGAAGCTGTAATATATTCTGCTTCTATGGTGGAGTCAGTACTCTTCTGCTTTATGCTGCGCCAACTGACAGCAGCACCACCCAGTGTGAACACATACCTAGATGTGGAAGCTCTATTTTCCAGATCAGATTGAAAATCGGAATCAGTATAACCCAGTCCAACTAAATCTTCTGATTAAAAGGTAAACACGTAATCCCTAGTCCTTTTCAAGTACTTCATAATGTGCTTCACTGCAGTCTAATGATTAACACCTGGATTGCTTTGGAACCGACTAATAACTCCCACTGCATGACAGATATCCGGTCTAGTACATAACATGGCATACATAAGGCTCCCAACTGTCGAAGCATAAGTGCACCTCTTCATCTGCTCGATCGCATTAGCTGATGTAGGGGCCATCTTTTTAGACAAATTGATACCATGTCTAAAAGGAATGAGTGTCATCTTATGTAGAGCCCCAGACTTTTTCATGCTTAATACATGACACTTTCGTTGTCATCTTGCCTTTTTAAGAGGTATGATTAATAAATGAGGAAGAATTTGGAAATTTTGAAATGTTAAAATTGTTCCTCTTCGAAGTACGAACACAACGCAAGTTGAATCGTCACAATCGGACGAACGAGTCAAAAGATATGGCCAAAACAGTCTGTACATGTAGGAAATCGTAGCACAGACAACGTACTCTGATAACGTATACTGTGTGCATCCGTGGTACAACTCACCACGGGCACGTTGTGCAGCTCACCACTGGCACGTTGTGCAGCTCACCACGGGTACGTTGTACAGCACCACGAGTTGGCACTATTCACAACACCACGAGTTGGCACTATTCACAACACCACGAGTTGGCACTATTCACGGCACCACGAGTTGACACTATTCACAGCACCACGAGTTGGCACTATTCACAGCACCACGAGTTGGCACTATTCACAGCACTATTCACAGAAATCCCAGTAAGGATATTACGGTCTTTTGGTCAGTTCACTCTTACCTTAAGAGTTTAACCCGAGCCTTTAGGGCATCATTCGACACTTAGAGAGTTTGAGAGAATAGAAGAAAGAGGAGAAGGCGATTCCAACCTAGGGTTTCCATTTGGGAGAGAAATCAAAGGGTTTGAAACCCTAGATCAACCTCAAACCCGTTTTCTTCAAGATTTTGGTTCAGGCATTGTGGAGCTCGCAATCCAAGCTAGGGCAGCAACTCACAGTCATTTGGAAAGAGGGTTTCTTCCTCATTTCTTCAAGGTCGGTGCTTCTTACTACCCTCCTAGTTATAGTTCCTCTTTCCCCTTCTTTTCTCTTCATTTTCTTTCATTTACACATGTGCTATGAGATGGATGAATGGTAAATGGTAAATGGTGAATGGTGAATGGAGATGGAATGGGCGATTGGATGCCAATGGTTGTGTGTGATGAACAAATGGGGAAGGGCATTGTTCCAATAATGAACGTACATGTATGATTTGAGTAAAACCCATCTAGAAAAGCATGTTGTAGGGTAAATCCATAATGAACACACCATGTTTGATGGAATGCCAAGGTGAACACAGTGAGCTGAAAATCTGGAAATGCGTGCCTAATAAATTATGAATATTGCTAGGGCCCATGATAATGTGTTTCCTGCTTTCCCTAAATGCTATGAATATTGAATTGCTCAATCTTTAATGTTATGTGTGTTGTGAAATTTCCCAAATGTCATGTTTAAATTTAAATGCAAGTATGTACACGGTTCCCACGAGCACGGCATGCATGACATGATTTATCGAGGTTTCCAAGAAGATGGATAGAGGTGGGGCATATCCTACGATATGTTTTACCTCGTTTTTCACAAGTAGACAAGAACCAAC
Source organism: Tetracentron sinense (assembly GCA_015143295.1). Taxonomy (NCBI): domain Eukaryota; kingdom Viridiplantae; phylum Streptophyta; class Magnoliopsida; order Trochodendrales; family Trochodendraceae; genus Tetracentron; species Tetracentron sinense. Next base: position 17,627,127 of record CM026554.1, read on the forward strand.
ATTCCACGAGGGGTCTCCCCTCACTCACAAGTGCATATCATAAAGAAGGGTCTCCCTTCCCTCGCAAGTACATACATATCATAAAGAAGGGTCTCCCTTCCCTCGCAAGTGCATTGCATAAAGAAGGGTCTCCCTTCCCTCTCAAGGCATCTCACAAGTGCATCTCACAAGTTACATGATCACAAGCAAGCATGCATGACATGACATGACATACAAGAATCAAGCAAGATAGACAAGACAAGCTTTCACGTACGAAAAGATATTTCAAGTCAAGTCAAGTACACGATGTTTTCAAGAGGATTTATCGGTTTTCTACGAGTTTCAAGCATGATTATAAACTGCTTTACTTCCTTGTATGATATAAATTGTTTCCGTTTGACAAATATGAATTGCTCCTGATTTTGTATTGCCATGTTTATGCTATAATCGTTGGTTAGTATTCAGTACCCGCTGAGTATTCCATGCTCAGCCGTACTTCTTATGTCGGCAGGTTCTGAGGGAGCTGCTACTCCATTTGATATTTGTGCTCCTGGTCCATGGGTGGAAGAGGAGTACGTCGAGGAGCCTTTGGAGGAACCTCCAGTAGAGGGTTACCAATAGGTGGTTGTAGATTCTGAGTGGTTTAGCTGTGGGTGAGACGAGAGTCAGATTTATGTATTTTGGCGGGCATGTCCTCACTTTCTTTTGGATTCTTTTTGTATAAACTTGGATTGATTATGTATATACGTAGAGGTTTGGTAGACTTCCGCTATACCATGTTAGAGCATGTTTCCGCTATTTTGTCCTCTATCATGTATGCTCTGTGGGTTTTGCAGGTTAGTTGTCAAGCAAGTCATGATTAGTCGTCCAAAGTTCACTCTAACTCCTAGGGTGGGTTTCGGGTCGCGACATCTTACAATCACTCATACTGTACCTAGACAAAATATTGTCTATATAGGAAGTTTGGCTTAATCCCAACATTCGGCATTTCCTATCTCTTAGAATCTTTATTCCTAGAATATAGGATGCCTCTCCCAAATCTTTCATTGAGAAATGCTGAGAAAGCCATATCTTGACTGATGACAACATCCCTACATCATTCCCAATTAGTAGGATGTCATCTACATAAAGAATGAGGTATACTACCGCTCTCCCACTTTCCTTCTAATAAATACAAGATTCTTCCAAATTCTTTTGGAATCTAAATTCTTTGATAGAAAGATCAAATCTTTGGTTCTAGCTTCTTGAAGCTTGTTTCAAACCATATATCAACTTGTTGAGCTTGCATACCATGTTCTCCTGGTTAGGAGCATTGAAGCCCTCCAGTTGCTTCATATAGATGTCTTCATCTAACATTTCATTAAGGAAAGCAGTTTTGACATCCATTTGCCATATCTCATAGTCATGGTGTGCAGCTATAGCTAGCAATATCCTGATGGATTTGAGCATAGCTACAGGTGAAAAGGTATCCTCATAATCAACTCCTTAAATTTGAGTATAACCTTTTGTAACAAGTCTATCTTTATGGGTCTCCACGTTACCATTGGCACCCTTCTTCCTTTTGTAAATCAATTTGCATCCAATTGGCCTTACACTATTTGGTAGATCTACTAAAGTCCAAACACCATTGTCATACATGGAATCTATTTCAGCATTCATGGCTTTATTTCATTGAGATGCATCTACATCTAATGTAGCTTCCTGATAAGTATTAGGATCCGTATCCTCATCATCAGGGGTAACTAGATAAACTTCATTATTATAATACTGAAGTCTATCCGGTGGTCTAGAAACTCTTTCTGACCATCTCAGTGTAACAGAATTAGGAGAAATTAAAGTGGAAGGATTAGGTTCAGGTTGGATACTGGCTGTGTCGTCTTTCATCTCATGAAATTCAACCTTCTTAAGGAGATCAATTTCTTCCTCCAAGAAAGTGGCATGAAGCCTAACAACTATTGTTTGGTCTGCCTTGGAGTAGAAATAGAAACCCTTAGTTTCTTTTGGATATCCTATAAAATTCTTTTTCTCTGTCCTACATTCCAACTTAGTGGGTTCGAGTTTGCGAACATGGGCAGGACAACCCCATACCCTTAGATTTTGTAAACTAGGTTTTCGCCCAGTCCACAATTCATAGGGTGTAACCGGAATAGACTTAGATGGAACCCAATTCAGAATATAAATGATAGTTTGTATGGCTCATCATAGAGCGAACCATATCGAATAAGGTTCGGTTTCTTCTTTCAGAAACTCCATTTTGTTGAGGAGAGGCAGGACTTGTCCATTGCGAGATAATCCCATTATCCCTTAAGTAATCCATAAACTCGTTGGTGAGGTATTCACCACCTCGTTCTGATCGAAGTGTCTTTATGGATTTGTCAGTTTGATTCTCAACTTCTAATCTGAATTCTTTGAATTTTTCAAAGGTGTCAGATTTGTGTTGCATCAAATAGACATATCCATATCTGGAATAGTCATCGGTAAATATGACAAAATACAAGTATAGACCTAGTGCAACAATGGTAAATAAACCACATATATCACTATGTATTAGTCTTAGCTTTTCTTCGGCTCTTCCTACCTATTTAGGGTAAGGCTTCTTGGTTATCTTCCCTTCGAGACAAGACTTGCAAGTAGGGAGTGATTCTACCTTGAGAAAATTAGGGGGACAAACTTTTACTAACCTCTTAATCCTATCAAGATTAATGTGACCAAGTCTCTTATTTCAAAGATAAGTAGACTCAGTGCAATGTCTGTAGAGCCCCGAATTGTCTGCTAACACTGATGTGTTCAAGCCAAGGTGTTCTGTGTTATCTTGGTATTTGGTTAATGCTAAGAGGAATATATTTTTGTGTAAAAAAAATTATATTTGTTGTGTGAGTTGAGGATTGGGGGTGTTGTGAGCCTTAGGGGTGAAAACCAAGTTCACATGCACTAAAAATAGTGCTGTGATTAGTGCCAAGGGCACTAGTATTGGAAGGGCCAAAGGCCTCTTCATTTTAGTTGGGTTTGGTTAATGAGAGCAAGGTTTTCACATGGCCTACCTATGATGTAAGTTTAGTATATGAGTCATGAGATGTGAGGTATCTTTGGGAAAGCAAGCAAAGAGTATAAAACATACTCTTAAGTGTTAAGTGAATAGTGCATATAGAGGTCAAGGCCTCTAGGTATCTTCTTGGATATTCTCAGTGAAATGATGGTTCGATTTGCATCTGTTGAGTCTCAAAAAGAGAGTATAAGTATACTCTAAGTATCTAAATACGTAGGGTATAAAATAACCTTAAGTGTGAATGTAGGACCCCAGGGATCAATTTCACAACGCTGTGAATAGTGTCAGGGCATTGGAGTTGAAGGTCAAAAGTCTTCTTGTATTGTTATTATGTTATAGAAAGATGATAAGGAGGGCTTTTGAGAGTTGTTGGATAGAAATATGTGTGGTGTATGTCGGTGCGTTGAAACCAAGAGTATAAATTGCTCTAAGTCCTTGGGAGTTTAAGCAAAGAGTATGCAAGACTCGAGATATGTGGGTGATGAAGCAAAGATTAAAAAGGACTCTAGAATAAATTGAGTGGTGTTAGTGTGCAAAGGAAGGGTAAAGGAAATACTATAAGTGGGTAAAAGTAAGGGTATAAAATACCCTAAGTGCTTAAAGGATTGTAAGTGAATAGTGCTGTAAATAGTGTTTTTCAAGGCCTAAAGCCTTAATGGAATTATGGGTTCATGTTTTATAGTGATAGGAGGTATTGAATGAATCAAAATATGTATGGAAAGTGTTTTTGGGGGTTGGGGACAAATGAAAAATGAGAGTATAACATACTCCAAGTGTCAAAGAAAGGGATGCCTAAACATACCCTCAACTTAAAAGAGCTCTAGAATTCTCACCGCTGATCGGAATTGAATGATTCTTAAATTTTTAGAAATATTTTGAAACCCTCTTCGAGATTCATGTTTATCACTTTTTTAGATTTTGAGCTGAGGTCGGGTCAAACGTCAGATTTCCAGAAACGAGTCTACTGAAAATCTGGGCTGCTGAAACCCATTTTCGGATCAGTCAGTTTCAAGGGAAATTTGGTCCATGAATAAAGAAGAATTAGAAATTTTGTAAAACATGAAAGTTGTTCCCCTTTGAAAGAGGAATCTAATGCAAGCTGAATCATCAAAATTGAATAAGCGAGTCAAACGTTATGGTCAAAATACCAAAGTGGGAAAAACCCAAGCCTGTCATAACTTCAGTAGTTGACGAGTGGACTTCACTAGTCGACGAGTGAGCGTCACTCGTCGACGAGTCAGCCCCAAAACGGCCAAAAATGACCCTGTAATAGCCCAAAACTCTTCCACCGACCTTGGGAGATATTTTGAGATATTTTTCTAAGATATATTAGGATTTTTGGCACCCTTTAGCCTATAAATAGATGGGATATAGTGGGTTTGGGTTTACCCAAACCTAAGCTTTCTAAGTATAGTATGACGTTCACATGCACTCTATGGTTTTCCAATTACTCTAAGGCTCATAAGTCTCGTATGTCTCCATGATTTCTCTTAAGTGCGGTTTATCGAAGCATTCATAAGAATCTCTAAGAACTCATAAGCCACCAAGCTCATAAGCTTTGATAAAGCAAAACATCGGGTTGGTCAAGGGTAGGGTATATCCAAAGATATATCATGCCTGACTCTAAGAAATCTCATTAGAAATCAAGGATCATGGCATCCCACTTCTATGTATTCAATGAAGGGTATTTATATGCCTGGCTCTAAGTCTTTTCACGGGTGCTAAGATCTGGCTCTAAGTTAATGCTCATAAGAAATCTCACAAGAATCAAGCAGGTTGGTAGCCCAGGGTTGTGCGAATACTAACCTCTGCCTCACAAAAACTCTTAAGAACCTCATAAGCTCATAAGATCTCATAAGTCTCATAAGTGAACCCTCACAAGCTCATAAGTGCTCTAAAATTTCACAGCTCACAAGAACTCATACGAACTTTAAGGATCTCATAAGAACTCTAACAACTCTAAGGAATTCAAAGAACTCATAAGACTTGATTCTCATATGCTCATAAGACTCATATGGTTTTGGACTTCATATGAACTCATAAGGAAACGTTTTTGGAATTGGTACGGATTTTGACGGATTTTTATGTTCCACAGTTCTATGTCTTGCATGGTCCATGCTTCATGCTCAGCCGACTATTGACTTCGGCAAGTGCACATCTTCCTTTTGATGTCTGTGGCACGGAGCCTTGGATAGAGGAAGAATATACGAGCCGGAGCCTACCATGGATCATTACCAGGATGAGGGAGCATTAGATAAGCGACCTGATTTCGATTTCTATTGAGAGAGTGAGAGAAAGTATACTTATATTTTGATGGTATTGAGAATGGGACTTGTCCACTCCATCTTTTTTGGCATGTTATGTTTGTTCAGACTTGAACCGAATGATAGGAGTATTTTATTATAAACTGTTTCTGTTTTGTTTCCACTATATGCTATGTAACGCCCCAAAATACCACCTAGGAGTTAGGCTATATTTGGGCTCGTTACCTACCATACAATCATCCTGCAGAAGCATATAAGGCAAGCTAAATAGTGAACTGAAAATTTTCTTTAATAACTTAACTGTATTCCAAGTACAACTATTTGCAATAAATGAATAGAAACCGAAACATGTACAAGCAATCCTTCACCTGGGTTACAAACTCAAGTGATACAATATCCCCAGACATAAAACCCAAAATACATGTCTCTCTCACTCTCTTCCCAACCATGGGGTCACGTGTCAAACCCCCGACATCTGGATGACCACCCGAGCAATCTCCTATTCCCCATGAGTCACCTCGTTTCAAAGAACCGGAGTACATGTATCGTATAGCGTACCTGCCGACATAACATGTACGGCTGAGCATGGAATACTCAACGAGCAAAATCTACTAGCTAACAATGCTATCATAATCACAATATTTAATACAGTGCGTAAAAGAATACAAATCACCAAATCCATGCTTAAAACCCGTCATGAAAAACCTTTCATAAAACTTGTTCTTTTCATAGAAAACAAACCCTCTCATGTATGCTTATGAGTTCTTATGAATGCTTGTGAGCCTCGTGTTTTCTTATGAGTTCTTGTGAGCTTAGAGTTCTTGTGAGCTTGTGAGTACTTGTGAGCTTATGAGCTTCTTGTGAGCTTATGAGTACTTGTGAGCTTCTTGTGAGCTTATGATCCTTGTGAGCTTGTTCTCCTTGGAGACATATGCAAGATCTTAGACTTGTGAGTTTCTTATGAGTTCTTGAAAAGCCTTGCGAGACTTATGATCCGTGGAGTTTATGCGAGATCTTAGACTTGATCCTTGTGACCATGAAGTAACCGATCTTAGACTGCCAACCCAAAGTTTGGCTTAGTCAACTCTTATGAATCTATGCTTCTTTCTTATGAATGCCTTCGAAAACCCTTCTTATGATTTCTTGAAATTCATGCTTATGAGAAAACCACGGTCGTGCAATACTTATCGTGCGTAGAGTGCTTGTGAGCATTATAACATCTATGTGGAAAGCTTTAACTAATTAAACATGTTCATGCAAGGCATAATGATCATTATAGTATACTTGAATACCTTAATAACTCATATGGTTCATGCAAGGTATATTAGCATCATAACATACTTAGACAATTCTAGAATGTAGAACATTTCATTCATTGCATCACATCATAACAATCATGGCTTCTAAGCCTAACTCATCATATCACACTTAAAATCATGGTTCCTTGGAGGATATTAACACTAACTTGCACTTATAGTCATATTCACCCTTTTATTGGAAAACCCCCAAAATCTTAAATCCTTATTTGCTTATTTGAACATAATCAAGTTCGCCCAAAATCCCTTGTTTGTCATTGCATCATAGTATACTTAAAATTATGGTTCATTTAAAGGTATTACAATTTTCTTACAAGTTTAGCCATATTCATCCTTGTTATTGAAAAACCTCCAATTTGTAAAACCCTATTTGATTGTTTATTCATGATCTAGTTCACCCAATTTCCACACTTCCTATTTGTATCATAATAGAATTAAAATCACCTATAGAATCATCTTTGTATGATAACAAGGTTAGATAGTAGTTTACTAACCTCTTAGAATCAATTTCTAGATTGAAGGAAACCCTTGAGTGGAATCATTACTTGATTGAGGAAGATCCTACTTGAAGGAAGTGATCCAAGCTTGGAGTGGGGAAGATCAAACCCTTGATTGAAGCTTTTCTTGATTCCAAATCAAAACCCTCTTTGAAATGCTCAAGATCCTCTCCTTCTCTTTCTAGGAACTCTCCTTGGTTTAGTGTAAACCAAAAACCCCCTAAAGTCCTCTATTTATAGTGCAAGGGGTGAAAAACCCCTAAAACATCGCATCCAAGAAAGTAAAATCGCGTATTTACGATCGTTCGTAGTGATTTACGATCGATCGTAGCTTCCTACGATCGATCGTAGCTTCACCCGTGAGTTTTCAGCACTTTCTGGGGCTTTACGATCGATCGTAGCAACTCTACGATCGTTCGTAGGGTCCCTACGAGCGATCGCAACTTTTGCAGAAAGCTTCAGCATTTTTGTGTTTTCGTATCTCAGCCATAACTTTTGACTCACTTGTTCGATTTCAACGATTCAACTTGCGTTGGATTCTTCTTTTGAAGGAGAACAACTTTTGTGTTTTACACAATTTCTAATTCTCTATTTTTATTGGACCATATTGCCCCTAAAGCTGACTGATCCGAAACTGGGTTTTCTTCAGTCCAGATTTTCACCCGGTCCGAGTTCAGAATTCCTTCTTTTAACCTATCCCCGACTCATAACCAAGAAAAATGGTAAACATGAACCTCGAAGAGCGTTTAAATAACTTTCCAAAAATTCAAGAATCACTTGATTCCAATGAGCGGTGTGAACAGTAGGGCTATTTAAAGTTAAGGGTATGCTAAGGCATTCCCATTCTTGACACTTAGAACATTTCGAGTGTTTCACACTCCTTTCCTTCGGTTCCAAAACCATAATAACACCTCATGACTCATTACTCCATAGGTTTTTAACATACCTAGGTGATCATGGGGCACACCCCAACATGCATGAGAGGCCCCGGTCTCTTTATGCCTCGCGTAACAGCACTATTCACTCGCAACTCATTAACACTTAGGGTACCTTATACCCATCTTTTTACCCACTTAGAGTATGTCATACTCTTATTTATTCATCCCAAACACCCAACAATAAACACTTAAGCTAATTTTGACTACTCTTATCATGCCCCTTAACCAAGTCACATAAATGGCCCTCGGCCTTTACAAGACTTGTGCCCATGGCACTGTTCACAACATTGTGAAATGGTTTCCCGTGGTTCTACGTTCACACTTATGGTATTTTATACCCTAAATACTTGAGTATTATTATACTATTATTTTGAGACTCAACATACACACTTTAAACCCTTATTTAAATCGCCACACTACTTAGACCAAATGGACCATGCTACCAAGAACAAAGTGTAAAGGCCTTAAGCCTTTACACACACCACACAAGGGCACTATCCACACACTATTCATGACACTATTCCCAGCCCAGGGAACTCGGTTCCGGGTTTCTTCATACATACTAAGGGTATTTTCATACCCCATCTACTTTGAATCCAACCCTTACTCCATTCTCATAACTCACGACCCTAGGTTCTTAAACCAAACCAAGGTAACCTATTGGGCACAACCCATATGCATGGGAGGCCCCGGCCGCCACAAATCCTTTGAATCGACATTATTCATACCACTATACATTTAATGCTTTGAGTATGGTTTTATACTCTTTGCATGTTTTCTCAAAACACCTTACACTTCTTGATTCTAACATGAAACTCACATCGCACTTAGGCTATGAGGGAATCCCTCACCCTCATTAACCAAACCCAACTTATAATAAGGGCATTTGGCCCCTACAATACTAGTTTCCTCGGCACTATTCACTTGAACAGTGAACCAAATTTCCGGGGTTCTACATCCTCCCCCCCTTATAGGAATTTCGTCCTCGAAATTAGAATGCTACGTGTACAAGAGAGGGACCCTTTCCCGCACTTCATTTTGCTCGAACGAGCCTTTGTACTTAGTAACCTAAGACATGACCGGATTTATCAATCCGGTGCCGACCTACACCTAACTAGGCACCCGCTCATTAGCAAGGCGCCCTTGACTAACCACCATCAAGCAAGTACATAAATCATATATATTATATAGATAGCATGTTATATACAGGCAACACATCACACTTCGTTGAAGTAGGTATAATATACATATGAGTATACGGCTTGACCACCTTAGACGTGGCACAAGGGTGTGTTGATCCAATTTAGACTAACGCATAGACTAGGCACTCACCGACTAGCAAGGTGCCTTTAATATTAAAACTGAATAATGTTTGCATTTGCATCCAGGATGTGTAAATTCCTTCATCACAATATATTCACATATAGTTATATCGTAGCAAGTTTTTTTTTTTTTTTTTTTACCTATATAACAATCATAGCAATTCCTATCAGTAATTTATAGCTCCACAACTTTGACGGGAGCATAGGCTGCTCATTGCCAAATGGAGTATGACCTTCACTTCTTTTAGTCTATTAAACTCTACCTCGCTTGTCATGCCCCATGGTCAAGTCCTGAGGCAATAGCTAAACGCGAGTTTGATTTGGAAACTAAACTCTTCAATTCCTCGTATTTCAAATACAATTTGTTATGATGAAGTTAAGTAATAAAACATAACAACATACGACCATACTGTACAACATACAATGAAATTACTAGCTAACTTAGCTTCTAAAGCATATTGTAAACCTCAAGGTATATATATTATAGCATACACACCCAATTCTCATACCTAATAGTATAGTCATACAACTAGTTTCCCTAGCGGGGCTACGTTCTCACACTCGGTTAAGGTATAACGAATTACACACTTAAGATTAGGTGACTAGTCTATCCTCGGGATATGACTCCCTATATTGAACTAATACCTCTGCTTGATACCCCTTATGTTGTGGTACCAAACCTAAATTCAAAGTTCATTTGAGTTCAAATTTCAACTCAGAAAATTTCGTGATCCTAGGAAACCTAATGCCTTTGCTCACCCCTGACATCAACTCTAAGAGACTCTAGAGAATCTAGTACCATGCCGAAATTTATTTTTTTATTTTTTTTTTTATTTTTTTTTTTGAAAGCACCACCATGTGCTAGGTATTTATTTATAATTAAGGTGCCTAAGATTATTATTAAATAAGTGTATTGTAGATATATGTCGAGGCATTCACATCGTAAGATAAGCATAAATTATATAGACACACCAAGGTATATATATTAATAGGAATGGATGCCTAGCGTGACTAAGCTTTCTCGTTTTCGGTTAAGTATTAATCAACTAGGACTAAGACTAACTGATTAGTCTTATACTTAGAATATAACTCCCCTTTGATTTCCTTGAGCATGATCCTCTAAGTACTTTGAGACATGCATGATGTAAAATGAGGTGTGTATGATGCTTATGACATGCATGATGCTCGTGACATGCATATGGTGCTTATGACATGTGTGATGCTTATGACATGCGTATGATGCTTATGACATGCGTATGTTGCTTATGATATATATGATGCTCATGATATTCGTGATGCTTATGCTATGCATGATGTTGATGCCATTCTAAATTCACTAGACTTGTGAAGCAAAAGAGGATCCTATAGTCTTGCTCGGAAGACAACTCCCTAACGAACTCTAATAACACAATGCGACAAAGGACATACCAATTCCTTGTCCACCAACACTTGGGTTAGACTCTAGCCTGAGTATTTCTCAATTCGTAAGTCTAACTAGGAAGCTCGTTCATAAAGCATTGGTTTTCACTTAGCATATAACATATAGTATGCACACCATATATCATATAATACCACATAGCAATACCACACATAATAGCATAAGGATATAAATTTTTTTTTTCGGTTTTCCTAGCGAAGACAGATACTAACTTCGGTTGGAATCAACCTATTATAGAGAAAGACTAAGTGATTAGTCTACACTTGGAATACGACTCCTAAGGTGCACTTAATGCCTTGATTTACTCGTGGTATTGAACTCTAAGTAACCCTACAGACCTAATGCCTAAGCTCTGATACCACCTCTGTAACGCCCCAAAATACCACCTAGGAGTTAGGCTATATTTGGGCTCATTACCTACCATACAATCATCCTGCAGAAGCATATAAGGCAAGCTAAATAGTGAACTGAAAATTTTCTTTAATAACTTAACTGTATTCCAAGTACAACTATTTGCAATAAATGAATAGAAACCGAAACATGTACAAGCAATCCTTCACCTGGGTTACAAACTCAAGTGATACAATATCCCCAGACATAAAACCCAAAATACATGTCTCTCTCACTCTCTTCCCAACCATGGGGTCACGTGTCAAACCCCCGACATCTGGATGACCACCCGAGCAATCTCCTATTCCCCATGAGTCACCTCGTTTCAAAGAACCGGAGTACATGTATCGTATAGCGTACCTGCCGACATAACATGTACGGCTGAGCATGGAATACTCAGCGAGCAAAATCTACTAGCTAACAATGCTATCATAATCACAATATTTAATACAGTGCGTAAAAGAATACAAATCACCAAATCCATGCTTAAAACCCGTCATAAAAAACCTTTCATAAAACTTGTTCTTTTCATGGAAAACAAACCCTCTCATGTATGCTTATGAGTTCTTATGAATGCTTGTGAGCCTCGTGTTTTCTTATGAGTTCTTGTGAGCTTAGAGTTCTTGTGAGCTTGTGAGTACTTGTGAGCTTATGAGCTTCTTGTGAGCTTATGAGTACTTGTGAGCTTCTTGTGAGCTTATGATCCTTGTGAGCTTGTTCTCCTTGGAGACATATGCAAGATCTTAGACTTGTGAGTTTCTTATGAGTTCTTGAAAAGCCTTGCGAGACTTATGATCCGTGGAGTTTATGCGAGATCTTAGACTTGATCCTTGTGACCATGAAGTAACCGATCTTAGAATGCCAACCCAAAGTTTGGCTTAGTCAACTCTTATGAATCTATGCTTCTTTCTTATGAATGCCTTTGAAAACCCTTCTTATGATTTCTTGAAATTCATGCTTATGAGAAAACCACGGTCGTGCAATACTTATCGTGCGTAGAGTGCTTGTGAGCATTATAACATCTATGTGGAAAGCTTTAACTAATTAAACATGTTCATGCAAGGCATAATGATCATTATAGTATACTTGAATACCTTAATAACTCATATGGTTCATGCAAGGTATATTAGCATCATAACATACTTAGACAATTCTAGAATGTAGAACATTTCATTCATTGCATCACATCATAACAATCATGGCTTCTAAGCCTAACTCATCATATCACACTTAAAATCATGGTTCCTTGGAGGATATTAACACTAACTTGCACTTATAGTCATATTCACCCTTTTATTGGAAAACCCCCAAAATCTTAAATCCTTATTTGCTTATTTGAACATAATCAAGTTCGCCCAAAATCCCTTGTTTGTCATTGCATCATAGTATACTTAAAATTATGGTTCATTTAAAGGTATTACAATTTTCTTACAAGTTTAGCCATATTCATCCTTGTTATTGAAAAACCTCCAATTTGTAAAACCCTATTTGATTGTTTATTCATGATCTAGTTCACCCAATTTCCACACTTCCTATTTGTATCATAATAGAATTAAAATCACCTATAGAATCATCTTTGTATGATAACAAGGTTAGATAGTAGTTTACTAACCTCTTAGAATCAATTTCTAGATTGAAGGAAACCCTTGAGTGGAATCATTACTTGATTGAGGAAGATCCAACTTGAAGGAAGTGATCCAAGCTTGGAGTGGGGAAGATCAAACCCTTGATTGAAGCTTTTCTTGATTCCAAATCAAAACCCTCTTTGAAATGCTCAAGATCCTCTCCTTCTCTTTCTAGGATCTCTCCTTGGTTTAGTGTAAACCAAAAACCCCCTAAAGTCCTCTATTTATAGTGCAAGGGGTGAAAAACCCTTAAAACATCGCATCCAAGAAAGTAAAATCGCGTATCTACGATCGTTCGTAGTGATTTACGACCGATCGTAGCTTTCTACGATCGATCGTAGCTTCCTACGATCAATCGTAGCTTCACCCATGAGTTTTCAGCACTTTCTGGGGCTTTACGATCGATCGTAGCAACTCTACGATCGTTCGTAGCTCCGATACGATCGTTCGTAGGGTCCCTATGAGCAATCGCAACTTTTGCAGAAAGCTTCAGCATTTTTGCGTTTTCGTATCTCGGCCATAACTTTTGACTCGCTTGTCCGATTTCAACGATTCAACTTGCGTTGGATTTGTCTTTTGAAGGAGAACAACTTTTGTGTTTTACACAATTTCTAATTCTCTATTTTTATTGGACCATATTGCCCCTAAATCTGACTGATCCGAAACTGGGTTTCGTCAGTCCAGATTTTCACCCGGTCCGAGTTCAGAATTCCTTCTTTTAACCTATCCCCGACTCATAACCAAGAAAAATGGTAAACATGAACCTCGAAGAGGGTTTAAATAAATTTCCAAAAATTCAAGAATCACTTGATTCCGATGAGCGGTGTGAACAGTAGGGCTATTTAAAGTCAAGGGTATGCTAAGGCATTCCCATTCTTGACACTTAGAACATTTCGAGTGTTTCACACTCCTTTCCTTCGGTTCCAAAACCATAATAACACCTCATGACTCATTACTCCATAGGTTTTTAACATACCTAGGTGATCATGGGGCACACCCCAACATGCATGAGAGGCCCCGGTCTCTTTATGCCTCGCGTAACAGCACTATTCACTCGCAACTCATTAACACTTAGGGTACCTTATACCCATCTTTTTACCCACTTAGAGTATGTCATACTCTTATTTATTCATCCCAAACACCCAACAATAAACACTTAAGCTAATTTTGACTACTCTTATCATGCCCCTTAACCAAGTCACATAAATGGCCCTCGGCCTTTACAAGACTTGTGCCCATGGCACTGTTCACAACATTGTGAAATGGTTTCCCGTGGTTCTACGTTCACACTTATGGTATTTTATACCCTAAATACTTGAGTATTATTATACTCTTATTTTGAGACTCAACATACACACTTTAAACCCTTATTTAAATCGCCACACTACTTAGACCAAATGGACCATGCTACCAAGAACAAAGTGTAAAGGCTTTAAGCCTTTACACACACCACACAAGGGCACTATCCACACACTATTCATGACACTATTCCCAGCCCAGGGAACTCAGTTCCGGGTTTCTTCATACATACTAAGGGTATTTTCATACCCCATCTACTTTGAATCCAACCCTTACTCCATTCTCATAACTCACGACCCTAGGTTCTTAAACCAAACCAAGGTAACCTATTGGGCACAACCCATATGCATGGGAGGCCCCGGCCGCCACAAATCCTTTGAATCGACATTATTCATACCACTATACATTTAATGCTTTGAGTATGGTTTTATACTCTTTGCATGTTTTCTCAAAACACCTTACACTTCTTGATTCTAACATGAAACTCACATCGCACTTAGGCTATGAGGGAAACCCTCACCCTCATTAACCAAACCCAACTTATAATAAGGGCATTTGGCCCCTACAATACTAGTGTCCTCGGCACTATTCACTTGAACAATGAACCAAATTTCTGGGGTTCTATATGTTATAACTTGTGTACTCTGACAGGTTGATATGTATGCCTTATATATCGTACGAGATGTATGATACAGCAGTCTCGAGCTAAAGTATCCCTAACTCCTAGGGGGTATTTTGGGTTATGAAAAACTTGGTATCAGAGCTTAGGGATTAGAATCCCTAGGGCTGATGTTGTCATTCAAGGTAGAACATATTCCAACTTGAAGGATGTAGTATATTCTAGTCCGCGACAAAATTGGTATGAAGCCTAGGGATTAGTTTCCCTTGGACTAAGTCGTCTTCTAAGCAGAAGCATGTTCTCGGAGTTGAACTTAGAACTCGGATGAACTTTTTAACTTAAGTTTGATGCCATGACATAATGGGTATCACGGGAGTTCTTAGGTCAATCTAGGAAGTTTAGGTTTCAAGTATGGACTAGTCATCTAGTCTTATCGTGTGACCAGTTCGCGCATTAGCCAAGTTGAGAACTTAGCATCACTAGGATTTTCTTGGTATGCTTATACTATTATTTGTATGCTCTGAGGTATATGATGAGCTATATAAGCACTATATGCTCCTTGAGCTATTTAAGGAGCTTGATTCAACTTGGATTCGCATGGTGTTATTGCTATTAGGACTATCGTCATGAGACGTAGAAATCGAAGAAGTAGGAACTTAATGTCAAATTCTATTATGATTGTAAAACATGCTATTATACAACTGTATGTGCAATATATTGTGATGTATGAACATATGTGTGCTTAATACAAAATAAGAACAAGTTAGGTATGGTACTTAGGAGCCTTGTTGATAAGCGAGTGCCTAACCATGTGTTGGTCACCAAGAGATTAGTATGTTTTTCTTTCACTAGGGAGTTGTATTCCAAGTCTAGACTGGTTAGTCAGTCTTAGTCAAACAAGTTAATGTTTCAACCGAAACCCATGACTTAGCTTCGTTAGGAACTTTATGTACGTATACTTCCTAGTGTCATGACCCAAAATCTCATCTAAGTCAACTATGACTTTGACTCATGGCATTGCTTATCTTACGAGCATAAAAGGCATACTAATTTGAGAACTTAAATTTTTTTATTTTTTTTTGCAATTGAAACTTGAACATCCAAAGCATTGAACTAAGTCCCTAAGTCTACTTACTAAGTTTCAACATCCAAAATAGTTTAATTACAGACCGTGGGATTTAAAAGTCAAGTGCTAATAATATGGCCACTTGTCCCGTGGATCATCTTCCACCTGGACTTCACCTTCCGGTTCCTCCGAGTTTTCTTCTTCTATCCAGGGTTCAGCAGTGGTCTCGAACTTTGGACTTGCCGACACAAACGTATCGGCTGAGCACATACACGGCTCGATAGACATAAAATCCTAGCTAACAATATCATAAACATTGTAGTATACCAGTTGTGATAAACATAAACATATGTGGGAGAACAAGATGCGAAAATACGAAAAACATACATATATATATATATATATATATATATATCAGAACACTTATTAATTCATCCAACACGTGTGTGCGAAGATTCTTAAAACCAGATACTAGTGCCTTCGTTTTTATTTTCCTACTTATCCCTCTACTTATGAACCAGACACTAGTTCCTCGTATTGATCGTTGACAGTATGATTCTTAAAACTAGATGTAGTACCACGGCACTAACATCCTCGTGATCTCAATTTCTATTCGTGCTTGTGTGATGCTTTCGAGTTCGTGCACATATACTTATTAGTGTTCATATCGTTCTTGTGAACATATTCTTTATGAAACTTAAAAGCATGAGACTTATATAGATGCATAAGTAGTATAGAACAATGATCATAACAAATCAGTGATTTCAAACATTTATCGTTTCCTGTAACTTAAAGAACACACAATCACATGCAATGTATCTGAAATTCATCATTTTGAAAGTAAATGATCATGCTACCATTAACTTGGGAAGTCATATCTACCATGGTTCGGCACTCCTATGTGATGTCCTTGTATATCGGAATCCGCCAAGTCTCGATCAAAACTCCTCTTCTTCTTCCAAATATTTTCCTTAAACACCTATTATCATATTTAGACATAAGTTTTTTTTTTCCAGCTTGTATATTAATTTCTAGTTTTCTACTAATACTAAGGTTTGAGTATATTTCATGAATCCAACCCAAATCATGTCCTTAAAATATTTATCCCAAGAACCAAGGATTTCAACATATAGTTCATCTCAGATTTTTCTAACCCATAAAATTTTAGGTGATAAAACCCTCTTGGTTTTCAACCAAAACATGCCAATATTGAGTTCCAACTCATATTTGAAACTAAAAAAATTTAACCCATAAAACCCTCTTGATTTTTGGACTCTAGACATGCCAACTAATGAGTTCAACTCAGATTTTGCAATTGCAGAATTTTAATCCATAAAACCTCATGGTTTCAAACCCAAATCAAGCCATAGCAAACCCAAATCAAGCCATAGAGTATGTATTTCATAAAACTCTTATATTTTAAAACCCAAATCATGCCATAGATCCTTATTTCAAGTTGCAAGGGAATGAAAAATTGGAGTAGAAGAATACAGATTCTTACCTAGCTAGGTTCGGTGGTCTTTCTTGAACAATGTCTCCTTGGTCCCCCTTTTCTCTCTTGGCTGTGCTGTTGTGAAACCGAATGGGAGAGAGACCCTTTGGGTCTTTATATAGGAAGAGAGGAGAGAAAGAGAGAGGTGTGTGAGTCTCACACGAAATTGTGTGGTGGTGGGGTGGTGATGACATCACCCTCCACTAACTATTTGTTTATTAATTATTTTTTTTTCTTTGATTTGTACTTTTTTCCTTTATGTCACGTCAAGTAGTCTTAAGTCGTGTCAAGCCATTTTTTGTCGCATCGAGTCGTTTTAAGTCTCGTCGAGTCGGAACGGTATGAACCCGCGTGGTGTACTACGTGGGCGAGGGCAGGTATTTGACCCCACGGTTATTTACCCGAATGCCGATGCTAATTTCTCGGGCACGCCTAATCAACCCAGATTAGTACTAATGCACTCAATTAGACCACTTACGATTTATTAAAAAAATCGGGACGCAATAATAGTTTAATATTTTTTTTATTTAATAATAATTAATCTAATTTCAGAATTTCATATCTTATTATTTAATGATTTATTAATTCAAGTATTTAAAATTAATATATATATATATATATATATATATATATTTCAATGAGAATCCTAACTTTACCCGGTGAAACTCGCCAACTAATCTTGACGACTGATTGTTGCACCGAAGCCGCAATTCTTTTTTTTTTTTTCTTTTAGAAGTTCGGGACTGGTATTTTTATACGCATTAATCACATTGTAGCCCAACGTGTTCTGTGTTATCTTGGCATTTGGTTAATGCTAAGGGGAATATATTTTTGTGTAAAACATATGATATTTGTTGTGTGAGTTGAGGATTGGGGGTCTTGTGAGCCATAGGAGTGAAAACCAAATTCACATGCACTGTGAATAGTGTTGTGATTAGTGCCAAGGGCACTAGTATTGGAAGGGCCAAAGGCCTTCATTTTAGTTGGGTTTGGTTAATGAGAGCGAAGGTTTTCACATGGCCTGACTATGATGTGAGTTTAGTGTATGAGTCATGGGATGTGAGGTATCTTCGGGAAAGCAAACAAAGAGTATAAAACATATTCTTAAGTGTTAAGTGAATAGTGCATATAGAGGTCAAGGCCTCTAGGTATCTTCTTGGATATTCTCAATGAAATGATGGTTCAATTTGCGTGTGTTGAGTCTCAAAAAGAGACTATAAGTATCTAACACGTAGGGTATAAAATAATCTAAGTTTGAATGTAGGACCCCGGGAATCAATTTCACAATGTTGTGAATAGTGTCAAGGCATTGCAGTTGAAGGTCAAAAGTCTTCTTGTATTGTTATGATGTTATAGAAAGATGATAAGGAAGATTTTTGCCTAGAGAGTTGTTGGATAGAAATATGTGTGGTGTATGTCGGTGCGTTGAAATCAAGAGTATAAAATGCTCTAAGTCCTTGGGAGTTTAAACAAAGAGTAAGCATGACTCGAGATATGTGGGTGATGAAGCAAAGATTAAAAAGGACTCTAGAAGAAATTGAGTGGTGTTAGTGTGCAAAGGAAGGGTAAAGGAAATACTCTAAGTGGGTAAAAGTAAGGGTATAAAATACCCTAAGTGCTTAAAGGATTGTAAGTGAAAAGTGATGTAAATAGTGTTTTTCAAGGCCTAAAGCCTTAATGGAATTGTGGGTTCATGTTTTATAATGATAGGAGGTATTGAATGAATCAAAATATGTATGGAAAGTATTTTTGGGGGTTGGGGACAAATGCAAAATGAGAGTATAACATACTCCAAGTGTCAAAGAAAGGGATGCCTAAACATACCCTCAATTTTAAAGAGCTCTAGAATTCTCACCGCCTATCGGAATTGAGTGATTCTTGAATTTTAGAAAAGGTATTGAAACCCTCTTCAAGGTTCATGTTTATTACCTTTTCATATTTTGAGCCAAGGTTTGGTCAAACGTCAGATTTCTGGAAACGAGTCTGCTGAAAATCTGGGCTGCTGAAACCCATTTTTGGATCAGTCAGCTTCAAGGGCAATTTGGTCCATGAATAAAGAAGAATTAGAAATTTTGTAACACATGAAAGTTGTTCCCTTTTGAAATAAAAATCCAACTCAAGTTGAATCATCAAAATCGGATAAGTGAGTCAAACGTTATGGTCAAAATACCAAAGCGGGAAAAACCCAAGCCTGTCAGAACTTCACTAGTTGACGAGTGGACTTCACTAGTCGACGAGTGAGCATCACTCGTCGACAAGTCAGCCCCGAAATGGCTAAAAATGACCCTGTAATAGCCCAGAACTCTTCCACTGACCTTGGGAGATATTTTGGGATATTTTCCTAAGATATTTTGGGATTTTTGGCACCCTTTAGCCTATAAATAGATGAGATTTTGTGGGTATGGGTTTACCCAAACCTAAGCTTAGATTTTTGAGAGATTGAAGAAGAGAAGAAGAAGAAGAATACTTTGATTTCTCAAACCGTTCTCCTCAGATCAAAGTGAAGCTAAATCCTTGCTTCTAAGGTTGGTATTTTACTATTTTTGATGTTTTAGAGCTTGGGTTTTCTACCCAAGGTGATTCTTAAATTCTGAAATCAAAAGAGGGGTTTTTGGGTTGTTTTCCAATTAAGGTTCAGGCTTATCAAAGCTTCAATCAAATTTCCTCAAGCTTTCCAAAAGCTCTTGATTGAAGGAAATCAATCATTCAAAAGGTAGATACACTCTACTATCTACCCTTGACTATTCTTTAAATAAAACCATGTTTTAATGCGTGTTCTTGGATGAATTGGATGATGAATTCTAAGTGTTTGTAAGCTATCACTATTATTGAATTTCTATGATTATGAATCCGTGTTTTTAAGCTTTCTAAGTGTAGAACCCCGAATCCGCATTTCACTAAGTAGTGAATAGTATGTGAATAGTGCTCAAGTGTGGTTTTGTGTACTAATGGGTTTTATGTTAATATACGCGTTTGGATTTATGGCGTGCATGTTCTAATAAGTCTACATATCATTAAGGAGTGTGCTTTAAGCATTAAAGGTGTTAGAAATGGGATTAGAGAAGATTCAAGTAGTGAAAACAGGGATTTGCAGCAAAACAGGGGTCACCGATCGCTCGGTGCTAACCACCGATCGCTTGGTGATAACCTCTGATCGACCGGTCTTATACCAATCTCTTGGTAGCTATTGAACGGTTAACTTTTTTGTATGGGGAAAAATTTCAGAGATGGTGTTTTCAACCGATCTCTCGATTCAAACCACCGATCGATCGGTCAATCACTAATCGCTCGGTCTGTACCACCGATTGATCAGTCATACGCAGATTTTCTTCATCAAGGGTGTTTAAGACTTTAGCCACTACCCTTTGCCTATATAAAGGTTGGGTTCATGCCTTAGGGTTTCAAAAACCCTTTGTGCCCTATTTTGAGTGATTTTGAAGAGGAAGAAGAAGGAGAAAGCTAAGTGTTGATCAAGCTTGAAGGAAGATCAAGATCCTTCCTTTCCTTTGGTGTTTCTTGAAAAAGAACTCAAGGTCCTCACTTGTCTCAAGCATTTGGGAATCAAAACCACTGATTTTACCAAGGTAGATAGACTCCACTACCAATCTTGCAATACTACTAGTTACTAAATATTGTTCTTCTCAATCAATACTATATATATCTTGATTTGTTATGATGTGAAAGGATGTTATTTCTATACTTGAATGTAAGCTATTACTATTATGCACTCTATGTGTTTGTGTAAATGCCTCTAAGGGTTTTTGGGTGTTTAAATATGCTAGTACTCGCGTATGCTCATATGCTCGCATGTCCCGCATGAATCGATGTTTTCCATGGATTTCCTCAATTCTACAAAAAGGGTTCTCGAACAAATGACTTATATGAATGATTCTAAGCAACTCCATGATTTGTCTAAGATCGGTTCACAAGCTCTAAGGATCATAATACACACTCACAAGAACTCCATGATATCTCTAAGATCGTCTCACAAGCTCTAAGGATCACAAATGAAATGCTCTAAGATCTCTATGGTTTTGCTCTATGGTATCTCCATGTCTCTACGGATCATAAAGGACTCTAAGAAACTCTATGAACTCTATAAACTCACAAAAACTCACAAGGCTATGATTATCGCATGACTCACACGGTTTTGGTTTCGAATTTCTTCATATGTACTATTTCACGATTTTCATGCTTTAAGATGTTTTAAGGATTTCATTCTCCATGATTCGTATGTTCTATGTTACTATCGCTTTATTGTTAGTAGCTTGTATACACTGAGTATTCCATGCTCAACCAATATTTTGTTATCATCGGCAGGTGCTCGAGTCCCTTTTGATTTGTGTGGCATGAAACCTTGGGTAGAAGAGGAGTACTTCGACCCGGAGCCTTCCATGGATCACTACTAGGACAATGGTTCATTAGATAGGTGTCGTGACTTCGATTTCTGTTGATCGATTTAGAAGGATACTTGACATTTTGTTAAGTGAGAGTGGGACTTGTCCACTCCACCCTTTTTGGATATTGTATACGTACAGTTGTTCTTGTTGGTTCACACTTGGACCATGCATTAGGAGTGTTTACTTTGCTTCCGCTATGTTTAGTATTTTGGCATCCGCTATGCATTGTATATTATTTCCGCTGTGTATATCTGTGTACTCTGACAGGTCTCTATGTGTGCCTTATGTATCATATAGATGTATGATACGGCGGTCATGAGTCAAAGTATCCCTAACTCCTAGGAGGTATTTTGGGGTCGCGACTCTAAATATAGTATGATGTTCACATGCACTCTATGGTTTTCCAATTACTCTAAGGCTCATAAGTCTCGCATGTCCCCATGATTTCTCTTAAGTTCGGTTTATCAAAGCATTCATAAGAATCTCTAAGAACTCATAAGCTACCAAGCTCATAAGCATTGATAAAGCCAAACATCGAGTTGGTTAAGGGTAGGGTATATCCAAGGATATATCATGTCTGGCTCTAAGAAATCTTATAAGAAATCAAGGATCTTGGCAGCCCACTTCTATGTATTCGATGAAGGGTATTTACATGTCCGGCTCTAAGTCTTTTCACGCATGCTAAGGTCTGGCTCTAAGTTAATGCTCATAAGAAATCTTACAAGAATCAAAGAGGTTGGTAGCCCAGGGTTGTGCGGGCACTAACCTCTGCCTCATAAAAACTCATAAGAACCTCATAAGCTCATAAGATCTCATAAGTCTTTTAAGTGAATGCTCACAAGCTCATAAGTGCTTTAAGATTTCACAGCTCACAAGAACTCATAAGAACTTTAAGGATCTCATAAGAACTCTAAGGAATTCAAAGAACTCATAAGACTTGATTCTCATATGCTCATAAGACTCATATGGTTTTAGACTTCATAAGAATTTATAAGGAAATAGTTTTGGAATTGGTACGGGTTTTGACGGATTTCTAAGCTCCACAGCTCTATGTCTTGCATGCTCCATGTTATTATTATCTCACTGTTAGCTATTAGTTTGTATATCACTGAGTAATCCATCCTCAGTCGACTATTCACTTCAGTAGGTGCACATGTTCCTTTCGATGTCTGTGGCACGAAGCCTTGGATAGAGGAAGAATACTACGAACCAGAGCCTACCATGGATCATTACCAGGATGAGGAGGCATTAGATAGGCGACCTGATTTTGATTTCTGTTAAGAGAGTGAGAGAAAGTATACTTATATTTTGATGGTATTGAGAGTGGGATTTGTCCACTCCATCCTTTTTGGCATGTTATGTTGGTTCAGACTTGAACCGAATGATAGGAGTATTTTATTATAAACTGTTTCCATTTTGTTTCCGCTATGTGTTATAACTTGTGTACTCTGTCAGGTTGATATGTATGCCTTCTGTATCATACGGGATGTATGATATGACGGTCACGAGCTAAAGTATCCCTAACTCCTAGGGGGTATTTTGAGTCGTGACAATGTCTCTTCATTCCAGACATTCTAGATGATGAGACATTGTCACTTTACAAATATTCATTATTTACTAATGGAAATTTAGATAAAGACCATTAATGAGATTACCAGTTATCAAGACCATTCCATCTTTCTTAATTTCAACAATTGAATCAAAAACGATAGAGATCCATAAAATAAGAGTGTAGATACTGAAATAAAATGACGATGTGCTGAACGCACATAAAAGTAGTCTTCTAAAACTAATGTCTTTCTATTAGGTAAATAAAGTGTAAACAAGCCGATTGACTTCACTGCAACATCTGCACCAGAGCCAACTTTAAGCTTCTGCTCCTGTATGGTCGGCTTTCTGATTTCCTTGAAACCCTGCAAAGAATTGCATACGTGTATAATGGATCCAGAATCCACGCACCAAGAGTTAAGAGGACTGTCCAAAAAGTTAGACTCAACAGTAATTAATACTTCAAAGCATCTCATACATTGAGTATTTCCACCACCCTTCTTAAGAGTTGCAAGGTAAGTCCTGCAATTCATCTTTCAGTAGCCTATTTTACCACAGTGGAAACACTTTCCATTGCCCTTATTTTCCTTGCAGTTTTTCCTGAAGAACCTTTGGCAATTGCCTTACCCTTATTATCTTTAAACTTTCTTTGCCTTTATTCCATTTTCTAAACTTTTTAGATTTCTTGGAGATATCAGGTTTATCGACGATTAAAGTTTCACTTTTAGTTAACTTTTTGATCAAATCTTCTGAAGCCACAAGTGAGTTCATAAGCTCACTAAGTGACATTTCACTCTTGTTCATGTTATAATTTAACACGAACGAATTGAAGGACGAAGGGAGTGACTGCAGAACAGTGTCAACTTGAGTGATGACATCCATCTCTCCGCCAAGAATTTCCAATTCATTCAATAAGCCCATCATCTTTATGATGTGCTCACTGACTGGAGTTCCCTCAGCCATCTTGGTGTTAATAAGGGATTTCAACTTTACTTGTCGAGCTGACCTATTTTTCTCACCAAACATCTCATGAAAGTTTTGCAAAATGTCAGAAGCCTTATCCATGTGTTCATGCCGGCTTTGCAAAATGTTAGACATTGAAGCCAGTATGTAACACTTGGTCATCTGATTGGACCTCTCCCATTGCTCTAACTCAGCCTTTTCGGCCAGTGAAGCATCTGGAGGAATTTCGGGCTTAGGTGTCTTAAGACATAGGTCAAGGTTATCCACGGTAAATACAATTCTAATCTTTCTTTTCCAGTCTACATAGTTAGTTCCAACTAACTTTTCATCACGAAGAATTTCAATCAATGAGTGTAGGCCTGTCATGATCTAATCAAATGAAAAAATAGATATTATTAGGGATCTATTGTATTCATTAATACCTATTAGATTATCGGTCTGTTACTAATGGTATTGCCAATTTGGGAAGAATCAATTGGCATCAAAAACCTAGACACTGGCTTATATAATCCTACCTTTGGGCACATCATCACATCGCTTTGAATAGGCAGATCGAAGCTATCTTCTCCAATTTCACAGATCTCATCTTGCGAATTCTAGAGTATTCGATCTACTGTCTGATCTATAAAGGATATTATACTCACGCTTTGGTGTTATTGTATAATATCTCTTATTCATGTGCCCACCTACCATGAACCTAATAAACACCTAGCGAAAGCTCACCCTTTGGCGTTATTGCTCCCACTATTTGCTTATTCAATTTTCACCATGTTCACTCATAGGTGAGAGGGATTGGGCCCTGCTTTGGCCTGTCAACTTACTCACACTCCCCATTATAGGATTACATAGTGTATGGCAGAAGATCATAATACTTAGGGACTTGTCCCCAATCTTATATAGACATGATATATTCAAAGCCAATTATTTCAACAGAATAATTAAACATATAAACAGATATCATCTCATGATAAAATAAACAACTATCATCTCATGATAATTAAAACAATAATATACGAGATTAATCGCTATGGGTCAATAAATTAAAATGCATGGATGCAAGAGAATGAGAGAATAATAAAGGCAGCTCGCAAACTCCTTTGAGATCCCTTCCTTTATCATCTTATCGAGATCACATCGCAGCATCCTCCTTAACAACATCGCCACCAATGCACTAAACAGAATTTAAATGGTATTAGGGAAACCAGTATTCCATTCGCCCTTTTCAGGGAAATCGAATGAATCTGCCATTTACAGATTGCCAAAACTTACTATATATTAACCTTTAATATGAATGCATGAATGATAAATAATTTATCATAAAATATGACCCATAACTATAATCTCCTATACAATAAATGCTACATGGTGATGGAGTACTTTTTCTTATTTTAAAAGGATTTAAAATTTGATAACAATTATCAAATCGCTCGATAAAATCTATATCTTATATAGATCTAACCCCGGAAAAAATAAAATAATTATATTTTCCATAAAACAATTTTCATAAAACAATTTTTAAAATATAAGATAGAATTTTCTTAAAATCTCTACAAATTTTATTTCTTTCTCGAATGCAAGATCCTTTCATATAGATTGGTTCTACTATTATCCAAGATTGGTTCTACTATTATCCAGGATTAAAATAAAAAATAAGACAATCGAAAATCCTAAATATGATCACATCATAAATTAGGATTTTATAATTTTTTGAATCGGAAATACTCCTAACCATGAGCTCTGATACCACTTGTAGGGGGATCCGGATAAAAATTTATGCGGAAACTGGATCCCATAGATCTTAACACCATAGAAAGCATCAATATTATCTAAGAGTGTAGCATCCCGGACTTTTCTATATTTAATGAATAGTACTTTTGTGCCTAATTGGTATTTCTCGTAGTCTAATTAATAAATAAGGGAGAAATCAGAAATTCTGAAACGTCAGAAATGTTCCTTTTTGAAAGAAGAATCCAACGCAAGTTGAATCGTCAAAATCGGACGAGCGAGTCGAAAGATATGGTCAAAACAGTCCAAACCTGCAGAGCACCGATCGCTCGGTCCATTCAGCGATCGATCGGTAGCTATCGACTGGTCAAAAATTTTGTATGGGAAAATTTTCTAGATAGCAGATTTTTGATCGGTCGCTCGGTCAGAACACCAATCGCTTGGTAGGCAACCGATAGATCGGTCATAACCACCGATCGCTCGGTCCTCGCATTTTTGCAGAAATTTCTGTAATGGCTTTTTCGTCTTTTGGGCGTTAAACCCTTACCCATAAAGGCTTGCTTGACCATTTGAACCCTCATTCACTACACTTAGAACATTTAGAGAGAAAGGGAGGAGAAGAAGAGGGTTTTCACCTAGGGTTTCCATTGGAGAAGGAAATCAAAGGGTTTGACAACCCTAGATCATCCTCAAACATGGATTGCTTCAAGTTCAAGGCTCAAGCTCGTGGGGGGGTCTCGTTCTCAAGCTAGGGCAGCATTCTCCAAGGTATTTCAAGAGGGTTTTCTTCCCCAAACCAAGTCTCCCTCAAGAAAAGGTTTCCTCCTTTCAAGTTGGAGCTCAAATCAAGGTTCCTACCAAGATCAAGCCTTGATCTAAGGTTAGTACACCCTACTAACTTTCCTTAGCAATAACCTAGGTTTTCCATTGTAAATGGTGATTCTTTATATTATGCTTTCCTTCCCTATGAATTGTATCATCTCAATAAATATAAACAAGATAAGGAAAAAGGATATGGATGTGTATGGAATGTTGATTGAGGCGATGGGATGCCAAATGTATGATGTGTGATATGTGTGGTGTGGAAAATGAAAAATGAAGGATAGACATTTTACAAATAATAAACTTACCCTTATGTGATTGGATGGAAAATATGCATTAAAGAAGAAGATGAACTATTAATGGACATCGTATGTTATGTGTTTGATAAATGCCTAACCTATGAAATGATGACTTAAAGGAATTGGATGTAAGCCTTATGTAATAGTTCTTGTAAATGATGACTCGACCAAATGTTATGTTGATCACCTAAATGTTTGCATGATATGCTATGAATTTAAATGAAATGCAATATCTCTTTTGTTATCCTCATTCCCTTGATTGTCACTATTGGCACGTACACGAGCACGCATGTTAGCATGAACCGAGATTTCAAGAACATGTGCATATAATAACTAACAAGAAAATATTGCATGTCAAGGAGGTTGGTAGCCCAAGGAGATTCGGGTACTAGCCTCTGGCTCACAAGAAAACCCAAAACACATATTGTCAAGGAGGTTGGTAGCCCAAGGACATTCGGGTACTAGCCTCTGGCTCACAAGAAAACCATATATATCAAGGAGGTTGACAGCCCAGGGAGATTCGGGTGCTAGCCTCTGGCTCACAAGTTACAAGATGCAAGTTTACAAGATGATGACAAGACATTCATGCATGCACGCATACATGATTTCCACAAGGCATACCGAGATATGGAAACGGGTTTTCAAGCATGAGTTTTATCGGCGTTTTTGCATTCATGCATGTATATCAAGATGATAATATTGCTCCACATTTAATATTGTTTAATTCTATGATTTTACTATTGCCTTGAATTGATGATTGGTATTGTATTACTCTTTAGGTGTTTATTATTGTTATGGTTAGCTAGTAGCTTGTACTCGCTGAGTATTCCATGCTCAGCCGTACTTTCATGTCGGCAGGTACTGAGGGAGCCCTCGACCAGGAGCCTTGGGTCGAGGAAGAGTACATAGAGGAGAGAGAGCCATCTATTCCACTACAGTCTCAGGCGGATCGAGACCTCGACGTGTGGCCATACCTTGACTACTGTTGAGGGGAGAGTGCAAGGGGATTTTTGAGTAGTTGTGACATTTTGATAGGTGGGCCTGTCCACCTTCGACTTAGACATGTTTTGTATATATGTTAACTTGGAATACCATTTTGAGAACTATAGAAGAGATGAAAAATTTAGATTACGATTCCGCATTTATGTTTAGCTTCCGCGCTCTGATTATCATTGTTTTAGTACTGTAAGTATCGTGTTCATGACAGGATGGTTTGGCAGGTATGTTTAGTCACTCCTAAAGTATCCCTAAACTCCTAGGGGGTATTTTGGGGCGCGACAAAGAGTTTTAGTCATATCACCTCGGTGAATGCTTTTTACCAGTGAAGCTTAATCCGCTCGAACCGTCAGGACTCTTTGTAGAGATTTCTCCAAAAAAATACTAGAAGCTTGATCCTTGTTCTTCGCTATCCCCACGAAGATTTAGAATCTCCTTTGGCATTATAGAAGCAAGAGGAGGAAGATGATGTAATGGTGTAGTTCTTCTATCACCAAAAGTACTAAGGTTCAAAACCCTAGAAAAGCAAAACTCAATTTGCACCACCTATATAGCTCAAGAAAATCCCTAGGGGAATCCCTAGGGTCTCACGGTTTGGAGAGAAAGAGGAGATGAGAGAAAAAATTCTGGACAAAAGTGCTTAATGGTCTAGGGTGTTGGGGTATTTATAGACTAGGATCCTATCCTAATCCTAATCCTACTCCAACTTGGTCTTATCTTTTAGGAATTGCTTATCAATAATAACTCTTATTATTAATTAAACAATATCCTAGTTTGTCTATAACTACTCTAATTATAGAATACCTACTAATTAAGGAGTCCTTCTAATAAGAGGGTTCCTTAATTAAAGGGATAAGTCAACATCCTACACAAGAGAAGGAATCCTAGTCAAACTAGGAGACCAATGCCAAGGGGGGCGGGGGGCGTGAGCTTCTATGGGGCATGAGTTTTGAAGAGTTAAAACTCCTTTTTGTAATCCAATTATAATTCCATCTTAATCCTAATTACAATCCAACAATTGGATTTTAATTCCATAATTATAGGAATTATATTTCAACAATTATTCAATTAACATAATCCTAATCCAATTAGGATTCCTCTAAGTGGGCGCCCCCACCCTAGGGTTTAAATCCATGGGCTTTGGCCCATATTAAAAGTCCATTTTAATGGGTTTATGGATATGGGTCAAACTCATTTCCCCTTTAATTATGTTAATTAAATAATTAATAAAATAATCCCTAAATTTAAATTAACAATTAATTTAAACCATAAATTAACTTTTAATCTATTTAATTAAATGATTAACTTTTAATCACTTAAATAATTGATTAACTTTTAATCAATTATTGAGCTTTTATTTCTTATATGAGCACCTACACAAATTGCTCTGGGACATTCTTACCCTGGCTTACCCAATGTTATCCTATTGACCCTAAACGGAAATTACATCGGAATTGCAAGTGACATGAGATATCCATGGTACAATTGAATCCCAGTGTATGAACATTTAACCAATACAGATCCCGCCACATAAACTTTTAAATTCGATTTATCCTTCCAAATACATTATCCTTAATGGGCCTTCGAGATTGACATACTATCTAACCCATAGCCCATTACGAATCATCCGGGTTTCCAAGACTTATGATTAAGCCGTGAGAAACAATTTCTCATGAAAAACATTTTGAGAAAATCCTTTTATAAGTATAATACCTTTTAATAAAAGTATATTTCAAAACTTATTTTTTTTTCAAAATCACCTACGCAGGATTTAAACTTAATCAAATGTCTTACCCGGAACTTGGATAATCTCTCAAATTAATGAGCATGGATTTCTTGTTCGAAATTCATCATGACTCGAACAAATTTCTAACTATCCAATTGTCATTATATTGTATTCCCTAAGTTAGAAAAATACGTTGGTGGAATCAAAACAGTCAGATTATTGCTCAGTCATAAATGAACTCATCAGATCTAAGGATCATCGAAACCGTTCAATGAAAATGAGAGACCAACTATCTGATAGTATGTTTATGCAAGAGGTCTCTTATTGAATGCAATCAGTCAGTGTACATTTAAACACCCATTTGCTGATGTGTAGTCTCTACTACAATAGTTCGAGATAGAACTACATCTCTACTATTGAGAATCTTAGCATTCTGGCAGCCATATAAGTGAAGTGTCCAACTTCACCCACAACTATGACTATATAAGGTATAAGGAATCGGAAAGTTATATCTGTCTGTGATAATCTAATCACATAACTTTCCTACAATATATCCTAAGGACCTTTATCGATATCTCATATCGTATAGATCATCTCATGATCATGGTCAATTACCCATAATGAATACACAACAGATTAAAAAGAAGTCTTTATTAATCAAATTAATGAGAATCTAACAATCTAAATGACTTTTCTGGACATCATGTCTAACATGGTCTTCATTGCTTCCAACCCACTTTTTTAATACCCACTAACTGTGGTTAAGATTCACTCACCCTTAGGGTTCATGTAGCACCCCAGACTTTTCTATACTTAATGAATACCGTTTTCGTAGCTAATTGGCCTTCCTCATAGTCTAATTAATAAATAAGAGAGAAATCGAAAATTCTGAAATGTCAGAAATATTCATTTTCGAAAGACGAACCCAACGCAAGTTGAATCGTCGAAATCCGGCGAGCGAGTCAAGAGATATGGTCAAAACAGTCCAGACCTACAGAGCACCGATCATTCGGTCCAGTCAGCCATCGATCGGTCCAAAACCGATCGATCGGTATCTATCGCACGATCAAAGATTTTGTATTGGGAAATTTTCCAGAGAGTAGTTTTTTGACCGGTCGCTCGGTCAGAGTACCGATCGCTCGGTAGGCAACCGATCGATCGGTCATAACCACCGATCGCTCGGTCCCCGTGTTTTACAGAAATTTCAGTAAGGGCTTTTTCGTCTTTTGGGCGTTAAACCCTTACCCATAAGGGCTTGCTCGACCTTTTGAGCCCTCATTCACTATACTTAGGGATATTTGAGAGAGAGGGAGAAGAAACTAGGGTTCCAAAGCCCCCTTTCTATTTGAGAGTAAGATCAAGGGTTTAAGCACCCAAGAGCATCCCTAAAAGCTTGGATTTCGAAAATCCAACCTCAAGCTCGTGTGGGACTCCTTCTCCAAGGTAGAGCAGCGTTTTCCACGGCAAATTCAAGGGTTTCTTGCCCACACCAAGCCTTCTTCAAGCAAGGATCTTTCTTCTTGCAAGTTGGAGCTTCAATCAAGGTTTCTACCAAGGATCAAGCCTTGATTCAAGGTTAGTACACCCTACTAACTTACCCTAGCAATAAATCTAAGTTTTCTTTATGAAATGTGATTTATGCAATTATGTTTGCTTTCTTGGGAAATGTATCATCCCTAATAAATATAAACAAGATAAAGAAATGGTATGGATGTTTGGATGGATGTTGGATGTGGCGATTGGATGCCGAATGGGTGATGTATGGTATGTGTGGGTCGTGGATTAGAAAATGGAGGATGGACATTACACAAATAATAAACTTACCTTGTGTGATTGAATGTAAAATATGCACTAAAAATGAGAAAATGAACAATGAGGAAACTTGCATGCTAAGTGTTTGACAAAATTCCTAAACTATGAAATAATGATTTAAATGAAGAAATGGAAAGGGGCCTTATGCATGTATTCTCATGAATGATGAATGGATCTAAATACCATGTTGATTACTCAAATTCTCATATGCATATATTGTGAATTGAATGGTGATGTCATACCTCTCTTATTATCCTTATTCCATGGTTGTCACGATTGACACGTATACATGCATGTCAAGGAGGTTGGTAGCCCAGGGACATTCGGGTACTAGCCTCTGGTTCATAAGAAAACCCCTAAAACACCTATTGTCAAGGAGGTTGGTAGCCCAGGAAAAATTTGGGTACTAGCCTCTGGCTCACAAGAAAACTAAACAAGTAATAAAAATCACCTATTGTCAAGGAGGTTGGTAGCCCAGGGACATTCGGGTACTAGCCTCTGGATCACAAGAAAACCATACATATCAAGGAGGTTGGCAACCCAGGGAGATTTGGGTGCTAGCCTCTGGCTCACAAGTTACAAGATGCAAGGTTACAAGATGATGACAAGACATTTATGCATGCACGCATACATGATTTTTACAATGCATACCGAGACATGGAAATGGGTTTTCAAGCATGAGTTTTATCGGAGTTTTCGCATTCATGCACACACGTTATGATGATTGTATTGTACCATGCCTCCTACTATTTCTCTTGCGATGCTATTACTGCCGTGTACTGTATTCCTGTTGTGGTGCATATTATTGTTATGGTTAGCTAGCAGCTTGTACTCGCTGAGTATTCCATGCTCAGCCGTACTTTCATGTCGGCAGGTACCGAGAGAGCCATCGACCCGGAGCCTTGGGTCGAGGAAGAGTATATGGAGGAGAGAGAGCCGTCTATCCCACTGCAGTCTCAGGCGGACCGAGACCTCGACGTGTGGCCGTACCTCGACTATTGTTGAGGGGAGAGTACGAGAGGGTCTTTTATGTATTTTGACATTTTGATAGGTGGGTCTGTCCACCTTAGACTTAGACATGTTTTGTATATATGTTAACTTGGAATACTATTTTGGAAATCTTAGAAGAAAAGAAAAAGTTAGTTTACGCTTCCGCATTTATGTTTAGCTTCCGCGCTCTGATTATCATTGTTTAATACGTTAATTATCTTGTTCATGATAGGATGGTTTGGCAGGTATGTATAGTCACGCCTAAAGTATCCCTAAACTCCTAGGGGGTATTTTGAGGCGTTACAGAAGTGGTATCAGAGCTCTAGGCATTAGAGTCACTAGGGTCGCGTAGTACTAGAGACCATGATTGAACAAGGCATTAGTTGTATTCCAAGTATGGACTAACAAGTTAGTCCTAGTCAAAATAGGTTGAATCTCAACCAAACTTAGAGTCCTACGCTAGGAACACGGATTGTATGGATGATGTTGTGTTGTATACCATATGTGCATTAATTGTGTTGTGCTTATTAAATATGCTTGATGAATATGTATTGAGCGAATTGCGAAATTTGTACTCAATGTGTATCGAAGTTAGACTCATGTTGTATTGTCGTTCTCAGGAGAAATCATGAAACGCATACCCGGGGTTGCAGGTACAACACAAGGGGCAATGGAGGTGATGCTCCATCGGGTGATGATCAACCCGATTTTGCCCAAGCTTTTGCCTCAATAGCCGAGACTTTGGCTATGCTAGCAGCAAGGCAGCCGGCTACTCCACCAAATGCCACACTTATACCGGCTCCTCCTAATCGAGCACAAGCCGGAATAGAGGCTTTTCGGAGGATGAGGCCTCCAACCTTTTGTGGGAGTATTGACCCGCTTGTGGCCGAAGGATGGATTGGGCAATTAGAAAAGATCTTCTCCGTGTTGGCGTCTACGGAGGCAGAGAAGGTTACTTGGGCCGCCTTTATGCTTGAAGGTGAGGCCGACCATTGGTGGAAATCCGCACTTCGGACCCGAGAGTTAACCCGACAAGGTCAAGACTGGACTTGGGAAGAATTCTTGGACGTTTTCAACAAGAAGTACTTCCCAGTAGGGATGAAAGAAAAGATGGAAGTTAAGTTCATTACCTTGGAGCAAGGCAATATGTCGGTAGCGGCCTATGAAGCCAAGTTTTCGGAGCTATCTAGATTTGCTCCACATATGATAGCAACCGAGGCTATGAAAGCCCGGAAATTTGAGAGGGGGTTGAAGGCATACCTCAAGGACCAAGTCTCAATGTTCAGACATGAGACATATTCAGAAGTGGTGGACAAGGCACTGTTGGCCGAGTCGAACTCCGATGAGTTCTTTAAGAGGAGAGGAATAGAGAAAGGACAGTCGAGTAGTTCAGAGGAGAAAAGAGCAAGGACTAGCTTGTATCAGTCCGCAGGGCCGGCTCAGTCACAGAGGATATATTTGGCACCACAGGCTCCCCGTCCTTTTGCTCCACCGGCTTTTCGCCCGGTTTTTGCTCAGGCTCCTCGCCCCGCAGTGACTCAGGCTACGGGATATGCTCCTCCCACCTATGCGCATGATATCTACACCCTTTGTGGAAGGAGGCATCCAGCGGGAGAATACCGGAGGGTTACAAGAAGTTGCTTCCATTGTGGTGACCAAGGCCACATGGTTAGAGATTGTCCCCGACGTTTTATGCCAGCTCAGTCTCAGGGGAGTAGGCCCCCAATTAGGCAGACATCTCAGCCTAGCTCTTCTCAGGCTTCAAGGGCCTCACAGTCTACACGGCCTCCTCGCCCGGCCACACAGGGCCGAGTCTTTGCCCTGTCAGAGAGAGACGCACGTGCATCCGACGATGTCGTGCAAGGTACGCAAAATCCTAGAGTTTAAGTTGTGTAAGATTTCTATGGTTGATTTTGTGACTATTATTAGGGGTTACCTATGTATGATGCTTGTTACTATTTGAAATCTACTGATATTAGTTACTTAATCGCACAGGCGCTTTATTAGTGAACGAGTGTCTCGCTCGAGTGTTGATAGACACAGGATCTACTCACTCTTTTGTCTCACCAAGTTTTGCTAAGGGCTTTTTGACTGAGGCTACTCCGTTGGAGCGGGAGTTGACCATTGCAACTCCACTCGGCAAGTCAGTTGATACGGACAAGATATTCAGGGATAGTGTGGTTCAAGTGGGGGAGAAGGAACTGTTAGCCGATCTCATCATCGACTTCCGAGACTTGGATTTCGATGTTATCCTAGGGATGGATTGGTTGGCAAACCATCATGGGCATGTTGCGTGTTTTGAAAAGATGGTGAACTTCAAGCCGGAAGGGGTTAAGCCTTTTCATTTTCGAGGATTGAGAGAAAGGGATATTGCTCGCCTTGCAGCTTTGAGCTTAGCGAACCCCGAAGTACAAAACTCCTCGGCTATTCCAGTTGTGAGTGAGTTCTTAGATGTGTTCCCGGAAGAACTTCCCGGATTGCCTCCTGACCGAGAGATCGAGTTCGCTATAGAGCTTACTCCGGGGACCGCTCCGATTTCAAGGGCACCATATAGAATGGCCCCTATAGAGCTTACAGAATTGAAGAAACAGATTGAGGAGTTACAACAACTTGGTTTCATCCAACCAAGTGTCTCGCCGTGGGGAGCTCCGGTTCTCTTTGTGAAGAAGAAAGACGGGTCAATGAGAATGTGTATAGACTACCGCCAGTTGAACAAGGTAACTATCAAGAATCGTTATCCCTTGCCAAGGATAAACGACTTGTTCGACCAACTGAAGGGAGCGAGATTTTTCTCCAAGATTGATCTTAGGTCGGGGTATCATCAGCTAAAGATCAAGTCGGAGGATGTTCCGAAGACGGCTTTCAGGACTCGGTATG
Organism: Tetracentron sinense; assembly: GCA_015143295.1. Lineage (NCBI taxonomy): Eukaryota > Viridiplantae > Streptophyta > Magnoliopsida > Trochodendrales > Trochodendraceae > Tetracentron > Tetracentron sinense. Next base: position 17,662,576 of record CM026554.1, read on the forward strand.
GGCATTATGAGTTCCTTGTCATGCCTTTGGGCTGACGAATGCACCGACGGCGTTCATGGATTTGATGAATCGGGTGTTCCGATCATACTTGGATCGATGCGTGATTGTATTCATCGACGACATTTTGGTGTATTCCCAGACACGGGAAGATCACGCACGAGACCTCCGCCTTGCTCTAGAGATGTTGAGAGAGCATTGGCTATATGCCAAATTGAGCAAGTGCGAATTCTGGTTAGAGAAAGTGGCATTCCTAGGCCACGTAGTGTCTGCCGAGGGTATTTCTGTAGACCCGGCAAAGATAGAGGCAGTTACGAGCTGGGAGAGACCCAAGAGCGTCACTGAGATACGTAGTTTCCTCGGGTTGGCAGGCTATTATCGGAGATTTATGGAGGGATTCTCCGGTTTAGCTGCACCTCTCACTTACTTGACGAGGAAAAATGCCAAGTTTAGTTGGAGTGATAAATGTGAAGTGAGTTTCGAAGAGTCGAAGAAGCGCCTCACCACGGCCCCCGTCCTTACTGTGCCATCCGGACATGGTGGTTATGAGGTATATAGTGATGCTTCGCATATCGGACTTGGGTGTGTCCTTATGTAGCATAAGAAAGTCATTGCCTACGCATCAAGACAATTGAAGGAGCATGAAAAGAATTACCCCACTCACGACTTAGAACTCGCCGCGGTTGTGTTTGCATTGAAGATTTGGCGACATTATCTTTATGGGGAACAATTTGAGGTATTCACAGATCATAAAAGCCTTAAGTATTTGTTTTCCCAGAAAGAGCTGAACCTAAGGCAAAGAAGATGGGTAGAATTTTTGAAAGACTACGAGTGCTCCATTTAATACCACCCGGGCAAAGCGAATGTAGTAGCCGATGCTCTTAGCCGGAAGCCTACTGGACTTTTGGCGCATATGATGCTGAAGGAGTGGAGGTTGCTAGAGGATGCATCCAACCTCGACATCAGTTTTAGTCTTCCTACCTTTGGGCCGGTAATGGTTAACATCACAGTTAGGCCATATATCCTAAGCATGATCCAGGAGTTGCAGTAAATTGATGCCGAACTACTTTCTTGCCGAGACAAGTCAGTTAAAAGTGGCAGTAAGGATTTTACGGCGAGGGAAGATAGAATTATCACTTTCAAGGGAAGAGTATGTGTCCCAGCCGATGAGAAGCTTAAGCGAGAAATCTTGTACGAGGCTCACCGGTCCAAGTACACCGTTCACCCCGGGGGTACCAAAATGTATAGGGACTTGAAGAAGCATTTTTGGTGGCGGAACATGAAGCGAGAAATAGCGGAGTATGTGTCTAAATGCTTGGTGTGCCAACAAGTCAAAGCCGAACACAGGAGACCGGCTGGACTTTTGCAGTCCCTCCCCATTCCCGAGTGGAAATGGGAACATATCTTTATGGACTTCATTGTGGGGTTGCCGAAGATGGCTAGAAACTATGATGCTATATGGGTCGTGGTCGACAGACTCACGAAGTCCGCCCATTTCTTACCGTACCAGACTACATTCAACTCAAATCAGTTGGCTGCATTGCATTGTATATCAAAGAAATAGTCCGATTGCACGGGGTACCAGTGAGCATTGTGTCGGATCAGGACCCTAGATTTACCTCCAGGTTTTGGAAAAGCTTTTAGAGTGCCATGGGTTCCCGGTTGGACTTTAGCACGGCTTTCCATCCACAGAAGGATGGGCAAACCGAGTGAGTGAATCAGGTTATTGAAGATATGGTCCAAGCTTGTATGCTGGATTTTAAAGGAAGATGAGAAGATCACTTACCTTTGGTGGAATTCGCCTACAATAATAGCTATCAGGCAAGCATACAGATGGCTCCTTTTGAGACTTTGTACGGAAGAAGTTGTAGATCCCCGTTGTATTGGGATGAAGTGGGAGAAAGAAAAATTTTGGGCCCCGAGTTGATTGAACAAACGGCAGATAGAGTCAAGCTCATCCAGGAGAGGTTGAAGACCGCACAAGATAGACAGAAGAGATACGCCGACAATCGAATGAGAGATCTTGAGTTTCGAGTGGGTGATTTTGTATTTGTTCGGGTTTCACCAACCAAGGGTGTTATGCGATTCGGGAAGAGGGGCAAGCTTAGCCCGAGATATGTGGGTCCGTTCGAGATCATTACTAGAGTCGGTGAGGTAGCTTACCGTGTTGCTTTACCCGCTCATATGACGGCGGTCCACAATGTATTCCATGTCTCTATGCTTCGAAAGTATATCCCGGATCCTTCTCATGTCATCGAGTTGGATCCGATAGAGATTCGAGAGGACCTCACCCTAGTTGAACAACCGGTGCAGATCTTTGATAGGAGAGATCAAGTCTTGCGTAACAAGACCATTCCCTTGGTCTTAGTGAGATGGCAACACCATTCAAGGGAGGAAGCTACATGGGAACAAGAAGCCGAAGTGCGGGAAAAGTATCCTCAGTTATTTGTTTAGGGCCTTGGCATTCCCTTGTAATTGTTATGGTCTTGTGCATGTATGTATCGTCCAAATTTCGGGGACGAAATTTTTGTAAGGGGGGGAGAATGTAGCACCCCGGACTTTTCTATACTTAATGAATACCGTTTTCGTAGCTAATTGGCCTTCCTCATAGTCTAATTAATAAATAAGAGAGAAATCAGAAATTCTGAAACGTCAGAAATGTTCATTTTCGAAAGACGAACCCAACGCAAGTTGAATCATCGAAATCCGGCGAGCGAGTCAAGAGATATGGTCAAAACAGTCCAGACCTACAGAGCACCGATCGCTCGGTCCAGTCAGCGATCGATCGGTCCAAAACCGATCGATCGGTATCTATCGCACGGTCAAAGATTTTGTATGGGGAAATTTTCCAGAGAGTAGTTTTTTGACCAGTCGCTCGGTCAGAGTACCGATCGCTCGGTAGGCAACCGATCGATCGGTCATAACCACCGATCGCTCGGTCCCCGTGTTTTACAGAAATTTCAGTAAGGGCTTTTTCGTCTTTTGGGCGTTAAACCCTTACCCATAAGGGCTTGCTCGACCCTTTGAGCCCTCATTCACTATACTTAGGGATATTTGAGAGAGAGGGAGAAGAAACTAGGGTTCCAAAGCCCCCTTTCTATTTGAGAGTAAGATCAAGGGTTTAAGCACCCAAGAGCATCCCTAAAAGCTTGGATTTCAAAAATCCAACCTCAAGCTCGTGTGGGACTCCTTCTCCAAGGTAGAGCAGCGTTTTCCACGGCAAATTCAAGGGTTTCTTGCCCACACCAAGCCTTCTTCAAGCAAGGATCTTTCTTCTTGCAAGTTGGAGCTTCAATCAAGGTTTCTACCAAGGATCAAGCCTTGATTCAAGGTTAGTACACCCTACTAACTTACCCTAGCAATAAATCTAAGTTTTCTTTATGAAATGTGATTTATGCAATTATGTTTGCTTTCTTGGGAAATGTATCATCCCTAATAAATATAAACAAGATAAAGAAATGGTATGGATGTTTGGATGGATGTTGGATGTGGCGATTGGATGCCGAATGGGTGATGTATGGTATGTGTGGGTCGTGGATTAGAAAATGGAGGATGGGCATTACACAAATAATAAACTTACCTTGTGTGATTGAATGTAAAATATGCACTAAAAAAGAGAAAATGAACAATGAGGAAACTTGCATACTAAGTGTTTGACAAAATACCTAAACTATGAAATAATGATTTAAATGAAGAAATGGAAAGGGGCCTTATGCATGTATTCTCATGAATGATAAATGGATCTAAATACCATGTTGATTACTCAAATTCTCATATGCATATATTGTGAATTGAATGGTGATGTCATACCTCTCTTATTATCCTTATTCCATGGTTGTCACGATTGACACGTACACGAGCACGCATGATAGCATGAACCGAGATTTCAAGAGCATGTGCATATAATAACCAACAAGAAAATATTGCATGTCAAGGAGGTTGGTAGCCCAGGGACATTCGGGTACTAGCCTTTGGCTCACAAGAAAACCCCTAAAACACCTATTGTCAAGGAGGTTGGTAGCCCAGGAAAAATTCGGGTACTAGCCTCTGGCTCACAAGAAAACTAAACAAGTAATAAAAATCACCTATTGTCAATGAGGTTGGTAGCCCAGGGACATTCGGGTACTAGCCTCTGGCTCACAAGAAAACCATACATATCAAGGAGGTTGGCAGCCCAGGGAGATTCGAGTGCTAGCCTCTGGCTCACAAGTTACAAGATGCAAGGTTACAAGATGATGACAAGACATTCATGCATGCACGCATACATGATTTTTACAATGCATACCGAGACATGGAAACGGGTTTTCAAGCATGAGTTTTATCGGAGTTTTCGCATTCATGCACGCACGTTATGATGATTGTATTGTACCATGCCTCCTACTATTTCTCTTGCGATGCTATTACTGCCGTGTACTGTATTCCTGTTGTGGTGCATATTATTGTTATGGTTAGCTAGCAGCTTGTACTCACTGAGTATTCCATGCTCAGCCGTACTTTCATGTCGGCAGGTACCGAGGGAGCCCTCGACCCAGAGCCTTGGGTCGAGGAAGAGTATATAGAGGAGAGAAAGCCGTCTATCCCACTGCAGTCTCAGGCGGACCGAGACCTCGACGTGTGGCCGTACCTCGACTATTGTTGAGGGGAGAGTACGAGAGGGTCTTTTATGTATTTTGACATTTTGATAGGTGGGTCTGTCCACCTTAGACTTAGACATGTTTTGTATATATGTTAACTTGGAATACTATTTTGGAAATCTTAGAAGAAAAGAAAAAGTTAGTTTACGCTTCCGCATTTATGTTTAGCTTCCGCGCTCTGATTATCATTGTTTAGTACGTTAATTATCTTGTTCATGACAGGATGGTTTAGCAGGTACGTATAGTCACGCCTAAAGTATCCCTAAACTCCTAGGGGGTATTTTGGGGCGTTACAGTTCATTCATTTAACCTTGGTTTTTAGAAAAAAATATTAATAAAAATAATAACTTTAAGTTGGTTAAGCTTAAGCACGGTTAAAGGGGATGAAATGGGAAGGCATTTGACACATGTCCCTTTTGACACTTATTAATTGTGTTTAGATTCACTTACTCTTAAGGTTTATACTTCTACCCTTGGTTTTTTTTTAAAAAAAATTAACTCCTAAGATAATAAATCTTAATTGGATTAAAAGGATCACATAAAGAATAAATCCCTATATATATTATACATATAAAAAAAATTACAAATTTTTTTGGGGGGCCACTATATACAAAATTTATATATTATGTAATTTTTTAAACATCTATCTACACATTATTTAATAATTTCAAACAATTGAGGTGGCCATGGCCCCCCTGGCTCCATCCATGGCTGACTCCCTTGCCAATTATGGGTGTGATATGCTAAACTCAAGAGTGTTTTATTTGAATCATGATTGTCCTTCTAATTCTCGTTTTTTTTTTTTAGATAAGGTTGGCCTGGGTAATGTTGGAGTGGTCCACAATTAATATTTTGTTGTTTAAATTTCTTTTTTGGTATCCTTGTAGGGGTAAGGTTTTATGTCCCCCATCTCTTTTTATTATTAATAACCTAGTAGGGGTCTGCCAAACCCCCCACTCCATCTGAGTTTATTAAAAAAAAAAATAGTATTCTTATATTTTCAACATCTTATAAAAGCTATCAAGGCCGTGTAGCCTGTACTAGTCTTATAAAAGTCTTGAATTATTCTTTTTAATAACAACAATATCTTAATCAAATTAGGTGTTATCAAATCTTTTATCAACTATCTCCCTTCATATTTTTATGCATTTCCTTTGCTTTTAGAACCTTAAACTGGCATTAACAATGCTTTAATTGATGCTACTACTAGCGTAAAATTTGTTGATGCAATTCTTTTAAAAAGAATAAAAAGAAAATGAGAAGGGAACACAAACTGCAATTATTTAATTTTCTAAAACATGCATTGCCAATCATTTAGACTTCATCTCATATACACATAGACAACTTCGTTATAAAGTCGAGATAAATAGTCGTAATTTTCTGGATTTGGACATAGGGTCCTAAAGAAACAACGAATTCAATTATGGGCCATCGAAAATTATCATTTATGGGGACATTTTCTTCTTAATCACCATATGCCCTTCATCTTCTTGCAAATACGGTACGGAGAATAACCATAAGGGGACTAATTGGAAAAACCAGCAGCCAACTTTGCTCTTAAGTCCTTCCGTAGGATTTTGCCAGATGGAGCCTTTGGAATGGTTTCTGTGAAGAAGACCCGACCTATCCTCTTATAAAATACAACCTGCACCGCCACCACACAAGACATTTTAGTAACAAAAATAGATATTTAACATATTAATTAATGTATTTTCCTCTATAAGATAAAAGATGAAGAAATAATGCGACATGCGTAGTGTTAATGCTCGCCTAACAAAGTTTTCAAAATTTCACCTGTTTTGAGATGTACTGTTTGATATCATCTTCGGTGATTTTAGAACCATTTGATTTCACAACAAATGCGACTGGAACCTCTCCGGCGAGATCGTCTTTCATGCTGAAACAAACAAACCACAATCGGATCAGAATTCATGATCATGAAAAGAGCTGAAATATGAAAAATAGTCATTACAATTACAATATATGCAACACTTACGGGACTACGGCAGCATCGGAGATGTTGGGATGGTTGAGAAGCAGTGCTTCGAGCTCGGCGGGAGCCACCTGAAAACCTTTGTACTTGATCAATTCCTTCAATCGGTCGACGATAAATAGCTCTTCATCATCGTCAATGTAGCCCACATCGCCTGTGTGTAACCATCCTTCTTTGTCTATGGTTCTCTCTGTGGCCTCCGGATCCTTGAGATAACCTGAACATTTAGTAAGGCTAAATCCGTCAATTTCAGTGTCTATTTTTGTAATGCGCATGGGACCTAACGTGCGCCCTTATATTTGACGGTAAAATAGGCAAGCATATATATGTAGAATCTAAGGCTGAGAAAACAATTTTGATAGGGTTTGGTGGGGGTGGAGCCCACCATCAACCTCAGGAAACACCTTTCTTTCGATGTTGTTGGTGGAACGACCACTACATCTTTTCATGAGTTTCATTTATAGAGAATAAGTAATTAAAAACAAGGATCTGCTCCTCTGTTATTTGGGGTTGTGGGAACTTGGCAAACTTCTAACACAAGTTTTAACTGGGGTTGGTGGCTATCTCATGTAAATCCAATCATGCCCTACTCGATCTGTTCATTCAGTTAGTAGCGGAATGCCGGTACTCATTGGTCCACGTCCCCCTTCTTAACACCCATTGATTGTGGTTAATATTTACTCACCCTAAGATTCATCCATCTAACATAAGTTTTAAGAAAAAAAAAACTTAATTTATTTTAAGTTTAATCATAGTTAAAAAGGGTTAATAGGAACACGTGTACACAAGGGTCCACCAGATAGCGGTAATCACTACTTATTTCCAAAGAGCATTAATTTCATATGCTAGGAATGTCTCACCTCTAAATGACTACACGTTTGTAGGCCAATCTAAATCTATGAGCTTGGGCTTTAGCTCAGCTCGGTTCAACTCCATTACCTTTTATACTTTTTAGACCCAAGATTCAAGTTCTCTTACTTTAGATAAGTGGACAAATTAAAAACTCTAAACATATGTGCATTTATTTTTTTAGATACTTAACATACTTAAATACATATAATAAATACTTAACTTAATAATTATAATTAAATATTTAATACTAAACGAGCTGAGCATATAAGAGCTGAACTCAATAATAAATGGGTAGAGAAACCCAAATCTCGATTCATGGGTCCAAAACCTTATCCCTTTATAAGTATAATAACGGTCTAGTAAATTGGATCAAAGGGTTGGGATAATTTGTTTTTGTATTAAAAATGCCAAGGAAAGGACAAAATGAAATTTATTGTTATTTTAATAGATTCCCAAAAGATAAAATTTAAGGCATACCTTTCATGATCTGGGCTCCTCTAATACAAATCTCTCCAGCCTGTTTTCGAGGCAAAGAGGCACCCGTGTCCGGGTCGACAATCTTCATCTCTGCATTCCTCACTACGGTTCCGCATGAACCGGATTTTATTTCAAACGGCTCCTTTGCAAACGCTAAGCACATTGACAGCACCGGTCCAGCCTCTGTCATTCCATATCCCTGTATATTCCATTTCTTTCCTCAATTAGCCCCTGCATTTTCTAAACTAAATCTAGTTGTATGCATTGAATCCTATAAGGACAAGTAAGGAAAGTCGCTTGCAAATGGATGAACGAACTTTCTTTTTTTGGGGTGGATAGCATGGATGAACTTTATTCTCTAACAATACTCAATTAGCATATTTTTTTTTTTGGTGTGTAATGATTTAGTGATAAAAATAAAATTAAAATAATGTATATTTTTTTAATTTTAAATATATTTAAGTTTAAATATGAACAAGAGCTTGATTCAAGCTTCTCAGAAGTCAGAACTTGCCTGGGATATTTTAGAAATTACATGAAAAAGTAACATAAGTATCCGTATTCCATATCTGGATTCCCAGAAGACCCTGCTTATTTTGCAGAGCTTTTTTATCTCATAAAATCCTGAACTCCATTAATATTTAAAACTGAATAATAAATGGACAGTTAGTCATTCCCATCAGGAATTTTTTTTTTTAATGAGTATCTAATAAACCTAGTTCGAATTTCAGGTTCAGTAATTATACATTTATTCAATTTATTTTTGAAAATGAAATCTAAAATCCATTAATTCTAAATCCGAGCTTCGGATTTTTCTAGATTTTGCGAGATCCCAAAACATGGGTAAATAGAAAATTTTGACATTTCTTAACTATGAAGAGGAGATCCTTTGGGACAACCCAAAAATTTAACAGCCTTTGACAGGGTTATTTTGTGGATTATAAAAAGAAATTAATGATAGAGGATACCCATAATTGTTTTTATAATTACGAAACTACCACTATCGTATTATTTTTTGATTGTTCCAGGAGGGAACCAAAATTGTCCAGAGAAGGGGTATTTAAGGAAAAAAACTATACTGTTAAAAAATACCCTTCTTGGTATTCATAATTACCAAACAACCACTTCCCAAGACAATTTTTACGTTTCATCCGGTTAACTGTTCAACCAAGCCCTTAGTTATTCTGAAACTTTTATACCCAGAAATATCCTTCCATTATTTCAATATTTACCAAACACGCTCCGGGTAATAGTCAAAACTCTAGAGAAACATAAAAATGAAAAAAGCGCCATACCTGACCAAGCTTGGCATTTGGAAGCTTAGCTCTAACAGTATCTTCAAGCTCCTTTCCCATGGGTGCCGCTCCGGACATCACCGTCCGTATCGACGAAAGGTCGTAATTATCAACGGCCGGGCTCTTAGCAATCGCCAAGACGATGGGAGGAACAAATGGCGCAATCGTCACCTTATATTTCTGAACCAGCTCCATCAATGAAACAATCTCGAATTTCTGCATCAGCAGAATCGCCGCACCAACTCTCAACCCGCAAAGCAAAACTGAGTTGAGCGAGTAGATATGAAATAAGGGTAACACGCATAGAACCACGTCCTCGCTACTGAAATACAAATTAGGGTTTTCTCCATCAACCTGTTGAGCAACACTAGTGACCAATCCCTTATGAGTTAGCATGACCCCTTTTGGAAGTCCGGTCGTCCCCGACGAATAAGGTAGCGCCACGACATCGTCGGGGCTGATCTTTACGTCAGGAATATCGGTTTCATCCGACTGAGTCAACTCGGAGAAATGCAAACACCCATCTGGGGGTGAGTCGATACAAACGACCTTAACATCGTTCTCGTGCACCAAATCCTTCAATTTATCGAAATAACTCGCTTGCGTGACTATAAGTCTGGTGTTGGAGGCTTTGGCTTGCTTTGAGATCTCGGCATGTGTGTAGAAGGGGTTAGCTGTTGTGGTGGTTGCTCCGAGATACGACGCGCCGAGGAATGCGAAGACGAACTCGGGCGAGTTGGGTAGTAAAAGCATGATCACCTGAGTTTGTTGGATGCCGAGTTTGCTCAGACCAGCTGCTACCTTGCGCGAGATGCGTTCGACATCAGCGTAGGTGTGGATTTCACCTGTGGCTCCGTTTATCAAACAAGGGCGGGAGCTGAATTCTGAAATGTTTTCGAAACAATATGAATGTAACGGTAGATGATCAGGGACGTAGATATCGGGAAGTTTTGACCGATAAATGATCTCCTGCTGCTTCGTTTCGGTCTCCATTACTTAGTTGCAGAGAAGGATTGAGGAAGATAGAGATTTGAGGTTTGGCTTTGGGTTTGGGTTTGGGTTTGAGTTTGGTTGGGAGAGAAGAGAAGGTAATATACAGGTTGGTGAAGGGTAGGGGGGTTGGTGAAGGGGGGAGTTGATGGGGAATTTGGGATTTGTTAGGAGTAAAAATAGGGAAAGAGAGCTCTGTTTTGTGAATAAGGATGGTTGGTGAGGAAGTTTTGGTGGGGCCTGGGGTTTGGTTATGGATGTCACGTTGACTTAAGACCTATCTTCGCCACGTACACCGTTACCTACTGCCGTTTACCGGACGAGTTGGTCATCGCCTGCGCCGGCACTTTTTACCTACTTACTAAGTGGAGGACGGAATGGGTTTTGCAACGCGTGGGTGACGTGTCGAATGCGTCATTCATAGTTTCTCGGCTTGGGCTTGATATTCGGCTCGGGCTTGATATTCGGCCAGCCAAATATAGAAAGACTCCTATAACAATTACTTTTTGAGGTACAATATTCGATTTGATGAACAGTGATTAGAGTTATCTAAGTGACCGCCGTGTCCCCCGGGTCCCCGTGTCCCTTTTAACACTTTTTAATTATGGATAATTTTAATTTAATTTTTTGCATGCGCCTTGGGTTTACCCCGTCTACCCGAAGGGTGGCTTGGGGTTCCTCGTAACAAAAAAAAAAAAAACATTTTCCAAGAGTAACTCACGCCTGCCACGTATGACAAGGAAGTGTCTTATTAATAAGCAGTCACCAACCGCAGTCTTCAAATATGGGCCAGGTCTTCGATCAAGCACCAACCACCAACCACCAAAAGGTGTGCCGGATTAAAAACATCCCCCATATCATTGTACGACCATAGTTAGCAAATTCTCCGAAATATCGTTACAGGTAGAGGTCTCAATGGGCTGTGCCTGGTCCAGGATATTTTCAAGCGAGCCATCACTTGTAAAGGTTTGACCCAAGCGCACGGAGGGATTGAGTTGCCTAGGCCAAAGCTCTATTCTAGCCTGATTGGGCTTGGGCTTTAAAGATTATAAAGAAACAAATTTTATGATATTTATTGGATTTTTTCCCCTAAACTACCACTTAATTGCTACCATCGTGACATCAACCATCCTTCTTCATATGGGATTAGGATCCACAATGCAACTGTGAGCACCACATTTTTGCACCCCTACCCCTCATTATGTTTTTCAAAGCTCCAAGGCATATCAACCAAAGCCCAACACAACATACTTGGTTCCGATAGAATACAAGACCATTTTGAGCTCAAATCAAGACTATGTTGCCTGATCCTAGTGAATAGGGTCTATGGCAATATAAAATTTCTTTTTAATCCTTTAATCGGAATTTCAATTATACTAATTAAAAGGGAAATGAATTATACAATTTTACACAATCAATCAAAACAATAAAGTAATGAATGGAAAAAGAATGCAAATACTAGATGTTATTCACGAGGTTCGACAATCTCATTTACGTCCCCGCCTCAAGTTATATCCGTCAAATGATTCACCACGATTTTCACTAATTGCCAATCTTCTTGTCACGACCCAAAATACCCCTTAGAAGTTAGGATACTTTGGTGACGTGAACTCATTACCAAACCATCCTATACAACATGCAATTCCTGTACAACGTATAAGACATGTGATACCGGAAGCATAATATCAATCTATATATGGTCGCGGAAGCGTACTACAAAATTTTTATACATACTATATTTCAGTTTATACATGATCCAAAATAAGAGAGTGAACACACTCTCGCTCAACAAAATTTATGTACAAGTCTCTCTCTCTCTCTCAAATCACTCAAACATGAGGCCACCTCTCTAGCAACATCTAATGCTCCTGGAGCTCAGTAGGAGTGGACTCCTCCTCTATATACTCCTCCTCAACCCATGGCTCCTGAGGGCGCTCGCCACAGATATCGAAGGGACCTACCGATATAATATGTATGGTTGAGCATGGAATACTCAGCATATACAAACCACTAGATAGTAATATCATAAACAGTAATACAACATATGTCACGGTTTAAACATTTCACATGCATTCCTGAAATCAGAGAGCAGAAAACAAAATCATATCATGTCCATATATCTCGGAAAAATATCATCGGAAAACATCTTCTTATCATCTTTTATCGAAACATTTTATCATCTTTTATCTTTGCATATACAGTTATTTCAAATACCTTGGTTTTTCCCCTTTAATATCTTCTCTTGTATGGGTATTCAAAATACATTGGTATTCATGATTTGCTACCTCCAGAGTTGGACAATTAGTACCTGTACCCACGTAAGCTAGGTGGCCTAATGTTCTCCTCACCTTTGGCTACCTTCGGAGTAGACGACCTCCGGGCGGCTTGCTATCATCAGAGTCCGATGCTAGTATCCATTTCCCTTCCAGGCGGCCTGCTATCGTGTATCCCTGTCGGCTTTCAACATATACTTCTTGTATCATTTTTTGCCTCTTATACTTTCGATATACATCTAGTGCTTCTTGTACTTTTCATTTGATTCATTTGCATTTTATACTTTTCCTCTTCTTATTCTTGTATTACATCTCATATACTTGTACCTCTTCTTTTGGATACCCATAATTTAGAAAAATTCGATCATGCATATGCATATGTGTCCGTGTAGTAATTGTGATATAACATGGTAGACATTAAAAGAAACACTTTACATATGGTCGTATGTCCAATACTAAACATAATTCATCCATCCCAATAATCCATAAACAATAACATCACATCATTCCAATCACATTGAAAATAAGGTTTTTCCACTTGTTTTTCCCAAAACTTGTGGCTTTTAACATACTTTTCATCTTTGGATACTAACATATAAAACAACTCACTATTTACCATCTTTTATTTGTTGGTTAAAAGCATAGCATCATCACAATTAACTCATATCACAATTCATAGGATTTTATCTTGGTGTAAAGAGGGTTTCATAAAATCAATAGCTAGAAGAGTGTATTTCCCCATATAAGAGGCTATATATAACTATGCTTTTCAATGAAATCATGCTTATCATTGAACGTTTATGAATTTAGAACCTAGTAGAGTGTATCTACCTTATGGGATGAAATCTCTTTGATCCAATGCATGAAAAGGCTTGAGGAAGCTTGTAGAAGTTAAGCCCAAGCTTGTGGATGAAGATCTAAGCTCCAATAGCGCGTAGGAGCGAGATCAAAGCTTGATTCATGCTCTTCCTCTTCCAATTCAAACCCCTCTTGAAAACCCTCACTCCCTTCCCTGGGGCCTTAGAATGTTATTCAATTTTTGTCATAGACTCCTAAGGTGTTGGACATATATGCCCTTGAAAGCCAATATAAGACTTTTATATGTTGATTAGAGAAACATCACATTCACGCCAATATAAGACTTTTATATGTTGATTAGAGAAACATCACATTCACAGAACTATGTATAAAGGGTATTTATAATTGTTAATATCTCATTTGATGATGACATAATGTTCCACAGGAAACATTGTAGGAAAATCATGCAAAGTTACGAAGAGATATAATTTTCCAGTTCCTTGTTAACCTAATTCACTACGTGAAAATGCGCTAAAAACGACGGCCCAAACCCGTCGTTGAAACAAAATTACGACGTCCTTTGGCCGTCGTGTAGTCCGTGGGGAACGGGGGTGTAGTTCACCATAAACGACGGCCTAAAGCACTCGCTATTATGTCGGAAAGAACGACGGCCATTAGCCGTCGTTTAAATAAACGACGTATTAAAGCCGTCGTTGATTGCGCGAAATACTATTTTTAAAAAAAATTAATTTTATTATAAACGACGGCCAATAGCCATCGTTTTTGACGAAAAATTTTAAAAAAAAATTACTATTTTTTCCTGAATGAACCTGTCAGTTATACATTTTACCTGCAAATTCGCTTAATATACATTTAGTCCAACCCATCACACAATACAATACACAACTTCATCTTCTAATTATCAAGCAAACGAGGCAATCACACGCACAAACAACGAAAACATAAATACTTAACCAATTTATATGTCAATACAAAAGTCAAAGAAATTTAACACAATATTTGGGCCAAATGATAGTTTCGCAAATGCTAATATCTCCAAGTGTTCCCACTCGTTCATACAAATCTGTATTTTGATCATAGATGTCATCTACTATAACGCTATATACTTCAGGATTTTGTGCTACATCGCCATGAATCCGTCCCAAGGCAATAATTGCCCCTCTAAAATTCTTTAATAAACATTGCCTAGAAGTTGGGGGTGACTTGGGGAGAGAATGCCGCCTTCCCTACAAACATTAAAAAGAGTTTGTTTAACAATAATTTAAAAAAACAATATAAGAGTAGTCAATATGATCATTTACATGTCAAGCTTCCATAATAACAAATAAACCAATAAGATACTTTACATATATGCTAAGCTTACAAAAAATATATAATAGCTAAGTCAGAAGTATGGATTCCAATCTGGGATTTTGAGGATACACAAATACGGGCAGTGATTCTCATTTCTGTGTTTTGTTTCTGATCCTATTGTTGGGCTTGAAGCTGTGGTTGTCGCTTTGTGTGGGTCTTGTTCTCAAGCTTTTTGGATGATTTCTTTTGAGCTCCGTTAGTAATGCTTATTTCTGTTGTCATACTTGATATAGATATCTGATTTCCCAAGATTTTAATATCACTCCTATCAAATAAAAGACTTATCAATCTACCTACATTCACATGAACTACAAACATTCCGGAATTCACAATTCAAAATCAAAGAACACCCATTAAGATATTAATTACAGATTGCTTGAGTTTTTTAAGCTTACGACGGTGTATGGGGGAAGGGAGTTGGTTATCTCAGTCTGCTGAAATATCTTTTGATTTATCAGTGAAGTTTTTCTAGTGGACATTTGCATACAAGGGTAAATTAGGAATCTCTCTACATTCCTCTCTCTCCCCATTCACACCAACCACCTACCCCTCTCATTCTCTCACGTTCCACTTTTCTTTCCTTCTCATTTAAATAATACCAAAAGCAACCCACCAGCATACCAAAAAATAGGGGGAGAAACAAATTTTTTAAAAAAAAGAAAAAAGGAAAATGAAACAAAGGAAGAAGAAAGGAAAGTATGTTGCGCAGTGCTTCCTGATCGAGGAAAGCACCTCGTCCATCTCAAATTTGGCGAGCACCACCACCGTCAACCCTGACACCAGCAGCTCCTTCGCGACTGTAGCTAAGCCGTAGATGTGGAACATGGGGACGGTGTAGATGAATGTCAGCTCTCCATCTTCTAAATTAAAACGACCCAAGACCTGAACCATTGCTATGAGGGTGTATTATGTATAGGCATTCCACTAATATGATGTTGTTTATACTCGGTTGACAGAGGCATGGGAATAGAGGACGTGGGGGTAGTAAGAGAGAAAATGGGAGAGTTGGGGTGGTTAGAGATAGATATTGGAAGGAAAGTGACACGTGTATTACTTCCCTTATTTGGAGGAAAAGAGAGACGTGTGTGGGGGTGTATGGTTCGAGAGATGTATAGATATGATAAGGATTGAACTCATAAAATCAGGTAAAATTACACTAATACCATTTGTTAACTAAACTTATGTGTTGGATACCTCAAAAAAAATTTATATAGGCACTACAGAAAAAAAAAATCAATCAATGAATTATCCCTCCACAAATAAAACTATAGGATTTAATGGTAGAGAATCTGTAGGATTTATTGGTCATTAAATAAAAAGATCAACCAACACTTTTGACCCTACCATTCTCTTTATAATAGTAGAGATACTATGATGTCAATGTGACAAGAAAATCTATTTTGCATTGTTGACTAATTTCTTAGTTACAGTTCTTTTGTCTTAAATGCCAAACTTAGCATTAGAGATTCAAATTAGGATAGTCAAACACCAAAAGCCATGAAATAGGCCCAAAAAAGAGGAGAGATCAAGGTCTTTTACCTGCCAATCGAAAACCAGAGCTTTCACAAGCTCCATCTCTCTCTCTCTCTCTCTTTCTCATTCCAAGAGAAGCCCCAATTTAAAGAATAACTCCTTCTAGTTACTCCATGTCTCTGACCAGCTCCCTTGTTTATATATACCTATACATTAAAAAATGTCAAAGTAGGTATAATAGAGCATGCCATAACCCAAAAATTGTAAAGAATTTAGGTAGCTATACTTTATTATTAATATGAGATGTAAAAAATTGTAAAGAATTTAACAGAGCATACCAAAAGAGCGTGTTGTTCACTTCTTCTTGAGACTGGAAAAAAATATGAGAAAAAGAGATAGGAGGTCAAAAAAGTAAGCAAGTCAAGTTTCCATGAAAGAACACAAGTAAACAAAGTTCCCCAATTCCTTTCCACCATCAAACTAAATCTACCTATGACCCTGAATGGTCATATAATTCTCCGCTTAAACAAGAGTGCTAACTTCATAGATAGAAAACTAACAAATATCTTTGAACTTCTGAAAATATGTTTGAGCTTCCAATAGGTTGATCTATAGATTAAACTAGCAAACTAACAAATGTAATAAACCCAAACAGTCATTCTTGTGACAACTAAAAATAGTAGCCAAAAAGTCCTAATTAGAACATTACCAAAAAAAAGAGATGTTTAAAAACTATGCCTAGTTGATCTGCAAAAAAAACCATTCAACAGAGCATTGAGCTTCTGAAAATATGTTTGACTATCTCATCATTTCCCAAACTCCAAAACCCAACACCAAAAGCACCACCATCAAAGAATTTGGTTATCATCTACACACTACAAGTAATAGAAAACGCATTAAACTCGGTAAAGCTAACATGCAATGAAGAACACCCAAAAAGGAAAAAGAAAGATGCTCTTGAGAACTGGATCGTATCTTTTCATTACTAAATGCTTGTCATAAGTTCAATAGAAAAGAACATATTACCAACAAAAACTCACAAAGCATAAGAAAACAGGGATTCTACATTTTTTATATCAATGACACAAGCACATTACATATCTGTACTTACAATAAAGAAAAAAGAAAATATCTATTTTCCACTTAATTTTTTCCCATTATAGATCTTTACTTAGGGTAACAAAACCCTCTCCTTGTTCTAATCCTTTTTTATATACTCTATTTGCGCTATTTCCCTTTCTCAAGCAGCCTTGAGGAATACCACAAGTCTAGAATTTATATAAAATACATTGTTTAAAAGATCCAAGTGCAAGCATTTCAATTCCTACATAAAGAAATTTTGGATTTAACAGAGCAACAAGAGGTTTACTTACAAGTGCTGATCCGCTCTCGATTTAACAGAACAACAAGAGGTTTACCTCCACGCAATCCAGAATCATATAAACCAAACATCACAACCATAATCTTATGTTTGATTACCTACTTTTGAGGGACATTATATTTATGGCAAACTGTCCAGGAAGCAGGTCCTTTGGTTGGATGGTTCGATCATTTAATAGGTGTTATGGGGTTAGTCTGTGACCGAACGTGACGGTTGGCCATGGTTCTATGGTGTGGGTGGATGAACTTGTGCATGATATTTGACTATAAACAAATTACCCCTACAGATTTAAATATAAACGAATTACACCCATGCACACACACACATGGACACACAAAGTATAAGCATGCCCATTCTTCAACAAGAAGAGGATATTAAAGACTAATCAAATCTATAAAGAAGATTATAATGGACATAATTGTTTGATTATCAAAGGCCATGTAAGGCACTATTTCAAAGGATTATATCATCTTGGGTTTTCAAGTGAGCGTAGAGCTCACTTTACCAATATTGGGTTTTCAAGATCAAAGTAAAAATAAAAATAGTATAAAGCACAATCATCGACTAAGCAACTTATATATCTAAAGCACAATCACCAATATTGGGTTTTCTGATTTTTTCCAGGAAATTAAAAGCAACATATATATCCAAATCAAAACATGTGGTTGCTAAGTATTTTTGAGATAGAGATTAAAGATTGAATCTTCTACTTGTGGACAGCCATATATCATCGACTAAGCTTCACAAATATGTGCCAATTGAAATATCTGGAAAACAAAAACTAAGAAATTACTCAAAATACCTAAAGGTTAATGGCAACTTCGGGAACCCTACAAAGTCTGCAACACCAAAAAATCAGGTTATTAACCCTAATCCATGTTAAGCTTACTCAGGCTCACACACCTAAAACTTTAGTACATAAACGCATATAAATATCAACACCTTCCTAAGTGATTCTATCACCTTATTTCTCTCCTCTAAACTCACCTCAATTTTTTTTTTTTAAAAAAGCCTAAAAAGGAACAAAATTCCACGCAAAATATGAACAAATTCATTTGATAAGGTGAACAAACGCATATAAATGTCATCCAAAAAATAGCAGATCTAATGCTAACCATTACAAAACCAAATCAGCTAACTAAAATTTCCAGCTACAATACTAACCTAATTGAATTTTCTAGCATATGTCGTCCAAAAAATAGCAGATCTAACCCTAACCTTGAAACAGAATCAATCGTTCATTAAACCATTAGAAAACCAAAATTTCTCAATTGAAACATTCAAATTCTAGCTACATTACTAACCTAACCAAGATTGCATAAACAATATAACCATATCTCGAAAAAAATAACAAGAAATTTGATAGAAAAACCAGAAATCTACTACGATCCAATACCTTTCCTGATCAAGGGATCTATGGTGTTTATTCTTCAAAAGGATTGAACGATTCAACTATGGCTTTGATTTGAGAGAAACCGAGAGAGAGGAAGAAGTAGCCGTCCGGGAGAGAGGCAGAAGAAACCTTCTGAGAGAGAGAGAGGAAGAAGAAGCCATGCGAGAGAGAGAGAGAGGAAGAAGAGGTCATTGAGAGAAACTGAGAGAGAAGGGAAGAAGCTGTCGATGTGGTTAGGGTTATTTTGCAAAAGAGTAAAAGGAAAAAAAAAACATTCACGGGTTAAGGTTATTTCGCAAAAGAATGACGACTCTGAGCAATCGTTTATTGCGTCACACGTATATGACTTCCACAAGCCGTCGTTTGTTGTAAAATGGCCGTCAGATACTTAACGACTGTTGTGGGCTGTCGTTTTTCCCGACTACACCATGTCGATTTTTACCCATTTTCACGTAGTGACCTTGCGTCTATGGAAACTTTTGGAGTAAATGTGATTGGGGATATCACTCTTCTCCTTATCTGAGCTAAATACTGTGTTTGAGATTCTTATGCAGATACTCAAAGGAGGCACATATTATGAATGGGCCTGACTCAATATACAAATAGCCCATTAGATGAGTTAACTCATGAAGATAGATCATGTGATCTCAGAGACGATAAGCAGAGGAGAGTTCGAGAGGAACAAGGTTGGTTGATCCAGGATTTTGAGTCTAGTGCCAATAGGTCAAGCAGTAGGGGCTATTTGTAGTAGATTTAGAAGCTCAAACTACTGGAAGAAAATCAGCTTAAACCACTGGAAGAAAAACAGTTTGCAATAATGAGAATACACCAAGTATTAGTTAAAAATGGGGAACAAGAGAAAATCATATCCAGAACAACTTGCTTCAGTACCAAGGTTTGAAACAAGTCTTTTGGTCATACCTGGGTGAAATTTGAGCAATTACTGAGAACTTGCTCTTGATAGGCCTTATACTCTGTCGTTAATTATAGCCTGCACTTATACAATAGTCACAAAATTAGTCTTCTTGAGCTTGGCCACAATAAGAATAAAAGAAAATGCCTAATATGCTATCCTATCATATACTAAACACATGCAAATATTTGCTCACTCTAGTGTAATATAGTTGGACCAAACTCTGTACTTCCAAATAGTATGAGCATGGTTAACCGGTCCTATTTTACTGAGCACAACCTGTGCATCCTAGAGATTGAAAACTAAGACGAAGAATTCTGTGTCTCAGGATTTCTTTCTAGGGTGACAAAAGTAAAGAAACTGATAGACCCATTGATTTACAAGCAGCAAGACTTCACTGTTTGATTAAAGAAGATTAACCTGCTCAACAAGATTCAAAGAATGATCTTAGTATCAAGCCTTTGCAAGTTTTCATTAGATGAAAGAATAATGGAATACAGAGATTATGAAGGAAAACTTGATGAAATTCAAAAGGTATGAAACAATATAATTAGTTCTTCTTCAGCATTTTTCAGTAAAATCAGAAAAAAAAAAAAAAAAAAAAAAAGTTTGAAGAATTATAAATACCAAGCTTTCAAAGTTGATAATATGCACACAAATTCCTTTATAATTCAATTGAAATGGTTCAAACCGGTTTGATGCCAAAAACCCTTTTCAACCATCCCAAAGAACTGTTCAAAAACCCAATTCATGACTTAATAGGCATAAAAAAAGTAAGAAAAATGGCCAAATCTCCCAACCCACTTCAAAGTTCAAACCATTGAGAAGAGAACAACATAATTAAACATACCATAAATCCCACTGACTCAAAGCACCAAACCCTGTTCAGGCCTAGAATCAAGCATCTCTTAACATTAAAATGATAAACCCCAAAACTAGTAACAAAATCAAAATTATAACCAAAAACCCACAAAGAATTATCATTAAAAAAGCAACATACACCATTAGAGATTGAAATCGGGCTAATCAAACACCAAAAAAGTCATGAATAGGGGAAACGTCAAGATCTATTACCTGCAAATCTAAACCAGAGCCTCCAACAAAGAAATCCCAACTGAAAGAATAACTCTACCTAGTTACTCGATGTCTCTGACCAGCCCTTTATATATACCTACCCATAAGACTTGGTTTCTTTGTTTTGGTCCTATGCTTTCAAGGACTTCAAAGAAAATAGAGTAGAACCCTTTTTGCTCATATCTGGATTACCCTTTATGTCGTATCCATCTAGTTCACCTCCTTTGTATCTTTGAATCTTTACACTTCCATCCCTATGCAATTTTTTTTTCTGGTAATATTGGGATTTTAGCCATTATAACGAATATGCCTATACATATACAAAAAATAAAGAAAAAGAAGTTGAATTCCTCCATCCTGGAAAACAATTATTTTACAATAAATCAGATATGGCTTAATAAAAGGAAAGAAAAGCATGTTCACTGATTGGCGAACCAAGGGGTCATACTGGGAAAAAAAAAGCTTCTAGCAGCACATCAATATCGAAATTTCATCTCTCACCAAGTATCGCTTTTTTCAGTACAGGGAATCCGTAACCACTCTTGCTGTCTTGCAACCTAAAAGTTGCAACATAGAGCACTATCCATAAACTACATGCTCAAAAATCTCTATTGAGTGTTTGTACAAAAATAAAAAGGTAAAAAAACACAATCAAGTAGCAAAAATGTGTCTGGTGCATTAAGGCATCAAAACATGACTGCTCAAGTGAGTTTAAACTTTTAAGTGTTCTTGGGCTTCATGAAAAACTGAGTTTAAATTTCAGTGAGTCGAGTTAATTTGCCATGCTCTTTTAAAATAGATATGATCAAAGAAGAATAAGAAGAAGAGGGGAGAAGTACCTGATCAGAAGAAGAAAAGAAGAGAGGAGAAGACGGCCGGCGACCAGAGGCTAGAGGGACGGCGAGAGAGAGACGTCGGCGAGCGAGCAGTAGAGAGAGGGGAAACCGAGAGAGAGTAGAGCAGCTAAGAGAGAGAGAGAGGAAGAAACCGAGAGAGCAGCTCAGCCGAGAGAGAGAGAGAGAGTTAGGTTTAGGGTTATATTCACGTGAAGAGGGGAAAGTTATTTCGCAAAGAACGACTGCCCTGAGCAGTCGTTTATTGCGTCACGCATAAACAACTGACACTGGCTGTCGGATAATTAACGACGGCCTTAAGCTGTCGTTTTTCCCGACTTTTAATGTCGTTTTCAGCCTATTTTCACGTAGTGATTATGTTCTAAGCCTTTAGAGTACTGGTTGGGCGTTGTACTTCATCATGGCTTGCACATGTGCAGTTTTATAAGATAATGTGATGAATCACATTCACAGAGAGTGTTGACTGTTGACTAACATGTGAGTATATGTAGTAAGTACATAATACTAAACGGGCTCACAAGTGGATACCCTATGGAATACACTGTGAGATTGTATTAGGGTTAAATTCATTTTACAAATTGTCTTTAGACCTGAGAGGTTAACATCTTCTCAAACATATGTCTATATGGCTTTGATGTGTCAATCGGCAATTTCTAATACACAGGACTAACTCCGGGTACATTGGGTCATGTACATAATGTTTGAGAAGTGTGTAAACACTCAATAAGAAATCCACAACTCCTTAATTGGAGATAATGATATCAAGATGATACTTGTTGAACTGAACTCAAAATCCAGTATTGGTGCTTTTCGGTAAAATGGGCTTTATCAAAGTTGTTATTTTCAATATAGAAAAGTATATGGCAGTTATTTTCTAATGTTTTTTCAAAAGTGTTTAGGAAGTTCAGTTCAATGAAAAAGTATTCATGAGAAAGAGTTCTATTCATAAGCTAGGGACTAGACAGTGGACTTGTTCCAATCCCGAAAGCTTATATGTGATATCACATTGTAGAATGATTTATTTGTAAATAAATTATGAGATAATACTTGCAAGAAATTCTCTAATTTCTGGAGGTTGATCACAATGTATTAATGGACATTATTGTGATTAGTGGAAGTCCAGAGACTTAGATAGCATTCTATGATCCTAATGGAATTATTGCAAAGTGTTTCCTAGCAACAAGGCTACACCCTAAAGATGATGCACTTGGCCCCACAACTGGAAATAGGAGATCTCTTTAGATCCTACACACTAGGACCTTCTCAAAGGTTTTAATTTAATTAGGAATTAAATTAATTAATTTCTCCATGTATTTCACTATATGGTATAGCGAAACTCTTATAGGTGAAATCACATATGTAGAACCCCAGAATTTATTGTCATGGCCAGTGAATAGAGTTGTGAATGGTGTGTATTCAGTGCATGCAAAGGTCAAGGTTTTCCATTTGACCTTGGTGTTGGTTTAAATGGGAATGAGGTATATCCTTTAAAATGAGTATTATGGTATTGATTTATTGCGTGAAACATAAGGTATGATATATGTGTGTTTGGAGATCAAATCGAGAGTATAAAATACTCTTAAGTGTCAAAGAAGGTAGAGGTCTTAACATACTATCAACTTTAGAGATCTCTAGTTTCGTCACCGCTTATCGAAATTGAGTGATTCTTAAATATTTGGAAAGATATCGAAAACATCTTCGAGGTTCATTTTTTATGTTTTTTCAGGTTTTGAGTAGAATTTATGTAAAAAGGGAGGGTTTCGAAAGGTGGCCTACTGTCAATTCAGCAGTCACTTTGGACCAGTCACCTTTAGGGCCATTTTGGAACATGAATACAAAAGAATTAGGATTTGAACAAAACATAAAAGTTGTTCTCCTTTGAATGATGAGTCCAACATAAGTTGAATGGTCAAAATCTAATGAGTGAGTCAAACGTTATGGTCGAAATACCGTAGTGGGAAAAATGAGTGAAGGGATGACCAAAAGGATAGATCTGTTTCGTGACCGATCGATCGGTGCCCGTGACCGATCGATCAGTCAGACTAAATTTTGTATGGTGTTTTTACATAGAGAGGGGTTTTTTAACTGATCGATCGGGGCTCATGACTGATTGATCCGTGGTGCCGGTTTTGCCTTGTAGCCGACCCCTTAGGATATTTTGTGGGTGCTTGAATCTTTGGCTCATTCCCTTTGGCTATATAATAAGCCACTTTCGTGGCTTAGGGTTACATGAACCCTTAGAGAAGTTTTTGGGAGAAATTTTGAGAGAAAAAGAGTGTAAAGGCTAGGGTTTCTTCTAGGCTTTGTCCAAGATTGAAGTTGAAATCTGATCTTCACTTTCTCGAGCTTTCCTAAGCTTGGTATTGATTCAACAAGCTTCATCAAAGCTTCCTCAAAGTTTTTCTAGCTTCAAAGGTGTTCTTTTCAAAAGTTAGATACCTTCTACTATCTAACCTTGTTTCGCTTAAAAAAAAAACCATATTCTAAGTATGTTCTTAGTTTATTGGATGATGAAATTCGAAGTGATTGTAAGCTATCATATCAATGGAATTCTATGATGTACCTTCTATATACCTAAATATTCTAAGTCTTCTATGCTTATCATGATGCTCACAAGAGCTATGTTTTGAGTCTATGATGATGCTCACAAGTCTCACATGTACACATGTCTTGCATGAATCGGATTTCTCATAAGTAGAACATTTCAAAGCTTATAAGAAATGTTTTAAGGAAACACACAAGAACTCATAAGTGATTATGTCAAACTTTGGGTTGGTTTCTAAGATCGGTTACTCATGCTCATTAGGATCTTAATGTCTAAGATCTCATAAGTCTCTAAAGATCTCACATGCTCTATGGATCTCATAAGAACTCATAAATATTTCATGCTCATAAGAACTCATAAGGTATTGATTCTTGCAAGACCTCATAAGATGTATGTTTTACATGAAAGCTCACAAGGCAATGATTTTGGAAAATATGCACATTTGATTTATGCTCTACAGAGTGTTTCAATACTCAGTCATACATTTTGATGTCGGTAGGTGCATGTGTTCCCTTTGACATCTGTGGTTTGGATCCTTGGATAGAGGAAGAATTGTAACAACCCCAAAATCCTACAAAGCTAAAATAGGACTTTGGAATCGTCACGTTTCCTTAACCTGCTTAAAATCCATGCATACAAGGCTTACTACACGAGTCTCCAAAAATGAGAGTAATAAAATTCTGATATATAAACTATAACCATCCTGCACAAGTCTACGGTCAACATATACAACTCACTATAAACCAAAAGGTATAAATGCACAATTATAAAAATCTAATGAGCAACATCCTCCCAAAGGTCTATTACAAAATCTCTCAATCCAAACAGAACATAAGCTAATAGGGGTAATTATCAAAGCCCCTGGCTCCCTCATTGGAAGGCTCACCTTCACCTCCTTCCTCGACGTAAGCTTCCTCAATCCACGGCTCCGCCATGTACTCTTGTTCTAAACCTGCCAAGACAAAGTCCGGCTGAGTACAAAGGTACTCAGTGTATATAAAATCCAACCAACACTAATAATATACCTGCACTTAGTTAGAAACATATCCAATAGCATAATAACATAATCAGAGTACGGAAGAACGTGTGCGCATATACATCATATCATCACCTTGACTCGTGTACTTGTGAGAATCTTAGACTTAGAAGACAATACACTTATGAGCTGCTTATGCTTATGAAACCACGTGCTTGTGAGATGCTTATGCTTATGCACTTATTCAGATCATACCATGATGTGACATGTCGTTCTTGGCGGATACGGACCATGTCTAAGAAATCATATGGTTGGCATGCCGTTCTTGGTAGATACGAACCATGCTTAAGAATCAAATGGTTGACATGTCATTCTTGTCGGATACGGACCATGTCATGCTTATGCTTATTTAGAATGTCATACGTATGCCATGCTCATGCTTGTGGTCCACATGTGTGACTTGTGAGACTCTTTTCTTAACATACACGTGCATATATGCTTAAGTGTCAAAATTAACATTCGAGTTGGTATTTGCTTAGATTCCAATCTCCCACCATAGAAACTCCACTACACTGTCCCATACCAAATAATTAGAGAATTTCCGATCTGAGAGATTTTCCTCTAAGTTCTTACCTTCCCGACTATCAATTTCCATGCAAGTAATTAGACATACTTAACAAACAATCACATATACATATCTTATCATAATTCATTTCACAATTCATAATCAATTTACCACAATTTCATAAGAGTATAATATCACTTATCCTCTCAAGCATTTTCACAAACACCTTGAGTACGCATAATATGAATTCATTGCCCTTCTACATTTTCAAGCATTCATCAAACCATAATCCATCCATACAATCCAAATATCATCCACATCCACATATTAATCCCATCCTCCATACATTTCTCATCCTCCACATATTCTATCCATATTCAAATCCACATTTCCATCAATAATTAGCTTACTTCATAGAAAATTTGGGAAAAATGCATCTAATCTCTATTCTATCATTCCTATCATATTAACATTCACAAAACATTAAAATAGAGTTGATTAGGATAGTATATCGACCTTAGGAATCCTTCCATTGGATTCAAAACACTCCCGAGGTGATTTGGGGAAGCTTTCCAAGCTCTCCTTGCAAAATCCAAGCTATCTCCTTCTTCTCAAAGAAATTCCTCTCTCAAAACCCTAGGTTTTCTCTCCCTTTTTGCCAAATTAGGTTAGAAATAGGTAGAGTATTCTAATACCCCAAAATAGGATCCCTATTTATAGTCCCAAGGTTTGAGAATCAAAAGACCAAAAAGCCCTTACTAAAATTCTGTAAAAAGACTGAGCGATCGGTGGTTATGACCGAGTGATCGATCGCCTACCGATCGATCGGTACTCTTGACCGAGCTCTCGGTCAAAAACACACTTTCTGAAAATTTTCCCCATATAAAAATTTGGACCAGTCGATAGATACCGATCGATCGGTTTTGGACCGATCGATCGCTACTTTTGACCGAGCGATTGGTTTTGTATACCGATCGATCGCTAGCGATTGGTGTTTTGCAGATTTCTGACCCATTAAACTGTTTTGGCCATAACTTAAGACTCGTTCGTCGGATTTCGACGATTCAACTTGCGTTGGATTCGTCTTCCGAAAAGGACCATTTTTTATATTTAAGAATTTCCAAATTCTACATTATTTATAGACCAAAATGCCCACAAAGTTGACTGATCTGTATTTCCATCAGACAAGACATTGGAAAACCCGCCTTTTGACTTAGCTTAGACTAAAAATATGGAAAAACATTAAACATGAACCTCGAAGAGGGTTCCAATACTTTTCGAATGGTTTAAGAATCACTCAATTCTGATAAACGGTGCCAAAACTAGAGCTTCCTAAAGTTTAGGGTGTGTTATGACATCCCTTCGCTTACAAGTTTGATTAAGCCTTAATCACACTATACCAATTAGATATAAATACATAAACATTAAAACATCACAAGGACTATAATACCCCTAATACTTGCAATAAAAACATGAAAAAGATTCGGGTCTCTACAAGAATACTACGAGCCAAGCCTACTATGGACCATCATCAGGATGATGGAGCCCTAGATAGATGGCCTGATCTAGATTTTGTTGAGAGAGTGAGGGAGAGTGTACTCATATTTTGATAGTATTGAGAGTGGGACTTGTCCACTTCATACTTAATGTTGACTATGTTCTGTTGGTTCAAACTTAAAGTTAATGATAGGAGTATTTTATTATGAATTGCTTCCGCTTTGTTTTAGTTATATGTACAACTCGTGCGCTCTGACAGGATGTTAAGTATGCCTTATGTGTCATACATGATGGTTTGACACGGCGGTCATGTGCTAATATATCCCTAACTCTTAGGGGGTATTTTGGGTCGTGACAATATAAGATGTGATTAACCAAATGGGTAGGACCCATATGATATTTTGATAAAGATCAAAAGGTGACCATCATGAGGTGTAACAAAAAAAAGTGGCATGAGATATATCGGGCCCACCTAGGGTGGGATGCCCCACATTAATAATAATTTTCTATTATCTTTAATTGTTAAACTAATGGTTAGTTACTAATTAAAGATTTATTTCCTAATTGGATTAGGAATACATGATGAGAATTAAATGGGACTTCTAATTAGACTAGAAGATTTTTCATTTTGATTGAATTGGAATTTCGATTTGATTTGATTTGTGGATTTTCGGATTTGTATTTGATTATGAGAATTAATATAGTTTCAGTGTTTTGACCGTAACTCCGATTTTGGTTCAATAGTACATAATTTCGAAGTCGTCGAAACGATCTACAACTTTTGTGAAGAAATTTTTTCCAAAATCAATTGTTTTGAAGGTCAAAACCTTAGTCGAAAATCCAAAGTGAGATAATCACAATAGAATTAAAAAAAATAGAGTTTTAATTGGATTAGAATTTAGAAAGAGGAGTTTGACTTGATCTACCAGTTAGCAATCAAGGGGTCTATAGTATGAAACGTCCAACACAACATTAAGAGAATCAAAAGATTTTCTCTCTTTCTCTCTCTCCCTCAATTTTGTACAACCACCTCTCCCATCTTCTTCCTTTTTGGTTGGTTCTTGATCTTGTTGAATGTGACACCCCAAACCCGCGCCTAGGGAATTATGTTCCGAGACATGTGCACATTCGTCATTATCACACAAGCAGAAGACTTTACCTATAAAAATGCAGAAAATTTAAACATTTATTAGATGCTTTCGATAAAGCAATATACACTGTCATTGCAATAGTCATCATCACAAACCATATACCTGTATTAATTACATTGAGTTTGTTTACAAAAGGAGGCACCACTACTGCACCGGGTATAGTTTGTACAACATCTCAAAAGTCCGTAGATCCATCACCTACTGATCAGCAGCTCTGAGATCTGTTAACATGAAACGCCAGTGAGCTATGAAGCTCAATAAAACCACAGTCTATCTAGACTATTTTCCACATAAATACACGCATCAATAATGATATAATAAACAGTTCAATTTGCATATTATAGTAAAATAGAATAGTGTATAGTAAAATGTTGACCCAAGGTCACTTAGGGTTACGTCACCCTAACCGAGGTTCCTAACCTCATTACTTTCTAGTTATAAAGTTCATTTATGAAATGGTGTTCATATTACCAAGTTATCATTTTAATCATCAATCATGTTTCATTTAGTCCTTAGAATCTATTAACTGGCCACAACCCATAAATGTTCATCTTAGAGTCTTTAAAACTCAACCATACATGGATCCGTTTAAACTCATATACACTGTTCTGGTTTTCACCTGAACACGAGCAACCCTAAGTACACTGACCCAGACAAATACACAAACTCTGAGTATGCCGACCCAGACAACTTCATATCCGAAGATTACACACACAACCTGGGCATTCACCCAATAAGGACATACTTCTCAATTCAACTGACTGCCAATATCTACCATGTATTCGCCGTCATTTCCCTGGGTATCAGTTAAGAAGGAACCACGACTAACCTACCTACCGTCATCTTCTAGCTAGTCTATGGAGGAATCCCAGCTCTTTACCGATGCCGACATCTCTTAACATTCCACCAAGAAGGGACCCTGATAGACACGGTGCCGATATCTTCTGACCCAACCAGAGAGGAACCCAGGACTATATACTATCTAATGTTCAGTCACTTTAGACTCCCTAGGACTTCGACCCCTCCCTATCAGAAATGATGCCCAGAAAAGTCATTTAGATGATAAGATTCTTATTAATTAGATTAATAGAGACATCTTCTTTATCTATTGTGTATTCATTATGGGTAATTGACCATAATCATGAGATGATCTATACGATATGAGATATCGATAAAGGTCCATAGGATATATTGTAGGAAAGTTATGTGATGGGACTATCACAGGCAGATATAGCTTTCAAGTTCCTTATACCTTATATAGTCATAGCTATGGGTGAAGCTGGGCACTTCACTTATATGGCTGCCATAATCCTAATATGTTCTCAATAGTTGAGATATAGTTTTATCTCAAACTATTGTAGTGGAGACTACACATCAGTATATGGGTGCTTAAATGTACACTGATTGATTGCATGCAATGAGAGATCTCTTGCATAAACATACTATTAGATAGTTGGTCGTTCATTCACATTGAATAGTTTCAATGATCCTTAGATCTGATGAGTTCATTTATAACTTAGCAGTAATCTGACTGTTTTGATTCTAGTAAAGTATTCTCTACCTTATGGACTATAATACGATGACAGTTCGATAGTCAGAAAGCTGTTTGAGTCATGATGAATTTCAAACAAGAAATCCATGTTCATTAAATTGAGAGATTATCCAAGTTCCGGGTAATACAGTTGATTAAGTTTAAATCCTACGCAGGTGATTTGAAATCAAACAAGTTTGAAATATATTTTATTTAAAATATATTGTACTTATAAAAAGGCTTTTATCAAAATGTTTTACATGAGAAAAGGTTTCTCATGGCTTAATCAATAAGTCTTGGAAACCCGGATGATGTGCAATGGGCTATGAGTTAGATAGTATATTAATCTCAAAGGCCCATTAAGGATAATGTAATTGAAAAGATCAATTGAATTAAAAAGTTCATGTGGCAGGATCCTTAATGGTTAATGTTCTTACACTGGGATTCAATTGCAACATGGATATCTCACGTCACTTGCAATTCTGATGTTATTCCTATTTAAGGTCAATGGGATAACATTGGGTAAGCCGGGGTTAGAATGCCCAAAGCAATTTGTGGAGATGCTCATATAAGAAATACAAGCTCAATAACAGATTAAATGTTAATCTATAAATTAAGTGATTAAATGTTAATCATTAATAAAATGGATTAAAAGTTAATCTATGGTTTAAATTAATTGTTAATTTAAATTAAAGATAATATTTATAATTATTTAATTAACATTAAATAAGGGGAAATGAGTTTGACCCATATCCATAAACCCATAAAATATGGACCTTATTAGTGGGCCCAAGCCCATTGAATAAATCCCATGGGTGGAGCGCCAACTTGTTGTTTCCTAATTGGATTAGGATAATGTTACTTAATTAATTAATGTTTATTAATTCCTTAAATTATGAGATTAGATTCCAATCTTGGTAAACAAGGAACAATTTAGCAAAATGAGGAGTTTATTAAAACTTGGAGACCAAGCCACTAGGGCTCATGCCCCCCATAAGCTCACACCCACCCCTTTTAGGGGTTTCCTAATTGGATAATAATTCCTAATTGTTAGGAGTTAATTAGGTTGCTGGGATTCCTAGAATCTAGGAATTAGTTACACCCCCTTTAATTATGGAATTCTTTGGAGAAAAGGAATCTCAAATTAGAAGGTTTGTAACAACTAATTAATTATGAATTAATTAGAAGTCTAATAATTAGAAACTCTCTTTAATAGGTATGTTTCCTAATTGGTGTAGGATTTGAATTGTTCAAATTCTATATAATCCCTAACACACCAAAACGTGGAGATAGAGATAATCATTATTTTTTTTCTTCCCTCTCTCTCTCAAAACCGTGAGCTCCAAGGGATCCCTCCCTTGGATTTCGTGAACCCCCCTTGGTGTTTTCTAGTTTTAATACTTAGGGTTTTGAACCCTAAGCTTTCGAGTGATAGAAAGTCCACTAACATCTTCTTCTTCTCTATGTTGTTTTCAAGACCAAGAAAAGATTCAAAGGCTTTGTGGGGATAGCGAAAAATAAGGATCGAGCTTCGAGTATTTCTTCGAGAAATCTCTACAAAGAGTTCTGACGGTTCGAGTTGGTTTTCGCTTCACTGGTGAACATTATTCACCGAGGTAATTTGACTAAAACATGTAGATAGAATCATTTGTATTCTATGGTGTAAAGATCCTCAGGATCCAATTTTCCGCATAATTTTTTATCTGGATTCCCTACAAGTGGTATCAGAGCTCATGGTTAGGGAGTATTTTTTGTTTATTTTAAAGGATAATTAAATAGATGAATTAATTCATGAGATGAATTTAATTTTATTTATTTAATTAATGCTCTAGTTTTATTTATTTGTTCATGAGATGAATAAATAAATAATTATTTTTTATTATATTATCGAATGAGATTTGATAATGATAATTAAATAATTTTAAAAACTAGTATTATATATGTGATATAATTTTTGAAATAAATAGTTTATTTTGAAAATCCATTTAAATGATTTGATCATTTAATATATATTTATTAATTGTTTAAAAAATAATTAATGAATGATTTTTCTTATAAATAGATTTTATTCGAAAAATTATAAAACCGTATTTTGTGATGAGATCATATTTAGGATTTTCGATTCTCTTAATTTTTATTTTAATCTAGGATGATAGTAGAACCAATCTTTATGAAAGGATCTTGCATTCAAGTATGAAATAAAATATTGTAGAGATTTAAGAAAATCCTATCTTATATTTTCAAAAAATAATTTTATGAAAATTGTTTGATGGAAAATATAATTGTTTTATTTTCCGGGGTTTGATCTATATGAGATATTGATTTTATCGAGCAAATTGATAATTGTTATCAAATTTTAAATCTTTTAAAATAAGAAAAAGAACTCCATCACCATGTTGCATCTAATTATATGAGATTATAGTTATGGGTCAAATTTATTATATGATAAATTGTTTATCATGCATTCATATTAGAGGATAATATGTAGTAGGTTTTTGGCAAATTTGTAAATGGCAGATTCATTCAGTTTCCCTGAAAATAGCGAATGGAAAATTCCCTAATGCCATTTAATTTCCATATTATGCATTAGTGGAGATGCTGTGAAAGAGGATGCTGTGATGATGATCTCGATAAGATGATAAAGGAAGGGATCGCGAAGGAGTTTACGAGCTGCCTTTATTCTTATCTCATTCTCTTGTATCCATGCCTTTTAATTGACCCATAGTGATTAAACTCATATCATGTTTATTATTGTTTAATTATCATGAGATGATATTTGTTTATTTTATCATGAGATGATATCTGTTAATTTTGTTTAATTATTTTGTTGAAATAATTGCCCTTATGTATCATATGTATATAAGACTGGGGACAAGTCCTTAAGTATTATGATCTTCTACCATACACTATGTGATCTTATAGTGGGGAGTGTGAGTAAGCTGACAGGCTAAAGCTGGGCCCAATCCCTCTCACCTGTGTGAAAACACGGTGAAAACTTTGTAAGCAAATAGTGGGAGCAACAACACCAAAGCGTGAGCTTTCACTAGGTGTTTATTAGGTTGATGGTAGGTGGGCATATGAACTAGAGATGTACAATAACGCAAAAGCATGAGTATAACATCCCTTATATAGATTAGACAAGAGATCGAATGCTCCAAGATTCACAATATGAGATCTATGAAAATGGAGAAGATAGTTTCTATCTGCCTATTAAAGGTGATGTGATATTGTGCCCAAAGGCAGGATTACATTAAGCCAGTGTCTAGGTATTCGGTGCCTATTGATACTTCCTAAATTAGCAATACTATTAGAAATAGACCCATTATCTAATAGTAATTAATGAATTCAATAGATCCCTAATACTATCTTATTTGTCGTTTGATTAGATCATGACAAACCTTCACCCATTGACTGATATTCTTCATGATGAGAAGTTAGTTGGAACTAACTATATAGACTGGGAATTTAGAATATACCTGGTACTCTCTACTAAATAGCTTACCCTATGTCTTACAACTTCTAAACCTATGGTTCTCCCAGATTCAACACCAGATTTGTTGGCTGAAGCTGATTTATGGAATCGTTCTAATCAGACAGCAAGAAATTGGGTGTTAGCATCATTATCCAATATCCTATATAATCATCATAAGGATATGGATAATACTTCTGACATTTTGCAACACCTTCATGAGATGTTTGGTGTAGAGAATAAGTCTGCCAAACAAACATAATTAAGGTCTCTTCTTACCATCGAGATGAGAGAGGGAACTTCAGTCAGAGAACACGTCATGAAGATGATGAGTTTTATTAAAGAACTGGAGATGTATGGTGGAGAGATGGATCATATCACCAAAATCAATACTATTCTACAATCACTCCCTCGGTCATTCAACTTGTTTGTAGTGAATTACAGTATAAAAAAGTTAGAGATGACTCTTAGTGGGTTACTAGACTCACTGTTGGTTGTGTAAGATGAGATCAGAAAGGATATTGATGGTGAAATTATGTTTGTTGAAAGACCTATACCTGTGATGGTGTTTGAAAAGAAAAGGAAGAGAAACAAGGGTAAAGGAAAGTTTGAAGATAACCGGGGTAAGACAAAAGTTGCCAAAGCTTCTTCAGAAGATGCTGACAAGAAAAACAAAGGCAAGGGGAAGTGTTTTCACTGTGGTAAAATAGGCCACTAGAAGAGGAACTGTAAGACTTACCTCGCAACTCTTAAGAAGGGTCGCCCTAGTACTCAAGGTATGAGATGCTTTGAAGTACTATTTACTGTTGAGTCAAACTTTCTGGATGGTTTTCCTACTTCATGGTGCATGGATTCTGAATCCACTATACATGTTTGTAATTGGTTGCAGGGATTCAAGGAAACCAGGAAATCGACAAGACAGGAGCAGATGCTTAAAATTGGCTCGGATGCAAAAGTTGCAGCCAACTCAATAAGCGGTTTTACTCTTTATTTATCTTATAAAAAGACATTAGTTTTAGAAGACTGTTTTGATGTGCCTAGTGCACACAAAAATTTGATTTCAATATCTAGACTTTTACTTTGTGGATTCTCTATCGTTTTTAATTCAATTGTTAAAATTAAGAAAGATGGAATGGTCTTGATTACTGGTAATCTCATTAATGGTCTTTATTTTATATTTCATTTGGTAAATAATGAATTTCTGCAAAGTGACAATGCCTCATCATTTAAAATGTCTGGAATGAAGAGACATTGCACAGAGTCTACTTATCTTTGGCATAAGTGACTTGGTCACATTAATCTTGATAGGATCAAGAGGTTGGTAAAAGATGGTCCCCTTGACTTTCTCAAGGTAGAACCACTCCCTACTTACGAGTCTTGTCTCGAAGGCAAGATGACTAAGAAGCCTTACCCTAAAAAGGTAGGAAGAGCTGAAGAAAAGTTAAAACTCATACATAGTGATGTATGTGGTCCATTTAACATTGTTGCACGCTGGCAATACTGGTATTTTGTCAAATTTACCGATGATTATTCTAGATATGGATATGTCTATTTGATGCAAAACAAATCTAACACCTTTGAAAAGTTCAAAGAATTCAGATTAGAAGTTGAGAATCAAACAGACAAATCCATAAAGACACATCAATTAGATCGAGGTGGTGAATACCTCACAAACGATTTTATGGATTACTTAAGGGATAATAAGATTATGTCGCAATGGTCAAGTCCTGCCTCACCTCAACAAAATGGTGTTTCTGAAAGAAGAAATTGGACCTTATTAGATATGGTTCGCTCTATGATGAGCCATGCTGATGTACCTTCCTATCTTTAGGGGTATGCTTTACAAACTGCAATTTATATTCTGAACTAGGTTCCTTCTAAGTCTATACCGGTTACACTTGATGAATTGTGGACTGGGTGAAAACCTAGTTTATAACATCTAAGGGTATGGGGTTGTCCTGCGCATGTTTGCAAACTTGAATCCACTAAGTTGGAATCTAGAACAGAAAAATGGAACTTTGTAGGATATCCAAAAGAAACTAAGGGTTTCTATTTCTATTCCAAGGCAGATCAAACAATAGTTGTTAGGAATCATGCTACTTTCTTGGATGAAGAAATGGAACTTCTTAAGAAGGTTGAATTTCATGAGATGAAAGACAGCTCAGCCAGTATCGAAATTGAACCTAATCCTTCCACTATTGATTCTTCTAATTTTGTTCCACTGATAAGTTCTAAAAGAGTTTTTAGACCACCAGATAGACTTCAATATTACAATAATGAGGTTTATCTAGTTACCCTTGATGATGAAGATACAGATCCTAATACTTATTAGGAAGCTACATTAGATGTAGATGCATCTCAATGGAATAAAGTCATGAATACTGAAATGGATTCCATGTCTGACAACGGCGTCTGAACTTTAGTAGATCCACCAGATGGTATAAGGCCAATTGGATGCAAATGGATTTACAAAAATGAGAAGGGTGCCGATGGTAACGTGGAGACCTATAAAGCAAGACTTGTTGCAAAAGGTTACACTCAAATTCAAGGAGTTGATTATAAGAATACTTTTTCACCTATAGCTATGCTCAAAACCATCAGGATATTACTAGCTATAGCTACACACCATGACTATGAGATATAGCAAATGAATGTCCAAACTGCTTTCCTTAACGGAATGTTAGATGAAGACATTTATATGAAGCAACCCGAGGGCTTCATTGCTCTTAACCAGGAGAACATGGTATGCAAGTTCAACAAGTCAATATATGGTTTGAAACAATCTTCTAGAAACTAGAACCAAAGATTTGATCTTTTGACCAAAGAATTTGAATTCCAAAAGAATTTAGAGGAATCTTGTATATATAAGAAGAACAATGGGAGAACGATAGTATTCCTAATTCTTTATGTAGATGACATCATACTCATTGTGAATGATGTAGGGATGTTGTCATCAGTCAAGATATGGCTTTCTCAGCATTTCTCAATAAAAGACTTGGGAGAGGCATTATATTCTCGGAATAAAGATTCTAAGAGATAGAAAATGCCGAATGTTGGGATTGAGCCAAACTTCCTAAATAGATAAGATTTTGTCTAGGTACAGTATGAGTGATTGTAAGACAATTTTTATTCCTTTTAGACATGGTGTTACTTTGTCTAAAAGATGGACCCTACATCAATTGATGAGATCGAGCAGATGAAGAAGTGCCCTTATGCTTCGTTGGGAGCCTCATGTATGCCAGGTTATGTACTAGACCAGATATCTGTCATGCAGTGGGAGTTATTAGTAGGTTCCCAAGCAATCCAACTATCAGATAATTGGACTGCTAGGAACCAAATCATGAAGTACCTGAAAAGAACTAGGGATTATGTTCTTACTTTTCACTTAGAGGAAGTATCTTCTCATTAATGAGATTATTGAGAGGCAAGGCATCTTTGTTACAAAGATCAGGTCTCAACTTAATGTTGTTGACCCAATGACTAAAAATTTATCAGATAAAGTATTTGTAACACACTTAGATAGTATGGGATTGAAATCTCTGACATAGTAACTTTTAGGGCAAGTGGGAGATTGTTCGACATGATGCCCAGAAAAGTCATTTAGATTGTAAGATTCTTATTAATTAAATTAATAGAGACATCTTCTTTATCTATTGTGTATTCATTATGAGTAATTGACCATGATCATAAGATGATCTATACGATATGAGATATCGATAAAGGTCCATAGGATATACTTTAGGAAAGCTATGTGATGGGACTATCACAGGTTGATATAGCTTTCCAATTCCTTATACTTTATATAATCACAGCTATGGGTGAAGCTGGGCACTTCACTTATATAACTGCCACAATGCTAAGATGTTCTCAATAGTTGACATATAGTTTTATCTCAAACTATTGTAGTGGAGACTATACATCAGCATATGGCTGCTTAAATGTACACTAACTGATTGCATGCAATGAGAGACCTCTTGCATAAACATACTATCAGATAGTTGGCCTCTCATTCACATTGAATAGTTTCAATGATCCTTATATATGATGAGTTCATTTATAACTGAGCAGTAATTTGACTGTTTTGATTCCACTAAAGTATTCTCTACCTTAGGGACAACAATACGGTGATAGTTGGATAGTCAGAAAGCTGTTCGAGTCATGATGAATTTTAAACAAGAAATCTATGCTCATTAAATTGAGAGATTATCCAAGTTCCGGGTAAGACAGTCAATTAAGCTTAAATCCTGCGCAGGTGATTTTAAAATCAAACAAGTTTTAAATATATTTTATCTAAAATATATTGTACTTATAAAAGGTTTTTATCAAAATCTTTTACATGAGAAAATGTTTCTCATGGCTTTATCAATAAGTCTTGGAAACCCGGATGATGTGCAATGGGATATGAGTTAGATAGTATATTAATCTCGAAGGTGCATTATGGAAAATATAATCAGAATGATCAATTGAATTAAAAAGTTAATGTGGCGGGACCTTAATGGTTAATGTTCTTATACTGGGATTCAATTGCAACATGGATATCTCACGTCACTTGCAATTCCGATGTCATTCCTATTTAGGGTCAATGAGATAACATTGGGTAAGTCGGGGTTAGAATGTCCCAGAGCAATCTGTGAAGATGCTCATATAAGAAATACAAGCTCAATAATAGATTAAATGTTAATCTACAAATTAAGTGATTAAATGTTAATCACTAATAAAATGGATTAAAAGTTAATCTATGTTTTAAATTAATTGTTAATTTAAATTAAATGATAATATTTATAATTATTTCATTAACATTAAATAAGGGAAAATGGGTTTGACCCATATCAATAAACCCATAAAATATGGACCTTATTAGTGGGCCCAAGCCCATGGAATAAATCCCATGGGTGGGGCGCTCACTTGTTGTTTCCTAATTGGATTAGGATAATGTTACTTAATTAATTAATGTTTATTAATTCCTTAAATTATGAGATTAGATTTCAATCTTGGCAAACAAGAAACAATTTAGAAAAAGGAGGAGTTTAATTAAAACTTGGAGACCAAGCCACTAGGGCTCACGCCCCCCATAAGCTCATGCCCACCCCTTTTAGGGGTTTCTTAATTGGATAATAATTCCTAATTGTTGGGATTCCTAGAATCTAGGAATTAGTTACACCCCCTTTAATTATGGAATCCTTTTGAGAAAAGGAATCCCAAATTAGAAGGTTTGTAACAACTAATTAATTATGAATTAATTAGAAGTCTAATAATTAGAAACTCTCTTTAATAGGGATATTTCCTAATTGGTGTAGGATTTGAATTATTCAAATTCTATATAATCTCCAACACACCAAAATGTGGAGATAGAGTTAATCATTATTTTTTTCTTGCCTCTCTCTCTCAAAATCGTGAGGTCCAAGGGATCCCTCCCTTGGATTTTCATGAACCCCCCCTTAGTGTTTTCTAGTTTTAATACTTAGGGTTTTAAACCCTAAGCTTTTGAATGATAGAAATTCTACACCAACATCTTCTTCTTCTCTTTGTTTTCTTCAAGACCAAGAAAAGATTCAAATGCTTCGCGAGGATAGCGAAAAACAAGGATCGAGCTTTGAATATTTCTTTCGAAAATCTCTACAAAGAGTTCTGATAGTTCGAGTTGGTTTTTGCTTCACCGGTGAACAACATTCACCGAGGTAATTTGACTAAAACATATAAATAGAATTATTTGTATTCTATGGTGTAAAGATCCTCGGGATCCAGTTTTCTACATAATTTTTTACCTGGTTTCCCTGCACTCCTGATTATCAGTCATGGAGGAAGGACGAGCTTTACTGAATACCGCCACTCTGGACCTAGTCAAAGAGGAACCATAGACGACCTAGACAAATAGACCGACATCTTTCGACTATCAATCAAGGAGGAACCACAAGCCTTACTGGACACCGCCACTCCAGACCTAGTCAATGAGAAACCACGGACTATACTTCACCCTAGTTAGATTTTCTAACCACAAGATAACCCCAGTTAACCCAAGCCTCGCTTGATTAACTGAAACAGTTGGACCTAACACCCGTATACCAAGTCCAATAATATATCGTGCCGTTAGGGAACGTTTTCAGGCCAATGGATGTGTCAATCGCCTTACACGACACTCAGACAGACTTTTTGACACCCTAGGGTGACAATACAAAATCTAGGCTCCCCAAGGGTCTACTCGAAGTCCAAACATCATCACAATCCAAAAATACAACTCTGGGCACTGACGATCGATTACCAATGCTGGGCGATCGATCGTCCCTACAAAGGGATCGATCGCCCAGTGCCAGTGAGCCTAAATCCGAGGTTTTTACATCCTACGCCGAGGGATACACCCCTCTACTCATTTTTCCACACATCACCACTCTTCTATACATCATTCACGAGGTCTCCGACCCATTTTTCATCCACGCCCAACAAAAATCATACATTCCACATACGACAAATAGCTTAAAAATAGAAAATAGAGAAAATGGAAGGGGTTTTAGCACCCTACACAGATTTCGAGATGACTGGGAAGAAACAGGCACCGCCAATGCGCTCAGAAGAGCGATCACTCCCAAGGTAGAGCTTCTCTCTCTAACTTTTACTTTCTCTCTCTAACTTTTCTTATTTCTCTCTCTACACGTCGATCAAGGCATTAGGGAAGAAATCAGACGCTACCAACTCGTCGGGAGCATCGAAATATCCCAAGAGGGACCTTCACTTTTCTTCTCTCTTCTTTCTCTCTCTAGAAAATGGGTTTGGCAGAACCTCCCCATTGTGAACACAAATGGGAGAATAATGAGCAGGCTGGCCCCCTTTTATAGGCCAAGGGTCATGTGCCTTGCATATGACCACATTAATGATCCCTTTGACCAAGTCAATGGTTTAACCGTTTGACTATTTTTCCTACTTTTCTCGCGTATACGGCCTTTGAAACCCTACTTCATGATGTCCGAAAGTAACAAAATTTCCGGTGACCAAACTTTAAACAGTCTAACATCTGTTATAGAAATTTTGGGAAAAAATTCTTAATTTTGATTGTAAAAAGTAAGTTCAGAAGAAAACTGCAAAACCCACTAATTTCTTGATTTCGAACACAAAACTTACTGTTGTTTCTTCATTTGAGATGATGAACCGTCGAAACGATAGACAGTCTCATCCACAGGGTCTACCAACACGCAATGGTATAAGTTTTATGGATTTCTATTAAAATCCCCAATAATTATTGAGTCCCAACTGAACTTCCAAAATCTGTAATTTCCTAGTTTTCTCAATTTTCTTACGTTCAAGACCCCCACGGTCTCACGAATTGATATGCAATGGAATCGATACGACGGGTGATCATCTAGATAGTCAACCCATACATTGAGGAAAAACACTGAAGTTTTATCGGTACAATCAAATCCC
Organism: Tetracentron sinense; assembly: GCA_015143295.1. Lineage (NCBI taxonomy): Eukaryota > Viridiplantae > Streptophyta > Magnoliopsida > Trochodendrales > Trochodendraceae > Tetracentron > Tetracentron sinense. The sequence goes on from CM026554.1 coordinate 17,703,494, forward strand.
CGAACAAAACTCACTTTCCACTAATTTAACAAACACTTAATTAATTAACCTCAGTTAAGGATCCATAAACTCATAATTTTATTATATTAAAATTTTAGGTCGTTACATTGAAGATCAAGATTGTTTCTTTAAAGATCAAGATTGAATCTTTAATGATCAAGAACAGTTCTTGGATAAAAGAAAAAGCAAGAAGGAATAAAGAGCATTGTTCGGAAGGGCTATTAGCTTTCGTTGGAGAAAATTTTTGGAGATTCAAAGAAGGTTCATGTGAATCGACAGGAGGCTTTACACTGAGGAGCTTTATAAGTATGGTTTCTCACACCATGATTTAATATGATCATAAGTTGACCATTGGGAAGATTTTGATTAGATCAAAATCATGTTTGAATTAAAAATCGTGCTTCGAAAATTTTTATATTCATGTCTTTCAGTGGTATCAGAGCCTACCTTATGATCTATTAATTTTATGGTGTTATTGCATGTTTTCCCTTTGATTAAAATCAATTAGATACCCATAGAGGTTTCGGCCAGCACATATTAATGAGAATTTATTTTATTAAATGTTAATTAATAAATTCCATAGTGTTTGACACCCTTGCTTAAGCGTTCTTGGAGATTAAAGCTTGTTTCAATTTGATTTGATTAATGGATTTTTAGATTTGTATTTGATTATGAGAATCAATACAGTTTTGGTATTTGGGCCATAACTCAATGACCATAAGTCCAAATTTGGTCCGTCAGTAGATCTTTTCAAAGTCGTCGAAAAGATCTACAACTTTTATGAAGAAAGTTTTTCCAGAATCAATCATTTTGAAGGTGAAAACCTCAGTCTAAAATCTAAAGCAGGAAAAATAGTTTTCTAAATTAATTTTCCAAGAATCTTCATATTTTTCCTTAATTCTATATTTGATTTGAGAGCACAAGATGCTATTAAATCATTTAACGGGCTACCATTTTATTAAATCGTTTAATTATTTGATTCGATAGCATAGGCTGACATTTAATTAAATTATTTAATTATCTATTTCGAGTCCACGGGATATCATTTAATTAAATGTTAATTATGATATCCTTTATAGTCCCCTAAAAGGTTTGTGAGAATAATACCATAATTATTGTAGTTGATTTTGATCAATTACATGTTCTCAGAAATACTGGCTACATAGTATTTATAAGTTTTTATTTGATTAATTGTTAATCAACTAATTACGTAAATGGCATCGGTTGAGATAACGGGTTTTATCTCAAGTGAATTTTAATTGATAGAGATCAATTATTTTATGGACATTTAATACTATAGTTTAGGGTATTATTTTATTTAATTGTTAAATAAAAAAATCCCTAAAGTAGGTTGCCCTTGTGGAAATTTTTGAATTCATCTATTATTAATTTTGAATTTAATTTTGGAATCAATATATGGTGATATTAAAAATTAGCAATTTGTTGATTTTTATTTTGGTCTTTTAATGGTTAATAGATCAAAATAATATGGAAGGGATGGGATCCATAGGCTAGCCAAATTTAATATGGTGTTTTCTATTTGTTTATCAATTGAGGAATGTGAGGATGAATTTTAGGGTTAGATTAAAATCTTAGAGAAATTGTTTCTCTTAATGATTTTCCAAGCATTAAAGGAAAATAATTTTCTTTTAATGATAATCTAAAACCCTAAGATTTCATTCTATACATGCTTGCTTTATTAATTGCTTTAGGGTTTTTCTATTAAATGTTAATAGTGGTTTTAACCATAGTACAAAGTGTTTTCCTAAGGTTAGCAAAACCCTTGTTGAGGTTATGGACTTTTTCTAAGATATTTGTCATACCATGTTAATATTCATAGTTGATGAATGGTTAATTTATATTCTTGTTAAATGGTGGTTGGGTTCCATGATCATGTCTTCTTCTCTCTCTTTATTATCTTCTCTTTCTTCTTATGGGTTATACTCTCCTAGAGCACCTTATTTTAGGTGGTTTCTCAAGGCTTCTTATTTTGAATATGATGTAATTTTAGTATTAGGAGTTGCTGATTTCTCTATAGAGAAATTGAATTGAAGATAGAAGATGATAGTGATCGCATGGAGAAAAAATCTTGGAAGACGTTCTACAAGAGTAGTTGTAGGTTTTTTGAGATAACATGATCATGTGGACCCATTGTGTGGCTATATTATGTATTTTATATAATGATTTGTTATAACTTTTAATTGCTTTGAAAAGTCTATAACCCTTGTGATAATATGATTATTGTTTTTATGAGAATATAGGATAATTGGATTATATCATTTCGAATGAGTTGTATTTAATTGTAAATAAAATGCTATATGATAACTCTTAAATCATTCATGTTAGCATGATTTTCACTAAATTCCGCATACAAGCACGCATGCAAGTATGAACTAAGCTTTTCAAAATATAAGGATACATACAAGAACACGACAAGAACAAGATACTTGATTTATAAACCGAATGATAAAGCCGGACATCGAGCCGGTCAAGGGTAGGGCATATCCCCCGGAGATGTCATACCTGGCTCACAAGAAAATGAGAAAGCAAGCAAGACAAGAACCTAGTATGTTCATCCATTTCATAGTTCAGGTATTAGTTAAACAAGACAAAAACCTAGTATGTCCGTCCATTTCATAGTTCGGGTACTAGTTAAACAAGACAAGAACCTAGTATGTCTGTCTATTTCATAGTTTGGGTACTATTCAAACAAGACAAGCAAGAATGACAAGATCCTAGTATATTCGTCCATTCCATAGTTCGAGTACTAGCTAAACAACACAAGTGAAATAAAGAATCTCAAAGGATGTGTATGGTAAGCACAAGATACATAAGATATGTAAGGAAATCACAAGACTCACAAAGTAATGGAAAATACATGTTGGTTAAAGCATGAATTGAAAGTATGAATTAAAGTATGATGTTCCAGATTGTACAAGGGTTATTTGTATTAGTTTCCACACTCTGATTATGTATATGTGATAATGGACTGTTCCATGCATGACATATTATTGTTATTATTTGTTAATTTTATTACTATTGTTAGCTAGTAGCTTGTACTCGCTGAGTATTCCATACTTATCTGTACCTATTGATGTCGGCAGGTACACCATACGCTTATTGAGGTGATTCATGGAGAGTAGGAGGTTGCTCAGAGTGTCAGTCAGATGTTAGGGGTTTAACATGTGGCCTTAGGGTTGGGATGAGTAAGGGAGACATGTATTTTGGGATTTTTCGTTGGGGCTTTTCATGTAAGCTTGGGTTGGTAACTCAAGTGTTGAACTCTTTTGTACTTATTGGAAATTTTATTAAGTCAATTATTTGTGTTAACACTTGGAATATAGTTAAGTTATGAAAGAAATTTTCAGTTCACTATTTAGCTTACCTTATATACTCTTGTAGGATGGTTGAAGGATAAGTCACATCGTCAAAGTATCCTAACTCCTAGGGGTATTTTGGTAGCGCGACACCAACTCGGGTTCGACCCTAGTTTAGCTTCTCTTTCTTAGATTAGTCTTATCTTAAACACTTAGGCATTTTAATAAATTTTGACATTAACTGGCTTAAACCTAGGGAGTAGGGAACCATTATAAAATGGAAGCCTCGAGGTGCCTAATACCTTCCTCGGACTTAACCGAACCTCTTACCCTAATCTCAATCGTAGATCAAGACCTTATCCAAATCAAGGGGACTTATCCCTTTTGAATGAATAGGTGGCGATTCTAAACACCCGTGAGACTTTAAATTAGGGTTCCGAAACCTGTGCTCACACTAATCAAATTATGTTTTAGACCATAAACTAATAAAATATTCTCCATAGAAGTAGTATTGTCCTTATCAACATTACCTATACCGATGATTTTTCCTTTCGCGTTGTCCCCGAAGGTCGCATGCCCTCCATCTTTTTGAGTAATAGAGATGAATAGCTTTTCATTCCCCGACATATGCCTAGAACATCCACTATTCAAGAATCATCTTAACTTGGAGGATTTAGATTTCAAACAAATCTACAAGAAAATATTTAAGTAACTCCAACATATGTTCTTCTCGGTACCCACACAGTTTTGGTTTGAACTCAAACTGATTTTTGGTTGGTCTTGGAAGGGTAAGTTCTTTTAGGGACCCAAACCATGTTTGGTCATTTATTGATGGTCTTGGGAGTGATGATCCCTTTGGGAACCAAACTTTCTTTACCATTTTCTTTCCATTAAAAGTAAAGAAAGCATTAGATGGTAGGTTTAAAATATTTGTTGATTTTGAAAAGAAGTTTTGGTATTCTTTTTGTTTTGCAAAAGGGTTGTATCCAAGACCGGCCTTACCAAAGACACATCTTTGATGGCCCAAAAGTCTCTCAAGATTCTTTTCACCCGTAGACAAGGTGTGAACAATCTTAGTCAAATCTTTGACTTTAGCTTGAAGCTCTTGACACTCACAAGGTGGCCTTTGGGGTGAATTTTAAAATTTCATTAATTTTTCATTTAAAATATCATTTTCTTTTGCAAGGGAGGTCTTTTCTTTTTGTAAAACTTCACAAGAATTTTTAAAAGTAGAAATGTCATTTTTAAAAGACTTGTTCATTGAGGTAATTCTTTTAAATTCTAAGTGAAGTTCATCAAATGCATCCCTAATCTCATCATATGAAAGGGATTCACAAAGTGAAGAATTTACCTCGTCCTCATTTGCTGTGAGGCACAAGTTTACCATTTCCTTATCGCTAGAGACATCCGATCCACTTGAGTCATCCTATGTAGCTTTCATGGCCTTTTTCCAGAACCTTTTGCTCTTCTTGAGTTGAGGACACTCCGTCTTGATGTGTCCCGGCCTTTTGCATTCGTAGCATATGATTGGTTCCTTTTTGCATGTTTCACCTTTGGATACCTTCTTGGTGAATTTTTTCTTGAAGGGCTTCTTCTTGAAGTTCCTTTTGTTCTTGAGGAATCTCTTGAATTTTCTAGCCATGAAAGCTATGTCTTCATCTTCCTCACTTTCCTCTTCATTACTTTCTTTTTCTTGTTGAGATGACTTGAGAGCAAGTCCTTTCTTGTTCTTGGGCTCATCTTCTTGATGTCCTTTCATGATAACTTCATGAGTCATCAAAGACCCAAGAAGCTCATCCATTTGAACCTTTGTCAAGTCCTTAGCTTCTTGAATGACTGTCACCTTAGGAGACCATTCATTTGGCAATGACCTCAACACTTTTCTAACATTTTCTACACTAGAATTAACTTTACTAAGTGCCTTTAGACTATTCAAAATGTTAGTGAACCTAGTAAACATTTCACTAATTGATTCATCCTTTTCCATTTTAAAAAGTTCATATTTGTGAACTAACATACTAATTTTTTCTTCTTTTACTTGGTTGGTTCCTTCGTATGTAATTTGAAACTTATCCCAGATTTATTTGACTAAATCACATCCCGAGACTCTATTAAACTCTTGGGGGCTAAAAGCACAATAAAGATTGTTAATAGCCTTAGCATTAATTTGAATTATTCTAATATCTGCCTTATTCCACTCTTCTTCCACTTTAGGAATAACATCCTCAACTATTTTTGTGGGAAGATGTGGACCCTTAACTATAACTTTCCAGCATTTATAGTGAAGAGCTTGGATGAATACATCATCCTAGTTTTCCAATAGTTATAGTTTTCCCCATTGAACAGTGGAGGACGGGTGGTCGATTGGCTCTCTCCTAAGGTAGTAGCAAATATGTTTGCCATTAAGGATCTTTAACTCAAGATGATTAAATCTAAAAACAGAGTACTAAACTTTAATACCAATTGTTGCCCAGTTAATGGACCCTAGAGGGGGGGTGATTAGGGTCAAGGACAATTAAAAAGTTTAACTAGGTGATTAATGTGGAATTTAAAATTTAATCACTAATGCTACCAATAATAAATAGATATAAATAAAGAGAGGGAGAGAAAATGATGTCACATACAAGGTATGTTATCGGGGTTTGGCAACTTGCCTACGTTCCCGCCTTTAAGCATCCCGCTTTAAGGATTTTCTCACGATTCCACTAATCATACTCTTTTTTAGGGGCAGAGAGTAAGCATTTACAATCTTTTTCACAGGTTTTAGATCAAACCTCTTCAAGAGAAACCCTCTCTTAGATACAAGAAGACCTTCTTCTCAAATGGTGCAAGTGTCGCGACCCAAAATACCCCCTAGGAGTTAAGGATACTTTGACTCGTGACCGCCGTATCATACCTCCTGTATGATACATAAGGCACACGTGGAAACCTGTCAGAGTACCTGAATATACATAGCGGAAACGAAATACAATGCACAGCGGAAAACAAAATACTAAACATAGCGGAAGCAAAATGAATACTCCTATAACTTGGCTCAAGTAAGAACCAACAAGTATACATGTGTGAGAAACCCAAAAGTGGAGTGGACAAACCCCACACTCACATAACAAAATGACACAAGTTCTAAGTCGGTCGATCAACAGAAATCGAAGTCACGACTCCTATCTAAAGCACCATCGTCATGATAGTGATCCATGGAAGGCTCCGGGTCACGGTACTCTTCCTCGACCCAAGGTTCTTCGCCACACAAATCGAATGGAACCCGAGCACCTACCGATCATAACAATATCGACTGAGCATGGAATACTCAGTGTATACAAACTAATAACAATAAAGCGGTTAGGCATGGAGCATACAAGACATGGAGAATGAAATCCGCAAAATCCTTAAAGCATGGAAACCGTGAAAACGTATGTGAGATAATATTCAAAAACCAAAACTGTAATCGTGTGAGTCAATCGATAATCATAGCCTTATGAGTTCTTGTGAGTTCATGGAGTTACTTAGAGTCATTATGATCCGTAGAGACATAGAGCATAGAGCAATAACCTTAGAGCATTTCCATAGAGCATAACCTTAGAGATCTTAGAGCATTTCATTGTGATCCATGGAGCTTGTGAGACGATCTTAGAGCATTATCATAGAGTTTCCTTGTGAGCATGGTATGATCCTTAGAGCTTGTGAAACGATCTTAGATAAATCATAGAGTTACTTAGAATCATTCATTATTCGTCTTCTCATGAAAAACCTTTGTTTGCACTTTAAGAAATCCATGGAAACCATCGGTTCATGCGAGACATGCGAGCATATGCACTTAATAAGAGAAATCATCATATTTAAGCATAGAATCCCTTAGAGGTATTTTATCAAACACTTAGAGTGCATCATAATAGTAACCTTCATCCAAGTATATAATCACACCTTTTCATACATAAAATCAATACATATAGATAGGGCATAGATAAGAAGAATCATAATTAGTAACTAGTAGGATTGCAAGATTGTAGTAGAGTGTATCTACCTTAGAAAAATCAATGAGTTTGACTCCCAATGACTGGAACAAGCAATAACCTTGTGTTCTTGGTTGAGAATCACCAAGGGAAGTGGAAGAACCTTGATCTTCCACAAGCTTGATCAATAAGTAGTTCCTCTCCTTCTTCTCTCTCTCAAAATCTCCTAAGATAGGGCACAGAGGGTTTCTGAAACCCTAAGGCACGAACTCAGCCTATTTATAGGCAAAGGGTGATGGTCAAAGTCTTAAACACCCTTAATGAAGAAAATCTGCGTATGACCGATCGATCGGTGGTATGGACCGAGCGATCGGTGGCTTACCGGTCGATCGGTGTTATGACCGAGAGATCGGTCAAAAACACACTCTCTGGAATTTTTCCCCATACAAAAAAGTTAACCGTACGACAGCTATCGAGCGATCGGTAGTGGACCGATCGATCGCAGGTAATGACCGAGCGATCGGTTGACCCCTGTTTTGCTGAAAAACCTCGTTTACGCCACTCGAATCCTCTCCAATCCAACTTCAATACTCTTTTATGCTTTTAACACACTCCTTAAGGACATATAGACCCATTAGAACATGCACACCATAAATCCAAACTTGTATATTAACACAAGGCTCATAAGTGTACAAAACCACACTTGGGCACTATTCACACACTATTCATTCTTAGTGAAATGAAATTTCGGGGCTCTACAGCAAGAATCCTCGATTCTTGACTTCAACTTTTACAAAATTTGTTGGATATTAAAATCCGAATATGAAAGCTCCTAACTAAGCTAGATTTGAATTGAATACAAAGCTAATAATCACTCAAGATTGATTGGAATTCAAAGCTCAAAGAATGAGGGATTTGGATTCTAGGTATTCAATGTAAAAATAGAGTATTGATTGTTAGAAGATTGAGAGTAATGTATGAATGATTGAACAGTGTTAGAATCTTATCTTTAGGTCATAAATAAGCTCTATTTATAGTTGAGTAATCAATATGGCCGTTGAGAGCACATTTAATGCGAACTAGCCGTTAAAAACTAGTCGTTATAGACAATTCCTGCATATACTCGTCGACGAGTGAGTGTGAAAGAACTGGGGTCGTCGACGAGTGGGGTGACAGTACTCAAAATGAGCTTACTATGTACTCGTCTACGAGTGTCTTCCACTCCTCGACGAGTCCACTGAATTTTTTCAGGGAACTCATTTGTAATGAGACCAAATTGATGGGTATATGTTAAGACCTATAGGCAATCATAACAACCTTATTTTAATCATTTTTGGGCCCTTAAAATGATGTCCAAATAATTACTAAGTCTCCTAGGGTCTATCTAGGTAAACTTTGAGCAATCATTTCCAATGTCTTGAGGACTTTACAAGGTCCTAGACATTCTAAACTTTGACACTAGTCTTCATTGAGTGATGATCTTTGTCATAGAACTTGTGGAGCTTCAGGTTTGACTTGACTTTGTGAATTTGCTTGAGTCCTTGAAGCTTTTTCCCTTGAAGTGACTAGTACTTGAGCTTTGACCTTGTTGACCTTGAAATGGTTGAACTCTTCAATTCTTCATATCTTTGAAAGATGACCTTAATTTCTTGTTTCTCTGAAATTACACATTCTAAGTAGAAGTATTAGTACCATTAAGATCATTCCATTATTGTGTTATCATCGAAACTATTAAAGTTACTTAGAGTTGTAACCTTGAGGCTAACACTTTTGCCCATTTTTAGGTTTCATAGGGTCAACTTCATTAAACAAATCATCCCATTCACAAGATTAAAAAACAAACCCCATTTTTCTTATACCCATATTAGGGTTCCATAAGGGTCTAACCACCCTTTTTAAAACATCCATAACAATCTTTTAATCACAATATAAGGACTATAATATGAAATCATCTTTTTCTTTCATTTATTGGAAAACTATACTTCAATGAGTATAAATAATCATCAATAACAATATTTTAATCACAATATAAGGGCTATAATACAAATAATTTTTTTCTTTCATTTTTAGAAAATCATACTTCAATGAGTATAAAAAATCATCCATAACAATATTTTAAACACAATATAAGGGCTATAATACAAATCATCTTTTTCTTTCATTTTTGGAAAACCATACTTCAATAAGTATATAAAAAATATTATCCATAACAATCTTTTAATCATGATATAATGGCTATTTTTTTTTTTTTCATTTTTTGAAAACCATATTTCAATGAGTATAAACAAATATCCATAACAATTTTTTTATCACAATATAATGGCTATCATGTTTTTTTCATTTTTGGAAAAACATACTTCAATGAGTATAAACAATCATCCATAACAATCTTTTAATCACAGTATAATGGCTATCATTTTTTTCTTTCATTTTTGGAAAACCATACTTCAATGAGTATAAAAAATTATCCATGACATGATTTTTTACACACAAACACAACTACAGAAGATCACACTAACCAACGGTTATTCTTTCATTTTAGAACCATTTTTTAAAGATAAATTAAACCGAGTTCATTCCGTGAATTCCAACAACAGGAGCATGTATTATGCCTTAGAAGACAGAGGAGAGGGAATGAGATTTTTTGTACCTTCTCCTTGAGCTAGAATCCTGGAAATGAGTGAGGATAGCACGCGAGCACGACTTCCTTCTTCCTTTCCTTCCTCTCTTTCTCTCCTTCTTTCTTTCTTTCCTCTCTTTCTCTCCTCTCTTTCTTTCTTGTTCTCCTTCTCTCCCTTGGATTTTCGTGAGACACTACCCCCAAAATGGGATAAGAGAAAATGGAGAGAAAGAGAGGGTGACGTGAGGGAGTGGGGTATGTGGTATGGTGGTGTCATACACACCATACTCACCCTTTTTACTTTTTCTTTTCTCCTCTTTTTCTCTTTTGAAAATAGTCAATCAAGGCCAACAACCACTTGTACATTGTGTACTTGACAAATCAATATATCAATCCCTTGTGTACTTGGTGTCCTACAGATTTGACTAGACTATATGACGCGTGATGCGACCGCTAACCGCTTTGGCAGTCGATAGGCCGGTGGCGCCGAAATGCCAGGCGAGAAAAATACTGGGTTTTTCAATACTCAGCTGGGCACCGAGTTCGGTTAATCGGGTTAACTTAACCACAGTTAAGGTTCCAGTTAAACCCTAAATATTATTTTAAAACTTCGGGTCGTGAGACAACGATCCTTGGTACTCATTCCTCGACGCCTCGATAAGCAATCACAAATCTGAAAGTCTCGTAATCTACCTAGTAGGTTTTGCTTCTCCTAGATCTCCACAACCATGATCTTTCGATAGATCTTCTTCAATGATGACTCCAAATTCCTTTGGCCAAATAACCATGATCCTCATCAGATCGATTTCCTTCGCAAAGGCTTCAGATTACTCCAACCAAGTTGTTCTTTACAAGAATAGGTTGATGATTGTTCAATTAACAAACCCTAAATGGATTCCAATCACATGAAATAAATAAGCAAAGCAAGGAATGAACAATGACTTTGGATCTCTAGGGTGGAAGAGGAGGGGAGAATTAGTTTGGGAAACCCTAATAATCTTTCAAAAACTCTCTGGCAACTCTCAAAACTCTTAGGTTTGTTCTAGGGAAAAACCCCATTAAAAAGGGAAGCTAAACTAGAAATATAATACAATTAGGAGTCTATTTTCAGACAGCCCGTTCGAACGGCTCGCTCCCTATTCGAACAGACTTAGGACCTATTCGAATGGATTGTCGAATGGTCCACCAGTCAGCTACTTTTTCCTGGTTCCAACACATCCATTCAAATGAGCCTTTGTTTGTTCGAATGCCTAGACACAGAATTTCACATTTTTTTTCATATAATGATTGGAAATCCCTCAAATGGTCAAGTCACTAGTAACCTAAGGTACGTATAATGATGATTCTAAGTCAATTCTTCCTAAGGTATACTGGGTATCTAGGTTATACCATTCTACTGAGTGAGACGAACATCAATCACGAGCATGACACATTTGTAGGCAAGGACTCAAGATACATGACTCGATAAATTTTTGACATCAGAATAAGTCAATAACAAATATGGACTTACAAAGCCTATCACTAATCTACCTGGGGAAGATGTCCTCCTCATGTGATTGTCCTTCACAAAGAAAGCCGAATCAATAAAGAAAAAATGACAGTTATTATCTTTAGTAAATTGAGAAAAATAAAGGAGGTCCATTGTCACACTAGGAACATGTATAATATTATTTAAACGAAAATGAAAAACAAGGTGAGGGAATCAGGTGGAACCAACATGAGAGATGGGAAGTTGATTACCATTACCTACTACAAGACTATCATTACCATTATAATTAGATTGAAGTGAGAGGTTATTGAGGTATGTTGTGACATGATTAGAGGCCCCCATATCAGTAATCCAGATGGAAGAACCCTGTTTGAAAGCTATCATGGTTTGAAGTTTCTAAGGAAGTTGCCAGCTTTGATAGGAGAGGTCAAGCCAATGAAAGCAATCAAGTGCATTGTAACCCACGCGATTACAAATTTAAAAAATTATAGGAATACCCTACTTTTAAGACAAAATGGAGGTATTTAGGGCCGTAATTATAAGAATTTCCTCGAGCGCTATTGTGGTTCCTCTTGCCACGACCATGATAATTGTTGAAGCGACCATGAGAACCCCCATGATCTTGAGTTTCTGGTTGAGAAGCCCGATTAGTAAGTAAAGTAGTTGAGGGTTGCTCAGAGTTATTATTTGAGGCAAGAGAATCCAAGTGAAATTCGAAGGTGAGAAGTTGTGTGATTAGTTCATCAAATAAGATAATCACGATAAGTAACAGAAGTGTGAACTAGGTCATATTCCTGACCAAGACTATTATGAACCTGGTTGAAGAGATCAAATCCAAAAACTGGTTGATGGACGGTCTCAAGAGCATCGACAAAGCTTTTCATTTTGTCGAAGTGGCTAGTTACAGACAAAGTCCCTTTCTTGAGTAACTGAAGTTGCTGCTTTAGTTGAAGAACACGTGAATGTGATTGGATGAGATGTAGTTGTTCCAATCGAAGCCAAACCTCGTGCGAGGTTTGAAGACTGATAACCCGTTGAAGAATTGAGCTTGTAAGTAGTTTTGATCCAAAAAAGGACCAACGAGTCATGCTCCATCCAAGTATTATAATCTAGATTGAGAATAGTAGTTTGTTTGTTTGTCTGAGTCAAGAAGAAACTAAAGAGGACACGACAAGGACCCATCAACGAAGCCCATAAGCTTGTTTGTTCGAAAAACCGCATCAAATTCACTCTTTCACAACAAATAATTACCATGATCTAGCTTAATGGAAACCCGACTCATGATGTTGGGAGAGACTATCAAAGAGGATGAAGAAGCCATTGAAAAATGATCAAATAGGTAGAAATACCATGTGCTGGCTGATACCATGTAAACCAATAACACTGGTGAAAATAATTATCTTCCTCAATAATAAGTGAGGAGGAGAAGGAATTAATTTATAAACAATTGATTACATAGCTTTTAATGAATCACGTAACTTCTTCTATCATAGGAGTCTTCCCTTGTATTAGAATTGAGTTGTAATGAGATATAAGGTGTGCTAACAGTTTGTACATGTTACTTGTATAAAGGATAAAGTAATAAGATGAGTGTTGTGAAAACTAATTATTTTTTTAACTGGTTGTACAAGTAACAAAAGAAACAATAACATACTTCATGTTCTTTTGTGAGTGAATGTGTCAGTGTTCCCCTTTATCTCTGAATGACTTATTCTTATTACGTTATCATTAAAGTTCGTAAATTGGAGCGATGGAATCTCCAAGCATATGCTCTTCTTCTACAGTGTAAAAGGCCATATTATGAGGTACATGAACTATTATTTCTCTCTGAAGATATGGTCAAAGTAGTAAATGATCTAATCTGTATCTCCTCTTAGATGGTCAAAGTCTTCCATAGATAAACTAAACTAGTAGGCGCCTGCCAGTCTATGAAGAAGGAAAATGTTTAGGCAGGTGGTTTATACAAAATCTTGGTAAAACGTGGAAAATTAAGTTTACCAAGAGTCGTTGTTTGGTGGTATTCAGGACTATTTTGATGCTTTGACGAAAAACTAACGGTGGAACAGCAAGAGAACAATCATGCGAACAGGTCTCTAAGGAATCGCAAATAACAAGTCCAAGTTCTCCAAGTAAATAAATTGACCAAAAAGAGTTGTATGGCGGTGTGGGTCAAATCATTGGTAGGTTTATGTTGTCGTGGTCTTGAGAATGGTTTGGTAAGTGGGTCCCTTCCACTCGTTTATTTGTTAATTGGTCCTTTTAATTTGAAGTGGGATTGCCAGTATATACACCATAAGGATGCTTTTCTATTCCAACGCATTTTTTCCACGTGTCACTGAGGTGGAGGAGCCAAATGATACAAGGGCCAGGAATGTGATTTGGTAAGGCCCCTGTCAAGCCAAATCCGCCTCATCCCACATGTTAAACACAACCAATTTTATTTTTTTTTTACCGTGGATATCCTGTAGCCTTGAAAGCTCGGACAAATCCTACGGGCAACATAATCCCACGGGTTACATAGAGAATACCCCCACCCCATGCAACCGTTAGTGAGGAGAGGTAGGAATCGAACTCAAGACCTCCGGGGTTTACGGTTCGTCCAAGTGACCACTGGGCTACACCCTCGGGGGTTTTAAACACGTCCCTTTTAATACATCTTAATTGTGTTTAAGATTCGCCCACTCTTAGGATTCAATCATTTAATCTTGATTTTAAAAAATATTAAAATCTTTTAACCTAAAGAGTTGAAATTTTTTAACCACAATTAAAAATGCAGTTAAAAGGCATTCTATTAAGGCTAGACAGTTCTACATGGGTAATGCTAGCTACTCTTTCTTTTAAATTCACTATTTTTCTAGGTAAATACATGTGTAAGCTCTGTCATGGTAGTTGGTAGGAAATTTGAATTATTTTGTCAAAGTTTTTAATAAGATTAATTTTTTTCATCATGAAATTTCAAGTCTTATCATTTTTTTCATTAAATTTAATATCATTTGTTTTGCTGCATTTAGTGTCTTATGAGAATTGCAATCCCATATATCAAAAGCATTTATATATCTAATTCTCAAAAGAAAATGCACACTTAATGGTTACTATCTTAACAAAACTTATAATGTACTGGACTTTATAAGTTTTGTCATTTCACAATAGAGTCGGTCTATGAGTATCCCCAAATATACTCTCTAATCCTAGCCATAACCATTTATAATTAACCACTAAAGGTCAGGATTTGGTTTGACTTGTTTTGTCTTTTCTAATGTAACACTAGCTCTAAATGATTAGGATTTCAGAGTATATTTGGAAGTACATATAACTTAATTCTTGACAATATGCATTTTCTTTTGAAAACTAAATGTATTGTGTTTTTCATCTCGGGTTGCAATTCCCTATAACTTCAAATGCTACAAACGAATGATTTTAAAATCTCATAAAAATGATAAAACTTAAAATCTCATGATGGTAAGAATTAATTTAGTTAGAAACCTTGACAAAGTAACTTAAATATCCTAACAACTACAATGATAAAGTGCAAAGTGCCAAGCTTTGTAAGTCTTACCAAAAGACGGACCCTAAAGAGGAAGACACGGGTTTTGCACCAACACTCACATTTGTAGAATTAGACGCTTGCACAAGGTTTCAGGGGTTGAGTAAGTGTGAGGATGAATATTGGTGATTTCTTGTGTTGCATGAGATCAAATTATTACATGGGCCAGGATTCTTGGCAGGCCCAAAATTGGGGCTGCCAGGGGGTTTTTCAAACCAGATCTTTGGGGGAATAAGCCGAAAATCATATCATCTTAAGTACTTTCAAAGCCAAATTTGTCCATGCCCTTTTGGACCTAAAAAAGGACTCTAACGAATCTCTAACTCAGGTTTATTAGGCCCAACACCTGATTCTTGGAAGGATTTTGTTTGAGTTCTGATTAAAGGACCACAAGGTCCTCTTCTAAGCTGACCACTCCAATCCAATTTCCACATATTGAGAAAGAGAAATAAAGTAAAAGTAAAATAAAAGTTTCACTTTTTCACATGTCAATTTGCAATTTGGTGGTCAATTTGGAAGAGGACCCGTGCTCGATATTCCATTTTCCTATTTTGTACCCTTGTGAGGATCGCTTGGGGAATGCAAATTGTTTGTTCTCTGCTATTTTTTCCTTAGTCTTGTACCATTTAAAAAATTTATAACTAAATAAAAATCTATAAAATATCAAAAAATAGAAATATAACATTGCAAAAAAAAATAATAATAAAGATCTTTCCATGCTTGATTGAGTGTTTATTTGTGTGCTTAAATGTATTGAAACTGCAAATCAGTTATTCTTTAAGCAAATCAGCCATTCTTTAAATCAAATTAATTAATGATGGAAGAAAGTGAGAAAACAAAGCCAAAGAAATGACGAGAGGAAAAACAAAGTGAATGGATACATATGGAGCTAAAAAGGTGAACAATGGGAATAGCCTAGTACTGGTAGTGTGTTCCCTCATTAGGAGGGAGGTTCCGGGATTGAGTCCCATGCATGTGGGTATCGTGATTTCCCCAAACTTTCGTCGAGCCCCTAATAAAAAAAAGGTGTCGCAATTCTTCCTAGGCAGTTTGGAAGAGACCTCTCGGAATAGACGAAGGGGAAAGAAAGTTGATGAATGGCAGAAGGGGGGATTGGAAAGTGTGTTTTCTTTTCTATGGAGATAAGAACTAGGAAGCACTGGCCATGACAAGCATTGGTTGGAAGAAGAGAGCGAGAGCTTGAAGTATGAGGAGGGGTTGAGGCAGATCTAGCTTTCTGTCATTTATTTTCTACTATTCCTATCTTTTCTTGCCATATTCATAGTAACCTACGTTTCATCTCATTTTCAAGTCCTTCTCCATCCCTTATAGCCGAGACCACAAGTAGTCCAAAGGTAGGCATCTAAAGTAAAGATGCCGAAGACAGCTCATTTAGATCAAAATTACAGCCTGATAAAAATCAAAAATAAGTTTCTCAATGAAAGACTTGGGAGATGCATCCTATATTCTCGGAATAAAGATTTTGAGAGATAGAAAATGCTGAATGTTGAGATTGAGCCAAACTTCCTATATAGACATGATTTTGTCTAGGTACAATATGAGTAATTGCAAGACATCACTCATTCCTTTTAGACATAGTGTTACTTTGTCTAAAAAGATGGCCCCTACATCAGCTGATGAGATCGAGTAGATGAAGAAGTGCCCTTATGCTTCGACAGTTGAGAGCCTCATATATGTCATGCTATGTACTAGACTGGATATCTGTCATACAGTGGGAGTTGTTAGTCGGTTCCAAAGCAATCCAAGTGTTAATCATTGGACTGCTGTGAAGCACATCATGAAGTACTTGAAAATGACTAGGGATTATGTGCTTACTTTTCAATCAAAAGATCTAGTTGGATTAGGTTATACTGATTCCAATTTCTAATCTGATCTGGATAATAGAGCTTCTACATCTGGGTATGTGTTCACACTAGGTGGTGCAGCTGTTAGTTGGCGCAACATAAAACAGAAGAGTATTGCAGACTCCAACACAAAAGCAAAATATATTGCAGCTTCTGAATCAGCAAAAGAAGTAGTCTAGTTCAGAAGGTTTTTGCAAGAGCTAGGAAATATTCCTTCGGCACTTAAACCTATTACACTATTTTGTGATAGTAATGGTGCAGTAACTCATAGGAAAGAACCTAGGAGCCACAAGAAAATGAAACATATGGAGTGGAAGTATCATCTCATTCGTGAGATTATTGAGAGACAAGATATTATTGTTACAAAGATCAGGTCTCAACTTAATGTTGCTGACCCGATGACTAAAACTTTATCAGATAAAGTATTTGTAACACACTTAGATAGTATAAGATTGAAATCTATAACAAAGTGACTTTTAGGGCAAGTAGGAGATTATTAGACATGATGCCCAGAAAAGTCATTTACATTGTAAGATTCTTATTAATTTGATTAATAGAGACTTCTTCTTTATCTATTGTGTATTCATTATGGGTAATTGACCATGATCATAAGATGATCTATACGAAATGAAATATCGACAAAGGTCCTTAGGATATATTGTAGGAATAGTATGTGATGGAAATATCACAGGTTTATACCTTATATAATCACAGTTATGGGTGAAGCTGGACACTTCACTTATATGGCTGCTACTATGCTAAGATGTTCTTCATAGTTGAGATGTAGTTTTATCTCGAATTATTGTAGTGGAGACTACATATCAGCATATGGGTGCTTAAATGTACACTGACTAATTGAAACAAAATAAGTTTAAAATATAATTTTATTAAAATATATTATACTTATAAACTATTTTTAACAAAATGTTTTACATGAGAAATTATTTCTCATGGCTTAATCAAATGTCTTGGAAACCCGGATGATGTGCAATGCGCTATGAGTTAAATAGTATAAATAATCTCGAAGACCAATTAGGGATAATGTAATTGGAATGATCAATTGAATTAAAAAGTTCATGTGGCGGGATCCGTATTGGTTAATGTTCTTACACTGAGATTCAATTGCAACATGGATATCTCACGTTACTTGCAATTCCAATGAAATTACTGTTTAGGGTCAATAGGATAACATTGGGTAAGCCAGGGTTTGAATGTCTCAGAGCAATCTGTGGAGATGCTCACATAAGAAATACAAGCTCATAAATTGATTAAATGTTAATCATTTATTTAAATGATTAAATGTTAATCATTTATTTAAATGATTAAATGTTAATCATTAATTAAATAGATTAAAAGTTAATCTTTTGTTTAAATTAATTGTTAATTTAAATTGAAAGATTGTATTAGTAATTATTTAATTAACCTAATTAAAGGGGAAATGAGTTTGACCCATATCCATAAACCCATAAAGTATAGACCTTTAATGTGGGCCCAAGCCCATGGATTTAAACCCTAGGATGGGGCGCCCATTTTAGCTTTCCTAATTAGATTAAGATTAGGTTAGTTGAATAATTATTGAATAATAACTCTTTTATTTATGGAATTAAATTCTAATACTTTGAATGCAAGGAACATTGAGATAAGTTGTAATTGGATTACAACTAGGAGTCTTAGACTCCCCTATAGCTCATGCCCCCCCCCCCCCCCCCTGTTGCTTTCCTAATTGGATTAGGATTCCAATATTGAGGGAATTAGTTAATCCCATTAATTAGGGAATCCTTTCAAGAAAATGACTCCTAAATTAGTAAGTTTATTATAACTAAAGTAGTTATACATGAACTAGGAGTTTATTTAATTAATGGTAAGAGTTATTATTAATTAATATTTCCTAAGAGATACCTTCTAAATGGATTAGGATTAGGATATGATCCAAATCCTATAAATATGCCCATACCCCAAACCGTGTGGAAGAATATACACAACTCTCTCTCTCTCATTCTCTCCTCTCCAAAAACCATGAGCCCCAAGGGTATCCCCTTGGATTTTTCGCGAGCTTCATAGGGTTCTACAAGTTGGGTTTTTCAACTTTAGGATTTTGAACTCAATGGTTATTGGTGATAGAAAGTCTACATCAACAATCCATCTTCTTCTTCTTGTTTTTTCAATTCCAAATAGAGATTCTAAAGTTTCGCAGGGATAACGAAGAACAAGAATCGAGCTTCGAGTATTTTTTCGAAAAATCTCTACAAAGAATTCTGACGGTTCGAGTTGGTTTTTACTTTACCGGTGAACATCATTCGCCGAAGTCATATGACTAAAACTTATAGATAGAATTATTTGTATTCTGTGGTGTAAAGATCATCAGGATCCAGTTTTTCACATACATTTTTATCTAGATTCCGTTCATATTTGTCCTGTGAACGCATAATTCATAGTGTGTTTGTTCCAACAACGCATAATCATAGTGTTTTGTCCCGGCAATGCATAGAGTGGTATGTTCATAACTGGGGATCATTCTTTCATAGCATAACATGAGTGCAACAACGCGTAGAGTGGATGTTCGTAGTAGGGGATCATTCTTTCATGACATAATTCATAACATGTTCTTGTCCAATGCATGCATGCTTGTGAGACAAGTGAACTCATGAGACACAACTACTTATCATGGAAGTGAACATGTGCTGAAGTGTCGTGATTTGAATTCAAATGAGTCATCCCTTAGATTCTAATCTTCCGTTAAGAAACTCCGCTAGGTTACATCTCCCTAGTTAGAGAATTCCCAACGTGGAAGATTTTTCTCTAAGATTTAGCCTACCCGAATACTAATCACCATACAAGTAAATTGGACATAATTTATCATGACAAACAACAATATCCATTTAACTTAGTTTTTTAATAATCATTAACATTATACTAGTAGTCATCATTCTTAAGCATTTCAACAAACACTTTGAGTACGTTAATTATGGATACCTTGCCCTTTCACATTTTTAATATTCCACCACACCATAATCCATCCATACAACCCAAACATAATCCTCATCCATACATTCATCACATCCTCCTTAGTATTTCACATCCTTCATATATTTCATCCATAGTATAAAACTCATTTTTATCTCTAATAAGCTTAATTCATACATAACTAAGGAAAACATATAAGATCTTCATTTTTGTCATTTATCTCATACTAATATTCACAAAACATCATTAATAGGGTTGGGTTATAGAGTTTATCGACCTTAGCGATCCTTCCCTTGAATCTAAATCGCTCCCAAGAAGGTTTGAGGAAGATCTCCAAGCTTTCTCTTCCTTTTAATAGCAATCTCCACCTTCACCAAGCAAAAACCCCTTAGAAATAGGTTTTCTCTCATTTGTTGCCAAATTAGGTTAGAAATTGGTAGGATAGTCTAAAACCTCGAAATAGGACCCCTATTTATAGTCCCAATGGTTAAAAACCCCAATTTCAGCGTCTTTTAATGAAACAGGGTCGTGTTCTAGCGACGATCATCCAGATTCTAGTGAGCTATCCATTTTTCTGGGTTCTGGTCGATCGATCGTCGGCTTGGGACGATCGATCGTCCAAATTTCAATGAACTGTCCTGATTTTTCCCTTTTGGTATTTCTACCATAACTTTTGACTTGCTCATCATATTTTGACGATTTAACTTACGTTGGACTCATAATTCGAAGGGGAACAATTTTTTCTCTAATAGACAAAACCTAATTCTGAGTTTTTAATGTTCTAAATGGGCTCTAAAGTTGATTGGTCTGGAATTTCAGCAGACAAAACATCGGAAAACTTACTTTTGACTTAGCTTAGACTCAAAATCTGGAAAAACATTAAACATGAACTTCAAAGAGGGTTCCAATACATTTTTAATGGTTTAAAAATCACTAAATTCCAATAAGCGGTGACCAAACTAGAGCTTCCTAAATTTGAGAGAATGTTAAGGCATCCCTCTCTTTACAACTTTGATTAAGCCTTGATCACACTATACCAATTAAATATTAATACAAACGCATTAAAACATCACAAAGACTATTATACCCCTAATACTTGTATTAAAGGCATGAAAAAGATTCAGGTCTCTATAGTCATCGTTGTTGATGTGTTGTATGAAGAGAGAATAATAGGGCCTCAATAAGGTAGACCTCTATGGGTCAATGAAAATGGGTGGACCTCAATGGGCCAAGGCCTCAATGGGCCGAATAGCCTCTTGGGTAATGAAATGGGCCTCATGGACCATATTCAAAAAGACATCCATGATCGTGCCTATGGTCTTACCAAAGGGACCACAGATCTTCAAAAGGGCCTCTTTGGGCCTAAAAATTGGATCCTGGTCATGCTAAATGGGTCACAGGTCCTGATATGGGCCCCAATGGGCAAAACAAAAAATAAAAGGTGACCTTTTGGATCAAGTTGATTTCTACATAGCCAATCAAGAGATAGTGTTCACATCAATAATCAAAAGATAGTGATTACATCAATATACAACAAGATTTGCAATTTGTGCCATCAGATCCAAGGAGTGATGCTACAGAATCACATTGAGCAAAGTGGACAACAAGGCCTGGAACAGGCAAGTAATGTTACTGTTGTGGAGACATCTTGCACACTATTGTGGAGTACCGTTAAACTAGTGTAGGATTGTAACCTTTCTTCCACCTTCTAGAAATAGGCACCCAAGTTCTTGGTTTCTACAAAGGGTGTCCTTCTTCCCTTGCATAGATGTGGATGAGGTCCTCCTTTCCTGAAGCTTTTCAAGCTTGAATCTTTGGAAGATGATGAATCTCTTGCCACTACTCTAAATCGACTAGTAGTGGTAGGCTCTACGATGCTTGCGGATCCGATGAGCGGCCAAGCAATACCACCCATTGAAAAAACGACATAAAAAGAAGACTATCAAAATAAGGTCAGATCGACCTGCTCTGATTCCAAAAAGAGAAATTGATTTTATTGAATTCTCAAGATGATTACAAAGAGACCTAACTAAGGTTTAAATAGATAGTAGATAATACTATATCTGTAGCGACCCCAAAATCCCACCTTGGACACAATGGGACTTTGGGCTCGTCACATTTCCTAAACCTGCTTAAAATCCCATGACATACAAGGCATGCTAAACACGAGTCTCCAAAAATGAGAATAATAAAATTCTATAAAAGTCAGACCATCCTGTGCAGCTCAAGATCAACAAAACTAAAACTCAACAAGACTATAATCAACCAAGAAATAAAACTCCAAGTAACGTCAATCAAAGTGTCTATCTGATACTTTTATATGGACTTGTATATATATATACGGTTGTTATTACATTATTGTGATGTGTATACTATGATTATTTGGATGAATTTCTTTTTATCTTATATAATGATTGGATTGGATGGTAAAAATATTTTGACAGGTAGAAAATTTTGTATAAATAAATATTGCTGCTGAAAAATATAAAATAATACAGGAAAAAAAACAAATATGCAAAATTCATTTTTTTTTAAAAAAATATTACTATTACCAACGGTTGTACAATGTCGGAATTGAAGTCATAGTTATTAACGGTGTATATACAACGTTGTGACTGATTTAACCTATAACGGCGTTTATTTAACACCGTTAAAAAATTTGTCTAATACGGCGTTATATAACGCCTTTATATATCGGTTAATTAACGGCAATTAAACGACACCGTTATTTATTTCATTATTAGCGGCATTATATATACGCCGTAATTGATGTCATCTGTAAAGGGGTTAAAAAAAACCGTTGTTATAGTGATTTCCGACATAAATATTATCGGCGTTTTCAGGAATACACCAGTATTAATAATAACAACATTTTTTGTGCTTTTAGCGGCGGTGGGGAAACACTGCTAAAAACCTTAAATTTTGTAGTGAAAGCATGGAATGAACAATGACTTTCAATCTCTAGGGTGGAAGAGGAGGGGAGAATGAGTTTGGGAAACCCTATTAATATCTCAGAAACTCTCTAAACTCTTAGGTTTGTTCTAGGGAAAAAACCCTTAAAAATGGAAGCCAAAAATAGAAATATAATACAATTAGGAGTCTATTTTCGCACAGCCCGTTCGAACGGCTCGGTGCCTATTCGAACAGACTTAGGACCTATTCGAATGGACTATCAAACAGGTCACTAGTCAGCTACTATTTTCTGGTTCCAACACATCCATTCGAATGAGCCTTTGCCCGTTTGAATGCCTAGACACAGAATTTCACATTTTTTTCATTTAATGACCGGAAATCCCTCAAACGGTCAAGTCACTAGTAACCTAAGGTACGAA
Source organism: Tetracentron sinense (assembly GCA_015143295.1). NCBI lineage: Eukaryota > Viridiplantae > Streptophyta > Magnoliopsida > Trochodendrales > Trochodendraceae > Tetracentron > Tetracentron sinense. The sequence continues at coordinate 17,726,575 of CM026554.1, forward strand.
TAATGATGATTCTAAGTTAATTCCTCCTAAGGCATACTGGGTATCATTTTTGTATATAGATATGATGTGACAGTGCTCTCTCTCTCTCGCTCATTGCATTTACATGCCTATTTTCTTTTCCATGCAGTTATAGGAAGATAATCTCAAAGTACTGCTTCAATCTGCATCGATGACAGCTAGTATGATCTTAGAGGATGGTATCCTAAAATCTATATTAGTGATACTACAAAAGGGGTCCATCCCATTCTATGCAGTACTTTACATTGCATATGTTTTTAGTCTTTTGTCCCTCTGCAAAGAACGCAAAATATTTAGAGAAAGTGACTCTGGCTTTTTTTCTTTTTATGTTTATTAACATCTCAGATGCTATATATATGATGCATTCTCAATTCCCAACTCTATTTCATCAACTCGCAGGTTATTTAATTTGCTTGATGATAGGGAGTACCTCAAAACATAAGTTTCATGGATTCTCTTGTTGCTGAAGCAGAGTATGAAAATGGATGTTACCCATTCCTTTGTCATACATGTGAAGTAAATGCAAACAGATCCAATTGGTGGGCCAGCTCTTGAGTTGACTGTAATAGTCCTAATATCCTTAAATAGATGGTTTTCTTTCTGGTATCTTGATCTGTTGGTTGTTCCAGAGGTTTGAGGAAATTTGATACTATGCCCCCCATCTCCTATGTAGGCCAATATACTGGTTAATCTGAATATTAGGCAATCGCAGACTTTGGTTTAGGCCTCAAACCAATTTCTTTAACCATCATAATTAGATCATAATGTAGTTTCTAGCTTTCTTTTGCACCCCCTTCCTACAAGTTCAGAATATCCTTGAGCATTCGTCCATTTAGACCAGTATACACAAGTTCCTTTTATTGGTTTTACATGAAATGGATTTGAAAACTGAGGTATATTTAGTCCATGTGGCTCCGTCCCTGCCAAGATGGGAGAGGAGGTTATGGTGCCATTATTAGAGAATGCTAATGGGTACTCAGTTATTGCCCTTACTAAGAGCATAATGTTGAACTCTATGATTTTCATGGAGCTGTTGCCTGTTGGTGTTTAACAAAGGACTTCCAGAAGCATTGCTAGGACTAGGAGTGCCCAACACATTAAACTGACGTGACTCGAGTTGGTTTTTAAGTGTGTGCAAAAGGATTGTGAGTAGGGCTGTCAAAGGGCCAGGTAGGGGCAGGGCCGAGGTCAACCCTAGTCCTACCCTTAACCTTTCTTATAAGAGTAGGGCCCTAGCCCTTGCCTTCAAGGGCCGGGGTTGATTGGGCCCTAGCCCTGCCCTCAAGGGCTAGGGCCAAAAGAGAGCGAAAGTTTGTTCAAGAAAACCATTCAAATAGGTGATACAATCATACAACATATTGAACTCGTTAAAAAATTTGTGATGAATTTCAAGAGAAAGTTGTTATATAAAGAGGTTTGGGTTGTGAATTTATGTATATACCCCCATATTAATATCATTAATGGGCGCTATATTAGTAATTTTAGAACTTAAATTAAGTATTTTTAAAGAGGGGAGGACAGGTCGGGAATGGCCGGGCAGGGGTTAGCCCTAGCCCGGCCCTATGGAAGAAGGGCTTCTTAGTTTTGAGTCCTACCTTGCCCAAAGGCCGGAAAATGGCCGAGCTTTGGCGGGTTTGGAAGGGCCGGGTATCCTTTCACTCGGGGTTTTTTGACAAACCTAATTGTGAGGTGCCATGACAATGCACCAATTTTTTTTTTTCATGGAAATGTTATCATGTAAATAACACACATTAATCATGAAAATAATAAAAATTTCAATCACTTTCCCTTTGTTGATATACATAATAAAAATCATAAAGAGAACATCTCTAAATGTTCTCTTTTTATGATGTTATCAATCATGAAAATGTTATCATGTAATTAACACACACATTAATCATGTGGTGAAAATAACATCTCCAATTTTTTTTCATGGAGATGTTACATGTAACTAACACACATTAATCATGAAAATAATAAAAATTTCAATCACTTTCCCCTTGTTGATATACATAATAAAAATTATAAAGAGAACATCTCTAAAAATCATGAAAATCTTTGATAAGGGATATACATAATATAACATGCTTTGATCTTATTTCTTACTTTGAAATCTATACATTTTCTTCTTATTTACATCAATGATTATTATATTGATTGAAAGGAAATCCATATTTACGTTATTCATGAAAACATTGCATAAGGGGTGATCAAAATCCCTTGATCTTCTTATTAATCATGTTATTTACATAGATCATAACATTAGATACATACTTTAGATTAATAGTTATAAAATTGAGAACTAGGAAAATTTATTTACCCCTCTTGATCACTTCCCTATGATGTCATGCTTGCGAATAGCCTCGATCTAAATCTTCAAGTCCATTTCCTTATTCTCCAATTGAATCTTGTGATTTCTTGGTTTTTCGTTCTTAGATACTCTCAAAAACTCTATGTTCTCTCTTTTTGAATCTCTTAGAAAATCATATTCTCTCCCTTTTAGGTTTAAGAGGCTCTTGGAAACCTAATTCACGAGTTAAAAAGGTATATATAGGGTTTGGGACCCTAAGGAAGTCTAAAAGTCGAAAAAATATGTTTTTCGCAATTTCTGTGCACGATCTCCGATCGATCGGGACTTAGGGCCAATAGATCAGACCATACTGGTCCTGTCTGATTGATCGGACTAGTAGCTCCGACCAATCAGACCCTAAGAGATCCGATTTTATTTATTTTTTGATCTGGAACCTTCTTCGGTAAAAGGTCCGTAACGTTTTACTCGGTTATCGGAATTGGACGATTCAAAGTGCGTTTGAACCATTATTCGAAAGGGAACAATTTTTTTTCTAATAGGGATGTTCCAATTCTAAGTCGTTAGAGGTCAAAATGTCCCATAAATTTGGATGAATGAGAGAGAGAACCTCAAAAAAATTGAGTTTCTACAACTATGCATCCCACATTAATTCTTATAGGAACAGATACATTAAAATCTTGTACATTTTTGTAGGAGATTCATTTAAATAGTACAAATGCCAATGAATTAAATTTGGGTCTCTACAATTGGGGTGTGTACAAAAAGGTTTTGTAGGCCTTAAATATTAGACTATTATACAAAGTGTCATGCATTTAGCTTTTTATAACTCTAGTTCCGCTCACCCAGGCCCTTCGTTACTCTCAAACCCAACTCCATTGGTTGAGCTTAGAGATATGGCTGTAAACGGAGTGGATTCGAAGCAGATAACGATATATCCAAATTTGTATCCGATTATATGTTCTAATATCCAAATCCGAATAAGTATCTGGTAGATAGTGAATTATGATATCTGTATCTGACTCCAATTTAAATATTCGAATTCAGATAGTATCTGAATTATCCGATTACTTTTTAAAAAAATTTAAAAAATGTAAATTAATATTCAAAAAATATAAAAATTTTATTTAAAAAATAGTAAATTAATATTTTATCTCTATTTATATTAAAAATAAAAATTCAATGTATTAAACTATGTAAAAAAATATATATATTTTAGTGGTTAAATTAGTTTTATAAATTTAAAATATATTATTTATATGTTTTATATAAGCGGTCTGATATTTAACGGATTAGATATACCAGTATTCGAATTCGTATCTGATAATAAACGGATAGTAAAATTACTATCCGAATTCGCTCTGTCGGATACCTTTTCGGATAATTATCCAATTAAACGGATTCAGATACGGATAATATCTACATTCGTTTACCGTCCTACTTTGGGATTTCCTAATTATATTAGGAGTTTGTTTTAAGTTAGGTTTCTGACTGGGTATATATTATAATATTTGGTCTAGAGTTTTTTCTATTCCATATAGAACAAGTTTGTTTGAGCTATGAGAGTGTGATCTCTGTCATCTATTTGCTTTGAACTAGTGAAGAAAGAGACCTATCGGTTGTACGTTCTTTGTGTTTCACTTTCGCATCACCTTAAAACTCATAAAAACAAAGTAAAGACAACCTTTAAAAATACACACGAGATCTCCTCTAGCAAAGCTAGAGAGAATTTCTCAGGATTTTTTTGCGCAACTCAAAACATGTTCTTATAACTCTAGTTAAAAAATTCTTTAACCCTTAGAGTTGTTATTTTAATCCTAGTTTTTAAAATAATAAAAAATAATAGGTATCATTCCCAAAGAGCAATAGTTCGCTACACGGGCAAGGAGCAAACTATTGCTCCTCGCTCACACAAAGCTGCTTGCCGTAACTCAGGTTAATTTCTAACCCTGTAGTTAATTTTTTTTTTTTTTTCTAAAAAAATGTTAGATGGATGAACATTAGGGGTTAGTGAACCTTAACCACAATTAAAAGAAGTTTAAAGGCTGACATGTGGCATGGAAAAGGAAACTCAAGACGGCCCTATTTGCGTCATCTGCTGAGGTGATTATTTTCATTCCCAAATTAAGGTTGTCTCTTGCTTTGCGAAAGAGGATTTCCACTCTTAAAAAATATAAAAATATCTCAAGACTTACTTGAAAGAAAGAAAAAATTTGTTATTTTTTAAAGACTTTTTTTGGCCAACCAAATGGGTTTTATTATGTTATTGTTTATAAACATATTTTTGGATACCTAAACATTTTAATTGCAGTGTAAATATGAGCCCGAGCTCTGCTTCAATGCATTGAATCAAAGTTCCTCTTTTTTTTTGGTTCAAAAAGTCCCTCTATTCCACAACTGATGACAGTTTTATAATTATGTGAGAAATCATGCTACAAAGTTGTCACTCTCTTTTCTTGTAAGCACAGAACTACCACGAGGTTTTCATTGAAATGTTGAGCTTTCAACATAAGCATATTTAAAATATTCTAATAAATGCCACCAAACATGACATATATAAGTTTTATTTTTTTAAGAGTATTTTCATTATAGAGAGTAGGGATGATATTTAGCCGAGCCAACTAGTGAAGTGTTCAAGCTCGGCTCGTTGCACTATATAACTATTCAAGCTCGGCTCGTACAAAATCCCAGACTTGAGCTCAACACAGCTCGACTCGACTTGACTCGAGTATATACTCCATCCTTGGCATCGTGACCAAATCTATAACTTCCATGCCTATTTTGCTATACTAGAAATCCTAATAAGACAATGAATATTTAATGAAAATCAACTAGAAAACATTTGACTTAAACTGGAACAATAAGAAAGAAAAAAAAGAATATACCTATAAATTGAGTGTGTCATATGGTAAATTAAATTAAAACGAGTGTCTAAGATGATTCAAGCAGTACCTACCATATTGAGAAAGGGAGAGGGAGGGAGGGAGGGAGGGAGCTCTATAAATTATAATAAGGGACCTGAGAAATACATTAGGGTTGAGAACGGTTGTTTGACTTGCCTTTTTTCTTCTCGTGAATCCTTTTGCCTCACTTTGATCGACTGAAACAAGATAGCCCTCTTATGAAAGAGCATAGCCCTCTTATGAAATGTTTTTCGCTAGCTCTCCCTTCAAGTCTTTGCTTTCTTCCCTCTTTCTAATTCTCACACCCATTCCTTTTCTAATGCTGTTTTTTGTGACGCCCCGAACCCGCGCCTAGGGAATCAAGTTCCGAGACGCGCATCCGTTCGTCAAATCATGCAAGCGGAAGACTTTACCCGCGAAAATATAGAAAATTTAAACATTTATCAGATGCTTCCAAAAAGCAAATAACACCCAATAGTCATCATACAAATCATATACCTGTATTATTTACATCAAGTTTGTTTTACAAAAGTAGGCGCCTCTATCACGCCAGGTACAACTTGTACAAGTTTCCAAAATGTCCAGATGGACTTTTCAATTACTGGTCAGTAGCTCCAAGATCTGCTGACACAAAAAGTCAGTGAGCTATGAAGCCCAATAAAACCACAATCCTTCTAAACTATTTTCCACATAATAACACGCATCAATAATGATATAATAAGCAGTTCAATTTGCATGTTACAGTAAAATATAACAATATATAATAAATTGTGACCTAAGGTCACTTAGGGTTACGTCACCCTAACAGAGGTTCCCGACCTCACATTACTTTCCAATTATGAGGTTCAGTTATGAATGTATTATATTACCAAACGATGTTTCATTTCGAGTCCTGAGACTCTATTAATTGGTCATAGCCCACAAATGTTTAGCTTAAAGTCTCTAAATCATAACCATAATACATTGAGTCATTTAGACTCACACATGCTGTTCCGGCTTTCACCCGAACATGACCAAACCTTGGGTATACCAACTCAACTCACCTGGAATCCGATGATTCCATACTGAACCATGAGTCCACCAACTCAAACAAATACACAAACCCTGAGTATACCAACTCAGACCACTTCGTATCCGAAGCTTACACACATAACACGGGCATTCACCCAATAAGGACATACTTTTCCATTCAATTGACTGGCCACATCTACCGTGTATTCGCCGCCATCGCCCTGGGTATCAGTCATTAAGGAACCCCGACCAACCTGCCTACCGTCATCTTTTGGCTAGTCTATGGAGGAACCTCGACATCTATACCAATGCCGCCATCTCCTGACATTCCACCAAGAAGGGACCCTGATAGACACGGTGCCGACATCTTCTGACCCACCCAGAGAGGAACCCCGGACTATACACTATCTGATGTTCAGCCACTTTAAGCTCCCTAGGGCTCCGACATCTCCTGACTATCAGTCACGAAGGAACCACGCGCCATGCAGGACACCGCCACTCCTGACCTAGTCCAAGAGGCACCACAGACGACCTAGACAAACAGATTGACATCTCCCGACTATCAGTCACGGAGGAACCCCGACATCGATACCAATGTCGCCATCTCCTGACATTCCACCAAGAAGGGACCCCGATATACACGGTGCCGACATCTTCTGACCCACCCAGAGAGGAACCCCGGAGTATACACTATCTGATGTTCAGCCACTTTAAACTCCCTAGGACTCCGACATCTGCTGACTATCAGTCACGGAGGAACCACGGGCCATGTAGGACACCGCCACTCCTGACCTAGTCCAAGAGGAACCACAGACTATTTAGATTTTCTAACCACAGGTTAACCCCAGTTAACCCAAGCCTCGCTTGATTAACTGAAATACTTGAGCCTCGTGCCCGTGAACTAACTCCGTTAATACACCGTCCCGTTAGAAAACGTTTTCAAGCTAATGCATGTCTTCATAGCCTTACAAGACATGCAAACAACTTTTCGTCACCCTAGAGTGGCGATATAATTTACCCGGGACCCGATTTGGGCTCCCGGAGGGACCACATAAAATCACAACATCACATAAGGGTCTCCGACCCTTTTTCATTTACGTCAAAAGACATGCATATACTTCACATGAAATAATATAGCAAAATAAGTGAAAAAAGAGGACTCCGCCAATGCGTCCGGGACGTCGAAAAACCTCAAGGACCCACTTCTCTCTTCTTTCTCTCCTCTTTCTCTCTCTTCCTTTCTCTCTCCTCACTTTCTCTCTCTAAAATATTATGTGGCAGAACCTCCCCTGTTTACAGAACGTGAGAAAATGGGGGAGGTTGGCCTCCATTTTATATAGATAAGGTCATGTGCATAGCACATGACCATAATTAATGGTCCTGTTGACCAAGTCAACGGTTTGACCGTTTGACTATTTTTCCACTTTCTCTCGTGTATACAGCATTCGTAGTTCTACTTAATGACATCTGATTTTGATGAAATTTTAGGTGACCGAACTTGGGGCAGTCCGACACCTACTGTAAAAATTTTGGAAAAAAATACTGAGTTTTGACAGCTGCACTTTAGTCCGGAAGAAAATTGTAAAACTCACTAATTTTTTGATTTCGGACACAAAACACGCTGTCGCTTCTTCGTTTGAGATAACTAACTGCCGAGACGACAAACATTAGTCCCTACGGCCGACCGACACGTATTAGTGCCAACCGCACGAATTTCTATTAGGATCTCCAACAGATATTGGGTCCTACTTAATTTCTGGAAATATGAAAATTTTCCGTTTTTCTCAATTTTATCACACATAATGGCCCTGCGGTCCCTCGAAATGATGCCTGACGGAACCGATACGGTAGGGGTGTGTTCCGGCAGTCGACCGAAATACTATGTACGATTTTTGCCAAAAGATACTGAGATTTCCTCGGTGCACTTCAATATCGAGCAAAATCCACTTTTTATTAATTTAACAAATAATTAACTAATTAACCTCCATTAAGGACCCATGAACACATAATTTTATTATATTAAAATTCCAGGTCGTTACATTTTTGGTTAGATGGATTTTTATCTCATCGTAGAAGCAAAAGTAGCAATCCGGAGATAGTCCTAGAAAAGAGTTCAAAGTTAGTATGTAGTTGGCTAGTAATGGGGTCAAGCCAAAGAAACTTGAATATTGCCTAAAGCCCACAATTCCACACATATAGCTTATCCTTAATACCCAAAACAGATGAAATAACCCATAGAAAATACTATAATTTCACCATCTGACCATCTCTCATCTTTTAAATAGTTTGATTTTTTCGATGATAATTTAATGACACGTGTAAATATTGTGGCGGGTTCAGATCTCACCTTCTTTCCCTAGTATGCGCATCCTCAACTCATGGGTCTCTGTGTAGCTTCCATCATCTCCCAGAGAGGTAGTCCTCCACCTACAGAGGACACCCAATGCAATAACATCAAAAGAGACAGAGCAAAACACCAAATTGGAAAGAGTTTCACTTTTCGGAGAAGAAGCAGATAAAGAAGTCAGTTTCCAGAACAGCCTGGGAGGAGATTTCATGGTGCTGTTTTTCAGATTTCTTTATCATTTTTGCAATAAATTTCATGCCCACCAACTGGTTGCAGTTTTTGTACATTACTTCAGCAATGAGGAAACCTTAGTTTCTCATATGTGTAGGCTAAACTTCTTCTAAGAGGCCAAAAAAGTAGAGGGATTCCCTTGTTACTTTGGGTGAAATGTAAAGTCATTTCAATCTTTAGTAAATACATTTTTTAGCAGTCAATAGTTAACATTGCTCTGTCATTTCTAATTTGAGTTTACAGACCCAAGGTTTAGCCCACAACATTGACACATCAACAGAAGCTTTAAACTGAAGGTATGGACCTTCATAATGAAGGAATGATTTAGTGAGATTGTCTGAGTACTTATCTTTCTAATGAGAAAACATCCATTCCAAAAATTTAAAAGCTCCCTTTTAGCTTATGATTCTACTTCAAGGAAACAATTTTTTACAACTGTTTGACACTCGTTAATGAAATAGTCTATACTAAGATTGATCTTAAGAGATCTCCATGGAGTTGGATACTAATATCTTATAGCCTATACAATTCCCTGCTTATTTACTTCGAGGACTATTTGAGAAGAAAATACTAGCAAATTGAAACCAGGGCAAAGCATGCTTCTTATGTACAGTAAACATATAGAAAACACCCGACAGTCAATACCCACAAGTAAAAAATCTACCAGAATACACCCAACAGCCAATATTGAACTTCAGAATATCTGACATTGGATTGAGGAGGACGGTAGTCAGATTAGAGACGAAGTGGGCTACTTCACTACAAAGCGAGGGTTCACGACCCATAGTTGGAATCCCAATAAAATCTTTTTTAAAAAATGAGATAATACTACCCTTTTTGTTTTCTAAAATTGGCCTCGATGATGAGGAGAGTAAAAAATATAAATTATCGATACAAAGATGAGGAGAGTAAAAAATACAGATAATTGACAGGGAAAATCTCAATGAAGCTTTCTTTCTCTCCAGCCCCATCTGTTAGTTTTAATTTTCAAATTTCTTTACAGTATTTGTACTAAAATACATGGTTCTGTATATAAATAAACCTTGGAGAGAGAAAGAGAGGCCTTATGAAATATACGGGTGGTAACACCACCAACCAGGTTATAGTAGTAGTAAAGATATGAACTATCAATCCCATTCCTCAAATCTCAACAAACAGAACACAAAATCATTAATGAAAGATAAAGTGGGAAGATAAGATAAAGTAGAAAGACTGATTTCAAGAGAAATGGTTATGTACATAATTACTTCAACCTGAAACCAATGGTTAAGATAGGGAGGCTCTTACTATAATTTTATAATGTATCACTAAATGAAAATTGTAGAACCCCAGAATCCGAGTTCACTGTGCTATGAACAATGTTAGTGAATAGTGCCATTGTATGGTGTGTGTAAAGGCCTAAAGCCTTCCATCTTGTTCTTGGTTGCATGGTGAGTCAAGTAAGGGTTTTAGGTGCATGTGTTGAGGCTCAACAAGAGAGTATAATGATACTCTAAGTGGGTAAAAGAAAGGGTATAAGATACCATAAGTGCTTAAAGGGTTGTAAGTGAATAGTGTGTGAATAGTGCTGTAAATAGTGTTGTAAACGGTGTTTGTGAGGTCCAAGGTTCCTTAGGTGCTTGTGAATAATGTGAGAAGTTTATTATAGATTTTATGATGTGTGAGGGTACGAAAGAACCATCCTTGATGGTTATGAGTGTTAAAATAAAAAGAGGAAAGGTTCTAAGTGCTAAAAAATGGGGGAGGTCTTAACAACCCTCAACTTTAAAGAGCTCTAGAATTCTCACAGCTGATCGAAATCGAGTGATTCTTTAATTTTTGGAAAGGTATTGAAACCCTCTTCGAGGTTCATGTTTACCACTTTTTCATATTTTGAGTAAAATTTGGGTCAAATGTCAGATTTTCACAAACTGATCTGCTGTAAATTTTGGTCTGCTGAAAATCATCCCAGGACCAGTCCACTTGTGGGCCAATTTAGATCATTTAGAACTCAAAATTAGGCTTTGTACAAAACATGAAAATTGTTCCCCTTTCAAGTCCAATACAAATTGAATCGTCAAAATCGGATAAGCGATTCAAAAGTTATGATCAAAATACAAAAGCGTAAAAAACCTACCCAGACAGAGGTCAATTTCGGCGAGAAATGTGTTGGGGGCCGAATTTCGCCAACGAATTCAACTCCAAAATGACCAAAAACGTCCAGAACCAGCCCCTAACTTGGCACCGACCTTGGGGGAGATATTTTGGGATATTTTGTAAAGGTTAATTTGGGTTTTTGGCACCCTTTAGCCTATGAATAGAAAAAATTCCGTGGGTATAGATTTACCCAAACCTAAAGCATAGATTTTGGGGATTTTTGGAAGAGAAGAAGAAAAAAAACTGAGATTTTATTGGGTATTCTTGGAATTGTGTTTTGCATCAAAGGAAGAGTTCTTGCCTTCTTGGTGTTCGAACACCTAGACTTCGATTTCAAAGTGACTCATCAAGTTGGATTTCTCTGAGGTTAGTTCTTGGTTGTGGTCAAAGAGCAAAAGTGAAGCTTTGTTCTTATTTTCTAGATTTCCATAAGCTTTCTCTTGCTTCTACGGAGTATTCTAAAGCGAGTAAACCATAAGGAACCGGTTTGGCAAGGTAGAACAATCTATTAACTAGCTATGTTATGATTCATTCATGCTTAGTATTAGTAAACCATGATTTTGGATGCAAATTTGTAGAAAGCTAAGTTTTAACTTTGTACGTATATACTATTAGCATGATTGAAATGAAATAGTAGGTATTGATGTATGTTTTTAAGAAGACTAAGGCATGTAAACTTATATGTGTATGCTATCGAAGGAATTAAATGAAATTGGGAATTTTACTACACGTAATGAGTCAACCTTGCTTACCCTATTGATCACAAATGATGTATATTATCACCATACTTTTATGATAAGTTTTGGTTTAAGCATAAATATTAAAAGAATGGTTTTACTGTAAAATAAGCTTAGAATTATGATTTTTACAAAATAGGTATATGCTATGTTCACTCCATGAATGAAATCCCATGATCTATTTCAATGTTTTCAATACTCACAATGAATACTATGATGCTCACACTTACTCTCATGAATATGATTTATATGTTTACAAGTCTCGCATGATGTTCACAAGTCTCGCATGAGGTTCACAAGTATTGCATAATATTTACAAGTCTCGCATGATGTTCACAAGTCTCGCATGAGGTTCACAAGTATTGCATGATATTTCCAAGTCTCGCATGATGTTCACAAGTATCGCATGATGTTCACAACTTCACAAGTCTCGCATGATGTTTACAAGTTTCGCATGGTATTCACAAGTCTCGCATGATTCGATGATTTCTCACAAGAAATGTGCTTAAGATAAGTTCACAAGCAAGGTGTTTGAAAAAGGAAGTTCACAAGCTCACAAGTAAGGATAAGGCCAAACTTTGGGTTAGTGTTCTAAGATCGTTTCAAAACTCACAAGGAATCCTACTATACATGGACTCACAAGCAGTCATGTCTCACAAGCTCACAAGTTCACTAGAAAATCATGCTCACTCAGATCTCGCATGCTCACAAGGAATCCCAACTATTGCAAGAATTCATAAGTGCTCATAAGATAAAGCTCATAAGGATCTCATAAGTCTAAGGTCTCATAAGTTCTCATAAGATATTTAGAATATGTTTTGTGAAAGTACGAACTCAAGATATGATTTAAAATATGCTTTTCGAGAATATTCAATTGCTAGATTGCTCTCAACTTCCGCACTCTGATTATGCTTATGTTTTGATTAACTGTACTCTGTATAACATGTTAATGTTTTATAACATTGTTAGTTAGTAGTTTGTAGACGCTGAGTATTCCATGCTCAGCCGTACGTTTATGTCGGCAGATTTATTTGGCTTTTGCAACCCCAAGCTTCGGGTTGAAAAAGAGTAAGTGGAAGAAGATCCTGCTTGGGGTCATCATATGAAGATAAAGGTCTTGACAAGCAACCCTATTATTACTGTTTTGAGTGATGAGAGAGAGAGACATGTATATTTAACTAAGTGGGTGTGTCCGCTTTGATTTGCCGCACTTGTATGCACTTGGAATATAGTTAAGTTATTAAAAAAATTTCGAGTTTGCCTTTTTGTATGCCTTGTATGTTCTTCCAAGATGATATGTACGCCTTATGTGTCATGACAGGATGGTATGACACGGCGGTCACGTGCCAAAAGTCTCCTAACTCCTAGGGGGGATTTTGGGTCGTGACAAAAATCTTCAATAAAAGCAAGCTCAAAGACTTACCCTTTCATTTGCAATAGCTATGACCATGATAGATGTTTCTTCCATGACCCATGGTAATGAATTTCACAAAAACCAAAAAAATCTTAATAGTATGTTTTCCTGTGAAAGAAATGATTCAACAACAAATCAAGGAGGCAAAAGTAAAAACTATAAAGATGAGTGGAGCTATAGAAGAACGTAAGTTGAACAATGATACAATTCACATGTTTCTCTTGAAGTTTATTATATTTAACCTACTCCAAGTAAAGAAAAGAAAATATAAAAGAGATCCAAAGAGTCTGGACCATTTTCTCCCAACCCTTTGGTGTATGGGAGGAGACACATATGCTTGCTTCAAGCTTTACTTTAGCACATAGATGGAAACAAAGCATTATGTTGGTTGAGACTTGAGAATAGATGGATTATTTAGCAAATTTCATTTACCACTATAAATTTTGCTTAGTTTGAGATACAATAATATAATTAATTGTGTAAATAATTACTCATATAGGTAAGCAAACATTTATACAGTAAAAGAGTACATGAACAAATCAAAACCACAAAAAAGAAAATTTCTTTCAAAGAAAAAAATCTAAGAGCATGTGAGTAGTAGGAAAACCTTTGCCATTAGAGTTGTTACCATCAAATACAGTTGATACAAATGCATATATTGTTAGGAGGTGAAAAGGCACAAAGAAAGGTATGGAGGTAACTTTGGTAAGAAGGGTTACTAATAGCTAATTAATAGTTTTGTTATCGGTTACTAATTACTAATCAATAGATTAGAATAGAAAGATCACTAAGTATTAATTATGGAGGAGAAGGGGCATGGAAGGTTTGTGGGAATCAAGTTTGCATGGTAGAAGGATATATGGAGAGGCTCTAATCAGTTTTCAAGTTGAGTCTCAATAATTTCCTTATTGTGCAAGAAGGCTACCCCTAACATGTTTCAGCTTTCTGTTCAACAGTGCAGTGTGGACTATAAAAAAAAGAGAATGTATCAAACCATCAACCCTTATAAAGAACCAAATTCTAACTTTAAAAATCATTTGGCTGATCCTTGTGCTGACACATGTGATTGAGGGGTTTCAAATCAAACAAAAAGGGTACTATTGAAGGAAAGTACGAGCTTATATTATAGGTTGTTGGTAGGAATTCTTATGACAACAAAGATTGCTCTGCTAACAGTTATTAGTTGATTTAGCTTAAAAGACAGTTGCAGGTACAGAAAATTTTCATATTGGTTGAAAATTTTCAGTTTATATAAGAAATCATAACAAAATTTTATCAATCAGAATTAGATTTATAAAAGAGTGTTTGCAATTAGAAGATAACTATTGGCGACTAACCAATTGGTGGCTTATCGACAGAAACTTTTGATTGGAAATAAGACCATTAAAATGCATTTGCTTACCTTCTTATCAAAATCTACTTTCAATGATATCTACCATTCATCTAGTCCACACTCATAAATTAACTGGACAGTGGATTGGCCACCCTTTGCAAGAGGTTGGGCCAAACTCCCAAGCTAACCAATTTATCCACAATTTTTTTCTTAAATCATCTCACCCTAGAGTTCCTCCACTCAACTCGACTTGAAAGAGCTAACTATACAACAATTCCATTTCAAAAAGTCCTTGATGAAATAAGCTGTCAGGTTCACATGATAAATGCACATTTGTCTAATACCATTAACAATACTCCTCCCATAATCCGCAGGCCAAAAAGCATTTAGAAAGACTTGGATTATTGCATGCTGGAGATTGAACTTAGTTGTCTTCATCATCATCACATGTTCAATTCTAAGTTAACCAACCATGCACAATGTGTTTAATAGAAATATATAGATAATCTACCCTGACCGATCATAATAACACATCATTCCACCTATTAAGTCTAATAATTTAAAAGACTGTAAAAAAATTAGGTAATCTCAACCAAGAACAGGGAAGTTTATTTCATAAAATCTATTCAATTATCTTATAACAACCCTATAGGATTTCACTGTTAAAAAAATCTAATTAACGAATCAAAAACCATACCTTACATCCTTCGATCCTGGATTGGAAAATTTGAATCCCGTTCAACTTAAGAACCTCAGTGTTTGGCTCTGGATATGGTTCCGGGCAAAGATATCTACAACAATAGGTAAAAGCTAAACCCAACGAAATTAGGGCAAAATTGTAAGCATACCTCTTTTGCCTCTGCATGAAGGTATGAACCTTTATTTTCTGCCAGCAACCATTGAGTTTGTATAGAAAATGAGGAGATTGGTATAATCCTTCAAAGGGAAAAAATGGTTCTTACCTTAGTAGCACACTCTCTTCGACCTTTTTACACTACTCTCTTCCCTTCTCTCCTTTCGAAGCTAATCTCCCACTATCTTCTTTCAAATCTGAAAAGATGGAAAAATGCTTTGTGGGGAAGATGGAGGGCGAGAGGAAATGGGGAATTTTTGTACCGGATTAGAGAAACAAATCATGGAGAAGAAGAGGCGGAATAAATGAGAAAGGGGGCTTCTTGAGGAGATTAATCTGGAAGAGAGATGAAGTGGGTTTAGGTTGGGGGAGATGAATGAGAAGAAAGGAAAGGGAAGATGAATGGGTTTAGGTGAGACGTTGGGTAGAAAGCCTTAGTGGGGACCACGAAGTAATAATATAGGAGTGTAAATGTAAGAGCCAGGTGGATACCAACTGTTATCTTTACTACTAGCAAGTTCCCCGTGCTATGCACGGGTAGTAACATAGTCCATTACATGGACGAAGGAAAAGATTTAGATGATAATTAATTTTCAACAAAATTGAAAGTGCAATTACATGATATCATTTCAACCAAAAAAAAAATTGGCATGCAAACTTGGGGTTGGTTTTGGTCATACATGTATGTTGTGCATAGCTTTATATATTTTTCAATACCTCTTCTATGGCCTTATCCTTCAAGACTTCTTCTCTCAAAGCTTTGATTTCACCGTGGACAGCTCCAAGCTCCCAATCCATTTCTAGGAATAAAGGAGCGAAAAAATTCAGTTGAGATAATGTAGTGGAAGTTTGAAGTGAGTTGTATTCAATACCTAAGAAAGCAACCGCATGTACTTTTCTTAAGATTAATTTTCTGCAGGTAGTTAACCAAAAATATAAAATCTACAAAAGTTATTCAAATTAGGTGCTTACTGTGCCTTCCCATGTAACATATGCAGTAGCAAGTGAGTAAGTAAATGCATCATATGAAAAATTATATTAAGGAGAAAGAAGTAGCGAAAAGACACAGTGGGAACGTAGAAGGGAATTTGATTTATCCTATATAGAAGTGAACAAATAGAATGAGTTGTCCAATATTCAAACTCTTGTTGGAAGTCTTCCCATTCACTATGAGCCATGGATGCATCATTTGGGATCTCTAATTGATCACAACAGGAGTCTGGATGATGTTGCATAGTTAAAACCATTCAGTTATTGCAAAGTGAAGGGCCAAGAAATAAAAACTCAGTGGGCCGTGTTCATGATCAAGTAAAGAGTGACATAAATTTTAAATCCCAGACAAAATTAGCATCAGTTTCTGGAAAATTGATGCCTGTCAAGTGTATCAAACATGACGGATCGAAAAACATTTTTCAACAATGCAGTTGAGAATGGCATTCCTATCTTAAATTGGGTATTAAAAATAGGTAAGTGATTGAAAACTAATGAACTGACTTGCGTTCGGCAGCTCTACCGGCCATCTGGTTTGAGGCTAGTTTTTCTGGTAACCTTTAGAACCAATTCGCTGCTATAACTTCCACCTAAAAAAACAAAATTGTTTTCATACAGTTTAATATTATCAACAACAAGTGTTGCACCGACATTGATTGGAAATTTGTTCAAATCTGCTTTTGTGGCTAGCATTCCACTTGTATTAAATTGTTTAACATTTTTTAAAAAGATAAAAGAAAACCTTCTGAATATAGTTTTCTATTTCAATAATTCAAAATGAAAAAGTGCATAAAGAAGAAAAATATTAACTTTACACAAATCAAGTTGATTTTCTTTTCTTAAATTTTTAGAGATTAGATGAGCATCCATTTTGCAAAACTCGTGAATAAAAGAAGCCCTTAAAGAATAACTAAAACATTTATGGGAGGCAGGCAATTCCATTCAATTTTAAAAAAAATGATAATAGGAAAAAGGGAACCAAAAGAAAAAATCCAAATACCCTTATTCTCCGCTCTCACAGTCTCACTTGCATATTTCAAGATAATCTATCTAAAAAAGTTCAAAAATTATACAAAGTAAATGAATAACTGAAAAAGAGGGGAATGAAGAGAGAATCAAAGATGAACATACCTTCTTCTGATGCCAGGTAGGCAAGTTAAAGGCAAGTCTCACCAATCTTAAAAAATGATAAGTGAAGTTCCAAAGTCGTTAGATCAGACGTTGAAATTCTTTCAAAGAAGTATATATTTGGATAGTGGGCAAGCTATGACTGTCAGCTTGAAGGTCACAATTGTTGATGGTGATGTTCAGAGAAAAATTTCAGGAAAACACATATGTGTTGGATGAACAAGACAAATGGTGGAAAAGTTTGGTATATCGATGGAAAGATGCAGAAGAGGTAAAAGGGGCATTGTAACAAACTCATGAAGATTGTTTGGATTGTTTCCTAATCCCTCGGGGCTTAGTAGAAACTTGGCATCATCTGTCCTTCCAGTGAGTGCATTGAAGAAAGATAACCCATTTGGCCATTTTATGTCGGATTCATGATTGGAGATCATGTCCTTCATTTGGGTATCGGGCGAATGGGGAAGGAGAAACATCTGAGTTTCATCTTTGGTCTGTTGCAATCCATACTGAGCATAGTTTTGAAAATTGAGAGAAGCCACAACAGAGGTTGCAGATGGAATTGGCCTTTGGTTCCAATTGAAGATGGGAGCCAGGGGACGGTCGGGGCAGCAGAGTAGAAGAAGAAGAAGAAGAAGAAGAAGAAGAAGAAGAATTTCTGGTTGAAGGGAAGAGCTGTGAGAGGTAGAAACCAGATTGGTAGCCAAGAGATTCAAAGGTATGTCTCATTCTCAGCACAAAGTGCAGGTCTTCAGGAATCTGAGGATGATAGATATATGTCCCAATGAGATCCAATCATCAAAAATAAAATGGGGCCCAAAAATCAATTAAAATGCTAATAAGAACAGAAAATGAAAATGGAACTCACAATCTTGCAGGAACCCAGTTGTAGAAGGCCATGCCCAGCTTAAATCACAGCTATGGTCTGTTCAAGAGAAATCAAACAAAGGAGTAATAAAAATTGCAAATAAATAACAGTAGCATAACTATTTTCTGTTTCTCACCTGAATGCCTGAGTTAAACTGATCAGTCCATTCAGAAGGAACCTGCAATAAAATCAAGTTCAAAGCACTGTGATGGTTGCATCTAAGCAATAATAGAAGATAAAGCCTATAAGAAGTAGAGATTAAATCAAACTCCCATTTCTGTACATACAGCATCAAAAGAACTCTGCTAGTAGTTGGAGATATTTTGTTCACATTCAGAAGGTTCTTTGAAAACCCATTTATGACACTTATCAGAAGCAACCTTTCCCATTAACCTGTTCAAACCAATCAACCAATGATATCGAATATATACAATAATTTTTTTTTATTCTATTAAGATTTTCTTTTACAGAGAGGGAAAAAAGAGAGGATATATTTTTTTTTAATTTAAAAAAAAAAAACCTACCCAGTACCCACCCTTCTCCATAATTATACAACTGAATGGACATCTTGCTGAAGGCTTTTCTGACTGGATCATCCTCATCAATCTCTTCCAGACACTCTGCTACTCTTCCCCGGCAAAACCCATCTTCCCACATCAACATCCTATACAAAAATCAAAACCCAACTCAAAAAGACTCAGAAAACAAAACCCAAATAATATAAAACCCAATACTCATATATGGGATGGGGGAAATGGATCTGGATTTTTTTCCATGAATTAATGAAGGGGAAGGGGAAGGGGAAGAAGAGGAAGGAGAAGAATGGGCGCAGCAGGGTAGGAGGAGCCAAACCAGAGAGAAATTTCGGGGGAGATGTATCTATATTTTATTCCATTAATTAACAATTAATGAAGGAGAAGAAGGGACGCAGGTGTGGTAACGGGGGGAGCCAAACCGAGAAGAAAGAAGAAGAAAGGGGGCGAAGAAGAAGAAACGGCGAGGAAGAAGGAAGGGCCCATATTGGATTCGGGTTGGGTATTTCGTGTGTGGGCCCACATAAAAAAAAAATCGCATAATAAATAAGTATAGCTATGTGGTATCAAGTTGGAGTTGAATTTGAGGGTCCTAAAGGTATCCGTGTGGATACCAACAGCTATATAGGAGTAGTATAGATTATAATGCGAGACCTAGGCGTCGCCTGATTTTTCCGAAATTCCCAATCTAGCCTCATATAAAATAAAACTTTGATTTAATGTTTTATTTTAATTCCCAAACTACCCCTGCTCATCTATCTATTTAACGATTAGAATCACAGCCAATCGCGATTGAACTTGGGAGGGTTCAATCGCACCTGTGGGTTAACATGTGTCCCTTTTAACTTCTGTTAACTGTGGTTAACTCCTTCCCTTCGCTCTCACGTGCATTGCACGTGCCACCCGCTAGTATACGAATAATATAGAAGGATGGTGCTATGCACACCTTACAATTTACTTCTATACACCAATTTTAAGAAACCGTTAGATAAACACCAAAAAGAATTTAAAAAGATAAAAAAAAGTTCATTTACCTATTCCTATGATCTGACTAAAAATCTCTGCAAATCTCGTCTTTCTTATCATCTCCAGAGAGAGAGAGAGAGTCACATCCTTTTTCAGTTGAGAGTTTTTTCACCACCCCTATTTGCAAATCTAAGACATTTCAATAACATTTTTAATTACAAGGTAAAATAACTTAATTGTTACTTCCTCGTTACTTCTATTTTTCCTCTGGGTCAAACTGCTTGTGCAGATCTAGGGTTTTATGAACAAAAGATCAAATATTATTGGTCTCTGTATTTTTATATTGGAATCCTTTCCAACAACGATTACTGATTGCTCGAAAGGCTCTGTATATTTTTCTCTTATCGATTTGAGAAAGTGATATTTTTTACGGATTATTGATTTAGCTCATTCATGATTTTATTTCCAAATTTTGAAGATCCATATCATGGAATCAAATCAATTGCATATTATGTATAAATTTTCGACCATAGGTGCTTTCTACTCACCTTTGCTCAGATTTTCCCTGTAGCGATTATCTGGATTGATCAATAGAAACGTATGAAGATGAGAGAAGACAAAACTATAACGAAGCGACGAATAGGATATAGAAAAGGAAGGAAATTACATCGGATGCAAAATTATGAGGGTTGCCTTCTTGGAAGATTGAAACGGATCAACAAGAGCATGTTTAAATATCCCCTCTACCTCTTTGCTTTATTGGTCTGTTTTACGGTTAAGGATTTATACCTCTTTGGTTTATTGCTGTGTTTTATGGTTGAGGATTTATAGGAATTTATGATTGAGTTGCAAGATTTAATTGGTCGTGCAGAAGCGGTTTTAGGGTGAATAGGGTGTTTTTGGTCTTTTTAACTACTTTTTTAGTGTTTAACTTGCATGTTTCTCAAGATTAGTGTATCTAAGTAAATATTGAGGTGCATGTAGCGCACCTTAAATTAAATATTATTAAATTTCTATTGATAAACAGTCAAGCTTTTAATGAATTGAGCACATGTGTTCAATGTCGATTCGTTGAGCAATTGAATTCAAAATTCAAGTTCGAACTCGGCTAGTTTAATAAGGAACTGAGCATAAACAAATTTTTAATAATCTAAGTTCGAGCGTCCATGGTTGTTAATAAGCTCTCATAGGGGACCAATCCGAGATTCACTTTGTGGCATTATGGTATTTCAAGGGTACCTAAAACACACCATGGGCCTACCCTAGTTGTTGTGTGTCTTCCTTTAAGGAGGTGTGACTTGAGTTCGAGTCTTGGTGTGACTGTTGAGCGTCGATCATGAGTACTAACCTCCCTAACCCCTAACTAAGATAGATAAATTATTAGTTTATTATAAGATTTTTTTTTCTTAGTAAACTCTAATCATTTTTCTATCTAGTTTTAGGGTTAGGAAGATTAACACTCTTGATGGATACTCAACGACCACACCAAGACTCGAACTCAAGTCACAACTGCATGAAGGGAGTCATACAACCATTGAGACAAGCCCATGATTCAGTACAAGATTAGACAATCAAAGAAATACTTTAGTTGCATGGTGGTTATATGAAGATGCTACTTAGTGGCCGCAAATGCCCATATCATAATTTTTTAGGATAATTGCGCCGAACAAATTCCACCAAACTTCCTTTGCTACACATTATATATTATTTCATACTTGGGTGGAAAATGGGACCCACAAAAAGTAGTTGGCGAGCCAATGAAAACAGCTGTGGTGAATGGGCAGCCCACCTTGTTCGTCTCTGCAACAGCCAACGCTTTGTTGGAGGGGAATTTTGGTATTCGCTTCCCTTAAAGCAAGGGAATAGATTTCCTTATACTCTTTTCTCTGTTTTCTTCTTTCCTTGATTCTCCTTCTCAGGGAAACCATGAGAAATCCATCCGTCCGAGCAGCATAATTTTCGATTTTTAAGACTTTGTCTTGTGCTCGGACGGATTTGGGTTCCTTGTTGTTTTCAGATTCTTGTTTTTTTTTTTTTTTTTGGGCTGTTGAAGATGTTGGTTGCTAATAGTTTTGATCTGTGGCAAAAGGATGCGTTCTTCTCCGCAGCCGAGGAAGTTCAAGAATCTGCAGATATGTATGTTTTATGTTTCATTTTTGTTTGATTTTGGGTTGGATTTCTAGTTACTGAATCGGTTTTTAGTGAAATAAGTTCTGTTGGTACTTGGATTGGATTTTCTTCCTATAATTGCAGGGATTTCTTTAATTTACTTTTTCTGGGTATTGTTGGTTACTAGTTATTTTGCCATTTGGATGATTGTTCTAATTTGGATTTTACTTTGGAGGAATTTCTCGTAGTTAAGACTGTTGGGTTGCTGGTTTCAGTAATAAAATTTTGGGTTTTATGGGGTTTTGAAATTGGCTATTTCCAGAATGGAATCGGTGTACCGGACGTGGGCACGAGAGAGGAGAGAAGGGCTAGCATCTACTGATTCAGACGAACTACATAGCGAGTTACAAACCACTCTAGGCACAGCAAAATGGCAGGTGAGTTTCTGTTTTGTTTCTCAGGACTGGGTTTTCTTCCAATTTCCTTTTCGTTTTCCTTAACCCCTGTTTGGTTGCTGAGAAAATAGGTGAAAACTGATATAATAAATGAAAATTTTGGTTTCCTTTATATAACTTTTAGTTGTGCTTTATTCAATTTTCTTTTCTTTTCTCGGTTTTCACTTGTTTCCTCTGGTAATCAAACATGGGCAAAATTTCCAACCTTCAGAGGATTGAATAGAGAAACCCGGTTCTGGTTTTCACCTTAATTCCCTTTAAGCCGTTATCTCCTTTGCAAGTAGTGATTTGGTATTGCTGAATTGTTGTTTCTAAATTAGTTGGAAGAGTTTGAGAGGGCTGTTAGATTTAGCCATGGAAATCGCTCAGAGGACAATTCAACAGCCAGGCATAGACAATTTGTTACTGCAATTGAAGACCAAATCTCCCGTGTTGAAACCGCATTATGTGAATCTCTTAACAAAGAAGGCAAGCAACCCCTTCGATGGGTTAATTTAGACGAAGAAGAACGCAATGATTTAGCCCTGTTTCTTTCTGGAACTCCACGAACCTTGCAATGTAAGAGAGATGAATATGTGGAGGCCGGACCTTCCATGAACAGCTCTCCTCAGGGGAACCAATTAAGGAGAAAGGACACAAGTCTTGACATTGATGCTGCCTACAAAAGGGACATGCCTGATTGTACAAAGATCTTTAAAGATGTTGTAACTATTAATGAAGATGCTACTTATGTAGTGGAATTAGAAGCAAAAGAAATTCCTGCAACAAGGGATGATCTAAATTGTCAAGCTGAGAGATTATCTGGTTCTAAGAGAACATGGAGTCCTCCAAACTTTGGTTCTTGGAAGATTGTAGTTGCTGATGAAGATGAACAGCGGAAGACATTACTGTCAAGCATTGAGTCCACACCCAAAGTAAAAGGGTCCAAGAACAACTTCTGGAAACAAAAGTGTGGGGAATATCTCCCGGCAAAGGGAGGGATTTCAAGTTACATTGAATTGAGAGGAATTAATCAGGTGAGACCCAATTCTCACCTTTTAAGAATCAATACTAGATTCTTTAAAAAGAATCAAGAACAGCATGAATTTCTCATATTTGATATATTTGAGTGACAATCAAAATTATTTTTGCACTCTTATGATTTTCGATCAAGGGGAAAATGTGTTTAATGGAATAACATGGTGTGGCTTGGGTAGATGCTAGGGAAATTATAACATGTACAATGTTTTGCAGCTCTTTGGACGGGTTGGTGTGTTTCAGAGACCACTGCAAGGCTCACGACACTTTCAGTTTAGTTGTTCACTCCAACTTTCGCTTGGGCTCATGCTAACTATTCTCTTGATTGGTAAAGCTCCCTATTCCCTGAACTTTTCAAGGGTATTAATCACCAAGGATTAGTTGTAGAAAAAATGTAGTGATTCAGTTCTTAATTTTACTTATATCTTTTGTTGAGTAAGCTCCCCTTTTTTTCCCCTTATTTCAGGTAAATATAAAAAAAAGGATAAATCGGTACTTAAGGAAATATATTTGAATTACCTGAGGTCTAGCATTCTCAATCAACTAGTCTCAATGCTAACTCACATTCTGTACAAACATGGCCTACCGGTCAACTTTCATCAGTGGAACATGTCAACGGACACGTGTAGTGGTGTCATGCAGATAAGAAGTGCCAGAAGCACTGGCATCAACAGCCCCAGAACACTGCACATTCTTACAATTACTTTATTCCACATATAATGAGATGTATTTATGAAGTAACTTAGTTTAAGTATGTGTATAATATAAAATCGGATTACTTAGATAGGTGGTCTACACACAACAATAGAAAGAAATTTATTCAACGAGCATGGTTCATTACTACCTATATAAATAGAGAGAGAGAGAGAGAGGGAGGGAGGGAGGGAGAGAGAGAGAGAGGGAGAGATTAACTATGAACAGGAGCTCCAGTTGAATAGTCAACCAGAGCAGCCCAAAAAAATGCCTTGGAAGGGATATCTATGGAAAAACTTTAGTATTAAAAAACACCCTTCTTTATGGTCATAATTACCAAACTACCACTTCCCAAACCATTTTTTGGGTTGCTCTAGTTGATTATTCAATCGGAGGTCCTGTTCATAGTTAATCTTGAAAAAATATATTATACGTGTGTTTTTGTGTTTTGAAATTCTCTAAGTAGAAGTGTTGGAAGGAAAATGAGCACAAAATGTTCAGAAATAAATCAGTCACCTTTAGAGATCCCCGAGTTTAGAAATTTGAGAATTTAGGAGGTTCTGTTTGACACAATTTGAAATGGTCTAACTATGCGAGTGAAAAGCAGGCCAGAGGATATTAATTGTTGTCTTTTTTTGTGTGGACTCCATTCCTTAAATAATGTAGTTCTATACACACACACACACGTGTGTGTGTGCGTGCACGTGCGTGTGCATAGCGATTTCATCTTGTTTCTTTTCTATTATGGTTTCCAGCTAAGCTTGTTATAGAGAAAGTGAAGTTTTATTTAATAGAGAAATTTCATCATCAGCTAAATCTGAATTCGGGTTATCATGGTAGATTTTTTTTAAATAAGTCACTCGAAGATGTTTCCCAAGAACCAATAACAGAGAGTTTGCTTGCAATTATTATGCGTAAAGTTTGATGTGTAGCTAATATTAGTATCATATTGCAGTTAAATTAAATGATTATGTAATCTGCTCTATTTGCACCAAAATCCATCTTAGCCCCCTTTGTTTGTTCCAAAGATCAAGTAAAAATCCAAGGTACACATCGAGTAGACTGGAGCATACAGTCCACCAACAGCATAGCTATACAAGTGGTGCACAAGCAGAATTTTACCTACCATTCAATGATTTATATATTAGGACCCCTTAATACTAAATAGGTACTTCTCTAGCATTTGAAGGTGAATTGTTATATTTGCCCTTACCAACTTAAAAAAATTATCTTAATGATGAGATTGTTTTGATGTTAAATTATTTTTGAATATCCATGGAGAAACTAGGTTTGAAATTTTGCTTACACTATTTAAAAGGAAAAAAAACCCAGAAATGAAAGGAATTCAAATCTGTAAATGGGCTTAAAGGGCTCTTGTTTACTGTTGGAAACCATGCTAAAATTGTTTTTATACTTGTTTGCAGTGCCTTTCGTATTCTATGCAACTTGAGGGGATGTGTTGTACTTCAATGCTTGTGAGTCGTGATCACGATAAGAGGTATCTTTATATCATCTTTCCAAAAAAAAAAAAGTTAGACAAAGGGGCATTTACGTAAGGCATAAGCCATGAGAATATGAGAAAGAAGTCATGAAGGAAGCATTAGATATCCATGTAAAAGAGTCGCACCTTTTCCAGAAAAAATGGTATTTATTGTTAGCACAAATATCATTTAGGTAGAACATGCATGAGACATATTAAGAATTATAGCCCAGGTTAATTAAAGCATCAATAGCGTATGTTAAATTTGATAAAATGGACGAATTAAACATGTGATTACTGTATAGCATGTGCATATGTAAGCATTTCACCAAGTGGATCAGGGGAGAGGTTTTCTGTTGATGAAGGCGTCTACTATGATTTTGTTGTCGTGTTTACAATAGTGTAAGAAATATAAAGCATATTCCAAAGTCGTTATCCATCCACCAATGCCCAAATTCTAGCGACGATGATGGATGAGTTCCCAATCAGAATTTTCACATACAGACTAATTTATCTTCCTAGATTCCTTGAGACATGCCATCCACATTCAATTAAGAACTGTTGAGAAGGTCTTATCCATTTAGTGATTGTTTCTTCTGGGCTATTTGTCACATGATTAATAACATTAACAACTCGGTTTTGGACTGCACAAAATAAAAATAAAAATCAGTTTCATTGATGTCATTGATTTGTTTCTCTCATTTTCTTTTTCCTGAATATGGAAGATATAGGATATAGATCCCAACCTCATGGTTGCAGCAGAAGGTATGTCCAATTGAGTTACAAGCTTAAACCCAATTCATAGTTACATGTGACCTCAAACCCAGATATTCCCCTTTATCAATAAATTTGAATAAGGACTAGGATTCTAGGTCATGAGCAAAATCTCTCTTGTTGCCAAATTTTCTTTAACTGCCCTCGTGTTTTCCAGAATGCAATAGAAATGAGAAGGTAATCTTTAACCATTAACTCTGTTTTATGCTTATCTGCAGGTAGTTGAGTCACAAAACAGAAGAAGAAAAATTTGCGAAGAGCATGGTCATTATTCTGAACTCCCCCTCCTTAATGGACTTCTCTGAATTTCGAAATAGATTAAAATACATTGCTGATTCTCAAGAAATTCCTTGGAGACAGGATTTGGATATCTTTTAATTTTCCTTTCACAAACAATGTAAGTGGATTTAAGGATGCCTGCAGAAGAATCTCAAAGGAGCTGTTAGCAAATGCAATCCCATTTGAATGTAAACTAGAAGATTAAGATATGAACCCTTTAAGGGATTCTCGAACATGGTATGTTTAGGAACCAGAATCATGGCTCTGAATTTTCTCATACACTATGTAAACCTTTTCTGCAGTTTAAATTGTAAAGTCTAATTTCCATAGCTTTTTAGCAAGGACATTTTCTTTTGCTGGGTATTTGAGGTGTGGTTTTAGAGGTCCTGGGCTTTACCATTTCTGACATTTCTTTTTTTTTAGGAAGGTTACCAAAGTAGTGTTTGGATACACTTCTAAGGTCCTGGGCTTTACCATTTCTGACATTTCTTTTTTCTTTTTTTAGGAAGGTTACCAAAGTAGTGTTTGGATACACTTCTAAGGTCCTGGGCTTTACCATTTCTGACATTTCTTTTTTTAGGAAGGTTACCAAAGTAGTGTTTGGATACACTTCTAAATTGACTTTTAGTTGACTTTTAGTTGATTTTTAGTTGACTTTTACCAAAGTAGTGTTTCAATATATATTAAACCGTTAACTACTATGACAATTCTATCAATCACTGAGTTCATATTATCTAAATCATCCCAACATGGAGTGAACCTAAGAGTCATCATAGTAAACTCATGTATCAATACCTACATCTATTACAACTTTTAAGTGAAACCAAAATCTAATAATCTAATAGTATGGAAAGTGTAGCACCCCGGACTTTTCCAACTTTAATGAATAGCATTTTCGTTACCAATTGGCATTCCTCATAGTATAATTAATAAATAAGGGAGAAATCGGAAATTCTGAAATGTCAGAAATGTCCGTTTTCGAAAGACGAATCCAACGCAAGTTGAATCGTCAAAATCGGACGAACGAGTCAAAAGATATGGTCAAAATAGTGGAACCTGCAGAGCACCGATCGATCGGTCCTCATCAGCGATCGATCGGTCCAAAACCGATCGATCGGTGGCTATCGACTGGTCAGAAATTTTATATGGGGAAATTTTCTAGAGAGCATGTTTTTGACCGGTCGATTGGTCAATAACACCGATCGCTCGGTCGGCAACCGATCGATCGGTCATAAGCACCGATCGCTCGGTCTATCGAGTTTTGCAGAATTTTTAGTAAGGGCGTTTTCATCTTTTGGGTGTTAACCCTTACCCATAAGGGCTTGCCCGAGCCTTTAGGGCTTCATTCACCTCACTTAGAAGGTTTTGAGAGAGAAGAAGAGAAGAGAAGGGGGATTTACATCTAGGGTTTTCCACTTGAGAGAATCAAGGGTTTTAGAACCCTAAAACCGTTCTAAAGGCTTGGATTCTCCAAATCCAACCTCAAGCTCGTGTGGAGTACCTCTTCCAAGCTAGGGCAGTGTTTTTACATCATCCTCAAGGATTTTTCTTTCCCTTTTAAAGGTTAGTACACTCTTCCTAGTTACTTTGGTAATAACTTAGGATTTTCCTAAGTAAATATGTGTTGGATATTCCCCATTGCTCCCTTGTGTTGGTATATGCTAAATCCCTAAAACATAAACAAGATAATACAAACAAAGGGTGGAATGTATGAATGGATGAGGAGTGGAGGCGATTGGATGCCATGTTGTGATGTATTGAATGATGGAAAAATGGTGGAAGGGCATATTACGCATAATGAACACACCCCAAGTGTTTGATGAAATGTTCGAATGAGAAAATATGAAATAACTAAAGGTAAAAAGGTTGAATACCACATGTTTGATAGAATGCATGAATAAACTAAGATTTGAAAGCATGAGTCACATAAATGTTCCCCATTTGGCAAGTTGTATACATGTGTTTATTTCGCTTCTTAAATTCTCATGTGAGTTGGGAATTGTTAAAATGCTATATGTCATCATAATTTCACGATTGCTATGCACGAGCACATATGTAGATGGAGGATATTGTCAAGGAGGTTGGTAGCCCCGGTTAAGGGTGCTAACCTCTGGCTCATAAGAAAAGAAATGGTATTGTCAAGGAGGTTGGTAGCCCCGGTTAAGGGTGCTAACCTCTGGCTCATAAGAAAAGAAATGGTATTGTCAAGGGGGTTGGTAGCCCAGGGATTATACGGGTGCTAACCCCTGGCTCATAAGAAATATATTGTACTGTCAAGGGGGTTGGTAGCCCAGGGATTATACGGGTGCTAGCCCCTGGCTCATAAGAAATATATTGTACTGTTAAGGAGGTTGGTAGCCCAGGGATATGCGGGTTGTGAGCGCGGGTTTTGGCGGAACCCTAGTTTGCATCTCACGGGTTGAGTTAAGAGTCGCCACCTATTCATTCGGAAGGGATAAGTCCCCGGGATTTGGATAAGGTCTTGGTCTGTGATCAGAGATCAGGGTAAGAGGTTCGGTTAAGTCCGGGGAAGGGATTAGGCACCCCGGCACTTCCACTTTCAGTGGTTCCTTACTTGCTAGGATTAAGCCAAAACTAATCTCAATTTTAAATCAAATGCCTTAAGTATTTAAGAAAATGCTAATCTAAGAAGGAGAAAATCCTAGACTAGGGTCGAACCCGGGTTGGGTTGCCTACGTACTCACATAGGGGTGAGATCAGACCGAGCGTAGTTCTGGCACATGAGCCCGTGCCAAGGCTAGGGGTGTGTGTGTGTGTGCACCAAGGGTGGCCTAGGGTCTAGCCGGGAGGCTAGGGGTGGTTGACCGGGTTGGTCAAGTGCTTGGTATTGGGCCCGGTAGGCCTAAGGTAAGTCTGATAGGGTAGGGTTGGGCTCGGTAGGCCGAGGGTGAAGCCCGGTAGGCTAGTTTGGGCCCGGTAGGCCGAGATTGGGCCCGGTAGGCCAAGGGTGAGCCCGGTAGGCTGGGGTTTGGCCCGGTAGGCCGAGGAGTGAGGCCCGGTAGGCCAGGGTGTCTTAACCAAGGGTTAGGGTTGCTAACCGGGGTTAAGAAAGGTGATTAACCCTGGTTAGGGGTGCTAACCATGGTTAAAAAGTCCAATATCAGATTTTTTGGTCTTTTTGAATTTTTCTGATTTTTTTGGGATTTTCTCAGATTTTTCCCAACGGTCAAAGGTGCTTAACCGCGGTTAAGGAGGGGAGGTCACCATGGTTAAGGGTCTTACCCATGGTTAAATTGTCAAAAGAGACCATTTTTGGGTTTCTCCTAATATTTTGGATTTTTTGAGCATTTTTCCAGATTTTTTCTGGGTCAGGATTTTTTACCCGTGGTTAAGGGTCAAAAATGGGGTCGACTCTAATTAAGTGTCTTAACCACAGTAAAAAATGCAATTGAAGACATTTCTGGATTCCATGTAATATTTATGATTTTTGATGATTTTTCCAGAATTTTTGCTATGTCATGGGCCGCTTAACCATGGTTAAATGTTAACCACGGGCGAGTTTAACCATGGTTAAGGGGCCGACCGAAGCAAAAGTGGGCCCAAGGTTCATGGCAGGGCCTAGACTGGCCTCCTATCCGGTCTGGGCCCCCACAAATATCCGAAATTGCAAAAAACTCTAAATTTTCATCAAATTTTTAACCATAATTAACATGAATTTAACTATGGTTAACAAGGGAATCGTGGGAATCCGAGACCACCAGTGGGTAGCCTGATATGAGGGGAACAATTTGGGCCCTTGTGGGGCCCAAGGGGAGGCCGTATGTGGGCCCCACAGTGGCCCAAAGGTGCCCCAAAAAAACACCACATAAATGACGATTTCCACCAAAACAGATTATTTTTCAAACTTTGTGGCGACCTTGCCGCTGATTGGCTCAACCCCCGGGGGATCCGAGACCATGGTCGCGAAGCCTGCTATGTGGGGAACAATTTGGGCCCTTGTGGGGCCAAGGGGAGGCCGTATGTGGGCCCCACAGAGGCCCAAAGTTTCCTCCTCGCACAGATTTTTACACTGTCGCCCCCACTTTGGGTCGATTTAACTATAGTTAGAGTGCGAGTTAGGGGCTGAAATTGTGCAAGGGGATAACCTGGAGTGTGGTGAGTCTAACCATGGCCTTAGTTTTCACCAAGGCCGGGTCTAACCATGGTTAAACCGTGGTTAAAGGCAGTGTCCTGAAAACAATTTTTTTGAAAATTTTTTGGAAAAAAAAGCTTGAGTGGCTGAGTGGGTTGAACAAAGGGAGTTTAGGGGGATCACTCATTGATTGAGGACCCCCCCCAAACCTCTGGGAGTGGTCGTGCATGGTGGTGAGGGCTATGCCTGTGGCCACGCCTCAAGGACGGCCTATTTTTTTTTCTTCTTTTTTTTAACTACTAAAAAAAGAAAAAACAAAAACAAAATGGGGACCCCTGGAATGGGACCAGGGGTCCCTTACAATGCTATGCTAAATCAACAGGCTAAAGCAAGGGAAAGGGGGGTGTATACCTTCGCGGGTCGGCTTGCACCGTGGCGAGCTTCCTGGAGCGTGGCGGCTGCGGACGGCGGTGATGAGGCTGGGAGAGCCTAGAGGACGAAGATGACAGGCCTCGGAGGTCCACCGCTAGGCTGAGCTGAGGCGGAGAGAGTCCAGGTGGAGTAGGGACGGCTGGCCGAGGAGGCGACTTTACTGTAAATTTTTTTTAAAAAAAGCTCAAGTGAACGTGGTGGTGGACGGCGGTGGCTAGGTGGCGGCTAGGGGAGTGCCCGGGGGATGATCTTGAGATCTGATATGGACGATGGTGGAGCTGCCTCGCTGCTGCAACTGGGGTGCAGCCACTGGTGCGGATTGGAGAAGGTGGGTTAGCCGAATGGGGAAAGGTCTGAAATTTTAATTTTTTTTTACTCACTCCAGCACAGTGGCTATGGTGGTATTGTGGTGACACCTTAGAGATTTTAGGAATGTCTAGGGGAATATGGGGGTACTCTAAAGGGTGGAGAAAGGGGCGAAACAGGCTGGAGCAGAAGAAAAAAAAAAACTGGTTTTTTTTTTTCGTGAACAGTGGCCATTGTGATTTATAGGAGAAAGAGGATGGTTGGGAGATAGGATAAGGATGAGGGTGAGGTGGCCACGCGTGGGAGACCGAAGCAGGAGGGGCAGGCAGGACGCAGAGGAGCCAGGCCATGCAGTCTGTTCAGTCGTCCCTTTGACAGGGACGATGAATAGTACCCACTAAAGATTTTTTTTATTTTTTTATTTTTTGTATTCGGTTGTTTGGGCTTGGTTATGTGAGTTGGGCCCAACCCCGCATATGGGCCCTGCCACATGGGGTTGGTGCCCAACCACACCCCTTCAAAAATTATTATTATTATTTTTTTTTCTTTTATTTGGTAAAAAAAAAAAACCCTTTTTTTTTTGTTGTTTTTTTGGTTATTTTTATTTATTAATCTTTTCTTTGGTAAAAAAAAAAACTCTTTTAAAAAAAAAAAAAAATGTTTTTCCCCTTTTGGACTAAACCACCACATGTGTGGGGAAAGCCAAAAGTGTTTTGTCTTGAAAAATTGAATTTTAAAAAGTAAAGTGGGTCCCACCTTGGGTTTGGCTTAGTGGGCCCATGCTTGGGCCCAAAAACAGGGTTTTATCCATCTTTAGAGTTTTGGACTCGAAAAGGGCCTTGAGCCCATGGGACTTTGCCTAGGGCTTGGGCTAGGGCTAGGCTAGAGTTAGACCTAGGTTTAGGTGAGCAGGGTGTAAAAATTGGGTGCTTACAGCTGCCCCTCTTTGCCGGAGAGTGTCAGGATGGCAATTGAACGGCAAAGACTGGAAACATCCTATTTTTACACCGAGGTGAATGTTAAGAACGATGTATGCTGTGCAAATGACGAGTGTGGTGAAGTGATGAATACAACTGCTGGTGGATAGCGTGGCCCTAAGGCGCTGGTCGGAAGAAAACGTCGCTCGGTAGCGGCGAGGGGGATTAATCGAAACAACGTTTCCCAGGAGATATTAGCCGGATCGATCGGAGGACACACCGGTTGTCGAGAACACAGAAGGTGATGGATAGTCAAGGTGTCGACAAAGTGCGTTATGTCGACGCTCACTCGGGATGCCCAGGACACATGGGGGTGTCACAAAAGGGACATGCGGGTGGCGTACACTGTCAAGGTACACGCGGGGTGTCGGGCATGCGAGGTGTCGACAAAGTGCGTTATGTCGACGCTCACCTGGGATGCCCATGACACACGGGGGTTGTCACAAAAGGGACATGCGGGGTGGCGTACACTGTCAAGGTACACGCGGGATGTCGGGCATGCGAGGTGTCGACAAAGTGCGTTATGTCGACGCTCACCTGGGATGCCCAGGACACACGGGGGTGTCACAAAAGGGACATGCGGGTGGCGTACACTGTCAAGGTACACGCGGGATGTCGGGTATGCGAGGTGTCGACAAAGTGCGTTATGTCGACGCTCATCTGGATGCCCAGGACACACGGGGGTGTCACAAAGGACATGCGGGTGGTGTACACTGTCAAGGTACACACGGGATGTCGGGCATGCGAGGTGTCGACAAAGTGCGTTATGTCGACGCTCACCTGGGATGCCAAGGACACACAGGGGTGTCACGGAGGCAACATGCGGGTGGTGTACACTGTCAAGGTACACGCGGGATGTCGAGCACGCGAGGTGTCGAGAAAGTGCGTTATGTCGACGCTCACCTGGGATGCCCTGGACACACGGGGGTGTCATAAAGGGGACATGCAGATGGAGTACACTGTCAAGGTACACGCGGGATGTCGGGCATGCGAGGTGTCGACAAAGTGCGTTATGTCGACGCTCACCTAGGATGCCCAGGACACACGGGGGTATCACCAAGGGGACATGCAGGTGGTGTACACTGTCAAGGTACACGCGGGATGTCGGGCATGCGAGGTGTCGACAAAGTGCGTTATGTCGACGCTTACCTGGGATGCCCAGGACACACGGGGGTGTCACAAAGGGGACATGCGGGTGATGTACACTGTCAAGGTACATGCGGGATGTCGGGCATGCGAGGTGTCGACAAAGTGCGTTATGTCGACGCTCACCTAGGATGCCCAGGACACACGGGGGTGTCAATAAGGGGACATGCGGGTGGTGTACACTGTCAAGGTACACGCGGGATGTCGGGCATGCGAGGTGTCGACAAAGTGCGTTATGTCGACGCTCACCTGGGATGCCCAGGACACACGGGGGTGTCACAAAGGGGACATACGGGTGGTGTACACTGTCAAGGTACACACGGGATGTCGGGCATGCGAGGTGTCGACAAAGTGCGTTATGTCGACGCTCACCTAGGATGCCCAGGACACACGGGGGTGTCACAAAGGGGACATACGGGTGGTGTACACTGTCAAGGTACACACGGGATGTCGGGCATACGAGGTGTCGACAAAGTGCGTTATGTCGACGCTCACCTAGGATGCCCAGGACACACGGGGGTGTCACAAAGGGGACATACGGGTGGTGTACACTATCAGGGTTCACACGGGATGTCCAGTGGTGTACACTATAAAGGTACCCACAGAATGTTCAAAGATTTGAGGTATGGCCTGGAGGCACTAGCCGGATTGATGTTGATATGACTGAAAGACACTGGATTTTGATCAAGATGATTGATGCTAAGGTGCGCTACTTGATTAAGTGCGTGCGGCTAAAGTGCAATGTGTTGTGCGACTTGAATGTATTGGATGATCTTTCACCTTGTATGCAGCTAATATGTAGCTATGATGTATTGAGTGCAACTTGATTGTGTGCAGTTAGAGTGTAATGTGAAACTTGGATGCAGTTAGTTTGAGTGCAGTGAAAGGCTTGATCGAGTGTGTGCAGCTAGTGTGCAGTTGGATTTGAGTAGCTAGAGTGCATTATGTGCGACTCGATTGAGTGTGTGCAACTAGTGTACAAATGGATTTGAGTAGCTGGAGTGCATTATGTGCGACCCAAGTGAGTGTGTGCAACTAGTGTGCAACTGGATTTGAGTAGCTGGAGTGCATTATGTGCGACTCGATTGAGTGTGTGCAACTAGTGTGCAACTAGATTTGAGTAGCTGGAGTGCATTATGTGCGACTCAAGCGAGTGTGTGCAACTAGTGTGTAGCTGGATTTGTTTAGTTGGAGTGCTTTATGTGCGACTCGATTGAGTGTGTGCAACTAATGTGCAACTTTGTTTTGATTAGCTAGAGTGCATTACGTGCGACTCGATTGAGTGTGTGCAACTAGTTTGCAGCTGGATTTCAGTAACATGACTTGACTTATGCATGAGAGGTTAGACTAGTCCTGGTTTCCCTAGTGTGGCATGCAGGTTGAAGGAGGGTTGGGTATATGACGCGCTCTTGGAGACCAGTCCTTTGCTATTTGAAGATTCTGAAGGCATTCGATTTTGCTCTAACTTCTTGTTGAAACCGTGATGCATCTCGGGCGATTGCTGAGTTCTGTTTGACCTAGCCAAGCCGGTGGAAAGACACTTAGAATGTAATTGACTTGGTGAGTATTAGGACTCTGGCGGTGATTGAGAGACGTCACAGGATTTGACAGACTTGGAAGACGTCACGGGATTTGACAGACTTCGAGGATGGCTGATCCGACGAGTATGGGAACTCTGATGGTGACCAGAAGGAGACTCATAATTTGAAGTTGAATGCTTCCTTTGCTAATGTGATTTAGCAAGGAGATCACTTTCACAAGGTGAATGGATTTTGTCCTTAGGGATAGAGTACAATGCTAAGCAGATTTGTCCTGTTATGACATTGATGAAGCCATGATTTGCATCTTGCGGAGTCGGGCTTTGCTGAGGACTTGGGGTAGCTTTGCCAATGAAAGTTGCTCTGCCTCGCTGCTGATTGAGTATTCCGGCTGGGGAGACGCTTGCTGAAAAAGAAACTGGATGCTTTCAGATTCCTTGCATGGGAATGTTATAGAGAGCGATTAGAGGCTTCTGCTGGGGATCGCTGGGGAATGTGCCCCCTGTTGTAGACCACTACTGATGATCTGTGGGGTAATTAACTTTGCTAGAGGCTACTGTCGGGGGATCTGTTTTTTTCCAGGCCATCTGCTAGTGACCTATGGGGATTGTCGGGAGTTCGGGAGCCTGATGTCGCCGGATTCTTTTGTAAAAATGCTCTGCAGCTTTTCTCCCTTTTTTACCATTGGAATGACCAAGTCAATGGGCTTCGCATAGTTTTTGCGTAATGAGGCCGTTGCCGGTTTTCCTCATGCCTGCGAGCTGATAAGTTTTCTTTCCCTTTTTTGCCCCTGGTCTTGTTTTGAAACCAGGTATGGGGTTCGTGTAACTTTTGCGCACCAATGCCATTTCTGGTTTTTATTGGGCCCGTGATGGATTTGAATGGAGGTTTTGTTCCATGCCTTTGATGTCGGTGTCTCGCTTTCAGATACTTGCGTGATAAGCTGCTTGCACTTTTTCAGTCTCTAGGGATTAGGAAGACTTTGATAGGTGAAATGTTAGGCTGGGGGACCGAAGTTTGGGACACCCTGGGATTTCTCCTTTGCAGTTATTCTTTTGGGGATCTCTTCCATTGTACTCGTTGTACTCTCCAGAGGATTTGTACTTTTGGATTTCCGCAGAGTTTTTTTTTTTTTTTTTTTTTTTTTAAAATTTTGAGAGTGGTTGTCGCTTCGAATCAGGTTGTTTCCTTGAAAGGTATCTGTTGGGGACAGAGTCCGGAGAGGTAGTTGAGGGAGTTCTGACTCTTAAAAGTTTCAACTCTATTTTGTGGTTCCTTTGAATGGAATTTTTTTTTTACCCTTGGACAGGAAGTTGAGAGGATTTTTTTTTGCTCTACTCTGCAGGGAGACATTCCAAAGAGGCTTTGGTTCCACTAGGGATGGTTTTGACTCTGCGTTAATGGAAGATTGGGGGGGGGTATGAGCCCTTTCATGACCCGCACCTGGTGAATTTGTTAGGCTGCCTACGTACCCGGGGTTTAGGATCAGGTCAGACGTATAGGTTCAGGCAAAGCCACAATATTGGAAGGGATGGTGTCCCGAAGAGGTTTTATGAAAAAAGGCGTTAGGCTCAAAGGGCGCTAACAGGGCGGATTTCATTGATCTGTTAAACCGGGGGTTTAAATTATTGTAGGGGATGACAGGGGGGGGGGGGGGCTGGGTACCAGTGGCTTCCTGTACTTTACCGAAGCGGCCTAAAAGTGCAAGCGTTTATAGGCAAGACTAAGCGTTTGTGCTTTGATTTTGCTCTTGGATGGGGCGGATACGGGGTATAGTCATCTGAGATTGTCCCTGCTTTGTCGGTGCGGTATTTTCCCTTAGTAAATCTGTGCAACTTTTCCCGCAAGCAAGTTGTTAGTACTTGTTCGGGGTTCTCATACATCTCTTGTTAAGTTGCCCCTTGCTACAAGTATTGCTTCCCGGGGGAGGTACGTCGGATGAACGGAGATTGGGCTTGCCCCTCTAACCTCTGGCTCATAAGAAATATTGAAAGGATAACTCAAAGAGGTTTCGTATGATTCATAGACGTGTTTTGGTTTCATAACAATTATACTTGATAAAATGTTTATGTATGATGTCATTAGAAATTGATTATGAATTGTACTCCTTCTATTACTTGTATATGATGTTGTTCGTTATTACCATTGTTGGTTAGGAGTTTGTACTCGCTGAGTATTCCATGCTCAGCCGTACTTTCATGTCGGCAGGTACACGAGCTCCTCTTGACATATGTGATTCGGGTCCTTGGATAGAGGAGGACTACGGCGAGGAGGAACCTTATGAGGATCTGGTAGTCGAGCCTCAGGCTGAGGTTAG
The DNA here is from genome assembly GCA_015143295.1 of Tetracentron sinense. Classification (NCBI taxonomy): domain Eukaryota; kingdom Viridiplantae; phylum Streptophyta; class Magnoliopsida; order Trochodendrales; family Trochodendraceae; genus Tetracentron; species Tetracentron sinense. Next base: position 17,763,964 of record CM026554.1, read on the forward strand.
AGACTTAGACCACTGGCCCCACGAGGGTGACTATTGAGCGAGATAGAGTCGTATTTTGTCTTTTGTATTTGATAGGTGGGCCTGTCTACCTTAGACTTAGACATGTTTTGTATATAACTATGTCCACTTGGAATACTATAGTTTGGATCATTATAAAGAAAGGAAAAATTTGTTTGCGCTTCCGCATTTATATTTAGCTTCTGCGCTCTTATTATCATTTTGTACTGTATTCTCTTGTTAATTACAGGAGGGTTTGACAGGTACGAAGTATCACACCTAAAGTATCCCTTAACTCGTAGGGGGTATTTTGGGGCGTGACAGAGGTGGTATCAAAGCTCTAGGCATTAGAGTCCCTAGGGTCGCTTAGTACTAGATGCCATAATTAAACAAGGCATTAGGTGTAGGAAAGAGTTGTATTCCAAGTATAGACTAATAAGTTAGTCTTAGTCAAAATAGGTTGAACTTCAACCAAACTTAGAATCCTACGCTAGGAACACGACATGTATGTTATGATATGATGTTGTATACCATGTGTGCATAAATTGTGTTGTGCTTATTAAATATGTCTGATGAATATGTATTAAGTGAATTGTGAAATTGTATTAAATGCGTATCCAAGTTAGACTCATGTGGTACTGTCGTTCTCAGGATGACATCATGAGACGCGGTGCTCGAGGTCGCGGATACAATACGAGGGGAAGTGGAAGTGATGCCCCTTCCGGTGACGAGCAACCCGATTTTGCCCAAGCTTTTGCATCTATAGCCGAGACTTTGGCTATGTTAGTAGCAAGGCCGGTTGCTGTTACTCCTTCTACGCCTCCGCCACCTCCGGCACACCATGCTTCAGGATTGGAGGCATTTAGGAGATTGCGTCCTCCTACCTTCTTCGGTACTACTGACCCCATGGTCGCCGAGGCATGGGTGATGCAATTGGAAAAGATTTTTAGAGCGCTCCACTGCACGGATGAACAGAGAGTGGACTGGGCCACATTCGTGATGGAAGGTGCGGCTGAGCATTGGTGGAGAGCCGCACAGAGACAGAGGGAGTCCACCAGGGCGGGGGAGCTATGGACATGGTCGGAATTTTTGGATGTCTTCTATAAACAGTATTTTCCGGCGGCTGTCAAAGAACAGAAGGAGATTGAATTCATGACTCTTGAACAAGGAGAGTTGAGTGTGGCCGATTATGAGGCTACCTTCGTGGAGTTGTCGAGATTCGCACCTCACCTAATTGCATCGGAGCATATGCGAGTCAGGAAATTTGAGCGGGGATTGAAACCCTCCATTAGAAACAGGGTCTCGATGAGCAAGGCGAAGCTTGCCGAGAAGAATTCGGAAGAATTCTTCAAGAGAAGGGATGTGGCTCGAGGCCAATCAAGTAGTTCGGGGTCGGCAGAGAAGAGGGCTAGGGCAGCCCCATATCAGGCATCCAAGCCGATACGGTCACAGAGGCCTCCCTTGACATCACAGGTATCTCGGCCTACCACTACACCGGTACCTCGTCCTACACTTTCACAGGCCACCCGATATGTTCCACCTTCATCCTCATCAGCATTTGAGGAGTGCTCTTATTGTGGTCGGAGTCACCGGATTGGTGAATGTCGGAGGATTTCGGGTGGGTGCTTTCACTGTGGAGATGTGAATCACATGGTCAGGGATTGCCCATGCAGGCAGCTGCAGCCTATCCAACCCCAGGGGAGTAGGCCCCTAGTTCGACAGGATTCCCAGCCGGGATCCTCGCAGGCTTCTGTGTCTAGGCCTTCACGACCCACGTTATCCACTCCACCGCCTCGTAGGGCAGACCAGGGGCAGGTCTTTGCCTTATCAGAACGGGATGCACGTGCATCTGACGATGTCGTGCAAGGTATGCTATCATACTAAAGTTTTGAGTTGTAATTGGCTTCTATTATGTGATGTGATTGCTTATATGTATGACATACTACCTATACTTATGTGTTATTGTGGGAAATCTATTAACGTGAATTTAATTAATCACACAGGCGCGTTATTAGTGAATGAATGCCTAGCCCGAGTGTTGATCGACACAGGATCCACTCATTCCTTTGTATCGCCTAGCTTTGCGAAAGGATTTTCAACCAAGTCTAGTCAGTTGAAGCATGAATTGACCATCTCCACACCGCTCGGCAAGTCGGTGGACACGGACCGTATATACAGGGACTGTGTAGTCCAAGTGGGACAGAATGAGTTGTTAGCCGACCTCATCATCCTGGACTTCCAAGACTTAGATTTCAATGTTATACTCGGTATGGATTGGCTATCGGCTCACCACGGACATGTGGCATGTTTCGAGAAGATGGTGAACTTCGAGCCGATGGGAGTTAAGCCATTTCACTTTCGAGGGTTGAGGGAAAGAGACATTGCTCGCCTCGCAGCTTTGAGCTTAGTAAACCCAGAAGCACAAAACTCCTCGGTCATCCCGGTCGTGAGTGAGTTCTTGGATATGTTTCCAGAGGAACTTCCCGGATTGCCTCCAGATCGGGAGATTGAGTTCGCTATAGAGCTTACTCCAGGCACCACTCCGATTTCAAGGGCGCCGTATAGAATGGCCCCAATAGAGCTTGAAGAATTGAAGAAGCAAATTGAGGAGCTACAACAACTTGGTTTCATCCGACCAAGTGTGTCACCATGGGGAGCTCCGATCCTCTTTGTGAAAAAGAAAGACGGGTCAATGAGAATGTGCATAGATTACCGGCAGTTGAACAAGGTGACTATTAAGAATTCGTTATCCTTTGCCTCGGATAGACGACTTGTTCGACCAACTGAAGGGAGCGAGATTTTTCTCCAAGATTGATCTTAGATCGGGGTATCATCAGTTAAAGATCAAGGTGGAAGATGTTCCGAAGTCGGCTTTCAGGACTCGGTATGGGCACTACGAGTTCCTTGTCATGCCTTTTGGGCTGACGAATGCACCGGCGGCGTTCATGGATTTGATGAACCGGGTGTTCCGATCGTACTTGGATCGATGTGTGATTGTGTTCATAGATGACATTTTGGTGTATTCCCAGACACGGGAAGATCACGCACGAGACATTCGTCTTGCTCTGGAGATGTTGAGAGAGCATAGGCTATACGCTAAGTTAAGCAAGTGCGAATTTTGGTTGGAGAAGGTGGTGTTCCTAGGCCACGTAGTGTCGGCTGAGGGCATTTCTGTTGACCCGGCAAAGATAGAGGCAGTTATGAGATGGGAGAGACCCAAGAGCGTCACGGAGATACGTAGTTTTCTCGGGCTGGCAGGCTACTATCGGAGATTGGTGGAGGGATTCTCCAGTTTGGCTGCACCTCACTTACTTGACGAGGAAGAATGCCAAGTTTAGTTGGAGCGACAAATGCGAAGTGAGTTTTCAGGAGTTGAAGAAACGCCTCACCACGGCCCCCGTCCTTACTGTGCCATCCGGGAGTGGTGGTTTTGTGGTTTACAGTGATGCCTCGCATGTGGGGTTGGGATGTGTACTTATGCAGCACGGTAAAGTCATTGCTTACGCCTCCAGGCAATTGAAAGATCATGAGAAGAATTATTCCACTCACGATTTAGAGCTCGCCGCAGTTGTGTTTGCCTTGAAGATTTGGCGACATTATCTCTATGGGGAATAGTTCGACGTATTCACGGATCGTAAAAGCTTGAAGTACCTGTTCTCTCAAAAGGAATTGAATTTAAGGCAGAGGAGATGGGTAGAGTTTTTGAAAGACTACGAATGTTCCATTCAATATCATCCGGGCAAGGGGAACGTTGTAGCCGATGCTCTTAGCCGGAAGCCCACTGGACTTTTGGTGCACATGATGCTGAGGGAATGGAGGTTGTTAGAAGATGCATCCAACCTCGACATCAGTTTTAGTCTCCCTACTTTTGGGCCAGTAATGGCTAATATTACAGTTAGGCCATATATTCTGAGCATGACGAGGGCGTTGCAGGGAATGGATGCCGAGCTACTGTCTTGCCGAGACCAGTCAGTTAAAAGTGGCAGCAAGGATTTTGCGGTGAGGGATGATGGAATTATCACTTTCAAGGAAAGAGTATGTGTCCCAGCCGATGAGAAGCTTAAACGAGAAATCTTGTACGAGGCTCACCGGTCCAAGTACACCGTTCACCCCGGGGGTACCAAGATGTATAGGGACTTGAAGAAGCACTTTTGGTGGCGAAACATGAAGCGAGAAATAGCGGAGTACGTGTCCCGATGCTTGGTGTGCCAACAAGTCAAGGCCGAGCACAGGAGACCGGCGGGTCTGTTGCAGTCTCTCCCTATTCCCGAGTGGAAATGGGAACATATCTCTATGGACTTCATTGTGGGGTTGCCAAAGACAGTTAGAAAGACTGATGCGATATGGGTTGTTGTTGACAGACTCACGAAGTCCGCCCATTTCTTACCGTACCGGACTACATTCAACTCAAATCAGTTAGCTGCCTTGTACATCAAAGAGATAGTCCGATTGCATGGAGTACCAGTGAGCATTGTCTCAGACCGGGATCCAAGATTCACATCCAGGTTTTAGAAAAGTTTTCAGGATACCATGGGTTCCCGACTAGACTTTAGCATGGCATTCCATCCACAGACGGATGAGCAAACCGAGCGAGTGAATCAGATTATTGAAGACATGCTCCGTGTATGTATGCTGGACTTCAAGGGAAGTTGGGAAGATCACCTATCTTTAGTGGAATTCGCCTACAACAATAGTTACCAGGCAAGCATACAGATGACACCTTTTGAGGCTTTGTACGGAAGGAGTTGTAGATCCCCGTTGTATTGGGATGAAGTGGGAGAAAGAAAAATTTTGGGCCTCGAGTTGATTGAACAAACTGCAGATAGAGTCAAGCTCATCCGGGAAAGGTTGAAGACCGCACAAGATAGACAGAAGAGCTATGCCGACAACCGAAGGAGGGATCTTGAATTCCGAGTCGGTGACTTTGTTTTTGTCAAGATTTCACCGACCAAGGGTGTTATGCGATTCGGGAAGAGAGGCAAGCTTAGCCCGAGATATGTGGGTCCGTTCGAGATCATTACTCAAGTTGGTGAGGTAGCTTACCGAGTTGCCTTGCCCGCTCACATGGCGGCGATCCACAACGTATTTCACATCTCCATGCTTCGGAAGTATATCCCGGATCCTTCTCATGTCATCGAGCTTGATCCGATAGAGATCCGAGAGGACCTCACCCTAGTTGAACAACCGGTGCAGATCTTGGGTAGGCGAGATCCAGTCTTGCGCAACAAGACCGTTCCCTTGGTCTTGGTAAGCTGGCAACACCATTCAAGGGAGGAAGCTACTTGGGAACGAGAAGCCGAAGTACGAGAAAAGTACCCTCATTTATTTTTTTAAGGCCTTGACATTTCCTTGTATTTTGTTATAGTTTTACGCATGTATGTATCGTCCAAATTTCGGGGACGAAATTTTTGTAAGGGGGGAGAATGTAGCACCCCGGACTTTTCCAACTTTAATGAATAGCATTTTCGTTACCAATTGACATTCCTCATAGTATAATTAATAAATAAGGGAGAAATCAGAAATTCCGAAATGTCAGAAATGTCCGTTTTCGAAAGACGAATCCAACGCAAGTTGAATCGTCAAAATCGGACGAACGAGTCAAAAGATATGGTCAAAATAGTGGAACCTGCAGAGCACCGATCGATCGGTCCTCATCAGCGATCGATCGGTCCAAAACCGATCGATCGGTGGCTATCGATTGGTCAGAAATTTTATATGGGGAAATTTTCCAGAGAGCATGTTTTTGACCGATCGATTGGTCAATAACACCGATCGCTCAGTCGGCAACCGATCGATCGGTCATAAGCACCGATCACTCAGTCTATCGAGTTTTGCAGAATTTTTAGTAAGGGCGTTTTCATCTTTTGGGTGTTAACCCTTACCCATAAGGGCTTGCCCGAGCCTTTAGGGCTTCATTCACCTCACTTAGAAGGTTTTGAGAGAGAAGAAGAGAAGAGAAGGGGGATTTACATCTAGGGTTTTCCACTTGAGAGAATCAAGGGTTTTTGAACCCTAGAACCGTTCTAAAGGCTTGGATTCTCCAAATCCAACCTCAAGCTCGTGTGGAGTACCTCTTCCAAGCTAGGGCAGCGTTTCTACATCATCCTCAAGGATTTTTCTTTCCCTTTTCAAGGTTAGTACACTCTTTCTAGTTACTTTGGTAATAACCTAGGATTTTCCTAAGTAAATATGTGTTGGATCTTCCCCATTGCTCCCTTGTGTTGGTATATGCTAAATCCCTAAAACATAAACAAGATAATACAAACAAAGGGTGAAATGTATGAATGGATGAGGAGTGGAGGCGATTGGATGCCATGTTGTGATGTATTGAATGATGGAAAAATGGTGGAAGGGCATATTACGCATAATGAATACACCCCAAGTGTTTGATGAAATGTTCGAATGAGAAAATATGAAATAACTAAAGGTAAAAAGGTTGAATACCACATGTTTGATAGAATGCATGAATAAACTAAGATTTGAAAGCATGAGTCACATAAATGTTCCCCATTTGGCAAGTTGTATACATGTGTTTATTTCGCTTCTTAAATTCTCATGTGAGTTGGGAATTGTTAAAATGCTATATGTCATCATAATTTCACGATTGCTATGCACGAGCACATATGTAGATGGAGGATATTGTCAAGGAGGTTGGTAGCCTCGGTTAAGGGTGCTAACCTCTGGCTCATAAGAAAAGAAATGGTATTGTCAAGGAGGTTGGTAGCCCCGGTTAAGGGTGCTAACCTCTGGCTCATAAAAAAAGAAATGGTATTGTCAAGGAGGTTGGTAGCCCCGGTTAAGGGTGCTAACCTCTGGCTCATAAGAAAAGAAATGGTATTGTCAAGGGGGTTGGTAGCCCAGGGATTATACGGGTGCTAACCCCTGGCTCATAAGAAATATATTGTACTGTCAAGGGGGTTGGTAGCCCAGGGATTACACGGGTGCTAGCCCCTGGCTCATAAGAAATATATTGTACTGTCAAGGAGGTTGGTAGCCCAGGGATATGCGGGTGCTAACTTCTGGCTCATAAGAAATATTGAAAGGATAACTCAAAGAGGTTTCGTATGATTCATAGACGTGTTTTGGTTTCATAACAATTATACTTGATAAAATGTTTATGTATGATGTCGTTAGAAATTGATTATGAATTGTACTCCTTCTATTACTTGTATATGATGTTGTTCGTTATTACCATTGTTGGTTAGGAGTTTGTACTCGCTGAGTATTCCATGCTCAGCCGTACTTTCATGTCGGCAGGTACACGAGCTCCTCTTGACATATGTGATCCGGGTCCTTGGATAGAGGAGGACTACGGCGAGGAGGAACCTTATGAGGATCTGGTAGTCGAGCCTCAGGCTGAGGCTAAAGACTTAGACCACTGGCCCCACGGGGGTGACTATTGAGCGAGATAGAGTCGTATTTTGTCTTTTGAATTTGATAGGTGGACCTGTCCACCTTAGATTTAGACATGTTTTGTATATAACTATGTCCACTTGGAATACTATAGTTTGGATCATTATAAAGAAAGGAAAAATTTGTTTGCGCTTCCGCATTTATATTTAGCTTCTGCGCTCTTATTATCATTTTTGTACTGTATTCTCTTGTTAATTACAGGAGGGTTTGACAGGTACGAAGTATCACACCTAAAGTATCCCTTAACTCGTAGGGGGTATTTTGGGGCGTGATAGATAGTAATCAAGGTCCCTCGTTCCCTCCTCGGGAAGGTAACCTCCTTCATCTTCACTGTACTCTTCCTCTACCCAAGACTCCGCTGGAATCTCAAAACTTAAAACTACCGACATGAAACATATCGGCTGAGCAACAAGCGACTCGAGGAATATGAATTCCTAACTAGCAATATAAAAACATCAACATAATATAATTATCACAGGTCATTGCAATCATTAATATAAGCAGGTTCATCATAGTATCAAGAATATAAAAACATTTATAAATCAAAGGGCAGAAGTCTCATAAACATTTCAGCATTCTTTTTCTTTCCTTATCTCATTCTTTTCTTTCATAAACCATCATTTTCTTATTCCCATATGAACTTCATAACATGCGTAGTCTTTAGTAGTAACTTAAAATAACTTTTGATAATAACACAATAATGTAATGTCAATTTTGTTATTAATGTCTCGATTGATTTTATGTGAAAATCAGTCTATCAAGAGCATTAACAAATCATTCAAGGTAAAAACATGAAAATGATACCATCCATGAAGAGAATTCATCATCAAGTCAAAGCAAGCCATTGGATTATATTGGAGATGTTAAAGATTATTCCAAGACATGAAGATGAAGATCAAAGAAGCTTAAAGATGAAATCCAAGAAGATGATCCAAGATCAAGATAGAAGACTCTCTAAAAAGTTTAATACTTTTATTTTGAAAGTGTCTTGGACTTTTACAAAAAGTTCTGAAAGTTTGGTTGTTTGAATTGCTCAAATCTTAGATTGACCTTAAGACCCTAAAAAAAAAATTAAATAACATTTTAAGGCCCTAGGACATCATAAAGAATAATCAAAATTATGATAAAGATGAGCCAAAAGACCTTGCAAACCATTCTCATTGTTTAGATCGGTTTAAGATGAGATTTCCAAGAGAAAACAAGAATCTCATCGACAAATTCAGCTGCAGAAGTTACTGTTTTCTTTTTGACCTCAATCTCGACGATGGATTCTTTTAGATACCCTAATCTCTTCGACGAATTCTTGCGGGAAGCAGAAAACTCTGTAATGGCTAGTTTTGTTCTTAATGCTTCTCCAACAACCATAAAACCTCTTGGGCAATAAATATGGATGATTTATGAACTAAAAGAAGAACTCCTATCAATCCAATCATTCACTCCAAAGCTCAGATTTCCAAATCTATTGAGTAAAACCTAGAATCCCAAAAGAGTCTATATTGAGCTATTCAACTTCATTTTTTGAGAGACTCTTAGAGAGCTTAAAAGTGATCATCCAACTTGTGTAAATGAGCAAATAGTGATTGTAAACCACTTTGTTATAAAGTGTGATTGAAATCAAGAATTGGTGGATTATTGTCCTTGAAGCGGGGAGCTTTGTAAGGTCTAATTAATATTCACCCATAAGAAGATTGTGGAGTCAAGAAAGGAAATTCTTTTGGACTTATAAATGTTTGATCTTCACCTATAAGAAGATGTGTAGAATTGCATAATTTATATTCTCTTTTAATTAGTATAATTGAAATTCTGTTTAAGGGATTAGGAAGAAATTTGAATTTGTCATAAACCCTATTCACCCCCCCTCTAGGGTCCAATCATTGGGCAACAATTGGTATCAAAGCCCATGTCTCTGTTTTTTAAAGATTTAACCATCTTAGAGAATAGATTTATGGATAATATATATGCCACTACCCTTAGAAAAAGCCAATCAACTTTTAGACCTCCATTGTTTAATGGTGAAAATTACAATTATTAGAAAGTTAGAATGATGTATTTCATTCAAGCTTTAGACTATAAATGTAAGCAAATAATAGTAAATGGTCCTCACATCCCCACTAAAAGTGTTGATGGTATTCAAATACCTATAGATGAGGATGAATGGTCGGAAGCCGACATTAGACTTGTTCAACTCAATGCCAAAGCTATAAGCAATTTATATTGTGCATTGAGTCAACAAGAATTCAATAGAGTCTCGACTTGTGACTCGACTAAAGAAATTTGGGATAAACTCCAAATTACTTATGAAGGGACAAACAAAGTTAAAGAAGAAAAAATTAGCATGTTAGTTCATAAATATGAATTGGTTAAAATGGAACAAAATGAACTCATTTCTATTATGTTTACAAAATTCACTAACATTATTAATGAGTTAAAATCTCTTGGAAAAGTCTATTCTAATGCAAAAAATGTGAGGAAGATACTTTGCTCACTACCAAAGAATTAAGCTCCAAAGGTGACAGTCATCCAAGAAGCAAAAGATCTTACCAAACTTCTCATGGATGAATTTCTTGGATCACTAATGACTTATAAAGTCATCACGAGGGAACAAGATGAAGAGCTCACACCAAAGAGGAGACATGCCTTAAAATCTTCTCAAATGAGCGATAGTGAAGAAGATGAAAGTGAAAAAGATGAGAAGATGCTTTACATGGCAAGAAAGTTCAAGAAATTCTTGAAGCATAAGAAGAATCTCAAGAAAAGAGCATTTAGGAGAGAATTTGCTAAGAAAGTCATCAAGGGAAAATTGAGTAAAGAAGAAGACATCATTTGTTATGAATGCAAAAAGATGAGGCACATCAAGCCCGAGTGCCCCCAACTCAATAAGAACCAAAAATTCAAGAAAAGAGCTATAAAGGCTACAACTTGGGATGACTCCGATGATAGTGAATCAGATGGTTGCTCAAGTGATTAAGAAGTCAACAATCTATATGTCATGGGACATGAAAATGAAGTAAATTCTAATTACGATAAATCTCTTTCCTTTAAAGAACTTAGGGAAGCATTTGATGAACAATATGATTAAAATAGAAAAATGACTTCTAAGAACAAAATGCTTAATAAAGAAAATTCATCTCTTTCAAATAAAAATGAGTTCTTACAAAATAAAAATAAGATTTTGAAAAGAGATAATGAAATTTTGAAAAAGAAAGAAGAAGAAATCACTTTTAGGTCTCAAGTATCAACCATTGATTGCAATGAATGTGATGATTTAAAATCTAAAGTTGAAGATTTTTCTAAAATTATCAAAAAAATTACTAATGGCAAAAAGACTCTAGATACAATGCTAGGTCAACAAAAATGTGTGTTTGATAGAGCACGAATTAAATATAATTTATCAATTAAACAAAAATCTTATCAAAACTTCTTTACCACATATTCTTCAAGTGTATCTTATACATATGTTGGAACGAAAAAGGTAAAACAAGTTTGGATGGTAATGTTTAATCGGAACAACCTGTATGATGCGATGATCTTTGAACGCATGTAAGGTGATGAAAGGGTTCATTGGTCGGGTAATGTTCCACACCGGAACGGTATACCCTCAAACTTTGTTCACGGGCTTGAGGCTTAGCGTATTCAATTAATTAAGCAAGGCTTGGATTAATTGAGGATTTCGTATGGTTAGAAAACCTAACTGAAAGACATAAATATAAAATTTTTCGAAGTACTACTTTTAATTCAAACTTGATTTTGATCTAATCAAAATTTTCCAAGGGTCATCTTATGATCATATTAAATCATGGTATGAGGAAACATACTTACAAAACTTCTTAAGCGTAAAGTCTCGTGTTGATTCACACAAACCTTCTTTGAATCTCCAAAACGTTTCTCAAATGGAAACTAATGGCCCTTCCAATCAATGCTCTTTAATATTTTCTTTGATTCAAAAACTTTTCTTGATTAAGCCCTTCCATTCAAACTCTATGATCTTTTATGTTGCCTAGTAAATGGACCCTAGAGGGGGGTGAATAGGGTCAATGACAATTTAAAATTTAGACTAAAAGATTTTGCGGAATTAATAATTTCACTCTACTACTACCAACAAATAATCTGAACTAAATAGATAGATAGAGAGAGAGACAGAGATACCTGACACCAGATGTGTTATCGGGGTGCAGTAACTTACCTACGTCTCCACCTTTAAGCTTTCCGCTTTAAGGATTTTCCATGATTCCAATATTCACACTCTTCTTTTCGGGCAAAGAGTAAGCCTTTACAATCCTTTTACAGACTCAAGAATAACCTTTTACAATCCTTTTAGCAAGCTAAGGAATAACCTTTTCAAGAGAACACATTCTCTTGGGTACAAGAAGACACTCTTTTCAAATGGTGTAAGGATATCTGATTCTTGACTTTCAGCTTTTATAGAAATTGAGTGGATTTAAAATCTGAATATGAAAGCTCCTAACTGAGCAAGATAAGAATGGAAAACAAAGCTTACAATCTCTCAAGATTGATTGAAATTGAATGCTCAAAGGATGAGGGATTGGGATTTAAGATATTCAATACAAAAACAGAGTATTGATTGCTTGAAGGTTGTGAGTGATTTATGAATAATAGAATAGTGTTGGAATTACTTGATTTGTTCATAAATCATCTCTATTTATAGTTGAACAATCAATATGACCGTTGGAGATAGCATTTAATGCGGACTAGCCGTTGAAAACTAGCCATTATACGATTTTCCCACAGGCACTCGTCGACGAGTGAGTGAAAATCAAGCTTGAGTCTTCGATGAGTGAGAACAAAAGCTATTGCATCATTTCTATTCTTTCACTAGTTGACGAGTCCTTTGTACTCGTCGATGAGTGTATTGAAATTTTTCAGTAAACTCATCTTTATGAGACCAATTTGATGGGAATTGTACTTGAACCCTTAGGCAATTAAACCAACATTATTTTTATCATTTTTAGGGCCATAAATTGATGTCTAAATTATACTAAGTCTCATAGGGTCTATGTAGGTAAACTTTGAACAATTCTTTTCCAATGTCTTGAAGACTTTTTACAAGGTCCTAGATATTCTTTAACTAAGACACTAGTCTTCATTGAGTGATGATCTTCTTTCTTAGTTTTTGGGGCTTCACTCTTGATGGATCTTCATGCATTATCTTGAGCTCTTGAAGCTTTTTCCTTTGAAAGACTAGTACTTGAGCTTTTGCCTTGATGACCTTGAATGGTTGAACTCTTCAATTTTTTATGACTTGAAAGATAATCTTAATATTCTTTTTCTCTGAAATTTCACATTCTAAATAGAAGAATTAGTACTAGAAAGTTCATTCCATTATTGTGTTATCATCGAAACTATTAAGGGTACTTAGAGTTGTAACCTTGAGGCTAACAATCTCCCCCTTTTTGATATGACATAATAATGTGAAAGACTTGGGTTGAGCTCTCCCTCAGTATATATATATTTTAGTTATACTTGTTAACAACACATAAGATTGAACCAAGAGAAGTTCCACAAAGAAGGTATGTGATTTGGTATTTGTTAACAAAATATAATATCATTTCTTAGCTGAAATTTTGGAACCAAGAGAAGTTCCACAAAGAAGATGGATCATACTAGAATTCATAATTCATACTCATAGTATTCACATTTTCTCCCCCTCGGTATCATCAAAAAAGATATAAAAGAAACAAGATAAGTAGAGAAGATATGATGGGAAAATAAAAATGTAATGTCATATATAGCAAAAAGAGTACATGAAAGAGCAGTCATTACATCCAACCAAAAAGAAACATAAAAAGTCATATAAACAGTCCAAAAAAAATAAGAAGTCTGCATCAAATCTTCTGCCTCTTGATAGGCCTGTCAGGCTTTGAGGTTGGGTTCTTGGGCTTGAAGGCTTTGGATATGTCCTCAGAGGAGTTAGAGGAATCTAAAGAGGAAATCGTAGCTTGTTGGTCTTGAGAAGCCTTTTCAGCCTTAGGAGGAGGTTGCTCTTTAGGTTGCTCACTTGGGGGTTGTTCTCGATGAGGTTGCTGATCTGGAGGGGCTTAAGAAGAAGATGAAATGTCCATATCATTAGGAATTGGCACAAGTTCAAGCTTTTTCTTGATAAGGATCATCTCAGATGCAAGCTGATCTAGTTTGGCAGCCATCTCACCAACCACTAGGGCCTCGGAGTTCAATAGTCCAACTATGTTCTGAAGATACCTGACTTGAACATTAATAACATTGCCAACATTGGTCATGCCATCATTGAGTTTATCACTAACCACATTGGCCTCAACTGTCTTCCTCTCTATCTGTGAGATGATGGAATCTACCCTATTCTTGACAATCTCACTAGATATCTCCAACTCTGCAAACTTAGGCTCAAGCACTATCTCTCTAGTCTTCATCTCAGATTGAATCAAATCCATCCGGGTCTCTAGTGAGGATAGCCTCTCTCTGGTCTTTGCCTGGAACTGCAGCTGGCTTTGCCTCATCTCAAGTTGAAATTGCTCCATGCTTGAAGCCATTGAAGCAATTTGGGCTGCCATCGCACTCATCTGCTCATCAAATACTGGAGCAGGCCTGGAAGGAGATACAAAATGCTACTCAGGCTCAACACCATGATCTGAATGCTATCTATGAGATGACTTAGGGAGATCTACATCAATCATGATGTCTCCCCAGTCAGGCTCACCCTCAGCCTTAGTCTCTACAGTTGGCTTATGAATTGGTTCTGCACTCTCTGGTTGCTCAGCTGGCTCAGATATGGGAGAAGAGGGAAGGATGGGAGAATGGACATGAGAAGAAGAGTGAGCAGGAGATAGAATAGAAGGGAGTGGATTAGAGGAATCAGGAAGGGAGGAAGAAGGTATAGTAGGGTGAGAAGGTGGAGGAGTGGGAGTAGGAATGGAAATGTCAGGAATGACAGAAGGAGTAGAAGAAGGGATGGTTTGGGATTTAGGAACCCAAACATTGCTAGACTCTATAAAGAGTATCACATTCTCATGATAGTTGCTTTGGAGTACACATCAGAGTCAGTGATAGATTTTTTGTCCTGATATGTGTCTAAAGGAACTTTGAAATTTTTAAACAAACGGGTAAGAGTTAGGCCATAGAGTAATCTGCTAGAAGTCTTCTTGGCAGCATCCTTCATAACATCGGCAATAATGAAAGAGAGGTCAATGTGCTGGGTGGTCAAGATACACCAGATAAAAAAAACATCAAAGAAAGTAATGAAATCCTGGCCACCGCCTCTGGGGATAATATCATATGTAATGATGTGGTGTGCAAGCCTAGCATCAAGGGTTAGGTCCTTGAGCTTAGGAGGGCCAGGATTAGTGATGTCTTTGTTGACACACATCACTTTCAATGCTTCTATTACATTGAATCCCTCATGGGATACCCACTGATTTGTGGAGTATTCCTGGAAGTTCCCATTGGGAAATTTTAGAATGGTTTTTAGGCCAGCTAGATCAAAGGTTATGAGTTTGCCATGGGCATATGAGGTGAAATTTTGAACAATTTTGTCAAAGACAAGGTGAGAATAAAATTGCTTGATAAGGTGAGGATACATAGGCTCATGCAATTCTAGGAACCTATGCCATCTAAGAGTTTTGAATTTGGAGGCAATGATATCAAGACCAATATCCTTAAAAAGGTCAAAGTTAGGAAATTTACCCAAAACTGGTTCCCTTTTGATGAAGAACCTGGTATAGTTCTCTTGAGCTGCCTGGGTCTTGAATAAGTTGGGAATTTCTTCTTGGGAAGGCTTTATGGCTTTGCTCTTTGAAGTCTCTCCTAATTTCTTCTTTTCTTTCTCGGCAACAGAGGGCTTCTTCTTTGGCACAAATGGAATCTTCATCTGAGGAGCCATTGGAATAGAGAGAGATGATGAAAATGGTTTTTGGAAGAGATTTGAAGAAGAAGGAAGGGAGTTTGGAGTTTTGAGAATGCGAGGGAAAGGATATTTGAATGAATGAACAGTTAAAAAATTTGGGATTTTAGGTTTATTTTTATAGATCCGAGGGCACTCGTCAATGAGTAGGTCAGACTCGTCACCAAGTGGCTTCAAAATCTAAAACTTTTAACTCACTCATCGACGAGTAGCTGGGATTCGCCACCGAGTGGCTTAAAATTAGCTACTGGAATGCCCACTCGTCGATGAGTTAATGCACAAAATTTGAAATTTTGCAAATTTCAACTTCTGGATTGATTCCTTAAGCCCTTAAACTTATTCATTAATGATTATAAGATATTTTAAGACATTAAAAACCATAGATCAGGTTGACAATCACAATAAACAGAATCCAATCAAAATTTATCAAAATTTTAACTTAAGTACAGTTTTTCATTTTATGTCACTAAGTGTAGCTATGCCTAATTCTCTTCTTAAAGTGTTAAATCTTTCATAAGAGAGAGGTTTGGTAAATATGTCTGTAAGTTGGTTGTTTTTTTCAACAAATTCTAACTTTATATTCCCATTTTGAACATGATCCCTTATGAAATGATATCTAATTTCAATATGTTTGGTTTTTGAATGTTGAATTGGATTCTTTGTCATACAAATAGCACTTGTGTTATCACATTTAATTGGAATTTTATCATAAAGTAATTTGAAGTCCTCTAATTGTTGTTTCATGTATAATGTTTGAGAACAACAACTCCTAGCTGCTATATACTCAGCCTCAGTTGTTGATAGAGCTACAAAGTTTTGTTTCTTACATGACCATGAAACTAATGAGTGTCTTACGAAGTGATAAGTGATACTAGTGCTTTTCCGATCAACTTTGCACCCTGTAAAGTCAGCATCAGAATAACTAACTAGTTCTAGTGATGTGTTCTTAGGATACCATAATCCTAGTTCAATTGTTCCAATTAAATATCAAAAAATTCTTTTTATGGCAGTCATTAGTGATTCTTTAGGATTAGCTTGAAATCTAGCACATATGCACACACACAACATACAACATAATATCAGACCTACTAGCAGTTAAATACAATAAACGATATTATAACTCGATATTTTGTTTCTTCCACACTTATGCCATTTTCATCTTTATCTAGCTTTGTGGTTGGACTCATGGGAATATTAGCATCTTTTGAGTTGTCCATTTCAAATTTCTTAAGCAGCTCTCTGGTATACTTGGCTTGATTGATAAAGGTGTCTTCGTTTGTTTGCTTGATTTGAAGTCCGAGGAAGAAGTTCAACTCCCCCATCAGGCTCATCTCAAATTCATCTTGTATGGACTTAGCAAATTCTTGACAGAGATATTCATTAGTAGACCCAAAAATAATGTCATCAACATACATTTGCACTAAAAGAGTATCATTATTTTTGGATTTTATAAGCAAAGTAGTATCTATTTTACCTCTAACGAACTCATTACCAAGTAGGAAGTCACTTAATCTATCATACCAAGCTCTAGGAGCTTGCTTTAAATCATAAAGAGCTTTAGTGAGTTTGAATACACGATTAGGCATTTTATGATTGTCGCGCCCCAAAATACCCCCTATGAGTTCAGGGATACTTTAGGTGTAACAATACTTAACCTGGCAAACCATCCTGTAAAATACATAAAGCAATATATAATGGAAACATAAAGTAATGCGGAAGCTTAAATTGTGTGCGGAAGCATACTCCAAAAATTTCCTTTCTATATATATAAACTGGATTCTAAGTTTGTACATACATAACAAAAGTAAAGGTGTACATGCCACCTATCCAAATACAAAAAGAACCTCACAGTCTGTCCACTCAGCAGTAGTCTAGATAGGGCCACCTATCTAGATTTTTATCCTCCTGTGACTGCATCGGGATAGGCGGATCCCTTTCTTTCTCGTACTCTTCTTCAACCCATGGTTCTGGGTTGCAAATGTCAAAAGAACATGCTGACATAAATGTACGGTTGAGCATGAAATACTTAGTGAGCCAAAACTACTAGCTAACAGTGCTATCATAATCAAAATATTACATACAATTACGTAAGAGAACATTAATCATAAAATTCATGCTTAAAATTCTGTCATGGAGAACCTTTCTTAAAACTTGTTCTTTTTGTGGAAAACACCGTCTTATGCATGCTTATGAGTCCTTAAGAATACTTGTGAGTCTCGTGTTTTCTTATGAGTTCTTGTAAGCTTTCGAGTTCGTATAAATTGTCTTGTGAATATCAGATGGTTAGTGGCAATCCTCGGGCCGTCCCACTAGCTTACGAGTTCTTACAGGTTCTTCCCCAATGGTGCTCTTCGTACCATCCCACTCAACACCCACCCAAAGTAGGTTGGGAGTATCAGATGGTTAGTAGCGCTCCTCAGGCCGTCCCACTAGCTTACGAGTTCTTACAGGTTCTTCCCTAGTGGTGCCCTTTGTACCATCCCACTCAACACCCACCCAAAGTAGGTTGGGAATATCAGATGGTTAGTGGCGCTCCTTGGGCTGTCCCACTAGCTTACAGGTTCTTACAAGTCCTTCAAGTTCTTATGAGTTCTTACGTGTTCTTTACTAGTGGCGCCCTTCGTACCATCCCACTAAACACCCACCCAAAGTAGCTTGGGAATATCAGATGGTTAGTAATGCTCCTAGGGCCATCCCACTAGCTTACGAGTTCTTACAAGTTCTTGTGAGCTTATTCTTGTGAGCTTATGATCCTTGTAGACATATGCAAGATCTTAGACTTATGAAGTTCTTATGAGTTCTTGAAGTAATCGATCTTAGAAAGACCAACCTAAAGTTTGGCTTTATCAAATGCTTATGCTTCTTTCTTATGAATTGCCTTTGGAAAACCTTGTTCATAATTCTTAAAATGCATGCTTATGCGTAAACTTGATCATATGAAACTTATCGTGCGTCGAGTGCTTGTGAGCATCATCATGTATATATGGAAGCCTTAACAATTTATGTAAATTCATACAAGATATGTTATCATTATAGTATACTTGCATAATTCTAGAACATAGTATAATTTCCATTCATTTAATCACATTATCAAGACCATGACTTTTAAGCCTAATTCATCACATCACACTCAAAATCATGCTTTATTTGGAAATAACAACATTTACTTACAAATATAGGTATATTAACCCTCTTATTGAAAAACCCCCAAATCTCAAATCCCTATTTACTCATTTGATCATTATCTAGTTTTACCCCAAATCATATAATTACCATTTGCATCATATTAAGGCTAAAATCCCATATTTAATCATCTATTCAATCTTAGTATGATAACAAAGCTAGGCAGTGGTTTTACTTACCTTTTGGATCAATATCAATGTTGATAAAACCCTTGAGTGGAATCCCCAACTTGGTTTAGGAAGATCCTTCCTTGATTGTGCTCCTATTGATCTTAATCCAAAACCTTCTTGATAATCTCTAAATCTTCTCCCTTTCTCTCTCCAGGAACTCTCTTTAGGTTTAGGGTAAACCAAAACCCCCCAAAAGATCATCTATTTATAGGCAAAAGGGTAGAAACCCTAGAATCACGCACTTAAGAAAAGCTGAATCGCGACTTACGATCATTCGTAGCTTTCTACGATCATTCGTAGGTTCCTACGATCGATCGTAGCTTCACCAGTGAGTTTCCAGCATTTTCTGGGCGTTACGATCAAGCGTAGCAACTCTACGATCATTCGTAGCGCCGCTACGATCATTCGTAGGGTCCCCATGAACGTTCGCAACTTTTGCAGAAAGTTTCTAGGTTTTCATGTTTTTGTATTTCGACCATAACTTTTGACTCGCTCATCAGATTTTGACGATTCAACTTGCATTGGATTCTTCTTTCAAAGGAGACCAACTTTTATGTTTTGTACAAATTCTAATTCTTCTTTATTCTTAGACCATTTTGCCCCTAAAGCTGACTGATCTGAAATTGGGTTTCAGCAGTCCAGATTTTCAACCGACTTGACTTCAGAAATCCGTCTTTTAACATGACCCCGCCTCAAAACCCGGAAAAATGATAAACGTAAACCTCAAAGAGGGTTCAAATACCTTTCTAAAAAATTCAAGAATTACTTGATTCCGGCGAGCGGTGTGAAAACTAGGGGTACTCAAAGTCGAGGGTATGTTAAGGAATAAACCATTCTTTTGACACTTAGAGTATTCTATACTCTTACTCCTTCATGAAAACATCCATAACTTAGAAAAACCTTCTTAAGGTGTTGATAAATGTCATCTAACATCATATATTCGATGTATATCAAAAATCCGGTTATCATTTTCATTGATAACCATTATACTAGGCTCTAAGCCTTAAACACTATTCACAACCACACCTTCAAGATCCGGGGTTCTACATCCTCCCCCTCTTACAGAAATTTCGTCCTCAAAATTAGAACGATACATAGTGATAATAAGGAATAAAATTTACATAAAAACATCACTCATACAAACAAATGAGGGTACTTTTCTTTTACTTCGGCTTTGCGTTCCCATGTAGCTTCTTCACTTGATTTAAGTTGCCATCGAACAAGAACCAAGGGAAAACCTTGTTGCGCAAAATTTGATCTCTATTTTCCAAAATTTGAACCGGCTCTTCCACTAATGTGAGATCCTCCCGGATTTCCAATGGATCAAGATCTATAACATGTGAAGGATCCGGGATATACTTTCAAAACATGCACACATAAAAGACGTTGTGAACCGTTGCTATGTGAGTGGGTAGAGGAACCCGATATGCAACTTTACCAACTCAGGTGATCATTTCAAATGGACCCACATACCTCAGGCTGAGCTTTCTTGTAGAACCCTGGAACTTTTGCTCATGTCTTGGAATGTGTGCCAAGGCATGATACCTTGTAATGCCCAACTTCATGAAATGATAATTTGAAAACTTAGAGAATTGTCTCAAGGAAGCTATAATTAATTAAATAAATTATCTAATAACAAACTATAGCCTTACAAGTGCCCTAGGCAAGTTTAGAAGAGGTTAGAATAGAAGTAGAACAAGTCCAAATAGTAGGAATGGGTGAAAAATGGACTCAGTGTCAAAACCTGCAGACCACCGATCGCTCAGTCCATTGAGCGATCGATCGGTCCACAACCGATCGATCGGAGGCTATCGACTTGTTGAAAATATTGTATGGGGAAATTTTCCAGAGATCTTGTTTTTAACCGAGAGCTCGGTCATATCACTGGTCGCTCGGTAGGCAACCGATCGCTCGGTCCTGACCACCGATCGATCGGGCTATCGTGTTTTTGCAGAATTTCATTAAGGGCTTTTTCGGTATTTGGGTGTTATAGCCTTTACCTACAATCGTCCTCAAGCTCGTTTTTCTCCAAGTTCAAGGTTCAAGCTCGTGAGGAGCACTTTCCCCAAGTTAGGGCAGCGACTCACGCACGTTTTTGGCAAGGGGTTTCTTCCTCATTTTTCAAGGTCGGTATTTTTGCTACCCTCCTAGTTATAGTTTTCACTTTTCTTTCCTTATTCCTTGTTATTCATTATCTATGATGTGCTAAAATTTGGATGTATGGATGATGTGGATGGAGATGGTTATTGGCGATTGGATGCCGTGTGAATGATGTAATGAATGAGAAAGGGGAAGGGCATTGTACCAATAATCAACGCACAAGCATGTGGTGAATATAAACCCACCTAGAAAAGCATGATGTAGGTTTAATGAATAATGTACACAACCTATGTTTGATGAAATGCCAAGGTGAATGAAATGAGTATAAATCAAGAAAATGCATGCTAAATTACTTATGTAACTTGTTAAGGATTATGATAGCATGAGTTCTTGTTTTCCTAAAAATGTCATGAATGTTCAATTGTTAAAAAAATTACTATATGTTATACATTGTGAAATCCCTAATTGTCATATTTAATTTCAAATGCAAGTATGCACACGATTCCACGAGCACGGCATGCATGACATGATTTATTGAGGTTTTTCAAGAACGAGAATTAGAGGTGGGACATATCCTACGATATGTTTTCCCTCGCTTTTGGCAAGAACAAGACAAGCATTCATAAAGAAGGGTTTCCCTTCCCTCGCAAGTGCATTTAGGAAGAAGGGTCTCCCTTCCCTTGCAAGTAGTTTATTTTCCCAGCAAGCATGGAAGATGACATGACAAGCATGATCATTTAGGAAGAAGGGTCTCCCTTCCCTCACAAGTAGTTTATTTTCCGGGCAAGCATGATACATGGCATGACAAACATGAGCATTTAGGAAGAAGGGTCTCCCTTCCCTCGCAAGTAGGTTATTTTCCCAGTAAGCATGGAACATGGCATGACAAACATGAGCATTTAGGAAGAAGAGTCTCCCTTCCCTTGCAAGTAGTTTATTTTCCAAGCAAGCATGGAACATGACATGGCAAGCATGAGCATCTAGGAAGAAGGGTCTCCCTTCCCTCACAAGTAGCATGGGCACGTTTATTTTCCAAGCAAGCATGACATGACATGACACGCATGACACGACATGATCAGACAAGACAAGTTTTCAAGCACGAAAAAGGGTGTTTTAAGTCAAGTCAAGTGCACGATGTTTTCAAGGATTTTATCGCCTTTTACGAATGCAAGCATGATTATACACTGCTTTACTTACTTGTAATGATATGAACTGTTCCTTCTTTATATATGTGAAATGCTTCCTGCTTTCTATACTGCTATGGTTTTGCTATGACTATTGGTTAGCATTTGGTACCCGCTGAGTATTCCATGCTCTGCCGTACTTCTTATGTTAGCAGGTGATAGCGGAGCGGCTGCTCCTTTTGATATCTGTGCTCCGAGCCCTTAGGTGGAGGAGGAGTACGTCGAGGAACCTTTGGAGGAACCTCCGGTAAAGGGTTATTATTAGAGGTGGTAGATTCTGAGTGAACAGCTGTGGGTGAGTTGAGAGAGAGATATTCATGTATTTTGGCGGGCATGTCCGCACTTTCTTTTGTGTATCTTTTGTATAAAACTTGGATCACATATATATACATAGAGGTTTGGTTAAGTCTTCCGCTGTGCTTTGTAGTTTATGTTTCTGCTATTATTATCCTCTATTGTGTGTGCTCCAGGTCTGTTGCAGGTTTCGTTCAAGCAAGTCATGTAGGTTATGACAAGTCGTCCAAGATTCACTCTAACTCCTAGGGTAGGTTTTGGGTCACGACAAGAAGTGGTATCAGAGCTTTAGGCTTTAGGTCGCTAGGTTCACTTAGAATCTAATACCACGGCTTGACAAGAGCATATGTCAGGAAACAAGTTAGGAAGGAAGTAAGTCGGAAGTGAGTCATGATCCAAGTGTAAGACTAAACTTTAGTCTTAGTCAAAATGGTTGCTTCAACCAAGTACGAGTCTTAGGAACGCTAGAACACCAAGGTATAATATTATAAATACACCGATGGTTGTGATGCGATGTATATCAGTATTATATAACTAATACAAATTATATTATTGTGAAATGGAATTGTGATAAATTGTGGTTTCAAGTGAAACTCATGTGGTGCTATTGTTCTCAGGACTTTAGTCATGAGAGGGGGCACATGGGGTCGTGGACCATATACCAGAGCTTCATCTTCTTCTCGAGATGAGGTTGAGCAGCCAGACCTCTCACAGGTCTTAGACTCTATTGCTGAGACTCTCGCCATCCTGGCGGCTTGGCAAACTATACCATCATCAGCGGCACCTACTCCACCACCTACGGCTCCAATACATCGTACAGCTGGGGTTGAGGCATTCAGGAGAATGAGGCCTCCATCATTCCATGGGAGTGTGGACCCTCTTGCTGCAGAGGCTTGGATCCTCCAAGTGGAGAAGATATTTGCGGTTCTCTCTCCGACAGAGGAAGAGAAAGTAGCATGGGCTGTTTTCATGCTAGAAGGCGAAGCCCACCATTAGTGGTTGTCCGCATTGAGGACGTGAGATTTGACCATGCAGGGTCAACCTTGAACTTGGGAGGAGTTCAAGGACACTTTTTATAAGAAGTATTTTCCGATTGGAGCATGAGAAAAGAAAGAGAGAGAATTCATCAACCTAGAGCAAGGTTCGATGACTGTGGCCGCTTATGAGGCTAAGTTCTCGGAGCTATCACGCTTCGCGACTCACATGGTTGCCATTGAGGCAATGAAGGCGAGAAGGTTTGAGCAAGGGCTCAAGGATGTTATCATGGAGAAGGTCTCAGTTTTCAGACATGCTACCTACCCTGAGGTAGTAGACAAGGCTTTATTGGTCGAGGCCAATTCTGAAGCGGTGTCTAAGAAGAGGGAGTTGGCGAGAGGCCAAGCCAGTAGTTCAGCACCACCAGTGAGGCGGGCTCGTACCGGCCCTTATCAGTACACGTGGCCAGCACCACCTATAAGGCCATCTTATGCGCCTCCAGTTCCACGGTCATACGTGCCTCAGGCACCGCGACTTCAGGCTCTTCCGGCCCCACGGTCAGTTGCACCTCAGGTGGCGAGGTATGCTCCTCCTCCAGCCCTCCGACATACACATATGAGGTCTGTACTTCATGCGGTCGAAGACATTCGGCAGGAGAGTGCCGAAGAGCATCGGGTGGATGTTATCATTGCGGTCGCCAGGGCCATATGATCAGGGATTGCCCTACCCGGCATTTACCAGGCTAGTTTCAAGGTGTTAAGCCCCCAGCACCCCTAGTAGGATCATACCAGGCGTCCTCTCAGCCTACACGTTCTGCACCTCCGCCTCGCCAGGCAAACTAGGGGCGAGTTTTTGCCTTGACAGAGGGTGATGCACTTGCATCTGACGATGTAGTGCAAGGTACGCAGTTGTAGTTTATTTAATTTTCCTTAAATTTTTGTTATTGATTATTTGATTGTGTACGCATGTGGCGTGCTATAGATATCTATGTATCTATATGTATACGCTGTTGATGCATGGATTGACTTAGCTAGTTAAAATTTCAGGAAACTTACTAGTCAATGAATGTTTGGCTCAAGTATTGATCGACACCGGGTCTACTCATTCATTCGTATCGCCGAGTTTCTCTCAAGGTTTTTCCTCCAAGCCTAACCAGCTGGAACCGGAGCTAGCCATTTCGACTCCTCTCGGCAAGACAGTGTTGGCGGATAAAGTGTATAGAAACAGTGTGGTTCAAGTGGGGAGCCACGAGTTGGCGGTTGATCTAATCATCCTCGGATTTCAAGACTTCGATGTCATCTTGGGAATGGATTGGTTAGCAACACATCATGGGCATGTGGCTGGTTTTGAAAAGATGGTACTCTTCCGGCCAGTGGAAGGCAAGCCATTTCATTTTCGGGGGTTGAAAAGTAGATATATTGCCCGTTTTACGGCGTTGAGCCTAGCGAACCCCGAGGCAAAGGACTCTTCGATTGTTCCAGTCGTGAGTGAATTCCTGGATGTATTTCCAGAGGAGTTGCCAGGATTGCTTCCAGATAGGAAGATTGAGTTTGTGATCAAGCTTGCACAAGTGTGAGTTTTGGTTGGAAGAGGTGGCATTCCTAGGCCACGTCGTTTCTGCGGAAGGCATATTGGTAGATCCGAAGAAGATAGAGGCAGTTATGAGCTGGGCGAGGCCCAAGAGTTTCACAGAGATACGTAACTTTCTTGGGTTGGCAGGCTACTGAAGATTCGTAGAGGGTTTCTCCAGCCTTGCGGCACCGCTCACTTACTTGACAAGGAAGAATGCGAAGTTCGTGTGGAGCGATAAGTGTGAGATCAGTTTCACGGAACTGAAGAAGAGGCTTACTACAGCCCCCGTCCTTACGGTGCCATCCGGACGTGGTGGTTATGAGGTGTACAGTGATGCCTCGCACATTGGACTTGGGTGTACCCTTATGCAGCACAAGAAAGTCATTGCCTACGCATCCAGGCAATTGAAGGAGCATGAAAAGAATTACCCTACGCACGAATTGGAACTCGCTGCAGTTGAGTTTGCGCTTAAGATTTGGCGACATTACTTATACGGGGTAGAATTCTATGTATATACGAATCACAAGAGCCTCAAGTACCTCTTTTCCCAAAAGGAGCTAAATCTGAGGCAGCGGCGTTGGATGAAATTTTTGAAAGACTATGACTGCAGCATCCAATACCACCCGGGCAAAGCAAACATTGTAGCAGACGCTTTGAGTAGAAGACCTCCGGGGTTGTTAGCACACATGTTGGTGCAAGAATGGAAGTTATTGGAAGATTTGGCAAATCTGAACATCAGTGTGAATGATTCTGTCTGCAGTCCTATTTTGGCAAATGTCACGGTCCGGCCATACATTATAGATTTGATCCAAGAATATCAAGCTACGGATGCTGAATTGTTGGCTTTCCGGGACAAGGAAGTTGCCAAGGGTAGTGAGGACTTCTCTCTCACTAGCCGAGGTGCTATCACATTCAAGGGAAGGCTTTGTGTTCCGGCCAATGTGGATTTTCGACGAGAGATTATGGATGAAGCCCACCGGGCAAAGTACACGGTGCATCCAAGGGGTACAAAGATGTACCGGAACCTTAAGAATCACTTTTGGTGGCGGAATATGAAAAGGGATGTTGCGGAATATGTGGCACGGTGTTTGGTGTGCTAGCAGGTGAAAGCAGAGCACATGCGGCCCGTAGGTCTATTACAGTCTCTCCCTATTCCCGAGAGGAAATGGGAGCACATATCCATGGACATTATTATTGGTTTGCCAAGGACGGCAAGGAACTTAGATGCGATATGGGTTGTGGTGGATCGTTTAACAAAGTCCGCGCACTTCTTGCCTTACCGAACTACCTTCAACTCTAGTCAGTTGGCCGCACTGTATATCAAGGAAGTTGTGAGGCTACATGGGGTGCCAGTTAATATTGTGTCAGATCGGGATCCAAGATTCACATCAAGATTTTGGAAAAGTTTTCAGGAAGCCATGGGCTCCCGACTTGATTTCAGCACCGCATTTCATCCACAAACGGATGGACAAACCGAGAGAGTGAACCAAATCATCGAAGACATGCTTCGAGCTTGTATGTTGGATTTCAAGGGTAGTTGGGAAGAACACTTGCCTTTGGTTGAATTCGCTTACAATAACAGCTACCAGGCGAGCATCCAAATGGCTCCATTTGAGGCCTTGTATGGGCGAAGCTGCAGGTCTCCTCTCTACTGGGATGAGGTAGGAGAAAGAAAGGTGTTGGGTCCGAAGTTGATTGAGCAAACTGCGAGTATAGTCAAGATCATCCGGGATCGATTGAAAGCCGCTCAAGATCGTCAAAAGAGCTATGCGGATACACGCCGCAGGGACTTGGAATTCCAGGTTGGAGATCAAGTCTTTGTGAAGGTATCTCCTAACAAGGGGATTATGAGATTTGGCAGGCGAGGCAAGCTTAGTCCTCGATATGTTGGCCCGTTCGAGATCATCACGCGAGTTAGTGAAGTTGCCTACAGGGTAGCTCTTCCACCCCATATGGCCGTGGTTCACAACGTTTTCCATGTGTTTATGCTTCGGAAGTACATTACGGACCCATCGCATGTCATAGACTTGGAGCCGTTGGAAATTCGAGAAGATCTCACTTTGGTTGAGAAGCCGGTTCATATCTTGGATCGGAGAGATCAAGTTCTTCGCAATAAGTCTATCCCAATGGTTCTCGTGCAATGGCAACATCATGCTCGAGAAGAGGCTACATGGGAGCGAGAGGCCGAAGTCAAAGCGAAGTACCCGGAATTGTTTGAATGAGTTTTGTATAGGTTTTGTATATGACTTGTAAGTTTGTTTTGGTTTCTAATGCATGTGCAGTCCAAATTTCGAGGACAAAATTTTTGTAAGGGGGGGAGGATGTAGAACCCTGGAACTTTTGCTCATGTCTTGGAATGTGTGCCAAGGCATGATACCTTGTAATGCCCAACTTCATGAAATGATAATTTGAAAACTTAGAGAATTGTCTCAAGGAAGCTATAATTAATTAAATAAATTATCTAATAACAAACTATAGCCTTACAAGTGCCCTAGGCAAGTTTAGAAGAGGTTAGAATAGAAGTAGAACAAGTCCAAATAGTAGGAATGGGTGAAAAATGGACTCAGTGTCAAAACCTGCAGACCACCGATCGGTCAGTCCATTGAGCGATCGATCGGTCCACAACCGATCGATCGGAGGCTACCGACTTGTTGAAAATATTGTATGGGGAAATTTTCCAGAGATCTTGTTTTTAACCGAGAGCTCGGTCATATCACTGGTCGCTCGGTAGGCAACCGATCGCTCGGTCCTGACCACCGATCGATCGGGCTATCGTGTTTTTGCAGAATTTCATTAAGGGCTTTTTCGGTATTTGGGTGTTATAGCCTTGACCTATAAGGCTTGCCCGAGTCTTGAGGGTTCATACACAACACTTAGAGTATTTTGAGAGCTAGAGGAAGAGGAGAAGGGTTTCTAAACCTAGGGTTTGCTTTTGGGGAGAAATCAAAGGGGTTTCAAGACCTACAATCGTCCTCAAGCTCGTTTTTCTCCAAGTTCAAGGTTCAAGCTCGTGAGGAGCACTTTCCCCAAGTTAGGGCAGCGACTCACGCACGTTTTTGGCAAGGGGTTTCTTCCTCATTTTTCAAGGTCGGTATTTTTGCTACCCTCCTAGTTATAGTTTTCACTTTTCTTTCCTTATTCCTTGTTATTCATTATCTATGATGTGCTAAAATTTGGATGTATGGATGATGTGGATGGAGATGGTTATTGGCGATTGGATGTCGTGTGAATGATGTAATGAATGAGAAAGGGGAAGGGCATTGTACCAATAATCAACGCACAAGCATGTGGTGAATATAAACCCACCTAGAAAAGCATGATATAGGTTTAATGAATAATGTACACAACCCATGTTTGATGAAATGCCAAGGTGAATGAAATGAGTATAAATCAAGAAAATACATGCTAATTTACTTATGTAACTTGTTAGGGATAATGATAGCATGAGTTCTTGTTTTCCTAAAAATGTCATGAAT
The DNA here is from genome assembly GCA_015143295.1 of Tetracentron sinense. Lineage (NCBI taxonomy): Eukaryota > Viridiplantae > Streptophyta > Magnoliopsida > Trochodendrales > Trochodendraceae > Tetracentron > Tetracentron sinense. The sequence goes on from CM026554.1 coordinate 17,792,219, forward strand.
GTTCAATTGTTAAAAAAATTACTATATGTTATACATTGTGAAATCCCCAATTGTCATATTTAATTTCAAATGCAAGTATGCACACGATTCCACGAGCACGACATGCATGACATGATTTATCGAGGTTTTTCAAGAACGAGAATTAGAGGTGGGACATATCCTACGATATGTTTTCCCTCGCTTTTGGCAAGAACAAGACAAGCATTCATAAAGAAGGGTTTCCCTTGCCTCGCAAGTGCATTTAGGAAGAAGGGTCTCCCTTCCCTCGCAAGTAGTTTATTTTCCCAGTAAGCATGGAACATGACATGGCAAGCATGATCATTTAGGAAGAAGGGTCTCCCTTCCCTCATAAGTAGTTTATTTTTCGGGCAAGCAAGATACATGGCATGACAAACATGAGCATTTAGGAAGAAAGGTCTCCCTTCCTTCGCAAGTAGGTTATTTTCCCAGTAAGCATGGAACATGGCATGACAAACATGAGCATTTAGGAAGAAGGGTCTCCCTTCCCTCGCAAGTAGTTTATTTTCCAAGCAAGCATTGAACATGACATGGCAAGCATGAGCATCTAGGAAGAAGGGTCTCCTTTCCGTCACAAGTAGCATATATACGTTTATTTTCCAAGCAAGCATGACATGGCATGACACGACATGATCAGACAAGACAAGTTTTCAAGCACGAAAAAGGGTGTTTTAAGTCAAGTCAAGTGCACGATGTTTTCAAGGATTTTATCGGCTTTTACGAATGCAAGCATGATTATACACTGCTTTACTTACTTGTAATGATATGAACTATTCCTTCTTTATATATGTGAACTGCTTCCTGCTTTCTAAACTGCTATGGTTTTGCTATGACTGTTGGTTAGCATTTGGTACCCGCTGAGTATTCCATGCTCAGGCGTACTTCTTATGTTGGCAGGTGATAGTGGAGCGGCTGCTCCTTTTGATATCTGTGCTCCGAGCCCTTGGGTGGAGGAGTACGTCGAGGAACCTGTGGAGGAACCTCCGGTAGAGGGTTATTATTAGAGGTGGTAGATTTTGAGTGAACAGTTGTGGGTGAGTTGAGAGAGAGATATTCATGTATTTTGACGGGCATGTCCGCACTTTCTTTTGTGTATCTTTTGTATAAAACTTGGATCACATATATATACATAGAGGTTTGGTTAAGTCTTCCGCTGTGCTTTGTAGTTTATGTTTCTACTATTATTGTCCTCTATTGTGTGTGCTCCAGGTCTGTTGCAGGTTTCGGTCAAGCAAGTCATGTAGGTCATGACAAGTCGTCCAAGATTCACTCTAACTCCAGGTGGGTTTTGGGTCGCGACATTTCCTCTTTTGCCAAATCTCATAACACCCTTTGTCTGTGAAACCTTCACAAATACCATATCGCTAATACGTAACTCAAGATCCCGCCTATGGGTGTCGGCATAGCTCTTCTACTTGTCATGAGCCGTCTTCAATCTTTCCCTGATGATCTTGACTTTATTCGTGGTTTGCTCAATTAATTTCGGGCCCAATATCTTTCTCTCTCCAACTTCATCCCAGTATAGGGGAGATCTACAACTTCGACCATACAAGGCCTTAAAAGGAGCCATTTGGATGCTCTTCTGATAACTATTATTGTAGGCAAACTCAACCAATGGAAAATTATCCTCCCTACTACTTTTGAAATCCAACATGCAAGCTCGAAGCATGTCTTTTATAACCTGGTTTACCCTCTCTGTCTGTCCGTCTATTTGAGGATGGAAGGCGGTGCTAAAGTCCAAATGGGAACCCATAGTACTCTGGAAGCTCTTTCAGAACCTGGAAGTGAATTTCGGATCCCTGTCGGAAACAATGCTAATTGGCACCCCATGCAACCAAACCACTTCTTTGAGAAAAGATGCTACCAGTTGATTTGAGTTGAACGTAGTCCGATAAGGCAAGAAATGGGCGGACTTTATCAAATGATCAACCACTACCTAAATTGCATCGCCGTCTTTGGCAACCCAACGATAAAATCCATGGAGATGTTCTCCTATTTCCACTTAAGAATAGGAAGGGATTGCAAAAGCCCTGCTGGCCTCATATGCTCGGCCTTCACCTATTGGCATACCAAGCATCTTGAAACATAATTGGCGACTTCCCTCTTCATATTCCACCACCAAAAAGGTCCTTTCAGATTCATATACATCTTTGTACTACCAGGATGCATAGTGTACTTAGACCGGTGAGCTTCATCTAAGATTTCTAGTTTAAGCTTCTCATCGGCTGGAACACATATCATTCCCTTGAATGTGATTGTCTCATCACTTTACATTGCGAAATCCTTACTGTCATTACGAACCGACTTGTCTCTATACGCAAGTAGCTTGGCATCTAACTCTTGTAATTCTCGGATCATGGCTAATATATAAGGCATAACGGTGACATTAGCCATTACTGGCCCAAAGGTAGGAAGGTTGAAACTAATATCAAGGTTAGAAGCATCCTCTAACAACTTCCACTCTTGCACCATCATGTGTGCTACAAGTCCAGTAGACTTCCTGTTCAAAGCATCTGCCACCACATTAGCCTTACCTGGATGGTACTGGATGGAACACTCACAGTCCTTCAAGAATTCCATCCATCAACGTTGTCGCATATTCAACTCCTTTTGGGAAAATAAATATTTTAAGCTTTTGTGATCCGTAAAAACATCAAACTCTTCCCCATAAAGGTAATGCCGCCAGATCTTTAACACAAATATCACTATGGCCAACTCCAAGTCGTGAGTAGGATAACTCTTTTCATGCTCCTTCAATTACTGAGAAGCGTAGGCAATGACATTCCCGCATTGCATAAGAACACATCCTAACCTGATATTCAAGGCATCACTGTAGACTACAAAACCTCCACTCCCAGATGGCACTGTGAGAACGGGGGCCGTAGGAAGCTTCTTCTTCAACTCTGTGAAACCCGCTTCACACTTGTCACTCCAAGTGAACTTGGCATTCTTTCGTGTCAAATACGTTAGTAGTGCCACTAGGCTGGAGAATCCCTCTATGAATCTCCTGTAGTATCCTGCCAAACCAAGGAAAATGCATATCTCGGTAACACTTCTGGGTCTCTCCCATTCCATCACTGCTTCTATCTTTGCTAGGTCCACTGAAATACCCTCGGCAGATACCACGTGGCCAAGAAATGCCACTTTCTCCAACCAAAATTTGTACTTACTCAACTTGGCATACAGTCTATGCTCTCGAAGAGTCTCAAGTGTAAGGCGAAGGTCTCAATCATGATCCTCCCGTGTTAGGGAATAGACTAAGATGTCGTCAACAAAGACGATAACACATCTATCGAGACAAGGTTTGAACACCCGGTTCATCAAATCCATGAATGCTGCCAGTGCATTCGTTAGACCAAAATGCATAACTAGGAACTCGTAGTACCCGTACCGAGTCCTAAAGGCAGTCTTTTGAACATCTTTAGCCTTGATCTTCAACTGATGATACCCTGATGGCAGATCAATTTTGGAGAAGAACCTTGCTCCCTTCAGTTGGTCGAACAAATCGTCTATCTGTGGCAATGGATAACGATTCTTGATCGTAACTTTGTTCAACTGTCTATAATCGATGCACATTCTCATCAACCCATCCTTCTTCTTCACGAAGAGTACTGGTGCTCCCCACGGTTAAACACTTGGTCGGATTAAACCAAGCCGTTGTAACTCTCTGGAGGCAATCTTGGCAAGTCCTCGGGAAATTCGTCTAAGTACTCACTCACTACCGGGATGGCTGAGGAGTCTCGTGCCTCTGGATTTGCCAGACTTCGAGCTGGTAGACGGGCTATATCTCTCATTCGTAGTCCATGAAAGTGGAATGGCTTAACGCCCTCTGGCTTAAATTTCACCATCTTCTCAAAACAAGCCACATGCCCGTGGTGTGCAGCTGGCCAATCCATCCCGAGAATGACATCGAATTCCAAGTCTTGGAAATCCAGAACAATGAGGTCGGCCAACAACTCATTCTTCCCCACTTGAACTACACAATCCTTGTATATTCTATCCGTATCAAGTGACTTGCCCAACGGAGTTGAAATGGTTAACTCCTGCTTCAACTGACTGGACTCGGATGAAAAACCCTTCGCAAAGCTAGGCGATACAAAAGAATGAGTGGATACTATGTTGATCAACACTCGAGCTAGGCATTCATTCACTAATAAGGTGCTTGTGTGATTAACTAATTCATGTCAATAGATTTCATCCAAGAACATACATATCGTGTATAAGTAGCATATTGTATTCACAAGCAACACATCATGTAATAGTATGCATAAACAATTTTAAAACTTGAGCATCCTAGTGTACCTTGCACGATATTGTCGGATGCACGTGCGTCCCATTCTGACAAGGCAAAGACCTGACCCTGGTTTGCCTTACGAAGGCGGTAGCCCTGTGAGGATCCCTACTGGGAAGTCTATCACACTGGGGGCCTGCTCCCCTAAGGTTGAACCCGTGACTGTCGGCGAGGGCAATCTCTAATCATGTGGCCTTGCTCGCCATAATGGAAACACCCGCCCAATGCTTTTCAACACTCTCCAGTTGGGTGTCTTCAGCCACAATAATTGCACTCCTCAAAAGATGAAGAGGATGCAGGCAGCACATGTCTAGTGCCCTGAGAAAAAGTGGGGTAAGGTGCCTGTGAAGTAGTCGGGCGTGGCACTGGTGGTGCAAAAGAAGGCCTCTGTGTCAATGTAGGCCTAGGAGCTGGGTATAGGGACATCTAGCCCTCTTCTCCGGTGGCCCTGCTCTACTAGACTGGCCTCGAGTCATCTCTCTCCTCTTGAAGAATTCTTCAGAATTCTTCTCAGCAAGCTTTGCCTTGCTTATAATCTCTCCCTAGGTGCTCACTTGGAACATCGAGACTCGGTCTCGAATGGTGTCCTTCAATCCCCTCTCAAACTTTCTGACTCACATATTTTTGGAAGAAATCAGCTACGGTGCGAATCGGGACAACTCCACGAATGTGGCCTCGTAATTTGCCACAGACATATCTCCCTACACTAAGGTGAGAAACTCCACCTCCTTCTATTCCCTGACAGCCATATGGAAGTACTGTTTCTAGAAGACATCCAAGAATTCCCCCATGACCATGGCACCCTGGCCCTAGAAGCATCTCTCTGCCTCAGTGTAGCCCTCCACCAATGCTCGGCCGCACCTTCCATCATGAAGGAGGTCCAGTCAACTCGCTGCTCATTCGTACAATGGAGTGCTCTGAATATCTTCTCTATTTGCATGATCCTTGCCTCTACGACCATAGGATCAGTGGTGTCGATGAAGGTAGGAGGATGCAGTCTCCTAAATGCCTCAAGTCCTGCAGTGTGATGGGCAGGAGTGGGTGTAGGTGTAAGATTAGTGGCAGCAGCAGGCCTCATTGCTAGCATTGCCAAGGTCTCTGCTATAGATGCAAAGGCCTGAGCAAAATCGGGTTGTGCATCACATGATGGAGGAGGGGATGATCCACTACTCCTGGTATGGTGTCCATGACCCCGTGAGCTACGTCTCATGACTGCATCCTGAAAACAATAGCAAAACATGAGTCTAACTTGGAAACCAACTTCATTTTGATCATAACTTCAAGATCATTCCTCATTCATAAGGCACATAATAGTAATACTTCAAGGTATACATTGCAATTGATAAGCATACAATTTGTGGTCCTAGCGTAGGATACTAAGTTCGGTTGGATTCCAACCGGTTATGGACTAAGACTAAGATTAGTCTATACTTGGAATATGACTCTTTCCTAAATCCTAACGCCTTGTGTTGATCATGGTATCGAGTACTAAATGACCCTAGGGACTCTAATGCCTAAGCTCTGCTACCACCTTTGTCGCGCCCCAAAATACCCCCTAGGAGTTCAGAGATACTTTAGGTGTGACAATACTTAACCTGACAAACCATCCTGTAAAATACACAAGGTAATATATAATGGATACATAAAGTAATGCAGAAGCTTAAATCATGTGTAGAAGTGTACTCCAAAAATTTCCTTTCTATATATATCAACTGTATTCCAAGTTTGTACATACATAACAAAAGTAAAGGTGGACATGCCTACCTATCAAAATACAAATAGAACCTCATAGTCTCTCCACTCAGTAGTAGTCTAGATAGGGCCACCTATCTAGATCTCTATCCTCCTGTGACTGCATCGAAATAGGCGGATCCCATCTTCCTCGTACTCTTCTTCAACCCATGGTTTTGGGTTGCAAATGTCAAAAGAACCCACCGACATAAATGTACAGTTGAGCATGAAATACTTAGCGAGCCAAAACTACTAGCTAACAGTGCTATCATAATCAAAATATTACATACAATTGCGTAAGGGAACATTAATCATAAAATTCTTGCTTAAAATATTGTCATGGAGAACCTTTCTTAAAACTTGTTCTTTTTGTGGAAAACACCGTCTTATGCATGCTTATGAGTCCTTAAGAATACTTGTGAGTCTTGTATTTTCTTATGTGTTCTTGTAAGCTTTTGAGTTCGCATAACTTTTCTTGTGAGCATACGAGTTCTTATGAGTTCTTCACTAGTGGCGCCCTTTGTACCATCCCACTAAACACCCACCCAAAGTAGCTTGAGAATATCAGATGGTTAGTGATGTTCCTTGGGCCATCCCACTAGCTTACGAATTCTTACAGGTTCTTCCCTAGTGGTGCCCTTCGTTCCATCCCACTCAACACCCACCCAAAGTAGCTTGGGAATATCAGATGGTTAGTGGTGTTCCTTGGGCCGTCCCACTAGCTTATGCAAGTAACATCCTAATAGCTTCAAGTCTAGCAACAGGGGCAAATGTTTCATCATAATCAATTTCCTCTTCTTGGTTGTATCATTGAGCTACTAATCTAGCTTTATTTTTAACAATGTTTCCTTCTTCATCTTTTTTATTTCTAAAAATCCATTTAATACCTATTATAGATTTGCTTTTAAGTCTAGGCACTAAATCCCATACTTGAGTTCTTCCAAATTGATTTAATTCCTCTTGCATAGCAATTTCCCATGATACATCATTAATTGATTGAAGGACATTTTTAGGTTCAATTTGAGAGAGGAATGCAAGGTTATTACAAATATGTCTTCTTATTCTTACACCTTGTTTCATATTACCAAGTATTTGATCTTTAGGATGATCCTTAATTAATTTCCATGCCTTAGGAAGTTGAATTTCATTTTCTTCTTCATTTTCAACTTCTAAGTTTTCATCATTATTATTATTATCTTGATTTTCATTCTCAGTTTTATTGATTTCTAAATTAGCAATGTCTTTAGAAATTGTTTCAATATTGTCATTTGGAACATCATCATCAATTTTCTTAGATTCAAAAGAATTTGATTCATCAAAGATAACATGCATTGATTCTTCAACTATTAGGGAAGTTTTATTAAATACCCTATAGGCTTTGCTATTTGAAGAATAACCAAGATAAATTCCTTCACTAGATTTTGGTTCAAATTTCTTTAAGCTGTGTTTGTTATTTAGAATAAAACATTTGCAACCAAACACTTTGAAATAACCAATATTAGGTGATCTACCATTCCAAAGTTCATAAGGGGTTTTATTTAATTTGTTTCTTATTGTAACCCTATTTATCACATAGCAAGATGTATTTATGGTCTCAGCCCAAAAATAATTAGGTAATTTATAGTCATTTAACATAGTCCTACCATTTCTTGCAATGACCTATTCTTTCTTTCAACTACTCCATTTTGTTGTGGAGTTCTAGGTGCAGAGAAATTATGGTTGAAACCATTATCTTCACAAAAAGATTCAAGCTCTTTATTCTTAAATTCTCTACCTCTATCACTTCTAATATTGTTAATAGAGTAACATTTTTCATTTTGAACTCTTTTACAAAAAATTTCAAATGAAACATGTACTTCACTCTTATGAGATAGAAATAACACTCAAGTGAATCTAGAATAGTCATCCACAATAACAAATGCATAGAGTTTGCTACCTAAGCTAGCAACATCATTAGGCGCAAATAAATCCATATGCAATAATTCGAGTGGCCTAGAGGTTGATATTTCTAGTTTCTTTTTTAATGAAGATTTTATTTGTTTTCCTAGTTGGTTAGTATTATATTTTGTCTTTTGAGAATTTGGTTTTCGGTAAACCTTTTACAAGATCTTTTCTAGACAATTAGATAGTAAGTTCATACTTGCATGACCTAACCTTCTATACCATAACCAAGTAGTTTCATCAATAACTGAAAAAAAATTTAGTTTTGAGAATTTAGTTCATCAAAATCAATTGTGTATACATTTTCATGTCTATGAGCAATGAACAAAGTATTAATGTTAGCTTTGTCTTTAAATATGCAAACATTTGATTTAAAAGATACATTTAATCCTTTATCACATAATTGACTAATACTAATCAAGTTATGTTCGAGACCATCAACTAACAAGACATTTTCAATTAAAGTAGTAGAATTCTTACCAACATTACCTATACCGATGATTTAAGTAACTCCAACATGTCCTCCATCTTTTGGAGTAATAGAGTTGAATAGTTTTTTTTCCATGACATGTGCCTAGAGCATCCACTATCCAAGAACCATCTTGACTTTGAGGAGTTAGATTTCAGACATACCTACAAAACAAGATTTAAGTAACTCCAACATATGTTCCTCCTGGTACCCACATAGTTTTGGTTGGAACCCAAACTGATTTTTGGATGGTCTTGGGAGGATAAGTTCCTTTAGGAACCCAAACCATGTTTGGTCCTTTATGGATGGTGTTGGGAGTGAATGATCCATTTGGGACCCAAATTTTCTTTCCATTAAAAGTAAAAAATGCATTAGATGGTGTGTTTAACACATTAGTTGATTTTGAAAAGAAGTTTTGGTACTCCTTTTGTTTTGCAAACGGGTTGTATCCAAGACCGACCTTTCCAAAGACACAACTTTGTTGGCCCAAAAGTTTTTCAAGATTCTTTTCTCCCGTAGACAAGGTGTGAGCTATTTTCATCAAATCTTTGACTTTAGCTTTAAGCTCTTCAGACTCACAAGATGATCCTTGGGATGAATTTTGAAAGTCTTTTAATTTTTCATTTAAAATATCATTTTCTGTAACGAGGTTGGTCTTTTCATTTTGTAAATCAGTTTTCACTTTTAGTAAAGTTTCATTTGAGCTTGAAAGAGAAATATTATCCTTTTAAAGTTGTTTATTCTTTGATCCTAGTTTTAGAAATTCAATGTAAAGTTCATCAAAAGCTTCTCTAATTTCTTCATAAGAAAGATTCATTTGGGGAAGAATTTACCTCTTCATTTTCAAGAGCCGTTAGGCAAAGGTTGGCAACCTCTTCATCACTTGAACTTTCATCCAACCCACTTCCTTTGGAGTCGTCCCATGTTGCCTTCATTGCCTTTTTCTTGAACCTTTGGTCTTTCTTTAGTTGAGGACACTCGGTCTTGATGTTTCACGATTTCTTACATTCATAGCAAATGATTTGCTCTTTCTTGCTTGACTCTCCTTTAGCTATTTCTTTGGAGAATTCTCTTTTGTAAGGTCTCTTCTTGAAGTTCTTCTTGTGCTTCAAGAACTTTTTGAATTTCCTTGCCATTAGAGCAATGTCATCATCTTATTCACTTTCTTCTTTCTCACTTTCTTGAGTAGTCTTCAAGGCAAGTCCCTTCTTTGCTTTCGGCTCATCTTCTTGATCCTTCATTATCACCTCATGGGTCATGAGAGATCCAAGAAGCTTATCCATTGGAAGTTTGGTCAAATCCTTAGCTTCTTGAATGACAGTGACTTAGGGACCCCAACTTTTTGGGAGTGAGCGAAGAACTTTCTTTACATTTTCTGCATTGGAATACACTTTACCAAGGGATTTTAGTCCATTCAAAATACTAGTAAAGCGAGTAAACATATCTCCTATGGATTCATCCTTTTCCATTTAAAAAAGTTCATACTTATGAACTAACATGCTTATCTTTTCTTCTTTTATTTGATTCGTGCCTTCATATGTGACTTGAAGTTTATCCCAAATCTCTTTGGCTGAATCACATCCGGAGACTCTATTAAACTCTTAGGGGCTAAGAGCACAATAAAGATTGCTAATAGCCTTAGCATTAATTTGAATGAATTTAATATCAGCATCATTCCACTTTTCTTCTACTTTTGGAATTTTAACATCATCAACCATTTTAAAGGGAAGATGTGGACCCTTGACTATAACTTTCCAACATTCGTAGTCAAGAGCTTTGATGTAATACATCATCCTAGTTTTCCAATAATTGTAGTTTTCTCCATTGAACAATGGAGGGCGGGTGGTTGATTGGCCCTCTCCTAAGGTACTAGCAAAAATGTTTGCCATTTTAGGATCTTTAACTCAAGATGGTTAGATAAAAAACAGAGTACTAGGCTCTGATACCAATTGTTGCCCAGTAAAAGGACCCTAGAGGGGGGGGGGGGTGAATAGGGTCAATGGCAATTTAAAATTTAGACTAAGAGATTTTGGGAAATTAATAATTTTACTCTACTACTACCAACACATAATCTGAACTAAATAGATAGAGAGAGAGACAAAGATACCAGAAACAAGATGTGTTATCGGGGTTCAGCAACTTGCTTACGTCCCCGCCCTTAAGCTTTCCGCATTAAGGATTTTTCACAATTCCAATATGTAGCACCCCGGACTTTTTCATCCTTAATGAATAGCACCTTCGTAGCTAATTGGCCATTTTTATAGTCTAATTAATAAATAAGGGAGAACTCGAAGATTCCGAAACGTCAGAAATGTGCGTTTTCGAAAGACGAACCCAACGCAAGTTGAATCGTCGAAATCCGACGAGCGAGTCAAAAGATATGGTCAAAACAGTCCAGACATACAGAGAACCGATCGCTCGGTCCAGTCAGCGATCGATCGGTCCATAACCGATCGATCGGTAGCTATCGCGCGGTCAGAAAGTTTGTATGGGGAAATTTTCCAGAGAGTGAGTTTTTGACCGGTCGATCGGTCATAAACACCGATCGCTCGGTAGGCAACCGATCGATCGGTCATAACCACCGATCGCTCGGTCCTCGCGTTTTACAGAATTTTCACTAAGGGCATTTTCGGCATTCGGGTGTTATACCCTTTCTTATATAGGATTGCCCGAGCCTTTAGGGCTCATTCTCAACCCTTAGAAGATTTGGGAGATTAGAAGAGAGGAGAAAGGGTTCCTAAATCTAGGGTTTCTATTTTGAAGAGGAATCAAAGGGGTTTGAGACCCTAGATCATCCTCAAGCACGTTTTCCTTCAAGATCTCGGCTCAAGCTCGTCTGGGGCTCGTGTTCCAAGCTAGGGCAGCAACTCACGGTCGTTTTGGAAAGGGGGATTTCTCCCCACTTGATCAAGGTCGGTACTTCTTACTACCCTCCTAGTTATAGCTTCTCTTTCCCTTTATTTCTTCTTGTTTTCTTTCACCTATATATGTGTTATGAGATTGGTGGTATGAATGGTGAATGGAGATGGATGTTGGCGAATGGATGCCGTGTGGATAATGTAATGAACGAATGGGAAAGGGCATTGTACTAATAATGAACATACAAGTGTGATGTGAGCATAACCCACATAGAAAAGCATGATCTAGGTTTAAGTGAATAATGAACACACCCCATGTTTGATGAAATGCCAAGGTGAACAAAATAAATGATAAATTAAGGGAACCCATGTACAATTGCTCTTGAAATTTGTTAGGGTTCATGATAGTGTGTTTCTTACATTTCTTAAAATGTGTAGATTATTAATTACTTAAATTGTTATATGCTATGCCTTGTGAATCACTCCAAATTGTCATATTTAATTCCAAATGCAAGTATGCACACGATCTCACGAGCACGCATGAAATGACGTGAATTACCGATGTTTTGAGTATGGGACGTAGAGGTGGGGCATATCCTAAGATATGTTTCACTTCGCTTTTGACAAGGGCAAGAAAATCATGCATTGCATAGGGAAAGGTCTCCCATCCCCTCGCATGACATGCATAGCATCGCATGACACGCATAGCATAGCATGGCATGACACGCATAACATAGCATCACGCATTCTGCATGGATGCTAGTTGCGACGGGCTATGAACGGCAACTAGGCATTCACATTCCGCATGGATGCTAGTTGCGACGGGCTATGAACGGCAACTAGGCATTCACATTCTGCATGGATGCTAGTTGCGACGGGCTATGAACGGCAACTAGGCATACCCATCTGCATATAGGGTACTAGTTGTGACGGACTATGAACAGCAACTAGGCATGTGAACATGTTTAAATTATGAACAAGCAAGCATGATACTCGCATGACACGCATGACATGACATGACACGCATGATATGACAAGATAAGACAACATAACAAGTTTCAAGCACGGAAATGGTATTTTCAAGTCAAGTCAAGTGCACGATGTTTTCAAGAGGTTTCATCGGCTTTCTACGAAATACAAGCATGATTATAAATTGTTTTGCTTCCTTGTATGATATAAATTGTTCATGTTCTATATATGCAACTTGCTTCCTCCTTTATGTATGCTATCCGTATGCTATGACTATTGGTTAGTGCTTAGTACCCGCTGAGTATTCCATGCTCAGCCGTACTTCTTATGTCGGCAGGTGACGGCGGAGCAGCTGCTCCATTTGATATCTGTGCTCCGAGTCCATGGGTGGAGGGGGAGTACGTCGAGGAGCCTTTTGAGGAACCTCTAGTAGAGGGTTACCATTAGGTGGTTGTAGATTCTGAGTGGATTAGCTGTGGGTGAGATGAGAGATTATATCCATGTATTTTGGCGGGTCTGTCCGCACTTTCTTCTGGTTACTTTTTGTATAAACTTGGACCATATGTATATACTTAGAGGTTTGTTAGACTTCCGCTGTGTTTTATAGTTATGTTTCCGCTATAATATCCTCTATTGTATATGCTCTGTGGGTTTTTACAGGTTGGTTTGTCAAGCAAGTCATGTAAGTCATGATTGAGTCGTCCAAGATTCACTCTAACTCCTAGGGTGGGTTTTGGGGCGCGACACAATATTCACACTCTTCTTTACGGCTCAGGAATAAATTTTTACAATCCTTTTAGTAGGCTAAGGAATAACCTTTTCAAGAGAACACATTCTCTTGGGCACAAGAAGACACTCTTCTCAAATGGTGCAAGAATCTTTGATTATTGACTTTCAGCTTTTATAGAAATTGAGTGGATTTAAAATCCGAATATGAAAGCTCCTAACTGAGCTAGATAAGAATGGAAAACAAAGCTTACAATCTCTCAAGATTGATTGGAATTGAATGCTCAAAGGATGAGGGATTGAGATTCAAGATATTCACTACAAAAACAGAGTATTGATTGCTTGAAGGTTGTGAGTGATTTATGAATGATAGTGTAGAACCCTGAATCTTCATTTCACTAAGTAGTGAATAGTATGTGAATAGTGTTCAAGGTAGTCTTGTAAACTTGTGGGTTTATGCTAATGGAAATGTTTGGATTTATTTTGCGCATGTGTTAATGGGTGTACATGGCCTAAAGGAGAGTGTGTTAAGCATAAAAGGTGTTAGAATTGGATTGGAGAAGATCCAAGTAGTAGAACAAGGGTTTTGCAGTAAAACAGGGGAGCACCGATCGCTTGGTGATAACCACCGATCGACCGATTGTTTACCGATCGCTCGGTAGCTGTCGACTGGTTAACTAATTTGTATGGAGAAAAATTCCAGAGGGGGGGTTTTTAACCGATCTCTCGGTCGAAAACACCGATCGCTTGGTAAGCCACCGATCGCTCGGTCCTGACCACCGATCGATCGGTTGTATGGAGATTTTCTTCATTAAGGGTTTCTAAGTCTTTAACCCACACCCCTTTGCTTATAAAAGGCTTGTTTCATGCCTTAGGGTTTCAGAAACCCTTAGTGCATTGTTTTGAGAGGATTTTGAGAGGAAGAAGGAGGAAGCTAGGGTTTGCTCAAAGCTTGAAGGGAGATCAAGTCTCTTCCCTCCTTTGGTGTTTTCAACCAAGAACTTGAGGTTTTCACGTGTTCCAAGCATTTGGAATCAAAGTCATTGATTTCACCAAGGTAGATACACTCTACTACCAATCTTGTGATATTACTAGTTATCACATGAGGTTCTTCTTATTCTATACTATAACTCTTGATTTGATATGGTGTGTGATGTTATATTTATACTTGGATGTAAACTACCATTATTATGCACTCCATGTGTTTGATTTAATGCCTCTAAGGGTTTTTGGTGATTAAATGTGTTATTCTCTCATATGTTCGCATGTCCCGCATGAACCGGTGTTTTTCCATGGATTTCTCAATGTTACGAAAATGGTTTTTGAATTAGTGACTTAAATGATGATTCTAAGAAACTCCATGATATTGTTTAAGATCGGTTCACAAGCTCTAAAGATCATGATACACTCACAAGAACTCCATGATAATGTCTAAGATAGTCTCACAAGCTCTAAGGATCACAAATGAAATTACTCTTAGATCGCTATGATATTGGCTCTATGGTATTGCTCTATGTCTCTACGGATCATAATTAACTCTAAGGAACTCTATGAACTCCAAGAACTCACAAGGCTATGATTATCGCATGACTCACACGGTTTTGATTTCGGATTTCATCATATGTAGTATTTCACAGTTTCCATGTTTTGATATGTTTTAAGCAATTCATTCTCCATGATTCGTATGCTCTACGCTATTATTGCTTTATTGTTAGTAGTATGTATACGCTGAGTATTCCATGCTCAGCCGATATTTTTTATCATTGGCAGGTGCCCGGGTTCTTTTCAATTTGTACGGTACGGAGCCTTGGGTAGAGGAAGATTATTACGACCCGGAGCCTTCTATGGACCACTACCAGGATGATGGCCCGTTAGATAGGCGTCATGACTTTGACTTTTGTTGACAGCCTCAGAAAGACTTGATATTTTGTTAAGTTAGAGTGGGACTTGTCCACTCCACATTTTGGATACATATACATGTGTATTTTGTTGGTTCACACTTGGACAGATAAATAAGTGTGTTTCGTTATGTGTTGGCTTCCGCTAAGATAGTTATATTTTGCTTCCACTATGTGTTTAAATCATTTTCGCTATGTATGTCTGTGTACTCTGACAGGTTTCTATGTGTGCCTTATGTATCATATATGAGGTATGATATGGCGGTCATGAGTCAAAGTATCCCTAACTCATAGGAGGTATTTTGGTTCACGACAGACTTGGTATCAGAGCTCTAGGGATTAGTGTCCCTTAGGCTAAGCGGAAGTGAGTTCTCTGAGTTGAACTTAGAACTCAGATGGACTTGTTTGTGTTAGACTTGTTACCATGACATAACCGGTATCAAGCGAATCCTTAGGTCGGTCTAGGATCCTATTCTAGGTTCTAGTTTAGGCTATGTTCTTAGTTTCATCCTAGAAAAGATAGATACCCAACACAAGGATCTTAGCTACGCTAGAAAACTCTAAGTTATAATTGTATGATTATGTGGTGTATACTTTGATGTATACTATATGCGGGTATTAGCATTTCATGTTATTGAATTGTTATATGTTGTGTGAGGGTTGGTATCCAAGTTAGACTCATGTTTTGCCAATTGATCTCAGGATTTTACATCATGAGACGCGGCAATCAGAGTCGTGGTTACCAGACTCGGAGATCTGAGGGTGAGGTTCTGAGAGAAGAGGTACCGCTTTACTTCACGAATGCTATGGATTCAATAGAAGAGACTTTGGCTTTACTAGCAGGCAGACCTATTGTGGCTACTCTTACCCCACCGACTACTCTTGTGCATCCACTGGTGCATCACACGGTGGGGCTTGAAGCTTTTTGGAGACTACAGCCTCCTACATTCTATGGTACTCTAGACCTGATGGTGGCAGAGGCATGGATTATGCAGTTAGAGAAGACCTTTTGGGCTCTCCGATGTACTAAGGAACAATGGGTTGAATGGGCTTCCTTCATGATGGAAGGTGAAGCCAAACATTGGTGGAGAGCTGCCCAAAGGCAGGGGGATGTTGCGAAGGCAGGGGAACCCTGGACATGGGCGGAGTTCCTAGACACCTTCCGTGAGCAGTATTTTTCCAGATTTATCCGGGAACAGAAGGCAAGGGAATTCATGTTCTTAGAATAGGGAACAATGAACGTAGCTGAGTATGAGGCTAATTTCACCTAGTTATCAAGATTTGCTCCGCATTTAGTTGCTACCAAAGACCTGTCGGTCAGAAAGTTTGAGATGGGATTGAAGACATTCATCCATGATAGGGTGTCCATCCTCCAAGTAGAATCCTAGAGGGAGATAGTGGGAAAGGCGAAGATCGCCGAGAAGAATACAGAGGAGTCTATCAGGAGAAGGGATGGTGGCTTCGGGACGAGCATGTTTCAGGGTCAGTCTAGTGGTTCGTTACAGTCCAAGAAGAGGACCAAGACTGCACCATATCAGTTCTCTCAACCGATGTTGGCTATAGAGCCCCGGACCTTTTCACATTTAATGCATGACACTTTCGTTTCCATTTTGCCTTTAATGAGGAATAATTAATAAATAATGAAGAAATTGGAAATTCTGAAATGTCAGAAATGTTCGTTTTTGAAGTACAAACCCAATGCAAGTTGAATCGTCAAAATCGGATGAACGAGTCAAAAGTTATGGCCAAAATAGTCTGGACCTACAGGCAACCGATCGATCGGTAGCTATCGACTAGTCAAGATTTTTGTATGGGGAAATTTTCCTGAGAGTTGATTTTTGGTCTAGAGCTCGGTCAACACACCGATCGCTCGGTAGGCAACCGATCGATCGGTCATAAACACCGATTGCTCGGTCCTCGCGTTTTACAGAATTTTCACTAAGGGCATTTTCGGCATTCGGGTGTTAAACCCTTTCTTATATTGGATCGCCTGAGCCTTTAGGGCTCATTCTCAACACTTAGAAGATTTGGGGGATTAGAAGAGAGGAGAAAGGGTTTCCTAAGCTAGGGTTTTGCTTTTGGAGAAGAATCAAAGGGGTTTTGAGACCCTAGATCAACCCCAAGCCCGTTTTCTTCAAGATCAAGGCTCAAGCACTCGTGAGGAGCATCTCCTCAAGCTAGGGCAGTACCTCACGGTCGTTTTTGGAAAGGGGTTTCTCCCCTCATTGTTCAAGGTCGGTACCTTTTGCTACCCTCCTAGTTATAGCTTCTCTTTTCCTTTATTTCTTCTTGTTTTCCTTCACTTATATATGTGTTATGAGATTGGTGGTATGAATGGTGAAAGGAGGTGAATGTTGGCGAATGGATGTCGTGTGGATGATGTGATGAATGAATGGGAAAGGGCATTGTACTAATAATGAACATACAAGTGTGATGTGAGCATAACCCACCTCGAAAAGCATGATTTAGGTTTAAATGAATAATGAATAATGAACACACCATGTTTGATGAAATGCCAAGGTGAATAAAGTGAGTTGTAAATTAGGAAATACATGCCTAATAAATTATGGATATTGCTAGGGCCTATGATAGTGTGTTTTCTTGCTTTCCCTAAAGGATGTGAATATTACATTGCTCAATCATTGATGTTATATGTGTTGTGAATTACCCAAATGTCACGTTTAAAATTAAATGCAAGTATGTACATGATTCCCACGAGCACGGCATGCATGACATGATTTATCGAGGTTTTCAAGAACATGGTTAGAGGTGGGACATATCCTACGATATGTTTTACCTCGCTTTTCACAAGAAAACACGAACCATCATTCCACGAGGGGTCTCCCCTCACTCACAGGTGCATATCATGAAGAAGGGCCTCCCTTCCCTCGCAAGTACATACATATCATGAAGAAGGGTCTCCCTTCCCTCTCAAGGCATCTCTCAAGCGCATCTCACAAGGATATCTCACAAGTGTATCTCACAAGTTACATGATCACAAGCAAGCACGCATGACATGCATGACATGACACGTACAACACGCTCGACAAGATCAAGCAAGACAAACATGACAAGCTTTCAAGTACGAAAAGATATTTCAAGCCAAGTCAAGGGCACGATGTTTTCAAGAGGTTTTATCGGCTTTCTACGAAATACAAGCATGATTATAAATTGCTTTACTTCCTTGTATGATATGAATTATTTCCGTCTAACATATATGAATTGCTCCTGATTTATGTATTGCCATTTTTATGCTATAACTGTTAGTTAGTATTTAGTACCCGCTGAGTATTTCATGCTTAGCCGTACTTCTTATGTCGGCAGGTTCTGAGGGAGCTGCTGCTCCATTTGATGTTTGTGCTCCTGGTTCATGGGTGGAAGAGGAGTACGTCGAAGAGCCTTTCGAGGAACCTCCCGTAGAAGGTTATCAATAGGTGGTGTTAGATTCTGAGTGGATTAGCTGTGGGTGAGATGAGAGATATACATTCATGTGTTTTGGCGGGTCTGTCCGCACTTTCTTTGGTTACTTTTTGTATAAACTTGGATTTGCGTATGTATATACATAGAGGTTTGGTAGACTTCCGCTGTGTTTTATGGTTATGTTTCCGCTATAATGTCCTCTATTGTATATGCTCTGGGGGTTTTGCAGGTTGGTTGTCAAGCAAGTCATGATTAGTCGTCCAAAGTTCACTCTAACTCCTAGGGTGGGTCTTGGGTCGCGACATTGGCTCAGAGGCCTCCTTTTGTGCCTCAGGCACAACACCCTACGACGTCACAGGCTACGAGGGTTACACCTCCGGCTTCCTCCACATCATAGGCATTCGAGAAGTGCGTCATCTATGGTCGTCGGCACAAGACTAGGGATTGTCGTAGATTATCAGATGGATGCTTCCACTATGGTGAGGTTGGCCACGTGATTTGGGATTGTCTACGCAAGCAGTCACAGGCTGGGCCATAGGGAGTCCAACCTCCAGGCAGGCAGACTTCACTTCAAGGGTCTTCATCTCAGGCCTCTAGATCCTTAGTGCTCAACCAGTAGCCTCGTCAGGCTAATTAAGGCAAGGTGTTTGCCATGACCGACAGAGACAGACAGGCATCTAATGATGTTGTGCAAGGTACACGCGAGTTTGATATTGTTAAAGTTCTAGAGTTGCCATGATGTGTTGTATATATATATATATATATATATGCTATGTAATGCTTATTGTTATACATGTGTCAATATGTTTAATGCAAGTAGCAGATTATAACTTGAGTAGCGATAATTCACAGGATCGTTGCTAGTAAATGAGTGTTTAGCAAGGGTGTTTATCGACACGAGGTCCACTCATTCATTCGTCTCGCCTAGTTTTGCCAAAGGCTTTACATCTGAGCCAAGTAAGCTATCTCAGGAGTTGTCCATTTCGACTCCACTGGGTAAGTCTGTGGAGGCAGATAAAGTGTATCTGGGCAGTGTTGTGCAAGTCATGCAGTATAAGTTGCCAGTCGACTTAATCATTCTGGGAGTTCAAGATTGGGATTTTGATGTTATTCTCGGCATGGATTGACTCTCAACTCACCATGGGCACGTGGCGTGTTTTGAGAAGGTGGTGAACTTTAAACCCACTGGGTTGAAGCCATTTCATTTCAGGGGACTTCAGAGGAGAGACATTGCTCATTTTACAGCTCTCAGTCTCGCGAATGTAGAAGTATGAGGCTCCACATCAATTCCGGGGGTATGTGAGTATATGGATGTTTTTCCAGAGATCTTACCAGGATTACCTCCGAATCGGGCGATTGAGCTAGCTCCAGGCACGACGCCGATTTTGAGGGCTCCGTATAGGATGGCCCCTATCGAACTTAAGGAGTTAAAGGACCAGTTGGCCTTAGCTTTATCCGGCAAAGTGTCTCACCTTGGGGAGCTCTGGTGCTCTTCGTGAAGAAGAAAGATGGGTCGATGCAGATGTGCATTGACTATAAGCAGTTGAACAAGGTCACTATTAAGAATCGTTATCCATTGCCTCAGATTGACGACTTGTTTGACCAGTTGAAGGGTGTAAAGTTTTTCTCTAAGATTGACCTTCGATCTGCTTATCATCAGTTGAAGATCAAGAAAGAAGACATTCCAAAGACGGCATTCAGAACTCGATATGGTCACTACGAGTTTTTGGTTGTCTTTTGGTCTGACTAACACGCCGGCTGCATTCACGGATCTGATGAACTGGGTGTTCTGATCATCTCTTGATCAGTGTGTGATCATATTTGTAGATGATATCCTTGTGTATTCATAGACACAGGATGATCACACGAGAGATCTCCGCTTTGTATTGCAGACTCTTCGAGAATATAGTCTGTATGCTAAGTTGAGCAAGTGCGAGTTCTGACTAGACAAGGTGTCTTTTCTTGGTCATGTGGTGTCTGCCGAGGGTATCTCAGTCGATCCTACAAAGATTGAGGCAGTGATGAATTGGGAGAGGCCGAAGAGTGTTACTGAGATTCGTAGTTTTCTTGACCTGATAGGATACTATAGGAGGTTCGTGGAAGGATTTTCTAGCTTAGCGGCACCGCTTACCTACCTTACGTGAAAGAACGCTAAGTTCACTTCGAGTGAGAAGTGCGAGGCAAGCTTCCTGGAGTTGAAGAAGAAGCTTACTACTGCCCCTATTCTCCTCTGGGAGCGGTGGTTTTGAAGTCTACATTGATGCTTCACTAGTCGAATTTGGATGTGTTCTTATGCAGCATAAGCAGGTGGTTGCCTATGCTTCCCGTCAGTTGAAGGAGCATGAGTAGAACTACCCCTTGCATGATTTAGAGCTTACCGCAGTCGTCTTTGCGCTGAAGATTTGGCATCACTACCTCTATGGGGAGAGTTCGTTGTGTTCACAGATCACAAGAGCTTGAAGTATCTCTTCTTGCAGAAAGAACTGCATATGAGGCAGTGTCGATAGATGGACTTCATGAAGGACTACGATTGTTCCATTCAGTACCATCCGGGTAAGGCGAACGTAGTAGCCGATGCTCTTAGTAGGAAACCTTACAGGGTTATGGCTCACTTTAGGGTACAAGAGTGGAAGTTATTGAATGATATGTGTAACTTAGACACTACTCTCAAGCATGCTACCTACGGGCTGGTGATGTCAAACATCTCAGTTAGGCCGCATATCTTGGAGCGGATTAGGAGTTACAGAACTCGGATGCTGATTTGCTTGCTTACCGAGACAAGTCGGTTAGTAGTGGCGGTCAGGAGTTTGCTCTGAATGGTGAAGGTGCCATCACATTCAAAGGCAGGTTGTACGTTCCCGCCGACACAATGTTGAGGGGTGACATCTTGGACGAGGCTCACCGATCCAAGTACACGGTACATCCGGGAGGTACTAAGATGCACCAGAATCTCAAGAGGCACTATAGGTGGCAAAACATGAAGAGGGAAGTCACCGAATATATTTCTAGGTGTTTGGTGTGCCAGCAGGTAAAGGCCGAGCATCAGAGGCTGGCAGGTCTTTTATAGTCTCTCCCTGTTCCGGAATGGAAATGGGAGAATATCTCAATGGATTTCATCATGGGCTTACCGCGGACAGCGAAGGGCTCCGATGCTATTTGAGTGATAGTTGACAGATTGTAGAGCCCCGGACTTTTCATGCTTGATGCTTAGCACTTTCGTAGCTAATTTGCCTTTAATGTAGTATAATTGATAAATAAGGAAGAAATTGAAAATTCCAAACGTCAGAAATGTTCCTTTTCGAAGTACGAACCCAACGCAAGTTGAATCGTCAAAATCCGACGAGCGAGTCAAAAGATATGGCCAAAACAGTTTGGACCTGCAGGCAACCGATCGCTCGGTCCATGGAGCGATCGATCGGTCCAAAACCGATCGATCGGAGGCTATTAACTAGTCGAAAAATTTGTATGGGGAAATTTTTCAGAGAGTTGATTTTTGGTCGAGAGCTCGGTCAATTCACCGATCGCTCGGTAGGCAACCGATCGATCGGTCATAAACACCGATCGCTCTGTCTTCGTGTTTTTGCAGAAATTTTAGTAGGGTGTTTCGGTCTTTTGGCGTTTCACTCCTTCCTCTTAAGGGTTGCTCGAGCCTTTAGGACTCATTTACAACACTTAGAGACATTTGAGAGTTAGAGAAAGAGGAGAGGGCGATTTCTAACCTAGGGTTTGATTTTTGAGAAGAAATCAAAGGGTTTGTGAACCCTAGATCACTCAAGCTCGTTTTTCCCTCTAGTTCTCGGTTCAAGCTCATGAGGAGCATCTTCCCCAAGTGAGGGCAACAGCTCACACACATTTGCAAAGGGGGTTTCTTCCTCATTGATCAAGGTCGGTACCTTTTGCTACCCTCCTAGTTATAGTTCTTTATTTTTCTTCCCTCATTCCTATTATCCTTTATTTTCCTTCATCTATATATGTGTTATGAGATGGGTTGTGTGGATGGTGAATGGAGATGGATGTTGGCGAATGGATGCCATGTGGATGACGTGATGAATGAAATAGGAAAGGGCATTGCACCAATAATAAACATACAAGCATGTTGTGAATATGAACCCACCTAGAAGAGCATGTGATAGGCTTAACAAATAATGTACTCACCATGTTTGATGAAATGCCAAGGTGAAAGAAATGAATTGTAATTTAAGGAAATGCATGTTTAATTAATTATGGAAATTGCTAGGACCTATGATAGTGTGCCTTCTTGTTTTCCCTAAATTACATGAATATTGAATTGCTCAAATGATTGATGTTCTATGTATTGTTAACTCTCCAAATGTCATATTTAAATTTAAATGCAAGTATGTAAACGCTTCCACGAGCACGACATGCATGACATGAATTTACCGAGGTTTTCAAGAATGAGGTTTAGAAGTGGGACATATCCTACGATATGTTTTACCTCGCTTTTCACAAGGAAACAAGAACAAATATACCACGAGGGGACTCCCCTCACTCACAAGTGCATTGCATAAAGAAGGGTCTCCCTTCCCTCTCAAGTGCATCTCATTAAGAAGGGTCTCCCTTCCCTCTCAAGTGCATTGCATAAAGAAGGGTCTCCCTTCCCTCTCAAGTGCATCTCACAAGGATATCTCACAAGTGTACCTCACAAGTTACATGATCACAAGCAAGCACGCATGATACGCATGGCATGGCATGATACGCTCGACAAGATCAAGCAAGACAAACATGACAAGCTTTCAAGTACGAAAAGGATATTTCAAGTCAAGTCAAGCACACAATGATTTCAAGAGGTTTTATCGGCTTTTTACGAAATGCAAGCATGATTATAAATTGCTTTACTTCCTTGTATGACATGAATTGTTCCCGTTTAACATATATGAATTGCTCCTGATTTATGTATTGCCATTTTTATGCTATGACCGTTGGTTAGTATTTGGTACCCGCTGAGTATTCCATGCTCAGCTGTACTTCTTATGTCGGCAGGTGATAGCGGAGTGGCTGCTCCTTTTGATGTCTGTGCTCCGAGCCCATGGGTGGAGGAGGAGTACGTTGAGGAACCTTTAGAGGAACCTCCGGTCGAGGGTTACTATTAGATGGTAGTAGATTCTGAGTGATGTAGCTGTAGGTGAGTTGAGAGAGATATATCCATGTATTTTGGCGGGCATGTCCGCACTTTCTTTTGGTTTCCTTTCTGTATAAACTTGGATTTACGTATGTATATACATAGAGGTTTGGTCGACTTCCGTTGTACCATGTTAGAGTATGTTTCCGCTATTTTATCCTCTATTGTATATGCTCTGTGGGTCTTGCAGGTTGGTTTGTCAAGTAAGTCATGCAAGTCATGATTAGTCGTCCAAGATTCACTCTAATTCCTAGGGTGGGTCTCGGGTCGCGACACAGATTGACAAAGTCTGCACACTTTCTTCCATACCGGACTACTTTCAGTTCAAATCAGTTGGTAGCCTTGTATGTTAAGGAGGTGGTTCGTCTGCACAGGGTGCCGGTTTCCATTGTGTCTGATAGAGACCCTAGGTTTACTTCCAGGTTCTGAAAAACTTTTCAGGATGCTATGGGTTCTCGTTTAGATTTCAGCACCGACTTTCATCCTCAAACTGATGGGCAGACTGAATGAGTGAATCAGGTTGTGGAGGATATGCTACGAGCTTGCATGTTGGACTTTCAGGGCAGTTGGGAGGAACACTTGCTGTTTGCTGAGTTTTCGTACAACAACAGTTACCAGGTAAGTATCCAAATGGTGCCTTTTGAAGCCTTATACGGTTGCAGTTGTAGATCTCCTCTATACTGGGATGAAGTTGGTGAGAGAAAGGTACTGGGTCCTGAATTGATTGAGTGGACCGTAGAAAGGGTCAAAATCATCAGGGAGTGATTGAAAACTGCTCAGGATAAGCAGAAGAGGTATGCGGACACTCACCGCAGAGATTTAGAATTCTAAGTTGGGGATCGGGTTTTTGTGAAGATTTCGTCGAGCCGGGGAATCATGAGGTTCGGGAAGAAAGGAAAGCTCAGCCCTAGGTACGTGGGGCCATTTGAGATCATCACTAGGGTTGGTGAGGTTGCTTACAGGGTATCCCTACTGCCTCACCTGGCAGCGGTCCATAATGTATGTCACGTTTCCATGATTAGGAAATACATTCTGGATCCGTCCCACGCCATTGCTCTTGTTCCTATGGAGATTCAAGAGGATCTCACCTTGGTTGAACAACTAGTTCAGATCTTGGATCGTCGAGATCAAGTCTTGCGTACCAAGACTATCCTGTTAGTCCTGGTGAAGTGGCAGCATCATTCAAACAAAGAGGCTACATGGGAGCGTGAAAGCTGAAGTGAAGGAAAAGTACCCTCACTTGTTTGTGTAGTTCCCTTCGTTGGATTTTTGTATTTTGTTCTTGTTATGTTTCTTTTGGCGTGGTTCCAATTTCGAGGACGAAATTCTTATAAGAGGGGGAGAATGTAGAACCCCGAATCTTCATTTCACTAAGTAGTGAATAGTGTGTGAATAGTGTTCAAGGTAGTCTTGTAAACTTGTGGGTTTATGCTAATGGAAATGTTTTGATTTATAGTGCACATGTGTTAATGGGTGTACATGGCCTGAAGGAGTGTGTGTTAAGCATAAAAGGTGTTAGAATTGGATTGGAGAAGATCCAAGTAGTAGGACAAGGGTTTTGTAGCAAAACAGGGGAGCACCGATTGCTCGGTGATAACCACTGATCGACCGGTCATCTACTGAACGCTCGATAGCTGTCGACTGGTTAACTAATTTGTATGGGGAAAAATTCCATAGGGGATGTTTTCAACCGGTCTCTCGGTCGAAAACGCCGATTGCTCGGTAAGCCACCGATCGCTCGATCCTGACCACCGATTGATCGGTTGTACGCAGAATTTCTTCATTAAGTGTTTTTAAGTCTTTAACCCACACCCCTTTGCCTATAAAAGGCTTGTTTCATGCATTAGGCTTCAGAACCCTTAGTGCATTGTTTTGAGAGGATTTTGAGAGGAAGAAGAAGGAGGAAGCTAGGGTTTGCTCAAAGCTTGAAGGGAGATCAAGTCTCTTCCCTCCTTTGGTGTTTTCAAGAAAGAACTTGAGGTTTTCATTTGTTCCAAGCATTTGGAATCAAAGTCATTGATTTCACCAAGGTAGATACACTCTACTACCAATCTTGTGATATTACTAATTACCACATGAGATTCTTCTTATTCTAAACTATAACTCTTGATTTGATATGGTGTGTGATGTTATTTTTATACTTGGATGTAAACTACCATTATTATGCACTCCTTGTTGGCTTTCGTGAGAAGTATTTTCCCAGATTTATCTGGGAACAGAAGGCAAGGGAATTCATGCTCTTAGAGTAGGGAGCGATGAACGTAGCCGAGTACGAGGCTAAGTTCACCGAGTTATCAAGATTTGCTTTGTATTTGGTTGCTGCCAAAGACCTGTGGGTCAGAAAGTTTGAGATGGGATTGAAGGCATTCGTTCTTGATAGGGTGTCCATCCTCCAAGTAGAATCCTGGAGGGAGATAGCTGGAAAGGCGAAGATCGTCGAGAACAATGCAGAGGAGTCTATTAGGAGAAAGGATAGTGGCTTCGGGAGGAGCATGTTCCGGGGTCACTCTAGTGGTTCGTCACAGTCCGAGAAGAGGACCAGGACTGCACCATATTAATTCTCTTAGCCGATGTCGGCTCAGAGGCCTCCTTTGTGCCTCAGGCACCTCGCCCTACGATGTCACAGGCCACGAGGGTTACACCTTCGGCTTCCTCCACATCATAGGCTTCTAAGGAGTGCGCCATATGTGGTCATCGACACAAGATTGGCGATTAACGTAGATTATCAGGTGGATGCTTCCACTGTGGTGAGGTTGGCCACGTGATTTGGGATTGTCCACACAAGTAGTCACAAGCTGGGCCACAGGGAGTCCAACCTCTAGACAGGTTGACTTTGCTTCAGGGGTCTTCATCTCAGGCCTCTAGATCCTTACCGCTCAACCAGCAGCCTCATCAGGCTAATTAGGGCAGGGTGTTTGCCATGGCCGATAGATCCGTACCGGCATCTGGTGACGTTGTGCAAGGTACGCGCGAGTTTGATATTGTTAAAGTTCTAGAGTTTCCATGATGTGTTATATATATATATATATATGCTATGTAATGCTTATTGTTATGCGTGTGTCAATATGTATTATGGAAGTAGCAGATTATAACTTGAGTAGCGATAATTCACAGGATCGTTGCTAGTAAATGAGTGTTTAGCAAGGGTGTTGATCGACATGGGATCCACTCATTCATTCGTCTCGCCTTGTTTTGTCTAAGGCTTTATGTCCGAGCCAAGTAAGCTATCTCGGGAGTTGTCCATTTCGACTCCACTGGGTAAGTCTATGGAGGCAGATAAAGTGTATCTGGGTGGGGTTGTACAAGTCATGCAGCATGTAGAAGTACGAGATTTCGATGTTATTCTAGGCATGGATTGGCTCTCAGTTCACCATAGGCACGTGGCGTGTTTTGAGGAGGTGGTGAACTTTAAACCCGCTGGGTTGAAGCCGTTTCATTTCAGGGGACTTCAGAGGAGAGACATTGCTCATTTTGCAGCTCTCAGTCTCAAAAATATAGAAGTACGAGACTCCACATCCATTCCAGTGGTATGTGAGTATATGGATGTTTTTCTGGAGATCCTACCGGGATTACCTCCTGAGCGGGTAAGGCAACGTGGTAAGCTACCTCACTGACTCTAGTGATGATCTCGAACGGACCCACATATCTCGGGCTTAGCTTGCCTCTCTTGTCGAATCTCATAACACCCTTGATCGGTGAAATCTTGACAAAAACCAAGTCGCCCAATCGAAATTCAAGATCTCTTATTCGGCTGTCGGTGTAGCTCTTCTGTCGATCCTGTGTGGTCTGCTCAATCAATTCTAGGCCCAAAACCTTTCTTTCCCCAACTTCATTCCAATACAACGGGGATCTACAACTTCTTCCGTATAAAGCCTCAAAAGGCGCCATCTGTATGCTTGCCTGATAACTGTTATTATAAGCAAACTCTACTAAAGGCAAGTGATCTTCCCAACTTCCTTTAAAATCTAGCATACAAGCTCGGAGCATGTCTTCTATCACCTAATTCACTCTCTCGGTTTGCCCATCGGTCTGTGGGTGGAAAGCTGTGCTAAAGTCCAGTTAGGAACCCATGACACTCTGAAAGCTCTTCCAGAACCTGGAAGTAAATCTAGGGTCTCTGTTTGACATGATACTCACCGGTAACCCCGTGCAATCGGACTATTTCCTTGATGTACAGTGCCGCCAACTGATTTGAATTAAATGTAGTCAGGTATGGCAAGAAATATGCGGACTTCGTCAGTCTGTCGACCACAACCTATATAGCATCAAAGTTTCTAGCCGTCTTCGGCAACCCCACAATGAAGTCCATAGAGATATGTTCTCATTTACACTCAGGAATAGGGAGAGACTGTAAAAGTCCTACCGGTCTCCTGTGCTCGGCTTTGACTTGCTGGCACACCAAGCATTTAGACACATATTTGGCCACTTCTCTTTTCATGTTTCGCCACCAAAAGTGCCCTTTCAAGTTTCTATATATTTTGGTTTCCCCGGGGTGAACTGTATACTTGGACTGGGGGGCTTCATCTAAAATCTCCCTCTGGAGATCTACATTGGCCGGACATACAGAGCCTACCCTTGAACGAGATCACCCCATTACCATTCGTGGTGAAATCCTCGCTTCCTTTGCTAACCGCTTTGTCATGGAAAGCGATCAACTCGGCATCCACTATGCAACCTTTGGATCCAATCTATGATGCACGGCTTCACCGTGATATTTGCCATCAATGGCCCATGCGTAGGTGGGTTGAACCAACTGTCAAGGTTGGAAACATCCTCCAACAACCTCCACTCCTTTAGCATCATGTGCGTCAAAAGTCCAGTAGGCTTCCGGCTATGAGCATCAACTACAACATTCACTTTCCCTAGATGGTATTGAATGGAGTACTCATAGTCCTTCGAAAATTCCACCCATCTTCTTTGCCTCAAATTCAGCTCCTTCTAGGAAAACAAATACTTTAAACTCTTGTGATCGGTGAACACCTCAAACTGTTCCCCATAGAGATTGTAAGCACCCTAATTTTGCACCCCTTTAGTGTCTTTGTATACTCTTAAAAACCCTTTAAAAAACCCTCTTTTAAAACCTTTTTTCCACGTGCTTCGATTTCCAAAAATGCCCCTTAGGTAAAAAATGATCAAAATGCCCCTAGGGTGAAAAATGACCAAAATACCCCTGAAAAAGTGCTAAAATTTTTTCATTTTCTCTAAAATTATTTTACAAATTTTTTGAAGAATTTTGGCTATTTTTGGAATTAAATTGGACTTAAAAAGGTAGAAAATGACCGAAATGCTCCTAGAGTGTAAAATGACCAAAATGCCCTTGAAAAGTACTAAAACATTCACATTTTGTCTAAAATATTTTTCTGGATTTTATCAGTTCAATTTTGACTATTTTTGGGGTCAAAACATGCTTAAAACGCAAGAATCAGTTTTCAACCATTTGGAGCGCGACACGTGGCACCTAAAAAACAAAAAAAATTGATTTTTGAGCCCCTAAAGGGGGGCGCTACTTCAGGTAGTGCCCAGCCCATTTTGGGCCCCCATTAGACTGGTCCAGGCCGTGTCGGCAGATTTTAAAAAAATATCAGTGGGGGGGGGGGGGGGGGGGGCTCTTTTAAACAGCGCCCACCCCAAGTGGCACCCTTTTACCGCCTTACTGTTCATTGCCACCTCACTTTTTGGGGGTTTTATCCAATAGGGGCGCTACTTGAAGTAGCGCCCCCCCCCCCCCATTTTGAAAAACTATAAATACCCCCACCCCCTTCCTTCATTCTCATTCCATTCCACTTGCTCTCTTCTCTCCTCTTTCGAAAATCCCTCTTTAGCGTCGGCGATCCCGGGAATTCGATTTCGAAGAATCATTTTCGGGAGCACTTATTTTAGAGACCCTTTTGGGTTTGCCAGAAGGTAAAATATCACCAAACTCTAATGTTTGCTTTGTCTTTTATTAGTTTTAATTATTTATTATTTTTTTAATACTTAGACTGCTTACTTTATCGAACCCCTGCCCAGTTGTACTTAAACTTAGCCTACCCTGTCGAACCTTTGCCCGAACTTCGGTTCAAAACTAGCTCTGTCTAGTCGAACCTCTGCCTAAATCCCGATTCAAATATAGCCTTGCCTAGTCGAATCCCTGCCCAAATCCCAGATCAAATATAGCATACCCTATCGAACCTCTGGCTGAACTTCGGTTCAAAATTAACTCTGTCTAGTCGAACCTTTGCCCAAATCCCCGTTCAAAACTAGCCTGCTTAGTCGAACCTCTGCCCAAATCCCGATTCAAATATAGCCTTGCCTAGTCGAACCCCTGCCCAAATCCCAGATCAAATATAGCATACCCTAGTCGAACCTCTACCCGAACTTCGGTTCAAACCTGAACTGCCCTAGTCGAACCTCTGCCCGAACTCCGGTTCAAACCTAGCCTACCCTAGTCGAACCTCTGCCCGAACTCCATTTCGAACCTTCGCCCAAACTTCCGTTCAAACCTAGCTAAATCTTAGCTTAACCCTAGTTAAACCCTACCTAGTCAAAACCCCTGTCAGAGCCTCGATTCAAACCCTGTTCAAATACCCACCTCGCTAGGCTCCTCGACATGAGCTTAAACTGTCCCATCGCTCCTCAGCATGAGCATAAAAGGTCATTTCGTTCCAAAATGAGCGTAACCAATCAAATCAAATCAAACCATCAATCAATCAAATCAACCATTCAATCAAATCAAACCATCAACTACCATCCGGAACTACGTGCGGCTTGATTCCACTGATAGTGGATACGTAGGCAACCCTGATCGGGTTCAGCTCCTCTAGGATAGAATCTCTATTCCATTCTTATTTTGTCTATCTTAATTCATTTATTTCTGTTAACAATACATTGCTCAACATATAGATTAAATTTCAAGCTTCTCTTATGGTTTCCCCACTTTGATTTAGACTCAGGGAGTAAGTAACCATCTTCGGATGAGAGTTTAGGGGTGCCTAACACTTTCCCCTAACTCAGATAAATCCCTTACCCTGACCTCTGACTTCCAGACCATGCCTTATCCAACCTTTTCAAGGATCTATTTCCCTCAAAATTAGATAGGTGGCGACTCTCAACCCAATTACAATTTATCGTTGATTCTTCATCGGGATCTATCCTGATCGGGAATAGGGGTGAAAATTAAGGTACTGACAGCTGGCGACTTTGCTGGGGACTCTGGTTTTACAGACCAGTGTTCAAGCCAAAACCTGAGTTTTAATCAAATGTTGGAAACCACATTAGAAGCATTCAAATTCATCTATATGCTGTGAATTTTTCATTATTATTTGAACATCAGACATTTGTTTGCAAAACTTAGCAACATGCCTAGGATTCTATTTTTTATTCATATCTGATTCTGATTAATGCATTCATATCCATTTCATAATAGAATAAAAACCCTTCACCTATCTAGTTGGATCCAGTAAGCTTACAATCGAGGGATAATTATCCCCGATACTGGAGCCCAAAGATCTGTGGAAAGTATTGGTTGTAGACCGAGAGATGGTTATCTCCGGTAAACGCGACTAGTCTTTCCCGCTTGCACCAATCGTCCCTTTTTAGGTATGTTCTATACTGGGGAGTCGTATATACGGTCAAGTGCTCCTCAAATTTTTAGACAAAACCCTACATACACCAGCATAAGCATGTAGACTATGAATCTCTGTTTGGGCATAATCCAAGAACTACCCGTCAGGAGGGATAACCTTATCCCTATTTTGTTCTAGGTTTAAGCTGCTCCTGCATCTTTGTTCGGGTATAGGGATAATTGTATCCCTATACCCAACCTTTCCGTAGCTTTGTATGACCTTGATTCCTAGATAGGTCTGACCCTAATGCATTCTTTAGCCAACATCGTGTGAGGTCTAATAACCTAGGCTCTAAATAAATCATAACTCATTGATTTATTTTGATCTTAACACAACGGGCTCAGGATCCCTACAACCCAGATCAATGAAATGGATTCCTATCCACTCATCCCGTTGAGTCACACATGTTGAGTTGACTCACCCTTGTCTGAGTATCATAACTCAGTCGTTTTAGTTCATTTCATAAATGATTCTTTTCAATTCAATTCAAAATTTATAAATGATTCAATTCATTCAATTCAATTCATAAGGTCCAAGTTCAAAAATAATTCAATTCATCTTGTTCATATCATCATCCGCATTCTATTAAACATCATCGTCATCACATAAGTCAGGTTTTGTCATCATCTACCTCATTCATTTCATCTCCAATTGTAGTACATTCATGAGTCGGAGATTTACTCGTTCTATGACTAAAGTACTTGCCCTTGCACAAGCAGAGCAAGAGAAAGAGTACCTCAAAGATTTACCGCTAGCACTCTCAGAGATGGAGCACGAAGAAGCACCAGCTGACATGTCCACCGTGCAAGCTTTGGATAATGCACCCGAAATTTATGAAATCAAGGGCTCAATCACTGCAATCTTTGAATCCCTGAAAAGTCTTACCATGGCACAGGCGTCTAACCAACCCATACTTCAACCAGGACCTTCATCTGTTGAAGAACCTACCAGATCATCCCCCAATCCTCAACCCACTGATGAAGACCAACCTGCTGATAAAGTAAACCAAGCCTCACCAGATCAACCAAACTCGCTCCCCCAGAGATAACACTATTCATAAAGAAGCAACAAAAGCAAATAGAAGGAGTCCAAGAGCAGCTCAGGCAGATACAGAAGGGAAAAATAGTCCAGGGAAATGATTTCTCAGATTTGACATTCTGTACTGGGGCAGCAGTGTCTGAAAAGTTTAAAGTCCCAGTCTTTGAGAAATATGATGGTAAGGGATGTCCTCGTACTCACCTCAGGCTCTACTACGGAGACATGCTTGGTCATGGTGGAAACCCTGCATTACTAGTCCAATGCTTTCAGAAGAGTTTGATTGGTCCATTTTTGAGATGGTTCACGTCACTGGATTTAGAAAGGATCAAGACATAGAAGGACCTGACAACTGCATTTGTTGAACATTACTCTTTCAATATCGAGTATGCAGCCCGATGGAGGGAGATGGCCACCACAGAATGAGAATTTCCCTACCCAACGACGAGCTAATAGACACATTTCTCAAGACTCTGAAGCAACCTTACTCTACCTTGCTCGCTGCAGTTCAGACCTCAGATTTTGCAATAGTAGCCTGAAGTGGGGCCTGTATTGAAGCATCCATCTGGTCTGGGTCTATACATTCTGCATTATACCAAGAGTCAGCACAAGCTGAGGGCAGCAACAACAACAGGCCTGGAGGGAGACGTGATCCTAAGAAGAGAGAAACAGATGTCCAAATGGTGACACCTGTAGCACCAGTCTGAGTTCCTATCCTTGGGGCACCAGTACCACAGGCCCCTAATCAACATCAAGTTCAGTAGCCAGTTCAATCCCAGTACCAAGCCTAAGGTCAAAGGCAGCAGCGCGGGCTGATCAGGCAATTTACCCGTCTCCCCTACACACTTAGTCAGGTCAATCCATTCCTTATTCAAAGAAAGCTAGTTGAACCCATAGCTCCAACTGCCATACCTAACCCAGTACCCCAGTATATCTGCATGGATCAGCATTGTGACTTTCATCAAGGACCAGGGCATATAACCGTCCGTTGTCGAGCATTACAGCATTCAATTCAAGATCTACTTGACTAGGGAAAGGTTTAGTTAGCTCCCGGCAATACCAATATCCTTAAAGCCGCTATGCCACCACATAATAACCAAGCTAACCACATCCAGCCCGCCCAACCCATACAACCGGTCATGCCTGTGCCATTCTGATAGTCACTGGGAATGAAGTATCTTGTGGCAGAGAGCCAGAGAAAGAATGCTTCTGAAGGGATCGATAGAGATCAAGCCGGTCAAAGTCTGTTTTTTTGTTAAGTCTTTTTGGTATCGGTCAGTGGCCCATAGTCTGGTCTATGTAAAGTTTGTCTTTTGTAGTCAAACATGTTATGCTTACTTCTCATATTCAACAAAATAAAATTTTTTGAAAGAAGTCTCATTTTTGTTATGTCTAAATTTGGCCCATGATGATCTAGCACTTGTTAGAAGCTCTAGTAACCTGAGGCTACCTAAAAGAAAAAAATTGTTTTCTTTTCTCGTGCTAACTAAGCTTGCTGGTTTAAAAAGGGCTCGCCTAAATCATGATTAAACCACTTTATTCTGAGAATACCCAAGGGCAGCATATGTCAATGAGCAAGAAGAGGAATTTCCAAAAGAAATCCTCAACCTCATAGAACCAAGGCAAGAAAGAAACGAAACTCAGTAATGACCTTAAGTATGCAAAAATTGGAACCTTGCTACGCTAGGG
This sequence comes from Tetracentron sinense, assembly GCA_015143295.1. Lineage (NCBI taxonomy): Eukaryota > Viridiplantae > Streptophyta > Magnoliopsida > Trochodendrales > Trochodendraceae > Tetracentron > Tetracentron sinense. Next base: position 17,826,008 of record CM026554.1, read on the forward strand.
CAGAGGGAAAATCAGAGATTTCTTCAAAAAAGGCCTCGCACAGTTTATCAGACCAGTGTCAAGATTTCAAACTGCAAATCATTCATACAGAATAAAGTGCACAGAGCATGCATCATCCATACTAAGGTGGTATACAAGACAGGCGCAGAACAATATATGAAGCACACAACAAAGAGATTGACCAAGAACCTTATCTACATTGAAGCATCACACTGAGGGGCAACATCAATCCATTGTCGAAGACCCATACGGTCAGAAACAGATTTCCCAAGAGTATTCATCAACACAGCCGTATGGAGAATGAAGACCTCCCAGAACCAATCAACATAGATCAAGTCAAAAGATGTCACGCTTAAGATCTTGTCAGGAAACTGGCTGTACTCTCATTCGCTATACGAAATGAAAGGAGGCCATGTTTGGCACCCTATTTCTCCCTACCCATATATCCAATCAATTTCATATCAACAAAATCCGCTAGTTAGCCCTTTGAGCCTAATAGCATTTCTTTCTTAAAATACATCTACCAGGACACCCCTATCAAAGCGTCATTGTAGGCCTAAGGGCCCGAACTACAACATGACTTGATCCTGAAAAGGGTACGTAGGCAGCCTGAAAATCAGGTGCGGTTAAATCAATCAATTGAGCACATTAGCCTCTTCAAAAAGTAAAGAGCAAAAGGGAAATCAAATCTCATAAGAAAAGAAAATCAAAGGAAAAAAGAAGAGGAAAGCTCAACAAAAAAAAAGAAGCAAAAGCTCAAAAGAGGTGCTCGAGCAAGCAAAGCTCAAGAGAAGAAAGGGTGTTCCCAAAAATTTGACCCCTAAGCCTATGTTTCATCCTATCTTAAGTCCTCCCAGATCCCTCAGAGACTAAGAGTATAGGTAGATTGATAGGCAAGTATCCGAAAGCAACATATCAAATCCATCAAGGTAATGACGGGGGAAGACATTGTAGCTCAACTCAAAAGTTGTAGGTCCAGTCAAAACCAGAAATGGCATTGAGGTGCAAAAATAATGCTAGCCCAGCTCTAGTATAGCTACTAGGGGCAAAAAAAGAAACAAATTATCTACTTTGCAGGCATGAGTGAAAACTGAAAATGGCCTCATTGCCCAAAAACTATGCGATCCCCATGACTTGGTTATTCCAAGGGTAAAAAAGTGAAAAAGTTGAATTCTGGTTCGATGGCAAAAGATTGACAGAAGAAAACTGTGACTCCCAAGCAACACATCTCTACAAGCTCAAATTGAAGAAAATCAATGTCATGATGATCCAATGCCCTTAGGTCCAAGTAAGACTCGATTTAGCATGCGACAAGGTCAGAACTGAGTAACTATCTCCCTTCGCTTTGGCTCAAAAGGTTAAGATTGCTCATTGTTATATCCTGCTCTAGAGGGGCAAGAGATCCACAAATTCCAGCTAACGTAGGCCCTTTCATAAACTAGCAAGCAAAGAAAGCATACACCTTTTTCAAACATTGAATTCAAAATTTTCAAAAATTGTTTTCAAAACTCAAAATTTTCAAAAGCAAGTCTTCTTCAAGAGTCATAGGGTAGCATGGCTTGGTCAAAGATTGATCTCCTTTCAACAATTCTCTGAAGAGCAGCAGAGAAAGCAAGCGAGCAACTACAAGCCAGGAGCAAGTGCGAAATCAGAGCTCCATTTAGCGAGTTATCTCTTTGCTCCTTGCATTATCATACCATCTCATCTTTAATCATTCTAGGTATGTCACTATTCATTAAATGCATCATCATGCATCTCATGTCTCATCTCCTTGTATAATAGGCACATCACATACCTGTATATAGGTATCCACATTGCTCACACACCTATATAGGTAGCTGCACTTTACACACACACTTCACAATCACTCATGCAATTAACTGCACTGTACACATACTCACACTTAGCGGCACTTTCTATGCACATTCACACAGTTAGTTGCACTATACACATGTACCCATGTACCTATCCACTCACATACCTCGATGTCCTTCTTGTGCATCTTATTTGGTGTCATCTTCACTCTTCATGCATCCGGTCTGATGATTTCCTTTTGACATCGCATCTGATGTCACCCTTCGTGCGTCTCGTCTGATGCATTCCTTTTGACATCTCGTCTGATGTCACCCTCTTCATGCATCTCGTCTGATGCATTCCTTTTGACATCTCGTCTGATGTCACCCTTCGTGCATCTCGTCTGATGCATTCCTTTTGACATCTTGTTTAATGTCACCCTTCGTGCATCTCGTCTGATGCATTCCTTTTGACATCTCGTCTAATGTCACTCTTCGTGCATCTCGTCTGATGCTTCAATCTGACATCTCATCTGATGTCACTGTCATCTTTTCTGACATCTCGTTTGATGTCACTGTCACCTTTTCTGACATCTCGTCTGATGTCATCTCCTTGTGTATCTCATCTGATGTCACTGACATCTTTTTTGACATCTCATCTGATGTCATCTCCTTGTGTAGATGTTGCATCTTCAGAGTTTGCTTTGAGCCCTCCTATGATGAGGTTAAACCTACAAGTCTGTTTTGAGCCCTCCTATGATGAGGTTAAACCCATGTAGAGTCTACTTTGAGCCCTCCCGTGTTGAGGCTAAATTCGTATTTACATAATCTGTTTTCCCTATCTCAGATGTTTCGTCACTAAGCACGAACCATCCATTTCCCAATCTATCACTGTCGCCTCTTGACTGAGTCGTAATTTCATCACTAAGCATGAATCATTCCTCCCTCCTTTTCATTTTTCCTCCAAAATAAGGCAAAAACTATTTGTCCCATATCTTGGATGTTTCATCACTGAGCATGAACCATACCTTCCTTCCATTTATACCTCGTCTACCGAACAAGTTCTCTAATCAATCTCATCCTCTAGGATCCCATTTGTGTTAAGCAGTCTAAGCATCAGTTAACTTTTCATTTTAACTCTTTTGTCTTCAAATTCACAAGTTTTTAGCACGTGCAAAATTGAGGTCTTATAGTCTTTGTCGTTCACGTGCCCGCACCCTCTGACAAATGGGGGCAACTGTAAGCACCCCAATTTTGCACCCCTTTAGTGTTTTTGTATACTCTTAAAAACCCTTTTAAGAAACCCTCTTTCCACGTGCTTCGATTTTCAAAAACACCCCTCAGGTAAAAAATGACCAAAATGCCCCTAGGGTAAAAAAATAACCAAAATACCCTTCAAAAAGTGCTAAAAAGTTTTCATTTTGTCTAAAATTATTTTACAAATTTTTTGATGAATTTTGGCTATTTTTGGAATTAAATTGGACTTAAAGTACTGAAAAATTCACATTTTGTCTAAAATATTTTTCTGGATTTTATCAATTCAATTTTGACTATTTTCAGTGTTAAAACATGCTTAAAATGCAAGAATCAGTTTTCAACCATTTGGAGTGCGACACGTGGCATCTAAAAAACAAAAAAAATTGATTTTTGAGCCCCTAAAGGGGGCCGCTACTTGCTACTTCAAGTAGTGCCCAGCCCTTTTTGGGCCCCCGTCCGACCGGTTCAGGCCGTGTAGGCAGATTTTAAAAAAATATCAGTGGGGGGGTGCTACTTCAAACAACGCCCACCCCAGGTGGCACCCTTTTACCGCCTTACTGTTCATTGCAGCCTCACTATTCGGGGGTTTTATCCAATAGGGGCGCTACTTGAAGTAGCGCTCCCCCATTTTGAAAAAACTATAAATACCCCCCACCTCTTCCTTAATTCTCATTCCATTCCACTTGCTCTCTTCTCTCTCCTCTTTCGAAAATCCCTCTTTAGTGTCGGCGATCGCGGGAATTCGATTTTGAAGAATCATTCTCGGGAGTACTTATTTTAGAGACCCTTTTGGGTTTTTCAGAAGGTAAAATATCGCCAAACTCTGACGTTTGCTTTGTCTTTTATTAGTTTTAATTATTTATTATTATTTTAATACTTAGACTACTTACCTTGTTGAACCTCTGCCTAGTTGTACTTAAACTTAGCCTACCCTATTGAACTTCTGCCCGAACTTTGGTTCAAAACTAGCTCTGTCTAGTTGAACCTCTGCCTAAATCTCGATTCAAATATAGCCTTGCCTAGTCGAACCCCTGCCCAAATCCCAGATCAAATATAGCATACCCTGTCGAACCTCTGCCCGAACTTCGGTTCAAAATTAGCTCTGTCTAGTCAAACCTCTACCCAAATCCTGATTCAAAACTAGCCCGCCTAGTCGAACCTCTGCCCAAATGTAGAGCCCCAGAACTTTTTTTCATGTATTGGAAATCGTGCCAAGGCATTATGACTTTGTAATCCTCCTATTTCGATGAAATGAGAAAATTTAAGGAACTCTAAGTGTTAAGAAGTAGTATTCCTAAGTCGGATATGTCGAAAACCCGAGTTACTGAATCTCATTTGCGGATCAGTTAACTTTAGGAGCAATTTGGTCAATACATAAAGAAGAAATTAGAAATTCTAAAATCCTAGAAATGGTCCCCTTCGAAAGACGAATCCAATGCAAGTTGAATCATCAAAATCGGACAAACGAGTCAAAAGTTATGGCCGAATTACCAAAGTAGGGAAAAATAGGAGAAAACAACAAAATCTGGAGGGTGCTATTGATCGGAAGTCAGGTGCGATCGATCGCATGTAGGCGAAATGGGTCCCAAACTCTCTGGACCATATACGATGGATGGGTCCCCAGGTGTGACAGATCGTAGAGATCTGCGATCGATCGCAAGAGTGTGCAATCGATCGCATACAGGGGGAAATCAAACCAACGTGTTCGGGTGCAGGTGCGATAGATCGCATCAATGTGCGATCGATTGCACTATCTCGTGATCGATCACAGCTAAGTGTGCGATCGATCGCACGTGGTTAATGCCGGATTTGAGGGTCTTAAACCCTTTTCTTGTTTAAGGATCCTCATTTGGGGCTTTTCTAACCTAGAGAAGAGAAAGATGGGAGACAGAGGAAGAGAGGAGATTTGGAAAATCCTCCAAGGTGGTTTTGATTGGAGATCAAAGGAGGTTCATGCTTGAAGGTTTGCAAGCAAGGGCCTTCCCTAAAGCAACTAAAGCTGTAGCACCCAGGACTTTTCCGTACTTAATGAATAGCACCTTTATAACTAATTGGCCTTTCACATAGTCTAATTAATAAATGAGGGAGAAATTGAAGATTCTGAAATAACAGAAATGTTCCTTTTCGAAAGACGAATCCAACGCAAGTTGAATCGTCAAAATCCGACAAACGGGTCAAAAGTTATGCCCGAAACAGTAAAAGGGGTCAAAAATCTATAGAACACCGATCTCTAGGGATCGATCGGTTCACAACCGATCGCTCGGTCATTATTAGCGATCGATTGGTCCACAACCGATCGATCGGTAGCTATCGACTGGTTAACTTTTTTGTATGGGGAATTTTTTCAGAGAGGATGTTTTTGACCGATCGCTCGGCCAAGAACACCGGTCGCTCAGTAGGCGACCGATCGATCAGTCATAACCACCGATCCCTCGGTCTATCGCGTTTTGCAGAATTTTCATTAGGGGCTTTTTGGCCTTTTGGCCAGCACCCTTTGGCTTTATAAGCCTTGCTTGAGTTTTGGGTCCCCATTTCACTACACTTAGAGGTATTTGAGGGAGAGGGAGAAGAACCTAGGGTTTCAAAAGGCCCTTTCCATTTGAGAGGGAGAATCAAGGGTTTAAACACCCAAGATCATCCCCAAAGGCTTGGATTCATCAAACCCAACCTCAAGCACATGTGGAGCTCGTTCTCTAAGCTAGGGCAGTGTCTCCCTTAACATTTTAAGGGTTTTTTCTCTTCTTCTTTCAAGGTTAGTACACCCTCCCTAGCTACTATGGTAATAACCTAGTGATTCTTGTGATTATACCCCTTGTGTTGATATACGCTAAATCCTTAAAACATAAATAAGATAATATGAATAAATGGTGGAATGTATTGATGGAGGAAGGGATTGAGGCGATGGGATGTCATGTTGTGATGTGTTGAATGATGGAAATGGTGGGAGGGTATTGTACACATAATAAATGTACATGTGATGCTTGATGAAATGCTTGAGAAAGAAATTATGAGTTTAAAGGACTAAAGAAAATGTAAAACACCACTTGCTTGGTAAAATGCATGAATGAGAATACTTGGAATTGAATGAATGTTCGAAAAGCATGTTTCATGTAGTTTTCCCTAAAATGGCAAATTGTGACCCATATTTATATATGCTTGTTTATATTCTCATATGATTGTGATAAGAGATGAAATGTTACATGCTACTCCTCAATTCGTATATGTCATCATATGAAATTGTCAAGGGGGTTGGTAGCCCGGTTAAGGGTGCTAGCTCCTTGCTCATAAGAGGATGGTATTGTCAAAGAGGTTGGTAACCCAGGGATATGTGGGTGCTAATCTCTGACTCATAAGAAAGGTTCAAAAGTAATGTATTGTCAAGGAGGTTGGTAGCCCAGGGGTATGCGGGTACTAGCCTCTGGCTCATAAGAAAAGGATATAGAACTGTCAAGGAGGTTGGTAGCCCAAGATTGTGCGGGTGCTAGCCCATGGCTCATAAGAAAAGCTCAGAAGTATTGTACTGTCAAGGAGGTTGGTAGCCCAGGGTTGTGCGGGTACTAACCTCTGGCTCATAAGAAATATGGAAAGAACGCATATGTTTCATAAATATGGTTTGGTTCTCATTAGAGTTATGATTTAAAAATGGTTATGTATGATGTTGTTTTAAATGAGTATGAACTGTATCTTTCAGTACTTGCATATGATGCTTTGCTCGTTATTATTATTGTTAGTTAGGAGTTTGTACTCGCTGAGTATTCCATGCTCAGCCGTACTTTTATGTCGGTAGGTACACGAGTCCCTTTCGACATTTGTGCTCCGGGTCCTTGGGTTGAGGAGGACTACGGCGAGGAAGAACCTTATGAAGATTCGGTAGTTGAGCCTCAGGTTGAGGCGAGAAACTTAGACCATTGGCCCCACGGGAGTGATTATTGAGCGAGACAGAGTTGTATTTTTGTCTTTTGTATTTTGATAGGTGGGCATGTCCAGATGGGATCAGATTCCTCAGCCCGACCACCAGATCCGAAGGTCTCTTATGCAGATTTGGTTGGTGATCCTTCTCAGAAATCGTTTGCAGATGCTGTCATGAATCATTCTCTAGTTCCTGAAGTCATTGCAATATCAAAACCTTTGGCTATCTATAAAGGTGAACCAGCAATTTATCTCTCTTCAGATGAAACCTCTAAGCTTGTGTCTCCTCTCAACTTTTCTCTGATAGCTAAATGTTCTTATGGAAGACCAAGTTTTTCTGATATTAGAGAGTTATTCAAGAAAACTTTTCAATTGAAATATAATTTTTCCATTGGAGTTTTAGATGGACGACATCTCGTTCTTAGATTCAGTACCGAGGAAGACTATCTTTCCGTGTATCTCAAAGAATTCTGTTATATCAAAGGCCTCCTACTCCGATTCATTAAATGGACTCCAGATTTTTGTTCGGGGATAGAACCAACCTTGGTTCCAGTTTGGATCGCTTTGCCTAATTTTCCTATTCATCTTTTTCAAGAAAATATTCTCAGAAGTATAGGTTCAGCAGTTGGGACTGTTCTTTGCTTTGATGATCAGACTAAATCTTTGTCTCGGCCCAGCAAAGCAAGATTATGTGTTGAATTGGATGTCACGAAAGCCAAACCTTCTAGGATATGGCTGGGTATTGGTTCCACTAGTAGATGGCAGCCTATCATATATGAGAAAGATGTATCCTATTGCTCTTATTGCTGCAAGCAGGGACACGATCTCTTTGAATGCCGTATTGTTCACAGAAAAAAGATTTCAAACAATAGTGCTGAAGATCATCAAGGTAACCCTCTTAATGATCCGCTTAATAAAGAAGGGAAGAAAATTTGGGTGAAGAAATCTGTTCAGCATTCTACAGATCCGGAAGTCCAACTCCTACATGAAATAATAGTAGATCCTCTTCCAAATAACACCAGCGAGGCTGTTGGCAAATCCCAAGAGCAAGCCGAAGTTCTTAATTCTAAAGAGAAGAACGATCAGGCAGAGTGGTTTGAAGAAACTCCAGCAGATAGAGAGACCAACATACCAGACTCCTCTAAAGTTTATTTTGAAAATCCAGATCAGCTGACAGGATTTACTATGATTGCTCAAGTAGATGACTCTACCACCCATTCAGAATCATCAGGTAAGGTCGTGAACACTTTGCCCTCATCTTTTTTAATGTTTCCTAACAAGTCTACATTGAGTATTTTGCATAAGAGACTTCAGAATTCATCAACCCCAAAAAATCATAGTAGAGATATACCTTGGATCTCTTCATCCACATCTGAATTTCATCATGAGATTTTAAATCCCCAGTATGATTCTAAATCAGAATTTATAGAGGAAGCTGAAGAAAACCTTAATAAAATCAAAATGTTTCAAAAGAAAACCTTAGTTGGGGAAGTGACACAAAAACATAAGAAAAGTATCCCTCCCTCGGATTGCATTACGAGATCTAGAGCTTTTGCTCTCATTCCCTGGGAAGAAAACTCTCTAGTTTCCAATGATTAGTATCCTATCTTGGAATATTAGGGGAGTAGGGAATTTAGCTTCTAAAGCCCGCTTAAAGAAAATTATGGAAACTTATAGTATTTCTATCATTGCCATTATGGAGCCTATGCAACCTTCAAATAAGTTATTGCAGCTCAGTCAGTTTCTTAAAATGCCTGGCTATCTAGCTCATCCAAAGATCTGGCTCTTATGGAAAGATGGGACAAATATTACTCTCTATGCCTCTTTAGATCAAGCACTTATTGTGGATGTATCCGCTCAAGACTTAGATAAGATTCGATGTGGTTTTATCTATGCTAAATGTCTTTGTGAAGAAAGATTGATTCTGTGGAATGATCTGTCTTTGATTCTTTCTGGGTTTACTGGTCCTCTCTTTCTTGCTGGTGACTTTAATGCTATTTCTAAACCTGAAGAAAAAATGGATGGTAGAAATCCCAATATTCGGTCTATGGAAGAATTCAACTCCTTTATCAATGATCTCGGTTTTATTGATTCTGGTTATTCTGGAAATAAATTTACTTGGTGCAATAATCAGTATGGGCTGAACAGAATTTATGCGAGATTGGATAGGATTCTTTATAACGAGGCCTGGAATTCTAAATTCTCATCAACTGAAGTTTCTCATTTATCTAGACTCAACTCAGATCATGCTCCTCTTATTATGAAGTTTGATAATGGCACCTCTCGTTATCCTTCTTCTTTTAAGTTTCAAAAGATGTGGCTAGCTCATTCAGATTTTCAAAGGTTTGTAGAAGATTCTTGGTCTTTACCAATTTATGCTAACCCACTACTTAGTTTTTTCCTTAAACTTAAGAGACTTAAAAATTCTCTTAAGACTTGGAACAGGGAGATTTTTGGTAATATTTTTCTCAGGATCAAGGAACTAGAGGAAAAAATTTGTGAGACTGAAATTGCTCTTCAAGAATCTTGGGTTGATAGTCTGGATGCTTATCTTACTTCTCTAAAGGATAATCTGCAACAGGTTTTAGTCCAAGAAGAAATATTCTGGAAGCAAAAATCCAGGATTAAATGGCTCAAAGAAGGAGACAGGAATACAAAATTTTTTCATACTGTTGTCAATCAAAGAAGGAAAAATAACAATATTCATAAAATCAAGAATGGTTTGGGTGAATGGGTAAACAACCAGCAAGTCATTGCATCTGAAGCGGTTTCTTATTTTCAGAATCTTTTATCTACTTCTTCTCCTGTTAGAGATAATGATATGCTTGATTTCATCCCCCAGTTGGTTTCTGAAGATAATAACAATTTCCTTACTTCTATTCCGGAACTGGAAGAGATTAAACAGGTGGTGTTTAATTTGTCTGAGGATAGTTCTCCAGGTCCAGATGGGTTTGATGGGCATTTTTATCGTGGTTGTTGGGATATTATTCAGTAGGACTTACTTTTGGCAGTGAAATATTTTTTTCTCCATCTGAATATTCCCAGGTCAGTTAATGCAACTGCTATCGCTCTGATTGCTAAGCATAATGATCCTTCTACTTTTGCAGATTTTCGTCCTATCAGCTTATGTAACTTCTTTTATAAGATTTTCTCTAAGATTTTAGCAGCTCGGTTAGCGACCATTCTTCCCTCTATTATTTCTGAGGAGCAATCTGGATTTATTAAAGGCAGAAATATTTCTGATAATATAGTTATTGCTCAAGAAATGGTTGAGGACATTGATCGTAACTCTTTCGGAGGAAATATCATTATCAAGCTTGATATGGCTAAGGCATATGATCGTATGGAATGGAATGGAACTTCATTATGGATGTCTTGGATAAGTTTGGTTTCTCAGAAAAATTTACTCGTCTTATCAAGGGTTGCTTACAGAATCAAAGTTTTTCGATTATTATTAATGGTTCTCTTCATGGTTTTTTCTCCAGCTCGAGAGGATTACAACAGGGAGACCCTCTTTCTCCTGCTCTCTTTATTATAGCAGAAGAAGTTCTTAGTAGAGGTCTTCGATATATTTCTTCTATTCAGTCTAATTCCTACAACATTGGAAGAAATGGATTTGCAGTATCTCACCTTCTTTTTGCTGACGACTCTCTTATTTTCAGCAATGGTAGTTCTAGAAACATAAAAAAAATCCTTGATTTTTTGTCTAAGTATGAAGATGTTTCTGGTCAACTGATTAACAAAGACTAAAGCTTTCTATATTGTTCGGACAATATTTCTAATGCCAGGAAAAGAGCCAATTCCAACATGACTGGGTTTCATTTCAAACATTTCCCTTTCACTTACCTGGGAGTTCCTTTGATCAAAGGTAGACAAAAATTAATCCATTTTTTTCCTCTTATTGAGAAGATTAGGAAGCAAGTTTCAGGGTGGTCTGGAAAGCTTCTCTCTGCTGGTGGTAGACTTATTTTGATTAAACATGTCCTTTCCTCTATTCCTGTTCATATATTAGCAGCAATCAGTATTCCATCTGGAATCTACTCAAGGATTGATAAAATTTTGGCGAAATTTTTTTGGAATAATTTGGACTTGCAAAGAAGAAAACACTGGGTCAATTGGAACAAATGTGCTCTTCCTCATTCTGAAGGAGGTTTGGGTATTAGAAAAATGAAAGACTTTGCTCTAGCCTTCCGATATAAACAAGCTTGGAATCTCTACTCTTCAGATAGTCTTTGGGCTCGGTTTTTTAAAGCCAAATATATCATAGATCATATTTGGAATGCCTTTCCTAGAAGGGGAGCTTCGAGAATTTGGTCTTCTATTTGTGGAGTAGTCCAAGACATGCTTGCTAATACTTCAGTTCTTATTGGTAATGGTGAAAAAGTTAACTTCTGGTTTGATAGATGGTATAAGGAGGATGCTCTTATTTCATTGGCTTCTGATTCCCCTCACCAAAATCCCTCTATTTCTAATATTTTAAATAATGATGGGATTTGGGACTTTTCTCAAGTGAGTCATCTTTTACCTCAAGACATCATAGAAGATATCAAATCAACTAATTTTTTCATTTCAGATAATGAAGATAAATTCATCTGGAAACCCACTTCCTCAGGTGAATTCTCTATTTGTTCTGCTTGGGAGTCTCTAAGAAATCCTGGGACTGTTTTTGACTGGTGTAAGGCAGTGTGGAACCGGATCATCCCTACCAAGATTAGTGTCTTTTGTTGGAAAATTATGTACCATGTCATTCCTACTGATTTGGATGTGCAGGCTCTAGGTATCCATATGGTGAGCAAATGTTGTTGTTGCTCTGACTCTGAGATAGAAAGTTCCAATCATCTTTTCATTAGTAGTGAAATTGCTTCATCTATTTGGCAATATTTTTCTTCTTGGTGTTTTATGCCTTTTAGAGCTCATGATTGTATTCAGTGTGCTATATCTAGGTGGTTCAGAGCTGCTAATTTTCGTCACAATGAGCTATTTATTATTATTCCAGCCTTGATTGTTTGGGAGATCTGGACAGAAAGATGCAGGAGGAATTATGATGCTAAATATCGTCATGCTAAATCTCTTATTGATTCTATTCTTAAAAAGGTTGGTGATATTGATGCTTTCAGTGATAGAAGACACCTTGATATCTCTCCTTTATTTCCTCTAAATCCTCCCCATCGTACTCAGTTTCGATTTATCTTTGTTAAATGGATTTGCCCTCCTCATTCTAAATTTAAATTGAACGTGGATGGTGCATCTAGAGGAAATCCGGGTAATGCTGGAGGAGGGGGTATTGTGCGAGACCATAATGGTGACTTTATAGCAGGCTTTTTCTCTAATTATGGTTCCTGTTCTAACTTTGTAGCAGAATCTCGAGCTCTCCTAGATGGGCTTACTTTGTGTAAAAGTCTCCACATTACCAATTTGATTATTGAATCAGATTCGAAAGCCTTAGTAGAATCTTGGAAAAGGTCCAACCATTCTTGGAAGTCATGGGTTTGGGATAACAAAATTAAAGATATCCTTCCAGATGGTTATATCTTCAATCATGCCTATCGAGAAGCTAATTCAGTTGCAGATGGTTTGGCTAATTTTGGATGTGACAGTTTGTATTCTGGTTTTCTTACTTCTTATAATAACATCCCTAGGGATATCAAAGCTCTTATCCAATTGGATAAATCTGGTATTGGGAATCTTCGAAAAGTTAAGTCTTAATGTAGTTTTTTGTGGTTCCAGGGGTAAGGTTGTTTTTTGTAGGGGCAAGGTTTTATGTCCCCCCTTCTTTTATTTTTATTTGAGTCTGTAGGGGTAAGGTTTTATGTTCCCCCCTTTTTAGAGTCTGTAGGGGTAAGGTTTATGTCCCCCCCCCATCTTTTTAAATTTAATAAAACCGGTAGGGGTCTACCTAACCCCCCTCTCCTTCTGAGAGGCTTTATTAAAAAAAAAAAAGGTGGGCATGTCCACCTTTACATTTCATATTTTGTATAAACTTGGAATACTTGTTAAGTTTATAGAAGAAAAGAAAAAGTTAGTTTGCGTTTTCGCAATATTGTAGTTTCCGCACTCTGTATTATATTCCATTAGATCATGTTATACCTTGTTCATCACAGGATGGTTTGCCAGGTTAAGTATAGTCACACCTAAAGTATCCCTTAACTCATAAGAGGTATTTTGGGGCACGATAAAAGCTCCTCAAGCCCAAGAGGGATTCTTCCTCAAGTTGGAACTCCACATCAAGGGTTTTCTTCAACCTATTCAAGGTTGGTACCCTATACTACCCTTCTAGTTCATACTCTCCTTATTTTGTGTTTTCCCTAAATTCTAAGCAAGATAATGAGATGAAATGAATGGATTAAGGTGGATGGTGGTGTGGATGTGTATGGGCGATTGGATTCCATGTGTATGTGTTGTGATGAACGAAATGGGAAAGGTATTGTATTAATAATGAACACACATGTATGTTGTGAATATCAAACCGCCTAGAAATCCAAGATTTAGGTATTAACCATAATGCACATGCCATGTGTTTGATGAAATGCCACAATGAAGAAAATGATAATTATTCTTAGAAAATACTTGTGTGAACTTCCTTGTTTCCTAAAATGGTATGTTGGTAGATGAAATGCTTATTTATTGATGTATTAATTATCAAATGTAAATGCTTTATATGTCATTGTCATCCTTAATTGTACACAAAGCCACGAGCACAGCATGTAGTCTACGAGTAGGGTTCTTCAAGCATTAAACACCGTGTTTTGTTTTTAAAGAAAATCAATGTTTTATTCCCGATTCACGAACACCATGACAAGGCCAAACGAAAGGGTTGGTAAATAGAGGTAGGGCCTATCTTACGATATGTTTTGCCTTGCTATTTGACAAGAACAAGAACGCTCCAAGCATGCATGTTGCATTCAATGCATTTCGTTAAAGAGGGGTTTCCCCTCCCTCACAAGTTGTTTCTCATTTAGGAAGAGGGGCCTCCCCTCCCTCACAAGTAGCATGAACATGTTTATTTTCCAAGCAAGCAAGCAAGCATGATACATGGCATGACATGCATGACAAGCATGACAAGCCTGACACGCATGATACAAGCATGACACGCATGACACGATACGATACGACAAGACAAGACACATGATAAGACAAATTTTCACACATGAAAAGAATATTTTCAAGGAAAGTTAAGCACATGATGTTTTCAAGAGTTTTACCGGCTTTGATGTGATACAAGCATGAACTATAAACTGTTTGCTTTCCTGTTATGATATATATTGCTTCCTGCCTTATATTGTCATTGCTATGCTATGGCTATTGGTTAGTGTTTGGTACTCACTGAGTATTCCATGCTCAGCCGTACGTCTTATGTCAGCAGGTGATAGTGGAGTGGCTGCTCCTTTTGACATCTGTGCTCCTGGCCCATGGGTGGAGGAGGAGTACGTTGAAGAACCGGTGGAGGAGTCTCATATGGATGTCACTATTAGGTGGTAGATTCTAAGTGAGATTGTGGGTGACCTTGAGAATTATATTCATGTATTTTGGCGGGCATGTCCGCACCTTTTTTGTTGATTTCGTATTTTACAAACTTGGGTCATGTATATACATAGGGGTTTTGTTAGACTTCCGCTGTGTCATGATAGAGTTTGCTTCCGCTATTTTTGTCCTCTATTGTATATGCTCCGTGTTTTTGCAGGTTGGTTTGTCAAGCAAGTCATGTAGGTCACGAAAAGTTGTCTAAGATTCACTCTAACTCGTAGGGTGGGTTTTGGGTCGCGACACCAAATTCTGATTCAAATATAGCCTTGCCTAGTCGAACCCCTGCCCAAATCCCAGATCAAATATAGCATACCCTAGTCGAACCTCTGCCCGAACTTCGATTCAAACCTAACCTGCCCTAGTCGAACCTCTGCCCGAACTTCGGTTCAAACCTAACCTGCCCTAGTCGAACCTCTGCCCGAACTCCGGTTCAAACCTAGCCTACCCTAGTTAAACCTCTGCCAGAACTCCAGTTCGAACCTTCGCCCAAACTTTGGTTCAAACCTAGCTAAACCTTAGCTTAACCCTAGTTAAACCCTACCTAGTCAAAACCCCTGTCAGAACCTCGATTCAAACCCTGTTCAAATACCCACCTCACCAGGCTCCTCGACAGGAGCTTAAACTGCCCCATCGCTCCTCGGCATGAGCTTAAAAGGCCATTTCGCTCCCAAATGAGTGTAAATAATCAAATCAAATCAAACCATCAATCAATCAAATCAAACCATCAACTACCATCAAGCTTCTTTTATGGTTTCCCCACTTTGATTTAGACTCAGGGAGTAGGTAACCATCTTCGGATGGGAGTTTAGGGGTGCCTAACACCTTCCCCTAACTCAAATGAATCCCTTATCCTGACCTCTGACTTCCAGACCATGCCTTATCTAACCTTTTTAGGGACCTATTTCCCTCAGAATTAGATAGGTGGTGACTCTCAACCCAATTTTAATTTATTACTTCATCGGGATCTATCCTGATCGGGAATAGGGGTGAAAATTCAGGTACTGACAGAGATAATGTCGCCAAATTTTCAAGGCAAACACAACCGCGACGAGCTCTAAGTCATGAGTGGGATAATTCTTCTCGTGCTCTTTCAATTGCCTCGAGGCTTAGGCAATGACCTTACTGTGCTGCATGAGCATGCATCCCAACCCCACGAGCGAGGCATCAGTATACATGACAAAACCTTCACTCCCGAAAGGCACTGTGAGTACGGGAGCAGTGGTGAGGCGTTTCTTTAACTCCTGGAAGCTTACTTCGCATTTGTCACTCCAACTGAACTTGGCATTTTTCCTCGTCAAGTAAGTGAGAGGTGCGGTCAAACTGGAGAATCCCTCCACAAATATCCAGTAGTAGCCTACTAATCCAAGGAAACTTTGGAATTCAGTGACACTCTTGGATCTCTCCTAGCTCATAACTGCCTCTATCTTTGCCGAGTCAACTGAAATGCCCTCGGCTGACACCACATGCCCGAGGAATGCTACTTTCTCTAACTATAATTTGCACTTACTTAGCTTGACATATAACCTGTGCTCTCGAAGCGTCTCTAGAGTAAGGTGAAGGTCTCGATCATGATCCTCCTGTGTCGGGGAGTACACCAAAATGTCGTTTACGAACACCACGACACATCCATCGAGATAAGGTCTGAACACCCGATTCATCAAATCCATGAATACCGCCAGTGCATTCGTCAGCCCAAAAGGCATGACAAGGAACTCGTAATGCCCATACCGAGTCCTAAAAACCATTTTCAGAACATCTTCCACCTTGATCTTTAACTGATATTACCCCGATCTAAGATCAATCTTGGAGAAGAATCTCGCTCCCTTCAGTTGGTCAAGCAGGTCGTCTATCCGGGGTAGAGGATAACAGTTCTTGATAGTGACTTTGTTCAACTGCTGATAATCGATGCACGATCTCATCGACTCGTCCTTCTTTACAAAGAGGACTAGAGCTACCCATGGCGAGACACTTGATTGAATGAAACCAAGTTGTTGTAGCTCTTCAATTTGCTTTTTCAGTTACTCAAGGTCTATCGGGGCTATTCTATACAGTGCCCTTGAAATCGGAGCGGTGCCCGAAGCATGCTCTATTGCGAACTCAATCTCCCGATTCGGAGGCAATCCGGGAAGTTCTTCCGCAAACACATCCAAGAACTCACCCACAACCAGAATGGCTGAGGAGTTTGGTGCCTCTGGCTTTGCTATACTCAAAGCTGCGAGGCGAGTTATATCCCTCTCTCTCAATCCTCTAAAGTGAAATGGCTTAACTCCTTTCGGCTTAAAGATCACCATCTTTTCAAAGCATGCAACATGGCCATGGTGGTTTGACAACCAATCCATCCCTAGGATGACATCGAAATCCAAGTCTTGGAAATCTAGGATGATGAGATCGGCTAATAGTTCATTCTCTCCCATTTGAACTATACAATCTCTAAATATTTTGTCCATATCAACTGACTTGCCAAGTAGGGTTGCAATGGTCAACTCCTGCTCCAACGGAGTGGCCTCAGTCAAAAAGCCCTTTGCAAAACTGGGTGAGACAAAAGAGTGAGTGGATCCTATGTTGATCAACACTCAGGCGAGACACTCGTTCACTAATAAGGCGTCTGTGCGATTAAACACTAACATCAGTAGATTTCAAACAAGACATACATCATACTTAGGTAACCCCTAGTATAAAGAACAACTCATCATATAATGGAAATTTTTTTTTCACAACTTAAAACTCTAAAATTCTTTCGTACCTTGCACGACATCATCAGATGCACGTGCGTCTCTCTCTAATAGGGAAAAAACTCGGCCCTGGGCGGCTTAGCGAGGAGGCCGTGCAGACGGTGAGGCCCTCGAAGCCTGGGAAGAGCCCTGCTGAGATATCTGTCTAACAGGGGGCCTGCTCCCTTAAGACTGAGCTGGCAAGTGACGTCGGGGACTATCTCTAACAATGTGGCCATGGTCACCACAATGGAAACAACTTCTGGTAACCTTCCGATATTCCCCTGTTGTATGCCTCCTTCCACATAGGGTGCAGATATCATGCAAATAGGTGGGAGGAGCATATCCTGTAGCTTGAGTCACTATGGGGCGAGGAGCCTAAGTGAGAGTCGGGCGAAAAGCCGGTGGAGCAAAAGGGCAGGGAGCCTGTGGTGTAGAATACATCCTCTGTGACTGAGCCGGCCCGACGGACTGGTATGACATAGTCCTAGCTATCTTCTCCCCTAAACTACTAGATTGGCCTTTCTCCATCCCTCTTCTCTAGAAGAATTCTTCAGAATTAACCTCCGCTAATAGTGCCTTGTCCACTACCTCAACATATATCTCATGCCGGAACATCAAAACTCAGTCTTTAAGGTAGGCCTTCAATACCCTCTCAAATTTTTGGGCTTTCATAGCCTCGGTAGCTATCATGTGAGGAGAAAATCTTGATAGCTCCGAAAACTTAGCCTCATAAGCAACTATTGATAAGTTACCTTACTCTAAGGTAATGAATTCGACTTCCTTCTGTTCTTTCATCCTTATGGGGAAATACTTCTTGTAGAATTCTCCCCATGTCTACTCTTGACCCTGTCGGGTCAAATCTCGAGTCCTAAGTGCGGACCTCCACCAATGATCGGCCTCACCTTCAAGCATAATGGTGGCCTAAGTGACCCTTTCCTCCTCAGTAGGTGTCAACACAAAGAAGATCTTTTCAAGTTGCCGGATCCATCTTTCGGCAACTAGTGGGTCACTACTCCCATAAAATGTTGGAGGCCTCATCCTCCAAAAAGCTTCTATTCCGGCTTGTGCTCGATTCGGAGGAGCCGTTATAAGTGCGGCATTAGGAGGAGTAGCCGGTTGCCTCGCCGGCAACATAGCCAAGGTCTCGGCTATTTAAGTGAAAGCTTGGGCAAAGTCAGGTTGATCATCACCCGATGGAGCATCATTTTCATTGCCCTTTGTGTTGTGTCCGTGACTCCGAGTATTGCGTCTTATGATTACTCCTGAGAACGACAATACGACATGAGTCTAACTTGGATATGCATTTAGTAACAATTTCACAATTCACCCAATACATATTTACTAAGTATAGAATAAAGCACACATGGTTTGCATAACAATGTCATAACATACGATCCATTTTTCTAGCGTAGGACTCTACGTTTGGTTGAAGTTCAATCTATTTTGACTAAGACTAACTTGTTAGTCTATACTTGGAATACGACTCTTTCATAACACCTAATGCCTTGTTTAATCATGGTATCGAGTACTAAGTGACCATAGGGACTCTAATGGCTAGAGCTCTGATACTACTTTTGTCGCACCCCAAAATACCCTCTAGGAGTTAAGGGATACTTTAGAGGTGACTATGCATACCTATCAAACCATCCTGTAATGAACAAGGCTGAACATGATATAATACAAATCAGAGTGCAGAAGCTAAACATGAGTGCGGAAGCATGAACTAACTTTTTCTTTTCTTCTATAACTCCAAAATAGTATTCGAAGTTAACATATACAAAACATATCAAGTTAAAGGTGGACATGCCCACCTATCAAAATACAAAATGAGAAATCTCAGGATTCTTTCTCTCTCAATAATCACCCCCGTGGGGCACAAATGTCCCTCGCCTCGGCCTGAGGCTTAACTATTGACACCTCATATGGTTCTTCCTCGCTGTAGTCCTCCTCCACCCAAGGACCTGGGGCACAAATGTCAAAAGGGACCCGTGCACCTACCGACATAAAAGTACGGCTGAGTATGGAATATTTAGCGAGTACAAGCTACTAGCTAACAATAGCAATAACAAGCACAACAGTAATAATCACAATACATAATAATCAACTTTAAACATCACTAGCAGCATATGACATTTAGCATTGGAAATGAAGCAAAATACATATCTTGACATGCGTGCATGAATGCAAAAACTCCGGTAAAACTCGTGTTTAGAAACCTGTTTCTTGTCTAGGTCTTGTTTGCGAAAGTTATGTATGTGTGTCTTGTCTTGCCTTGTATACTTGTGAGCCAGAGGCTAGCACCCGCACATCACTAGGCTACCAACCTCCTTAACGTTTCGTTTACTTGTAAGCCAGAGGCTAGTACCCTTCACTTGGGCTACCAACCTCCTTGATATTTCGTTTACTTGTGAGCCAGAGGCTAGCACCCTTTCACTTGGGCTACCAACCTCCTTAATATTTCGTTTACTTGTGAGCCAGAGGCTAGCACCCTTTCACTTGGGCTACCAACCTCCTTGATATTTCGTTTACTTGTGAGCCATAGGCTAGCACCCTTTCACTTGGGCTACCATCCTCCTTGATATGTACTTGTTTCATTTACTTGTGAGCCAGAGGCTAGCACCCGTACATCCCTGGGCTACCAACCTCCTTGATGTTTCATTTACTTGTGAGCCAGAGGCTAGTACCCTTCACTTGGGCTACCAACCTCCTTGACATGTTCTTGTTTCCTTGTTTGATTTAATATATACATATACTCTGGAAAACTTGGTTCATGCATGCGTGCGTACTTGTGTGCGTATCAATAGTGGCAACCATGATGACAAGTAAGACATGAAAGATAGTGCATCGCATTTTAATTCATAGTATAAACATGTGAGAATTTGGGTAATCTACATGGCATTTGGTCAATTCATCATTTATAAGAACAATTGCATAAGGCCTACTTCCATTTTCTTCATTTAATTCATTTACTCCTAGTTTAGGCATTTTATCAAACACGCGGCGTGCAACATTCCTTAGTAGTTTCATTTACTCTATTTAGTGCATATTTTTCATCAAATTATCAAGGTAAGTTCATTATTTGTAGAATGCCCTTCAACCCTTTTCATCACACACCTCACATTTCATACAACCTGACATCCAATTACCTCAACCCCTCGTCTATCTACACATCACAACATTCATTATTATCTTGTTTATATTTTAGGAAAATAGCATATTTCAAAAGGAAGAAGACATGAGATCAAGAATTATCATTTAAAATAGAAAACCTAGGTTATTGTTAAGAGAGTTAGTAGGGTGTACTAACCTTGAAACAAAGAGGCAAAACTTTGAGAATGCCGTGGGAGACGCTGCCCTAGCTTAGAAAGAGCTCCACACGAGCTTGAGGATGGGTCTTGAGAAGTTCCAAGCTTAGTGAAGATTTTTGGATGCTCAAACCCTTGATCTTCTCTACAAAAAGGGAAGAAACCTTTGGAACCCTAGGTTCTCTCTTCCTTTCCCTCAAAATGCTCTAAGGAAGGTGTATGGGGACTCAAGAGCTCGAGCAAACCTTATAAGGTTAAGGGGTACTGGCCAAATGATGAAAAAGCCCTTAATGAAATTTTTGCAAAACGCGATAGACCGAGCGATCGGTGGTTATGACCGAGCGATCGGTCTCCAACCGAGTGATTGGTGTTCTTGACCGAGCGATCGGTCAAAAACACCCTCTCTGGAAAAATTCCCCATACAAATTAGTTAACCAGTCGATAGCTACTAATCGATCGTTAATTTGGACCGAGCGATCGGTGCTCTGTAGGTTCCAATTGTTTTGGCCATATCTTTTGACTAATTTGTCGGATTTTGACGATTCAACTTGCGTTGGATTCGCCTTTCGAAAAGGAACATTTTCGGTGTTTCAGAATTTTCAATTTCTCCATTATTTATTAATTAGAGTATGTGAAAGGTCAATTGGCTACGAAAGTGCTATTCATTAAGTACGGAAAAGTCCGGTGTGGTACATGACCAATATTGGTCAACCAAACCCTAGTCTACCAGACTAGTCTAGTTAGCCACCCTTGGTACACACACACACCCCCTAGCTTCAGCACGGGTTCACGTGCCAGAACTACGCTCGGTCTGATCACACCCTTGTGAGTACGTAGGCAACCCAACCCGGGTTCAACCCTAGTTAGCTTTTCTTTCTTGGATTAGTACTATCTTAAATACTCAGGGATTTTCACAAACTTTGACTTTAAATTAGCTTACACCTAGGGAGTAAGGAACCATTGTAAAATGGAAGATTCAGGGTGCCTAAGACCTTCCCCGGACTTAACGGAACCACTTACCATGATCTCTATCGTAAACCAAGACCTTATCCAACTCTTGGGGACTTATGCCTTCTAAATGAATAGGTGGTGACTCTAAATCAACCTTTACACCCGTGATGGTATACAACCAACCAGGTGAGGTGGGTACTAAAAACCTATGCTCACAGCTCTGGCGACTCTGCTGGGGAATCTAGATGGTTCAATCCTGAACCTGGGTTTAAGTTAATTAACCTCAAAATTTGTTAAAATACCTAAGCATTTAACCTAATACTAATTATTTTATATCTCTCGGTTTAATTGTGTACTGTGCATATCATACATATCATAGTAGTGTAATTATCCTATTAAACCCAATAGACAGGCTCATTACGCTTACAGCTGCTGGATGATCATCCTCAGTGTTAGAGGCTTAACAGTCTTGGAGGTCCATGGAATTACTCCTATTGGGTGACTACCCTCAGGGAAGGATTCTGTACGCTCCCGCTTACACCTATGGTCCCTTTTCAGGTATGTTTATACCGGGGAGTGGCAAATACGGTGTTATGTGATCCCCTCATTCTGCTAGGAACACACTTGCATTAAACCAGCATTCATACATATAGCCTACGCTAGGATATAGTCTATAAATAGCCCACCCAGGAAGGATTACTCTGAACCCTAACCTGCTTGCACCCTATACCTGTCCCCAATAATGGTTGACTACCCGGGCATATTCTACTCAAATAACCACCCACCCAAGGGCATATAATGAGCTAAAATTTTGCTTGTAATAAACTACATTAAACCCTACTTCCTGACATAGTATATGGGGTTCAAATCCCAGGTAGACAGGCCTTTATAGGGCCTATCTTCAACCTTGACCTGATAGGTTCCTTGATTCTCAACAAACCAGATAAAAGCACGTTAGACCTCCGTCCGTCTACCCTGTTGGATCACATGTGCTTTGTCACACCCAATCATTGCATCATCATTTTGTATTTTCCATCTGCATACATAGTACACTCACATCGAGTTTGTCTTGTCCAGGTAGATGATAGGTCCTTCAGGGATTGTTCAGTCAATTGGTCGACCATCATGGCCCATACATTTGACTTCATAGGCGGCATGTGATTACCACCTCTAGAAGCAATAAAGACCTTCACTTCGAGTCAGGGTCTCGTCTAGGCTCAGTACTATAAAATTGGGACAATCGTAGACCTATCCATGGTTAAACCGGACTCGCGCCTCATGAACACTGCTATTCAGTGTTGGAACTCATCACATATGGTGTTCTATTTTTATAAGAATGAACTGTGTCTAACACTGGAAGAGATTCAATGCATTCTGGGTTTAAACATGGACGGCGAAGCCATAGTACCGCGCTATAATACAACATATCAGGCAGACCTATCCAGGTTTTTGCATATCAAGCCTGCCTACTTGCAGCCCGGTCCTAACGGCTCTTTTAATCGGGTACTCGTATCATATCTCAAAAAATAGTACAAGCACAAGTTGCACCCTGACTCCATTCCAGTGGAACTTCCCTGTCTCAACACCCTTGCACTGATAGCCATATCTTAGCTGGTATTCCTGAGATGCCGTTCACTAGTCGAGTCAGTATTAGTAGGGATCATCGAGGATATGCACAACTCCGGTTCAGTCGTACCCGTCATCCTAGTAGAACTTCTTAGTGCTCTCAACCAGGCAGTAGACCACAGAAAGGGCATCTTCCATGCCAGTACACCTCTCTTGCATCTATGGTTGGTAGGACACCTGCCTACAATCATATCAGTACCGGTTGACCTCTGTAAAGCCTACAGTCTACCCTAGAAAATCTCTCAGAATCAGGGACCAATACCGACTACAGATATCAAAGAGATTTACTAACTTCTCCAAACCCTGTCAGACGAGGGAGATCATATGGCAATACGAGTGGCTTGTACTGAATAAGCTACCTCATGTCATTGTAACTGGAAGACGATGCATGATCCTTGCTAGGCTACTAGGCTCCGCAGTCTATGCACCACTTCGAGTCCTTCGCTAGTTTAGATTCCCTTAGCATATCCTAGTGATAGACTGACAGGGAAATGATTAGCTCATCTTCTCATTATACTCCGAATGCCTCACTCGACGCTTCTAGTCAGATTGGCGAAGCTCCCAATGAGATCAGTGGCCTGACTTTGTGGTTACATTAGGGCCACCTATAAATTCAGTATACCGGCTTTGGGCAGAAGATCCTGATATTCCATCTGGCATGCCCATACCCAGGGAACTGCCCACACCAGTCTCAGCTCCATCACGCGGAACCATACCCCTAGCTGAAATGGTAGTTCCCTGGAGAGACTTCTTCCTGGAGAGACAACTCTAGATCCAGCAGAAGGAGAAAATGCTACAGAAAGCCCAGCGAACATTCAAGCAACAGGAAGCGGAGCAGGGCCACAAACTCCAAGCCACGCAAGAGCAAGTTAAGCAGCTTGAGCAGACAGTCCAGTCTCTCCAGAGGAGACGTAGGGGTGATACCAAAGAAACAACCATCATCAAGGCCCTGCTACACTTCTACCAAGAGCAGCTTGATAGTGCAAAGGTTAAGATGACTGATTGGATCCGATAGTTCAGATTTCGAATGTTCAACACTACGGAAACAATTAACAATATAGAGGTTGAAATCACATCACTCTAACAACAGATCATGCACCTTAACGGAGTGCCCCGACCACTTGATTTTGCAATCTTTGACGGACCTGCTTAGGATCGAGTCCTTTCTTTTCTTTCTTTGAGTCACACTGTCCTGTACTCATCAATCATGCATCAATGAAAAATCTTTTCCTGTATTTTCTCTTACAAATCATGCATAATCATGATTAGCCATTGCATTCTTTTCAGTTACATGAGCCGACCCATGACTCGCTCTATGACTGTAATTCTTACAGAAACAGTAGCAGTTGACGCAGTTCTGACAAAGGTACCAGTTATAGAGATAGTACCTTACACCCTCCAATCAGAAAACAGCTCAGACTCATTGCCAGAACTTGTAAATCAGCATTAGCGAACCAGTGAAATCTTGCAAGCTCATGACAGAGACATCGCGACCATATAAGCAAAACTTGATAGTGTTCTCGAATCTCTGAAGATTCTAATTGGAACCCGGACCGATGAACCCTTTACTCGGATCCCAACCAACGAATCATCCGAGCAACCTATTCCTGAGCCTTACCATATCCCAATCATCATCCCTAACCCCATACCCACAACAGGCAGAGGCGAAGAGTATGATAAATATGAGGACCAGCCCAAGGCCTCACATGTCAATCAAGACTGGCTATTATCTTCGGATCCGACTCCATCCCTCAGAGATCAACATGAGGAGATTAAACAGATGAAGGAAGAGATGAGAATGATGAAGGGTGCATCTACCCGCACCAATCTATCTTTAGAGGACCTAACTTTCTCATCAGGGGATACAGTTCCCACAAGCTTCAAGGTACCAGACATTGATAAGTACGATGACACAAGCTACCTAAAACATCTGTAGTTGTATCTAGGGGACATGCTCCAACACAACAAAAACCAACCTTTACTCATCCAGTACTTTCAGAAAAGTCTGAAGGGGCAGCCCTTACATGGTGGATGTCTATGGAAAAGCAGCGAATCAAGATTTGGCAGGATGCCATGGACTGCTTCATGGAGCAGTATTCTTTTAACCAGGAGCTCTGACCTTAGAGGGGCCAGCTCGAACAGTTGAGCCAGCGCGACAATGAATCATTCTTGGAATACGCTACCCGTTGAAGGGAGATGACAGTAAAAATCTCTGCTCCAATCCCTAAGGAAGAGCTGGCAAGCATGTTCATGAGCACTCTAAAGCAGCCCTACTCTACACTGATGGTGACTTTACCAATGGTAGACTTTGGCACCATCGTCAAGATAGGTGCCCATATTGAGACTGCCATCAAGAGTGGAGCGATTCACTTTAGTGTAGGGCTTGATCCCCTCAGAACAACGGCGATATCAGCCAACAGAAACAATGGTCCTAGGGATCAGAAAAGAAGAGAAGATGTTCAGATGGTATCTTCTACAACACCTATCAGATTACCAGCCCCAGCCGCTCGGCCTCAGCCAACACCTGGAAACACTCGACCAGCTAGACCAAACCAGGGGCAAAATTGTCCCCCTAGAAACTTCACCCATCTTCCATACACACTCAGCTAGTTGTCAGAATTCTTGACCAAGTAGGGTCTTCTCGAATTGAGAGGCCCTACACCTCTCTTACCTCCAGACAAATAGAACAAAAACTACCATGCCGATCATCATTGCACCTTTCATCGAGGCCCAAGTCACGCTACAAACTACTTCATTGGCCTGAAGTGCGCCATCCAAGATATCTTGGATGATAGAAGGGTTGAGTTAGCCTTAAGCAATACCAACATTAACCAGGCACCACTGCCTCCACATAACAATCAAGTCAACTTTATTTAGTGGGAAGAGCCCGGGGCAGGGTAGCCAATACCCAGCGCACTGGCAATCGATGAGGGAATCATCAGGCCCTCTTATCGACCCCCTGTCATAATCCCCCTCCTTCAGTCAAACATCCAGGCCCTAATACAGATCCCCGCTCTTGAACCTGAAGAAGAGCGAATTGTCTACACAATCCCTTGTCCCGTCAATTGGCCCATTGCACCAGCTCAAGCATCTACCTCTAAAGGCCCCATCTGGATCCCTTACATCTCATCTCCGCCTTTCAACCTCAATCTTGTACCCGTTCCTCACTCTCTCATCCTTAAAAGTGAGAGTATAGCCTACCTCACCTGATCTGGCCGGGTGTATCAACCTCCAACGACTGATTCGGTAAAGACCAAGGGAACAGAGAAAAAGAAAGCAAGGGTGTCAGACCCAGAGAAAGAAGTGACAGATTTAGTAGTCCTATTAAAAATCCTAGAAAAAGCAGAAGAGTTCAATATCACTCAGTAGTTGAGCAAAGTCCTTGCTTAGATCTCCATCTTGAGTCTTCTTTTAACTTCAGAGCATCATCGGAAGTAACTGCTCCGGGTATTTAACAATGTCCATGTAATACTAGACATCACACCCGAGAAACTGGGGCATATGGTGGGGTAAGTGCTCGAATCCAGGATCATCTCCTTCACAGAGGGAGAAATACCGAATAGTGACAAGGATCACACTTGAGCTCTCTACATTGCAGTCCAGTGCATGGACAAAACACTATCATCAGTGCTCATCAATAATGGCTTTGGCATAAATGTCTATACCCTGTCAACACTACAAAGCTTGGGTCTAGATCTCAGCGAAGTGAAGAAAATGTCAATGACCATCAGAGCATTCGACAACTCTACCAGGCAGAACCTGGGTGATATTGACTTGACCTTCTGGGTCGGACCAACTCAATTTACTACAAACTTCCAGGTCGTGAATGTACCAGCCTCTTTCACCTTGCTCTTGGGGAGGCCATGTATTCACGTGACTAGAGTCATTCCCTCCTCTGTCCACCAGAGAATCAAATTCATCTAGAATGACCACCTGGTTATGATCCCTTCTGAAGAGTTGGTAAGTTCCTTCGGGGACATCCAAGGGTTGGGGCAAGGAGCAGCCTTCATGACGTACCATTTCGAGTAGGTCAGTTTTATTGCTTAGGCAGAAAAGCAGAGCAAGCAAGTAATCCTGCCATTTGTCAAGATGATGGTCAGGATGAATTGCCAACCTGGTTTAGGCCTGGGAGTCAGGAATCAAGGGATGAAAAAGAGATACACCCCCCTTGGTACACTCCACCATTTGGACTGGGGTACAAGCCCAGGTACGAGGACTATCTCTCCAAGCTAACCAAGAAGAACAACCATTGGGCAAAACCAGAACCCCAACCTCACATATCTGTAACTTTCCTAATTGGAACCTTCCAATCCTACCCCGATACCTTAGTTACACCAATTTCTTTAACCCCTGAGCTCAATACTGAATCTTTAGGGATTCTAGATTCAGAGATCTTCAGTATGGCCCAAATGTTCGACGAGCTGATTGTCGAAAACACCGCCGAAAGAGAGTATCCAGTAGGAGAGCAGGTCTGCACCCTCTTTAACAGTGCCAAAGCATCATCCAGTCATTAGCCACCGATCCATTGGTGGACTGAGGCTCTCACCATTAAAGTCGTACAGGGCCGGGGCAAGCACAGTGCAGGATAGGTCGGTCAGACCAAGCAGTGACAAGCATCACCATTCTCCTCTATCTATCTTCTCTTTTACTTCGGTTGCAAAAATTCAAATGTCAGGCCACTATCGGCCTCTTTTTGTTTGAGTCATTTGTAAACAGTCATCTATTTTATCAATGAAAATCAAATGTTTTGACTCAAAATCATGTTTTTTTAAAAAACAAACATTTCATATCGGCTGATAACGAAATCACACAAACTCTTCCCTTGAAAGGCCTAGTGTCCTGAAGTCAACAAAAACAAAAAATCATAAGGATGCTAAACTAAGCTAATTGATTTACCAGGAAATTACCTCTGATAAAGCTACCCCTGAAACCCTCCTCGAACTTTCCAAAGTGCAATATGGCTTAGAATAGGAAGAGGAGCCACCTTAGGAAATTATGGATCTCCTAGAACACAGTGAAGGGTTACTGCAGTCAAACATTGAGGACAGTGAGATACTGAACCTGGGATCCGCAGATAGTCCCCAGCTAGTCAAGATCGGCACAACTATAACCCCTCAGTAGAGAACAGACATGATCAGCTTTTTGAAAAGCTACAGTGAAATTTTCACCTGGTCATATGTAGACATACCCGGCCTAGACCCAGCATTGGTGGTAAACAGACTGCCCATGAACCCAGAAGTCAGACCAGTTAAGCATAAACTGTGATGGATGAGACTTAAATGGTCATAGAAGGTCAAGGAAGAAGTTGAAAAGCAGATCAATACAGGCTTCCTGACATTAGCAAACTACCCTGAGTGGTTAGCCAACATTGTGCCGGTACCCAAGAAGGATAGCAAAGTCCAAATGTGTATCGACTACTAGAATCTGAACAAGGCAAGCCCTAAAGACAACTTCCCTATCCCGCACATCGACATCCTGGTCGACAATACTGCAGGGCATGAGACACTTTCATTCATGGATGGCTTCTCAAGATACAACCAGATCAGAATAGCAGAGGAAGACATGGAGAAAACCTCCTTCATCAGACTTTGGGGCACGTTCTGCTACAAGGTCATACCCTTTGGACTTATAAATGCAGGGCCAACCTATCAGAGGGCCATGACAGCATTGTTCCATGACATGATCCACAAGTCAACTGAAATCTATGTGGATGACATGATCGTCAAATCTCCTACTGCCAGGTAGCACCCAGAAGACTTGAAGAGACTCTGTGACAGACTTTGAGAGTTCAGCCTGAGACTGAATCCAGCCAATGCATCTTTGGAGCCTCATCAGGAAACTCCTCGGCTTCATAGTCAACCAAAGAGGAATCGAGATCGGTCCAGCCAAAGCCAAGGCAATCATCGAAATGCCAACTCCCTATACTGAAAAGGAAATCCATGGGTTCCTGGGCTAAATTTAGCTCACCAGTTGATTCATCTCTTAGCTCACTCTGATATGTGAGCCCATCTTGAAGCTTCTCCAAAAGAACGTACCTATAGTCTGGATGACAGCCAAGAAGCCTTTGACAGAATAAAGCAATATCTTCTCCATCCTCCAATACTTGTGCCTCCTACACCAAGACAACCGCTGCTACTCTACATGTCGGTAAGAGAGACCTCCATTGTAGCACCCCGGACTTTTTCATCCTTAATGAATAGCACCTTCATAGCTAATTGGCCATTTTTGTAGTCTAATTAATAAATAAGGGATAAATCAGAAATTCCGAAATGTCAGAAATGTTTGTTTTCGAAAGACGAATCCAACGCAAGTTGAATCGTCGAAATCCGACGAGCGAGTCAAAAGATATGGTCAAAACAGTCCAGACATACAGAGCACCGATCGCTCGGTCCAGTCAGCGATCGATTGGTCCATAACCGATCGATCGGTAGCTATCGCATGGTCAGGAATTTTGTATGGGGAAATTTTCCAGAGAGTGAGTTTTGACCGGTCGATCGGTCATAAACACCGATCGCTCGGTAGGCAACCGATCGATCGGTCATAACCACCGATCGCTCGGTCTTCGTGTTTTTCAGAATTTTCATTAAGGGCTTTTTCGTCTTTTGGGGTTTAAACCCTTACCCATAAGGGCTTGCCTGAGCCTTTAGGGCTTCATTCACAGCACTTAAGGGATTTTGAGAGATAGAGAGAAAGGAGAAGGGGATTTGCAACTAGGGTTATCCATTGGAGAAGGAATCAAAGGGGTTTAAGAACCCTAGCTCACCCAACTCGTTTTGCTTCAAGTTCAAGGCTCAAGCTCGTGTGGGGTTCCCTTCTCAAGCTAGGGCAGCACTCTCTATGGTATTTTCAAGAGGGTTTCCTACCCAATCAAGTATAGTTTGAGTAAGGGCTTTCTTCTTCCAAGTGGGAGTTTAAATCAAGGTCTACACCAAGATCAAGCTTCGATTCAGTGTTAGTACACCCTACTAACTTCCCTTAGCAATAGTCTAGATTTTCTATTGTGAAATGTGACTCTTGGTAGTATGTTTTCTTCCTTATAAAATGTATCATCTCCACTAAATATAAACAAGATAAGAAAAAGGTATGGATGTGTGGATGGGATGTCGATTGAGGCGATTGGATGCCGTATGGATGTTGTGTGATGTGTGAAATGGAAAATGGAAGATGTGCACTTTCCAAATAACAAATGTACCTTGATGTCTTGATGAAAAATACGCACTAAATAAGGGAAATGAAAGGACTAAGAAATGTGGCCCACCGTGTGTTTGATAAAATGACTAAACAAGGGATAAATGGACTTAATGAAGAAAATGGAAATAGAAATTGTGTAAATTTTCTTAGGAATGATAAATTGGTCAAATGTGTTATATGTTGCCTAAATTTTCATACCACTATGTTAGGGATTGAAATGCCATATTCATGTGATCCGCCCATCCAAGTATGTCATCATGATTACCACTATTGACAAGCACACAAGCACGCATGCATGCATGAATTGGGTTTTCCAAGAGAAATTGTGCATAATAAAGCAAACAAAAAAATGGAACATGACAAGGAGGTTGGTAGCCCAGGTGAAGGGTACTACTAGCCTCTGGCTCACAAGTGAAATGAAACAAGAACATGACAAGGAGGTTGGTAGCCCAAGGAAGGGTGCTAGCCTCTGGCTCACAAGAGAAATGGAACAAGGAACATGACAAGGAGGTTGGTAGCCCAGGTGAAGGGTACTACTAGCCTCTGGCTCACAAGTGAAATGAAACAAGAACATGACAAGGAGGTTGGTAGCCCAAGGAAGGGTGCTAGCCTCTGGCTCACAAGAGAAATGGAACAAGAATATGACAAGGAGGTTGGTAGCCCAAGGAAGGGTGCTAGCCTCTGGCTCACAAGAGAAATGGAACAAGAACATGACAAGGAGGTTGGTAGCCCAAGGAAGGGTGCTAGCCTCTGGCTCACAAGAGAAATGGAACAAGAACATGACAAAGAGGTTGGTAGCCTAAGGAAGGGTGCTAGCATCTGGCTCACAAGTATACAAGTCAAGAACAAATCAAGACATGAAATACAAGACAAGACACGACACACATACATGATTTGACCGAGACACGAAAAAGGTTTCCGAGACATGAGTTTTACCGAGGTTTTTGCATTCATACGCGCATGTCAAGATATGGCTATGTATCTTATGCTTTCACTATTGCTTTAAATTAATATCTTGTATTGCTCACTGTTGTTATGCTTTCGCTATTGTTATGGTTAGCTAGTAGTTTGTACTCACTGAGTATTCCATGCTCAGCCGTACTTTTATGTCGGCAGGTACTGTGGATGTCCTCGACCCCGAGCCTTGGGTCGAGGAGGAGTATGTAGAGGAGAGGGAGCCACCTATCCCATGGCAGTCTCAGGAGGATGGGGACTTGGATGTGTGGCCATACCTCGACTACTGTTGAGAGGAGAGGGTTAGAGAGTTCCTTTTTGTATTTTGATAGGTGGGCATGTCCACCTTTACTTTGATTGTATTTAGTATATGTTAACTTGGAATACTATATGGAGTTATAGAAGAAAAGAAAAAGTTGGCTTATGCTTCCGCACTTATGTTTAGTTTCCGCACTCTGATTATCATTGTATTATATTATGTTTAGCCTCTTGCATTACAGGATGGTTCGACAGGTACACGTAGTCACCTCTAAAGTATCCCTTAACTCCTAGGGGGTATTTTGGGGCGCGACAGAAGTGGTATCAGAGCTCTAGGCATTAGAAATCCCTAGGGTCACATAGGAATGATACTATGATTGAACTAGGTATTAGAATTACCTTAAAGAGTTGTATTCCAAGTATGGACTAACAAGTTAGTCCTAGTCAAAATAGGTTGAATCTCAACCAAACTTAGAGTCCTACGCTAGGAACACGGATTGTATGGATGACGTTGTGTTTTATACCATATGTGCATTAATTGTGTTGTGCTTATTAAATATGCTTGATGAATATGTATTGAGTGAATTGCGAAATTTGTACTAAATGCGTATCCAAGTTAGACTCACGTTGTATTGTCGTTCTCAGGAGAAATCATGAGACGCAATACCCGGGGTCGCGGGTACAACACGAGGGGCAATGGAGGTGATGCTCCATCGGGTGATGATCAACCCGGCTTTGCCCAAGCATTTGCATCCATAGCCGAGACTTTGGCTATGTTGGCGGCAAGGCAACCGGCCACTCCACCTAATGTGGCTTATACCGGCTCCTCCTAACCGAGCCCAAGCCGGGATAGAAGCTTTTCGGAGGATGAGGCCTCCAACTTTTTGTGGAAGCATTGATCCACTTGTTGCCGAGGGTTTTATCCGGCAACTTGAGAAGATATTCTCGGTATTGGCAACTACGGAAGTAGAGAGGGTCACATGGGCTGCCTTTATGCTTGAAGGCGAGGCCGACCATTGGTGGAAGTCTGCACTTCGGACCCGAGAGTTGACCCGGCAAGGCCAAGAATGGACATGGGGAGAATTCTTGGACGTTTTCTACAAGAAATACTTTCCGGTTGGGATGAAAGAAAAGAAGGAAATTGAATTTATTACCTTGGAGCAAGGTAATATGTTTGTAGCGGCTTACGAAGCCAAGTTCTCAGAGCTATCTCAATTTGCTCCACACATGATAGCTACCGAGGCTATGAAGGCCCGAAAATTCGAGAGGGGGTTGAAGGCCTACCTCAAGGATCGTGTCTCAATGTTCCGACATGAGACATATTCAGAAGTTGTGGACAAGGCATTGTTGGCCGAGTCGAATTCCGAAGAGTTCTTTAAGAGAAGAGGAATAGAGAAGGGACAGTCTAGTAGTTCAGGGGAGAAGAGAGCTAGGACTATGTCTTATCAGTCCGCAGGGCTGGCTCAGTCACAGAGGATGTACTCGGCACCACAGGCCCCCCGCCCTTTTGCTCCACCGGCTTTTCGCCCGGCTACCTCGTATGCTTCTCACCCCGCAGTGACTCAGGCTACGGGTTATACTCCTCCCACTTATTCACATGATGTCTGCACCCTTTGTGGAAGGAGGCATCCAGTAGGGGAATGTCGGAAGGCTACAGGAGGCTGTTTTCATTGTGGCGACCAGGGCCACATGATTCGGGATTGTCCCCGACGTCGATTGCCAGCTCAGTCTTCGGGGAGCAGGCCCCAAATTAGGCAGACATCTCAGCTTAGCTCTTCTCAGGCTTCGAGGGCCTCACAGTCTACCCGGCCTCCTCGCCCAGCCACTCAGGGTCGAGTTTTTGCTCTATCGGAGAGAGACGCACGTGCATCCGACGATGTCGTGCAAGGTACGCGAGAATTTTGAGTTTAAGTTGTATAAAATTTCTATGGTTTGTTATGCGGTTATTTATACTAAGGGTTACCTATGTATGATGCTTGTTACTATTTGAAATCTACTGATATTAGTTACTTAATCGCACAGGCACTTTATTAGTGAACGAGTGTCTCGCCCGAGTGTTGATCGACACAGGATCCACTCACTCCTTTGTGTCACCTAGTTTCGCGAAGGGATTTTTGACTGAGGCTATTCCGTTAGAGCGGGAGTTGACCATTGCAACTCCACTCGGCAAGTCAGTTGATACGGAAAAGATATTCAGGGATAGTGTGGTTCAAGTGGGGGAGAATGAACTGTTAGCCGATCTCATCATCCTAGATTTTCAAGACTTGGATTTTGATGTCATCTTAGGGATGGATTGGTTGTCAAACCATCACGGACATGTTGTGTGTTTTGAAAAGATGGTGAATTTCAAGCCGGAAGGAGGTAAGCCTTTTCACTTCCGAGGATTAGGAGAGAGGGACATTGCTCGCCTCGCAGCCTTGAGTATAGCACACCCAGAAGCACAAAACTCATCGGCTATTCCAGTTGTGAGTGAGTTCTTAGATGTGTTCCCGGAAGAACTTCCCGGATTACCTCCTGATAGAGAGATCGAGTTCGCTATAGAACTTACTCCGAGTACCGCTCCGATTTCAAGGGCACCATATAGAATGGCCCCTATAGAGCTTGAAGAATTAAAGAAACAGATTGAGGAGTTACAACAACTTGGTTTCATCCAACCAAGTGTCTCGCCATGGGGAGCTCCGGTTCTTTTTGTGAAGAAGAAGGACGGGTCTATGAGGATGTGTATAGACTACCGTCAGTTGAACAAGGTAACTATCAAAAATCGTTATCCCTTGCCAAGGATAGATGACTTGTTTGACCAACTGAAGGGAGCGAGATTCTTCTCCAAAATTGATCTTAGATCGGGGTATCACCAATTAAGGATCAAGGCGGAAGATGTTCAGAAGACGGCTTTCAGGACTCGGTATGGGCATTACGAGTTCCTTGTCATGCCTTTTGGGCTGACGAATGCACCGACGGCATTCATGGATTTGATGAACCGGGAGTTCCGATCTTACTTGGATCGATGCGTGATTGCATTCATTGATGACATTTTGGTGTATTCCCAGACACGGGAAGATCACGCACGAGACCTCCGCCTTGCTCTGGAGATGTTGAGAGAGCATAGGCTATATGCCAAATTGAGTAAGTGCGAGTTCTGGCTAGAGAAGCTCGCATTTCTTGGACACGTGGTGTCGGCCGAGGGCATTTCTGTAGATCCAGCCAAGGTTGAGGCAGTCATGAGTTGGGAGAGGCCCAAGAGCGTCACGGAGATACGTAGTTTCCTCGGATTGGCAGGCTACTACCGGAGATTTGTGAAGGGATTCTCCAGTTTGGCTGCACCTCTCACCTACTTGACAAGAAAAAGTGCAAAGTTCAGTTGGAGTGACCGATGTGAAGTAAGTTTCCAAGAGTTGAAGAAACGCCTCACCACAACCCCTGTCCTTACTGTGCCATCTGGACCTTTTGGGTATGAGGTGTATAGTGATGCCTCGCACGTCGGACTCGGGTGTGTCCTAATGCAACACAAGAAAGTCATTGCCTATGCATCAAGGCAGTTGAAAGAGCATGAAAGGAACTACCCCACTCACGACTTGGAGCTTGCGGCGGTTGTGTTTACACTCAAAATTTGGCGACATTATCTGTACGGGGTGGAGTTCTATGTGTACACGGACCACAAGAGCCTCAAATATCTCTTTTCCCAAAAAGAGCTCAATTTGCGACAACGGCGTTGGATTGAGTTCTTAAAAGACTATGAGTGCACGATCTAATATCACCCGGGAAAAGCAAATGTGGTGGCAGATGCTTTGAGTAGGAAACCATCGGGGTTGTTGGCTCACATGTTGGTGCGGGAATGGAGACTGTTAGACGATTTGGCAAATCTGGACATCAATGTGAATGATTCTGTCCGCAGTCCTGTTTTGGCAAATGTTACGGTTCGGCCGTACCTTATAGATTTGATCCAGGAGTACCAGGCCACGGATGCTGACTTGTTGGCTTTTCGGGACAAGGAAATTACCAAGGGTAGTACGGACTTCTCTCTCAATAGCCGGGGTGCTATTACATTCAAGGGAAGACTTTGTGTCCCAGCCAATGCAGACCTTCGAAGAGAGATCATGGATGAAGCTCACCGTTCAAAGTACATAGTGCATCCTGGGGGTACGAAGATGTACCGGAACCTCAAGAGTCACTTTTGGTGGTGAAACATGAAGAGGGAGGTTGCGGAGTATGTGGCACGGTGTTTGGTGTGCCAACAGGTGAAAGCGGAGCATTTGAGACCGGCGGGTCTTTTGCAGTCTCTCCCTATTCCTGAGTGGAAATGGGAACATATCTCTATGGACTTTATCGTGGGATTGCCGAAGACGGTCAAGAAGACCGATGCTATATAGGTAGTTATTGATAGACTCACGAAGTCCGCTCATTTCTTACCATACCGGACTACATTCAACTCCAATCAGTTAGCGGAGCTATACATCAAAGAAATAGTCCGATTGCATGGGGTGCCAGTGAGTATTGTGTCGGATAGAGACCCAAGATTCACATCCAGGTTTTGGAAAAGTTTTCAGGATGCTATGGGTTCCCGACTAGACTTTAGCATGGCTTTCCACCCACAGACTGACGGGCAAACAGAGAGGGTGAATCAAGTGATAGAAGACATGCTCCGAGCTTGTATGTTGGATTTTAAAGGAAGTTGGGAGGATCACCTACCTTTGGTGGAATTCGCCTACTACAACAGTTATCAAGCAAGCATACAAATGACACCTTTTGAAGCCTTGTACGGAAGAAGTTGTAGATCCCCCTTGTACTGGGATGAGGTTGGAGAAAGAAAGATTTTGGGCCCCGAGTTGATTGAACGAACCGCGGATAGGGTCAAGCTTATACGGGAGAGGTTGAAGACCGCACAGGACAGACAGAAAAGCTATGCCGACAACCGAAGGAGGGATCTTGAATTCCGAGTCGGTGATTTTGTGTTTGTAAGGATTTCACCGACCAAAGGTGTTATGCGATTCGGGAAGAGAGGCAAGCTTAGCCCGAGATATGTGGGTCCGTTCGAGATCATTACTCGAGTCGGTGAAGTTGCTTACCGTGTTGCTTTGCCCGCTCACATGGCAGTGGTCCACAACGTGTTTCATATCTCCCAGCTTCGGAAGTACATCCCGGATCCCTCTCACGTCATCGAGCTTGATCCAGCTGAGATTCGAGAGGATCTCACTTTGGTTGAGAAGCCGGTTCATATTTTGGATCGAAGAGACCAAGTGCTTCGCAACAAGACTATACCGCTAGTCCTAGTGCAATGGCAACATCACGCGAGAGAAGAAGCCACGTGGGAGCATGAAGCCGAAGTCAAAGCAAAGTATCCTGAGTTGTTTCAATAGGTTGTGTATATGGCTTGTCATTTTGCTTTGGTTTTGTACATGTATGTATCGTCCAAATTTCGGGGATGAAATTTTTGTAAAGGGGGGAAAATGTAGCACCCGGACTTTTTCATCCTTAATGAATAGCACCTTCATAGCTAATTGGCCGTTTTTGTAGTCTAATTAATAAATAAGGGAGAAATCGGAAATTCCGAAATGTCAGAAATGTTCGTTTTCGAAAGACGGATCCAACGCAAGTTGAATCGTCGAAATCCGACGAGCGAGTCAAAAGATATGGTCAAAACAGTCCAGACATACAGAGCACCGATCGATCGGTAGCTATCGCACGGTCAGGAATTTTGTATGGGGAAATTTTCCAGAGAGTGAGTTTTGACCGGTCGATTGGTCATAAACACCGATCGCTCGGTAGGCAACCGATCGATCGGTCATAACCACCGATTGCTCGGTCTTCGTGTTTTTCAGAATTTTCATTAAGGGCTTTTTCGTCTTTTGGGGTTTAAACCCTTACCCATAAGGGCTTGCCCGAGCCTTTAGGGCTTCATTCACAGCACTTAAGGATTTTGAGAGATAGAGAGAAAGGAGAAGGAGATTTGCAACTAGGGTTATCCATTGGAGAAGGAATCAAAGGGGTTTAAGAACCCTAGCTCACCCAACTTGTTTTGCTTCAAGTTCAAGGCTCAAGCTCGTGTGGGGTTCCCTTCTCAAGCTAGGGCAGCACTCTCTATGGTATTTTCAAGAGGGTTTCCTACCCAATCAAGTATAGTTTGAGTAAGGGCTTTCTTCTTCCAAGTTGGAGTTTAAATCAAGGTCTACACCAAGATCAAGCTTCGATTCAGTGTTAGTACACCCTACTAACTTCCCTTAGCAATAGTCTAGATTTTCTATTGTGAAATGTGACTCTTGGTAGTATGTTTTCTTCCTTATAAAATGTATCATCTCCACTAAATATAAACA
This sequence comes from Tetracentron sinense, assembly GCA_015143295.1. NCBI lineage: Eukaryota > Viridiplantae > Streptophyta > Magnoliopsida > Trochodendrales > Trochodendraceae > Tetracentron > Tetracentron sinense. The sequence continues at coordinate 17,863,798 of CM026554.1, forward strand.
AGATAAGAAAAAGGTATGGATGTGTGGATGGGATGTCGATTGAGGCGATTGGATGCCGTATGATGTTGTCTGATGTGTGAAATGGAAAATGGAAGATGGGCACTTTACAAATAACGAATGTACCTTGATGTCTTGATGAAAAATACGCACTAAATAAGGGAAATGGAAGGACTAAGAAATGTGGCCCACCGTGTGTTTGATAAAATGACTAAACAAGGGATAAATGGACTTAATGAAGAAAATGGAAATAGAAATTGTGTAAATTTTCTTAGGAATGATAAATTGCTCAAATGTGTTATATGTTGACTAAATTTTCATACCACTATGTTAGGGATTGAAATGCCATATTCATGTGATCCGCCCATCCAAGTATGTCATCATGATTACTACTATTGACAAGCACACAAGCACGCATGCATGCATGAATTGGGTTTTCCAAGAGTAATTGTGCATAATAAAGCAAACAAGAAAATGGAACATGACAAGGAGGTTGGTAGCCCAGGTGAAGGGTACTACTAGCCTCTGGCTCACAAGTGAAATGAAACAAGAACATGACAAGGAGGTTGGTAGCCCAAGGAAGGGTGCTAGCCTCTGGCTCACAAGAGAAATGGAACAAGAACATGACAAGGAGGTTGGTAGCCCAAGGAAGGGTGCTAGCCTCTGGCTCACAAGAGAAATGGAACTAGAACATGACAAGGAGGTTGGTAGCCCAAGGAAGGGTGCTAGCCTCTAGCTCACAAGAGAAATGGAACAAGAACATGACAAGGAGGTTGGTAGCCTAAGGAAGGGTGCTAGCCTCTGGCTCACAAGTATACAAGTCAAGAACAAATCAAGACATGAAATACAAGACAAGACACGACACACATACATGATTTGACCGAGACACGAAAAAGGTTTCCGAGACATGAGTTTTACCGAGGTTTTTGCATTCATACACGCATGTCAAGATATGGCTATGTATCTTATGCTTTCACTATTGCTTTAAATTAATATCTTGTATTGCTCACTGTTGTTATGCTTTCGCTATTGTTATGGTTAGCTAGTAGTTTGTACTCACTGAGTATTCCATGCTCAACCGTACTTTTATGTCGGCAGGTACTGTGGATGTCCTCGACCCCGAGCCTTGGGTCGAGGAGGAGTATGTAGAGGAGAGGGAGCCACCTATCCCATGGCAGTCTCAGGAGGATGGGGACTTGGATGTGTGGCCATACCTCGACTACTGTTGAGAAGAGAGGGTTAGAGAGTTCCTTTTTGTATTTTGATAGGTGGGCATGTCCACCTTTACTTTGATTGTATTTAGTATATGTTAACTTGGAATACTATATGGAGTTATAGAAGAAAAGAAAAAGTTGGCTTATGCTTCCGCACTTATGTTTAGTTTCCGCGCTCTGATTATCATTGTATTATATTATGTTTAGCCTCTTGCATTACAGGATGGTTTGACAGGTACACGTAGTCACCTATAAAGTATCCCTTAACTCCTAGGGGGTATTTTGGGGCGCGACATCCATGGAGTGCAGCCTAACACAATATGACAAGATGGGCAGAACAAAGCTAGCCATCTACTACATCAGTAAGCGTCTGTTAGAGTATGAAGAGAGGTACAACCCGCTCGAGAAAACCTGTATGGCACTTGTCTAGGCTACTCAGCGTCTACGGTACTATTTGCTTTCTTATCCGGCAATTCTGATCTCCCGGATGGATCCACTTAAGTACCTACTGGAAAAGCTAGCCACCATCAGGAGGACTGCCCGATGGCTTATGATGTTGGAATTCGACATCACGTACATGACTTAGAAGCCAATTAAGGGGCAAACGATTACAGATCACCTGGCCCTCAACCCAACACAAGACTATCTTCCAGTACATGATCAATTTCCAGATGAAGCCATCTTGTGTGCAGAAGCGGAAGAACAAGAGTACCTCAATTAGGAACTATACTTTAATGGAGCTACTAATAGTCATGGGCATGGGGCAGGAGCAGTCCTGATCTCACCTAAGGGAGCAGACCTCCCAATCTCTGTCAAGCTGTAATTCAGATGTTCAAACAATGAAGCAAAATACAAGGCCTGCATAATCGGTCTGAAAGAAGCCCTGGGTATCAGGATTGAAGAGATAGATGTCTACGGTGACTCATCTTTTGTAATCTGTCAGGTAAATGAATCTTGGGTCTTTCAAAAAGCAAGGCTAGTCCTGTACTTAGCCTACCTCAACATGCTGATTACTCAATTCAAGAGAATCACTTTTAGTCACAAGCCCAGGAACTACAACAGATTTACTGATGCATTGGCCACTCTAGCCTCCATGGTACAGATTCTCAGGGGCGTCATGCTCTGGCCAATCGAAATCCAGCAACAGGATCAGCCTACCTACTACCTTCAGATTGAGAAAGTATCAGATAACAAGCCTTGGTATACAGACAACAAGTAGTATCTCGAGGACGGGACCTTCCCACTTGATGCTACCAAAAAAAACCGCTAAGCAATCCGAAGACTAGCTATTCAGTTTGTCCTTTCAGGGAGCATCTTGTACAAAAGGTCACCGAACCTAATTTGGCTCAAATGCCTCAATGCTAGTGAAGCAGCACAGGTAATCGAAGAAGTTCACGGAGGAACTTGTGGCCCACACATGAGTGGGTTGATGTTATCCAAGAAGATACTCAGGCTGGGCTACTATTGGTTTATATTGGAATCGGACTGTTGCAAACACGTGCAGAATTATCACTAGTGCCAAGTCTATGCTGACAAGGTTAATGCACCGCCGACCAGGCAGCACAATCTCACCGCTCCATGGCCATTCTCAGTATAGGGCATCGATGTCATTGAGCATATAGCTCTGAAAGCATCCAACGGGCATCGATTCATCCTGGTAGCAATCGATTATTTTAAAAAATGGGTCGAGGCAGCCTCTTATGCTAACGTGACAGCCTCCGTGGTTCAGTATTTTCTAAAAAGGGATATCATCTGCCGATATAGGGTCCCGTTCGAGATTGTAACAAACAATGCTCTCAACTTCTGCAACAAGGAGATGATAGATCTCTGCTAGAAATTTAAAATACAGCATCACAACTCCACGCTATACAGACCATAGACCAATGGTGCAGTTGAAGCCGCCAACAAGAACATGAAGAAAATCAAAGAGAAATTGGCAACCAATTACTCTGCCTAGCAGAAGATGCTCCCATACGCACTCATAGCCTATAGAACGTCCATTCGAACTTCAATTGGGGCAACACCATTCTCTTTGGCCTATGGTATGGAAGCAGTCCTCCCCAATGAAGTATAAATTCCATCACTCTAAGTGTTAATAGAAGCAAACATCTCAGAAGTAGAATGGGCACAGACTCGGCATGAGCAGCTGAATTTGATCGAAGAGCGGCGACTAAAAGCTATCAACCATTCTCAGGCCTATCAGAGGCGCATGGTTAGGGCATTCAATAGAAAAGTCAAGCCACGAAGCATTAAAGTCTATGACTTGGTTCTTCAGTAAATGTTACCAAACCACCCTGATCCGAGCGGCAAGTTCACTCCCAACTATGAAGGCCCATACATCGTCCGAGACAAATTCTCAGGTGGCACCCTTCGACTCGGACGTATGGATGATGAAAACCTCCTAGATCCCATCAACATGGACAAATTCAAACGATACTATGCTTAGGGTTTAGATCTGATAGGCGCTTTACACTCATAGATTCTCTGGGAAATGATTGGACGCCATCTTTGGCACACTCTTATCCCCAACAATATAAACCCGCTTACAAATCAATGAAATCCGCTAGTTATGCCCCTTGAGCCTAACAACCTTTTTTCATATAACCTTTTCAGGGACACCCTCCCTTGCAAATCTGTGGCATTTTTCCTGAACTACGTCATGACTTGATCCTGCAAAGGGTACGTAGGCAACCTGACACAAGTGCGGTCATCAAAAAGGGATCATACCTCCCTCGAATTTCCCTAATAGAATCAAACCATCCCCAGGGATAGGAAATCAACTACAATAAGAGAAATCCTAGGGTGTCCCAAACTTCGATCCCCTAGCCTACATTTCGTCCTACTCTAAGTCTCTCTAGATCTCTTAGAAACTACAAGTGCAAGTGCAGTATTACATCTACATCCTTAGCGGAACAGAAAGCATCAACAAGAGCGCCATTCAGGGCAATGACGGGAGAAGATCTATTTCTTCCAACAAATCACGTACATGAGTGAAAACCAGCAACGACCTCATTGCGCAAAAATATGCAACCCCAGGCCTAGTCTTTTGACTAGGGGCAAAAAAGGGACAAAAATCAACAAGCTTAACAGGCATGATGAAAATCGGCAATGGCCTCATTGCGCAAAAATTATGCGAACCCCATTGTTAGCCTTAAGGTTACAACCACATGACCCTAAATCAGTTTTAATGATAACATAAATAATGAAATGAATCTTGTAATACTAATATCTTCCATGAGCATTTTATTCCACAGTATTCAGAAATTTAAGAAGGGATTTCAAGCCAAATTCAAGAATACTCAATGAAAAAGACCAAGTAAAGACATGAAGACAATTCCAAATCAAAGCTTCAAGGAGATGTTTAACTATCAACAAAAAGGATTTTGGAAGCTTGTCTTGAAGACACTGCTATTGAAGACCAGTGAAGCCAAAGGATCATCCTCATCAAGGTCTTAGTCTAGGTAGTAAGTGTGGTCTGTTCAGGATCTTGTAAAAAATCCTCAAGTGGTTGATTTGGTGCAAAAAGCTCAAAGTACCTTAGATTGACCATAGGACCCTTAAACAATTATTAAAATATGATTAAGGACCTTAAAACATGTTAATTATACTCATAAAGGTTAAGTAAAAAATCTTGGAATCAAATCATACCTTAAAAGTTTTAAAGATAGATTCTGCAAATAAAATAAGCCTATCCAGTCAATCAGATAGGCCATCCAGCCGATTAGGCAGACCATCCAGTCGATCAGGCAAGCCCTGTGAACGACTGGATAGAACAAATTTTTTTTAAAATTTGTCTACATGTGCTAATCATGTTGGATCTCTTTGCTAATCCATCTTAAATCTTTTTAAAAGACCATTATGAGTGGTTAATCATACTTTACTAACAAACTTATAGACTTTGGAATTCGTGCAAATCATTAAAGTTAAAATAAAAGCATTAAAAATCAGATAAACAAAAAATCTGGAAATTTTTTGTCTATCTAGCCGATCAAGATGACCATCCAGTCGATTAGATGGTCCATCCAGCCGATCACTCCTTCCCCTAATCGACTGGATAGAACAAAACTCCTTAAAACTTATTTTAATGATCCAGCCAATTAGGAAACTGATCCTGGTGATTAGGTAACCATCCAGGCGATTAGGAGGCTTCTTTAATCGACTGGATAGTTCAGAAAATTTCTGAAAAACCGTTCTTTTCGCGAACGGCTATATTTATAACAAGTATTTCGCATTTAATGATCATCAAACGGTAATAAATTTCAGATCACTACAAATATAAGTGATCTTTGAATTATCCCATATAGATGACACTCACTCCTAAACTGTTACATTGATAATCACTCTCTTGAGCTTAAAAAATCCAAAATCTGCAAACGATACTCTATTTTTCTTTGAGTTAAAATCCAATCTTCCACTTGAAAGATTTCTCAGAGCTTGATATTCCATTTATATCTAACTCTTAAAGGAGTTTATTTTTTGGATCTAAGATCCATCATCTACTTTTATCATCCAAGAACTTGCGTGTTCTGTGAAGCTGTTGCTTCGTGTGAAACCAGAGAGAGTTGTGCTCTGGGTACTGTACGATTCACCTCAACCAGAAGAGAGGTTGTAAAGGGTTTGGGCTTCACTAGATGAAGAAGTCTGAGCAGTCATGGACTGCAGTGGAATCCTCCAAGCTGGTGTTGCTTGAGGCAGGCAGTAGGCTGGGTCTGCCGAACCTCGAAAACAACTCTGTGTTTGCACTCCTTTACTCTTTCTCCTTCTTCTTGTGCACTTGAATTACTTTATCTATCTTGTGCTTAGTTGTATTCCTTTTAGATTTTATTTTTCACACTTAAAAAGGAATAATTGTTTTATTTTTCCATTGACCCTATTCACCCCCCCTCTAGGGTCCATATCTATGCAACAAGTGGTATCAGAGCTAGTAACTCTTAGCTGATCTAAACAATCTTAGGGTTTAAAGATCTTAATGGCAAACAATAGTTTTTCAGTTGGCCTAGGAGAAGGACAATCCACAACCAGACCTCCCATATTTAATGGAGAACACTATAATTATTGTAAAACCAGAATGATCTATTACCTTCAATCCCTAGACTATCAATGCTGGAAGGAAATCATCAACGGTCCCCATCTTCCTTGTAAGACCATTAATGATGTAAGAGTTCCTAAAGTTGAGGAAGAATGGGATGAAAATGATATTAAACTAATCCAGATAAATGCTAAAGCTATTAGCAACCTCTATTGTGCCCTTAGTCCCCAAGAGTTTAATCGTGTTTCTGGCTGTGATTCAGCCAAAGAAATTTGGGATCAACTTCAGGTTACATATGAGGGAACTAATCAAGTAAAAGATGAGAAATGTGCGCCCCAAAATACAACCTAGGAGTTAACATACTTTGGCGACGTGACTTGTACTTAAAACTAACCTGCAAAGAGTATACAAAGCAAGCAAAATAGTGAACTAAAAATTTCTTTAAAGACTTAACTATATTCCATGTGCAATTGATTACAATAATTGGATAGGATTTACAACATGAACATGAACTCCTTAACTTGAGTCCCAACTCAAGTGAGACAACATCCCCAGACACAAGAACCCAAAATACATGACTCTCTCTCACTCATCCCAACCATTGGCCACATACCAGGACTCCTAATATCTAGGTAACCATCCGAATAACCTCCTGCTCTCTCTGAGCTACCTCGATCCAAGAGACCAGAGTCCATATCTCATATAGAGTACCTGCCGACATAAAAGTACGACTAAGTATGAAATACTCAGCGAGTACAAGCTACTAGCTAACAATAGTAATAACGATAACACAACATGCGTGGTACAGTTTATCATTATATCCATGTATACAAAATCAGAGTGCGGAAGCAAGAACAAATAACAAATATAATCTTGAACATCATATTTAAACTCATACCTTAGGTTCATGCTTTAACTAAAACATATTTCACTTACCTTGTGATTCTTGTAATTTATACTTTACATCTTATGCTTCTTGTGGGTTCCTTACATGTCTTATGAGATTATTCTTGTCTTGTGAGAATCATGCATGTCTGCTTGTTTACTTGATTGTCTTGTTTAACTAGTACCCGAACTATGAAATGGACGGACATACTAGGTTCTTGTCTTGCTTGACTAATGCCCAGACTATAAAGGAACGGAACACATTAGCCTCATTTCTTGACTTGACTAGTGCCCGGACTATAGTGGAACGGAACACACTAGTTATTCTTGCTTGACTATGATTGAACAGAACACATTAGTATCTTGCTTGCTAATGCCCGGACTATAATGGAATGGAACACATTAGCCTCATGTCTTGACTCGACTAGTGCCCGGAATATGGTGGAACGAAACACACTAGTTATTCTTGCTTGACTAATGTCCGGACTATGATTAAACGGAACACAGTAGTATCTTGCTTGCTAATGCCCGGACTATAATGGAACGGAACACATTAGCCTCATGTGTTGACTTGACTAGTGCCCGGACTATGGTGGAACGGAACACACTAGTTATTCTTGCTTGACTATTGCTCGGACTATAATGGAACGGAACACATTAGTCTCTTTGCCTTGCCTTGACTAGTGCCTGGACTATGGTGGAACGGAACACACTAGCATTCTTGCTTACTAATGCCCGGACTATGATTGAACGGAACGCATTAGTAAATTTACTTGCTTAGCTAATGCCCAGACTATGATGGAACGGAACACATTATTAGCCTCATGTTATTCTTGCTTGCTTGACATGTTTAACTTGTGAGCCAGGTGTGACATATACTGGGGATATGCCCTACCCTTGAAATTCATGCTTGTTTAACAATTCACATTTCTTATTCTTGGTTTTTCTTTTCATGTACTTATACTTATAAGTTTGGTTCATGCATGCGTGCTTGGTGTGTGTGGCATTCGTGACAATCTTACCATCATAGATGAATCATGGGACACATGTTGCCTTTCAATTCTTTTTAATAATCATGTTAACATGAAACAATAAAGCATAATGTGACATTTCTTATAATTGCATAGACATGAGGAATTAATTGAAAACAGATAGAGCATTAGTTTTAAAATCACATTTTAAGGAATGCTATACAAATCATATTTCCCAAATCCTTCATTTCATTCTTGGCATTCTCACTCGTGCATTTTGTCAAACACCTAATGTGCAACACATTCATAGCCACATTATTTCAAGTTCTTTTAGTTCATATGTTTCGTCAAACAAACACATGGTGTGCGTTTATTATGCGTACAATGCCCTTCCACCATTTTCCAACATACATCCATCATAACACATGGCATCCAATCGCCTCATCCACATCCAACATCTCACATCCACAATTTCCACTTTATCTTGTTTGTTTTAGGGATTTAATAAAGTAAAACAAGAAGAGAATAAACTAAGGAAATCCACAAGCATGCTTTTAAAACAAACCTAGGTTATTACCAGGGTAGTTAGTAGGGTGTACTAACCTTGAATCAAGGCTTGATCTTGGGTGTAAACCTTGATTGAAGCTCCAACTTGGAAGAAGGAGGACCCTTGCTTGAAGGAGGCTTGAGTGGAGGAAGAAAGCCTCTTGAAAATACCTTGGAGAACGTTGTCTTAGCTTGAGAACATGCTCCTCACGAGTTGAACCTTGGATTTGAGGAATCCAAGCCTTGGAACTAATCTTGGTAGCCCAAACTCTTGATTTCTTCTCAAAAGGAAAACCTAGGTTAGGAATCCCCTTCTCCTCTCTCTCTATCTCTCAAAACCCTCTAAATATGGTGAATGAAGCCCTAAAGGCTCGGGTAAGCCTTTATGGGTAAGGGTTTAAAGCCCAAAAGACGAAAAAGCCCTTATTGAAATTTCTGCAAAACGCGATAGACCGAGCGATCGGTCAAAAACATGCTCTCTGGAATTTTTTCCCATATAAAAAAGTTAACCAGTTAATAGCTACCGATCGATCGCTAAAAATGACCGAGCGATAGATTGTGAACCGATCGATCACTAAATTGGATCGAGCGATCGGTGCTCTGCAGGTCTAAACTGTTTTGGCCATATCTTTTGACTCGTTCATCGGATTTTGAAGATTCAACTTGCGTTGGATTTGTCTTTCGAAATCGAACATTTCTAATGTTTAAGAATTTTCAATTTCTCCCTTATTTATTAATTAGACTACATGGAAGGCCAATTGGCTACGAAAGTGCTATTCATTAAGTATAGAAAAAGTCCGGGGTGCTACATGAAAATAAATATGTTAGTTCACAAATATGAATTGTTCAAAATAGAGAAGGATGAGTCCATTGCTAATATGTTTACACGTTTTACCAATATTACTAATGGTTTAAAATCTCTTAAAAAAACCTATACAAATGCATAAACAGTAAGGAAGATACTGAGATCTCTGCCAAAGGACTGGTCTCCAAAGGTAACTGTCATTCAAGAAGCCAAAGACCTCACTAAGCTAACAATGGATGAGCTGCTAGGTTCATTGATGACTCATGAAGTCATTATGAAGGAGCATCAATCAGAAGATTCTAGACCAAAAAGAGGACTGGCACTGAAAGCCTCTCAACTCATTGAGAGTGAGGAAGAAGAGGAAAGTGAAGAAGATGAAGACTTCTCTCTAATGGCCATGAAGTTCAAAAAATTCCTAAAACACAAGAACTTCAAAAAGAGGCCATTCCAGAAGGAATTCTCCAAAGAAATAACTAAAGGAGAATCAAGCAAGAAGGATCCTATTACTTGCTTTGAATGCAAAAAATCAGGCCGTATCAGATCGGAGTGTCCTCAACTTGCCAAGAGCAAGAAATATAAGAAGAGAGCCATGAAGGCCACTTGGGATAACTTAGAAGAAAGCAACTTTGAAGCATCAAGTGATGAAGAAACAACCAATCTATGCCTTATGGAACTCGACAATGATGAGGTAAACCCTTCCCCCATTGACTCTCTTTCCGATGATGAAATAAGAGAAGCTTTTGATGATTATATTCTGAATTTAAAAAATTGCCTCTAAAAATAAGACTCTTAAGAAGGAAAATCTGTTACTTCTCAAATCACAAGAGAACCTTCAAAAGGAAGTCGATGAATTATGCTTCCGCACTTATGTTTAGTTTCCGCGCTCTGATTATCATTGTATTATATTATGTTTAGCCTTCTTGCATTACAGGATGGTTTGACAGGTACACGTAGTCACCTATAAAGTATCCCTTAACTCCTAGGGGTATTTTGGGGCGCGACATCCATGGAGTGCAGCCTAACACAATATGACAAGATGGGCAGAACAAAGCTAGCCATCTACTACATCAGTAAGCGTCTGTTAGAGTATGAAGAGAGGTACAACCCGCTCGAGAAAACCTGTATGGCACTTGTCTAGGCTACTCAGCGTCTACGGTACTATTTGCTTTCTTATCCGGCAATTCTGATCTCCCGGATGGATCCACTTAAGTACCTACTGGAAAAGCTAGCCACCATCAGGAGGACTGCCCGATGGCTTATGATGTTGGAATTCGACATCACGTACATGACTTAGAAGCCAATTAAGGGGCAAACGATTACAGATCACCTGGCCCTCAACCCAACACAAGACTATCTTCCAGTACATGATCAATTTCCAGATGAAGCCATCTTGTGTGCAGAAGCGGAAGAACAAGAGTACCTCAATTAGGAACTATACTTTAATGGAGCTACTAATAGTCATGGGCATGGGGCAGGAGCAGTCCTGATCTCACCTAAGGGAGCAGACCTCCCAATCTCTGTCAAGCTGTAATTCAGATGTTCAAACAATGAAGCAAAATACAAGGCCTGCATAATCGGTCTGAAAGAAGCCCTGGGTATCAGGATTGAAGAGATAGATGTCTACGGTGACTCATCTTTTGTAATCTGTCAGGTAAATGAATCTTGGGTCTTTCAAAAAGCAAGGCTAGTCCTGTACTTAGCCTACCTCAACATGCTGATTACTCAATTCAAGAGAATCACTTTTAGTCACAAGCCCAGGAACTACAACAGATTTACTGATGCACTGGCCACTCTAGCCTCCATGGTACAGATTCTCAGGGGCGTCATGCTCTGGCCAATCGAAATCCAGCAACAGGATCAACCTACCTACTGCCTTCAGATTGAGAAAGTATCAGATAACAAGACTTGGTATACAGACAACAAGTAGTATCTCGAGGACGGGACCTTCCCACTTGATGCTACCAAAAAAAACCGCTAAGCAATCCGAAGACTAGCTATTCAGTTTGTCCTTTCAGGGAGCATCTTGTACAAAAGGTCACCGAACCTAATTTGGCTCAAATGCCTCAATGCTAGTGAAGCAGCACAGGTAATCGAAGAAGTTCACGGAGGAACTTGTGGCCCACACATGAGCGGGTTGATGTTATCCAAGAAGATACTCAGGCTGGGCTACTATTGGTTTATATTGGAATCAGACTGTTGCAAACACGTGCAGAATTATCACTAGTGCCAAATCTATGCTGACAAGGTTAATGCACCGCCGACCAGGCAGCACAATCTCACCGCTCCATGGCCATTCTCAGTATAGGGCATCGATGTCATTGAGCATATAGCTCTGAAAGCATCCAACGGGCATCGATTCATCCTGGTAGCAATCGATTATTTTAAAAAATGGGTCGAGGCAGCCTCTTATGCTAACGTGACAGCCTCCGTGGTTCAGTATTTTCTAAAAAGGGATATCATCTGCCGATATAGGGTCCCGTTCGAGATTGTAACAAACAATGCTCTCAACTTCTGCAACAAGGAGATGATAGATCTCTGCTAGAAATTCAAAATACAGCATCACAACTCCACGCTATACAGACCTTAGACCAATGGTGCAGTTGAAGCCGCCAACAAGAACATGAAGAAAATCAAAGAGAAATTGGCAACCAATTACTCTGACTAGCAGAAGATGCTCCCATACGCACTCATAGCCTATAGAACGTCCATTCGAACTTCAATTGGGGCAACACTATTCTCTTTGGCCTATGGTATGGAAGCAGTCCTCCCCAATGAAGTATAAATTCCATCACTCCAAGTTTTAATAGAAGCAAACATCTCAGAAGTAGAATGGGCACAGACTCGGCATGAGCAGCTGAATTTGATCGAAGAGCGGCGACTAAAAGCCATCAACCATTCTCAGGCTTATCAGAGGCGCATGGTTAGGGCATTCAATAGAAAAGTCAAGCCACGAAGCATTAAAGTCTGTGACTTGGTTCTTCAGTAAATGTTACCAAACCACCCTGATCCGAGCGGCAAGTTCACTCCCAACTATGAAGGCCCATACATCGTCCGAGACAAATTCTCAGGTGGCACCCTTCGACTCGGACGTATGGATGATGAAAACCTCCTAGATCCCATCAACATGGACAAATTCAAACGATACTACGCTTAGGGTTTAGATTTGATAGGCGCTTTACACTCATAGATTCTCTGGGAAATGATTGGACGCCATCTTTGGCACACTCTTATCCCCAACAATATAAACCCGCTTACAAATCAATGAAATCCGCTAGTTATGCCCCTTGAGCCTAACAACCTTTTTTCATATAACCTTTTCAGGGACACCCTCCCTTGCAAATCTGTGGCATTTTTCCTGAACTACGTCATGACTTGATCCTGCAAAGGGTACGTAGGCAACCTGACACAAGTGCGGTCATCAAAAAGGGATCATACCTCCCTCGAATTTCCCTAACAGAATCAAACCATCCCCAGGGATAGGAAATCAACTACAATAAGAGAAATCCTAGGGTGTCCCAAACTTCGATCCCCTAGCCTACATTTCGTCCTACTCTAAGTCTCTCTAGATCTCTTAGAAACTACAAGTGCAAGTGCAGTATTACATCTACATCCTTAGCGGAACAGAAAGCATCAACAAGAGCGCCATTCAGGGCAATGACGGGAGAAGATCTATTTCTTCCAACAAATCACGTACATGAGTGAAAACCAGCAACGACCTCATTGCACAAAAATATGCAACCCCAGGCCTAGTCTTTTGACTAGGGGCAAAAAAGGGACAAAAATCAACAAGCTTAACAGGCATGATGAAAATCAGCAATGGCCTCATTGCGCAAAAATTATGCGAACCCCATTGTTAGCCTTAAGGTTACAACCACATGACCCTAAATCAGTTTTAATGATAACATAAATAATGAAATGAATCTTGTAATACTAATATCTTCCATGAGCATTTTATTCCACAGTATTCAGAAATTTAAGAAGGGATTTCAAGCCAAATTCAAGAATACTCAATGAAAAAGACCAAGTAAAGACATGAAGACAATTCCAAATCAAAGCTTCAAGGAGATGTTCAACTATCAACAAAAAGGATTTTGGAAGCTTGTCTTGAAGACACTGCTATTGAAGACCAGTGAAGCCAAAGGATCATCCTCATCAAGGTCTTAGTCTAGGTAGTAAGTGTGGTCTGTTCAGGATCTTGTAAAAAATCCTCAAGTGGTTGATTTGGTGCAAAAAGCTCAAAATACCTTAGATTGACCATAGGACCCTTAAACAATTATTAAAATATGATTAAGGACCTTAAAACATGTTAATTATACTCATAAAGGTTAAGTAAAAAATCTTGGAATCAAATCATACCTTAAAAGTTTTAAAGATAGATTCTGCAAATAAAATAAGCCTATCCAGTCAATCAGATAGGCCATCCAGCCGATTAGGCAGACCATCCAGTCGATCAGGCAAGCCCTGTGAACGACTGGATAGAACAAATTTTTTTTAAAATTTGTCTACATGTGCTAATCATGTTGGATCTCTTTGCTAATCTATCTTAAATCTTTTTAAAAGACCATTATGAGTTGTTAATCATACTTTACTAACAAACTTATAGACTTTGGAATTCGTGCAAATCATTAAAGTTAAAATAAAAGCATTAAAAATCAGATAAACAAAAAATCTGGAAATTTTTTGTCTATCTAGCCGATCAAGATGACCATCCAGTCGATTAGATGGTCCATCCAGCCGATCACTCCTTCCCCTAATCGACTGGATAGAACAAAACTCCTTAAAACTTATTTTAATGATCCAGCCAATTAGGAAACTGATCCTGGTGATTAGGTAACCATCCAGGCGATTAGGAGGCTTCTTTAATCGACTGGATAGTTCAGAAAATTTATGAAAAACCGTTCTTTTCGCGAACGGCTATATTTATAACAAGTATTTCGCATTTAATGATCATCAAACGGTAATAAATTTCAGATCACTACAAATATAAGTGATCTTTGAATTATCCCATATAGATGACACTCACTCCTAAACTGTTACATTGATAATCACTCTCTTGAGCTTAAAAAATCCAAAATCTGCAAATGATACTCTATTTTTCTTTGAGTTAAAATCCAATCTTCCACTTGAAAGATTTCTCAGAGCTTGATATTCCATTTATATCTAACTCTTAAAGGAGTTTATTTTTTGGATCTAAGATCCATCATCTACTTTTATCATCCAAGAACTTGCGTGTTCTGTGAAGCTGTTGCTTCGTGTGAAACCAGAGAGAGTTGTGCTCTGGGTACTGTACGATTCACCTCAACCAGAAGAGAGGTTGTAAAGGGTTTGGGCTTCACTAGATGAAGAAGTCTGAGCAGTCATGGACTGCAGTGGAATCCTCCAAGCTGGTGTTGCTTGAGGCAGGCAGTAGGCTGGGTCTGCTGAACCTCGAAAACAACTCTGTGTTTGCACTCCTTTACTCTTTCTCCTTCTTCTTGTGCACTTGAATTACTTTATCTATCTTGTGCTTAGTTGTATTCCTTTTAGATTTTATTTTTCACACTTAAAAAGGAATAATTGTTTTATTTTTCCATTGACCCTATTCACCCCCCCTCTAGGGTCCATATCTATGCAACAAGTGGTATCAGAGCTAGTAACTCTTAGCTGATCTAAACAATCTTAGGGTTTAAAGATCTTAATGGCAAACAATAGTTTTTCAGTTGGCCTAGGAGAAGGACAATCCACAACCAGACCTCCCATATTTAATGGAGAACACTATAATTATTGTAAAACCAGAATGATCTATTACCTTCAATCCCTAGACTATCAATGCTGGAAGGAAATCATCAACGGTCCCCATCTTCCTTGTAAGACCATTAATGATGTAAGAGTTCCTAAAGTTGAGGAAGAATGGGATGAAAATGATATTAAACTAATCCAGATAAATGCTAAAGCTATTAGCAACCTCTATTGTGCCCTTAGTCCCCAAGAGTTTAATCGTGTTTCTGGCTGTGATTCAGCCAAAGAAATTTGGGATCAACTTCAGGTTACATATGAGGGAACTAATCAAGTAAAAGATGAGAAATGTGCGCCCCAAAATACAACCTAGGAGTTAACATACTTTGGCGACGTGACTTGTACTTAAAACTAACCTGCAAAGAGTATACAAAGCAAGCAAAATAGTGAACTAAAAATTTCTTTAAAGACTTAACTATATTCCATGTGCAATTGATTACAATAATTGGATAGGATTTACAACATGAACATGAACTCCTTAACTTGAGTCCCAACTCAAGTGAGACAACATCCCCAGACACAAGAACCCAAAATACATGACTCTCTCTCACTCATCCCAACCATTGGCCACATACCAGGACTCCTAATATCTAGGTAACCATCCGAATAACCTCCTGCTCTCTCTGAGCTACCTCGATCCAAGAGACCAGAGTCCATATCTCATATAGAGTACCTGCCGACATAAAAGTACGACTAAGTATGAAATACTCAGCGAGTACAAGCTACTAGCTAACAATAGTAATAACGATAACACAACATGCGTGGTACAGTTTATCATTATATCCATGTATACAAAATCAGAGTGCGGAAGCAAGAACAAATAACAAATATAATCTTGAACATCATATTTAAACTCATACCTTAGGTTCATGCTTTAACTAAAACATATTTCACTTACCTTGTGATTCTTGTAATTTATACTTTACATCTTATGCTTCTTGTGGGTTCCTTACATGTCTTATGAGATTATTCTTGTCTTGTGAGAATCATGCATGTCTGCTTGTTTACTTGATTGTCTTGTTTAACTAGTACCCGAACTATGAAATGGACGGACATACTAGGTTCTTGTCTTGCTTGACTAATGCCCAGACTATAAAGGAACGGAACACATTAGCCTCATTTCTTGACTTGACTAGTGCCCGGACTATAGTGGAACGGAACACACTAGTTATTCTTGCTTGACTATGATTGAACAGAACACATTAGTATCTTGCTTGCTAATGCCCGGACTATAATGGAATGGAACACATTAGCCTCATGTCTTGACTCGACTAGTGCCCAGAATATGGTGGAACGAAACACACTAGTTATTCTTGCTTGACTAATGTTCGGACTATGATTAAACGGAACACAGTAGTATCTTGCTTGCTAATGCCCGGACTATAATGGAACGGAACACATTAGCCTCATGTGTTGACTTGACTAGTGCCCGGACTATGGTGGAACGGAACACACTAGTTATTCTTGCTTGACTATTGCCCGGACTATAATGGAACGGAACACATTAGTCTCTTTGCCTTGCCTTGACTAGTGCCTGGACTATGGTGGAACGGAACACACTAGCATTCTTGCTTACTAATGCCCGGACTATGATTGAACGGAACGCATTAGTAAATTTACTTGCTTAGCTAATGCCCAAACTATGATGGAACGGAACACATTATTAGCCTCATGTTATTCTTGCTTGCTTGACATGTTTAACTTGTGAGCCAGGTGTGACATATACTGGGGATATGCCCTACCCTTGAAATTCATGCTTGTTTAACAATTCACATTTCTTATTCTTGGTTTTTCTTTTCATGTACTTATACTTATAAGTTTGGTTCATGCATGCGTGCTTGGTGTGTGTGGCATTCGTGACAATCTTACCATCATAGATGAATCATGGGACACATGTTGCCTTTCAATTCTTTTTAATAATCATGTTAACATGAAACAATAAAGCATAATGTGACATTTCTTATAATTGCATAGACATGAGGAATTAATTGAAAACAGATAGAGCATTAGTTTTAAAATCACATTTTTAAGGAATGCTACACAAATCATATTTCCCAAATCCTTCATTTCATTCTTGGCATTCTCACTTGTGCATTTTGTTAAACACCTAATGTGCAACACATTCATAGCCACATTATTTCAAGTTCTTTTAGTTCATATGTTTCGTCAAACAAACACATGGTGTGCGTTTATTATGCGTACAATGCCCTTCCACCATTTTCCAACATACATCCATCACAACACATGGCATCCAATCGCCTCATCCACATCCAACATCTCACATCCACAATTTCCTCTTTATCTTGTTTGTTTTAGGGATTTAATAAAGTAAAACAAGAAAAGAATAAACTAAGGAAATCCACAAGCATGCTTTTAAAACAAACCTAGGTTATTACCAGGGTAGTTAGTAGGGTGTACTAACCTTGAATCAAGGCTTGATCTTGGGTGTAAACCTTGATTGAAGCTCCAACTTGGAAGAAGGAGGACCCTTGCTTGAAGGAGGCTTGAGTGGAGGAAGAAAGCCTCTTGAAAATACCTTGGAGAACGTTGTCTTAGCTTGAGAACATGCTCCTCACGAGTTGAACCTTGGATTTGAGGAATCCAAGCCTTGGAACTAATCTTGGTAGCCCAAACTCTTGATTTCTTCTCAAAAGGAAAACCTAGGTTAGGAATCCCCTTCTCCTCTCTCTCTATCTCTCAAAACCCTCTAAATATGGTGAATGAAGCCCTAAAGGCTCGGGTAAGCCTATATGGGTAAGGGTTTAAAGCCCAAAAGACGAAAAAGCCCTTATTGAAATTTCTGCAAAACGTGATAGACCGAGCGATCGGTGGTTATAACCGATCCATCGGTCGCCTACCAAGCGACCGGTGTTCTTGGCCGAGCGATCGGTCAAAAACATGCTCTCTGGAATTTTTTCCCATATAAAAAAGTTAACCAGTTAATAGCTACCGATCGATCGCTAAAAATGACCGAGCGATAGATTGTGAACCGATCGATCACTAAATTGGATCGAGCGATCGGTGCTCTGCAGGTCTATACTGTTTTGGCCATATCTTTTGACTCGTTCATCGGATTTTGAAGATTCAACTTGCGTTGGATTCGTCTTTCGAAATCGAACATTTCTAATGTTTAAGAATTTTCAATTTCTCCCTTATTTATTAATTAGACTACATGGAAGGCCAATTGGCTACGAAAGTGCTATTCATTAAGTATAGAAAAAGTCCGGGGTGCTACATGAAAATAAATATGTTAGTTCACAAATATGAATTGTTCAAAATAGAGAAGGATGAGTCCATTGCTAATATGTTTACACGTTTTACCAATATTACTAATGGTTTAAAATCTCTTAAAAAAACCTATACAAATGCATAAACAGTAAGGAAGATACTGAGATCTCTGCCAAAGGACTGGTCTCCAAAGGTAACTGCCATTCAAGAAGCCAAAGACCTCACTAAGCTAACAATGGATGAGCTGCTGGGTTCATTGATGACTCATGAAGTCATTATGAAGGAGCATCAATCAGAAGATTCTAGACCAAAAAGAGGACTGGCACTGAAAGCCTCTCAACTCATTGAGAGTGACGAAGAAGAGGAAAGTGAAGAAGATGAAGACTTCTCTCTAATGGCCATGAAGTTCAAAAAATTCCTAAAACACAAGAACTTCAAAAAGAGGCCATTCCAGAAGGAATTCTCCAAAGAAATAACTAAAGGAGAATCAAGCAAGAAGGATCCTATTACTTGCTTTGAATGCAAAAAATCAGGCCGTATCAGATCGGAGTGTCCTCAACTTGCCAAGAGCAAGAAATATAAGAAGAGAGCCATGAAGGCCACTTGGGATAACTTAGAAGAAAGCAACTTTGAAGCATCAAGTGATGAAGAAACAACCAATCTATGCCTTATGGAACTCGACAATGATGAGGTAAACCCTTCCCCCATTGACTCTCTTTCCTATGATGAAATAAGAGAAGCTTTTGATGATTTATATTCTGAATTTAAAAAAATTGCCTCTAAAAATAAGACTCTTAAGAAGGAAAATCTGTTACTTCTCAAATCACAAGAGAACCTTCAAAAGGAAGTCGATGAATTGAAGATGAAAGAAAAGGATCAATCATCTCCAATTCACTCTTGCAATTGTGATGAGAATGAGGCAAAGATTAAAGATTTAACTCAAATTGCTTTTAAACTTTCAACTGGAGAAAAAAGAATTTAGCAAGGATTTTGGAACAGCAAACTTGTATTTTTGGAAAAGCTGGTTTGGGGTATAACCCTTTGTCGAAACAAAAAGACTATCAAAAATTCTTTTCAAAACCCCTAGCAGTTCAAACACACCTTCAACTACTTTTTATAATTTCAATAAAAAAGTTGTAGTTAAGCAAGTTTGGGTTCCAAAAGGGACTTCCCCTCCCAAAACTAACTATGGAGGACCTAAGATGATTTGGGTACCAAAGAAAGTTACTTGAACTTATCTTGTAGGTATGTTTCAAGTCAAATTCCTCCAAAATAGTATGGTTTTTCGATAGTGACTGCTCGAGGCACATGAGTGGGAACAAAGATCTGTTTATTTCTATCTCTCCCAAGGATGGAGGGCATGTGACCTTCGGGGACAACGCGAAGGGGAAGATCATTGGCAGCAGAAATTTTGGTAAAAATTTTTCTACTCTAATTGAAAATGTTTTATTAGTTCAAGGACTTAAACATAATCTAATTAGTATAAGCCAACTTTGCAATAAAGGTTTAAATGTTTGTTTTAAATCAAATCTATGCATGATTAATGATAAGGATAATGTTAATACCTTATTTATTGCTCATAGAAATCAAAACGTTTATACTCTTGAATTTGATGATTTAACTGATCAAAACATGATGTGTTTGTCTGCTATTAATGAAGCTAGTTGGCTGTGGCACAGACGTTTAGGTCATGCTAGTATGGAATTGCTCTCTAAATTATCTAAAAATGAATTAGTAAAGGGTCTCCCAAAGACCACTTTTATAAAAGATAAAATATGTGATGCATGCCAACTTGGAAAACAAATAAAATCCTCATTCAAGAATAAGAAATTTATCTCAACCTCTAGGCCCTTAGAACTTCTTCATATGGATCTTTTTGGACCTAATGAAGTAGTTAGCCTAGGTGGTAAAACATATACCTTTGTGATTGTTGATGATTATTCTAGATATACTTGGGTATTGTTTCTATCACACAAAAGTAAAGCACCTAATCTATTTAAAAAATTCTGTAACAGAATAAAAAATGAAAAAGGATACACTATTAATAACATAAGAAGTGATAGAGGTGGTGAATTAAAAAATAAAGAGCTTGAGCTTTATTATGAAGAAAATGGTTTCAACCATAACTTCTCAGCTCCAAGAACTCCTCAACAAAATGAAGTTGTTGAAAGGAAGAATAGATCTCTTCAAGAGATGGCTAGAACAATGCTAAATGGGCATAAACTTCCAATTATTTTTTTGGGCTAAAGCCATTAATACCTCTTGTTATGTTATTAACAAGGTAGTAATAAGAAGTAAATTAATCAAAACCCCTTATGAACTTTGCAAAAGGAAGATCCCCCAATATTAGTTACTTTAAAGTGTTTGGTTGTAAATGTTTTGTTCTAAATGACAAACATCATTTAAAGAAATTTGATTCTAAAGCCAATGAAGGAATCTTCCTTGGTTACTCTAATAATAGGAAAGCTTATAAAGTTTATAATAAAAAATCTTTAAATGTTGAAGAATCAATACATGTAGTCTTTGATGAAGCTAATCCATTTGAGAAGACTAAATTCATTAAAGAAGATGAAGATACAAATGTTGAGAAAACTTCTAAAGGAATAGCTAATATTGAATTAACTAATCAAGAAAAGGAGCAACAAGAAATTAATGAAACCATACATGAAAATCTTGTCGAAAATGAAGATGAAGAAGAATCAATCAAATTAACTAAAGCTTGAAAATTAAATAAAGATCATCCTAAAGACCTAATTCTTGGTGACATTGAAAAGGGTGTTAGAACAAGAAGAAACATTTGTAATAATCTAGCCTTCCTTTCTCAAATTGAACCTGAAAATGCCCTTGAAGTTATTGAAGATGAATCTTGGGGTATTGCAATGCAAGAAGAACTTAACCAATTTGAAAGAAACCAAGTATGAAATTTAGTACCTAGACCAAAAGATAAATCTGTTATTGGTACTAAATGGGTGTTTAGAAATAAAAAGGATGAATCCGAAAATATAATTAAAAACAAAGCTAGGTTGGTAGCTCAAGGTTACAACCAAGAAGAGGGGATAAATTATGATGAAACTTTTACCCCGGTTGCTAGACTTGAAGCTATTAGAATGATACTTGTTTTTGCAAGTCATAAAGACTTTAAGCTATTCCAAATGGATGTAAAAAGTGCATTCCTAAATGGATATATTTCCGAAGAAGTCTATGTAGAGCAACCTCCTTGCTTTGAAAACCATAATCTACCTAATCATGTGTTTAAACTGACAAAAGCTTTATATGGATTAAAACAGGCTCCTAGAGCTTGGTATGATAGATTAAGTAACTTTTTGATTGACAATGAGTTTATAAGAGGAAAACTTGATACAACTTTGTTTGTAAAGACAAAATCTCAAGATATGCTATTAGTTCAAATATATGTTGATGATATTGTGTTTGGTTCCACCAATGAATGTTTATGTAATGAGTTTGCTAATATTATGCAAAAAGAATTTGAAATGAGCATGATGGGAGAATTGACATTCTTTCTTGGTCTTCAAATTAAGCAAACTAAGCAAGAACCTTCATAAATCAAAGCAAATATACTAAAGAACTACTTAAGAAATTTGGTATGGAAAACACTAAAATAATGAATACACTTGTGAATCCATCAATCAAACTTGATAAAGATGAAAATGGTAAGAATGTTGATGAAAAGAAGTATAGAGGCATGATTGGAAGTCTGTTGTACCTCACTGCTAGTAGGCCTAACATAATGTTTAGTGTATGCTTATGTGCTAGATTTCAATCTTGTCTAAAAGAATCTCACCTAATTGTTGTTAAAAGAATCTTTAGATACTTGCTAGGATCAACTGATCTAGGACTTTGGTATCCAAAGAATACTTCCTTAGAATTAATAAGTTACTCAGATGTTGACTTTGCCAGACGTAAAATTGATAGAAAAAGTACTAGTGGCACTTGTCATTTCTTAGGATATTCCCTTGTCTCGTGGTTTAGTAAGAAACAGAATTTTGTAGCTTTGTCCGCAACTGAGGCTGAATACATAGCTGCTGGAAGGTGTTGTGCTCAAAATCTCTATATGAAACAACTCTTGAAAGATTATAAATTGTATTATTCAAATATTCCAATTTGATGTGACAATACTAGTGCCATTTGTATGACCAAGAATCCTATTCAACACTTTAGAACTAAACATATAGAAATCAGATATCATTTCATTAGGGATCATGTACAGAATGGGGATGTTGTGTTGGAGTTTGTAGATACAAACAATCAACTTGTTGATATTTTCACAAAACCCCTTCAACATGAAATGTTTTGTACCTTGAGAAGCAAGCTATTTGAAATTTTATGATCCCAAAATATTCAAAATCTCAGTATAAAACTTAAATGAAATCATCTTAAAAATGAAAACTTAAGAATCTGAAAAATTCATTTTCTTTTGATCAAAAATGATTTATAGTAATTTGCAATGATTAATTGATGTGTTGAATTGAAAATGTCATGATCATTATGTAGCAAATTGGTTTTTGTAGAAATCTGCAAATTTTTAGATTTTTTCCTTCTATCCAGTCGATCACTCTAGTGATCTAATCGACTGGATGATAGATCCAGCCAATCAGATTAGGTCTCTAATCGACTGGATAATGTTAAAATGAATGTTATGTTGTTTTTCTTTAAAATTTACGTTTTTTCTTCTATCCAGCCGATCACGTGACTGTTCTAATCGATTAGATGGACAATCCAGTCGATTAGACCATTCATATAATCGACTGGATAGTGAAAAACTTTTAATTTTTTTTTCTTTAAAAACCCGAAATCCTGAAATTCCTATTCAGTTTTAACTTTTCATGTTCACTGTTATCTTCCATCCCTTCCCTCCAAAACCAAATTTCTCCTCTTTTGTCATCTCTAAACCCTAGAACATCATCAAATTCCTCTTTAATCTACTCCTTTTCACTCCTTATTCACGATGGTGAGGACGAAGAATGCAAAAGAAGGATCAAGCCCTAAAAGACAGCGAAGATCAGAGAAAGCTCCTGCTGAGAGTGAAGAAGCTTCGGCCTCGTGTTTCAAGACCAGGAAGGCTGCCAAAAAATACAGAGATATCATTCATTTGAGACCCATCGTCTATGGTAAGATCTTAGACTCCTCTGTTCTTTTTGAGTGGGGCCTAGGTCACATCTGCGAGCTCTTTAAAGCTCTCGGATGGCTCCAACTCCTTTAAACCAAGGAACCACTATTCCCTGAATTAGTTAAACTTTTTTACTCTCACCTTCACTTCAGTCCTTCCACCAACACCTTCACCTCTTTTGTCTGTGGCAAGGACATTACCTTGTCTATAGAAATTCTTACTTCTATTCTTTCTATCCCTGCTGGGGGCATTTGAAGCTCTCAATCTCATTTTTTCTAAAGAAATCACCCAAGTTTCTATACCTACTCTAAACAATCTGAATTTGGATGCTAGACTAGTTCATCACATCATCTCCTTTAACATTTTACCAAGAAAAGGTAGCAGAAATTATCTTTCATACTTTGATGTTTTTCTTATTTGGTGTGTCCTCACAACCCAACCTTTTGATCTCTGCTATCTCATTTTTCACAACATGATCGAGTGTGTACCCAAAAAGAATGCTTGTCTTCCTTATGGACAGCTTCTTACCAAAATTTTTAAGCACTTTGAACTTTCTTTTGACTCCACACTCAAAGTAATCCAACCGGCCCACTATGATATCTACAGCACAACCACTCTAGTTAGAATGGGCTATCAGTGGAATCAGGATCTCCAGAAATGGTGTCCAAAAATTTCTGGCACTCAGCCCTCTTCATCAGCTGAACCAGCACCTCCTCTTGCTCCCTCTATGTCTAATCCCCCTGTTGATCCACCTCTTGATCAGTCATTTCATTCTCCATCCCCTGCCAGAACTACCTTCACTCCTCCCTCTTCTCCACTCAGAGCCCCCACTCCTCATTTTGAGGTTGGTGCTTCCTCTGCTCCACCTGAGAACCTATTCAGACCCTCTCTTTCTAATGATTCTCTTAGCCTCCTGTTGGGCAAATTGGATTCTCTGAGTACTGGTATGATTGGGTTTCAAGCTGAAGTGAGAGAAAGGTTAGACAGCCAAGAGGCTCAAGCCACTGGATTATAGACTGAGATCAGAGACAGATTAGCCTATTTAGAAGGATCCTCTACCGATTTTAGAAGTGAAATAAGAGAGCACTTGTCCTCCCTTGAAGCCTCTATTGCTGCTATACATGAAGACTTGAAGGAGAGAGTTGATGCAGCCTACTCAGTCCTAGGGACTGTCAATATGGATACTTCAGTCACTAAGAACAGAGTGGATACAGTGACATCCTTGCTCTATAGGCTGGAAGGAGATCAAATGGAAGAGTTTATAAAATTAGACAAGGTGACAAAGGTGATTCAAGGTCAAGTGGACTCTTCAGCACTCCAATTGAAGACTCATGGGCAGCTGCTCCTGGACATGGCTGAACATGATTCCCTATCAGCCACCATTACCCTTAGAGCCACTGATGAGCTGAAAAAGATTAATAACTTCCTAGTTAGTTTGGCTTCTAGAGCCCCTTCCTCTCAACCCACTACTTCAACCCCTTCCCTCTCAAAAGGCAAGAGACCTAAGAAGCACACACCTTCCAAAAGGGGTCTATAGAGCCCCGAACTTTTTGCCATGTATTGGGACACGTGCCAAGCCATGAAGCCTTTGTAATCTTTCATTTCTATGGAATGAGAAATTTTGAACAACTCTAAGTGTTAAGAAGTAGTATTCCTCAGTCGAATATATCGAAAACCCGAGTTACTGAAACCCATTTGCAGATCAGTCGAATTCAGGGGAAATTTAGTCAATAAATAAAGTAGAAATTGGAAATTCTGAAACATCAGGAATGTTCATTTTCAAAAGACGATTCCAACGCAAGTTGAATCGTCAAAATCGGACAAACGAGTTGAAAGTTAAGGCCAAATTACCAAAGTGTGGAAAAATGGCAGAAAACAACAAAATCTGAAGGGTGCGATCGATCGCAAGTCAGGTGCGAACGATGGCATACAGGCGAAATGGGACCCAAACTCTCGAGGTTATATGCGATAAATGGATCCCCAGGTGCGATAGATCGCAGGGATCTGCGATCGATCGCAAGAGTGTGCGATCGATCGCATGCAGGGGAAAATCAGACCAGGAATGTTCGGGTTCATGTGAGATAGATCGCATCCAGGTGCGATCGATCGCAAGGACCTATGATCGATCGCAGATAAGTGTGCGATCGATTGCATGCTGTAGCAGATGCCAGATTTAAGGATCTTAAACCATTTTCTTGTTAGGGATCCTCATTTTGGGGCATTTCTAACCTAGAGGAGAAAAAAAAGGGGAGAAAGAGGAAGAGAGGATTTTGAGAAATCCTCCAAAGGAACTTGGATTGGAGATCAAGGGAGGCTCATTCTTGAATATTTTCAAGCGAAGGACCTTCCTCAAGCAACTAGAGTTCCTCAAACTCAAAGAGGGATTCTTCCTCAAGTTGGAACTACACACCAAGGGTGTTCTTCAACCCCAAATCAAGGTCGGTACCCTACACTACCCTCCTAGTTCATAGTCTCTTTTATTTTATATTTTTTCTTAAATTTCTAAGCAAGATAATGTGGGATGAATGGAATGAATGGATGGTTGTGTGGACATGAATGGGCGATTGGATGCCGTGGGTTGTGTTGTGATGATTAAAATGGGAAGGGCATTTCACCTCAATAATGAACATACATGATGTGGATCGAATGAAGAATGATTCATATAGGATAAAATTAAAGATTTAGGTGTTAACCAAAATACACATACCATGTGTTTGATGAAATGCCTCAATGGAGAAAATGATGATTTGTAGTGGAAAATGCATGTTTAAATGTTTATGGAATTGCTAGGGCTTATGATAGTGTGCTTACTTGCTTTCCCTAAAATTTGAATGAATGATTACTTGCTCAAATTTTGATGTTCTATGTATTGTGAAATCCCAAAATTGTCATATTTAATTTCAAATGAAAGTATGCACACGATCCTACGAGCACGGCATGCATGACATGTTTTATCGGTATTCTTAAGAACAAGACTTAGAGGTGGGACATATCCTACGATATGTTACACTTCGCTTTTGACAAGAGGACAAGAACAAGCATTTCTTAGTAGGGAGTTTATACTTCTCTCCCTTCCATGAGGGGTCTCCCCTCACTCACAAGTGCATTACATTAAAGAAGGGTCTCCCTTCCCTCTCAAGGCATCTCACAAGCGCATCTCACAAGTTGAACTCCCAAGCAAGCACGCATGACAAGCATGGTACACGCATGACACGCATGATACAAGCATGACATGCATGACATGACATGACAAAACAAGACACATGACAAGACGAGTTTTAAGGCACGAAACAAGGATTTTAAGTCAAGTCAAGTGCATGATGTTTTCAAGAGATTTATCGGTTTTTATGAAATGCAAGCATGAATATAAACTGTTTTATTTTTTTGTTATCATATGAATCGCTTCCTGTCTTATATTGTATTTGCTATGCTATGGCTGTTTGTTAGTGTTTGGTACCCGCTGAGTATTCCATGCTTAGCCGTACGTTTATGTCGGCAGGTTCTGAGGGAGCTGCTACTCCATTCGATGTCTGTGCTCCTAGCCCATGGGTGGAGGAGGAGTACGTTGAGGAGCCTGTGGAGGAACCTCAGGGTAAGGGTTACTATTAGGTTGTGGTAGATTCTGAGTTAATAGCTGTGGGTGAGATGAGAGTATATCCATGTATTTTGGCGGGCATGTCCGCACTTTCTTTTGTGTATTTTCTTTTTATATAAACTTGGATCATGTATATGTATATACTCATAGAGGTTTTGGGTTTAGTCTTCCGCTGTGCTTTATAGTTTACATTTCCGCTATTATTATCCTCTATTATGTATGCTCTAGGTCTGTTGCAGGTTATTTTGATCAAGCAAGTCATGCAAGTCATGATGAGTCGTCCAAGATTCACTTTAACTCCTAGGGTGGGTTTTGTGTCGCGACAGAAGTGGTATCAGAGCTTAGGCTTTAGGTCTTTAGGGTTACTTAGAATCTGGTAGCACGGCTTGACAAGAGCATATGTTAGGAAGCAAGTTAGGAAGGAAGTAAGTCGGAAGAGAGTCATGATTCCAAGTGTGAGACTAAATTTTAGTCTTAGTCCAAAATGGTTGCTCCAACCAAGTGCGTGTCTAGAAATGCTAGAACACTAAGTCTATTATGTATACACCGATGGGTATGATGCAATGTATACTAATATTATATCAATAGTACTACTTGAATTATTGTGAAATGAAAGTATGATAAATTATGGTTTCAAGTTAGACTCATGTGGTGCTATTGATCTCAGGACATTAGTCATGAGGCGGGGCACACGGGGTCGCGGACCACACACTAGGGCTTCATCTTCTTCTCGAGATGAGGGTGAGCAGCCAGACCTCTCTCAGGTTCTCGGCTCTATTGCAGAGACTTTAGCCTTACTGGCGGCTAGGCAGGATACTCCATCGTCTACCTCACCTACTCCACTGCTTGTGGCTCCAGTACATCGTACAGCTGGGGTTGAGGCATTCAGGAGATTGAGACCTCCATCATTCCATGGGAGTGTGGACCCTCTTGCCGCGGAGGCTTGGATCCTCCAGTTGGAGAAGATCTTTGTGGTCCTCTCGCCTTCAGAGGAGGATAGAGTAGCATGGGCAGTTTTCATGCTTGAGGGTGAGGCACACCATTGGTGGTTGTCCGCCTTGAGGACTCGAGAGTTGACTATGCAAGGTCAACCCTGGACTTGGGAGGAGTTCAAGGACACCTTCTACAAGAAGTATTTCCTAGTTGGAGCTCGGGAAAAGAAAGAGAGAGAATTCATCAACCTAGAACAAGGTTCGATGACCGTGGCCGCTTATGAGGCTAAGTTCTCGGAACTCTCTAGATTTACGCCTCACATGGTTGCTACTGAGGCAAGGAAGGTGAGGAGATTTGAGCAAGGGCTCAAGGATGTTATCATGGAGAAAGTATCGGCTTTCAGGCACGCTGCTTATCTGGAAGTAGTAGACAAGGCCTTATTGATCGAGGCAAATTCGGAAGCGGTGTCCAAGAAGAGGGAGTTGGGCAGAGGCCAACCTAGTAGTTCGGCACCACCAGAGAGGCGGGCTCGTACCGGCCCTTATCAGTACACGTGGCTAGCACCACCGATGAGGCCATCTTATGCGCCTCCAGTTCCCCGGTCGTACATGCCTTAGGTACCACGTCCTCAGGCTCTTCCAGCTTTATGGCCAGTTGCACCTCAGGTAGTGAGGTATGCTCCACCTCCGGCCCCTCCGACTTACACATATGAGGCTTGCACTTCGTGTGGCAAGAGGCACCTAGCAGGAGATTGCCGAAGGGCATCGGGTGGATGTTTCCATTGCGGTTGACAGGGCCACATGATCAGGGATTGCCCTAGCTAGCATTTACCAGGCCAGTCTCAGTGTGTTAGGCCCCTAAGACGCCCAGCAGGATCATACCAGGCTTCCTCTCAGCCTGCACGTTCTACACCTCTGCCTCACCAGGCAAACCAGGGGCGAGTTTTTGCCTTGACAGAGGGTGATGCACTTGCATCTGACGATGTAGTGCAAGGTACGCAGTTGGAGTTTACTTAATCATCCTTAAAAATTTTGTTATGGATTATTCGATTGTGTACGTATGTGGCGTGCTATATATCTATCTACCTATATACATATGATGTGATGCATGGATTGACGTAGCTAATTAAAATTTCAGGAACCTTACTAGTCAATGAGTGTTTGGCTCGTGTGTTGATCGATACCGGGTCTATGTATTCATTTGTCTCACCGAGCTTTTCTCAAGGCTTCTCTACAGAGCCTAGTCAATTGGAACCGGGGTTGTTCATTTCGACTCCTCTCGGTAAAACAGTAGTGACAGATAGCGTTTTCAGAGGCAGTGTGGTCCAGTGGGAAGCCATGAATTGGCAGTCGACCTTATCGTCCTCGGATTCCAGGACTTTGACGTTATCTTGGGGATGGATTAGTTAGCGGCTCATCATGGACATGTAGCCTGCTTTGAGAAAATGGTCCTCTTCAGGCCAGTGGAAGGGAAGCCATTCCATTTTTGGGGGTTGAGAAGTAGAGATATCGCTCGCTTTGCGGCACTAAGCTTAGCGAACCCCGAGGCAAAGGACTCTTCGACTATCCTGATCGTGAGTGAATTCCTGGATGTATTTCCAGAGGAGTTGCTAGGGTTGCCTCCAGACAGGGAGATTGAGTTTGTGATCGAGCTTGCGCCAGGCACAGCTCCCATCTTTCGGGCTCTGTATAGAATGGCCCCGATTGAACTCAAAGAGTTGAAGACTCAGTTGGAGGAATTGCAAAGCCTTGGTTTCATTCAACCAAGTGTCTCACCGTGGGGTGCCCTGGTCCTATTTGTTAAAAAGAAAGATGGCTCGATGCAGATGTGCGTCGATTATAGGCAGTTGAACAAATTCACTATAAAAAATAGGTATCCATTACCTAGGATTGATGACTTGTTCGATCAGTTGAAGGGAGTGAGATTTTTCTCTAAGATCAATCTTCGGTCCGGTTACCACCAGTTGAAGATCAAGATCAAGGATGTTCCCAAAACTGCTTTTTGGACTCGATACAGACACTACGAGTTCTTGGTGATGCCGTTTGGTCTCACGAACGCACCGGCAGCCTTTATGGACTTGATGAACCGGGTGTTCCGGCCATATCTTGATCGATGCGTGATCGTGTTTATCGATGTCATACTGATATATTCCCAGACACGGGAAGATCACATGCGAGACCTTCGTCTTGTTTTGGAAATGTTGAGAGAGCACAAGCTATACGCCAAACTCAGTAAGTGTGAGTTTTGGTTGGAAGAGGTGGCATTCCTAGGCCACGTTGTTTCTGCGGAAGGTATCTCGGTAGATCCGAAGAAGATCGAGGCAGTTATGAGTTAGGAAAGGCCCAAGAGTTTCATGGAGATACGCAGTTTCCTTGGGTTGGCAGGCTACTACAAGAGATTCATAGAGGGTTTCTCCAGCCTTGCGGCACCGCTCACTTGTTTGACAAGGAAGAATGCGAAATTTGTATGGAGTGACAAGTGTGAGATCAGTTTCACAGAACTGAAGAAGAGACTTACCACAGCTCCTGTCCTTACAGTGCCATCCGGACATGGTGGTTATGAGGTGTACAGTGATGCCTCGCATGTTGGACTTGGGTGTGTGCTCATGCAACACAAGAAAGTCATTGCCTATGCATCGAGGCAATTGAAGGAGCATGAAAAGAATTACCCCACGCACGACTTAGAACTTGCCGCAGTCGTGTTTGCCCTCAAGATTTGGAGACATTACCTTTACGGGGTAGAATTCTATGTGTATACAGATCAGAAGAGCCTCAAGTATCTCTTTTCCCAAAAGGAGCTAAATCTATGCCAATGGCGTTGGATGGAATTTTTGAAAGACTATGATTGTACCATTCAATACCACCCGGGCAAAGCAAACGTAGTAGCAGACGCTTTGAGTAGAAGACCTTCGGGTTTATTGGCACACATGTTGGTGCAAGAATGGAAGTTATTGGAGGACTTCACTAATTTGGACATCAGTGTGAATGATACAATTCGCGGTCCTGTTTTGGCATATGTCACGGTGCGGCCATACATTATAGATCTGATCCAAGAATACCAAGCCACAGATGCTGAATTGTTGGTTATCGGGACAAGGAAGTTGCCAAGGGTAGTGAAGACTTTTCTCTCACTATTCGAGGTGCTATTACGATTAAAGGAAGGCTGTGTGTTTCGGCCAATGCAGATCTTCGACGAGAGATCATGGATGAAGCACATCGTTCGAAGTACACAGTACATCCAGGGGGTACTAAGATGTACCGGAACCTCAAAAGTCACTCTTGGTGACGGAATATAAAAAGGGATGTTGCGGAGTATGTGGCACGATGCTTGGTATGCCAACTAGGTGAAGGCAGAACACATGCGACCCGCCGGTCTATTGCAGTCTCTTCCTATTCCAGAGTGGAAATGGGAGAACATATCCATGGATTTCATAGTTGGCTTGCCAAAGACGGCAAGGGGCTCAGATGCGATATGGGTAGTAGTGGATTGTTTGACAAAGTCCGCTCATTTCTTACCCTACCGAACTACGTTCAATTCGAGCCAGTTGGCCACTCTGTACATCAAGGAAGTGGTTAGGCTACACGGGGTGCCAGTCAGTATTGTGTTAGATCAGGATCCGAGATTCACCTCAAGATTTTGGAAAATCTTTCAGGATGCTATGGGTTCCCGACTTGATTTCAGCACTGCTTTTCATCCACAGACGGATGGAGAGACCAAAAGGGTGAACCAAGTCATTGAAGACATGCTTCAGGCTTGTTTGTTGGATTTCAAGGGCAGTTGGAAAGAACATTTGCCTTTAGTAGAGTTCGCCTACAACAATAGCTATCAGGTGAGTATCCAAATGGTTCCATTCGAAGCTTTGTATGGGCAAAGTTGTAGATCTCCTCTTCACTGGGATGAGGTAGGGGAGTGAAAAATATTTGGTCCAGAGTTAATCGAGCAAACTGCGAGTATAGTCAAGATCATCCGAAATTGGTTGAAAGCTGCCCAAGATCGTCAGAAAAGCTATGCTGACACACGCCGCAGGGACTTGGAATTCCAAGTAAGGGATCAAGTATTTGGGAAGGTATCACCTAGCAAAGGGATTATGAGATTCGGCAGGCGAGGCAAGCTTAGTCCTCGATATGTCGGCCCGTTTGAGATTATCACGGGAGTTGGTGAAGTTGCTTACAGGGTAGCTCTTCCACCTCACATTGCCGCGGTCCATAACGTGTTCCACATGTCTATGCTTCGAAAGTACATTGCAGACCCTTCGCATGTACTAGAATTGGAAACGTTGGAAATTCGAGAAGATCTCATGTTGGTTGAAAAGCCGGTTCAAATTTCAGATCGAAGAGATCAAGTGCTTCGCAACAAGATTATTCCTTTGGTTCTTGTGCAATGGTAGCACCATGCTCGAGAAGAAGCTACATGGGAGCGTGAAGCCGAGGTCAAAGCGAAGTATCCCGAGTTGTTCAAATAGGCTTGTTTATATGGCTTGTGATTTTGTATTGGTTTTGTAATGCATGTCCCGTCCAAATTTTGAGGACAAAATTTTTGTAAGGGGGGGAGGGTGTAGAGCCCCGGAACTTTTTGCAATGTATTGGGACCCGTGCTAAGCCATGAAACCTTTGTAATCTTCTATTTCTATGAAATGAAAAATTTTGAACAACTCTAAGTGTTAAGAAGTAGTATTCCTAAGTAAAATATATCAAAAACCCGAGTTACTGAAACCCATTTGTGGATCAGTAGACTTCAGGGGCAATTTAGTCAATAAATAAAGAAGAAATTGGAAATTCTGAAACATCAGGAATGTTCCTTTTCAATAGATGAATCCAACGCAAGTTGAATCGTCAAAATCGGACAAACGAGTTGAAAGTTATGGCCAAATTACCAAAGTGTGAAAAAATGGGAGCAAACAAAATCTAAAGGGTGCGATCGATCGCAAGTCAGGTGCGATCGATCGCAAGTCAGGGTGAGGGTTACTATTAGGTTGTGGTAGATTCTGAGTGAATAGCTGTGGGTGAAATGAGAGTATATCCATGTATTTTGGCGGGCATGTCCGCACTTTCTTTTGTGTATTTTCTTTTTATATAAACTTGGATCATGTATATGTATTTACTCATAGAGGTTTTTGGTTTAGTCTTTCGTTGTGCTTTATAGTTTACGTTTCTACTATTATTGTCCTCTATTGTGTATGCTCTAGGTCTGTTGTAGGTTATTTTGGTCAAGCAAGTCATGCAAGTCATGATGAGTCCTCCAAGATTCACTCTAACTCCTAGGGTGGGTTTTGGGTCGCGACAGGGTCAGCCCAAGGATGCTCCTATCATCTCCCTTCCCTCTTCTGATGATGACTGACCTCAATCCTCATCTTCTAACTCTCCTGATGACCCTTAAGCTCCCTCCTCCAGTCAAGAAGACCCAAGGCTCCAGATCCTGACAATGCAGCTCCTCAAGATGACATCTTTTCCAAGGTTGCTGATCTTATCAAGAAACAAAAGCAGGATGGGCTATAGCTTTTGTGTCTTCCTCTTTGTTTTGTTTTGATGTTGACAAGGAGGAGAAGTCATATGAAATGAATGAAATGTAGAAGTGTTCATTTTTTTCTTTCATGCTTGTGTATGTATGGAAGTTTTTCAAAACATATGAAATACATGAGATTTTTTAGTAATACTTAAATATCATGGAACTTCTCTTGATTCTTGAAATTACAATAAATTCTCTTATGGAACTTTTCTTGGTGTATTCAACATAATAATATTCCTTTCATGCACTTGCTTAGGAGGAGCTCTCCTCATTTTTTATGAAAAGTATCTATTGAGAGGGAGTTTTAACCCATTTCATTCCATTATGTGTGTCATCATCGAAAAGGGGGAGATTGTTAGCCCTAAGGTTACAACCACATGACCCGAAATCAATTTTAATGATGACATAAATAATGAAATGAATCTTGTAATACTAATATCTTCCATGAGCATTTTATTCCACAGTATTCAGAAATTTAAGAAGGGATTTCAAGCCAAATTCAAGAATACTCAATGAAAAATACCAAGTCAAGACATAAAGACAATTCCAAATCAAAGCTTCAGGGAGATGTTCAACTATCAAGAAAAAGGATTTTGGACGCTTGTCTTGAAGACACTGCTACTGAAGACCAGTGAAGCCAAAGGATCATCCTCATCAAGGTCTTAGTCTAGGTAGTAAGTGTGGTCTGTCCAGGATTTCTTGTAAAAAATCCTCAAGTGGTTGATTTGGTGAAAAAAAGCTCAAAATACCTTAGATTGACCATAGGACCCTTAAACAATTATTAAAATATGATTAAGGACCTTAAAACATGTTAATTATGCTCATAAAGGTTAAGCACACAATCTTGGAATCAAATCATACCTTAAAAGTTTTAAAGATGGATTCTGCAAATAAAATAAGCTTATCCAGTCGATCAGATAGGCCATCCAGCCGATTAAGCAGACCATCCAGTCGATCAGGCAAGCCCTGTGATCGACTGGATAGAACAAATTTTTTTAAAAATTTGTCTGCATGTGCTAATCATGTTGGATCTCTTTGCTAATCCATCTTAAATCTTTTTAAAAGACCATTATGAGTTGTTAATCATGCTTTACTGACAAACTTATAGACTTTGGAATTCGTGCAAATCATTAAAGTTAAAATAAAAGCATTAAAAATCAGATAAACCAAAAATCTGGAAATTTTTTGTCTATCTAGCCGATCAAGATGACCATCCAGTCGATTAGATGGTCCATCTAGCCGATCACTCCTTCCCCTAATCGACTGGATAGAACAAAACTCCTTAAAACTTATTTTGATGATCCAGCCGATCAGGAAACTGATCCAAATGATCAGGTAACCATCCAGCCGATTAGGAGGCTTCTCTAATCGACTGGATAGTTCAGAAAATTTCTGAAAAACCGTTCTTTTCACGAACGGCTATATTTATAACGAGTATTTCGCATTTAATGATCATCAATCGGTAATAAATTTTAGATCACTATAAATATAAGTGATATTTGAATGATCCCATATAGATGACACTCACTCCTACACTGTTACATTGATAATCACTCTCTTGAGCTTAAAAAATCCAAAAATTGCAAACGATACTCTGTTTTTCTTTGAGCTAAAATCCAATCTTCCACTTGAGAGATTTCTCAGAGCTTGATATTCCATTTATATCTAACTCTTAAAGGAGTTTAGTTTTTGGATCTGAGATCCATCATCTGCTTTTATCATCCAAGAACTTACGTGTTCTATGAAGCTGTTGCTTCATGCGAAACCAGAGAGAGCTGTGCTCTGGGTACTGTATGGTTCACCTCAACCAGAAGAGAGGTTGTAAAGGGTTTGGGCTTCACCAGATTAAGAAGTCTGAGCAGTCGTGGACTGCAGTGGAATCCTCCAAGTTGGTGTTGCTTGAGGTGGGGAGTAGGCTGGGTCTGCCGAACCTCGAAAACAACTTTGTGTTTGCACTCCTTTACTCTTTCTACTTCTTCTTGTGCACTTGAATTACTTTATCTATCTTGTGCTTAGTTGTATTCCTTTTAGATTTTATTTTCCGCACTTAAAAGGGAATAATTATTTTATTTTGCCATTGACCCTATTCACCCCCCCTCTAGGGTTCATATCTAGGCAACACCCATGACTTAGTCAATCTAAGGATAAAAAAGGGAGAAAAGCTGAAGAGCAGTTTGACAATAGAATCTGACAGTAAGTAGTCTCGCCGAACTTCCAACAATCCCCCACAGGTCACCGACAGATGGCACTAAGAAATAGGTATCCCTGTAGTATCCCCAGCAGACCGAGTTGAGAGATGGATTCCTGGGCAGTAGTCTCCAGTAGAGACCATAATTCCCTAAGCAGATAGTTGACAGCCTCTGGCAGAGTGCCGCTCCCCAACAGATCCCCGACAGTGGTCTACAACAGTATCACATTCCCCCGTGGATCCCCAATGGAAGTCTCCAATTTATCTCTGCAACACTCTCTTCAGCAAAAGCCTAGAAGTCTCCAATTACTCCCTAGCAAGTTGCTCCCTTGCCAGAGTCTAATCTCCAATAGTGGTAAGATAAACAGTTCTACCCACAAACATCCCCGACGGTGATGAAACCTCTTCTGGGTCATAGTCCACTCTTCGAGAGAGAAAGACAGATTACAAAATCCCCAAGCCTTGACAAAGGTAATTCCCTGACAAATCTAAAAAGCTAAGCTAAGCTTCCTTTCTGTCAAAATCAAAAACTTTTGTAAATGTCCAACACTTTTCTAAAAACGTTTTTTTTAAAATAGAGCTTCCAGTATCCAGGCCTGGTCGTACCAACTTGCACTGAGTACCCTGGCAACACAAAGCAGAAGAATTTGACACCATGCATGCCCGTAAGTTGCAATCAATAGAGTTTTGGGAAAACATCCTCACCTTTATCCCCTGGACAACATCGCTCATCATAGCGTCATACCCCATGTGATCAAACTCCTCAGCATCAATCAACTTGATCAAAATCCAGCGCCTCTCGACCATCTCAATACTAATACTGGCTAGTGCCTCCGGAACATGTGACAATCCTTTCGACACCCACGTGTGTCCTCGACATCTTGTGTGCTCCTTGACAATCTCATCATACCGTAGCATTACCTACGGTATGTCCCCCTTCGACACCCACGTGTGTCCCGATATCCTGTGTACTCCTTGATAATCTCGTCATACCGTAGCATTACCTCCTGCATGTACCCCTTTCGACACCTCCGTGTATCCTCGACATCCTGTGTGCTCCTTGACAATCTCATTATACTGTAGCATTACCTCCTACATGTCCCTCTTTGAAACCCCTATGTGTCCTCGACATCCTGTGTGCTTCTTGACAATCTCGTTATACTATAGTGTTACCTCCTGTATGTCCCCCTTCGACACCTCCGTGTGTCCTTAACATCCTGTGTGCTCCTTGACAATCTCGTCATACCGCAGCATTACCTCCTGCATGTCCCTCTTTGACACCCCTGTGTGTCCTCGACATGCTGTGTACTCCATGATAATCTCGTCATACCTTAGCATTACCTCCCGTATGTGTCCCCTTTCAATATCCCGTGTGTTCTTGACACCTTGTGTGTCTTTTGTTTGATTTGGTTATACCCCTGGTTGCCGCCTCCAGACGACACTCTCTTTCGGCTAAGCGCCCCTGGGCTGTTCCATTCTTGCATCCATCAATCCCCAGTGAGTAGGTTGAACTACTCGCTATTTCCCCACCAGTGTCCATACCACTTCATCGGACCCACCATTTGTACTGCATGCATACATGTGTAAAAATGGGATGATTCCAGTCCTTGCCGTTCGAATTGCCAACCTTGGCATTCTACGGCAAGGAAGGGCAGCTGTGAGCAATCAATTTTTACACCCTATCTAACCATGGTTAATATCTTTTAACCATGGTTATCCCTAGTCGAGTTCCCTCAACCCTAGGACATAACCCTAGAACCAAACCCTAACCCCAAGTAAGCCTCTAGTTAATCTTAGGTCTAACTCTAAGTCAAACCCTAGGTAACCCTAGAATCAAACCCTAACCCTAGGTAAAACCTCTAGTTAACCATAGGACGTAACTCTAGTCAACCCTAGTTAAACACTAGGACAAACCCTAGTTAAGCCCTAGGACCTAACCTTAGTGAAACCTTAGGTAACCCTAGCCTAAATCCTTAGATCTTGAAGCCCAAGCCTAGCCCTAGAGTCATTAGGGTTTAAACCAAAGTCCAAGGCCCTTAGGTGAAAGTATGCCTCTTTTTAATTTTAGAAAAATAGTTCTTGGGGGTCATACATCGAATCCCAAGATCTGACTAAGATTCTAATTGATTTTATTCAAAGAGAGTTAAAATCACAATCACTTTTGCAGCTTTGAAATTGTTAAGTCAATTCCACGATAGAATGGTAGACCGGCAAAACTTCACCAGTTTCAAGTCTCCTTCGCAATCAACACGGACCTTCTTTTTCTTTAAAGCTTTCTCTAATGGAAGCTAATGGCCCTTCCAAATTTCTAGCTCTAGGATCTTGAAATAAAGATCCAATCTTTATGATCAAGATTGCTTCTTGATATTCTTCTTGATATTCAAAAGCTAGAACACAAGAGAAGAAAAGGGGGAAGAGGGGCTGACTGTACACCTCAAAGGGAGAGAGGGGAGGGCATGAGATAATGAGGAGAGAGGGGGAGAGAAATCTAGAATTTTTCTTAACCCCCAAGCCTTGGACATCCAGCCCTATTTATAGGGTTTGGTTGCTTGCAACCCAAGTGTCCATTTCCTAATCCAATTAGGATTCCTCTATTTGTTTATGTTATTGATTTTTCCCAATTAATTAGGATTAATCATTAATAGAAACTAACCTTATCCATTAGTAACAAACTAACCATATCCTTATCCAATAAGGATTCTTAATTAGTAACTAATTAATGATTAGTAACAAACTAATGGAATCCCTAACAATTAGGGAATCTTTAATTAGTAACTAACTAACCTTATCCAATAAGGATATTAGTTATTCGAAACTAATTAAAGTAAATCTCCTTGAAGTGGGCATCACCCTAGGTGGGCCCCACTCCCACACGCCCCTAGTGGTTCCAAACCCTTATTGGTCACATGTTTGATCTTTTATCAAAATCCCCAATGGGTCCTACCTATTTGGTTTTTCACATCTAATGTGATTCCACCTTATAAAGCTTCACTATACCATATAGTGTAGCACCCAGACTTTTCCATACTTAACGAATAGCACTTTCGTAGCAAATTGGCCTTTCACGTAGTCTAATTAATAAATAAGGGAGAAATTGAAAATTCTGAATGCCAACAATGTTCCTTTTCAAAAGAGGAATCCAATGCAAGTTGAATCGTCAAAATCCGGCGAAAGGGTCAAAAGTTATGGCCGAAACAGTAAAAGGGGTCAAAAATCTGTAGGACACCGACCGCTAGAGATCGATCGGTTCACAACCGATCGCTCGGTCATTATTAGCGATCTATCGTTCCACAGCCGATCGATCGGTAGTTATCAACTGGTTAAATTTTTGTATGAGGAATTTTTCCAGAGAGCATGTTTTTGACCGATTGCTCGGCCAAGAACACCAGTCGCTCGGTAGGCGACCAATCGATCTGTCATAACCACTGATCGCTCGGTCTATCGCGTTTTGCAGAATTTTTATTAAGGGATTTTTCATCTTTTGGGTGTTATGCCCTTGCTTTATAAGGCTTGCCCGAGCCATATGGGTTCATAAATCCTAAGGCATCCTATTTTGAGAGAGAAGGAGAGAGGAGAAAGGGATTTTCCCCTAGGGTTTCAACTTGAGAAAATCAAGGGTTTAAATACCCTAGAATCATCACAAGGTTAGATTTCCTCCCAAGCAAAGCCTCAAGCTCGTGGGGGAGTCTTTCTCAAGCTAGGGCAGCGTTCTCCAAGGTACTCCTCAAGGAGTTTCTTCCCCAAATCAAGCACCTTTCAAGCAAGGGTTCCCTTCTTCCAAGTTGGAGCTTCAATCAAGGGTTTCCACCCAAGATCAAGGTTTGATTCAAGGTTAGTACACTCTACTAACTTTCTCTAGCAATAACCTAGTTTTTCCCTTTTTAAATTCATGATTTTGATCTTGTATTCCCTTCCCTTGAAACATATTTTATATCCTAAACCTAAACAAGATAAATGGGAATGAATGTGGAAGGTATGAATGGATGAATTGGGTTGAGACGATTGGATGCCGAGATGTATGATGTGTGATGTGTGTGATGAAAAATGGAGGATGGGCATTTCAAGCATAATGAATACACGTGGTGTGGTGTGATGAAACATATGCATTAAGAAATTAAAATGAAATGGCTATTAATATGATGCTTGCCAAGTGTGGATAAAATGCTTAAATGATAATTTGAACAAATGAACTTGAGTTATGGAAGCATGAATTGAGTTATTATTGTTAAATGCCTACCTTGATCAAATGCTCTACATGCTATCTACATTCCCCGTATGCTTATATTAGAAAGGGAAATGCTATACTTATGTGATCCCCTCATCCAAGCATGTCATCATGATTGTCACTATTGGCACGCACACGAGCACGCATATTTGCATGAACCGAGTTTTCAAGAGCATATGCATATAATAAATCAACAAGAAAACATTGCATGTCAAGGAGGTTGGTAGCCCAGGGAGGTTTGTGTACTAGCCTCTGGCTCACAAGAAAACCAAAATTAACTACATGTCAAAGAGGTTGGTAGCCCAGGGATGTACGGGTACTAGCCTCTGGCTGACAAGAAAACTAATCAAGTAACTAAAACCAATATATGTCAAGGAGGTTGGTAGCCCAGAGATGTTCGGGTGCTAGCCTCTGGCTCACAAGTATACAAGATGATGATAAGACACGCATACATGATTTTCACAAGCACGACTGAGACATGAAACGAGTTTTTCAAGCATGAGTTTTATCGGGGTTTTCGCATTCATGCATGCATGTCAAGATAATGATATGGTTTTATGTTCAATACTGTTTATCTTATGATGCTACTGTAGCTTTGAATTGATACCTTGTATTGTGTTCACCCTTGTTGTGCTTTATTATTGCTATGGTTAGCTAGTAGTTTGTACTCGCTGAGTATTCCATGCTCAGCCGTACCTTTATGTCGGCAGGTACCGGGGAAGCCCTCGACCCTGAGCCTTGGGTTGAGGAAGAGTACATGGAGGAGAGAGAGTCGTCTATCCCATTACAGTCTCAAGCGGATAGAGACCTTGATGTATGGCCTTACCTCGATTATTGTTGAGGGGAGAGCACTAGAGGGTTTCTTGGGTATTTTGATATTTTGATAGGTGGGCCTGTCCACCTTAAACTTAGGCATGTTTGTGCATATATTCACTGGGAATACTATTTCGGTATTATAGAAGAAAAGAAAAAGTTAATTCATGCTTCTGCATCTATGTTTAGCTTCCGTGCTCTGATTATCAATTGTTTTAGTATTATATTTACCTTGTTCATTACAGGATGGTTTGGCAAGTACGTATAGTCACCTATAAAGTATCCCTTAACTCCTAGGGGGTATTTTGGGGCGCGATATATGGTGATTACTTAGAGAAATTAATTAATTTAATTAATAATTAAATTAAATACTTTAAGAAAGTCCTTGTGTGTGGGATCTAAAGGGATCTCCTATTTCTGGTTGTGGGACCAAGTACTCAACCTTTTGGTTAAAGCAGTGTTACTTGGAAACTCCTTTCCTATCACTCCTAGGATTATAGAATTTTATCTATATCCCTGGACTTCTACCAATCACAATTAATGTCCATTAACACAATGTGACTAACCTCCAGAAAATAGAGAATTACTTGCAAGTATTTCTATCTCAAGATTTGTTTACAAATGCGTGCCTCCACTTCCAATATTGTTATAAGCTTACGGGACAATATCTAATATTGTCTTTAATCCCTAGCTTATATTGAGAACCCATTCTCTTTGATACTTTTAGTCAAACTTGGACTATCAAAACATTTTAGAAATTATTTAAAAATAAATAATAATAATAATTACATTTCTCTTATACAAAAATAAACTCCTCGATAAAACAATTTCATCGATAAATACCAGTGCTAGGTTTTTCAAGTCTGGTTTTGACAAGTATCAACTCAATATTATTTACTCTGTAAGAGTAGTGGAATCCTTATTGAGCGTACACACACTTCTTCTAATATAGCGTACATAACTCAACGAGCCCGTATTTAGTCCGGTGTGTTGGACATTGATGATTGGCTACATCAAAGCTATATAGGCAAATACGAGAGAAGATATTGACCTCTCAGGTTAAGGACAATCTGTCAAATGGACTACCCAAAATATCAAGACTGTATATTTCTAAGGGTACCCACTGAGCCATCCCGTTGCAATATAAGTACTACTTACTTATATCCACATCTTAGTCAAGAGACCCTTCTCTCAGTGATTGAGATTCATCACTCCATCATATGGAACTAACAATGTGTAAGTTAGAAGAAATACATTGTCCAGATGAATCCTGAATAACTTAGAACAATTTTAGGTCTACAAGGAACTGAAAAACCATATCTCCTCAGCAATTAGTTAATAACTAATTGCATAGTTTTCCTACAATGTTACCTAAGGGACAAAGTAGTCTCATCCAATGAGATACTTTTAATGTGTTACCCAATGTAGAAGACAATGTGTGAATA
This sequence comes from Tetracentron sinense, assembly GCA_015143295.1. Taxonomy (NCBI): domain Eukaryota; kingdom Viridiplantae; phylum Streptophyta; class Magnoliopsida; order Trochodendrales; family Trochodendraceae; genus Tetracentron; species Tetracentron sinense. Next base: position 17,906,080 of record CM026554.1, read on the forward strand.
TAAAATATGTTTTTATTGTAACGCCCCGAAATACCCCCTAGGAGTTTAGGGATATTTTAGGTGTCACACTGCGTACCTATCAAACCATCCTGTAATGCACAAGATAAAATACAATACTAACAACGATAATCAGAGCGTGGAAGCTATCATATATGCGGAAGCGTAAACAAATTTTTCTTTTTCTTTATAATGATCCAAAATGTAGTATTCCAAGTTGACATAAATACAAAACACGTCTAAGTCTAAGGTGGACAGGCCCACCTATCAAAATATATAAGACCCTCTCATACTCTCCCCTCAACAGTAGTCGAGGTATGGCCACGCATCGAGGTCTCGGTCCGCCTAAGACTGTAATGGAATAGCCGGCTCTCTCTCCTCTATATACTCTTCCTCGACCCAAGGCTCCGGGTCGAGGGCTCCCTCAGTACCTGCCGACATGAAAGTACGGCTGAGCATGGAATACTCAGCGAGTACAAGCTACTAGCAGACCATAACAATAATAAAACACACAATAGTGATATCATACAAGCAGTAATAGAAACATCACAAAGAACAGTATAGGGCGTAACACAATACAAGCATCCTGACGTGCGTACATGAATGCGAAAACGCCGATAAAACTCATGCTTGAAAACCCCTGTCATGTCCCGGTATGCCTCGTAGAAATCATGTATGCGTGCATGCATGAATGCATGATCATCATCTTGTAAACCTCCATCTTGTAACTTGTGAACCAGAGGCTAGCACCCGAATATCCCTGGGCTGCCAACCTCCTTGATATGCAATGCACTTGTGAGCCAGAGGTTAGCACCCGAATCTCCCTGGGCTACCAACCTCCTTGTTATGAAATGCAGGGTTTTCTTGTGAGCTAGAGGTTAGTACCCGAATCCTCCCTGGGCTACCAACCTCCTTGACAATAGGTGATTTTTATTACTTGTTTAGCTTTCTTGTGAGCCAGAGGCTAATACCCGAATGTCCCTGGGCTACCAACCTCCTTGAAAATAGGTGTTTTAAGGGTTATCTTGTGAGCCAGAGGTTAGTACCCGAATCCTCCCTGGGCTACCAACCTCCTTGACATGCGATATTTTCTTGTCGTTTATTATATGCACATGCTCTTGAAATCTCGGTTCATGCTATCATGCGTGCTCGTGTACGTGTCCATAGTGACAATCATGATAATGGGAATAACCAAAATATGACATTACAATTCAATTCATGATATGAACATAGGTAACATAAGTAGTTTGCATAACATTTGATCAATTTATCATTTATAAGAACGCATGCATAAGACCCATTTCTATATTCTTCATTGAGATCATTTATTCATAGTTTAGGTATTTTGTCAAACACTTTCATACATTATTCCTTAGTAGTTTATTTCCTTCTTTTAAATGCATATTTTCCATTCAATGACACAATGGTAAGTTTGTTATTTGTACTATGCCCATCCTCCATTTTCCAATCCACAACCCACACATCATACATCACATTCGGCATCCAATTGCCACATCCAATCTCCCATCCACACATTCATTCCATTTCCCTTATCTTGTTTATATTTGTTGAGTTAATACAATGCATAGGGAAGGAAAAGCATAATATATATAATCACCATTTACACTAGAAAACCTAGGTTATTGCTAGGGAAAGTTAGTAGGGTGTACTAACCTTGCTCAAGGCTTGATCCTTGGTGGGAAACTTGATTGAAGCTCCAAAAGGGGTAGGGAACAACCCTTGCTTGAGGAAGACTCGAGTTGGGGAAGAAATCCCTTTCGAAAACGTGAGTGAGGGCTGCCCTAGCTCTGAGAATGCACCCCACCCGAGCTTGAGTTGAAATCTTGAAGAAAACGTGCTTGGGGACGATCTAGGGTCTTCACCCCTTTGATTTCTTCTCCAAAAGCAACCTAGGTTTTAGGAAACCCTTTTCTCTTCTCTCTTATCTCCCAAATCTCTCTAAGTATAGTAAATGATGCCCTAAGGCTCGGGCAAGCCTTAAGGAGAAAGGGTTTAACCCCCAAAAGACGAAAAAGCCCTTAATGAAAATTCTGCAAAAACACGAAGACCGAGCGATCGGTGGTTATGACCGATCGATCGGTTGCCTACCGAGCGATCGGTGTTTATGAACGATCGACCGGTCAAAAACTCACTCTCTGGAAAATTTTCCCATACAAAATTTCTGACCGTGCGATAGCTACCGATCGATCGGTTATGGACCGATCGATCGCTGACTAGACCGAGCGATCGGTGCTCTGTATGTCTGGACTGTTTTGACCATATCTTTTGACTCGCTCGTCGGATTTCGACGATTCAACTTGCGTTGGATCCGTCTTTCGAAAACGAACATTTCTAACATTTCGAAATTTCCGATTTCTCCCTTATTTATTAATTAGACTACAAAAACGGCCAATTAGCTACGAAGGTGCTATTCATTAAGGATGAAAAAGTCCGAGGTGCTACATTCTCCCCCCCTTACAAAAATTTCGTCCCCGAAGTTTGGACGATACACACATGCACAAAATCAGAACAAAATTACAAGCCATATGCACAAGTCTATTCAAACAACTCGGGATACTTTGCTTTGACTTCGGCTTCACGCTCCCACGTGGCTTCTTCTCGTGCATGATGTTGCCATTGCACGAGGACTAGCAGAATAGTCTTGTTGCGAAGCACTTGATCTCTCCTATCCAAAATATGAACCGGCTTCTCAACTAAAGTGAGGTCTTCTCGAATCTCAACCGGATCAAGCTCGATGACGTGAGAAGGATCTAGGATGTACTTCCGAAGCATGGAGATATGAAACACATCGTGGACCGCCGCCATGTGAGCAGGCAAAGCAACAGGTAAGCAACTTCACCGACTCGAGTAATGATCTCGAACGGACCCATATATCTCGGGCTAAGCTTGCCTCTCTTCCCGAATCGCATAACACCCTTGGTCGGTGAAATCCTTACAAACACAAAATCACCGACTCGGAATTCGAGATCCCTCATTCGGTTGTCGGCATAGCTTTTCTGTCTATCTTGTGCGGTCTTTAACCTCTCCCGGATAAGCTTGACCCTATCCGCGGTTTGTTCAATTAACTCGGGGCCCAAAATCTTTCTTTCTCCCACTTCATCCCAATACAACGGGGATCTAGAACTCCTTCCATACAAAGCCTCGAAAGGCGCCATTTGTATGCTTTCTTGATAACTATTATTGTAAGCGAATTCCACCAAAGGTAGGTGATCTTCCCAACTTCCCTTGAAGTCTAGCATACATGCTCGGAGCATATCTTCAATAACCTGATTCACCCTCTCGGTTTGCCCGTCGGTCTGTGGGTGGAAAGCTGTGCTAAAGTCTAACCGGGAGCCCATTGCACCTTGAAAACTTTTCCAAAACCTGGATGTGAATCTTGGGTCTCTATTCGACACAATACTCACTGGCACCCCCCGTGCAATCGGACTATTTCCTTGATGTATAGCTCCGCTAACTGATTGGAGTTGAATGTAGTCCGGTACGGTAAGAAATGAGCGGACTTCGTGAGTCTATCAACCACTACCCATATAGTATTGGTCTTCCTAACCGTCTTCGGCAACCCCACGATAAAGTCCATAGAGATATGTTCCCATTTCCACTCGGGAATGGGGAGAGACTGCAAAAGACCCGCCGGTCTCAAATGCTCTGCTTTCACCTGTTGGCACACCAAACACCGTGCCACATACTCCGCAACCTCCCTCTTCATGTTTCGCCACCAGAAGTGACTCTTGAGGTTCCGATACATCTTTGTCCCCCCGAGATGCACTGTATACTTAGACCGGTGAGCTTCGTCCATAATCTCTCTCCGAAGGTCTGCATTGGCTGGGACGCAAAGCCTTCCCTTGAATGTAATAGCACCTCGGCTAGTGAGAGAGAAGTCCGTACTACCCTTGGCCATTTCCTTATCCCGGAAAGCCAACAAGTCAGTGTCTGTGGCTTGATACTCCTGGATCAAGTCTATAAGGTACGGCCGAACTCTAACATTTGCCAAAACCGGACTGCGGACAGAATCGTTCACACTGATGTCTAGATTTTCCAAATCGTCTAACAGTCTCCATTCCCGCACCAACATGTGAGCCAACAACCCCAATAGTTTCCTACTCAGAGCGTCTGCCACCACATTTGCTTTTCCCGGGTGGTATTGGATAGTGCACTCGTAGTCCTTTAAGAACTCAATCCAACGCCGTTGTCGTAAGTTTAGCTCTTTTGGGAAAAGAGATACTTGAGGCTCTTGTGGTCCGTGTACACATAGAACTCCACCCCGTACAGATAATGTCGCCAAATTTTAAGTGCAAACACGACCGTCGCAAGCTCCAAGTCGTGAGTGGGGTAGTTCTTTTCATGCTCTTTCAACTGCCTTGATGCATAGGCAATGACCTTCTTGTGTTGCATTAGGACACACCCGAGTCCAACATGCGAGGCATCACTGTACACCTCATACCCAAAAGGTCCAGATGGCACAGTAAGGACAGGGGCTGTGGTGAGGCGTTTCTTCAACTCTTGGAAACTTACTTCACATCGGTCACTCCAACTAAACTTTGCATTTTTCCTTGTCAAGTAGGTGAGAGGTGCAGCCAAACTGGAGAATCCCTCCACAAATCTCCGGTAGTAGCCTGCCAATCCGAAGAAACTACGTATCTCCGTGACGCTCTTAGGCCTCTCCCAACTCATGACTGCCTCAACCTTGGCTGGATCTACAGAAATGCCCTCGGCCGACACCACGTGTCCAAGAAATGTAGCCTTCTCTAACCAGAACTCGCACTTACTCAATTTGGCATATAGCCTATGCTCTCTCAACATCTCCAGAGCAAGGCGGAGGTCTCGTGCGTGATCTTTCCGTGTCTGGGAATACACCAAAATGTCATCAATGAATACAATCACGCATCGATCCAAGTAAGATCGGAACACCCGGTTCATCAAATCCATGAATGCCGCCGGTGCATTCGTCAGCCCAAAAGGCATGACAAGGAACTCGTAATGCCCATACCGAGTCCTGAAAGCCGTCTTCGGAACATCTTCCGCCTTGATCCTTAATTGATGATACCCGGATCTAAGATCAATTTTGGAGAAGAATCTCGCTCCCTTCAGTTGGTCAAACAAGTCGTCTATCCTTGGCAAGGGATAACGATTCTTGATAGTTACCTTGTTCAACTGACGGTAGTCTATACACATCCTCATAGACCCGTCCTTCTTCTTCACAAAGAGAACCGGAGCTCCCCACGGTGAGACACTTGGTTGGATGAAGCCGAGTTGTTGTAACTCCTCAATTTGCTTCTTCAATTCTTCCAGCTCTATAGGGGCCATTCTATACGGTGCCCTTGAAATTGGAGCGGTGCCCGGAGTAAGCTCTATAGCGAACTCAATCTCCCGATTCGGAGGTAACCCGGGAAGTTCCTCCAGAAACACGTCCAAGAAATCACTCACTACCGGAATGGCCGAGGAGTTTTGTGCTTCTAGGTTTGCTATACTCAAGGCTGCGAGGCGAGCAATGTCCCTCTCTCTTAATCCTCGGAAGTGAAAAGGCTTACCCCCTTCCGGCTTAAAATTCACCATCTTCTCAAAACACGCAACATGCCCGTGATGGTTTGACAACCAATCCATCCCTAAGATGACATCAAAATCCAAGTCTTGAAAATCTAGGACGATGAGATTGGCTAACAGTTCATTCTCCCCCACTTGAACCACACTATCCCAGAATATCTTGTCCGTATCAACTGACTTGCCGAGTGGAGTTGCAATGGTCAACTCCTGCTTTAACGGAGTAGCCTCAGTCAAAAATCCCTTTGCGAAACTAGGCGACACAAAGGAGTGAGTGGATCCTGTGTCGATCAACACTCGGGCAAGACATTCGTTCACTAATAAAGCGCCTGTGCGATTAAGTAACTAATATCAGTAGATTTCAAATAGTAACAAGCATCATACATAGGTAACCCTTAGTATAAATAACCGCATAACAAACCATAGAAATTTTATACAACTTAAACTCAAAATTCTCGCGTACCTTGCACGACATCGTCGGATGCACGTGCGTCTCTCTCGGATAAGGCAAAGACTCGGCCTTGTGTGGCTGGGCGAGGAGGCCGGGTAGACTGTGAGGCCCTCGAAGCCTGAGAAGAGCTAGGCTGAGATGTCTGCATAATCGGGGGCCTGCTCCCTCAAGACTGAGTTGGCAATTGACGCCGGGGACAATCTCTGACCATGTGGCCTTGGTCACCACAATGGAAGCAACTTCCTGAAACTCTCCGGCATTCTCCCGCTGGATGCCTCCTCCCACAAAGAGTGCAAACATCATGCAAATAGGAGGAAGGAGCATATCCCGTAGCCTGAGTAACTGCGGGGCGAGGAGCACATGAGGTAGCCGGGCGAAAGGCCGGTGGAGCAAAAGAGCGGGAAGCCTGTGGTGCTGAATACATCCTCTGGGACTGAGCTGGCCCTGCGGACTGATACAAGCTCGTCCTTGCTCTTTTCTCCCCTGAACTACTCGACTGTCCTTTTTCCATTCCTCTCCTTTTGAAGAACTCCTCGGAGTTCGACTCGGCCAATAGTGCTTTATCAACAACTTCGGAATATGTCTCATGTCTAAACATCGAGACTCGGTCCTTGAGATAGGCCTTCAACCCCCTCTCGAATTTTTGGGCCTTCATAGCCTCGGTCGCTATCATGTGTGGAGCAAATCGAGATAGCTCCGAGAATTTGGCTTCATAAGCCGCTACGGACATATTACCTTGCTCCAAGGTAATGAATTCGACTTCCATCTTTTCTTTCATCCCGACCGGAAAGTACTTCTTGTTGAAAACCTCCAAGAATTCCTCCCAAGTCCAATCTTGACCTTGCCGGGTCAACTCTCGGGTCCGAAGTGCAGACTTCCACCAATGATCGGCCTCGCCTTCAAGCATAAAGGCGGCCCATGTGACCCTTTCCACTTCAGTAGGTGCTAATACCGAGAATATCTTCTCAAGTTGCCGAATCCAACCCTCGGCAACAAGTGGATCAATGCTTCCACAAAAAGTTGGAGGCCTCATCCTCCGAAAAGCTTCTATCCCGGCTTGGGCTCGGTTAGGAGGAGCCGGTACAAGTGCCGCATTAGGCGGAGTGGCCGGTTGCCTTGCCGCCAACATAGCCAAAGTCTCGGCTATGGATGCGAATGCTTGGGCAAAGTCGGGTTGATCATCACCCGATGGAGCATCACCTCCATTACCCCTCGTGTTGTACCCGCGACCCCGGGTATTGCGTCTCATGATTTTTCCTGAGAACGACAATACAGCATAAGTCTAACTTGGATACGCATTTAGTACAAATTTCGCAATTCACTCAATACATATTCATCAAGCATATTTAATAAGTACAACACAAATAATGTACACATGGTATATAACACAATAGCATAACATACAATCCGTGTACCTAGTGTAGGACTCTATGTTCGGTTGAAGTTCAACCCATTTTGACTAAGACTAACTTGTTAGTCTATACTTGGAATACAACTCTCTAAGGTGATTCTAATACCTTGTTCAATCATCTAAGTGACCCTAGGGACTCTAATGCCTAGAGCTCTGATACCACTCTGTAACGCCCCGAAATACCCCCTAGGAGTTTAGGGATATTTTAGGTGTCACACTGCGTACCTATCAAACCATCCTATAATGCACAAGATAAAATACAATACTAACAACGATAATCAGAGCGTGGAAGCTATCATATATGCGGAAGCGTAAACAAATTTTTCTTTTTCTTTATAATGATCCAAAATGTAGTATTCCAAGTTGACATAAATACAAAACACGTCTAAGTCTAAGGTGGACAGGCCCACCTATCAAAATATCAAAATACATAAGACCCTCTCATACTCTCCCCTCAACAGTAGTCGAGGTATGGCCATGCATTGAGGTCTCGGTCCGCCTGAGACTGTAATGGAATGGCCGGCTCTCTCTCCTCTATATACTCTTCCTCGACCCAAGGCTCCGGGTCGAGGGCTCCCTCAGTACCTGCCGACATGAAAGTACGGTTGAGCATGGAATACTCAGCGAGTACAAGCTACTAGCAGACCATAACAATAATAAAACACACAATAGTGATATCATACAAGCAGTAATAGAAACATCACAAAGAACAGTATAGGGCGTAACACAATACAAGCATCCTGACGTGCGTACATGAATGCGAAAACGCCGATAAAACTCATGCTTGAAAACCCCTGTCATGTCCCGGTATGCCTCGTAGAAATCATGTATGTGTGCATGCATGAATGCATGATCATCATCTTGTAAACCTCCATCTTGTAACTTGTGAACCAGAGGCTAGCACCCGAATATCCCTGGGCTGCCAACCTCCTTGATATGCAATGCACTTGTGAGCCAGAGGTTAGCACCCGAATCTCCCTGGGCTACCAACCTCCTTGTTATGAAATGCAGGGTTTTCTTGTGAGCCAGAGGTTAGTACCCGAATCCTCCCTGGGCTACCAACCTCCTTGACAATAGGTGATTTTTATTACTTGTTTAGTTTTCTTGTGAGCCAGAGGCTAGTACCCGAATGTCCCTGGGCTACCAACCTCCTTGACAATAGGTGTTTTAAGGGTTATCTTGTGAGCCAGAGATTAGTACCCGAATCCTCCCTGGGCTACCAACCTCCTTGACATGCGATATTTTCTTGTTGTTTATTATATGCACATGCTCTTGAAATCTCGGTTCATGCTATCATGCGTGCTCGTGTACGTGTCCATAGTGACAATCATGATAATGGGAATAACCAAAATATGACATTACAATTCAATTCATGATATGAACATAGGTAACATAAGTAGTTTGCATAACATTTGATCAATTTATCATTTATAAGAACGCATGCATAAGACCCATTTCTATATTCTTCATTGAGATCATTTATTCATAGTTTAGGTATTTTGTCAAACACTTTCATACATTATTCCTTAGTAGTTTATTTCCTTCTTTTAAATGCATATTTTCCATTCAATCACACAATGGTAAGTTTGTTATTTGTACTATGCCCATCCTCCATTTTCCAATCCACAACCCACACATCATACATCACATTCGGCATCCAATCGCCACATCCAATCTCCCATCCACACATTCATTCCATTTCCCTTATCTTGTTTATATTTGTTGAGTTAATACAATGCATAGGGAAGGAAAAGCATAATATATATAATCACCATTTACACTAGAAAACCTAGGTTATTGCTAGGAAAAGTTAATAGGGTGTACTAACCTTGCTCAAGGCTTGATCCTTGGTGGGAAACTTGATTGAAGTTCCAAAAGGGGTAGGGAACAACCCTTGCTTGAGGAAGACTCGAGTTGGGGAAGAAATCCCTTTCAAAAACGTGAGTGAGGGCTGCCCTAGCTTTGAGAATGCACCCCGCCCGAGCTTGAGTTGAAATCTTGAAGAAAACGTGCTTGGGGACGATCTAGGGTCTTCACCCCTTTGATTTCTTCTCCAAAAGCAACCTAGGTTTTAGGAAACCCTTTTCTCTTCTTTCTTATCTCCCAAATCTCTCTAAGTATAGTGAATGATGCCCTAAGGCTCGGGCAAGCCTTAAGGAGAAAGGGTTTAGCCCCCAAAAGACGAAAAAGCCCTTAATGAAAATTCTGCAAAAACGCGAAGACCGAGCGATCGGTGGTTATGACCGATCGATCGGTTGCCTATCGAGCGATCGGTGTTTATGACCGATCGACCGGTCAAAAACTCACTCTCTGGAAAATTTCCCCATACAAAATTTCTGACCGTGCGATAGCTACCGATCGATCGGTTATGGACCGATCGATCGCTGACTGGACCGAGCGATCGGTGCTCTGTATGTCTGGACTGTTTTGACCATATCTTTTGACTCGCTCGTCGGATTTCGATGATTCAACTTGCGTTGGATCCGTCTTTCGAAAACGAACATTTCTAATGTTTCGGAATTTCCGATTTCTCCCTTATTTATTAATTAGACTACAAAAACGGCCAATTAGCTACGAATGTGCTATTCATTAAGGATGAAAAAGTCCGGGGTGCTACATTTATTGATTAAGTAGACTAATAGAATTTCGGAATGACTTTCATGGGCATACATGTCTAACAATCTCCCACTTGCACTCAAAGCCAATCTCCTATATATCTAATACCCATCAACTCTAGATGTTTCTCAAACACCTTCTAAGGAAGTGCTTTAGTAAATGGGTCTGCCATGTTGTTTGCCACGCACTCTTGGATAACTCAATGTTTCCACTGTTGATAATCTAATTGTCTCGGATGAAATCTCCTTTCATTATGCTTAGTCCTCTGATTTGCTCTAGGCTTGAGCAATAGCACTACTATTATCACCATAAAGTATGATAGGAGATTCTATCATGGAAACAACACCAAGCTTGGATAAAAACTTTATCCATACTGAAAGCAAGATAATTTAATCAACCTCAAATACTTGAAAATATGCTTAACTGCTATCCAATGCTCAGGACTAGGGTTAGATTGATATCTAATCACGAAACTCATTGCTTGACATGTATCAATTCTTGTGAATCTAATTGACTTGGGACAATTCCAGCATCCTTTTCTTCCAATCTCTAAACAATTTAAGACCAATAATATAGGATGCCTCACCGATGTCTTTCATTGCAAAGTTATATGACGACTAGATTTTAACCATTGATAACATTTCTACATCATTCCCAATGAGTAGAATATTATCTACATAAAGAACTAGGAAAGTTATTGCACTCCCACTGACCTTCTTATACACACATGCCTCATCCATGTTTTGTTGAAAACCAAATGAGTTGATTGATTCATCAAAACGGATATTCCAAATCCGAGAAGCTTGCTTAAGGCCATAAATGGACTTTATCAATTTGCAAACTTTATTATTTTGGCCATGGAGTTCAAAATCTTCGGGCTGGTCCATATAAATATCCTCTTGAATGTTTTCATTCAAGAAAGTGGTTTTAACATCCATCTGCCATATTTCATAATCATAGAAGGCTACAATTGGTAATAGAATTCTGATGGACTTTAGCATTGCTACTAGTGAAAAGGTTTCCTCATAGTCGATACCAGCTCTTTGAATATACCCTTTTGTCACAAGCCTTGCTTTAAAGGTCTCTACCTTTCCATCGGATCCACGTTTCCTCTTGTAGATCCATTTGCACCCAATAGGTCTAATCCCTCAGGCTTTTCAACCAGGGTCCAAACACCATTCAAGTACATGGAGTCCATTTTAGATTCCATGGCCTTATCCCAATTATCAAAATCAATATCACATATTGCTTCTTGATAAGTGTAAGAATCATCATCTAAGGAATCCGATTGCATAGAATATACCTCATGCTGGTAAGACAATCTATCTGGAGGTCAACTGATCCTTGTACTTCTCCTACGCTGTTGTGTATTTGAAGGTTCGGTTAAGATAAGATTAACCATGGTCACTTTATCCTCACTTTTCTCCTCAAGATCAATTCTAAATCAATCTTTTCTATTGAGGATCTTATCCACTTTCTAGAATAATGGCATTCCTACTTATAAACAGCTTTTTTTCGCTAGGATTATAGAAATAATATCCAAGAGTTTCTTTTGGGTATCCTATAAATAGGCACTTCTCAGTCCTACTTTCCAACTTCTCAAAGTTATGCTTTCGCACATGAATAGGACAACCCCATACTCTGACATGCTTTAAACTAGGCTTTTGCTCCATCCATAGCTCAATTGGAGTTTTGGAAACAAACTTAGAAGGTACCCTATTCAATAGATAGGTTGCAGTCTCTAATGCATATCCCCAAAAACGAAATCGGGAAATTAGTATTATTCATCATTGAACGAACCATTATCCAATAGAGTTCGATTTCTTCTTTCTGAGACACCATTAAGCTGAGGTGTTCCTGGGGGAGTCCATTGAGATAAAATTTCATTATCTCTAAGATAATCCATGAACTCATTCGAGAGGTACTCTCCTCCTCGGTCGGATTTGAGAGTTTTAATATATTTTCCTAATTGCTTTTCTACTTCACTCCGGAATTCTTTGAACTTTTCAAAAGATTCCGACTTGTGTTTCATTAGATATATGAAACCAAATCTTGAAAAATCATCTGTGAATGTAATGAAGTAGACAATGCCACCTCTGACTAAATGATTCATAGGTCCACATACATCAGTGTGAATTAATTCCAATATACTTGTGACTCTTATAGGTTTGCCTGTAGATGGCCTTCTGGTTATTTTACCTTGCAAAAAAAGTTCACAAGTTGGATAAGGTTCAACATGCAAATGGTTTAAAAGACCATCCTTTACCAATCTATTGATCCTATCCAAATTGATATGGCCTAATCTGAGATGCCATAAGTATGTTGGATTCACAGACTCTCTACCTCTTTTCTGAGGTAGCACACTGGTGGACTCTTTATCCTCAATGTTATTTAGAGAATTTTTTATAGGATCAAGATAATAAAGACCATTAAACAATGTGCCGGAAACAATAAAACTATTATTGTATTTAATAACTACATTAGTATCAAAATGCACTGAATAACCATTAACGATTAAACTAGAAACATAAATCAAATTTCTGCGCATGTCTGGCACATATAAACAGTCTTTTAAAACCAAAATCTTATCTAAGGAAAATTCTAAAACATAAGTTCCGATGGCGATCGCAGCAACACTTGCTTCCGTTCCCATCCTTATCTTGACTTCCCCATCATTGAGCTTTCTGCTCTCCTGAAACCCCTGTAACGTATTACAAATATATGAGGTAGATCCACTATCTACACACCAAGAGTTTGAGGAACCAATAATGAAATTGTATTCAATGATGAAAGATTCTGACATACCTTCGAAAGGTCTGTCCTTGAGGGATGCTAAGTAAACTTTGTAATTCCTCTTGCAGTGACCTGGTTTCTCGCAATAGAAGCAGACATTCTGATTCTTTTCCTTGTCCTTTTTCTCAGAAGCTTTCTTGTTCTTACCCTTGCCTTTGAGGAACTTGGAGAAATTGGACTTCTTCTTTTTATGATCTTTGCCCTTAAAGCCTTGGCCTTAAAGGTCCAACTCCCTCTGCCACATTTGCATAGAGCTTAGTATGCTTCATAAGGTCCTCAGCTCCTTGCAACATGTTTAGGAGCTCTGGCAAAGCAGTCTCCAACTTGTTCATGTTGTAATTCAACACAAAAGCTGAAAAAGATTCCGGGAGAGAGTTCATGATTGCATCCGTTTGACTCTGTTGATCAAGATCTGCTCCAAGGGTCAGGAGTTCATTGATGAACCCCATCATCTTGACAACATGCTCCCAGACTGGGGTACCATCAAACATCCTGGTCCCCATCAGTCCTTTCATAGCCAATTGTGTTAGCCTCCGGATTACAACTCTATGTACCCTTAATAGTTTTAATGACAACACAATAATGGAATGAACTTTATGGTACTAATTTTTCTATTTAAGATGTGAAATTTCAGAGTATTAAGATCAACCATCAAGTCTATGAAAAGTGAAGTCAACAATTCAAAGTCATCAAGGTCAAAGTTTAAATGCTAGTTCTTCTAAGAAGCAGCAAAAGCTCAAAGACAATTTATGAAGACCCATCAAGAGTAGAGCTTCTCAAATCAAGATTGAAGATCATCTTTCCTTGAAGACTAGTGTCTAAGTTAAAGTGTCTAGGACCTTGTAAAAGTCCTCAAGACATTGGAAAAGAATTGCTCAAGGACTACCAAGTTAGACCCTAGGAGACCTAGTATAATTTGAACATCATTTTAAGGCCCTAAAAATGATTAAAATAATATTAAATTTATTGTATAACGGTCCTAGCATATTTTCCATTAGTTTGGTCTCATTAAGATGAGTTCACTGAAAAAGCACTCGTCGACGAGTGGATGATAGGAAAATGAAGCAATTACTTCTGTCTCCACTCGTCGACGATTCAGGCTGAAATCTTACTCACTTGTCGACGAGTGCCTACGGGAAAAATGTGTAATGGCTAGTTGTAAATGGCTAGCACGCATTAAATGCTACCCCCAACGGCCATATTGATTGTTCAAATATAAATAGAGTTGATTTATGATCAAAAGATATGATTCTAGAGATTATTACACTGTTCTATTGATTATTCATCATTCACCAACTTCTAGCAATCAATATTTGTTTCTGCATTGAACATCCTAATATCCAATCTTTCACTCTTTGAGCATTCAAATCCAATCCATCTTGAGAGATTGTAAGCTTTGTATTCAATTCTTATCTAGCACAAATTAGGAGCTTTCAATTCAGATTTACAATCCATACATTTTCTGTAATTGCTGAAAGTCAAGAATCAGGGATTCTTGAACTAATTCGAGAAGACTGTTCTCGTGTATCAAAGAGAGATTCTCTTGAAGAGGTTCATCCTTAGCCTATCAAAAGAAGTGTTAAAGGTTATTCCTGAACCTGGAAAAGGATTGTAAGTCTTGCTCTCTGTCGGAAAAAAGAGTACGATTAGTGAATCATGTGAAAAATCCTTAAAGCGGGATAACTTAAAGGTGCGGAAGTAGGCAAGTTGTTGAACCCCGATAACATATCTAGTGTTTGGTATTTCTAATTGTAGAGCCCCGAAAATTTTTGCCATGTATTGGGACCCGTGCCACGGCATGAAGCCTTGTAATCTTCCATTTCTATGAAATGAGAAATTTTGAACAACTCTAAGTGTTAAGAAGTAGTATTCCTAAGTCGAATATATCGAAAACCCGAGTTACTGAAACCCATTTGCGGATCAGTCGACTTCAGGGGCAATATACTAAATAAATAAAGAAGAAATTGGAAATTTCAAAACTCCAAGAATGTCCCCCTTCGAAAGACGAATCCAACACAAGTTGAATCATCAAAATCGGGCAACCGAGTCAAAAGTTATGGCCGAATTACCAAAATGTGGAAAAATAGGAAAAAAACAAAAAAATCTGAAGAGTGTGATCGATCGTAAGTCAAGTGCGATCGATTGCATACAGGCAAAATGGGTCTCAAACTCTCGGGGCCATATGCGATAGATGGATCCCCAGGTGCGATAGATCGCAGGGATCTACGATCGATCGCAAGAGTATGCGATCGATCGCATGCAGGGGGAAATCAGACTAGAAATGTTCGGGTTCATGTGCGATAGATCGCATCCAGGTGCGATCGATCACAAGCACCTGCGATCCATCACAGATGAGTGTGCGATCGATCGCATGCGGTAGCAGATTCCGGATTTGAGGGTCTTAAACCCTTTTCTTGTTAGGGATCCTCATTTTGGGGCATTTCTAACCTAGTGGACAGAAAATGGGAGAAAGAGGAAGAGAGGATTTTGAGGAAATCCTCCAAGGAGCTTGGATTGAGAGATCAAAGGAAGTTCAAGCGTGGGAAATTACAAGCAAGGGGCTTCCCCAAAGCGTCATGAGTTCTCCATTCCCAAGTGGGAGTTCTTCCTCAAGTTGGAATCCACATCAAGGATGTTATTCAACCCCAAATCAAGGTTGGTACCTTATACTACCCTTCTAGTTCATCTCTACTCTTTATTTTCCTT
This sequence comes from Tetracentron sinense, assembly GCA_015143295.1. Classification (NCBI taxonomy): domain Eukaryota; kingdom Viridiplantae; phylum Streptophyta; class Magnoliopsida; order Trochodendrales; family Trochodendraceae; genus Tetracentron; species Tetracentron sinense. The sequence continues at coordinate 17,921,613 of CM026554.1, forward strand.
CATTTTATGATTTTCCCTAATTTCTAAACAAGATAAGGAAATGGGATGATTGGATGGTTGTGTGGACGTTTATGGGCAATTGGATGTCGAGCATGTGTTGTGAAGATTAAAATGGGAAGGGCATTTCACCTCAATAATGAACATACATGATGTGGATTGAATGAAGAATGATTCATGTAGAATAAAATGAAAGATTTAGGTGTTAACCAAAATACACATACCATGTGTTTGATGAAATGCCTCAATGGAGAAAATGATGATTTGTAGTGGAAATTGCATGTTTAAATGTTTATGGAATTGCTAAGGCTTATGATAGTGTGCTTACTTGCTTTCCCTAAAATTTGAATGAATGATTACTTGCTCAAATTTTGATGTTCTATGTATTGTGAAATCCCCAAAAGTCATATTTAATTTCAAATGAAAGTATGTACACGATTCCACGAGCACGGCAGGCATGACATGGTTATCGGTATTTTCAAGAACAAGGTTTAGAGGTGGGACATATCCTATGATATGTTTTACCTCGCTTTTCACAAGAGAACAAGAAAGTGACATGACAAGTTGCATTACATGAAGAGGGGCCTCCCCTCCCTCGTAAGTGCATCTCACAAGAGCATCTCACAAGTGCATTGCATTAAAGAAGGGTCTCCCTTCCCTCTCAAGGCATATCACGAAAGAAGGGCCTCCCTTCCCTCTCAAGGCATCTCACAAGCGCATCTCACAAGTACATGAGCATGTTGAACTCCCAAGCAAGCACGCATGGCAGGCATGGTACACGCATGACACGCATGATACAAGCATGACACGCATGACATGACATGACAAAACAAGACACATGACAAGACGAGTTTTAAAGTACGAAATGAGGATTTTAAGTCAAGTCAAATGCACGATGTTTTCAAGAGATTTATTGGTTTTTATGAAATGCAAGCATGAATATAAACTGTTTCATTTTTTTGTTATGATATGAATCGCTTCCTATCTTATATTGTATTTGCTATGCTGTGGCTATTTGTTAGTGTTTGGTACCCGCTGAGTATTCCATGCTCAGTCGTACTTCTTATGTCGGCAGGTGATAGTGGGGCAGCTGCTCCTTTTGATGTCTGTGCTCCTGGCCCATGGGTGGAGGAGGAGTACTTTGAGGATCCTATGGAGGATCCTCAGGGCTAGGGCCACTATTAGGTTATGGTAGATTTTGAGTGAATAGCTATGGGTGAGATGAGAGTATATCCATGTATTTTGGCGGGCATGTCTGAACTTTCTTTTGTATATTTTCTTTTTATATAAACTTTGATCATGTATATGTATATACTCATAGAGGTATTTGGTTAAGTCTTCCGCTGTGCTTTATAGTTTACGTTTCTGCTATTATTGTCCTCTATTGTGTATGCTCTAGGTCTGTTGTATGTTATTTTGATCAAGCAAGTCATGATGAGTCGTCCAAGATTCACTCTAACTCCTAGGGTTGGGTCGCGACAGAAGTGGTATCAGAGCTTAGGCTTTAGGTGTCTAGGGTCACTTAGAATCTGGTACCACGGCTTGACAAGAGCATATGTTAGGAAGGAAGTAAGTCGGAAGAGACTCCTGATTCCATGTGTGAGACTAAATTTTAGTCTTAGTCCAAAATGGTTGCTCCAACCAAGTGCGTGTCTAGAAATGCTAGAACACTAAGTCTCTTATGTATACATCGATGGGTATGATGCAATGTATACTAATATTATAGCAAGAGTACTACTTGAATTATTGTGAAATGAAAGTATAATGAATTTTGGTTCCAAGTTAGACTCATGTGGTGCTATTGATCTCAGGACATTAGTCATGAGGCGGGGCACACGGGGTCGCGGACCACACACTAGGGCTTTATCTTCTTCTCAAGATGAGGGTGAGCAGCCAGACCTCTCTCAGGTTCTCGGCTCTATTGCTGAGACTCTCGCCGTACTGGCGGCTCGGTAAACAATACCATTATCAGTGGCACTTACTCCACCGCCTGCAGCTCCAGTACATCGTACCGCTGGAGTCGAGGCATTTCGGAGATTGAGGCCTCCATCATTCCATGGGAGTGTGGACCCTCTTGCCACGGAGGCTTGGATCCTCCAGTTGGAGAAGATCTTTGCAGTCCTCTCGCCTTCAGAGGAGGATAGAGTAGCATGGGCAGTTTTCATGCTAGAGGGCGAGGCCCACCATTGGTGGTTTTCCGCATTGAGGACACGGGATTTGACTATGCATGGTCAACCTTGGACTTGGGAGGAGTTCAAGGACACTTTTTATAAGAAGTATTTTCCGATTGGAGCTCGGGAAAAGAAAGAGAGAGAATTCATCAACCTTGAGCAAGGTTCGATGTCAGTAGCACAATATGAGGCCAAGTTCTCGGAGCTATCACGCTTCGCGACTCACATGGTTGCCACCGAGGCAATGAAGGCGAGAAGGTTTGAGCAAGGGCTCAAGGATGTTATCATGGAGAAGGTCTCGGTTTTCAGACATGCTACCTACCCTGAGGTAGTAGACAAGGCCTTATTGGTCGAGGTCAATTCAGAGACCGTGTCCAAGAAGAGGGAGTTGGCGAGAGGCCAACCTGGTAGTTCAGCACCTCCAGAGAGACGGGCCCGGACTGGTCCTTATCAGTATGCATGGCCAGCACCACTAATGAGGCCATCTTATGCACCCCCAGTCCCACGGTCGTACAAGCCTCAGGCACCACGACCTCAGGCTCTTCCAGCCCCACGACCAGTTGCACCTCAGGTGGCAAGTTACGCTACACCTCTGGCCCCTCCGACTTACATGTATGAGGCTTGCACTTCATGTGACAAGAGGCACCCGGCAGGAGATTGCCGAAGGGCATCGGGTGGATGTTTCCATTACGGTCGTCAGGGCCACGTGATCAGGGATTGCCCTAGCCGGCATTTACCAGGCCAGTCTCAAGGTATTAGGCCGCCAGCTCGTCTAGCAGGATCTTACCAAGCATCCTCCCAGCCTACCCAGTCTACACCTACATCTTGCTAGGTGAACCAGGGGCGAGTTTTTGCCATGACAGAGGGTGATGCCCTTGCATATGATGATGTGGTGCAAAGTACGCGTTTAGAGTTATTCTTTTACCCACGATTCATGTTGTGCATTATTCCTTGTATACATATGTGGCGTGATATACATATATCTCTATCTATAAGTATGATGATTGATGCATGGATTGACTTAGCTAGTTAAAATTTCAGGAACCTTACTAGTCAATGAGTGTTTGGCTCGTTTATTGATCGATACTGGGTCTACGCATTCATTTGTCTCATCGGGCTTTTCTCAAGGCTTCTCTACAGAGCCTAGTCAATTGGAACTAGAGTTGTTCATTTTGACTCCTCTCGGCAAAACAATGGTGACAGATAGCATTTTCAAAGGCAGTGTGGTCCAAGTGGGAAGCCATGAATTGGCAGTCGACCTCATCGTCCTCGGATTCTAGGACTTTGACGTTATCTTGGGGATGGATTGGTTAGCAGCTCATCATGGGCATGTAGCCTGCTTCGAGAAAATGGTCCTCTTCAGGCCGGTGGAAGGGAAGCCATTCCATTTTCGGGGGTTGAGAAGTAGAGAGATCGCTCGCTTTGCGGAACTAAGCTTAGTGAACCCCGAGGCAAAGGACTCTTCGACTATCCCGGTCGTGAGTGAATTCCTGGATGTATTTTCAGAGGAGTTGTCAGGGTTGCCTCCAGACAGGGAGATTGAGTTTGTGATCGAGCTTGCGCCAGGCACAGCTCCCATCTTTCAGGCTCCGTATAGAATGACCCCGATTGAACTCAAAGAGTTGAAGACTCAGTTGGAGGAATTGCAAGGCCTTGGTTTCATTCAACCAAGTGTCTCATCGTGGGGTGCCCCAGTTTTATTTTTCAAGAAGAAGGATGGCTCAATGCGTATGTGCGTCGATTACAGACAGTTGAACAAAGTCACTATAAAGAATAGGTACCCATTGCCTAGGATTGATGACTTGTTCGATCAGTTAAAGGGAGCGAGATTTTTATCTAAGATTGATCTTCGGTCGGGTTACCACCAGTTGAAGATCAAGGCTGAGGATGTGCCTAAAACTGCGTTCCGGACTCGGTACGGACACTACGAGTTCTTGGTGATGCCGTTTGGTCTCACAAATACGCCGACAGCCTTTATGGATTTGATGAACCGGGTGTTCCGGCTATATCTTGATCGTTGCGTGATCGTGTTTATCGATGACATACTGATATATTCCCAGACATGGGAAGATCATGTGCGAGACCTTCGCCTTGCTTTGGAAATGCTGAGAGAACACAAGCTGTATGCCAAACTCAGTAAGTGTGAATTTTGGTTGGAAGAGGTGGCATTCCTAGGCCACGTTGTATCCACGGGAGGCATTTCGGTAGATCCGAAGAAGATAGAGGCAGTCATGAGTTGGGCGAGGCCCAATAGTGTCACAGAGATACGCAGTATCCTGGGGTTTTTTTTTGGCTACTACAGGAGATTCATAGAGGGTTTCTCCAGCCTTGCGGCACCGCTTACTTACCTTGACAAGGAAAAATGCAAAGTTTGTATGGAGTGACAAGTTCGAGATCAGTTTCACGGAACTGAAGAAGAGACTTATCACAGCTCCTATCCTTAAAGTGCCATCCGGACATGGTGGTTATGAGGTGTACAGTGCTGCCTCGCATGTTGGACTTGGGTGTGTGCTCATGCAACACAAGAAAGTCATTGCCTATGCATCGAGGCAATTGAAAGAGCATGAAAAGAATTATCCCACGCATGACTTGGAGCTTGCGGCGGTCGTGTTTGCACTCAAGATTTGGCTACACTACCTTTACGGGGTAGAATTCTATGTGTATACGGATCACAAGAGCCTTAAGTATCTATTTTCCCAAAATGAGCTAAATCTACGCCAACGGCGTTGGATGGAATTTTTGAAAGACTACGATTGTACCATCCAATACCACCCGGGCAAAGCAAACATTGTAGCTGACGCCTTAAGTAGAAGACCTCCGGGGTTATTAGCACACATGTTGGTGCAAGAATGAAGATTATTGAAGGATTTGGCTAATCTGGACATCAGTGTGAATGACTCCATCCGCGGTCCTGTTTTGGCAAATATCACGGTTCGGCCATACATTATAGATTTGATCCAAGAATACCAAGCCACGGATGCTGAATTGTTGGCTTATCGGGACAAGGAAGTTGCCAAGGGTAGTGAAGACTTTTCTCTCACTAGCCGAGGTGTTATTACGTTTAAAGGAAAGCTGTGTGTTCCGGCAAAGCAGATCTTCGACGAGAGATCATGGATGAAGCACATCGTTCGAAGTACACAGTGCATCCTGGGGGTACAAAGATGTACCAGAATCTTGAGAGTCACTTTTGGTGGCGGAATATGAAGAGGGATGTTGCGGAGTATGTGGCACGGTGCTTAGTGTGCCAACAGGTGAAGGCAGAACACATGCAACCAGCAGGTCTATTACAGTCTCTCCCTATTCCCGAGTGGAAATGAGAGCGCATATCCATGGACTTCATTGTTGGTTTGCCGAAAATGAAAAGGGGCTCAAATACGATTTGGGTTGTAGTGGACCATTTGACAAAGTCCGCACACTCCTTACCCTACCGGACTACTTTCAACTCTAGTCAGTTGGCCGCACTATATATCAAGGAAGTGGTACGGCTACACGGGGTGCCAGTCAGTATTATGTCAGATCGGGATCCAAGATTCACGTCAAGGTTTTGGAAAAGTTTTCAGGAAGCTATGGGTTCCCGACTTGAGTTCAGCACTACTTTTCATCCACAGACTGATGGACAAACCGAGAGGGTGAACCAAATTATCGAAGACAAGCTTCAGGCATGTATGTTGGATTTCAAGGGCAGTTGGGAAGAACACTTACCTTTGGTTGAATTCGCCTATAACAATAGCTACCAGGCAAGCATCCAATTGGCACCATTTGAGGCCTTGTATGGGTGAAGCTGCAGGTCTCCTCTCTACTGGGATGAGGTAGGAGAGAGAAAAATACTTGGTCAAGAGTTTATCGAGCAAACTGCGGGTATAGTCAAGATCATCCGAGATCGGTTGAAAGCTGCCCAAGATCATCAGAAAAGCTATGCTGACATACGCCGTAGGGACTTGGAATTCCAGGTTGGGGATCAAGTCTTTGTGAGGGTATCTCCTAGCAAAGGAGTTATGAGATTTGGCAGGCGAAGCAAGCTTAGTCCTCGATAAGTCGACCCATTTGAGATCATCACGCGAGTTGGTGAAGTTGCTTACCGGGTAGCTCTTCCACCTCACATGGCCGCGATCCATAACGTGTTCCACGTGTCTATGCTTCAAAAGTACATTGCAGACCCTTCGCATGTACTAGAATTGGAACCGTTGGAAATTCGAGAAGGTCTCACGTTGGTTGAAAAGCCGATTCAAATTTTGGATCGAAGAGATCAAGTGCTTCGCAACAAGGTTATTCCTTTGGTTCTTGTGCAATGGCAGCACTGTAGAGCCCCAGATTTTTTCACATTTAATGTATGACACTTTCATTGCCATTTTGCCTTTAAAGAGGTGTAATTAATAAATAAGGAAGAAATTGAAAATTCTGAAATGTCAGAAATGTTCGTTTTCAAAGTACGAACCCAACGTAAGTTGAATCGTCAAAATCGGACGAACGAGTAAAAAGTTATGACCAAAACAGTTTGGACCTGCAGACCACCGATCGCTCGGTCCATGGAGCTATCGATCGGTCCAAAACCGATTGCTCAGAGGCTATCAACTGGTCAAGATTTTTGTATGGGGAAATTTTCCAGAGAGTGAAATTTTAACCGATCGCTCGGTTATGAAAACAATCGATCGGTAGGCAACCGATCGATCGGTCATTAACACCGATCGCTCGATACTCGCGTTTTTGCAGAAATTTCAGTAAGGGTATTATGGTCTTTTGGTCAGTTTACTCTTACCTTAAGAGTCTTGCCCGAGCCTTTAGGGCATCATTCGACACTTAGAGAGTTTGAGAGAATAGGAGAAAGGGGAGAAGGTGATTCCAACCTAGGGCTTGTCTTTGGAAGAGAAATCAAAGGGTTTTGAGACCCTAGATTACTTCAAGCTCGGCTCTTCTCCAAGATCACGGCTCAAACACTCGTGGAGAGAGTTCTCCAAGCTAGGGCAGTAGCTACACGGTCGTTTTGGAAAGGGGTTTCTCCCCTCATTGTTCAAGGTCGGTACTTCTTGCTACCCTCCTAGTTATAGTTCCTCTTTTCCCTTTATTTCTCTTTATTTTCCTTTATTTACACATGTGCTATGAGATGGATGGTTGTGAATGGTGAATGGAGATGGAATGGGCGATTGGATGCCAATGGTTGTGTTGTGATGATTAAAATGGGGAGGGCATTGTTCCAATAATGAACATACATGCATGATTTGAGTAAAACCCATCTAGAAAAGCATGTTGTAGGGTAAATCAATAATGAACACACCATGTTTGATGAAATGCCAAGATGAATGAAATGAATAATAAATAAAGAAATTGCATGCTTAAACATTCATGGAAATTAATAGGGTTATGGTAGTGTGTTTTCGTGCTTTCCCTAAATTGTTTAATTTATTACTTGTATATATGGTGATGTGCAATGTATTGTGAATTCCCCAAAATGTCATATTTAATTTCCATTGCAAGTGTGTACACAAGCACGGCATGAAACGACGTGATTTACCGATGTTTTCAAGGACGAGATGTAGAGGTGGGGCATATCCTACAATATGTTTCACTCCACTTTCGTCAAGGACAAGATGATCAAGCATTGCATAGGGAAGGGTCTCCCATCCCATCGCATTACACGCATGGCATGGCATCGCATTACACGCATGGCATAGCATTTCATGACACTCATGGCATGACATGACACTCATGGATGCTAGTTACGACGGACTATGAACGGCAACTAGGCATACCCATCTGCATATAGGGTACTAGTTGCGACGGACTATGAACGGCAACTAGGCATATCATTCCGCATGGATGCTAGTTGCGACGGGCTATGAACGGCAACTAGTCATACACATTCTGCATGGATGCTAGTTGCGATGGGCTATGAACGGCAACTAGGCATGTCATTCCGCATATAAGGTACTAGTTACGACGGACTATGAACGGCAACTAGGCATGTCATTCCGCATATAAGGTACTAGTTGCGACGGACTATGAACGGTAACTAGGCATGTCATTCCGCATATAGGGTACTAGTTGCGACGGACTATGAACGGCAACTAGGCATGTCATTCCGCATATAAGGTACTAGTTGCGAAGGACTATGAACGGAAACTAGGCATGTCATTCCGCATATAGGGTACTAGTTGCGACGGACTATGAATGACAACTAGGCATGTGAACATGTTTAAATTTCGAACAATCAAGCATGATACACGCATGACACGCATGGCATGACATGGCACGCGTGATACAAGCATGACAAGCATGACACGGTAAATAAGTTCCCAATTACGTGAAGGGTATTTTAAGTCAAGTCAAGTGCATGGTGTTTTTCAAGGATTTTATCGGCTTTTCATGAACTGCAAGCATGATTATGAATTTCCTTATTTCTTTATATGATATTAATTGTTCCTGATTCATACATATCTATATTTTTTCCTGGGTATGCATTGCTATCTCTTGCTATAACTGTTGGTTAGTATTTAGTACCCGTTGAGTATTCCATGCTCAGCCGTACTTCTTATGTCGGCAGGTTCTGAGGGAGCTGCTGCTCCATTTGATGTTTGTGCTCCTGGTCCATGGGTGGAGGAGGAGTACGTCGAGGAGCCTTTGGAGGAACCTCCCGTAGAGGGTTATCAGTAGGTGGTGTTAGATTCTGAGTGGATTAGCTGTGGGTGAGCATGAGTGATTATATCTATGTATTTTGGCGGGCATGTCCGCACTTTCTTTGTTTTGATTTCTTTGTATTAAAACTTGGACCATGTGTATATACTTAGAGGTTTGTTAGACTTCCGCTATGTTTTATAGTTATGCTTCCGTTGTTATCCTCTATTGTATATGCTCTGTGGGTGTTTTGCAGGTGGTTTGTCAAGCAAGTCATGTAAGTCATGATTTAGTCGTCAACGATTCACTCTAACTCCTAGGGTGGGTTTTGGGTCGAGACAAGCACCATGCTCGAGAAGAAGCTACATGCAAGCAAGTCATGTAAGTCATGATTTAGTCGTCAACGATTCACTCTAACTCCTAGGGTGGGTTTTGGGTCGAGACAAGCACCATGCTCGAGAAGAAGCTACATGGGAGCGTGAAGCTGAGGTCAAAGCGAAGTATCCCGAGTTGTTCGAATAGGCTTGTGTATATGGCTTGTGATTTTGTTTTGGTCTTGTAATGCATGTCCCGTCCAAATTATAAGGATGAAATTTTTGTAAGGGGGGAGGATGTAGAGCCCCAGAAGTTTTTGTTATGTATTGGGACCGTACCAAGGCATGAAGCCTTCTAATCTTCCATTTCTATGAAATAAGAAATTTTGAACAACTCTAAGTGTTAAGAAGTAGTATTCCTAAGTCGAATATATCGAAAACCCGAGTTACATAAACCCATTTGCGGATCAGTCGACTTCAGGGGAAATATAGTCAATATATAAATAAGAAATTGGAAATTCTAAAACTTGAAGAATGTCCCCCTTCGAAAGATGAATCCAACGCAAGTTGAATCGTCAAAATCGGGCAACCGAGTCAAAAGTTATGGCCGAATTACCAAAGTGTCGAAAAATAGGAGAAAAACAACAGGGTGCGATTGATCGCAAGTCAGGTGCGATCGATTGCATACAGGCAAAATGGGTCCCAAACTCTCGGGGCAATATGCGATAGATGGATCCCCAGGTGCGATAGATCGCAGGGATCTGCGATCGATCGCAAGAGTATGCGATCGATCGCATGCAGGGGAAAATCAGACCAGAAATGTTCGGGTTCATGTGTGATAGATCGCATCTAGGTGCGATCGATCGCAAAGACCTACGATCGATCGCAGATAAGTGTGCGATCAATCGCATGCGGTAGCAGATTCCGGATTTGAGGGTCTTAAACCCTTTTCTTGTTAGGGATCCTCATTTTGGGGCATTTCTAACCTAGATGAGAGAAAAGGGGAGAAAGAGGAAGAGAGGATTTTGAGGGAATCCCCTAAGGAGCTTGGATTGAGAGATCAAAGGGAGTTCAAGCTTGGGAAATTACAAGCAAGGGGCTTCCCCAAAGCATCACGAGTTCTCCATTCCCAAATGGGAGTTCTTCCTCAAGTTGGAATCCACATCAAGGGTGTTATGCAACCCCAAATTAAGGTCGGTACCTTATACTACCCTTCTAGTTCATCTCTACTCTTTATTTTCCTTCATTTTATCATTTTCCCTAATTTCTAAACAAGATAAGGAAATGGGATGAATGGATGGTTGTGTGGACGTTTATGGGCGATTGGATGCCGTGCATGTGTTGTGATGATTAAATTGGGAAGGGAATTTCACCTCAATAATGAACATACATGATGTGGATTGAATGAAGAATGATTCATGTAGAATAAAATGAAAGATTTAGGTGTTAACCAAAAAACACATACCATGTGCTTGATGAAATGCCTCAATGGAGAAAATGATGATTTGTAGTGGAAATTGCATGTTTAAATGTTTATGGAATTGCTAGGGCTTATGATAGTGTGCTTACTTGCTTTCCCTAAAATTTGAATGAATGATTACTTGCTCAAATTTTGATGTTCTATGTATTGTGAAATCCCCAAAAGTCATATTTAATTTCAAATGAAAGTATGTACACGATTCCACAAGCATGGCATGCATGACATGGTTATCGGTATTTTCAAGAACAAGGTTTAGAGGTGGGACATATCCTATGATATGTTTTACCTCGCTTTTCACAAGAGAACAAGAATGTGACATGACAAGTTGCATTACATGAAGAGGGGCCTCCCCTCCCTCGCAAGTGCATCTCACAAGAGCATCTCACAAGTGCATTGCATTAAAGAAGGGTCTCCCTTCCCTCTCAAGGCATATCACGAAAGAAGGGCCTCCCTTCCCTCTCAAGGCATCTCACAAGCGCATCTCACAAGTACATGAGCATGTTGAACTCCCAAGCAAGCACGCATGACACAACATGACAAAACAAGACACATGACAAGACGAGTTTTAAAGCACGAAACGAGGATTTTAAGTCAAGTAAAATGCACGATGTTTTCAAGAGATATATCGGTTTTTATGAAATGCAAGCATGAATATAAACTGTTGCATTTTTTTGTTATGATATGAATCGCTTCCTGTCTTATATTGTATTTGCTATGCTATGGCTGTTTGTTAGTGTTTGGTACCCGCTAAGTATTCCATGCTCAGCCGTACTTCTTATGTCGGCAGGTGATAGTGGGGCAGCTGCTCCTTTTGATGTCTGTGCTCCCGGCCCATGGGTGGAGGAGGAGTACGTTGAGGATCCTATGGAGGATCCTCAGGGCAAGGGCCACTATTAGGTTGTGGTAGATTCTGAGTGAATGGTTGTGGGTGAGATGAGAGTATATCCATGTATTTTGGCGGGCATGTCCGCACTTTCTTTTGTGTATTTTCTTTTTATATAAACTTGGATCATGTATATGTATATACTCATAGAGGTATTTGGTTAAGTCTTCCGCTGTGCTTTATAGTTTACGTTTCCGCTATTATTTTCCTCTATAGTGTATGCTCTAGGTCTGTTGCAGGCTATTTTGATCAAGCAAGTCATGCAAGTCATGATGAGTCGTCCAAGATTCACTCTAACTCCTAGGGTGGGTTTTGGGTCGTGACACTAACTCTTTCTTTATTCTTTATCTTTGATTTTATCGTGGTAGTTTTAGTGATTAATTTCAATTTTCGCCATAATCACTTAGTATAAACTTGAAATTTGCCACACACCCTAATCACCCCCCCTCTAGGGTCCATTAGCTGGGCATTAAACTACCTAACAGTTCTATTCTATTCCCCAAACAACTCCTTAAGATTAGTCAATATGTCCTTAGCTATAGCAAAACCTTCATGTTGTTGCTGAAGGACATACGACATGGATGCAAGCATATATCATTTGGCCAAACTATTTAACTCATGCCCCTTTGCGGCTTTCTCAACCACCTCAGGGGTCTGAACTGAAGGGGGATCCGGATAAAAAATTATGCGGAAATTGGATCCCCTAGATCTTAACACCATAGAAAGCACCAAAATTATCTAAAAGTTTTAGTCATATCACCTCGGTGAATGCTTTTCACCAGTGAAGCTTAATCCACTCAAATCGTCAGAACTCTTTGTAGAGATTTCTCCAAAAAAATACTAGAAGCTCGATCCTTGTTCTTCGCTATCCCAACGAAGCTTTAGAATCTCCTTTGGAATTATAGAAGCAAGAGGAAGAAGATGGAGTAATGGTATAGACCTATCACCAAAAACACTAAGGTTCAAAACCCTAGATTTGCAAAACCCAACTTGCACCACCAATATAGCTCACGAAAATCCCTAGGGGTCTCCCTAGGGTCTCACGGTTTTGAGAGAGAGAGGAGAGAAGAAAAAAAATTCTGGAGAAAAGTGCTTTAAGGTCTAGGGTGTTGGGGTATTTATAGACAAGGATCCTATCCTAATCCTACTCCAACTTGATCTTATCTCTTAAGGAATTATTTAACAATAATAACTCTTATTATTTAATAAATAATTTCCTAGTTTATCTATAACTACTTTAGTTATAGAAGACCTTCTAATTAAGGAGTCCTTCTAATAAGAGGGTTCCTTAATTAAAGGGATAAGTCAACATCCTAACTCAAAGTAGGAAACCTAGTCAAACTAGGAGTCCATAAGGGGGGGTGTAACGCCCCAAAATACCCCCTAGGAGTTAGGATACTTTGGTGACGTGACTTGTACTTAAAACTAAAACTAACCTGTAAAGAGTATACAAGGCATGCAAAATAGTGAACTAAAAATTTCTTTAATGACTTAACTATATTCCATGTGCAATTGATTACAATAATTGAATATGATTTACAACATGAACATGAACTCCTTAACTTGAGTCCCAACTCAAGTGAGACAAACATCCTCAGACACAAGAACTCAAAATACATGTTTCTCTCTCACTCATCCCAACCATTGGCCACATGCCAAGACTCCTAATATCTAGGTAACCATTCGAATAACCTCTTGCTCTCCCTGAGCAACCTCGATCCAAGGGACCAGAGTCCATATCTCGTATAGTGTACCTACCGACATAAAGGTACGACTAAGTAAGGAATACTCAGCGAGTACAAGCTGCTAGCTAACAATAGTAATAACAATAACATAACATTCATGGTACAGTTCATCATTTTATCCATGTATACAACATCAGAGTGCGGAAGCAAGAACAAATAACAAGTATAATCTTGAACATCATATTTAAATTCATGCCTTAGGTTCATGCTTTAACTAAAACATATTTCACTTACCTTGTGATTCTTGTAATTTACACTTTACATCTTATGCTTCTTGTGGGTTCCTTAGGTTCTGCTTGTTTACTTGCTTGTCTTGTTTAACTATTATCCGAAATATGAAATGGACGGACATACTAGGTTCTTGTCTTGCTTGACTAATGCCCGGACTATAATGGAACTGAACACGTTAGCCTCATGTCATGACTTAACTAGTGCCCGGACTATGGTGGAACGGAACACACTAGTTGTTCTTGCTTGACTAATTCCCGGACTATAATGGAACGGAACACATTAGTCTCCTTGCCTTGACTAGTGCCCGGACTATGGTGGAACGGAACACACTAGTATTCTTGCTTACTAATGCCCGGACTTTGATTGAATGGAACACATTAGTAATTTTACTTGCTTAGCTAATGCCCGGACTATGATGGAATGGAACACATTAGCCTCATGTTATTCTCGCCTGCTTGACTTGTTTAACTTGTGAGCCAGGTATGACATATCCTAGGGATATGCCCTACCCTTGACATTCATGTTTGGTTACTTATGAGCCAAGTATGACATATCCTAGGGATATGCCCTACCCTTGAAATTCATGCTTGTTTACTAATGAGCAAGGTATGACATATCCTAGGGATATGCCCTACCCTTGAAATTCATGCTTGTTTACTTGTGAGCCAGGTATGACATATCCTATGGATATGCCCTACCCTTGAAATTCACGCTTATTTCACAATTCACGTTTCTTGTTCTTGGTGTTTCTTTCCATATTCTTATATTGGTTTAGTGTCATATGATCGTACTTAGAAAACTATGTTCATGCATGCATACATGTTTATGCATAGTGTAAACACATAAATTTACCGTCTTTCCTCCCCTCTCAACTCTAAGTGTCGAGATAAGGTCCGAGAGTAGAGGAATAACGCTAAATTTATTCTAAGAGTCGCCACCTACTTAGGGGAAGTAGGATCCCAAGATAAATCCAAAATAAAGGGTCTACGGTCCAGAGTAGTCTAGGTAAGAGATCCATTTAGGTCCTGGGGAAGGGGTTAGGCACCCCAGGACCTCCATCCGATGATGGTAACCTACTCATTAGGTCTAAGCCAAACATTTAAAATCACTTAAAATTTCCTAAACAATTACTAATTTTGCTAATCAAACACAAATCAATATGGGGTGTAAAAAGTTTATTTTTGGTTGGGGTCGAACCCTGATTGGGCTGCCTACTTATCCGGTTAGTCGGAATCACACCCTCATAGTAGTTCGGGGGCAGTGACTGTTTTTATACTCGTTTCGGAGTGTGGTCACTTCCAACTCGTGTTTGAGTTGGGGGGATGCGGAATTGAGATTTATGAATCTCAATCCGGGAGACGGTTGCGTGGCTAAGTGCTCGTGGGGGAGCGCTAGGGGGCGTTCATTTATTAGGGTAGGTCCTTTTTGAATTTTGTGAGTTTTTTGAATGTTTTTGTTGTTTTGCATTTTTTGATTTTTTGTATTTTTTAACTAACGGGGTAGGCAAGTTGTTTAGGGTGGAATCCACCTATGTGCCCGAGGTAGGCAAAAAGGAAAAATGAATTAACGGCCTAATCCTATATCACATACACACATGGAATAAATTATAGACAAAGATTAGAGCCAAAACGAAAGCTAATGGGCCAAGGCCCATAATTTACAGATGTACATATACGCCAAACTAAAACTGTTGTACCAAGGCCAATTGACCAATGGTGAACCCAGTCACTTGACTTGGACTCAACGATTGGTGGTCAGAACTTGTGAATTTAAAGGATCCAAGGATTACGGGGGCCACACTACAACATATGTATAAAAATAAACCAAGGATTGTTATGGTAAAACTTGGCTT
The DNA here is from genome assembly GCA_015143295.1 of Tetracentron sinense. Classification (NCBI taxonomy): domain Eukaryota; kingdom Viridiplantae; phylum Streptophyta; class Magnoliopsida; order Trochodendrales; family Trochodendraceae; genus Tetracentron; species Tetracentron sinense. The sequence continues at coordinate 17,936,895 of CM026554.1, forward strand.
AGAATAGGCCTGGTTCGGCCAAAACATTCCTCTGTTTATAGGTTATACCTCCCTTCCCAATGATTTCACTCAAACCAAACGAACACAAGAAGGGACCAACAACATTATGGTTTTGAAATAAAACCAGATTTCAAATCACAATTAGAATTCTGGTTTTATATAAAACCAAACACATTGAAAATTCTGGTTTCTTGTAAAACTAGACTTCAAATCACACTAAAAATTCTAGTTTTAAATAAAACCAGACTTCAATACAGGCAAACTGTTCCCCAGATCTGAACCAGTTAAACCAACACTCATAAATTTGATTTTATGCTCTACCAAACATGAATGGAAACAAACCACCAAAAGAAACTAACCATATAGGAATCAAGAAAAATAAAAGGATAGCAGAGAGAATAGGGAAGATATTACCTGAGAAATGATGAGCTATTGGGCTGGAGATGAATCAAATTTGAAGAAATGAGCTACTGACCAGAGCTAATGCTGAAGCTCGCCGGAGAAGATGGGGCAGCATCTGTCGCTGCTACTGCGACTGAAAATGATAGAAGTCGGAGGTGAGGTAGGTGGATCTTCTTGGTTTGAAAGTACCACATCTGAATGGATGAGTTGCTGGCCGGAGTTTAAGTTTTCCAGATCTGGAAGATTTCTAGATCTGAAACCAAGAATTACTGGCCGGAGTTATCGCCATCAATGGTGAGGACGCGATTTGGTCGGAGAAGATCCTGTGATGGAGAGATTGGATTACTACTGGATTTACGGATCAGATCTGAGGGAGAATCCATTGATTGGAACGATGAAGATGAACGGAGATGATAGGGATTGCGCAAATACAGTAAATCTTGCCGGAAGTGATGAAGGACAGGGAATCCGGCGCGAACTTGGTCTGGATCACAGATTCACTTCCAACTGGAGATGAGGTGCGGCGGTGGTGGCCAGCTGCGACTGCATAAGTTCTATGGTGAAGATAAACAAATCTGATTTGGAGAAGAAGACTGCTACTGTCGCCGGCGACGAAGAATGGTGGGACTGTTTGGTTTGATCGAAGGTATGATCTGAGGAGGTGGCCATTACTGAGAGGACAAAAAAGATCGGGAGGTGCTGGCTAGAGTTGCAACTTGCTGGAATTGCTACCGGAAGCTAAGAGGGAAGGGAAAAAAAAAATGGAAAAAGAAAGAAAGAGGGGAAGAAGAAGGGGAGAGAGCTCGAGAGAGCTGCGGTTACTCAGGTTTTCACCCAAAAATCCATAGGGTTTTACCCTTCTCTTACATTATATAGTGAATAGTAACGGGCCTGGGACTTGGTTTCTTGGGCCCATGAGCTTGAGTTTGCAAGAAGGCGGGCTTGAGTTGTGGTTTTTGAACATGGCTTGGACTTGGATTTAAACAATGGTTTTGGGTTTTGCACCAGAGTAACCAAATATGGGTTTTATGAAATGGATTTAGTGAAATGGATTAAGAGATGGGTTTGGGGTTTTGAACATGGAATAAGGCTAGGGTTAGGACATACTCTCTCTCTCTCAAGACTCACAAAACTCCCATAATGAAACAAAATTAAAATAAATCAAATTAATGAAATAAAAAAAAATAATAATAAATAAAAATAAAAAAAATAAAAAAAATAATTAAAAATAGAGTTTTAAGGGTGTAAAAATGGGGTGTTCACACATAGGAAATAGTGAACATTATAGAACTCATCAAAAGCATTTTTAAACATTAAATACAATGCATAAAGTAGTGTGAGCATCATGGAAATCATAGAAAGCACTTAAATTAAGGAGAACATTATATAGAATTTAAACATTTCTATAGACGTTTGAGGTTTTAAATGAATATATAGAACATGTTAGCAAATTCATTAAATTGGGAAAAATCCCTAAATCATGTCTTCATAGTCTTGAGTTTCATTTCCATGTTCGCATTTCATCAAACACATGATATTCAACATGTCCTTACATCTTTTAACTCACATTCTCCAAAATCCACATTTCAACAAACACTTGGTGTGCATATATTATCTGTACTTTGATTAAAGACATTTCTATGATCATGGGACAACTCAAAAGCTTCATAGAATACTTGAAAATCATGAAAAATGGAACTCAATGTCATAAGCATCATACCTTAGGCATTCATGGCACATAGCTTGGTTACTTAGCCTATTACATCCCAATCAATCTTAATAATCCATACATTTAGGGAAAACATGCTTAGTTTGGAATTTGGGAATAATCATACAAAATTGCAACATTGAAAAGCTTGAAAACCTAAGTTGGGATCTAGGTTATTACTAGGTTAACTAGAAAGGGTGTACTAATCTTTGAAATCCACCTTTGATTGGAGAAAACCCTTGTTTGGAAAACCCCCAACTTGATAGAGGATGATCCCACTTGAAGAAGAATACACCACCACTTGAGGATGAAGATCCTTGTTTAAGAGGATAATCCAAGCTTGATTTGGACTCCCCCTTGATCTCCACAAAACCCCTCTTTGAAATCCCAAAATCTTCCCTTCCTTCTCCTCTCCAATCCTTCCTTTAGGTTTAGGTTTCCCAAAACCCCCAAAATGATTGGGTATTTATAGGCCAAGGGATGAAAACCCCAAAAACTCGCTAAAAAAAGTTGGATTCGCGCATCTACGATCGTTCGTAGGCTTCCTATGATCGATCGTAGACTTTACAGTGATTTTGCCCAATTTTTGGGGTCTACGATCGTTCGTAGGCTTCCTATGATCAATTGTAGCTTCCCCAGTGAGTTTTCAGCATTTCTAAAGCTTTACGATCGTTCGTAGGTCTTCTACGATCGATCGTAGCTCTGAGAGAATGTTTTCCAGATTTTTTCCGCTTTGGTATTTCGGCCATAACTTTCAACTCGCTTATTGAATTTTAAAAATTTAACTTATGTTGGATTCGTCTTTCGAAGGGGAAAAATTTTGTTTCTAATAGCCAAATCCAAAATTTGAGTTTTTATTTACCAAAAATGGCTCTAAAGTATACTAATATTCAAATGGGTTTCATCAACCCATTTTGCAGCAGATCCGATTTCGGAAATCGGATGATTAATTTAACCTCGACTCAAAATCAAGAAAAGTGATCAACACGAACCTCGAAGAAAGTTTAAATACCTCTCCAAAAATTCAAGAATCACTCAATTTCAAGCAACGGTGACTAAACTAGAGCTCTTTAAAGTTGAGGGAAATGCCAAAACATACCTCTTCAAAACCTAGAACACCTCAGGTGCTTCACATTCTTTTCCCTCGGGTCCAAAACCATACTCACACCTAATGACTCATTACCCCATAGGTTTGTAAACCACCTAGGTGATCATTGAATTCATGCCCACATGCCTGAGAGGCCCCGACCTCTTTATGCCTCGTAAACTAGCACTATTCACAACACTATTCATAGCATAGTGAACTCGGTTTCGAGGTTCTACAGGGGGCGTGAGCACTAAAGGGGCGTGAGTTTTGGGGAGCTTTAAACTCTTTTTTACAATCCAACTTTATGTCATCTTAATCCTTATTGCAATCCAACCATTGGATTTTATTTCCATTATAAAAGGAATTATATTTCAATAATTATTCAATTAACACAATCCTAATCCAATTAGGATTTCTCAAGTGGGCGCCCCACCCTAAGGTTTAAACCCATGGGCTTTGGCCCATATTAAAGGTCCATATTAAATGCATTTATGGATATGGGTCAAACCCATTTCCCCTTTAATTATGTTAATTAAATAATTATCAAAATAATCCCTAGATTTAAATTAACAATTAATTTAAACCATAGATTAACTTTTAATCTATTTAATTAAATGATTAAATTTTAATCACTTAAATAATTGATTAACTTTTAATCAATTAATGAGCTTGTATTTCTTATGTGAGCACCTCCACAGATTGCTCTGGGACATTCTTACCCTGGCTTAACCAATGTTATCCCATTGACCCTAAAAGGGAATTACATCGGAATTACAAGTGACGTGAGATATCCATGTTGCAATTGAATACTAGTGTATGAACATTAACCATTACTATAGCACCCTGACTTTTCTATACTTATGGTAACGACCCAAAACTCACCCTAGGAGTTAGAGTGAATCTTGGACGACTCAATCATGACTTACATGACTTGCTTGACAAACCAACCTGCAAAAACCCACAGAGCATATACAATAGAGGATATTATAGCGGAAACATAACTATAAAACACAGCGGAAGTCTAACAAACCTCTAAGTATATACATATGGTCCAAGTTTATACAAAAAGTAACCAGAAGCAAGTGCGGACAGACCCGCCAAAATACATGGATATAATCTCTCATCTCACCCACAGCTAATCCACTCAGAATCTACAACCACCTAATGGTAACCCTCTACGGGAGGTTCCTCCAAAGGCTCCTCGACGTACTCCTCCTCCACCCAAGGGCTCGGAGCACAGATATCAAATGGAGCAGCTGCTCCGCCATCACCTACCGACATAAGAAGTACGGCTGAGCATGGAATACTCAGCGGGTACTAAGCACTAACCAACAGTCATAGCATACAGATAGCATACATAAAGTAGGAAGCAAGTTGCATATATAGAACATGAACAATTTATATCATACAAGGAAGTAAAGCAATTTATATTCATGCTTGCATTCCAAAAGACTGATAAAACCCTTGAAAAACATCGTGCACTTGACTTGACTTGAAATACCCTTTTTCGTGATTAGGAACTTGTTAACCGTGTCATGCTTGTCATGCTTGCATTTTCATAATTTAAACATGTTCACATGCCTAGTTGCCGTTCATAGTCCGTCACAACTATTACCCTATATGCAGATGGGTATGCCTAGTTGCCGTTCATAGCCCGTCGCAACTAGCATCCATGCAGAATGTGAATGCCTAGTTGCCGTTCATAGCCCGTCACAACTAGCATCCATGCGGAATGTGAATGCCTAGTTGCCGTTCATAGCCCGTCGCAACTAGCATCCATGCGGAATGTGAATGCCTAGTTGCCGTTCATAGCCCGTGGCAACTAGCATCCATGCGTGATGTGTGATGCTATGCTATGCGTGTCATGCGATGGGATGGGAGACCTTTCCCTATGCAATGCATGATTGTCTTGCCCTTGTCAAAAGCGAAGTGAAACATATCTTAGGAGATGCCCCACCTCTACGTCCCATACTTAAAACATCGGTAAATCACGTCATTTCATGCGTGCTCGTGAGATCGTGTGCATACTTGCATTTGGAATTAAATATGGCAATTTGGGGTAATTCACAAAGCATAGCATATAGCAATTTAAGTGAGTAATAATCTACGCATTTTAAGAAATGTAGGAAACACACTATCATGAACCCTAACAATTTCAAGTGTGGGTTCCCTTAATTTATCATTTATTTTGTTCACCTTGGCATTTCATCAAACATGGGGTGTGTTCATTATTCACTTAAACCTAGATCATGCTTTTCTAGGTGGGTTATGCTCACATCACACTTGGATGTTCATTATTAGTACAATGCCCTTTCCCATTCGTTCATCACATCATCCACACGGCATCCATTCGCCAACATCCATCTCCATTCACCATTCATACCACCAATCTCATAACACATATATATGTGAAGGAAAACAAGAAGAAATAAAGGAAAAGGGAAGCTATAACTAGGAGGGTAGTAAGAAGTACCGACCTTGAACAATGAGGAAGAAATCCCCCTTTCAAAACGACCGTGAGTTGCTGCCCTAGCTTGAGGAGAGTGTCCCACACGAGCTTGAGCCGAGATCTCGAAGAAAATGGACTTGAGGTGAGTGTGGGTTCACAACCCTTTGATTTCTCCTCCAAAAATCAAACCCTAGGTTAGGGATCGCCTTCTTCTCCTCTCCTCAGCTCTCAATCTTCTAAGTATTGTAAAATAAGCCCTAAAGGCTCGGGCAAGACTCTTAAGGTAAGAGTAAACTGCCCAAAAGACTAAAACACCCTTACTAAGTTTTCTGCAAAAACGCGAGTACCGAGCGATCGGTGTTAATGACCGATCGATCGGTTGCCTACCGATCGATCGGTTTCATAACCGAGCGATCGGTTAAAATTTCACTCTCTGGAAAATTTCCCCATACAAAAATCTCGACCAGTCGATAGCCTCCGAGCGATCGGTTTTGGACCGATCGATCGCTCCATGGACCGAGCGATCGGTGGTCTGCAGGTCCAAACTGTTTTGGCCATAACTTTTGACTCGTTCGTCCGATTTCGACGATTCAACTTGCGTTGGGTTCGTACTTCGAAAACGAACATTTCTGACATTTCGGAATTTCCAATTTCTTCCTTATTTATTAATTATACCTCTTTAAAGGCAAAACGGCAACGAAAGTGTCATGCATTAAATGTGAAAAGGTCCGGGGCTCTACATCCTCCCCCCCTTACAAAAATTTCGTCCTCGAAATTTAGACGCTACTTGCATGACAAACCAAGAAGAAAATTACAAGTCATATACAAACTTATACAAAAACTCATTCAAATAATTCTGGGTACTTCGCTTTGACTTCGGCTTCACGCTCCCATGTAGCTTCTTCCCGAGCATGGTGTTGCCATTGCACTAGAACCAAAGGGATAGTCTTGTTGCGAAGCACTTGATCTCTTCGATCCAAAATCTGAACCGGCTTTTCAATCAAGGTGAGGTCCTCTCGAATCTCCAACGGTTCCAAGTTTATGACATGCGAAGGATCCGCAATGTACTTCCGAAGCATAGACACATGGAAGACGTTATGAACTGCGGCCATGTGAGGTGGGAGAGCTACCCTGTAAGCAACCTCACCAACTCGCGTGATAATCTCAAAAGGCCCAACATACCGAGGACTGAGCTTGCCTCGCTTCCCAAATCTCATGATCCCTTTACTAGGAGATACTTTCACAAAAACTTGATCCCCTACTTGAAATTCCAAGTCCCTACGGCGCGTGTCCGCATAACTTTTCTGGCGATCTTGAGCGGCTTTCAATCGATCCCGAATGATCTTAACTGTGTTTACAGTTTGCTCAATCAATTCTGGACCAAGTAATTTCCTTTCTCCTACCTCATCCCAATAGAGAGGAGACCTACAACTTCGCCCATACAAGGCCTCAAATGGTGCCATTTGGATACTTGCCTGATAGCTGTTATTGTAGGCGAATTCAACCAAAGGCAAATGCTCTTCCCAACTGCCTCTGAAATCCATCATACAAGCCCTAAGCATGTCTTCAATGACTTGGTTCACTCTCTCGGTTTGTCCATCTGTCTGTGGATGAAAAGCGGTGCTGAAATCGAGTCGGGAACCCATAGCCTCCTGGAAGCTTTTCCAGAATCGTGATGTGAATCTTGGATCCCGATCCGACACGATACTGACAGGCACTCCGTGCAACCTCACCACTTCCTTGATGTACAAAGCAGCTAACTGACTAGAGTTGAAAGTAGTTCGGTAAGGCAAGAAGTGAGCGGACTTCGTCAAACGATCCACTACTACCCATATCGCATCTGAACCCCTTGCCGTCTTTGGCAAGCCAACTATGAAATCCATGGATATGTTCTCCCATTTCCACTCGGGAATCGGAAGGGACTGTAATAGACCCGTGGGCCGCATGTGTTCTGCTTTCACCTGTTGACACACCAAGCACCGTGCTACATATTCCGCAACCTCCCTCTTCATATTCCGCCACCAAAAGTGACTCTTGAGGTTCCGGTACATCTTCGTACCCCCTGGATGCACTGTGTACTTCGAACGGTGTGCTTCGTCCAAAATCTCTCTTCGAAGATCTGCATTGGCTGGGACGCACAGTCTTCCCTTGAATGTGATAGCACCTCGGCTAGTGAGAGAAAAGTCTTCACTGCCCTTGGCAACTTCCTTGTCCCGGAAAGCCAACAATTCCGCATCCATGGCTTGATATTCTTGGATCAAATCTATAATGTACGGCCGAACCGTAACATTTGCCAAGGTAGGACCACGGACAGAGTTATTCACACTGATGTCCAGATTTGCCAAATCTTCTAGTAGCTTCCATTCTTGAACCAACATGTGTGCTAACAACTCCTGAGGTCTTCTACTCAGAGCATCAGCCACTACATTTGCCTTACCCGGATGGTATTGAATGGTACAATCATAATCCTTCAGAAATTCCATCCAACGCCGTTGCCTTAGATTCAATTCCTTTTGGGAAAAGAGGTACTTGAGGCTCTTGTGGTCCGTATACACATAGAATTCCACCCCGTATAAGTAATGTCGCCAGATCTTGAGTGCAAACACGACTGCGGCAAGCTCTAAGTCGTGCGTGGGGTAATTCTTCTCATGCTCCTTCAATTGCCTTGATGCATAGGCAATGACCTTCTTGTGTTGCATAAGCACACATCCAAGTCCAACGTGTGAGGCATCACTGTACACCTCATACCCAAGAGGTCCGGATGGCACTGTAAGGACAGGAGCTGTAGTAAGCCTCTTCTTCAGTTCCGTGAAACTGATCTCACACTTGTCGCTCCAAACAAACTGCGCATTCTTCCGTGTCAGGTGAGTGAGCGGTGCTGCAAGGCTGGAGAAACCCTCTACGAATCTCCTGTAGTAGCCTGCCAACCCAAGAAAACTGCGTATCTCCGTGACACTCTTGGGCCTCGCCCAATTCATGACTGCCTCTATCTTCTTTGGATCCACCGAAATGCCTTCCGCCGATACAACGTGGCCTAGGAATGCCACCTCTTCCAACCAAAACTCACACTTGCTATGTTTGGCGTATAGCTTATGCTCTCTTAGCATTTCCAAAGCAAGGCGCAGGTCGCGTGTGTGATCTTCCCGTGTCTGGGAATAAACCAAAATGTCATCAACAAATACAATCACGCACCTATCAAGATATGGCCGGAACACCCGGTTCATCAAATCCATAAAGGCTGCCGGCGCGTTCGTGAGTCCAAAAGGCATCACCAAGAACTCGTAATGTCCATATCGAGTCCTGAAAGCAGTTTTGGGAACATCTTCCACCTTAATCTTCAACTGGTGATAACCCGATCGAAGATCTATCTTTGAGAAAAATCTTGCTCCCTTCAACTGATCGAACAAGTCGTCAATCCTAGGCAATGGATACCTATTCTTTATAGTGACTTTGTTCAATTGCCGGTAATCGACACACATCCGCATCGAACCATCTTTCTTCTTGACAAACAACACTGGGGCACCCCACGGTGAGACACTTGGTCGAATGAAGCCAAGGCTTTGTAATTCTTCCAACTGAGCCTTTAACTCTTTGAGTTCAATAGGGGCCATTCTATACGGAGCCCTGCAAACAGGAGCTGTGCCTGGTGCAAGCTCGATCATAAACTCAATCTCCCTGTCTGGAAGCAATCCTGGCAACTCCTCTGGAAATACATCCAGGAACTCACTCACAACCGGAATAGTTGATGAGTCCTTTGCCTCGGGGTTAGCTACGCCCAACGCCGCAAAACGAGCAATAGATCTGCTTTTCAACCCGCGAAAGTGGAATGGTTTTCCTTCTACTGGCTTGAAGAGTACCATTTTCTCAAAGCAAGCTACATGCCCATGATGTGCTGCTAACCAATCCATTCCCAATATAACATCAAAGTCTTGGAATCCAAGGACGATGAGATCAACCGCCAACTCGTGGCTTCCAACTTGGACCACACCATTTCTATACACTTTATCTGCCAATACTGTTTTGCCAAGAGGAGTCGAAATGGATAACTCCGGTTCTAGCTGACTTGGCTCCCCAGAAAAGCCTTCTGAAAAACTCGGCGAGACAAACGAATGAGTAGACCCGGTATCAATCAACACTCGAGCCAAATACTCATTGACTAGTAGGGTTCCTGAAATTTTAGCTAGTTACGTCAATTCAAGCCTCAACAGTGTATACACGTAAGTAAATATATATATAGCATACCAACTACGTACACAAGGAATAAAACATAACACAACAATCACGAATAAGGAAAATAACTCCTAACGCGTACCTTGCACCACATCGTCAGATGCAAGTGCATCACCCTCTGTCAAGGCAAAAACTCGCCCCTGGTTCGCCTGGCGAGACTGAGGTGTAGACCGGGTAGTCTGAGATGACGCCTGATATGATCCTGCTGGGCGTGCTGGTGGCCTAATCCCCTGAGACTGGCCTGGTAAATGCCGGGTAGGGCAATCCCTGATCACGTGGCCCTGGCGACCACAGTGAAAACATCCACCCGATGCTCTTAGGCAATCCCCAGCTGGGTGCCGTCGGCCGCATGAAGGGCAGGCCTCGTGTGTGCGGGTAGGAGGGGCCTGAGGTGGAGCATATCTCGCCACCTGAGGTGCAACTGGCCATGGGGCCGGGAGAGCCTGAGGTCGAGGTGCCTGTGGCACGTACTGCCGTGGTGCTGGGGCCGCATAAGTCGGCCTCATCGGTGGTGCTGGCCATGTATACTGATAAGGTCCGGTACGATTCCGCCTCTCTGGAGGTGCTGAACTACTGGCTTGGCCTCTCGCCAACTCTCTCTTCTTAGACACTGCTTCAGAATTAGCCTCAACCAATAAGGCCTTATCCACTACTTCGGCGTAAGTGGCGTGCCTGAAAACTGACACTTTCTCCATGATGACATCCTTGAGCCCTTGCTCAAACCTCCTCGCCTTCATTGCCTCGGTGGCAATCATATGTGTCGCGAAGCGTGATAGCTCCGAGAACTTGGCCTCATAAGCGGCCACAGACATCGAACCTTGCTCAAGGTTGATGAATTCTCTCTCTTTCTTTTCCCGAGCTCCAACCGGGAAATACTTCTTATAGAACGTGTCCTTAAACTCCTCCCAAGTCCAAGGTTGACCCTGCATGGTCAAGTCTCGTGTCCTCAATGCGGACAACCACCAATGGTGGGCTTCACCCTCTAGCATGAAAACTGCCCATGCTACCCTATCCTCCTCAGTAGGCGAGAGGACCGCAAAAATCTTCTCCATCTGGAGGATCCACGCCTCTGCTGCGAGAGGGTCCACACTCCCATGGAAGGATGGAGGCCTCAATCTCCTGAATGCCTCAACTCCAGCTGTACGATGTACTGGAGCTGCGGGCGGTGGAGTAGGTGCCGCTGATGTCGGTATAGTTTGCCGAGCCGCCAGGATGGCGAGTGTCTCAGCAATAGAGCCTAAGACCTGAGAGAGGTCCGGCTGCTCATCCTCATCTCTAGAAGAAGATGAAGCTCTGGTGTGTGGTCCACGACCCCGTGTGCCCCGCCTCATGACTAAAGTCCTGAGGAAAATAGCACCACATGAGTCTCACTTGAAAACACAGTTTATTTCAATGTTGTTTCACAATAATTCGATCTGTATTAGTTGTATAATACTAATATACATCACATCAAGTAATCAGAGTATTCATCACATTATACTTATACTTTAGTGTTCTAGCGTACCTAGGACCCGTACTTGGTTAAAGCAACCATTTTAGACTAAGACTAAAGTTTAGTCTTACACTTGGAACCAGACTCGCTCCCGACTTACTTCCTTCCTAACTTGTTTCCTAACATATGCTCTTGTCAAGCCGTGGTATAAGATTCTATGTGACCCTAGAGACCTAAAGCCTAGGCTTTGATACCACTTCTGTAACGACCCAAAACTCACCCTAGGAGTTAGAGTGAATTTTGGACGACTCAATCATGACTTACATGACTTGCTTGACAAACCAACCTGCAAAAACCCACAGAGCATATACAATAGAGGATATTATAGCGGAAACATAACTATAAAACACAGCGGAAGTCTAACAAACCTCTAAGTATATACATATGGTCCAAGTTTATACAAAAAGTAACCAGAAGCAAGTGCGGACAGACCCGCCAAAATACATGGATATAATCTCTCATCTCACCCACAGCTAATCCACTCAGAATCTACAACCACCTAATGGTAACCCTCTACGGGAGGTTCCTCCAAAGGCTCCTCGACGTACTCCTCCTCCACCCAAGGGCTCGGAGCACAGATATCAAATGGAGCAGCTGCTCCGCCATCACCTACCGACATAAGAAGTACGGCTGAGCATGGAATACTCAGCGGGTACTAAGCACTAACCAACAGTCATAGCATACAGATAGCATACATAAAGTAGGAAGCAAGTTGCATATATAGAACATGAACAATTTATATCATACAAGGAAGTAAAGCAATTTATATTCATGCTTGCATTCCAAAAGACTGATAAAACCCTTGAAAAACATCGTGCACTTGACTTGACTTGAAATACCCTTTTTCGTGATTAGGAACTTGTTAACCGTGTCATGCTTGTCATGCTTGCATTTTCATAATTTAAACATGTTCACATGCCTAGTTGCCGTTCATAGTCCGTCACAACTATTACCCTATATGCAGATGGGTATGCCTAGTTGCCGTTCATAGCCCGTCGCAACTAGCATCCATGCAGAATGTGAATGCCTAGTTGCCGTTCATAGCCCGTCGCAACTAGCATCCATGCGGAATGTGAATGCCTAGTTGCCGTTCATAGCCCGTCGCAACTAGCATCCATGCGGAATGTGAATGCCTAGTTGCCGTTCATAGCCCGTCGCAACTAGCATCCATGCGTGATGTGTGATGCTATGCTATGCGTGTCATGCGATGGGATGGGAGACCTTTCCCTATGCAATGCATGATTGTCTTGCCCTTGTCAAAAGCGAAGTGAAACATATCTTAGGAGATGCCCCACCTCTACGTCCCATACTTAAAACATCGGTAAATCACGTCATTTCATGCGTGCTCGTGAGATCGTGTGCATACTTGCATTTGGAATTAAATATGGCAATTTGGGGTAATTCACAAAGCATAGCATATAGCAATTTAAGTGAGTAATAATCTACGCATTTTAAGAAATGTAGGAAACACACTATCATGAACCCTAACAATTTCAAGTGTGGGTTCCCTTAATTTATCATTTATTTTGTTCACCTTGGCATTTCATCAAACATGGGGTGTGTTCATTATTCACTTAAACCTAGATCATGCTTTTCTAGGTGGGTTATGCTCACATCACACTTGGATGTTCATTATTAGTACAATGCCCTTTCCCATTCGTTCATCACATCATCCACACGGCATCCATTCGCCAACATCCATCTCCATTCACCATTCATACCACCAATCTCATAACACATATATATGTGAAGGAAAACAAGAAGAAATAAAGGAAAAGGGAAGCTATAACTAGGAGGGTAGTAAGAAGTACCGACCTTGAACAATGAGGAAGAAATCCCCCTTTCAAAACGACCGAGAGTTGCTGCCCTAGCTTGAGGAGAGTGTCCCACACGAGCTTGAGCCGAGATCTCGAAGAAAATGGACTTGAGGTGAGTGTGGGTTCACAACCCTTTGATTTCTCCTCCAAAAATCAAACCCTAGGTTAGGGATCGCCTTCTTCTCCTCTCCTCAGCTCTCAATCTTCTAAGTATTGTAAAATAAGCCCTAAAGGCTCGGGCAAGACTCTTAAGGTAAGAGTAAACTGCCCAAAAGACTAAAACACCCTTACTAAGTTTTCTGCAAAAACGCGAGTACCGAGCGATCGGTGTTAATGACCGATCGATCGGTTGCCTACCGATCGATCGGTTTCATAACCGAGCGATCGGTTAAAATTTCACTCTCTGGAAAATTTCCCCATACAAAAATCTCGACCAGTCGATAGCCTCCGAGCGATCGGTTTTGGACCGATCGATCGCTCCATGGACCGAGCGATCGGTGGTCTGCAGGTCCAAACTGTTTTGGCCATAACTTTTGACTCGTTCGTCCGATTTCGACGATTCAACTTGCGTTGGGTTCGTACTTCGAAAACGAACATTTCTGACATTTCGGAATTTCCAATTTCTTCCTTATTTATTAATTATACCTCTTTAAAGGCAAAACGGCAACGAAAGTGTCATGCATTAAATGTGAAAAGGTCCGGGGCTCTACAATGAATACCGTTTTCGTAGCTAATTGGCCTTTCTCATAGTCTAATTAATAAATAAGGGAGAAATTAGAAATTCTGAAATGTCAAAAATGTTTGTTTTCAAAAGACGAATCTAACACAAGTTGAATCGTCGAAATCTGACAAGCGAGTCAAAAGATATGGTCCAAACAGTCGGGACCTGCAGAGCACCGATCGCTCGGTCAGTAGTAGCGATCGATCGGTCCAAAACCGATCGATCGGTATCTATCGACTGGTCAAAAATTTTGTATGGGAAAATTTTCCAAAGAGCTTGTTTTTGATCGGTCGATCTGTCAGAACACCGATCGCTCGGTAGGCAACCGATCGGTCGGTCATATCCACCGATCGCTCGGTCTTCGCGTTTTTGCAGAAATTTCAATAAGGGCTTTTTCGTCTTTTGGGTGTTAAACCCTTACCCATAAGGGCTTGCTCGACCATTTGGGTCCCCATTCACCACACTTAGAACATTTAGAGAGAAAGGGGAGGAGAAGAAGAGGGTTTTCTCGTAGGGCATCCTTGGTGAAGAAATCAAGGGTTTAAACACCCAAGATCATCCCTTTTTGCTTGGATCTCTCAAAGCCAAGCCTCAAGCTCGTGGGGGAGTCTCTCTCTCAAGAAAGGACAACATTCTCCAAGCTATTTTCAAGAGGTTTCCTTCCCACTCAAGCCTTCTTCAAGCAAGAGTCCTTCTTCTTGCAAGTTGGAGCTCCAATCAAGGTTTACAACCAAGATCAAGCCTTGATTAAGGTTAGTACACCCTACCAACTTACCCTAGCAATAATCTAGGTTTCTATATGGAATGTGATCCTTATTATTATTTTTCTTCTTTATGAAATGTATTATCTCTAATGAACATCTCTAATGAACATAAACAAGATAAGGAAGAATGGTATGGATGTTTGGATGGGTATGGATTGAGGTGATTGGATGCCGAAGGAATGATGTATGATGTGTGGGGTGTGAATTGGAAAATGGAGGATGGGCATTGTACAAATAATAAACTTACCCTTGTGTGATTGAATGGAAAATATGCATAAAAAGGAAAAAAATGAAATACTAAGGAACAATGTATGTTATGTGTTTGACAGAATGCCGAATCTATAAAATCATGACTTAAAGGAAGAAAATGCTTTAAATACTCAAATGCCATGTTAATTACTCGAATGCTCACATGAATATATTATGAATGAAATTGTGATGCCATATCTCTCTTGTTATCCTCATTCCACTATTGTCACGATTGACACGTACACGGGCACGCATGATAGCATGAACCGAAATTTCAAGAGCATGTCCATATAATAACCGACAAGAAAATATTGCATGTCAAGGAGGTTGGTAGTCCAGGGAGATACGGGTACTAGCCTCTGGCTCACAAGAAAACCCTAAAACACCTATTGTCAAGGAGGTTGGTAGCCCAGGAAAAGTTCGGGTACTAGCCTCTGGCTCACAAGAAAACTAAACAAGTAATAAAAATCACCTATTGTCAAGGAGGTTGGTAGCCCAGGGACATCCGGGTACTAGCCTCTGGCTCACAAGAAAACCATACATATCAAGGAGGTTGGCAGCCCAGGGAGATTCGGGTGCTAGCCTCTGGCTCACAAGTTACAAGATGCAAGTTTACAAGATGATGACAAGATATTAATGCATGCACACATACATGATTTTCACAAGGCATACCGAGATATGGAACGGATTTTCAAGCATGAGTTTTATCGGCGTTTTTGCATTCATGCACGTACATCAAGATGATAATATTGCTCCATGTTTAATATTGTTTAATTCTATGATTTTACTATTGCCCTGAATTGATGATTGGTATTGTATTACTCTTTGCGTATTTATTATTCTTATGGTTAGCTAGTAGCTTGTGCTCGCTGAGTATTCCATGCTCAGCCGTACTTTCATGTCGGCAGGTACTGAGGGAGCCCTCGACCCGGAGCCTTGGATCGAGGAAGAGTATATAGAGGAGAGAGAGCCGTCTATCCCATTGCAGTCTCAGGCAGACCGAGACCTTGACGTGTGGCTATACCTCGACTACTATTGAGGGGAGAGTACAAGAGGGTGCTTATGTATTTTGACATTTTGATAGGTGGGCCTGCCCACCTTAGACTTAGACATGTTTTGTATATATGTTAACTTGGAATACTATTTTGGAAATCTTAGAAGAAAAGAAAAAGTTAGTTTACGCTTCCGCATTTATGTTTAGCTTCCACGCTCTGATTATCATTGTTTAGTACTGTAATTATCTTATTCATTACAGGATGGTTTGGCAGGTACGTATAGTCACACCTAAAGTATCCCTTAACTCCTAGGGGGTATTTTGGGGCGCGACAATTACGGATCACGCCACATGAACTTTTAAATTCGATTTATCCTTCCAAATACATTATCCCTAATGGGCCTTCGAGATTGACATACTATCTAACCCATAGCCCATTGCAAATCATCCGGGTTTCCAAGACTTATGATTAAGCCATGAAAAAAAAAATTTCATGAAAAAAAATTTGAGAAAATCCTTTTATAAGTATAATACCTTTCAATAAAAGTATATTTCAAAACTTATTTTGTTTTCAAAATGACCTGCGCAGGATTTGAACTCAATCAACTGTCTTACCTGGAACTTGGATAATCTCTCAAATTAATGAGCATGAATTTCTTGTTTGAAATTCATCATGACTCGAACAACTTTCTGACTATCCAATTGTTACTGTATTGTATTCCCTAAGTTAGAAAATACGTTGGTGGAATCAAAACAGTCAGATCACTGCTTAGTCATAGATGAACTCATCAGATCTAAGGATCATCAAAACCGTTCAATGTGAATGAGAGACCAACTATCTGATAGTATGTTTGTGCAAGAAGTCTCTCATTGAATGCAATCAGTCAGTGTACATTTAAGCACCCATATGCTGATGTGTAGTCTCCACTACAATAGTTCGAGATAGAACTACATCTCAACTATTGAGAACATCTTAGAATTCTGACAGCCATATAAGTGAAGTGTCTAGTTTCACCCACAGCTATGACTATATAAGGTATAAGGAACCTGAAAGTTATATTTGCCTGTGATAATCTAATCACATAACTTTCCTACAATATACCCTATGGACCTTTATCGATATCTCATATCGTATAGATCATCTCATGATCATGGTCAATTACCCATAATGAATACACAATAGATTAAGAAGAAGTTTTATTTAATCAAATTAATAAGAATCTAACAATTTGAATGACTTTTCTGGGCATCATGTCTAACATGAACTGCAAATTCCGGATAGTCAGAATTGAGGACATAAGCTATCTTCTGAGAGATAAGCACAATGTCAAGGTTTCTTTTCCAATCCACAAAATTTGGATCAGTCAAACGATTCTCTTCTAGAATCTTGGAAAGGGGATTTATGGTTATCTACACAATAAAATAAGCATAAATTATTACATTATTTTTTCACACATATATTCATTGGATTTTTGGGATTTTTAAATCTGATGATCCTCTCATCTTTATTCAAATTTCATCATTCCCTTCAATATAAGAAATTAGGAAATAAACTTTTTATTTCAAATGAGTATTAAGATCCTCATAATACACATGCAATTTTCCATTTTAGGATAGTGTCACACATGCACTACAAGGTGAATACCTTCCATCACTGAGCATCTCATGCATAACTCCTTATGTAAATCAGTGATTCCCAATTTTCTTGCCACCTCCAAAGACAACATGACTGTCACTGTTTTAGCCTTCATGTTTCCTTGTTTAAGTGAAACCCATTATTCTCGTTCGTCATATGATCAAGCAAGGTTGTGCCCCCATTTTAGTTGACACTCTTTATCAAGCCATATACAAACTTATCTACAATAGAAATAAGGCTCTAGGAGTTTAATTCAGACTTAATTATGTCAATACCTTTTGGGAAGACAAGACTCGGGCTAATTAATTCCTAATCTTATTGATAATGGAAGACCTTAGGATTAATAATCCCATTTATTATCACTTAATATTTTTCTTGAAGGGAACAAATTTAAATAGGCAAGATCACATTAATATTCATCATATGAATTATGAAAATTTTCGATAACAGGATCATTAAAGGAGTGATAAACTCCCACTAGCCCTCATAGGGGGTTTTGATCATTAGGGTTTTCACCTTATGATAAAAACCTACTCATACCATCACCTTAGGGTTTTTGGATGTTAGTTTAGTGATCCATATACCTTTCATAACGATTAATGTCTTTCCATACACGATTATCCAATAATCTCGTTTGCAAAGGTTTTACGTAAAACTATACGCATGGGTCACAAACTCCGTGTCCAAAAGAGTACTAGCAATATATTGTATCTAAATATAAACAATTTACAATTAAACACAATCCATTATTCAGGGTATAATCCAATTATCCTAAATTGTCAGAAAAATCGATAATCACAATTATCTAAGCTTCCGGGCTAAAGGAAATACTATTAATCATCACATGAATAATAATATAATAATTATTGTGAGCGCGAAAATTTTTCACTCACGGGATTAGAGTCACCACCTATTCATTCAGAAGGGATAAGTCCCCCAAGATGTTAGATAAGATCTTTGATCTCCAATTAGATATCAGGGTAAGAGGTTTGGTTAAGTTCGGGGAAGGGGTTAGGCACCCCGACACTTCCACTTTTTAGTGGTTTCCTACTTGCTAGGTTTAAGCCAAATTAATCTCGATTGTTAATCAAATTCCAAAATGTTTAAGTTAATACTAATCGTAAGAAAGAAAAGCTAACTAGGGTTGAACCCGGGTTGGGTTACCTACGTACTCGCATTGAGGTGAGATTAGACCAAGCGTAGTTCTAGCGCACGAGCTAGTGTTAAGGTTAGGAGGTGTGTGTGTGTTCACCAAGGGTAGCTAATAGGCCTAATCCGGTGATTAGGGTTTTGCTTGACCGAGGTTGGCCAATGTGCAAGGTATGGGCCCAATAGGCCAAGGGGTACTCCGGCAGAGTTGGGTTTGGACCTGGTATGTCAAGGATGAAACTCGGGGGCTAAGGGGTGTGTTAACCTAGGGTTAGGGTTGCTAATCGAGGTTAAAAAGATGGTTAACCATGATTAGGAGTGTTAACCATGGTTAAAGAGTCCAGAAGTTTATTTTTTGGTCCCTTTGTATTTTTTCTAATTTTTTGTGATTTTTACAAATTTTTTGTGGGGTTAAGAGGTGCTTAGCCATGGTTAAAACTTAACCCAGGGTCATTTTAACCATGGTTAAGGATCCAAGTTGGTCAAAATAGGCCCAGAAGGTATGGCAGGGCATAGAATGGCCTCGTACCAGGCCTGGACCCTATACAAAACCCACAAATCAAAAATTTAAGAATGGAGGTAATCGGATTACCTCCATTACAGTAAACTTCTAACCATAGTTTGCACTAAGATAACTAGGGTTATGTATTGAACCAGGGGAAATAAAAGCATGAGGGGATAGCCTGTAGTCCCAAGAATCCAATGGGACAAGAGTGAGGCCCAGGGTAGGTCAGGTGTGGGCCCCACAAGGGCCCAAAGTCAGAAAAAATAGTACATTGTGCTGTCGATAAAGTGATTACCGATAGCTTGCTTGTTCTAATTTGAAAGCTAACTAACCCTACTTAAGGGTCGAGTTAGGAGATGAAATTTTGTAGAGAGGTAGCTGAAATCTAAGGGAGTCCATTGGGCCTTGTGTGGGCCCTAGGGAATGAGTGGTGTGGCCCCCACATGGGCCCAAAGCCACTGCTAAATTCTCGGTAATGTAATTACCTACAGGCTGCTAACTCGACTTAGGAGGCCTGTTAACCAGGGTTAAGCCTCGAGTTGGGGTCATATTTTTGGTAGAGGGGTAGCTAAGATCCAGATAATCTTAACCACGACCTTGAAATTGACTAGAGCCTTAACTAACTAGGGTTAAAAGGCCAGTTACAGCAAACATCAAAACTAGTGGTAGATATTCCACCGCCATTCAGCCATTTGTTTAAAAAATGAAATTTTCCCACTGGGGGCTGCACCAGTAAGGGCTCAGGAGTCCCCTCATGGACCAAGGGATCTCCAGACCCTGAAAAGGGGTGGCCATGCATAGTGGAAGGGTCTTGAACCCATGGTCAGGCCTCTAGGGGGTTCTCTACGCCTATGGTGAAGGCGGGAGACCCCTGTCCTCGACTGCTACAAAGTAAAACATGTACAAACAAGGGAAATATAGACCCTTGGAGTAGGACTAGGGGTCCTTACACTGACCTTCAAAAGAAAAAAGAGGGGAGGAGGGTCTACCCTCTGTAGACTTTTTATGGTGGTTGCAGGCGATGGCCCGTGGTGGTGGCTGATACAGAAGCCTTGGAGAGTTTGTGGCAACTCCGGGAAGGATCTGAATACTTGCCTAAGGCTAAGGCGGGTGTTGGAAGGGTGGAGATAGGTCAGGTTTTGCTCAGGCAGGGGTTAGAGGTGAAAAAAGGGAGTGAGTTTGAACAGCGGATGGTGGAGCTTATATATAGGATGGGGGAGACACTTAGGGACAGTTCAGGCATTTTCGAAGGTGTGAGGGACCAATGGGAGCAGCCCCAAGGTGGCCAGGTGGCTGCTGATATGCAGGTCTGCAAATTACCAGAGTGGTGGTAATTGGATTACCGCCACTCTCAAAATAGTTAAGTTTGAGAGTATCGATAATCCTATTACCAACACCCTTAGATTTTGCTGAAAAAGGCCATGCCCTCGCACGCTTAGGCCGAAAAGGGGATAAGCTTGCCATTTAGGGTATTTTACCGCCTATTTTTTGAACTTTAAAGGTGTGGGCCCCAACCAAGTGGACCCCCAAGGGTCATGGACCCAAGTTTAGGCCCACAAAGGCCTAGGCTTGCGGTTTTGGGGGTTTTAGACTAGCTTGATGGGCCTTGAGGCCATGTGGCTTTGCCTTAGGTTTTGACTAGAGCTTAGGGTAGGGCTAGGTCTAGGGCTTGGTCTAGGGCTCACCTATGGTTAGTCCTAGGGTTTAGCTAGAGCTAGCCTAGGGTTTAAGGGTTTTAGATAAAATGGGCCTTGAGCACGGATGGTTTAGATTCTAGGGTTTGCCTACGGGTTTAGGGTATAGGGTATACCTAGGGTTTATCTAGGGTTCAACTGGGGACTCCCTTGGGAGGTTGACTATGGTTATGGGAGGTTAACCATGGTTAAAGAGGGTGTAAAAATTAGGTGGTTACAACTACCCCTCTTTGTCGGAGAGTGCCAGAATGGCAATTGAACGGCAGAGACTGGGATCATCTTATTTTTACACCAAGATGGATGAGGTGAATGACAAGATGTATGTATGATGTGCAAATGATGAGTGCGTTGAAGTGATGAAGACTACTACTAAGGGATAGCGAGTAGCTAGGGAAGATGGCTAGATGCAGGGATGGCGTGGCCCGATGACACTGGCCGAAAGAAGGTGTTGTCTGGAAGCGGTTAGAGGATTGATCAAAATGGTGTTTCCCAAAGAATATTAATCGAATCGATCGGGGGACACACAGGGTGTCAGGAACACACAGAGTGTTGGGAATACACGGGGTGTTGGACATGCAAGGTGTCGGTATATTGACTCGACGTCAATGGAGACCTGGGATGTCGAGGACACACGGGGTATAAAAAAAGAGTGCATACAGCAAATGTTGGCATGTCGACAAGATTTGTTTATGTCAATGGAGACTCATATGTGGGGGGACATGCAAGGTGTCGACCTTTTGGCTTGGTGTCAAAGGAGACTTCAGATGTCGAGAACACACGGGAGCATCTCCAAGGGGACATGTGGTGAGTGTCAGTGTGTTGACTCGGTGTCAATGGAGACTCTATGATGTCCAACAGGCAAGGTGTCGTCGTGTTGACTCGGCGTCAGTGGAGACCTGGGCTATTAAAGACACACGAGGGTGTCGAGAGGTGTACACTGTTAAGGCACACAAAAAGGGTGGTGTACACTATTAAGGCACACAAGATGTTCAATGTTTTGAGGCAAATGCTGCTGGATTGATTTTGGTATGGCCAAGAGGCGCTGATGTTTGATCATGTTGGATGATACTGAAATGTTTGGTCATGTAAGGTGTGACACTAATGCAGATTGATGTCATGCAAGAAATAAAGATGAGGATGCTTTCCCATGACTTTGTTGACTGCTGCTTGCTGGGAGGTGCGGAAGCTACTTCTTCTATTTGTCTTGCCGGGACTGCTTGTTGCAGGTTGGTTCAAACGGATTTTTGAGACCAAAAGTTTGTTTGTTTTCAAAAAAAAATTTTAGAAAAGTGTAGGAGACTTCTTATAAAGATTTTTTTGACAAAAGTATGCTTAGTTAGCTTTTAGATTTGCTAGTAAATTGCCATTGTTTAGGGCTTAAGGGGGATCGTAGATTGTCTTTTACTCTCGGAGAGTAGAGTATGACTCAAAGCAGAATGCTGCCGGGGATGGACAAGTATGTCCAAAATCCTGAGGAGAAGCTTTCTGATAGGCTTCAAAAGCTTTTAGACTCTTGCTGGGGGAGAGTATTGCTGAGAGCTATTGGAAGCTTCTGCTAGGGGGGATCCACTGGGGATTTGAAGATTGTTGTGGCCTTTTGTCGGGGATCTGCTAGGGTGTAGGTCTCTGTTGTAGACTACTATCAGCGAACTTTGGATTTCCAGTATATTGGGGATTTCCCGATGTTTTACTATATGCTGGGGAGATGTTTTCCTGAGGATTCTCTACTGGGAATGTCTGGAGTAACACATCTACTGGGGATATTCCCTGACAGAATCTCTGCTGAGGGTATTGGTCCGTTGAGAGATGCTGACTGCTGGGGGTGACTAGGGAGTTCGGTGAGACTGATTACAATTGGATTGTGTTGCCAAACTGGTTTTCAGCTTTTTCTCTATTTTTTACCCTTGAAATGACCAAGTCATGGGATTTGCATAATTCTTGCGTGATGAGGCCGTTGCCGGTTTTCCAAATGCTTGCGAAGCTGATGATTTTTGTCCCTTTTTTGCTCCTAGTTGTAAGACTAGGTCTGGGTATCACGTTATTTTTGCGCAATGAGGCCGTTGCCAGTTTTCACTCATGCTTGCGATTTTATTGAGGGTTTGGATCCTCTCTCGTCATTGCCCTGAAAGACACTTGAGGTTGATATTCTGCTGAGGGATGTAGAGATGATATTGCGCTTGCACTCACAGTTTTTAGGAGGACTTAGAGTGGGACGAAACGTAGGCTGGGGCACCGAAGTTTGGGAAACCCTGGAATTGTTCATCTCTTTTGTTGCAACTGACTTGCATTGGGGGTCTTCTGATGGAGACTGATTTTTTTTGGCTCCACTGGGGATTGTCCTCTCTGGTGGAGGTTGAGTTTTGGGAGTCTTCCCTGTTTGAGGGATTCTTCTGAGAAGAGTTCATTTTCACTGGGGAAAGATTGATTCCACTGGGGAGAATTTGTTTCCACTGAGGAGGTGTTTTGGGAGAAGTTGATTCTGATGGGGATAAAGCCCGGGGAGATTGTTTTCACTCGGGGTATCCCTGACTTGGAGAATGTTTCGACTTATATTTTGGGTTTTCCTTTGATTGAATATTTTGTAAACCTAGTGTCGACTCCACCGGGGAAGTTAGGAGAGTTTGTCTCTGTTTGGGGGGTGACTCTGTGGAGAAGATTTGACTCTTTCTGAGGAGGTTTGACTTCTCTGGGAAAAAAGGATTCTGAGCGGTTGCATCCCTTTTAGCGACCGCATCTGATTTGTCAGGTTACCTATGTACCCTTTGTAGGATCAGGTCATGACGTAGTTTAGGCAAATATCATGGATGGCGAGGGAGGATGTCCCTGAAAATTTTTGTTGAAGGAAAGGTTATTAGGCTTAAGGGGCTAACTAATGGATTTCATTAATTTTTAAAACGGGTTTACATTGTTAGGGGTAAGGAGTGTGCCAAGGATAGCCTCTTGTCATTTCCTGGAGATTCTATGAATGTAAAGCACCTATAAGATCTAGACCCTAAACGTAGTATTATTTTATTTTGTCTATGTTGACAGGCTCTGGGAGGTCCTCGTCATCCATACGTCCGAGATGAAGGGGCGCCGCCTGAGAATTTGTCTCGAACGATGTATGGACCTTCGTAGTTGGGAGTGAACTTGTCCTTAGGATCATGGCAGTTTGGCAACACTTTCTGGAGAACCAACTCACCGACTTCGATGCTGCGAGGTTTGAATTTCTTGTTGAATGCCCCAGCCATACGCCTCTGATGGGCCTGAGAGTGATTGATGGCTTTTAGTCACCGCTCTTCAATCAGATTCAACTGCTCAAACTGGGTTTGTACCCATTCTGCTTCTGAGACTTCTGCTTCCATTAACACACAGAGTGATGGAATCTCTACCTCGATGGGGAGACTGCTTCCATACCATAGGCTAGAGCAAACGGTGTTGCCCCTGTTGAGGTTCTAATGGATGTTCTGTTGGTCATAAAGGCGTATAGGAGCATCCCATGCCAGGTAGAGTAATTGGTTGTCATCAATGATCTTTTTCAAGTTTTTCTTGGTTGCTTCCACTGCACCATTAGTCAGAGGCCTGTATGGAGTGGAATTGTGATGCTGTATCTTGAATTTCTGGCAGAGATCAGTCATCCCCTTATTGCAGAAGTTTAGAGCATTATTTGTTACAATCTCGAATGGAACACTGTATCGACAGATGATGTCCCTTTTTTAGAAAGGGACATTGGCATAGGAAGCTGCCTCGACCCATTTTGTAAAGTAATCGATTGCAACTAGGATGAATCGATGATAGTTAGATGCTTTTGGAGCTATGGGTCTGATGAAGTCGATGCTTCAAGCTGAGAATTGCCAAGGAGTAGTCAGATTACGCAGTTTTGTCAGCGGTGCATTGATTTTGTCAGCATAGATTTTGCATTGGTGGCACTTTTGTACATGCCTGCAACAGTCAGCTTCTATAGTGAACCAATAGTAGTCCAGCCTAAGAATCTTTTTGAAAAGCATCAATCCATTCATGTGTGGGCGTAGGTTCCTTCATGAACCTCTTCGACTACCTGTGCTGCTTCACTGGTGTCCAGGCATCTGAGCCAAATCATGTTCGGTGATCTCTTGTACAAGACTCCCCTTGAGAGGACAAACTGAATGGTCAGTCTTAGGATTGCCCGACGATCTATTTTGGTAGCATCATGACGGAAGGTTTTGTCCTTGAGGTACTACTTGATGTCTGTATACCAAGGCTTGTTGTCTATGACTGCATCTAGCTTGAGGCAGTAGGCAGGTTGATCCTGTTGCTGAATTTCAATCGACCAAAGAAAGATGCCCTTGGCGATCTAAACCATGGAAGCAAGAGTGGCTAGTGCATCATCAAATCTGTTATGGTTCTTGCTTTTGTGACTGAGGGTGATTCTCCTGAATTGAGTGATCAGTATGTTGAGATAGGCTAAGTATGGAACTAGCCTGGCTTCCTGGATGGCCCAAGATTCGTTTGTCTGACAGATTACCAAAGATGAGTCTCCGTAGACGTCTATCTCCTCGATTCCGATGCCCATGGCTTTTTTCAGACCGGCTATGCATGCCTTGTACTTTGCTTCATTATTGGAGCATCTAAACTTTAGTTTGACTGATATGGGGAGATGTGCTCCCTTAGGTGAGATCAAGACTGCTCCTGCCCCATGCCCATAACTGTTAGCAGCTCTATCAAAGTACAACTCCTAGTCGAGGTACTCTTTGTAGCACCCCAGACTTTTTCATCCTTAATGAATAGCACCTTCGTAGCTAATTGGCCATTTTTATAGTCAAATTAATAAATAAGGGAGAAATCGGAAATTCCGAAATGTCAGAAATGTTCGTTTTCGAAAGACGGATCCAACGCAAGTTGAATCGTCGAAATCCGACGAGTGAGTCAAAAGATATGGTCAAAACAGTCCAGACATACAGAGCACCGATCGCTCGGTCCAGTCAGTGATCGATCGGTCCATAACCGATCGATCGGTAGCTATCGCACGGTCAGAAATTTTGTATAGGGAAATTTTCAAGAGAGTGAGTTTTTTACCGGTCGATCGGTCATAAACACCGATCGCTCGGTAGGCAACCGATCGATCGGTCATAACCACCGATCGCTCGGTCTTCGTGTTTTTGCAGAAATTCAGTAAGGGCGTTTTCATCTTTTGGGGGTTAAACCCTTTCTCCTTAAGGCTTGCCCGAGCCTTAGGGCATCATTCACTATACTTAGAGAGATTTGGGAGATAAGAGAGAAGAGAAAAGGGTTTCCTAAACCTAGGTGTCTTTTGGAGAAGAAATCAAAGGGGTGAAGACCCTAGATCGTCCACAAGCACGTTTTCTTCAAGATTTCAACTCAAGCTCGGGTGGGGTGCATTCTCAAAGCTAGGGCAGCCCTCACTCACGTTTTTTGAAAGGGATTTCTTCCCCAACTCAAGCTTCTTTCAAGCAAAGGCTTCATCTTTCAAGTTGGAGCTTCAATCAAGGTCCCTACCAAGGATCAAGCCTTGATTCAAGGTTAGTACACCCTACTAACTTCCCTTAACAATAACCTAGTTTTGCTATGAACTATATGATTTTGCTACTATGTATTTCTCCCTTATGAAATGTATCATATTCACTAAATATAAACAAGGTGAGGAAAATGGTGTGGATGCATGGATGAGAGGTTGATTGAGGCGATGGGATGCCGAATGTATGGTGTATGAATGTGTGGTGTGTAGAATGGAAAATGGAGGATGGGCATTTTACCAATAATGAACATACCTTGATTCTTGGATGGAAAGTAGGCACTAAAAAGAAGAAGATGAACCATTAAGGAACCTTGCATGTTATGTGTTTGACAAAATGCCTAAACTAGGAATAAGTGACATAAACGAAGAAAATGAAAGTAGACCTTATGCATGTGTTCTTATGAATGATGAACTATTCAAATGCCACGTAGATTACTCAAATTCCTATATGGTTATATTGTGGATTGAATTGCTATACACTACTCTTCATGACATATTGTCATCATGATATTACAAGTGCTACACACACCACACATGCATGCATGAAACCGGGTTTTCCAAGATTGTATTTGTGTAAGAAATGGAACAAGAACATGACAAGGAGGTTGGTAGCCCAAGGAAGGGTGCTAGCCTCTGGCTCACAAGAGAAATGGAACAAGAACATGACAAGGAGGTTGGTAGCCCAAGGAAGGGTGCTAGCCTCTGGCTCACAAGAGAAATGGAAGAAGAACATGACAAGGAGGTTGGTAGCCCAAGGAAGGGTGCTAGCCTCTGGCTCACAAGAGAAATGGAACAAGAACATGACAAGGAGGTTGGTAGCCTAAGGAAGGGTTCTAGCCTCTGGCTTACAAGTATACAAGTCAAGAACAAATCAAGACATGAAATACAAGACAAGACACGACACACATACATGATTTGACCGAGACACGAAAAAGGTTTCCGAGACATGAGTTTTACCGAGGTTTTTGCATTCATACACGCATGTCAAGATATGGCTATGTATCTTATGCTTTCACTATTGCTTTAAATTAATATCTTGTATTGCTCACTGTTGTTATGCTTTCGCTATTGTTATGGTTAGCTAGTAGTTTGTACTCGCTGAGTATTCCATGTTCAGCCGTACTTTTATGTCGGCAGGTACTGTGGATGTCCTCGACCCCGAGGCTTGGGTCGAGGAGGAGTATGTAGAGGAGAGGGAGCCACCTATCCCATGGCAGTCTCAGGAGGATGGGGACTTGGATGTGTGGCCATACCTCGACTACTGTTGAGAGGAGAGGGTTAGAGAGTTTCTTTTGTATTTTGATAGGTGGGCATGTCCACCTTTACTTTGATTGTAATTGGTATATGTTAACTTGGAATACTATTTGGAGTTATAGAAGAAAAGAAAAAGTTGGCTTATGCTTCTGCACTTATGTTTAGTTTCCGCGCTCTGATTATCATTGTAGCACCCCGGACGTTTTCATCCTTAATGAATAGCACCTTCGTAGCTAATTGGCCGTTTTTGTAGTCTAATTAATAAATAAGGGAGAAATCAGAAATTCCGAAATGTCAGAAATTTTCTTTTTCGAAAGACGGATCCAACGCAAGTTGAATCGTCGAAATCCGACGAGCGAGTCAAAAGATATGGTCAAAACAGTCCAGACATAACAGAGCACCGATCGCTCGGTCATTACCTGCGATCGATTGGTCAACCACCGATCGCTCGATAGCTGTCGCACGGTTAACTTTTTTGTATGGGGAAAAATTCCAGAGAGTGTGTTTTTGACCAATCTCTCGGTCATAACACCGATCGACCGGTAAGCCACCGATCACTCGGTCCATACCACCGATCGATCGGTCATACGCAGATTTTCTTCATTAAGGGTGTTTAAGACTTTAACCATCACCCTTTGCCTATAAAAGGGCTGGGTTCGTGCCTTAGGGTTTCACAAACCCTTTGTGCATTATTTTTTAGGGATTTGAAGAAGAGAAGAAGGAGAGGACTTGGTGATCGTTCAAGCTTGTGGAAGATCAAGTTCTTCCTTTCCATTTGGTGTTTTCCAACCAAGAACTCACTGTTCTTGCTTGTTCCAGCCATTGGGAGTCAAACTCATTGATTTCTCTAAGGTAGATACACTCTACTACAATCTTGCAATCTTACTAGTCACTAACTATGATTCTTCTTATCTATGCCCTATCTATGTGTATTGATTTTATGTATGGAAAGGTGTGATTATATATATACTTGGATGAAGGTTACTATTATGATGCACTCTAAGTGTTTGATAAAATACCTCTAAGGGATTCTATGCTTAAATACGATGATTTCTCTCATTAAGTGCATATGCTCGCATGTCTTGCATAAACCGATGGTTTCCATGGATTTCTCCAAGTACAAACAAAGGTTTTTCACGAAAAGACGAATAATGAATGATTCTAAGTAACTCTATGATTTCTCTAAGATCGTTTCACAAGCTCTAAGGATCATACCATGCTCACAAGGAAACTCTATGATAATGCTCTAAGATCGTCTCACAAGCTCCACGGATCACAATGAAATGCTATAAGATCTCTAAGGTTATGCTCTATGGAAATGCTCTAAGGTTATTGCTCTATGCTCTATATCTCTACGGATCATAATGACTCTAAGTAACTCCATGAACTCATAAGAACTCATAAGGCTATGATTATCGATTGACTCACACGGTTACAGTTTTGGTTTTTGAATATTATCTCGCATACGTTTTCACGGTTTCCATGCTTTAAGGAAATTACGGATTTCATTCTCCATGTCTTGTATGCTCTATGCCTAACCGCTTTATTGTTATTAGTTTGTACACACTGAGTATTCCATGCTCAGTCGATATTGTTATGATCGGCAGGTGCTCGGGTTCCATTTGATTTGTGTGGCGAAGAACCTTGGGTCGAGGAAGAGTACCGTGACCCGGAGCCTTCCATGGATCACTATCATGACGATGGTGCTTTAGATAGGAGTCGTGACTTCGATTTCTGTTGATCGACCGACTTAGAACTTGTGTCATTTTGTTATGTGAGTGTGGGGTTTGTCCACTCCACTTTTGGGTTTCTCACACATGTATACTTGTTGGTTCTTACTTGAGCCAAGTTATAGGAGTATTCATTTTGCTTCCGCTATGTTTAGTATTTTATTTTCCGCTGTGCATTGTATTTCGTTTCCGCTATGTATATTCAGGTACTCTGACAGGTTTCCACGTGTGCCTTATGTATCATACTGGAGGTATGATATGGCGGTCACGAGTCAAAGTATCCTTAACTCCTAGGGGGTATTTTGGGTCGCGACAATCATTGTATTATATTATGTTTAGCCTCTTGCATTACAGGATGGTTTGACAGGTACACGTAGTCACCTCTAAAGTATCCCTTAACTCCTAGGGGGTATTTTGGGGCGCGACAGAGGTGGTATCAGAGCTCTAGGCATTAGAGTCCCTAGGGTCACATAGGAATGATACCATGATTGAACTAGGTATTAGAATTACCTTAAAGAGTTGTATTCCAAGTATGGACTAACAAGTTAGTCCTAGTCAAAGTAGGTTGAACTTCAACCGAACATAGAGTCCTACGCTAGGAACATGGATTGTATGTGATGCCATTGTTGTGTATACCATGTGTGCATTAATTGTGTTATGCTTATTAAATATGCTTGATGGATATGTATTGAGTGAATTGCGAAAATTGTACTAAATGCGTATCCAAGTTAGACTCATGTTGTATTGTCGTTCTCAGGAGAAATCATGAGACGCAATACCCGGGGTCGCGGGTACAACACGAGGGGCAATGGAGGTGATGCTCCATCGGGTGATGATCAACCCGGGCTTTGCCCAAGCATTTGCATCCATAACCGAGACTTTGGCTATGTTAGCGGCAAGGCAACCGGCCACTCCGCCTAATGCGGCACTTATACCAGCTCCTCCTAACCGAGCCCAAGCCGGGATAGAAACTTTCCGGAGGATGAGGCCTCCAACTTTTTGTGGAAGCATTGATCCACTTGTCGCCGAGGGTTGGATTCGGCAACTTGAGAAGATATTCTCGGTATTGGCACCTACGGAAGTAGAGAGGGTCACATGGGCTGCCTTTATGCTTGAAGGCGAGGCCGACCATTGGTGGAAGTCTGCACTTCGGACCCGAGAGTTGACCCGGCAAGGCCAAGAATGGACATGGGGAGAATTCTTGGACGTTTTCTACAAGAAGTACTTTCCGGTTGGGATGAAAGAAAAGAAGGAAATTGAATTTATTACCTTGGAGCAAGGTAATATGTCTGTAGCGGCTTACGAAGCCAAGTTCTCAGAGCTATCTCGATTTGCTCCACACATGATAGCTACCGAGGCTATGAAGGCCCGGAAATTCGAGAGGGGGTTGAAGGCCTACCTCAAAGATCGTGTCTCAATGTTCCGACATGAGACATATTCAGAAGTTGTGGACAAGGCATTGTTGGCCGAGTCGAATTCCGAAGAGTTCTTTAAGAGAAGAGGAATAGAGAAGGGACAGTCTAGTAGTTCAGGGGAGAAGAGAGCTAGGACTATGTCTTATCAGTCCGCAGGGCCGGCTCAGTCACAGAGGATGTACTCGGCACCACAGGCCCCCTGCCCTTTTGCTCCACCGACTTTTCGCCCAGCTACCTCGTATGCTCCTCGTCCCGCAGTGACTCAAGCTACGGGTTATACTCCTCCCACTTATTCACATGATGTCTGCACCCTTTGTGGAAGGAGGCATCCAGCAGGGGAATGTCGGAAGGCTACAGGAGGCTGTTTTCATTGTGGCGACCAGGGCCACATGATTCGGGATTGTCCCCAACGTCGATTGCCAGCTCAGTCTTCGGGGAGTAGGCCCCCGATTAGGCAGACATCTCAGCCTAGCTCTTCTCAGGCTTCGAGGGCCTCACAGTCTACCCGGCCTCCTCGCCCAGCCACTCAGGGCCGAGTCTTCGCCCTATCAGAGAGAGACGCACGTGCATCCGATGATGTCGTGCAAGGTCCGTAAAAAAAAAAAAAAAAAAAAATTCTAAAGTCTAAGTTGTGTAAATTTCTATGGTTTATTATGTGATTAATTATACTAAGGGTTACCTATGTATGATGCTTGTTGTTGTTTGAAATCTACTAATAGTAGCTACTTAATCGCACAGGCGCTTTATTAGTGAACGAGTGTCTCGCCCGAGTGTTGATCGACACAGGATCCACTCACTCCTTTGTGTCACCTAGTTTCGCGAAGGGATTTTTGACTGAGGCTATTCCGTTAGAGCGGGAGTTGACCATTGCAACTCCACTCGGCAAATCAGTCGATACAGACAAGATATTCAGGGATAGTGTGGTGCAAGTGGGGGAGAATGAACTATTAGCCGATCTTATCGTCCTAGATTTTCAAGACTTGGATTTCGATGTCATCTTAGGGTTGGATTGGTTGTCAAACCATCACGGGCATGTTGCATGTTTTGAAAAGATGGTGAATTTCAAGCCGGAAGGGGGTAAGCCTTTTCACTTCCAAAGATTAAGAGAGAGGGACATTGCTCACCTCGCAGCCTTGAGTATAGCACACCTAGAAGCACAAAACTCATCGGCTATTCCAGTTGTGAGTGAGTTCTTAGATGTGTTCCCGGAAGAACTTCCCGGATTACCTCCTGATAGAGAGATCGAATTCGCTATAGAGCTTGCTCCGGGTACCGCTCCGATTTCAAGGGCACCATATAGAATGGCCCCGATAGAGCTTGAAGAATTAAAGAAATAGATTGAGGAGTTACAACAACTTGGTTTCATCCAACCAAGTGTCTCGCCGTGGGGAGCTCCGGTTCTCTTTGTGAGGAAGAAGGACGGGTCTATGAGGATGTGTATAGACTACCGTCAGTTGAACAAGGTAACTATCAAGAATCGTTATCCCTTGCCAAGGATAGACGACTTGTTTGACCAACTTAAGGGAGCGAGATTCTTCTCCAAAATTGATCTTAGATCGGGGTATCACCAATTAAGGATCAAGGCAGAAGATATTCAGAAGACGGCTTTCAGGACTCGGTATGGGCATTACGAGTTCCTTGTCATGCCTTTTGGGCTGACGAATGCACCGGCGGCATTCAT
The DNA here is from genome assembly GCA_015143295.1 of Tetracentron sinense. Taxonomy (NCBI): domain Eukaryota; kingdom Viridiplantae; phylum Streptophyta; class Magnoliopsida; order Trochodendrales; family Trochodendraceae; genus Tetracentron; species Tetracentron sinense. Next base: position 17,969,366 of record CM026554.1, read on the forward strand.
GGATTTGATGAACCGGGTGTTCCGATCTTACTTGGATCGATGCGTGATTGCATTCATTGATGACATTTTGGTGTATTCCCAGACACGGGAAGATCAGGCACGAGACCTCCGCCTTGCTCTGGAGATGTTGAGAGAGCATAGGCTATATGCCAAATTGAGTAAGTGTGAGTTCTGGCTAGAGAAGGTCGCATTTCTTGGACACGTGGTGTCGGCCGAGGGCATTTCTGTAGATCCAGCCAAGGTTGAGGCAGTCATGAGTTGGGAGAGGCCCAAGAGCGTCACGGAGATACGTAGTTTCCTCGGATTGGCAGGCTACTACCGGAGATTTGTGGAGGGATTCTCCAGTTTGGCTGCACCTCTCACCTACTTGACAAGAAAAAGTGCAAAGTTCAGTTGGAGTGACCGATGTGAAGTAAGTTTCCAAGAATTGAAGAAACGCCTCACCATAGCCCCTGTCCTTACTGTGCCATCTGGACCTTTTGGGTATGAGGTGTATAGTGATGCCTCACACGTCAGACTCGGGTGTGTCCTAATGCAACACAAGAAAGTCATTGCCTATGCATCAAGGCAGTTGAAAGAGCATGAAAAGAACTACCCCACTCACGACTTGGAGCTTGCGGCGGTCGTGTTTGCACTCAAAATTTGGCAACATTATCTGTACGGGGTGGAGTTCTATGTGTACACGGACCACAAGAGCCTCAAATATCTCTTTTCCCAAAAAGAGCTCAATTTGCGACAACGGCGTTGGATTGAGTTCTTAAAAGACTATGAGTGCACGATCCAATATCACCCGGGAAAAGCAAATGTGGTGGCAGACGCTTTGAGTAGGAAACCATCGGGGTTGTTGGCTCACATGTTGGTGCGGGAATGGAGACTGTTAGACGATTTGGCAAATCTGGACATCAGTGTGAATGATTCTGTCCGCAGTCCTGTTTTGGCAAATGTTACGGTTCGGCCGTACCTTGTAGATTTGATCCAGGAGTACCAGGCCACGGATGCTGACTTGTTGGCTTTTCGGGACAAGGAAATTACCAAGGGTAGTACGGACTTCTCTCTCAATAGCCGGGGTGCTATTACATTCAAGGGAAGACTTTGTGTCCCAGCCAATGCAGACCTTCGAAGAGAGATCATGGATGAAGCTCACCGTTCAAAGTACACAGTGCATCCTGGGGGTACGAAGATGTACCGGAACCTCAAGAGTCACTTTTGGTGGCGAAACATGAAGAGGGAGGTTGCGGAGTATGTGGCACGGTGTTTGGTGTGCCAACAGGTGAAAGCGGAGCATTTGAGACCGGCGGGTCTTTTGCAGTCTCTCCCTATTCCCGAGTGGAAATGGGAACATATCTCTATGGACTTTATCGTGGGATTGCCGAAGACGGTCAAGAAGACCGATGCTATATGGGTAGTTATTGATAGACTCACGAAGTCCGCTCATTTCTTACCGTACCGGACTACATTCAACTCCAATCAGTTAGCGGCGCTATATATCAAGGAAATAGTCCGATTGCATGGGTGCCAGTAAGTATTGTGTCGGATAGAGACCCAAGATTCACATCTAAGTTTTGGAAAAGCTTTCAGGATGCTATGGGTTCCCGACTAGACTTTAGCACGGCTTTCCACCCACAGACCGACGGGCAAACAGAGAGGGTAAATCAAGTGATAGAAGACATGCTCCGAGCTTGTATGTTAGATTTTAAAGGAAGTTGGGAGGATCACCTACCTTTGGTGGAATTCGCCTACAATAACAGTTATCAAGCAAGCATACAAATGGCACCTTTTGAAGCCTTATATGGAAGAAGTTGTAGATCCCCCTTGTATTGGGATGAGGTTGGAGAAAGAAAGATTTTGGGCCCCGAGTTGATTGAACGAACCGCGGATAGGTTCAAGCTTATACGGGAGAGGTTGAAGACCGCACAGGACAGACAAAAAAGCTATGCCGACAACCGAAGGAGGGATCTTGAATTCTGAGTCGGTGACTTTGTGTTTATCAAGATTTCACCGACCAAGGGTGTTATGCGATTCGGGAAAAGAGGCAAGCTTAGCCCGAGATATGTGGGTCCATTCGAGATCATTACTCGAGTCGGTGAAGTTGCTTACCGTGTTGCTTTGCCCGCTCACATGGCGGCGGTCCACAACGTGTTTCATATCTCCCAGCTTCGGAAGTACATCCCGGATCCTTCTCACGTCATCGAGCTTGATCCGGTTGAGATTCGAGAGGATCTCACTTTGGTTGAGAAGCCGGTTTATATTTTGGATCGAAGAGACCAAGTACTTCGCAACAAGACTATTCCGCTAGTTCTCGTGCAATGGCAGCATCACGCTCGAGAAGAGGCTACATGGGAACGTGAGGCCGAAGTCAAGACGAAGTACCCCGAGTTGTTTGGATGATTTTGTGTATGATTTGTAATTTTGTTTCGAATTGTTATGCTAAGTTGTTTAAATTGTGAAGCAAGCATTGTCCAAATTTCGAGGATGAAATTTTTGTAAGGGGGGGAGAATGTAGCACCCCGAACTTTTTCATCATTAATGAATAGCACCTTCGTAGCTAATTGGCCGTTTTTGTAGTCAAATTAATAAATAAGGGAGAAATCGGAAATTCCGAAACGTCAGAAATGTTCGTTTTCGAAAGACGGATCTAACGCAAGTTGAATCGTCAAAATCCGACGAGTGAGTCAAAAGATATGGTCAAAACAGTCCAGACATACAGAGCACCGATCGCTCGGTCCAGTCAGCGATCGATCGGTCCATAACCGATCGATCGGTAGCTATCGCACGGTCAGAAATTTTGTATGGGGAAATTTTCCAGAGAGTGAGTTTTTGACGGGTCGATCGGTCATAAACACCGATCGCTCGGTAGGTGTAGAGCCCCGGACCTTTTCACAGTTAATACATGACACTCTCATTGTCATTTTTGCCTTTTTAAGAGGTATAATTAATAAATAAAGAAGAAATTGGAAATTTTGAAATTTTAAAAATGTTCCTTTTTGAAGTACGAACACAACGCAAGTTGAATCGTCACAATCGGATGAACGAGTCAAAAGATATGGCCAAAACAGTCTGAACCTGTAGGAAATCGTAGCTCGGAAGGCACTAAGGACGTGCTCTGACGTCGTACTCTGATAACGTAGCACAGACAACGTACTCTGATAACGTATACTATGTGCATCCGTTGTACAGCTCACAACGGGCACGTTGTACAACTCACCACGGGCACGCTGTACATAAGACAACGGACTATTCACAACACCACGAGTTGGCACTATTCACGGACCACGAGTTGACACTATTCACGGACCACGAGTTGACACTATTCACAACACCACGAGTTGGCACTATTCACGGACCACGAGTTGACACTATTCACGGACCACGAGTTGACACTATTCACAACACCACGAGTTGGCGCTATTCACGGACCACGAGTTGACACTATTCATGGACCACGAGTTGACACTATTCACGGACCACGAGTTGACACTATTCACAACACCACGAGTTGGCGCTATTCACGGACCACGAGTTGACACTATTCACGGACCACGAGTTGACACTATTCACAACACCACGAGTTGGCACTATTCACGGACCATGAGTTGGCACTATTCACGGACCACGAGTTGACACTATTCACAGACCACGAGTTGACACTATTCACAACACCACGAGTTGGCACTATTCACGGACCACGAGTTGACACTATTCACAGCACCACGAGTTTGCACTATTCACAACACCACGAGTTGGCACTATTCACGGACCACGAGTTGACACTATTCACAACACCACGAGTTGGCACTATTCACGGACCACGAGTTGACACTATTCATAGCACCACGAGTTGGCACTATTCACAGCACCACGAGTTGGCACTATTCATAGCACTATTCACAGAAATCCCAGTAAGGGTATTACGGTCTTTTGGTCAGTTCACTCTTACCTTAAGAGTTTAACCCGAGCCTTTAGGGCTTCATTCGACACTTAGAGAGTTTAAGAGAATAGGAGAAATGGGAGAAGGCGATTCCAACCTAGGGTTTCCATTTTGGAGAGAAATCAAAGGGTTTTGAAACCCTAGATCAACCTCCAGCCCATTTTTCTTCAAGATCAAGGCACAAACTCGTGAGGAGCATCTCCTCAAACTAGGGCAGCTGCTACACAGTCGTTTTGGAAAGGGGTTTCTTCCTCATTTCTTCAAGGTCGGTACTTTTTACTACCCTCCTAGTTATAGTTCCTCTTCTCCCTCTATTTCTTTTGATTTTCTTTCATTGATACATGTGCTATGAGATGGATGAATGGTGAATGGAGAATGGTAAATGGTGAATGGTGAATGGAGATGGAATGGGCAATTGGATGCCAATGGTTGTGTGTGATGAACAAATGGGGAAGGGCATTGTTCCAATAATGAACATACATGTACGATTTGAGTAAAACCCATCTAGAAAAGCATGTTGTAGGGTAAATCCATAATGAACACACCCTGTTTGATGAAATGCCAAGGTAAATAAAGTGAGCTGAAAATTTGTAAAGGCATGCCTAATAAATTCTGAATATTACTAGGGCCTATGATAGTGTGTTTCTTGCTTTCCCTAAAGGATATGAATATTACATTGCTCAATCTTTGATGCTACATGTGTTGTGAAATTACCCAAATGTCATCTTTAAATTTAAATGCAAGCATGTACACGTTTCCCACGAGCACGGCATGCATTACATGATTTATCGAGGTTTTCAAGAACATGGTTAGAGGTGGGACATATCCTACGATATGTTTTACCTCGCTCTTGGCAAGGACAAGTCAATCATGCATTATCATAAGAAGGGTTTCCCTTCCCTCGCAAGTACATACATATCACAAGAAGGGTTCCCCTTCCCTCGCAAGTACATCTCACAAGGACATCTCACAAGTGAAAGGACATGACATGAGCATTTAGGAAGAAGGGTCTCCCTTCCCTCACAAGTAGTTTACTGTTCCAAGCATGACATGGCACGGCAGGACAAGCATGGGCATTTAGGAAGAAGGGTCTCCCTTCCCTCACAAGTAGTTTACCTTCCCAAGCAAGCATGACATGGCATGACACACATGACACGCATGATACGATAAGATAAGACAAACATGACAAGTTTTCAAGCAAGGAAATGGTATTTTCAGTCAAGTCAAGTGCACGGTGTTTTCAAGAGTTTTATCGGCTTTTATGAATTCAAGCATGATTATATACTCCTTTACTTTATTGTCATGATATGAATTATTCCTGCTTTATATGCTTGAATTGTTTCCTGCTTTATATATACTATCTGTATGCTATGACTGTTGGTTAGTGCTTAGTACCCGCTGAGTATTCCATGCTCAGCCGTACTTCTTATGTCGGTAGGTTCTGAGGGAGCTGCTGCTCCATTTGATGTTTGTGCTCCTGGTCCATGGGTGGAAGAGGAGTACGTTGAGGAGCCTTTGGAGGAACCTCCCATAGAGGGTTATTAGTAGGTGGTGTTAGATTCTGAGTGGATTAGCTGTGGGTGAGATGAGAGTCAGATTTATGTATTTTGGTGGGCATGTCCACACTTTCTTTTGGATTCTTTTTGTATAAACTTGGATTGATTATGTATATACATAGAGGTTTGGTAGACTTCCGCTATACCATGTTAGAGTATGTTTCCGCTGTTTTGCCCTCTCTTGTATATGCTCTGTGGGTTTTGCAGGTTAGTCGTCAAGCAAGTCATGATTAGTTGTCTAAAGTTCACTCTAACTCCTAGGGTGGGTTTTGGGGCGCTACAGTAGGCAACCGATCGATCGGTCATAACCACCGATCGCTCGGTCTTCGCGTTTTTGCAGAAATTCAGTAAGGGCGTTTTCGTCTTTTGGGGGTTAAACTCTTTCTCCTTAAGGCTTGCCCGAGCCTTAGGGCATCATTCACTATACTTAGAGAGATTTGGGAGATAAGAGAGAAGAGAAAAGGGTTTCCTAAACCTAGGTGTCTTTGGGAGAAGAAATCAAAGGGGTGAAGACCCTAGATCGTCCACAAGCACGTTTTCTTCAAGATTTCAACTCAAGCTCTGGTGGGGTGCATTCTCAAAGCTAGGGCAGCCCTCACTCACGTTTTTTGAAAAGGATTTCTTCCCCAACTCAAGCTTCTTTCAAGCAAAGGCTTCATCTTTCAAGTTGGAGCTTCAATCAAGGTCCCTACCAAGGATCAAGCCTTGATTCAAGGTTAGTACACCCTACTAACTTCCCTTAACAATAACCTAGTTTTGCTATGAACTATATGATTTTGCTACTATGTATTTCTCCCTTATGAAATGTATCATATTCACTAAATATAAACAAGGTGAGGAAAATGGTGTGGATGCATGGATGAGAGGTTGATTGAGGCGATGGGATGCCGAATGTATGGTGTATGAATGTGTGGTGTGAAGAATGGAAAATGGAGGATGGGCATTTTACCAATAATGAACATACCTTGATTCTTGGATGGAAAGTAGGCACTAAAAAGAAGAAGATGAACCATTAAGGAACCTTACATGTTATGTGTTTGACAAAATGCCTAAACTAGGAATCAATGACATAAACGAAGAAAATGAAAGTAGACCTTATGCATGTGTTCTTATGAATGATGAACTATTCAAATGCCACATAGATTACTCAAATTCCTATATGGTTATATTGTGGATTGAATTGCTATACACTACTCTTCATGTCATATTGTCATCATGATATTACAAGTGCTACACACACCACACATGCATGCATGAAACCGGGTTTTCCAAGATTGTATTTGTGTAAGAAATGGAAAAAGAACATGACAAGGAGGTTGGTAGCCCAAGGAAGGGTGCTAGTCTCTGGCTCACAAGAGAAATGGAACAAGAACATGACAAGGAGGTTGGTAGCCCAAGGAAGGGTGCTAGCCTCTGGCTCACAAGAGAAATGGAACAAGAACATGACAAGGAGGTTGGTAGCCTAAGGAAGGGTGCTAGCCTCTGGCTTACAAGTATACAAGTCAAGAACAAATCAAGACATGAAATACAAGACAAGACACGACACACATACATGATTTGATCGAGACACGAAAAAGGTTTCCGAGACATGAGTTTTACCGAGGTTTTTGCATTCATACACGCATGTCAAGATATGGCTATGTATCTTATGCTTTCACTATTGCTTTAAATTAATATCTTGTATTGCTCACTGTTGTTATGCTTTCGCTATTGTTATGGTTAGCTAGTAGTTTGTACTCGCTGAGTATTCCATGCTCAGCCGTACTTTTATGTCGGCAGGTACTGTGGATGTCCTCGACCCCGAGCCTTGGGTCGAGGAGGAGTATGTAGAGGAGAGGGAGCCACCTATCCCATGGCAGTCTCAGGAGGATGGGGACTTGGATGTGTGGCCATACCTCGACTACTGTTGAGAGGAGAGGGTTAGAGAGTTTCTTTTGTATTTTGATAGGTGGGCATGTCCACCTTTACTTTGATTGTAATTGGTATATGTGAACTTGGAATACTATTTGGAGTTATAGAAGAAAAGAAAAAGTTGGCTTATGCTTCTGCACTTATGTTTAGTTTCCGCGCTCTGATTATCATTGTATTATATTATGTTTAGCCTCTTGCATTACAGGATGGTTTGACAGGTACACGTAGTCACCTCTAAAGTATCCCTTAACTCCTAGGGGGTATTTTGGGGCGCGACACTCTTGTTCTTTTACTTCTGTGTGTAGGATGGCTTCATTTGGAAACTGATCATGTACAGACACGTAGTCTTGTATTCAACTGTAGGCCAGGTGATCTGCTATCGCCTGCCTCTTGATTTACTTCTGAGTCATGTACGTGATGTCGAATTCAAACAACATCATAAGCCATCGGACAATCCTTCCGGTGGTGGCTGGCTTTTCCAGTAGATATTTCAGCGGGTCCATCTGGGAGATCAGGATTATCGAGTAGGAAAGCAGATAGTGTCGAAGACGCTGAGTTGCCCAGATCAGTGCTAGACAAGATTTCTCAAGAGGGCTGTACCGCTCTTTGTACTCTAGTAAACGCTTACTGATGTAGTAGATGGCTTGCTCTGTTCTGGCCGTCTCGTCATGCTGTACTAGGACGCATCCCATGGAGGTTTCTTGCACTAAGATATAGAGTAGTAGGGGCCGTCTTGGCGTGGGAGACACTAGTACTGGCGGATTGAGAAGATACTGCTTTATTATGTCAAAGGCTTCTTCGTATTCTGTTGTCCAGATTATCGGTGGACTCTTCCAAAGAAGCTTGAAGATCGGCTCGTAAATCAGAGTAAGCTAAGAGATGAATCGACTAATGTACTGAAATCTGCCTAGGAAACCACGGATCTCCTTTTTAGTTTGAGGTGCTGGCATTTCAATGATAGCTCTGGCTTTAGCTGGATCGATCTCAATACATCTTTTGTTGATTATGAAGCCAAGAAGCTTTCCTGATAAGGCCCCAAAGACACATTAAGTCGGATTCAGTCATAGGCCAAACTCTCGGAGTCTATCACAGAGTCTCTTTAAGTCTTCAGGGTGCTGCCTGGCAGTTGGAGATTTAACGATCATGTCATCCACTTAAATCTCAATCAACTTGTGGATCATGTCATGGAACAGTGCCATCATGGCCCTCTGATAGGTTGCCTCTACATTCTTGAGTCTGAAGGGCATGACCTTGTAGCAGAACGTGCCCTGAGGTAATGAAGGAGGTTTTCTCCATATCTTATTCTACCATTCTAATCTGGTTGTATCCATGAATGAGAGTGTCTCATATCCTGTAGTGTTGTCGACCAGGGTATTGATGTGCGGGAGAGGAAAGTTGTCTTTAAGACTGGCCTTGTTCAGGTTCCAGTAGTCGATGCATATCTGGACTTTGCCATCCTTTTTAGGCACCGGCACTATGTTGGCTAATCACTCAGGGTAGTTTGTCACTGCCAGGAAGCCTACGCTGATCTACTTTTCAACCTCCTCTTTGACCTTCTGTGACTATTCGGGCCTCATCCGTCTTAGCCTCTGCTTAACTGGTCTAACATCAGGGTTCAGGAGCAGTCTGTGTACCTCCAATGCTGGGTCCAGGCCAGGCATGTCCACATATGACCAGACAAAGACATCACTATAGCTCTTCAGGAAGCTGATCATGTTTGTTCTCTGCTGTGGGCTCATGGTCGTGCCGATCTTAACTAGTTGGGGATTATCTTCGGATCCCAGGTTTACTGTCTCGGTGTCCTCAATATTCGACTGCAGAAGCCCTTCGCTATGTTCTAGGAGGTCCAAAATCTCCTGAGGCGGTTCCTCATCCTGTTTTGAGTCAGACTCAACTTCTGAAAACTCAAGGAGGGTTTCAGGGGTAGCCTTGTCAGAGGTGATTTCCTAGTAAATCATCAAGCTCAGTTTAGCATGCTTATGTTTTCATGTTTATGTTGGCTTCAGGACACTAAGCCTTCGAGGGGAAGAGTCGGTGTGATTTTATTAGTAGTCGATGCAAATGTTTTTCGAAAAACATGTTTTTGAGTCAAAATTCTAGATTTCATTGATAAAAAGGTGGACTATTTACAAAATGACTTTGACAAAAATAGGCCTATAGATGGCTAACAATTTGGATTTTGCAACGGGAGCAAAGAGAAAGATAGATTAAGAGAAGAAAGAGAATGATGCTTGGATCACAGCTTGTTCGAATCAACCTTCCCTGCACTGCACTTACCCCGGCCTTGAGCGGCCTCGATGGTTAGAGCCTCGGTCCACCAACGGATCAATGGTCGGTGACTGGAGGATGCTTCTGCGCTGTTGGAGAACCTGTTCTGCTAAGTATTCTGTTTCTGCTTCTGTATCTCTGACAGTCAGCTTTTCGAACATTTGAGCGATGCTGAAGACTTACGGTTTGGGAATCCCTGAAGATTCAGTGCCAGGTTGAGGGTAAGGGATGTTAGCAACGGGTGCAAGGGAGATTTCTGGATCGGTTTCAAAGATTCCCATGGGGAAGGTTATAGAGATATGGGGTCGAGATTAAGGTTTTACCGATTGTTTGCTCTTTCTGGTCAGCTTGGAGAGATAGTCCTCGTACTTCGGCTTGTATCCTAGCCCGAATGGAGAAGTGTAGCGAGCAGACACATATCTCTTTTTCATGCCTTGGTTCCTGGCCCCGAGACCTTGTCCTGACTGATAATTCATTTTAGCCATCATCCTGACAAATGGCAGTATAGCTTGCTGGCTCTACTATTCTACCTGGGCAATAGAACTAACATGTTCAAATTGAAATGACATGAGGGTTGTGCCCTACCCGAGCTCTTGAATGTCCCCGAAAGAACTTGCCAACTCCTCAAACAAAATGATGACTAGGTGGTCATCCTGGATAAATTTGATCCTCTGATGCAAGGAAGAGGGGATGGCTCCGGCTGAGTGAATCCATGGCCTTCCCAGGAGTAAGGTGAACGAGACTGACACATTCACAACTTGGAAGTTTATCACAAACTGAGCTAGTCCAACCCTGAGGGTTAGGTCAATATCTCTCAGGTTCTACCTGATAGAGTTATCAAAAGCCCTGATTATCATAGGCCTTTTCTTAACTTGACTGGTGTTTAAGCCCAGGATTTACAGCGTAGACAGGGTGCAAACATTTAAACTGGAGCCATTGTCAATGAGTACTGAGGATAAGGTCTTGTCCATGCACTTAATGGTGATATCAAGAGCCTGGGTATATCCCTATCTCCGTCAGATATTTCTTCTTCAGTGAAGGAGATGATTCATGATTCAAGCACTTGCCCCACCATCTGCCCCAGTTTTTCAAGCGAGATGTCTGGTGTTGTATGGGTATTGTTGAATACCCGGAGGAGTTGGTTTCTGTGATGTTCAGATGTCAAGAGAAGACCCAGGATAGATATATGTGCCTGAGTTTTGCCCAACTGCTGGATGATATTGAATTCTTCCCCTTTCTCCAATATTTTTAGCTGAAGAGCTGAGTCTACTATCTCTTTCTCTGGGTCTATCACCCCTGCCTTTTCTTTTGTCTTGTCCTTTACTGACTCAACTGTCGGAGGTTGGTATACCCAGTCGGATCGGGTAAAGTTGGCTATGTACTCGCTTTCCAAGATGAGAGAGTGAGGGGCAAGTACATGGTTAAGGCTGAAAGGCTCAGAAGGGATGTAAGGGATCTTGACTAGGACAAAAGATGTCGAGGCTTGAGCTGAGGCTATGGGCCAATTGGCGGGATAGGGAATTGTGTAGATGATTTGCTCTTTGTCAGGTTCAAGAGCGGGTAGCTGCACTGGGCCATGGACGGCTTGGATATTTGACTGAGGGAGAGGGATTATGACTGGAGGTCGGTATGAAGGCCTAATGATGCCGTCATCAACTGCGGGTGTGCCAGGTCTCGGATGCCCTGCCCCGGGCTCTTCCTACTCAGTGAAATTGAATTGGTTGTTATGTGGGGCAGTGGCACCTGATTGATGCTGGTATTGCCAGGAGCCAGCTCAACTTTACCCATTTTTAGAAGATCCTAGATGACACACTTGAAGCCAATGCAATAGTCTGTAGCATGGCTTGTGCCTCTATGGAAGGTACAGTGATGATCAGCGTTGTAGTTTTTGCTTTGTTTTCAGGTGGAAGGAGAGAGATAGGGCCTCTCAATTCGAGGAGACCCTGCTTGGTCAGAAAGTCAAGGAGTTTACTAAGGGTGTAAGGGAGAGGAGTAAAGTTTCTGGGGGTAGGGTTACCCATAGTTTTGTCTTGTTGGTCGGGTGTTCCCTGGTGCTTGTTATTGCTGAGCAACCAGAGCCAGTAGTCTGATCGGTGCTGCGGAAGCCACCAAGTTGACCCTCTTTTCTTTTCTGATCGCAGGGACCATTGCTTTTTTTGGTAGAAGCTACTGTTGTTCTAAGAGGATCGGCCCAAGACTGGAATGGATGACAACACTTTGAATTGTTGTTTCAATGCGCGCACCTGTTTTAACAATTACGTCAAAGTCTACGACCGGTAGAGTGACCATTAGGGTTGAGTAAGGCTGCTTTAGAGTGCCCATGAATATGTGTGCTAGCTCTTTCTTAGGGATAGGGGTAGAGACTTTTGCTACCATTGCCCTCCAGCGGGAGGCGTACTCCAAGAATGTCTCGTTTTTGCGCTGGCTCATTTGTTCCAGTTAACTTCGCTAAAGCCAAAGCTCTTGATTGAAGGAGTACTGCTCTACAAATATGTCTATGGCATCCTGCCAGGTCTTGACTTTCTGCTTGATGACTAACATCCACCAAGTAAATGCTACTCCCTTCAAACTGTTCTAGAAGTACTGGATCATCAAAGGCTGGTTCTTGTTGTATAGGAGCATGTCCCCCAAGTATATTTGCAGATGTTGTCTAGGATAGCCTGAGTCATCATACTTGTCAAAGTCAGGGACCTTAAACCCTAGGGGTACTGCATCCCTGGATGAGAATGTCAGATCCTCCAATGATAGAGCGGGGTTGGCAGATGCCCCTCTCATCCTTCTCATCTCCTCCTTCATTTCCTTAATCTCCCCGTGCTGATCCTTGAGGGATGGTGTAGGGTCTGATGATGATGGCCAGTCCTGGTGGACATGGGAGGCCCTGGATTGTTCATCATATTGTTCAAATTCTGCTTCTCATCTGCCAGCTGCGGGTCCAGGATTAGGGATTCTGATGGGAATAGGTCCTGATTCAAGGATAGACTATTCAGCGGGTTCTTTGGTCAGGATCCGGTTAGAAGGTTCATCGGCTCGGGCACCAATAAGAATATTCATGGATTCCAAAACTCGATCTAGCCAGTTCATTGATCCTTTGTTGATGGTTCGATGGTTCTGTCATTGCTTCTGAGATGCTCTTAGATGGAGACCAATAAGGTACTAGCTCTATGACTGGTATCTCCACTAGGATTGCTTCTATGATGTCTGTGAGAATCGCAGTCATAGAATGAGTCATGGGTCAGCTCATGCAAACTGAAAAAGATGCAACGTCTAACCATGAATATGCATGAAGACAGGAGAGATGATGCCAGAAAATATTTTTCATTGATGCATGCTAAATGAGTACAGGACTTGTGACTCAATCATAGGCAGACCCGACAGGGATCGCAAAGTCAAGCGGCTGGGGCACCCCGTCCAGGTCCATGATCTACTGCTGGAGGGATGTGACCTCAACCTCCATATTAGCAAGGGACTCTGTAGCATTGAACATCTGATCTCCGAACTATTGGATACGGTAGGTCATCTCTGCCTTCGCACTTCAAGCTGCTCCTGATAGAAGTACAACTAGGCCCTGAGGACGGATGTCTCTTTGGCATCGCCTTTCTGCTTCTTCTGGTATATGCAGATTATCTGTCCAAGGTGCTTGATCTGTTCTTGCCTGGCCTGGAGTTCGTGGTCCTGCTCTGCTTCCTGTAGCCTGAATGCTTGTAGGGCTTTCTGAAGCCACTTTTCTTTCAACTGGATTTGGAGCTATCTCTCCAAGAAGATGTCTGTTTAGGGAAGTATCTTTTCAGCTAAGGGTATGATTCACCATGATGGAGCTGAGACTAGTGTGGGTAGTTCCCTGGGTGTAGGCATGGGGATGGAATGTTAGGATTTCTCGCCCAAAGTCGGTATGCTGCATCTGTAGATGGTCATGTTGTGACCACAAAGTCTAGCCACTGATCTTGTCTGGAGCTTCTCCAACTAGACTAGAATCGGCCAGTGAGGCGCTCGAAGTGCACTGTTAAGTCGGCAAAATCATTTCCCTACAAGTCTATGACTAGGATGCGTTAAGGGAACCTGAACTGGCGGAGGACTCTAAGTGGTATATAGGCTACAAAGCCTGTAAGACTGGCAAGGATCATGCACTGTCTCCCTAAGATGACGACGCGAGGTAGTCTCAGCATGACTAGTCATTCGCACTACCACACAATATTCTTCTCTGTCAAGTCTTGGAGAAGTTGGTGGAGCTCTCCGACATTTGTGGTTACAACCGAACCTTGATCTTGAGAAATCTTCCGGGGTATGTTGTATGCTTCATGAAGGTCAGTCAGTATAAATATGATCGTCGGCAGGTGTGCTACCAATCAGAGGTGTAAGAGCGGTGTGTTGACATAGAAGATGCCCTTTAGGCAGCCTACTGCATGATTGAGAGCCCTGAGAAGCTCTACAAGGATGACTGGTATGATGGTTTCGAAACCGTAGGTGTCTCGGTAACTCCAACTAGTACAGACTCGACAAGTGTACGACATCTTGGGAACAACAACTTAGACACAGCTATCAGTGTAAAGGTGTTGAGACCAGGGAGTTCTGTTGCGACACGGTCAGGGTTCCACTTGGAGCGGTACAGCTTCTCCAAAGGCTGTATAAATATCCTATCGAGAGTGCCATTAGGACCGGGCTGCAAGTAGGCAGGCTTGAGATGCAAGAACCTTGATATGTCAGCCTGGTAATATGTCTTGTAGCACGGTACTATGGCATCGCCGTTCATGTTTAACCTCAGTATGCGCTGAATTTCTTCCAAAGTTGGATATAGTTCGTTCTTACCTAAACGAAAGACCATGTACGAGGGTTCCAACATTGGATTGCAGCATTTAAGAGGCATGGATCTGGGTTAACCATGGATAGGTCTAGGACAGATCCCAATTTGTAATGTTGGACCCAAGCCAAACGCTGACCGGAAGTAAGGACCTCTACTGCTTTCTTGAGGCTCCGATCACATGCCCCCTGAAAAGTCAAATGCACGAACCACGAGGGTTGACCAGTTGTCATCACGATCCCTGAAGGATTTGCCGTCTACCTAAACAAGGACAGACTCGATGTGAGTGTGCTGTGAAATGCAGATGAAAATGCAAAAGATGATACAAATTTTTTAATATTTTGATTGGGTGTGACAAGGCACATGTGAGCCGATAGGGCAGTCGGATAGAGTTTCGATATGCTTTACCCGGATTGTTGGAAACCGGGGGCCTATCAGATCAAAGCTAAGGTAGGTCTTTGGGAAGACCTATCTGCTTGGGGTTTAAACCGCACATGCTATATCAGGACACGTGATCGGATGTGTTTTATTACAAGTACAAGTTTGGCTCATTACATGCTCCTGGGTGGGTGTTTACTCAGGTAAAGTGGTCGGATAGCCAACCATGGTTGGGGACAGGTATAGGGTGTAAGCAGGATAGGGTTAGGAGACCTTTCTGGATGGACTACTTGTAGACTATACCCTAACCTAAGCTATATGTATGAATGTTGGTGTATGCAAGTGTGTTCTTAAAGATGAGGGGTCACTTAACACCGTATATGCTACTCCTGGGTATCGAACATACTTGAAAATGGATGATTGATGTAAGCGGGAGCGTCTAGAATCATTTCCTGAGGGTCATCACCCATCAGGCGTAATTCCACAAACCTCCAAGACGTTTAAGCCACTGACACTGAGGATCATCATCCAGTAGCCATTAGCGTAATAAGCATGTCTACTAGGTATCGAGTTGATTACACTACTATGGAATGAATGAGATGCACAGTACACAAATCACCAAAGAGATGTAAAATGATTAGTCTTAGTTTAAATACTAAGGCATTTGATTAATTTGAGATTTATTTGGCTTAAACTTAGGTTCCGATTTGAACCTTAAGTAGTTCCCCAACAGAGTCACCAAAGCTGTGAGCGTAGAAATTTTTTACTCACGGGATTAAAATCGCCACCTATTCATTCAGAAGGGATAAGTCCCCAAAGATGTTGAATAAGGCCTTTGGTCTCTGATTAGAGATCAGAGTAAGAGGTTCAGTTAAGTTCGGGGAAGGGGTTAGGTACCCTGACACTTCCACTTTTAAGTGGTTCCCAACTTGCTAGGTTTTAGCCAAATTAATTTTGATTGTTAATCAAATGCCAAAATGTTTAAGTTAATACTAACCGTAAGAAAGAAAAGCTAACTAGGATCGAATTCGGGTTGGATTGCATATGTACTCACATTGGGGTGAGATTAGACCGAGCGTAGTTCTAGGACATGAGCCCGTGCTAAGGCTAGGGGTTGCATGTATGTGCAACAAGGGTGGCTAATGGGCCTAATCCGGTGATTTGGGTTTTGCTTGACTGAGGTTGGTCAATGTGCATGGTATGGGTCCAGTAGGCCAAGGGGTAGTCCGGTAGACTAAGGTTTGGGCCCGGTAGGCCAAGGACGAAGCTCGAAGGCTAAGGGGTGTGTTAACCCAGGGTTAGGATTGCTAACCGGGGTTAAAAAGATGGTTAACCATGGTTAGGGGTGCTAACCATACTTAAAGAGTCCAGAAGTCCATTTTTTGGTCTCTTTGTATTTTTTCAGATTTTTTGTAGGGTTAAGAGCTACTTAACCATAGTTAAAAGTTAATCGAGGGTCATCTTAACCATGGTTAAAGGTTCAAGTAGGTCAAAATGTACCCAAAAGGTATGGCAGGGCCTAAAATAGCCTCCTACCAGGTTTGGGCCCTGTACAAAGCCCACATATCAAAAATTGAAGAATTGAGGTAATCGGATTACCTCCATTACAGTAAACTTCTAACCACAATTTTCACTGAGATAACTAGGGTTAGGTACTGAACCAGGGGAAATAAAAGCATGAGAGAATAGCCTGGAGTCCTAAGAATCCAATGGGCCGAGAGTGGCCCCCAGGGTAGGTCAGGTGTGGGCCCCACAGGGACCTAAATTTAGCAAAAATAGTACACTGTGCTGTCAGTAAAGTGATTACCGACAGCTTGCTTGTTCCACTTTGAAAAGGCTAACTACCCTAGTTAAGGATCGAGTTAGGAGGTGAAATTTTGCAGAGACGTAGCTGAAGTCCAGGGGAGTCCATTGGGCCTAGTGTGGGCCCCAGGGAATGAGTGATGTGGGCCCCATATGGGCCCAAAGTCATTGCTAAAAAAGTTCCATATTGTCGGTAATGTAATTACCGACAGGCAGCTAACTCGACTTGGGAGGCCTATTAACCAGGGTTAGGCCTCCAGTTAGGGTCTGATTTTTGGTAGAAGGGTAGCTAAGGTCCAGAAAAACTTGACCATGGCCTTGGAATTGTCTAGGGCCTTAACTAACTAGGGTTAAAAGGCCAATTATAGCAAACATCAAAATTGGCGGTAGATATTCTACTGCCATTTGGTTAAAAAACAAAATTTCCCCACTAGGGGCTTCACTAGTAAGGGCCCAGGGGTCCCCTCATGGACTGAGGGACCCCCAGACCCTGAAAGGGGGTAGCCATGCACAGTGGAGGGGTCTTGAACCCATGGTCAGGCCTCTAGGGGGTTCTCTATGCCTATAGTGAAGGCGGGAGACCCCTATCTGCTACGAAGTAAAACAAGTACAAACAAGGAAAATATGGACCCCTGGAGTAGGACCAGGGGTCCTTACACTGAGCTTCAACAGAAAAATAGAGGGGAGGAGGGCTCTACCCTCTGTAGACTTTTCACAGTGGTTGCAAGCGATGACCCGTGGTGGTGGCTGATGCAGAAGCTTTGGAGAGTATGTGGCAACTCCGGGAAGGATTTGAATACTTGCCTAAGGCTAAGGCAGGTGTTGGAAGGGTAGAGACATTTTAGGTGGAGCTCGAACAGGGGTTGGAGGTTAAAAAGGGGAGTGAGTTTAAACTGGGGATAGTGGAGCTTATATAGAGGATGGAGGAGACCTCAGGGAAGTTCAGGCATTTTTGAAGGCGTGGGGGACCAATGCGAGCAGCCTCAAGGTGCCCAGGTGGGTGTTGATACGCAGGTCTGCAAATGTCCAAAGTGGCGGTAATTGGATTACCGCCACTTTCAAAGCAGTTAAGTTTCAGAGTGTCGATAATCCTATTATAGACACCCTTTGATTTTGCTGAAAAAGGCCATGCCCTCGCACGCTTGGGCCGAAAGGGGGATAAGCTTGCCATTCAGGGTATTTTTCTGCCTATTTTTTGAACTCTAAAGGTGTGGGCCCCACCCAAGTGGACCCCTAAGGGTTATGGGCCCAAGTTTGGGCCCACAAAGGCCTAGGCTTGCTGTTTTTGGGGTTTTGGACTAGCTTGATGGACCTTAAGCCCGTGTGGCTTTGCCTTAAGTTTTGGCTAAAGCTTAGGGTAGGGCTAGGTCTAGGGCTCACCTAGGGTTAGTCCTAGGGTTTAGCTAGGGCTAGCCTAGGGTTTAAGGGTTTTAGATGAAATGGGCCTTGAACCCGGATGGTTTAGATTCTAGGGTTTGCCAATGGGTTTAGGGTATAGAGTATACCTAAGGTTTGTATAGGGTTCAACTGGGGACTCCCCAGGGGGTTAACTATGGTTATGGGAGGTTAACCATGGTTAAACAAGGTTTAAAAATTGGGTGCTTACAATTATAATCATATTATAATCTCATAATGGGTTCACAAAAATCATACGACCTTATTTAATTACAACAGGGGAATTAAATAAAGCCCTACTACAATTTGCTATCTCGCAATGGTTGTCCAAGCATCTCCTTCGGTTGATTTAGTCCACCATAAATCAGCAACCCTATTCTAAAAATAAGAAAAAGGGGTGGGGAGGGGAAAGAGAAGGAGGTATGATTTATGGAACTCATCCAACACATAAAATAATAATTATTTATCATGATAAATATAATACATATTATTTATGCTAGCCCGGGACTCTCAGGTTAAGGACAATCTGTCAAATGGAGTACCTTAAATATAAAGACAATATATTTCTAAGGGTATACACTGAGCGATTCAGTTGCAATATAAGTACTACTTACTTATATCCACATCTTAGTTAAGAGACCCTTCTCTCAGTGATTGAGATTCATCACTCCATCATATGGAACTAACAATGTGTAAGTTAATAGGAATACATTGTCTAGATGTATCCTGAATAACTTAGAAAAATTTTAGGTTTACAAGGAACCGGAAAACCATATCTCCTTAGCAATTAGTTAATAACTAATTGGATGGTTTTCCTACAATGTTACCTAAGGGACAAAGTAGTCTCATCCAATGAGATACTTTTAATGTGTTAGCCAATGTAGAAGACAATATATGAATGTAAAATATGCTTTTATTGATTAAGTAAACTAATACAATTTTGGAATGGCTTTCGTGGGCTTATATGTCGAACATTAGGGCCTAAAACCTTGGCTTGGGCCCATGGGGCCCAAAAATTCAAAAGACCAACCACCTTACCATAGGCGTGCATGGGCCAGGCCCTGTTTATTGAAATCCAGTATTGGCGGTAGATCATCTACCGCCATTACCTGTATCTTCAGTTTGATAGCCTGCACTCCTCCCTGCACACTCCACCATCCATGTCAAGCCTCCTACTCGACGTCCACAGGGTCCATACACCCTCCAACCCTTTTCCTTAATCCCTATGGTGTCCTCAAGAG
Organism: Tetracentron sinense; assembly: GCA_015143295.1. Classification (NCBI taxonomy): domain Eukaryota; kingdom Viridiplantae; phylum Streptophyta; class Magnoliopsida; order Trochodendrales; family Trochodendraceae; genus Tetracentron; species Tetracentron sinense. Next base: position 17,988,641 of record CM026554.1, read on the forward strand.
CTTCTTTATAAAAACCAGTCTTACACAACCATAAACCCCACTACAAAAACCTCCATTCCAAATCCATGTTGCATTATCAAGGCCTAAGCCCTTTGCCTAATACCTGAGAACACTCTCGGGACCTTTTGGATCCTCCAGGGATCGTACCCCAGCTACCACCGCAGCACCACCATAGTGTGCACCACCGCTGTCAGCAACCTCCACCAACTCGTGGGTATATCCACTTCCTTGTTAGCTCTAGACCAAACTCATACCTCTGGGGGTCCCTCACTCCATGAGGGAACCCCTAGGATCACGAGTGCACAGCCCTTGAGGGCACAAACTTGGTTCTAAGCAAATCCAGGAATGGCGGTAAACTCAGTACCGCCATTCCTGGCACTTCATTTTATAGCGTGCTTGGACTCTTGTAGGTGGGCCCTAGTCTATTTCCATGGCCTTGACTAGGCTCCTCAGACTTCCCTGAGCCTAACCTGGTCCTTCCAAGTTCATGCCATTGTGTTAACCATGGTTAAAAACAAAAAAATAGAAACTGTCAATAATGATGGTAGTTATTCTACCGTCATTATGAATAATCAAGCAGGGAGACTTTAGCCCACTGTGGGGACCACTCCACCCCCCAGGACCCACATCTGGCCCAGGGTCTTCCCTGAACTCCCCTCTTCAAGCTCATGGGTTCAGAACCCTTTGGCTATACCATTAGCTCAATCCTTAAGCTCGCAAGGACCCCTTAGAATCATTTCTTTAATGGCGGTAATCTTATTACCGCCATTATTGATTTTCATATCTTTGGGTTTTTTGCAAGGGCCCAGGCTTGTTAGAAGGCCACTAAGCACTGCCTACCCTTGAACCCATCTCAGACCTTCCCAGTCTTAACGATGGGTTAACCCAATCCTGGTTAAACTTTAACCATGGTTAGCTAATCTAACCGTGAGAGAAAAATCCTAGGAATTCCCAAAAATTCTCAAATAATCAAAAATTACAGAAAATGATTAAGGCTGGACTCGACTGCATTCTTAACAATGGTAAAATGAGCTTAGCCATGGTTAACACTTCCCTTGACCATGGTTAAGCCCATTTAAATTTAGAAAAATCCCTAAAAATACTAAAAGGACCATAAAACTGATCTTGGACCTTGCTAACTCATGGGTAGCACCCCTAACTATGGTTAGACCAATCTTAGCCCGATTAGCAACCCTAACCTCGGTTAAATCCAACTTTGGCCTACTGGGCCTAAAATCCAATCTATTAGACTTACCCCTTGACTTACCGGGCTTGACCTTACTTCCTTTTATTGTGGTTAGCAACCCTAAATCACGGTTAGTTTGACCTAGCCCCGGTTAGCAACCCTAACCTTGGTCAAACTCTACCTTAGCCTACCGGGCTTCTCTTTCGGCCTATCAGGCCCAAACCCTAGTCTACTAGACTAACCCTAAGCCTACCGGACTTGAACCATGCACTTGACCAATCTCGGTCAACCAAACCCTACTCTACCGGACTAGTCTAGTTAGCCACCCTTGGTGCACACACACACACACCCTAGTCTTGGCATGGGCTCACGTGCCAAAACTATGCTCGGTCTGATCTCACCCTTGTGACTACATAGGCAACCCAACTCGGGTTCGACCCTAGTTAGCTTTTCTTTCTTGGATTAGTACTATCTTAAATACTCAGGCATTTTAATAAATTTTGACTTTAAATTGGCTTACACCTATGGAGTAGGGAACCATTGTAAAATGGAAGCCTCGGGGTGCTTAACACATTCCCTGGACTTAATCGAACCACTTACCCTGATCTCAATCGTAGACCAAGACCTTATCCAACTCCTAGGGACTTATCCCTTCTACATAAATAGGTGGCGACTCTAAATCAACCTTCACTCTAATAAGGGTATACAACCAACCAGATGAGGTGGGTACCAAAAACCCATGCTCACAAAGGGTAGGGGAAGAAAAAAGGTGGGAGAGAGAGAGAGGGAGACCCTTGTGAATGTTCCACTATGGGGGAGTCCTTTTATAGACTCCTCTTTAGCTATTTTATAGCCTAAGTAAATAACCTCTTTCTAATTCTAATCCAATTAGAATTCCATTAATTGATTCCTTAAAGATAAGTCCTAATCCAATTAGGATTAATCATAATTAGAAACTAACCTTATCCATTAATAAGAAACTAATCTTATCCTTATCCATTAGGATAATTAATTAGTAACAAACTAATCTTATCCTTATCTTATAAGAAAACATTAATTAGCAACCAAGTAATCTTATCCCTAACTATTAAGAGATAAACATTACTAACCAACTAATTTGATAAGGTCAACTAACTAATTAGTTAGGGTCAACCTTGAAGTGGGCGTCCCATCCTAGGTGGGCCCCACTATCTCACGCCCCTTTGAGAGTTCTAAACTCTATGATGTCACCATTTGATCTTTATCAAAATCCCATATGGTTCCTATCCATTTGGTTAATCACATCTTATGTGATTTTACCTATAAGAGCTTCACTATACCATATAGTGAATTACATGGAGAAATTAATTAATTTAATTCTAAATTAAATTAAAAGCCTTGAGAAGGTCGTGTGGGATCTAAAGGGATCTCCTATTTCCGGTTGCGGGACCAAGTGTTTCATCACCTTTAAAGTGTAGCCTTTTTGCTAGGAAACACTTTCCAATAATTCATTTAGGATCATAGAATGCTATCTAAGTCCTTGGACTTCCACTAATCATAATAATGTCCATTAACACATTGTGATTCACCTCCAGAAATTAGAGAATTGTTTGTAAGTACTATCTCACAATATATTTACAAATAAATCCTTCCACAATCCGATATCACATATAAGCTTCCGGGATTGGAACAAGTCCATTGTCTAGTACCTAGCTTATGAATAGAACTCTTTCTCATGAATACTTTTTCATTGAACTGAACTTCCAAAACACTTTCGAAGAAATATTAGAAAAGAACTGACATATACTTATACTTTTTTATATTGAAAATATCAACTTCGATAAAGACCATTTTATCAAAAAGCACTAGTACTAGATTTTGAGTTCAGTTCAACAAGTATCATCTTGATATCATTATCTCCAATTAAAGAGTAGTGGATTCCTTATTTAGTGTTTACTATCACAACCCAAAATACCCCCTGCGAGTTAGGGATACTTTGGCTTGTGACGTGCCATATCCGATACCAAACCATCCTGTAATAATATTCAAGGTATGACATAATAGAATCATAAATAGTGCGGAATTTTAAATCAAAGTACGGAAGCGTAACCCAAAAATCTATTTTTTATATATATCATTTGTATTTCAAGTTTGTACATACATAACAAAAGTAAAGGTGGACATCCCCACCTATAAAAATACAAAGAGAAACCTCACAGTCTCTCCACTCAGTAGTAATCTAGATAAGGCCACCTATCTAGGTCTCTGTCCTCCTGTGACTGCATCCGGATAGGCAAATCCCTTTCTTCATCGTACTCTTCTTCAACCATGGCTCCGGGTTAGGGATGTCGAACTGACTTGCCGACATAACATGTACGGCTGAGCATGGAATACTCAGCGAGCCAAAACTACTAGCTAACAGTGTTATCATAATTGTAATATTACATACAAGTGCATAAGGAAATACTAATCACAATTTCATGCTTAAAAAACTTTGTCATGGAAAATCTTTCATAAAACTTGTTCTTTTCATGGAAAACAAACCGTCTTATGCATGCTTATGAATTCTTATGAATGCTGATGAGCCTCATGTTTTCTTATGAGTTCTTGTGAGCTTTCGAGTTCTTATAGCCTTTCTTGTGAGCTTACGAGTTCTTATGAGCTTCTTGTGAGCTTGCGAGTCCTTGTGAGCTTTTTGTGAGCTTGCGAGTCCTTGTGAGATTTTTGTGAGCTTATTCTTGTGAGCTTATAATCCTTGGAGACATATGCAAGATCTTAGACTTATGCAATTCTTACGAGTTCTTGGAAGCCTTGCGAGACTTACGATCTTTAGAGTTTATGCAAGATCATGGAATTGATCCTTGTGAGCATGAAGTAACCAATCTTAGAATACCAACCCAAAGTTTGGCTTTGTCAATGTTTATGCTTTTTTCTTATGAATTGCCTTGGAAAAACATTATTTATGATTCTTGAAATACATGCTTATGCAAAAACCTCGGTCATACAAAACTTATCGTGCGTGGAGTGCTTGTGAGCATCATCATGTATATACATATTGAAGCCTTAGCCTTAAACAATTCATATGATCTCATGCAAGACATGTTAGCATCATGGATACTTAGGAATCCTAAAACGTAGAGCATTTCCATTCATTTCATCAAATCATCAAGATCATGTCTTCTAACCCTATTTCACCACACCATACATAGCATCATGATTTATTTAGAGATATTAACATTCACTTGCAATTATAGCCATATTAACCCTCTTATTGAAAAAAACCCCTAAATCATACATTTCTTATTACTCATTTGATCATAATCTAGTTTACTCCAAATCATACTTTTGTTATTTACATCATAGTAAAACTAAATCACCTATTAAATCATCTTTTCCCATCTTTGTATGATAACAAAGCTAGATAGTAGGATTACTTACCTTTTGATTAATGCTTATGTTGAAGAAAAACCCTTTGAGTAGGATCCCAAACTTGATTGAGGAACCACCACCTTGATTTGTGCTCCTCTTGATCTTAAATCCAAAACTTCTTTGAAAACCCCCCAAATCTTCTCCCTCTTCTTCTAAGAACTATCTTTAGGTTTAAGGCAAACCAAAACCCCCCAAAATGATCTCCTATTTATAGGCCAAGTAGTGAAAACCCCAAAATCACACACCAAAAAAGTTGATTCGCGTGCCTACGATCGTTTGTAGGCTTCCTACGATTGATCGTAGGTTGGCCAGTGCATTTACCCAATTTTTGGAACTTTACGATCGATCGTAGCAACTCTAAGATCGTTCGTAGGGTCCCTACGAACGTTCGTACCTGTGGTAGAAAGTTTCCAGATTTTTGCACTTTTATATTTCATGCATAACTTTTGACTCCCTTATTGGATTTTGACGATTCAACTTGCGTTGGACTTGTCTATCCAAGGAGAAACATTTTTTGTCTAATGTACAATTCCTAATTTTGAGTTTTTAATTGCCTAAATAAGCTGTAAAGCCAACTGGTCTAGAAATGGATTTCTGTAACCCATATTTGCAGCAGATCCGACTTCGGGAATCAAACTTTTGACTCAACTCTAACTCAAAATCTGGAAGAATGATAAACATGAACCTCGAAGAGGGTTTTAATACCTTTCAAAAAATTCAAGAATGACTCAATTCCGATAAGTGGTGACAAAACTAAAGCTATTCAAAGTTTAGGGTATGTTAATGCATAACTCTTGTTGATACTTATGAGTAATCTATACTCTTACTTCCTTCATCCCAAACACCCATATACTTAACAAAAGTTTTCTTTAAGCTTTAATATATGTTATCAAACATCATAATCCCAATATACCAAAATCAAGGTTCTCATTAGCTTGATAACCATTCAAGACCTTATAATAGGCTCTAAGCCTTAGACACTATTCACAACCATATCATCAAGATCCAGGGTTTTACATTTACACACTTCTCCAAACATTGTGTACATGACCCAATATACCCGGAGTTAGCCCTGTGAATTGGACATTGCCGATTGGCACATCAAAGCCATATAGATAGATGTTTAAGAAGATATTAACCTCTCAGGTATAAGGACAATTTGTCGAATGGATTTAACCGTAATACATTTTGACAGTATATTCCATAGGGTATCCACTTAGTGACCCCGTTCAGTATTATGTACTTACTACATATACTCACATGTTAGTCAAGAGTCAACACTCCTTATGAATGAGATTCATCACACTATCTTATAGAACTATACATGTGCAAGCCATGATGAAGTACGGTGCCCAACCGATACTCTAGAGGCTTCGAACAATATTAGGTTTACAAGAAACTGGAAAATCATATCTCCTCGCAACCTTTGCATGATTTTCCTACAATGTTACCTATGAAACTTTATGTCATCATCAAATGAGACAGTAATTATTATAAATACTCTTTATAGTTGGTTGTGTGAATACGATGCTTCTTTAATCAACATAGAAAAATATTTTATTAGCTTTCGAGGGCACATATGTCCAACACTAACCTGCGTAAAATGTTGTTTGTTGTACCTCTTTGGTTAGGTCTGGAGAGGCGGTATCTATTAAAATTTGGGGTTCCTCCATGACTGATAACCGGGAGAGTTAAGATAGCATTGGGCCTATGGGCCCAAGGTTGTTTCAAGTCTTCAGACTCATGATTGTATTGAGTTTACAAATTGAAGAGCATTACCTTGAGGCGGAATTGACTTTCGTATGGGCAGGTACGCACCCAACAAAGGCAGTGATGATAATAGATGGTGGTGTTGTTCATTCTCTACGACTGATAGTCGGGAGTGGGTGGAATAATATCCAAGGATACTCTTTGATGAGGTACGTGACTGATAGTGGGTGGAATGATATCCATGGATTCTCTTTGACTTTTTACATGACTGGTCGTTGGGAGTGAGTGGAGTGTTATCCATAGATCCTCTTTGACTAGGTCAGGAGAACTGAATGTTGGCTTGAGGAGTGAGGACCTTTGTACTTCGGTGTGTTCCAACAATACTCTGAGGGAGGTATATCCCAAGACAGGTTGAGAAATGAGAATCATTGTACTTAGGTATGTCCCAATAGAGCTGGTCAAAAGAACTGAATGTTCGCTTGAGGGGTGGGGACCTCTATACGTCGGTGTGTTCTAAAAATACTTTGAGGGAGTTACGTCCGAAGAGAGGTGAGGAATGAGAATCGTTGTACTTAGGTATGTCCCAATAGAGCTGGTCAAGAGATTTAAATATTGGCTTGAGGGGTGGGGACCTCTATACTTCAGTGTGTTCCAACAATACTTTGAGGGAGGTATGTTTTTAGACAGGTTGAGGAATGAGAATCGTTGTACTTAGGTATGTCCCAATAGAGCTGGTCAAGAAAACTGAATGTTGGCTTGAGGGGTGGGGACCTCTATACTTCGGTGTGTTCCAACAATACTTTGAGGAAGGTATGTCCAAAGACAAGTTGACGAATGAGACTCGTTGTACTTAGGTATGTCCCAATAAAGCTGGTTTGAAGAAATGAATGTTGACTTGAGGGGTGGTGACCTCTGTACTTTGGTGTGTTCCAACAATACTTTAAGGGAGGTACGTCCCAAGACAGGTTGAGCAATGAGAATCATTGTACTTAGGTGTGTCCTAATAGAGTTGGTATGAATAAATAAATATTGGATTGAGGGGTAGGGACCTCTATACTTCGGTGTGTTCCAACAAGACTTTGAAAGATATGTTGAGGAATGAGAACCACTGTACTTAAGTATGTCCCAAGACGGGTTGATGAATGGGGATCGCGGTACTTAGGTATGTCTCAATAGGGTCAGGTTGAGGGTGACGAATACCCTAATAGGGTGGTGATATTTGTACCCAGGTATGTCTCGTGGGGATGGCGACCTTTGTACTCAAGTATGCCCTGATTATAAAGATTGAATATGATGTTGTATTATAAAGGATGGTGACCTATTTACTTTGGTATGTTCCCACAATACTTTGAGGGGTGAGGACCTCTGTACTTTGGTTTGTTCGAACAAGACTTTGAAAGATAAGTTGAGGAATAGGAATCAGTGTACTTAGGTATATCCCAAGACAGGTTGAGGAATGGAGATCACTGTACTAAGGTATATCCTGAGATCGTACAAGTTGTTGATTGTGTGTTGAGTCTAAGTGTTAGACATGATGCCCAGAAAAGTCATTTCAATTGTTAGGCTTTTATTAATTTGATTAATAAAGACTTCTTCTTAATCTATTGTGTATTCATTATGGGTAATTGACCATGATCATGAGATGATCTATATGATATGAGATATCGATAAAGCTCCATAGGGTATATTGTAGGAAAGTTATGTGATTAGATTATCACATGCAGATGTAACTTTCCGGTTCCTTATACCTTATATAGTCATAGTTGTGGGTGAAACTGGGCACTTCACTTATATGACTGTCAGAATGCTAAGATGTTCTTAATAGTTGAGATGTAATTCTATCTCGAACTATTGTAGCGGAGACTACACATCAACATATGGGTGCTTAAATGTATACTGACTGATTGCATTCAATAAGAGACCTCTTGCATAAACATACTATCAGATAGTTGATCTCTCGTTCACATTGAATAGTTTCGATGATCCTTAGATCTGATGAGTTCATTTATGACTGAGTAGTGATCTGACTGTTTTGATTCCACCAACGTATTTTCTAACTTAGGAAATACAATACAGTGACAGTTGGATAGTCAAAAAGCTGTTCGAGTCATGATGAATTTCAAACAAGAAATCCATGCTCATTAATTTGAGAGATTATCCAAGTTCCGGGTCAGACAGTCAATTAAGTTCAAATCCTGCACAGGTGATTTTGAAAAAAAAATAAGTTTTGAAATATACTTTTATTAAAAGTATTATACTTATAAAAGGATTTTCTCAAAAAAAATTTCATGAGAAATTGTTTCTCATGGCTTAATCATAAGTCTTGGAAACCCGGATGATTTGCAATGGGCTATGGGTTAGATAGTATGTCAATCTCGAAGGCCCATTGGGGATAATGTGCAGAGACCCGAATCTTTTTCATGTTTTTAGTGCATTGCATTAAGGGTATTTTAGTCTTTATAAGATGTTAAAGTGTGTGTATTCATATCTAATTATGGTGATGTAAACTAGGCTTAATCAACTTGTAACGGATGGATGTCATAGCACATCCTAAACTTTAGGAAGCTCTAGTTTTAGCACCGTTTACTGGAATTGTGTGATTCTTGAACCATTAGAAAGGTGTTGGAACCCTCTTCGAGATTCATGTTTAGTGTTTTTCCTCATTTTGAGTTTAAGTCAAGTCAATAGTGAGTTTTGTCTAATGGAATTGCAGATCAGTCAACTTTGGGGATATTTTAGTCTATAAATTAAGTGGAAATTAGAAATTCTAAAATGCCAGAAATGTTCGTTTTCGAAAGACGAATCCAACCCAAGTTGAATCGTCAAAATCCGACGAACGAGTCAAAAGTTATGGCCAAAACAGTAAAATGAGTCGAAATAGAGCACCGATCGCTCGGTCAGAACCAGCGATCGATCGGTCTAAAACCGATCAATCGGTATCTATCGACTGGTCCAAAATTTTGTATGGGGAAATTTTCCAGAGAGTGTGTTTTTGACCGATCGCCCGGTCATAAACACCGATCGATCGGTAGGCAACCGATCGCTCGGTCATTACCACCGATCGCTCGGTCCTTCGGGTTTTTGCTGATTTTTAGTAAGGGCTTTTTGGTCTTTTTGTTCTCAGACCTTGAGGCTATAAATAGGGGGTCCTACTCGAAATATTAAAATACTCCACCTAGTTCTAACCTAATTTGGCAAAAAGGGGGAGAAACCCTAGGGTTTTGAGAGAGGATTTTCTTGGAGAAGGAGGAGATTGATAGGAGATTGCAAGAAAAGTTTGGGAAGCTTCTCCAAATCGTCTCGGGAGCGTTTTGAATCCAAGGGAAGGATTCCTAAGGTCGATATACTATCCTAATCAACTCTATTTTAAGGTTTTGTGAATGTTGATGTGCTAAGAATTGTAGAAATAGATAGTTGATGCATTTTCCCTAATTTTCTATGAAATAAGCTAATTATGGATGGGAATGTGAATGGTTATGTGGATTGGAAATGTGGGTAGAATGTATGGAGGATGGGAAATGTATGGAGGATGGGATTAATTTGTGGATGTGGATGAATATATTGATTGTATGGATGAATTATGGTTTGATGAATGCTTGAAAATATAGAGGAGAAATGGATTCATATTATACGTACACAAGTTGTTTGTGAAAAGGCTTGAATGGATAAATGCTATTATACTCTTATGAAATGATGGTAAATTGATTATGAATTGCGATATGAATTATGATAAGATATGTATATGTGAATGGTTTGTTAAGTATGTCTAATTATTTGCATGGAAATTGATAGTCGGGAAGGTAAGAACTTAGAGGAACATCTCTCAAACCGGGAATTCTCTAACTATTTGGTATGGGACATATAGTGGAGTTTCCATGGTGGGAGATCGGAACCTAAGCAATTACCAACTCGAATATTAATTTCGACACTTAAGCACATATGCACGTGTATGTTAAGATAAGAGTCTCACAAGTCACACATATGGACTACAAGCATGAGCATGACATACGTATGACATTCTGCATAAGCATAAGCATAAGCATGACATGGTCCGTATCCGCCAAGAACGGCATGTCAACCATATGATTTCTATGGCATGGTCCGTATCCGCCAAGAACGGCATGTCTCATTACTGTGTGATCTGAATAAGTGCATAAGGCATGGTCCGTATCCGCCAAGAACGGCATGTCTCATCCTGGTATGATCTGAATAAGTGCATAACCATAAGTGTAAGCATCTCACAAGCACGTGGTCTCATAAGCATAAGCAACTCATAAGTGTATTGTCTTCCAAGTCTAAGATTCTCACAAGTACACGAGTTAAGGTGATGATATGATGAATATGCGCACACGTTCTTCCGCACTCTGATTATGTTATTATGCTATTGGATATGTTTCTGACTAAGTGCAGGTATATTATTATTGTTGATTGGATTTTATATACACTGAGTACCTTTGTACTCAGCCGGACTTTTGTCTTGGCAGGTATAGAGCAGGAGTACACGGTGGAGCCGTGGGTTGAGGAAACATACATTGAGGAAGGAGGTGAAGGTGAGCCTTCTGAGGAGGGAGCCGGAGACTTGGGCGGCTACACCTCTTAGTTTACATTTCTTTTCATTGACAGAGTTTTGTAATTGACTTTTAGAGGATGTTGCTCAGTAGACTTCTCATTAGTTGTGTATCAGACTTGTTGGTTCATTGTGAGTTGTATATATAGACCTTAGACTTGTGCAGGTTGGATTGGGTTTATATATCGGAATTTTATTACTCTCATTTTTGGAGACTCGTGTAGTAGCCTTGTATGCATGGTTTTAAGCAGGTTAAGTGAATGTGGCGATTCCAAAGTCCTATTTTAGCCTTAGTAGGATTTGGGGTCGTTACATAATGTATTTGGAAGGATAAATCGAATTTAAAAGTTCATGTGGTGGGATCCGTAATGGTTAATGTTCATACACTGGGATTCAATTGCAACATGGATATCTCACGTCACTTGCAATTCCAATGTATTTACTGTTTAGGGTCAATAAGATAACATTGGGTAAGCCAGGGTAAGAATGTCCCAGAGCAATCTGTGGAGGTGCTCACATAAGAAATACATGCTCAATAATTGATTAAAATTTAATCATTTGTTTAAGTGATTAAAAGTTAATCAAATAGATTAAAAGTTAATCTATGGTTTAAATTAATTGTTAATTTAAATCTAGGGATTATTTTAATAATTATTTAATTAAAATAATTAAAAGTGAAATGGGTTTGACCCATATCTATAAACCCATTTAATATGGACCTTTAATACGGGCCAAAGCCCATGGTTTTAAACCCTAGGGTGGGGCACCCACTTTGGTAATCCTAATTGGATTAGGATTTGTTTAATTAAATAATTGTTGAAATATAATTCCTATAATTATGGAATTAAAATCCAATTGTTGGATTGCAATAAGGATGAGGATAAGTTGTAATTGGATTACAACATGGAGTGTTTAACTCCCCAAAGTCCACGCCTCTTGAAGCTCACGCCCACCCTTATGTAGGGTTTCCTAATTTGACTAGGTTTCCTTCTTTTTGCTGGATGTTGACTTATCCCTTTTAATTAAGGAATCTTCTTGCTAAGGACTCTTTAATTAGTAGGATTACTATAACTAAAGTAGTTATAGATTAAGTAGAGTTTAATTAATTAATAGTAAGAGTTATTATTAATTAATAAATCCTACTAGATCAGATCAAATTGGAATAGGATTAGGATATGATCCTAGTCTATAAATACCCCAACACCCTAGACCATTAAGCACTTATTTCTAGAATTTTTTTCTCTCCTCTCCTCTCTCCCTCCAAACCGTGAGCCATAGGGGATACCCCTAGGGATTTTCATGATCTTCATTGGTGGTGCAAGTTGGGTTTTGCTTTTCTAGGGTTTTGAACCTTAGTACTTTTGGTGATAGAAGGTCTACACCATTACTCCATCTTCTTCCTCTTGCTTCTATAATTCCAAAAGAGATTCTAAAGCTTCGTGGGGATAGCGAAGAACAAAGATCGAGCTTCTAGTATTTTTTCGAAGAAATCTCTACAAAGAGTTCTGACGGTTCAAGTGGATTAAGCTTCACCGGTGAACATCATTCACCGAGGTGATATGGCTAAAAGTCTTTGATAGTTTTTGATGCTTTCAATGGTGTTAAGATCTAGGGGATCTAGTTTTCGCATAATTTTTATCTAGATCCCTCTTCAAGTGGTATCATAGCTCATGGTTAGGAGTATTTTTTGTTTATTTTGATAAGGTAGTTAAATGGATAATTTTATTCATGAGATGAATTTAATTTAGATTTATTTAATATTGATCGTAGTTTTTATTATCTTATTTGTTCATGAGATGAATGAATAAATATTTATTATATTATTGAATGAGATTTGATAGTTAAATAAATTTTAAAAACTAGTATTATATGTGATATAATTAAATTCGAAATAAAGTGTTTATTTTGAAATTCCTTTGAAATAATTTGATCATTTAATATATATTTATTAATTGTTTAAAATAATTAATAAATGATTTTTCCCAGAATTAGATTTTATTCGAAAAATTATAAAACCCTAATTTATGATGTGATCACATTTAGGATTTTCGATTCTCTTATTTTTATTTTAATCTTGGAAAATAGTAGAACCAATCTCGGATAATAGTAGAACCAATCTATATGAAAGGATCTTGCATTCGAGAAAGGATCTTGCATTCAGGAAAGAAATAAAATTTTGTAGAGATTTTAAAAAAAATCTATCTTATATTTTAAAAATAATTTTATGAAAATTGGTTTATGGGAAATATAATTGTTTTATTTTTTCCGGGGTTTGATCTATATAAGATATGGATTTTATCGAGCGATTTGATCATTGTTATCAAATTTTAAATCCTTTTAAAATAAGGAAAAGTACTCCATCACCATGTAACATCTATATTATATGAGATTATAGTTATGGGTCATATTTTATGATAAATTGGTTATCATTCATGCATTCATATTCGAGATTAATATGTAGTAGGTTTTGGCAATCTGTAAAAGGCAGATTCATTCGGTTTCCCTGAAAATGGCGAATGGAATACTGGTTTCCCTAATGCCATTATTTTATCATGCAATTGTAGAGATGCTGTTAAGGAGGATGCTGAGATGATGATCACGATAAGATGATAAAGGAAGGGATCGCGATGGAGTTTGCAAGCTGCCTTTATTCTTATCTCATTCTCTTGTAATCATGCATTTTAATTTATTGACCCATAAAAATTAATCTCGTATATTATTGTTTTTATTATCATGAGATGATAGTTGTTTATTTATCATAAGATGGTATCTGTTGTTTAATTATTCTATTGAAATAATTGCCCTTGATATATCATGTGTATATAAGAATGGGGACAAGTCCCTATGTATCATGATCTTCTACCATACACTATGTGATCCTATAGTGGGGAGTGTGAGTAAGCTGACAGGCCAAAGCCGGGCCCCAATCCCTCTCACCTATGTGTGAACATGGTGAAAACTGTATAAGCAAATAGTGGGAGCAATAACGCCAAAGCGTGAGCTTTCACTAGGTGTTTATTAGGTTCATGGTAGGTGGGCACATAAATAAGAAATATTATACAATAACACCAAAGTGTGAGTATAACATCCCTTATAGATCAGACAGTAGATCGAATACTTCAGAATTCATAAGATGAGATCTGTAAAATTGGATAAGATAGTTTCTATCTACCTATTCAAGGCGATGTGATGATGTGCCCAAAGGCAGGATTACATAAGCCAATGTCTAGGTTTTCGATGCCAATTGATTCTTCCCAAATTGGCAATACCATTAGAAACAGACCCATAATCTAATTGGTATTAATGAATTCAATAGATCCCTAATACTATCTATTTTATCATTTGATTAGATCATGACAGGCCTACACCCATTGACTGAAATTCTTCATGATGAAAAGTTAGTTAGAACTAACTATGTAAACTGGTAAAGAAAGATTGGAATTGTATTTGCCGTGGATAACCTTGACCTATGTCTTAAGACACCTAAGCCCGAATTTCCTCCAGATGCTTCACCGGCCCAAAAGATTGAGTTAAAGCAATGTGAGAGGTCCAATCAGATGACCAAGTGTTACATACTGGCTTCGATGTCTAACATTTTGCAAAGCCAGCATGAACACATGGATAAGGCTTCTGACATTTTGCAAAACCTTCATGAGATGTTTGGTGAGCAAAATAGGTCAGCTCGACAAGTAAAGTTGAAATCCCTTGTTAACACCAAGATGGCTTAGGGAACTCCAGTCAGGGAGCACATCATAAAGATGATGGGCTTATTGAATGAACTGGAAATTCTTGATGGAGAGATGGATGCCATCACTCAAGTTGACACTGTTCTATTGTCACTCCCTTCTAGCCCTTCAATTCGTTCGTGTTAAATTATAACATGAACAAGAGTGAAATGTCACTTAGTAAGCTTATGAACTCACTTATGACTACAGAAGATTTGATCAAAAAGTCAACTAAAGGTGAAACTTTAATCGTCGATAAACCTGATACATCCAAGAAATCTAAAATGTTTAGAAAAAGGAATAAAGGCAAAGGAAAGTTTAAAGACAATAAGGGTAAGGCAAGAGTTGCCAAAGGTTCTTTAGGAAAAGCTAGCAAGGAAAACAAGAACAATGGAAAGTGTTTCCACTGTGATAAAATAGGCCACTGGAAGAGGAACTGTAGGACTTACCTCGCAACTCTTAAGAAGGGTGCGGAAGTACTCAAAGTATGAGATGCTTTGAAGTATTTATTACGGTTAAGTCTAACTTTCTGGAAGGTCCTCCTAACTCTTGGTGCGTGGATTCTGGATCCACTATACACGTTTGTAATTCTTTGCAGGGGTTCAAGGAAACCAGAAATCTGACCAAAAAGGAGTAGAAGCTTAAAGTTGGCTCAGGTGCAAAAGTTGCAGTCAAGTCGATTGGCTTGTTTACTCTTTATTTACCTAATGGAAAGACATTAATTTTAGAAGACTGCTTTTATATACCTTCAGCACATCATAATTTGATTTCAGTATCTAGACTCTTATTTTATAGATTCTCTATCAATTTTAATTCAATTGTTGAAATTAAGAAAGATGGAATGGTCTTGATAACTGGTAATCTCATTAATGGTCTTTATTTAATATTTCCATTGATAAATAATGAATGTCTGCAAAGTGACAATGCCTCATCATCTAGAATGTCTGGAATGAAGAGACATTGCACTGAGTCTACTTATCTTTAGTATAAAAGACTTGGTCACATTAATCTTGATAGGATCAAAAGGTTGGTAAAAGATGGTCCCCTTGACTTCCTCAAGGTAGAACCACTCCCTACATGCGAGTGGTGAATACCTCACCAAATCTGACACCTTTGAAAAGTTCAAAGAATTCAGATTAGAAGTTGAGAATCAAACTAACAAATCCATAAAGACACTTTGATCAGATCGAGGTGGTGAATACCTCACCAACGAGTTTATGGATTACTTAAGGGATAATGAGATTATCTCGCAATGGACAAGTCCTGCCTCTCCTCAACAAAATGGAGTTTCTGAAAGAAGAAACCAGACCTTATTAGATATGGTTCACTCTATGATGAACCATGCCGATGTTCCTTCATATCTTTGGGGATATGCTATACAAATTGCCATTTATATTCTGAACTGGGTTCCATCTAAGTTCTGGTTACACCCTATGAATTGTGGACTAGACGAAAACCTAGTCTACAATATCTAAGGGTATGGGGTTGTCCTGCGCATGCTCGCAAACTCAAACCCACTAAGTTGGAATCTAGGACATAGAAATGGAATTTTGTAAGATATCCAAAAAAAACTAAGGGTTTCTATTTCTACTCCAAGGCAGACCAAACAATAGTTGTTAGGCTTCATACCACTTTCTTGGATGAAGAAATGAATCTCTTTAAGAAGGTTGAATTTCATGAGATGAAAGACGACACAGCCAGTATTCAACCTGAACCTAATCCTTCCACTTTAATTTCTCCTAATTTTGTTTCACTGAGAAGGTTAGAAAGAGTTTCTAGACCACCAGATAGACTTTAGTATTATAATAATGAAGTTTATCTAGTTACCCCTGATGATGAGGATACGGATCCTAATACTTATCAGGAAGCTACATTAGATGTAAATGCATCTAAATGAAATAAAGCCATGAATGCTGAAATAGATTCCATGTATGACAACGGTGTCTGGACTTTAGTAAATCCACCAAATGGTATAAGACCAATTTGTTGCAAATAGATTTACAAAAGGAAGAAGGGTGCTGATGGTAACATCGAGACCTATAAAGCTAGACTTGTTACAAAAGGTTATAATCAAATTCAAGGAGTTGATTATGAGGATACCTTTTCACCTGTAGCTATGCTTAAATCCATCAGGATATTACTGGCTATAGCTGCACACCATGACTACGAGATATGGTAAATGGATGTCAAAACTGCTTTCCTTAACTGAATGTTAGATGAAGACATCTATATGAAGCAACCAGAGGGCTTCATTGCTCCTAACCAGGAGAACATGGTATGCAAACTTAACAAGTCGATATATGGTTTGAAACAAGCTTCAAGAAGCTGGAACCAAAGATTTGATCTTTCCATCAAAGAATTTGGATTCCAAAAGAATTTGAAAGAATCTTGTATTTACAAGAAGGATAGTAGGAGAGCGGTAGTATACCTAATTCTTTATGTAGATGACATCTCACTCATTGGAAATGATGTAGGGATGTTGTCATCAGTCAAGATATGACTTTCTCAGCATTTCTCAATGAAAGATTTGGGAGAGGCATCCTATATTCTCGGCATAAAGATTCTGAGAGATAGAAAATGCCGAATGTTGGGATTAAGCTACACTTCCTACATAGACAAGATTTTTTCTAGATACAGTATGAGTGATTATAAGACAACACTCATTTCTTTTAGACATAGTGTCACTTTGTCTAAAAAGATGGCCCCTACATCAGCTGATGAGATCGAGCAGATGAAGAGGTGCCCTTATGCTTTGACAGTTGGGAGCCTCATGTATGCCATGTTATGTACTAGACCGGATATCTGTCATGCAGTGGGAGTTGTTAGCCGGTTCCAAAGCAATCCAAATATGAGATAATTAGATTGCAATGAAGCATATCATGAAGTACCTGAAAAGGACTAGGGATTATAAGCTTACTTTTCACATAGAGGAAATATCTTCTCATTAATGAGATTATTAAGAGATAGGGGCAAGGTATTATTGTTACCAAGATTAGGTCTCAACTTAATGTTGCTGACCGAATGACTAAAGCTTTATCAGATAAAGTATTTGTTACACACTTAGATAGTATGGGATTGAAATCTATGGTACAGTGACTTTTAGGGCAAGTGGTAAGTTAAACATGATGCCCAGAAAAGTCATTTAGATTGTTAGACTTTTATTAATTTGATTAATAAAGACTTCTTCTTAATCTATTATGTATTCATTTTGGGTAATTGACCATTCTCATGAGATGATCTATATGATATGAGATATTGATAAAGGTCCACAGGATATATTGTAGGAAAGTTATGTGATTAGATTATCACAGCCAGATATAACTTTCCGGTTCCTTATACCTTATATAGTCACAGTTGTGGGTGAAGTTGGGCACTTCACTTATATGGCTGCCAGAATGCTAAGATGTTCTCAATAGTTGAGATGTAGTTCTATCTTGAACTATTGTAATGGAGACTACACATCAGCATATGGATGCTTAAATGTACACTGACTGATTACATTCAATAAGAGACCTCTTGCATAAACATACTATCAAATAATTGGTCTCTCATTCACATTGAACAGTTTCGATGATCCTTAGATCTAATGAATTCATCTATGACTGAGCAGTGATCTGACTGTTTTGATTCCACCAACGTATTTTCTAACTTAGGAAATATAATACAATGACAATTAGATAGTCAGAAAGCTGTTCGAGTCATGATGAATTTCAAACAAGAAATCCATGCTCATTAATTTGAGAGATTATCCAAGTTCCGGGTAAGACAATTCATTAAGTTCAAATCCTACGCAGGTGATTTTGAAAACAAAATAAGTTTTGAAATATACTTTTATTAAAATGTATTATACTTATAAAAGGATTTTCTCAAAATGTTTTTCATGAGAAACTGTTTCTCATGGCTTAATCATAAGTCTTGGAATCCCGGATGATTTGCAATGGGCTATGGGTTAAATAGTATGTCAATCTCGAAGGCCCATTAAGGATAATGTATTTGAAAGGATAAATCGAATTTAAAAGTTCATGTGATGGGATCCATAATGGTTAATGAACAAACACTGGGATTCAATTGCAACATGGATATCTCACGTCATTTCCAATTCCGATATATTTCTTGTTTAGGGTCAATGGGATAACATTGGGTAAGTTAGGGTAAGAATGTCCCAGAGCAATCTGTGGAGGTTCTCACATAAGAAATACAAGCTCAATAATTGATTAAAGGTTAATCAGTTATTTAAGTGATTAAAAGTTAATCAAATAGATTAAAAGTTAATCTATGGTTTAAATTAATTGTTAATTTAAATCTAGGGATTATTTTAATAATTATTTAATTAACATAATTAAAGTGGAAATGAGTTTGACCCATATCCATAAACCCATTTAATGTGGACCTTTAATATGGGCCAAAGCCCATGGGTTTAAACCCTAGGATGGGGCACCCACTTTGGTAATCCTAATTGGATTAGGATTTGTTTAATTGAATAATTGTTGAAATATAATTCCTATAATTATGGAATTAAAATCCAATTGTTGGATTGTAATAAGGATGAGGATAAGTTGTAATTGGATTACAACATGGAGTGTTTAACTCCCCAAAGTCCACGCCTCTTGAAGCTCACGCCCACCCTTGTATAGGGTTTCCTAGTTTGACTGGGTTTTCTTCTTTTTGTTGGATGTTGACTTATCACTTTTAATTAAGGAATCCTTTTGCAATAAGGACTTTTTAATTAGTAGAATTACTATAACTAAAGTAGTTATCGATTAAGTAGGAGTTTAATTAATTAATAGTAAGAGTTATTATTAATTAATAAATCCTACTAAATAAGATCAAATTGGAGTAGGATTAGGATATGATCCTAGTCTATAAATACCCCAACACCCTAGACCATTAAACACTTTTTTCCAGAATTTTTTCTCTCCTCTCCTCTCTCTCTCCAAACCGTGAGCCCTAGAGGATACCCCTAGGGATTTTCGTGAGCTTCATTGGTGGTGCAAGTTGGGTTTTGCTTTTCTAGGATTTTGAACCTTAGTACTTTTGGTGATAGAAGGTCTACACCATTACTCCATCTTCTTCCTCTTGCTTTTATAATTCTAAAGGAGATTCTAAAGCTTCATGGGGATAGCGAAGAATAAGGATCGAGCTTCTAGTATTTTTTCGGAGAAATCTCTACAAAGAGTTCTAACGGTTCGAGTGGATTAAGCTTCACTGGTTAACATCATTTACCGAGGTGATATGACTAAAACTCTTAGATAGTTTTTGATACTTTCTATGGTGTTAAGATCTAGGGGATCCAGTTTCCGCATAATTTTTATCCAAATCCCCCTTCACTAAGGACTCAAGGTTGTAAGGAGTCTAACGACTCAAGGTTTGATTTCATTAGGTGTAAGCCCGGTTGATCTCGATAGTTGTCATGGTGGTATGGGACGCCATGTAACTGGGTGTTTCGAGTCTACGGACTCTAAATTGGATACTGAGTCTAAGGACTCAAGTGTAAAGGTTGAACATGGGCGAAAGCCTAGTTGATCGAGTCTACGGACTCAAGGATAGAGTGTGAGTTGTTATCTGGAACGGTAACCTAGTGTTGTAGACGTTGATTTGATGAACTTGAAAATTAGAGGTCGGAAACCTCGAAATATGGTGAAATAGCCCGAGTGACCTTGGGTCAAGGATTACGATATTTTTATTATGCATATTATTATACTATGACAATTGAACTATACTACTATATCATTATGAATGGATGTTACTATGTGGAAAATAGTCCAGATGGATTGTGGATTTTACTGGGCATCACACCTATGACAACTTTATGCTTCAATATAAGTACTTTTCTATACTTTCAGCTTTTTTCATAATTTTCCTAGTCGCTGAAAAATTTGAACACTTCAATTTGAATAAGAATTGTTTTAAACTCATAGTTATGCATTTTTTCATCACACTCATGTTAGGAACATAACATATTGACGTAAAGTCAAGTATCAATGACCCTTCTACTATGAAGAGAAAATTCAAAGGTCCCACTATGTGTAAACATTTAGGGGTATGATGGTGTTGAAAAAAAAATTATGAATGTTGACATTCCGTAAAATTAAGATTCTGTAACTATTATACTAATCATTAACAAAAATGTTTTTTATGCATAAACAATTAGAGAAACAATATATGCATGAAATTCAACAACTCAATCTCAAGTGCTGACATTCGAAGAAATGGACAATTAAAAGAAGATATTCTCCGTCAACTACAACAAAGTGAGTAAAAATTGAAGAAAATATTAGGACAATTTTTAGCTATGGTGGTTTCTTTTGAGTTTGCAGTAAGAGTACAATCATCTACTGGTAGCTCATTGCAAATGAAACGTAAATAGTTTGGATTACTAGACATATTATTACAATATATTGCTTTAATATGCTATAATATTTCTTACTAAAGTTTATGCAATATTTTATTTTTCTATCTAGAATCAACTTTGTGGTTGCCAATTTTGAGTATTAGGTGCCGATTACTATCTCTACACTCCCACAGAATGATGCCTCTCAAATAAAGGATGTATATATTTTTAATCAACTTATTGTCCATAGTTATTGGTGTATAGAATTCTTTGATAAATTGTCTATATTGAGTTAATAAATTTCATCTATCATAGGTGGAAGTTGCACAACTAATTGAATAATTCTTTAAGGAATATAGTCACTGGTTTGATAAGAAAATAAGCAATGGTGAACTTTCATTAATAACCTTTGATGTTGTAATATATTTGGTGAAGGAGTTACTTCGAAATATATCCTACAGTAAGATGTCACGGACTTATGTACGGAAAAGGATATCAGTGCAATTTTGATTTAACCATGCTTAAGGTGAGACAACTTAAGAATTAAAGTTATTTTGTTTGTTTTTCTTATTATTATAAATTTATAACTTACACTTTGAATTGTTATTTATTTTAGAAAAAATAATAAATTATTGGAGAACAAAAACGAGGAAAGAAAGTGTATGTTTCTTAACCCTCAACAAATAGTAAATACAAATAGTTCTAAAATAGTGATAGAAAATAAATTGGTCTTAGCCAATAATGACTCACTATTCTTTATACATTATAATGTTTGGTGAGTTTCTTTATAATCTAGCTCTCATATTATTTTGTCACTTATGAAGTATATATGATTACTAATTCTCAAAGTTGAGTATTCATTTGAAAGAAAATTTTGTAATTCTTCTTTCAATTGTAGGTAACACTAGTTCTTGAGTTTAATCCTTTTAGGAATATTTTTTTTTGTAGTGTCTCAAACAGAAATATAGTTGAGAGTATGGTTACTAAACCATATTATACCCGAGGGACATATCACCAGAAATGAAATAATAACATAATTTTAAAAAGGAAGTAGATGATTACTTGATAATTAATTATTTAGATATCATGCTATAAATTAATTTTTATTATTTAATAGAAATATAAATGGTTTACAGTTGTTTAATGGAAATATATATGGTTTATTCTTGTTTAATGAAAAAATGATTTATTAATTCTTTTGCAACTGGATGTGTGGATGGACACCTTTTTTTACTTCATGCATGAATTTAGAAGTATATGCATGTAAGGATCTACAGGTAGTAGGGGCTTCATAAAAACTGATTTGTTTTGGGTTACAAATAGAAGAGGATCATGGTAATAATTTAAAAAGAATACAGAAAAGATCATGGTTATTCATGTAACAATGATCTTTATCTTCTTTTTTTTATCAATCACAGATAATTTTGAAATCGAGATCTTATGTGCACCATGAATTGTATATTCAATATTGTATTATATATCTCGGTTATTTTAAGTGTACAATCACAGATAAATAACCATGATCTTTGTAATTTAAAACAATCATTGTTACATTTCAAATCGTGGTTGTAAGAACAACACAAAATGTCCATATTTTGAATGTATGATCTCGGTTAATTGACATCTACAATCACTGATAAATAATTGTGCTATTTTATTTGACTTATGATCACATGTTGAAATATCACAGTTTTGTTTGTGTGCTATAACCATGATCAATGGCTTATGGACACGGTGAAAAATCATAATTGATAAGCCAATTTCTTGTATTGAATACAAGTTACTTGCTTCTTATTCAATAATTAATGTTGTTCAAAGAAGTTTGAAAATGGGGCATTCAACCATATCATTCCAAGATGATGATGATAACTTATGACTTATGTTGTTCAACAACATTTACAATGTATCGGTGTACCATTGATAGTCAAGACGCTAGGTTTCCCTCAACATTAGTACAACTTACCCTTTATAGTAGAGGATAAGTTGTTGTTACTTTAAAATCAATTTTAAATCAGTGTAGCTAACAAGTAAACTGTATCATAGCTTTGAAATCACAACACAAGCAACTATTATTATTTTAAGGATTGATATTCTCACGCGTTCCTTGACATTCAAGGTGAGCAACAGATGGATCTTTGAATAGAGATGACATAAGAAAATGGGGTATTGGTTTAGTTGGATGAAGGATGGAGAGTTAAGGTTTTATACAAGGTTTGAAGATAGAAGAAATCTCTATGGTTTTATCTAGGAGTGTATTCCAGTCTAACTGAGTAGAACTTGACCAAGTTTGAGCTTGGCTTGAACATGCTCAAGCTTGAATGTTTAGGTTTGAGATTGACTTGATTAAGCTTGATTGATTCAAGCTTTGTTCTAGCTCAAATTTAATTTATTTAAGCTAAGCCGAGTCGAGCTCGGAGTAGCTCAAGCTTAATTCACATAATTATTTTGTTTAATTTTCTATGATTTAATAATATTTTTTAATAAATACAAAAAATAAATAAAAATTAATTAATTCATATATGTAAATAAGATTTGAGGCTTGTCCTTTGATCCAAAGAGTAGAGAGTTAGATCAGAGTTTCTGCTTTCAACTTCTTAACTTTTATTGTTATTATTTTATCTAAAATTATCTATTATAAATTAAAAATTATTACAATATGTGATAAATAAAGTAAAAAAAAATATTATTTTGTATTAATAATAATAAAATTACTAAAACAATAAATATACGTTTATATATAGAATATTTCGAGTCGAGACGAGCTAAAGCTGCATCGAGCCCTAAACGAGCCGAGCCAAATCAAACAGGGTTTCATTTGAGCTTGGCTTGTTTAACATTGAACCTTGGCTTGTTTAACTTTGAACCTCAAAATAAAAGGTTGACTTGATTCATTTGAGCCTGAAATGCTAGCTTGAGCTAAGCTGAAACGAGCCAAATGTTGTCGAGCCGACAAGCTAGCTAGTCTTCAATGAAACCTGTAAAATCTAATGTGAAGCAATGAGGCTCATTCCAATATTGTCCATTCCAGTATTAAAAAAAATTGAAATAAGTCCTACTATTTCCTAAAAGGGTTATTGGTAAAAAAAAAAAAAAAAAAACCTTATAAAGGAGAATATGCTATTATTTTTTACATATATTATTTTCTTACTCCCATACTATGTGAGCTTATGCTTCGACCAGAAAGGAGAGGAGATTAATTAGGCTTCATACCTGTGCATGCTTGGTTAGATTCAAATAGAACAGACGGAATAGAAGATTAGGGCTTTGTAAATGGTCGAGGGGACATTGTAGAGGGGTCTCAAAGACAGTGAAAATCCGACATTTCAAATAATTTGTAAGGACAAGAACAACAAATTGAATTAAAATAGCAATACTTTCTCTATCTGAATCAGACATCTACCATTTGTTTTAGAAAGTAAGCTGGGCTTTACGCCTAAAGTCTAATGAAAACATCTAGAAAGAAATTATTACAAATGTTCTTATATCCTAAATAGGTTTTAAATTTGTAGAGATTAAGTGCAATAAGGTCTATTTCAATGACTTTTCTTAACAATTCATGAAGAGAAATTTTAGCCCCAATTACAATTTTCCATGGTGGTAGCTACAAGCACTACTTTTACTAATTACCTTGAGAACGGGTACAACCCATCAATTCTTTCCATAGATTTTGATTTTTCAAAATTGTTGAAGGTATAGCAAGACCAAGTCTTGCACCCACTTTGAAAGTTTGTAAAATAATTGAAATGACAACACTCTTGATTCATGAATGATGAGTTTTTTGGCTAACTGTTTTTCAGACAGTATTTTTCAAATGGAAAATAGTCACCTCCTTGGGCCAAGGAGGTGACTTACCATCTCGTCCCCCCTTTTTGGGGCCACATGTCCCCTTTTTTCTCCCATTAATTGTGGTTAAGATTCAGTCACCACTAGGGTTCACACATCTACCCTTGGTTTTTAGAAACAATTATTTAAAAAAAATTAACACCAAGAGGTGGTTAATTTTTTAACCATAGTTCCAAGTGTTTGTGAGAGCGAGGAGGAATAGTCACCTCCTCAGCCCGAGGAGGTGACTATTGCTTAAAATATACATTTTTTTACATTCAACACCTACTTTATAAGGAAGCAATGCTTGTCCCATTGGTAGTGTCTGCACAACAACACTTGATTGGGTTGAGATCAATCTTGTGAGGTGTGAGGGTGTGCATGGTTGGCTTCACCCTTAGAATAAATACTAACTCTCCTAACCTCACA
The DNA here is from genome assembly GCA_015143295.1 of Tetracentron sinense. Lineage (NCBI taxonomy): Eukaryota > Viridiplantae > Streptophyta > Magnoliopsida > Trochodendrales > Trochodendraceae > Tetracentron > Tetracentron sinense. Next base: position 18,013,819 of record CM026554.1, read on the forward strand.
GAGTGGTAAAAAAGAAACATACACACAAATACAAATCCCAATATAGGAGAATAATTTCCTCAAATTGAGCTTACAATAAATAAAGTTTGGAGAGCGCCCACGGCCTCCCTAAAAAATAAAAACAGAAATACTAGCCTCAGTCCTAATATTCCACAGACGTAACTTAGTGGTTACAAATGTCAAATGTCTTCTAATTTTTTTAGTCACTTAGAAATATCAAAATCTCCATGTGTTACACCTATTCCTGCATGCGAATGTAGAAAACTTTAAAGTTATTGCGGCTGGGCTGAGTACTTTTACAATAAAAAAAATGGACATGTAGTGTGGGACCTACAATAAGTCCTTTGTTTGCTCCCTCTTAAAGTGGCGAGTTTGTTTAGGGCGAGTCAAGCTGGCAGTCCCAGTTCTGTTTATGTCGCTATCAGGCTTCTCGTGAATTTCATCTTCTTCTACGAAAACAATATAAAATAAAATATCAATAATATCTCTCCGCTCTACTCTATTTTTCCTTCTACGTATGCCAAATTTATTGAAGAGAAAGGAACCCTGACGACGCTCCCTGGCTCCCCATGGTCCCATTTTCTTCGTGACCTCTTTCATCCCTATAACAGTCTAATCTAGAAAGGGTAGTTTAGTTAATAAAGCAAGTACTTTGATCTTGGAATCATCTAGGCACGTGCGAGGATGAGGGTAACAGAGTAACAGACCCTTCTCACATGTGTGGGATGCAACCAAACGACGACGTCACCGCCGCGTTTGCATGGCCATTGCAACTCAACGCTCGAAGCAGTCCCCAAGAGCTCTTCCCTCCCCCCTTGTTAACGGAAAACGTTTCCCCGCCGTTAAATGCAGGAAACAAGGACGACGGACTCCGTCGATTCTGCCGGTTTCTTATATCTTTCAGTCCCATCTCCGGCGGAAATTTTCCAAATCCAAACGTAAAGAGGTACCACCGAGGCTTCCCTGGAAACAACGAAATCGATTCCCTCCGATCCGAACAATCAGACTTTCCGGACGGAATGCAGTCATTTTCTGGCTTCTGCGCCGGAGAATTCTTAGACCTCGAAACTCGACGTAATTTTCGGTAATCCAAAGATCGACTTTTCCACATCTGTCGACATTTGGCAAAACTCGATCGAGAGCTTTGTGAGTCGTTTAACGATTCCGATCGCCAACGGAAAAAGCTTTTTTTCGTAAAATTGCTGCTTTGATCTTCTTTGATTGTATTTGTAGGAGCTTCATTTGGAAGAGGCTTTTTGAAAGGAATGAGTTTTCCGCAGAAGATGATATCGTCTGCGGGGCAGATCTCTGTACTCAGATCGCTAAAGAACTCGAAAAAATCCTGATCGGATGATGCTTTTCGATCATACTTTTTGAAATCCTCCCATTCTACTTCGTCGTTGTTTAATGGAAGATCGCAGAGAGAGAGCGCCTCCTCTGCTTCTTCTGGATCATGGAGATCCAAGCCATCTCCCATCGCTTCTGGATTAGAATCCTCGGCAACCATCACAAAATGGGAGTAGATCGAAGATGATTCAAATAATAAGAACAGGAATAGAGAAATGTTTGCGATATCTTCTAGATCGAAGAGAGATTTAGGGGAATATATAGAGCTAAGAGAGAGAGGTTTCTGTTGAATTCTTCTATTTGGAGTCTATTTGAAGTGACATCTCTGCTATATTGACGGAAATCTTCGTTGCAACGCGAAGCTTGGTCGCATTATTTTCTCATAATTTTAAAAATAAAAATAAAAACAAAAACAAGGCTCCGCCAAACGCTTTAAAGCGGAGCTATGAAACCGATAAATTAGGGGAAAATACATTTACACCCATGAGGTTTCGCAAAAATACACGTACACCCCTCACTTTTTAGAAAATGCATTAAGTAGCCTTGCTTTTCAAAAGGCATAGGATTCTCTCGAGTTCAACTCGAGAGAATCCTCTCGAGTTGGAACCCTAGAGGTCGCCACGTGTCTCCTTTGACACCCCTTAACCATGGGTAAGGTTCACCCACCCCTAGGGCTCACTCACCCATCCTTGGTTTTTTTTTTTATTATTAATTTATATTTTTTAAATTAAATTAATGTTTTTAATACTAAAAAACTCTAAAAACAGTTTTTTTAATTTAAAAAATATAAATTAATAAAAAAAAAAAAACCAAGGATGGGTAAGTGAACCCTAGGGTTGGGTGAACCTTACCCATGGTTAAGGGGTGTCAAAGGAGACACGTGGCGACCTCTCGGGCTCCAACTCGAGAGGATTCTCTCGAGTTGAACTCGAGAGGATCCCGGCTCTTTTCAAAATAATGACACTTACACCCCTTCTGTGTGTTGACCATCAGTCAACTAACGGTTAGGTCACCTTAGGTGGCCACATGTCCCTTTTTAAATCTTTTAACTGTGGTTAAGATTCGTCCACCTCCTTGGTTTTTAGAAAAAAATAATAATAAATCATTAACTTTGGTTAAAATTTTCTAACTCTTAGGATTAAATTTTTTTAAATACTTTTTTTCTAAAACTAAAGATATTTGAGTGAACCCTAGGGGTGGGTGACCTTAACCACACTTAAGGAGTGTAAAAAGTGACACGTGGCCACCTCAGGGCCCTAATCGTTTTTTACACGTGGGCACCTCAGGGGACACGTGTCCCTTTTTACACTCCTTAATTGTGGTTAAGGTCACCCACCCCTAGGGTTCACTCAAATATCTTTAATCATAGGAGTTAAAAATTTTTAACCAAGGTTAATATATATTTTTTTTTCTAAAAACCAAGGAGATGGATTGAAAAACACTCGGTGAACCCCAAATAAAATATTCGAGTTGAGAACTCACAAACTCAAAGAGGGATGGCTAGCTTTTCCTATAATTCTTTCTACTATTTTAAATATTTAACAATTAAATTATTAACTAAAGGAAGATGATAATCAAGTGCGGAAAAAGAAAACAAGCAAACCACAACACAAGATTTTTTACGTTGAAACCCTTTCGGGAAAAACCACGGGACCTAGTCCAGTAAAGAGATGTCACTAAGACAAAGTCAACAAGAACTTACATGACTCGAACTTGACTCCTTCGGACTCGGCACTACGATCCTTCAGTTCTTAGTCCTCCACGTCTCAAAAAGTCATCACGTACTCACAAGTCCCGTGATCAACTGCATCCGCTCGTACTTCTCTTAGATCTCTACAACAACCACAATCCTTCTCGAATCGATCTTCTTCACAAAGGCTCCGATTCACACCAGTCAAGTTGTTCTTAACAAGAATAGGTTGATGGTTGATTTAAACAAACAAACCCTAATTTGAATCCCAACAATGGAATGCCAAGTAAGAATGATCAAACAATGTCTTGCATAGACTAGGGTGGAAGAGGAGAGGAGAATGAGTTTGGAAAACCCTAAATTTCTCTAAAAAGCTCTCTCTAAACCCTCTAAACTCCTTAGGTTCGAATGAGGATCAAACTCAACATATATAAGGTCAAAAATAGAGTTCTAAGTAAGGTAGGAAACTAAATTCACGAGGACCGGTTGACTGGTAACAAGGTTCGGTCGACCGGTCAAAAAACAGCTTGCTGGAAAATTCTGCTATTCAAACTTTCGCACCATCGGTCGACCGAATATACTTTCCGTTGACCGGTCAACTTTAGAACTTTCCAAAACTTCCTTAATAAAAGTTGTAGCTCTTTTCGACGTGATCGTTTTGATATATTATGGACTCAAATCGGAGCAACGGTCAATGAGTTATGCATTGAACACCAAATAATGGTCGTTTTACATCCCACTAACACCTCATATGTCACTCAAGGCTTATATTTAGCCACCTAGGGTTTATAGAACATTATCTAAGTCAATTCCACCTAAGGTATAAGGTATCTTGGTCACTTACCATCTTATGAGTGAGACGAAGGCGACGCTTTGAATATCTTCAATCAAACTTCTTCGATCTTCATCTTCACGGATTTCGATGCTTGTAGAAATGACACAAGACACTACTAGACATTTTGTTTTGACACCGGGATATACCAATACCAAAAGTATGGACTTACAATCTCCTCCCTTGGCAATTCCGTGACAAAACCCAACTGAAGTACATGACTTGACATAAACTTACTCAAACACATCAAATGATGAATTTCGTCATTATATGACTTCATACAAGTTACATGACACCAATTGAAATACAATAAAAATTGTAAAGACTGAAGCTCTTGTCATGTAAGATCTGTTTGCTGTAAACCTACACCTGCACATGTTAATAAACACCCTATGAAGCATGTATGATATAGAAATAAATAAACACAAGTATTGTAAGGAATGTACTGAAATTTATCATTCTCCCCCTTTTTGGCATCAAAGGCAAAGGTAGGTAGGAAGCCAATATCACAAAAGATATGCCAATTAGTCATATATGTAATATCAAAGCAACCTCAATATAACCAAGCAAATGCAGACAAACCAAGGATTAAAGAGCGGGGAACTAAATATAACAATATAAAGCAAAAATTCCCCCTCAACACCACAACTTGATCTTCTCCCCCTAAGATCAAGGGCACCACCTAAAGGACCGGGCAACTCATGATAGAAAGGCTCATGCCAACAAAAAAAATACATAATACTAAACTAAAAAATATATTATGTGCTACACAAACTTGCATCATAAGCATTCCAAACAATAGTAATTTAAAATTACAAATCCAATGAAGAACATGATTAGTTAGTCTGACTAAAGATAAACATCTAACTAAATCTTGTGCAATGCTAGAGCATAGCCAATTCACTTAGTCATAATTAGTGAACAGTTCAAAAGTGAAGCTTTTTATGTAGTGGTGGTCTGACTAGACACTAAATCAAGGTTTCTTTCCCTTTCTAAGGATATGACATTAACCACTAAGGGGACTCCTGGAGACTCAAACTAAGAAGTCAAACCTAATTAGATCCAGTTATGCTGATTTTTTGTATTTTAATACACCTTTATCCATTTTGATTTGACTCAATATTTTCTTTTACTTTTGGTCAAATACATCCTCAGTATTTTGATGTTCTTTTTCTGAACATATTTTTTCATGCAATGCTAGCTTTCACACTATCTAAGAAGGTAGCTCTTCTCTATTGATAGTAGGGGCTTTCACTCTTGCAACTCAGAAAGATACCAAACTTACTGACATAGGTAGCCATTACTACTATTTGCACCCAATAGTAGCTTTCATACTAGCCTAGTAGGTAGCCCTTTTCATTGCAACAACTTTTTCTCATGGAGGATACACAAAATGGGGATGGCTAACTATATGGTCAATCTAGACAGGTCATCCTAAGCAATGTTATCAGAACTGGACCGGTCATCGAACCGGTTGAGTGGCCGGTTCCCTGTTCCACCGGTTCGACCGGTCCGGTTCAACCATGTCCTTTTTTTAATTTTTTTAAAAAAATCCATTTTTACCCATATATGACCAGTTCTGACCACCGGTTTAACCGGCCGGTTTTGAATTATGGCCGGTTTTGAGGGTTTTGGGAACCGGTTAGGGGACTGGTTCCCGGTTCCACTGGTTCGACTGGCCGGCCCGGTCTGGTTCTGACAACACTGATCCTAAGTCACACTTTATGGATAAGTTATACACCTACAAATTAAGAAATAAACATCTTAACAGAATTTGTCAGAGTGCATGTGAAAGTGCAAAACATACACACATGAATAAGTCTCTAATTGGGCAAGATAAAACTAGTCTAATTTTTAGCCTAACAAAGAGACTATGAATGTGATATATCCTTAATCAGTAGCAAACTTATGTTCAATCTTGGACAAGTACAGAAATAAAGATCACATAAGGAATGCAAATCATGCAAGTTAAACAAGGGTAACATAACAAAAATCTTTTTGGATTTTATAGTTTTTCAATATTTTTGAGATTTTTCAAAATAAATAAAACAGAAAAACAGACCAAAACAAATAAAAACGAGTAAAAAGAAAAACTACTAGTATACACAAACATCACAGCACTAGGACAAGATTGAACACTAACAGCACACCCTACGCTATGACAAGTATGGGCTAAGTGAAGCCCTTCAGGTCTTCCTTTCTCACCCAAACGGTTTTAGCAGTTTGATTGACCCTTTGGTTTCTAACCGTTTCAGTTGAGGTAGGTATAACCTTTTGCTTCTTCCTCCTATTCCAAGATTGAGTCCTAGAATTATGGCGGACATTATGGTTCTCCCTGTTACCTCCTTTATCTCTAGCCAAAAAGAGTGTCATTGTAAGTCCAAAATATCTTGGCTAATTATGTATCAAAACGTAAGTCTAAGTGGAGTCATTTTTAAGTCAACTTGTCATACTTGGTAAAGCTTCAAAACGCCGAAGAAAAGAGAAGAAATCTACATCAAGTATCACCTCCGGATCTAGGAAGGTAAGTGACTTAGTGACCCATTACCTAGGTTGGTTTTTGACTTAGAACACCTTTTTATCAACCTAGGAGGTTAGTATAATTCCATAAAAAAGTTATTGTATTCAAGTCATTCGAAATATTCGAAATTGGCTAAGTATGGAATAAAGGATGTATCCTTCTCCATGTTGGATAGATCGGTGGTGTAAGAAAATGTATGAGGATTTTTTCCAGAGAGTTAGATTTTGAAGGATCTATCCTTGGTAATGAAGGATAGATCGATCAACATAGGAATTGATCTATCAGTGCTTTGATGGATAGATCGGTGCTTTGTTGGATAGATCGATGCTTTGATGGATAGATCGGTGCTTTGCATGGATAGATCGGTGCTCACCTTAGATAGATCCTTCAGTGCAAAAAATCGAGTCCTATTCAAATACAAACTCTTTGGAATCTATAAATACGAATTCTATTGACCTAATTCGTGGAGATCTTATTAGTTTGTGAGAGTAGAGGCTGGAGAACTCTCTCCTAGGGTTTCTTTTATTCTTCATTGATTATAGTTGATCCCTCCTCTCACAACCTCTCTAGAGAATGCAAGAATAACGTTTCTATTCTTAGCTCTTGCATTGTGTGATCTTCATGGTTTTAAGATCCCTCTAGAGATTGTTAGAAAATTAATTTGACAATCCCGACACGTGTGTGTCTTTGGCCGGTGTTTGTGATCCGGAGCCTTCGTAGAAGGAGATCGATCCGAGAAGGATCGTGGTTGTTGTGGAGATCTAAGAGAAGTACGAGCGACTGCGGTTGATCACGGGACTTGCGGGTACGTGATGACTTTTCGAGGCGTGGATGACTAAGAACTGAAGGATCGTAGTGTCGAGTCCGAAGGAGTCAAGTTCGAGTCTTGTAAGTTCTTGTTGACTTTGTCTTAGTGATATCTCTTTGCTGGACTAGGTCCCGTGGTTTTTCCCGGAAGGGTTTCCAAGTAAAAAACCTTGTGTTGTGGTTTGCTTGTTTTCCTTTTCCGCACTTGATTATTATTTTCCCTTAGTTTATAATTTAATTATTAAATCTTAAAAAGGGTAGAAAGAATTATAGGGAAAGCTAGCCATCCCCCCTTGGGTTTGTGAGTTCTCAACTCGAATATTTTATTTGGGGTTCACCGAGTGATTTTTCAATTGGTATCAAACCAAGGTTCACTAATTTATTAGTGTGATCTCATTTTATATTCGGTGAATATGAATCTCCAAAAAGAAGGAGGATCCATCTCTTGTCCCCCATTTTTTGATGGGAACAATTATGCCTATTGGAAAGCTCGTATGAGAGCCTTTCTAAAATCCTTGGATGAGAGAGTATGGATCTCTGTTGAACAAGGTTGGATCTCTCCAACAATGACCATAGATAATCAAACCGTCCCTAAACCTTCTACTAACTGGACCACTGTAGAACTTGAAAGTTGTAGATGGAACAATAAGGGTCTAAATGCAATCTTCACTGCTGTCACACCCGAAGAATTTCGGCGTATTTCTAAATGTGACACTTCGAAGGATGCATGAGACACTCTTAAACTTACCTATGAAGGGACTACAACAGTCAAGATCTCCAAACTTCAAATGCTTATTTCTAAATTTGAAATTTTGAGAATGAATGACAATGAAACTTTTGATGATTTTTATGCTGATCTGAGTGATATTGTTAATTCATGTTTTAACCTAGGAGAAAGTATATCTGAGTCCAAAATTGTTAGGAAGATCTTGAGATCTCTTCCTGAGAGATTTAGATCAAAAGTTACCGCCATCGAAGAGAGCAAAAATATTGATGCTCTCAAAATTGAAGAGTTGGTTGGTTCTCTCCAGACTTATGAGTTAAATCTGCACCCATCTAAGAAACCAAAATCAATTGCCTTGAAATCTGTCAAGGAATCTATAGATGGTTCAGATAGTGACTCTGAGGAGGATGTAGAAGATATGACTTTGCTTTCAAAGAAATTCAGAAAATTTCTGAAATTCAATAAAAGATTTAATCCGAATGGACAAAGATCTTTTAAAAAGTCTAAGTCCAAACACTATGAATATAAGAAACATGTTAAAAGTGTGGACAGTAAATCCCAAGGCGTTCAATGCTATGAATGTCAAGGCTTCGGCCATATTGCTGCTGATTGCTCAAATGAAAAGAAATCTAAGAGCAAGGCAAAGGATGATAGTGAATCTGAATCTGAAGAATCGGATAGTTCTTCTTGTGAGAAGACTAGGAATTACATGGCCTTCACTACTTCCATAAATGGGATTGAAGAATTGTCGCGACCCAAAATACCCCCTAGGAGTTAAGGGTACCTTGACTCGTGACCGCCGTATCATACCTCCAGTATGATACATAAGGCACACGTGGAAACCTGTCAGAGTACCTGAAGATACAGAGCGGAAACGAAATACAATGCACAGCGGAAAATAAAATACTAAACATAGCGGAAGCAAAAAGAATACTCCTATAACTTGGCTCAAGTAAGAACCAACAAACATACATGTGTGAGAAACCCAAAAGTGGAGTGGACAAACCCCACACTCACATAACAAAAGACACAAGTTCTAAGTCGGTCGATCAACAGAAATCGAAGTCACGACTCCTATCTAAAGCACCATCATCATGATAGTGATCCATGGAAGGCTCCGGGTCACGGTACTCTTCCTCAACCCAAGGTTCTTCGCCACACAAATCGAATGGAACCCGAGCACCTGCCGATCATAACAATATCGACTGAGCATGGAATACTCAGTGTATACAAACTAATGACAAAAAGCAGTTAGGCATGGAGCATACGAGACATGGAGAATGAAATCCGTAAAATCCTTAAAGTATGGAAAACGTGAAAACATATGTGAGATAATATTCGAAACAAAAACTGTAACCGTGTGAGTCAATCGATAATCATAGCCTTATGAGTTCTTGTGAGTTCATGGGGTTACTTAGAGTCATTGTGATCCGTGGAGACATAGAGCATAGAACAATACCGTAGAGCATTTCCATAGAGCATAACCTTAGAGATCTTAGAGCGTTTTATTGTGATCCGTGGAGCTTGTGAGACGATCTTAGAGCATGATCATAGAGTTTCCTTGTGAGCATGGTATGATCCTTAGAGCTTGTGAAACGATCTTAGAGAAATCATAGAGTTACTTAGAATCATTCATTATTCGTCTTTTCGTGAAAACCTTTGTTTGCACCTTAAGAAATCCATGGAAACCATCGGTTCATGCGAGACATGCGAGCATATGCACTTAATAAGAGAAATCATCATATTTAAGCATAGAATCCCTTAGAGGTATTTTATCAAACACTTAGAGTGCATCATAATAGTAATCTTTCATCCAAGTATATAATCACACCTTTTCATACATAGAATCAATACATATAGATAGGGCATATATAAGAAGAATCATATCTAGTAACTAGTAGGATTGCAAGATTGTAGTAGAGTGTATCTACCTTGGTGAAATCAAAGATTTTGATTCCCAAAGGCTTGAACAAGCAATAACCTTGTGTTCTTGGTTGAGAATCACCAAGGGAAGTGGAAGAACCTTGATCTTCCACAAGCTTGATCAACAAGTAGTTCCTCTCCTTCTTCTCTCTCTCAAAACCTCCTAAGGTAGGGCACAGAGGGTTTCTGAAACCCTAAGGCACGAACTCAGCCTATTTATAGGCAAGGGGTGGTGTTTAAAGTCTTAAACACCCTTAATGAAGAAAAACTGCGTATGACCGATCGATCGGTGCTATGGACCGAGCGATCGGAGGCTTACCGGTCGATCGGTGTTATGACCGAGAGATCGGTCAAAAACACACTCTCTGGAATTTTTCCCCATACAAAAAAGTTAACCGTGCGACAGCCATCGAGCGATCGGTAGTGGACCAATCGATCGCAGGTAATGACCGAGCGATCGGTCGACCCCTGTTTTGCTGAAAAACCTTGTTTACACCACTCGAATCTTCCCCAATGCACTTCCAACACTCTTTTATGCTTTCAACACATTCCCTAAGGACATATAGACCCATTGGAACATATACGCCATAATTCCAAACACCTATTTTAACATAAGACTCATAAGTGTACAAAACCACACTTGGGCACTATTCACACACTATTCATTCTTAGTGAAATGAAATTTTCGGGGCTCTACAAGAATCTTCTTCAAATTTAAGTGTGAGTAATCAACACCATATTGATAGTGAGGATGATGAAGAGAGTTAAAATGACTCGAATTCTGAGGAAGATCTTGAAACAGCCTATGATGAGTTGTTTCAGGAATGCCTAAAGTTGAAAAAGGGTCAGATTTCCTTCACCAAAAAGGTTAAATTTATTGAAAAGGAAAGATATGCCTTAGACCAAGTGACTTCTAGATTGAAAGCTCTTGTGTCTCAACTTGAGGAAGAGAAGGCTTCCCTCCTTGTCAAGACTCAGCTTCTTGAATCTGATTTGCATGTTTGTCTTGATGAAAAGACAAGTCTTGAAATCAAGTTGGCTGATCTTAAGCAAAATCCGAGGTGTGGAGATGAGAAGGGAACTTCATCCACCTCGAACACTGAGCCTGGTGATAAAAGGCACCCTCCTGAGAATAGGAAAGACCCTTCTACTCAGAAATTCATTCCTACATGTCATAAATATGGAGTGAAGGATCATATTAGGCCTCGATGTCCTAAACTTCGAAGAATGCCCAATCATGATTCTAGGAACCAAATCAATTTTAATGGGAATCTTCAAAGGAGAGTTGATATCCTAGTGGAGATGTCTAGGAAGTTAAATGATGGTATATTGAATATCTATAATAACTCTAGACAGTGGCATGGTCATGACACTCTTTATGCTAGAAATAAAGGAGGTAATAGGGAGAACCATAATACCCACCATAATTCTAGGACTCAATCTTGGAATAGGAGGAACAGGAAGAAGAAACAAAAGGTCATACCTACCTCAACTGAAACGGTTAGAGACCAAAGGGTCAATCAAACTGCTAAAACTGTTTGGGTGAGAAAGGAAGACCTAAAGGGCTTCACTTAGCCTGTGTCTGTCATAGCCTAGGGTGTATTATTAGTGTTCTATCTTGTCCTAGTGTTATAAAGTTTGTGTATACTAGTAGTTTTTCTTTTTACTAGTTTTTATTTGCTATGGTCTATTTTTCTGTTTTATTTATTTTGAAAAATCTCAAAAACATTGAAAAACTATAAAATCCAAAAAGATTTTTGTCATGTTGCCCTTGTAAGACTTGCATGATTTGCATTCCTTATGTGATTTTATTTCTATACTTGTCCAAGGTTGAACATGAGTTTGTTGCTGATTGAGGATATATCACCTTCATAGTCTCTTGGTTAGTGTCACGCCCCAAAATACTCCCTAGGAGTTTAGGGATACTTTAGGTGGACTATACAAACCTGTCAAACCATCCTGTAATGAACAAGGCAAAATATAATACTAATACAATGATAATCAGAGCGCGGAAGCTAAACATAAAATGCGGAAGCGCAACCAACTCTTTTTTTTTCTTCTAAAGTTCCAAAACAGTATTCCAAGTTTAACATATGTACAACACGTCTAAGCCTAAGGTGGACAGGCCCACCTAACAAAATACAAAAGACAAAATACAACTCTGTCTCGCTCAATAGTCACCCCCGTGGGGCCAATGGTCTAAGTCTCTCGCCTCCGCCTGAGGCTCGACTACTAGATCCTCATAAGGTTCCTCCTCGCCATAGTCCTCCTCTATCCAAGGACCCGGATCACAAATGTCGAGAGGGACTCGGGTACCTGCCGACATGAAAGTACGGCTGAGCATGGAATACTCAGCGAGTATAAGCCCCTAACTAACAATGGTAATAACGAACAACATCATATACAAGTAATGAGAGGAGTATAGTTCATAATCATTTCTAGCAACCTCATACATAAACATTTTATCAAGTCATAATTATTATGAAACTAAAACATGTCTATGCATCATACAATTCCTCTTTGAGTTGTCCTTTCAATATTTCTTATGAGCCAGAGGTTAGCACCCGCATATCCCTGGGCTACCAACCTCCTTGACAGTACAATACATTTCTTATGAGCCAGGGGTTAGCACCCGCACATCCCTGGGCTACCAACCCCCTTGACAGTACAATACACTTCTTATGAGCCAGAGGCTAGCACCCTCACATCCCTGGGCTACCAGCCTCCTTGACAGTACGATACCTTACTTATGAGCCAGAGGTTAGCACCCGCACATCCCTGAGCTACCAACCCCCTTGATAGTACAATACATTTCTTATGAGCCAGAGGTTAGCACCCGCATAATCTTGGGCTACTAACCTCCTTGACAATACCATTTCATTTCTTATGAGCCAGAGGTTAGCACCCTTAACCGGGGCTACCAACCTCCTTCACAGTGCAACATTTCCGAGTCCTTTCTTATGAGCTAGGGGTTAGTACCCGCATGATCCCTGGGCTACCAACCCCCTTGACAATGCAATACGTTTCTTATGAGCCAGAGGCTAGCACCCGCATAATCCTGGGCTACTAACCTCCTTGACAATACCATTTCCTTTCTTATGAGCCAGAGGTTAGCACCCTTAACCGGGGCTACCAACCTCCTTGACAGTGCAACATTTCCGAGTCCTTTCTTATGAGCCAGGGGTTAGTACCCGCATGATCCCTGGGCTACCAACCCCCTTGACAATGCAATACGTTTCCTATGAGCCAGAGGCTAACACCCGCATAATCCTGGGCTACTAACCTCCTTGACAATACCATTTCCTTTCTTATAAGCCAGAGGTTAGCACCCTTAACCGGGGCTACCAACCTCCTTGACAATATCCTCCATCTACATATGTGCTCGTGCATAGCAATCGTGAAATCATGATGACATATAGCATTTTAACAATTCCCAACTCACATGAGAATTTAAGAAGCGAAATAAACACATGCATACAACTTGCCAAATGGGGAACATTTATGTGACTCATGCTTTCAAATCTTAGTTTATTCATGCATTCTATCAAACATGTGGTATTCAACCTTTTTACCTTTAGTTATTTCATATTTTCTCATTCGAACATTTCATCAAACACTTGGGGTGTGTTCATTATGCGTAATATGCCCTTCCACCATTTTTCCCATCATTCAACACATCACAACATGGCATCCAATCGCCTCCACTCCTCATCCATTCATACATTCCACCATTTGTTTGTATTATCTTGTTTATGTTTTAGGGATTTAGCATATACCAACACAAGGGAGCAATGGGGAAGATCCAACACATATTTACTTAGAAAAATCCTAGGTTATTACCAAAGTAACTAGGAAGAGTGTACTAACCTTGAAAAGGGAAAGAAAAATCCTTGAGGATGATGTGGAAACGCTGCCCTAGCTTGGAAGAGGTACTCCACACGAGCTTGAGGTTGGATTTGGAGAATCCAAGCCTTTTAGAATGGTTCTAGGGTTCTAAAACCCTTGATTCAAGCTCTTCTTGGTTTCAAGCAAAACCCTCTTTGGAATGCTCAAGATCCTTTCCTTCTCTTTCTAGGAACTCTCCTTGGTTTAGGGTAACCCAAAAACCCTCCTAAAGTCTTCTATTTATAGTGTAAGGGGTGAAAAACCCCTAAAAAAATCGCATCCAAGAAAGTAAAATCGCGTATCTACGATCGTTCGTAGCGATTTACGATCGATCGTAGACTTCTATGATCGATCGTAGCTTCCTACGATCAATCGTAGTTTCACCTGAGAGTTTTCAGCATTTCTGAGGCTTTACGATCGATCGTAGCAACTCTACGATCGTTCGTAGCTCCGCTACGATCGTTCGTAGGGTCCCTACGAGCGATCGCAACTTTTGCAGAAAGCTTTAGCATTTTTGCATTTTCGTATCTCGGCCATAACTTTTGACTCGCTTGTCCGATTTTGACGATTCAACTTGTGTTGGATTCGTATTTTGAAGGAGAACAACTTTTATGTTTTTCACAACTTCCAATTATTCCTTTTTCTTGGACCATTTGACCCCTAAACCTGACTGATCCGAAATTGGGTTTCGTCAATCCAGATTTTAAACCGACCCGACTTCAGAAATCGGTCTTTTGACCTAACACCAACTCAAAACCAAGACAAGTGATCAACATGAACCCGGAAGAGGGTTCAATTACCTTTCCAAAAATCCAAGAATCACTTGATTCCGACGAGCGGTGTGAACGCTAGGGCTATTTAGAGTCGAGGGTATGCCAAGGCATAACCCTTGTCAATACTCAAGAGTATTCTATACTCTTGCCTATTTCATTCCAAACACCCATACACCATAAATACATTCTTACATGCTTTAGTATATGATATCATTCGTCGTACATGGCCATCAAGATCCGGGGTTCTACAGTTAGGCTAAAAATTAGACTAGTTTTATCTTGCACGGTTAGAGACTTATCTATGTGTATGTATGCTTTTCACTATCACATGCACTCTGACTGATTCTGTTGAGATGTCTATTTCTTAATCTGTAGGTGTATGACTTATCCATAAAGTGTGACCTAGGATGACCTATCTAGATTGACCATATAGTTAGTCATCCCCATTTTGTGTATCCTCCATGAGAAAAAAAAATTGTTACAATAAAAAGGGCTACCTACTAGGCTAGTGTGAAAGCTACTATTGGGTGCAAACAGTAGTAATGACTACCTATGTCAACAAGTTAGATATCTTTCGGAGTTGCAAGAGTAAAAGCCCCTACTGCCAATAGAGAAGAGCTACCTACTTGGATAGTGTGAAAGCCAATATTGCATGAAAAGGTATGTTCAGAAAAAGAACATCAAAATAGTGAGGATGCTTTTGACCAAAGTAAAATAAAATATTAGGTCAAATCAAAATGGATAAAGGTGCACTAAAATGTAAAAAAAATAAATAAAAAATCAGCATAACTAGATCTAACTAGGTTTGACTTCTTAGATTTGAGTCTCTAGGAGTCCCCTTAGTGGTTAATGTCATATCCTTAGAAAGGGAAAGAAACCTTAATTTAGTATCTAGTCAGACTACCACTACACACAAAGCTTCACTTTTGAACTGTTCACTAATTGTGACTAAGTGAATTGGTTATGCTTTAGCATTCCACGAGATTTAGTTAGATGTTTATCCTCAGTTGGTCTAATTAATCATGTTTTTTCCTTGGCCTGGTAATTTTAAATTACTATTGCTTGGAATGCTTATAATGCATGTTAGTGTGACACATGATATTTTTTAGTTTATTATTTTGTGTTTTTTCTTTTTTGTTGGCATGGGCCTTTCTAGTATGAGTTGCTCTGTCCTTTAGGTGGTATCCTTGATCTTAGGGGGAGAAGATCAAGTTGTGGTGTTGAGGGGGAGTTTTTACTTTATATTACTATATCTTGTTCTCCGCTCTAAAGTCCCCTCATTGTCTACAGTTGCTTGTTAGTATTGTGGTTGCTTTGATATTACATATGTGATTAATTGGTATATCTATTGTGATATTGGCTTCCTATCTACTTTTGGCATTTTGTGCCAAAAAGGAGGAGAAGATGATTGGAGTCATTTTATGTTTTATATCTATTTCTCCATGCTTCACAGGTATTCTTTGTTTTTAGCATGTGTAGATAACAGGTTGCAGACTTCGACATTGAATTGCATGACAAGTTTGATGAGTCATTTGTAAATGGTTACGTCATGTAATTTTATTTTTTGAGTCATGTAAAGTTCATCTTTCCTTTTATGAATCAGTTTTTGGAAGTCCGTCCTTTATATGTTTGTCTAGAAGTTTTGACACAGAATTGCCAAAAGGGGGAGATTGTAAGTCCAAAATATCTTGGCTAATTATGTATCAAAACGTAAGTCTAAGTGGAGTCATTTTTAAGTCAACTTGTCATACTTGGTAAAGCTTCAAAACGCCGAAGAAAAGAGAAGAAATCTACATCAAGTATCACCTCCGGATCTAGGAAGGTAAGTGACTTAGTGACCCATTACCTAGGTTGGTTTTTGACTTAGAACACCTTTTTATCAACCTAGGAGGTTAGTATAATTCCATAAAAAATTTATTGTATTCAAGTCATTCGAAATATTCGAAATTGGCTAAGTATGGAATGAAGGATCTATCCTTCTCCATGTTGGATAGATCGGTGGTGTAAGAAAATGTATGAGGATTTTTTCCAGAGAGTTAGATTTTGAAGGATCTATCCTTGGTAATGAAGGATAGATCGATCAACATAGGAATTGATTTATCAGTGCTTTGTTGGATAGATCGGTGCTTTGTTGGATAGATCAGTGCTTTGCATGGATAGATCGGTGCTCACCTTAGATAGATCCTTCAGTGCAAAAAATCGAGTCCTATTCAAATACAAACTCTTTGGAATCTATAAATACGAATTCTATTGACCTAATTCGTGGAGATCTTATTAGTTTGTGAGAGTAGAGGCTGGAGAACTCTCTCCTAGGGTTTCTTTTATTCTTCATTGATTATAGTTGATCCCTCCTCTCACAACCTCTCTAGAGAATGCAAGAATAACGTTTCTATTCTTAGCTCTTGCATTGTGTGATCTTCATGGTTTTAAGATCCCTCTAGAGATTGTTAGAAAATTAATTTGACAATCCCGACACGTGTGTGTCTTTGGCCGGTGTTTGTGATCCGGAGCCTTCGTAGAAGGAGATCGATCCGAGAAGGATCGTGGTTGTTGTGGAGATCTAAGAGAAGTACGAGCGACTGCGGTTGATCACGGGACTTGCGGGTACGTGATGACTTTTCGAGGCGTGGAGGACTAAGAACTGAAGGATCGTAGTGTCGAGTCCGAAGGAGTCAAGTTCGAGTCTTGTAAGTTCTTGTTGACTTTGTCTTAGTGATATCTCTTTGCTGGACTAGGTCCCGTGGTTTTTCCCGGAAGGGTTTCCACGTAAAAAACCTTGTGTTGTGGTTTGCTTGTTTTCCTTTTCCGCACTTGATTATTATTTTCCCTTAGTTTATAATTTAATTATTAAATCTTAAAAAGGGTAGAAAGAATTATAGGGAAAGCTAGCCATCCCCCCTTGGGTTTGTGAGTTCTCAACTCGAATATTTTATTTGGGGTTCACCGAGTGATTTTTCAGTCATGACCATGCCACTATCTAGAGTTAATATGGATATTCAATATACTATCATTTAACTTCCTAGACATCTCTACTAGGATACCAACTTTCCTTTGAAGATTTCCATTAAAATTGGTTTGGTTTCTAGAACCATGATTAGGCATTCTTCGATGTTTAGGACATCGAGGCCTAATATGACCCTTCACTCCACATTTATGACATGTAGTAATGAATTTCTGAGTAAAAAGATTTTTCCTATTCTTAGGAGGATGCTTTTTATCACCAGGCTCAGTGTTCGAAGTGGATTGTCACACCCCTTCCAATAGGGTAGATCCCCCCCGGATGAAGTGGACCCAACGAGGTGAGGCACTACTAGGAACCTTCCTGTGGGTAACATAATTCTAATCGTGAACCTGCTAAAACATATGCACTCATACGTATTGTTAAAACATAGAACATACATGTAGAATCTCAAAAGATTAAATGTCAATGATATGTCTAAATAAAATGAGACCTCAATTGAGACTGACACAAGGATGACACCGTGGCACGATCTATACTAACTCGACGAAGGATTGCTCCCTATCACAAACTGCTGCTAATCTGAAATAGGGTAAAATAACAAAGTAGGACATAGCTTAGTGAATGAATATCAACTATAGGTACATCATAAACATGAGCTAATTCACAAAACAAGAACATTTAACAATAATCACCCTTCTTATTTAGAAAAATTTCGGCAGAGTCTCCTCTAAAAATAGAGGATTTCAAATCTTATATATCACCTGTAAAACTTGTTCATAAGAAAATTCATTGAAACATAACATACTATAATCCTCAAACTTTCCAAATTTCTCATATATACTACTTTAGAACTATTGATAATTTTCTCAATACTACATAGTGAGTCTAAAGTTTCTATAAAATTACTGAGTAGAATTTCCTTATCATTGTCATATATGTCCATACTACCTGCTTGCTTGCCTGCTTGGAACATCCTGGTCATATTTCATATATATATTCATACTACATGTTTGCCTGTCTGCCTAGACTTTCATATCACATTTCGTACATATTCATACTACCCGTCTGCTTAGAATTTCTTTATCATATTTCATAAATACTCACCCTGCCTGCCTGGGCACTTACCCCATGGGTAGCCCTATTCCAGTGCATGGTATAAATTTGTCCATCGGGCGCTTACCTTACAGCCAGCTCTGTTCCCAGTGGATAATACCCTTCTGTCCATCTGGGCGCATACCTTACAGGCAGCCCTGTTCCCAGTGGATAGTATCCATCTGTCCATTTGGGCGCTTACCTTATAGGCAACCCTGTTCCCAGTGGATGATATCCATCTGTTCATCTGGGCGCTTACCTTACAGGCAGCCCTGTTCCCAGTGGATGTATCCATCTGTCTATCTGTTATCAAGAGACCTGACCCTTATCAGGATTTCATTTACATAATCCTTAATTCATGGATGTACTTACATAGACGTATTCATACTACCAAGGATTTCATTGGCATATTCATCATATTCATACTACCACCGATTCCATAAACATACTCATTAGTTCATAATCATAAACATACTCGTTAGTTCTTAACCTTTAATTTGACAAAATCACTATAGTAGGTATTCACTCACCTGATTTGAGTCCCAAGACAAGCCTAGCTGGCACTGGAGCTCCCCAGATCAACCTCCGATGATAAGTCCTCGCCTAAGGCATAATAACATATATGCATACAATAATGCATTAGCTTTGAACCAAGAACAAATCATTTTTAAATATGAACTTCAGGCGAGAAACCCAATCCTTTCCATCATTTTCCCTAACTTTCCATAATTGTGTAGTTTCTTAAATAAATTTCAAACCACATAAATCATTCATACTTTTCCAATCTAATCTAAAATCATAAGCATTTCATTGGGACTTAACTCATTATTTCAAAATTCACTTTAGAGCATTTTCAAAAATTCTCATAATACTCTTAGTAATATTAAATCATCAAAATTAACTTGTAAAATTCAATAAAAATCATTTCTCAAATTAAAATATCCTCAATTAAACATCTATCAAATTAATTTCACCAAACTAAATGATTACTAACAAAATCCCCAAATTTATGTTTTTAACATAAACCCTCGCTTTTACCCCTTTTCAATTCCCACTACTTTATTTCAAATTATCATTTTCTCAATATTACTATACCCCAAGAAGGTGTTTAGAAGCAATAAACAAAATTAATTCATGTCCAAAACATGATACTCAAGCTTTAATTACACATAATCAAGATTTGTCAAGAATGAAAAAAATAACTTTGGGTAGAGAAATTTACCAATTAATTGCGTGCTTTAGCTCCCAAATGGCTCTCCCAACACTAGTCTTTGATAAGGGTTAAGAAAACCAAGAAAAATTGGGGTTTGAAGAGATTTTTTTGTGGGGTTTTGGGCCCAAACTAGGGCTGGCCGGCTACGGGCAGCGGCTAGACGGCGGCGACTTTGGCTGATCGGCGGCTGGCGTTGTCCGACAGTGGTGCCGACGGTGGTGGTGGGGCTTGGGTCTTTGAGAGAGAGGAGGGAAATGAGAGTGAGAGTGGAGAAAGAAAAGAAAAAGAAGGAAATAATAGGAAGAGGAGAGAACTCACGTTCTCTTCTAATTCTCTCCCCAAGCGGCAAAAGACCATTTTGCTCTCCTAATGGCTTAAGGTCTTTTTTAGTATTCTTGGAAAATAAAGTATTTAGGCTCATTTTAAAGAAATTAACTTCGCCAAATTTTTTTTTTAATAAACCATATCTTACCTTAAATCTTCCAGACTTAACTATAATACATCATACTTAATTTTAAAAAAATGCTCTTAGTGCTAATTTTTTTTTTTTTTAAAACATGAGTGACCGCCACCAAATAAAAATTTGAATGCTACAATTATGAGATGCTCTGCATGCTATGCCCATAATAAGAAATAGTACCAAATAATTCATAATATCCTTAATAATGACCAAAAATAAAGAAATGTCAAAATTACCCTTGGTTCTTAGACTCGGGTGTTACATGGATGAAGTTCCCTTCTCATCTCCACACCTCTGATCTTGCTGATGATTAGCTAGCTTGATTTACAGACTTTTCTTTTGATCAAGACAAACATTTAAATTAGATTCAAGAAGTTGAGTCTTGACAAGGAGGGAAGCCTTCTCTTCCTCAAGCTGCGACACAAGGGCTTTCAACCCAGAAGCTACTTAGTCTAAGGTATTTTTTTTCATTTTCAGTAAATTTAACTTTTTTGGTCAAGGAGATCTGACCCTTTTTCAGCTTTAGGCATTTCTAAAACAACTCATCATAGGCTGTCTCGAGGTCTCCCTTAGAATTTGAGTCATTTTGACTCTCTTCACCATCCTCACCATCAATATGGTGTTGATTACTCACACTTAAATTTGAAGAAGATTCTTCAATCTCATTTATGGAAACAGTGAAGGCCATGTAATTCCTAGTCTTCTCACAAGAAGAACTATTCGATTCTTCAGATTTTGATTCACTATCATCCTTTGTCTGACTCTTAGATTTCTTCTCATTTGAGCAATCAGCAGCAATCAATATGACCGAAGCCTTAACATTTATAGCATTGAAAGCCTTGGAATTTACTGTCCACACTTTTAAGATGTTTCTTATATTCATAGTGTTTGGACTTAGGCTTTTCAAAAGATCTTTGTCCTTTCGGATTAAATCTTTTATTGAATTTCAGAAATTTTCTAAATTTCTTTGAAAGCAAAGCCATATCTTCTTCATCTTCCTCAAAGTCACTATCTGAACCATCTATAGATTCCTTGACAGATTTCAAGGCAATTGATTTAGGTTTCTCATATGGGTGTAGATTGAACTCAGAAGTCTAGAGAGAATCAACCAACTCTTCAATTTTGAGAGCATCAATATTTTTGCTCTCTTCGATGGCGGTAACCTTTGATCTAAATCTTTCAGGCAGAGATCTCAAGATTTTTCTAATCAATTTTAGACTCAGATATACTTTCTCGTAGGTTAAAACATGAATGAACAATGTCACTCAGATCAGCATAAAAACCAAAAGTGTCATTATCATTCATTCTCAAATTTTCAAATTTAGAAGTAAGCATTTGAAGTTTGGAGATCTTGACTGTTGAAATCCCTTCATGGGTAAGTTTAAGAATGTCTCATGCATCCTTTGAAGTGTCACATTTAAAAATTCGTCGAAATTCTTCGGGTGTAACAGCAGTGAAAATTGCATTTAAACCCTTATTATTCCATCTACAATTTTCAAGTTCTACATTGGTCCAATCAGTAGAAGGTTTGAGAATGGTCTGGTTATTTATGGTCGTTGTTGGAGAGGTCCAACCTTGTACAACAGAGATCCATACTTTCTCATCCAAGGATTTTAGAAAGGCTCTCATACAAGCTTTCCAATAGCCATAATTGTTTCCATCAAAAAATGGGGGACAAGAGATGGATCCTCCTTCTCTTTGGAGATTCATATTCACCGAATATAGAATGAGATCGCACTAAGAAATTAGTGAACTTGACTCTGATACCAATTGAAAAGCACTCGGTGAACCCCAAATAAAATATTTGAGTTAAGAACTCACAAACCCAAAGAGGGATGACTAGCTTTTGCCTATAATTCTTTCTACCATTTTAAAGATTTAACAATTAAATTATTAACAAAGGAAATATGATAATCAAGTGCCGAAAAAGAAAACAAGCAAACCACAACACACGATTTTTTACGCGAAAAACCACGGGACCTAGTCTAGTAAAGAGATATCACTAAAACAAAGTAAACAAGAACATACAAGACTCGAACTTGACTCTTTTGGACTCGACACTAGGATCCTTCAGCTCTTAGTTTTCCATGTCTCGAACAGTCATCACATACTCACAAGTCCCGTGATTAACCGCAGCTGCTCGTACTTCTCTTAGATCTCTACAACAACCACGATCCTTCTCGGATCGATCTCCTTTGCAAAGGCTCCGGTTCACACCGGCTAAGATATTCTTAACAAGAACGGGTTGATGGTTGATTTAAACAAACAAATCTTACATTGAATCCTAACAATGGAATACCAAGCAAGAATGATCAAACAATGTCTTGCATAGATTAGGATGGAAGAGGAGAGGAGAATGGGTTTAGGAAACCCTAAATTTCTCTAAAAAGTTCTCTCTAAACTCTCTAAACTCCTTAGGTTTGAATGTGGATCAAACCCAACATATATAGGGTCAAAAATAGAGTTCTAAGTAAGGTAGGAAACTAAATTCGCTAGGACCGGTCGACTGGTAACAAGGTTCGGTTAACCGGTCAAAAAACAGCTTTCTGGAAAAATCTGATATTAAAAATTTCGCACCATCGGTCGACCGGTCAACTTTGGAATTTGCTCAAACTTCTGTGATGAAAGTTGTAGCTCTTTTCGACGCGGTCGTTTTGATATATTATAGACCCAAATCGGAGCAACGGTCAATGAGTTATGCCCCGAATACCGAACAAGGGTTGTTTTACATCCCACTAACACCTCTTATGCCACTTAAGGCTTGTATCTAGCTACCTAGGGTGTTTATAGAACATTATCTAAGTCAATTCCACCTAGGGTATAAGGTATTTAGGTCACTTACCATCCTATGAGTAAGACGAAGGTGACGCTTTGAATATCTTCAATCGAACTTCTTCGGTCTTCATCTTCACGGACTTTGATGCTTGTAGAAATGACACAAGACACTACTAGACCCTTTGTTTTGACACCAGACTATGCCAATACCAAAAGTATGGACTTATATGGGTGAATCTTAACCATAGTTAAAGAGTTTAAAAAGGGACACGTGGCCACCTAAGGGGGCCTAACTATTAGTTGACTGACGATCAACACACAGAAGGGGTGTAAGTGCCATTATTTTGAAAAACAAGGTTACATAAGGTAGTTTTTGAAAGATGAGGGGGTCTATGTGTATTTTCGCCAAACCTCAGGAGGTGTAAATATATTTTCTCCAATAAAATATTACACTCATATAGCATAACCTCTTCAACCGATGCGTGCAAGGGTTTTTCACTAGGAGCCAAATCATCTACGGTGATAACCGGCCCTAGAGGTCAGCACGTGTCTCCTTTGACACCCCTTAACCGTGGGTAAGGTTCACCCACCCCTAGGGTTCATCCACCCATCCTTGTTTTTTTTTTTTTTAAAATATTAATTCTTTTTTAAAATTAGAAAACTGTTTTTAATATTAAAAAAACTCTAAAAACAGTTTTTTAATTTTAAAAATAGAATTAGTATTTTAAAAAAAAAGCAAAGATGGGTGGGTGAACCCTAGTGGTGGATGAATCTTACCCACGGTTAAAAGGTGTCAAAGGAGACACGTGGCAACCTCTAGGGGTGATAACCGGATTTGCCAAATCCGGTTATCACCGTAGAGGATTTGACTCATTTCCACTAAGTAGGTGCGAGCATGCATTTGTACCTTCCGTTGGGGGTATAAGCATACCATCACAGCTCGTTATGTGTACTATTTAACACTAATTAATCGTGATGAAGATTTATTCATACTTAAGGTTGAATAATTTAGCCATTTTTTAGAAAAAATATTAAACATTTAAGTACGGTGAATCATAGCTAAGGTTAATTTTTTTAAAATTAAGATTAGATTATTTAACCCTAGGGCTGAGTGAATCTTAAGCACAATTAATGTGTTAAAAGAGAATATGGTGAGCTGAGAGGTATGCACGTATCACCCAATGAAAGATGCGAGATGCATGCTATCACCTCCTTTGTCAAACACTTTTGCATGCGTCGGCTGAAGAGACTATGCCCGAGTGGAG
Organism: Tetracentron sinense; assembly: GCA_015143295.1. Lineage (NCBI taxonomy): Eukaryota > Viridiplantae > Streptophyta > Magnoliopsida > Trochodendrales > Trochodendraceae > Tetracentron > Tetracentron sinense. The sequence continues at coordinate 18,038,088 of CM026554.1, forward strand.
ACAGGGCACAGACTCACAACAAATCGTGATTGAATTCAAGGAGAGTTTAATTACACACAGGTCAACAAGTGTCTCTTTTAGCCTTTATTAATCATGGATAAGATTTACTAACCCTTAGTATTTAACAATCTAACCTTGTTTTTAAAACAAAATAACCTTATGGTCAAAATTTCTTAACCCTAAGGCTACTTTTTTAAATATTTTTTCGTTAGATTATTGCACCTTAAGGTTAATGAATCTTAATCATAGTTAATAGGAGTTAGAATTGACATTTTGTTGACCTGTGGTGCGATTGAACTCTCCCTCGCGGTTGGCTGTGATCCGATCTCGCCCGAGTGTAACTACATTCGAGAATCTGCAGAGAAAATCCGTTGCCATTTAAAACCTATTACGTAGCTCTGGCTTCTAGAAGGAGGAAATATCCCCGACTCCAAGTGTGTTTCTAAGGAAGAAAAGAGGAATTGTAGCGACAAACGAAATTTGATGAGAGTGACATACACTTACCCTTTTGTTATTGCATGACACATATGAAGACGAAATATTGCGTCTGTCATACCCTCTTCTTCGAGCATTTCTATTTGCTCGTATAAGAAAACAGAAATAAACCAAAGTGCTAATCAGTGTGTCTATAACAGTTTGATTGAGTTTTAAGTGTTAGCCAGCTTTACAACTGATTAATGATGTGTTTATACATTAGTTTCCATTCTTTATAAGGCAATGGCGAGAGGAAAGATTTGGATTGTCATCTCATGTTTTGTGGTGAAAAACCTCCATCAATTACCTGCCCTCTAGCTCAAATTACCTGGTGTGCCCCTCTCATGAGAATGATCCTCAGTAGGGTTGTCAATGGGCCAGGTCTGGACAGGGTCTGTCCAGGTCTAACCCTAACTTGTACGTGGTTGGTCCAAACTTAGCCCAACCCCTCTTTAGGTGTGAACTAGCTAGAACCAAGTTACCCTTAGGATTAGGGTTGTGCCTGGGCTAGGCCTAAGGGTATCAACGAGTCGGGTTTAGGCTGGGCTGGGCCGGGCCAGCCCGTCTAAAAATCATGTGGAATATTTTTGCCTATGAACTAAACGGGCTTAATTGGGCTGGGTTAGTCGGGCTTAGCCCGGTTAGAAGCCTATTGAAATCGGTCATAGGCTTTAAACTCCAAGCCCAACCAGATTAATAATCGGACTAGGTCAGGTGGGACTAGTGTGGGCTGGGTTGGGCGGGTTCACGGCCTTTCCCGGCCCATTGACACCCCTAGCTAGGCCTAGGCTCTATGGCCTAAGTCCCACTCTCATGCTAGTAGACCTTATTTTTTTGGTTATAAATTGACAAAACTCTTAATTTTGCGGGCTTTTGAGTGTCGATTTGAAAGCCTAAGGCCTAAGCCTTGAGAAAATATTATTGCAATGCAGTAAGTAGAATGCTTATTGACTAATACTAACCATCTAACCTTAATTGCTAATGAATAAAACTTAGTGTCGCGCCCCAAAACCCCACCTAGGAGGATGTGAGATCTTGACACGTGACTTACTTAATAATTCATCCTGTTAGAAGCAATTAAGGCACACTAAAAATATTGACCTAAAAATTTCTTTCATTAATGACATCAACTAAATGCATAATCAATAATCAATAACCAACATATAATAAAATCTTGATCATCCATAAAAATCATAATCATAAAACTAAACTGAAACATAAATCTCTATGATGTCAATAAAAGTCTCTCTGAATTTTTCAACTACTAATGAAATAACTTAAGTACTAGGGCCATCGATCAAGATCCCTTTCTTCCTCGGGATAGTTACCTTCAGGTTCATCCATGTACTCCTCTTCTTCCCAAGGTCCGGGCGCACAAATGTCAAAACTTGAACCTGAACCTGGACCTTCCGACAACAAAAGTCATTGGCTGAGTAACAAGTTACTCCGCGTATATAACAGATCATAATAAACAATATAAAGAATAACATCTTACATGCATTTCATCACTTCATCCATCAGCTTACATATCAAATCAGAGTACGAAAAATAAACATGTACATTATGTCAATTTCTTTCTTTTCTTACTTTTCATATTTCATATGTTATCATCTCACCAATACCCATTCACATGCATTTGTAATAACTTACAATACTGCTTTACCGTATAAGGAAAGAGGTTACTATACTTTACTTTATCGAGATACCACCCTTCGTACATTATCCAGCATGGACAGCTTAGTACATTTTCCGGTACAACGTCTTAGTACATTTTCCGGTACAACGTCTTACTTACTATGGCATATATCTCGCCCTTTCTGATGGTATCCGGTGGTGCACAACATAACATATAATATCGCTTTTGTGTGTCTTTCTTTCTTACTTTCATACTTTTCTTACTTTACTTTCGGTCTCACTTAACATCTCATTAATGTTTTTAATTCTTTATTCATACTTTTGCATATTTTTCCTTCGTGAGTGCACAATGATATACTTCTTGTTTAAATAGCACCTTAAACTAACCGTCAAGGGCTATAGGACATCTCACCATAGCGTCCCATACCACTATGCTAATCAGACCTAGGCAAGCCTGACTTTCATCAGAGGTTCGTTTACCTAATGGTAAATCATGTATTAAGAAATATACAGACAACATACTACCTCTCATCTTTCCTATAATCTGACAATCAAACATCACAGTTAATATTAAAAGTATTCCTAAATCATAATCTAATTTAAATGTCAAAATCTTCTTTTTGTTTAATCAAGGTCAATATCCTAACCGTAACCCTATATTTTTTTTTATAATAATTCTCTTAAATTTTACACATAAAATCGAACTCAAACATAATAAAATATCACAATTAAATCATCCATTCAAATCCATCCATCATCTCATTCTTCTCATAAATCTGCACACTTCAATAACTTTCCCAATCCCCTTGTTGAATCATAAATAATTTAAATATAGTTCTACACATCATAATTTAATGATTCAACGATAAAGAATTAATTTCATACTTAGATGCTTCACATCTTATTTTTAGCGATCTAAGAATAATAAAACAATCTCATAAATAGGTTCTTCACATCCTAATTTAACCATCGGAAATAATGCAAACAACATCATAAATAGGTTCTTTACATCCTATTTTAACCATCAAGAATAATGAAAACGACATCATAAATAGGTTCTTCACATCCTATTTTAACCATAAAGAATAATTAGACAACATCATAAATAGGTTATTCACATCCTATTTTAACCCTCAAAATTAATAACTGAATTTATAGATCTAGTTCTTCAAATCCTACTTTACTCATTCATCAATAATAATGTAGGAATCAAAATGTGGTTCTTCACATCCTATTTAACAGATCCATCAACAATAATATAGGAGCAGAGTATGGTTCTTCACATCTTACATATTCTTACATCTTTACCTAGATTCAACCATTTTTATTCGTTATTCAGGTTAACTATTCAAAATATTGAATACTAGATCTGTTATTTACCTCACTTGATCGTCTCCCTACGATCTATCGCTTGCGAATATGGTTCTATCTTGATTTTCATGCCTCTTTTCTCCTTTATCTGACCAATCCTTTGGACTCTTTTAGTTTCTCTCTTTTTGATCTCTCAAAAACTCTTCTTTTTCTCTCTTTTAGGTTTAGAAGGCCTTAGAAACTCTAACCCATGAGTGTAAGGGGGTACTTATAACAGTAGGAGCCCTAGGGACTCAAACCACGTGAGATCACGCAAACCTGTCACCGAATGGCATTTTGGGCGATCGATCGCTGGTGCCCTTTTTTTTTTGTTTTAAGTCATTTGCTACTTTTGTTTTTCTTTGATTTAGTGCAATTTATCTCTATAAATTCACTAAATAAAGTGAATCAAATGAGTTTTGTAATTTAAAATTTTTAATACTTTAATTCTCTCCTAGGATTTACATATAATTTTATGTGCATTTATTAGGAATTAACTCATGAGATTATGAAACCGGTGAATTTAATGCGGGGTATTACATTCTCCCCCCCTTAAAAGAATTTCGTCCTCGAAATTACATACCTTAGTCAAACAAGTGAGGATACTTTTCTCGAACTTCATCCTATCATTGGAATGATGTTGCCAACATAGGAGGATGAAGTAGATGGTCTTCCTTCGCAAAACTTGTTCATTTCGATCTAGAATTTAAACTGGTTATTCAATCATTGTCTGATCTTCTCGAACTTCGAGTGGTTCTAAATCAATGACATGAGATGGGTCCGGAATGAACTTCCTTAGCATGGAGACATGGAAGACATTATGGATTGTCGCCATATGAGGAGGCAGAGCAACACGGTATGCTACTTTACCTACCCTCCTGATGATTTCAAATGGCCCAACATAACTTGGGCTCAACTTGTCCCGTTTCCCAAATCTCATGATTCCTTTGGTAGGGGATATCTTGATAAAGACCTGATCTCCAACTTGGAATTCTAAATCTCTTCTTCTAGTGTTTGCATAACTTTTCTGCATACTCTGAGCAGTCTTCAACCTTTCCCTGATCAGGTTCACCTTGTCTATAGTCTGTTCCATAAACTCTGGGCCTAAGAGTTTTCTTTCCCCCACTTCATCCCAACAAAGAGGATATCTACAACTCCTACCATACAATGCTTCAAAAGGAACCATCTGAATACTAGCCTGGTAGCTATTATTATAAGCAAACTCGATCAATGACAGATGTTCATCCCAACTACCTTGGAAGTCTAGCATATATGACCGGAACATATCTTTAATGATTTGATTTACTCTCTCTGTTTGACCATCTGTCTGTGGGTGAAATGTTGTACTAAAATCCAGTCGAGACCCCATGGCTTGCTGAAAGCTCTTTCAAAATCTCGATGTAAATTTGGTATCTTTATCAGAAACAATACTGATTGGTACTCTATGCAATCAGACTACTTCCTTTATATATAGTTTTGCCAGTTTGTTAGAGTTATAAGTGGTCCAATAGGGGAGAAAGTGAGCCGACTTAGTTAACCGATCCACTATAACCCAAATTGCATCAAAATTCTTAGATGTCTTTGGTAAACCCACAATAAAGTCCATAAATATATTTTTCAACTTCCACTCAGGAATGGAAAGAGACTGTAGTAATCCTGTTGGTCTCTTGTGCTCAGCCTTAACTTGCTGACATACCAAACACTTGGACACATGTGTAGCTACATCTTTCTTCATGTTCGTCCACCAAAAATGTTTCTTGAGATTTTGGTACATCTTTGTACCTCTAGGATGAACTGTGTATTTAGATCTGTGAGCTTCATCCAAAATCTTACGCCTTAACTCTTCATTGGCTGGTACACAAAGTCTACCCCGGAAGGTTATAGCTCCATCTCCATTCATAGAGAAATTCTCCTACCTAATTTTCAAGGATTTAGCTCGATAGGCTAAGAGTTCTTCATCCGACTCTTGCAACTCTTTGATTCTAGCTTGAATATATGGTCTAATTGAAAGGTTGGCCATTAATACCCTACCGTGGTAAACACTGAAGCTCGTTTCATTGTTAAACATGTCTTCTAACAACTTCTACTCCTTAACCATCAAGTGTACAATTAAACTGGTGGGTCTTCTACTAAATGCATCAGCTACTACATTTGCCTTCCCTAGATGATACTGAATCGAGCAGTCATAATCCTTCAAAAATTCTACCCAGCGGCGTTGCCTCAAATTAAGCTCCTTTTGTAAAAACAAATATTTGAGGCTTTTATGATCAGTGAACACCTCAAATTGCTCACCATACAGGTAGTGTCTCCAAATCTTGAGGGCAAAAACAACTGCTGCCAGTTCCAAGTCGTGAGTAAGATAATTCTTCTTGTGATCTTTCAACTGCCGGGAAGCATAAGCGATAACTTTCCCGTGCTACATGAGAACACATCCTAAACCCACATGAGAAGCATCGCCATACACTACGAATCCTCCACTACCCATTGAGACTGTAAGGATGGGTGCTGTGGTGAGACGCTTCTTCAACTCTAAGAAGCTTTCTTCACACTTCTCATTCTATGCGAACTTGGCATTCTTCTTAGTCAATTGGGTGAGTGGTGTTGCCAAACTTGAAAATCACTCTACAAACCTTCTGTAATACCGAGCAAGGCGTAGGAAGCTTCTTATCTCTATCACACTCTTCGGTCTCTTCCAATTTGATACAACTTCAACTTTTACAGGGTCAACTGAGATTCCATCTCTAGAAACCACATAGCCTAGAAATGCCGCATTCTCTAACCAAAATTCACACTTACTCAGTTTAGCATACAACTTATGCTCTCTTAGGGTCTCAAGTATGATACGGAGGTGATGGTCATGATCCTCCCTAGTCTTGGAATATACCAGGATATCATCCATGAAGACTATAGCATAATTATCAAGGGCTGGCTTGAACACTCTGTTCATCAGATTCATAAATGTTGCAGGTGCATTTGTTAACCCGAAAGGCATCATCAAGAATTCGTAATGTCCATATCTTGTTCTGAATGTCGACTTAGGAATATCTTCTGCTCTAATTTTCAACTGATGATATCCTGACCCTAAGTCGATCTTGGAAAAGAATTTTGCTCCTTACAATTGATCAAACAGGTCATCTATTCTTGGTAGAGGATATTTATTATTTATGGTGACCTTGTTTAATTGCCTATAATCGATGCACATTCTCATCGATCCGTTCTTCTTCTTCACGAACAACACCGGAGCTCCCCATGGTGACACACTTGGCCTGATGAAACCATTGTGAAGCAATTCTTCGATATGTTCTTTCAATTCTTTTAACTTAGCTAGAGCCATCCTATAAGGTGCTCTTAATATTGTTACTGTTCCGGGGGCTAAGTCTATCATGAATTCCACTTCTCTATCTGGGGGTAGACCTAACAGTTCTTCTGGAAACACATCCATAAATTCACTAACAACTGGGATGTGCACCGACCTTGGCATTTCTGAATTAGCAATGCTCAAAGCCATAAATCGAGCAAGGTCCTTTTTCCGTAATCCCCGGAAGCGAAAAGGAGTTCCATTGATTGGTTTGAAATCAACTCTCTTCTCGAAGCAGTCGACATTTCCGTGGTAGGTTGAAAGCCAATCCATACCTAGAATCACATTAAAATCCTGAAAGTTGAGTATTATCCGATCTGCTGGTAACTCGTGTTGTCCAATACGAATAACATAGGCTTTGTACACCTCACTAGTGATAACTGAGCTATTGAGGGGAGTGACAATGGACAACTCACTATCTAGCCGACTCGATTCAGATGGAAAACCTTGGACAAATCTAGGTGTGACGAAAGAGTGTGTTGATCCCGTATCAATCAATATGTGTGCTAGACAATCGTTTATTAATAGCGATCCTGAGTTCGTAAATAACTAAGTATTAATTTATTATGTCACAATCAAAATCACACAATGTGTATATTTTCATAAAATCATATATATATATAATATCATGTTTCTATAAGTACCATGTCATACTATCAATCTGTAATGTGTAACTATTTCTACTCAATTTAAATTATAAGTCATACGTACCTTGGACCACATCATCTGAGGCTAGAGCATCCTGCTTTGAGATGACAAAGACTCTCCCCTGTGTGTTCTGGCGAGGGGGCTGAGGGGCCTGCTGAGTCTTTGGCGCTAGAGGAGGCTTTGGCGGTGGTGTTTGTTTCCTTACATCTGGGATTGCTGAGATGCCGGCTGTGACTTCTGAGGGCAATCCCTAATCCGATGTCCAAAATCACCACACTGAAAAAATCCGCCAGTGAGTACAACATTCCCCAGCCTTGTGCTTTTTTCTGCAATGAGCACAAGTCTCAAACACTACTGGAGGAGTAGGCTGGGCAGGACGATTGACTGATACTGTAGTTATAGTAGGGCGAGGGGCAGGTGTAGGCCTCTGAGTATTCTGAACTGGCCTTGTAACCGGGTATGGGGCAGGCCTGGCCCTCTTCTTTGGTTGCACTGGCCCACTGGTCTAACCTCTAACCATCTTCATGTTCCTTATGCTGCTGTCTCTCCTCTTGAAGAACTCCTCAGAAATCTTCTCAGCTATCTTTGCCTTGTTTACTACCTTTTCAAAAGTTCCTATTTGTAGTATAGAAACATTGTCCCTGATGAATGACCTTAGACCCTTTTCGAACTTTCTGACCTTCATATTTTCATTCGAGATCAGTTGGGGTGCAAATCGAGATAGTTCAGCAAACTTTGCTTTATATTCCATTATTGTCATCTCTCCCTGCTCCATGGTGAGGAACTCAATTTCCTTCTATTCCTTGACAAAGGCTGGAAAATACTGTTTGTAAAACAAGTCCAGGAATTCTGCCCAGGTCCAAGGCTATCCAGTCCTTGTGATGTCTCTCTATCTTACTGTAGCTCTCCACTAGTGCTCGGCTTCTCCTTCTATAACAAATACCTCCCAATCAACCCTCTGTTATTTAGTACACCGGAGCACCCTAAAAATTTTCTCCAATTGCATGATCCATGCTTTGGCCAGCCATTGGATCAATGGTTCAGTGGTACCATAAAATGTTGGGGGTCTCAGTCTCTTAAAACCTTCAATTCCTACCGTATGATGCACAGGAGGAGGAGGTGGTGGTGGTTGTCACGCCCCAAAATACCCCCTAGGAGTTAAGGGATACTTTAGAGGTGACTACGTGTACCTGTCAAACCCTCCTGTAATGCAAGAGGCTAAATATAATATAGTACAATGATAATCAGAGCGCAGAAACTAAACATAAGTGCGGAAGCATAAGCCAACTTTTCTTTTCTTCTATAACTCCAAATAGTATTCCAAGTTAACATATACCAAATACAATCAAAGTAAAGGTGGACATGCCCACCTATCAAAATACAAAAAGGAACTCTCTAACACTCTCCTCTCAACAGTAGTCGAGGTATGGCCACACATCCAAGTCCCCATCCTCTTGAGACTGCCATGGGATAGGTGGCTCCCTCTCCTCTACATACTCCTCCTCGACCCAAGGCTCGGGGTCGAGGACATCCACGGTACCTGCCGACATAAAAGTACGGCTGAGCATGGAATACTCAGCGAGTACAAACTACTAGCTAACCATAACAATAACGAACGCATAACAACAGTGAGCAATACAAGATATTAATTTAAAGCAATAGTGAAAACATAAGATACATAGCCATATCTTGACATGCGTATATGAATGCAAAAACCTCGGTAAAACTCATGTCTCGGAAACCTTTTTCGTGTCTCGGTCAAATCATGTATGTGTATCGTGTCTTGTCTTGTATTTCATGTCTTGATTTGTTCTTGACTTGTATACTTGTGAGCCAGAGGCTAGCACCCTTCCTTGGGCTACCAACCTCCTTGTCATGTTCTTGTTCCGTTTCTCTTGTGAGCCAGAGGCTAGCACCCTTCCTTGGGCTACCAACCTCCTTGTCATGTTCTTGTTCCATTTCTCTTGTGAGCCAGAGGCTAGCACCCTTCCTTGGGCTACCAACCTCCTTGTCATGTTCTTGATTCATCATATACAAATACAATCTTGGAAAACCCGGTTTCATGCATGCATGCGTGCTTGTGTGCTTGTCAATAGTGGTAATCATGATGACATACTTGAATGGGCGGATCACATGACTATGGCATTTCAATCCTTAACATAGTGGTATGAAAATTTAGGCAACATATAGCACATTTGAGCAATTTATCATTTCTAAGAACATTTACACAATTTCTATTTCCATTTTCTTCATTAAGTCCATTTATCCCTTGTTTAGTCATTTTATCAAACACCCGGTGGGCCACATTTCTTAGTCCTTCCATTTCCCTTATTTAGTGCGTATTTTTCATCAAGACATCAAGGTACATTCGTTATTTGTAAAGTGCCCATCTTCCATTTTCCTTTTCACACATCACACAACATCCATACGGCATCCAATCGCCTCAATCGACATCCCATCCACACATCCATACATTTTTCTTATCTTGTTTATATTTAGTGAAGATGATACATTTTATAAGGAAGAAAACATACTATCAAGAGTCACCTTTCACAATAGAAAATCTAGATTATTGCTAAGGGAAGTTAGTAAGGTGTACTAACCTTATATCAATGTTTGATCTTGAAGAAACCTTGAAATAGAAGCTCTATTTGGAAGGAGGAAGCCTTTGCTTGAAGGGGACTTGAGTTGGGGGAAGAAACCTCTTTCAAAACGTGAGTGAGTGCTGCCCTAGCTTGGAGAATGCACCTCCACACGAGCTTGAGTTGAAATCTTGAAGAAAACGTGCTTGGGGACGATCTAGGGTCTTCACCCCTTTGATTTCTTCTCCAAAAGCAACCTAGGTTTAGGAAGCCCTTTTCTCTTCTCTCTTATCTCCCAAATCTCTCTAAGTATAGTGAATGATGCCCTAAGGCTCGGGCAAGCCTTAAGGAGAAAGGGTTTAACCCCCAAAAGACGATAAAGCCCTTACTGAAATTTCTGCAAAAACGCGAAGACCGAGCGATCGGTGGTTATGACCGATCGATCGGTCAAAAACTCACTCTCTGGAAAATTTCCCCATACAAAATTTCTGACCGTGCGATAGCTACCGATCGATCGATTATGGACCGATCGATCGCTGACTGGACCGAGCGATCGGTGCTCTGTATGTCTGGACTGTTTTGACCATATCTTTTGACTCGCTCGTCGGATTTTGACGATTCAACTTGCGTTGGGTTCGTCTTTCGAAAACGCACATTTCTGACGTTTCAGAATTTCCAATTTCTCCCTTATTTATTAATTAGACTACGAAAACAGCCAATTAGCTATGAAAGTGCCATTCATTAAAGATGAAAAAGTCCGGGGTGCTACAGTGGTACATGCAATTCTACATGTTCAGGTGCAGCTCTAACAGGTTGCTTGGCTGCAAGGAGTGCCATTGTTTGGACAATGGATCCCAAAACCTGGATCAAGTCGAGTTGGTCATAACCCTCTAGGTGTCCTTCTCCAATGCCCCTTCCAGCGTTCCCCCTAGTGTTGTATCCATGAGCTCTACCACTGCGTCTCATTATAACAATCTTGAGAACAAAAGGTAACATCAATTTAGTTATGTAACTAGCTTTAACTTTATCACTAAAATTCATACAAGCATACAATGACTAGCCCTAGCATCCAATGACTCATCTTAGCACGTGGAATTTCTAAATTCACGCCCTAGCTGACCTAATGCCTTTGCTTTGATATCATCTTTGTCGCGCCCCAAAACCCCATCTAGGAGGATGTGAGATCTTGGCACGTGACTTACTTAATAATTCATCATGTTAGAAGCAATTAAGGCACACTAAAAATATGTACCTAAAAATTTATTCCATTAATGACATCAACTAAATGCATAATCCATAATCAATAACCAAAATATTATAAAATCTTGATCATCCATCATGATCATAATCATAAAACTAAAGTGAAACATAAATCACTATGATGACAACAAAAGTCTCTCTGAATTTTTCAACTACTAATGAAATAACTTCAGTAATAGGGCCATCGATCAAGGTCCCTTTCTTCCTCGGGATAGTCACCTTCGGGTTCCTCGATGTACTTCTCTTCTTCCCAAGGTCCGAGTGCACAAATGTTAAAACCTGAACCTGAACCTGGACCTTCCGACAAAACATTTATCGGCTGAGTAACGAGTTACTCCGCGTGTATAACAGATCATAATAAAAAATATAAAGAATAACATCTTACATGTATTTCATCACTTCATACATCAGTTTACATATCAAATCAGAGTGTGGAAAATAAACATGTACATTATGTCAATTTATTTCTTTTCTTATTTTCTTACTTTCTTTCTTTTCTTACTTTTCATATTTTATACGTTATTATCTCACCAATACTCATTCACATGCATTTGTAATAACTTAAAATACTGCTTCACCGTATAAAGAAAGGGGTTACTATACTTTACTTTACCGAAATACCACCATTTGTACATTATCCGGCACAGACAACTTAGTACATTTTCCGGTACAACGGTTTACTTACTTTGACATATATCTTGCCCTTTCTGATGGTATCCGGTGTGCACAACACAACATACATTATCGCTTTTGTGTGTCTTTCTTTTTTACTTTCATACTTTTCTTACTTTACTTTTGGTCTCACTTAACATCTCATTAATGTCTTTAATTCTTTATTTATACTTTTGCATATTTTTTATTCATGAGTGCACAAGGATATTCCTCTTATTTAAATTGCACTTCAGACTAATCGTCAAGGGCCATAGGACATCTCACCATAGTGTCGTATACCACTATGCTAACCAGACCTAGGCAAGCCTGACTTTCCTCAGAGGTTTGTTTACCCAATGGTATATCATGTATTAAGAAATATACAGACAACATACTACCTCTCATCTTTCCTATAATCCGACAATCAAACATCACAATTAATATTAAAAGTATTCCTAAATCATGATCTAATTTAAATGTTAAAATCTCATTTTTCTTTAATCAAGGTCAATATCCTAACCGTAACTTTTTTTTTTATATAATAATTCTCTTAAATTTTACACATAAAATCGAACTCAAACATAATTAAATCATTCATTCAAATCCATCCATCATCTCATTCTTCTAATAAATCTGTACACTTCAATAACTTTCCAAATCCCCTTGTTGAATCATAAATAATTTAAAAATAGTTTTACACATCATAATTTAATGATTCAATGATAAAGAATTAATTTCATACTTAGATGCTTCACATCTTATTTTTAACGATCTAAGAATAATAAAAAAATCTCATAAATAGGTTCTTCACATCCTAATTTAACCATTGGAAATAATGCAAACAACATTATAAATAGGTTCTTCACATCCTACTTTAACCATCAAGAATAATTAAAATGACATTATAAATAGGTTCTTCACATCCTATTTTAACTATCAAGAATAATTAGACAACATCATAAATAGGTTCTTCACATCCTATTTTAACCCTCAAAATTAATAACTGAATTTATAGATCTAGTTCTTTAAATCCTACTTTACTCATTCATCAATAGCAATGTAGGAATTAAAATATGGTTCTTCATATCCTATTTAACAGATCCATCAACAATAATATAGGAGCAGACTATGGTTCTTCACATTCTACATATTTTTACATCTTTACATAGATTCATCTCTCTTTATTCATTATTCAAGTTAACTATTCAAAATATTGAATACTAGATCTGTTATTTACCTCACTTGATCGTCTCCCTACGATCTATCGTTTGTGAATAGGGTTCTATCTTGATCTCCACGTCTCTTTTCTCCTTTATTTGACCAATCCCTTGGACTCCTTTAGTTTATGTCTTTTTGATCTCTCAATTTTTTTTTCTCTCTTTTAGGTTTAGAAGGCCTTGGAAACTCTAACCCACGAGTATAAGGGGTATTTATAACATTGGGAGTCCTAGGGATTCAAAACATGTGAGATCACGCAAACCTGCCGCCGAATGGCGTTTTGGGCCATCGTTCGCCGGCACCCTTTTTTTTTGTTTGTTTTAAGTCATTTGCTATTTGTTTTTCTTTGATTTAGTGCAATTTATCTCTATATCAAGTGAATCAAATGAGTTTTGTAATTTAAGATGTTTAATACTTTAATTCTCTCCTAGGATTTACGTATAATTTTATGTGCATTTATTTAGGAATTAACTCATGAGATTATGAAACCGGTGAATTTAATATGGGTCATTACACTTAGCAACAATTATCTTTGTAACCTAGTCCTACAAAAGACCAATAACATGCTAAGACATAAGAAAAGAGTCAATATGCAGATTATCAAATAAAAAAAGATGGATGTGATGTTTTTGAGAAGACTTGGGATCTTCTCCAGTTTGTGTTGGCGAGGAGACAATCAGCACCCAATGGGAAGGCGCCACATATGTCTGTGAACACTTATTACACGCAAACCAACACCTTGGTAAGTGTGCACAGTTGTGTGTGGCGCCTTCTCATTGGGTTCTAGTGGTCTCCTCACCTGCACACATGAGAGAAGATATTGTGTCTTTTGAGAAGTATGAATATTTTACATTTTCCTTACATGTCATAATGGTATTAGTCATTTGTAGCCTTATCCTATAAAGACCATTATTAATAGTTAAATGATATCTTGTTATAAAAGCACGAGTTGGATAGACTAAAATTAATTTATCCACACCTTTAGGTGGCGTTTGGACCGGATTTTATTAGCCAAAATCAATAAATCTCACAATTCCTTGAACACTATTATTTGTAAAAGTGATTATTTGACAATTAATTTTATACAATCAATTGCTATCATAGTTTTTAAAAGTGATTATTTGATAATTAATTTCTAAACAATAAATTCTTATCACAATTGATTTTGACTAATATAATCCGATTCAAACGCCCCCATTAGAAACAAAGATTGGCATATTTAGAAACGTTGATTGAAGAACGATCTAATCTCAAAACCATGGAATCAAGATTTGAAAGCGTTATCAACACACCCATTTTAGGATGTCCATGCATTAATGTTCAACCTCCTGTATTGAATGATTAAATAATTAATTTATTTTGATTAGTCAATCACAATTATTGGACACCACCACCAAAATAAAATTTCAAATATTAATAGGAGTGATAGCCCGACTCTTATGGGAGGTCCATGCATTAATGCTCGACCCCCTCTATCTTTTTTTTGACTTGTTAAATAAGAATTAGTCTAGGGGTATTATCTCAATTATTAAACGGTATGGATTAGAACTGATGTGGCATTAGAAAAGACAAAATTAGCCAACTCCATTCCTAGCCCTTGGTGTTTAATTATTTACGATTAGGAATGAGGAGTACATCTGGGAGTCTATTTGGAGGTACCCATAGACTGACTCATTAAATAATTACGGTCTATTTGAGAACTCTACGCAAACAGATGAAGCTTTTAAAAAAAAAGTTCTACAAAAAAAGCTCTAATAATTTTTTAGATGTTGATTATTGGATAAAATTATTATAAAATTTTCTCCAATTTAATATTTGCTTATTTTTTAAAACCTCTTATGAGAGAGAAATATGATTGTTGAGGGGTATGTTTATAATTATTTAAAAATTTCATGATATAAAAGTCTAATTTAATAATATTTTTATGCACATTTGCTCAAATTATCTCTAAATGCATTAGACCCAAAAAACCTTTAAATAAAAAAGGACCTCCCTCTATGCTTATTACATTAGAGGTAAAACCTCTACTCTAAATTTTGTGGAGCTTCAATTAAACTGTTATCAAAGACTCTAAATTTTGAATAAACTCTAATTTTAAATAAGCTCTAATTATTTTGTGTTACCGAATGATACTTACTTTATTTTGATTAGTTAATCACAACTATTAGAAATCACCACCTAAATAAAATTTTAAATATTAATACAAGAGTGCTAGCCCTACTCTCCTCTTATTGCACGCTCTCATATGCAAAAAGAAAAGAATTTTGTGACGATGAAGCTAGTAATTAAGTGGTATGTTGCTTCTTTTTTTTTGTGTAATAAAGAACCCCAATCCCACCCTTTGAGTAAACTGGTTAAACCTCAGGCACATGTGATAAGACCTTGCAACTAACATTAACAGATAAGCCTAAGGCCTATGAGAACCATGAAACCTTGTAACAGATGACTCTAATAAGAAGATGACAATAGTTGAACTCAGGACCTCCACATATGGAGACGTGATCCCTTGGCAACTGAGATGAGGTTAGGTATGTTGCTCTCGTTGAACAGAAGGACATACATTAATTTCTTGTTGTAAGAAATTAATGTCAGTAGGTGCGGAAAAGGCTCCAAATACAAGCCTTGAACAATTCAAATTTCAAGGTCAAACTTTAATTTTGACAGAAATTGAGGGATTCCAGAGAACTCTTGGACCTAGTAAACAGTTCAGTACACATATCCATTCAGTCTTTCTCAGATTTTCTATTTTTGCTTCTAGAAACCTACCAAATTCTTCCTTTAGAGGGAGTGTGTCATGTAGGTGTAAGTAGGGCAGTCAAAGGGTCAGATTCGGACCGGATATGCCTATATCCGAAGCTGATCCAACTACAAATTAGATTGATCCGAATCTAATCCGATATTTGTTGGATTCTAAATTGCCTAATTCGAGTCCGAATCCAATTACTAAGATCCGATTAAGGTTAATTTAATAAAAAAAACTCTATTTCAATAATATAAAAATATAATAGGATCTTAATTAACTCCAATTAATGTTAATTTTTTAAAATTAATACTTTATGCATAGAAAAACTATGTAATATATTTAAAATGATTAAAAACACGATTATAATCCGATTCCACCTCTACGATCCGAATCCAATCCGGTGGATTACATATAGGGTACAAAATCTGACTAATCGGATCGGATCCGGATCCGGATCTTGGTCCGATCCATTGACTGCCCTACCTGTAAGCTAGACCAAAACCTACAAATGAAATATGGGTAATGACTCTCTCCAATCAAAAAGAAAGTGAGTCTTAAAAGAAAGTGATGCTAGCATTATTCTATTATCTTAAATATTATTATTACTAGTATGAGGCACCATTTTCTTTGGCTGGGTTCGCCAATCCAGGGTAGCATTAAATGTGTCTAGGTCAAGGTCATGTGGCACGACTTGAGGCCAAATAAACCAAATGGGCCTCCATGTCCTCCTTGTGTGCCACCACAAAATCATACACAGTTCCGAGTAGAAATTTGCGTGATAAGTGGGCTAGGACTCATTGATAAGAAACATAGGGCCATTGACTGAAAAGTTGAAGTCGTGTTAGCCTTACCCTTAACCAAAAGCCAATACTTGCTGTTAAAGCAAGGACAAGTATTGTATTTTTGGGCTAAGAGAAAGGATAAGAATTGTTCTAGGCTTTGCTACCTTTACTCTTAAGCATTCTTTAGTCTCAGTCAAAATTCAACACTTTCTATTAGCTTTAACTTGGTTTTTGACTGAGAGTAAAGCATGTTTGAGAATAGGAATAACATGTCTTGTACTACAACAAATAAACTATGGCTCTATATGTTTGAGAGGAAAATAGGTCTAGGAAATCATTTCTAAGGGAAAAGTTTTCCTTCAAGTGTTTGGTATCCTTGAAAATACACTTTATTGTAAAAACATTTTCCCATGAGTTAATATTTTCCATGCAAAATTTTTCCCTCAAATTATTAGAATGTTTTCTAAATACAAACGTGTACAGCTGTATTGGTTGCTGTATTGGTTATCTTGGTTGTCACCTTCCATTCTTATCACTGAAATCATGGGATTTGAATTCCTTTGTAACTCTATATATTTACTTCCACAAAGAATAAAGATACACACTTCCATTCTAATGTGTTTAACATAGTATCAAAGCGTAAACATGCTTCCATCTTCTTGCTTCCATTGCTCCTTGTTTGATCGTTCTTTGGATATCTAGAGAGTTCCTCCATTGGACGGTGCTTCTCTCCATTGACCCTACTCTGGTCACTATATATTGTTATTTTTTTTTCTTCATCTCCTTCACTGTATGGACTGCATCACCATGGCTTTAGGTGACGGAGATAAAGATGGAGTACCTTCTTCATTGAAATCCACATCAAGTTTGGAGACTGTGACTACCGTCAACAACCCTTTTTACCTTCCTCATTCTGATAACCCTGGAACTATTCTAGTATCTCATCCCCTCAATAGAGATAACTACCCTACATGGTTTAGGGCTATGCGCATCGCCTTGACTGTGAAAAACAAATTTGGCTTGTTGATAGTAGCTTACTTAAACCTAAGGACTCTCCTTCCTCTCTTTCCTCATGGGAGAGATGTAACAGCATGGTGCTATCATGGCTGTGCAATGCCATGATCAAAGACATTTCAGATAGTGTCTCTTATGCCAATACTGCCCATGAAGTTTGGACAGATCTTTGTGATCAATTTTCTCAAAGCAATGCACCCTGTATTTTTCAATTGAAGAATCTCATTGCCACTCATCTTCAAGAGCAACAATCAGTTGCTTCTTACTTTACCAAACTCAAACAATATTGGGATGAACTTGGCTCTCTTATGCCTATTGCTTCATACTCTTGTGGGGCATCCAAATCTCTTGTTGCACATCAACAAAAAGAGACTCTTATGCAGTTCCTCATGGGCCTTAATGCCTCTTATGGTGCCATACGCAGCCAAATATTGCTCCTTGATCCTCTACCATCTGTGGCCGAAGCTTATTCTCTTGTTCTACAAGAACAAAGACAACGGGAGTTGCATATTGTTCCTACCACAAATGACATCACTGCTCTTGCTACTCAACGTCTAAGCCATTCCTTTGACAGCACCACTGAGATGCGTGCTGCACACCGCAAAAACATGCAATGTGACTATTGTAAGAAGATCGGCCACACACGTGCCCAATGTTACCATCTGATTGGTTACCCCAAAGGAACCTCACGGCCACGTACTAACCCAGCAAATAATTCAGGTTCACGGCATTTTCCTACTATGGATTCGGCTCCTCTTGCTACTGCTATTTCTCCTTCATTCATACCCGAGCAACATCAGCAACTCCTATCCCTTCTCACTTTAGGAGAAACTAATCGTGTACTGAAACATAGTCTTGTGCTGGGCTGAGGGCCAGGTGATCTGCTATCGCCTGCCCCTTGATTGACTTCTGAGTTATGTATGTGATGTCAAATTTATACAACATCATAAGTCATCGGGCAGTCTTTCCAATGGTGGCTGGCTTGTTCGGTAGGTAATTGAGTGGATCCATCTGGGAGATTAGGATTACCGGATAAAAAAGAAGATAGTATCGAAGACGCTGAGTAGCCTAGACCAGTGCCAGACATGTCTTCTCAAGAGGGCTGTACCGCTCTTCATACTCTAGCAGACGCTTATTGATGTAGTAGATGACTCGCTCTGTTCTGCCTATTTTGTCATGTTGTGCCAGGGTGCACCCCATGGAGGTTTCTTGTACTGAGATGTAGAGTAGCAGGGGCCATCTTGGTGTAGGAGGCATGAGTACTGGAGGATTGAGGAGATACTGCTTTATTCGGTCAAAGGCTTCCTGACACTCGACCGTCCAAACTGTCGATGTATTCTTCCGGAGAAGCTTAAAGATTGGCTCACATATCGGAGTGAGCTGAGAAATGAATTTGCTAATATACTGAATTCTACCCAGGATATTGCGGATCTCTTTTTCAGTTTGGGGAGTTGACATTTCAATGATAGCTCTGACTTTAGCTGGATCGATCTTGATGCCCCTTTTGCTGACTATGAATCTAATGAGCTTTCCTGATAAGGCTCCAAAGACACATTTGGTCGGATTCAGTCTTAGGCCGAACTCTCAGAATCTGTCACAGAGTCTCTTCAAGTCTTCAGGGTGCTGCCTGACGACAAGTGATTTGACGATCATGTCGTCCACATAGATTTCAGTTGACTTGTGGATCATGTCGTGGAATAGTGACGTCATAGCCCTCTGGTAGGTTGCCCCTCCGTTCTTGAGTCCGAAGGGCATTACCTTGTAACAGAATGTGCCCTAAGGTGTTACGAAGGAGGTTTTCTCCATATCCTCTTTTGCCATTCTGATCTGGTTGTACCCGGAGAAATCATCCATGAATGAGAGCATCTCATGTCCTGCAGTATTGTCGATCAGAATGTCGATGTGCGGGAGAGGGTAGTTATCCTTAGGGCTTGCCTTGTTCAGATTCTGGTAGTCAATACACATTCGGACCTTGCTGTCCTTCTTGGGTACAGGTACAATGTTAGTCAACCACTCAGGGTAGTTTGCTACTGCCAGGAAGCCTTCACTAATCTGCTTTTCAACTTCTTCTTTGACCTTCTGCGACCATTCGGGCCTCATCCATCTCAGTTTCTACTTAACTGGTCTGACGTTAGGGTTCAGGGGCAATCTGTGTACCACCAATGCTAGGTCCAGGCCTGGCATGTCTGTACATGACCAGGCCAAGATGTCACTATAGCTCTTCAGAAAACTGATCATGTCTGCTCTTTGCTGAGGGTTCATGCTTATGCCGATTTTGACTAGTTGAGGGTTATCCTCGGATCCCAAGTTTACTATCTCGGTGTCTTCCATGTTTGACTGCAGTAGTCCTTCGCTATGCTGAAGGAGGTCTAAAATCTCTTGAGGCGGTTCCTCTTCCTATTCTGAGTCATACTCTACTTTGGAGAGTTCAAGGAGGGTTTGAAGGGTAGCCCTGTCAGAGGTGATTTCTTGGTAAATCAATTAGCTTCAGTTTAGCATGCTTTATGATTTTTTATTTTTTATTGGTCTCAAGACACTAGGCCTTCCAGGGGAAGAGTCCGTGTGATTTCTTCATTAGCCGATATGAAATGTTTTTTTGAAAATATGATTTTTGAGTCAAAACATCTGATTTTTATTGACAGAATAGATGACTGGTTACAAAAATGACTTATCAAAAAAAGAGGCCGACAGTGGCCTGACATTTGGATTTCACAAATGGGAGCAAAGAGAGATAGATGAAGGAGAAGGGTGATGCTTGGTCACTGTTGTCTTGGACCAACTTGTCCTATAATGTGCTTGTCCTGACCCTGAATGGCCTAAATGGTGAGAGCCTCAGTCCACCAACGGATTAGTGGCTGGCGATTGGAGGACGCTTCAGCGCTGTTGGAGAGGGTGCAAACCTGTTCTCCCACTGGATATTCTTCTTCGGTAGCATCTTCGACAGTCAGCTCGTCAAACATTTGGGCCATGCTGAAGATCTTTGAATCTAGAATCCCTGAAGATTCAGCACTGGACTGGGGGATTAAGACAATAGGTACAATAGGGGTTTCTGAATAGGTTTTAGAGATTCCCACAGGGAAGGTTATAAAGATATAGGGTCGGGGTTCAGGTTTCGTCGACTGTCTGCTTTTCTTGGTCAGCTTGGAGAGGTAGTCCTTGTATTTGGGCATGTATCCCAATCCGAAGGGAGATGTGTAGCGAGGTGGCGTGTATCTCTTCTTCATGCCCTGATTCTTGGCACCCAGACGTTTCCCTGACTGGTTTTTCATTGTGGTCATCATTCTGACAAATAGTGGCACTGCTTGCTTGTTTTGTTGTTCTACCTGGGCGATAGAACTAACTTGCTCGAACTGGAACATCATGAAGGCCGTGCCTTGTCCTAACCCTTGGACGTCCTCGAAGGAACTTGCCAACTCCTTAGAAGGAATGACGATTAGGAAGTCATCCTGCATGAATTTGATTCTCTGGTATAGAGAGGAGAGAATAGCTCTGGCCGTGTGGATCCATGGCCTCCCTATGAGCAAGGTGAATGAGGCTGGTACGTTTACAACCTGAAATTTCATTGTGAACTGAGCTAGTCCAACCCCAATGGTCAAATCGATATCACCCAGGTTCTGCCTGGTGGTATTGTCAAAAGCCCTGATGGTTATAGGTCTCTTCTTCACTTGGCTGAGGTTCAGGCCTAGGCTTTGCAGTGTGGAAAGTGTGTAGACATTCAGGCCCGAGCCATTGTCAATGACCACTAATGATAACGTTCTGTCCATGCACTGTACTGCAATGTACAGGGCTTGGGTGTGATCCCTGCCCTTGTCTGGTATTTCTTCCTCTGTGAAGGAGATGATTCTGGATTTAAGCACTTGCCCCACCGTCTGTCCCAGCTTCTTGGGCGAGATGTCTGGTGTTACATGGGCATTGTTAAATACCCAGAGGAGTTGCTTCCTGTGACGTTGTGATGTGAGAAGAAGACCTAAGATAGAAATCTGTGCTGGGACCTTGCTCAATTGCAGAGTGGTATTAAACTCCTCTGCCTTCTCTAGAATTTTCAACAAGACTACTGAATCAGCTGCTTCCTTCTATGGGTTTGACACCCCTGCTTTTTCTTTCTCTATCTATGTACCCTTTGTCTTTACCGGCTCAGTCACGGGAGGTTGATATACTCAGCCAGATCTGGTTAGGTTGGCTATGCTCTAGCTCTCAAGGATGAGAGAGTAGGGAGCGGGTACTCGATTGAGGTCAAAAGACAGTTCTGGGATGTAGGGGATCCGGATAGGGCCTAAAGAGGTTGAGCCTTGAGCTGGAGCTGTAGGCCAATTTGTAGGGCAAGGGATAGTATAGACGATCTATTCGGGGATAGGTATCTGGATTGGAGACCGAATGGTCTGTATATTTGACTGGGGGAGGGGGATTATGATAGGGAATCAGTAAGAGGGCTTGATGATGCCATCATCGACTACTGGCGTGCTGGGTCCTAGATGCCCGGTCCCAGGCTCTTCTCACTGAATAAAGTTGATTGGATTGTTATATGAGGGCAGTGGCACCTGATTGATGTTGATGTTGTTGGGAGCCAGCTTAACCTTTTGGTCATCCAAGAGGTCTTGGATGACACACTTCAGGCCTATGCAATAGTCTATAGCATGACTTAGGCCTCTATGAAAGGCGTTGTGATGATCGACATGGTAGTTTTTGTTTTGTTTGTCTGGAGGTAAGAGAGGTGTGGAGCCTCTCAACTTAAGAAGGCCCTGCTTGGTTAGGAATTCCAACAACTGACTGAGTATGTATGGAAGAGGGATAAAGTTTCTGGGAGGATGGTTCTACCCCTGGTTTGGTCAGGTTGGCTGGTTATTTCCAACAGCTGATTGTTGCTGAGCTGCTGGAGCTGGTAATTTGATGGGTGCTGTGGAAGTAACCATATGTACATCTTCCTTATTTCTGTGGTCCCTGAGACCGATGTTCCTACTAGATGAGGTGAATTTCTTGGGGGAATCAAGCCCTAGACTGGAGTGGATTACCCCACTCTTGATTATGGTCTCGATGCGGGCACCTGTCTTGACGATGGTGACGAAGTCCACTACTGGTAAAGTTACCACCAGCGTAGGGTAGGGCTGCTTTAGAGTGCCCATGAACATGCTTGCCAGCTCTTCCTTATGGATTGGAATTGGGATCTTAGCTACCATTTCCCTCCAATGGATGGTGTATTCCAGAAATAATTCGTTGTCACGCTGGCTTAGCTATTTTAGTTGGCTCCTCTGAGGTCGGAGCTCCTGGTTAAAAGAATACTACTTCACGAAACTCTCCATGGCATCCTGCCAAGTCTTGATCTTCTGCTTATCTACAGACATCCACCATATGAGAGCTACCCCCTTCAGACTCTTCTGGAAGTATTGGATAAGTAGGGGCTGATTTATGTTGTGTTGGAGCATGTCTCCCAAGTACAACTGCAAGTGTTGCTTCGGACAACCCGAACCATCGTATTTATCAAAGTCTGAGACCTTGAAGCCTGCGGGAATAACATCCCTTGATGAGAAAGTTAAGTCTTCTAAGGATAGACTTGTACTAGTGGATGCACCCTTCATTCTCTTCTTTCATCTGCTTGATCTTCTCATGCTGGTCTCTGAGGGATGGAGTAGGGTTTGAAGATGATGCCCGATCCTGATTGACATGTAAGGCCTTGGGTTGCTCTTCGTATTGGTCATACTCCTCTCCTTTGCCTGTAGCGGGTCCGGGGCTAGGTATGATGATAGGGATAGGTTGCTCTAGATGAGGCTGTTCTAGGGTATCTTCCGTAAGAATCAGGGTGGAGGGTTCATCGGTTTGGACACCAATTAGAATCTTCAGGGATTTCAGAACACTATCGAGTTTTGATTACATGGTCACAATGTCCCTATCATGTGACTGTAGATCTCACTGGTTCGCTGGTGCTGATCTGCAGGTTCTACCATTGTGTCTGAGCTGCTCTCATATCGGGCTATTGAGTCTGAGCCGCTCCCTGATTGGGCTGTGCAAGGTAGTATCTTCGTGATTGGTACCTCTGTCAAGACCGCGTCTGTAGTTGCTGCTTCTGCGAGAATCGCAGTCAGAGAACGAGTCACAGGTCAACTCATGTAACTGAAAAGAATGTAACGGCTAATTATGATTATGCATGATGAGAGGAAGAAGATGCTAGTAAAAAGATTTTTCATTGATGCATGAAGAGTGCAGTGAGTACAGGATAGTGCGACTCAACAAAAGAGAAAAGACACAATCCTTGGCAGACCCATCAGGGATCGTGAAGTTAAGTGGTTGGGGCTCACAATTAAGATCCATAATCTGTTGTTGGAGGAATGTGATCTCAACCTCTATATTTGTAAGGGTCTAGTAGGGTTGTACTGCGTTATCCAAACTGTTGGATACGGGAGGTCATCTCCGCCTTTATACTATCAAGATGTTTTTGGTGGAAGTGCAGCTGGGCCCTGATGACGAATGTCTCTCTAGCATCACCTTTGCGCCTCCTACAGAGAGACTGGATTGTCTGCTCCAACTACTCAACCTGCCCTTGCATGGCTTGGAGTTCACGGCCTTTTTCCGCTTCTTGTTGCCTGAATGCATGCTGGGTTTTTTTGTAGCCTGTTCTCTTTTTGCTGGATCTGGAGCTGTTTTTCCAGGAAGAAGTCTGTCTAGAGAACCACCATTTCAGCTAAATGTATGGTTCCGAGTGATGGAGTTACGACTGGTGTGGGAGTTCCCTGGGTGTAGGCATGCCGGGTAGAATGTCAGGGTTATCTACCCATTGTCGGTATGCTGAATTAGTTGGTGGTCCTAATGTAACCACAAAGTCTGGCCACTGGTCTCGTCTGGAGCTGTGCTAAGTTGACTGAAAGCGTTGGGTGAGGTTACCGGAGTGCACTTTGAAAGTGATTCAATCATTTTCCTATTGGTCTATCACTGGGATACGCTGAGGGAGTCCAAACTGTCAGAGGACTCAGAGTGGTGTGTAGATTGTGGAGCCTGTAAGACTAACAAGAATCATGCATCATCTGTTGCTGATGACAACACGAGTTAGCCTCCTCAAGACAAGCCACATGCATTGCCATGTGATCTTTTCCTTTGATAGGGTTTGGAGAAGCTAGTAGAGCTCTCCGACGTCTGTAGTTACTATTGAGCCCTGATTCTGAGAAATATTCTGAGGTAGATTGTTGGCAGCACGAAGGTTGACTGGTATTACTATGATGGTAGGCCGGTGGCTTACCAACCACAGGTGTAGAAGAGGTGTACTGGCATGGAAGATGCCCTTTCTACGGTTTGCCGATTGGTTGAGAGCCTTGAGAAGCTCTGCTAGGATGACTGGTATGACTGAGCAAGAGTTGTGCATGTCCTCGATGAGTGTACAACACGTCGGGAATACCAGCTGAGACATGACTATCAGTGCAAGGGCGTTGAGACCTGAAAGTTCCGTTGTCATGGAATCAGGGTTCCATTTGTGCTTGTACTTCTTTTCAAGAAAAGACACGGGTATTCGATCAAAAGAGCCATTAGGATCGGACTGCAAGTAGACAAGCTCGATATGTAGAACCTGGATAGGTCTGCCTGGTATGTTGTCTTGTAATGTGGTACTATGACTTCGCCATCCACGTTTAACCCTAAAATGTGCTGAATCTCTTCCAGTGTTGGGTAGAGGTCGTTCTTACCAAAACAGAATACCATGTGTGATGGGTTCCAACACTGGATAGCAGTGTTTATGAGGCGCGGGTCCGAGTTAACCACGGATAAGTCTAGGATAGTCCCGATTTTGTAGTACTGAGCTCAAGCGAGACACAGACTCGAGGTAAAGGTCTCAATTGCTTTTTGGAGGTTGTCATCACATGCCACCTGAGAGGTTAGATGCACGAGCCGTGACGGTCGACCCATTGACTGGATTATCCCTGAAGGACTTGCCATCTACACTGGACAAAAGACAGACTCGATGAGTGTACTGTGTATCAAATGGGATGCAAAAATGATGATGCAATGATATTTTATTTTATTTTTGATTTGATTGTGTGTGACAAGGCACAAGTGATCCTATAGGGCAGACGGATGGAGGTCCGACGAGCTTTAGCCTGGGTTGTTGGAAACTAGAGAACCTATCAGGTAAACGTTAGGGATAGGCCCTGTAAAGGCCTGTCTGCCCGGGATTTGAACTCCATGTGCTATGTCATGATACAAGGCGGGATGTAGTTTATTACAAGCATATGTCTAGCTCATTACATGCCCCTGGGTAGGTGGTTATTTGGGTAGAATGTGCCCTGATAGTCAACCATGACTGATATAGGGTGCAAGTAGGTTAGGGTTCAGAGTAACCCTCCCTGGGTGGGTTGTTTGTAGATTATACCTTAACCTAAGCTATATATATGGTTGCTGGTTTGATGAAGGTGTGTTCCTAGCAGGATGAGGGGATCACTTAACATTGTATATGCGACTCCCCGGTATAGAACATACCTGAAAAAGGATGATTGGTGAAAGCGGGAGAGTTCAGAATTCTTTCCTGAGGGTAGTCACCCAATAGGAGTAATTCTGTGGACCTCCAAGACGTTTAAGCTACTGACACTGAGGATGATCATCCAGCAGCCGTTAGCGTAATAAGTTTATCTACTGGGTTGAATGAGATAATTACACTACTATGACATATATGTATGTACAATACACAATTAACCTAAAGATGTAAAATGATTAGTGTTAAGTTAAACGCTTCAGCATTGAATAAGATTAAGATTTAATTAGCTTAAACCTGGGTTCCCGGTTGAACTTTAAATGATTCTCCCCAGCAGAGTCGCCAGAGCTGTGAGCGCGGATTTTCTTGACACTCAGAATGATGTATACCTATATCCTCACGGGTGTGAAAGGTTAAGATTAAGAGTCGCCACCTATTCATTCAGAAGGGATAAATCCCCCAGGTTTGGATAAGGTCTTGGTTTATGAGTGAGATCAAGGTAACAGGTTCAGTCTGGGGAAGGTGTGAGGCACCCCGAGGCTTCCGTTTTACAACGGTTCCGTACTCCCTAGGTATAAGCCAATTAAAGTTAATCTTGTTCAAATTGCCGGAGTGTTTAAGTTAACACTAATTCAAGAAAAGAAAAGCTAACTAGGGTCGAATCCAGGTTGGGTTGCCTACATACTCACAGGGTGAGATCAGACCGAACGTAATTCTGGCACGTGAGCCTGTGCCGAGGCTAGGGGCTTGTGTGTGTGCACCAAGGGTGGCTAACATAGACTAGTCCGATAGACTAGGGTTTGGTTGATCGAGGTTGGTCAAGTGTAAAGTATAAGCCCCATAGGCTTAGGAGTAGTCCGGTAGACTAGGGTGGCATTTGACCAGGGTTAGAGTCGCTAACCGGGGTTAGACTAAACTAACTATGGTTAGGGTTGCTAATTATAGTTGAAGGGATGTGAGATTTAGCCCAGTAGGCTAAGGGGAGGCCCGGTAAGCCAAGGGTAAGTCCGGTAGACTTAGTTTTTTTTATGCTCGGTAGGTCATAAACCGAAAGGTAACCTCGATTAGGGATTAAGGGTGGTTTAACCTTCGTTAGGGTTGCTAACCAGGGTTTAAGAAAATGGGTCAAAGTCATTTTTATGGTCCAAGTGATTTTTAAGAATTTTTCCAAGATTTGTGGGGTTAAGGGGTGCTTAACCGTGGTTAAATGTTAACTGGGAGTGAATTTAACCATGGTTAAGAGTATGGTCAAGTCCAAAGTAGGCCCAGGGGGCTAGGCAGGGCCTAAAGTAGCCTCCTACCAGGCCTAGGCCCCTACAAAAGCCCAGAATTGAAATATTTTCAATGTCGGTAATGGGATTACCGACATTTAAAATAGTATTTTCAACTGTGGTTTGCACACTATTAACTAGGGTTAGATGCTAACCCTAGGTGCTATGAAAGCATGGGGATGAAGAGGGGATTCTAGTGAAGAGGTTGAGCCCGGTGTGGGTCCCAGGGGTGCCTAGGAGTTAAGGGATACTTTGGTCGTGACTATACTTAACTTGTCAAACCGTCCTGCAATGAACAAGGTAAATATAATATAATAATGACATTGATCAGAGTGCGGAAGTTCATAAAAAGTGTGGAAGCTCATGACCAACTTTTTCTTTTCAAAAATAAGGTAGTCTGTATTCCAAGTTTACATATACAGTCCCAAACCTAAAAGTAAAGGTGGACATACCCACCTATCAAAATACAAAATCAAAGTAGTCTCTCTTTCCCTCAGTACTCGTCCAGGTACGGCCATCTATCTAAGTCTCTCACCTCCACTTGAGGCTCTACCATAGGATCCACGTGAGGCTCCTCCTCACCATAATCCTCCTCGATCCATGGATTAGGAGCGCAAATGTAAAACCGAGTACCTGCCAACAATAAAAGCACGGCTGAGTATGGAATACTCAGCGGGTACAAGCTATTAGCTAAGCAATAGTAATAACATGCTCAATAGAACAGTTACTATAAAATCAGTAACAATATAGGGTCGTCATATGCATGCATGAATGCAAAAACCCGATAAAATCATACTTCAAAATCATGTCATGTCTTGAAAACAGTTGTTTGGGTGTGTTCATGTGTTTCAAAACTTGCTTGTCATACTTGAAAACAATGTGTGGTCTTGGGTCTCATTTGTAAGAATCACGCATGTATCGTGTCTTGCTTGGAATCACGTGTCTTGTGTTCTTGCTTGACTTGCCATGACTTGACTTAACTTGCCTTGTTTTCTTGTGAGCCAGATGTTAGTGCCCTGTAAATAAGAATACATATATATAGATATCGAAAGAGGGGTACACTAACATCCTTGACCGGCCCTATGTCTGGCTTGATCAACTTGTTTACTTGTGAGCCAGGTATGACATATCTTGCTATATGCCCTACCCTTGATCAGCCCGATGTCCGACTTTATCCACCTGCTTGTTTACTTGTGAGCCAGGTATGACATATCCAGAGATATGCCCTATCCTTGACCGGCCCGATGTCTGACTTTATCATTCGATTCGTGAATCACTTTTGTCGTTGTCATTGAAATACGTATACTTTAAAAACATCGGTTCATGGATGCATGCGTGTTTGTGTGCGACAATTTGTGGCAATCGTACTAGCATAATTGATAAAAAGGGGAAAACACATAACATATGAACCCTACTTATAATCATGTGATATGTGAGCAATGGTGACAATATTATATCAAATTTAGGGTTAGAAAAAGAATTACATGATCCGTATTTTTCATAATCTCCATTAAACCCATTTATTCTTGCTTAGGCATTTTGTTGAATACTTAGCAAGCAACACATTCATGGTTCTTATATTCAAGTTCCTTAGTGCATATCTTTCAACAATACAAGAGTGTGTTTATTATGTATGAACTGCCCTTCCACCATTTATCCATCACACTACATACATCACATTCCATGGCATCCAATCGCCACATCCACCATCCATTCTTCTATCCCATACCTCTCACATTCTTATCTTGTTTATAATTAGGGAAATTCATACATTTCAAGAGAAGGAAAGAATAGAAGAAGAAATCATCATTTTTAAAGGAAAAAGCCTAGTTATTACTAAGCTGGTTAGTAAGGGTGTACTAACCTTGTGAGGGTCCCTTCTTAGTTTGAAGAAACCCTTGAACAAGAATCCCAACTTGAGGAAGAAAATCCTTGCTTAAGATGATGATCCAAGCTTGATTTGGACTCTCTTTGATCTCCACAAGACCCCTCTTGGAAATCCCCAAACCTTTCCTCTCCTTCCTCTCTTTTCCTCTCAAAAAGTCCCTCTCTAAGTGTTAGGAACCTTGGACCCTCGAAAATGGGGTATATATAGTGTTAGGTTTATGAAAAACCTAAAAAAAAATGTTTCTGGGTGATCTCGCTCGAGCGGGTTGCTCACTGGCCTCAAAGACCCAATTTTCGCCGATCGCGTTCGAGCGGATTTGGATCTCGCTTGAGCGAGTTTTTCTGTAAAAATCCACTTTGGTAAATCGGCCATAACTTTTGACTCGGTGGTCCAATTTTGACGACTCAACTTGCGTTGGATTCATCTTTTAAAGGGAAAAAACGTTTATGTTTTGTAAAACTCCTAATTTTTTGTTTTACTATATCAAAAATGGATCTAAAGTCAACTGGTCCGAAAATGGATTTCGATAGTCCAGATTTTCAACAGTCCCGACTTTGGAGTTTGAAATTTTGACTCAATTCTGACTCAAAATCTGGAAAAATGATCAACATGAACCTCGAAGGGGGTTCCAATACCTTTCTAAAAACTCAAGAATCACTCGATTCCGATAACCGGTGATAAAACTAAGCCTCCCTAAAGTTAAGGGTATGCGAAGACCTTTTTCTTCTTTTCAACTTTGATCATATTATGATCACTTAGAGTGTTTCACACTCTTTGTTTTAACACTCTTAATCTATTTATAAAGGTCCTTAGGACCCTAACATGATTTCTAATCCATTCATGAAAAATAAAAGCCCCCATGAACATTAATATCCATGTGGCCCCAACACCCTCACACTTAGGGTATTTCCATACCCCATCTACCTGGAATCCAACCCCTATTCCATTCTCATAACTCACGACCCTAAGTTCTTTAATCAAACTAAGGTAACCCGTTGGGTACAACCCATATGCATGGGAGGCCCCGGCCGCTACAAAATCCCTTGAATTGACTCTATTCACTTCCCTATTCACTTAACGCTTTGGGTATGTCTTTATACCCTCGTTTCTTCATCCCAAACACCCAACAACAACACTTATACTAATTTAAACTATTCTCATCATGCCTCACAAACCAAGTTACATAAATGACCCTTTGCCTTTGCAAGACTTGTGCCTATGACACTATTCTCAACATTGTGAAATGGGTTCCTGGGTTCTACGTTCTCACTTAGGGTATTTCATACCCTAGATACTTTTGAGTATTATTATACTCTTGTTTGAGACTCAAGATACACCTAAAATCCTCACTTCACTTTCCCCAATATTTAGAACACATGGTAGGCCTTAGGCCTTTACATGCATTGCACACTAATACTATTCACTTACAACTCTTTCAGCACTTAGGGTATTTTATATACCCTTGCTTCTACAAACAGAGAGTATGTTTCTACTCTCCTTTGCGATTCAACACCCGTACCTTAAACCCTCACTTAATTCACCATACTACCAAGAACAAAATGAACCATGGTATCAGGAAGAAAATGTAAAGACCTTAAGCCTTTACACACAACACACAAGGGCACTATTCACGGCCTAGTGAACTTGGGTCCCACGCCTAAGGCTCACCACACTCTAAATCCTCTGCTCATACAACACCTATCACATGTTTTATACAAACATGTATTCCTCTTAGCATTAACCAAATGCCAAAATCACCTCAAAAACCTTGGTTTGAACACGCCTAATGCAAGGCACTATTCACTCACGTGATCCGTGTTTGCCAAAAATTCGGGGTGCTACAGTCGGTAGATCTACGGCCAATACCTATTTAGGCAAAAGTATGAATGACGGTAGATGATCTACCGCCACTCTGCACAGTACTTGTTTTTTTGAGTTTTAACCCTGGTCAATGAGATGGGAGCACCCTGGAAGGACCAGGGTGAGTCAAGGGAAACCTCAGGGGTTCAATCCAGGCCCTGGACATGAACCAGGGTCTACCTAAGTAGGTTAACCAAGCTTAAACAGTAAATGGCCAGGAATGGCAATACTGTGTTTACCGTAATTCCTGGTTTTTTTTTAAACTGGTTTTTTAGCCCATGGGGCTATGCACAGAGATAACCAGGGGTTCCTTCATGAACCGAGGGACCCCTAGTGGGTCTGTGGTGGTCTGAGGTGTTCAAGGGAGGTGCTATACCCGTAGGGGTTCACCACACCTATGATCAAGGTGGGTGAACACCCTGTGTTGGGTTTGAACTAATGCTAGCAACAACAAATAAGCAAAAAAGGTCCCTTGGAGATGACCTGGGGCTCACAAGCAATGCAAAAATTGAAGAAAGAGGGTAGGGGAGGCCCTACCCTGATACTCTGCTCTTGCCGAAGGTGGTGGAGGTCTGTGTACAGTGGTGGAGCACATCGGTGGTGCTGCATGAATAGGGGGGATCTCAAAAGACTCCTGAGATTCTAGGGATGCTTACAGAAGCTTGAAGAGGGGCTTTAGGGTCTAGTGTTTTGGACAGGGTTCCACCTGGGTATTTTTGCCGATCTGCAGAAAGTGTAGGAGGGTTGCCCTTTATAGGCAAAGCTCTAAGGACCTAAGAGGGATTAAAAGGGAAGGCTGAGAACATGTATGGACCTAAAGAGGGTCGAGTAAGGGTTTTGAGTTGAAGGTGGAGTGTGTAGGGGGACATGCAGACTGCGAACTGGGGATTTGCATATTGGCGGTAGATGGTCTACCGCCATTCCCAAACCAAGCTAAATTTTAATTGGTGGTAGATGATCTACCGCCAATATGAGATCAGTCTAAATTTGGGCCTGGCCCATGCACACTCGGGTTCTGGGGGCTTGGCTTAGGTTTTTTTTGGCCTTATGAGCCCAAGCTGAGGTTCAGGCCCTAGGGGCCATGGACTTTAGGGTTTAAGCCCCTAGGGCTCTAGGGCTAGGCTAGAGCTTCAGTTAGGGTTACCTAGGGCTAGAGTTTTGACATGGTTGCACTAGGGTTTAACTAGGGTTGAGTCCTAGGTTTTAAGTAGGGCTTACCTAGGGTTTTAAGTAGGGTTTAGTTAGGGTTTGACTCAGGGTGAGGCCCAAGACTAACTAGAGGCTAACCTAGGGTTTAGGGGATTTGGTAGCGGTAACCATGGTTAAAAGATCTTAACCATGGTTAGACAGGGTTGTAAAAATTGGGTGCTTACAGTTCACCTTTAGGGTTGGACCTAAAGTCAATTGGGGGTTTACCTGGGATTTACTTAGGGTTTACCTAAGGTTAAGCCCTAGGGTTTACCTAGGGTTAAGATAGGGTTTACCTAGGGTTAGGGCTTGGTTCTAGGGTTTTCTAGGGTTCAACTTAGGATGAGGCCTAAGACTTAACTAGAGGTTTACTTAGGGTTAGGAGACTTGGCAGGGGGTAACCATGGTTAAAAGACCTTAACCATGGTTAGCTAGAGGTGTAAAAATTAGGTACTTACAATTGCCATTCCTTGCTGGAGAATGCTAAGGTTGGTGATTCGAACGGCAAGAATTAAAATCATCCTAATTTTACACAAAGATTGGATCTTGGAGATGCAGCTTGAGAAGGAGGTTGAGAGGAAGAGGCTCTAGTAGCCAAGCTGACCAAGAAATTATTAATCTTCTTTAGCTCATCAGTGGCTCTAAGAATGATTGTGGCTGACAAAGAGTCTTGTTCAGCCATATCAAGAAGCATCTTCCTATGGGTCTTCAATTGGACTGCTGAGGAGTCTACTTGTCCTTGGATCACACTTGTCACTTTCCCCATCTTCATGAACTCTTCCATTTGATTACCTTCCAGCCTTTGAAGCAAAGAAGTCACTGTATCCACTCTGTTTTTAGTGACTGAACAATCCATGTTCACAGTCCCTAGGACTGAGTAGGCTGCATTTACTCTTTCCTTCAAGTCTTCATGCACAACAGCTATGGAGGCTTTAGCTGAGGACATCCTCCCTCTCATTTCAGCTCTAAAGTCAGTTGAGGATCCCTCTAAAAATGCTAGGTTGTCCCTTACTTTAGTCTGCAGTCCAAGGGCTTGGGCTTCTTGGATCTCCACTCTCTCTCTCATTTTAGCTTGGAAACGGATCATACCAGTGCTGATGGAGTCCAGCTTACCCATCAAAAGGCTAAGAACATCATCTGAAATAAAAGGTCTGAAGGGGTGCTCAGGTTGAGCAGAAGAACCACCAACCTCAAAATGATGAGTGGGGGCTCTAAGAGGAGAAGTGTAGAGACCCGAATCTTTTTCATGTCTTTATTACAAGTATTAGGGGTATTATAGTCCTTGTGATGTTTTAATGTTTATGTATTTATATCTAATTAGTATAGTGTGATTAAGGCTTAATCAAACTTGTTAGCGAAGGGATGTTATATCACACCCTGAACTTTAGGAAGCTCTAGTTTTGGCACCGTTTATTAGAATTGAGTGATTCTTGAACCATTAGAAATGTATTGGAACCCTCTTCAAGGTTTATGTTTAATGTTTTTTCATATTTTTAGTCTAAGCTAAGTCAAAAGGCGGGTGTTCCAATGTTTTGTTTGATGGAATTGCAGATCAGTCAACTTTGGGGATAATTTGGTTCATAAATAAGGGGAAATTTGGAAATTCTAAACCACCAAAAATGTTCCTTTTCGAAAGACGAATTCAACGTAAGTTGAATCGTCGAAATCCGACGATCGAGTCAAAAGTTATGGCCGAAACAGTAAAACGGGTCAAAAATCTGTAGAACACCGATCGCTAGGGATCGATCGGTACAAAACCGATCGCTCGGTCAGAAGTAGCGATCGATCGGTATCTATCAACTGGTCTAAAATTTTGTATGGAGAAAATTTTCAGAGTATGTTTTTGACCGAGAGCTTGGTCAAGAGCACCGATCTATCGGTAGGCGACTGATCGCTTGGTCATAACCACCGATCGCTCGGTCTTTCGTATTTTTGTAGAATTTCAGTAAGGACTTTTAGGTCTTTTTACCCTCAATCCTTGGGGCTATAAATAGGGATCCTATTTCGGGGTATTAGAATACTCTACCTATTTCTAATCTAATTTGGCAAAAAGGGAGAGAAAAACCTAGGGTTTTGAGAGAGGGATTTCTTGGAGAAGAAGAAGATAGCTTGCGTATCGCTAGGAAAGCTTGGAGATCATCCTCAAAGCTTCCTCAAATCATCTTAGGAGCGATTTGGATCCAAGGAAAGGATCCCTAAGGTCGATAAACTCCCTAACTCAACTCTATTAATGATGTTGGTGAATATTATTATAATATAAATGATATTTAGTTTGTTTTCCCTAATTATGTATGGATTAAGCTTGTTAGAGATGGAAATGGGTTTATACTATGAATGGATTGAATGGAGGAAGGGAAATGCTATGGAGGATTGGGATGAATGTATGGATGTGGATTTTGATTTGGGTTGTGTGGATGGATTATGGTGTGATGGAATGTTAAGAATGTGAAAGGGCAAAGTATCCATAATTAGCGCACTCTAGATGTTTGTTGAAATGTCTAAGAATGATAAGTATTAGTATGATACTTTTGATTATCAAGAAATTAAGTTAAATGAATATTGTGGTTGTTATGATAAATTATGTCCTATTCTCTTGTATGGTGATAGGTATTTGGGTAGGCCAAACCTTAGAGAAAAATCCTTCACGTTGGGAATTCTCTAACTAGGGAGATGTAACCTAGCGGAGTTTCCTAATGGAAGATTGAAATTTTAAGGGATGACTTATTTGAATTCCAATCACGACACTCAAGCACACGTGCACTTGCATGGTAAGTATTCAAGTCTCATGAGTCCACTTGTCTCACAAGCATGCATGCATTGGATACGAACATGTTACGAATTATGCCATGAAAGAATGATCCCCCACTACGAACGTCCACTCTACGCGTTGTCGCATTCATGTTATGCTATGAAAGAATGATCCCCCATTACGAACATCCACTCTACGCGTTGTCGAACACTATGAATTATGTGTTGCCGGGACAAAACACTATGAATTATACATTGACGGGACAAACACACTATGAATCATGCATGTATGAGTCTATGCATATGTTAAGGTAAGTTCATGGATAAGAATTGCACAAGTACACGAGTCAAGATGATGTTATGACATGTTATATGCTACACACTCTGATTATGCCTATTTTATGTGAAGTTATTATGATTAAGCTTAGATAAACCGAGTTATGATATTGTTATTGCTCATGCTATTTTATGTTGTTGTTAGTTTGTTTATCCACTGAGTATCCCAAACTCAGTTGACCTGTCATTGTCTTCAGGTTTAGGAGAAGAGCCGTGGACCGAGGAGGTCTATGCCGAAGAAGAGGGAGAAGGTGAGCTTCCTGAGGGGGAGGCTAGGGATTTTGATAGTCATCCCTATTGTGTAGTTTAGTGTTTCTTTTTGGACGAGATGTTTATATTAGACTTTTTTGACTCTTAGTTGATGTTGCCTTAGTTGTTTTACCCTACAGATGGTTTTAGACTATTTCGTTATGAGGAGCTATGATGTGTGGACTATTACTGTGCAGGATGGTTTGACTTTTTATGATCAAAATTTTATTATCTTCATTTTTTGGTGACTCGTGTTAGTACGCCTTGTATGTATGGATTTTAAGCAGGTTTAAGTAATGTGACGGTTCCAAGGTCCTATTCTAGCCCTTGTAGAATTTTGGGGTCGTTACAAGAAGAGGGAGGAGAGAAGGCAGTTCTAGCAGGGGATGGAGCATGAGATGGAGAGTGGAGGGACTGATCTAGAGGTGGATTAGTAGGAGGATCAGAAATAGAAGGTGCAAGAGGAGGTGCTGGATCAGTAGATGAAGAAGGCTGAGCAGTGGAGGAGGGAGGCTGAGTGCTAGAATTTTTGGGAAACCATTTTTGGAGTCCCTGATTCCACTGATATCCCATCTTTACAAGTGTAGTTGGGCTGTAGATATCATAGTAAGCAGGGTAAATGACTTCAAGAGTGGATTCAAAAGAGAGTTCAAAATGTTTGAAGATAATGGTAAGAAGCCGTCCATAGGGTAGATAGGCATTCTTCTTAGGAACACATTCTACCATGTTATGAAAAATTAGATAGCAAAGATCAAAAGGTTTGGTGGTTAGAACACACCAAATTAGAAAGACATCAAAATAAGATAGGTAGTTTCTACTACCTCTTCTAGGAAGAATGTTATAGGAGATAATGTGATGAACCGGTCTGACATCCAAAGTCAGACTGTTTAGAGTTGGGACAGAAGCTTGGGTAATTTCCAAAGAACAAATAAGCTTTAGAGCTTCAATTAGCTCAAATCCAGTGTGATTTGGCCAATCTTTGGAAGCAAGCATTTCTATGCTTCCAACTGGGACAGAAAGTATGGAAGTGAGAATTTCTATAGAAATGATAATGTCTTCACCATAGACATAGGAAGTGAATGTGTTGGTGGAAGGACTGAAGTGAATATGAGAGTAGAAAAGCTTAACTAATTCAGGGAACATGGGTTCCTTGAATTGAAGGAGTTGGAACCATCCTAGAGCTTTAAAGAGCTCGCAGATGTGACCTAGGCCCCACTCAATTAAGATATCAAAATTAACGACCTTACCATATACGATAGGTCTGGAATGGATGATGTCTCTATACTTCTTGGCAGCTTTTCTGGTCTTGAAGCATGAGGCAGGAGCTACTTCTTCCACAGTAGGTTCTTTGGAGCATCTTTGTCTTTTAGGGCTGGACCCACCTTCAGCTATCTTTGTTCTCACCATTGGAGTGATTGGAGTTGATTTTAGAAGATTTTTATGAGATTTGAGGGTTTGGAGATGAAGAAATATGATGAACTAGGTTTTGGAGGGAAGTGCGAATGAGGTCTGGAACAGGAGCTTTTTAAAATAAAAAGACAGATTTGGGGATTTCGTGATTTTAAAGAAAAAAAATTTCTAAAAATTTCCCTATCCAGTCGATTACATGGATGGTCTAATCAGCTGGATTGCCCATTTAGTCGATTAGAGCATCTATGTGATCGACTAAATAGAAGAAAAACGCAATTTTAAAATGATTTGGGCATAACATTCATTTTTACACTATCTAGTCAATTAGAAGCCTTGTCTGATCGGCTAGATCCATCATCCAGTCGATTAGATCCCTAGGGTGATCGACTAGATAGAAGAAAAAATCTGAAAATTTGCAGATTTCTTCTAAATCCAATCTTCTACACAATGATCATTATGCACTCAATCCAAAACATCAATTAATCACTACAAATCAACATGAATCATTTTTTATTAGTTAAAAGTATATTTTGATAATTTTTATTAAATTTTACAGATTCTCAATTTTCACTTTTTAAAGATGATTTCATTTGAGTTTTAAGCTTAGTTTTTGACCATTCTTGAATTATAAGATTTCAGATAGCTTGCTTATGCCTAATTCTTTTCTCAAGGTACTAAATCTTTCATGTAAGGGGTTTTGTGAATATATCAGCAAGTTGGTTGTTTGTATCCACAAACTCCAGCACAACATTCCCATTCTGTACATGATCTCTTATGAAATGATATCTTATTTCTATATGTTTAGTTCTTGAGTGTTGAATAGGATTTTTAGTCATACAAATGACACTTGTATTGTCACATCTAATTGGAATGTTTGAATAAGACAATTTATAATCTTCCAAGAGTTGTTTCATATACAGATTTTGAGCACAACAGCTTCCAGCAGCTATATATTCAGCCTTAGCTGTAGATAAAGCTATAGAATTCTGTTTCTTGCTAAACCATGAAACAAGGGAACACCCTAGAAGTGACAAGTACTACTAGTACTTTTTCTATCAATTTTACATCCAGCAAAGTCAGCATCTGAGTAGCTTATTAATTCTAAAAATGTATTCTTTAGATACCAAAGTCCTAGATCTGTTGATCCTAACAAGTATCTAAAGATTCTTTTAATAGCAGTTAGGTGTTATTCTTTTGGACAAGATTGAAATCTAGTACATAAGCATACACTAAACATTATGTCAGGTCTGGTTGTAGTTAAGTATAGTAGACTTCCTATCATGTCTCTATATTTCTTTTCATCAACCTTTTTACTATTTTCATCTTTATCTAACTTGATTGATGTACTCATTGGAGTATCCATTGTTTTAGTGTTTTCCATACCAAATTTCTTAAGAAGTTCTTTAGTATATTTGCTTTGATTTATGAAGGTTCCTTATTTAGTTTGCTTTATTTGAAGTCCAAGAAAGAATGTTAATTCTTCCATCATACTCATTTCAAATTCTTTTTGTATAATATTAGTAAACTCTTTACACAAGCACTCATTTGTGGAACCAAAAACAATATCATCAACATAAATTTGAACTAATAGCATATCTTTTGATTTTGTTTTTACAAACAAAGTTATATCAAGTTTGCCTCTTATGAATTCATTATTAATCAAGAAATTACTTAGTCTTTTATACCAAGCACTAGGAGCTTGTTTTAGTCCATACAAAGCTTTTGTTAGTTTAAATACATGATTAGGTAGATTATGATTTTCAAAGCAAGGAGGTTGCTCTACATAGACTTCTTTAGAAATGAATCAATTTAGAAATGCACTTTTCATATCCATTTGGAATAGTTTAAAGTCTTTATAACTTGCAAATGCCAGTAGCATTCTAATGGCTTCAAGCCTAGCAACCAGGGCAAATGTTTCATCATAGTCTATCTCCTCTTCTTGATTGTAACCTTGAGCTACCAACGTAGCTTTGTTTTTAATTATGTTTCCGGATTCATCTTTTTTATTTCTAAAAACCCATTAGTACCAATAATAGATTTATCTTTTGGTCTAGGTACTAAATCCCATACTTGGTTTCTTTCAAATTGGTTAAGTTTTTCTTGCATTGCAATACCCCAAGATTCATCTTCAATAGCTTCAAGGGCATTCTTAGGTTCAATTTGAGAAAAGAAGGCTAGATTATTACATATATTTCTTCTAGTTCTAACTCCCTTTTCTAAGTCACCAAGAATTAGGTCTTTAGGATGATCTTTATTTAATCTCCAAGCTTTAGGTAATTTAATTGATTCTTCAATATCAATTTCTTGATCATCTTCATTTTCAACAAGATTATCATTATTGGGTTCATTATGTTCTTGTTGTTCTTTTTCCTGATTATTTAGTTCAAGATTAGAGATTTCTTTTAAAATTTTCTCAATTTTAGTATCTTTATCATCTTCAATTTGTTTAGTCTTTTTAAATGGATTAGCTTCATCAAAGACTACATGAATTGATTCCTCAGGCATTAATGATTTCTTACTATACACTCTATAAGTTTTGCTATTATTTGAATAACCTAAGAAGATTCCTTCATTAGCTTTAGGATCAAATTTCTTTAAATGATGTTTGTCATTTAGAATAAAACATTTACATCTAAACACTTTAAAGTAACCAATATTTGGGGATCTTCCTTTCCATAGCTCATAGGGGGTTTTTATTAGTTTGTTTCTTATTATTACCCTATTAATAACATAACAAGAGGAATTGAAGGCTTTTGCTAAAAAATAATTAGGAAGTTTATGCTCATTAAGTATTGTTCTTGCCATCTCTTGAAGAGATCTATTATTCCTTTCAACAACTCCATTTTGTTCTGGAGTTTTTGGAGCTGAGAAGTTATGGTTAAAATGTGACGCCCCGAACCCGCGCCTAGGGAATCAAGTTCCGAGACGCGTGTCAGTTTTTCAAATTATGCAAGTGGAAGACTTTACCCGTAAAAATACGAGAAATTTAAACATTAATCAGATGCTCCCAAAAAACAAATAATACCTGTCATCACAATAGCCATCATACAAACCATATACCTGTATTATTTACATCAAGTTTGTTTTACAAAAGTAGGATTCTCTATCACGCCAGGTACAACTTGTACAAGCTTCCAAAATATCCAGATAGATTTTTCACTTACTGGTCAGCAGCTCCAAGATCTGCTGACAAAAAAAGTCAGTGAGCTATGAAGCCCAATAAAACCATAATCCTTCTAAACTATTTTTCACATAATAACACGCATCAATAATGATATAATAAGCAGTTCAATTTGCATGTTACAGTAAAATAGAACAGTATATAATAAATTGTGACCCAAGGTCACTTAGGGTTACGTCACCCTAACAGAGGTTCCCTACCTCACATTACTTTCTAATTATGAGGTTCAGTTATGAATGTATTATATTACCAAATTATCGTTTCGATCATCAATCATGTTTCATTTCGAGTCCTAAGACTCTATTAATTGGCCACAGCCCACAAATGTTTAGCTTAAAGTC
Source organism: Tetracentron sinense (assembly GCA_015143295.1). Classification (NCBI taxonomy): domain Eukaryota; kingdom Viridiplantae; phylum Streptophyta; class Magnoliopsida; order Trochodendrales; family Trochodendraceae; genus Tetracentron; species Tetracentron sinense. The sequence continues at coordinate 18,078,721 of CM026554.1, forward strand.
TCTAAATCATAACCATAATACATTGAGTCATTTAGACTCACACACGTTGTTCCGGCTTTCACCTGACCATGACCAAACCTTGGGTATACCAACCCAACTCACCTGGAATTCGATGATTCCATACCGAACCATGAGTCCACCAACTCAAACAAATACACCAACGCTGAGTATACCAACTCAAACCACTTCGTATCCGAAGCTTACACACACAACATGGGCATTCACCCAATAAGGACATACTTTTCCATTCAATTGACTGGCCACATCTACCGTGTATTCGCCGCCATCGCCCTGGGTATCAGTCATGAAGGAACCCCGGCCAACCTACCTACCATCATCTTCTGGCTAGTCTACGGAGGAACCCTGACATCTATACCAATGCCGACATCTTCTGACGTTCCACCAAGAAGGGACCCCGATAGACATGGTGCCGACATCTTCTGACCCACCTAGAGAGGAACCCTAGACTATACACTATCTGATGTTCAGCCACTTTAAACTCCCTAGGACTCCGATATCTCCTGACTATCAGTCACGGAGGAACCACGGGTCATGCAGGACACCGCCACTCCTGACCTAGTCCAAGAGGCACCACGGACGACCTAGATAAACAGACCAACATCTCCCGACTATCAGTCACGGAGGAACCTCGGGCCTTACTGGACACCGTCTATCCTAACCTAGTCAAAGAGGAACCATGGACTATACTTAACCCTGGTTAGATTTTCTAACCACAGGTTAACCCCAGTTAACCCAAGCCTCGCTTGATTAACTGAAATACTTGGGCCTCGCACCCGTGAACCAACTCCGGTAACACACCGTCCCGTTAGGGAACGTTTCCAGGCTAATGGATGTCTCCATAGCCTTACAAGACATGCAAAATAACTTTTCGTCACTCTAGGGTGGCGATACAATTTACCTGGGACCCGATCTGGGCTCCCCGAGGGACCACATAAAATCACAACATCACATAGGGGTCTTCGACCCTTTTTCATTCACGTCAAAAGACATGCATATACATCACATGAAATAATATAGCAAAATAAGCGGAAAAAGGAGAAGAAAAGATAGGGATTTTTACTGTTTCATGCGTTTCGAGGCCTCGTAGGCAAAAACGGATGTCACCAACGCGTTCCCAACGACGATCAACCCCGGGGTAGAGCGCATGCAACTTTCTCCCTCTACCTTTTTCTCTCTTTCTCTCTACATGCAAAATGAGACACCGGAGAGAAAATCGGACGCAGCCAACGCGTCGGGGACATCGAAAAACCTCAAGGACCCACTTCTTTCTTCTTTCTCTCTCTTCTTTCTCTCTCCTCTTTCTCTCTCTTCCTTTCTCTCTCCTCACTTTCTCTCTCTAAAATCTGTTGTGGCAGAAATCTACCACTGTTGCAAAACCGTGAGATTAAAAGGGGCTGCCCCCTATTTATAATGTAAGGGTCATGTGCCATGCACATGACCACCATTAATGGTCCCCGTTGACCAAGTCAATGGGTTGACCATTTGACTATTATTCCGTATTTTCTCGCATATACGGCTTCCGTAATCCTAATTAATGACATCCGATTTAGACGAAACTTTAGGTGACCGAACTTGGAGCAGTCTGACACCTACTGTAAAAATTTCAGGAAAAAATACTGAGTTTTGACAGCTGCACTTTAGTCCGGAAGAAAATTGCAAAACCCACTAATTTTCTGATTTCGGACACAAAACACACTGTCACTTCTTCGTTTGAAATAACTAACTGCCGAGACGATAGACATTAGTCCCCACGGCCAGCCGACACGCATTAGTGCCAACCACATGGATTTCTATTAGGATCTCCAACAGATATTGGGTCCCACTTAATTTCTGGAAATATGTAATTTTCTCATTTTTCTCAATTTTATCACAAATAATGGCCCCGTGGTCCCACGAAATGATACCTGACGGAACCGATATGGTAGGGGTGTGTCCCGGCAGTCGACCGACACACTGTGTGCGAGTTTCGCCAAACGATACTGAGATTTCCTCGGTGCACTTCAATCCCGAGCAAAGTTCACTTTTTATTAATTTAAGAAATAATTAACTAATTAACCTCCATTAAGGACCCATAAACGCATAATTTTATTATATTAAAATTCTGGGTCGTTACAATCTCCCCTCCTTACAAAAAATTTCATCCTCGAAATTTATATATACACTAGTCATCAAATAACTGAGGATGATTGCTTCTAATGACATCTTCAAGTTCCCATGTGGCTTCCTCTATGCTATGGTGTTCCCATAAAACTTTAACTAGCTTAATCGTTTTGTTTCGTAACACCTGTTCCTTGCGGAACAAAATTATAACTGGCTTTTCTTCAAAAGTTAAGTCCTCTCTGACTTGAATTGGTTCATATCGTATCACGTGCGAGGGATCATGTACATATTTTCTCAACATGGATATGTGGAATACATTGTGAACCCTTGCCAGCTCTGGTGGTAACGCCAAACGGTAGGCTACACCTCCTATTTTAGCCAAAATCTCAAAAGGTCCAATGAATCGCGGACTTAACTTTTCCCGCTTTCCGAATCGTACAATACCTTTTGATGGAGAGATTTTCAAGAAGACATGGTCGCCGACTTGAAACTCTAAGTCTCGGCGCTTTCCATCTGCATAGCTTTTCTGTCGACTTTGTGCAGATAATAACCTCGATCGAATCAACTCGATCTTCTTTGTTGTTTCTTGCACCAACTCAGGTCCCAGTAGTTTACGTTCCCCTACTTCAGTCCAACATACTGGTGACTGACAACTCCTACTATACAAGGCCTCGTAAGGAGCCATTTGAATACTTGCCTGATAACTGTTATTATATGCAAACTCGATCAATGGCAAGTGATCATCCCAGTTTCCTTGAAAGTCCAGACTGCAAGTGCGCATCATATCTTCTAGAGTTTGTATTGTGCGCTCAGACTGTCCATCGGTTTGTGGATGATAAGCTGTACTCATGTTTAGCTGCGTACCTAAAGCTTCTTGCAAGCTCCTTCAGAATCGGGAAGTAAATCGCGGATCGCGATCTGACACAATAGATACAGGCACACCATGCAGCTTCACAATCTCCTTGATGTACAACTTTGATAAATTTTCCAGGGTTATGGTATCCTTTATAGCAAGAAAGTGAGCCGACTTCGTCAATCGATCAACTATCACCCAAAAAGGTGCATCAGCGTCCAGCTCAGGTTTTTTTGGTAAACCCACACAAAATCCATATAATGTGCTCCCATTCCACTCGGGAATAGGCACTGAATTTTACACAATCCAGGGGGTTCTGAGTTCGGCCTGACTTGCTTGACAACAAGCTCGAGATACATACTCGCAATTTTCTCCTTAATATCCTGATACATCTTGTACTTCCGGGGTTTGCACCGCAAAACGAGATCGACTGTGACTCATTGAGCAGCATTCTTCAACTCAGATGTCTAGGCACACAGATTCGACCTTTGAATCGGAAGTATTCCATCTTCAGATCTTCAAAACACAATTTTACTGAAAGGGGCTAATTTTACACTCTTGGATAACCTTTAATTCCACCCCTGATATTCCATATTAGACTATATTTTCTTTAAACTGTATTCGCCCCTACAACAGAGTCAGCAAAAGGGTACAACGAACCAGTTCCAGGATACAACGGACACTGCTTTGGATGTTGTTTTACAGAATTAATTTGCTATACTAAGTCTGTTCCAGAACACAGAAACTACAGAATTTGCTCAGAGATAGGGAGTAAAAAGAAAAAAAACTAAGTTAAGTTATGAAATGAAATTATTCTTATTTAAAGAGTTAAAGGCACCTTTTCGGAAAGTCACAAAGGTTTGAAAAAAGCCCAACAGTCATTAACTAACCCAACAGTCATAAAACAGTTATGATTTAAATTTAAAACTGTTTTGGTTTTTAACAAACGTTTAAACAAAAAGTAATTAAAAAATAATCATTTAGATCTTATAACCAACCCAACCCAACCCGGCCCGGCCCGGCCTGCCCGCCCGCCCCGACTCGGCACGGCACGGGCACGAGCGTGTGTGTGGTTTAGCATAATGGTTTGACATTTAGCATAGTGGGTATGGGTAACAAATTTGAATGCCCCTTGAAGGCCCAAGCCTTCTTCCAACACTATTGTGAGCGCGGGTTTCGGGAAACCCTGATTTGCATCTCACGGGTTGAGTTAAGAGTCGCCACCTATTCATTCGGAAGGGATAAGTCCCCGGGATTTGGATAAGGTCTTGGTCTGTGATCAGAGATCAGGGTAAGAGGTTCGGTTAAGTCCGGGGAAGGGATTAGGCACCCCGGCACTTCCACTTTCAGTGGTTCCTTACTTGCTAGGATTAAGCCAAACTAATCTCAATTTTAAATCAAATGCCTTAAGTATTTAAGAAAATGCTAATCTAAGAAGGAGAAAATCCTAGACTAGGGTCGAACCCGGGTTGGGCTGCCTACGTACTCACATAGGGGTGAGATCAGACCGAGCGTAGTTCTGGCACATGAGCCCGTGCCAAGGCTAGGGGTGTGTGTGTGTGTGCACCAAGGGTGGCTTAGGGTCTAGCCGGGAGGCTAGGGGTGGTTGACCGGGTTGGTCAAGTGCTTGGTATTGGGCCCAGAAGGCCTAAGGTAAGTCTGATAGGGTAGGGTTGGGCTCGGTAGGCCGAGGGTGAAGCCCAGTAGGCTAGTTTGGGCCCGGTAGGCCGAGATTGGGCCCGGTAGGCCAAGGGTGAGCCCGGTAGGCTAGGGTTTGGCCCGGTAGGCCGAGGAGTGAGGCCCGGTAGGCCCAGGGTGTCTTAACCAAGGGTTAGGGTTGCTAACCGAGGTTAAGAAAGGTGATTAACCTTGGTTAGGGGTGCTAACCATGGTTAAAAAAGTCCAATATCAGATTTTTTGGTCTTTTTGAATTTTTCTGATTTTTTTGGGATTTTCTCAGATTTTTCCCAACGGTCAAAGGTGCTTAACCGCGGTTAAGGAGGGGAGGTCACCATGGTTAAGGGTCTTACCCATGGTTAAATGGTCAAAAGAGACCATTTTTGGGTTTCTCCTAATATTTTGGATTGTTTGAGCATTTTTCCAGATTTTTTCTGAGTCAGGATTTTTTACCCGTGGTTAAGGGTCAAAAATGGGGTCGACTCTAATTAAGTGTCTTAACCACAGTAAAAAATACAATTGAAGACATTTCTGGATTCCATGTAATATTTATGATTTTTGATGATTTTTCCAGAATTTTTGCTATGTCATGGGCCGCTTAACCATGGTTAAATGTTAACCACGGGCGAGTTTAACCATGGTTAAGGGGCCGACCGAAGCAAAAGTGAGCCCAAGGTTCATGGCAGGGCCTAGACTGGCCTCCTATCCGGTCTGGGCCTCCACAAATATCCGAAATTGCAAAAAACTCTAAATTTTCATCAAATTTTTAACCATAATTAACATGAATTTAACTATGGTTAACAAGGGAATCGTGGGAATCCGAGACCACCAGTGGGTAGCCTGATATGTGGGGAACAATTTGGGCCCTTGTGGGGCCCAAGGGGAGGCCGTATGTGGGCCCCACAGAGGCCCAAAGTTTCCTCCTCGCACAGATTTTTACACTGTCGCCCCCACTTTGGGGTCGATTTAACTATAGTTAGAGTGCGAGTTAGGGGCTGAAATTGTGCAAGGGGATAACCTGGAGTGTGGTGAGTCTAACCATGGCCTTAGTTTTCACCAAGGCCGGGTCTAACCATGGTTAAACCGTGGTTAAAGGCAGTGTCCTGAAAACAATTTTTTTTGAAAATTTTTTGGAAAAAAAAGCTTGAGTGGGTTGAACAAAGGGAGTTTAGGGGGATCACTCATTGATTGAGGACCCCCCCCAAACCTCTGGGAGTGGTCGTGCATGGTGGTGAGGGCTATGCCTGTGGCCACGCCTCAAGGACGGCCTATTTTTTTTTCTTCTTTTTTTTAACTACTAAAAAAAGAAAAAACAAAAACAAAATGGGGACCCCTGGAATGGGACCAGGGGTCCCTTACAATGCTATGCTAAATCAACAGGCTAAAGCAAGGGAAAGGGGGTGTATACCTTCGCGGGTCGGCTTGCACCGTGGCGAGCTTCCTGGAGCGTGGCGGCTGCGGACGGCGGGTGATGAGGCTGGGAGAGCCTAGAGGACGAAGATGACAGGCCTCGGAGGTCCACCGGTAGGCTGAGCTGAGGCGGAGAGAGTCCAAGTGGAGTAGGGATGGCTGGCCGAGGAGGCGACTTTACTGTAAAAAAAATTTTAAAAAAGCTCAAGTGAACGTGGTGGTGGACGGCGGTGGCTAGGTGGCGGCTAGGGGAGTGCCCGGGGGATGATCTTGAGATCTGATATGGACGATGGTGGAGCTGCCTCGCTGCTGCAACTGGGGTGCAGCCACTGGTGCGGATTGGAGAAGGTGGGTTAGCCGAATGGGGAAAGGTCTGAAATTTTAATTTTTTTTTTTACTCACTCCAGCACAGTGGCTATGGTGGTGTTGTGGTGACACCTTAGAGATTTTAGGAATGTCTAGGGGAATATGGGGGTACTCTAAAGGGTGGAGAAAGGGGCGAAACAGGCTGGAGCAGAAGAAAAAAAAAAACTGGTTTTTTTTTTTCGTGAACAGTGGCCATTGTGATTTATAGGAGAAAGAGGATGGTTGGGAGATAGGATAAGGATGAGGGTGAGGTGGCCACGCGTGGGAGACCGAAGCAGGAGGGGCAGGCAGGACGCAGAGGAGCCAGGCCATGCAGTCTGTTCAGTCGTCCCTTTGACAGGGACGATGAACAGTACCCACTAAAGATTTTTTTTATTTTTTTATTTTTTGTATTCGGTTGTTTGGGCTTGGTTATGTGAGTTGGGCCCAACCCCGCATATGGGCCCTGCCACATGGGGTTGGTGCCCAACCACACCCCTTCAAAAATTATTTTTTTTTTTTTTTTTTCTTTTATTTGGTAAAAAAAAAAAACCCTTTTTTTTTTTTTGTTGTTTTTTTGGTTATTTTTATTTATTAATCTTTTCTTTGGTAAAAAAAAAAACTCTTTTTTTTTAAAAAAAATGTTTTTTCCCCTTTTGGACTAAACCACCACATGTGTGGGGAAAGCCAAAAGTGTTTTGTCTTAAAAAATTGAATTTTAAAAAGTAAAGTGGGTCCCACCTTGGGTTTGGCTTAGTGGGCCCATGCTTAGGCCCAAAAACAGGGTTTTATCCATCTTTAGAGTTTTGGACTCGAAAAGGGCCTTGAGCCCATGGGACTTTGCCTAGGGCTTGGGCTAGGGCTAGGCTAGAGTTAGACCTAGGTTTAGGTGAGCAGGGTGTAAAAATTGGGTGCTTACAGCTGCCCCTCTTTGCCGGAGAGTGTCAGGATGGCAATTGAACGGCAAAGACTGGAAACATCCTATTTTTACACCGAGGTGAATGTTAAGAACGATGTATGCTGTGCAAATGACGAGTGTGGTGAAGTGATGAATACAACTGCTGGTGGATAGCGTGGCCCTAAGGCGCTGGTCGGAAGAAAACGTCGCTCGGTAGCGGCGAGGGGGATTAATCGAAACAACGTTTCCCAGGAGATATTAGCCGGATCGATCGGAGGACACACCGGTTGTCGAGAACACAGAAGGTGATGGATAGTCAAGGTGTCGACAAAGTGCGTTATGTCGACGCTCACTCGGGATGCCCAGGACACATGGGGGTGTCACAAAAGGGACATGCGGGTGGCGTACACTGTCAAGGTACACGCGGGGTGTCGGGCATGCGAGGTGTCGACAAAGTGCGTTATGTCGACGCTCACCTGGGATGCCCATGACACACGGGGGTGTCACAAAAGGGACATGCGGGTGGCGTACACTGTCAAGGTACACGCGGGATGTCGGGCATGCGAGGTGTCGACAAAGTGCGTTATGTCGACGCTCACCTGGGATGCCCAGGACACACGGGGGTGTCACAAAGGGACATGCGGGTGGCGTACACTGTCAAGGTACACGCGGGATGTCGGGTATGCGAGGTGTCGACAAAGTGCGTTATGTCGACGCTCATCTGGGATGCCCAGGACACACGGGGGTGTCACAAAAGGGACATGCGGGTGGTGTACACTGTCAAGGTACACACGGGATGTCGGGCATGCGAGGTGTCGACAAAGTGCGTTATGTCGACGCTCACCTGGGATGCCAAGGACACACAGGGGTGTCACGGAGGCAACATGCGGGTGGTGTACACTGTCAAGGTACACGCGGGATGTCGAGCACGCGAGGTGTCGAGAAAGTGCGTTATGTCGACGCTCACCTGGGATGCCCTGGACACACGGGGGTGTCATAAAGGGGACATGCAGATGGAGGTACACTGTCAAGGTACACGCGGGATGTCGGGCATGCGAGGTGTCGACAAAGTGCGTTATGTCGACGCTCACCTAGGATGCCCAGGACACACGGGGGTGTCACAAAGGGGACATGCGGGTGGTGTACACTGTCAAGGTACACGCGGGATGTCGGGCATGCGAGGTGTCGACAAAGTGCGTTATGTCGACGCTTACCTGGGATGCCCAGGACACACGGGGGTGTCACAAAGGGGACATGCGGGTGGTGTACACTGTCAAGGTACACGCGGGATGTCGGGCATGCGAGGTGTCGACAAAGTGCGTTATGTCGACGCTCACCTAGGATGCCCAGGACACACGGGGGTGTCAATAAGGGGACATGCGGGTGGTGTACACTGTCAAGGTACACGCGGGATGTCGGGCATGCGAGGTGTCGACAAAGTGCGTTATGTCGACGCTCACCTGGGATGCCCAGGACACACGGGGGTGTCACAAAGGGGACATACGGGTGGTGTACACTGTCAAGGTACACACGGGATGTCGGGCATGCGAGGTGTCGACAAAGTGCGTTATGTCGACGCTCACCTAGGATGCCCAGGACACACGGGGGTGTCACAAAGGGGACATACGGGTGGTGTACACTGTCAAGGTACACACGGGATGTCGGGCATACGAGGTGTCGACAAAGTGCGTTATGTCGACGCTCACCTAGGATGCCCAGGACACACGGGGTGTCACAAAGGGGACATACGGGTGGTGTACACTATCAGGGTTCACACGGGATGTCCAGTGGTGTACACTATAAAGGTACCCACAGAATGTTCAAAGATTTGAGGTATGGCCTGGAGGCACTAGCCGGATTGATGTTGATATGACTGAAAGACACTGGATTTTGATCAAGATGATTGATGCTAAGGTGCGCTACTTGATTAAGTGCGTGCGGCTAAAGTGCAATGTGTTGTGCGACTTGAATGTATTGGATGATCTTTCACCTTGTATGCAGCTAATATGTAGCTATGATGTATTGAGTGCAACTTGATTGTGTGCAGTTAGAGTGTAATGTGAAACTTGGATGCAGTTAGTTTGAGTGCAGTGAAAGGCTTGATCGAGTGTGTGCAGCTAGTGTGCAGTTGGATTTGAGTAGCTAGAGTGCATTATGTGCGACTCGATTGAGTGTGTGCAACTAGTGTACAAATGGATTTGAGTAGCTGGAGTGCATTATGTGCGACCCAAGTGAGTGTGTGCAACTAGTGTGCAACTGGATTTGAGTAGCTGGAGTGCATTATGTGCGACTCGATTGAGTGTGTGCAACTAGTGGGCAGCTGGATTTGATTAGCTAGAGTGCATTATGTGCGACTCGATTGAGTGTGTGCAACTAGTTTGCAGCTGGATTTGAGTAGCTGGAGTGCATTATGTGCGACGTGATTGAGTGTGTGCAATTAGTGTGCAGCTGGATTTGATTAGCTAGAGTGCATTATGTGCGACTCGATTGAGTGTGTGCAACTAGTTTGCAGCTGGATTTGAGTGACACGGCTTGACTTATGCATGAGAGGTTAGACTAGTCCTGGTTTCCCTAGTGTGGCATGCAGGTTGAAGGAGGGTTGGGTATATGACGCGCTCTTGGAGACCAGTCCTTTGCTATTTGAAGATTCTGAAGGCATTCGATTTTGCTCTCGCTTCTTGTTGAAACCGTGATGCATCTCGGGCGATTGCTGAGTTTTGTTTGACCTAGCCAAGCCGGTGGAAAGACACTTAGAATGTGATTGACTTGGTGAGTATTGGGACTCTGGCGGTGATTGAGAGACGTCACAGGATTTGACAGACTTGGAAGACGTCACGGGATTTGACAGACTTCGAGGATGGCTGATCCGACTAGTATGAGAACTCTGATGGTGACCAGAAGGAGACTCATAATTTGAAGTTGAATGCTTCCTTTGCTAATGTGATTTAACAAGGAGATCACTTTCACAAGGTGAATTGATTTTGTCCTTAGGGATAGAGTACAATGCTAAGCAGATTTGTCCTGTTATGACATTGATGAAGCCATGATTTGCATCTTGCGGAGTTGGGCTTTGCTGAGGACTTGGGGTAGCTTTGCCAATGAAAGTTGCTCTGCCTCGCTGCTGATTGAGTATTCCGGCTGGGGAGACGCTTGCTGAAAAGAAAACTGGATGCTTTCAGATTCTTGCATGGGAGAATGTTTATAGAGAGCGATTAGAGGCTTCTGCTGGGGATCCGCTGGGGAATGTGCCCCTGTTGTAGACCACTACTGATGATCTGGGGAATTAAGCTTTGCTAGAGGCTACTGTCGGGGGATTTGTTTTTCCAGGCCATCTGCTAGTGACCTATGGGGGATTGTCGGGAGTTCGGGGAGCCTGATTGTCGCCGGATTCTTTTGCTAAACTGCTCTTCAGCTTTTCTCCCTTTTTTACCCTTGGAATGACCAAGTCAATGGGATTCGCATAGTTTTTGCGTAATGAGGCCGTTGCCGGTTTTCCTCATGCCTGCGAAGCTGATAAGTTTTCTTCCCTTTTTTGCCCCTGGTCTTGAAACCAGGTCTGGGGTTCGTGTAACTTTTGCGCACCAATGCCATTTCTGGTTTTCATTGGGCCCGTGATGGATTTGAATGGAGTTTTGTTCCCATTCCTTGGATGTCGGTGTCTCGCTTTCAGATACTTGCGTGATAAGCTGCTTGCACTTTCAGTCTCTAGGGGATCTAGGAAGACTTGTGATAGGATGAAATGTAGGCTGGGGGACCGAAGTTTGGGACACCCTGGGATTTCTCCTTTGCAGTTATTCTTTTGGGGATCTCTTCCATTGTACTCGTTGTACTCTCCAGAGGATTTGTACTTTTGGATTTCCAGCAGAGTTTTTTTTTTTTTTTTTTTTAAATTTTGAGAGTGGTTGTCTCTTTTTCCTTGAAAGGTATCTGTTGGGGACAGAGTCCGGAGAGGTTATCTTTGTAGGGAGTTTCTGACTCTTAAAATGTTTCAACTTCTATTTTGGGTTTTCCTTTAATGGAATTTTTTTTTTTACCCTTGACTAGAGAAGTTGAGAGGATTTTTTTGCTCTATCTCTGCAGGGAGACATTCCAAAGAGGCTTTGGTTCCACTAGGGATGGTTTGACTCTGCGTAATGGAGATTGGGGGGGTATGATCCCTTTCATGACCGCACCTGATTTGTTAGGCTGCCTACGTACCCTTGGTAGGATCAGGTCATGACGTAGTTCAGGCAAATGCCACAGATTGGCAAGGGATGGTGTCCCTGAAGAGGTTTTATGAAAGAAAGGCTGTTAGGCTCAAAGGGGCTAACTAGCGGATTTCATTGATCTGTAAAACGGGTTTACATTGAAGGGGATGAAGGGGTACCAAAGATGGCTTCCTGTACTTTCCCGAAGCGGCTAAAAGTGCAAGCGTTATTAGGCAAGACCTTAAGCGCTGTTCTTTGATTTTGCTCATTTGATTGGTTTGGGATCCGGTAGTCATTCTGATATTGTCCCTTGCTTTGTCGGGTGAGGTATTTTCCCTTAGTAAATCTGTGCAACTTTTCCCGCAGTTGTTAGTTACTTGTTCGGGTGTCAGCTCTTGTTCAAGTTGCCCCTTGCTCCAAGTATTGTCCCGGGGGAGCTTACGTCGGATGACCGGAGATGGGCTTGCCCCTTGCTTTTGATTGCCCCCCTGCCCCTGGTGTGGCGAGGTCTTGACCTTCACATTCAGAGATGCTACCCAGTTCTGTACAGGACAAGGTTCCTGGATGAGAATTCTACTTTTCATCGTATTCTACCCCTGGAGATTATGGGTTTGATTATCTGTTTAAGTGATCTCTTGTTAAGGCAGATAAGCTTAGGAAACATTCAGCTATGCTACGCAAGTATGAAGATGAAACTCTTAAAAAAAGTGATTTCATTGAATTGAAAGAGTTTGACTGGACTCATACAGGGCTACTGCGGCCGACTCTTACGTGAAATAAATCCTAACTAAGACAGACTTAGACTGGGCTTGGCTCTGATCAACCGAACTCAGCATTTTGTTTTCAAGTCTCCTTCTTCAAACGAGTTGGTGAAGACACTGCTCTAGGTGGCATGAAGGCGGCTTGATGATGGGTTGATGAGGGGATAGGGTTTTCAGGAACCCCAGCTACCAGGCACATAATCAAGTTTGCCCTTGTTGATTAGGTCTTCAACTGCATGCTTCAAAGCGATGCAGTGATCAGTAGAGTGCCCAGGACCTTGATGAAAAGCACAATATTCATGCTCCTTGTAGTTGTGGTTCCGTTTGGCTAAGGGTTGCAATGGGGTAGGACCACGGAGTGTGATCAATTTCCTATCAATGAGAACTGGTAGGAGTTGGCTGAGAGGAGAAGGGGTGAAATGCTTGGGTGGTGCCCGCTCTTTCTTAGGCTTGGGGAGCGGGTTAGAGGAAGGTTTCTGTGGTTGTGCCACTGGGTTGGATGCGTTTGTCTGAGAGGTAGGGGGACGGATCTGGGTTTGCCCTTGTGCCACCTGGAGCTTATCGAGAGCGGTAGCCATATCTTGGAGGAGAGACTTGATTTCCTTGATGTCCTGCTCTTGTCGGAGAAGGGTTGTCAAGATGATTTCTTGGCTGCTCGATGCTTCTCCGCGTTCCATCGCTTGAGTCTTTAAGTTACCGCCTCAGTAAGGTAGGATCTGGAAATGTAGAGCGAGTCAATACCAGGGGTAAGGTATGTGAATCTAAAACGCATGAGCATGCACGGGTAAAAACCCAATGAATGAGGTGAGACTCAAAAAGAGAAAATACTCGACCCTAAGCAACACTCCTGATGGGATAGAGTGAAAGATAGATATGGTCTATTGATTCTTGTAGTTGGGTCACTTCTAGGGGTGCTGTCGATTACATGATGGGTGAGCTGTACTCTACAGATGCATGAGTGATGTCTGGGCTAGGATAGACTGGGTTCTAAGGATGCTAATGCAGACTGTGGCTTGGATGGCGATGCCTAGACTGGGATGGACTGGGTTCTAAGCTTTCCTGGTTAGGTGCAAGTGTTGTGCCCTAGTATGCAGATGCGGTGACAGTGCATGTGTAAATGCCTAATGTAGTGTGCCGGTGCTGCTAATGTAGCGTACTGATGATGCAAGTGCAAGTGTAAGGTGCAGTGTACATATAGTGTATGTGCAGTGACCCTAGTTAGTGTAAATATAGTGCATGGCTAACGATGAGGGTGCATGGATGATGCATTAATGCCAGAGGGGCCCAGTGCAGGTGTTTGTGCCTAATGTCGTGGTATCATTGTGAATAGAGTGACTTGCCGGCTAAACATGTACGTTCATGATGCAAGAAGAAGATGCAAGGAAGGACTTTGTGCAAGAAAAGAATACAGGACTATGACTCAAAAAGAGAAAAAGACTCGATCCTAGGCAGGTCCATCAAGGATCGCGAAGTCAAGCGGTCGGGGCACACCGTCTAGGCCCATGATTTGCTGTTGGAGGGATGTGACCTCAACCTCCAAATTCTCAATGGCTTCAGTAGCATTGAGCATCCGGGATCCGAACTGTCGGATTCGAGGAGTCATCTCAGCCTTTGCAATGTCGAGATGCTCTTTGTAGAAGTGTAGTTGGGCCCTGATGATGGCTATTTTTCTGGTGTCGCCTTTCCGCTTCTTCTGACAAGACCGGACTATCTGCTCGAGATGCTCTATCTATGGCCTGAAGTTTTGCTGTCCCGCTCTACATCCTGAATGTTTGTTGAGCCTTCCGTAGCTGCTTCTCTTTCAGCTGAATTTGAAGCTGTCTCTTCAGGAAGATGTTTCTCCAGTGGACTACCTTTTCAGCCAAGGGTATAGTCCCGTGTGACGGAGCCGAGATGGGTGTGGGCAGTTCCCTTGGTACAGACATGGGAGATGGAATGTCAGGATTTTCCATCCAAAGTCGGTATACTGCATCTGTAGGTGGTCCTAATGTAACCACAAAGTCTGTTCGCTGATCTCGCCTGAAGTTTTTGCCAATCTGACTGGAATCGACCTGTGAGGCTGTCGGAACGTTACAGTGAAAGTGATCCAATCATTTCTCTGCCGGTCTATAACTGGGATACGCTAAGGGAATCCGAACTGTCGAAGGACTAGGAGTGGAATGTAGGCTGCGGAGCCTGTAAGTCTGGCAAGGATCATGCATTGCCTTCCAGTGATGACAACTCACTGCCGTATGATCTCCTCTGACAGGGTTTGGAGAAGCTGGTAGAGCTTTTTGATGTTTGTAGTTGCTATCGAGCCTTGATTCTGAGAAATCTCTCGATGTAGACTGTAGACTTCACGGAGGTTGATTGGTGCAGCTATGATCGTAGGCAGGTGTCCTGCTAGCCACAAGTGTAGGAGATATGCACTGGCATGGAAGATGCCCCTTCTGTGGTCTGCTGCCTGATTGAGAGCCCTGAGAAGCTCTGCAAAGATGATTGGTACTGTGCAGGAGTTGTGCATGTCCTTGAGGATCCCTACTTTAACTGGTTCGACAAGGGTACGACATCTCGGGAATACCAACTGAGGTATGGTTATCAGTGCAAAGGCACTGAGGCTGGGAAGTTCCGCTATACTAGAGTCAGGGTTTCCCTTGCACTTGTACTACTTTCAAGATACTCTACTGGTATCCGACCAAAAAGAGCTGTTAGGACCGGGCTACAAGCAGGCAGGCTTGATATGCAAAAACCTGGACAGGTCTGTCTGGTATGTTGTCTTGTAGCGCGGTACTATGCCTTCGCCGTCCATGTTTAACCCTAAGATGCGCTGAATCTCTTCCAGTGTTGGACACAGTTTGTTCTTACCAAAACGGAACACCATGTAAGATGGGTTCCAACACTGGAAATCTGCATTCATGAGGCGCGGATCTGGTTTAACCATGGATAGGTTTAGGATAGTCCCGATTTTGTAGTACTGAGCCCAAGCGATACCCTGGCTCGGGGTGAAGACCTCAATTGCTTTCTGGAGGTTGTAATCACATGCCCCCTGAGAAGTCAAATGCACAGGCCGGTTGACCAATTGACTGGGTTATCCTTGAAGGACCTGCCATCTAGACTCGATGTGAGTGCACTGTGTATGCAGATGAATGATGCAATATTTTCTGGGTGTGACAAGGCACATGTGATCCGATAGGGCAGACGGACAGAGTTCCGGCATGCTTTACCGGGGTTGTTGAGAACCGGGGGCCTATAGGTCAAGGTCGGGTATAGGTCTGGTGAAGACCTAATCGACTGGGATTTGAACCCCATATGCTATGTCAGGAAGCAGGGTAGGATGTGTTTTATTACAAGCACAAGGTTGGCTCATTACATGCCCCTGATGGGTGGTTATCCGGGTAGAGTGTGCCCGGGTAGTCAACCATGACTGGGGACAGGTATAGGGTACAAGCAAGTTAGGGTTTAGAGTATCCCTGCAAGTGGGCTGCTTGTAAACTATACCTTAGCCTAGGCTATATGTATGCATGCTGGGATATGCAAGAGTGTGTTCCTAAGGATGGGGGGATCACTTAACACCGTATATGCGACTCCCTAAAAGGGACGATTGGTGTAAGCGGGAGCGTTCAGAACCGTTTCCTGAGGATAGTCACCCAACAGGCCAAGTTCCGCGGACCTCCAAGACTGTTAAGCCCCTGTCACTGAGGATAGTCATCCAGCAGCCGTGAGCGTAATAAGCCTGTCTAATAGGTATTGGGTTGATTACACTACAATGGTATGAATGATATGCACAATACACAAATCATCAAAGAGGTGTAAAATGATTAGTATTATGTTAAATACTTAAGCATTTGATTAATTTGAGGTTTAGTTTGGCTTAAACCTAGGTTCCGGGTTGAACCTAAAAATCCACAGCAGAGTCGCCAGAGCTGTGAGCGCGGGTTTTGGCGGAACCCTAGTTTGCATCTCACGGGTTGAGTTAAGAGTCTCCACCTATTCATTCGGAAGGGATAAGTCCCCGGGATTTGGATAAGGTCTTGGTCTGTGATCAGAGATCAGGGTAAGAGGTTCGGTTAAGTCCGGGGAAGGGATTAGGCACCCCGGCACTTCCACTTTCAGTGGTTCCTTACTTGCTAGGATTAAGCCAAACTAATCTCAATTTTAAATCAAATGCCTTAAGTATTTAAGAAAATGCTAATCTAAGAAGGAGAAAATCCTAGACTAGGGTCGAACCCGGGTTGGGTTGCCTACGTACTCACATAGGGGTGAGATCAGACCGAGCGTAGTTCTGGCACATGAGCCCGTGCCAAGGCTAGGGGTGTGTGTGTGTGTGCACCAAGGGTGGCCTAGGGTCTAGCCGGGAGGCTAGGGGTGGTTGACCGGGTTGGTCAAGTGCTTGGTATTGGGCCCGGTAGGCCTAAGGTAAGTCTGATAGGGTAGGGTTGGGCTCGGTAGGCCGAGGGTGAAGCCCGGTAGGCTAGTTTGGGCCCGGTAGGCCGAGATTGGGCCCGGTAGGCCAAGGGTGAGCCCGGTAGGCTAGGGTTTGGCCCGGTAGGCCGAGGAGTGAGGCCCGGTAGGCCCAGGGTGTCTTAACCAAGGGTTAGGGTTGCTAACCGAGGTTAAGAAAGGTGATTAACCTTGGTTAGGGGTGCTAACCATGGTTAAAAAAGTCCAATATCAGATTTTTTGGTCTTTTTGAATTTTTCTGATTTTTTTGGGATTTTCTCAGATTTTTCCCAACGGTCAAAGGTGCTTAACCGCGGTTAAGGAGGGGAGGTCACCATGGTTAAGGGTCTTACCCATGGTTAAATTGTCAAAAGAGACCATTTTTGGGTTTCTCCTAATATTTTGGATTTTTTGAGCATTTTTCCAGATTTTTTCTGGGTCAGGATTTTTTACCCGTGGTTAAGGGTCAAAAATGGGGTCGACTCTAATTAAGTGTCTTAACCACAGTAAAAAATGCAATTGAAGACATTTCTGGATTCCATGTAATATTTATGATTTTTGATGATTTTTCCAGAATTTTTGCTATGTCATGGGCCGCTTAACCATGGTTAAATGTTAACCACGGGCGAGTTTAACCATGGTTAAGGGGCCGACCGAAGCAAAAGTGGGCCCAAGGTTCATGGCAGGGCCTAGACTGGCCTCCTATCCGGTCTGGGCCCCCACAAATATCCGAAATTGCAAAAAACTCTAAATTTTCATCAAATTTTTAACCATAATTAACATGAATTTAACTATGGTTAACAAGGGAATCGTGGGAATCCGAGACCACCAGTGGGTAGCCTGATATGTGGGGAACAATTTGGGCCCTTGTGGGGCCCAAGGGGAGGCCGTATGTGGGCCCCACAGTGGCCCAAAGGTGCCCCAAAAAACACCACATAAAATGACGATTTCCACCAAAATAGATTATTTTTCAAACTTTGTGGCGACCTTGCCGCTGATTGGCTCAACCCCCGGGGGATCCGAGACCATGGTCGCGAAGCCTGCTATGTGGGGAACAATTTGGGCCCTTGTGGGGCCAAGGGGAGGCCGTATGTGGGCCCCACAGAGGCCCAAAGTTTCCTCCTCGCACAGATTTTTACACTGTCGCCCCCACTTTGGGGTCGATTTAACTATAGTTAGAGTGCGAGTTAGGGGCTGAAATTGTGCAAGGGGATAACCTGGAGTGTGGTGAGTCTAACCATGGCCTTAGTTTTCACCAAGGCCGGGTCTAACCATGGTTAAACCGTGGTTAAAGGCAGTGTCCTGAAAACAATTTTTTTGAAAATTTTTTGGAAAAAAAAGCTTGAGTGGCTGAGTGGGTTGAACAAAGGGAGTTTAGGGGGATCACTCATTGATTGAGGACCCCCCCCAAACCTCTGGGAGTGGTCGTGCATGGTGGTGAGGGCTATGCCTGTGGCCACGCCTCAAGGACGGCCTATTTTTTTTTCTTCTTTTTTTTAACTACTAAAAAAAGAAAAAACAAAAACAAAATGGGGACCCCTGGAATGGGACCAGGGGTCCCTTACAATGCTATGCTAAATCAACAGGCTAAAGCAAGGGAAAGGGGGTGTATACCTTCGCGGGTCGGCTTGCACCGTGGCGAGCTTCCTGGAGCGTGGCGGCTGCGGACGGCGGTGATGAGGCTGGGAGAGCCTAGAGGACGAAGATGACAGGCCTCGGAGGTCCACCGCTAGGCTGAGCTGAGGCGGAGAGAGTCCAGGTGGAGTAGGGACGGCTGGCCGAGGAGGCGACTTTACTGTAAATTTTTTTTAAAAAAAGCTCAAGTGAACGTGGTGGTGGACGGCGGTGGCTAGGTGGCGGCTAGGGGAGTGCCCGGGGGATGATCTTGAGATCTGATATGGACGATGGTGGAGCTGCCTCGCTGCTGCAACTGGGGTGCAGCCACTGGTGCGGATTGGAGAAGGTGGGTTAGCCGAATGGGGAAAGGTCTGAAATTTTAATTTTTTTTTTACTCACTCCAGCACAGTGGCTATGGTGGTATTGTGGTGACACCTTAGAGATTTTAGGAATGTCTAGGGGAATATGGGGGTACTCTAAAGGGTGGAGAAAGGGGCGAAACAGGCTGGAGCAGAAGAAAAAAAAAAAACTGGTTTTTTTTTTTCGTGAACAGTGGCCATTGTGATTTATAGGAGAAAGAGGATGGTTGGGAGATAGGATAAGGATGAGGGTGAGGTGGCCACGCGTGGGAGACCGAAGCAGGAGGGGCAGGCAGGACACAGAGGAGCCAGGCCATGCAGTCTGTTCAGTCGTCCCTTTGACAGGGACGATGAACAGTACCCACTAAAGATTTTTTTTATTTTTTTATTTTTTGTATTCGGTTGTTTGGGCTTGGTTATGTGAGTTGGGCCCAACCCCGCATATGGGCCCTGCCACATGGGGTTGGTGCCCAACCACACCCCTTCAAAAATTATTATTATTATTTTTTTTTCTTTTATTTGGTAAAAAAAAAAAACCCTTTTTTTTTTTGTTGTTTTTTTGGTTATTTTTATTTATTAATCTTTTCTTTGGTAAAAAAAAAAACTCTTTTTTTAAAAAAAAAAATGTTTTTCCCCTTTTGGACTAAACCACCACATGTGTGGGGAAAGCCAAAAGTGTTTTGTCTTGAAAAATTGAATTTTAAAAAGTAAAGTGGGTCCCACCTTGGGTTTGGCTTAGTGGGCCCATGCTTGGGCCCAAAAACAGGGTTTTATCCATCTTTAGAGTTTTGGACTCGAAAAGGGCCTTGAGCCCATGGGACTTTGCCTAGGGCTTGGGCTAGGGCTAGGCTAGAGTTAGACCTAGGTTTAGGTGAGCAGGGTGTAAAAATTGGGTGCTTACACTAGGCACACAGATTCGACCTTTGAATCGAAGTATTCCATCTTCAGATTCTTCAAAATCACCCATTTTTCCTTGAAGAATCTTATCTCTGATAACTTTAATCTCCTGATCTTCCAACTGTGCTTCTTGAATCTTTTGTAATAACACTGGCTTGGCCTGAATACTAGCCAACTTGGCACTATTACCCTGGAATCCTAGACTCAGATTCCAACTCTTGAATTCTTCGATCATCTTCCATCGCTCGGCCCTCATATATGCTACAGATCCAACTGTCTTTCTACTCAGGGCATCAACAACCACGTTACCCTTACCAGGATGATACTGGATTACATAATCATAATCCTTCAAGAATTCCATCCATCTACGCTGTCACATATTGAGTTCCTTTTGGGAGAATAGATACTTTAAACTCTTGTGATCACTATAGATCACCAACTTCTCTCCATAAAGATAATGTCTCCAAATTTTTAGTGCGAATACTACCACAGCTAACTCCAGGTCATGCGTGGGATAATTCCGTTCGTGAATCTTGAGTTGTCTCGAACCATAAGCAATGACCTTTTTGTTTTGCATTAAGACACAACCGAGTCCCTTACTGGAAGCATCGCAATACACCTCAAATCCTCCAGATCCTGAGGGAGTTGTCAATACTGGAGCGGTTGTTAATCTCTTCTTTAATTCTTGAAAGCTTCGCTCCCGAGATGCCGTCCATTCGAACTTCACATCTTTCTTAGTCAATTCCGTTAATGGAGCTGCTATCTTCGAGAAACCTTCTACAAATCTGCGGTAGTACCCAGCCAATCCCAGAAAACTTCAAACTTCAGTAACAGTGGATGGCCTTGCCCAATCGGTTACTGCCTGAATCTTGGAAGGATCAACAGATATTCCATTTCTTGACACAATATGTCCAAGAAAGGCTACTTCTTCCATCCAAAACTCGCACTTGGAGAACTTAGCATACAGCTGATTATCTCTTAATGTCTGTAGCGTAATCCTCAAGTGCTCAGCGTGCTTCTCATGACTAGGTGAGTACACCAAGATATCATCAATAAATACCACAATAAACTGATCCAAGTACGGCCTAAAAAGATGATTCATCAACTCCATAAAGGCCGCAGGCGCATTTGTCAGTCCAAAAGGCATCACCAAGAACTCGTAGTGACCATACCGAGTTCGGAATGCTGTCTTCTGAATATCTTCTTCGTTGACCCTCAATTAGTGATATCCGGACCGTAAATCAATCTTTGAAAACACTTGGGCACCTTGCAACTGATCAAATAGATCATCGATCCTGGGGAGAGGATACTTATTTTTGATCATCGCTTGATTCAGCAGACGATAATCTATACACAGACGCAGACTCCCGTCTTTCTTTTGGACAAATAACACTGGTGCTCCCCATGGTGAAACACTAGGACGGATCAAGCCCTTATCTAATAGTTCTTGCAACTGAATCTTCAGTTCTTGCAACTCAGCCGGAGCCATCTGATACGGTGTTTTAGATATCGAGTCTACACCCGGAGTAACATCGATTGTAAAATCGATTTCTCTAGTAGGAGGGAGTCCTGGTAATTCATCAGGAAACACATCTCGAAACTCTCTGACCACCGGGGTATTCCCTAAAGTGTCATCTTCATCTTTATCGACCACCACTGCAGCTAAATACCCAGTACACCCCTTATCTAGAAGGTGACATGCTTTAATTGCTGATATTAGCTTAGGTGCTTGACCTCGGATAATCCTCTGCATTTCGAACTCTGGGATGTCCGGAATTCGAAATATCACTTTCTTGGCATTACAATCTACCACTGCATGGTAATTAGCCAACCAATCCATCCCTAGGATAACATCATAATCCTTCATGTCTAACACGATCAGATCTACTAACATCCGTACACTATTGACAAGTATGGGACACCTATCATAGACTGTTTTTGTGCACAGAACTTTCCCTGATGGTGTAGATACAGACATCATGCTTTTGAGTGTATCAGGCTTGTAACTTATGTGTTTAGCAAAACGAGTAGAGACAAACGAATGTGTAGCACCAGTGTCAATCAAAGCATAAGCAGGTACTTGAAATACTAAAAGTTTACCTTCGATGACACCTTCGGTCTGCTGTGCCTCTTCCTGGGTAATTGCAAACACTCTTCCTTTTCCGCCTTCCAACGCTAGTGGTTGAGCCTTAGGGCAATCCTTCTTGAAGTGTCCATGCTTTCCGTACTGGAAGCAAACCTTCGCTTGAGCCTTAGGGCAATCCTTCTTGAAGTGTCCAGGCTTTCCGTACTAGAAGCAAACCTTCGCTCTACAGTCCTTGGTCAAATGGCCCTGACCACATTTCTCGCACATAAGCCCCAATCTTCCTGTAGACCCTTGGTTTTTCATGTCCTCGAACTTTCTTTTCCCAGTAAACTGCCGGTTATTCTCCTTTATCTAGGGCTTCCCAACTGTCCCTTTGCTTTTGCCAGCACTAGACTGTGCCAGTTCTTCATGCACTCGCTCTACTCTAAGTGCTCTATCTAATATCTCTGAGAAGGAGGTAAATCGTTGAGCTGCCAATTTCCCTCTGATAGCCGGCTTCAATCCTTCTTCAAATTTCTCAACCCTCCACTGCTCATCCTCGACGAATCTCGCAGCGAACCTCGAGAGTTGATTAAACTTTTGTTCATACTCGCTAACTGACATGTTTCCTTGGGTCAGCTGAAGAAACTCCATCTCTTTCCTCTTTTTCATCGACGCTGAAAAATAGCGCTCATAAAACAATTCAGTAAATCTTGCCCAAGTCACGGGCCTCTGATGCGGTGGAACTGTCCTTTCCACTGTGGTCCACCAATGTTCCGCTTCTCCTTCAAGTAGAAAGATAGCGAACTCGGGCTTGTCATTTTCTGGCAAGGACATAGCCCTAAAAACTTTTTCCAGACTTCTGATCCAGTTCTCCGCCTTCAGCGGATCAGTCGTGCCCGAAAAGGCTGACGGTCCAAGCCTTTTAAACTTTTCCAATCGGGTCACATTCCCATGCTCTGGCATGGTAGCAATGGGGATACGACTACCATTCCCATTTCCATTCATATTCTGGGCCTGTTGTTGCTGAATTAGGTTGGCTTGGGCTGTAATAGCCTCGAATGCCCCAGCCAAGGTATTTTCGGGTGCTCGTCGAGGTGGCATGATTCACCTATAATTATAAAGTAACGAACTTTTAATAATAAAATGAAACTGAAATGCACTGAGAATTCGATATCCAAAAAGAGACATTTCATTCACTTCATCATTAATATATACAAAGCAACACTGTACAGTATATAGTACACCAGCATATACAAAACATCATGTAGCTATACACATACAAAAAGTGATCTAATGATGGAAAGATCGAGTAGGGCATCTATTATATTCCAAAACGACAAAACAATATAGATGCACCACGCTCCTCCACCATGATCCTATACTTCGTAAGTCTCAACCTCTATCGGTGAGACTGCTACACTACCCTCCTGCGGTGCCTGGTCCTCTGTCTCAGGTCTAGCCTCTCTCAACAACCAATCAATCTCGCTCTTTCTTAGGGATTCACGCATTGCTTGTGCGGTCAATCCCTTGCGGAGTGGTTTTACCGCCTTTAGGTGTATAGTGCGGTAACACGACCATCTGGCGTGACGTCTTCTTTGCATAGTCACCGCCCATTCAAACAGAGCTATCTCCCTCTTTGTGGGAATTCGGTGCGTCCTTGCCATTCCTGCACATGCACATATTCCAAATCAATGTCTGATTTCGAAACATGACATGTACAACAATCACTCAACTAGGAATATCGAATAAATCTCTAAGGGATCGCCTATCCAACGGTTCTTAGGTGTATTATGCTCAAGTATGATTTGTGTGATGGTTATTGCTATTCGCTCTGATACCAATTGTGACGCCCCGAACCCGTGCCTAGGGAATCAAGTTCCGAGATGCGTGTCCGTTCGTCAATTCATGCAAGCGGAAGACTTTACCCGCAAAAATACAAGAAATTTAAACATTTATCAAATGCTCCCAAAAAGCAAATAATACCTGTCATCACAATAGCCATCATACAAACCATATACCTGTATTATTTACATCAAGTTTGTTTTACAAAAGTAGGCGTCTCTATCACGCCAGGTACAACTTGTACAAGCTTCCAAAATATCCAGATAGATTTTTCACTTACTGGTCAGCAGCTCCAAGATCTGCTGACACAAAAAGTTAGTGAGTTATGAAGCCCAATAAAACCACAATCCTTCTAAACTATTTTCCACATAATAACACGCATCAATAATGATATAATAAGCAGTTCAATTTGCATGTTACAGTAAAATAGAACAGTATATAATAAATTGTGACCCAAGGTCACTTAGGGTTACGTCACCCTAACAGAGGTTCCCTACCTCACATTACTTTCTAATTATGAGGTTCAGTTATGAATGTATTATATTACCAAATTATCATTTCGATCATCAATCATGTTTCATTTCGAGTCCTAAGACTCTATTAATTGGCCACAGCCCACAAATGTTTAGCTTAAAGTCTCTAAATCATAACCATAATACATTGAGTCATTTAGACTCACACACGTTGTTCCGGCTTTCACCTGAACATGACCAAACCTTGGGTATACCAACCCAACTCACCTGGAATCCGATGATTCCATACCGAACCATGAGTCCACCAACTCAAACAAATACACCAACTCTGAGTATACCAACTCAAACCACTTCGTATCCGAAGCTTACACACACAACATGGGCATTCACCCAATAAGGACATACTTTTCCATTCAATTGACTGGCCACATCTACCGTGTATTCGCCGCCATCGCCCTGGGTATCAGTCATGAAGGAACCCCGGCCAACCTGCCTACCGTCATCTTGTGGCTAGTCTACAGAGGAACCCCGACATCTATACCAATGCCGACATCTCCTGACGTTCCACCAAGAAGGGACCCCGATAGACACGGTGCCGACATCTTCTGACCCACCCAGAGAGGAACCCCGGACTATACACTATCTGATGTTCAGCAATTTTGAACTCCCTAGGACTCCGACATCTCCTGACTATCAGTCAAGGAGGAACCACGGGCCATGCAGGACACCGCCACTCCTGACCTAGTCCAAGAGGCACCACGGACGACCTAGACAAACAGACCGACATCTCCCGACTATCAGTCACGGAGGAACCCCGGGCCTTACTGGACACTGTCTCTCCTGACCTAGTCAAAGAGAAATCACGGACTATACTTAACCCTGGTTAGATTTTCTAACCATAGATTAACCCCAGTTAACCCAAGCCTCGCTTGATTAACTGAAATACTTGAGTCTCGCGCCCGTGAACCAACTCCGGTAACACACCGTCCCGTTAGGGAACGTTTCCAGGCTAATGGATGTCTCCATAGCCTTACAAGACATGTAAAACAACTTTTCGTCACCCTAGGGTGGCGATACAATTTACCCGGGACCCGATCTGGGCTCCCCGAGGGACCACATAACATCACAACATCACATAGGAGTCTTCGACCCTTTTTCATTCACGTCAAAAGACATGCATATACATCACATGAAATAATATAGCAAAATAAGCAGAAAAAGGAGAAGAAAAGATAGGGGTTTTTACTGTTTCATGCGTTTCGAGGCCTCGTAGGCAAAAACGGATGTCACCAACGTGTTCCCAACGATGATCAACCCCGGGGTAGAGCGCATGCAACTTTCTCTCTACCTTTTTCTTTCTCTCTCTCTACACGCAAAACGAGACACCGGAGAGAAAATCGAACGCCGCCAACGCGTCGGGGACGTCAAAAAACCTCAAGGACCCACTTCTCTCTTCTTTCTCTCTCCTCTTTCTCTCTCTTCCTTTCTCTCTCCTCACTTTCTCTCTCTAAAATCTGTTGTGGCAGAAATCTCCCACTGTTGCAAAACCGTGAGATTAAAAGGGGCTGCCCCCTATTTATAATGCAAGGGTCTTGTGCCATGCACATGACCACCATTAATGGTCCCCGTTGACCAAGTCAACGGGTTGACCAAGTCAACGGGTTGACCATTTGACTATTATTCCGTATTTTCTCGCATATACGGCTTCCGTAATCCTATATAATGACATCTGATTTTGACGAAACTTTAGGTGACTGAACTTGGAGCAGTCCGACACCTACTGTAAAAATTTCGGGGAAAAATACTGAGTTTTGACAGCTGCACTTTAGTCCGGAAGAAAATTGCAAAACCACTAATTTTCTGATTTCGGACACAAAACACGCTGTCACTTCTTCGTTTGAGATAACTAACTGCCGAGACAACAGACATTAGTCCCCACGGCCAACCGACACGCATTAGTGCCAACCGCACGGATTTCTATTAGGATCTCCAACAGATATTGGGTCCCACTTAGTTTCTGGAAATATGTAATTTTCTCATTTTTCTCAATTTTATTACACATAATGGCCCCGCGGTCCCGCGAAATGATACCTGACGGAACTGATATGGTAGGGGTGTGTCCCGGAAGTTGACCGAAACACTGTGTGCGAGTTTCGCCAAACGATACTGAGATTTCCTCGGTGCACTTCAATCCCGAGCAAAGTTCACTTTTTATTAATTTAACAAATAATTAACTAATTAACCTCCATTAAGGACCCATAAACACATAATTTTATTATATTAAAATTCCGGGTCGTTACATAAAACCATTTTCTTCACAATACAATTTAAGCTCTTTATTTTTGAATTCACCCCCTCTATCACTTCTTATGTTATTGATGTTAGACATAATGTCCAGAAAAGTCATTTAGATTTTGACTTTTTCTTAAGCTATTGTGTATTCATTATGGATAATTGACCATGATCATGAGATGATCTATACGATATGAGATATCGATAAAGGTCCATAGGATATATTGTAGGAAAGTTATGTGATTAGATTATCACATGTAGACATAACTTTCCGGTTCCTTATACCTTATATAGTCACAGCTATGGGTGAAGCTGGGCACTTCACATATATGGTTGCCAAAATACTAAGATGTTCTCAATAGTTGAGATGTAGTTCTATCTCAAACTATTGTAGTGGAGACTATACATCAGCATATGGGTGCTTAAATGTACACTAACTGATTGCATTCAATAAGAAACCTCTTGCATAAACAAAATCAGATAGTTGGTTTCTCATTCACATTGAACAATTTCGATGATCCTTAGATCTGATGAGTTCATCTATGATTAAGCAGTGATCTGACTGTTTTGATTCCACCAACGCATTTTCTAACTTAGAAAATACAATACAGTGACAGTTGGATAGTCAGAAAGCTGTTTGAGTCATAATGAATTTCAAACAAGAAATCCATGCTCATTAATTTGAGAGATTATCCAAGTTCTGGGTAAGACAGTTGATTAAGATCAAATTCTGCGTAGGTGATTTTGAAAAGAAAATAAGTTTTGAAATATACTTTTATTAAAATGTATTATACTTATAAAAAGATTTTCTCAAAATTTTTTTCATGAGAGAATGTCCCAGAGCAATCTGTGGAGGTGCTCACATAAGAAATACAAGCTTAATAATTGATTAAATGTTAATCAATTATTTAGGTAATTAAAAGTTAATCAAATAGATTAAAAGTTAATCTATGGTTTAAATTAATTGTTAATTTAAATCTAGGGATTATTTTTGTAGGACCGCAGAAGTTTTTGCTATGTATTGGGACCCATGCCAAGGCATTATGCCTTTGTAATCCTTCTATTTCTATGAAATGAGAAAATTTAAAGAATTCTAAGTGTTAGGAAGTAGTATTCCTAAGTCGAATATATCGAAAACCTGAGTTACTGAATCTCATTTGTTGATCAATAAACTTTAGGGCTAATTTTGTCAATAAATAAAGAAGAAATTAGAAATTCTAAAATTTCAAAAATGTTCCCCTTCGAAAGACGAATCCAACGCGAGTTTTATCGTCAAAATCGGACAACCGAGTCAAAAGTTATGGCCGAATTATCAAAGTAGGGAAAAATATGAGAAAATAACAAAATTTGGAGTGTGCGATCAATTGCAAGTCAGGTGCGATCGATCGCATGCAGGTGAAATGGGTCCTAAACTCTCTGGGCCATATGTGATAGATGGATTTCCCCAAGTGCGATAGATTGTAGGGTTCTGCAATCGATCGCAAGTATGTGCGATCGATCGCATGCAGGAAAAATCAGACCGAAAGTGCTCAGGTTCATGTGCGATAGATCGCATCCAAGTGCGATCGATCTCAGATAAGTGTGCGATAGATCGCATCCAAGTGTGATCGATCTCAGATAAGTGTGCAATCGATCGCATGTGGTAACTGAAGCCAGATTTGAGGGTCTTAAACCCTTTTCTTGTTTAGGAATCCTCATTTGGGGCTAATCTAACCTAGAGGAGAGAAAGAGGGAAGAGAAAGGAGAAGAGGATTTTGGGTAAATCCTCCAAAGGAGCTTGGATTGGGAGATCAAGAGAGGTTCAAGCTTGGGAAATTTCAAGCAAGGGTCTTCCCCAAAGCGTCTAGAGTTCCTCAAACCCAAAGAGGGGTTCTTCCTCAAGTTGGAACTACACATCAAGGGTTTTCTTCAACCTATTCAAGGTCGGTACCCTATATTACCCTTCTAGTTCATCTCTTTTCTTTGTTTTCCTTCATTTTGTGTTTTTTTTAATAATTTCTAAGTAAGATAATGAGATGGGATGAATGGATGAAAGTGGATGGTTGTGTGAATGTGAATGGGCGATTGGATGCCGTGTGTTTGTTGTGATGAATGAAATGGGAAGAGTATTGTACCAATAACAAACATACATGTGTGTTGTGAGCATTAACCCACCTAGTAATGCAAGATTTAGGTGTTAATCATAATGAACATACCAAATGTTTGATGAAATGCCAAAATGAAGAAAATGATAATGATTCTTAGAAAATGCATGTGTGAATTTCTTTACTTCATAGAATGGCATGTTGTTAGATTAATTGCTTAATTATTTGATTTAATTGTTGATCGAATGCAAATGTTCTTTATATGCCATTGTCATCCTTAATTGTACACGGAACCACGAGCATGGCATGTAGTCCACGAGTAGGGTTTCAAGCACTAAACATCGTGTTTTTGTTTTAAGAAAAATCAAGGTTTTATTCCCGATTCACGAACACTATGACAAGGCCAAACGGAAGGGTTGGTAAATAGAGGTAGGGCATATCTTACGATATGTTTTACCTCGCTTTTTGACATGAACAAGAATGCCCCAAGCATACATGTTACATTCAATGCATTTCGTTAAAGAGGGGTCTCCCCTCCCTCACAAGTTGTTTCTCATTTAGGAAGAGGGGCCTCCGCTCCCTCACAAGTAGCAAGAACATGTTTATTTTTCAAGCAAGCAAGCATGATACATGATATGACACGCATGACAAGCATGACACGTGCATTGCATAAGAAGAGGTTTCACACCACCTTCCCTCACAAGTTGCATAAGAGGGGTCTCCCCTCCCTCGCAAGTGCATCTCATTCTATGGCATGACAACCATGATACATGACATAACAAGCATACAAGCATGATACAAGCATGACACGCATGACACGGTATGATACGACAAGACAAGACACATGACAAGACAAGTTTTCACGCACGAAAAGAATATTTTCAAGGCAAGTTAAGCATATGATGTTTTCAAGAGTTTTACCGGCTTTGATATAATGCAAGCATGAACTATAAACTGTTTGCTTTCCTGTTATGATATAAATTGCTTTCTGCCTTATATTGTTATTGCTATGCGATGGCTGTTAGTTAGTATTTGGTACACGTTGAGTATTCCATGCTCAACCGTATGTCTTATGTCGGCAGGTGATAGTGGAGCGGTTGCTCCTTTTGACATCTGTGCTCCTGATCCATGGGTGGAAGAGGAGTACATCGAGGAGGTCCCTGCTGAGGAGCCTCATGTAGATGGTCACTATTAGGTGATAGATTCTAAGTGAGAGATTGTGGGTGAGCTTGAGAGATTAGATTCATGTATTTTGGCGGGCATGTCCGCACTTTCTTTTGTGAGTTCATTGTTTATAAACTTGGATCATATACATATATACATAGAGGTTCTGTTAGACTTCCGTTGTGCCATGTTAGAGTATGTTTCTACTATTTTGTCCTCTATTATATATGCTTAGTGTATTTTACAGGATGATTTGCCAAGCATGTCATGTAGGTCATGACAAGTCGTCCAAGATTCACTCTAACTCCTAGGGTGGGTTTTGGGGCGCGAAAATTTTAATAATTATTTAATTAACATAATTAAAGGGGAAATGGGTTTGACCCATATCCATAAACCCATTTAATATGGACCTTTAATATGGGCCAAAGCCCATGGGTATAAACCCTAGGGTGGGGCGCCCACTTTGGTAATCCTAATTGGATTAGGATTTGTTTAATTGAATATTGAAATATAATTACTATAATTATTGAATTAAAATCAAATTTTTTGATTGCAATAAGGATGAGGATAAGTTGTGGGGGTGCCCACTTTGGTAATCCTAATTGGATTTGGATTTGTTTAATTGAATAATTGTTGAAATATAATTCCTATAATTATGGAATTAAAATCCAATTGTATGATTGCAATAAGGATGAGGATAGGTTTCCTTCTTTTTGTTGGATGTTGACTTATCCCTTTTAATTAAATAATTCTCTTGCAATAAGGACTCTTTAATTAGTAGGATTACTATAACTAAAGTAGTTATAGATTAAGTAGGAGTTTAATTAATAGTAAAAGTTATTATTAATTAATAAATCCTACTAGATAAGATCAACTTGGAGTAGGATTAGGATAGGATCCTAGTCTATAAATACCCAACACCCTATACCATTAAGCACTTTTTTCCATAATTTTTTCTCTCCTCTCCTCTCTCTCTCCAAATCGTGAGCCATAGGGGATACCCCTAGGGATTTTCGTGAGCTTCATTGGAGGTGCAAGTTGGGTTTTGTTTATTCTAGGGTTTTGAACCTTAGTACTTTTGGTGATAGAAGGTCTACACCATTACTCCATCTTCTTCCTCTTGCTTCTATAATTCCAAAGGAGATTCTAAACTCCGTGGGGATAGCGAAGAACAAGGATCGAGCTTCTAGTATTTTTTCGGAGAAATCTCTACAAAGAGTTCTGACGGTTCGAGTGGATTAAGCTTCACCGGTGAACATCATTCACCGAGGTGATATGACTAAAACTCTTAGATAATTTTTGATGCTTTCTATGGTGTTAAGATCTAGGGGATCCAGTTTCCGCATAATTTTTTATTCGGATGCCCCTACAAATGGTATCAGAGCTCATGGTTAGGACTTTTTTTTTTTTTTTTGATAAGGTAATTAAATGGATAATTTTTAATTTAGATCTATTTAATATTGCTTGTAGTTATTATTATTATTTTTTGTTCATGAGATGAATAAATAAATATTTATTATATTATTAAATGAGATTTGATAATTAAATAAATTTTAAAAACTAGTATTATATGTGATATAATTAAATTCGAAATAAAGAGTTTATTTTGGAATTCCTTTTAAATGATATGATCATTTCATATATATTTATTAATTGTTTAAAATAATTAATAAATAATTTTTTCCATAAATAGATTTTATTCGAAAAATTATAAAACCCTAATTTATGATGTGATCATATTTAGGATTTTCGATTCTCTTATTTTTTATTTTAATCCTTGATAATAATAGAACCAATCTCGGATAATAGTAAAACCAATCTATATGAAAGGATCTTGCATTCGAGAAAAGATCTTGCATTCGGGAAAGAAATAAAAATTTTGTAGAGATTTTAAGAAAATTCTATCTTATATTTTAAAAATAATTTTATGGAAAATATAATTGTTTTATTTTTTCGAAGATTCATTCGGTTTACTTGAAAAGGGCAAATGGAATATTCATTTCCCTAATACCATTTAAATTCTGTTTAATGCATTGGTGACGATGCTGTTCAGGAGGATGTTGTGATGTGATCTCAATAAGATGATAAAGGAAGGGATTGCGAAGGAGTTTGCGAGCTGCCTTTATTCTTATCTCATTCTCTTGCATCCATGCATTTTAATTTATTGACTTATAGCGATTATTCTCGTATATTATTGTTTTAATTATCATATGATACTTGTTTATTTTATCATGAGATGATATCTGTTTATATGTTTAATTATTCTATTAAAATAATTGCCCTTGATATATCATGTGTATATAAGACTGGAGACAAGTCCCGAAGTATTATGATCTTCTACCATACATTATGTGATCCTATAGTGGGGAGTGTGAGTAAGCTGACAGGCCAAAGCTGGGCCCAATCCCTCTCACCTATGTGTGAACATGGTGAAAACTGTATAAGCAAATAGTGGGAGCAACAATGCCAAAGCGTGAGCTTTCGCTAGGTGTTTATTAGGTTCATGGCAGGTGGGCACATGAATAAGAGATATTATACAATAACACCAAAGCGTGAGTAAAACATCCCTTATAGATCAGACGGTAGATCGAATACTCTAGAATTCACAAGATGAGATATGTGAAATTGGAGAAGATAGTTTCTATCTGCCTATTCAAGGCGATGTGATGATGTGCCCAAAGGTAGGATTACATAAGCCAATGTCTAGGTTTTCGATGCCAATTGATTCTTCACAAATTGGCAATACCATTAGAAATAAACCCATAATCTAATTGGTATTAATGAATACAATAGATCCCTAATACTATCTTATTTGTCATTTGATTAGATCATGACAGGCCTACGCCCATTGACTGAAATTCTTCGTGATGAAAATTTAGTTGGAACTAACTATGTAGACTAGAAAAGAAAGATTAGAATTGTGTTTGTTGTGGATAACCTTGAACTATGTCTTAAGACAACTAAGCCCAAATTTCCTCCAGATGCTTTACTGGCCCAAAAGGCTGAGTTAGAGTAATGGGAGAGGTCCAATCAGATGATCAAGTGTTACATACTGGATTCGATGTCTAACATTTTGCAAAGCCAGCATGAACACATGGATAAGGCTTCTGACATTTTGCAAAACCTTCATGAGATGTTTGGTGAGAAAAATAGGTCAGCTCGACAAGTAAAGTTGAAATCCCTTGTTAACACCAAGATAGTTGAAGGAACTCTAGTCAGGGAGCACATCATAAAGATGATGGGCTTATTGAATGAACTGGAAATTCTTGGTAGAGAGATGGATGCCATTACTCAAGTTGACACTATTTTGCAGTCATTCTCTTCGTCCTTCAATTCGTACGTGTAAAATTATAATATGAACAAGATTGAAATGTCACTTAGTGAGCTTATGAACTCACTTATGACTGCAAAAGATTTGATCAAAAAGTCAACTAAAGGTGAAACTTTAATTGTCGATAAACCTGATACTTCCAAGAAATCTAAAAAGTTTAGAAAAGGGAATAAAGGCAAAGGAAAGTTTAAAGACAATAAGGGTAAGGCAAGAGTTGCCAAAGGTTCTTTAGGAAAAAATGGCAAGGAAAACAAGGGCAATGAAAAGTGTTTCCACTGTGGTAAAATAGGCCACTGGAAAAGGAATTGTAGGACTTATCTCGCAACTCTTAAGAAGGGTGGCGGAAGTACTCAAGGTATGAGATGCTTTGAAGTACTTATTACTGTTGGGTCTAACTTTCTGGACGGTCCTCGTAACTTATGGTGCGTGGATTCTGGATCCACTGTACACTTATGCAATTATTTGCAAGAGGGGTTCAAGGAAACCAGAAAGTCGACCAAACAGGAGTTGAAGCTTAAAGTTGGCTCCGGTGCAAATGTTGCAGTGAAGTCAATCGAATTGTTTACTCTTTATTTACTTAATGTAAAGATATTAATTTTAGAAGAATGCTTTTATGTACCTTCTGCACATCGTAATTTGATTTCAATATCTAGACTCTTGCATTATGGATTCTCTATCAATTTTAATTTAATTGTTGAAATTAAGAAAGATGGAATGGTCTTGATTACTAGTAATCTCATTAATGGTCTTTGTTTAATATTTCCATTGGTAAATAATGAATGTCAGGATCAAGAGGTTAGTAAAAGATGGTCCCCTTGATTTCCTCAAAGTAGAACCACTCCGTACTTGTGAGTCTTGCCTCGAAGGGAAGATGACCAAGAAGCCTTACCCTAAAAAGGTAGGAAGAGCCGAAGAAAAACTAAGATTAATACATAGTGATGTATGTGGTCCATTTAACATTGTTGCACGAGGTCAATACCGATATTTCGTCACATTTACTGATGATTATTCCAGATATGGATATGTCTATTTGATGTAACACAAATCTGACACATTTAAAAAGTTCAAAGAATTCAGATTAGAAGTTGAGAATCAAATTGACAAATCCATAAAAATACTTCGATCAGATCAAGGTGGTGAATAGCTCACCAACGAGTTTATGGATTACTTAAGGGATAATGAGATTATCTCGCAATGGACAAGTCCTACCTCTCCTCAACAAAATGGAGTTTCTGAAAGAAGAAACCAGACCTTATTACATATGGTTCACTCTATGATGAGCCATGCTGATGTTCCATCATATCTTTTGGGATATGCTTTACAAACTGCCATTTATATTCTGAACCGGGTTCCATCTAAGTCTATTCTGGTTACACCCTATAAATTGTGGACTGGGCGAAAACGTAGTTTATAACATCTAAGGGTATGGGTTTGTCCTGTGCATGTTCGCAAAATCGAACCCACTAAGTTGGAATCTAGGACAGAGAAATGGAACTTTGTAGGGTATCCAAAAGAAACTAAGGGTTTCTATTTCTACTCCAAGGCAGACCAAACAATAGTTGTTAGGCTTCATGCCACATTCTTGGAGGAAGAAATGGATCTCCTTAAGAAGGTTGAATTTCATAAGATGAAAGACGACACAGCCAGTATTCAACCTGAACCTAATCCTTCCATTTCAATTTCTCCTAATTCTGTTCCACTGAGAAGGTCAGAAAGAGTTTCTAGACCACTGGATAGACTTCAGTATTACAATAATGAAGTTTATCTAGTTACCCCTGATGATGAGGATATGGATCCTAATACCTATCAGGAAGCTACATTAGATGTAGATGCATCTCAATGGAATAAAGCCATGAATGCTGAAATATATTCCATGTATGACAATTGCGTCTGTACTTTAATAGATCCATCAGATGGTATAAGGCCAATTGGATGCAAATGGATTTATAAAAGAAAGAAGGGTGTCGATGGTAACGTGAAGACCTATTGTCGCGCACCAAAATACCCCCTAGGATTTAAAGGATACTTTAGAGATGACTATTCCTACCTGGCAAACCATCCTGAAATGAATAAGGCTAAACATGATATAATACAACAATAATCAGAGTGCGGAAGCTCAATATAAGTGCGGATGCCTTAACCAAAATTTTCTTTTCTTGATAAGGTGGTCAGTATTACAAGCGAACTTATACAAAACATAACAAGTCAAAGGTGGACATGCCCACCTATCAAAATACCAAAATACAAAAAGACTATTGAGCCCCCTATGCTCAACAGTAATCTAAATATGGCCAGACGTCGCGATCCCTATCCTCCTGTGAATGGATCGGGACGGGAGGCTCTCTCTCCTCAACATACTTTTCCTCAACCCAGGGCTCGGGGTTGAGGGTTTCCTCGATCCCTGCCGACATAAAAGTACGATTGAGCATGGAATACTCAGCGAGTACAAGCTACTAGCTAACAATAGCAATAACAATGCACAACAGTAGTAAACACAACACACAACAATCAATTTTTAGCAACACTAGCAACATATGACATTGATAGCATGAAAAATAAGGCACTATGAAAGTCTTGGCATGCGTACATGAATGCAAAAACCCCGATAGAACTCCTGTTTGGAACCGTGGACTTGTCCTTGGTCTTGTTTGTGAAAATCATGCATGCGTGTCTTGTCTTGTTAGAAATCACTTGTCTTGCTTGTTCTTGATTTGCTTTACTTGTATACTTGTGAGGCAGAGGCTAGCACCCGTGCCTCCCTGGGCTACCAACCTCCTTGACATTTCATTTACTTGTGAGCCAGAGGCTAGAACCCGTACATCCTTGGGCTACCAACCTCCTTGACATTTCATTTACCTGTGAGCCAGAGGCTAGCACCCGCATATCCCTAGGCTACCAACCTCCTTGATATTTCATTTACTTGTGAGCCAGAGGCTAGCACCCTTCACTTGGTCTACCAACCTCCTTGACATGTACTTGTTTCCTTTACTTATGAGCCAGAGGCTAGCACCATTCACTTGGACTACTAACCTCGATATTTCATTTGAATACTCGTACTTGAAAACATCGGTTCATGCATGCATGCGTGGGTGTGTGTAGCACTTGTAGTATCATGATGACAATATGACATGAAGGATAGTGTATAGCATTTCAACCCATAATATAAACATGTGATTATTTAGATAATCTATATGGCATTTAATCAAGGTTATGAGTTTGGAGGAAACTACACATATTCATCCTTTCATATTCTTCATTGATTGGATAATTTCTCATTCAGGAGTTTAGTCGAACACATAGCATGCAACATTTCATAGTCGTTTCATTTACTCTTTTTAGTGCGTATTTTTCACCAAATCATCAAGGTACATTCATTATTTGTAGAATGCCCATTCATCGTTTTCCATTTCGCACATCACATCCACACGACATCCATCGCCCCAACCTTCACCGCACACATCACAACACATTTATTCCTTTTATCTTGTTTATTTTAGGGAGAATAGCATAACTCAAGAAGAATGGTTCACACGTTGTCAAGATCATCATTTTTTAGAGGAAAAACCTAGGTTATTGCTAAGGTAGTTAGTAGGGTGTACTAACCTTGAGATCAAAGCTTGATCTTGGATGGAACCCTTGATTAAACCTCCAACTTAGAAGAGGAGAACCCTTGTTTGAAGGATGCTTGATTGGGGAAGAAACCCTTTGAAAAATACCATGGAAACGCTGCCCTACCTTGGAGAAGGAACCCCACACTTGCTTGAGGGTGGATTTGAGGATTCCAAGCCAAAGGGATGATCTTGGGTTCTCAAACCCTTGATTCTTCTCTCACCAAATGATGCCCTAGGAAAAAACCTCTTCTCCTCTCTCCCTTTCTCTCTAATGCTCTAAATATAGTGAGTGGGGACCCAAAAGCTCAAGCAAGGCTTATAAGGCCAAAGGGTTGGACAAAAGACAAAAAAACCCTTAATGAAATTTCTACAAAAACACGAAGGACCGAGCGATCGGTGCCCAACCGAGCGATCGGTGTTGTTGACTGAGTGATCGGTTGAAAACACCCTCTCTGGAATTTTTTCCCATACAAAAAGTTAACCAGTCGATAGATACTGATCGATCGGTTGTGGACCGATCGATCGCTAATATGGACCGAGTGATCGGTTTTGGACCAAGCAATCCATAGTGATCGGTTCTTTGCAGATTTTTGCTATTTTCATCCTATTTTGGTATTTCGGCCATAACGTTTGACTCATTCGTCGGATTTTGATGATTCGACTTGGGTTGGATTCGTCTTTCGAAAAGGAATATTTCTAGCATTTTAGAATCTTCAAATTCTTCTTTATTTATTACTTACACTACGTGAAAGGCCAATTAGCTATGAGAACACTGTTCATTAGGCACGAAAAGTTTCGGGGTGCTACACCTATAAAGCTAGACTTGTTGCAAAAGGTTATACTCAAATTCAAGGAGTTGATTATGAGGATACCTTTTCACTTGTAGCTATGTTTAAATCCATCAGGATATTACTGGCTATAGCTGCACACCATGACTATGAGATATGGCAAATGGATGTCAAAACTACTTTCCTTAACAGAATGTTAGATGAAGACATCTATATGAAGCAATTAGAGGGCTTCATTACTCCTAACCAGGAGAATATGGTATGCAAACTCAACAAGTCGATATATGGTTTGAAACAAGCTTCAAGAAGCTGGAACCAAAGATTTGATCTTTCCATCAAAGAATTTGGATTCCAAAAGAATTTGGAAGAATCTTGTATTTACAAGAAGGATAGTGGGAGAGCGGTAGTATACCTAATTCTTTATGTAGATGACATCCTACTCATTGGGAATGATGTAAGGATGTTGTCATTAGTCAAGATATGGCTTTCTCAGTATTTCTCAATGAAAAATTTTAGAGAGGCATCCTATATTCTCGGAATAAAGATTCTGAGAGATAGAAAATGCCGAATATTAGGATTAAGCCAAACTTCCTACATAGACAAGATTTTTGTCTAGGTACAGTATGAGTGATTGTAAGACAACACTCATTCCTTTTAGACATGGTGTCACTTTGTTTAAAAAGATGGCCCCTACATCAGCTGATGAGATCGAGCAGATGAAGAGGTGCCCTTATGCTTCGGCAGTTGGGAGCCTCATGTATGCCATGTTATGTACTAGACCAGATATCTGTCATGCAATGGGAGTTGTTAGTCAGTTCCAAAGCAATCCAGGTGTTAATCATTGCACTGTAGTGAAGCACATTATGAAGTACCTGAAAAGGACTAGGGATTATGTGCTTATCTTTCAATCAGAAGATTTAGTTGGACTGGGTTATACTGATTATGATTTCTAATTTGATCCGGACAGTAGAGCTTCCACATCTGGGTATGTGTTCACACAGGGTGGTGTTGTTGTCAATTGGCGCAGCATAAAGCAGAAGAGTATTGCTGACTCCACCACAGAAGCAAAATATATTACAGCTTCAAAAGCAGCAAAAGAAGCAGTCTGGTTCAGAAGATTTTTGCAAGAGTTAGGAAATGTTCCTTCAACACTCAAACCTATCACTCTCTTCTGTGATAGAAATGGTACAGTAGCCCACAGAAAAGAACTTAGGAACCACAAAAAGATGAAACATGTGGAGTGAAAGTATCATCTCATTCATGAGATCATTGATAGGCAAGATGTAGTGGTTACAAAGATTAGGTCTCAACTTAATGTTATTGACCCGATGACCAAGGCTTTATCAGATAAAGCATTTGTAACACACTTAGATAGCATGGGATTGAAATCTATGGCACAGTGACTTTTAGGGCAAGTGGGAGATTGTTAGACATGAAGCTCAGAAAAGTCATTTAGATTGTTAGACTTTTATTAATTTGATTAATAAAGAATTCTTCTTAATCTATTGTGTATTCATTATGGGTAATTGACCATGATCATGAGATGATCTATACGATATGAGATATCGATAAAGGTTCATAGGATACATTGTAGGAAATTTATGTGATTAGATTATCATAGGTAGATATAACTTTCTGGTTCTTTATACCTTATATAGTCACAGTTGTGGGTGAAGTTGGGCACTTCACTTATATGTCTACTAGAATGCTAAGATGTTCTCAACAGTTGAGATGTAGTTCTTGTAAGCACCCAATTTTTACACCCCATCTAACTGTAGTTAAAATCTCTTAAACTCACAACCTAGGTAAGCCTCTCCAGTCAAATCCTAGAAAAACTTGGGTCCAATACCAACATTGTCAGTAGCCCTTATACCGACATTGTAAAATTACCCTATTTTCCTGTTGTCGATAAAAGATCTCCCGACATATTAGTTTTGGCCTGTTTACAGAACGTCGGTAGAACTTCTACTGACATCTGTAAGTCCCGAGTTTTCAGTCTGCAACACCCCTGCACACTCAACCCCCACCTCGGTTTCTCCCTTCTCAACCCTTAGACGACCTTCCTTGGGTCCAATACCATCTCCCCCCTTCTTTTTAAACCCTCCTAGGTCCCCTGTTGCTTCCCCTATAAAACCAACACCACCTCAACAGTAAATCGATCGACATTTTTTTAGAGGAGAACCCCTGTTGCAGAACCGAAATCCTCACCCCTCTTCACACCCTTGGTTCAGTTCTAGGCTTCCCTTAGACCTACCTCTCCCCTCCCTTGCTCGTGTAGCACCACTGGAGCGCCACCACCTTGCGCAGGTAGCAGCACCCCCGTTTGGCAGGAGCAGAGCATTGGGTAGGGACACCCCCACCCATTTCTTAACGACTTTAACATCCTTGTGAGCCCCTGGTCATCTCCAAGGGACCTTTTTACGTTTTGTTGTTGCTTAGTATAAACAAACCCACACAGGATGTTCACCCACCTAAACCATAGGTGTGGTGAATCCCTTTGGGCACAACAAACTCCATAGAGCTCTCAGAGCCATTACAGAACCTTCTAGGGGTCCCTCACATCATGAGGGAACCCCTGGTAATCTCTGTGCCCAGCCCCCATGGGCATGACCTCAGTTTTTAGAAAAAAAACCAGAATGGCGGTACTCTCGATACCGTCATTCCTAAAAGAGCTGGTTTTCCTTTTGTCAGCAGTCCAACTACTGACCCTCTGTTTCTGCCTTATTTCAGTAAGGTCAGTAATCCCTCTACTGCCAGCTTGCACTGTCAAGCACAATGGCTTTACACCTTTGTGGGGCCCACTCCAGGCATCCCCTGGGGTCCACACCCAGCCTGATCTCTTCCCAGGAGGCCCCCTACACTCCCATGCCTTTGGTTCACCTCGGGTTATCCGTTAACCCTAGTTAACAATGACAAAACACACTCTTAAAACACTGTCCATAATGTAGATAATTAGATTACTGACATTAAACTTTGTTTTATTTCTGGGCTTTTGCAGGGGCCCAGGCCTAGTAGGAGGACACTTTAGGCCCTGCCTAGCCCTCTGAGCCCACCTTGGACTATACCAGACCCTTAACTGGGGTTAAATATACTTCCGATTAATGTTTAACCGCGGTTAAGCACCCCTTAACCTTACAAACTTTTGGAAATTAAACAAACATTCCTTAAACCGTAATTGGATCATAATCCTGACTTTGGCCCTCTCCCTAACCCTGGTTAGCAACCCTAACCACAGTTAGACCCCCTTAACTGCAGTTAGCAACCCTAATCGTAGCTAAACTTCGGTTTACGGCCTACCGGGCCTAAAAACCAAGTCTACCGGACTTACCTCGGCCTACTGGGCCCTGCCTTAGCCTTCTGGGCTACAACTCACTCACCCTTTACTGCGGTTAGCAATCCTAACTGCATTTAGTTCGGCCTAACCCCGGTTAGCAACCTTAACTCAGGCCGGACTCCTCCTTAGTCTACCGGACTACTCCCTGAGCCTACCAGGCTTACATACCTTGCACTTGACCCTCCTCGGTCAACCAACCCTAGTCTACCGGACTAGTCCATATTAGCCACCTTTGGTGCACACACACGCCCCTAGCCTCGGCACAAGCTCACGTGCCAGAACTACGCTCGGTCTGATCTCACCCTGTGAGTACGTAGGCAACCCAACACGGGCTCGACCCCAGTTAGCTTTTCTCCTTCTTAGATTAGTGTTCATTTAAACATTTCGGTATTTTAAACAAGATTAACTTTAGGTGGCCTAAACCCAGAAAGTATGGAACCGTTGTAAAACGGAAGCCTCGGGTGCCTAACACCTTCCCCGGACTTAACCGAACCCCTTACCCTGATCTCTCTCGTGGACCAAAGACCTTATCCAAAACTTCAGGGGACTTATCCCTTCTAAATTAATAGGTGGCGACTCTCAAAAACCCCGTGAGAAATCTAGGGAGTGAAATCCCGCACTCACAGCTCTGGCGACTCTGCTGGGGATCGAACCCAGAATCTCTGGTTTCACAGACTAGAGATTCTGTATAAAATGCCTAAGCATTCAACTAAATACTAATCATTTTAAATCTTTTGATTAA
Organism: Tetracentron sinense; assembly: GCA_015143295.1. Lineage (NCBI taxonomy): Eukaryota > Viridiplantae > Streptophyta > Magnoliopsida > Trochodendrales > Trochodendraceae > Tetracentron > Tetracentron sinense. Next base: position 18,119,994 of record CM026554.1, read on the forward strand.
TTGTGTACTGTGCATCCATACATGTCATAGTAGTGTAATTAATCTCATTCAACCCAGTAGACAGGCTTATTACGTTAACGGCTGCTGGATGATCATCCTCAGTGTCAGTGACTTAAACATCTTGGAGGTCTACCGAGTTACTCCTGTTGGGTGATATCCTACAGGGAAGGATTCTGAACGCTCCCACTTACATCAATCATCCCTTTTCGGGTATGTTTTATATCGGGGAGTCGCATATACGGTGTTAAGTGATCCCCCCATTCTACTAGGAACACCCTTGCATCAAACCAGCATTCATACATGTAGTCTAGGCTTCGGTATAGTCTACAAGCAGTCCATTGTAGAAGGGTTACTATAAAACCTAACCTGCTTGCATCCTATACCTGTCCCCAATCATGGTTGACTACCCGGGCACATTCTACCCGGATAACCACCCACTCAGGGACATGTAATGAGCCAAACTTGTGCTTGTAATAAACTACATCCAACCCTGCTTCCTGACATAGCATATGGGGTCCAAATCCCAGGTAGATAGGCTTTCACTGGGCCTGTCGCAACCTTGATCTGATAGGTACCTCAGTTTTCAACAACCTGGGCTAAAGCACGTCGGACCTCCATCCGTCTGCCCTATCGAATCACGTATGCCTTGTCACACCTAATCAAAATCTCCATCATCATTTTTGCATCCCGTCTCATACAAAGTGCACTCACAGAGTCGGTATCCCTATCCAGGTAGATGGCAGGTCCTTCAGGGATAATTCAGTCAATGGGTCGACAGTCATGGCCCGTGCATCTAACTTCTCAGGGGGCATGTGATGACAACCTCCAGGCTTCAATTGAGACTTTCACCTCAAGTCAACGTCTCATTTGGGCTCAGTACTACAAAATCAGAAATATCCTAGACCTATCTGTGGTTAACCCGGACTCGCGCCTCATAAACACTGCTATCCAGTGCTGGAGCCCATCTCACATGGTATTTCATTTTGGTAAGAACGAGCTCTGCCCAACACTGGAAGAAATTCAACGCATTCTGGGATTAAACATAGATTGCGAAGCCATAGTACCACGCTACAAGACAACATACCAGACAAACCTATATAGGTTCTTGCATATCAAGCTTGCCTACTTGCAGCCCGGTCCTAACGGCTCTTTTGATTCGATATCCATGTCTTTTCTCGAAAAAAGTACAAGCGTAAAGGGAACCATGACTCCATTTCAGCAGAACTTCTCGGTCTCAATGCCCTTGCACTGATAGTCATGTCTCAGCTGGTGTTCCCAAGGTGCTGATCGCTCGTTAAAGCAGTTCTGGTCGGGATCATCAACGACATGCACAACTCCTGCTCGGTTGTACCAATCATCCTAGTCGAGCTTCTCAGAGCTCTCAACGAGCCTGTAAACCGTAGAAAAGGCATCTTCCATGCTAGTACACCTCTCCTGCACCTCTGGTTGGTAAGTCACTTGCATACAATAATTTCAGTACCGGACGACATCCGTGATGCTTACAGTCTGCCTCGGAAGATTTCTCAGAATCAAGGGCTGATAGTAACTACAAATGTTAGAGAGCTCTACCAACTCCTCCAAAAGGAAGAAATCACTTAGCAATGCAATTGGCTTGTGTTAAACAGGCTACCTCGTGTCGTCATCACCGGCAGACGATGCATGATTCTTGCTGGCCTAACAAGCTCCGCAGTCTACACACCACTCTAAGTCCTTCGATAGTTTGGACTCCCTCAGCATATCCCCGTGATAAACTAGCAGGAAAATGATTGGATCACTTTCACAGTGCACTCCTACAACCTCACCCGGCACTTCCAGTCAGTTTGGCGCAGCTCCAGGTGAGACCAATGGCCAGACTTCATGGTCTTGTCAGGGCCATCAACCAACTTGGCATACCGACAATGGGTGGATAATCCTGACATTCTACCCGACATGCCTGCACCTAGGGAACTGCCCATACCAGTTGTAACTCCATCACAAGGGACCATACCCCTAACAGAGATGGTGGTTCCCTGGAGAGACTTCTTCCTGGAGAGACAGCTCCAGACCCAGCAGAAATGGAAGAAGCTACAGAAAGCCTAGTGTGCATTCAGGTAGCAGGAGGCAGAACAAGGCCATGAACACCAAGCTGTGCAAAAGCAGGTTGAACAAGTGGAGCAGATAATCCAATCCGTTCATATGAGACGTAGAGGCGATGCCAAGGAAACTGTCGTCATTCGGGCCCGCTTCACTTCCACCAAGAACAGCTTGATAGTGCAAAGGCGGAGATGACCTCCCGTATCCAATAATTTGGATACCACATGTTTAACGCTGCCGAAACCTTCTCATGCATGGAGGTTGAAGTCATATCCCTCCAGCAACAGATCATGGATCTTGAGGGCGTGCCTCGTTCACTTGACTTTGTAATCCTTGATGTGCCTGCCTAGGATTGAGTCTTTTTCCTCTTCTTTGAGTCACACTATCCATGTACTCACTGCACTCTTCATGTATCAATGAAAATCTTTTTCTAGCATCTGCCTTTTCCCCTCATGCATAATCATGATTAGCCGTGACATTCTTTTCAGTTGCATGAGCCAACCTGTGACTCGTTCTCTGACTGCAATTCTCGCAAAAGCAGCAGCTGTCGACGCAGTCTTGATGGAAGTACCAATCACAGAGATACCCCCTTACACAGTTCGATCAGAGAACAGCTCCTACACAGTACAATCGGAAAGCAATACATGATCAATGGAAGAACCTGCAGATCAGCACCAACTGACCATTGAGATCCTACAGTCACATGACAGAGACATAGCAGCCATGCAGGCAAAGCTTGAAAGTGTTCTAGAATCCCTGAAGATTCTGATTGGCACAGACCGAAGAACCCTCCACCCGGATCCCAACCGATGAACCAGCCGAGCGACCTACACCTGAGCCTCACCATTTCCCCTTCATCATAACTAATCCCATACCCGCAACAGGTGGAGGAGAGGAATATGACCAGTACGAAGAGCAGCTGAAGATCTCATATGTCCACCAAGACCAGCCGTCATCCTTAAATCCATCCCTTCCTTACAGGATGAGATCAAGCAGATGAGGAGAATGAAAGGTACATCCACCAGTACAAGTCTATCACTGGAAGACTTAACCTTTTCATCAGGGGATGCTGTTCCCACAGGTTTCAAGGTCCCAGACTTTGATAAATATGACAGCTCAGGCTGTCCAAAACAACCTTGTAGTTATACTTGGGGGTCATGCTCCAACATAATAAAAACCAGCCCTTGCTCATCCAGTACTTCCAAAAGAGTTTGAAGGGGGCAGCCCTTACATGGTAGATGTCGGTAGACAAGCAGAAAGTCAAGACCTGGCAGGATGCGATGGACAGTTTCATAGAGCAGTACTCCTTCAACTAGGAGCTTCATCCTTAGAGGAGCCAGCTCGAACAGCTAAGCCAGCGCAACAACAAATCATTTCTAGAGTACGCCAACCGCTGGAGGGAAATGGCAGTAAAGATCCTAACTCCTATCCCTAAGGAGGAACTGGCAGGCATGTTCATGGGCACCCTGAAGCAACCCTACTCTACACTCATGGTGACCTTACCGATAGTGGACTTTGGCACTATCGTCAGGACAGGTGCCCGTATCGAGATTGCTATCAAGAGCGGGGCCATTCATTCCAATCTAGGACTTGATTCCCCTATGACGACGGCCTTGTCCAATAGAAATATCGGTCCCCGGGACCATAGAAAGAAGGAAGATGTACATATGGTTGCTTCTACAGCACCCATCAGATTACCAGCTCTAGCAACAGTCAGTTAGCAGGAATACCTGGCCAGCCCGACGAGTCCAAGCGCAAAACCATCCTCCCAAAAATTTTATCCCTCTTACATATACTCTCAGCCAGTTATTGGAATTCCTCACCAAGCAAGGCCCTCTCGAGCTGAGAGGTCCTACATCTCTTCTACCTCCAGACAAGTAAGGCAAGAACTATAATGCCGATCATCACTGCGCTTTTCACAGAGGCCCAGGCCATGCTACAGATTATTGCATAGGCCTGAAGTATGCAATCCAAGATCTCTTGGATGAGGGAAGGGTTGAGTTGGCTCCCAGCAACACAAGCATCAATCAGGTGCCACTGCCCCCACATAACAATCAAATCAATTTCATCAAGTGGGAAGAGCCCGGGGCAGGGCAACCAGGACCCAGCACACCCGTAGTGAATGATGGCTTCATCAGGCCCTTTTACCGATCACCTGTCATAGTCCCCTTCCCCCAATCAAGCATACAGACTATTCAGTCTTTAATCCAGATACCTGCCCCTGAGCAGATCATCTACACCATTTCTTGCCCTGCAAATTGGCCCACAGCTCCAGCTTAAGCCTCAACCTCTTTAGGCCCTGTTTGGATCCCTTACATCCCAGAGCCTCCCTTTAACCTCAACCGAGTTCTTGCTCCCCGCTCTCTCATCCTCGAGAGCGAGAGCATAGCCTACCTAACCAAATCTAGCTGGGTATATCAACCTCTTACAACTGAGCCGGCAAAGGTGAAGAATATAGAGGCAGCAAAACTGAAAGCAGGGGTGTCAGATCCACAGAAAGAAGCAGCAGATTTAGCGGTTTTATTGAAAATCCTAGAAAAAGCAGAGGAGTTCAATATCACTCAGCAACTGAGCAAGGTCCCAGCATAGATATCCATCTTGGGTCTTCTTCTCACTTCAAAGCATCACAGGAAGCAACTGCTCCAAGTATTTGGCAATGCACATGTAACGCCAGACATAACGCCCGAGAAATTGGGGCAAATGGTTGGACAAATCCTTGAACCCAAAGTCATCTCCTTCACAGAAGAGGAGATACCAGACAGCGATAGGGACCATACCCGAGCTTTGTAGATTGTAGTACAGTGTATGGATCGAACATTATCATCAGTGCTTATCGATAATGGCTCCGGGCTGAACGTCTGCACACTCTCCACATTACAAAACCTGGGCCTGGATCCCAGTCAAGTGAAGAAGAGACCTATGACCATCAGGGCCTTTGATAATACCACCAGGCAAAACCTGGGTGACATTGACCTAACCATCGGGGTTGGAACTGCTCAGTTCTCAATAAAATTTTAGGTTGTAAACGTGCCAGCCTCTTTCACTTTGCTCCTAGGGAGGCCATAGATCCATGCGGTCGGAGCCATTCCCTCTTCTTTGCATCAAAGAATCAAGTTCATCGAGGATGACCGTCTGATTGTCATTCAGTCAGAAGAGTTGGCAAATTCCTTTGGGGACGTCCAAGAGCTGGGGCAAGGCACTGCCTTCATGACATTCCAGTTTGAGCAAGTCAGTTCTATCGCCCAGGTAGAACAGTAAGGCAAGTAAGCAGTGCCACCGTTTGTCAGAATGATGGCCAGAATGAACTATCAACACAGAAGTGGTCTCGGTGCTAGGAATCAGGGCATGAAGAAAAGATACACGTCTCCTCGTTACACACCTCCCTTTGGTTTGGGATACAAGCCCAGATACGAGGACTACCTTTCTAAGCTCACTAGGAAGAGTAGACAGTCGGCGAAACCTGAACCCCGACTACACATCTCTATAACCTTTCCCATGGGAATCTATGAGACCTACCCAGAAACCTCTGCTGCACCTGTTGCCTCTTTTTATTTGAGTCTTTTTGTAACAAGTCATTTTAAAGATCAAATTGTTATGACTCAAAAATCATGTTTCCGAAAAAACATTTCATATCGGCTGATGACGAAATCACACAGACTCTTTCCCTGGAAAGCCTAGTGTCCTGAAGCCAACAAATCATCATCATCATCAAAGCATGCTAAACTAAAGCTAATTGGTTTACCAGGAAATTACTTCTGACAGGGTTACCCCTCAACCCTCCTTGAACTCTCCGAAGCGGAGTATAACTCAGAACAGGAAGAGGAACCGCCTCAGGAAATTCTGGACCTCCTCGAGCACAACGAAGGACACTGAAACAGGTAATCTGGGATCCACAGAGAACCCCCGGCTAGTCAGAATCAGCACCAGCATGAACCTTCAGCGGAGAGCAGACATGATTAGTTTACTGAGAAGCTACAGTGATGTCTTCGCCTAGTCATATGCTCACATGCCAGGCCTAGACCTAGCATTGGTGGTATACAAACTGCCCTTGAACCCTGACGTCAGACTAGTGAAGCAGAAACTGAGAAGAATGAGGCCCGAATGGTTGTAGAATGTCAAGGAAGAAGTTAAGAAGCAGATCAGCACAGGCTTCCTAGTAGTTGCAAACTACGCTGAGTGGTTGGCCAACATAATCCTAGTACCCAAGAAGGATGGCAAGGTCCGCATGTGTATTGACTACCATAATTTAAATAGGGCAAGCCCCAAAGATAACTTTTCTCTCCCGCACATTGACATTCTGGTCGATAATACTGCTGGGCACGAGACTCTCTAATTTATGGATGGTTTCTCTGGATACAACTAGATCAGGATGGCAGAAAAAGACATAGAGAAAACCTCCTTTATCACGCCTTGGGGCATATTTTGCTAAAAGGTCATGCCCTTCGGACTCAAGAACACAGGGGCCACCTACCAGAGGGCTATGATGGCCTTGTTCCACGACATGATGCACAAGTCTACTGAAATCTATGTGGATGACACGATCGTCAAATCGCCGACAGTCGAACAACACCCAGAAGATCTGAAGAGACTGCGATAGACTCCGAGAGTATGGCCTAAGATTGAACCCGGCTAAATACATCTTCGGAGCCTCATCAGAAAAGCTCCTTGGCTTCATAGTCAGCAAAAGAGGCATTGAGATCGATCCAGCTAAATCCAGAGCTATCATCGAAATGCCAGCACCCCAAACTAAAAAGGAGATCCGTGGTTTCCTGGGCAGAATTCAGTACATCAGTCGGTTCATTTCTCAGCTAACTCCAATCTACGAATCGATGTTCAAACTTCTCTGAAAGAACACACCAACAGTCTGGACAGCAGAATGTCAAGAGGCCTTTGACAGAATAAAGCAATATCTTCTGAATCCTCCAGTACTTGTGCCTCCTACACCAGGACGTCCACTGCTACTCTACATCTCTGTGCAAGAAACCTCCATGGGGTGCATTCTGGCACAACATGACGAGACTGGTAGAATAGAGCAAGCCATCTACTATATCAGTAAGCGTCTGCTTGAGTACGAAGAGCGGTACAGCCCTCTTGAGAAGACATGTCTGGCACTGGTCTGGGCAACGCAGCGTCTTTGGCACTATCTGCTTTCCTACCCGGTAATTCTGCTCTCCCAGATTGACCCACTGAAATATCTACTGGAAAAGTCAGCCACCACCGGAAGGATTGCCCGATGGCTCATGATGTTGTCTGAATTTGACATCACGTACATGACTTAGAAGTCAATCAAGGGGCAGACGATAGCAGATCACCTGGACCACAGTCCAACCCAGGACTACGTATCTGTACATGATCAGTTTCTAGATGAAGCCATCCTGTATACGGAAGTGGACAAACAAGAATACTCCGGCTGGGAGTTGTATTTTGACGGAGCTGCTAACAGTCATGGGCACGGTGCAGGAGCAGTCCCGATCTCACCTAAGGGGGCACACCTCCCTATCTCAGTCAAGCTGAAGTTCAGATTTTCCAACAATGAAGCAGAGTACGAGGCATGCATAGCCGGACTGAAAGAAGCCCTGGACATCGGGATTGAAGAGGTAGACGTCTACGGTGACTCATCTTTGGTAATCTGTCAGGCAAATGAGTCTTGGGCCATCCGAGAAGCAAGGCTAGTCCCGTACTTAGCCTACCTCAATCTGTTATTCAGTCAATTCAAAAGAATCAGCTTCAGCCACTGATCCAGGAACCAGAACAGATTCGCCGACGCACTGGCCACTCTAGCTTCAATGGTACAGATCCCAACAGACATCATGCTCTGGCCGATAGAAATTCAGCAACAAGATCAGCCTGCCTACTGCCTTCAGATCGAAGAGGTATCAGACAATAAGCCTTGGTATACAGACATCAAGTAGTATCTCGATGACGGGACCTTCCCTCTCGATGCTACCAAAACAGACCGCCGGCTAATCAGAAGAGTGGCCATTCAATTCGTCCTATCAGGGGGCATCTTGTACAAAAGGTCACCAAACCTACTTTGGCTCAGATACCTAGATACCAGTGAAGCAGCACAGGTAATCGAAGAGGTTCACAGAGGAACCTGCGGTCCACACATGAACGGGTTGATGTTATCTAAAAAGATATTAAGGCTAGGGTATTACTGGTCCACTATGGAATCAGACTGTTGTAAGCATGTATAGAAGTGCCACCAGTGCCAAATCTATGTCGACAGGGTAAATGCACCGCCAAACAGGCTGCACAATCTCACCGCTCCTTGGCCATTCTCAGTTTGGGGCATTGACATCATCGGGCCCATAGCTCCAAAAGCATCAAACGGACATCGATTCATCCTGGTAGCAATCGATTACTTTACGAAATGGGTCGAGGCAGCCTCTTATGCCAGCTTCACAGCCTCAGTGGTTCAGCGTTTTCTTAAAAGGGATATCATTTGCAGATATGGGGTCCCATATGAGATTGTAACAGACAATGTTCTCAATTTGCACAACAAGGGGATGACTGATCTCTACCAGAAATTCAAGATCCAACATCACAACTCTACACCATACAGGCCTCAGACCAATGGTGCAGTTAAAGCTGCCAACAAGAATCTGAAGAAAATCATAGAGAAGATGGTAACCAAGTACTCTACTTAGCATGAGCTACTCCCTTATGCACTCATGGCCTACAGAACGTCCATCCGAACCTTCACAGGGGCAACACCATTCGCTCTGGCTTATGGTATGGAAGCAGTCCTCCCTGTCGAAGTGAAAATTCTATCACTCTGGGTGTTAATGGAAGCAAAGCTCTCAGAAGCAGAATGGGCACAGACCCGGTATGAGCAGCTGAACCTGATCGAAGAGCGGCGACTAAAAACCATCAACCACTCTCAGGCCTATCAAAGGCGCATGGCTAGGGCATTCAACAGGAGGGTCAAGCCAAGACGCATCGAGATCAGTGACCTAGTTATCCAGAAAATGTTGCCAAACTGCCTTGACCCAAGGGGCAAGTTCACTCCCAACTATGAAGGCCCATACGTCGTCTAAGACGAATTCTCCGGTGGTGCCCTTTAACTCGGACGTATGGATGACAAAGACCTCCCAGAGCCCGTCAACATGGACAAAGTCAAAAGATACTACGCTTAGGGTCTAGATCTGATAGGCGCTTTGCACTTGTAGTTTCTCCGGGAAATGACAAGAGGCCATCATTGGCACACTCTTCATCCCTCTTTCCTGTAACCCGTTTACAAATCAAACGAATCTCGCTGGTTAGCCCCTTGAGCCTGATAACCCTTCTTTCATTACACTTTTTTGGGATGCCCTCCCACGCCATCCGCGGCATCGTGCCTGAACTACGTCATGACCTGATCCTGCAAAGGTACGTAGGTAGCCTGTCAAATCAGGTGCGGGTCACATATGGGGTATCCACTCCCCAACTCTCCCCAAACAGAGTCCCTTTTTCCCCAAAGGAGTCATCAGCTCTCCCCAAGAAGAGACAAACTCTCCCAGCTTCCCAAGTAAATCGACTCACATGGGTACAAAGTTTCTATCAAAAGAAAGCCCAAAATAGAAGTCGAAACCTTTCAACAGTCAGAGACCCCCCACAGAGATAATCTCTCCGGACTCTTTACCCAACAGAGACAACTTCTCCAGAAAAACAAAATCCTCGGTCAGAGACAACCTCTTTATCCCTAGCAGAGACAACTTCTCTCGCTCTCTCTCCCCCATCCCCAGTGGAGTCGCAAAAAAAAAATCATCACCGGGAATCATAAGGCATAGGCCTTAAGCAAACAAATCCCCCTGGAAACAGAAAAATCCTCCCCAGAGAGTGAAAATCAATTATATCAAACCAAAACCTCCAAGGGAGAGCAAATCAACTACAAACAGGAGAAATCCCAGGGTGTCCCAAACTTCGGTCCCTCAGCCTACATTTCGTCCTACTTTGAGTCCTTCTCGATCCCTCAGGAATTACGAGTGCAAGTGCAATATCACATCTGAATCCCCAGCGAAAATATCATCCTCAAAATCCTTAAAAGGAGCGCCATTCAGGGTTATGACGGGAGAAGACCTATTTTCCCATACATAAACAAAACCTCCCCAGTAAGTCGTGGGCATGAGTGAAAATCGGCAATGGCCTCATTGCGTAAAAATCACGCAATCCCCAGACCTAGTCTTGTGACTAGGGGCAAAAAAGGAACAAAAATCAATCAGCTTCGCAGGCACGAGGAAAATCGGCAACGGCCTCATCCCGCAAAAATTATGCGAACCCCATGACTTGGTCATTCCAAGGGTAAAAAAGGGAGAAAGGCTAAAGAGCAGTTTGGTAACAACATCCGTAGCAATCAGGCTAGCTAGATAAATCCTCTACAGTAATCCCTAGCAGGTGGCATGGAAGAGCAGCTTCCCCGCCACTAGGCTCCAGCAGAGTTCAAATCCCCAGTAGTGACCTACGGCAGTGTCATATCCCTCAGCAGATCCCCAGTAACGGTCTACAATGACATTACATCCCCCAGTGGATCTCCCCGGTAGAAGCATCCTATTTGTTCCCCCAGCTAGCTTCTCCCCAGTCAGAGTCTAATCTCCAACAAGGACAAAAAAAACAGGTCTACCCATGAGCATCCTCAGCGGTGACAAAACCTCTTGTGGGTCACACTCTGCTCTCCAAGAGCGAAAGACAGAATACATGATCCCCAAGCCCTGACTAAGGCACTCTCCTGGCAAAACTGATAGCTAGTTGAACATCTTTTGTTGAAAACAAAATTTTTTACAAAGGACCAAAACCTTTTACAAAATTTTTTCAAAAACAAACTCTTTGGTATCCTGACCAGATTATACCAGCCTGCACTGAGCAGCCCCAGCAAGTCAAAGCAGAAGAAGCCGATACCATGCATCCCCACCATTCGTAATCAGCAGAGTCATGGGAAAGCATCCTCGCCTTTATCCATTGCATGACATGCTTGCATAGCGTCACGCTTTTGGTGACCAAACTCCTCAGCATCATCTTTGATCAAAATCCAGCGCCTCTCGGCCATTTCAATCATCCGGCTAGTGCCTCTTGGACATGACGCCCTTCTTTTGACACCCCTGTGTGTCCTCGACATCCCGTGTATAACTTTATAGTGTATACCACTTGCATGACCTCTCTTTTGACACCCCGTGTGTTCTCGACATCCCGCGTATACCTTTACAGAGTATACCACCTGCATGTCTCATCCTCGACACCCCCGTGTGTCCTCGACATCCTGCGTATACCTTTATAGCGTATACCACCTGCATGTCTCATCCTCGACACCCCCGTGTGTCCTCGACATCCCGTGTATACCTTTACAGCGTATACCACCTGAATGTCTCATCTCCAACACCCCGCGTGTCCTCGACATCCCATGTATACCTTTACAGCGTATACCACCTGCATGTCTCATCCTCGACACCCCCGTGTGTCCTCGATATCCCATGTGTACCTTTACAGTGTACACCACCCACATGTCACTCCTTCAACACCCCGTGTGTCTCTTCGATCAAACTCGATCGAAGCCTTCCGGCCAACGCCTCCGGGCTATGCCATCCCTGCATCCATCATGCCCCAGTGAGTAGTCCGACATACTCGCCTTTCCCCACCAGTGGCCTTGCCACTACATTGCACTCACCATTTGCACTGTATACATACATATCCTCATTCTGCATCCCTGTTATCCAAGGTCGGTGTACAAATAGGATGATTCCAGTCTTTGTCGTTCGAATCGCCAACCTTGGCATTCTCCAGCAAAGAGGGGCAGCTGTAAGCACCCAATTTTTACACCCCATCTAACTGTAGTTAAAATCCATTAAACTCACAACCTAGGTAAGCCTCTCCAATCAAAACCCTAGAAAAACCCATTTCCTAAACCCTAGAATTAGGTGACCTTAGCGTACCCCTTAAACCCATGGCCCATAGGTGCAAGGCCCAGGCCTAATTCAGATTAAAATCCAGAATGTCGATAGCCCTTATACCGACATTGTAAAATTACCTTGTTTTCCTGTTGTCGGTAAAAGATCTCCCGACATATTAGTTTTGGCCTGTTCACAGAATGTCGGTAGAACTTCTACCGACATCTGTAAGTCCCGAGTTTTCAGTCTGCAACACCCCTGCACATTCAACCCCCACCTTGGTTTCTCCCTTCTCAACCCTTAGACGACCTTCCTTGGGTCCAATACCATCTCCCCCCTTCTTTTTAAACCCTCCTAGGTCCCCTGTAGCTTCCCCTATAAAACCAACACCACCTCAACAGTAAATCGATCGGCATTTTTTTTAGAGGAGAATCCCTGCTGTAGAACCGAAATCCTCACCCTCTTCACACCCTTGGTTCAGTTCTAGGCTTCCCCTAGACCTACCTCTCCCCTCCCCTGCTCGTGTAGCACCACCGGAGCGCCACCACCTTGCACAAGCAGTACCCCCCCCCCGTTTGGCAGGAGTAGAGCAATGGATAGGGACACCCCTACCCATTTCTTTAAGGCCTTAACATCCTTGTGAGCCCCTGGTCATCTCCAGGGGACCTTTTTATGTTCTTCAGTTGCTTAGTATAAACGAACCCACACAGGGTGTTCACCCACCTAAACCATAGGTGTGGTGAATCCCTTCGGGCATAACAAACTCCATAGACTTCTCAGAGCCATTATAGAACCATCTAGGGGTCCCTCACATCATGAGAGAACCCTTGGTAATCTCTGTGCACAGCCCCCATGGGCATGACCTCGGTTTTAAAAAAAAAACCAGAATGGCGGTACTCTTGGTACCACCATTCCTAAAAGAGCTGGTTTTCCTTTTGTCAACAGTCCAACTACCGACCCTCTGTTTCTGCCTTATTTCAGTAGGGTCGGTAATCCCTCTACTGCCAGCTTGCACTATCAAGCACAGTGGCTTTACACCTTTGTGGGGCCCACTCCAGGCATCCCCTGGGGTCCACACCCAGCCTGATCTCTTCCCAGGAGGCCTCCCTACACTCCCATGCCTTTGGTTCACCTCGGGTTATCCGTTAACCCTAGTTAACAATGACAAAACACAAACTTAAAACACTGTCCATAATGTAGGTAATTAGATTACTGACATTAAACTTTGTTTTATTTCTGGGCTTTTACAGGAGCACAGGCCTGGTAGGAGGCCACTTTAGGCCCTGGCTAGCCCCCTGGGCCCACCTTGGACTATACCAGACCCTTAACTGTGGTTAAATCCACCTCCGGTTAACGTTTGACCGCGGTTAAGCACCCCTTAACCTTACAAACTTTTGGAAATTAAACGGACATTCCTTAAACCGTAATTGGACCATAATCCTGACTTTGGTCCTCTCCCTAACCCTGGTTAGCAACCCTAACAACAGTTAGACCCTCTTAACTGCAGTTAGCAACCCTAATTGTAGTTAAACTTCGGTTTACGGCCTACCGGGCCTAAAAACCAAGTCTACCGGACATACCTCGGCTTACCGGGCCTCACCTTAGCCTATCCGGCTACAACTCACTCACCCTTTACTGCAGTTTGCAACCCTAACTGCAGTTAGTTCGGCCTAACCCCGGTTAGCAACCCTAATTCAGGCCGGACTCCTCCTTAGTCTACCGGACTACTCCCTGAGCCTACCGAGCTTACATACCTTGTACTTGACCCTCCTCGGTCAACCAACCCTAGTCTACTGGACTAGTCCATGTTAGCCACCCTTGGTGCACACACACATGCCCCTTGTGACGCCCCGAACCCGCGCCTAGGGAATCAAGTTCCGAGACGCGTGTCCGTTCGTCAAATCATGCAAGCGGAAGACTTTACCCGCAAAAATGCGGGAAATTTAAACATTTATCAAATGCTCCCAAAAAGCAAATAATACCTGTCATCACAATAGCCATCATACAAACCATATACCTGTATTATTTACATCCAGTTTGTTTTACAAAAGTAGGCGTCTCTATCACGCCAGGTACAACTTGTACAAGCTTCCAAAATGTCCAATTGGACTTTCCACTTACTGGTCAGCAGCTCCGAGATCTGCTGACACAAAAAGTCAGTGAGCTATGAAGCTCAATAAAACCACAATCCTTCTAAACTATTTTCCACATAATAACACGCATCAATAATGATATAATAAGCAGTTCAATTTGCATGTTACAGTAAAATAGAACAGTATATAATAAATTGTGACCCAAGGTCACTTAGGGTTACGTCACCCTAACAGAGGTTCCCGACCTCACATTACTTTCCAATTATGAGGTTCAGTTATGAATGTATTATATTACCAAATTATCGTTTCAATCATCAATCATGTTTCATTTCGAGTCCTAAGACTCTATTAATTGGCCACAGCCCACAAATGTTTAGCTTAAAGTCTCTAAATCATAACCAAAATACATTGAGTCATTTAGACTCACACACGCTGTTCCGGCTTTCACCCGAACATGACAAAACCTTGGGTATACCAACCCAACTCACCTGGAATCCGATGATTCCATACCGAACTATGAGTCCACCAACTCAAACAAATACACCAACTCTGAGTATACCAACTCAGACCACTTCGTATCCGAAGCTTACACACACAACATGGGCATTCACCCAATAAGAACATTTTTCCATTCAATTGACTGGCCACATCTACCGTGTATTCGCCGCCATCGCCCTGGGTATCAGTTATGAAGGAACCCCGACCAACCTGCCTACCGTCACCTTCTGGCTAGTCTACGGAGGAACCCCGACATCTATACCAATGCTGACATCTCCTGACGTTCCACCAAGAAGGGACCACGATAGACACGGTGCCGACATCTTCTAACCCACCCAGAGAGGAACCCCGGACTATACACTATCTGATGTTTAGCCACTTTAAACTCCCTAGGACTCCGACATCTCCTGACTACCAGTCACGGAGGAACCACGAGCCATGCAGGACACCGCCACTCCTGACTTAGTCCAAGAGGCACCACGGACGACCTAGACAAACAGACCGACATCTCCCGACTATCAGTCACGGAGGAACCCCGGGCCTTACTAGGCACCGTCTCTCCTGACCTAGTCAAAGAGGAACCACAGACTATACTTAACCCTGGTTAGATTTTCTAACCACAGGTTAACCCCAGTTAACCCAAGCCTCGCTTGATTAACTGAAATACTTGGGCCTCGCGCCCGTGAACCAACTCCAGTAACACACCGTCCCGTTAGGGAACGTTTTCAAGCTAATGGATGTCTCCATAGCCTTACAAGACATGCAAAACAACTTTTCGTCACCCTAGGGTGGCGATACAATTTACTCGGGACCCGATTTGGGCTCCCTGAGGGACCACATAAAATCACAACATCATATAGGGGTCTTCGACCCTTTTTCATTCACGTCAAAAGACATGCATATACATCACATGAAATAATATAGCAAAATAAGCGGAAAAAAGTGAAGAAAAGAGAGGGGTTTTACCTGTTTCACGCGTTTCGAGGCAACTAGAGTCAAAACGGACACCACCAACGCGCTCGGAAGGATGATCAACCCCAAGGTAGAGCGCATGCAACTTTCTCTCTCTACCTTTTTCTCTCTCTCTCTCTACACGTAAAACGAGACGCCGGAGAGAAAATCAGACGCCGCCAACGCGTCGGGGACGTCGAAAAACCTCAAGGGGACCTCCCTTTCCCTTTCTCTCTCTTCCTTTCTCTCTCCTCTTTCTCTCTCTTCCTTTCTCTCTCCTCACTTTCTCTCTCTAAAGTGCTGTGTGGCAGCCTTCTGTCTCTGCAGAAAAATATAAGAGAATGAGGGTTTTAACCCTCCTTATATAATAGTAAGGGGTGGGATCATGTGCAACAGCACATGACCAATAATGTGTGGAGAGTTGACCGGTCAACTCATTTGACCGGTTGACTCTTTGACCAATGTTTTGAATTTTTCTGCATTTATGGTATTCAAAACCTTACTACATAGAGTCCGATTTTGACGAAACTTTAGGTGACCGAACTTGGGACAGTTCGACACCTACTGTAAAAATTCTGGGGAAAAATACTGAGTTTTGACAGCTGCACTTTAGTCCGGAAGAAAATTGCAAAACCCACTAATTTTCTGATTTCGGACACAAAACACGCTGTCGCTTCTTCGTTTGAGATAACTAACTGCCGAGACGACAGACATTAGTCCTCACGGCCGACTGACACACATTAGTGCCAACCGCACGGATTTCTATTAGGATCTCTAACAAATATTGGGTCCCACTTAATTTCTGGAAGTATGAAAAATTCCCGTTTTTCTCAATTTTATCACACATAATGGCCCCGCGGTCCCGTGAAATGGTACATGACGGAACCGATACGGTAGGGGTGTGTCCCGGCAGTCGACCGGCACACGGTGTGTGATTTTCACCAAAAGATACTGAAATTTCCTCGGTGCACTTCAATCCCGAGCAAAGTTCACTTTTTATTAATTTAAAAAATAATTAACTAATTAACCTCCATTAAGGACCCATAAACACATAATTTTATTATATTAAAATTCCGGGTCGTTACACCCCTAGCCTCGGCACAGGCTCACGTGCCAGAACTACGCTCGGTCTGATCTCACCCTGTGAGTATGTAGGCAGCCCAACACGGGCCCAACCCCAGTTAGCTTTTTTCCTTCTTAGATTAGTGTTCATTTAAATATTTTAGCATTTTAAACAAGATTAACTTTATGTGGCTTAAACCCGGGAAGTACGGAACCGTTGTAAAATGTAAGCCTCGGGGTGCCTAACACCTTCCCCGGACTTAACCGAACCCCTTACCCTGATCTCTCTCATGGACCAAAGACCTTATCCAAAACTTCGGGGGACTTATCCCTTCTGAATTAATAGGTGGCGACTCTCAAAACCCCGTGAGAAATCTTGGGTGTGAAATCCCGCGCTTGTAGTTCTATCGCGAACTATTGTAGTGGAGACTACACATCTGCATATGGGTGCTTAAATGTACACTGACTGATTGCATTCAATGAGAGACCTCTTGCATAAACATACTATTAGACAGTTGGTCTCTCATTCATATTGAATAGTTTCGATGATCCTTAGATCTGATGAGTTCATCTATAACTGAGGAGAGATCAGACACTTTTGATTCCACAAACGTATTTTCTAACTTAGGAAATACAATACAGTGATAGTTGGATAGTCAGAAAGCTATTCGAGTCATGATGAATTTCAAACAAGAAATCCACGCCCATTAATTTGAGAGATTATCCAAGTTCCGAGTAAGACAGTTGATTAAGTTCAAATCCTGCGTAGGTGATTTTGAAAACAAAATAAGTTTTGAAATATACTTTTATTAAATGGTATTATACTTATAAAAGGATTTTCTCAAAATGTTTTTCATGAGAAATTGTTTTTCATGGCTTAAACATAAGTCTTGGAAACCCGGATGATTTGCAATGGGCTATGGGTTAGATAGTATGTCAATCTCGAAGGCCCATTAGGGATAATGTATTTGGAAAGATAAATTGAATTTAAAAGTTCATGTGGCGGGATCCGTAATGGTTAATGTTCATACACTGGGATTCAATTACAACATGGATATCTCACGTCACTTGCAATTCCGATATAAATCCTGTTTAGGGTCAATGGGATAACATTGGGTAAGCCAGGGTAAGAATGTCCCAGAGCAATCTGTGGAGGTGTTCACATAAGAAATACAAGCTTAATAATTGATTAAATGTTAATCAATTATTTAAGTGATTAAAAGTTAATCTATGGTTTGAATTAATTGTTAATTTAAATCTATAGATTATTTTAATAATTATTTAATTAACATAATTAAAGGGGAAATTGGTTTGACCCATATCCATAAACCCATTTAATATGGACCTTTAATATGGGCCGAAGCTCATGGGTATAAACCCTACGGTGGGGCACCCACTTTGGTAATCCTAATTGGATTAGGATTTGTTGAATTGAATAAATGTTGAAATATAATTCCTATAATTATGGAATTAAAATCCAATTGTTGGATTGCAATAAGGATGAGGATAAGTTGTAATTGGATTGCAACTTGGAGTGTTTAACTCCTCAAACTCCACGCCCCTTGAAGCTCCCCCCCCCCCCCCCCCTTTGGAGTTGGTCTCCTAGTTTGACTAGGTTTCCTTCTTTTTGTTGGACGTTGACTTATCCCTTTTAATTAAGGAATCCTCTTGCAATAAGGAATCTTTAATTAGTAGGATTACTATAACTAAAGTAGTTATAGATTAAGTAGGAGTTTAATTAATAGTAAAAGTTATTATTAATTAATAAATCCTACTAGATAAGATCAAGTTGGAGTAGGATTAGGATAGGATCCTAGTCTATAAATACCCCAACACCCTATACCATTAAGCACTTTTTTCCAGAATTTTTTCTCTCCTCTCCTCTCTCTCTCCAAACCGTGAGCCCTAGGGGATATCCCTAGGGATTTTCGTGAGCTTCATTGGTGGTGCAAGTTGGGTTTTGTTTATTCTAGGGTTTTGAACCTTAGTACTTTTGGTGATAGAAGGTCTACACCATTACTCCATCTTCTTGCTCTTGCTTCTATAATTCCAAAGGAGATTCTAAAGCTTCGTGGGGATAGCGAAGAACAAGGATCGAGCTTCTAGTATTTTTTCAGAGAAATCTCTATAAAGAGTTCTGACGATTTGAGTGGATTAAGCTTCACCAGTGAACATCATTCACCGAGGTGATATGACTAAAACTCTTAGATAATTTTTAATGCTTTCTATGGTATTAAGATCCAGGGGATCTAGTTTCCGCATAATTTTTTATTTGGATCCCCCTACAATTGATAGTGTATCCTTTTTCATTTTATAATCTATTACAGAATTTTTTAAATAGATTAGGTGCCTCACTTTTGTGTGATAAAAACAATACCCATGTATATCTAGAATAGTCATCATCAATCACAAAGGTATATGTTTTACCACCTAGGCTAACTACTTCATTGGGTCCAAACAAGTCTATATGAAGAAGTTCTAAGGGCCTAGAGGTTGAGATTATTTTCTTATTCTTGAATGAAGATTTTATTTGTTTTCCTAGTTGGCATGCATCACATATTTTATCTTTGATAAATGTGGTCTTTGGGAGACCATTTACTAAATCATCCTTAGATAGTTTAGAAAGCAATTTCATACTAGCATGACCTAAACGTCTATACCACAGCCAACTAGCCTTATTAACAGTAGATAAGCACATCATATTTTGAGCAGTTAAATCATCAAATTCAAGAGTGTAAACATTTTGATTTCTATGTGCTATAAATAAGGTCTTGACAATATCTTTATCGTTAATCATGCAAAGATTTGATTTAAAATAAACATTTAAACCTTTATCACAAAGTTGGCTTATGCTAATTAGATTATGCTTAAGTCCTTAAACCAGTAAAACATTTTCAATAAGAGTAGAAGAATTCTTACCAACATTGCCTATGCCAATGATCTTCCCCTTCGCGCTGTCCCCAAAGGTCACATGCCCTCCATCTTTAGGAGAGATAGAAATGAATAAGTCTTTGTTCCCACTCATGTGCCTCGAACAGCCACTATCCAAAAACCACACTGTTTTGGAGGAATTTGACTTGAAGCATACCTACAAGATAAGCTCAAGTAACTTTCTTTGGTACCCAAATCATCTTGGGTCCTCCATAGTTAGTCTTGGGAGGGGAATTCCCTTTAGGAACCCAAACTTTTGTAACTACTACCTTTTTGTTATAATTATAAAAAGCAATTGAAGGTGTAGTTGAACTACTAGGGGATTTTGAAAAGAATTTTTGATCATTTTTCTGTTTTGACATAGGGTTATACCCCAAACTAGCTTTTCCAAAAGCACATGTTTGTTGTCCCAAAATTCTTACCAAATTCTTTTCTCCAGTTAAAAGTCTAAAAGCAATTTTGGTCAAGTCTTGAATCTTTGCTTCCTTCTCATCAGAGTTACATAAAGGAATTGAAGATGATTGAACCTTCTCTTTCATCTTCAATTCTTCAATTTCTTTTTGAAGATTTTCTTGTGATGTGAGAAGTAAGAGATTTTCCTTTTTAAAAGATTTAGTTTTAGAAACAATTTTTCTAAATTAAGCATATAACTCATCAAAAGCATCTCTTATTTCTTCATAGGAAAGAGAGTTATTGGAGGAAGAAGTTACCTCATTATTCTCAAGTGGCATGAGGCATAGATTGGTTGTCTCTTCATCACTTGATGATTCAGAGATGTTGTCTTCTGAATCATCCCAAGTGGCCTTCATGGCTCTTTTTTTATACTTCTTACTCTTGACAAGTTGAGGACACTCCGATCTCATATGTCCTGGCTTCTTGCATTCATAGCATGTGATCGGTTCCTTCTTGCATGATTCTTCCTTTGTAATTTCTTTGCAGAATTCCTTCTTGAATGGCCTCTTCTAGTGTTTCAAATATTTTTTGAACTTCCTTGCCATTAGTCAGAAGTCTTCATCTTCTTCACTTTCTTCTTCTTCTTCACTCTCAATAGTTTGAGAGGCTTTCAATGCCAGTCCTCTTCTTGGTCTTGGTTCTTCTGATTGATGCTCCTTCATAATGACTTCATGAGTCATCAGTGAACCCAGTAGCTCATCCATTGTTAGCTTGGTGAGGTCTTTGGCTTCTTGAATAGTAGTAACTTTTGGAGACCACTCATTTGGCAGAGATCTCAGTATCTTCCTTACTGTTTCTGCATTTGTCTACGTTTTACCAAGAGATTTTAAACCATTAGTAATGTTAGTAAAACGTGTAAATATATCTGCAATGTACTCATCCTTCTCCATTTTGAAACGTTCATATTTGTGAACTAACATATTGATTTTCTCATCTTTTACTTGGTTAGTTCCCTCATATGTAACCTGCAGTTTTTTCCAAATTTCTTTGGCTGAGTCACAACCAGATACTCTGTTGAACTCTTGGGGACTAAGAGCACAATAGAGGTTGCTAATGGCTTTGGCATTTATCTGGATTAACTTAATGTCATTTTCATCCCATTCTTCTTCAACCTTAGGAACTCTTACATCATTTATGGTCTTGCAAGGAAGATGGGGACCATTGATAATTAACTTCCAGCATTGATAGTCTAGAGATTGAAGATAATACATCATTTTGGTCTTCCAGTAGTTATAGTGTTCTCCATTGAACAAGGGTGGTCTGGTAGTAGATTGTCCTTCTCCTAGGCCAGCTGAAAAATTATTATTTGTCATTAAGATCTTTAAACTCTAAGATTTTTTAGATCAACTAAGAGCTACAAGCTCTGATATCACTTGTTGCCCAGATATGGACCCAAAAGGAGGGGGTGAATAGGGTCAATGACAGATATAAATATTTTTGCCTTTAAATATGGAAAATGAAAAAAACAAAGGGAAATACAGCTAAGCATGACTAAATTAATGAATGAGACGCACAAGAAATAAAGAGAGAGTTAAGGAATGCAAACTCAGATTTGTTCTCGAGGTTCGGCAAACCCAGCTTACTCCCCGCCTCAAGCAACACTCGCTTAGAGGATTCCATTACAGTCTACGACTGTGCAGACCTCTTAATCTGGTGAATCCTAAACCTTTTACAATCTCTCTTTTGGTCGAGATTAAACCTTCAACAACCCCTCTTTCGGTCAGGGTCAAACCATCAACCAATAGAGCATAACCCTCTCTGTTATATCGAAGCAGCAGCTTCACTTGAAGAACACGTGGGTTCTTGGAAGATTACAATAAAAGATTTTGGATCTTAAATCCGAAGTAGAAACTCTTTTAAGAGTTGGATTTGAATGGAATAGCAAATTCTAATAAATCTCTCAAGTGGAAGACTGTCAATTTTCAGATTTGGGATTTTTAGGCTCAAGTGAATGATTTTCAATAAAATAGTGTAGGAGTTAGTGTATCAGTTCTTGGATCATTCAAAGATCACTTCTATTTATAGTGATTTGAAATTTGTTACCCGTTTGATGAGCATTGAATGCGAAATACCAGTTGTAAAAATAGTCGTTGGCATTTAATGCGGAATTTCAAAATTTTTCTAAACTATCCAGTTGGTTAGAGGAGCCTTCTGATCGACTGGATGGTTGCCTGATCACCTGGATCAGTATTCTGATCTACTCGATGACAAAAACCATGTTTTGAGAGTTTTGTTTTATCCAGTCGATTAGAGGATGGAGTGATCAACTAGATGGACCCCCTAATCGGTTGGATAGATCAAAAAATTTCCAGTGTTTTGGTTTATCGGATTTTTAATGCTTTTTCTTAGACTTTAATGATTTGCACGAATTCCAAAGCCTTTTAATATGTTAGTAAAAAATGATTAACAACTCATAATGATCTTTTGAATGATCTAAAATGGATTAGCAAAGAGAACCAACTCGATCAGTACATGCAGAAAAATTTGGAAAAACTTTATTCTATCCAGTCGATCACAGGGCTTGCCTGATCGACTGGATGGTTTGCCTAATCGACTGGATTGCCTATCTGATCGATTGGATAGACAAATTTTATTTGCAGAATCCATTTTCAAAACCTTTAAGATAGGATTTGATTCCAAGGTTTTGTACTTAACCTTTATGAGTATGATGAACATGTTTTAAGGTTCTTGATCATATTTTAATATTTGTTCATTGGACATATGATCAATCTAAGGTATTTTTAGCTTTTTCACCAAATCAACCACTTGAGGATTTTTACAAGAAATCCTAGACAGACCACACTTACTACCTAGACTAAGACCTTGATGAGGATGATACTTTGACTTTAATGGTCTTCAGCTGCAGTGTCTTCAAGACAATCTTCAGTAATCCTTTTTGTTGATAGGTGAATATATTCTTAAGACTTTTGATTTGGAATTGTCATCATGTCTTGACTTGGTCTTTTTCATTGAAGGTTCTTGAATTTTTGCTTGAAATCCATTCTTTAATTCTTGAATACTGTTGAATAAATTGCTCATGGAAGACATTAGTATTACAAGAGTCATTTCATTATTTATGTCATCATTAAAACTAATTGAGGGTCATATGGTTGTAACCTTAAGGCTAACACTAGTCATGCGCCTCTGATAGGCCTGAGAGTGGTTGATGGCTTTCAGTCATCGCTCTTCGATCAGATTCAACTGTTCATATTGGGTCTGTGCCCATTTTGCTTCTGAGAGTTCTTCTTCCATTAACACGCTGAGTGATGGAATTTGTACTTTGATTAGGAGGACTGCTTCTATACCATAGAGAGAATGGTGTTGCCCCAGTTGAAGTTCAGATGGAGGTTCTGTAGGCCATGAGTGCATATGGTAGCATCTTATGCTAGGCAGAGTAATTGGTTGCCATCTTCTCTATGATTTTCTTCATGTTCTTGTTGGTGGCTTCAACTGCACCATTGGTCTGTGGCCTGTATGGCGTAGAGTTGTGATTTGAATCTTGAATTCCTAGTAGAGGTCTGTCATCCCCTTGTTGCAGAAGTTGAGAGCATTGTCTATTACAATCTCATATGGCCCCGTACCTGCAGATGATATCCCTTTTCAGAAAACGCTGAACCTGTGACTGAAGTTGATTCTTCTGAACTGAGTGATTAGCATGTTGAGGTAGGAAAAGTACGAGACTAGCCTTGCTTCTCAGCTGATCCAAGATTCATTTGCCTGATAGATTACTAAGGATGAGTCACCATAGACGTCTACATCCTCGATTCCGATGTCTAAGGCTTCTTTTAGTCCGGCTATGCATCCCTTATATTCTGCTTCATTGTTTGAGCATCCGAATTTCAGTTTGACTAAGATGGGGAGGTGTGCCCCTTAGGTGAGATTAAGACTACTCCTGCCCCATGGTCGTGACTGTTAGCAGCACTGTTAAAGTATTACTCTCAACCGAGGTACTGCTGCTCTTCTGCTTCTATATACAAGATAGCTTCATCTAGAAAATGATCATGTATTGAAACATAGTCTTGTTCTGGGCTATGGGCAAGGTGATCATGTACTGAAACATAGTCTTGTGTTGGGGTGTGGATAAGGTGATCTGCAATCGCCTGCCTCTTGATTGACTTCTAAGTTATGTACGTGATGTCGAATTCAGACAACATCATGAGCCATCGGGCTGTCCTCCCGGTAGTGGCTGGCTTTTCCAATAAGTACTTGAACGGATATATCCGAGAGATCAGGATTACCAGATAGGAAAATAGATAGTGCCAAAGACACTGAGTAGCCCAAACCAGTGCCAGACAAGTTTTATCGAGTGGGTTGTACCTCTCTTCGTACTCTTGTAGGCGCTTACTGATATACTAGATAGCTTGCTCTGTTTTGCATGTCAAGTCATACTGTACCAGGACATACCCCATGGAGGTTTCTTGTACTGAGATGTATAGTAGCAGTGGCCATCCCGGTGTAGGGGGCACAAATACTGAAGGATTGAGGAGATACTGCTTTATTCGGTCAAAGGCTACCTAGCACTCAGTTGTCCAGACTTTGGGAACATTCTTTCAAAGATGCTTGCAGATCAGCTCACATATTGGAGTGAACTGAGAGATGAATCGGCTGATATACTGAATTCTACCTAGGAACCCATGGATTTCCTTTTCAGTTTAGGGAGTTGACATTTTGATGATAGCCTTAGCTTTGGCTGGATCAATCTCGATGCCTCTCTTACTGACTATGAAGCCGAAGAGCTTTCCTAATGAAGCTTCGAAGACACATTTGGCCAGATTTAGTCTCAGGCCAAACTCTTGGAGTCTATCACAAAGTCTCTTCAAGTCTTCAGGGTGCTGCACGGCAATAGGCGATTTTACAATCATGTAATCCATATAGATTTCAGTCGACTTATGGATCATGTCGTGGAACAGTGCAGTCATGGCCCTTTGGTAGGTTACCCCAACATTTTTGAGTCCGATGGGCATTACCTTATAGCAGAATGTGCCCTAAGGTGTGATGAAAGTGGTTTTCTCCATGTCTTCTTCCGTCATTCTGATCTGGTTGTATTTGGAGAAACCATCCATGAATGAGAGTGTCTCGTGTCCTACAGTATTATCGACCAAAATGTTGATATGCGGGAGAGAAAAGTTGTCTTTAGGGCTTGCCTTATTCAAATTCCAGTAGTCGAAGCACATTCAGACCTTACTGTCCTTTTTGGGTACCGTTACAATGTTGGCTAACCACTCAAGATAGGTTGCTACTGCCAAGATGCCTGCACTGATCTGCTTTTTGACTTCTTCTTTGACCTTCTGTGACCATTCAAACCTCATCTATCTTAACTTCTGCTTAACTGGTCTGACGTTAGGGTTCAGGGGCAGTCTGTGTACCACCAATGCTAGGTCCAGGCTGGGTATGTCTACGAATGACCAGGCAAAGACGTCACTGTAGCTTTTCAGGAAGCCGATCATGTCTATTCTCTGTTACGGGCTCATGGTTATACCGATCTTGACTAGTTGGAGACTATCTGCGGATCCCAGTTTTACTGTCTCGGTGTCCTCCATGTTCGACTATAGTAGCCCTTCACTATGTTCCAGGAGGTCCAGAATCTCCTGAGGTGATTCCTCTTCCTGTTCTGAGTCATACTCTACTTCTGAGAGTTCAAGGAGGGTTTGAGGGGTAACCCTACTAGAGGTGATTTCCTAACAAATCAATTAGCTTAAGTTCAGCACGCTTATTATTTTTTTTTGCTTTTGTTGGCTTCAGGACACTAGGCCTTCCATGGGAAGAGTCTGTGTGATTTTGTCATCAGCTGAAATGTTTTTTTTTAAAACATGATTTTTGAATCAAAAGATCTAATTTTCATTGACAAAATAGATGACTGTTTACAAAAATGACTCGAACAAAAAGAGACTGACAATGGCCTGAAATTTGGATTTTACACTGGGAGTAAAGAGAGAGATAAAAGGAGAAGGGTGATGCTTGGTCACTGCTGGCTTGGACTAACCTATCCTACAATGTGATTACCCCAGCCCTGAATGGCCTCAATGGTAAGAGCCTCGATCCACTAACGGATTAGTGGCCAACAACTGGACGATGCTTTGGTGCTGTTGGAGAGGGTACAGACCTGTTCTCCCGCTAGCTCTTCTGTTTCCTTGGCATCTTCGACAGTCAGCTTGTCGAACATCATGCCATGTTGAATACTTCCAGGTCTGGAATCCCTGAAGACTCGATACTGGACTGAGGTGTTAAGGCAATGAGTGCAAAAGGTGTAGTATCCGGGTAGGGTTGGAACGTTCTAACTGGGAAAGTTATGGAGATGTGGCGTCGGGGTTCTGGTTTCACCGACCGACTGCTCTTCCGTGTTAATTTGGAGAGATAGTTCTAAAACTTGGGTTTGTAACCCAATCCAAAGGGTGGAGTGTAGCAAGGAGGTACGTATCTCTTTTTCATTCCTTGATTCCTGCTTCCCAAGCCTGACCCGGGTTGATAGTTCATTTTGGCCATCATCTTGACAAATGGCGGAAGCTGCTTCCTCTTCTGTTCTTCTATCTGGGCGATAAAATTAACCTGCTCAAATTGATATGGCATAAAGGCAGAGCCCTATCCTAGCTCCTAGACGTCCCCGAGGGTACTTGCCAACTCTTCTGACAGGATCATAACCATGTTGTCATCCTAGATAAAGTTGATTCTCTGGTGGAGAGAAGAGGGAATGGCTCCGTCCGTGTGGATCCACGGCCTTCCAAGGAGCAAGGTGAATGAGGTAGGTACATTCACGACCTGGAAATTTGTAGTGAAATGTGCAGGTTTGACCCTAATGGCCAGGTCGATGTCGTTCAGATTCTATCTTCTTAAGTTGTCGAAAGCCCTGATTGTCATGGGTCTTTCTTTACCTGACTGAGATCCATACTCAAGCTTTGGAGTGTAGATAAAGTACAAGAATTTAGGCTGGAGCCATTATCAATGAGCACTGATGATAATGTTCTGTCCATGCATTGTACCGTAATGTAGAGTGCCCGAGTATGGTCCCTGTCGCCGTCTGGTATTTCCTCTTATGTAAAGGAGATGATCCTTGGCTGTAGTTCCTGCCCCACCATATGCTCTAGCTTCTCGGTTATAATGCTTGGTGTTACATGGGCACTATTAAATACCCACAAAAGTTGTTTCCGATGATGCTCGGATGTTAGAAGAAGACCCATGATGGAGATCTGGGCTAGCGTCTTGCTCAACTGTTGTGTTATATTGAATTCTTCCACCTTATCCAATATTTTTAGCAGAACTGCAAAGTCTACTGCTTCTTTTTTTAGGTCTGATACCCTTGCTTTTTTCTGCCTCTTTGTCTTTCCCTTTTGCCAACTCAGCTGCTAGAGGTTGGTATACCCGGTAAGATCGGGTGAGATTGACTATGCTTTCACTTTTCATGATGAGAAAGTGAGAAGCGGGTGCCCAGTTGACGGTGAAAGGCTGAGGGGGGATGTAAGGGATCCTAATAGGGCTGATAGAGGTGGAGGCTTGAGCTGGTGTTGTGGGTCAATTGGCAGGATAGGGGATTGTGTAGACAATCTGCTCTTCCTTAGGTTCGAGAGCGAGGATCTATACTGGGGTCTGGATTGCTTGGATGTTTGACTAAGGGAAGGGGATTATGACATGGGGTCGGTAAAAGGGCCTGATGTGCCATCGTCGACTGTTGGTGCGAAAGGTCCTAGCTACCCTACCCCGAGCTCTTCCCACTAAATGAAGTTAACTTGATTGTTGTGTGGGGGCAGTAGCACCTAGTTAATGCTGGTATTACTAGGGGCCAGCTCGATCCTTCTATCATACAAAAGATCTTGGATGGCACACTTCAGGCCAATGTAGTAGTCAGTGGCATGGCCAGGGCCTTGATGAAAGGCGCAGTGATGATCCGTTCTATAATTTTTGTTTTTTTTGTCGGGGAACAAAAGAGGAGTAGGACATCTCAAGAGAAGACCATGTTTGGTCAAAAGGTCCAGAAGGTAGCTGAGTGAATAGGAGAGAGGGGTAAAATTTCTGAGGGGTCAGTCTTGTTGACGATTTTGCCCCGGGTTAAGTCAGGCTGGCCGGGTGTTTTCGACAGCTGGCTGCCGCTAAGCTACTGGAGCTGGTAATCTGACCGGTGTTGTGGAAGCAACCAAATGTACATCTTCCTTCTTTTTGTAGTCCCTGGGACCGATGTTCCTGCTGGATGATGCAGTTGTCTTGGGGGGATGAAGTCCTAGACTGGAATGGATAGCTCCACTCTTGATGGTAGTCTCGATGCGGGCACCTGTCTTGACGATGGTGCCGAAGTCCACTACTGGTAAAGTCACCATAAGTGTAGAGTAGGGCTACTTTAGAGTGCCCATGAACATGCTCGCCAGTTCTTCCTTAGGGATTGGAGTCGGGATTTTCTCTGCTATCTCCCTCGTGGGTGGCATATTTCAGGAATGATTCATTATTGCGCTCGTTCAATTGTTCGAGCTGGCTTCTCTAAGGTCGGAGCTCCTGGTTAAAGGAATACTGCTCCATAAAGTAATCCATGGCATTCTGCCAAGTCTTAACCTTCTGTTTGTCCATAGACATCCACCATGTAAGGGCTGCCCCCTTCAGACTTTCCTGAAAGTATTGGATGAGTAGAGGCTGGTTTCTGTTGTACTGGAGCATGTCCCCCAGGTACAACTACAGGTGTTGTTTTAAGCAACCTGAGCCATTATATTTATCAAAGTCTGGTAGCTTGAAGCCTGCAGGAATAGCATTCCCTGATAAGAAAGTTAAGTCTTCCAACGATAGACTGGTACTGGTAGATGCACCTTTCACTCTCTTCATCTCTTCTTTCATTTGCTTGATCTGCTCATGCTGGTCCCTAAGGGATGGAGTAGGGTTTGAAGATGATGGCCAGTCCTGATTGACGTGTGAGGCTTTAGGCTGTTCATCATATTGGTCATACTCTTCACCTTCGCCTGTAGCGGGTCTAGGGTTAGGTATGATGATAGGAATAGGGTGAGGCTCTGGAATAGGTTGCTAGGATGGTTCACCAGTCGGGATTCAGGTAGAGGGTGCATTGGTTCAGACACCAATTAAAATCTTCAGGTGTAAATCCAGAAATAGGAGTTGGCAAATTCTGTGATCATTAGATAGGTCATGAGTGTTGTCTTGTTCAACTTATCGGAAGAGTTAAAGTTTCAAGAAGACTGAAGATATTGAAGAAAAAGCTTCTACACGGGATCTAGATAGGTAATGGACTTAGAGACCCCTACCTAGGTTGGATTTGACTTAGATAACTCTAAACATAACTAGGAGAATAGTATTAAGCCTACCAAAGAGGTTTGATCTAATTTGAATCAAACAAAAGCAAAAGAAAAATGTTTAGGCTGAAATTCTGTCTCAACCGATTGCTCGGTATTGCGACCGATCGATCGGTGGCTATCGACTGGTCAAAAACTTTGTATGTGGTATTTTTCCAGAGAGACTATTTTTGACCGATCTCTCGGTGAAAGTAGCGATCAATCGGTTTTGGACCGAGCGATCGGTCATAAGCACCGATCGATCGGTCCTCGTAAACATAATTTTATTTTTTTTGGACTCTTTTCTAAACCCTATATAAACAAATTTTTGGAGACCTAATTCATATCTTTGTTTATTTTTGAAAGAGTAGAGGTCTGAGAAACCCTTCTAGGGCTTTTTCCATTGTTTTTCATAGATCTTTAGTGATCCCTCCTTTTTCAATCATCCTAGAGAATGCAAGTATAGATCTATTCTTTTGATCTTGCATTGTGTGATCTCAGATCTGTATGAGATCCCTCTAGGGTTTGAAGCTTTCTAAATTGATTCACAACCCTACACTTCGTTAGTGTGTCCGGTGTATGATCCGGAGCCTTCGTGGAAGGAGATCGATCGTGTGTGATCGTGGTATTGAAGTAGCTTGAGAAGATTTGGTCGGTTAGGAACCGAAGCTGCTACAGCGGAGATCGAACCTGCTGGTTCGTGGAAATCAAGAGTAAGATTCTATACCTAGGAACGTCGAGTCCGGTTTGGGTAAGGTCTTGTTTTGTACTTGAATTCTTCTTATAGTGAAGTTTGTTGCTGGACGAGGTCCCGTGGTTTTTTCCCGTAAGGGTTTTCCACGTAAAAATCTGCTGTGTTTGATTTGTGTGGATTGTTTGTGTGAATGGTTTATTGATTTCTAATCTAATTAGATAAAAATTAAAAATTGGTTAGAAGTTCTTAGATAGTCCTATTCACCCCCCCCTCTAGGTCATAGAGATGATTGATCAGAGTAATTTCAATTGGTATCAGAGCGGGTTCACCTTTAAGACTAAACCCTTGAGTGTGATCCTGTATATCTTACTCTGTGATCATGAGTACTCTAAGAGAGGGCGGTTCTGTCTCTCGTCCCCCACTGTTCGATGGGAATAATTACGCATATTGGAAAGCCCGTATGAGAGCTTTTCTCAAATCGATTGACGAGAGAATTTGGATATCTATCCAAAATGGGTGGACTACGCCTGTGAAAACTCTAGGTGATTTGACTGTCGTCAAATATTCTAATGAATGGACCAGAGAAGAGCTTGAGACAAGTGGTTGGAATACTAAAGGACTCAATGCTATCTTTACTGCAGTCACAGCTGAGGAATTCAGACGAATTTCTTCATGTGAAACAGCAAAGGAGGCATGGGACATACTAGAGATTACCCATGAGGGTACGACCACTGTTAAAATCTCAAAACTCCAAATGTTAACCACCAAATTTGAATATTTGAAAATGGAAGACGATGACACATTTGATGAATTTTATGCAAAACTTAGTGACATTGTCAATGCTAGTTTCAACTTAGGTGAAAGATTAACTGAGTCCAAGATAGTTAGAAAAGTCCTTAGATCTCTACTTGAGAGATTTCAACCCAAGGTCACTGCTATTGAAGAGAGTAAAAATGTTGACTCTCTGAAGATTGAAGAATTAGTTGGTTCACTCCAAACTTATGAACTCAATCTTAGACCATCCAAGAAAACCAAATCTTTAGCCTTGAAATCAATTAAGGAATCTTTGGATGACGATAACAGTGATGGAGAGATGAATGAGGAAGAAATGGCACTCTTGGTTAAAAAATTTCGAAAAGTTTTTAGAACGAAAAAGAGGTTCAATCCCAAACAGGGAGGAAAATCTTTTGAGACGTCAAAGTCTAAGCCCTGGAAAATCAAGAAAAATTCCAAGAGTGGCGACAAGAAACCCCAAGGTGTTCAATGTTATGAAGGTCATGGCTTCGGTCATATTTCACCTAACTGTCCTAACAAGAAGAAAAGTAAGGGCAAGGTGATGAATGCTTGTTGGGATGACAGTGATTCCGAGAATGAAAAATCAGACAGTTCTTCTTCTAGTGAAGAAATTGATAATCATACTGCTTTCACTGTGTCCCTTTCTGGGATTCTTGAGACTACCTCGGTAGTTGATGAGAAGGATAGAAGTGATGAAAGTAGTCACGCTGAGTCAAGTGGAGACACTGAGAAGAGTCATACTGACTCTGAAAGTGATGAAGATTTGAAAACAACTTATGATAAGTTGTATTCTGAAAGTTTGAAACTGACTAAAGCAAAAATCTCTTTGAGCAAAAAACTCAAAATCATTCAAAATGAAAGAGATACTTGTAAGCTAGAAGCAAAAGAGATGAATGCTCTAGTTAGTCAGCTTGAAAATGAGAAAGAAGCTTTTTCTGAAAAAGTTGAATGTCTTTTGGAAGAAAATGTCTCATTGACTAATGTTGTCAGAAGATTAGAAGTTGAAAGAGACACTTCCTTGAAAGAAGTTGAAGAGTCAAGGACTCAATTAGTGGAGCTGGAATCTTTAAAAGATTCTCTTGTCGATAAGGTGAAATTTCTTGAAAAAGAACATCATGTAACCCTTAAAGACAAGACTGACTTGATTCAGAAGGTCTATACTCTTGAAAAAGAAGTAAGAATGTTTGGAAATACTAGCTGCCTAGATGAATTAGTTAGAAAATATGGATCAAATTCTAATAGATCTGGGATAGGACATGCTGACACACCAGCTGGTCCTTTAGCTGTTGGTACAATGGCTAGTGCTGTGTTTGAACCAATACATTCTGATCCCAAAGTGAATGCACCTTCCACATCAAGTACTAAGGCTTATACAAATGTTGTAAAGCCTAGAAATGCAGCTCCTAGGGTGAATGCTTTGAGGAATCAAATTCCTTTTAGAAGAAATCCTCCTCCTTTTTCTAGATTCATACCCACATGTCACTTTTGTGGTGTAAGAGGTCACATACGACCAAACTGTAATGCGTTTAGAAAAGCTCCCCGAAATGGTTCATGGAACCAAAATCAAAGTCAAGGGAATCTTAAAATGCAGATTCAAGTTCTGGCTGAAAAATCTAGAATTTTGAGCGAAGATGTCAATAGGATTGCTCAAATGTCTAGAAATGAAAATGGTCCATTAACTCCTTATGATTACTCAAGAGGAAAGAATGTGACAAATCATTATGCTAGAACTGAACAGAACAGAAAGAGGTCTAGAAGGTCTAAAAAGAAAAAGGTCTCTACTACACAGAACAATATTCAAATGTGTAAACAAAGTTTAAGAACTATGTATGTGAGAAAGGATGATCTTAAGTGCCTTGTCATTCATACTGCCTTTAAAGCCCAAAACACAGAAATGTGGTACTTTGACAGTGGGTGTTCTTGGCATATGACAGGTAGCAAGTCCTTATTTACTCAATTTGAGGACTGTCCAGATGGGACTGTTACTTTGGCGATGGAAGCAAGTCATTAGTTAAAGGGAAGGGTATCATCGATTCACCAAGCATACCAAAATTGAAAAATGCCTTGTTTGTTGAAGGACTAAAAGCTAATTTGATTAGCATAAGTCAACTATGTGATGATAACCATGCTGTGCACTTTACCCAAAATAAATGCTTAGTCATTAATGGTAAAGGTAAGTGTGTTCTAGAAGGGTTGAGAACCACTGACAATTGCTACGGCTTAATCCCTAGTACTAATTTCTCAAATGTCTGTAATAGGGCTAAAATTGAGGAAGTTGATTTGTGGCACCGAAGGCTAGGTCGCATGAACTCAAAAGACCTATGCAAAATTTCAAAGCAAGAACTTGTGAGAGGTGTGCCCAAACTAGGAAAGCCTTCTACTGCTATGTGTGGGCCATGTCAGATTGGTAAACAAATTAGAACCCCACATAAGAAGACTTTAAGTATTGCTACTTCATATCCACTGGAATTAATTCATATGGATCTTATGGGTCCTACAAGATCTAAAAGTCTAGGTAGAAAGCGATACATCCTAGTCATGGTTGATGATTTCTCAAGAATGTCATGGGTGGCATTTATAAGAGAGAAATCCGATGCTTTTGAAAATTTCAAAAGTATTTGCTTGAAAATTCAAAATGAGAAAAGATGCCCAATCACTCGAATTCGAAGTGATCATGGAAAGGAGTTTGTAAACACTAAGTACAACGACTTTTGTGATGAGTCGGGTATCAAACATGAATTTTATGCACCCATTACGCCTCAGCAGAATGGTGTTGTGGAGAGAAAGAATAGGGTTCTCCAAGAGATGGCTAGAGTTATGCTTCATAGCAATAATCTAGCTTCTCATTTCTGGGCTGAAGCAGTGAACACCGCTTGTTATATAGTCAATCGAGTTTTTCTAAGGCCTGGAACAAAGAAAACCCCATATGAGTTGTGGAATAACAAGAAACCAAGTGTTAAGTACTTTCGAGAATTCGGAAGTAAATGCTATATCCTAAAGGATAAATAGCAACTGGGCAAATTTGAATCCCGGAGTGATGAAGGGATATTTCTTGGATATTCCACAAACAGTAGAGCTTATCGAGTGTATAACTTGAGAACCTCTACAATTATGGAGTCCATTAATGTAGTTGTGGATGACTCTGGTGTTGAAAATGTGCAACTTGAGGATGATGATAATGCTGGAAATGAAAATGTTGAAACTTCTTCAACTCCACTTATTACTAAGCAATCATCTCCATTAAAACCCACACATCCAAGGGTCATAAGTCCTCACACCTCCACAGATATAATTGGTGATCTTGAAAGTGGAGTGAAAACAAGGAAACAAATTGAAAATGAAGTTAGCTACATTTGCTATACTTCATCTTTTGAACCCAAGAATGTAGCTGAAGCCCTTGCAGATGATAATTGGATCAATGCAATGCAAGAAGAGTTACATCAGTTTACTAGGAATGATGTTTGGTATTTAGTACCTAGGCCTAACAATACAAATGTAATAGGTACCAAATGGATTTTCAAGAACAAAACTGATGAAAAAGGTACTATCATAAGAAATAAGGCTAGGTTAGTTGCACAAGGATACACCCAAATTGAAGGCATTGACTTCGATGAGACCTTTGCTCCTGTAGCCAAGCTAGAATCAATCAGAATTCTTCTAGCTGTGGCTTGCCATATGAAATTCAAGTTGTTTCAAATGGATGTTAAGAGTGCCTTTTTGAATGGCATTCTACAGGAAGAAGTCTATGTGGAACAACCAAAAGGGTTTGAAGATCCACATCACCTTGATCAAGTTTATCGATTAAAAAGGGCCCTCTATGGTTTAAAGCAAGCTCCAAAAGCTTGGTATGAGAGGTTGACTACTTATCTCTTGGAAAAGGGATTTTCGAGAGGGGGAGCAGACAGAACCCTTTTTATAAAAAATGTGAAAGGTGATATTGTCATCGCCTAGATATATGTTGATGACATTGTGTTTGGTTCCACATTAGACTTACATGCTCAATCATTTGCTAAACAAATGAAAAATGAATTTGAAATGAGCATGGTAGGTGAGCTGAGTTTCTTCCTTGGTCTTCAGATCAAGCAATTAGATTCTGGGATCTCAATATCTCAAATCAAATATGCTAAAAATCTGGTGAAGAAATTTGGTATGAGTTCTGCTAAGCATGCTAGGACTCCTATAAGTTCTACAACAAAACTTAGTAAAGATACTTCAGGCAAGGATGTTGATCAAACTTCTTACAGAAGCATGATTGGTAGTTTGCTCTACCTAACTGCTACGAGACCAGACATTGCCTTTAGTGTTGGAGCATGTGCCCGCTATCAAGCGAGCCCAAAAGAGTCTCACTTACTTACAGTCAAGCGTATCATTCGATATGTAAGTGGAACTCCATCATTTGGCCTCTGGTATTCTTTTGATACCAATGCCACAATAGTTGGATATTCCGATGCCGACTGGGTCGGAAATGCTGATGATAGGAAGAGCACCTCCGGAGGGTGTTTCTATATTGGAAACTGCTTAGTTGCTTGGCTTAGCAAAAAGCAGAATTCAATTTCATTGTCCACTGTCGAAGCTGAGTACATAGCAGCTGGTAGTTGTTGTACTCAACTTTTGTGGATGAAGCAGATGTTGCATGATTACGGGATTGAACAAGGCACTATGACTGTGTATTGTGATAATTCAAGTGTTATCAATATTTCCAAAAATCCCGTTCAACATTCACGCACAAAACACATTGACATTAGGCATCACTTCATTCGTGATTTAGTTGAGCAAAATGTTGGGTGTATTGAGTATGTCCAAACAGAGAAACAATATGCAGACATTCTCACAAAACCCTTATATTCCCTTAGGTTTGAATTCCTTAGGAAATCCATTGGTTTGTGCGGAGTTGAGTGATGGTGTGCTTTCTTCATAGCCTATGTGTTATTCTTGTTTGATTTTAAGTCATAGAGCTATTTTTTGTTGTTTTCTTTAATTAATAAAAATCCAAAAACATTCAAAAAGTTGAAAAATGTTGCAAAAAATAGTGTGTTTGTATGACCTTTTTTCCTATCATTATGCTTAAAGTTATTCCCTTGAAATCATAATTGAATATTAATTCCAAGGGTAAATTTTTCATAGGATTGAGTAAATAAGGATAGTTCAAATATTAGTTCTATCTAGTGATTTAAAATGGTCATGATCACAAATCTCAGTTAGATTTGAGTAAACAATGATGTTATGTGTTGCACATGCACTCTAACTGATTTTTGAGATGGTATTAGTTCCTATTTATAGATTCTAATATTATATCATATGGTTCCCTAGTTTAATCAAATCTAGTATAACCAAAGTGATTAAACTTCCATAAGGTGAGCCCCCTAGTTTTAAAAAATTATTGACATGGAAAGGACTACCTTTGAGTTTGTGTGATAGCTTCTAGTGAATGCAAACAGTGAGAAATGACTACCTAGACAAACAGTAGGTATCTATATGGGTTGCTAGTGTGAAAGCCCCCACTGTCATTAGAGAGGGCTACCTTCTCACTTGAGTGAAAGTCACCAATGTCCAAAGAACAGATAATGTGTAAAATTTAATCATAAAATGAAATAACGTTATAGATCAAATTTGGGGTAAACATTGCTCATCATAATTCTATGGATGGTTCTTAGTTTTAATTCTAGTTTTTGAACATTCTAGAGTACCTTTATGCTATAATGTCAAAATCTTGTTTTGTGGATGAAACCAATCCTCAGAGTCATGTTATGAATTTTTAATATTACACACGCATTACTTCTGAGCGTTTATTTACTCTAAATGTGGATTTGATGCAAAAATCAAAATTAATCACTTATGGAAACTAAAAGTTATTAACATAATCCTTATTCATAACTATTCTGTAAGATACATTCTTGGTTAAATAGTTATTAGGTGATTTTGAGGTGAAAATGAGTTTAAACCTTGCTTTGGTTGAGGGGGAGAAAAATGGTTATAAGTAAAAATTTTCAGAAACTTTTCCAGACCACCGATCGCTCGGTGTTAATGACCGATCGATCGGTCTTTCGTGAACAGGGTTACAAAACCCTCATTTCTCAGTTTCCTATTATTTTGTTCTCCGAACTCTAGAGCGATCTCTCGGTCCCTTCTTCTCCAAATCTCTCTTACGTTCATCTCTTTCTACTCCAAGGGTCTCCTAGCATCTAAAAAGGTAATCTTTAATCATTTTCTTGATTTTGGTTTACTTTTCACATCTAGGGCATCAAAAATTCATCATGATTTCTCATACTCCTTAGTTATTCTTGCATTCCTCATGTCCGGTGTCTCTAAATGCCAGAGATTGGTCCTCAACAACCAAGAGGACCCTCTAGAGGAAGAGGAACACAATGAGCCATACTCTTTCACTCCAATAGGACATGGGATTTCAATAGGGGATCGACCAATCCGTAGAATGGTTGATTCTACTACTGAAAATCGCCAAAAGTCTTTGGCAGATAAAACCCGAAAACAAAAGGGAAAAGCTAGTTCATCTTCAAATGTTCTATTGGGTCCCTTCATTAGCTCTAGTGCTGCTCGGCTTTATAGTGAGTATTTTAGTAAAAAGGGTGTTATGGTTGAAAGGAGCATTAGAATTTCAGATTTTGGTGATTATTACCTTCCTAAGCTAATTACCGATCATCACTGGGAAGGTCTTCTCACTTTATCCGGTCCTGCTCCTATTCAATTAGTCCAGGAATTTTATTCAAATTTCTCTGCAATCAACTCTAAAACCTGGTCTTTTAAATCTTGATCTTTAGAACAATCAGTTTTGATAAATCCAAATGTCATTCCTAAATTTCTTGGTTGTCCTCGAGTTCCAGATGCCTATTATCCTTATAAATACAAAAAAGATGAGGATAAAGAATCTATGAACAATGTAGTCGCCTTTCTTTGTGGTGCTCCTACACTTTGGGTTGGTTCCTTCATCGAAGTAACAAAACTCACTAGGGATGCAAGACTTGTAAACCTAGTAATGAGTGTCAATATCCACCCAAAGGTTCATACTGCAGACCTTAGGGAAGATAGAGCTTGATTTTTGTTCAGTCTCCTTCGTGGACATGATATTGACCTTGCAGCACACATAATTGATTTGATGATTCAAGCCCATAACACTCAAACTGTGGTTGGAGCTCTTCCGTTTGGCTCCCTGATTACTAAACTCCTTGGTTCTCAAGGGGTTATTGCTCCTCCTGGTGTTCCTACCCGTAATCCGAAAGGTCCAATCAACAAAAAGACCATCGCTCAGAGTTTCTCTCATGCTTTAGTTCGAGATATTGAGGAGGAAGCTGATTTTGGTA
Source organism: Tetracentron sinense (assembly GCA_015143295.1). NCBI lineage: Eukaryota > Viridiplantae > Streptophyta > Magnoliopsida > Trochodendrales > Trochodendraceae > Tetracentron > Tetracentron sinense. The sequence goes on from CM026554.1 coordinate 18,157,977, forward strand.
CCGGATCCTCTCATCCACCTCCGGCCACGATTGATGATCTAGCCAGGATGATGAGAGAGATGCTGATGGATCTTTCGACTCATATTTCATCCCACCAGGAGTTCACCACAGAGATCTGTGGAAGACTTGGATCACTCGATGCAGTAGTGCTGGGAGTATAGAGAGATGTTCGTGATTTTAGAGCTTATTATGAGTCTCATCTTACTTCTGATGATGAGGAGTGATAGTTAGTTTGATGTACTAGGATACTTCTTATGTTTCACTTTTATATTTGGGAGTTTACTGTATGGTTGATGCATTTTGTATTGGTTGTACTCAGTACAAACCTATTTTGGATGTTCTTGATTTGAATGCATATGAGATGATGTTTGATATTTTACTCTACTTTTCTGGTATCAAAAACTTTCATTCCTATTCCGCCTTTGGAAATACGAGCCAAAAAGGGGGAGAGTAGGTATTTGTGATAGATGATGGTTTATGGAATGGAATGGATATGTTGATATATGGATAAACCTGGATATGTGCTCGATATATGGATATGTTGATATATGGATAAACCTGGATATGTGCTGGATATGTGCTCGATGATGCTCTATTTTTTCTTTGCATATTATTTCCCATGCTTCACAGGTTTTTGGTTGATATATGGATAAACCTGGATATGTGCTGGATATGTGCTCGATGAAGCTCTATTTTTTCTTTGTATATTATTTCCCATGCTTCACAGGTTTTTGGTTGAGCTTGTGCAGGCAAACAGGTTCTCAGATTGTTGAAACATGACAAGTTGAATGTCATGAAACAGGCAAATAGGTTCTCAGATTGTTGAAACATGACAAGTTGAATGTCATGAAATATTTTTAGTCATGTAAAGGTTCACTTTTCCATTTTTGAATCATTTGGGAAAATTTTAACCTAGTATGTGAGTTAGTCTTGTTTTGTCCCGGAATTGCCAAAGGGGGAGATTGTAAATCCAGAAATAGGTGTTGGCAAATTCCTTGATCATTAGATAGGTCATGAGTGTTGTGTCTTGTTCAACTTGTCGGAAGAGTTAAAGTTTCAAGAAGACTGAAGATATTGAAGAAAAAGCTTCTACACCGGTTCTAGACAGGTAATGGACTTAGAGACCCCTACCTAGGTTGGATTTGACTTAGATAACTTTAAACATACCTAGGAGAATAGTATTAAGCCTACCAAAGAGGTTTGATCTAATTTGAATCAAACAAAAACAAAAGAAAAATGTTTAGGCTGAAATTCTGTCTCAACCGATCGCTCGGTGTTAGGACCGATCGATCGGTGGCCTACTGAGCAATCGGTGGCTATCGACTGGTCAAAAAATTTGTATGGGTATTTTTCCAGAGAGACTATTTTTAACAGATCTCTCGGTGAAAGTAGCGATCGATCGGTTTTGGACCGAGCGATCGGTCATAAGCACCGATCGATCGGTCCTCGTAAACATAATTTTATTTTTTTTGGACTCTTTTCTAAACCCTATATAAACAAATTTTTGGAGACCTAATTCGTATCTTTGTTTATTTTTGAAAGAGTAGAGGTCTGAGAAACCCTTCTATGGCTTTTTTCATTGTTCTTCATAGATCTTTAGTGATCCCTCCTTTTTCAATCATCCTAGAGAATGCAAGTATAGATCTATTCTTTTGATCTTGCATTGTGTGATCTCAGATCTGTATGAGATCCCTCTAGGGTTTGAAGCCTTCTAAATTGATTCACAACCCTACACTTCGTGTGTGTGTCCGGTGTATGATCCAGAGCCTTCATGGAAGGAGATCGATCGTGTGTGATCGTGGTATTGAAGTAGCTTGAGAAGATTTGGTCGGTTAGGAACCGAAGCTGCTACAGCGGAGATCGAACCTGCTGGTTCGTGGAAATCAAGAGTAAGATTCTATAACTAGGAACGTCGAGTCCGGTTTGGGTAAGGTCTTGTTTTGTACTTGAATTCTTCTTATAGTGAAGTTTGTTGCTGGACGAGGTCCCGTGATTTTTTCCCGTAAGGGTTTTCCACGTAAAAATCTGCTGTGTTTGATTTGTGTGGATTGTTTGTGTGAATGGTTTATTGATTTCTAATCTAATTAGATAAAAAATTAAAAATTGGTTAGAAGTTCTTAGATAGACCTATTCACCCCCCCTCTAAGTCATAGAGATCATTGATCAGAGTAATTTCATCAAGAATTCCAGAACACTGTCGAGCTTTGCTTGCATGGCTGCTATGTCCCTGTCATGTGACTGTAGGATCTCACTGGTTCTCTGATGCTGATCTGCAGGTTCTGCCATTGAGTCTGAACTACTCACTGATTGGGCTGTGTAAGGTACTATCTCCATGATTGGCACCTCTGTCAAGACTACGTCCGTGGCTACTGCTTCTGCGAGAATCGCAGTCAGAGAACGAGTCACAGGTCGGCTCATACAAACTGAAAAGAGTTCAACGGCTCACGATTATGTATGATGATAGGAAGAAGATGCTAGAAAAAGGATTTTTCATTCGTGCATGTAGTGTGTAACGAGTATAGGATAGTGTGACTCAAAAGAAAGAAAAAGACTCGATCTTTAGCAGGCCCATCAGGGATCGCAAAGTCAAGTGACCGGGGCACTCCATTAAGGTCCATGATCTACTGTTAGAGGGATGTGATCTCGACCTCCATGTTCTCAAATGTTTTTGAAGCGTTGAACATTCGAAATCCGAACTGTCAGATTCAATCGGTCATCTCAACCTTTACACTGTCAAGCTGCCCTTGGTAGAAGTGCAGCTGGGCCTTGATGATGGCTGTCTCATTGGCATCGCCTCTGCATCTCCTCTGGAGAGACTGGATTGTCTGCTCGAGCTGTTCAACCTGTTCTTGTGTGGCTTGAAGTTCGCGGCCCTGTTCCGTTTCCTGTTGCCTGAATGCATGTTGGGCTTTCCGTAGCCTTTTCTCTTTCTGCTGGATCTGGAGCTGTCTCTCCAGGAAATGTCTCTCTAGGGAACCACCATTTCAGCTAGGGGTATGCCAGGTAGAATGTTTGGATTATCCACCCACTGTCAGTATGCTGAATCGGTTGGTGGTCATATTGTAACTACAAAGTTAGGCTATTGGTCTCACCTAGAGCTATGCCAAGCTGTCCAGAAGCGTCAGGTGAGTCTATCGGAGTGCACTGTGAAAGCGATCCAATCATTTTCCTGTCGGTCTATCACAGGGATACGCTGAAGGAATCCAAACTGTCAGAGGACTCAGAGTAGCGTATAGACTGTGAGCCTATAAGACCAACAAGAATCATACATTATCTGCTGGTGATGAAAACACTAGGTAACCTTCTCAAGATAAGCCACTCACATTACTATATGATCTCTTCCTCTAACAGAGTTTGGAAAAGCTGGTAAAGCTCTTTGACATCTGTAGTTGCTATTAGGCCTTGATTCTGGGAAATCTTCCGCGGTAGACTGTAGGCATAATAGAGGTTGACTGGTATTGCTATGACTGTAGGTAGGTGGCATACCAACCATAGGTGTAGGAGAGGTGTACTGACATAGAAGATGCCCTTTATACGGTCTACCGACTGGTTAAGAATCCTAAGAAGCTCTGCTAGGATGCCAGGTACGATTAAGCAGGAGTTGTGCATGTCCTCGATGATCCTTACCAGAACTGATTCGACAAGGGTATGGGACCTCGGGAATACCAGCTGAGACATAACTATCAGTGCAAGGGAGTTGAGACCGGAAAGTTCCGCTGTAATGGGGTCAGGGGTCCACTTGCGCTTGTACTGCTTTTCAAGATATGATATAGGTATCCGATCAAAAGAGTCGTTAGGGTCAGGCTGCAAGCAGGCAGGCTTGATATGCAAGAACCTGGATAGGTCTACTGGGTATATTGTCTTGTAGTGCGGTACTATGGCTTCACTATCCATGTTTAATCCTAAGATGAGCTGAATCTCTTCCAGTGTTGGACACAGTTCGTTCTTACCAAAAGAGAACACCATGTGAGATGGGTTCCAACACTGGATAGTAGCGTTTATGAGGCGCGGGTCCAGGTTAACCAAGGATAGGTATAGGATAGTCCCGATTTTGTAGTACTGAGCCCAAGCGAGACGCTGACTCGAGGTAAAATCCTCAATTGCTTTCTGGAGCTTGTCATCACATGCCCCCTAAGAAGTTAGATGCACAAGTCGTGACGGTCGACCCATTGATAGAACAATCCCTGAAGGACCTATCATCTACTTGGATAATATACAGACTCTGTGAGTGTACTGTGTATGCAGATGAAATGCTAAAGATGATGCAATATTTTATTTTTTTTTTATTTGATTGGGTTGTGATAAGGCACATGTGATCCGATAGGGCAGATGGACGGAGGTCTGACGTGCTTTAACCCGGGTCGTTGGAAACTAGGGAACCTATCAAGTCAAGGTTAGGGGTAGGACCTATGAAGACCTAACCGCCTGGGATTTGAACCCCATATGCTATGTCAGGAAGTAGGGTTGAATGTAATTTATTACAAGCACACGTTTGACTCATTACATGCCCCTGGGTGGGTGGTTATTCGGGTAGAATGTGCCCAGATAGTCAACCATGATCGGGGACAAGTATAGGATGCAAGCAAGTTAGGGTTCAAAGTAACCCTCCTTGGGTAGGCTGCTTGTAGACTATACCATACCATAGCCTAGACTATATGTATGAATGCTGGTTTGATGCAGGTGTGTTCCTAGCAGGATGGGGGGATCACTTAACACCGTATATGCGACTCACCAGTATAGAACATACCTGAAAAGGAACGATTGGTGAAAGCGGGAGCGTTCAGAATCCTTTTCTGAGGGTAATCACCCAGCAGGAGTAATTCTGCAGACCTCCAAGACGTTTAAGCCACTGAGGATGTTCATCCAGCAGCCGTTAACGTAATAAGCCTGTCTATTGAATTAAATGAGATAATTACCCTACTATGACATGTATGGATGCATGATACACAATTAGCCAAAAGATGTAAAATGATTTGTGTTAAATTAAACGCTTAGGCATTTTGAAAAAGATTAAGGTTTAATTGGCTTAAACATAGGTTCCAAGTTGAACTTTAGAATTCTAATCTTTCCCCAATAGAGTCACCAGAGTTGTGAACTACCAGTAAGCAAGGAAATGAAGTCCCCTGGAAATGACCAGGGGCTCACAATGATAAGAAAATTATAAATAAAAAAAAACAAGGTAGGGGATGCCCTACCCTGCTACTCTATTCTCACCGAGGTGGTGAGGCTGCTGTTAAAGGGCGTGCACCAGTGGTGGTGCTGCGGGATGCAAAGGGGAGGCTAGGATGATCCCTGGGAACTCAATGAAGCTTTAAAGAAGCTTAGAGCAAGGGTTCAGGACTTGGTTTTTTTAATAGAGATTCAACTAGAGGTTTTTCAGCTTCCTTATATGGTTGTGGAGGGTGTGAATTTATAGGGGAGAACCTTGGGATACGATGGGAATTAAGGGGAAAGAGGTGGAAGGTGGTTTGACCCTGTGGAGGTCGAGTGAAGGCTGTTGAAGTGAAGGGTGTAGTGTGCAAGGGGTCTGCAATACTGCAAACTGAAGATCAAGGTAATGGCGGTAGATGATCTACCGCCATTGCCAAACCAGACAAATATTAAATAATGGTAGATCATCTACTGCCAAGATGAGATTTGATTAAATTGGGTCTGGTCCATGCACGCATAGTAATGGGGGGTTTGGCTTTAGGGTTTTTGGGCCCCCTGGGCCCATGTTTAAGGGTTCAGGCCCTAGGGGCCTTGGACTTGGGGATTAAGCCCTAAGGGCTCTAGGGTTAGGCTAAGGCTTCGGTTTTAACTTAGGTTTCACTAGGGTTTACCTTTAGGGTTGGACCTAAAGTCAACTGGGGTTTACCTGGGGTTTACCTAAGGTTAAGCCCTAGGGTTTACCTAGGGTTAAGTTATGGTTTACCTAGGGTTAGGGCTTGGTTCTAGGGATTTTTAGGGTTTGACTTAGGGTGAAGCCTAAGACTTAACTAGAGGTTAACCTAGGGTTTAGGGGACTTGGTATGGGTAACCATGGTTAAAAGGCCTTAACCATGGTTAGCCAGGAGTGTGAAAATTGGGTTCTTATAAGGGTTACCTAGAGTTAGGGTTTGGTATTAGGGTTTTCCTAGGCTTTAACTAGGGTCTACCTAGGATTTAACTAGGGTTTACCTAGGGTTAGGGAGTTAACCTAGGCCTTATCTAAGGTCGAGTCTTAGGCTTTAGCTAGGGTTTCACTAGGGTTTGTCTAGTGGTTTAAGGGGACTTGGCTAGGAGTAACCATGGTTAGGCAGGGGTGTAAAAATTGAGTGCTTACACTACTAATGCAGCGGACGATTGGAGTAAGTAAAAGACATGGTGGACTCTACTTCCTACATGTTCCTAACACTCAAGTTGCTATTAACTCCATCCAAGGAAACTCTACTATTGATCTTTGGCATTTTGGTCTCGGACACCCCTCAAAAGTCAGGCAAAATAAAATCATCTCTCATAGTTTAGACCCTTTTTATTTAAAAAGTTTTCATTGTGATGTTTGTCATAGAACAAAACAATCTTGCCTCCCTCTTCCTGTTAGTTCTATTTCTACTACCAGTTCATTTGAATTTATTCATTATGACATTTGGGGTGGTTACCAAACAGCTTCTTTATATGGTTCCCATTATTTTTTAACATTGGTGGATGATTTTACACATTGCACTTGGATCTTTCTAATGAGACATAAATCTGAAACCAATCATCATCTCAAACCTTCCTTTGCTTTTGTCAAAAATCAATTTTGTGCTTCAATCCAAAGCATTCGAACTGACAATGGAACTGAATTCTTTTCGAATGACTTACAAGATTACTTTCGCACAAATGGCATCATTCATCAACATTCTTGTGTGGCCACTCCCCAACAAAATGGAGTCGCCGAACGCAAGCATAGCCAATTGCTCGAGGTTGCTAGAGCCTTGCGTTTTCAGGCTCATTTACCCCTAAAATTTTGGGATGACTGTGTTATAACGGCTGCATTCTCAATCAACCGCTTGCCAACATTAGTCTTGAATGGTAAATCACCACATGAAGCATTATTTCACATTAAACCCAATTATGACACTTTGAAAGTTTTTGGTTGTCTCGCCTATGCTCAGAACATCCATCGTAAACATAAGTTAGACACTCGTGCTCGTCGTTGTGTTTCCATCGTCTATCCTTTTGCTCAAAAAGCATATCGTCTTTATGATTTAGATAGCCATGAAACATTTACTAGTAGGGATATCATTTTTCATGAAACGATTTTCCCTTTTACTGCCTGTGATCATCAACCTGAGTTACCTATAGTTTAACCTTTGCCAATGCCTTCCCCTTCACCCATTCCTCTCCCTAGAGCTAACCATGAACCCATCATCATTGACCGTGTTCCACCATAACCCGCTGATCTCACTACTGTTGCTCCTCCCATACCCATTGAGCATGTCTCCATAGATGCTTCTATCCCATCAAACTCAGCACCTATCCTACCCACAGCTCGTCATTCTACTCGAACACATCATCCTCCATCATATCTAAAGGACTATCATTGCTCTCACCTCATGTCTAACCAGCCCCCTTCAACGTCTTCTACAGCTACAGTCCACAAAGGTACATGTTATCCCTTATGCAATTACATTTCTTATGCTAGACTATCACCCTCTCACCAATCCTTTGCTGCAACCATATCTTCTCTTTGTGAACCCAAAAGTTTTAAACAGGCTATTCAAAATCCTCACTGGCAAGAGGCCATGTCCAAGGAGATTCTTGCTTTAGAATAGAACCACACATGGACCTTGACTAATCTACCTAATGGCAAACAACCCATAGGTTGTAAGTGGGTCTACAAGATAATATACAAATCAGATGGTTCCATCGAGCGGTATAAAGCTCGTCTCGTTGCTAAGGGTTTCACCTAACAAGAAGGGCTTGATTATCACGAGACTTTTGCACCCATCGCTAAGCTTGTCACGGTGCGTTGCCTCCTTGCTATTATTGCTATTGAAGGTTGGTCATTACACCAACTTGATGTCAATAATGCCTTCCTCCATGGGGATCTCGAGGAGGAAGTTTATATGATGCTACCACCCGGATTTTCTAGACAGGGGGAGACACGAGTTTGTCAATTGAACAAGTATCTTTATGGCCTTACGCAGGCATCTCGGAATTGGTTTGCCAAGTTCTCTACTACCTTGTTAGATGCTGGGTTCAAGCAATCTCGTGCTGATTATTCACTTTTCACACATATCCGAGGCTCTTCTCGCACATTTGTTCTCGTCTATGTTGATGACATCGTTATCACCGTCAATGATGAAGCTGCTATTTCTACTCTCAAGCGTTTCCTTCACACCAAGTTCCACATCAAAGATTTAGGGGGCGTTGAAATATTTTTTGGGTATTGAAGTTGCCCGCTCTAAGCAAGGTCTTTTTCTATCACAACACAAATACACCCTTGACATCTTGCAAGACATGGGCATGCTAGGTACTCGTACAGCTGATTTTCCCATGGAACAAAATCTCAAGCTTACTGCCACTGATGGCTCCTTACTCAAAGATCCCACTTCTTATCATCGCCTAGTGGGTCGACTCATTTATTCGACTATCACTCGACCTGAGATTTCTTATTCTATTCATATATTAAGTCAATTCATGAGTCCACCACGGCAACCACATTTTGATGCCGCATTACGTGTTCTACGATATCTCAAAGGCACCCCGATCAAGGTTTATTGCTATCGTCTTCAAGCAGACTTCATTTATCGGCATTTTGTGATTCAGATTGAGCTAGTTGTCCGATGACCCGACGTTCTGTCACTGGCTATTATACTTTGTTAGGTGATAGCCCCATTTCATGGAAGACCAAGAAACAAGCCATTGTTTCTAGATCCTCCGCAGAATCTGAGTATCGCTCCATGGCTATAGCAACTTGTGAACTTATCTAGCTGCGTTACCTTTTGGCCAATCTTGGTATTCATCATCCTGACCCCTTGACTCTTTATTGTGACAATCAAGCAGCCATTCACATTGCCGCTAACCCTGTCTTTCATGAATGGACTAAGCTTATCGAGCTGGACTGTTCGGGAACGTCTTCAACAAAGCCTCTTTCACACCTCTTATGTCCCATCCCGACATCTTCACCAAAGCTTTAGGTAAAGAACAATTCTTGTTCTTATCTCACAAGTTGGGCATTCATAACATTCATGTTCCCACTTGAGGGGGAGAATTAGAATGTTTTCTAAATACAGACGTGTATAGCTGTATTGGTTATCTTGGTTGTCACCTTCCATTCTTATCCCTGAAATCATGAGATTTGAATTCCTTTGCAACTCTATATATTTACTTCCACAAAGAATAAAGATACACACTTCCATTCTAACGTGTTTAACACAAATATTAAGAGAAGTTAATTCCTTGAAGAGAACCTTTACCAAGGTTTCTAAATAAAAACACGAACTCTCCCAAATTTTTTATTATTATTATTTTTTATGATAATTCTTATTTGATTTATGATTTTTTTTTTTTTTTTCCTTTTAGCCAAACAGTAGAAAAGTGAAGATTAGGAAAAAAAAAATTATGGAAAACAATTCTCTTAGAAAAATTTTCTTTTCCATTCCATTTTCCGTGCAAACAAACACACCCTAGGAATTTGCTGGGCTCTCTCCTATATTATACTCTCCCGTTTTTTTATGCAAAAACATATATGAAGAGGAGCTCTACTTCATAGGGGAAAAGCAGAGCTCCCCTTTCAATGTAAAATGGTTGATAAATTAATAATTATAGGAGATAAAGTATTTTGCAAGTTTGTCACTGTCTCTCCCATAGTGACAAACGTTCCACTCTTTTATACTAAAAGAGGGAACTTTGCTTTTCGACCCAGAAGCAAAGCTCCGCCTCAAGGTTACACTTGTGATTTTATTATGAGGCCACAAGAACCTAACAAGAGATCGAATTTTTATTTTTTTGGGCATAGAAAAGTGGAGAATACATTAGGAAGAGAGTGGGTTAGCATTCCCCGTATATGATATGGATAAAGCTTTGAGACTGTCCTTATGCAGAGACCAACGAGACAGTTCTAAGAGCATGAGATTTCAGGTGGGATCCCGTGTTCTAAGAGCACGGTCTCAGTGGTCTCGGCCCTAAGGCGGTCTTAGTAGCTAAATCCATATAATATATTCTAGTGGCAGATAAGTAGAGGAGTTTGTGTTTGCTCGGCCCTCCCAACATCACTGTTCCTATAATTTTTTTTAAAGTCAGTGTTAGTCAGGGGCGGAGCTAGGATTCTCTCATGGGGGGCTAACAATGGGGGCTCCGAGGGCTAGCCCCCAAAATTTTGTTTTTAAGGGCCAAGTTCATGACCAAGGTATTTGTTTGTGTCTGTTTATATAGTATATATTTTTTCTCAAACGTTTAGGGGGACTATAGCCCCATCCCACCGCCTCCACCCCTCTCTTAGTCAATTGATAGTACAGTAACAATATAAAATCAAAAATTTCAGGGGGGGAACTGCCCCATGTTGCTCCGACCTGATGTTAGTATCTATGTACACTTGTTTTATGGAAATAATCTTCTCTTGTCTTTGCTGGCGGAGTTAAGGAAGGTCACTCGTTCTTCTTTTTGTGCCGCATCTATTTTTTGAACATTATTTAATTGTAATTAAGATTTACTAACCCTCAAGGCTAACCTTTATTTTTTATAAAAAATAAATACCACAGAAGTTTAAACTTATCAACCATAATTCAAAGATAGTTAAAAGGGCTATGTGAGGTCAAGAACAATAGTCAGCTCCTTGCCCGAGGAGAGAGTTATTGCTGAGTTATTGCTCTTATTTTATATTTTGCATGAACTGTGCAATGCTATTCTAGTGGGTCCTCTTGGACGAAGAAAGAGCCAGCTATGTGAGCGATGATGATGAATAGAATGACGGGCTACTTAGGAAGCACATATATGGATACGGATACAGGATACGGGCACGATATGGATACGACAATACGGCAAAATCTAAAAAAATAGGATACGGGTACGATCAGGATATGTCTATAATTTTTTTTTTTAAAAAAAAAAATAATAATACTATGTTTTGTATTATAATTACAAAATAACCATTGCCCAGTTCTGTTTATGTATAAAAAAGACTATGTCTATTCAAAAGCAAAAGAATTAGGGTCATCTCATCATCCATTAAACAAAAAAGAAAGTCATCTTATTATCCACTAAGCAAAATATAAAGAAGACCATGTCCATGTAAAAACAAAAGAGATAGGGTCACACCCTTGGGTCTTCAAGAAAAAAAAAATTTCAAAAAAATAAAAATAAAATCCCGTATCCTGACGTATCCATGCCGTATCGGAGCCGTATCCGAAATAAAAAATTTGTTTTTAATTAACAAGATACGTTTCAGTCGTATCTCGTACATATCCTGTTGTATCAGAGACGTATCTGTATCCATATCCAATACGTATCAGATACCGGTACGAAGCCTTATTTGGTATATCCGTGCTTCCTAGCGGGCTACTATGCTTAAATAAAACTTTTAAGAGAAACGAGGTACTGCATTTAAAATGAGGACGAAATGCTCTCGTGAACACCAAAGGGGTGGACCGGTGGTTCCTAGGCATTTCTCCTAGTGGGAGGTCCTAGGTTCCATTTCTCACTCCCCCTTTGGGGCCAGCCCCGCACGAGTTCACCCGGACTTACCTGGTGTGACGGGTTGCGTGTTCATGTTGCACTCTTGGGGATTAGTCCTGTCCAAGGGTTGGGGACACCCCGAGTTCCCAAAAAAAAAAACTCTCATGAGGAGTGCTAGCCCTACTCTCAGGTAGCACTCCTCATGCTCTCATACATGCATTTCATTGAGATACTGCATTTAAAACGTGACACCTATTCCTATTCCTCTCCCGATGTAACCGGGTTTTGTCAAAACCGGTTACACCCCTCAGGTGGCCACATGTCCCTTTTGACACCTCTTAACTATGGTTAAGATTCACTCACCCCTAAGGTTCACCCACCTATCCTTAGTTTTTAGAAAAAAATATTTAAAAAATTTGTTAATTGTGTTTAAAATTTATCAACTCCCAGGGTTAATTTATTTTAAATATTTTTTTCTAAAAACCAAATATAGGTGGGTGAACCCTAGGGGTCGGTGAATCTTAACCACAGTTAAGAGTTGTAAAAAGGGACATGTGGTGACCAGAGGGCAGTAACCGGTTTTGTCAAAAACCGATTACAGCTGGCGAAGATCACCAGTCTTAAAACGTGGGTCCCTCATTTTACCTTCCAAATAAAAAATGAGGGACTCAATAACCCACGTTCAGTTCATATAATATAGGCTGGTGATCTTCTCCAGTTGTAACCGGTTTTGTCAAAAACCGGTTACTCCCCTGTGGTCACCACATGTCCATTTTTACACCTCTTAACTGTGGTTAAGATTCACCTAGCCCTAGGGTTCACCCACCTATATTTGGTTTTTAGAAAAAATATTTAAAATAAATTAACCCTAGGAGTTGGTAAATTGTAACCACGGTTAACAAATTTTTTAAATATTTTTTATAAAAACCAAGGATAGTTGGGTGAACCTTAGGGGTGAGTGAACATTAACCATAGTTAAAAGGTGTCAAAAGGGACATGTGGCCACCTCAGGGGTGTAACCGGTTTTGGCAAAACCGGTTACAACTGGAGAGGAACAGGTGCCTATAATATAAGCTTTAATGTAGATGAAATGATCTAATACATGCACGAGGGCTCAAACCCACGTTCAGTTCGTATAATATAGCAGTAAAACAAGCAGTAAAGAACAATCTTTTGGATAAAAAGAGCATTCAATTTTGAATGTAAATATGAGACCAAATCCTCTACGGTGATAGTCGGATTTGGCAAATCCGATTATCAGCCCTAAGGTCGCCACGTATCCCTTTTGACATCCATTAACTATGGTAAAGATCCACCCACCCTTAGGGTTCACCCACCCATCCTTAGTTTTTCGAAGAAAATATTAATTCTTTTTTAAATATTTTAATATTAAAAAAATCCTAAAAACAGTTTTTTAATTTTGAAAAAAGAGAATTAATATTTCTTTCTAAAAACTAAGGATGAGTGAGTGAACCCTAAAGGTGGATAGATCTTAACCACATTTAAGAGGTGTCAAAAGGGACACATGGCAACCTCAAGGGATTATAACCAGATTTGTCGTAAAGGATTTCGTTTAAGTAAATACTAGCAAAAGCCCCGTGTGATGCATGGGCGTAGATTTTTTTTAAAAGTATATTATACATTTTTCATACAAAAATTATGTATACATTGAACGGGTGGAATGCAAGAGATTAGCCCATGATTAAGATTTAGCTACAAAATGGAGAAAAAAAGCTAGAGAGAGCACAAAATGTTGAAATAGATTATTATGAATTTATGATCTATGTCTAGACCCCAACCCCATTCATTGGATCTCTCTCTCTCTCTCTCAAGAAAATCTAACATAGTTAATTTAGGTTAGTCTTTGGGAAATAATGACTTATTTCAATAGAAAAACATAACACGGACATTTTATGATCCTGATCTACATCTCATATACATTTTCCATTAGGTGTATGCAACAGTTTGAGTAGTGGGATAGTTTCCCTTGCAAGATTTTCTATAAGATTTATGGTCTTGGCAATGTTCAAGGTCCGAACCCAGATAAAGTCTACTCCAGTTAAGGTTTTAGTAGTAGCCAAACAGTGGTGGTTTATGCATTAATTAAGTATATCAGGTTATAAGGATGGTCTATAGTCTCCTTGATGGGTTAGGACTCTAATGACCCAAACCTTAAGTATATATAATACTTATAGGCTATCGGTCCCAGATCCAACTCCTAAAAAAGCTTGCAGAAAAGCATATTCCCCATCGAGAGCTAAGAAGTCATAGAATCTGAAGATCGTGTGCTTCATCGTCATCGACAATGAAAGGTTTTCCTCTCTACTTTCAATGGCCGACACAGGTATGTGATTCTTGATTATTGATTGGCTAGATCCTATAAAATATAACATGTGGTATCAGAGCCTAGGGTGCTCAATCAAGTTCAAGAATGCATAAAGTTTTTTCTATTAATTTTTTAATAGGATTTACATTGATTTTTCCGATGAAATTTGTTCAATTTTGTACAAGATTTTATAGGTTTTCCGGCGAAAACTCATCATCGGAGAACCATGGTCGGCCTTCCTATATAGCGTTATTATGTGACTAATTTTTTTGGGTTCACTGTTTCAATTTTGGGGTTTTAGAATAAAAGGTTTCGGATCTGAAATCATTAAACAAAAAAAAAAAAGGAAAGGGGTTCTCGGTTTTCCGGTGATTACGCCGGTTACCAGAGATTAAATATCTTCAGATAATGTTGACAAGGTTCCTATTTTAATGGATGTTAATTTGAGACCCTCCAAGATCGGATCTGGATTGTGAGTTATAAAAAAAAGGGGGTTTTGGCCATTTTCAGTTGGATGGCGATTACGCCGCCATCCATCACCGGAGTAGCATTCCGGCGGTAGGGTTTTGGTCGCTGGACTCAAGCCGTCAATTTGGCACCGGCAGCAGCTGGTAAGGTGGCAGGTAGGACCCCCAACAAGGGGGAACCAGGCTAAGGCTTTAGGGTTTTAAAAAAAAAAAAAACTATTTCGGGTTGGGAAGATGAGTTCACGAGGGTCAACCCGACCTTGTGACCCGATCCGAAATCGAACACGGCCCGGTTATATTAACCCGACTAGAATGATACCAAATCTGAATGGATCGTAACCCGACCCCAATAAAACCCGATCGGTTCAATGGACTGGACCGATTCTCTTGGACCGAGATTGAACCAGACCGAACCGAACCCCGTCCTGGACCGGACCGCATGATCACGCCGAACCGCAAGCGCGTGAGATGCAGATCGCGAGTGATGCGTTGTTCCTGCACATGATGCGCACGCCCCGCGCATGATGCGCACTCCAGTATCCTTTTTTCATATCCCTGCGCGTGTCAGCGTGTCCTATGCCCCCTGACCTAATTTTGCCTGTAGAACCTTATTCCGGGGTCAATTTTAGTTTTTTTTTCCTCTCTAGAGGACTTTGATGGCATTAAGTGCTCAAATAAGGCTATTTTTTCAATTTTGGACCTATCTTTGATGCCTAATTTGGCATTTGGGAACTCCGGAAAGCATTTCAGGCCTAAAGTAACTCTTTGACCACCATTAAAGTATACCTAGTATATATATAGAGTTTATTTGGCATGATTGTGGTATTTATTCTAGTTTTTGGGCAATATAGATAGCCTTTTAGACTACAAACAACCCTTGTGCCACTTATCAAGTATGTTTGGTCAATTATTTACCCTTTCAAGATTTTTCAGGCATAAAGTGGTCACTAAATGACTCTAAAGAGGCCTAAGGTATCCCTATTGTATTGGGTGTAGGGGTGAGCATATGATTAAGTTTCTTTATGCATTCAGAATAACACTCAATATAGTTGTTAACTCTTACAGACTTCAGACGCCTGTTGATTGCACACTTGGATGAAATCTTTTGGATATAAAGTGTTTTCACTAAACAAATTTTTGGGGCTAAGACATGTTTATTTGTATTTTCAACATATATGGGCATGACTACTTAGTATAATGTGCATGATATATTTTGTTCAACAAATTATTTGAAGTTCAAGGCCTTAAATGTATAATGATTGCTTGTATAAAACTGGATTTTGTTTTTAAAATTCATGAATTGCATTATCGTTGTGTTTTCCAATGCATGTTTTAAATTATGTTCTTTTAATTTAATATCATATAGAGGACGGGATTAGTGGGCCTAAAATGCATGTAAAATTTTGGATGATGCCTATAAGGATTTTGTAATATGTTATAATGTTCATTAATGCATGTTTATTTAAACAATCAATAATTCCTTGGGGTATGAAATTTTAGGCAACTCCTTATTTGGAACCAACTAGATTGAAATGGTCGTGTTAGTCACCAAAGTGGCCTCAATCAGGAAAATTTGGGTAGTGTTCAAATGTGCATGATTGTATGATTATTTCCTATATATATTGAAAATGGAGTGCTATAAGGTTTTGTGTTTGATTGTTATGGGAGTGGTGATCAAGTCCAAAGATGGGTCATCATCTTGTAAAATTCAAATGGAGCAAGAAGGTTGGTGTGACATTGCAGACTAGAGGAGTTTAGACCCAAAGGTTTAAAGTTTTCGAAATTTGTGGTGTTTATGATCAACTTGTCTTGTGGTGAAATTAATTCACCAAAGGAGATGAGCTAATTGCATGTTGCATTCTCGGCCCAAAGGAGGGAGTGTGATGATGCAAATGGCTATCTCACCAGAAGATGTATTTATTATTACAGTCACTCTAGGTTGTCTGATTGATACCCCATCAGTCAGATGTGTTTTTGCATCAATAAGAGCATGAAATAAGGATAATGATTCATGCATAAGGATATTTAGATGCAAACTTTTATGTCAACCTTTTAGTTTATGTAGAGCAATTAAGTCTTTTCTTACCGATAATTGTTACTCCATGGGCATTGAAAGTATCAGGTTTAGCTGACCTTAGGTAGTATGGACTAAGAATTAGTCATTTTAAAGATGAGAGTGATAGAACTATCATTAAAGATAAGTTAAAGATTAAGGCTAAGGAATGAGAAATGTCAAAGTTTGATACTAAAGACTGTGAATGGTTAATCTCTAAAGGTTGACTCATGTCTGAAATGATGGACTCATTGGAGTTCATGGAAACAACTTACATAGAGTTAATCTAGTTTCAAATACGGATGCCACTAGGATGAAACGTTAACATTAAGTCTCTATTGTAGTTCGGGTTTGAAATTCTCTATGTGTACTTTAACCAACCTATAACTGACCTAAAGTGCATAAAAGAAAAAAAAAGGATAAAGTGTAAATATATTTACATCCATATAAGTTCAGGATGATATATTACTTTTCATCAGGATAGGGGAAGTATTATGTTGATTATAGTATAAAATTCATGAAAAAAAGTAATATTTTAAATTTAATAGAGTTATATCTGATAAACATTAGAAGGATGTTCCTACTCAACGATCTTCATAAGAAGGTGTATAAAAAATGATAAAAGATTCTTAGAAAGAAGATAATGAGTATTAAGTTTGTAAGTTTAGGAAGTTTGCATAAGGTTTTGAGCAAACAATCAAGTGAATACTTATTTTGATTTTAGGATGAACATTATAGTTGAGTACATCAACATTAAGGTCAGTGGGAGAAAGTATATTCTGATGACATATCATAGAATTGTGAAATTAAGGATTTAGAGAGGTGTCATTTAAGTTCACCAGTATAAATCTCTATTCGTTGGTCTCATGACCTCTTGAAACTGTCACAGAAAACTTTCATTGAAAAAGTTCAATGGATGATTGATATTTCATATTAAGCTCCTAAAGAGAAATCTGTATTATGAATTACAGGTTGACTTGTTAGAGTGTCCTAAGACTTAGGCTAAAATTTGTGCAGTAAAGTTTCATTATTGCACTTCGATTGAAGAGTCTTTTGTATGAACAAGTCTTCACTCATTCAAATATATCTCATGCAATTAAATAAAGTTTTCATTTTAGTTGTGATAAATTTGAGTGTTAGACCATTAAGATAGTTATAGAGTAATTGTAGAAGATTAAAGAATATTGGCTCACATATATAATGGTACTGATATCCATCAGGTTATCGGGTATTCAGGTTTGGATTGTGCTGGACATTTTAACATCAAGTAATCGACATTAAGTTTTATTCCTATTAGTTGTGATATTGCTATCTAGTGAAAAGTATAAAGCTTTTCACTATGGAATCGTCGACTAGGCAGGAAGGATACATGACTTGTTATAAGGTTTTTGAACAAGTTATGTGATTGCGGAGTTTTATCTCAAGGCTCTAGGTCTTCAGTTTTATTATCGGGCGGTTAGAGATAATTTTGTGTTAACTCCGCATCAGTTTACTTCTCTCAAAATAATAAGACTTAAAGTTAGTCCAAATACATGGACGTAAGGTGTCTTGTTGTGAGAGAGAAGGTTAGAGAACATAAGGTGTCTGAGTCATTAACCATAAAATTGAATCATAAGGTATTTTTGGAGCTCGTCTTAAAAATGAGACTAAAAGACAGCTTGGATTCATTTGGTTAGTGGGAATATGTTGCTAGCATTTCAGTTACAGACAAAAAGTTCTTTACTACAGTTATTGAGATTTGCCTATTAATTTGTTCTAATCAGAACGATATAGCGATACATCACTCTACATTTTCATTTTGTGTTAATGGTGTTTTAAATTTACAGATTAAGTGACCAAGGCAAATTTTGAGGATCGAATTTTGGGATGTGTGAGATCAACACATCATAAGGTTATAATGCTTGAAACCATGGAAAATGAGGGTACTAGTGTAGTGACCATGGAATGGTCTCATGTCATAGTGTTGATATGATGGCCTCTGTGATCCGGTATTAGTGTTTTCATTTGTCTAGGTTTTGTTCACCACATTTATGTATATTGGCTTAACTATCTAGAGTATGTTTTAAGTGTGGTCACACGTCTTTTGTTTTCAAAATTAAGTCGTTTATCTAGGAGAGTAATTTTAAAAGAATTTTTTGCATAAGTCAAATGTTTTCTCTTTCGATGATCATTGCAGACCAAGTGAGAGAATGTGAGATTTTCTATAAGGTTTATGGTCTTGGCAATGTTCATGGTCCAAACCCGGATAAAGTCTACTCCAGTTAATGTTTCAGTTGTAGCCAAATAGTGGTGGTTTAGGACTCTAATGACCTAAACCCTAAGTGTAGCTCCCCGGAAATTTTGTGTATGCCTTGGAATGCGTGTCAAGGCATGGGGCCTTATAAATACCCTCTTTCATGAAATGAGAAGTTTGAAACCTTTGGAAATTTTGTAATTTTATTATAAAATAGGTAAATAAAATATTTAATAACGTACCATGGCCTTAGAAGGGTTCTAGTCATAGTTAGGACATGTTAGAATAGGAGTGGAATAAGTCCAAGTAGTGAGAATGGGTGAAAAATGGACTTACTGTCAAAATTGCAGACAACCGATATCAGTCCATGTTAGCGATTGATCGGTCGACAACCGATCGATCGGTAGCTATCGACTGGTTAACTAAATTGTATGGGAAAAAATTCCAGAGAGGGTGTTTTTGACCGATCGCTCGGCCCAATATAGCGATCGATCGGTATCTATCGACCGGTTAACTAATTTGAATGGGGAATTTTTCCAGAGAGGGTGTTTTTGACCGATCGCTCGGTCAAGAACACCAATCGCTCGGTAGGCGACTGATCGCTCGGTATTAACCACCGATCGAATGGCCTTTCACGTTTTGTAGAAATTTCATTAAGGGTATATTTGTCTTTTGGCCAACACCCCTTGGCTTTATAAGCCTTGCTCGAGCTCTTGGGTCCCCATACACCACATTTAGAGTATTTTGAGAGTAAGGGAGAGTGAACCTAGGGTTCCAAAAGGTCTCTTCCCATTTGAGAGAGAGAATCAAGGGTTTGAGGACCCTAGAATCATCCATTTAGCTTTGATTTCTCCAATCCAACCTCAAGCTCGTGGGGGAGTCCTCAAAGTTTGGGCAGCGTTTTCCCAAGGTATTCCTCAAAGGGTTTCTTTCCCACTCAAGCATCCTTCAAGCAAGGGTCCTCCTTTTCCAAGATTAGAGCTTCAATCAAGGGTTTCCATACAAGATCAAGCCTACAATCAAGGTTAGTACACCCTACTAACTTCTTTAGCAATAACCTGGGTTTTTCTATTGTGTATGAGCACTCTTGATTGTATGTTTTCTTCCTTTTGAAATATATCATCTTCATAAAATATAAAGAAGATAAAGAAAAGGGTATGGATGTGTGGATGGGATGGTGATTGAGGCAATTGGATGCCGTATGAATGTTATGTGATGTGTGAAATAGAGAATGGTGGAAAGGGCATTCTACAAATAATGAACTTACCTTGATGATTTGATAGAAAATATGCACTAAAAAGAGTAAATGAAACTACTAAGGAATGTTGCACGCCGGTGTTTGATAAAATGCCTAAACTAGGAGTAAATGAAGAAAATGGAAGTAGGCCTTATGCAATTGTTCTTATAAATAATTAATTGACCAAATGTCATGTAGATTACTCAAATTCTCACATGTTTATACTATGAATTGAAATGCGATGCACTGTCCTTCATGTCATACTTGTCATCATGGTTTTCACTATTGATACGCACACAAGCATGCATGCATGCATGAACCGGGTTTTCCAAGAGTAATTGTACATGATAAATCAAACAAGTAAACAAGCATACAACAATGAGGTTAGTAACCCAGGGATGTGCGGGTGCTAGCCTCTGGCACACAAGTAAATGAAACAAGTACATGTCAAGGGGGTTGGTAGCCCAAGTGAAAGGGTGCTAGCCTCTGGCTCACAAGTAAATGAAACAAGTACATGTCAAGGAGGTTGGTAGCCCAAGTGAAAGGGTGCTAGCTTTTGGCTCACAAGTAAACGAAACGTCAAGGAGGTTGGTAGCCCAGGGATGTGCGGGTGCGAGCCTCTGGCTTACAAGTATATAAGGGAAGACAAGACACACATACATGATTTTCACAAGCAAGACCGTGACATGAAAAAGGTTTCCAAACATGAGTTTATCGGAATTTTCGCATTCATGCACGCATGTCAAGATATTTATATTGTTTCATTTTCAATACTATTTATCTTATGCTGCTAGTATTGCTTTAAATCGATATTTTGTATTGTGTTCACTGTAGTTTTGCTTTTGTTATTGCTATGGTTAGCTTGTAGCTTGTACTCGCTGAGTGTTTCATGCTTAACCGTACTCTTATGTCGGTAGGTACCGTGGATGTCCTTGACCCTGAGCCTTGGGTCGAGGAAGAGTATGTAGAGGAGAGGAAGCCACCTATCCCATTGCAGTCTCGGGAGGATAGGGATTTAGACGTGTGGCTATACCTCGACTACTGTTGAGAGGAGAGTGTGAGAGAGTTCCTTTTTGTATTTTGATAGATGGGCATGTCCACCTTTACTTTGATTATGCTTTGTACATAACTTGGAATACTTGGATGCGTAATGAGAAGAGAAAAAGTTAGTTCATGTTTCCGCACTCATGTTATAGCTTCCACACTCTGATTATTATTGTATTATATCATGTTTAGCCTTGTTCATTACAGGATGGTTTGACAAATATGCATAGTCACACCTAAAGTATCCCTTCACTCCTAGGGGGTATTTTGGAACGCGACAGGAGTGGTATCAGAGCCTAGGTATTAGAGTCCCTAGGGTCACTTAGACCTGATACCATGATTGAACAAGGCAATAGGTGACTAACAAGTTAGTCCTAGTCAAAACCAATTGTAAACCAACCGAACTTAGTAACCAACGCTAGAAACACAGATTGTATGTTATGCTATTATTATGTATACCATGTGTGCTTGTTCTATGCTTAGTGAATATGTATTAAATAAATTGCGAAACTATTACTAAATGCGTATCCAAGTTAGACTCATGTTGTATTGTCGTTCTCAGGAGAAATCATGAGACGCAATACTCGGAGTCGCGGATACAACACAAGAGGCAATGGAAGTGATGCTCCATCGGATGATGATCAACCCGACTTTGCCCAAGCTTTTGCCTCAATAGCTGAGACCTTGGCTATGTTAGCGGCAAGGCAACCGGCTACTCCTCCTAATGCCGCGCTTATAACTGCTCCTCCCAATCGAGCATAAGCCGGAATAGAGTCTTTTCGGAGGATGAGGCCTCCAACCTTTTGTGAGAGTATTGACCCACTTTTTGCCGAATGATGGATTCGGCAATTAGAAAAGATATTCTCTGTATTGGCGCCTACGGAGGCAGAAAGGGTTACTTGGACCGCCTTCATGATTGAAGGTAAGGCCGATCATTGGTGGAAGTCCGCACTTAGGACCCGGGAGTTGGCCCGACAAGGTCAAGACTGGACTTGGGGAGAGTTCTTGGACGTCTTCAATAAGAAATACTTCCCCATCGGGATGAAGGAGAAGAAAG
Source organism: Tetracentron sinense (assembly GCA_015143295.1). Classification (NCBI taxonomy): domain Eukaryota; kingdom Viridiplantae; phylum Streptophyta; class Magnoliopsida; order Trochodendrales; family Trochodendraceae; genus Tetracentron; species Tetracentron sinense. The sequence continues at coordinate 18,180,016 of CM026554.1, forward strand.
AGGTCGAATTCATTACCTTGGAACAAGTTAATATGTCAGTAGCCGCTTATGAGACTAAGTTCTCAGAGCTATCTCAATTTGCTCCATATATGATAGCTATCGAGGCTATGAAAGCTCAAAAATTTGAGAGGGGGTTAAAGGCCTACCTCAAGGACCGAGTTTCGATGTTCCGACATGAAACCTATGCCAAGGTATTGGACAAGGCATTATTAGCAGAGGCTAATTCTGAAGAGTTCTTCAAGAGAAGAGGGATGGAGAAAGGTCAATCCAATGGCTCAGCAGAAAGGAGAGCTAGGACTATGTGATACCAGTCGGCAGGGCTGGCTCAGTCACAGAGGATGTATTCGACACCACAAGCTCCCCGCCCTTTTGATCTACCGACTTTTCGCCCGGCTACCTCATATGCTCATCGCCTTGCATTACCTTAGGCTACGGGTTATGCTCCTCCCACCTATTCATATGATGTCTGCACCCTCTCTGGAATGAGGCACCCAGCAGGGGAATGTCGGAGGGTTATAGGAAGTTGTTTCCATTGTGGCGTCCAAGGCCACATTGTTAGCGATTGTCCCCGACGTCACTTGCCAGCTCAGTCTCAAGGGAGCAGGCCCCTTGTTAGACAGATATCTCAGCAGGGCTCTTCATAGGCTTTGAGGGCCTCACCGTCTACATGGCCTCCTCACCCAGCCACCCAGGGCCGAGTTTTTGCCCTATCCGAGAGAGACGCACGTGCATCCGACGATGTCAGGCAAGGTACGCAAGAATTCTAGAGTTTTAAGTTATGAATAATTTCTATTATGTGAAGTGTTGAGATTTATACTAGGGGTTACCTATGTATGATGTATGTTCTTGTTTGAAATCTATTGATATCAATTATTTAATCGCACAGGCGCTTTATTAGTGAATGAGTGTCTTGCCTGAGTATTGATCGACACAGGATCCACTCACTCGTTTGTCTCACTCAGTTTTGCAAAGGTTTTTTCAACTGAGGCTACTCCGTTGGAGTAGGAGTTGACCATTGCGACTCCATTTGGCAAGTCAGTTGATACGGATAAAATATTTAGAGATTGTGTGATCCAAGTGGGGGAGAATGAACTGTCAGTCGACCTCATCATCATAGATTTTCAAGACTTGGATTTTAACATCATCCTAGGGATGGATTAGTTGTCAAACCACCACGGCCATGTCATGCTTTGAAAAGATGGTGAACTTCAAGCTGGAAGGGGTTAAACCATTTCACTTTCGAGGATTGAGAGAAAGGGATATTGCTCGCCTGGTAGCCTTGAGCTTAGCAAACCCAGAAGCACAAAACTTCTTGGCCATTCCGATTGTGAGTGAGTTCTTGGATGTGTTTCCGGAAGAACTTCCCGGATTGCCTCCAGACAGAGAGATTGAGTTCGCGATAGAGCTTACTCCAGGCATAGCTCTGATTTCAAGAGCCCTGTATAGGATGGCCCCAATTGAACTGGAGGAATTGAAGAAGCAAATTGAAGAGTTACAACAACTTGGTTTCATCCAACCGAGTGTCTCTCTATGGGGAGCTCCAGTCCTCTTTGCAAAGAAAAAGGATAAGTTGATGAGAATGTGCTTCGACTACAGACAGTTGAATAAAGTCACTATCAAGAATCGTTATCCGTTGCCAAGGATAGATGACTTATTCGATCAACTGAAAGGAGCTAGATATTTCTTCAAGATTGACCTTAGAGCGGGTTATCACCAGTTGAAGATCAAGGTAGAAGATGTTCTGAAGATAGCTTTTCGGACTCAGTATGGACACTATGAGTTCCTTGTCATGCCTTTTGGGTTGACGAATGCACCGACGGCGTTCATGGATTTGATGAACCGGGTGTTCCGATCATACTTGGATCGATGTGTGATTGTGTTCATCAATGACATTTTGGTGTATTCCCAGACACAGGAAGATCACGCACGAGATCTCCACCTTGCTCTGGAGATGTTAAGAGAGCATAGGTTATATGCCAAATTGAGTAAATGCAAATTCTGGTTAGAGAAGGTAGTATTTCTCGGACATGTAGTGTCAGCTGAGGGCATTTTTGTTGACCCGACGAAGATAGAGGCAGTTATGAACTGGGAGAGACCCAAGAGTGTCACCGAAATTCGGAGTTTCCTTAGCTTGGCCAGCTACTACCAGAGATTTGTGGAGGGATTCTCCAGTTTGGCTACACCTCTCACTTACGAGAAAAAGTGCCAAATTTGTATGGAGTGACTGATGTGAAGTTAGCTTTCAGGAGTTGAAGAAGCGGCTCACTACGGCTCCCGTCCTCACAATGCCTTCCGGGAGCGACGGTTTTGTCGTATATAATGACGCCTCCCATTTGGGGTTGGGATGTGTGCTCATGCAGCATGGTAAGGTTATATTGCCTATGCCTCAAGGCAAATGAAAGAGCACAAAAAGAATTATCCCACTCATCATTTGGAGCTTGCCGCGGTTGTGTTTGCCTTAAAGGTTTGGAGACATTATCTCTATGGGGAACAGTTCGAGGTATTCACTGACCATAAAAGCCTTAAGTATTTGTTTTCCCAGAAAGAGCTGAACCTGAGGCAAAGAAGATGGATAAAGTTTTTGAAAGACTATGAGTGCTCCATTCAATACCACCCGGGTAAAGTGAATGTGGTTGCGGATGCATTGAGTAGGAAGTCACAAGGGCTTGTTGCATACATGATAGTTCGAGAATGGAAATTGTTGGAGGATGCTTCCATCCTCGACATTAGCTTCGGTCATCCTACTCATGGGCCATTGATGGCAAATATCACGGTGAGGCCGTGCATCATAGATCGGATCCGAGAGTTGCAAGTAGCGGATGCCGAGTTGATCACTTTCTGTGACAAGGTGATTAGCAAAGGAAGTGAGGATTTCGCCAAGAACGGTGATGGGGCAATCACGTTCAAAGGTAGACTTTGTGTCCCGGCTGAGGAAGAGCTTAGAAAAGAAATTCTAGATGAAGCACACCGGTCCAAGTATACTGTTCATCCTGGGGGTACCAAAGTGTATAGAAACTTGAATGGGCACTTTTGGTGGCGGAACATGAAGCGAGAAATAACGGAGTACGTGTCCCGATGCTTGGTGTGCCAGCAAGTCAAGGTCAAGCATAGGAGACCGGCTGGACTTTTACAGTCTCTCCCTATTCCTGAGTAGAAATGGGAACACATCTCTGTGGACTTTATTGTGGGGTTGCCAAAGATGGTTAGAAACTCCGATGCTATATGGGTTGTAGTTGACTGACTCACAAAGTCCGCCCATTTCTTGCCATACCGAACTAATTCAACTCGAACCATTTGGCCGCGCTGTACATCAAGGAAATAGTTTAGTTACACAGGGTGCCAGTGAGTATTGTGTCGGATAGAGATCCTCGATTCACTTCCAGTTTCTGGAAGAGCTTCCAGAGCGCAATGGGTTCCCGTTTGGACTTTAGCACCGTCTTTCATCCACAGACGGATGAGCAAACAGAATGTGTGAATCAAATCATCGAGGACATGCTTCAGGCATGTATGCTAGACTTCAAGGGAAGTTGGGAAAACCACTTGCCTTTGGTAGAGTTCGCTTATAATAACAGCTACCAGGCAAGCATACAGATGACGCCTTTTGAGGCTTTGTACGGAAGGAGTTGTAGATCCCCTTTGTATTGGAACGAAGTTGGGGAAAGGAAGGTGTTGGGTCCCGAATTAATTGAACAGATTTCGGATAGGGTCAAGCTTATCTGGGAGAGATTGAAGACTGCACAGGATAGACAGAAGAACTACGCCGACAACCGAATGAGAGACCTTGAATTTCGAGTTGGCAACTTTGTTTTTGTCAAGATTTCACCAACCAAGGGTGTTATGAGATTCGGAAAAAGAGGCAAGCTTAGCCCGAGATATGTGGGTTCGTTCGAGATCATTACTAGAGTCGGTGAGGTGGCTTACCGTGTTGCCTTACCCGCTCATATGGCAGCGGTCCATAAAGTGTTTCACATCTCCATGCTTTGAAAATATATCCCGGATCCATCCCATGTCATTGAGCTTGATCCGGTAGAAATCCAGGAGGATCTCACACTAGTTGAGCAACCAGTGTAAATCTTGGATAGGCGAGATCAAGTCTTGTATAACAAGACCATTCCCTTAGTACTTGTGAGATGGCAGCACCACTCAGTAGAGGAAGCTACATGGGAACGAGAGGTCGAAGTGATAGAAAAATATCCTCAATTTTTTGTTTAGGACCTTGGCCTTCTTTTGTATTTTGCTATGGTTTCATGCATACATGTACCATTCAATTTCGAGGACAAAATTTTTATAAGAGGGGACGATGTAAAACCCTGGAAATTTTGTGTATGCCTTGGAATGCATGTCAAGACATGGGGCCTTGTAAATACCATCTTTCATGAAATGAGAAGTTTGAAACCTTTGGAAATTTCATGATTTTATTAAAAATTAACTAAATAAAATATTTAATAACGTACCATGGCCTTAGAAGGGTCCTAGTCATAGTTAGGAGATTTTAGAATAGGAGTGGAATAAGTCCAACTAGTGAGAATGGATGAAAAATGGACTTACTGTCAAAATTGCAGACAACCGATCGCTCGGTCCATGTTAGTGATCAATCGGTCTACAACCGATCGATCGGTAGCTATCGACTGGTTAACTAAATTGTATGGGGAAAAATTCTAGAGAGGGAGTTTTTGACTGATCACTCAGTCCAATATAGCAATCGATCGGTCCACAACCGATCGATCGGTATCTATCGACTGGTTAACTAATTTGTATGAGAAATTTTTCCAGAGAGGGCGTTTTTGACCGATCGCTCGGTCAAGAACACCAGTCGCTCAGTAGGCAACCGATCACTCGGTATTAACCACCGATCAATCGGTCTTTCGCGTTTTGCAGAAATTTTATTAAGGGTTTATTTGTCTTTTGGCCAACACCCCTTGGCTTTATAAGCCTTGCTCGAGCTCTTGGGTCCCCATACACCACACTTAGAGTATTTTGAGAGTAAGGGTGAAAGAACCTAAGGTTCCAAAAGGTCTCTTCCCATTTGAGAGAGAGAATCAAGGGTTCGAGGACCTTAGAATCATCCATTTTCTCCAATCCAACCTCAAGCTCGTGGGGGAGTCCTTCTCGAAGCCAGGGCAGCGTTTTCCTAAGGTATTCCTCAAAGGGTTTCTTTCCCACTCAAGCATCCTTCAAGCAAGGGTCCTCCTTTTTCAAGATTAGAGCTTCAATCAAGGGTTTCTATCCAAGATCAAGCCTTGAATCAAGGTTAGTACACCCTACTAACTTCTTTAGCAATAACCTAGGTTTTTCTATTGTGTATGAGGAATCTTCATGGTATATTTTCTTCCTTTTGAAATATATCATCTTCATAAAATATAAACAAGATAAAGAAAAGGGTATGGATGTGTGGATGGGATGGTGATTGAGGTGATTGGATGTCGTATGGAGTTTGTGTGATGTGTGAAATAGAAAATGGTAGAAAGGCATTCTACAAATAATGAACTTACCTTGATGATTTGATGGAAAAATGCACTAAAAAGAGTAAATGAAACTACTAAGGAATGTTGCACACCGGGTGTTTGATAAAATGCCTAAACTAGGAGTAAATTAATTAAATGAAGAAAATAGAAGTTGGCCCTACGCAATTGTTCTTATAAATGATGAATTGACCAAATGCCATGTAGATTACCCAAATTCTCACATGTTTACACTATGAATTGAAATGCGATGCACTATCCTTCATGTCATAGTTGTCATCATGGTTTTCACTATTGATACGCACACAAGCATGCATGCATGCATGAACCGGGTTTTCCAAGAGTAATTGTACATGATAAATCAAACAAGTAAACAAGCATACGTCAAGGAAGTTGGTAGCCCTATGATGTGCGGGTACTAGCCTCTGGCTCACAAGTAAATGAAACAAGTACATGTCAAGGAGGTTGGTAGCCCAAGTGAAAGGGTGCTAGCCTCTAGCTCACAAGTAAATGAAACATCAAGGAGATTGGTAGCCTAGGGATGTGCGGGTGCTAGCGTCTAGCTCACAAGTATACAAGGCAAGACAAGACACACATACATGATTTTCACAAGCAAGGCCGAGACATGAAAAAGGTTTCCAAATATGAGTTTACCGGAGTTTTCGCATTCATGCACGCATGTCAAGATATTTATATTGCTTCATGTTCAATACTATTTATCTTATGCTGCTAGTATTGCTTTAAATAGATATTTTCACTGTTGTTGTGCTTTTGTTATTGCTATGGTTAGCTAGTAACTTGTACTCGCTGAATATTCCATGCTCAGTCGTACGTTTATGTCAGCAGGTGCCGTGTATGTCCTCGACCCTGAGCCTTGGGTTGAGGAAGAGTACGTAGAGGAGAGGGAGCCACCTATCCCGTTGCAGTCTCAGGAGGATAGCGATTTGGACGTGTGGCCATACCTCGACTACTGTTGAGAGGAGAGTGTGAGAGAGCTCCTTTTTGTATTTTGATAGGTGGGCATGTCCACTTTTACTTCGATTATGCTTTGTACATAACTTGGAATACTAGGATAGGTTATGAGAAAAGAAAAAGTTCGTTCATGTTTCCGCACTCATGTTATAGTTCCCGCACTCTGATTATTATTGCATTATATCATGTTTAGCCTTCTTTATTACAGGATGGTTTGATAGGTATGTATAGTCACACCTAAAGTATCCCTTAACTCATAGGGGGTATTTTGGAGCGCGACACTAAGTATATATAATACTTATAGGCTATCGGTCCTAGATCCAACTCCTAAGAAAGCCTGTAGAAAAGCATCTTCCCCATCGAGAGTTAAGGAGTCGTAGAATCTGAAGACTGTGTGTTTCATCGTCATTGACAATGAGCGGTTTTCCTCTCTACTTTCAATGACCAACACAGTTATGTGATTCTTGATTATTGATTGGCTAGATCCTATAAAATATAACATCCCTAAATTGGAGATCACCTTTCCCGTGAACCAAAACAAACCTAGAACCCAAACTTCTTCTTATACCCGCCTACTCTTCAATTTTAAAGAGCTGCCTATTGCATGAGGTTATGAGGTGCAAGGTTCTTTGTTTGCTGAATGTGGCGGACCGGAGTTTATAATTATGGAGTTGGTTTAGAGCATTAGAAACATCCTATCTTGCATTCTTGGTGAGGACGAAGTGAAAATGTCTCTTGAGTGCAAGATAGGATGGTCTCGGGTAATGTAAGGTGAAGTTGCCACTTCAAATCAATTTGGAGAGCTTGAACTGGTGGCGACTTCACCTTACAGGTGGCAGCTCAAGTTGGAGAGCCTTCCACTTCAAATCAATTTCGAGAGCTTGAGCTACCACCAGTAATGTGAAGTTGCCAGGTAGGGCGAGTACGGAAACCTCTGATGAGGGACTGGCTACCTTGAAGTGGAAGGCTCCAGAGAGTGGATGTTTGAAATAAGCTACAAAGTTAATACCACCTACAAAGCTCATTATGTTAGAGTCAAGCCAACAATTAGTAGTAAAGCTAACAATTACAGTCCTAAACCATTAGGAACATCTCAAACTATTACACATCAGATTAATAATCACAAAGATAAAACCACAGCGGTTGTTCCCAAGAAAGTGCGGAGATCACAACTCCACTTACCCTCAATTGGTCACTTAAATTAACAAAAAAATCCTACAATTAATAACACACTAAAACTTAAAACCGAAAATTGCAGAGACAACGGAAAATTACCCACCAAGAGTAAGATTTTTCTATCACCCAAACCCCAATACCTTCCAAAACTTGTGTTTCTTCCTTGTGATATAGAAGTAAAACATGAATGCTGGAAATTCAATTTAAAACCAAAACTGTAATCCTAAAACTTAGTTTTAGATAAAGTTTAGGGTTCTAATCCCTTGATGATTTATTCTTCTCTATGAGAGGTATATTTATAAGAATACAAGAGTGTAGGGCAAGCCACCTTTACAGGAAACTAATTACAATGAGGAAACTACTAATTGCAGAGTTACTAATTACGGAATTAGTATTTAGCTAATAATAGCCTATCTTAACACTCCCCATCAAGTTGGTGCATAGATGTCGCCCATGCCCAGCTTGTCGAGATGGCTATGAAACGCTTGACTTGACACCGCCTTAGTGAGTATATCTGCAAGCTGATCTTCTGATCGAACATGAAGAACTTCAATAAGCTTTGCTTCCAACTTCTCCTTAATAAAATGTCTATCCACCTCAACATGCTTAGTCCGATCATGTTGAACTGGATTGTGGGCAATATCGCATGCTGCCTTGTTATCACAGTATAACCTCATTGGATCGGTCAGCTCAATTCGTAAATCTTACATTAAATTTCTGATCCACAGTAATTCACATACTCCCTTAGCCATTCCCCTGTATTCAGCTACAGCACTAGATCTAGCTACTACTTCCTATTTTTTACTTCGCCAAGTAACTAGATTTCCTCCTACAAATGTGAAATACCCGGACGTAGAACGTCTATCATCTATTAACCCAACCCAATCAGCATCAGTGTAACCTTCAATATCCAAATTATCTCTTTTTGTAAACATAATTCCCTTTCTAGGAGATGACTTCAAGTAACGCAATACACGTACCACAACATTCATATGTTCTTCACTAAGGGAGTGCATGAACTAACTAACAACACTTAGCGCATAAGCCAAATCAGGTCTAGTATAAGCAAGATACATCAATCTTCCCACTAGTCTTTGGTAGCGTTCCTTGTTGGCAGAAACTTGATTTGGATGCCAACCCAGTTTAAGATTTTCTTCTATAGGAGTGTTGATCGGGCTACAAGCTGTCATATTAGTTTCTTTCAACAAATCTAAGGCATATTTTTTTTGAGATAGAAAAATACATTTCTTTGACCTTGAGACTTCAATTCCTAGGAAATGCTTCAATGGACCTAGATCCTTCATTTCGAACTCACGGGCAAGGTGATCCTGTAATGCTTTCTTATCTTCCGGATCATTCCCAGTCACTACCAAATCATCAACGTACACAAGAAGAGCTGTGATTTTTTCTTGATTATGCTTTAAGAAGAGAGTGTGATCCGAGTTACTTTGTCTGTATCCGAATACCTTCATAGTATTCATGAACCTTCCGAACCACGCTCTAGTGGATTGTTTCAAGCTATACAGGGACTTCCTCAGCCTACACACCTGTTTGACTTTTTCAGTCCGCATATTACATCCAAGAGGCAACTTCATATATACATCATCTTTGAGATCTCCATGCAGGAACACATTCTTCAAATCAAACTGATGTAATGGCCAGTCAAGATTCGTAGCCAAAGATAACAGAATACGAACTATGTTAATTTTGGCCACTGGTGCGAACGACTCTTCATAGTCAATTCTGTACGTTTGTGTGTACCCTTTACCAACAAGTCTGGCTTTGAATCTTTCGATAGTTTCATCGCCTTTATGTTTAATGGTGTAGAACCCCAAAATTTTTCGTACTTAATGAATAGAACTTTCGTAGCCAATTGAAATTAAATGTAGTCCAATTAATAAATAAGAGAGAAATTGAAAATTCTGAAATGTCAGAAATGTTCCTTTTCGAAGGACGAACCCAGCACAAGTTGAATCGTCAAAATCCGACGAACGAGTTAAAAGATATGGCCAAAACAATAAAATGGGTCAAAAATCTGTAGAGCACCGATCACTAAGGATCGATCAGTTCACAACCGATCGCTCGGTCCAAATTAGCGATCGATCAGTCCACAACCGATCGATCGGTATCTATTGACTGGTTAACTTTTTTGTATGGGAAAATTTTTCAGAGAGCATGTTTTTTACCGAGAGCTCGGTCAAGAACACCGATTGCTCGGTAGGCGACCGATCGCTCGGTATTTACTACCGATCGATCGGTAGATCGCGTTTTGCAGAAATTTCAGTAAGGGCTTTTTCATCTTTTGGGCATTAAACACTTGCCTTTTAAGGCTTGCCCGAGCCTTTAGAGTCTCATTCACCTCACTTGGAGTATTTGAGAGATAAGGGAGAGGAGAAAGGAGTTTCCAAACCTAGGGTTTGCATTTGAGAATGAATCAAGGGTTTGAAAACCCTAGATCATCACAAGCTCGGATCTCTTCAAGTTCACGGCTCAAACTCGTGAGGAGCACTTTCCCCAAGCTAGGGCAGCAACTCCACGCACTTGATGAAGGATTTTCCTCGCTTCTTCAAGGTCGGTATCTTTTGCTACCCTCCTAGTTCATATTCTCTCCTTTTCTTCCCTTCTTTCTTGTTTTCCCTAAAGGTATGAATATAAATGTGAGATGGATGTTTGTGTGGAGATGAAAGGACGATGGATGTTGAGTGTATGTATTGTGATGAATGAAATAGGAAGAGCATTGTACCAATAATAAACACACGTGTATGTTGTGAACACAAACCCGCCTAGAAAAGTATGATGTAGGCTTTAACGAATAATGTACACACCATGTGTTTGATGAAATGCCAAGGTGAAGAAAATGATTAAATGCTTATGAAATTGCTAGGGCTTATGATAGTATGATTTCTTGCTTTCCCTAAGTTGCTTGAATAATTATTTGCTCAAATTTTGATATGCTATGTATTGTTGAAATCCCCAATTGTCATGTTAAATTTCAAATAAAAGTATGCACACAATTTCACGAGCACGGCATGCATGACATGGTTTACCGATAATTTTCAAGAGGAAGGATATTAGAGGTGGGACATATCCTACGATATGTTTTACCTCGCTTTTGACCAGAGGACAAGAACAAACATTGCTTAGGAGGGAGTTTACACTTCCCTCCCTTTCATGAGGGGTCTCCCCTCACTCACAAGTACATATCATAGAAAGAAGGGTCTCCCTTCCCTCTCAAGTGCATATCATGAAAGAAGGGTCTCCATTTCCTTTCAAGTGCATATCATGAAAGAAGGGTCTCCCTTCCCTCCCAAGTGCATCTCACAAGCGTATCTCACAAGTTACATGAGCATGTTAAATTCCAAGCAAGCAAGCATGGCACGCTCGACAAGATAGAGCAAGATAGACATGACAAGTTTTTCAAGCACAAACATGGCATTTTGAGTCAAGTCAAGTGCACGACGATTTCAAGAGTTTTACCGACTTTTATGTGATACAAGCATGAATATATACTGTCTTACTTTCCTATTATTATATGAATTGCTTCCTACTTTATATACGGTTGTTGCTATGTTGTGACTGTTGGTTAGCATTAGGTACACGCTGAGTATTCCATGCTCAGCCGTACGTTTATGTCGGTAGGTACTGACAGAGCTGCTGCTCCATTTGACATCTGTGCTCCTAGCCCATGGGTGGAGGAGGAGTACGTTCAGGAGCCTGTGGATGAACCTCCGGTAGAGGGCTACTACTAGGTGGTAGATTCTGAGTGATCTGTGGGTGAGCTTGAGAGAGTATATTTATGTATTTTGGCGGGCCTGCCCACACTTTCTTTGGTGATTTCTTTTGTACACAACTTGGATCATTGTATATGTATATACTTAAAGGTTTGGTTAGTCTTCCACTGTGCTATGTTAAGTTAATGCTTCTATTATTTTGTCCTCTTTGTATATGCTCCATGTATTGCTGCAGGTTTGTTAGTCAAGCAAATCATGTATGTCATGATTAGTCGTCCAAGATTCACTCTAATTCCTAGGGTGGGTTTTGGGTCGCGAAAGAAGTGGTATCAGAGCTTAGGCTTTAGGTCTTTAGGGTTACTTAGAATCTAATACCATGGCTTGATAAGAGCATATGTCATGAAACAAATTAGGAAGGAAATAAGTCGGAAGCGAGTCATGTTCCAAGGGTAAGACTTAACTTTAGTCTTAGTCAAAATGGTTGCTTCAACGAAGTACGGGTCTTAGGAACGCTAGAACACCAAGGTATAATAATATAAATACACCGATGGTTGTGATGCGATATATATTAGTATTATACAACTAATACAAATTGAATTATTGTGAAATGGAACTGTGATAAATTGTGGTACCAAGTTTGACTTATGTGGTGCTATTGTTCTTAGGACGTTAGTCATGAGGCGGGGCACACGGGGTCGCGGAACACACACCTTAGCATCCTCTTCTTCACGGGATGAGGAGGAGCAGCTGGACCTCTCTCAGGTCTTAGGTTCTATTGCTGAGACACTCGTCATATTGGCAGCTCAGCAGGCTATACCATCGTCAGCGGCACCTACTCCACCGCCCGCAGCTCCAATACATTGTATAGCTGGAGTTGAGGCATTCCGAAGATTGAGGCCTCCATCATTCCATGGGAGTGTGGACCCTTTTGCTGCAGAGGCTTGGATCCTCCAATTAGAGAAGATATTTGTGGTTCTCTCTCCTACAGAGGAAGAGAAAGTGGCATGGTCAGTCTTCATGCTAGAGGGTAAGGCACACCATTAGTGGTTGTCCGCCTTGAGGACTAGAGAGTTGACTATGCAGGGTCAACCTTGGACTTGGTAGGAGTTCAAGGATACTTTTTACAAAAAGTATTTCCCAGTTGGAGCTCGAGAAAAGAAAGAAAAGGAGTTCATCAACTTAGAACAAGGTTCAATGATGGTGGCCGCTTATGAGGCCAAGTTCTCTGAGCTCTCTACATTTGTGCCTCACATGGTTGCCACTGAGGCAATGAAGGCGAGGAGGTTTAAGCAAGGGCTCAAGGATGTTGTTATGGAGAAAGTCTCGGCTTTTAGGCACGCTACTTATCTGGAAGTAGTGGACAAGGCCCTGTTAATCGAGGCCAATTCTGAGGCCGTGTCCAAGAAGAGAGATTTGGCAAGAGGCCAACCTAGCATTTCAGTACCTCCAGAGAGGCGGGCTCGGACCGGCCCTTATCAGTAAACATGGCCAGCACCACCTCAGTATGCGTGGCCATCACCACCGATGAGGCCATCTTATGCGCCTCCAGTTCCATGGTCGTACATGCCTTAGGCACTGTGACCTCAGGCTCTTCTGGCCCCACGGCCTATTGCACCTCAGGTGGCGAGGTATGCTCCACCTCCGGCCCCTCCAACCTACACATATGAGGCCTGCACTTCATGCAGACAAAGGTATCCGGCAGGAGATTATCGAAGAGCATCAGGTGGATGTTTTCATTGTGGTCACCAGGGCCACCTGATCAGGGATTGCCCTAGCCGGCATTTACCAGGCCAGTCTCAGGGGATTAGGCCCCCAGCACGCCCAGCAGGATCATACCAAGCGTCATCTCATACTACCTGATCTATACCTCCGTCTCGCTAGGCGAACCAGGGGCGAGTTTTTGCCTTGACAGAGGGTGATGCACTTGCATCTGATGATGTGGTGCAAGGTACGCTTTTAGAGCTATTCTTTACCCGTGATTTCATGTTATGCCTTATTTCTTGTGTACGTATGTGGCGTGCTATAAATATCTATCTACCTATACATATGATGTTGATGCATGGATTGACTTAGCTAGTTAAAATTTCAGGAACCTTACTAGTCAATGAGTGTTTGGCTCGGGTGTTGATCTATACCGGATCTACTCACTCATTCGCCTCGTCGAGTTTCTCTCAAGGCTTTTCTATGGAACCTAGTCAGTTAGAACCGGAGTTATTCATTTCTACTCCTCTCGGCAAAACAGTGGTAGCCGATAGCATTTTTAAAGGCAGTATAGTCCAAGTGGGAAGCCATGAATTGGCAGCCGACCTCGTTATGCTTGGATTCCATGACTTTGACATTATATTGGGGATGGATTGGCTAGCAGCTCATCATGGGCATGTAGCTTGCTTCGAGAAGATAGTACTCTTCAAGCCAGTGGAAGAGAAGCCATTTCATTTTCGAGGGTTGAGAAGTAGAGATATTGCCTATTTTGCGGCATTGAGCTTAGCGAACCCCGAGGCAAGGGACTCTTCAACTATTCCAATCGTGAGTGAATTCCTGGATGTGTTTCCAGAGGAGTTGCCAGGGTTGCCTCCAGACAGGGAGATTGAGTTTGTGATCGAGCTTGCACCAGGCACAGCTCCTTTCTTCCGGGCTCCATATAGAATGGCCCCGATTGAACTTCAGGAGTTGAAGACACAATTTGAGGAGATGCAAGGCCTTGGTTTTATTCGACCAAGTGTCTCACCATGGGGTGCCCTGGTGTTATTTGTTAAGAAGAAGGATGGTTCGATGTGGATGTGCGTCGATTACCGGTAGTTGAACAAGGTCACTATAAAGAATAAGTATCCATTACCTAGGATTGATGACCTGTTCGATCAGTTAAAGGGAGTGAGATTTTTCTCGAAGATTGATCTTCGGTCGGGTTACCACCAATTGAAGATTAAAGCAGAAGATGTTCCCAAAACTACTTTTCGGACTCGATACAGACACTACAAGTTCTTGGTGATGCCTTTTGGTCTCACGAATGTGCCGGTAGCCTTTATGGATTTAATGAACAGAGTGTTCCGGCCATATCTTGATCGATGCGTAATCGTGCTTGTCGATGACATCCTAATATATTCCCAGACACGGGAAGATCATGAGCGAGACCTTTGCCTTGCTTTGGAAATGCTGAGAGAGCACAAGCTGTACGCCAAACTTAGCAAGTGTGAGTTTTGGTTGGAAGAGGTGGCATTCCTAGGCCATATTGTATCCATGGAAGGCATTTCGGTAGATCCAAAGAAGATAGAGGCAGTCATGAGTTGAGCAAGGCCCATGAGTGTTACAGAGATACACAGTTTCCTTGGGTTGGCAGACTACTACAAGAGATTTGTGGAGGGTTTCTCTAGCCTTGCCGCGCCGCTCACTTACCGGACAAGGAAAAATACGAAGTTCGTATGGAGCGATAAGTGCGAGATCAGTTTCACGGAACTGAAGAAAAGGCTTACCACAGCCCCCATCCTTTCTGTGCCATCCGGATGTGGTGGTTATGAGGTGTACGGTAATGCCTCTCACGTTGGACTTGGGTGTGTCCTTATGCAGTACAAGAAAGTTATTGCCTATGCATCGAGGTAATTGAAGGAATATGAAAAAAATTACCCCACGCACGACTTGGAGCTTACTGCAGTCGTGTTTGCACTCAAGATTTGACGACATTACCTTTATGGGGTAGAATTCTATGTGTTCACGGATCACAAGAGCCTCAAGTATCTCTTTGCCAAAAATGAGCTAAATTTACGACAACGGCATTGAATGGAATTTTTGAAAGACTATGAATGCACCATCCAATACCACCCGGGTAAAGCAAATGTGGTGGTGGACGCTTTGAGTATGAAACCTCCGGGGTTGTTGGCCCATATGTTAGTGCAGGAATGGAAACTATTGGAAGATTTGGCTAATCTAGACATCAGTGTGAATGATTCCGTCTGTAGCCCTGTGTTTGCAAATGTCACGGTTCAGCCGTACATTATAGATTTGATCCAAGAGTATCAAGCCACAGATGCTGACTTGTTGGCTGTAGAGCCCCAGACTTTTTCATGCTTAATACATGACACTTTCGTTGTCATCTTGCCTTTTTAAGAGGTATGATTAATAAATGAGGAAGAATTTGGAAATTTTGAAATCCCAGAATTGTTCCTCTTCGAAGTACGAACACAACGCAAGTTGAATCGTCAAAATCGGACGAACGAGTCAAAAGATATGGCCAAAACAGTCTGTACCTGTAGGAAAACGTATACTGTGTGCATCCGTTGTACAGCTCACCACGGGTACGTTGTACAACTCACCACGGGCACGTTGTACAACTCACCACGGGCACGCTGTACATGAGACGACGTGACAACGGGTTCGTCACCCTTGACAAGCACCACGAGTTTGCACTATTCATGGCACCACGAGTTGCACTATTCACGCCACCACGAGTTTGCACTATTCACGCCACCACGAGTTTGCACTATTCATGGCACCACGAGTTGGCACTATTCACGCCACCACGAGTTGGCACTATTCACGCCACCACGAGTTTGCACTATTCATGGCACCACGAGTTGCACTATTCACGGACCACGAGTGGCACTATTCACAAGCACCACGAGTGGCACTATTCACGGACCACGAGTGGCACTATTCACAAGCACCACGAGTTTGCACTATTCATGGCACCACGAGTTGCACTATTCATGCCACCACGAGTTTGCACTATTCACGCCACCACGAATTGGCACTATTCACGCCACCACGAGTTGGCACTATTCACGCCACCACAAGTTTGCACTATTCATGGCACCACGAGTTGCACTATTCACGGACCACGAGTGGCACTATTCACAAGCACCACGAGTGGCACTATTCACGGACCACGAGTGGCACTATTCACAAGCATCACGAGTGGCACTATTCACAAGCACCACGAGTGGCACTATTCACGGACCACGAGTGGCACTATTCACAAGCACCACAAGTGGCACTATTCACCGACCACGAGTTGACACTATTCACAGCACCACGAGTTGGCACTATTCACAGCACTATTCACAGAAATCCCAATAAGGGTATTTCGGTCTTTTGGTCAGTTCACTCTTACCTTAAGAGTTTAATCTGAGCCTTTAGGGCATCATTCGACACTTAGAGAGTTTGAGAGAATAGAAGAAAGAGGAGAAGGCGATTCCAACCTAGGGTTTCCATTTGGGCGAGAAATCAAAGGGTTTGAAACCCTAGATCAACCTCCAGCCCGTTTTTCTTCAAGATCAAGGCACAAACTCGTGAGGAGCATCTCCTCAAACTAGGGCAGCAGCTACACAGTCGTTTTGGAAAGGGGTTTCTTCCTCATTTCTTCAAGTCGGTACTTTTTACTACCCTCCTAGTTATAGTTCCTCTTTCCCCTTCTTTCCTCTTCATTTTCTTTCATTTACACATGTGCTATGAGATGGATGAATGGTAAATAGTAAATGGTAAATGGTGAATGGTGAATGGTGAATGGAGATGGGATGGGCGATTGGATGCCAATGGTTGTGTGTGATGAACAAATGGGGAAGGGCATTGTTCCAATAATGAACGTACATGTATGATTTGAGTAAAACCCATCTAGAAAAGCATGTTGTAGGATAAATCCATAATGAACATACCATGTTTGATGAAATGCCAAGGTGAACACAGTGAGCTGAAAATCTGGAAATGCATGCCTAATAAATTATGAATATTGCTAGGGACTATGATAGTGTGTTTCTTGCTTTCCCATAATACTATGAATATTACATTACTCAATCTTTGATGCTATATGTGTTGTGAAATTACCCAAATGTCATCTTTAAATTTGAATGCAAGTATGTACACGGTTCCCACGAGCACGGCATGCATGGCATGATTTATCGAGGTTTTCAAGAACATGGTTAGAGGTGGGACATATCCTACAATATGTTTTACCTCGCTTTTCACAAGAAGACAAGAACCAACATTCCACGAGGGGTCTCCCCTCACTCACAAGTGCATATCATGAAGAAGGGTCTCCCTTCCCTCGCAAGTGCATTGCATAAAGAAGGGTCTCCCTTCCCTCTCAAGGCATCTCACAAGTGCATCTCACAAGTGCATCTCACAAGTTACATGATCACAAGCAAGCATGCATGACATGACATGACATACAAGAATCAAGCAAGATAGACAAGACAAGCTTTCACGTACGAAAAGATATTACAAGTCAAGTCAGGTGCACGATGTTTTCAAGAGGATTTATCGGTTTTCTACAAGTTTCAAGCATGATTATAAACTGCTTTACTTCCTTGTATGATATAAATTGTTTCCGTGTGACAAATATGAATTTCTCCTGATTATGTATTGCCATGTTTATGCTATAATTGTTGGTTAGTATTCAGTACCCGCTGAGTATTCCATGCTCAGCCGTACTTCTTATGTCGGCAGGTTCTGAGGGAGCTGCTACTCCATTTGATGTTTGTGCTCCTGGTCCATGGGTGGAGGAGGAGTATGTCGAGGAGCCTTTGGAGGAACCTCCAGTAGAGGGTTACCAATAGGTGGTTGTAGATTCTGAGTAGATTAGCTGTGGGTGAGACGAGAGTCAGATTTATGTATTTTGGCGGGCATGTCCGCACTTTCTTTTGGATTCTTTTTGTATAAACTTGGATTGATTATGTATATACATAGAGGTTTGGTAGACTTCCGCTGTGCTATGTTAGAGTATGTTTCCGCTGTTTATATCCTCTATTGTATATGCTCTGTGGGTTTTGCAGGTTAGTTGTCAAGCAAGTCATGATTAGTCGTCCAAAGTTCACTCTAACTCCTAGGGTGGGTTTTGGGGCGCGACATTGGCTTTCCGGGATAAGGAAGTTGCCAAGGATAGTGAGGACTTCTCTCTCACTAGCCGGGGTGTTATTACATTCAAGAGAAGATTTTGTGCCCCAGACAATGCAGATCTTCGAAGAGAGATTATGGATGAAGCCCACCGTTCGAAGTACGCAGTGCATCCTGGGGGTACAAAGATGTACCGGAACCTCAAAAATCACTTTTGGTGGTGGAATATGAAGAGGGATGCTGTGGAGTATGTGGCACGGTGTTTGGTGTGCCAACAGGTGAAGGCAGAGCACTTAAGACTGGCGGGTCTATTGCAATCTCTCCCTATTCCCAAGTGAAAATGGGAGCACATCTCCATGGACTTCATTGTTGGCTTGCCAAAAAGGGCAAGGAACTCAGATGCGATATGGGTTGTGGTGGATCGTTTAACAAAATTCGCACACTTCTTGCCTTACCGAACTACCTTCAACTCTAGTCAGTTGACCGCACTATATATCAATGAAGTGGTTAGGTTACACGGGGTGCCAGTCAGTATTGTGTCAGATCGGGATCCAAGATTCACTTCAAGATTCTGGAAAAGTTTTCAGGAAGCTATGCTCTCTCGACTTGATTTCAGCACCGCCTTTCATCCTCAAACGGATGGGCAGACCGAAAGGGTGAACCAAATCATTGAAGACATGCTTCGGGCATGTATGTTGGATTTCATGGGCAGTTGGGAAGAGCACTTTTCTTTGGTTGAATTCACCTATAATAATAGCTACCAGGCGAGCATCCAAATGGCACCATTTGAGGTCTTGTATGGGCGAAGCTGCAGGTCTCCTCTCTACTGCGATGAGGTAGGAGAGAGAAAGGTGTTGGGTCCGGAGTTGATCGAGCAAACTGTAAACAAGGTCAAGATCATCCGGGATCGGTTGAAAGCCGCTCAAGATCGTCAAAAGAGTTATGCGGACACGTGCCGTAGGGACTTGGAATTCCAGGTTGGGGAGCATGTCTTTGTGAAGGTATCTCCTAGCAAAGGAGTTATGAGATTTGGCAAGCAAGGCAAGCTTAGTCCTCGATATGTTGGCCCGTTCAAGATCATCACGCGAGTTAGGGAAGTTGCTTACAGGGTAGCTCTTCTACCTCACATGGCTGTGGTTCACAACGTTTTCCATGTGTCTATGCTTCGGAAGTACATTGCGGATGTCGCGCCCCAAAATACCCCCTAGGAGTTAAGGGATACTTTAGAGGTGACTACGTGTACCTGTCAAACCATCCTGTAATGCAAGAGGCTAAACATAATATAATACAATGATAATCAGAGCGCGGAAACTAAACATAAGTGCAGAAGCATAAGCCAACTTTTTCTTTTCTTCTATAACTCCAAATAGTATTCCAAGTTAACATATACCAATTACAATCAAAGTAAAGGTGGACATGCCCACCTATCAAAATACAAAAAGAAACTCTCTAACCCTCTCCTCTCAACAGTAGTCGAGGTATGGCCACACATCCAAGTCCCCATCCTCCTGAGACTGCCATGGGATAGGTGGCTCCCTCTCCTCTACATACTCCTCCTCGACCCAAGGCTCGGGGTCGAGGACATCCACAGTACCTGCCGACATAAAAGTACGGCTGAGCATGGAATACTCAGCGAGTACAAACTACTAGCTAACCATAACAATAGCGAAAGCATAACAACAGTGAGCAATACAAGATATTAATTTAAAGCAATAGTGAAAGCATAAGATACATAGCCATATCTTGACATGCGTGTATGAATGCAAAAACCTCGGTAAAACTCATGTCTTGGAAACCTTTTTCGTGTCTCGGTCAAATCATGTATGTGTGTCGTGTCTTGTCTTGTATTTCATGTCTTGATTTGTTCTTGACTTGTATACTTGTGAGCCAGAGGCTAGCACCCTTCCTTGGGCTACCAACCTCCTTGTCATGTTCTTGTTCCATTTCTTTTGTGAGCCAGAGGCTAGAACCCTTCCTTGGGCTACCAACCTCCTTGTCATGTTCTTGTTCCATTTCTCTTGTGAGCTAGAGGCTAGCACCCTTCCTTGGGCTACCAACCTCCTTGCCATGTTCTTGTTCCATTTCTCTTGTGAGCCAGAGGCTAGAACCCTTCCTTGGGCTACCAACCTCCTTGGCTAGCACCCTTCCTTGGGCTACCAACCTCCTTGTCATGTTCTTGTTCCATTTCTCTTGTGAGCCAGAGGCTAACACCCTTCCTTGGGCTACCAACCTCCTTGTCATGTTCTTGTTTCATTTCACTTGTGAGCCAGAGGCTAGTAGAACCCTTCACCTGGGCTACCAACCTCCTTGTCATGTTCCATTTTCTTGTTTGCTTTATTATGCACAATTACTCTTGGAAAACCCAATTCATGCATGCATGCGTGCTTGTGTGCTTGTCAATAGTGGTAATCATGATGACATACTTGGATGGGCGGATCACATGAATATGGCATTTCAATCCCTAACATAGTGGTATGAAAATTTAGGCAACATATAACACATTTGAGCAATTTATCATTCCTAAGAAAATTTACACAATTTCTATTTCCATTTTCTTCATTAAGTCCATTTATCCTTTGTTTAGTCATTTTATCAAACACACGGTGGGCCACATTTCTTAGTCCTTCCATTTCCCTTATTTAGTGCGTATTTTTCATCAAGACATCAAGGTACATTCGTTATTTGTAAAGTGCCCATCTTCCATTTTCCATTTCACACATCACACAACATCCATACGGCATCCAATCGCCTCAATCGACATCCCATCCACACATCCATACCTTTTTCTTATCTTGTTTATATTTAGTGGAGATGATACATTTTATAAGGAAGAAAACATACTACCAAGAGTCACATTTCACAATAGAAAATCTAGACTATTGCTAAGGGAAGTTAGTAGGGTGTACTAACCTTAGATCAAGGCTTGATGTTGAAGAAACCTTGAAATAAAAGCTCTAGTTGGAAGGAGGAAGCCTTTGCTTGAAGGGGACTTGAGTTGGGGAAGAAACCCTTTTCAAAAACGCCGTAGGATCGCTGCCCTAGCTTGGAGAATGAGTCCCCACACGAGCTTGAGCCTTGAACTTGAAGCAACTCGAGTTGGGGTGAGCTAGGGTTCTTAAACCCCTTTGATTCCTTCTCCAATGGAAAACCCTAGTTGCAAATCCCCTTCTCCTTTCTCTCTATCTCTCAAAATCCCTTAAGTGCTGTGAATGAAGCCCTAAAGGCTCGAGCAAGCCTTAAGGAGAAAGGGTTTAACCCCCAAAAGATGAAAAAGCCCTTAATGAAAATTCTGAAAAACACGAAGACCGAGCGATCGGTGGTTATGACCGATCGATCGGTTGCCTACCGATCGATCGGTGTTATTGACCGATCGACCGGTCAAAAACTCACTCTCTGGAAAATTTCCCCATACAAAATTTATGACCGTGCGATAGCTACCGATCGATCGGTTATGGACCGATCGATCGCTGACTGGACCGAGCGATCGGTGCTCTGTATGTCTGGACTGTTTTGACCATATCTTTTGACTCACTCGTCGGATTTCGACGATTCAACTTGTGTTGGGTTCGTATTTCGAAAATGCACATTTCTAACTTTTCGGAATTTCCGATTTCTCTCTTATTTATTAATTAGACTATGAGGAAGGCCAATTAGCTACGAAAACGGTATTCATTAAGTATAGAAAAATCCGGGGTGCTACAGCGGACCCTTCGCATGTCCTAGAATTGGAACCGTTGGAAATCCGAGAAGATCTCACATTGGTTGAAAAGCCGGTTCATATCTTAGATCGGAGAGATCAAGTCCTTCCCAAAAAGTCTATCCCATTGGTTCTCGTGCAATGACAACATCATGCTCGAGAAGAGGCTACGTGGGAGCGAGAGGCCAAAGTCAAAGCAAAGTACCCCGAGTTGTTCGAATAGACTTTTGTGTATACCATGAAATTTTGTTTGGTTTTGTAATGCAAGTGTCGTCTAAATTTCGAGAACGAAATTTTTGTAAGGGGGGCAGGATGTAGAACCCCAGACTTTTTCATACTTAATGAATAGCACTTTCGTAGCCAATTGGCCTTCAACGTAGTCCAATTAATAAATAAGGGAGAAATTGAAAATTCTGAAACATCAGAAATATTTCTTTTTGAAGGACGAACCCAGTGCAAATTGAATTGTCAAAATCCGACGAACGAGTCAAAAGATATGGCCAAAACAGTAAAATTGGTCAAAAATCTGCAGAGCCCTGATCACTAGGGATCGATCGGTTCACAACCGACCGCTCGACCCAAATTAGCGATCGATCGGTTCACAACCGATCGATCGATATCTATCGACTGGTTAACTTTTTTGTATGGAGAAATTTTCCAGAGAGCATGTTTTCGACCGAGAGCTCGGTCAAGAACACCGATCACTCAGTAGGCGACCGATCGCTCGGTATTTACCACCGATCGATCGGTATATCGCGTTTTGCAAAAATTTCAGTAAGGGCTTTTTCATCTTTTGGGCATTAAACACTTGCCTCTGAAGGCTTACCCGAGCCTTTAGAGTCTCATTCACCTCACTTGGAGTATTTGAGAGATAAGAGAGAGGAGAAAGGGGTTTCCAAACCTAGGGTTTGCATTTGAGAAAGAATCAAGGGTTTGAAGACCCTAGATCATCACAAGCTCAAATCTCTTCAAGTTCACGGCTCAAACTCGTGAGGAGCACTTTTCCCAAGCTAGGGCAGCAACTCCACGCACTTGTTGGAGGATTTTCGTCGCTTCTTCAAGGTCGGTACCATTTGCTACCCTCCTAGTTCATATTCCCTCCTTTTCTTCCCTTCTTTCTTGTTTTCCCTAATGCTATGTTTGGTTGCCGAGAAAATTGATGAAAACATGGAAAAGAAAAGAAAATTTTGGATTTTTATTACAATTTTGAGTTGTGTTTCGTCTAATTTTCTTTTCTTTTCCATGTTTTTACTTATTTTCTCAACAACCAAACATAGGGTAAAGGTATGAATATAAATGTGAGCTGGATGTTTGTGTGGAGATGAAAGGGCGATGGATGCCGAGTGTATGTATTGTGATGAATGAAATGGGAAGGGCATTGTACCAATAATAAACACACGTGTATGTTGTGAACACAAACCCGCCTAGAAAAGTATGATGTAGGCTTTAATGAATAATGTACGCACCATGTGTTTGATGAAATGCCAAGGTGAAGAAAACAATTAAATGCTTATGAAATTGCTAGGGCTTATAATAGTGTGATTTCTTGCTTTCCCTAAGTTGCATGAATAATTATTTGCTCAAATTTTGATATGCTATGTATTGTTAAAATCCCCAATTGTCATATTAAATTTCAAATGAAAGTATGCACACGATTCCACGAGCACGGCATGCATGACATGGTTTACCGATGATTTTTCAAGAGGAAGGATGTTGGAGGTGGAACATATCCTACGATATGTGTTACCTCGCTTTTGACAAGAGGACAAGAACAAGCATTGCATAGGAGGGAGTTTACACTTCCCTCCCTTTCATGAGGGGTCTCCCCTCACTCACAAGTACATATCATAGAAAGAAGGGTCTCCCTTCCCTCTCAAGTGCATATCATAAAAGAAGGGTCTCGCTTCCCTCTCAAGTTCATATCATGAAAGAAGGGTCTCCCTTCCCTCCCAAGTTCATCTCACAAGTGTATCTCACAAGTTACATGAGCATGTTAAATTCCAAGCAAGCACACATGACACGCATGACATGGCACGCTCGATAAGATCAAGCAAGATAGACATGACAAGTTTTTCAAGCACGAACATGGTATTTTGAGTCAAGTCAAGTGTACAACGATTTCAAGAGTTTTACCGAATTTTATGTGATACAAGCCTGAATATAAACTGTCTTACTTTCCTAGTATTATATGGATTGCTTCCTGCTTTATATACCGTTGTTGCTATGCTGTGACTGTTGGTTAGCATTAGGTACACGCTGAGTATTCCATGCTCAGCCGTACGTTTATGTCGGCAGGTACTGAGGGAGCTGCTACTCCATTTGACATCTGTGCGCTTAGCTCATGGTTGGAAGAGGAGTACGTTCAGGAGCCTGTGGAGGAACCTCCGGTAGAGGGCTACTACTAGGTGGTAGATTCTGAGTGATCCGTGGGTGAGCTTGAGAGAGTATATTCATGTATTTTGGCGGGCTTGTCCGCACTTTGTTTGGTGATTTCTTTTGTACACAACTTGGATCATTCTATATATATATACTTAGAGGTTTGGTTAGTCTTCTGTTGTGCTATGTTAAGTTAATGCTTCCATTATTTTGTCCTCTTTGTATATGCTCCATGTATTGTTGCAGGTTTGTTAGTCAAGCAAATCATGTACGTCATGATTAGTCGTCCAAGATTCACTCTAACTCATAGGGTGGGTTTTGGGTTGCGACAAATGGTGTATACCCACCTGCATC
The DNA here is from genome assembly GCA_015143295.1 of Tetracentron sinense. Classification (NCBI taxonomy): domain Eukaryota; kingdom Viridiplantae; phylum Streptophyta; class Magnoliopsida; order Trochodendrales; family Trochodendraceae; genus Tetracentron; species Tetracentron sinense. The sequence continues at coordinate 18,204,606 of CM026554.1, forward strand.
CAACGGGGTTTCTTTCCTTCAGGTAACTCAACAATTTTCCATGTTGAGTTCTTTTCGAGAGCCTTCATTTCTTCATTCATTGCTTCCTTCCACCTGGGATCACTCAAAGCATCCTGCACACTACTAGGAATAGATACAGCAGATAATTGATTCACAAATGATTCACCTTCCTTTGACAATCTATGGTAAGATACAAAATTACTCAAGGGATACTTAGCTTTGGAACTAAGAACAGGTTCATAGGTTACTCTAGGTATTCCTCTAATGACTCGATCAGGTAGCAATTTTATGTGGGGTTTAGGAGTGCATTCAGTTTCGACTTCAGAGGGAAATTGGTTAAGTGGTACAACTTGGCAGAGGATCTTTGGCACTTGTGGAATAGCTTCAGAAACCGATTGATCTGTCGCTCCTGGCCGATTGCTCGGTTCAGCGCGAAAATCTAGATTTTGCTTGAACAATTCAGAATGGACTTCGTCTTTCACCACTAAGAGAATTCAAGGTGTCTAGTGGTGATTCAGAGTCTGCACTTCTTCATTGCTCACTTTATTGCTATTCTCCCCCTGAAGTGGAGACTCGGGGCTAGAGTAATACATTTCATCCTCATGAAAGGTGACGTCCTGAGTGACATATATCTTTCAAGAAAGGGGGTGATAACATCGATAGCCTTTCTGATACAAGGTATAGCCAACAAATATACACCGGAGAGCTCAAGGTTCCAATTTACTACGCAAGGGCTTGTGAAGATGTACGAATGCTACACACCTAAACACTTTAGGAGGCAAATTCGGCACTGTAGGGGCACTTATAGCTTTATGTAAAGTGTCCAGGGGGTCTGAAATTGTATAGAACTGGAAGGTACTCGGTTGATGAGGTAGGCCGCAGTGGTGATAGCTTCACCCCAATAACTGATGGGCATGTGAGCCCCGAACAAGGAAGCACGAACAACTTCGAGAAGATGACAATTCTTGCGCTCTGCAACCCCATTTTGTTTAGGGGTGTAGGGGCAATTTGTCTGATGAGCAATACCATGCAGCTGCAGATACTGTTTCAAGTCTTGATTAACGAATTCTCCACCATTATCAGTTCGAACAACCCATATATGAGATTGATACTGAGTGACTATTGCCTTGTGAAATTTCTGCAAGAGAGAATTGACTTCACTTTTTGATTTCAGTAAACAGATCCAAGTCATGCGAGTACAATCATCAATGAATGAAACAAATAAACGTGCACCACTCAGAGAAGGAATAGTTGCTGAACCCCAGACATCAGAATGAATAACTATAAATGGTACTGGACTTTTCTTCATACTAATTAGGTAGGAAACACGATGACTTTTAGCTAACTCACAAATATCACACTTGAAATTAGAAACATTCGATTGAACAAATAACTTCGGAAATAATTTTCTTAAATATCCAAAAGAAGCATGGCCTAAACGCCGATACCACAACCAAATTTTGAAATTTTGTAGATGCGTCGATCTATCAACTGAGAATGCTTGAGCCAACTGATTCAAACTTGTCGGCGTCAGATCAAGGTGATAGAGCTTTCCCTTTCTAGAACTATAACCAATTGTCCTCTAAGTCCGGGTGTCTTTAAAAATATAATAGTTAGACCAAAAAACCACAATACAATACAGAGTGCAGGTTATTTAAGCAACAGACAACAAGTTATAGTTGAAGGAAGGAACAACCAAAACAAAGTCCAAATTCAAATTCTTATTCAGTGTAATCGAACCTTCTCCAATCACAGGAGAAGGAGTACCATTAGCTATGGACACTATAGGTTGTTTGGACGAATTCATAGACCGAATATGATCAATATCGAAGGTCATGTGATCTGTAACACCAGAATCAATAATTCATGTACTATTCCTATTAGATGCAGAAACATTAAGAGTCTTACCAGACTAACCTGAAGTAGCAATCAAACTAGATGATTCAGCAACATCATCAGAGGTACAAGGATTCGGCTTTGAATTTCATTTGCTCAGTGCTTTGGCAGGATCCCACCATTCTGGATATCCAATTAACTCAAAGCAACGTGACTTGCTATGTCTATTTTCACCACAATGAGTACATAGGCGAGCCAACATGGCTAGTGGTTCAATGGAGTAGCAAATAGGTGATGGTTCAAGTATGGGGCAGTGGTGTTAAAGGTAGATTAAAGGTGTATAGGGCAATGATATAAGAAATAAATGGATTAAAGTGGTATTAAAAAAAATAAAAATAAAATGGATTAAAAGAGGATTTATGAAAAACTAGGATTCGGTGGTCATGTGATGGTATCTGGGTTTAATGGTTGGATTGGATTTAATGGATGGATTTAATATGTATGACTGGTGGTGGTGGTATGGATTCGTGCTTTGGTATGGTAAGGATTTGGGAAGGTGGTGATAGTGGAGGTATGATCTGGTGGTAATATGGGAATGGTGGAGGTATGATCTGGTGGCAATATGGTAATGGTATGGTAAAGGTAATGGGTTCGGTGGATTCAAAAGGGATGGACAGTCGGCTACAGCAGTGTTGTCAGAACCGGACCGGACCGGCCAGTCGAACCAGTGGAACCGAGAACCGGTTCCCAAAACCCTCAAAACTGGCCATAATTCAAAACCGGTCAATTTAGTGAAAACCGTGGGAACCGGCCAGTTGAACCGGGAACCTGTGGTCAGAACCGGTCATATATGGGTAAAAATGGATTTTTTTTTTTAAATGACACGGTTGAACCGGACCAGTCGAATCAGTCGAACCGGTGGAACCGGGAACCGGCCACTCCACCGGTTCGATGACCGGTCCGGTTCTGATAACATTGGGCTACAGTAACAAACAAGTGATGTTACTTGTTCTCACCACATTCCGTCTTTAGAAAATTGGATTCAGAATGGGATGGACTGTTTGAAACGGTAACAAACCTTGTGATGGGATGTGAGACAAACAGGTATGGATGTACCTTGGATGAGATGGACAACAACAATGGTCTGGGCGGCAGTGGTTCAGTGGTGCTTTGGGTGGCAACAATGGTGCCGTGATGGTCCTATGGGCAGCGAGAACAATATGGCTATTCCAAGATAAAGTGTTGGGTTCTAATCCCTTGATTTATTCTTCTCTATGAGAGGTATATTTATAAGAATACTGTAGGGCAAGCCACCTTTATAGGAAACTAATTACAATTAAGAAACTACTGATTGCAGAGTTACTAATTACGGAATTAGTATTTAGCTAATAATAGCCTGTCTTAACAGTTTTCTATCATTAGATCCATCATAACACAAGAATCTGCATTTGCTGATCAGGCTTATCGGAGATCCCCACAAAAGGCTCTAGGCATAGGATCGTGATAGGAGTAAGAGTGAGACTGTCGACCCGATTGGCACAAGTGACAAATAGGGTCATTGCATGCATATCGCTTCTATTCTAGTGGCACATTGAGGGATGGAGCGTTCACAGCAAACCAAGAGGTCAATTTCATGAGACCAATTGTGTGAATTTCGCGGCATGTCCGACCAATGAAGAAGAAGAAAGGGATATGCTATAGAAGAATCCATAGAGGAGCAAGGAGAGAAAATGTTGAATGCGTTGACTGAAATTATTGTTATTGGGAGGCGAATATATAGAAGGAGAATATATAGAATAGAAAGAAGGGATGTCATGGATGGGAAGACATGAATAATTAGTGCAAACTTTTGGGTTTTGTAGGGGAGTGAATGGGAAGAGATAAGGTTTTTGTTGGGGGAGTTGAATGGGGAGAGAGAGAGAGAGAGAGGAGGTGTTAGGAATAGGAGAGGAGAACTGGATATGGACAGGCACACAGAGAAGGGTGGGAGATGGAGAGGAGAAAGATGGGAGATGTATGGATGTGGGAAGGTTAGATAGACGTATAGAGAGACATGAAATGGAAATTCTAAAGTCCTACACTTTCTTCTCGCCTTAAATTTTAAGGAAGTGGGAATGTTAGAGATGTATAGAGATACATGAAATGAAAACTCGAGAGTCCTACACGTTCTTCTCACCTTAAATTTAATTACTTATATTAATTAATTCTATGTTGAAAGAGGGCAAAGGATAGGGGAGAGAGAGAGTTAATGGGAAGATTAAGATTTTATTTAAGGTGAGTGGGTCCACATGTCAATAATTTAAAGGAAGAAAGAGAATTAGTTCAAATGACACACATGGAGTAAAGCTATTGGTTGGAGGGTGATCCACATGGCACCAATTTGAAGGAAATGGAGAGCAATGGAGTGTGTCACGTGGACACCAATTGCTTAGTAGTACAGATTTGGAAAATGACACTTTTTTAAACAAAAGGATGTTAGACATGATGCCCAGAAAAGTCATTTAGATTGTTAGACTCTTATTAATTTGATTAATAAAGACTTCTTAATCTATTGTGTATTCATTATGGGTAATTGATCATGATCATGAGATGATTTATATGATATGAGATATCGACAAAGGTTCATAGGATATATTGTAGGAAGTTATGTGATTGGATTATCGTAGGCAGATATAACTTTTCGATTCCTTATACCTTATATAGTCATAGCTGTGGGTGAAGCTGGACACTTCACTTATATGGCTGCCAAAATGCTAAGATGTTCTCAATAGTTGAGAAGTTCTATCTTGAACTATTGTAGTGGAGACTACACATCAGCATATGGGTGCTTAAATGTACACTGACTGATAGTTGTTCTCTCATTCACATTGAACAGTTTTGATGATCCTTAGATCTGATGTGTTCATCTATGATTGAGCAGTGATCTGACTGTTTTGATTCCACCAACGTATTTTCTATCTTATGGAAGATAATACAGTGACAGTTGGATAGTCAGAAAGCTGTTTGAGTCATGATGAATTTCAAACAAAAAATCCATGCTGATTAATTTGAGAGATTATCCAAGTTCCAGGTAACACAATTGATTAAGTATAAATCTTGCGTAGGTGATTTTGAAATCAAAATAAGTTTTGAAATATACTTTTATTAAAAGATATTACACTTATAAAAGGATTTTTCAAAATGTTTTTCATGAGAAATTGTTTCTCATGGCTTAATCATAAGTCTTGGAAACCCGGATGATGTGCAATGGGCTATGAATTAAATAGTATGTTAATCTTGAAGGCCCATTAGGGATAATGTATTTGGAAGGATAAATCGAATTAAAAAGTTCATGTGGCAGGATCCGTAATGGTTAATGTTCATACACTGGGATTCAATTGCAATATAGATATCTCACGTCACTTGCAATTCCGATGTATTTCCTATTTAGGGTCAATGAGATAACATTGGGTAAGCCAGGATAAGAATAACCCAGAGCAATCTGTGGAGATGCTCACATAAGAAATACAAGCTCAATAATTGATTAAATGTTAATCAATTATTTAAGTGATTAAAAGTTAATAATTAATTAAATATATTAAAAGTTAATCTATAATTTAAATTAATTGTTAATTTAAATTTAGGGATTATTTTAATAATTATTTGATTAACCTAATTAAAGGGGAAATGAGTTTGACTCATAACCATAAACCCATTAATATGGACCTTTAATATGGGCCCAAGCCCATGGGTTTAAACCCTAAGGTGGGGCGCCCACTTTGGAAATCCTAGTTGGATTGGGATTTGGTTACTTGAATAATTATTGAGTAATAACTCTATTAATTTGTAGAGCCCCAGACTTTTTCACATTTAATGCATGACACTTTCGTTTCCATTTTGCCTTTAAAGATGTATAATTAATAAATAAGGAAGAAATTGGAAATTCCGAAACGTCAGAAATGTTCGTTTCGAAATACGAACCCAACGCAAGTTGAATCGTCAAAATCGGACTAACGAGTCAAAAGTTATGGCCAAAACAGTTTGGACCTGCAGACCACCGATCGCTCGGTCCATGGAGCGATCGCTCGGTCCATGGAGCGATCGATCGGTCCAAAACCGATCTCTCGGAGGCTATCGACTGGTCAAGATTTTTGTATGGGAAAATTTTCCAGAGAGTGAAATTTTAACCGATCGCTCGGTTATGAAACCGATCGATCGGTAGGCAACCGATCGATCGGTCATTAACACCGATCGCTCGGTACTCACGTTTTTGCAGAAATTTCAGTAAGGGTATTATGGTCTTTTGGTCGATTCACTCTTACCTTAAGAGTTTAACCCGAGCCTTTAGGGCTTCATTTCGACACTAAGAGAGATTGGGAGATAAGAAGAGAGGAGAGGGTGATTCCTAAACCTAGGGTTTCCATTTTGGAGAGAAATCAAGGGGTTTGTGAACCCACACTCAACTCAAGCCCATTTTTCTTCAAGATCAAGGCACAAGCTCGTGAGGAGCATCTCCTCAAGCTAGGGCAGCAACTCACGGTCATTTTTGGAATGGGATTTCTTCCTCACTTGATCAAGGTCGGTAGTTCTTGCTACCCTCCTAGTTATAGTTCCTCTTTTCCCTTTATTTCTCTTTATTTTCCTTTATTTACACATGTGCTATGAGATGGATGGTTGTGAATGGTGAATGGAGATGGAATGGACGATTGGATGCCAATGGTTGTGTTGTGATGATTAAAATGGGGAGGGCATTGTTCCAATAATGAACATACATGCATGATTTGAGTAAAACCCATCTAGAAAAGCATGTTGTAGGGTAAATCAATAATGAACACACCATGTTTGATGAAATGCCAAGATGAATGAAATGAATAATAAATTAAGAAATTGCATGCTTAAACATTCATGGAAATTACTAGGGTTATGGTAGTGTGTTTTTGCGCTTTCCCTAAATTATTTAATTTATTACTTGTATATATGGTGATGTGCAATGTATTGTGAATTCCCCAAAATGTCATATTTAATTTCCATTGCAAGTGTGTACACGATTACACGAGCACGGCATGAAACGACGTGATTTACCGATGTTTTCAAGGACGAGATGTAGAGGTGGGGCATATCCTACGATATGTTTCACTCCACTTTTGTCAAGGACAAGATGATCATGCATTGCATAGGGAAGGGTCTCCCATCCCATCGCATTACACGCATGGCATGGCATCGCATTACACGCATGGCATAGTATCGCATGACACGCATAGCATAGCATTTCATGACACTCGTGGCATGACATGACACGCATGGATGCTAGTTGCGACGGACTATGAACGACAACTAGGCATATCATTCATTATATAGGATACTAGTTGCGACGGGCTATGAACGGCAACTAGTCATACACATTCTGCATGGATGTTAGTTGCGACGGGCTATGAACGGCAACTAGGCATGTCATTCCGCATATAAGGTACTAGTTGCGACGGACTATGAACGGCAACTAGGCATATCATTCATCATATAGGATACTAGTTGTGATGGGATATGAACGGCAACTAGGCATGTGAACATGTTTAAATTCCGAATAAGCAAGCATGACACGGTAAATAAGTTCCCAATTACGCGAATGGTATTTTAAGTCAAGTCAAGTGCATGATGTTTTTCAAGGATTTTATCGGCTTTTCATGAACTGCAAGCATGATTATGAATTTCCTTATTTCTTTGTATGATATTAACTGTTCCTGATTCATATATATCTATATTGTTTCCTGGGTATGCATTGCTATCTCTTGCTATAACTATTGGTTAGTAGTTAGTACCCGCTGAGTATTTCATGCTCAGTCGTACTTCTTATGTCGACAGGTTCTGAGGGAGCTGCTGCTCCATTTGATGTTTATGCTCCTGGTCCATGGGTGGAGGAGGAGTACGTCGAGGAGCCTTTGGAGGAACCTCCCGTAAAGGGTTATCAGTAGGTGGTGTTAGATTCTGAGTGGATTAGCTGTGGGTGAGCATGAGTGATTATATCCAGGTATTTTGGCGGGCATGTCCGCACTTTCTTTGTTTTGATTTCTTTGTATTAAAACTTGGACCAAGTGTATATACTTAGAGGTTTGTTAGACTTCCGCTGTATCTTATAGTTATGCTTCCGCTGTTATCCTCTATTGTATATGCTCTGTGGGTGTTTTGCAGGTGGTTTGTCAAGCAAGTCATGTAAGTCATGATTTAGTCGTCCACGATTCACTCTAACTCTTAGGGTGGGTTTTGGGTCGCGACATAATTAAGGAATTAAAATCCAATGGGTGGATTACAAGTAGGATTAAGATGACAAGGAGTTGGATTGCAAAAAGGAATCCAAAACTCCCCATAGCTCACGCCCCCCTTGATGCTCACGCCCTCTCGGTTGTTTAGGTCTCCTAGTTTTACTAGGATTCCTCCATATGTTGCTTGTTGACTTATCCCTATTAATTAAGGAATCTTTATTTAATAAGGACTCTTTAATTAGTAGGATTACTATAACTAAAGTAGTTATAGTTAAACTAGGATTTTATTTAAATAATAATAAGAGTTATTATTAATCAATAATTTCTTAAGGGATAAGTTATAGTTGCAGTAGGATATGGATTAGATCCATTCTATAAATAACTCAAGACCAAAAACGATGGGCAAGAGAAATCACAATTCTCCAAAAAAATTTCACTCTCCCTCTCATCTCTCTCAAAACCGTGAGCGCCTAGGGAATTTCTTGAGCTATAAGGGTGGTTCATGTTGGTTTTGCTTTTTTAGGGTTTTGAACCTTAAGGTTGTTAGTGATAGAAGGTCTACACCATTACTCCATCTTCTTCCTCTTGCTTCGTCAATTCCAAAAGAGATTCTAAAACTTCGTGGGGATAGCGAAGAATAAGGATCGAGCTTCTATTATTTTTTCGGAGAAATCTCTACAAAGAGTTCTGATGGTTCGAGTGGATTGAGCTTCACCGATGAACATCATTCACCGAGGTGATATGACTAAAACTCTTAGATAGTTTTTGATGCTTTCTATGGTATTAAGATCTAGGGGATCCTGTTCTCCCGTATAATTTTTTATCCAGATCCTCCTACAAAGGGTACATCCAAAGTAACATTTTATGCAAGAGAATATAACAAGATAGGATATTCTCCCACTGGTGCCCACGAGGAGACCGTCAACATCCAATTGGAAGGCACCACACAACCACTTCACACCAACCAATGAATTAATTTGTGTGCTCGTGCCTTGAAAAGTGAAGGGGGAGGGGAGGGGGGCAGGGTGTGGTGTGTAGCGCCTTCAAATTGGTACTAGCGGTCTCCTCGATTGCCTCGCTATGTTTCTCTTCCATCAACATCTGCCAATTATCCTAAGTCATAACAATAATCCGCTACCAGTGATGATCACATCTATTAACTCCTTGGATTTATTCTTGGTCGGCCCGGTAAGACCTATGCTCTGTCCTCGCCCGGCCCTTTGACAGCCGTAGCTGTTATGGAACTGTCTTGCTAATCGAACAGAACTGTTATCGAGCTGTGAGCCCTATACTAATCCCGTTCCCGTTATTTCATTAATGGGCGATAGGTGAAGATTACTCCAGAAGAATAATGGTTTGATGGCCTAATTTGGCAGCGTGTGGGTGTTTTAAGGGATTCAGTCATCTCTTCAAAAGTACTTTTGGGCGTGCTAGGTTCAACTGTCATGTCGTTGTCATGCAGAGAGGTTGCGGGGGAGATTTTTTTTTTTGGTAAACTCAATCATACCCCAAGGCAATGACTGAAGGCAAAGACAAGGGAATACTCACACCACCCAAGCAAACTCACACACATCACATGCAAACTCTCACACACACCACACACATGCAGCCCAGGTATGATTCCTGCTCTTTACTAGGAGTATCCCTTGGGTTTGGGTTTGGCTTCGTCCCTCCCCAAGTTGATGGGTCATAATTCATAGTAAATATATTATTGAATTGTTGCGTGCTTTGCACCTATTAAATATTTACTAATAAATATAAGAATGCAAATTATTTATTATATGTAATTTTATAGTATCCCCAATGATTTATGACTAACTTTCAGCTCTTTTATCATTTTAGAGCTTTTTGGAGTATTGATTAGGTTTATAATATTTGCTCGGAGGGGGCGATTGGGAAAACAAGTACTTGGATGCCACGGGCTAAAGTGAGAGCCGCCATAGGCTATTAAACAAAAAAGAAAAAAAAAGAGGTCAAAATGAAAACCGTCATAAAGTGGTAGACGTTGATTGTTGAGCCTAATGGTATGTTACGATCCCCAATGGTTTATAAGCCTAGGTTTCCGTTCTAATCGCCCAATACCTTTTTAGAAAAAAATAGAGTAGGACCCATGGATTCCATTTGCAAATCTAAGGCATCAGTTGGTGAGCATTTAAGAGTGGGGGCATCCACCAATTGGTGGATGCCTTAGGTTTGCAAATGGAATCCGGAATCCATGAGTCCATTAACTATTTCCCAAATATCAGTGATTTTATAATGATTCAATTTTGCATAAAACACTTGAATAAAACTAGCTTTTCATTCTTCAATCTTTTCACTCTCCTATTGGTTTCTCTTCCAAAACCCCCATACATTTGTGGAAATTGATGGCTTGTGTAGAGCCCCGAACTTTTGACATTTATGCATAACCCTTTCGTAGCCATTTTGCCTTTAAAGAGGTATAATTAATAAATAAGGAAGAAATTAGAAATTCCGAAACGTCAGAAATGTTCCTTTTCGAAGTACGAACCCAACACAAGTTGAATCGTCAAAATCCGACGAGCGAGTCAAAAGATATGGTCAAAACAGTCTGGACCTGCAGGCAACCGATCGCTCGGTCCATGGAGCGATCGATCGGTCCAAAACCGATCGCTCGGAGGCTATCGACTGGTCAAGATTTTTGTATGGAGAAATTTTCCAGAGAGTGAAATTTTAACCGATCGATCGGTCATTAACACCGATCGCTCGGTACTCGCGTTTTTGCAGAAAATTTAGTAAGGGTGTTTTCGTCTTTTGGGCGTTTCACTCATACCTTAAAGGCTTTGCCCGATCATTTGAGAGTTCATACACAACCCTTAGAGTCTTTTGAGAGATAGAGAGAAAGGAGAAGGGTTTCCAAAACCTAGGTTTTCATTTGGGAGAAATCAAAGGGGTTAAGACCCTAGATCAACCCCAAGCCCGTTTTCTTCAAGATCAAGGCTCAAGCATTCGAGGAGCTCGTGATCCAAGCTAGGGCAGCAGCTACACGGTCGTTTTTGGAAGGGGTTTCTTCCTCATTGTTCAAGGTCGGTACTTCTTGCTACCCTCCTAGTTATAGTTCTTCTTTTCCTTTATTTTCTTTGTGTTCCTTTATACATCCATGTATTATGAGATGGGTTGTGAATGGTGAATGGTGAATGGTGAATGGTGAATGATGAATGGAGATGAATGTGGGCGATTGGATGCCGTGTGTATTGATGTGATGGATGAACGGGAAGGGCATTGTACCCATAATAAACATATATATGTGATGTGAGTAAAACCCACCTAGAAAAGCATGTTGTAGGGTTAATAAATAATGAACACACTATGTTTGATGAGATGCCAAGGTGAATAAAATGAGTGATAAATTAAGGGAATACATGTTTAATTATTCATGAAATTGTTAGGGCATATGATAGTGTGTTTCTTACATTTCTCAAAATGTGCGATTTATTACTTGTTCAAATCGTGATATACTATGCTTTGTAAATTACCCAAATTGTCATATTTAATTCCAAATGCAAGTATGCACACGCTCTCACAAGCACGCATGCATGACATGGATTACCGACGTTTTTCAAGAATGGGATTTAGAGGTGGGGCATATCCTACGATATGTTTTACCTCGCTATTGGCAAGGACAAGTCAATCATGCATTATCATAAGAAGGGTCTCTCTTCCCTCGCAAGTACATACATATCATAAGAAGGGTTTCCCTTCCCTCGCAAGTACATCTCACAAGGACATCTCACAAGTGAAATGACATGACATGAGCATTTAGAAAGAAGGGTTTCCCTTCCCTCACAAGTAGTTTACTCTTCCAAGCATGATACAAGCATGACATGACATGGCAAGCATGAGCATTTTAGGAAGAAGGGTCTCCCTTCCCTCACAAGTAGATTACTTTTCCGAACAAGCAAGCATGATACATGACATGACAAGCATGGGCATTTAGGAAGAAGGGTCTCTCTTCCCTCACAAGTAGTTTACTTTCCAAGCAAGCATGACATGACATGACACGCATGATATGATAAGATAAGACAACATGACAAGTTTCAAGCACGGAAATGGTATTTCCAATCAAGTCAAGTGCACAAGGTTTTCAAGGGTTTTAACGGCTTTCTACGAAATACAAGCATGATTATAAATTGCTTTTACTTCCTTGTATGATATGAATTGTTTCCTTCTAACTTATAAGAATTGTTCCTGCTTTATGTATGCTATCTGTATACTATGACTGTTGGTTAGTGCTTAGTACCCGCTGAGAATTCCATGCTCAGCCGTACTTCTTATGTCGGCAGGTGATGGCGGAGCAGCTGCTCTATTTGATATCTGTGCTCCGAGCCCTTGGGTGGAAGAGGAGTACGTCGAGGAGCCTTTGGAGGAACCTCCCGTAGAGGGTTACCATTAGGTGGTTGTAGATTCTGAGTGAATAGCTATGGGTGAGATGAGAGATATACATTCATGTATTTTGGCGGGTCTGTCTGCACTTTCTTTTGGTTACTTTTGTATAAACTTGGATTTGCGTATGTATATTCATAGAGGTTTGGTTAGACTTCCGCTGTGTTTTATAGTTATGTTTCCGCTATATTGTCCTCTATGGTATATGCTCTGTGGGTTTTTGCAGGATGGTTTGTCAAGCAAGTCATGTAAGCCATGATTAGTCGTCCAAAGTTCACTCTAACTCCTAGGGTGGGTTTTGGGTCGCGACAGCTTGCAACCTCCAGGGTTTCCATTAGTTAAATCAATTTCGATGGGGTTGGGGTTGCTTCGATTATTGCTTCAACCAACATTTTTTTGGGTTGCTCCAATTATTGCTTCAACCGAGCTCATGTTTTTTTTTTGTCCAGTCCAGGTAGCGTATTTCCCAAGTCACCCTCTCCAAGACTCGGACTTTGATACCAAATGTGAGGAACCTAACCATAGGATCATAAGCTGGCATGAACTCTCCCACCTAAGATTCGCACAATTATCTAAGATTCGTGCACTCATCTAGGAAGCCTCATGGTTATTCCAGTGTCCTTGTCCTCCAGCGGTTGAGCAATACTTGCTTCAAGCCAGTGTCATGCCAGATAGAATGCTTAGGAGCTGCCCTAAAACAGGATTCATTATATTTCAAGCCTCCGTTCAAAAATGGATAATTTGGTATCTAACTGTATAAAGGCAGGTGCAGATCTGAGTTTTTTTTTTTTTTTTGCCGCAGTAGGTCATAATCAATATCATGTAAAAGCATAGCTGTAGAGATGCTCCCTGAATTCGTATCAGCACATAACTGCACCTTAAACACAGCACTATGGTCTGGAAATACAGCTACAAATTCAATCCAAATTTTATACAGGTGATACAGCTGCAAGAGGATCCGAAAATAAACATTGCCTGTCTGAGCCTTCTCATTGTGGCTCATATAAGTAACCAACTTCCAACAATTCCGCCTAATAACTATTATTAGGTATATAAATTACATGTACAAAAATCTTTCAGGGAGATAAAGAAAAAAAAATCATGGACTACGACAATTAAGTCCTTTTTTCCTTTAATGGATGGCGTGGAAGGTGGCCCTCTTCAAACCATTTCTTTTCTCCAGCAAATCAGTTGCTTGAAATAAAATTTATGTGGTTTGATCTTCTTTACCGGAGGCTGTATGATAGAGTAATTACCATACATCACGCAGATACCTTCCATCCATCTGCAGTTTCTTCACCATGCTCTCAGCCTTGGAACTGTCCAGAGATCCCTAAAAACCACATAGCCAATACTCTAGCTTGGTTAGAACTACCTATTTCTTAATCAACTTCCCAAGTTCTTGGTTCTTTTCCAGAAACCAAGGAACACTAGAATGATAAGTATATAATTGCGAGTTAATTAATTTGTTCATATATATATATATATATATATGTGGACTATGCTACTTCAGCGAACATACACTTACAGAAAAAAGGACACATGACATGCAAGAAATCAAAATCCCAGACCAACCATTAACTGGGTTTCTCTTAAGTACTAACCAATCAAAATTCCGGACACAAGACAAATGCAAGATATCCTAGTTTCAAAGCTTAATATGATCAGATATCGTATTCTAAGGTTGTTCACCATCTCTAATGACCAGATTATAGAACTTATCCTTTTGTTCAGTGCTATTAATAACTAATCCATTAACAGAGGAGGATGACTTGGTTCACATGCAAGCAAAGTCATGGAGGGTCCACTGTTTTGGGGAGACTTATAAAGCTTGACACTTTGCACTTTGTCATGGTACTTGTTAGAAAATTTGAGTTACTTTGTCAAGGTTTCTAACAAAATTAATTCTTCCCATCATGGGATTTCAAATCTAATAATTTTTTGTGAGATTTGAAATCATTAATTTAGCTCCATTTGAAGTCTCACGGGAATTGCAACCCAAGAGAAGAAAAGCACGATATATCTAGTTTTCAAAACAAAACACATATTGTCGACAAAACATGCAAGGTGCCAGACTTTACAAGTCAGCAGAAGAACGGGCCCTCATGAGATCTTTCAGTTCAGAAAGAAAACCAACAGAATGATTGCAATGATCCATTATATTAACTTCTCTCTTGACCTTTTTTTTTCCCGATCCTTCTGGCCATCAATGAGGTGGTAGATGGTCACAATCGTTCAATCAGATTGGCATAGGTAGCAGGAAAATGGGCAAGTATTGCATCTGTGAAAAGATGCTATTTATATGAGCCACAGATATATGAACATTAGATTTCCTTCTTTTAAACATACCTGCTCTTGTGCAATGGTGTGGAGAGTTCGGTGGACGTCCCTGGCCATGCCTTTGGCATCACCACAGACATAGAAATAACCACCCTGGGAGATGATGTTCCAGATATCTGAGGCCTGGATCACAAAAAACCACATTCTTAGCATATCAAACATAAACAAGAAAGCGCAATCTTACTTTCAGATAGAAAGTAAAAGGATAGTGGTGGGTGCATTTGGTTCACACCTTTTCCATCATCTTGTGCTGCACATATTCCTTGGTGGGTCCCTCTCGCGAGAAAGCAACGACCAGCTCTGATATTGCACCGGCTTCGAGGAAGCTGTTCAACTCGTCCTCGTAAATGTAATCCTACAAATATAGAACATATCGTATAAATATTTTGAACTCAAAATGGAGTACCACGGTACTGATGGAAGACATGCATTACCATCCTGCGGTTCCTGCATCCAAAGAAGAGGATGGAGGGTCCCAGTTCTGCTCCTGCTTCTTTCAGAGCTAACCTTTCCTGAAAATTGCAATACCGAATTCTACTTACTTGAAGCCACTTCAACAAGAAATGGAGGAAAAAGATATTGAACCACATGACCAGTTACAAACCTGCAGGAACCCCCTAAAAGGAGCCAACCCTGTGCCGGGGCCAATCATAATAATAGGCAGGGAGGTATCAGCAGGTAGTTTGAAGTTAGATTGCCTCACAAAAATAGGGGCCCAGCTGCAATCACGGCTTTCTTCCAAAGGAACAGCATTCTGAAAAACAGTCAATTCCAATCACAAGATTAGGCATAGGAGAAACTGATTGAAGAAGCTGTGTTCGAAGTAAAAAAGAAAAAATAGTGTCTTAGGATTTAAAATTAGTGAAATGCAACGACATCATCAAAGTTCTTCAGTGACTTTATCAGGAGATGCTAAACAAAATTTGAGATTAATTAATTTTCTTTTCGTAATAGCCCACAACATTTTTCAAGCTCTTTAACATATATAACTTGTACTGAAAGTCTGAAAGACTGTACCTTCATCCAAGTTGAGCACAGTCCTTTGTGAATCCGTTCTGTTGGCGTCTTTTCATACACTAATGCACATGTGACATGAATTCTAGATGGTGCCATCCTGTAAAAAAGCAAAATTCCAGATACAAGAATATTAAAATGAGATAGTTTACAGAGAAAAAAAATGATATATTATGATAATTATATTATTTATAAAAGAAAGAAGAAAAACAGACAGAGAAGGGGCTCCCATTCATGTATCATATGAGAACAATGAGGACAAAACAACACAGCCTCCTTAAAAATTTTGCTTGGAATGTAAGAAGAAAATGAGGCCAAGAGCTTTTCAAAGATGTCTACAAAAGAAAATTTTCCTTAGACCCCTATTATTATTTATTAATGCAAATCGAAATATGAATTTTTTTTATCTCTCTTCCTCAACAATTTCTTTGCCCTTCTGTGATAAAATCTTAACTTGGAAACAGGTGTCCATCAGGTAGATCGTAACTGCACACATAGCTTTGTTGGACATTATGCCCTGAAAAGTCATTTAGATTATAAGATTCTTATTAATCAGATTAATAAAGACATCTTCTTTATCTATTGTGAATTCATTATGGGTAATTGACCATGATCATGAGATGATCTATACGATATGAGATATCGATCAAGGTCTCTAGGATATATTGCAGGAAAGCTATGTGATAGGTATTGGACTATCACAGATAGATATAGCTTTCCAGTTCCTTATACCTTACAGGGTCACAGCTATGGGTGAAGCTAGGCCACAATGCTAAGATATTCTCAACCATTGAGATGTAGTTTTATCTCAAAATATTGTAGTGGAGACTACACATCAGCATATGGGTGCTTAAATATACACTGACTGATTGCATGTAATGAGGACCTCTTGCATAAACATACTATCAGATAGTTGGTCTCTTATTAACATTGAACAGTTTTGATGATCCTTAAATATGATGAGTTCATTTATAAGTGAGTAGTAATCTGACTATTTTGATTGCACCTAAGTACTCTCTACCTGAGGGATTACGATAAGGTGACAGTTGAATAATCAAAAAGTTGTTCGAGTCATGATGAATTTCAAACAAGAAATCCATACTCATTAAATTGAGAGATTATCCAAGTTCCAGGTAAGACAATCAATTAAACTTAAATCCTAAGTAGGTGATTTTGAAATCAAATAAGTTTGAAATATATTTTTATTAAAATATATTATACTTAATAAAAGTTTTTCTCAAAATGTTTTACATGAGAAAAAGTTTCTCATGGCTTAATCAAAAGTCTTGGAAATCTGGATAATCTACAATAGGCTATGAGTTAGATAGTATATTAAATCTCGATGCCTATTAGGGATAATGTTATTGGAATGATCAATCGAATTTAAAAGTTCATGCGGTGGGATCCTTTATTGATTTATGTTTTTATACTGGGATTCAATTACAACATGGATATCTCACGTCACTTGCAATTCCCATGTCATTCCTATTTAAGGGTCAATGGGATAACAGTGGGTAAGTCAGGGTTAGAATGTCCCAGAGCAATCTGTAGAGATGCTCATAAAAGAAATACAAGCTCAAATAATAGATTAATTGTTAATCTATATTTAAAGGATTAAATGTTAATCTTTAATTAATAGATTAAATGTTAATCTAAATTAAAGGATAATAATAATTATTATTTAATTAACCAAGTATAAGGGGATATGGGTTTGACCAATATCCATAAAAGACCATTAAGACCTTATTGGTGGGCCCAAGCTCATTAGATAAAATCCCAAGGTGGGCGCCCACCCTGACTTCCCTAATGTTATGGGATTTTGGTTAATAGATAATTATTAATTAATTAGTCCTTATCTAATGAAATTAGATACCTTACTTGGAAAAGAAGAAACAAAGAGATAAGGATTAAACCTTATCCTTAATCCTTACTTGGAGCTCAATACTCCCCTTATTTCACGTCCCCCTCTAGCTCATGCCCACCTTATGGTGTTTCTAATTTGATTAGAATCCCTAATCATTAGGGAGTTGGTTAGAATCCCTAGATTCAAATGAGTTAGTTACATCCCATTAATTAAGGAATCCTAAATTAGAAAGTTTGTTATAACTAATTAGTTATGGATAAACATGGAGTTTAATTAATGATAAGAGCTATCATTATTTAGGAACTCTTAGGGATAACTATCATTATTAGATAATGATAGGGATAACTATCAAGTTGTGGAGAAGATCCACATCTATAAATTCACTACACCCAAACCATGAGAAGAGTTGGTTCATAATTACTGAACACAAGCCATAAACATGAGGAGAGGAGAATCATTATTATTCTCCAATAGATTTTCGTGAGCTTAGTGTGGAGAGAAGAAAAACCTTAAAGGGATTTTCTTGAGATTCAAGGAAGATCCACAAGGGATTTTCGTGGGCTTAGGAAGAACACCCCTCAAGGGATTTTCGTAGGGTAGTGTTAATACCCTATAAGAATTTGTGAGTTAGGGTTTTGAACCCTAAGGGATTTTGTGAGTTTAGAAAGTCTACTCA
The DNA here is from genome assembly GCA_015143295.1 of Tetracentron sinense. Classification (NCBI taxonomy): domain Eukaryota; kingdom Viridiplantae; phylum Streptophyta; class Magnoliopsida; order Trochodendrales; family Trochodendraceae; genus Tetracentron; species Tetracentron sinense. Next base: position 18,222,973 of record CM026554.1, read on the forward strand.
ATCATCTTGTTCATCTCTTTCTTCTTCAAAGGCCAAGAATAGATTCGAAAGCTTCGTAGGGATAGCGAAGAGAGAGAATCGAGCTTTAAGTATTTCTTTGAGAAATCTCTACAAAGAGTTCTGACGATTCATCGTGTGTTGTGCTTCACCGGTGAACATCATTCACCGAGGTAATTTACTAAACATGTAGTTAATATTATTTGTTTTCCATGGTGTAAAGATCTTCGGGATCCATTATTCCGCATATTTTTTATCTGGATTCCCTTCAAGCTAATGTTGAGGGGAATGTTGATCCACTTAGGAGACCTCATATGCTAAAAGTAGCTCATTTTACTGCTGTGACCATCTCCTCTATAGACTCCTAATGTGGACACCTTAGATAGGATTCATGTTGCACATATGCCAAATATGCATCATGAAGATATAAGGCCATCTTCAGGGGTTCAAAGCATGCAATTACTAGGGTGAGGTTTTTAATGCAGATCACAGTTGACGTCCAAAATAGTTAAATGGAAATAAAGCAGCTCGGATTTGAAAATTGAAACACTATTCACCTTGGGGAGGATGAGATCGAATAGTATCTGGGCTGCAAACGTGGGGCTACTGCTGCAAAGAAAACTCCAAGCGGAGGCTTGGCTGATGGGAATTCAGCCATGATCTCAAGGAGGCTTCTCTGACTTGCAACTACCCACTGTGCATACTCATCCTGTGCAAAGAAAGATACATACATGAGAATGCAGACTATGGGAGTTGGATATCAGAGTGCTGTTAAAAAATTAAAAAAAAAACTCAACCTTTCCAGTAGGAGATGCAAGAAATCTTAATCGATCAGCTTCATTCTGATCAGAGGCATGAGCAGCTAAAGCAAGTAGAGCAGACTGAAAAACATAGGTTAACACACATAATCAATCAAAGTAATATACAAGACTTTCAAGAAAGAATAGAACCCATGATGTATGAAGATAGAATTTGAGAACACAGACTAACCTTTTTGGGTGAACTCAGAAGATCTGCATATCGTGTCAGTGCTGTTCTTAAAGTACACGGAGAGGGGAAAGGAGGGGCCAAGGAGCTTCCACTTATTGGTGTACCATCCTCTTTCTGATCATGGATGGAGAAGAAAGTATCTGATGATAAACCTAATAATCTCTCAGCCTCCTCTACAGTTTCAATACAGTTCTCAGAAAACACTCCAACATGGTCCCCTGTTTCATATCTGAGGAAAGAGAAAAACAAAGATTCAAATATACAAGTACAATAATTCAACAAAGGAGATGTAATCACAGAGAACTAAAACAAGGAACTCACACAAGTCCAGTGCCTAAGATGTCAAATTCCAGATGAGTGCAAGAACGATCAGAAGCAGGAGTATGAAGCTCCCTTTGCACAGCCACATTTGCTCTTCATGCAGAGAATATCACATATTTCAGTTTACAGCAAATTACAAAAAATGGAAACCTGAAATTCAGATGAATAATTTCTCTAACACCTGCATGGATGTTGAATGTCATGAACAGCATGGCCATTTGCATCACTCCAGTTCTTGTCCTGTAGTGATGCATCTGCAGGGTCATGAAATACCACATGATATTCCAGTATAGCAGCAGTGTAAGGGGTAGAAACACTTGTTGCATCATCCTTGTCCCAAAGCAACTGATCCAACTCAGGCCATACCAGTTCTCGCCTAGAACAGAAGTAGTTGACATTTTAAGAAAATTTGTTCAAATCAAATAGAGAGAAGAACAACAGCACAACAACAGAAAAAAGAAGGTTCATGCAGAATTTTTCAAAAGGGAAGTTCTCCACACCATGCTGTGAAGTCATCTTCAATACATTGATCATCATCTCCAAGACCCACTGGGACAAGGCGCTTCCCACCTGTAAAACAGAAAAGGGCCATGCTTACTTTAAAGAGAACTGAAGGAAATAAGACAATAAGATCAGCTGCTACTGCTCTAATTCTTGTGTTAGTCAGATGCCCAATTCCCAAGAAATATCAATTCTCATACAAGCTATGTTTTGCAGGTGACATACAAGTTTCAATAGGGTAATGGGTCATGGTCATCCCAAATATTGGAGTTCCTAGATGTGGCAGCATATCCTAAATCCTAACGTAAAACTAAGGCTATAATTAGTTACATAATGGGATATATGATAGGTTGTATCACCCATCAAATACCAAGACATCTGTAAATGTAATGCTATTTCCAAACAGAATCTTATGCATTGAAAAGGATAGAAAACATAAGTATAACCAATGTAAATGCTAACTAATGGCATGTGAGAAAAGGTAAAAAAATCTGAAAGTGTTGGACCATAATTCAGGCAATATCAGGATCTGACACATGCCAAGAAGGATGCTTCACCCCATATTCAAGAATCATTACAAAGTCAATCGGTTGATATGCATGTCAAACATCTAATTGAAATTTTCCATGAATTGAAAAAATAAAAATAAAAATAAAAATAAAATCTGTAATTTATCATCATTGATACTTCCACAGGAAAAGGACATACGCACACTAATGAGCATTAGGACACCCCTTTTTCATGTCTAAGAAGATGGTAATGTTCACAATAACCTAATTGACGAGTAATGGATCATCACAATATCATATGTGGTGATTTCAAAGTTCACAAACTCCAAATAGAGGGCATCCCAAAAACATACCCTGTTCAGCAATGATCTCATCCACCTCATTCGCTACCTGTTTCCCCATAACATAATACATAAAGCAAAATTTAGACACTGCCACTAAGAGATTGTATAACTGAGAAGTCTACACCAGAGATCAAAGTCTTTCTTTTTCAGAATAAATATTGCAAAGAAAAATTAAAATTAACAAACCTTATTGAAATGCTCATACTGCCGATTTCCAAGACCGAACACTCCATATTGAAGGTTCACAAGCCAGTTCCCCCTCTCTTTACCCTGTACACAACCATATGATCAAAATCAACCTAATTTCATACCAGAGGAAAGCAAAACCATCCTCCATCCAGAAGCAATCAAATTTACCTCTATGAACCATTTATAAAACCTTGCCGCATTGTCGGTCGGTTCACCATCTCCATATCTAAAGTTCATGCGCAACTAACCAAACATTAACAATGGGGAGAAAAGGGAAAAACAAAAAGAACAATAGCAAAATGTTGGAATCATGGATTAGAACTTACGTTGCTAAGAAGAAAAATGCTATACTTTCTTTCTTCAATTTCTCCTCATACTCTTCATCGTCCCCCGCATAATCATCCTATGGATAATTCCATCTAGATCGTCAATACCAACACTCCAATTCAAGCCAACACAAAACACTTTAGAGCTAAAGAAAACAGTCAATTTTTACCAAATCAACGACTTTGAAGGTCGCTTTTTCATATCGTGCTTTGGCTTCTTCAGCTAGTGCCTGAATTATAATAAAATCATCAAAAGATCAAACAGCAAACTCTAAACAATGGAGCTAACCGAAGATCGTAGAAAGATGAAATCAAAGAACTAACCTTCGCGAATCCTTCAGCAGTACCAGTCTGCGTACCGAAGAAGATCGTAACCTTCTTCTTCCCGTCATCGACTTCCGGCTCCAGTTCCTCCTTCACGATCAACGGCTTTGGAGCTTCAATCTTGCTCGATTTCTGGCCAGAAGACCTCCGCCACACAAACACAAACACGCATCCCATCAAAACCGCGATTGAAGTCGTCAGGATCATCACGAACTCCCGATTTTCAATCAAAATAGACAAACCGGAATCCGACGAAATGTTTGACGGATCCGAATTTCCTTTCAGAATCGCAGACATCAGCTCGAGCGGAGAGAATTTCACAGAACTCGACTGCATCGTATCAGAATCTTCTCCGGTATCCGGTACTGGAAATAGAGTTGAACGGATGAGATTTCACGGTACTCCGGTACGAAAAACAAAGGAATCTCGTGCCTGAAATGAAGGTCGTGATCGAATATCTGAGTGTGATAGAGCTTACCAAAGAAGAGTCTCTCCCTCTCTTTCTCAGAAAATGTGGTAGGAGAGACTCTGAAAGAACGAGAGATAGAGATGAGAAGTTCTTATTTCCAGCTGCTGCCAAACCAACACCTACCTAACCCGACCAGTCAAACCACCTAACCCCTTAACCATGGTTAACACACTTTAGTTAAGTTCACCTATAATTTCATTTTCCAATACTGCCCTTACCTATAAATGTTGCAGACAAAAAATTCTCACGTTTTCTAGAAAAAACTTTGTTTTTTTACTTTCGCTGTTGTTTGTTTGAAGAAACAGCAATAATTCGGTCTAGCTCTCGCAAAGCAACTGCCTGGATCTGTAGTTAAATTTTCTTTTCTAAAAATAAAAGAAAGATCGGTGAATCTTAGGGGTAAGTGAATCTTAACAGCAACTAAAGGGAGTTAAAAGGGGACAAGAAAATGAGAAATTAGATGTAGGAAAGTGAAACTACAATTTGACATTTTTTTTACTATTCTCTCCTCCTTTTAATGAATTGTTGCATATTGAAATACCAAAATATTCTTTATATTTAATAGAATGGTATTCAAACATAGGAGTAAAAGAGGTCTGATGAAGGATAGCATTCCCCACACATATATATTTCAATAAGGAATGTTAACCTTCACCAAACCTTCATCAGATTTTTTTACCCTTATACAATGAAGAGTATTTTATTAAATATAAGAGTATTTTGATATTTTATAAGAGGACAATTTATTATATGGGAAAAAGAAAAAGTATACAAAAAGTCAAATTGTATTATTTTTCTCCTGCATTTAATGAATAATTCCTTGTGAAAAGTTTAATCTACTGTTAAATTTTAATGAATTTGATAATTAATACATGAGTAAAAATGTCACGGTGGTTGTTCCAAACAAACAAAGCCTGGCTTTTCTTTTGTTTCACTCCCTAATTTTGTAATCAATTAATAATAATGAACTACAAGTGACAGTAAAGTTTCTATTATGTATTACTTTGTTATGTTTACTTTCCATTAGGGGGTTGTAAGCAACTCACCCTAATGACAATCATTCAGGGTTGTACACAGCTCGCCCAAAGGGAACCTTTGAGGTCACACCCTGGTTACCCAATTCACCACTCCTGGGTCATACACAACTTGCCTAGTATTATATTTAGGGGTCGTACACAACTCTCCTAATGATCAATATCTTAACGGACCTTAGTTTAGCGATCGTACACAACTCACCAATGGGTCGTACACAACTTGCCTAATGATCCATGTCTTAACAGACCTTAGTTTAGGGATCGTACACAACTCACCTAAGGACCCATTCTTGTAGGCCGTATACAACTCACTCCATTATTACACTATTACAAATATGCTCATTCATTACAAATGCATTTTTCAAGAACAATGACGGTGTACACTAGAACGGTGATAGAATCCCTTATAAATCGCAACAAAAAGGGCGAAACTTTTTTTATGGGCATTTCCATCACGGTTTTACTAGAAACGGTCATAACTATTTGTTGCGGGAAATATAACTTCACGGTTATTATTTTACCATGATAGTAACTATTTTATTAAATCACGGTTAAATATATAGATCATGGTTATTATTTTACCTTGATGGTAAGAACTTACGTTTCATCAAACTTTACTTAATTATTTTTTAATTACAATCACAGTTATGGAATTAATGGTGATTCTATAAAAGAAACAATCACTGTGATTGTAAGTGTAGCAGCCCGGACTTTTTCATCCTTAATGAATAGCATCTTCGTAGCTAATTGGCCATTTTTGTAGTCTAATTAATAAATAAGGGAGAAATCGGAAATTCCGAAACGTCAGAAATGTTCGTTTTCGAAAGACGGATCCAACGCAAGTTGAATCGTCGAAATCCGACGAGCGAGTCAAAAGATATGGTCAAAACAATCCAGACATAACAGAGCACTGATCGCTCGGTCATTACCTGCGATCGATCGGTCAACTACCGATCGCTCGATAGCTGTCGCACGGTTAACTTTTTTGTATGGGGAAAAATTCCAGAGAGTGTGTTTTTGACCGATCTCTCAGTCATAACACCGATCGACCGGTAAGCCACCGATCGCTCGGTCCATAACACCGATCGACCGGTAAGCCACCGATCGCTCGGTCCATAACACCGATCGACCGGTAAGCCACCGATCGCTCGGTCCATACCACCGATCGATCGGTCATACGCAGATTTTCTTCATTAAGGGTGTTTAAGACTTTAACCATCACCCTTTGCCTATAAAAGGGCTGGGTTCGTGCCTTAGGGTTTCACAAACCCTTTGTGCATTATTTTTGAGGGATTTGAAGAAGAGAAGAAGGAGAGGACTTGGTAATCGTTCAAGCTTGTGGAAGATCAAGTTCTTCCTTTTCATTTGGTGTTTTCCAACCAAGAACTCACTGTTCTTACTTGTTCCAGCCATTGGGAGTCAAACTCATTGATTTCTCTAAGGTAGATACACTCTACTACAATCTTGCAATCCTACTAGTCACTAATTATGATTCTTCTTATCTATGCCCTATCTATGTGTATTGATTTTATGTATGGAAAGGTGTGATTATATATACTTGGATGAAGGTTACTATTATGATGCACTCTAAGTGTTTGATAAAATACCTCTAAGGGATTCTATGCTTAAATACGATGATTTCTCTTATTAAGTGCATATGCTCGCATGTCTCGCATAAACCGATGGTTTCCATGGATTTCTCCAAGTACAAACAAAGGTTTTTCACAAAAAGACGAATAATGAATGATTCTAAGTAACTCTATGATTTCTCTAAGATCGTTTCACAAGCTCTAAGGATCATACCATGCTCACAAGGAAACTCTATGATAATGCTCTAAGATCGTCTCACAAGCTCCACGGATCACAATGAAATGCTCTAAGATCTCTAAGGTTATGCTCTATGGAAATGCTCTAAGGTTATTGCTCTATGCTCTATGTCTCTACGGATCATAATGACTCTAAGTAACTCCATGAACTCATAAGAACTCATAAGGCTATGATTATCGATTGACTCACACGGTTACAGTTTTGGTTTTTGAATATTATCTCGCATACGTTTTCACGGTTTCCATGCTTTAAGGAATTTACGGATTTCATTCTCCATGTCTTGTATGCTCTATGCCTAACCGCTTTATTGTTATTAGTTTGTATACACTGAGTATTCCATGCTCAGTCGATATTGTTATGATTGGCAGGTTGTAGAGCCCCAGACTTTTTCATGCTTAATACATGACACTTTCGTTGTCATCTTGCCTTTTTAAGAGGTATGATTAATAAATGAGGAAGAATTTAGAAATTTCGAAATGTCAGAATTGTTCATCTTCGAAGTACGAACACAACGCAAGTTGAATCGTCAAAATCGGACGAACGAGTCAAAAGATATGGCCAAAACAGTCTGTACCTGTAGGAAATCGTGGCACAGACAACGTACTCTGATAACGTATACTGTTTGCATCCCTTGTACAACTCACCACGGGTACGTTGTACAAGCACCACGAGTTTGCACTATTCACAAGCACCACGAGTGGCACTATTCATGGCACCACGAGTTGGCACTATTCACGCCACCACGAGTTGGCACTATTCATGGCACCACGAGTTGCACTATTCACGCCACCACGAGTAGGCACTATTCACAAGCACAACGAGTTTGCACTATTCACAAGCACCACGAGTGGCACTATTCACGGACCACGAGTGGCACTATTCACAAGCACCACGAGTGGCACTATTCACGGACCACGAGTGGCACTATTCACAAGCACCACGAGTTTGCACTATTCACAAGCACCACGAGTGGCACTATTCATGGCACCACGAGTTGGCACTATTCACGCCACCACGAGTTGGCACTATTCATGGCACCACGAGTTGCACTATTCACGCCACCACGAGTTGGCACTATTCGCAAGCACCACGAGTTTGCACTATTCACAAGCACCACGAGTGGCACCATTCACGGACCACGAGTGGCACTATTCACAAGCACCACGAGTTTGCACTATTCACAAGCACCACGAGTGGCACTATTCACGGACCACGAGTGGCACTATTCATGGCACCACGAGTTGCACTATTCACGCCACCACGAGTTGGCACTATTCACGGCACCACGAGTTGCACTATTCATGCCACCACAAGTTGGCACTATTCACGCCACCACAAGTTGGCACTATTCACGCCACCACGAGTTGGCACTATTCACAGCACCACGAGTTGGCACTATTCATGCCACCACGAGTTGGCACTATTCACGCCACCACGAGTTGGCACTATTCACGGCACCACGAGTTGGCACTATTCACGGTCCTCGCGTCATTGCAGAAATCCCAGTAAGGGTATTACGGTCTTTTGGTCAGTTCACTCTTACCTTAAGAGTTTAACCCGAGCCTTTAGGGCTTCATTCGACACTTAGAGAGTTTGAGAGAATAGAAGGCGATTCCAATCTAGGGTTTCCATTTTGGAGAGAAATCAAAGGGTTTTGAGACCCTAGATCAACCTCAAGCCCGTTTTCTTCAAGATTTCGGTGCAGGCATTCGTGGAGCTCACGAATCAAGCTAGGGCAGCAACTCACAGCCATTTGGAAAGAGGGTTTCTTCCTCATTTCTTCAGGTCGGTACTTTTTACTACCCTCCTAGTTATAGTTCCTCTTTCCCCTTCTTTCCTCTTCATTTTCTTTCATTTACACATGTGCTATGAGATGGATGAATGGTAAATAGTAAATGGTAAATGGTGAATGGTGAATGGTGAATGGTGAATGGTGAATGGAGATGGGATGGGCGATTGGATGCCAATGGTTGTGTGTGATGAACAAATGGGGAAGGGCATTGTTCCAATAATGAACTTACATGTATGATTTGAGTAAAACTCATCTAGAAAAGCATGTTGTAGGATAAATCCATAATGAACATACCATGTTTGATGAAATGCCAAGGTGAACACAGTGAGCTGAAAATCTGGAAATGCATGCCTAATAAATTATGAATATTGCTAGGTACTATGATAGTGTGTTTCCTGCTTTCCCATAATGCTATGAATATTACATTACTCAATCTTTGTTGCTATATGTGTTGTGAAATTACCCAAATGTCATCTTTAAATTTGAATGCAAGTATGTACACGGTTCCCACGAGCACGGCATGCATGGCATGATTTATCGAGGTTTTCAAGAGCATGGTTAGAGGTGGGACATATCCTACGATATGTTTTACCTCGCTTTTCACAAGAAGACAAGAACCAACATTCCACGAGGGGTCTCCCCTCACTCACAAGTGCATATCATGAAGAAGGGTCTCCCTTCCCTCGCAAGTGCATTGCATAAAGAAGGGTCTCCCTTCCCTCTCAAGGCATCTCACAAGGACATCTCACAAGAATATCTCACAAGTTACATGATCACAAGCAAGCACGCATGACATGCATGACATGACACGACATACAAGAATCAAGCAAGATAGACATGACAAGCTTTCAAGTACAAAAAGATATTTCAAGTCAAGTCAAGTGCACGATATTTCAAGAGGATTTATCAGTTTTCTACGAATTACAAGCATGATTATAAACTGCTTTACTTCCTTGGATGATGTGAATTGTTTCCGTTTGACATATATAAATTGCTCCTGATTATGTATTGCTATTTCTACGCTATGATTGTTGGTTAGTATTTAGTACCCGCTGAGTATTCCATGCTCAGTCGTACTTCTTATGTCGGCAGGTTCTGAGGGAGCTGCTGCCCCATTTGATGTTTGTGCTCCTGGTCCATAGGTGGAAGAGGAGTACGCCGAGGAACCTTTGGAGGAATCTCCCGTAGAGGGTTATCAGTAGGTGGTGATTAGATTCTGAGTGGTTTAGCTGTGGGTGAGATGAGAGTTAGATTCATGTATTTTGAAGGGCATGTCTGCACTTTCTTTTGGAGACTTTTTGTATAAACTTGGATTTGCGTATGTATATACATAGAGGTTTGGTAGTCTTCCGCTGTGCTATGTTAGAGTATGTTTCCGCTGTTTATATCCTCTATTGTATATGCTCTGTGGGTTTTGCAGGTTAGTTGTCAAGCAAGTCATGATTAGTCGTCCAAAGTTCACTCTAACTCCTAGGGTGGGTTCTGGGGCGCGACACAGGTGCTCGGGTTCCATTTGATTTGTGTGGCGAAGAACCTTGGGTCGAGGAAGAGTACCGTGACCCGGAGCCTTCCATGGATCACTATCATGAAGATGGTGCTTTAGATAGGAGTCGTGACTTCGATTTCTGTTGACCGACCGACTTAGAACTTGTGTCATTTTGTTATGTGAGTGTGGGGTTTGTCCACTCCACTTTTGGGTTTCTCACACATGTATACTTGTTGGTTCTTACTTGAGCCAAGTTATAGGAGTATTCATTTTGATTCCGCTATGTTTAGTATTTTATTTTCCGCTGTGCATTGTATTTCGTTTCCGCTATGTATATTCAGGTACTCTGACAGGTTTCCACGTGTGCCTTATGTATCATACTGGAGGTATGATATGGCGGTCACGAGTCAAAGTATCCTTAACTCCTAGGGGGTATTTTGGGTCGCGACAGTAAGAGTTGTCTTTCTAGCCACAAAAATATATACTTTAGTTAATTGTTTTAGAGTTACAATCAAGGTAAAATAACAACCATGATCGAAACTCCTTTTTTCAATAAGGGTTTATTGTTTAATTATGCATTTGTTCATAACAGTCTAGTCAAGTCAAGAACACAATATTTTGACACAAAGCTAACACCATTGGTGAGAAGAAAATCGTCGAGTTGAATCCTAATGGAATGTCAACAGGTGTAATAAAGATTTGAGTTCTACCATAAGTGTATATGCATGTGAAATTCTAATTTTTTTTTATAGGAATTGGAAGCAAGTTTCAGCTGAGATTAAAGATAAGCTTTGGAAACAGTTGTGTAGAACCCCAAAATTAAGGTATCAAGTTGTAAATAGTGTTATGAATAGTGTTTTGAGGCATTGAGGTCTCTATGTGTTTTCCTTGGTTATCAACAATGGAGAATAAGGTTTTGACATATTCTTTTAGTGTTTACTATGTTGTAACATGTGTGCGAGTGTTAAAGTAATTTCTTTTATGTTTTTGGGTGTTAAAAACAAAGTAGAAAAGTGGTCTCAATGAGAAAAATGGGAAAAACAACAAAATAAAGGAAAAATAGGTTACACTCATCAATGACTGCATCTGGGTGCTTCCCACTCGTCGACGATTGAGTTTGGGGTTTCTGACTCGTCGACGGGTCATGCCCAAAAACAGTAATTTTTACCTGAAACCCATAACCGACCTTTGAGAGATATTTTGAAAAGGGTCTTTTGGGCTTTTGGAAAGCCTTAGTCTATAAATAGGACTCAAATTCGTGGTTTTGATTTACTCAGAACCTAAGAGAAGATAATTTTGGGGATTTTGAAAGAGAGGCTACGATTTCTTCAAGTGTTCTTCAAGGTATTCAGGAATTCGTATTTCCAATCAAGAGAGGAGTCCTTTTTGCTCCTCAATTGTTCCCAAGATCTAGACTAAAGGGAATTAGTCTGTGAAAGGTAGATACACTCTACTATCTACCCTTTTGATATTCTTTTTAAGCAAAACCATGTTTCACAGTGTGTTCTTGAATAAATTGATGGATGAATTCTACATGGGTTGTAAGCTATCACTATTATTGAATTTCTATAATTATAATTCAATGTTTCTAAGCTTTCTAAGTATAGTATGATGTTCACAAGCACTCTAAGCACTCTATGTCTTACATGTCTCACATTATTCAATGGTTTTACTCATACGAACGGATTTATCGAAGCATTCATAAGATTTCTAAGAACTCATTGTGGTCCATTTACTAGAGGGGGGTGAATAAGGTCTATGGCCAATTTTAAAATCTACTTAGCTTATTTTACAGAATTTTAATGATAAGTTGAGATAGCAAGATATTGAAATGAGAATGCAACAGTATAAAAGAGATAAGAGATAAGCAATACAAACATTAAAAATTGTTATTGAGGTTCGGCAATTCCAGCCTACTTACTCTCCTCAAGCTCTTCAGCTCACAGGATTCAACACGATCCACTATCGTATGAGCTTCTTCACCAGGTGAAGCTCAAACCTTTACAATCCCTTGTAGGCTAGGATTGTTAGACATATATGCCCACGAAAGCCATTCCGGAATTGTATTTATCTATTTTATCAATAAATGCATATTTTACATTCACACATTGTCTTTTACATTAGGTAACATATCAAAAATATCTCATTGGATGAGACTACTTTGTCCCTTAGGTAACATTGTAGGAAAACCATCCAATTAGTTGATAACTAATTGCTAAGAAGATATGGTTTTTCCGGTTCCTTGTAGACCTAAAATTGTTCTAAGTTAATCAGGATACATCTAGACAATGTATTCCTAATAACTTACACATCTCTTGACTAAGATGTGGATATAAGTAAGAAGTACTTATATTGCAACTGGATCGCTCAGTGGATACCCTTAGAAATATACTGTCTTTATATTTAGGGTAGTCCATTTGACAGATTGTCCTTAACCTGAGAGGTCGACATCTTCTCTAGTATTTGCCTATATAGCTTTGATGTAGCCAATCATCAATGTCCAATACACCAGACTAAATATGGGGCTCGTTGGGTTATGTACGCTATATTAGAAGAAGTGTGTGTACACTCAACAAGGATTCTACTACTCTTACAGGGTAAATAATATTGAGTTGATACTTGTCAAAACCGGACTTGAAAAACCCAGCCCTGACATTTATCGATGAAATGGTTTTATCGAGGAGTTTATTTTCCGTATAAAAGAAATGTAATTATTATTATTATTTCTTTTAAAGAATTTTTAAAATGTTTTGAAAGTCCAAGTTTGACTAAAAGTATCAAAAAGAATGAGTTCTCAATATAAGCCAGGGATCAAAGACAGTATTAGATATTGTCCCGTAAGCTTATAACAATATTGGAAGTGAAGAGACGCATCTGTAAACAAATCTTGAGATAGAAATACCTGCAAGTAATTTTCTATTTTCTGGAGGTTAATCACATTGTGTTAATGGACATTAATTGTGATTGGTGGAAGCCCAGGGATATAGATGACATTCTATAATCCTAATGGAGTATATGAAAGGTGTTTCCTAGTAATAATGCTTTAACCAAAAGGTTGAGTACTTGATCCACAACCGGAAATAGGAGATCCCTTTAGATCCCACACACAAGGACTTTCTTAAAGTATTTAATTTAATTTATTATTAAATTAATTAATTTCTCTAAATAATCACTATATGGTATAGTGAAGCTCTAAAAGGTGGAATCACATAAGATGTAAGAAACCAAATGTGTAAGACCCATTGGGGATTATTTTAAAAGAATAATTAATGTGACCATAAAGGGTTAGGAACCCTTGGGGATGTGTGGGAGTGGGGCCCACCTAGGGTGGGATGCCCACTTCAAGGAGGTAATAATAATAATTTTTATTATTATTTAATTAGTATCTAATAACTAATATCCTTATTGGATAAGGTTAGTTAGTTAGTTAGAGTTAGTTACTAATTAAAGATTCCTTATTGGACAAGGATTTCATTAGTTTTTTGCTAATCAAGTAATCCTAATTGGATTAGGATAATAACAAGATTAGTTGGACACTAATAGATAAGATTAGTTTCTATTTTGATTGATCCTAATTAATTATGGAAAAATCAATAAGGAAACAAATTGAGGAGTCCTTATTGGATAAGGATTAGAAGTCATGGGTTGCAAGCAACCCAAGATTGCTTATTTAAAGGGTTGGACGTCCAAGCATGTAGGGCATTCAATAATTTCCAGATTTTTGAAATCTTCTCCTCCCTTATAACCTCACACCCCTCTCTCTCTTCCCAAGAGTGTACGGTCAGCCCCCCCCCCTCCTCCCCCCTTCCCCCTTTCTTCTCCTTTCTTGTGTTCTTAGTTTTGAATATCAAGAAGAGATTCAAGAAGCTTTCTTGAAGATAAAGATTTGATCTTTTATTCAAGATTCCTAGAGCTAGATTTTTGGAATGACCATTAGCTTCCATTAAAAAAAGCTTTAAAGAAAAAGAAGGTTCGTGTGAATTGCGAAGGAGACTTGACGCTTGTGAAGTTTTGCCGGTCTTCTTGTTCTATCTTGGATTTTTCTATCTACCATTCTCTCTTGGATGTGACTTATCAATTTCAAAGTCGTAAAGGTGATTGTGACTTTTACTCTCATTGAATAAAATCAATTAGAATCTTAGTCAGATCTTGGGATTCGATGTATGCCCTCAAGAACTATTTTTCTAAAATTAAAAGGAGGCATACTTTCAGTGGTATCAGAGCCTTAGCTATGCTTCTCTTTGATTTTATTGCTTAATCAAGATTTATATATATAAATCATACTTCCACTTTGAATTTCGGGTGCCCTAGGGATTGAATCTTTTCAATTCTTGATTCTTGATTATGAGATAATCACTAATAAGGCTAAGGGGTTCCCCTGTAATTATTGAGAGAATAAAAATTAAGCCCCTAGAAATTAGTGTGAGACTAATTTCAAGTTTGGATGATTCCAAAGCCTCTCGAAATTTAGTAGGGACAAATATTTAGTGATATCTAAATCTTGATTATAGCCCTTAAGGATTTAGAGATCCTTATTAGTATTAAATTAAATTGTTTAATTTATTTTGAGAGCCCCAGGCTAGCATAAATAATATGTATAATATTTATCATGATAAATAAATATTATTTTATGTGTTGGATAGGTTCCGCAAATCATACCTCCTTCTCTTTCCCCTCCCCTTTTTCTTATTTTTAGAATAGGGTTGTTGATTTATGGTGGATTAAATCAACCGAAGGAGATGCCCGGAGAACCATTGCAAGATATCAAATTGTAGTAGGGTTTTATTTAATTCCCCTTTTGTAATTAAATAAGGTCGTATGATTTTTGTGAACTCATTGTGAGATTATAATATGATTATAATTATTATATTATTATTCATGTGATGATTAATAGTATTTCCTTTAGCCCGGAAGCTGTGATAATTGTGATTATCACTTTTAGGATAATTTAGGATAATTGGATTTTACTTTTATTAATGGATTGTGTTTAATTATAAATTGTTTATATTTATACAAATTACATTACTAGTACTCTTTTGGACATAGAGTTTGTGACCCATGCGGAGATTTTTACATAAAATATTTGCATACGAGATTATTGGATAATCGTGTCTGAAAAGACATTAATCGTAGATGGATCACTAAACTGGCATCAAAATACCCTAAGGTTATAGGGATGAGTAGGTTTTGATTATAAGGTGAAAACCCCAAAGATCAAAACCTCCTGTGAGGGCTAGTGGGAGTTTAATCACTCCTTTATAATCCTATTATCGAAAATTTTCATAATTCATATGATGAATATTTGGATAAAGATATGATCATGCCTGTTTAATATAGTTCCCTTCAAGAAAAATATTAAGTGATAATAAATGAGATTATTAATCCTAAGGTCTTCCATTATCAATAAAGACTAGGAATTAATTAGCCTGAGTCTTGTCTCTCTGATAGGAGTTCGACATAATTCAGTCTAAATTAAACTCCTAGTGCATTATTTCTATTGTAGATAGGTATGTATATGGCCTGATGGGGAGTGTCAACTAGCATGGGGGCACACCTCTACTTGATCATATAACAATCGAGAATAATGGGTTTCACTTAAATAAGGAAACATGGTGGCTAACACAGTGACAGTTATGTTGTTCTTGTAGGTCGCAAGAAAATTGGGAATCACTGATTTACATATGGAGTTATGCATGAGATGCTTAGTGATAGATGGTTACTATCCACCTTGTAGTGCTTGTGTGGTATTATCCTAGCATGGAAGATTACATGTGTGTTATGGGATCCCAATACTCATCTGGAATAAAAAGTTTATTCCCTAATTTCATATACTGAAGGGAATGATGAAATTTGAAGAAAGATAAGAGGATCATCAGATTTTAAAATCCCAAAAATCTAAAGAATATATGTGTGAAAATAAATGTAATAATTTATACTTATTTTATTGTGTAGATATAAGCCATGAATCCCTTTTCCAAGATTCTAGAAGAGAATCAGTTAACTGGTCCAAATTTTGTGGACTGGAAAAGTAACCTTGACATTGTGCTTATCTCTCAGAAGATAGCTTATGTCCTCACATCCGACTATCCAGAATTTGATGAGGCAGTTCAGACCCCCAAGGCAGTCGAGAAAGCCTCAAAGTGGCATGAGCCAAATAGTTTGGCAAAATGCTATATGCTTGCATCTATGTCAAATGTCCTGTAGCAACAGCACGAGGGCTTTCTATAGCTAAGGACATATTGACTAATCTCAGGGAGATGTTTGGGAAACAAAATAGAACTGCTAGGCAGTTGACAATGAAAGGATTGATGGGGACCAAGATGTCTGATGGTAGCCCAGTCCGGTAGCATGTTGTCAAGATGATGGGGTTCATTAATGAACTCTTGACCCTTGGAACAGATCTTGATCAACAGAGTCAAACGGGATGCGATCCTGAACTCTCTCCCGAAATCCTTTTAGCTTTTGTGTTGAATTTCAGCATGAACAAATTGGAGACTTCTCTGCCAGAGCTCCTAAACATATTACAAGGAGCTGAGGACCTTATGAAGCATACTAAGCTCTATGCAAATGTGGCAGAGGGAGTTAGACCTTCAAGGCTCAAGCCTAAGGGCAAAGGCCAGAAAAAGAAGAAGTCCAATTTCTTTAGGTTCCTCAAAGGCAAGAAGGGTAAGAACAAGAACAAGAAAGCTTCTGAGAAAAAGGACAAGGAAAAGAATCCGAATGTCTACTTCTATTGCAAGAAACTGGATTACTGGAAGAGGAATTACAAAGTGTACTTAACATCCCTCAAGGACAAGCCTTTGGAAGGTATGTCAAAATCTTTCATCATTGAATCTAATTTCATTATTGGTTCCTTAAACTCTTGGTGTGTAGAGAGTGGATCTACCTCACATATTTGTAATATGTTACAGAGGTTTTGTTGGACATATATGCCCTCAAAAGCCAATAAGAGACTTTTCTATGTTGATTAAAAAAGCATCATATTCAGACAACCAACTATAAAGGGTATTTATATTAATTACTGTCTCATTTGATGATGACATAAAGTTTCATAGGTAAGAACATTGTAGGAAAATCATGTAAAGGTTGTGAGGAGATATGATTTTCCGGTTCCTTGTAAACCTAATATTATTCGAGGCCTTTAGAGTACTGGTTGGGCGCCGTACTTCATCATAGCTTGCACATGTGTAGTTCTATGAGATAGTGTGATGAATCTCATTCACAGAGAGTGGTGACTCTTAACTAACATGTGAGTATATGTAACAAGTACATAATACTGAACGGGGTCACTAGTGGATACCATATGGAATACACTGTCAGATTGTATTAGGGTTATCCATTTGACAAATTGTCCTTAGACCTGAGAGGTTAACATCTTCTCAGACATCTGTCTATATGGCTTTGATGTGCCAATCGGCAATGTCCAATACACAGGACTAACTCCGGGTACGTTGGGTCATGTACACAATGTTTGGAGAAAAGTGTAAACACTCAATAAGGAATCCACAACTCCTTAATTTGAGATAATGATATCAAGGTGATACTTGTTGAACTGAATTGTTAAATCAAGTACTGGTGCTTTTCGGTAAAATGGTCTTTATCGAAGTTGATATTTTTAATATGGAAAAGTATATATAAATATATATGTCAGTTCTTTTCTAATGTTTCTTCAAAAGTGTTTTGAAGGTTCAGTTCAATGAAAAAGTAATCATGAGAAAGGGTTCTATTCATAAGCTAAGGACTAGACAGTGGAATTGTTCCAATCCCGGAAGCTTACAAGTGATATTAGAATGTGGAAGGATTTATTTGTAAATATATTGTGAGATGGTACTTACAAGCAATTCTCTAATTTCTGGAGGTTAGTCACATCGTGTTAATGGACATTATTGTGATTGGTGGAAGTCCAGGTACTTAGATAACATTCTATGATCCTAATGGAGTTGTAGGAAAGATGTTTCCTAGTAACAATGCTTTAACAAAAAAGGTTGAGTATTTGGTCCTACAATCGGAAATAGGAGATCCCTTTAGATCCCACACACAAGGACTTTCTTAAAGTATTTAATTTAATAATTTATTAAATTAAATAATTTCTCTAAGTAATCACTATATGGTATAGTGAAGCTCTAAAAGGTGGAATCACATTAGATGTGAAAAACCAAATGGGTAGGACCCATTGAGGATTATTTTAAAAGGCTAATTGAAGTGACCTAAATAAGGTTTAGAACCCTAGGGGCGTGAGGAGTGGGGCCCGCCTAGGGTGGGATGCCCACTTCAAGGAGGAATAATAATTGTTATTATTTTAATTAGTTTCTAATAACTAATATCCTTATTGGATAAGGTTAGTTAGTTAGTTAGAGTTAGTTACTAATTAAAGATTCCTTGTTGGACAAAGATTCTATTAGTTTCTTACTAATCAAGGAATCCTAATTGGATTAGGATAAGGATAAGATTAGTTGGACACTAATGGATAAGGTTAGTTTCTATTTTGATTAATCCTAATTAATTAAGGAGCAATCAAAAATGAAACAAATTGAGGAATTCTAATTGGATTAGAAAGTGGACTCTTGAGTTGCTAGCAACCCAAATCCTTATAAATAGAGGTGGACGTCCAAGGCTTGTGGGTAATTAATTTTCCTGAATTTTTGGATCTTTCTCTTCCTCTCCTCCAATACCTCATGACCCCTCTCTCTATTAAAGTTGTACGATCACCCCTCTCCCATTTCTTCTCTTGTGTGTTCTAAGTTTTGAATAATCAAGAAGAAGAAGATCAAGGATCTTGATCATCAAGAAAAGTTCTTGATAATAAAGATTGGATCTTTATTTCAAGATCCTAGAGCTGGAAATTTGGAAAGGCTATTAGCTTCTATTAGAGAAAGCTTTAAAAGAAAAAGAAGGTTTGTGTGAATCGACAGGAGACTTGACACTTGTGAAGTTTTGCGAGTATTATTCTAACGTAGATTTGACTTAACAATTTCAAAGTCGCAAAGGTGAACGTTATTCCTACCTTCATTAAATAAAATCAATTAGAATCTTAGTCAGATCTTGGGATTCGATGTATGCCCCCCAAGAACTGTTTTTCTAAAATTAAAAAATGCATACTTTCAGGTTTCAGTAGAGCAGAAAGCTCAGTGATGGGGAAGTCAAGATAAGGATGGGAATAGAAGCAAGTGCTGCTGCGATTGCCATCAGGACTTATATTTTACAATTTGCTTTTAATAGGATCTTAGTTTTAAAAGACTGCTTATATGTGTCAGACATGCGCATAAATTTGATTTCTGTTTCTAGTTTAATCTTTAATGGTTATTCAGTGAATTTTGATACTAATGTAGTTATCAAATACAATAATAGTTTTATTTTTTCCGGCACATTGTCTAATTGTCTTTATTATCTTGATCCTGTAAGCAATTCTGTAAATAACATTGAGGATTACGCTCGATAAAATCTATATCTTATATAGATCAAACCCCGGAAAAATAAAACATTTATATTTTCCATAAAACAATTTTTATAAAATTATTTTTAAAATATAAGATAGAATTTTCTTAAAATCTCTACAAAATTTTATTTCTTTCCTGAATGCAAGATTCTTTCTCAAATGCAAGATCCTTTCATATAGATTGGTTCTACTATTATCCGAGATTGGTTCTACTATTATCCAGGATTAAAATAAAAAATAAGAGAATCGAAAATCCTAAATATGATCATATCATAAATTAGGGTTTTATAATTTTTCGAATAAAATCTATTTATGGGAAAAATCATTTATTAATTATTTTAAACAATTAATAAGTATATATTAAATGATCAAATCATTTAAAAGGAATTTCAAAATAAACTCTTTATTTATATCACATATAATATTAGTTTTTAAAATTTATTTAATTATCAAATCTCATTCAATAATATAATAAATATGTATTTATTCATCTCATGAAAAAATAAAATAATAAGAACTACGAGCAATATTAAATAGATCTAAATTAATTCATCTCATGAATTAAATCATCCATTTAATTACCTTATCAAAATAAACAAAAAATACTCCTAACCATGAGCTCTGATACCACTTGTAGGAGGATCCGGATAAAAATTTATACGGAAACTGGATCCCCTAGATCTTAACACCATAGAAATCATCAAAATTATCTAAGAGTTTTAGTCATATCACCTCGGTGAATGCTTTTCATCGGTGAAGCTTAATCCACTCGAACCGTCAAAACTCTTTGTAGAGATTTCTCCGAAAAAATACTAAAAGTTCAATCCTTGTTCTTCGCTATCCCCACGAAGATTTAAAATCTCCTTTGGAATTATATAAGCAAGAGGAAGAAGATGGTGTAATGGTGTAGACCTTCTATCACCAAAAGTACTAGAGTTCAAAACCCTAAATTTGCAAAACCCATGTCGTGCCCCAAAATAACTCCTAGGAGTTAAGGGATACTTTAGGAGTGACTATGTGTACCTGTCAAATCATCCTGAAGTAAACATGACTAACACAATACAATAAGGATAATAATCAGAGCGTGGAAGCTAAACATAGGTTGCGGAAGCGTAAACTAATTTTTTTCTTTTCTTTATAAGTTCTCAAAATGGTATTCCAAGTGAACACAAGTATATACAAAACACGTCTAAGTCTAAGGTAGACAGGCCCACCTATCAAAATGTCAAATACACAAACCCTCTCGTACTCTCCCCTCAACAGTAGTCGAGGTATGGCCACACGTCGAGGTCTCGGTCCGCTTGAGACTGTAGTGGAATAGACGGCTTTCTCTCCTCTATGTACTCTTCCTCGACCCAAGGCTCCGGGTCAAGGGCTCCCTCAGTACCTGCCGACATGAAAGTACGGTTGAGCATTAAATACTCAGCAAGTACAAGCTACTAGCTAACCATAACAATTAATAAAACACAACAACAGTAATAGAATACAGAGCAGTAATAGGAACATCACAAAAGAAACAATATTAAACATGGTATAATACAATCATCTTGACGTGCGTGCATGAATGCGAAAACTCCGATAAAACTCATGCTTGGAAATCCGTTCATGTCTCGATATGGCTTGAGGACATCATGTATGCGTGCATGCATGAATGCCTTGTCATCATCTTGTGAATTTGCATCTTGTGACTTGTGAGCCAGAGGCCAGCACCAGAATCTCCCTGGGCTGCCAACCTCCTTGATATATGGTTTTCTTGTGAGCCAGATCCCTGGGCTACCAACCTCCTTGACGTATGCTTGATTTTAGTTACTTGTTTAGTTTTCTTGTGAGCCAAAGGATAGCACCCGAATCTCCCTGGGCTGCCAATCTCCTTGACAATAAGTGTTTTCAGTTTTCTTGTAAGCCAGAGGCTAGTACCCGAATGTCCCTGGGCTACCAACCTCCTTGACATGCAATGTTTTCTTGTTGATTTTTATATACACGTGCTCTTGAAATCTTGGTCCATGCAAACATGCGTGCTCGTGTACGTGACAATGGTGACAATCATGGGTATGCAGATCACAAGAGAGATATGGCATCAAAATTCAATTCATAGTATAAGCATAGGTAACTTGAGTAATTCACATGGCATTTGATCAATTCATCATTCATAAGAACGCATGTATAAGGCCTACTTCCATTTCTTTATTTAAGTCATTTATTCATAGTTTAGGTATTTTGTCAAACACATAACATGCAATGTTCCGTAATAGTTCATCTTCTTCTTCTTAGTGCATATTTTCCATCCAACCATCAAGGTAAGTTCATTATTGGTAAAATGCCCATCCTCCCTTTTTCCATTTCACACACTACACATATCACACATCACACATTCGGCATCCCATCGCCACAATCAACATCTCATCCACACATCCATATCTTTTCCTTATCTTGTTTATATTTATTAGAGATGATACATTTCATAAGAAAGAAAACCTAATGGCAAGAATCATATTTCACATAGAAAACCTAGATTATTGCTAGGGAAAGTTAGTAGGGTGTACTAACCTTGAATCGAGGCTTGATCTTGGTTGTAGACCTTGATTGGAGCTCCAACTTGTAAGAAGAAGGACTCTAGCTTGAAGAAGGCTTGAGTGGGAAGGAAACCCCCTTGCAAAAACGCTGTAGGATTGCTGCCCTAATTTGGAGAAATGAGCTCCACGAGTACTTGAGCCTTGATCTTGAAGAAAACGAACTTGAGATGATCTAGGGTCTTCACCCCTTTGATTTCTTCTCAAAAGCACAACCCTAGGTTAGGAATCTCCTTCTTCTCTCTCTCTTTCTCTCAAAATCTTCTAAGTCTAGTGAATGAAGCCCTAAGGCTCGGGTAAAGCCTTATAAGAAAGGGTTTAACCTCCAAAAGACAAAATAGCCCTTACTGAAATTTCTGCAAAAACGCGAAGACCGAGCGATCGGTGGTTATGACCGATCGATCGGTTGCCTACCGAGCGATCGGTGTCCTTGACCGAGCGACCGGTCAAAAACATGCTCTCTGGAAAATTTCTCTATACAAAAAGTTAACCAGTCGATAGCCTCCGATCGATCGGTTTTGGATCGATCGATCGCTACTAATGACCGAGCGATCGGTGCTCTGCAGGTCTCGACTGTTTTGACTATATCTTTTGACTCGCTCGTTGGATCGACGATTCAACTTGCGTTGGGTTCGTCTTTCGAAAAGTAATATTTCTGACATTTTAGAATTTCCAATTTCTCCCTTATTTATTTATTAGACTACGAGAAATGCCAATTAGCTACGAAAGTACCATTCATTAAATATAGAAAAGTTCGGGGTGCTACAACCCAACTTGCACCACCTATATAGCTCACGAAAATCCCTAGGGGTCTCCCTAGGGTCTCACGGTTTTGAGAGAGAGAGGAGAGAAGAGAAAAAATTCTGGAAAAAGGTGTTGTAAGGTCTAGGGTGTTGGGGTATTTATAGACTAGGATCCTACCCTAATCCTACTCCAACTTGATTTTATCTATTAAGGAATTATTTAACAATAATAACTTTTATTATTTAATAAATAATTTTCTAATTTATCTATAACTACTCTAGTTATAGAAGACCTTCTAATTAAGGAGTCCTTCTAATAAGAGGGTTCATTAATTAAAGGGATAAGTCAACATCCTAACTCAAAGTAGGAAACCTAGTCAAACTAGGAGTCCACAAGGGGGGCGTGAACACTAAAGGGGCGTGAGTTTTGAGGAGTTTTAAACTCCTTTTTGCAATCCAACTTTATGTCATCTTAATCCTTATTACAATCCAACCATTGGATTTTAATTCCATTATAAAAGGAATTATCTTTCAATAATTATTCAATTAACACAATCCTAATCCAATTAGGATTTCTCAGGTGGGCACCCCACCCTAGATTTAAATTAACAATTAATTTAAACCATAGATTAACTTTTAATCTATTAATTAAATGATAAACTTTTAATCACTTAAATAATTGATTAACTTTTAATCAATTAATGAGCTTATATTTCTTATGTAAGCACCTCCACAGATTGCTCTGGGACATTCTTACCCTGGCTTACCCAATGTTATCCCATTGACCCTAAACGGGAATTACATCGGAATTGCAAGTGATGTGAGATATCCATGTTGCAATTGAATCCCAGTGTATGAACATTAACCATGACGGATCCTGCCACATGAACTTTTAAATTCGATTTATCCTTCCAAATACATTATCCCTAATGGGCCTTCAAGATTGACATACTATCTAACCCATAGCCCATTGCAAATCATCCGGGTTTCCAAGACTTATGATTAAGCCATGAGAAACAATTTCTCATCAAAAACATTTTGAGAAAATCCTTTTATAAGTATAATACCTTTTAATAAAAGTATATTTCAAAACTTATTTTTTTTTTAAAATCACCTGTGTAGGATTTGAACTTAATCAACTGTCTTACCCGGAACTTGGATAATCTCTCAAATTAATGAGCATGAATTTCTTGTTTGAAATTCATCATGACTTGAACAACTTTCTGACTATCCATCTGTCACTGTATTGTATTCCCTAAGTTAGAAAATATGTTGGTGGAATCAAAATAGTCAGATCACTGCTCAATTATAGATGAACTCATCAGATCTAAGGATCATCGAAACCGTTCAATTTGAATGAGAGACCAACTATCTGATAGTATGTTTATGCAAGAGATCTCTCATTGAATGCAATCAGTCAGTGTACATTTAAGCAACCATATCCTAATGTGTAGTCTCCACTACAATAGTTTGAGATAAAACTACATCTCAACTATTGAGAACATCTTAGCATTCTAGCAGCCATATAAGTGAAGTGCCCAGCTTCACCCACAGCTGTGACTATATAAGGTATAATGAACCGGAAAGTTATATCTACCTATGATAATCTAATCACATAACTTTCCTATAATATATCCTAAGGACCTTTATCGATATCTTATATCATATAGATCATCTCATGATCATGGTCAATTACCCATAATGAATATACAATAGATTAAGAAGAAGTTTTTATTAATCAAATTAATAAGAATCTAACAATCTAAATGACTTTTCTGGGCATCTTGTCTCACAGAAAGATGTTGTGCATGATGATGGTGGCTTGTAAGCGGTGGTGGGAGGTGTGGGATAGGCTAAGGGTGGTCTCAGGTGAAGGTAGAGGTTGAGGAAGCTGGAACTAGGGCTGGCCGAATCCCAATAGCAGTTTATTATAAGGGTTTTGGAGTGGGTTTGAACTAAGATTGGGGGCCTATTTATAAGCTTGGGCAGACCCAGGGGAATTCTAGGGATGTTCCTCTGCGTGCTAGACACACTGGAGAAGGAGAGAAGTAGCCAGGAGGGGTGCCAGCTGCGGATTTTGCAGAAATTCATCAATGGCGGTAATATTATTACTGCCATTACTGAATCAAGCCAAAAATACATGGCGGTAAAAATATTACTGCCATTATTGATATTTTGTCAAAAATGGCCCAACCCCCCCACACTAGGCCTAGAACACTGTAGCAGGGATTAAAAAAGGAAATGGTGATAATGTTATTACCGCCATTCTTAGGTTTTTTGAAATTGGGGTGGAGGGCCCCACAACAACGGCTCCTAAGGGTTATGGGCCTTCGATTTTAGGGTTTTTGGACCCTGGTACTGAACCAGGGTTCATCTAGGGTTAGACTAGGTTTTACCTAGGGTTAGGCCTAGTGTAGCACCCCAGAACTTTTTGTGGCAATTGAATAGTGTTTTCATGGCCAAATGGCCTTCCATGTATTGAATTTGATATTTTATGAGAAAATAGGTGATAGCGACTCATGTGCAGCATGAAGAAGAGGGTTTAGTACCCTAAGGAAGATGAAAACAAGACTTTAAAACCACCCCAAGGGGTCTGCAGGTGAAAAAGGATAAAATTGGGATTGACGATCGATCGCAGCAAGGTGACGATCGATCGTCACACTTGTGATCGATCGTCTCAAGACGACGATTGATCGTCAGAAGCACAGAAACCTGGGCTACTCACTGGATCTTGGACGATTGATCGTCCCAGACCTGACGATCGATTGTCCGGAACCCAAAAATCGGGGCAGCTTATTGGATGTGGACAATCGATCGTCCCAAGCACGACGATCGATTGTCATTGCGAAAATCTATTTTTTTAAACATGAAGAAATAAGGGATTTAACCCTTGAGCCTATAAATAGAAAGCCCTTTGGGGTTTTGGGGTTAACCTAAACCTAGAGGAGAGATTGAGAGGAGAAGAGAGAGTGGGGAAATTTTCCAAAGAGGGTTGGATTAAAGATGAAGGGAGCTCAAGTAAAGGTGGATGTTCCCCATCAAGCAAAGACTCCTCCATTTTCAAGTGGTGTTCTTCCTCAAGCTTGGAATTACAAAACAAGAGGGCCTTCTTCAAGATTAGGAGTTCATACTTAAGGTTAGTACACCCTTACTAGTTTACTTAGTAATAACCTAAAATGATTATGCCTTAATCTTGTATATTCCATCTCTTGAATAAGAAAACCAATGTTCCCTAAAAATGAATAAGATAAACCAATTGGTAATGATGTGTGGATGGATGAGGCGATTGGATGTCGTGTGTTGTGATGTATGTGGTGTAGTGAAATGGTGGAAGGGCATAGCATACATAATAAATACACTATTGATGTTTGATGAAGTATAAACGATGAAAATGGAAGAGAAAGACTTAACCGAAAAGTTGAATACCAAGTTTTTGATGAAATGTTTGTATGAGAATCTATATAGTTAATCAAGCCTAGAACTTGCATGATTTGTGGATTTATCTTAGATGATGATTTTAAACAATTATTAGCTATGTGTCCTTAAATTCTCACATGGTTGTAATAATAATTGAAATGCCATATGACATTCCCTAATTGTTCATGACAACACAATTACTACAAATTGCTACACACACACACATGCATGCATTAACCGAGGTTTTTCTAAAGTATAAGTATGTGAGAAAATAACCAAGAACAAGACCCTTGAATTACGAAACAAGTTGATAAAGCCGGACATCGGGCCGGTCAAAGGTAGGGCATATCCCCCGGATATGTCATATATGGCTCACAAGTAAACAAGTTGATAAAGTTGTACATCGGGCCGGTCAAGGGTATGGCGTATCCCCCGAATATGTCATACCTAGCCCACAAGTAAACAAGTTGATAAAGCCAGACAGAGGGCCAGTCAAGGATGTTAGTGTACCTTTTCGATATATATATATGTATATATATATATATATATATTCGTTGAAGGATACTTATGTATCCGGCTCACAAGTCGCTACAAGGGCACTAACATCTGGCTTAAAAGTAAAGCATGGCAAGGCAAGTCAAAACATGACAAGACAAGCATGACAAGTGTGATTTCAAACAAGAATAAGACAAGACACGTGTGATTCCCACGATACAAGAAAAAGACAAGAACAAGTTTTTAAACATGACAACAAGTTTGAAAAATACGAAGGGCTATTTTCAAGAACAAGTCATGATTTTTAAGTATGAGTTTTATTGGAGGTTTTGCATTGTTCCATGCATGTTATGATCATAGCATTGCTTTAAATTTGATATTATGAGTTGTGTTTGTTTATTCCTATTATAGTTAGTTATTACTATTGTTAGCTAGTAGCTTGTACTCGCTGAGTATTCTATACTCAGCCATACATCTCATGTCGGCAGGTCCGGTGGATACCTTCAAACCTGAGCCATGGGTTGAGGAAGAATACATCGAGGAGGCGGCACCTATTCCACTTCAGCCACAGGAGGATATGGATCTAGATGTGTGGCCATATCTAGACTACTGTGAGTAGGGGTATGGAGATGGAGAGAGAGACCTGTATCTTTTGGTATTTTTTATAGTGGGCATGTCCACCTATAGTTGTTATATTTTGTATAAACTTGGAATACAGACTATGTATAAGAAAAGAAAAAGTTGGTTTACACTTCTGCACTGTTATGAGCTTCCACACTCTGATTAGTATCGCTATTGTATTATGTTTTACCTTGTTCATTACAGGATGGTTTGTCAAGTACATATAGTCACGTCTAAAGTATCCCTTAAATCGTAGGGGGTATTTTGGGGTGCGACAACTAGGGTTTAGGGTTTACCTAGGGTTTGACTAGGGTTTGACCAGGTTTACCTAGGGTTAGGGTTTGTCTTAGGGTTAAGCCTAGGGCTTGACTAGGGTTTTACTAGGGTTTACCTAGGGATAGGATTGGACTGGGACTCAGCTAGGGATAACCATGGTTAAAAGATATTAACCATGACTAAGGCATGGTGTAAAAATTGGGTGCTTACAGGCATCTCCACAAATTGCTCTGTGACATTCTAACCATGGCTTACCCAATGTTATCCCATTGACCCTAAAGAGGAATGACATCAGAATTGTAAGTGATGTGAGATATCCATATTGCAATTGAATCCCAGTGTAAGACCATTAACCATTAAGGATCCCACCACATGAACTTTTTAATTCAATTGATCCTTCCGTTAACATTATCCCTAATGGGCCTTTGAGATTAATATGCTATCTAACTCATAGTCCATTGTACATTATCCGGGTTTCCAAGACAGTTGATTAAGCCATGAGAAACTTTTTCTCATGGAAAACATTTTGAGAAAAACTATTGTTAAGTATAATATATTTTTAATAAAATATATTTCAAACTTATTTGATTTCAAAATCACCTGCGCAGGATTTAAGCTTAATCAACTGTCTTATCTGGAACTTAGATTTAATCTCTCAATTTAATGAGAATAGATTTCTTGTTTGAAATTCAACATGACTCGAATAGCTTTCTGACTATCCAACTGTCACCATATCATAGTCCCTAAGGTAGAGAGTACTTTGGTGGAATCAAAACAGTTAGATTATTGCTCAGTTTTAAATAAAATCATCAGATCTAAGGATTATTGAAAACGTTCAATGTGAATGAGAGACCAACTATCTGATAGTATGTTTATGCAGAGGTATCTCATTGCATGCAATCAGTCAGTGTACAATTAAGCACCCATATGCTGATGTGTAGTCTCAACTATAATAGTTTGAGATAAAACTATATCTCAACCATTGAGAACATCTTAGCATTATGGCAGCCATATAAGTGAAGTGCCCAGCTTCATCCATAGCTATAACTATATAAGGTATAAGGAACTGGAAAGCTATATCTACCTATGATAGTCCCATCACATAGCTTTCTTATAATATATCTTATGGACCTTTGTCGATATCTCATATCGTATAGATCATCTCATGATCATGGTCAATTACCCATAATGAATTCACAATAGATAAAAAAGAAGTCTCTATTAACCAAATTAATAAGAATCTTACAATCTAAATGACTTTTTTGGGCATCATGTCTAACAGTAAGATTTTTATTGATTAGATTAATAAAAAAATCTTCTTTATCTATTGTGAATTCATTATGGGTAACTAACCATGATCATTAGATGATCTATACGATATGAGATATCAACAAAGGTCCCTAGGATATATTATACAAAAGCTATCTAATAAGTATTGGACTATCATAGGCAGATATAGCTTTCTAGTTCCCTATACCTTATAGAGTCATAGCTATGGATGAAGCTGGGCACTTCACTTATATGGCTGCCACAATGCTAAGATGTTCTCAATGGTTGAGATGTAGTTTTATCTCAAACTACTGTAGTGGAGACCACACATCAGCATATGGGTGCTTAAATGTACACTGACTGATTGCATGCAATGAGAGACTTCTTGCATAAACATACTATCAAATAGTTAGTTTTTCTTTCACATTGAATAGTTTCGATGATCCTTAGATCTGATGAGTTCATTTATAACTAAGCAGTGATATGACTGTTTTGATTTCACCTAAGTACTCTCTACCTGAGGGACTATGATACGGTGATAGTTGGATAGTTAGAAAGTTGTTCGAGTCATGATGAATTTCAAACAAGAAATCCATGGTCATTAAATTGAGAGACTATCCAAGTTCTGAGTAAGACAGTCCATTAAGTTTAAATCCTACGCAGGTGATTTTGAAATCAAACAAGTTTGAAATATATTTTTAATAAAATATATTATACTTAATAAAAATTTTCAAAATGTTTTACATGAGAAATAGTTTCTCATGGCTTAATTAAATGTCTTGGAAACCCGAATGATGTACAATGTGCTTTGAGTTCGATAGTATATTAATCTCGAAGGCCCATTAGGTATAATGTAATTAGAAGGATCAATCGAATTAAAATGTTCATGTGGTGGGATCCATTCTTGGTTAATGTTCTTACACTGGGATTCAATTGCAACATGGATATCTCCCGTCACTTACAATTCCGATGTCATTCCTATTTAAGGGTTGATGGAATTGTAGAGCCCTAGACTTTTTCATGCTTAATGCATGGCACTTTCGTAGCCAATTTGCCTTTAATGTAGTAAAATTAATAAATAAAGAAGAAATTGAAATTTTTGAAATGTCGGTAATGTTTTTTTTCGAAGTATGAACCCAACGCAAGTTGAATCGTCAAAATCCGACGAACGAGTCAAAAGATATGGCCAAAATAGTTTGGACCTGCAGATCACCGATCGCTCGGTCCATTGTAGCGATCGATCGGAGGCTATCGACTGGTGCACTTATTTGTATGGGGAAATTTTCCAGAGAGCATATTTTTGACCAGTCGCTCGGTCAAGAACACCGATCGCTCGATAGGCAACCGATCGATCGTCATAACCACCGATCGCTCGGTCCCCCGTGTTTTTCAGAAATTTCAGTAAGGGTGTTTTCGTCTTTTGGGCGTTTCACTCTTGCCTATTAAGGCTTGCCCGAGCCTTTAGGGCTTCATGCACACACTTAGAGTGTTTTGAGAGATAGAAAGAGAGGAGAAAGGGTTCTAAACGTAGGGTTTTCTTTTGAGGAGGAATCAAAGGGTTGAAGACCCACAATCATCCTCAAGCTCGTTTTCCTTCAAGATCAAGGCTCAAGCTCGTGAAGAGTACTTTCCCCAAGCTAGGGCAGTGACTCACGCACATTTTTGCAAGGGATTTCTTCCCTCATTTGTCAAGGTCGGTACCTTGTGCTACCCTCTTAGTCATAGTTCCCTC
The DNA here is from genome assembly GCA_015143295.1 of Tetracentron sinense. NCBI lineage: Eukaryota > Viridiplantae > Streptophyta > Magnoliopsida > Trochodendrales > Trochodendraceae > Tetracentron > Tetracentron sinense. The sequence goes on from CM026554.1 coordinate 18,253,641, forward strand.
TTTTTCTTTTCTTTTCTTTGTTTTCTCCCATTTATGACTATAAAATGAGTTGTAATGTGTGAATGAGATGAATGGATGGTTGTTGGATGTGAATGGGCGATTGGATGCTGTGTGGATGGTTGTGATAAATGAAATGGGGAGGGCATTGTATCCATAATGAACATACATGTGTGATGTGAGCATCAACCCACCTAGAAAAGCATGATGTAGGTGTAATAAATAATGAACACACCCCATGTTTGATGAAATGCCAAAGTGAATAAAACGAATTATATATTAAGAAATGCATGCTTAATTAATGATGGAAATTGCTACGGCCTATGATAGTGTGCTTTCTTATTCTCCCTAAATTGCATGAATATTGACTTGTTCAAATTAATGATGTTATATGTATTGTGAATTACCTAATTGTCATATTTAAATTCAATTGCAAGTATGTACACGATTCCATGAGCATGGCATGCATGACATGACTTACCAAGGTTTTTCAAGAACGAGAATTAGAGGTGGGACATATCCTACGATATGTCTTACCTCACTTTTGACAAGAACAAGACTCGCATGCATAAGAAGGGTCCCCTTTCCCTCGCAAGTACATATTATAAGAAGGGTTTCCCTTTCCTCACAAGTAGTTTATTTTTCAAGCAAGCATGATACATTGCATGGCAAGCATGATGCATTTAGGAAGAATGGTTTTCCTTTCCTCACAAGTAGTTTATTTTCCAAGCAAGCAAGATACATGGCATGGCAAGCATGAGCATTTAGGAAGAAGGGTCTCCCTTTCCTCACAAGTAGTTTACTTTTCCAAGCAAGCATGACATGGCATGACACGACATGATACGACCAGACAAGGCAAGTTTTCAAGCACGAAAAATGGTGTTTTAAGTCAAGTCAAATGCAAGATGTTTTCAAGGATTTATCGGCTTTTACAAATGCAAGCATGATTATAAACTGTTTTGCTTTCTTGTGATGATATGAATTGTTCCTACTTTAAATATGTGAACTGCTTCCTATACTACTATGATTTTGCTATGACTGTTGGTTAGCATTTGGTACACGCTGAGTATTTCATGCTCAGCCGTACTTCTTATGTCGGCAGCTGATAGTGGAGCGGCTGCTCCTTTTGATGTCTGTGCTCTCGGCCCATGGGAGGAGGAGGAGTACGTTGAGGAGCCTGTGGAGGATCCTGCTGTGGGTGAGTTTGAGAGTTAGATATATGTATTTTGGCGGGCATGTCTGCACTTTCTTTTGTGTATCTTTTTATATAAACTTGGATCATATATATGTACATACACATAGAAGTTTTTGGTTAAGTCTTCCGCTGTGCTTGGTAGTTATGTTTCCGCTATTATATCCTCTATTGTATATGCTCCAGGTCTTTTGCAGGTTATTTTGGTCAAGCAAGTCATGCAAGTCATGATGAGTCGTCCAAGATTCACTCTAACTCTTAGGGTGGATTATGGGGCGCGACAAGAGTGGTATCAGAGCTTAGGCTTTAGGTCTCTAGGGTCACTTAGAATCTAATACCACGGCTTGACAAGAGCATATGCCTGGAAACAAGTTAGGAAGGAAGTAAGTCGGAAGCGAGTTTTGTTCCAAGTGTAAGACTAAACTTTAGTCTTAGTCAAAATGGTTGCTTCAACCAAGTATGAGTCTTAGGAACGCTAGAACACCAAGGTATAATATTATAAATACACCGATGGTTGTGATGCGATGTATATTAATATTATACAATTAATACAAATTGAATTTTTGTGAACTGGAACTGTGATAAATTGTGGTTTCAAGTGAGACTTATGTGGTGCTACTGTTCTCAGGGCTTTAGTCATGAGGCGGGGCGGGTCGTGGACCACACACCAGAGCTTCATCTTCTTCTAGAGATGAGGATGAGCAGCCGGACCTCTCTCAGGTCTTAGGCTCTATTGCTGAGACACTCGCCATACTGGCGGCTCGGTAAACTATACCATCATTAGCGGCACCTACTCCACCGCCTATAGCTCCAGTACATCGTATAGCTGGGGTTGAGGTATTCAGGAGATTGAGACCCCCATCATTCTATGGGAGTGTGGACCCTCTTGCTGCGGAGGCTTAGATCCTCCAAGTGGAGAAGATATTTGCGGTTCTCTCCCCGATGGAGGAAGAGAAAGTAGCATGGGCTGTTTTCATGCTAGAGGGCGATGCCCACCATTGGTGGTTGTCCACCTTGAGGACGTGAGATTTGACCATGCAGGGTCAACCTTGAACTTGGGAGGAGTTCAAGGATACTTTTTATAAGAATTACTTTCCTGTTGGAGCACGGGAAAAGAAAGAAAGAGAGTTCATCAACCTAGAGCAAGGTTCGATGACTGTGGCCGCTTATGAGGCTAAGTTCTCGGAGCTCTCTAGATTCGCGACTCACATGGTGGCCACCGAGGCAATGAAGGCGAGAAGGTTTGAGCAAGGGCTCAAGGACGTTATCATGGAGAAGGTTTCGGTTTTCAGACATGCTACCTACCCTGAGGTAGTGGACAAGGCCTTATTGGTCGAGGCGAATTCCAAGGCCGTGTCCAAGAAGAGGGAGTTGGCGAGAGGCCAAGCCAGTAGTTCAGCACCTCCAGAGAGGCGAGATCGTACCGGCCCTTATCAGTATGCATGGCCAACACCACCGATGAGGCCATCTTATGCACCTCCAGCTCCACGGTAGTATGTGCCTCAGGCACCGCGACCTCAGGCTCTTTTGGCCCCACGGCCTGTTGCACCTCAGGTGGTGAGGTACGCTTCACCTCTGGTCCCTCCGACTTACACATATGAGGTCTGCACTTCATGTGGCCGAAGGCGTCCGGCAGGAGATTGCCAAAGAGCATCGGGTGGATGTTATCATTGCGGTCGCCAGGGCCATATGATCGGGGATTGCCCTACTCAGCATTTACCAGGCCAGTCTTAGGGGATTAGGCCCCCAGCACGCCCAGCAAGATCATACCAGGCGTCATCCCAGACTACCCGGTTTACACCTCTGCCTTGCCAGGCGAACCAGGGGTGAGTTTTTGCCCTGACAGAGGGTGATGCACTTGGATCTGATGATGTAGTGCAAGGTATGCGTTTAGAGTTATTCTTTTAACTGCTATTTCATGTTATACCTTATTCCTTGTGTACGTATGTGGCGTGCTATATATATCTATCTACCTATATATATGATGTTGATGCATGGATTGACTGAGCTAGCTAAAATTTTAGGAACTTTACTAGTCAATGAATGTTTGGCTCGAGTGTTGACTGATACCGGGTCTACTCATTCGTTTGTCTCGCCGAGTTTTTCAGAAGGCTTTTCTGTGGAGCCTAGTCAGCTAGAACCTGAGTTAGCCATTTCGACTCCTTTTGGCAAAACATTATTTATGGATAAAGTGTATAGAAACAGTGTGGTTCAAGTAGGGAGCCACGAGTTGGCAGTTGATCTAATCATCCTCGGATTTGAAGACTTTGATGTCATCTTGAGAATGGATTGGTTAGCAACAGATCATGGGCATGTGGCTTGTTTTGAAAAGATGGTACTCTTTCGGCCAGTGGAAGGCAAGCCATTTCATTTTTGGGGGTTGAGAAGTAGAGATGTTGCCCGTTTTGCGGCGTTGAGCCTAGCGAACCCCGAGATAAAGGACTCTTCGACTATTCCAGTCGTGAGTGAATTCCTGGATGTATTTCCAGAGGAGTGCTAGGATTGCCTCCAGACAGGGAGATTGAGTTTGTGATAGAGCTTGCACTAGGCATAGCTCCTATTTTCAGGGCTCCGTATAGAATGGCCCCGATTGAACTCAAGGAGTTGAAGACTTAGTTGGAGGAATTGCAAGGCCTTGGTTTCATTTGACCAAGTGTCTCACCTGGGGTGCCCCGGTGTTATTTGTTAAGAAGAAGGATGGTTCGATGCGGATGTGCATCGATTACCGACAGTTGAACAAGGTCACTATAAAGAATAGGTACCCATTGCCTAGGATTGATGACTTGTTCGATCAGTTAAAGGGATCAAAATTTTTCTCTAAGATCGATCTTTGGTCCGGTTACCACCAGTTGAAGATTAAGGTTGAGGATGTGCCCAAAACTACTTTTCGGATTCAATACGGACACTACTAGTTCTTGGTGATGCCTTTTGGTCTCACAAATGTGCCGGTAGCCTTTATGGATTTAATGAATTGGGTGTTCCGGTCATACCTAGATCGATGCGTGATCGTGTTTGTCGACGATATCTTGGTGTATTCCCAGACACGGGAAGATCACATGCGAGACCTTCGCCTTGCTTTGGAAATGTTGAGAGAGCACAAGCTGTACGCCAAACTTAGCAAGTGTGAGTTTTGGTTGGAAGAGGTGGCATTCCTAGGCCACGTTGTATCTGCGGAAGGCATTTTGGTAGATCTGAAGAAGATAGAGGCAGTCATGAGTTGGGCGAGGCCCAAGAGTGTCACAGAGATATGGAGTTTCCTTGGGTTGGCAGGCTACTACAGGAGATTCGTAGAGGGTTTCTCTAGCCTTGCGGCACCGCTCACTTATTTGACAAGGAAGAATGCGAAATTTATATGGAGTGATAAGTGTGAGATCAGTTTCACGGAACTGAAGAAGAGGCTTACCACAGCCCCCATCCTTACAGTGTCATCCAGACATGGTGGTTATGAGTTGTACAGTGATGCCTCGCATGTTGGACTTGGGTGTGTGCTCATGCAACACAAGAAAGTCATTGCCTATGCATTAAGGCAATTGAAAGAGCATGAAAAAAATTATCCCACGCACGACTTGGAACTTGCGGCGGTCGTGTTTGCACTCAAGATTTGGCGCCATTAACTTTATGGGGTGGAGTTCTATGTGTTCACAGATCACAAGAGTCTCAAATATCTCTTTTCCCAAAAGGAACCGTGTCGCGCCCCAAAATACCCCTAGGAGTTTAGGGATACTTTAGGCGTGACTATACGTACCTGCCAAACCCTCCTGTTATGAACAAGATAAATACAGTACTAACCAATGATAATCAGAGCACGAAAGCTAAACATAAATGTGGAAGCGTAAACTAACTTTTTCTTTTCTTCTAAGATTTTCAAAATAGTATTCCAAGTTAACATATATACCAAACATGTCTAAGTCTAAGGTGGACAGACCCACCTATCAAAATGTCAAAATACATAAAAGACCCTCACGTACTCTCCCCTCAACAGTAGTCGAGGTATGGCCACACGTCAAGGTCTCGATCCACCTGAGACTGCAGTGGGATAGACGGCTCTCTCTCCTCGATATACTCTTCCTCGACCCAAGGCTCTGGGTCGAGAGCTCCCTCAGTACCTGCCGACATGAAAGTACAACTGAGCATGGAATACTCAGCGAGTACAAGCTACTGGCTATCCATAACGATAATAAGCATGCAAGGAGTAGTACAATACCAATCATCAATTCAAGGCAATAGTAAAATCATAGAATTAAATAATATTAACCATGGAGCAATATTATCATCTTGATGTACGTGCTTGAATGCAAAAATGCCGATAAAACTCATGCTTGAAAATCCGTTTTCATGTCTCGGTATGCATTGTTGAAATCATGTATGCGTGCATGCATGAATGTCTTGTCATCATCTTGTAACCTTGCATCTTGTAACTTGTGAGCCAGAAGCTAGCACCCGAATCTCCTTGAGCTGCCAACCTCCTTGATATGCAATGCACTTGTGAGCCAGAGGTTAGTACCCGAATGTCCCTGGGCTACCAACCTCCTTGATATACAATGTTTTCTTGTGAGCCAGAGGCTAGCACCCGAATCCCCCTGGGCTGCCAACCTCCTTGATATGCAATGCACTTGTGAGCCAGAGGTTAGTTACCGAATGTCCCTAGGCTACCAACCTCCTTGATATGCAATATTTTCTTGTGAGCCAGAGGCTAGCACCCGAATCCCCCCTGGGCTGCCAACCTCCTTGATATGCAATGCACTTGTGAGCCAGAGGTTAGTACCCGAATGTCCCTGGGCTACCAACCTCCTTGATATGCAATATTTTCTTATTGTTATTATATGCATATGCAATTGAAATCGCGGTTCATGCTAACATGCGTGCTCGTGTATGTGTCAATAGTGACCATCGTGGAATGAGGATAGCAAGAGAGATATGGCATCATAATTCGATTCATCATATAAGCATAGGAGCACTTAAGAAATTTGCACATTACTTGATCACATTACTTGATCAATTCATCATTCATAAGAGTACATGCATGAGGCCTATTTCCATTTTCTTCATTCAAGTCATTATTTCATAGTTTAGGTATTTTGTCAAACACTTAGCATGCAAGTTTCCTCATTGTTCATTTTCTCCTTTTTTGTGCATATTTTACATTCAATCACACAAGGTAAGTTTATTATTTGTGTAATGCCCATCCTCTATTTTCCAATCCACAACCCACACATACCATACATCACCCATTCGGCATCCAATCGCCACATCCAACATCCATCCAAGCATCCATACCATTTCTTTATCTTGTTTATATTTATTAGGGATGATACATTTCACAAGAAAGCAAACATAATAGCATAAATCACATTTCATAAAGAAAACTTAGATTTATTGCTAGGGTAAGTTAGTAGGGTGTACTAACCTTAGATCAAGGCTTGATCTTGGTAGGAACCATGATTTGAGCTCCAACTTGAAAGAAGAAGCCCTTGCTTGAAGAAAGCTTGAGTTGAGGAAGAAACTCCTTAGAAAAACTTGTGTGAGTTGCTGCCCCAACTTTAGAGGAGGAGTCCCACACGAGTTGAACCTTGGATTTGAAGAATCCAAGCCTTGAAATAAACCTTGGGTAGCCTACACTCTTGATTTCTTCTCAAGAGGAAAACCTAGGTTAGAAAATCCCCTTCTCCTCTCTCTCTATCTCTCCAAATACTCTAAGGATGGTAAATGAAGCCCTAAGGGCTCGGGCAAGCCCTTATGGGTAAGGGTTTAACGCCCAAAAGACTAAAATGCCCTTACAAAAATTTCTGCAAAACACGGGGACCGAGCGATCGGTGCTTATGACCGATCGATCGGTTGCCTACCGAGCGATCGGTACTCTGACCGAGCGACCGGTCAAAAAATTACTCTCTAGAAAATTTTCCCATACAAAAGTTTTGACCGTGCGATAGCTACCGATCGATCGGTTTTGTACCGATCGATCACTGACTGGACCGAGCGATCGGTGCTCTGCATGTCTGGACTGTTTTGACCATATCTTTTGACTCGCTTGTCCAATTTCGATGATTCAACTTGTGTTGGGTTTGTCTTTCGAAAATGAACATTTTTGACATTTCGGAATTTCCGATTTCTCCCTTATTTATTAATTTGACTACGAGGAAGACCAATTAGGCACGAAAGTGCTATTCATTAAATATAGAAAAGTTCGGGATGCTACAGTTTGAACCGGAGTTCGGGCAGAGGTTCGACAGGACAGGTTAAGTTTGAACCGGGATTTGGGCAGGGGTTCGATTAGGCGAGGCTATATTTGAACTGGGAATTGGGCAGGGGTTCGACAGGCAAGTAGTCTAAGTATTTAAAAGTGATAAAGCAATTTAAAAAACTAATAAAAGACTAAAAAGACAGAGTTCGGTGAGATTTTACCATCCGGGAAACCCAAAAGGGTCTCTGAAAAAGAGGTCCCGAGAATCGACCCTTCATAATCGACGTTCTCGGGAATCCAGAGCGCTACGAGGAGTTTTGAAGAAGAAAAGGGAGTGAGAGGAGTGAGAATGAGTTTGTGAAGTGACAGGGGTGGGGCATTTATAGTTTTCAAAATAGGGGGGGTGCTACTTCAAGTAGCGCCCCTATGGATAAAAACCCCAAAAAGCAAGGCGGTAGTGAACAGTAGGATGGCAAAACGAGTCGAAACTGGGGGGGCGCTGTTCGAAACAACACCCCTAGCTTGATTTTCCAAAAAAGCCTGCCGACATGCCTAAAATAACAGCCCCAAAAGGGGCACTATTTGAAGCAGCACCCCTATTAAGGGGCCAAAAATCATTAATTTGTTTTATTGTTTTGTCGCACTCCAATTCGCTGAAAAGCCGTTTTCCGTTTTAAGCCCGTTTTGAACTCGAAAATAGTCAAAATTGTGCCAAATATTTTGTAAAATTATTTAGGGCCGAATGACAACTTTTTAGCACCTTTTCAGGGGTATTTTTGTCATTTTTCACCCTAGGGGTATTTTGGTCATTTTTTACCTCAGGGCCATTTTTTAAAATTGAAGCACGTGGCAAAAGGGTTCTAAAAGAGGGTTTTTATGAGGATTTTTAGAGGTGTAAAAAGATGCTAAAGGGGTACAAAATTGGGGTGCTTACAGTAATCTCATACAATTAAATGCAACATGGTGATGGAGTACTTTTTCTGATATTTTAAAAGATTAAAAAATTGATAACAATTATAAATTGGCTCGATAAAATCTAAATCTCATATAGATCAAACCCGAAATATAAAACCATTATATTTTCCAACAAACAATTTTAATAAAATTATTTTTAAAATATGGATAGAATTTTCTTAAATCTCTACGATATTTTATTCTTTTCTTTAATGCAAGATCCTTTCATAAAGATTGGTTTTACTATTATTCAAGATTGGTTTTAATACTATTCAAGATTAAAAATAAAAAATTAAGAGAGGGGAAAATCCTAAATATGATATCATCATAAAATAGAGTTTTAAAACTTTTTTGAATAAAATATATTTATTAGAAAAACATTCATCAATGATCAAATCATTTAAAAAGGTTTTAATAATTAAATTATTTCTTTCAAAAATTAATTAAAACACTTATAATTATAGTTAATAAAATTATTTAATTTTTATCATTATCAAATCTCATTCGATAAATAATATAAAAAATAATTATTTATTTATTCATCTCATGAACAAATAAAATAAAAACCATGAGCTTAAATAAATAAATAAAATTCATCTGATGAATTATTTTATCTATTTAATTACCCTTTAAAAATAAAAAATATACTCCTTAACTATGAGCTCTGATACCACTTGAAGGGAATCCAGATAAAAAATTATGTGGAAAACTGGATCCCGAAGATCTTTACACCATAGATAACAAATAATATTAACTACATGTTTAGAGTATTACCTCGGTGAATGATGTTCACCGGTGAAGCACAAAACAGGATGAATCGTCAGAACTCTTTGTAGAGATTTCTTGAAGAAATACTCAAAGCTCGATCCTCGCTCTTCGCTATGTTAGCCTCAGGGTTACAACCATGGGTACCCCTAATAATTTTGATAATAACATAATAATGAAATGAAATATTTGGTACTAATAATTCTGTTTTAAGTACTTGAACATTTCAGAATACAAACTTGTTAGAACTCCAATCATGAAAAATGATGAAAGTTTACATATGAGGAAGTTCAACTCATTGTATATAAGATGAAGATCCAAGATAAGACCATAGTCCAAGTCGGGTCCATTGAAGACAAAGACAAATCACAAGAACCAAGACAAGCAAAGATCAACTCTCAAGTAGCTTCAAATGTAATTTTTATTTGTTTGAGAGTACCTAGGACTTATGTAAGAAGTCCTCAAAAGAATGGAAAGTTGATAAACTCAAATCATAGATTGACCATAGGAGCCTAGGACCTTTTTTGGAAATCATTCTAAGGCCCTAAGGGATCATAAAATCATGTTAAAACACAGCTAAATGACCTAGGAAATCAATCTCATCTCTTTGGTCTGATCCTAGACAGAATTCAGAGTTTTTGCTTTGAATTCGTCGACGAATTCTCAGGATAAGCTTAATTCAGTGATGAAGTCCTGATATTATTTCTGAAATTGCTTACTGTCTTCTGTATTCAGTGACGAATTCAAGTGGGAACCCCACTTCATCGACAAAATCATGTCTGGAATAGAAAACTCATTATAACGGCTAGTTTTCAATGGGTTAAAATGCATTTAATGAACCTTCAACGGTATTATTGGATCAAATGCTATAAAAGGAGTTCATTTATGAACTAATAACAACTCTTTATCACAACAATAACTTCTATTGATCACTCATTCATTGCTTTTGATTCCCACTGACTCACATACTTAGAAAATCTCCGAATCTCTCTTGAGCTCATTCAACTCCAATTTCTTTTGAGAGACTTATTAGAGTTTGTATCTCACTCTTATCCAGCTCATTCAAGGAGCTTTTATTTTGAATTTTCTAATCCAAACTCATTTATTGAGGTCAGTCAAGAATCTAGGATTCTTGCACTGAAGTTGTTGCTTCAGTCTTATCAAGAGAAGGTAGTGCTCTTGAAAGGTTTCAGCTCGGCCTAAAGGAGAGCTTGTAAAGGTAATACCTCAACCTGTAAGAGAGAATTTTAATGGTTTGGACTCCACCAGTGAAGGAGCTTGTGCGATTAAGGAATCGTGGTGAATGCTCGAGCTGGAAGCTTGTGGCGGGGAGTAGGCTGGTTTGCCGAACCTCATGAACTAATTCTGAGTTTGCACTCTCTTTATCTCTTCTCTCTTTCTCTTACAATATTTATATTGTTTTTGCTTACTATATATTTGATTTATTCTGCATCTTGAACTTGTAGTTCATAAAATTTTAAGTCTGTCATAGACCCTATTCACCCTCCCCCATTATAGTCATTACCTAGCCAACAATTGGTATCAGAGCCTAATACTCTATATAGATCTAAAAATTTTGTGTAATCGATTTTATAATGGCAAACAACATTTTTGCACAAGCCTAGGAGAAGGACAATCCACCACTAGACTTCCATTGTTTAATGGAGAAAATTATAACTATTGGAAACCCTGAATGATGTATTACATCCATGCTCTAGATTATGAGTGTTGGAGAGTAATAGTCAATGACCCTCATCTTCCCACAAAACTTGTGGATGATGTTAGAATCCCTAAGGTAGAGGAAGAGTAGAATGAAGCTGATATTAAGCTCATTCAAATCAATGCTAAAGCGATTAGCAACCTCTACTATGCTTTAAGCCCTTAGGAATTTAACAGAGTTTTTGGATGTGTAACGCCCCAAAATCCCCCTTAGGAGTTACGAGGCTTTGGCGACGTCACTTACACTTAAAATCATCTACAAGGAGCATACAAGACATGCTAAATAGTGAACTGAAAATTTCTATAATAACTTGACTATATTCCATGATTAATCATTTACAATAACTGGATATAAACTAAGACATATACATAAAATCCTTAACATGAGTTACCAACTCAAACTGATACAAATATCCCCATAAATAAAACCCAAAATACATGTCTCTCCCTCTACATCACTCAACCATAAGGTCATATGTCAAGACCCCTATCATCCTCAAGAACATCCCAAGAAGGCTCCTGCCCTCCATAATCCATCTCGATCTAATGCCCTAGAATACAATGTCGAATGAACCAGCCGACATAAAATGTACGGCTGAGCATGGAATACTCAGCGTCTACAAACTACTAACTAACCATGTTATAAACTTCAAATTACATATGTATTAAAGCAGTTCACAATCTAAATAGCATAATCAATAATAATAATCAGAGTACGGAAGCATAATACAATTTTATAAGCCTTGATTCTTGTTTTGATTTTTGATTATTGGAACTCATTTTACCTTGTCTTGCCCTTGAGTGGATAATAATAGTCTTGTCTTAGTTCTTGTCATGTTAGGATCATCATTGTTCATCTTTTCTTGTCATGCGTACATTGGGTGTCTAGTTCGTGCTTGTTTTATCTCATTCTTGCGTAGATCATGCTTGTCTCCTCTTATTCTCCGTGTATCATGGTTGTCATGTCTAGTTCATTCTTGTCTTGTTCATTTCATGTTTATCTGGTATTTCTTGTATCATGTTTCTGGTCTTGTGTTGTTTTTGCTTTGAGACAGATGCCAGTACCTGTACCTGTACCTGGTCATAGTATACTTGCATCCTCTCTTGTATTCTCGTTAACTTGCTTGTGAGTTTCTTATGACCTTGCTTGCTTGGAAACAAATGATAGTGCCCGTACCTGGTCATAGTACACTAACATCTTTCTTACTTATCTTGAGGTGTATGCTAATGCCCGTACCTAGTCATGGTATATTAGCATACTTTATTTCTTGACTTGGAAACCTATACCAGTGCCCATACCTGGTCATAGTAAACTGACATACTTTCATATTTGGAGACAAACACTAGTACCCGTACCTGGTCAAAGTATACTAGTATCCTCTCATGCTTGTCACTGATGTTAATGTCCGTACCTGGTCATAGTACACTAACATCATTTATTACTTGTCTTGGAAAGAGATGACAGTGCTCGTACCTGGTCATAATACACTGGCATCTTTTCATTCTTGTCTTGGAAACAGATGACAATGCCCGTACCTGGTCATAATACACTGACATCTTTTCATATTCTTACTTGTGAAATTTCTTTTCATTTCTTGTGCATTTTTCTTGTCTTGGAAATGTATGTTAGTGCCCGTACCTAGTCATAGTACATTAACATACTTCTTTATTCTCGCTTGTGAGTCATACTTGTTCTTTATCTTAGAATCATGTTTGTTCTTGGTTTATTATACTCGTGCTGGTCGTGGGAAATCATGCTTGTTCGTGTTCTTGGGAAATCATATTTATTCTTGATCTTAGGAGAATTATGTTTCATTTGTGTTCTTGGGGAAGCATGTTTGATCATGGTCTTGAAACATTATATTTGTCCTTGTTCGTGGTAACTCATACTTGGTTTGATCTTCGGAAATCATGTTTGAGTGGCATCATACACGAGAGAATATTAAACACATAGTAGTGGGTGTGTGCATATGCTTGGTGTACAGTTAAGGAAAACAAGGAATCATACAAGTCGTCATGCATAATGAGGGAAAACTAATAAGTCATCGAAATACATATGCAATTTAGAGAAAGCAAGGAAATCTTATCAATACACCATACGTAGCATTCATTTTACAAATACAAGGCCATAGGCCATAGATCAACCAAAACATTCATCCACCCCAGATCTAACATGATTTTATTTGTGAGCTTTGCACAAAATGGAGAGTGAGTAAAATGTTCTACTCTCTCATCATTACCCATCCATTCCTCCTAAATATCAAGAATTTCTAACTAGCCATTTAGAGAGTGCATTCACATTCTCTTTGTCTAAACCCTTCCCTTTCATCTTATTTAAACAAAATCATGCATCAAAACTTAATATGCATAGAGGAATTATAACTAAGTTAGGTGGTATATTATTATCCTTCAATCATCCAAACAAGGGCTCATCATACTAGAAATCATGGAAGAATCATCACATGAAAAGCTAGTAGAGTGTTATACCTTAAGGAGAACAAATCTCCAGTTGAGGATGCCTTGGACCCAAGATCCAAGCTTGAATGGCCTTTGAATGGAGGATTCGAGCTCCTCTTGTTCTTCTCACGAAATCACCTTTGTAATCCTTTCCTCGTGGCTTAGCTCATGAGAAAAGCCTTGGTTTTGCATGATCCTTGCTTCCCTATTTGGTCTTGAGAAGCTTGAAGATTGAAATTGGGGATTTTCTTGATCTTGAGAGAAACCCCCTTTTGGAAACCTAAGTTTCCTCATTTTTCTCTAAAAACAAATCATTCTCTAGGTGTTAGAAACCTTAGACCCTCGAAAATGGGGTATATATAGTGTTAGGTTTATCAAAAACCTAAAAAAAAACATTTCTGGGTGATCTCGCTCGAGCAGGCCTCCATCTCGCTCGAGCGGGTTGCTCTCGGTACTCAAAAACTGCATTTTGGTCAATCTCGCTCGAGCGGGTTTGGATCTCGCTCAAGCGAGTTTGTCTGCAAAAATGTCATTCGGTATTTTGGCCATAATTTTTGACTCAATGGTTGGATTTTGACGATTCAACTTGCGTTAGATTTTTCTTTCAAAGAGGAAAAACTTTCATGTTTTATATAACTCCTAATTTTGAGTTTTACTTTTCCACAAATTGCTCTAAAGCCGACTGATTTGCAAATAGGTTTCGTCAACCCATATTGTAGCAGATCCGATTTTGAAAATCGAGCGTTTGACTTAACCCCAACTCAAAATCTGGAAAAATGGTACAGATGAACCTCGAAGAGGGTTCTAATACCTTTCCAAAAATTTAATACTCACTCAATTCTGAGCAACGATGACTAAACTAGAGCCCTTTAAAGTTGAGGTAAATGCCGAAACATACCTTTTCAACACCTAGAACACTTCGAGTGTTTTCACACTCTTTTCCCTTGGGTCCAACACCCTACTCACATCTCATAAATCATTCTCCATAGGATTTTAACCCACCACAATGATCATTAAATTCACACCGACATGCATGAGAGGCTCCGACCTCTTTATGTCTCATACTCTAGCACTATTCACCTACAACGCATTTAAACACTTAGGGTATTTTATACCCTTGTTTTTAGACACTTAGAGTATCTTTATACTCTATTTTGAGATTCAAAACACACACCTACAATCTTCACTTAACTCCACACACTAATTAGAACAAAATGGACCATCCTACCAAGTACAAAATGTAAAGGACTTAAGCCTTTACACACACCACACAAGGCACTATCCACACACTATTCATGGCACTATTCTCGGCCTAGGAAACTCGGTTCCAGGTTTCTACATACATACTAAGGGTATTTTCATAACCCATCCACCTCGAATCCAACCCCTACTCCATTCTCATAACTCCCGACCCTAGGTTCTTAAACCAACTAAGGTAACCCATTGGGCACAACCCAAATGCATGGGAGGCCCCGACCGCTACAAAATCGCTCAAATTGACACTTAGATTGTTTTTTATACTCTTGCATGTATTCCCGAAACACCTTACACCTCTTGATTCATACACTGACTCCCATAACTCTCAAGCCATGAGGAAACCCTCACTCTCATTAACCAAACCCAACTTATAATAAAAACCTTTGGCCCTTCCAATACTAGTGCCCTCGACACTATTCACTCACATGATCAGTACTCGCACATGAACAATGCTTGTAGAAAATCCAAGGCTCTACATCCTCCCCCCTTATAGGAATTTCGTCCTCGAAATTAGGACACACAAAGTCAAATGAGGATACTTTCCCACGCTTAACCTTGCCTACTGAACAATATGCTAATCCTTCATTGATCAATATAAGGTTAGGCACTCACTTGGCGGCAAGGCACTTAGGTTTTCCCATAAAACAAAACATCAATCCAATAGCTAGGAAACTTTATAAAATAAGGTAGCATAAATACATACATACAGCAACTGATTGCCTATGACAAAACACAAAATACATTTCCTTCTACAAAAAAAAAATAAATTCCTCTCTCTTATCTTTATGCCATATCATTTGGTGTCTGAGCATCCTGCCCTGATATTACAAAGGATTGCCCCTGGTTAGCTTGGCGATTCGGTTGTGTGGATTGCTGGGGCCTTGAAGCTTGAAAAGACTCCTGTTGCGTGGGTAGGCTAACTGGGTGCCTATTTCCCAAGGTCTGGGGAGGAGTCTGTCAGCGTGGACAATCCCTAATCCGGTGTCCCTAGTCACCGCCAAGGTAACATGCACCTATGAGCACTCGACAATCCCCAGCTAGATGTTTTCTCCTACAGTAGCTGCAGAACTCGATCATAGATGCAGTCGATGTGGGCTTCTCATGTCGATTGACCTGCGTAGTAGTAGGGGGAGAAGCCTGAGGTGCAATAGAATGGCTCTGCGCCTGTGTAGGTCTAGAGGACTGTAAGGAAACATTCTAGCCCTCTTCTCCGGTTGTGTCGAGCCACTGGACTGGCCTTTCTCTATTCCCCTTTTCTTGAAGAATTCTTCAGAATTAGACTCAGCAAGCTGAGCCTTGTCCACTACCTCCACATATGTTTGATGTCTAAACATTGAGACTCGATCCTTGATGTATGGCTTCAATCCCCTTTCAAATTTTTGGGCCTTCATAGCCTCGGTAGCTATTATATGAGGAGCAAATCTAGATAGCTCCGAGAACTTGGCTTCATAAGCTGCCACCGACATATTACCTTGCTCCAACATAATAAACTCTACTTCTTTCTTCTCCTTCATTCCTATCAGGAAATATTTATCATAGAAAACATCCAAAAATTCTCCCCAAGTCCACTCTTGACCCTGTCGGGTCAAATCCCGGGTCCTTACGGCAGACCTCCACCAATGGTCAGCCTTACCTTCAAGCATAAAGGCGGCGCAGGTGATCCTCTCTACCTTAGTAGGCGACAATACTGAGAATATCTTTCCAAGTTGCCGAATCCATGCTTCGGCGGCTAATGGATCAATACTCCCACAAAAGACCGGAGGCCTCATCCTCCTAAAAGCTTCTATTCCTCCCTGTGCTCTATTTGGAGGAGCAGCTATAAGAGCGGCACCTGAAGGAGGAGTGGAAGGTTGCCTTGCTGCTAACATAGCCAATGTCTCAGCTATTGATGCAAAAGCTTGTGCAAAGTCGGGTTGCTATTCCTAGAGGGAGCATCACTTTCACTGCCTCTAGTATTGTATCCACGACCCCGAGCACTGCGTCCCATGATTTACTCCTGAGAACAACAACACAACATGAGTCTAACTTGGATACCCATTCTATAATCAATTTAACAATCGCTCAATATTTACTAAGCATCAGACCATCCATTCAAGGTACACATAACAGTGGTATAACATAGAACTGCGTTCCTAGCGTAGGATACTAAGTTCGGTTGGTTTACAACCGGTTTTGACTTAGACTAATTTCTTAGTCTATATTTGGAATACAACTCTGTGAGATGACCCTAATGCCTTGTTCAATCATGGTATCAGTTCTAAGTGACCCTAGGAACTCTAATGCCTAAGCTCTGATACTACTCTGTAACGCCCCAAAATCCCCCTTAGGAGTTACGAGGCTTTGGCGACGTCACTTACACTTAAAATCATCTGCAAGGAGTATACAAGGCATGCTAAATAGTGAACTGAAAATTTCTTTAATAACTTGACTGTATTCCATGATTAATCATTTACAATAACTGGATATAAACTAAGACATATACATAAAATCCTTAACATGAGTTACCAACTCAAACTGATACAAATATCCCCATAAATAAAACCCAAAATACATGTCTCTCCCTCTACATCACTCAACCACAAGGTCATATGTCATGACCCCTATCATCCTCAAGAACATCCCAAGAAGGCTCCTGCCCTCCATAATCCATCTCGATCAAATGCCCTGAGATACAATGTCGAATGAACCTCCCGACATAAAATGTACGGCTGAGCATGGAATACTCCGCGTCTACAAACTACTAACTAACCATGTTATGAACTTCACATTACATATGTATTAAAGCAGTTCACAATCTAAATAGCATAATCAATAATAATAATTAGAGTACGGAAGCATAATACAATTTTATAAGCCTTGATTCTTGTCTTGATTTTTGATTATTGGAACTCATTTTACCTTGTCTTGCCCTTGAGCGGATCATAATAGTCTTGTCTTAGTTCTTGTCATGTCAGGATCATCATTGTTCATCTTTTCTTGTCATGCGTACATTGCGTGTCTAGTTCGTGCTTGTTTTATCTCATTCTTGCGTGGATCATGCTTGTCTCCTCTTATTCTCCATGTATCATGGTTGTCATGTCTAGTTCATGCTTGTCTTGTTCATTTCATGTTTACCTGATATTTCTTGTATCGGGTTTCTGGTCTTGTGTTATTCTTGCTTTGAGACAGATGCTAGTACCCGTACCTGGTCATAGTATACATGCATCCTCTCTTGTATTCTTGTTAACTTGCTTGTGAGTTTCTTATGATCTTGCTTGCTTGGAAACAGATGATAGTGCCCGTACCTGGTCATAGTACACTAACATCTTTCTTACTTATCTTGAGGAGTATGCTAATGCCCGTACCTGGTCATAGTACATTAGCATACTTTATTTCTTGACTTGGAAACCTATACCAGCGCCCGTACCTTGTCATAGTACACTGGCATACTTTCATATTTGGAGACAGACACTTGTACCCGTACCTGGTCATAGTATACTAGTATCCCCTTATGCTTGTCACTGATGTTAATGTTCGTACCTGGTTATAGTACACTAACATCATTTATTACTTGTCTTGGAAACAGATGACAGTGCCCGTACCTGGTCATAGTACACTGGCATCCTTTCATTCTTGTCTTGGAAAAAGATGACAGTGCCCATACCGGGTCATAGTACACTGACATCCTTTCATATTCTTGCTTGTGAAATTTCTTTTCATTTCTTGTGCATTTTTCTTGTCTTCGAAACGTATGTTAGTGCCCGTACCTGGTCATAGTACACTAATTTACTTCCTTATTCTTGCTTGTGAGTCATACTTGTTCTTTATCTTAGAATCATGTTTGTTCTTGGTTTATTATACTCGTGCTGGTTGTGGGAAATCATGCTTGTTCGTGTTCTTGGGAAATCATATTTATTCTTGATCTTAGGAGAATTATGTTTCATTCGTGTTCTTGGGGAAGCATGTTTGATCATGGTCTTGAAACATTGTTTTTGTCCTTGTTTGTGGTAACTCATACTTGGTTTGATCTTGGGAAATCATATTTGAGTGGCATCATACACGAGAGAATGTTAAACACATAGTAGTGGGTGTGTGCATATGCTTGGTGTACAGTTATAGAAAACGAGGAATCATACAAGTCGTCATGCATAATGAGGTAAAACTAATAAGTCATCGAAATACATATGCAATTTAGAGAAAGCAAGGAAATCTTATCAATACACCATACGTAGCATTCATTTTACAAATACAAGGCCATAGGCCATAGATCAACGAAAACATTCAACCACCCCAGATCTAACATGATTTTATTTATGAGTTTTGCACAAAATGGAGAGTGAGTAAAATGTTCTACTCTCTCATCATTACCCATCCATTCTTCCTAAATATCAACAATTTCTAACTAGCCATTTAGAGACTGCATTCACATTCTCTTTGTCTAAACCCTTCCCTTTCATCTTATTTAAACAAAATCATACATCAAAACTTAATATGCATAGTGGAATTATAACTAGAAATCATGGAAGAATCATCACATGAAAAGCTAGTAGAGTGTTATACCTTAAGGAGAACAAAACTCCACTTGAGGATGCCTTGGACCCAAGATCCAAGCTTGAATGGTCTTGGAATGGAGGATTCGAGCTCCTCTTGTTCTTCTCACGAAATCCCCTTTGTGATCCTTTCCTCGTGGCTTAGCTCGTGAGAAAAGCCGTGGTTTTACACGATCCTTGCACCCCTATTTGGTCTTGAGAAGCTTGAAGATTGAAATTGGGGATTTCCTTGATCTTGAGAGAAACCCCCTTTTGGAAACCTAAGTTTCCTCCTTTTTCTCTCAAAAAAAAATCATTCTCTTGGTGTTAGAAACATTACACCTTCGAAAATGGGGTATATATAGTGTTTGGTTTATGAAAAACCTAAAAAAAAATATTTCTGGGTGATCTCGCTCAAGCGGGCCTCCATCTCGCTCGAGTGGGTTGCTCCCGGTACTCAAAAACAACATTTTGGTTAATCTCGCTTGAGCGGGTTTGGATCTCGCTCGAGTGAGTTTGTCTACAAAAATGTCATTCTGTATTTTGCCCATAACTTTTGACTCGGTGGTTGGATTTTGACGATTCAACTTGGGTTGGATTCATCTTTTGAAGGGGAACAACTTCCATGTTTTATATAACTCTTAATTTTGAGTTTTAATCTTCCAAAAATGACTCTAAATCCGACTGATCTGCAAAATAGGTTACGTCAACCCATATTGCAGCAGATCCAATTTTGGAAATCAGGCGTTTGACTTAACCCCAACTCAAAATCTGGAAAAATGGTAAACATGAACCTCAAAGAGGGTTCTAATACCTTTCCAAAAAATTTAATACTCACTCAATTCCGAGTAACGATAACTAAACTAGAGCCCTTTAAATTTGAGATAAATGCCGAAACATACCTTTTCAACACCTAGAACACTTCGAGTGTTTTCACACTCTTTTCCCTTGGGTCCAACACCCTACTCACATCTCATAAATCGTTCTCCATAGGTTTTTAACCCACCTTAATGATCATTAAATTCACACCGACATGCATGAGAGGCTCCGGCCTCTTTATGTCTCATGCACTAGCACTATTCACCTACAACCCATTTAAACACTTAGGGTATTTTATACCCTTGTTTTTAGACACTTAGAGTATATTTATACTCTCTTTTGAGATTCAAAACACACACCTACAATGTTCACTTAACTCCACACACTAATTAGAACAAAATGGACCATCCTACCAAGAACAAAATGTAAAGGCCTTAAGCCTTTACACACACCACACAAGGCACTATTCTCAGCCTAGGAAACTCGATTCCAAGTTTCTACATACATACTAAGGGTATTTCCATAACCCATCCACCTCAAATCCAACCCCTACACCATTCTCATAACTCCCGACCCTAGGTTCTTAAACCAACTAAGGTAACCCATTGGGCACAACCCAAATGCATGGGAGGCCCCCGTCACTACAAAATCGCTCAAATTGACACTTAGAGTGTTTTTTATACTCTTGCATGTATTCCCGAAACACCTTATACCTCTTGATTCATACACCGACTCCCATCACTCTCAAGCCATGAGGAAACCCTCACTCTCATTAACCAAACCCAACTTATAATAAAGGCCTTTGGCCCTTCCAATACTAGTGCCCTCGACACTATTCACTCACATGAACAGTGTTTGCACATAAACAGTGCTTGTAGAAAATCTGGGGCTCTACAGGATGTGACTCTGCTAAAGAAATACGGGATAAACTGAAAGTCACCTATAAAGGGACTAATCAGGTTAAAGAATAAAAGATTAGCATGCTTGTTCACAAGTATGAACTTTTTAAAATGGAGAAAGAAGAATCTATTGGATATATGTTTACCAGGTTTACTAACATTTTAAATGGTCTAAAATCTTTGGGTAAAGTGTATTTAAATGCAGAAAATGTGCGAATGATTCTAAGATCACTGCCCAAGGAATGGACTCCAAAAGTTACATAAATCCAAGAAGCTAAAGATCTCACCAAGCTGCCTATGGATGAGCTGTTGGGTTCTCTCATGACTCATGAAGTGATAATGAAGGATCAACTGCCTAATGAACCAAGAGCCAAGAAAAGGTTGGCCCTAAAAACTACTCAAGTTGAAGACAGTGATGAGGAATCCAGCAGTGATGATGAAGACATAGCGTTGATGGCAAGAAGGTTCAAGAGGTTTCTCAAGTATAAGAAGAACTTCAAAAAGAGACCATACAAGAAGGAGTTCTCAAAAGAGGTGAACAAGGATGAATCTAGCAAGAAGGAACCTCTCACTTGCTATGAATGCAAAAAACCAGGCCATATAAGGACTGACTGCCCTCAACTCAAGAAGAGTCAAAGATTTAAGAAAAAGGTCATGATGGCTACTTGGGATGACTCAGAATGAAGCAAGTCAGAAGATTCCAGTGATGAAGAAGTGACAAATCTGTGCCTCATGGCAAATGAGGATGAAGTAACTTCTTCCCCAAATGATTCTCTTTCATATGATGAAATAAGACAGGCATTTGATGAACTCTATATTAAATTATGTAGCATAGCTAAATTAAATAAATCTCTTAAAAAAGAAATTCACACTCTCACACATTCATGTGAAATACTGCAAAAAGAAAAGAGTGTGCTAGTGAATGAGAATGAAGAATTGAGTAAGAAATTAAATGAAATTCAAGATTCTTCTCATGACTCATCTTGTGAATGTGATGATTTAAAAAAAAAGTCAAAGACTTGACTAATATCATCCTCACATTCACAAATTGTCAAAAGAACCTAGAAAGACTCTTAGGACAACAAAGATGTGTTTTTAACAAAGCAGGACTTGACTATAACACCTTTTCAAAACAAAAAGATTATCAAAATTTCTTTACAAAATTAAGTGATAATCAAACTCCACATTCTACTTTATTCTATAATGGCAAAATATTTAGAAAAATTTGGGTTCCAAAATGGACATCTTCTCTTTCAAAAACTGACCATAAAGAACCAAAAATGAGGTGGGTTCCCAAGGGAACTAATCCTCCTAAATAAAATCCCAAATCGATTTGGGTTCCATCCAAAACAGTTTGGGTATCGGGGGGATGTGAGCTAGAGGGGGGTGTGAGGTAGAGGGAAGCTTGAGCATCAATCCCATTAGATAAGGACTAATTGATTAATAATTATCTACTAACCAATAAATCCCAAAAACCTAGGGATCTTGAAGTGGGCGCCCACCCTAGGGAGTCTATCCCATGAGCTTGGGCCCACTAATAAGGTCCATTTTTAATGGTATTAATGGATGTGGGTCAAACCCATATCCCCTTACATTTGGTTAATTAAATAATTATTATTATTATCCTTTCATTTAAATTAACATTTAATCTAAACCATAGATTAACATTTAATTTATTAAAGATGAACATTTAATCCTTTAAATATAGATTAACATTTAATCTATTATTTGAGCTTGTATTTCTTTTTATGAGCATCTGCACAGATTGCTCTGAGACATTCTAACCTTGGCTTACCCGAAGTTATTCCTGTCACGCCCCAAAATCCACCCTAGGAGTTAGAGTGAATCTTGGACGACTCATCATGACTTGCATGACTTGCTTGACCAAAATAACCTGCAAAAGACCAGGAGCATATACAATAGAGGATATAATAGCGGAAACATAACTACCAAGCACAGCAGAAGACTTAACCAAAAACCTCTATATGTATGTACATATATATGATCCAAGTTTATACAAAAAGATACACAAAAGAAAGTGCGGACATGCCCGCCAAAATACATATATCTAACTCTCAAACTCACCCACAGCTATCCACTCAGAATCTACCACAACCTAATAGTGGCCCTCACCCTGAGGATCCTCCATAGGCTCCTCAACGTACTCCTCCTCCTCCCATGGGCCGGGAGCACAGACATCAAAAGGAGCAGCCGCTCCACTATCACCTACCGACATAAGAAGTACGGCTGAACATGGAATACTCAGCGTGTACCAAATGCTAACCAACAGTTATAGCAAAACCATAGTAGTATAGGAAGCAGGAAGCAGTTCACATATATAAAGCAGGAACAATTCATATCATCACAAGAAAGCAGAACAGTTTATAATCATGCTTGCATTTGTAAAAGCCGATAAATCCTTAAAAACATCGTGCATTTGACTTGACTTAAAACACCCTTTTTCATGCTTGAAAACTTATCTTGTCTGTCTTGTCTTGTCGTATCATGTCGTGTCATGCCATGTCATGCTTGCTTGGAAAAGTAAACTACTTGTGAGGGAAGGGAGACCCTTCTTCCTAAATGCTCATGCTTGCCATGCCATGTATCTTGCTTGCTCGAAAAATAAACTACTTGTGAGGGAAGGGAAACCCTTCTTCCTAAATGCATCATGCTTGCCATGCCATGTATCATGCTCGTTTGGAAAATAAACTACTTGTGAGGGAAGGGAAACCCTTCTTATGACATGTACTTGCAAGGGAAGGGAGACCCTTCTTATGCATGCGAGTCTTGTTCTTGTCAAAAGCGAGGTAAGACATATCGTAGGATATGTCCCACCTCTAATTCTCATTCTTGAAAAACCTCGGTAAGTCATGTCATGCATGTCGTGCTCATGGAATTGTGTACATACTTGCAATTGAATTTAAATATGACAATTGGGTAATTCACAATACATATAACATCATTAATTTGAACAAGTCAATATTCATGCAATTTAGGGAGCATAAGAAAGCACACTATCATAGGCCCTAGCAATTTCCATCATTCATTAAGCATGCATTTCTTAATTTATAATTCGTTTTATTCACCTTGGCATTTCATCAAACATGGGGTGTGTTCATTATTTATTACACCTACATCATGCTTTTCTAGGTGGGTTGATGCTCACATCACACATGTATGTTCATCATGGATACAATGCCCTCCCCATTTCATTTATCACAACCATCCACACGGCATCCAATCGTCCATTCACATCCAACATCCATTCATCCCATTCACACATTACAACTCATTTTATAGTCATAAATGGGAGAAAACAAAGAATAGAAAAGAAAAAGAGGGAACTATGACTAAGAGGGTAGCACAAGGTACCGACCTGGACAAATGAGGGAAGAAATCTCTTGCATAAATGTGCGTGAGTCGCTGCCCTAGCTTGGGGAAGGTACTCTTCACGAGCTTGAGCCTTGATCTTGAAGGCAAACGAGCTTGAGGACGATTGTGGGTCTTCAACCCTTTGATTCCTCCTCAAAAGAAAACCCTACGTTTAGAACCCTTTCTCCTCTCTTTCTATCTCTCAAAACACTCTAAGTGTGTGAATGAAGCCCTAAAGGCTCGGACAAGCCTTAATAGGCAAGAGTGAAACGTCCAAAAGATGAAAACACCCTTACTGAAATTTCTGAAAAACACAGGGGACCGAGCGATTGGTGGTTATGACCGATCGATCGGTTGCCTATCGAGCGATCGGTGTTCTTGACTGAGCGACCGGTCAAAAACATGCTCTCTGGAAAATTTCCCCATACAAAAAAGTGCACCAGTTGAAAGCCTTCGATCGATCGGTTGTGGACCGATCAATCGCTACAATGGACCAAGCGATCGGTGGTCTGCAAGTCCAAACTGTTTTGGCCATATCTTTTGACTCGTTCGTCGGATTTTGACGATTCAACTTGCGTTGGATTCGTACTTCGAAAATGAACATTTTTGACATTTCAAAATTTTCAATTTCTTCCTTATTTATTAATTGTACTATATTAAAGGCAAATTGGCTACGAAAGTGCCATGCATTAAGCATGAAAAAGTCTGGGGCTCTACATCCTCCCCCCTTATAAAATTTTCATCGTTGAAATTTAGACGATACTTGCATTACAAACCAAAACAAAATTACAAGTCATATACAAAACCTATACAAAAACTCATTCAAACAATTCCGGGTACTTCGCTTTGACTTTGGCCTCTCGCTCCCACGTAGACTCTTCTCGAGCATGATGGTTCCACTACACGAGAACCAACATAATCGTTTTGTTGCGAAGGACTTGATCTGTCCGATCCAATATATGAACCAGCCTCTCAACTAAAGTGAGATCCTCTCAAATTTCCAACGGTTCCAAGTCTATGACATGCGAAGGATCCGCAATGTACTTCCGAAGCATAGACACATGGAAAACGTTGTGAACCGCGGCCATGTGAGGTGGAAGAGCTACCCTGTAAGCAACCTCACCAACTCGCGTGATGATCTCAAACAGGCCAACATATCGAGGACTAAGCTTGCCTTGCCTGCCAAATCTCATAATCCCCTTGCTAGGAGATACCTTCACAAAGACTTGATCCCCAACTTGGAATTCCAAGTCCTTGCGGCGCATGTCCGCATAGCTCTTTTGACGATCTTGAGTAGCTTTTAACCGATCCTGGATGATCTTTACTATACTAGCAGTTTGCTCGATCAACTCTGGACCCAACACCTTCCTCTCTCCTACCTCATCCCAATAGAGAGGAGACCTGCAGCTTCGCCCATATAAGGTGTCGGGCCCCAAAATACCCCCTAAGATTTTAGGGATACTTTAGGCGTGACTATACGTACCTGCCAAACCATCCTGTCATGAACAAGATAATTACAGTACTAAAACAACGATAATCAGAGCGCGGAAGTTAAACATAAATGCGGAAGCGTAAACTAACTTTTTCTTTTCCTTTTACGATTTCCAAAATAGTATTCTAAGTTAACATATAGTAGTGGGCTAAGTCTAAGGTGGACAGGCCCACCTATCAAAATGTCAAAATACATAAGCACCCTCTCGTACTCTCCCCTCAACAGTAGTTGAGGTACGGCCACACGTCAAGGTCTCGGTCTGCCTGAGACTGCAGTAGGATAGACGGCTCTCTCTCCTCTATATACTCTTCCTCGACCCAAGGCTCTGGGTCGAGGGCTCCCTCAGTACCTACCGACACGAAAGTAAGGCTGAGCATGGAATACTCAGCGAGTACAAGCTACTAACTAACCATAACAATAATGAACAAAATAACGGTAATACAGTACAAAGTAGAAATCAGAGCATCACAAAAGAAATAGCATAAGACATGGTACAATACAATCATCTTGACGTGGGTGCATGAATGCGAAAACACTGATAAAACTCACGCTTGGAAATCCGTTTCATGTCCTGGTATGGCTTGTACAAATCATGTATGCATGAATGCCTTGTCGTCATCTTGTAAACTTGCATCTTGTAACTTGTGAGCCAGAGGCTAGCACCCGAATCTGCCTGGGTTGGCAACCTCCTTGATATATGGTTTTCTTGTGAGCCAAAGGCTAGTACCCGAATGTCCCTGGGCTACCAACCTCCTTGACAATATGTGATTTTTATTACTTGTTTAGTTTTCTTGTGAGCCAGAGGCTAGTAACCGAATGTCCCTGGGCTACCAACCTCCTTGACAATATGTGTTTTGGGTTTTCTTGTGAGCTAGAGGCTAGTACCCGAATCTCCCAGGGATACCAACATCCTTGACATGCAATGTTTTCTTGTTGATCTATTATATGCATATGCTCTTGAAAAGCTCGGTTCATGCAACCATGCGTGCTCGTGTGCATGCCAATAGTGACAATACTGATGATATGCTTGGATGAGGGGATCACATAAGCATAGCATTCCCATTTTGAATATAAGCATAAAGGAATATGGATAACATGTAAGGCATTTGATCAAGGTTGGCATTTAAACATAATAGCTCAATACATGCTTTCATAATTCCAGTTCATTTATTCAATAGGTCATTTAAGCATTTTATCAAACACTTGGTATGTAATCCCATTCCTAGTCATTTTATTTCGATTTCTTAATGCATATATTTCATCACACCACACAAAATGTATTTATTATGTTTGAAGTGCCCATCCACCATTTTCCAACACCCATTCATCAACCAACACGGCATCCAATCACCTCAACCCATTTCATCCATTCATACATCCCACATTCATTCACATTATCTTGTTTAGATTTTGGATATATAGTATGTTTCCAAGGGAAAGTGGATACAAGATAAACATCATGATTTAAAAAGAAGAAAGCCTAAATTATTGCTATAGAAGTTAGTAGAGTGTACTAACTTTGAAGATCAAGCTTGATCTTTGAGGAATCCTTTGATTGAGGATGGTTCTAGGTTGGAATCCTTCAAGCTTGCTCCCTTGATCTCAATCCCAAAGCCCTCTTTGGATTTTGCCTTCAATCTCTCCTCCTCCTTTTCCCCTTCTTTCTCTCCTTAGGTTTAGAAAATCCCCAAATGGGATCCCTAAATAAGACAAGGGTTTAAAACCCCCAAATTCAGAATCTGCTACCGCATGCGATCGATCGTGCGCTTATCTGTGATCGATCGCAGGTCCTTGCGATCGATCGCACATTAATGCGATCTATCGCACATGAACCCGAATACATTGGTCTGATTTCCCTCTGTATGCGATCTATCGCACACTCTTGCGATCTATCGCAGATCACTGCGATCTGTCGCACAGGTTTTCCCATCTATTGCTTATGGTACCGAGACCTTGGGACCTATTTTGCCCGCATGCGATCGATCGCACATCCCAGATTTTGTTGTTTTCTTCCATTTTCCCTTACTTTGGTAATTCGACCATAACTTGTGACTCGGTTGTCCGATTTGGACGATTCAACTTGCGTTGGATTCGTCTTTCGAAGGAGAACTTTCCTAATGTTTTTAGAATTTCTAATTTATTCTTTATTTATAAACCAAATTACCCCTAAAGTCGACTGATCCGTAAATGGGTTTCAGTAACTCAAGTTTTCGATATGCCCGACTTAGGAATACTACTTCCTAACACTTAGAGTTTCTTTAAATTTTCTCATTTCATAGAAATAGGAGGATTACAAAGGTAAAATGCCTCGGCATGGTTTTTAATACATGGCAAAAGTTTCGGGGTTCTACATCCTCCCCCCCTTATAAGAAATTTTATCCTCGAAATTTGAACGATGCGTGCATTACTATTCAAAACAAAATTACAAGTCATATACAAAACTCATCCAAAAAACTTAGGGTATTTCGCCTTGACTTCAGCCTCACGTTCCCAGGTAGCCTCTTCCCGAGCATGATGTTGCCATTGTACAATAACTAGCGGTATAGTCTTGTTACGAAGCACTTGATCTCTTCAATCCAAGACATGAATCAGCTTCTCAACCAAAGTGAGATCCTCTCGAATCTCAACTAGATCAAGTTTGATGACATGGGAAGGGTTTGGGATGTATTTTCAAAGCATAGAGACATGGAATACATTGTCGACCGCTGCCATATGAGCGGGCAAGGCAACACGGTAAGCTACCTCCCCGACTCTAGTAATGATCTCGAACGGACCCACATATCTCGGGCTAAGCTTGCCTCTCTTCCTGAATTGCATCACACCCTTGGTTGGTGAAATCTTGACAAAAACAAAGTCCCCAACTCGAAACTCAAGGTCCCGCCTACGGTTGTCGGCATAGCTCTTCTGTCGGTCCTGGGCGGTCTTCAACCTCTCCCGGATGAGCTTGACTCTATCCGCCATTTGTTCAATCAACTCGGGGTCCAAAATTTTTCTTTCCCCACTTCATCCCAATACAACGGGGATCTACAACTTCTTCTGTACAAAGCCTCAAAAGGCACCATCTGTATGCTTGCTTGGTAACTATTGTTGTAAGCGAATTCCACCAAAGGCAAGTGGTCCTCTCAACTTCCCTTGAAGTCTAGCATACAAGCTCGGAGCATATCTTCAATAACCTGATTCACTCATTCGGTTTGCCTGTCGGTCTGTGGGTGGAAAGCTGTGCTAAAGTCTAGTCGGGAACCCATAGCATCTTGAAAACTTTTCCAAAACCTAGAAGTGAATCTCGGGTCTCTATCCGACACAATGCTCACTGGCACCCCATGCAGTTGGACTATTTCCTTGATGTACAATGCCGTCAACTGATTTGAGTTGAATGTAGTCCGGTACGATAAGAAATGGGTGGACTTCGTGAGTCTGTCAACTACAACCCATATAGCATCGGTCTTTCTAACCGTCTTTGGCAACCCCACAATGAAGTTCATAGATATTTGCTCCCATTTCCACTCCGGAATAGGGAGGGATTGCAATAGACCCGCTGGTCTCAAGTGCTCTGCTTTCACCTGTTGGCACACCAAACACCGTGCCACATATTCTGCAACCTCCCTCTTCATGTTTCGCCACCAAAAGTGACTCTTGAGATTCTGGTACATCTTTGTACCCCCAGGATGCACTGTATACTTGGACCGGTGAACTTCATCCATAATCTCTCTCCGGAGGTTTGCATTGGCTAGGACATAAAGTCTTCCCTTGAACGTAATTGCACCTTGGCTAGTGAGAGAGAAGTCCGTACTACCCTTGGCCACTTCCTTGTCCTGGAAAGCCAATAAGTCAGCATTTGTGGCTTGATACTCCTGGATCAAGTCTATAATGTACGACCGAACCGTAACATTTGCCAAAACAGGACTACAGAAGGAGTCATTCACACTGATGTCCAAATTTGCCAAATCTTCCAACAATCTTCATTCTCGCACTAACATATGAGCCAACAACCCCGGTGGTTTCCTACTCAAGGCGTCTGCCACCACGTTAGCTTTTCCCGGGTGATATTGGATAGTGCACTCATAGTCTTTTAAGAACTCAATCCAACGCTGTTGCCGTAAGTTTAGCTCTTTTTGAAAATAGAGATACTTGAGACTCTTTTGGTCGGTGAACACATCGAATTCTACCCCGTAAAGGTAGTGTCGCCAAATCTTGAGTGCAAACACGACTGCCGCAAGCTCCAAGTCGTGAGTGGGGTAATTCTTTTCGTTCTCCTTCAGTTGCCTTGATGCATAGGCAATGACTTTTTTGTGCTGCATTAGGACACACCCAAGCCCCACGTGCGAGGCATCACTATACACCTCATAACCAACATGTCAAGAGGGCACAGTAAGGACGGGGGCCGTGTTGAGGCGTTTCTTCAATTCTTGGAAACTCACTTCGTATTTGTCGCTCTAACTAAACTTAGCATTCTTCCTCCTCAAGTAAGTGAGAGGTGCAGCCAAACTGGAGAATCCCTCCACAAATCTCCGGTAGTAGCCTGCTAATCCGAGGAAACTACGTATCTCTGTGACGCTCTTGGGCCTCTCCCAACTCATGACTGCCTCAACCTTGGCTGGGTCTACAGAAATGCCCTCGAGCGACACTACATGGCCTAGGAACGCCACCTTCTCCAACCAGAATTCGCACTTACTCAATTTGGCATATAGCCTATGCTCTCTCAACATCTCCAGAGCAAGGGGGAGGTCTCTTGCATGATCTTCCCGTGTCTGGGAATAAACCTAAATGTCATCAATGAATACAATCACGCATCGATCCAAATATGATCGGAACACCCAGTTCATCAAATCCATGAACGCTGCCGGTGCATTCGTAAGCCCAAAAGGCATGACAAGGAACTCGTAGTGCCCATACCGAGTCCTGAAAGCCATCTTCAGACCATCTTCCAACTTGATCTTTAACTGATGATACCTCGATCTAAGATCAATCTTGGAGAAAAATCTCGCTCCCTTCAGTTGGTTGAACAAGTCGTCTATCCTTGGCAAGGGATAACGATTCTTGATAGTTACCTTGTTCAACTGATGGTAGTCTATACACATTCTCATTGACCCGTCTTTCTTCTTCACAAAGAGAACCGGAGCTCCCCACGGCGAGACACTTGGTTGGATGAAACCAAGTTGTTGTAAGTCCTCAATCTGTTTCTTCAATTCTTCAAGTTCTATAGGGGTCATTCTATATGGTGCCCTTGAAATCAGAGCGGTGCCCGGAACAAGTTCTATAGCAAACTCGATCTCTCGGTCAGGCGGCAATCCGGGAAGTTCTTCCGGGAACACATCTAAGAACTCACTCACCACCAGAATGGACGAGGAGTTTTGTGCTTCTGGGCTTACTAAGCTCAAAGCTGCAAGGCGAGCAATATCCTTTTCTCTTAATCCTCGGAAGTGAAAAGGTTTGACTCCTTCCGGCTTGAAATTCACCATCTTTTCAAAACACGCAACATGACCGTGGTGGTTCGCCAACCAATCCATCCCTAGGATGACATCAAAATCCAAGTCTTGGAAATCCAAGACGATAAGATCGGCTAACAGTTCATTCTCCCCCACTTGTACCACACAATCTTGAAATATTTTATCGGTATCAACTGACTTGCCAAGTGGAGTTGCAATGGTCAACTCCCGCTCTAACAGAGTAGCCTCCGTCAAAAAGCCCTTTGCAAAATTGGGCAAGACAAAGGAGTGAGTGGATCCTATGTAGATCAACACTCGGGCGAGACACTCGTTCACTAATAAAGCGTCTGTGCGATTAAGTAACTAATATCAGTAGATTTCAAATAGTAAAAAACAACATACATAGGTAACCCCTAATAATAGTCACTTAACCAACCATAGGAATCTTACACAACTTAAACTCTAGGATTTTTGTGTACCTTGCATGACATTTTCGGATGCACGTGCGTCTCTTTCTGATAGGGTGAAAACTTGGCCCTGTGTGGCTGGGCGAGGAGGCCGTGTAGACTGTTAGGCCCTCGAAGCCTGGGAAGAGCTAGGCTGAGATGTTTGCCTAATCGGGGGCCTACTCCCCGGAGACTGAGCTGGCAATTGACGTCGGGGACAATCTCTAACCATGTGGCCATGGTCACCACAATGGAAGCAACTTCCTGTAACCCTTCGGCATTCTCCCGCTGGATGCCTCATTCCACAAAGAGTGCAAACATCATGCGAATAGGGGGAATGAGCATATCCCGTAGCCTGAGTAACTGCGGGGCGAGGAGCATATGAGGTAGCCGGGCGAAAGGCCGATGGAGCAAAAGGGCGGGGAGCCTGTGGTGCTGAATACATCCTCTGTGACTGAGCCGGCCCTGCAGACTGATACAAGCTAGTCCTAGTCCTTGCTCTTTTCTCCCCTGAACTACTTGACTGTCCTTTCTCTATTCCTCTTCTTTTAAAGAACTCCTCGGAGTTCGACTCGGCCAAAAGTGCCTTGTCCACCACTTCTGAGTATGTCTCATGTCTAAACATCGAGACTCGGTCCTTGAGGTAGGCCTTCAATCCTCTCTCAAATTTTCGGGCTTTCATAGCCTCGGTTGCTATCATATGTGGAGCAAACCGAGATAGCTCCGAAAACTTAGCCTCATAAGCGGCTACTGACATATCACCTTGCTCCAAGGTAATAAACTCCACCTCCATCTTCTCTTTCATCCCAACCGGGAAGTACTTTTTGTTGAAAACATCCAAGAATTCTTCCCAAGTCCAGTCTTGACCTTGCCGGGTCAACTCTCGGGTCGAAAGTGCAGATTTCCACCAATGGTCAGCCTCGCCTTCAAGCATAAAGGCGGCCCAAGTAACCCTCTCTACCTCAGAAGGCGCCAACACGGAGAAGATCTTTTCTAGTTGCCGGATCCAACCCTCGGCAACAAGTGGATCAATGCTTCCACAAAAAGTTGGAGGCCTCATCCTCCGGAAGGCTTCTATCTCGGCTTGTGCTCGGTTAGGAGGAGCCGGTATAAGTAAGGCATTAGGCGGAGTGACTGGTTGCCTTGCCGCCAACATAGCCAAAGTCTCGGCTATGGATGCGAATGCTTGAGCAAAGTTGGGTTGATCATTACTCGATGGAGCATCACCTCCATTACCCCTCGTGTTGTACCCGTAACCCCGGGTATTGCATCTCATGATTTCTCTTGAGAACGAAAATACTACATGAGTCTAACTTGGATACGCATTTAGTGCAAATTTCGTAATTTACTCACTACATATTCATCAAGCATATTTAATAAGCACAACACAATTAATGCACACATGGTATACAACACAATATCATATATACGATTCGTGTTCCTAGCGTAGGACTCTAAGTTTGGTTGAGATTCAACCTATTTTGACTAGGACTAACTTGTTAGTCCATACTTGGAATACAACTCTTTCCTAACACCTAATGTCTTGTTCAATTATGGTATCTAGTACTAAGCGACCCTAGGGACTCTAATGCCTAGGGCTCTGATACCACCTCTATCGCGCCCCAAAATACCCCCTAGGAGTTTAGGGATACTTTAGGCGTGACTATACGTACCTGCCAAACTATCCTGTCATGAACAAGATAATTACAGTACTAAAACAACGATAATCAGAGCGCGAAAGCTAAACATAAATGCAAAAGCGTAAACTAACTTTTTCTTTTTCTTCTACGATTTCCAAAATAGTATTCCAAGTTAACATTTATACAAAACATGTCTAATTCTAAGGTGGACAGGCCCACCTATCAATATGTCAAAATACAAAAGCACCCTCTCGTACTCTCCCCTCAACAGTAGTCGAGGTACGGCCACACGTCAAGGTCTCGGTCTGCCTGAGACTGCAGTAGGATAGACGACTCTCTCTCCTCTATATACTCTTCCTCGACCTAAGGCTCTGGGTCGAGGGCTCCCTCAGTACCTGCCGACATGAAAGTACGGCTGAACATGGAATACTCAGCGAGTACAAGCTCCTAGCTAACCATAACAATAATGAACACAACAACGGTAATACAGTACAAAGTAGAGATCAGAGCATCACAAAAGAAATAACATAAGACATGGTACAATACAATCATCTTGACGTGCGTACATGAATGCGAAAACTCTGATAAAACTCACGCTTGGAAATCCGTTTCATGTCCCGGTATGGCTTGTAGAAATCATGTATGCATGAATGCCTTGTCGTCATCTTGTAAACTTGCATCTTGTAACTTGTGAGCCAGAGGCTAGCACCCGAATCTCCCTGGGCTGCCAACCTCCTTGATATATGGTTTTCTTGTGAGCCAGAGGCTAGTACCTGAATGTCCCTGGGCTACCAACCTCCTTGACAATATGTGATTTTTATTACTTGTTTAGTTTTCTTGTCAGCCAGAGGCTAGTACCCGAATGTCCCTGGGCTACCAACCTCCTTGACAATATGTGTTTTGGGTTTTCTTGTGAGCCAGAGGCTAGTACCCGAATCTTCTTGGGCTACCAACCTCATTGCATGCAATGTTTTCTTGTTGATCTATTATATGCATATGCTCTTGAAAAGCTCGGTTCATGCAACCATGCGTGCTCATGTGCGTGCCAATAGTGACAATACTGATGATATAGTTGGATAAGGGGATCACATAAGTATAGCATTCTCATTTTGAATATAAGCATAAAGGAATATGGATAACATGTATGGCATTTGATCAAGGTAGGCATTTAAATATAATAGCTCAATACATGCTTTCATAATTCCAGTTCATTTATTCAATACGTCATTTAAGCATTTTATCAAACACTTGGTATGAAATCCCATTCCTAGTCATTTTGTTTCTATTTCTTAATGCGTATATTTCATCACACCACACAAAATGTATTTATTATGTTTGAAGTGCCCATCCACCATTTTCCAACAGCCATTCATCAACCAACATGGCATCCAATCGCCTCAACTCATTTCATCCATACATACATCCCACATTCATTCACATTATCTTGTTTAGATTTTGGATATATAGTATGTTTCCAAGGGAAAGGGGATACAAGATCAACATCATGATTTTAAAAGAAGAAAGCCTAAAGTATTGCTATAAAAGTTAGTAGAGTGTACTAACTTTGAAGATCAAGCTTGATCTTTGAGGAATCCTTTGATTGAGGATGGTTCTAGGTTGGAATCCTTTGATTGAGAATGCCTTACATTTTCATCTTTTGGGCGTTAAACCCTTACCCATAAGGGCTTGCCCGAGCCCTTAGGGCTTCATTTACCATCCTTAGAGTATTTGGAGAGATAGAGAGAGAGGAGAAGGGGATTTCCTAACCTAGGTTTTCCTCTTGAGAAGAAATCAAGAGTGTAGGCTACCCAAGGTTTATTTCAAGGCTTGAATTCTTCAAATCCAAGGTTCAACTTGTGTGGGACTCCTCCTCCAAAGTTAGGGCAGCAACTCACACAAGTTTTTCCAAGGGGTTTCTTCCTCAACTCAAGCTTTCTTCAAGCAAGGGCTTCTTCTTTCAAGTTGGAGCTCAAATCAAGGTTCCTACCAAGATCAAGCCTTGATCTAAGGTTAGTACACCCTACTAACTTACCCTAGCAATAAATCTAAGTTTTCTTTATGAAATGTGATTTATGCTATTATGTTTGCTTTCTTGTGAAATGTATCATCCCTAATAAATATAAACAAGATAAAGAAATGGTATGGATGCTTGGATGGATGTTGGATGTGGCGATTGGATGCCGAATGGGTGATGTATGGTATGTGTGGGGTGTGGATTAGAAATGGAAGATGGGCATTACACAAATAATAAACTTACCTTGTGTGATTGAATGTAAAATATGTACAAAAAAGGAGAAAATGAACAATGAGGAAACTTGCATGCTAAGTGTTTGACAAAATACCTAAACTATGAAATAATGACTTGAATGAAGAAAATGGAAATAGGCCTCATGCATGTACTCTTATGAATGATGAATTGATCAAGTAATGTGCAAATTTCTTAAGTGCTCCTATGCTTATATGATGAATCGAATTATGATGCCAAATCTCTTTTGCTATCCTCATTCCACGATGGTCACTATTGACACATACACGAGCACGCATGTTAGCATGAACCGCAATTTCAATTGCATATGCATATAATAACAACAAGAAAATATTGCATATCAAGGAGGTTGGTAGCCCAGGGACATTCGGGTACTAACCTCTGGCTCACAAGTGCATTGCATATCAAGGATGTTGGCAGCCTAGGGGGGATTCGGGTGCTAGCCTCTGGCTCACAAGAAAATATTGCATATCAAGGAGGTTGGTAGCCCAGGGACATTCGGGTACTAACCTCTGGCTCACAAGTGCATTGCATATCAAGGAGGTTGGCAGCCCAGGGAGATTCGGGTGCTAGCCTCTGGCTCACAAGTTACAAGATGCAAGGTTACAAGATGATGACAAGACATTCATGCATGCACGCATACATGATTTCTACAATGCATACCGAGACATGGAAACGGGTTTTCAAGCATGAGTTTTATCGGCATTTTTGCATTCATGCGCGTACATCAAGATGATAATATTGCTCCAAGGTTAATATTATTTAATTCTATGATTTTACTATTGCCTTGAATTGATGATTGGTATTGTACTTCTCCTTGCATGTTTGTTATCGTTATGGATAGCCAGTAGCTTGTACTCGCTGAGTATTCCATGCTCAGCCGTACTTTCATGTCGGCAGGTACTGAGGGAGCTCTCGACCCAGGGCCTTGGGTCGAGGAAGAGTATGTCGAGGAGAGAGAGCCGTCTATCCCATTGCAGTCTCAGGCGGATCGAGACCTTGACGTGTGGCCATACCTCGACTACTGTTGAGGGGAGAGTACGTGAGGGTCTTTTATGTATTTTGACATTTTGATAGGTGGGTCTGTCCACCTTAGACTTAGACATGTTTGGTATATATGTTAACTTGGAATACTATTTTGGAAATCTTAGAAGAAAAGAAAAAGTTAGTTTACGCTTCCACATTTATGTTTAGGTTCCGCGCTCTGATTATCATTGGTTAGTACTGTATTTATCTTGTTCATAACAGGAGGGTTTGGCAGGTACGTATAGTCACGCCTAAAGTATCCCTAAACTCCTAGGGGGTATTTTGGGGCGCGACAGAAGTGGTATCAGAGCCCTAGGCATTAGAGTCCCTAGGGTCGCTTAGTACTAGATGCCTTAATTGAACAAGGCGTTAGGTGTTAGAAAAGAGTTGTATTCCATGTATAGACTAACCAGTTAGTCTTAGTCAAATGGGTTGAACTTCAACCAAACTTAGAGTCCTACGCTAGGAACATGAATTGTATGTATGATATTGTGTTGTATACCATGTGTGCATTAATTGTGTTTGTGCTTATTAAATATGCTTGATGAATATGTATTGAGTGAATTACGAAATTTGTACTAAATGCGTATCTAAGTTAGACTCATGTTGTATTGTCGTTCTCAGGAGAAATCAGGAGACG
Organism: Tetracentron sinense; assembly: GCA_015143295.1. Classification (NCBI taxonomy): domain Eukaryota; kingdom Viridiplantae; phylum Streptophyta; class Magnoliopsida; order Trochodendrales; family Trochodendraceae; genus Tetracentron; species Tetracentron sinense. The sequence goes on from CM026554.1 coordinate 18,290,697, forward strand.
CAATACCCGGGGTCGCGGGTACAATACGAGGGGCAATGGAGGTGATGCTCCATCGGGTGATGATCAACCCGATTTTGCCCAAGCTTTTGCCTCAATAGCTGAGACTTTGGCTATGCTAGCAGCAAGGCAACCGGCTACTCCACCTAATGCCACGCTTATATCGGCTCCTCCTAATCGAGCACAAGCCGGAATAGAGGCTTTCCGGAGGATGAGGCCTCCAACCTTTTGTGGGAGTATTGACCCGCTTGTTGCCGAAGGATGGATTCGGCAATCAGAGAAGATATTCTCTGTATTGGCTCCTACAGAGGCGGAAAGGGTTACTTGGGCTGCCTTCATGCTTGAAGGTGAGGCCGACCATTGGTGGAAATTCGCACTTCGGACCCGAGAGTTGACCCGACAAGGTCAAGATTGGACTTGGGAAGAATTCTTGGATGTTTTCAACAAGAAGTACTTCCCGGTCGGGATGAAAGAGAAGATGGAAATTGAGTTTATTACCTTGGAGCAAGGTAATATGTCAGTCAGTAGCCGCTTATGAGGCTAAGTTTTCGGAGCTATCTTGGTTTGCTCCACATATGATAGCGACCGAGGCTATGAAAGCCCGAAAGTTTGAGAGAGGATTGAAGGCCTACCTCAAGGACCGAGTCTCGATGTTTAGAAATGAGACATACTCAGAAGTGGTGGACAAGGCACTGTTGGGTGAGTCGAACTCCGAGGAGTTCCTTAAAAGAAGAGGAATGGAGAAAGGACAGTTGAGTAGTTCAGGGGAGAAAAGAGCAAGGACTAGCTTGTATCAGTCCGTAGGGCCGGCTCAGTCACAGAGGATATATTCGGCACCACAGGCTCCCCGCCCTTTTGCTCCACCGGCCTTCCGCCTGGCTTTTGCCCAGACTTCTCGCCCCACAGTAACACAGGCTACGGGATATGCTCATCCCACCTATTTGCATGACATATGCACCCTTTGTGGAAGGAGGCATCCAGCGGGAGAATGTCGGAGGGTTACTGGAAGTTGCTTCCATTGTGGTGACCATGGCCACATGGTTAGAGATTGTCCCCGACGTCAAGTGCCAGCTCAGTCTTCAGGAAGAAGACCCCCGATGAGGCAGACATCTCAGCCTAGCTCTTCTCAGGCTTCGAGGGCCTCACATTCTACACGGCCTCCTCGCCCAGCCACCCAGGGCCACGTTTTCGTCCTATCGGAGAGAGACGCACGTGCATCCGATGATGTCGTGCAAGGTACGCGAGAATTTTGAGTTTAAATTGTATAAAATTTCTATGGTTTGTTATGTGGTTATTTATACTAAGGGTTACCTATGTATGATGCTTGTTATTGTTTGAAATCTTCTGATATTAGTTACTTAATTGCACAGGTGCTTTATTAGTGAATGAGTGTCTCGATCGAGTGTTGATAGACACAGGATCTACTCACTCTTTTGTCTCACCAAGTTTCGCAAAGGGCTTTTTGACTGAGGCTACTCCGTTGGAGCGGGAGTTGACCATTGCAACTCCACTCGGCAAGTCAGTTGATACAGACAAGATATTCAGGGATAGTGTGGTTCAAGTGGGGGAGAAGGAACTGTTAGCCGATCTCATCGTCCTAGACTTCTGAGACTTGGATTTCGATGTCATCCTAGGGATGGATTGGTTGGCAAACCATCACGGGCATGTTGTGTGTTTTGAAAAGATGGTGAACTTCAAGCCGGAAGGGGTTAAGTCTTTTCATTTCCGAGGATTAAGAGAGAGGGACATTGCTCGCCTCGCAGCTTTGAGCATAGCAAACCCAGAGGCACCGAACTCTTTAGCCATTCCGGTTGTGAGTGAGTTCTTAGATGTGTTCCCGGAAGAACTTCCTGGATTACCTCCTGATAGAGAGATCGAGTTCGCTATAGAGCTTGCTCCGGGTACCGCTCCAATTTCAAGGGCACCGTATAGAATGGCCCCTATAGAGCTTGAAGAATTGAAGAAACAGATTGAGGAGTTACAACAACTTGGTTTCATCCAACCAAGTGTCTCACCGTGGGGAGCTCCGGTTCTCTTTGTGAAGAAGAAAGATGGGTCAATGAGAATGTGTATAGACTACCGTCAGTTGAACAAGGTAACTATCAAGAATCGTTATCCCTTACCAAGGATAGATGACTTGTTCGACCAACTGAAGGGAGCGAGATTTTTCTCCAAGATTGATCTTAGATCGGGGTATCATCAGCTAAAGATCAAGTCGGAGGATGTTCCGAAGACGGCTTTCAGGACTCGGTATGGGCATTACGAGTTCCTTGTCATGCCTTTTGGGCTGACGAATGCACCAGTGGCGTTCATGGATTTGATGAATCGGGTGTTCCGTTCATACTTGGATCGATGCGTGATTGTGTTCATCAACGACATTTTGGTGTATTCCCAGACATGGGAAGATCACGCACGAGACCTACCTTGCTCTAGAGATGTTGAGAGAGCATAGGCTATACGCCAAATTGAGCAAGTGTGAATTCTGGTTAGAGAAAGTGGCGTTCCTAGGCCACATAGTGTCGGTCGAGGGTATTTCTGTAGACCCGGCAAAGATAGAGGCAGTTATGAGCTGGGAGAGACCCAAGAGCGTCACTGAGATACGTAGTTTCCTCGGGTTGGCAGGCTATTATCGGAGATTTGTGGAGGGATTCTCCAGTTTAGCTGCACCTCTCACTTACTTGACGAGGAAAAATGCCACGTTTAGTTGGAGTGACAAATGTGAAGTGAGCTTCCAAGAGCTGAAGAAACGCCTCACCACGGCCCCCGTCCTTACTGTGCCATCCGGACATGGTGGTTATGAAGTGTATAGCGATGCTTCGCACATCGGACTTGGGTGTGTCCTTATGCAGCACAAGAAAGTCATTGCTTATGCATCAAGGCAATTGAAGGAACATGAAAAGAATTACCCCACTCACGACTTAGAGCTCGCCGTGGTTGTGTTTGCATTGAAGATTTGGCGACATTATCTTTATGGGGAACAATTTGAGGTATTCACAAATCATAAAAGCCTTAAGTATTTGTTTTCCCAGAAGCAGCTGAACCTGAGGCAAAGAAGATGGATAGAATTTTTGAAAGACTACGAGTGCTCCATTCAATACCACCTGGGCAAAGCGAATGTAGTAGCCGATGCTCTTAGCCGAAAGCCTACTAGACTTTTGGCGTATATGATGCTGAAGGAGTGGAGGTTGCTAGAGGATGCGTCCAACCTCGACATCAGTTTTAGTCTCCCTACCTTTGGGCCGGTAATGGCTAACATCACAGTTAGGCCATTTATGTTGAGCATGATCAAGGAGTTGCAGGGGATGGATGCCGAGCTATTTTCTTGCCGAGAAAAGTTAGTTAAGAGTGGCAGCAAGGATTTTGCGGTGAGGGATGATGGGATTATCACTTTTAAGGGAAGAGTATGTGTCCCAGCTGATGAGAAGCTTAAGTGAGAAATCTTATACGAGGCTCACCGGTCCAAGTACACCGTCCACCCCGGGGGTACCAAAATGTATAGAGACTTGAAGAAGCATTTTTGGTGGCGGAACATGAAGCGAGAAATAGCGGAGTATGTGTCTAAATACTTGGTGTGCCAACAAGTCAAAGCCGAACACAGGAGACCGGCTGGACTTTTGCAGTCCCTCCCCATTCCCGAGTGGAAATGGGAACATATCTCTATGGACTTCATTGTGGGGTTACCGAAGACGGCTAGAAACACCGATGCTATATGGGTGGTAGTTGATAGACTCACGAAGTCCGCCCATTTCTTACCGTACTGGACTACTTTTAATGCAAATCAGTTGGCCGCATTGTACATCAAGGAAATAGTCCGATTTCACGGGGTGCCAGTGAGCAATGTGTCGGATCGGGACCCTAGATTTACCTCCAGGTTTTGGAAAAGCTTTCAGAGTGACATGGGTTCCCGATTAGACTTTAGCACGGCCTTCTATCCACAGACGGATGGGCAAACCGAGCGAGTGAATCAGGTTATTGAAGACATGCTCCGTGCATGTATGCTAGACTTCAAGGGAAGTTGGGAAGATCACCTACCTTTGGTGGAATTCGCCTACAATAACAGTTATCAGGCAAGCATACAGATGGTGCCTTTTGAGGCTTTATATGGGAGGAGTTGTAGATCCCCGTTGTATTGGGATGAAGTTGGGGAAAGGAAGGTGTTGGGCCCCTAATTAATTGAACAAACCGCGGATTGAGTCAAGCTTATCCGGGAGAGGTTGAAGGCCGCACAAGATAGATAGAAGAGCTACGCAGACGACCGAAGGAGAGACCTTGAGTTTCGAGTTGGGGACTTTGTTTTTGTCAAGATTTCACCGACCAAGGGTGTTATGCGATTCGGGAAGAGGGGCAAGCTTAGCCCAAGATATGCGGGTCCATTCGAGATCATTATTAGAGTCGGTGAGGTAGCTTACCGTGTTGCTTTACCCGCTCATATGGCGGCGGTCCACAATGTATTCCATGTCTTTATGCTCCGGAAGTATATCCCGGATCTTTCTCATGTCATCGAGTTGGATCCGATAGAGATTCGAGAGGACCTCACCCTAGTTGAACAACTGGTACAGATCTTGGATAGGCGAGATCAAGTCTTGCGAAACAAGACCATTCCCTTAGTCTTGGTAAGATGGCAACACCATTCAAGGGAGGAAGCTACATGGGAACGAGAAGCCGAAGTTCGGGAAAAGTATCCTCAGTTATTTGTTTAGGGCCTGGAAATTCCCTTACAATTTTTATCGTCTTGTACATGTATGTATCGTCCAAATTTCGGGGATGAAATTTTTGTAAAGGGGGGAGAATGTAGCATCCCGAACTTTTCTATATTTAATGAATAGCACTTTCGTGCCTAATTGGTCTTCCTCATGGTCAAATTAATAAATAAGGGAGAAATCGGAAATTCCGAAATGTCAAAAATGTTCATTTTCGAAAGACGAACCCAACACAAGTTGAATCGTCGAAATCGGACAAGCGAGTCAAAAGATATGGTCAAAACAGTCCAGACATGCAGAGCACCGATCGCTCGGTCCAGTCAGCGATCGATCGGACCAAAACCGATCGATCGGTAGCTATCGCACGGTCAAAAATTTTGTATGGGAAAATTTTTCAGAGAGTAGTTTTTTGACTGGTCGCTCGGTCAGGGTACCGATCACTCGGTAGGCAACCGATCGATCGGTCATAAGCACCGATCGCTCGGTCCCCGTGTTTTGCAGAAATTTTTGTAAGGGCATTTTCGTCTTTTGGGTGTTAAACCCTTACCCATAAGGGCTTGCCCGAGCCCTTAGGGCTTCATTTACCATCCTTAGAGTATTTGGAGAGATAGAGAGAGAGGAGAAGGGGATTTCCTAACCTAGGTTTTCCTCTTGAGAAGAAATCAAGAGTGTAGGCTACCCAAGGTTTATTTCAAGGCTTGGATTCTTCAAATCCAAGGTTCAACTCGTGTGGGACTCCTCCTCCAAAGTTAGGGCAGCAACTCACACAATTGTTTCTAAGGGGTTTCTTCCTCAACTCAAGCTTTCTTCAAGCAAGGGCTTCTTCTTTCAAGTTGGAGCTCAAATCAAGGTTCCTACCAAGATCAAGCCTTGATCTAAGGTTAGTACACCCTACTAACTTACCCTAGCAATAAATCTAAGTTTTTTTTATGAAATGTGATTTATGCTATTATGTTTGCTTTCTTGTGAAATGTATCATCCCTAATAAATATAAAAAAGATAAAGAAATGGTATGGATGTTTGGATGGATGTTGGATGTGGCGATTGGATGCCGAATGGGTGATGTATGGTATGTGTGGGTTGTGGATTGGAAAATGGAGGATGGGCATTACACAAATAATAAACTTACCTTGTGTGATTGAATGTAAAATATGCACAAAAAAGGAGAAAATGAACAATGAGGAAACTTGCATGCTAAGTGTTTGACAAAATACCTAAACTATGAAATAATGACTTGAATGAAGAAAATGGAAATAGGCCTCATGCATGTACTCTTATGAATGATGAATTGATCAAGTAATGTGATCAAGTAATGTGCAAATTTCTTAAGTGTTCCTATGCTTATATGATGAATCGAATTATGACGCCATATCTCTCTTGCTATCCTCATTCCACGATGGTCACTATTGACACATACACGAGCACGCATGTTAGCATGAACCGCGATTTCAATTGCATATGTATATAATAGCAACAAGAAAATATTGCATATCATGGAGGTTGGTAGCCTAGGGACATTCGGGTACTAACCTCTGGCTCACAAGTGCATTGCATATCAAGGAGGTTGGCAGCCCAAGGAGATTCGGGTGCTAGCCTCTGGCTCACAAGTTACAAGATGCAAGGTTACAAGATGATGACAAGACATTCATGCATGCACGCATACATGATTTCTACAATGTATACCGAGACATGGAAACAGGTTTTCAAGCATGAGTTTTATCGGCATTTTTGCATTCATGCACGTACATCAAGATGATAATATTTCTCCAAGGTTAATATTATTTAATTCTATGATTTTACTATTGCCTGGAATTGATGATTGGTATTGTACTACTCCTTGCATGTTTATTATCGTTATGGATAGCCAGTAGCTTGTACTCGCTGAGTATTTCATGCTCAGCCGTACTTTCATGTCGGCAGGTACTGAGGGATTTCTTGACCCAGAGCCTTGGGTCGAGGAAGAGTATATCGAGGAGAGAGAGCCGTCTATCCCACTGCAGTCTCAGGCAGATCGAGACCTTGACGTGTGCTATACCTCGACTACTGTTGAGGGGAGAGTACGTGATGGTCTTTTATGTATTTTGACATTTTGATAGGTGGGTCTGTCCACCTTAGACTTAGACATGTTTGGTATATATGTTAACTTGGAATACTATTTTGGAAATCTTAGAAGAAAAGAAAATGTTATTTTACGCTTCCACATTTATGTTTAGCTTCCGTGCTCTGATTATCATTGGTTAGTACTGTATTTATCTTGTTCATAACAGGAGGGTTTGGTAGGTACGTATAGTCACGCCTAAAGTATCCCTAAACTCCTAGGGGGTATTTTGGGGCGCGACACAAACCTAGCCTACCCTAGTCGATCTTCTGCCTGAACTCCGGTTCAAACCTAGGTAAACCTAGCTAAACCCTAGCTAAACCCTAGGTAAACCCTACCTTGTCAAATCCTTGTTCGAGCCTCGATTCAAACCCTGTTCAAATACCCACCTCTAGAGGCTCCCCGACACGAGTTTAAACTACCCCATCGCTCCTCAGCACGAGTTTAAAAGGCCATTTTGCTCCTCAAATAGGAGCAAAAACCCTCAAACCCTCAAACTTTTCACCCACAATCCAATCCAATCAAATCAAATCAAACCATCAACTACTATCCGAAACTACGTGCGGCTTGATTCCACTAACAGTGGATATGTAGGCAACCCTGATCGGGTTCAACTCCCTAGGATAGAATCTCTATTCCGTTCTTAACTTCATTTATTTATGTTAATATTACATTGCTCAGCATATAGATCAAATTTCAAGCTTCTCTTATAGTTTCTCCACTTCGATTCAAACTCAGTGAGTAGGTAACCATCTTCGAATGGGAGTTTAGGGGTGCCTAACACCTTCCCCTAACTCAAATGAATCCCTTACCTTGATCCCCGACTTCCAGATCATGTCTTATCCAACCATTTCAGGGATCTATTTCCCTCAAAATTAGATAGGTGGCGACTCTCAAACCAATTGCAATTTATCGCTTATTCCTCACCGGGTTCAATCCTGATCGGGAAAGGGGGTTAAAATTCAGGTACTCACAGCTGGCGACTTTGCTGGGGACTTTTGTTTCACAGACCAGTGTTCAAGCCAAAACCTGAGTTTGAATCAAACGTCGGAAACTATGTTAGAAGCTTTTAAATTCATTTATATAATGCGAATTTTTTCTGTCATTATTATTAAAACCTCGGACATTTCCTTGCAAAACTTAGCAACATACCTAGGGTTCTATTTTTATTCAATGCTTGATTTTAATTAATGCATTCATATTCATTGCATAATAGAATAAAAACCCTTTTACTTATCTAGTTGGATCTGGTAAGCTTATAATCGAGGGATGGTTATCCTCGATGCTGGTGCCCAAAGATCTGTGGAAAGTACTGGTTGTAGATCGAGAGATGGTTATCTCCGGTAAACGTGACTGGTCTTTCCTGCTTGCACCAATCGTCCCTTTTTAGGTATCTTCTATACCGGGGAGTCGCATATACAGTCAAGTGCTCCTCAAACTTTTAGACAAAAACCTTGCATACACCTACATAAGCATATATATTATAGGTCTTTGTTTGGGCATAAACCAAGAGTACTCATCAGGAGGGATAACCTTATCCTTATTTTGTTCTTGGTTTAAGCCATTCCTGCATCTTTGTTCAAGTATAGGTATAATTGTATCCCTATGCCCAACCTTTTCGGAGCTTGTGTGAGCCTTGATTGCTAGATAGGTCTAACCCTAATCCATTCTTTAGCCAATATCATGCGAGGTCTAAACACCTAGGCTCTAAATAAATCATAACTCATTGATTTATTTTGATCTTAACCCAACAGGCTCTGGATCCTTGCAACCCAGATTAGTGAAATGGATCCTATCCATTCATCCCATTGAGTCACACATGTTGAGTTGACTCACCCTTGTCTGAGTATCATAACTTAGTCATTTTATTTCATTTCATAAATGATTATTTTTAATTCAAGTCAAAATTTATAAAGGATTCAATTCAATTCATAAGGTTCAAGTTAAAAAATAATTCAAATCATCTTGTTCATATCATCATCCGCATTCTATTAAACATTATCGTCATCATATAAGTCAAGTCTTGTCATCATCTACCTAATTCATTTCATCCCTAATTGTAGTACATTCATGAGTCAGAGATTTACTCATTCTATGACTAAAGCACTTGCCCTTGCACAAGCAGAGCAAGAGAAAGAGTACCCCGAAGATTTACCGCTAGCACTCTCAGAGATGGAGCACAAAGAAGTACCAGCTGACATGTCCACCACGCAAGCTTTGGATAATGCACACAAAATTCATGAAATCAAGGGCTTAATCACTGCAATCTTTGAGTCCCTAAAAAGTCTTACCATGGCACAGACGTCTAACCATCCCATTCTTCAACCAGGACCTTCATCTGTTGAACAACCTACTAGATCATCCCCCAATCCTCAACCCACTGATGACCCGGACTTTGGCCAGTATGACCAACCTGCTGATGAAGTAAACTAGGCCCCGCCTTTTATAGCTTTACTGAACTCGCTCACCCCAGAGATAGCACAGTTCATAAAGAAGCAACAAGAGCAAATGGAAGGAGTCCAAGAGTAGCTCAGGCAGATACAGAAGGAGAAAACAGTCCAGGAAAATGATTTCTCAGATTTGACATTCTATACTGGGGCAGCAGTGTCTGAAAATTTTAAAGTACCATTCTTTGAAAAATATGATGGGAAGGGATGTCCTCGTAGTCACCTTAGGCTCTACTACAAAGACATGCTTGGTCATGGTGGAAACCTTGCATTACTAGTCCAATGCTTCTAAAAGAGTTTGACTGGTCCGGGCTTTGAGATGGTTCACGTTATTGGATTTAGAAAGGATCAAGACATTGAAGGACTTGACAACTGTATTCGTTGAACATTACTCTTTCAATATGGAGCTCCTGCCGTAGAAGGGTGACCTTGAGCTTATGTTCAAAAAACCTGATGAGTCATTCATCAAGTATGCAGCCCGATGGAGGGAGATGGCCGCCATAATGAGAATTTCCCTACCCAATGATGAGTTGATAGACAAATTTTTCAAGACTTTGAAGCAGCCTTTCTCTACCTTGCTTACTGCAGTTCAAACCTCAGATTTTGCAATAGTAGCCCGAAGTGGGGCCCGTATTGAAGCATCCATCCGGCCTGGGTCTATACATTCTGCGTTATACCAAGAGTCAGCATAAGCTGAAGGCACCAACAGCAACAGGCTCGGAAGGAGACGTGATCCCAAGAAGAGAGAAACAGATGTCCAAATGGTGACACTTGTAGCACTAATCCGAGTTCCTAACCTTGGGGCACCAGTACCATAGGCCCTTAATCAGCATCAAGTTCAGTAGCTAGTTCAATCCCAGTACCAAGCCCAGGGTCAAAGGCAGCAACGTAGGCCAATCAAACAATTTACCCATCTCCCATACACACTTAGTTAGCTCCTTCCATTCCTTATTCAAAGAAAGCTGGTTGAACCCAAAGCTCCAATTGCCATACCTAACCCAGTAACCCAATATTTCCGTATGGATCAGCATTGTGACTTTCATCAAGGACCAGGGCATATAACCGACTGTTGCCGGGCATTGTAGCATTTAATTCAAGATCTACTCGACCAGGGGAAGGTTGAGTTAGCTCTCGGCAATACCAACATCCTTGAAGTCCCCATGCCACCACATAATAACCAAGCTAACCACATCTAGCCCGCCCAACCCATCCAACCAGCCATGCCCGTGCCTTTCTGATAGCCACTGAGGGTAAAGCATCTTGGGGCAGAGAGCCAGAGAAAGAATGCTTCTAAAGAGGTCGAGAGAGATTAAGCCTGTCAAAGTCTATTTTTTTGTCAAGTCTTGTAGGTATCGGCCAGTGGCCCATAGTCTGGTCCATGTAAAGTCTGTCTTTTGTAGTCAAACATGTTATGTTCATTTCTCATATTCAATGAAGTAAACTATTTTTGAAAAAAGTCTCATTTTTGTTATGCCTAAATTTGGCCAAGGATGATCTAGCACTTCTCAGAAGCTCTAGTAACCTGAGGCTACAAAAAAAAATGTTTTCTTTTCTCGTGCTAACTAAGCTTCCTGATTTAAAAAGGACCAGCCTGAATCATGATTAAAACACTTAATTCCAAGAATACCCAAGGGAAACATATGTCAATAAGTAGGAAGAGGAATTTCCAAAGGAAACCCTCAACCTTACAGAGCCAAGGCAAGAAAGAAATGAAACTCGGTAATGACCTTAAGTATTCACAAATTGGAACCTTGCTATGCTAGGGGCAAAGGGAAGATCAAAGATTTCTTCAAAAAAGGCCTTGCACAATCTATCAGACCAGTGTCAAGATTTCAAACTATAAACCATTCATACAGAAGAAAGTGCGCAAAGCATACATCATCCATACTGAGGTAGTATACAAGACAGGGGCAGAACAATATATGAAGCACTCAACAAAGAGATTGACCAAGAACCCTCTCTTCATCTAAGCATCACACCGAGGGGCAAGATCAGTCCATTGTCGAAGACCCTTACGGTTGGAAACAGATTTTCCAAGAGTATTCATCGATGCACTTGTATGGAGAATGAAGACCTCCCAGAGCCAATCAACACAAATCAAGTCAAAAGATGTCATGCTTAAGATCTTGTCAGAAAATTGTTTGTACTCTCATTCACTGTAGGAAATGAAAGGAGGCCATGTTTGGCACCCTATTTCTCCCTACTCATATTTCCAATCAATTTCATATCAACAAAATCCGCTAGTTAGCCCTTCTAGCCTAATAGTCTTTCTTTCTCTGAACACATCTACCAGGACACACCTATCAAAGCTTCATTTTAGCCTGAGCGCACGAACTACGACATGACCTGATCCTAAAAAGGGTACGTAGGCAGCCTGAAAATCATGTGTGGTCAAATCAATCAATTGAACACATTAGCCTCTTCAAAAAGTAAAGAGCGAAAGAAAAATCAAAAGCTCAAAAGAAAAGAAAATCAAAAGGAAAAAAAAAGACAAATCTAAAAAAAAAGAAAAACAAAGAAGCAAAAGCTCAACAAAGGTGCTCGAGCAAGCAAAGCTCGAAAGCAGAAACAAAAAGGGTGTTCCCAAAACTTTGACCCCTAAGCCTACATTTTGTCCTATCTTAAGTCCTCCCAGATCCCTCAGAGACTAAGAGTACAAGCAGATTGACAGATAAGCATCAGAAAGCAACACATCCAATCCACTGAGGCAATGATGGGGGAAGACATAACAGCTCAACTCAAAAGTCGCAGGCCCAATGAAAACCAGAAATGACATTGAGGTGCAAAAATTGTAGAACCCCGAAACTTTTGCCATGTATTAAAAACTGTGCTAAGGTATTTTGCCTTTGTAATCCTCCTATTTCTATGAAATGAGAAAATTTAAAGAAACTCTAAGTGTTAGGAAGTAGTATTCCGAAGTCGAACATATCGAAAACTCGAGTTACTGAAACCCATTTGCGGATCGGTCGACTTTAGGGGTAATTTGGTGAATAAATTGGAAATTCTAAAATTTCAAGAATGTTCCCCTTCGAAAGACGAATCCAACGCAAGTTGAATCGTCCAAATCGGACAATCGAGTCATAAGTTATGGCCGAATTACCAAGGTAAGGGAAAATGGAAGAAAACAACAAAATCTGGGATGTGCGATCGATCGCAGGATTGGTGTGATCGATCACATGCAGGCGAAATAGGTCCCAAGGTCTCGGGACAATATGTGATAGATGGGGATCCCTGTGCGATCGATCGCATACAAAGCAAAATCAGACCAATGTATTTGGGTTCATGTGCGATAGATCGCATTAATGTGCGATCGATTGCTAAGACCTGCGATCGATCGCAGATAAGTGCGCGATCGATCGCATGCGGTAGCAGGTTCCGAAATTGGGGGTTTTGAACCCTTGTCTTGTTTAGGGATTCCATTTTTGGGTATTTCCTAAACCTAGAGGAGAAGAAGAAAGGAAAGAGGAGAAGGAGAGATTGAAGGCAAAATCTAAAGAGGGCTTTGGGATTGAGATCAAGGGAGTAAGCTTGAAGAAGAATTCCAAGCTAGAACCATCCTCAATCAAAGGATTCCTCAAAGATCAAGCTTGATCTTCAAGGTTAGTGTACTCTACTAACTTCTATAGCAATACTTTAGGCTTTCTTCATTTAAAATCATGATGTTGATCTTGTATCCCCTTTTCCTTGGAAACATATTATATATCCAAAACCTAAACAAGATAATGTGAATGAATGTGGGAAGTATGAATGGATGAAATGGGTTGAGGTGATTGGATGCCGTGTTGGTTGATGAATGGGTATTGGAAAATGGTGGATGGGCACTTCAAACATAATAAATACATTTTGTGTGGTGTGATGAAATATATGCATTAAGAAATCGAAACAAAATGACTAGGAATGGGATTGCACACCAAGTGTTTGATAAAAGGCTTAAATGACGTATTGAATAAATGAACTGGAATTATGAAACCATGTATTGAGCTATTATGTCTAAATGCCTACCTTGATCAAATGCCCTACATGTTATCCTTATTCCTTTATGCTTGTGTTCAAAAATGGGAATGCTATGCTTTTGTGATCCTCTCATCCAAGCATATCATCAGGATTGTCACTATTGGCACGCACACGAGCACGCATGGTTGCATGAACCGAGCTTTTCAAGAGCATATGCATATAATAAATCAACAAGAAAACCCCAAAACACATATTGTCAAGGAGGTTGGTAGCCCAGGGACATTCGGGTATTAGCCTCTGGCTCACAAGAAAACTAAACAAGTAATAAAAATCATATATTGTCAAGGAGGTTGGTAGCCTAGGGACATTCGGGTACTAGCCTCTGGCTCACAAGAAAACAATATATCAAGGAGGTTGGCAGCCCAGGGAGATTCGGGTGCTAGCCTCTGGCTCACAAGTTACAAGATGCAAGTTTACAAGATTATGACAAGGCATTCATGCATGGACGCATACATGATTTCTACAAGGCATACCGAGTTATGAAAGGGTTTTCAAGCACGAGTTTTATCGGAGTTTTCGCATTCATGCACGCACGTGAAGATGATTGCATTGTGCCATTTCTTATGCGATTTCTTTTGTAATGCTCCTATTTATGCTTTGCATTGTACTATTGTTGTTGTGCGTTCTTATTGTTATGGTTAGCTAGTAGCTTGTACTCACTGAGTATTCCATGCTCGGCCGTACTTTCATGTCGGTAGGTACCGAGGGAGCCCTCGACCCAGAGCCTTGGGTCGAGGAAGAGTATATAGAGAAGAGAGAGCCGTCTATCCCACTGCAGTCTCAGGCAGATCGAGACCTTGACGTGTGGCCGTACCTCGACTACTGTTGAGGGGAGAGTACGAGAGGGTGCTTATGTATTTTGACATTTTGATAGGTGGGCCTGTCCACCTTAGACTTACACATGTTTTGTATATATGTTAACTTGGAATACTATTTTGAAAATCTAAGAAAAGAAAAGTTAATTTACGCTTCCGCATTTATGTTTAGCTTCCACGCTCTGATTATCATTGTTTTAGTACTGTAATTATCTTGTTCATGATAGGATGGTTTGGCAGGTACGTATAGTCATGCCTAAAATATCCCTAAACTCCTAGGGGGTATTTTGGGGCACGACAGAGGTGGTATCAGAGCCCTAGGCATTAGAGTCCCTAGGGTCGCTTAGTAGTAGATGCCATAACTAAACAAGGCATTAGGTGTTAGGAAAGAGTTGTATTCCAAGTATGGACTAACAAGTTAGTCCTAGTCAAAATAGGTTGAATCTCAACCAAACTTAGAGTCCTACGCTAGGAACACGGATTGTACGTATGATATTGTGTTGTATACCATGTGTGCATTAATTGTGTTGTGCTTATTAAATATACTTGATGAGTATGTATGGAGTGAATTGCGAAATTATACTAAGTGCGTATCCAAGTTAGACTCATGTTGTATTGTCGTTCTCAGGAGAAATCATGAGACGCAATACCTGGGGTCGCGGGTACAACACAAGGGGCAATGGAGGTGATGCTCCATCGGGTGATGATCAACCCGACTTTGCCCAAGCATTCGCATCCATAGCCGAGACTTTGGCTATGTTGGCGGCAACGCAACCGGCCACTCTGCCTAATGCTGCACTAATATTGGCTCCTCCTAACCGAGCCCAAGCCGGAATAGAAGCTTTCCGGAGGATGAGGCCTCCAACTTTTTTTGGAAGCATTGATCCACTTGTTGCCGAGGGTTGGATCCGGCAACTAGAAAAGATCTTCTCCGTGTTGGCGCCTACGGAGGCAGAGATGGCTACTTGGGCCGCCTTTATACTTGAAGGCGAGGTCGACCATTGGTGGAAATCCGCACTTCAGACCCGAGAGTTGACCCGACAAGGTCAAGACTGGACTTGGGAGGAATTCTTGGATGTTTTCAACAAGAAGTACTTTCCGCTCGGGATGAAAGAGAAGATGGAAGTGGAGTTCATTACCTTGGAGCAAGGTAATATGTCAGTAGCTGCTTATGAGGCTAAGTTTTCGGAGCTATCTCGGTTTGCTCCACATATGATAGCGACTGAGGCTATGAAAGCCCAAAAATTTGAGAGAGGATTGAAGGCCTACCTCAAGGACCGAGTCTTGATGTTTAGACATGAGACATACTCAGAAGTGGTGGACAAGGCACTTTTGGCCGAGTCGAACTCTGAGGAGTTCTTCAAAAGAAGAGGAATGGAGAAAGGACAGTCGAGTAGTTCAGGGGAGAAAAGAGAAGGACTAGCTTGTATCAGTCAGTAGGGTCGGCTCAGTCACAGAGGATATATTCGGCACCACAGGCTCCCCGCCCTTTTGCTCCACCGGCCTTTCGCCCGGCTATCTCATATGCTCCTCGCCTCGCAGTTACTCAGGCTACGGGATATGCTCCTTCCCCTTATTTGCATGATGTCTGCACTCTTTGTGGAAGGAGGCATCCAGCGGGAGAATGACGGAGGATTACATGAAGTTGCTTCCATTGTGATGACCATGGCCACATGGTTAGAGATTGCGCCCGATGTCATGTGCCAGCTCAGTCTCAGGGGAGCAGGCCCCCGATTAGGCAGACATCTCAGCCTAGCTCTTCTTAGGCTTCGAGGGCCTCACAGTCTACACGGTCTCCTCGCCCAGCCACCCAGGGCAGAGTCTTTTCCTTATCTGAGAGAGACGTATGTGCATCCGACGATGTCGTGCAAGATACACAAGAATTCTAGAGTTTAAGTTGTGAATAATTTCTATGGTTGATGAGTTGTTAATTTTACTAGGGGTTACCTATGTATGATGCCTGTTATTGTTTAAAATCTACTGATATTAGTTACTAATCGCATAGGCGCCTTATTAGTGATCGAGTGTCTCGCTCGAGTGTCCATAGACACAGGATTTACTCACTCTTTTGTCTCACCAAGTTTTGTAAAGGGCTTTTTGACTGAGGCTACTCCGTTAGAGCGGGAGTTGACCATTGCAACTCCACTCGGCAAGTCAGTTGATACCAATAAAATATTTCGAGATTGTGTGGTGCAAGTGGGGGAGAATGAACTGTTAGTCGATCTTATCGTCCTGGATTTCCAAGACTTGGATTTTGATGTTATCCTAGGGATGGATTGGTTGTCAAACCACCATGGACATGTTGCGTGCTTTGAAAAGATGGTAAATTTCAAGCTGGAAGGAGTCAAACCTTTTCACTTCCGAGGATTGAGAGAAAGGGATATTGCTCGCTTGGCAGCTTTGAGCTTAGCGAACCCTGAAGCACAAAACTCCTCGGCTATTCCGGTCGTGAGTGAGTTCATGGATGTGTTTCCGGAGGAACTTCCCGGGTTGCCTCTTGATAAAGAAATTGAGTTCGCTATAGAGTTTGCTCCGGGTACCGCTACGATTTCAAGGGCACCATATAGAATGGCCCTTATAGAGCTTGAAGAATTGAAGAAACAAATTGAGAAGTTACAACAACTTGGTTTCATCCAACCAAGTGTCTCGCCGTGGGGAGCTCCGGTTCTCTTTGTGAAGAAGAAAGACGGGTCGATGAGAATGTGTATAGACTACCGTCAGTTGAACAAGGTAACTATCAAGAATCATTATCCCTTGCCAAGGATAGACGACTTGTTCGACCAACTGAAGGGAGCGAGATTTTTCTCCAAGATTGATCTTAGATCGGGATATCATCAGTTAAAGATCAAGTCGGAGGATGTTCCGAAGACGGCTTTCAGGATTCGGTATGGGCATTACGAGTTCCTTGTCATGCCTTTTGGGCTGACAAATGCACCGGCGGCGTTCATGGATTTGATGAACTGGGTGATCCGATCGCACTTGGATCGGTGTGTGATTGTATTCATCAACAACATTTTAGTGTATTCCCAGACACGGGAAGATCACACACGAGACCTTCGCCTTGCTCTGGAGACATTGAGAGAGCATAGGTTATATGCCAAATTGAGCAAGTGTGAATTCTGGTTAGAGAAGGTGACCTTCATAGGCCACGTAGTGTCGGCCGAGGGTATTTCTGTAGACCCAGCCAAGGTTGAGGCAGTCATGAGTTGGGAGAGGCCCAAGAGCGTCACGGAGATACGTAGTTTCCTGGGATTAGCGGGCTACTACCTGAGATTTGTGGAGGGATTCTCCAGTTTGGTTGCACCTCTCGCATACTTGACAAGGAAGAATGCAAAGTTCAGTTGGAGTGACCGATGTGAAGTAAGTTTCCAAGAGTTGAAGAAATCCCTCACCACAGCTCCCGTCCTTACGGTGCCATCGGGACATGTTGGTTATGAGGTTTATAGTGATGCCTCACATGTGGGACTTGGGTGTGTCCTAATGCAGCACAAGAAAGTCATTGCCTATGCATCAAGGCAACTCAAGGAGCACGAAAAGAATTACCCCACTCATGACTTGGAGCTTGCGGCAGTCGTATTTGCACTCAAGATTTGATGACACTACCTTTACGAGGTAGAATTCTATGTGTTTACCGACAACAAGAGTCTCAAGTATCTCTTTTCTCAAAAAGAGCTAAACTTTTGGCAATGGCGTTGGATTGAGTTCTTAAAAGACAATGAGTGTACTATCCAATATCACCCGGGAAAAGCTAACGTGGTGGCAGACACCTTGAGTAGGAAACCACCAGGGTTTTTGGTTCACATGTTAGTGCGAGAATGGAGATTGTTGGAAGATTTGGAAAATTTGGACATCAGTGTGAATGACTCCGTCCGCAGTCCTGTTTTGGCAAATGTTACGGTTCGGTCGTACATTATAGACTTGATCCAGGAGTATCAAGCCATAGATGCTGATTTATTGGCTTTCCGGGACAAGAAAGTGGCCAAGGGTAGTACGGACTTCTCTCTCACTAGCCGAGGTGCAATTGCATTCAAGGGAAGACTTTTTTTCCCAGCCAATGCAGACCTCCGGAGAGAGATTATGGATGAAGCTCACCGCTCCAAGTACACAATGCATCCTGGGGGTACAAAGATGTACCGGAATCTCAAGAGTCACTTTTGGTGGCGAAACATTAAGAGGGAGGTTACAGAATATGTGGCACGGTGTTTGGTGTGCCAGTAGGTGAAAGCAGAGCACTTGAGACCAGTGGGTCTATTGCAGTCCCTCCCTATTCCTGAGTGGAAATGGGAGCACATATCTATGGACTTTATTGTGGGACTGCCAAAAACGGTTAGAAAGACCGATGCTATATGGGTTGTTGTCGATCGACTGACGAAGTCCACCCATTTCTTCCCGTACCGGACTACATTCAACTCAAATAAGTTAGTGGAGCTGTATATCAAGGAAATAGTCCGATTGCATGGGGTGCCAGTGAGTATTGTGTCGGATAGAGACCCTAGATTTACTTCCAGGTTCTGGAAGAGCTTTCAGGATGCCATGGGTTCCCGACTGGACTTTAGCATAGCTTTCTACCCACAGACTGACGGGCAAACCGAGAGGGTGAATCAGATTATTGAAGATATGCTCCGAGCTTGTATGCTAGACTTCAAGGGAAGTTGGGAGGACCACTTGCCTTTGGTGGAATTCGCTTACAATAATAGTTACCAAGCAAGCATACAGATGGCGCCTTTTGAGGCTTTGAACGGAAGAAGTTGTAGATCCCCATTGTATTGGGATAAAGTGGGAGAAAGAAAAATTTTGGGCCCCGAGTTGATTGAACAAACGGCGGATAGAGTCAAGCTCATCCGGTAGAGGTTGAAGACCGCCCAGGACCGACAGAAGAGCTATGCCGACACCCGTAGGTGGGACCTTGAGTTTCGAGTTGGGGACTTTGTTTTTGTCAAAATTTCACCGACCAAGGGTGTTATGCGATTTGGGAACAGGGGCAAGTTTAGCCCGAGATATGTGGGTCCGTTCGAGATCATTACTAGAGTCGGTGAGGTAGCTTACCGTGTTGCTTTACCCGCTCATATGGCGGCAGTCCACAATGTATTCCATGTCTCTATGCTCCGGAAGTACATCCCGGATCCTTCTCATGTCATCGAACTTGATCCAGTTGAGATTCGAGAGGATCTCACTTTGGTTGAGAAGCCGATTCATGTCTTGGATCGAAGAGATCAAGTGCTTCGTAACAAGACTATACCGCTAGTTCTTGTACAATGACAACATCACGCTCGGGAAGAGGCTACCTGGGAACGTGAGGCCGAAGTCAAGGCGAAGTACCTCGAGTTGTTTGGATGAGTTTTGTATATGACTTATAATGTTGTTTCGAATAGTAATGCACGCATCGTTCAAATTTCGAGGATGAAATTTCTTATAAGGGGGGGAGGATGTAGAACCCCGGAACTTTTGCCATGTATTAAAAACTGTGCCAAGGCATTTTGCCTTTGTAATCCTCCTATTTCTATGAAATGAGAAAATTTAAAGAAACTCTAAGTGTTAGGAAGTAGTATTCCTAAGTCGGACATATCGAAAACTCGAGTTACTGAAACCCATTTGTGGATCGATCGAATTTAGGGGTAATTTGGTCAATAAATAAAGAATAAATTGAAAATTCTAAAATTTCAGGAATGTTCCCCTTCGAAAGATAAATCCAACGCAAGTTAAATCATCCAAATCGGGCAACCGAGTCACAAGTTATGGCCGATAAGTGCGCGATCGATCGCATGCGGTAGCAGGTTCCAAAATTGGGGGTTTTAAACCCTTGTCTTGTTTAGGGATTCCATTTTGGGGTATTTCCTAAACCTAGAGGAGTGGAAGAAAGGAAAGAGGAGAAGGAGAGATTGAAGGCAAAATCCAAAGAGGGCTTTGGGATTGAGATCAAGGGAGCAAGCTTAAAGGATTCCAAGCTAGAACCATCCTCAATCAAAGGATTCTTCAAAGATCAAGCTTGATCTTCAAGGTTAGTGCACTCTACTAACTTCTATAGCAATACTTTAGGCTTTCTTCTTTTAAAATCATGATGTTAATCTTGTATCCCCTTTTCCTTGGAAACATACTATATATCCAAAACCTAAACAAGATAATGTGAATGAATGTGGGATGTATGAATGGATGAAATGGGTTGAGGCGATTGGATGCCGTGTTGGTTGATGAATGGGTAATGGAAAATGGTGGATGGGCAATTCAAACATAATAAATACATTTTGTGTGGTGTGATGAAATATATGCATTAAGAAATCGAAACAAAATAACTAGGAATGGGATTGCACACCAAGTGTTTGATAAAATGCTTAAATGACGTATTGAATAAATGAACTGGAATTATGAAAGCATGTATTGAGCTATTATGTTTAAATGCCTACCTTGATCAAATGCCCTACATGTTATCCATATTCCTTTATGCTTGTATTCAAAAATGGGAATGCTATGCTTTTGTGATCCTCTCATCCAAGCATATCATCAGGATTGTCACTATTGGCACGCACACGAGCACGCATGGTTGCATGAACCGAGCTTTTCAAGAGCATATGCATATAATAAATCAACAAGAAAACATTGCATGTCAAGGAGGTTGGTAGCCTAGGGACATTCGGGTACTAGCCTCTGGCTCACAAGAAAACCCCAAAACACATTGTCAAGGAGGTTGGTAGCCCAGGGACATTCGGGTACTAGCCTCTGGCTCACAAGAAAACCATTTATCAAGGAGGTTGGTAGCCCAGGGAGATTCGGATGCTAGCCTCTGGCTCACAAGTTACAAGATGCAAGTTTACAAGATGATGATAAGGCATTCATGCATGCACGCATACATGATTTCTACAAGGCATATCGAGATATGAAACGGGTTTGCAAGCATGAGCTTTATCGGAGTTTTCGCATTCATGCACGCACGTTAAGATGATTGCATTGTACCGTTTCTTACGCGATTTCTTTTGTAATGCTCCTATTTTTGCTTTGCATTGTACTATTGTTGTTGTGCGTTCTTATTGTTATGGTTAGCTAGTAGCTCGTACTCGCTGAGTATTCCATGCTTAGACGTACTTTCATGTCGGCAGGTACCGAGGGAGCCCTTGACCCGGAGCCTTGGGTCGAGGAAGAGTATATAGAGGAGAGAGAGCCGTCTATCCCATTGCAGTCTCAGGCAGACCGAGACCTTGACGTGTGGCTGTACCTCGACTACCGTTGAGGGGAGAGTACGAGAGGGTGCTGATGTATTTTGACATTTTGATAGGTGGGCCTGTCCATCTTAGACTTAGACATGTTTTGTATATATGTTAACTTGGAATACTATTTTGGAAATCTTAGAAGAAAAGAAAAGTTAATTTATGCTTCTGTATTTATGTTTAGCTTCCGCGCTCTGATTATCATTGTTTTAGTACTGTAATTATCTTGTTCATAACAGGATGGTTTGGCAAGTACGTATAGTTATGCCTAAAGTATCCCTAAACTCCTAGGGGGTATTTTGGGGCGCAACAAAAATAATGCGAACCCAGCTCTGGTATTGCTACCAATGGCAAAAAAGGGAATAAATTATCAACTTCACAGGCATGAGTGAAAACCCAAAACGGCCTCATTGCATAAAAATTATGCGATCCCATGACTTGGTCATTGCAAGGGTAAAAAAGTAAAATAGTTGAGTTCTGGTCCGACGACAAAAGATCGGTAGAGGATAACTTTGACTCCCCAACAACTCATCTTTGCAAGCTCAAATTGAAGAAGCTCAATGCCATAACGATCCAATGCTCTTAGCTCCAAGCAAGACCCGGTTCAACATACGAAAAGGTTAGAACTAAGTGACTATCTCCCTTCGTAATGACTTAAAAGGTTAAGATTGCTCATTGCTATATCCTGCCCCGAGGAGCAAGAGATCCAAAAACTCCAGCCAGGGCAGGCCCTTTCATAAACTAGCAATCAAAGAAAGCACTCTCCTTTTTTTCCAAAACTTTTAAAGGCAAATTCAAAAATTCCAAAATCTCCTTATTGCTTTCAAACTGTGTTCAAAACACAAAATTTTCAGAAGCGAGTCGTCTTTAAGAGTCATAGCGTATCATGGCTTGGTCAAAGATCGATCTCCTTTCAGCAGTTCTCCGAAGAGCAGCACAGAAAACAGGCCCAGAAACTGCAAGCCAGGGGCAAGTGCAAAATCAGAGCTTCATTTAGTAAGTTATCTCTTTGCTCCCTGCATTATCATACCATCTCATCTTTAATCATTCTAGGTATATCACTATTCATTATGTGCATCATCATGCATCTCATGTCTCATCTTCTTGTATAATAGTCACATCACACACCTGTACATAGGTATCCACTGCTCGCACACCTACATAGGTAGCTACACTTTTCACACACACTTCACAATCACATACACAATTAACTGCACTGTACACACACTCACACACTTAGCTGTACTACACACACACACAACCACACAGTTAGTCACATTATACATATGCACTCACATATCTTGATGTCCTTCTTGTGCATCTCATTTGATATCATCTTCATCCTCCCTATGCATCTCGTCTGATACATTCTTTTTGACATCTCATCTGATGTCACCCCCTTCGTACATCTCGTCAGATGCATTCCTTTTGACATCTCGTCTGATGTCACCCTTCGTGCATCTCGTTTGAGGCATTCCTTTTGACATCTCGTCTGATGTCACCCTTCGTGCATCTCATCTGATGCATTTCTTTTGACATCTCGTCTGATGTCACCCTTCGTGCATCTCGTCTGATGTATTCCTTTTGACATCTCGTCTGATGTCACTCTTCGTGCATCTCGTCTGATGCTTCCATCTGACATCTTGTCTGATGTCACTGTCATCTTTTCTGACGTCTTGTCTGATGTCATCTCTTTGTGCATCTCTTCTGATGTCGCATCTTCAGAGTCTGCTATGAGCCCTCTTGTGATGAGGTTAAACCCACAAGTCTGCTTTGAGCCCTCCTGTGATGAGGTTAAACCCATGTAGAGTCCGCTGTGAGCCCTCCTGTGATGAGGTTAAACCCATGTAGAGTCCTCTGTGAGCCCTCCTATGATGAGGTTAAACCCATGTAGAGTCTGCTTAGAGCCCTCCCGCATTGAGGCTAAATTCGTATTTCCATAATTTTTTTTCCCTATCTCAGATGTTTTGTCACTAAACATGAACCATCCATTTTCCACTCTATCACTGTCGCCCTCTTGACTGAGTCGTGATTTCATCACTGAGCATGAATCATTCTTTCCTCCTTTCCATCTTTCCTCTGAAATAAGACGAAAAACTATCTCTCCCATATCTCGGATGTTTCATCACTGAGCATGAACCATACCTTCCTTCCATCTATACCTTGTCTATCGAACAGGTTATCTCATCGATCCCATCCTCTAGGATCCCATCTACGGCAAGCAGTCTAAGCAATAATTTAACTTTTTTTTGACTCTTTTGTCTTCAAATTCACAAGTTTTTCTGCACGTGCAAAATTGAGGTCTTATAGTCTTTTTCGTTCACGTGCCTGGACCCTCTGACAAAGAGGGGCAACTGTAAGCACCCCAATTTTGCACCTCTTTAGCATCTTTTTATGCCTCTAAAAATCCTTTTAAAACCCTCTTGACACGTGCTTCGATTTTCAAAAACGGCCCTGAGGTGAAAAATAACCAAAATACCCCCAAGGTAAAAAATGACCAAATTACCCCTAAAAAATTGCTAAAAATTTGTCATTCAGCCCTAAATAATTTTACATAATATTTGGCTCAATTTTGACTATTTTTGGGTTCAAAACGGGCTTAAAACGAAAAACGGCTTTTCGACGAATCGGAGCAGCACATGTGGTGAGTCAAAGTCAACAAAACAATAAAAAAAATTAATGATTTTTGGCCCCTTAATAGGGCCGCTGCTTCAAACAGCGTCCCTTTTGGGGCCTATTTTTTTAGGCATGTCGGCAGGCTTTTTTGGAAAATCTAGCTAAGGGCGTTGTTTCAAATAGCGCCCCCCAGTTTCGACCCGTTTTGCCACCATACTCTTCACTACCGCCTTGATTTTTGGGTTTTTATCCGTAGGGGCGCAACTTCAACTAGTGCTCCCCCTGTTTTGAAAAAATATAAATACCCCACCCCCTCACTTCACAACTCACACATTCTCACTCCTCTCTCTCCCTTTTCTTCTTCAAAACTCCTCGTAGTACTTCAGATTCCCGAGAACGTCGATTGTGAAGGGTTGATTCTCGGGATCTCTTTTTCAAAGACCCTTTTGGGTTTCCTGGAAGGTAAAATCTTGCCGAACTCTGTCTTTTTAGTCTTTTATCAGTTTTTAAATTACTTTATCACTTTTAAATACTTAGACTGCTTGCCTATCGAACCCCTGCCCAAATCCCAGTTCAAATATAGCCTCGCCTAGTCGAACCCCTGCCCAAATCCCGATTCAAACTTAACCTGTCCTGTCGAACCTCTGCCCGAACTCCGGTTCAAACTTAGCCTACCCTAGTCGAACTTCTGCCCGAACTCCGGTTCAAACTTAGGTAAACCCTAGCTAAACCCTAGGTAGACCCTAGATAAACCCTAGCTTAAAAAATTCTAGCTTAACCCTACTTAAACCCTACCTTGTCAAACCCATGTCAGAGCCTCGATTCAAACCCTGTTCAAATACCCACCTCAAGAGGCTCCCCGACACGACTTTAAACTGCCCCATCGCTCCTCAGCATGAGTTTAAAAGGCCATTTCACCCCTCAAATAGGAGCAAAAATGTAACGCCCCAGAATTTTAATATAATAAAATTATGGGTTTATTGGTCCTTAATTGGGGTTAATAAGTTAAGTATTTAATTAAATTGTGAAAAGTGAGTCTTACTCGGGATTGAGTTATACCGATAAAATCTCAATATTTCTTCTCAAAAACTGCACACAGTGTGTTGGTCGACTACTGGGACCATCAGCTATCGTATTGGTTCCGTCAGGTATCGTCTCGCAGGACCGTAGGGTCATATCATGTAAGAAAATCAAGAAAATGAGAAATTTCCAGATTTTCAGAAATTAAGTGTGACTCAATATTTCTTGGGGATCCTAATAAAAATTCGTGCGGCTAATACCAACGCGTGCCGTTCGGCCATGGGAATTAATGTCTGTCGTTTCGGCAGTTAATTATCTCAAACAAAGAAATGGCGGCCTATTTTGTGTCCGGAATCATGAAATTAGTGGGTTTTGCAGTTTTCTTTCGGTCAACTACTCACATCAAGAGACGTCATGTGCCATGCACATGACCCATGGTTTTTAAAAGAGGGGCCAGACCTCTTCCTTTACACGTTTTGGACAGGGAGGAGGTTCTGCCACCAAGTATTTTAGAGAGAGAAAGTGAGGAGAGAGAAAGAGGAGAGAGAAAGGAAGAGAGAGAAAGGAAAGGGAGGTCCCCTTGGGGTTTTTTGACATTCCCGATGCGTTGGTGACGTCTGATTCTCTCCCCGGTGTCTCGATTGGCGGTTAGAGAGAGAAAGAGAGAATTCTAGAGAGAGAAAGTGGAGGTTAGAGAGAGGCGATTCACCTAGAGGTTTTCTAGCGTTCTGATCGCATTGGTGATGACCATTTCAATATCTGGAGCCTCAAAAGTCATGTAGTAGGTAAAATCCCCCTCCATCTCCTCTTTTCCCTTATTTAAGCTACTTTATTTATGTGGAATGGTTTGGTGATATTATGTGTGGATGGAAAAAGGTCGGATACCTTATCAATGATGTATGGATGGGATGGATGAGAGTAAAAATGGAGCAGAGGGATGGAACCCTCAGTTTCAGGCTGTTTCTAGCTCGGAATGTAGGCTCAGTGTGATTTGTAATAAATCGCTAGGGAAGTGCAATCGATCGCAAGAAGTTATGAGCACCTGACTGGGCTTCTATATGTGTGATGTGATGTGATTTTGACATTGTCAGGCAATGGTAGGGTCCATTGGCCTGGTTAAGTTCCCTATCGGAACGAATCTGATAAGATTTGATGTTTTAAAGGCATTGGTAGGGTCCATTGGCCTAATAAAAGTCCCACCTTGGGACAACCTTTGTGTATGATGCGATGTTGTTGGGACATGGTAAGGCCTTGATGTTTGTTTTAAGGCAATGGTAGGTCCATTGGCATGGTTAAGTTCCCTATTAGAACTACTCTTGTATGATGTGATGTTTGTTTTAAGGCAATGGTAGGTCCATTGGCCTGGTTAAGTTCCCTATCGGAACGAATCTGATATGATGTGATGTTTTAAAGGCAATGAT
This sequence comes from Tetracentron sinense, assembly GCA_015143295.1. Classification (NCBI taxonomy): domain Eukaryota; kingdom Viridiplantae; phylum Streptophyta; class Magnoliopsida; order Trochodendrales; family Trochodendraceae; genus Tetracentron; species Tetracentron sinense. Next base: position 18,317,024 of record CM026554.1, read on the forward strand.
AGGGTCCATTGGCCTAGTAAAAGTCTTACCTCGGGACAACCTTTGTGTATGATGTGATGTTGTTGGGACATGGTAAGGTGATGGAATGGTCCATCGGCCGGGTAACGTTCCACACCGGAACGGTATAACCTAGGACTTGGTCCACGGGCGTGAGGCCTTATTCAAGCAGGGCTTCAATAATTGGGGATTTCCTATGGTTAGAAAACCTAACCTACGTGAAATGTTGTCTGTGGTCCCTCTTTGGCTAGGTCCGGAGAGGCGGTATCTATTATGAGCCTGGGTTCCTCCGTGATTGATAGTCGGGAGAGTTAGGACGGCATTGGACTATGAGCTCAAGGTTGGATTGGGGTCTATAAACCAAGTGATGTATTGAGTTTACGAACTCAATGATCTTACCTTGAGGGGGCATTGGCCTGTGTCAGCAGGTTTGCACCCAACAGAGGTTGTGATGATATATGATAGTAGTTGTCAGAGGTGTTGTGCCTGACAGGATTTGATGTGTTATGCTTGACAGAGGTTAATGTCAGATGTGTTTTGCCTGACAGGATTTGATGTCAGAGGTGTTTCCTGGTTATTAGATGGGTGTTCCTGGCATGTCAGATGTCTTATTTCCGGCAGGTCAGATGTGTTCCTGGTAATCAGAGGTGTTTCCTGACAAGGATGTCATGTCAGAGGTGTTATGCCTGACAGAGTGATATGTCAGATGTGTACCTAATAGACAAGTGTTTCTTGATGGTCAGGTGTTTCCTGGTGGTCAGGTGTTTCCTATTAGTTAAAGGTACGTCCTTGACTTGTCAGATGAGTTTCATTTTCCTGACAGGTTAGATGGGTTTCCTGGCTATCAGATGTGTATCCTGGCTGATCAGATGTGTATCCTGACAATCAGATGTGTATCCTGGTGATATGATGTGTTTCCTGACAAATGTGGTTGTGTGTGTTGGTGTTCCCACAGAGGAAAAAATAGAAAGTAATATGTCAGAGGTGTTGTGCCTGACAAGATTTGATGTTAAAGGTGTTTCTTAGTTATTATATGGGTGTTCCTGGCATGTCAGATGTGCTATTCCTGGCAGGTCAGATGTGTTTCTAGTAATCTGAGGTGTTTCTTGGCAAGGGTGTCATGTCAGAGGTGTTATGCATGACAAACTGATATGTCAGATGTGTACCTGATAGACCGGTGTTTCCTGATGGTCAGGTGTTTCCTGGTGGTCAGGTGTTTCCTGTTAGTCAGAGGTGCGTCCCTGGCTTGTCAGATGAGTTTCATTTTCCTGATAGGTTGGATGGGTTTCCTAGCTATCAGATGTGTATCCTGGCTGATCAGATGTGTATCTTGAAAATCAGATGTGTATCCTAGTGATCAGATGTGTTTCCTGACAAATGTGGTTGTGTGTGTTAGAGTTCCCACAGAGGAAAAAATAGAAAGTAATATGTCAGAGGTGTTGTGCCTGACAGGATTTGATGTTAGAGGTGTTTCCTGATTATTAGATGGGTGTTCCTGGCATGTCAGATGTGCTATTCCTGGCAGGTCAAATGTGTTTCTAGTAATCTGAGTTGTTTCTTGGCAAGGGTGTCATGTCAGAGGTGTTATGCATGACAGACTGATATGTCAGATGTGTACCTGATAGACAGTTGTTTCCTGATGGTCAGGTGTTTCCTGGTGGTCAGGTGTTTGCTGTTAGTCAGAGGTGCGTCCCTGGCTTGTCAGATGAGTTTCATTTTCCTGACAGGTTGGATGGGTTTCCTGGCTATCAGATGTGTATCCTGGCGATCAGATGTGTATTCTGACGATCAGATGTGTATCCTGACGATCAGATGTGTTTCCTGACAAATGTGGTTATATGTGTGTCAGTGTTCCCATAGAGGGAAAATATAAAGTAAGTGTCAGAGGTGTGGTTCCTGACAGATTGTGATATGTCAGAGGTGTTGTTCCTGACAGAGTATGATGTGTTAGAAATATTGTTCTTGGCAGTTATCGAGTGAAGACCTGGGTTATGTGTAGAATATGATGATTTAAGGATTAATTGGGTCGACATACCCAATGATTGGTTATAATCGGGAAAAGTCCCGATTGGTTGATAATTGAGTCTGTGAACTCATGGATAGAGGTTGTATACGAGCGAAGGCCTAGTTGATCGAGTTTATGGACTCAGGGATAAAGCGTGAGCGGTTATCTGAAACGGTAACCTGGTGTCGTGGACAATCATTGGATGAATTTGACAACTTGGAGGTTGGGAACCTCGAATAGAGTGAAATAGCCCTTAGTGACCTCGGGTCACGAATTACGATATTATTACTCTGTATATTATAATAATATGATAATTGTATTGTACTACTATATCATTATTGATGAATGTTATTATGTGGAAAATAGTTTAGATGGGCTATGGATTTTGCTGGGCTCTATGGCTCACATCTCATTTTATGTCTTCAGATTCTGAAGCGGTTACCGATTGACAAGGAGTTACACTTTAGAGTCTGGAGGTATATCGGTGCAGTTGTGGCGTCAAAAGTAAGGACTACTATAACTAGTGAGGTAACACATTTGCTTATGATGGGTTATTGTGATGACTAGTTGTTATTGCTTATGTAAGCTCATAAGAAAAGTTAAAAATTCTCGCATTTTCGCGGGTAAAGTCTTCCACATGCGTGGTTATGACGATGGGCACGTGTCTTGGAACTTGATTCCTTAGGCGCGGGTTCGGGGCGTCACAGTTGGTATCAGAGCTAAAAGCAATAACCATCATAACAAATCGTATTAGTTATAGGCTCTAATTGTATATTAGACTCAATTAGGACCATCGTACACTGCCGGTTTCGAATCAAATGATGATTTAAAACTTTGTGTATACTGTTAGGAGTGGAAGCTTGAGATATAGATCATCTCCAGGAGAGTGTAAGAGGCAGTCTTACTATGCCAAAAGGGAATTAAACATTATTAGCCTAAGTAGGATAGATGAGTGAAATATTTTTTGATATCTTTGGATGTCATTTTGATTTTGATGCCCCTATTACGACATAGTAAGACATTGTTATTTTCGTAATAGGAATACGATGCAGCCGAGACGAGCACCTAGAAATACTTTGGCAGGAGCATTCGAGGCCATCACTGCTCTAACCGAATTGATCCAACAGCAACAGAGTGGTAACCGTGTCTCAATTAACTTAGAACAAGAGCAAGGGAACGGTAGTAGACTTGAGAAGTTTAGAAAACTTAGACCAAACTCATTCTCTGGTGCCACCGATCCATTAGTGGCCGAAAATTGGATTCGAGAGCTCAAAAAGATATTCCGAGCAATGATGTGCTTAGAAGAGGTTAAGCCAGAGTTAGCAATATTCATGTTGGCAGGAGAGGCTGAGGGTGGACGACCGTTGAAAGGACAATTTCAGACAATCAAAAGCCTATCTCCTGGGGAAAATTTGTGGAATTTTTTTATCAGAAATATTTTTCGATCTCCATGAGGAAGACAAAGGAGATGGAATTCCTTCAACTGACTCAAGGCAACATGTCAATCAGCGAATACGAACAGAAGTTCAACCAGCTCTCCCGATTCGCAAAAAGGCTTGTTGAGGATGAACAATGGAGAGTCGACAAGTTCGAGGATGGATTGAAGTCAGCAATCAAAGAAAAATTGGCAGTTCAAAGGTTTACTTCGTTCTCAGAAATTCTAGATAGAGCTCTAAGAATTGAAAAAGTACATAAAGAACTACAAGAATCTTTGGCCATCAGAGAAAAGAGGCCAGCTGAAAGACTAATGGAAAAAGAGAGTTCAGAGGATAACAACAAGAAGAGAAGATTTGAAAATTTTCGTAGAGAAAGTGCTTCAGAAGGAACAAAAACAACAAATTTTGGGCATGGTGATCGAGACCAGCGTACTGAAGCTTATAAAGCTAGGGTTTGCTATCAGTGCGGTAAACTGGGCCACATAAAAAGAGATTGCCCTGATTTGAAGCAAAAGTCAGGTGAGGAAAAAAAGGGTCATGTCTTCGCAATGTCACAAGAAGAAGTCCAGCACAATGAGGACATCATTAGAGATATACTTTAAACACTTTGTTTTGCCATAGTAGGCATTGTTATGATGTATGTTTTGTAGTTTATCCTTGTTAATACGTATGTAAAGATAGTTTTGTTTTTAGAATTAATATCGTATGTAATGTATTAAAGTGCATATGAGAATGGAATGCTACTTGACTAAATAGTACTCTCATAACCTTATGGTGAAATTGGGGGTAGGGTATGAGGTACCCTCTACTATTGGAAGATACAGGTTCATCAAATTTCGAGGACAAAATTTTTGTAAGGAGGGGAGATTGTAACGCCCCAGAATTTTAATATAATAAAATTATGGGTTTATTGGTCCTTAATTGAGGTTAATAAGTTAAGTATTTAATTAAATTGTGAAAAGTGAGTCTTACTCGGGATTGAGTTATACCGATAAAATCTCAATATTTCTTCTCAAAAACTGCACACAGTGTGTTGGTCGACTACTGGGACCATCACCTGTTGTATTGGTTCCGTCAGGTATCGTCTTTCAGGACCGTCGGGTCATATCATGTAAGAAAATCAAGAAAACGGGAAATTTCCAGATTTTCAGAAATTAAGTGGGACTCAATATTTCTTGGGGATCCTAATAGAAATCTGTATGGCTGACACCAGTGCGTGCCGATCGGCCGTGGGAATTAACGTCTGTCGTTTCGACAGTTAGTTATCTCAAATAAAGAAACAGCGGCCTATTTTGTGTCCGAAATCAGGAAATTAGTGGGTTTTGCAGTTTTCTTTCGGACAAACGTTCAGCTGTCAAAACTCAGTATTTTTATCCAAAATTTTTATAGTAGGTGTCGAACTACCCCAAGTTCAGTCGCCTGAAGTTTCGTCAAAATCGGACTTCGTTTAATAACGTTTCAGAGGCCGTAAGTGGAAAGAAATCAGAAATCGAGTCAAAAAGTCAAAGTGTTGACTTGGTCAACAAGTCACATCAAGAGAGGTCATGTGCCATGCACATAACCCATGGTCTTTAAAAGAGGGGCCAGACCTCTTCCTTTACATGTTTTGGACAGGGAGGAGGTTCTGCCACCAATTATTTTAAAGAGAGAAAGTGAGGAGAGAGAAAGGAAAGAGAGGTCCCCTTGGGGTTTTTCGACGTTCCCGAGGCGTTGGTGACGTCCGATTTTCTCCCCGGTGTCTCGATTGGCCTGTAGAGAGAGAAAGAGATAATTCTAGAGAGAGAAAGTGGAGGTTAGAGAGAGAGGCAGTTCACCTAGAGGTTTTCCAGCGTTCTAATCGCATTGGCGACGACCATTTCAAGATCTGGAGCCTCAAAAGTCGTGTAGTAGGTAAAATCCCCCTCCATCTCTTCTCTTTTCCCTTATTTAAGCTACTTTATTTATGTGGAATGGTTTGGTGATATTATGTGTGGATAGAAAAAGGTCAGAGACCTTATGAATGATGTATGGATGGGATGGATGAGAGTAAAAATGGAGCAGAGGGATGGAACCCTCAGTTTCGGGCTGTTTCTAGCTAGGAATTTAGGCTCAGTGTGATTTGCGATAAATCGCAGGGGAAGTGCAATCGATCGCAGGAAGTTATGAGCGCCTGACTGGGCTTCTATATGTGTGATGTGATGTGATTTTGACATTGTCAGGCAATGGTAGGGTCCATTGGCCTGGTTAAGTTCCCTATCGGAATGAATCTGATAAGATTTGATGTTTTAAAGGCATTGGTAGGGTCCATTGGCCTGGTAAAAGTCCCACCTTAGGACAACCTTTGTGTATGACGCGATGTTGTTGGGACATGGTAAGGTCTTGATTTTTGTTTAAAGGCAATGGTAGGTCCATTGGCCTGGTTAAGTTCCCTATCGGAACTACTCTTGTATGATGTGATGTTTGTTTTAAGGCAATGGTAGGTCCATTGGCCTGGTTAAGTTCCCTATCGGAACGAATCAGATATGATGTGATGTTTTAAAGGCAATGGTAGGGTCCATTGGCCTAGTAAAAGTTCTACGTCGGGACAACCTTTGTGTATGATGTGATGTTGTTGGGACATGGTAAGGTGATGGAATGGTCCATCGGTCGGGTAACGTTCCACACCGGAATGGTATACCATAGGACTTGGTCCACGGGCGTGAGGCCTTATTCAAGCAGGGCCTGAATAAATGGGGATTTCCTATGGTTAGAAAACCTAACCTACGTGAAATGTTGTCTGTGGTCCCTCTTTGGCTAGGTCCGGAGATGCAGTATCTATTATGAGCCTGGGTTCCTCCGTGATTGATAGTCGGGAGAGTTAGAACGGCATTTGACTATGAGCTCAAGGTTGGATTGGGGTCTATAGACCCAGTGATGTATTGAGTTTACGAACTCAATGATCTTACCTTGAGGGGGCATTGGCCTGTGTCGGCAGGTATGCACCCAACAGAGGTTGTGATGATATATGATGGTAGCTGTCAGAGGTGTTGTGCCTGATAAGATTTGATGTCAGAGGTGTTGTGCTTGACAGAGGTTAATGTCAGATGTGTTTTGCCTGACAGGATTTGATGTCAGAGGTGTTGTGCCTGACAAGATTTGATGTCAGAGGTGTTTCCTGGTTATTAGATGGGTGTTCCTAACATGTTAGATGTATTATTCCTGGTAGGTCAGATGTGTTCCTGGTAATCAGAGGTATTTTCTGACAAGGGTGTCATGTCAGAGGTGTTATGCCTGACAGAGTGATATGTCAGATGTGTACTAGATAGACAGGTGTTTCCTGATGGTCAGGTGTTTCCTGGTGGTTAGGTGTTTCCTATTAGTCAGAGGTGCGTCCCTGGCTTGTCAGATGAGTTTCATTTTCCTGACAGGTTAGATGGGTTTCCTCGCTATCAGATGTGTATCCTGGCTGATCAGATGTGTATCCTGACAATCAGATGTGTATCCTGGTGATCAAATGTGTTTCCTGACAAATGTGGTTGTGTGTGTTGGTGTTCCCACAGATGAAAAAATAGAAAGTAATATGTCAGAGGTGTAGTGCCTGACAGGATTTGATGTTAGAGGTGTTTCCTAGTTATTAGATGGGTGTTCTTAGCATGTCAGATGTGTTATTCCTAGCAGGTCAGATATATTCCTAGTAATCAGAGGTGTTTCTTGACAAGGGTGTCATGTCAGAGGTGTTATGCCTGACAGAGTGATATGTCCGATGTGTACCTGATAGACAGGTGTTTCCTGGTGGTCAGGTATTTCCTGTTAGTCAAAGGTGCATCTCTGGCTTGTCAGATGAGTTTCATTTTCCTGACAGGTTGGATGGGTTTCCTAGCTATCAGATGTGTATCCTGGCTTATCAGATGTGTATCCTGACGATCAGATGTGTATCCTGGCGATCAGATGTGTTTCCTGACAAATGTGGTTGTGTGTGTGTCGGTGTTCCTATAGAGGGAAAATCTAAAGTAAATGTTAGAGGTGTGGTTCCTGACAGAGTGTTATATGTCAGAGGTGTTGTTCCTGACAGAGTATGATGTGTTAGAAATATTGTTCCTGGCAGTTATCGGGTGAAGACTCGGGTTATGTGTAGAATATGATGATTTAAGGATTAATTGGGTCGACATACCCAATGATTCGTTATAATCGGGAAAAGTCCCGATTGGTTAATAATTAAGTCTGTGAACTCATGGATAGAGATTGTACACGAGCGAAGGCCCAGTTGATCGAGTCTATAGACTCAAGGATAAAGCGTGAGCGCTTATCTGAAACGGTAACCTGGTGTCGTGGACAATCACTGGATGAATTTGACAACTTGGAGGTTGGGAACCTCGAATAGATTGAAATAGCCCTGAGTGACCTCGGGTCATGAATTACGATATTATTATTCTGCATATTATGATAATATGATAATTGTATTGTACTACTAAATCATTATTGATGAATGTTATTATGTGGAAAATAGTTTAGATGGGCTGTGGATTTTGCTGGGCTCTATGACTCACATCTCATTTTATGTCTTCAGATCCTGAAGCGGATACCGATTGACAAGGAGTTACACTTTAGAGTCTGGAGGTCTATCGGTGTTGTAGCACCCCGGACTTTTTCATCTTTAATGAATGGCACTCTCGTAGCTAATTGGCCGTTTCGTAGTGTAATTAATAAATAAGGGAGAAATCGGAAATTCTGAAATGTCAGAAATGTACGTTTTCGAGAGACGAATCCAACGCAAGTTGAATCGTCGAAATCGGAAGAGTGAGTCAAAAGATATGGCCAAAACAGTCGGGACCAGCAGAGCACCGATCGCTCGGTCCATGGAGCGATCGATCGGTCCAAAACCGATCGATCGGAGGCTATCAACTGGTCAAAAAATTTGTATGGGCAAATTTTCCAGAGAGTGAGTTTTTGACCGGTCGATCGGTCAATAACACCGATTGCTCGGTAGGCAACCGATCGATCGATCATAACCACCGATCGCTCGGACTTCGTGTTTTTTAGAATTTTCATTAAGGGCTTTTTCGTCTTTTGGGGTTTAAACCCTTACCCATAAGGGCTTGCCCGAGCCTTTAGGGCTTCATTCACAGCACTTAAGGGATTTTGAGAGATAGAGAGAAAGGAGAAGGGGATTTGCAACTAGGGTTTTCCATTGGAGAAGGAATCAAAGGGGTTTAAGAACCCTAGCTCACCCAACTCGTTTTGCTTCAAGTTCAAGGCTCAAGCTCGTGTGGGGTTCCCTTCTCAAGCTAGGGCAGCACTCTCTACGGTATTTTCAAGAGGGTTTCCTACCCAATCAAGTATAGTTTGAGTAAGGGCTTTCTTCTTCCAAGTTGGAGTTTAAATCAAGGTCTACACCAAGATCAAGCTTCGATTCAAGGTTAGTACACTCTACTAACTTTCTTTAGCAATAATCTAGTTTTTCCCCTTTGACATTATGATGTTGGTCTTGTATCTTCCCTTACTTGAAATGTGCTATACTTCTTAAACCTAAACAAGATAAATGTGAATGTGGGGTTGTATGTATGAATGGTGGATGTAGAGGCGATTGGATGCCGTTGGACGTGGTGAAATGTGGGTATGGAAAATGGTGGAAGGGCACTCTATGAATAATGAACATATTTGGATGTTGTGTTGGAAATTTATGCGCTAAAAAGGGGAAATAAAACTACTAAAATGTTGCACACCGGATGTTTGATAATATGCCTAAACCAAGAATAAATGAAATTGATAAAGGAAATGGATGTAAGCTTTATGTAATTATTCTTGTAAATGATGACTTGACCAAATGTCATGTTGATCACCTAAATGCTTACATGTTATACTATGAATTGAAATATGATGCGATATCCCTCTTGTTACACGTGTCCCCATGATTGTCACTATTGGCACGCACACGAGTACACATGCATGCATGAAACCGGGTTTTTCAAGATTGTATTTATACATGTTGAATCAACAACAAAACAAGAACATGACAAGGAGGTTGGTAGCCCAAGGAAGGGTGCTAGCCTCTGGCTCACAAGAGAAATGGAACAAGAACATGACAAGAAGGTTGGTAGCCCAAGAAAGGGTGCTAGCCTCTGGCTCACAAGAGAAATGGAACAAGAACATGACAAGGAGGTTGGTAGCCCAAGGAAGGGTGCTAGCCTCTGGCTCACAGAGGCTCACAAGAGAAATGGAACAAGAACATGACAAGGAGGTTGGTAGCCCAAGGAAGGGTGCTAGCCTCTGGCTCACAAGAGAAATGGAACAAGAACATGACAAGGAGGTTGGTAGCCCAAGGAAGGGTGCTAGCCTCTGGCTCACAAGAGAAATGGAACAAGAACATGACAAGGAGGTTGGTAGCCTAAGGAAGGGTGCTAGCCTCTGGCTCACAAGTATACAAGTCAAGAACAAATCAAGACATGAAATACAAGACAAGACACGACACACATACATGATTTGACCGAGACACGAAAAAGGTTTCCGAGACATGAGTTTTACCGAGGTTTTTGCATTCATACACGCATGTCAAGATATGGCTATGTATCCTATGCTTTCACTATTGCTTTAAATTAATATCTTGTATTACTCACTGTTGTTATGCTTTCGCTATTGTTATGGTTAGCTAGTAGTTTGTACTCGCTGAGTATTCCATGCTCAGTCGTACTTTTATGTCGGCAAGTACTGTGGATGTCCTCGACCCCGAGCCTTGGGTCGAGGAGGAGTATGTAGAGGAGAGGGAGCCACCTATCCCATGGCAGTCTCTGGAGGATGGGGACTTGGAGGTGTGGCCATACCTCGACCACTATTGAGAGGAGAGGGTTAGAGAGTTCCTTTTGTATTTTGATAGGTGGGCATGTCCACCTTTACTTTGATTGTATTTGGTATATGTTACTTGGAATACTATTTGGAGTTATAGAAGAAAAGAAAAAGTTGGCTTATGCTTCCGCACTTATGTTTAGTTTCCGCGCTCTGATTATCATTGTATTATATTATGTTTAGCCTCTTGCATTACAGGATGGTTTAACAGGTACACGTAGTCACCTCTAAAGTATCCCTTAACTCCTAAGGGGTATTTTGGGGCGCGACAGAGGTGGTATCAAAGCTCTATGCATTAGAGTCCCTAGGGTCACATAGGAATGATACCATGATTGAACAAGGTATTAGAATCACCTTAGAGAGTTGTATTCCAAGTATAGACTAACAAGTTAGTCTTAGTCAAAATGGGTTGAACTTTAACCGAACATAGAGTCCTACGCTAGGAACACGGATTGTATGTTATGCTATTGTGTTATATACCATGTGTACATTATTTGTGTTGTACTTATTAAATATGCTTGATGAATATGTATTGAGTGAATTGTGAAAATTGTACTAAATGCGTATCCAAGTTAGACTCATGTTGTATTGTCGTTCTCAGGAGAAATCATGAGACGCAATACCCGGGGTCGCGGGTACAACACGAGGGGCAATGGAGGTGATGCTCCATCGGGTGATGATCAACCCGGCTTTGCCCAAGCATTTGCATCCATAGCCGAGACTTTGGCTATGTTGGCGGCAAGGCAACCGGCCACTCCGCCTAATGCGGCACTTATACCAGCTCCTCCTAACCGAGCCCAAGCCGGGATAGAAGCTTTCCGGAGGATGAGACCTCCAACTTTTTGTGGAAGCATTGATCCACTTGTCGCCGAGGGTTGGATTCGGCAACTTGAGAAGATATTCTCGGTATTGGCACCTACGGAAGTAGAGAGGGTCACATGGGCTGCCTTTATGCTTGAAGGCGAGGCCGACCATTGGTGGAAGTCTGCACTTCGGACCCGAGAGTTGACCCGGCAAGGCCAAGAATGGACATGGGGAGAATTCTTGGACGTTTTCTACAAGAAGTACTTTCCGGTTGGGATGAAAGAAAAGAAAGAAATTGAATTTATTACCTTGGAGCAAGGTAATATGTCTGTAGCGGCTTACGAAGCCAAGTTCTCAGAGCTATCTCAATTTGCTCCACACATGATAGCTACCGAGGCTATGAAGGCCCGAAAATTCGAGAGGGGGTTGAAGGCCTACCTCAAGGATCGTGTCTCAATGTTCCGACATGAGACATATTCAGAAGTCGTGGACAAGGCATTGTTGGCCGAGTCGAATTCCGAAGAGTTCTTTAAGAGAAGAGGAATAGAAAAGGGACAGTCTAGTAGTTCAGGGGAGAAGAGAGCTAGGACTATGTCTTATCAGTCCGCAGGGCCGGCTCAGTCACAGAGGAGGTACTCGGCACCACAGGCTCCCCGCCCTTGTGCTCCACCGGCTTTTCGCCCGGCTACCTCGTATGCTCCTCGCCCCGCAGTGACTCAAGCTACGGGTTATACTCCTCCCACTTATTCACATGATGTCTGCACCCTTTGTGGAAGGAGGCATCCAGCAGGGGAATGTCGGAAGGCTACAGGAGGCTGTTTTCATTGTGGCGACCAGGGCCACATGATTCGGGATTGTCCCCGACGTCGATTGCCAGCTCAGTCTTCGGGGAGCAGGCCCCCGATTAGGCAGACATCTCAGCCTAGCTCTTCTCAGGCTTCGAGGGCCTCACAGTCTACCCGGCCTCCTCGCCCAGCCACTCAGGGCCGAGTCTTCGCCCTATCGGAGAGAGACGCACGTGCATCCGACGATGTCGTGCAAGGTACGCAAAAAAATTCTAGAGTCTAAGTTGTGTAAATTTCTATGGTTTATTATGTGATTATTTATACTACGGGTTACCTATGTATGATGCTTGTTGTTGTTTGAAATCTACTAATAGTAGCTACTTAATCGCACAAGCGCTTTATTAGTGAACGAGTGTCTCGCCTGAGTGTTGATCGACACAGGATCCACTCACTCCTTTGTGTCACCTAGTTTCGCGAAGGGATTTTTGACTGAGGCTATTCCGTTAGAGCGGGAGTTGACCATTGCAACTCCACTCGGTAAGTCAGTTGACACGAACAAGATATTCAGAGATTGTGTGGTTCAAGTAGGGGAGAATGAACTAGTGGCCGATCTTATCATTTTGGATTTCCAAGATTTAGACTTTGACGTCATTCTTGGTATGGATTGGTTGGCAAACCATCACGGGCATGTTGCGTGTTTTGAAAAGATGGTGAATTTCAAGCCGGAAGGGGGTAAGCCTTTTCACTTCCGAGGATTAAGAGAGAGGGACATTGCTAGCCTCGCAGCGTTGAGTATAGCACACCCAGAAGCACAAAACTCATCGGCTATTCCAGTTGTGAGTGAGTTCTTAGATGTGTTCCCGGAAGAACTTCCCGGATTACCTCCTGATAGAGAAATCGAATTCGCTATAGAGCTTGCTCCGGGTACCGCTCCGATTTCAAGGGCACCATATAGAATGGCCCCTATAGAGCTTGAAGAATTAAAGAAACAGATTGAGGAGTTACAACAACTTGGTTTCATCCAACCAAGTGTCTCGCCGTGGGGAGCTCCGGTTCTCTTTGTGAAGAAGAAGGACGGGTCTATGAGGATGTGTATAGACTACCGTCAGTTGAACAAGGTAACTATCAAGAATCGTTATTCCTTGCCAAGGATAGACGACTTGTTTGACCAACTGAAGGGAGCGAGATTCTTCTCCAAAATTGATCTTAGATCGGGGTATCACCAATTAAGGATCAAGGCAGAAGATGTTCAGAAGACGGCTTTCAGGACTCTGTATGGGCATTACGAGTTCCTTGTCATGCCTTTTGGGCTGACGAATGCACCGGCGGCATTCATGGATTTGATGAACCGGGTGTTCCGATCTTACTTGGATCGATGCGTGATTGCATTCATTGATGACATTTTGGTGTATTCCCAGACACGGGAAGATCACGCACGAGACCTCCGCCTTGCTCTGGAGATGTTGAGAGAGCATAGGCTATATGCCAAATTGAGTAAGTGCGAGTTCTGGCTAGAGAAGGTCGCATTTCTTGGACACGTGGTGTCGGCCGAGGGCATTTCTGTAGATCCAGCCAAGGTTGAGGCAGTCATGAGTTGGGAGAGGCCCAAGAGCGTCACAGAGATACGTAGTTTCCTCGGATTGGCAGGCTACTACCGGAGATTTGTGGAGGGATTCTCCAGTTTGGCTGCACCTCTCACCTACTTGACAAGAAAAAGTACAAAGTTCAGTTGGAGTGACCGATGTGAAGTAAGTTTCCAAGAGTTGAAGAAACGCCTCACCACAGCCCCTGTCCTTACTGTCCCATCTGGACCTTTTGGGTATGAGGTGTATAGTGATGCCTCACACGTCGGACTCGGGTGTGTCCTAATGCAACACAAGAAAGTCATTGCCTATGCATCAAGGCAGTTGAAAGAGCATGAAAAGAACTACCCCACTCACGACTTGGAGCTTGCGGCGATCGTGTTTGCACTCAAAATTTGGTGACATTATCTATACGGGGTGGAGTTCTATGTGTACACGGACCACAAGAGCCTCAAATATCTCTTTTCCCAAAAAGAGCTCAATTTGCGACAACGGCGTTGGATTGAGTTCTTAAAAGACTATGAGTGCACGATCTAATATCACTCGGGAAAAGCAAATGTGGTGGCAGACGCTTTGAGTAGGAAACCATCGGGGTTGTTAGCTCACATGTTGGTGCGGGAATGGAGACTGTTAGATGATTTGGCAAATCTGGACATCAGTGTGAATGATTCTGTCCGCAGTCCTGTTTTGGCAAATGTTACGGTTCGGCCGTACCTTATAGATTTGATCCAGGAGTACCAGGTCACGGATGCTGACTTGTTGGCTTTTCGGGACAAGGAAATTGCCAAGGGTAGTACGGACTTCTCTCTCAATAGCCGGGGTGCTATTACATTCAAGGGAAGACTTTGTGTCCCAGCCAATGCAGACCTTCGAAGAGAGATCATGGATGAAGCTCACCGTTCAAAGTACACAGTGCATCCTGGGGGTACGAAGATGTACCGGAACCTCAAGAGTCACTTTTGGTGGCGAAACATGAAGAGGGAGGTTGCGGAGTATGTGGCACGGTGTTTGGTGTGCCAACAGGTGAAAGCGGAACATTTGAGACCGGCGGGTCTTTTGCAGTCTCTCCCTATTCCCGAGTGGAAATGGGAACATATCTCTATGGACTTTATCGTGGGATTGCCGAAGACGGTCAAGAAGACCGATGCTATATGGGTAGTTATTGATAGACTCACGAAGCCCGCTCATTTCTTACCGTACTGGACTACATTCAACTCCAATCAGTTAGCGGCGCTATACATCAAGGAAATAGTCCGATTGCATGGGGTGCCAGTGAGTATTGTGTCGGATAGAGACCCAAGATTCACATCCAGGTTCTGGAAAAGCTTTCAGGATGCTATGAGTTCCCGACTAGACTTTAGCACGGCTTTCCACCCACAGACCGATGGGCAAACAGAGAGGGTGAATCAAGTGATAGAAGACATGCTCCGAGCTTGTATGTTGGATTTTAAAGGAAGTTGAGAGGATCACCTACCTTCGGTGGAATTCGCCTACAATAACAGTTATCAAGCAAGCATACAAATGGCACCTTTTGAAGCCTTATATGGAAGAAGTTGTAGATCTCCCTTGTATTGGGATGAGGTTGGAGAAAGAAAGATTTTGGGCCCCGAGTTGATTGAACGAACCGCGGATAGGGTCAAGCTTATACGGGAGAAGTTGAAGACCGCACAGGACAGACAGAAAAGCTATGCCGACAACCGAAGGAGGGATCTTGAATTCCGAGTCGGTGACTTTGTGTTTATCAAGATTTCACCGACCAAGGGTGTTATGCGATTCGGGAAAAGAGGCAAGCTTAGCCTGAGATATGTGGATCCGTTCGAGATCATTACTCGAGTCGGTGAAGTTGCTTACCGTGTTTCTTTGCCCGCTCACATGGCGGAGGTCCACAACGTGTTTCATATCTCCCAGCTTCGGAAGTACATCCCAGATCCTTCTCACGTCATCGAGCTTGATCCGGTTGAGATTCGAGAGGATCTCACTTTGGTTGAGAAGCCGGTTCATATTTTGGATCGAAGAGACCAAGTACTTCGCAACAAGACTATTCTGCTAGTTCTCGTGCAATGGCAGCATCACGCTCGAGAAGAGCTACATGGGAACGTGAGGCCGAAGTCAAGGCGAAGTACCCCGAGTTGTTTGAATGATTTTGTGTATGACTTGTAATTTTGTTTCGAATTGTTATGCTAAGTTGTTTAAATTGTAAAGCACGCATTGTCCAAATTTCGAGGACGAAATTTTTGTAAGGGGGGAGAATGTAGCACCCCGGACTTTTTCATCTTTAATGAATGGCACTCTCGTAGCTAATTGGCCGTTTCATAGTGTAATTAATAAATAAGGGAGAAATCGGAAATTCTGAAAAGTCAAAAATGTGCATTTTCGAGAGACGAATCCAACGCAAATTGAATCGTCGAAATCGGACGAGCGAGTCAAAAGATATGGCCAAAACAGTCGGGACCAGCAGAGCACCGATCGCTCGGTCCATAGAGCGATCGATCGGTCCAAAACCGATCGATCGGAGGCTATCGACTGGTCGATCGGTCAATAACACCGATCGCTTGGTAGGCAACTGATCGATCGGTCATAACCACCGATAATGTATCACAGACAACGTACTCTGATAACGTATACTTTGTGCATCCGTTGTACAACTCACCACGGGCACGCTGTACATAAGACAACGGACAACGTATTCAGCACTATTCACAGCACCACGAGTTGGCACTATTCACGGACCACGAGTTGACACTATTCACAGCACCACGAGTTTGCACTATTCACAACACCACGAGTTGGCACTATTCACGGACCACGAGTTGGCACTATTCACGGACCACGAGTTGACACTATTCACAACACCACGAGTTTGCACTATTCACAACACCATGAGTTGGCACTATTCACGGACCACGAGTTGGCACTATTCACAACACCACGGGTTTGCACTATTCACAACACCACGAGTTGGCACTATTCACGGACCACGAGTTGACACTATTCACAGCACCACGAGTTTGCACTATTCACAGACCACGAGTTGGCACTATTCACGGACCACGAGTTGACACTATTCACAGCACCACGAGTTTGCACTATTCACAACACCACGAGTTGGCACTATTCACGGACCACGAGTTGACACTATTCACAGCACCACGAGTTGGCACTATTCACAGCACCACGAGTTGGCACTATTCACGGACCACGAGTTGGCACTATTCACGGACCACGAGTTGGCACTATTCACAGCACCACGAGTTTGCACTATTCACAACACCACGAGTTGGCACTATTCATGGACCACGAGTTGGCACTATTCACAACACTATTCACAGAAATCCCAGTAAGGGTATTACGGTCTTTTGGTCAGTTCACTCTTACCTTAAGAGTTTAACCCGAGCCTTTAGGGCATCATTCGACACTTAGAGAGTTTGAGAGAATAGAAGAAAGAGGTGAAGGCGATTCCAACCTAGGGTTTCCATTTGGGAGAGAAATCAAAGGGTTTGAAACCCTAGATCAACCTCACACCCGTTTTCTTCAAGATTTCGGTTCAGGCATTGTTGAGCTCGCAATCCAAGCTAGGGCAACAACTCACAGTCATTTGGAAAGAGGGTTTCTTCCTCATTTCTTCAAGGTCGGTGCTTATTACTACCCTCCTAGTTATAGTTCCTCTTTCCCCTTCTTTTCTCTCGATTTTCTTTCACTTACACATGTGCTATGAGATGGATGAATGGTGAAAGGTGAATGGTAAATGGTGAATGGTGAATGGAGATGTAAGGGGCGATTGGATGCCAGTGGTTGTGTGGTGATGATTAAAACGAGGAAGGGCATTGTTCCAATAATAAACATACATGTATGATTGAGTAAAACCATCTAGAAAAGCATGTTGTAGGGTAAATCCATAATGAACACACCATGTTTGATGAAATGCCAAGGTTAATACAGTGAGCTGTAAATTAGGAAATGCATGCCTAATAAATTCTGAATATTGCTAGGGCCTATGATAGTGTGTTTCCTGTTTTCCCTAAATGCTATGAATATTGAATTGCTTAATCTTTGACGCTATATGTGTTGTGAAATTACCCAATGGTCATGTTTAAATTTAAATGCAAGTATGTACACGGTTCCCACGAGCACGGCATGCATGGCATGATTTATCGAGGTTTACAAGAACATGGTTAGAGGTGGGACATATCCTACGATATGTTTTACCTCGCTTTTCACAAGTAGACAATAACCAACATTCCACGAGGGGTCTCCCCTCACTCACATGTGCATATCATAAAGAAGGGTCTCCCTTCCCTTGCAAGTACATACATATCATAAAGAACGGTCTCCCTTCCCTCGCAAGTGCATTGCATAAAGAAGGGTCTCCCTTCCCTCTCAAGGCATCTCACAAGTGCATCTCACAAGTTACATGATCACAAGCAAGCATGCATGACATGACATGACATGACATATAAGAATCAAGCAAGATAGACAAGACAAGCTTTCACGTACGAAAAGATATTTCAAGTCAAGTCAAGTGCACGATGTTTTCAAGAGGATTTATCGGTTTTCTACGAAATTCAAGCATGATTATAAACTGATTTACTTCCTTGTATGATATAAATTGTTTCCGTTTGACAAATATGAATTGCTCCTGATTATGTATTGCCATGTTTATGCTATAATCGTTGGTTAGTATTCAGTACCCGCTGAGTATTCCATGCTCAGCCGTACTTCTTATGTCGGCAGGTTCTGAGGGAGCTGTTACTCCATTTGATGTTTGTGCTCCTGGTCCATGGGTGGAAGAGGAGTACGTCGAGGAGCCTTTGGAGGAACCTCCAGTAGAGGGTTACCAATTGGTGGTTGTAGATTCTGAGTGGTTTAGCTGTGGGTGAGACGAGAGTCAGATTTATGTATTTTGGCGGGCATGTCCCACTTTCTTTTGGATTCTTTTTGTATAAACTTGGATTGATTATGTATATACATAGAGGTTTGGTAGACTTCCGCTATACCATGTTAGAGCATGTTTCCGCTGTTTTGTCCTCTATCGTATATGCTCTGTGGGTTTTGCAGGTTAGTTGTCAAGCAAGTCATGATTAGTCGTCCAAAGTTCACTCTAACTCCTAGGGTGGGTTTCGGGTCGCGACAGAAGTGGTATCAGAGCTTAGGCTTTAGGTCTCTAGGGTCACTTAGAATCTTATACCACGGCTTGACAAGAGCATATGTTGGGAAACAAGTTAGGAAGAAAGTAAGTCGGAAGAGAGTCTTGATCCAAGTGTAAGACTAAAACCTTAGTCTTAGTCGAAAATGGTTGCTTTAACCAAGTACGGGTCTTAAGTACGCTAGAACACTAAAGAATAAGTATAATGTGATGAATACTCTGATGACTTGATGTGATGTGTATTAGTATTATATAACTTATACAAATTGAATTATTGTGAAATGGCATTGAAATAAACTGTGGTTTCAAGTTAGACTCATGTGGTGCTATTGTTCTCAGGACTTTAGTCATTAGACGGAACACACGGGGTCGTGGACCACATACCAGAGCTTCCTCTTCTTCACGGGATGAGGATGAGCAGCCGGACTTCTCTCAGGTCTTAGGCTCTATTGCTGAGA
This sequence comes from Tetracentron sinense, assembly GCA_015143295.1. NCBI lineage: Eukaryota > Viridiplantae > Streptophyta > Magnoliopsida > Trochodendrales > Trochodendraceae > Tetracentron > Tetracentron sinense. The sequence goes on from CM026554.1 coordinate 18,336,033, forward strand.
CACTCGCCATACTGGTGGCTCGGCAAGCTATACCATCATCGGCGGCACCAACTCCACCGCCCGCAGCTCCAGTACATCGTGCCGCTGGAGTTGAGGCATTCAGGAGATTGAGGCCTCCACCATTCCATGGGAGTGTGGACCCTCTTGCTGCGGAGGCGTGGATCCTCCAGATGGAGAAGATCTTTACGGTCCTCTCACCTACAGAGGAGGAGAGAGTAGCATGGGCAGCTTTCATGCTAGAAGGCGAAGCCCACCATTGGTGGTTGTCCGCACTGAGGACGAGAGATTTGACCATGCAGGGTCTACCTTGGACTTGGGAGGAGTTCAAGGATACTTTTTACAAGAAGTATTTTCCGATTGGAGCACGGGAAAAGAAAGAGAGAGAATTCATCAACCTTGAGCAAGGTTTGATGTCGGTGGCACAATACGAGGCCAAGTTCTCAGAGTTGTCGAGATTTGCGCCTCATATGGTTGCTACTGAGGCAATGAAGGCGAGGAGATTTGAGCAAGGGCTCAAGGATGTGATTATGGAGAAGGTTTCCGTTTTCAGGCATGCCACCTACCCTGAGGTAGTAGACAAGGCCTTATTGGTCGAGGCCAATTCGGAGACAGTGTCCAAGAAGAGGGAGTTGGCGAGAGGCCAAGCTAGTAGTTCAGCACCTCCAGAGAGGTGGACTCGTTATCAGTATGCGTGGCCAGCACCATCGATGAGGCCTTCTTATGCGCCTCCAGCTCCACGGCAGTATGTGCCTCAGGCGCCGAGACCTCAGGCCCTTCCAGCCCCACGGCCTGTTGCACCTCAGACGATGAGGTATGCTCCACTTCTGGCCCCTCCGACTTATACACACGAGGTCTGCACTTCATGCGACCGAAGGCACCCAGCAGGAGATTGCCGCAGAGCATCGGGTGGATGTTTTCATTGTGGTCGCCAGGGCCATATGATCAGGGATTGCCCTAGTCGGCATTTACCGGGCCAGTCTCAGGGGATTAGTCCACCAGCACGCCCAGCAGGATCATATCAGGCGTCATCTTAGACTACCCGGTCTACACCTCAGTCTCGCCAGGCAAACCAGGGGTGAGTTTTTGCCTTGACAGAGGGTGATGCACTTGCATCTGACGATGTAGTGCAAGGTACGCAGTTGTAGCTCATTTAATTATCCGTGAATTGAACTGTTAAGTATTAATTGATTGTGTACGTACTTGAAATGTTATATATGTATATATACCTACATGTATACACTGTTGATGCATGGATTAACTCCGCTAGTTAAAATTTCAGGAACCCTACTAGTCAATGAGTATTTGGCTCGTGTGTGGATTGATATCGGGTCTACTCATTCGTTTGTCTCGCCGAGTTTTTCAGAAGGCTTTTCTGTGGAGCCTTGTCAGCTAGAACCGGAGTTAGCCATTTCGACTCCTCTCGGCAAAACAGTATTGGCAGATAAAGTGTATAGAAGTAGTGTGGTCCAAGTTGGAAGCCACGAGTTGGCGTGTAGAGCCCTGGACCTTTTCACATTTATGCATGACCCTTCGTAGCCATTTTTCCTTTAAAGTAATGCAATTAATAAATAAGGAAGAAATTGGAAATTCCGAAACGTCAGAAATGTTCGTTTTCGAAGTACGAACCCAATGCAAGTTGAATCGTCAAAATCGGACGAACGAGTCAAAAGTTACGGCCAAAACAGTTTGGACCTGCAGACCACCGATCGCTCGGTCCATGGAGCGATCGATCGGTCCAAAACCGATCGCTCGGAGGCTATCGACTGGTCAAGATTTTTGTATGGAGAAATTTTCCAGAGAGTGAAATTTTAACCGATCGCTCGGTTATGAAACCGATCGATCGGTAGGCAACCGATCGATCGGTCATTAACACCGATCGCTCGGTACTCGCGTTTTTGCAGAATTTTCACTAGGGGCATTTTCGGAATAAGGGTGTTATACCTTTTCTTATATAGGATTGCCCGAGCCTTCAGGGCTCATTCTAAACACTTAGAAGAATTGGGAGATTAGAAGAGAGGAGAAAGGGTTCCGAAACCTAGGGTTTCCATTTTGAAGAGAAATCAAAGGGGTTTGAGACCCTAGACCATCCTCAAGCACGTTTTCCTTCAAGATCTTGGCTCAAGCTCGTGTGGAGCTCGTGTTCCAAGCTAGGGCAGCAACTCACGGTCGTTTTGGAAAGGGGGATTTCTTCCCCACTTGATCAAGGTCGGTACTTTTTACTACCCTCCCAGTTATAGTTCCTCTTTTCCCTTTTTTTCTTTTGATTTTCTTTCATTTACACATGTCCTATGAGATGGATGGTTGTGAATGGTGAATGGAGATGGAATGGGCGATTGGATGCCAAAGGTGGTGTTGTGATGATTAAAATGGGGAGGACATTGTATCCATAATAAACACACCTTTATGATGTGAGTAAACTCACCTAGAAAAGCATGATTTAGGTTTAAATGAATAATGAATAATGAACACACCATGTTTGATGAAATGCCAAGATGAATAAAATGAGTTGTAAATTAGGAAATGCATGCCTAATAAATTATGAATATTGCTAGGGCCTATGATAGTGTGTTTCTTGCTTTCCCTAAATGATATGAATATTACATTGCTCAATCATTGATGTTTTATGTGTTGTGAAATTACCCAAATGTCATATTTAAATTTAAATGCAAGTATGTACACGGTTCCCACGAGCACGGCATGCATGACATGATTTATCGAGGTTTTTAAGAACATGGTTAGAGGTGGGACATATCCTACGATATGTTTTACCTCGCTCTTGGCAAGGACAAGTCAATCATGCATTATCATAAGAAGGGTCTCCCTTCCCTCGCAAGTACATACATATCATAAGAAGGGTTTCCCTTCCCTCGCAAGTACATCTCACAAGGACATCTCACAAGTGAAAGGACATGACAAGCATGGGCATTTAGGAAGAAGGGTCTCCCTTCCCTCACAAGTAGTTTACTTTTTCAAGCAAGCATGACAAGACATGGCATGACATGCATGATACGATAATATGACAAGCATGGGCATTTAGGAAGAAGGGTCTCCCTTCCCTCACAAGTAGTTTACTTTTTCAAGCAAGCATGACAAGACATGGCATGACATGCATGATACGATAAGATAAGACAAACATGACAAGTTTTCAAGCAAGGAAATGGTGTTTTCAGTCAAGTCAAGTGCACGGTGTTTTCAAGGGTTTTATCGGCTTTTATGAATTCAAGCATGATTATATACTCCTTTACTTTATTGTCATGATATGAATTATTCCTGCTTTATATGCTTGAATTGTTTCCTGCTTTATATATGTGAAATACTTCCTGCTTCCTATACTGCTATGGTTTTGCTATGACTATTGGTTAGTATTTAGTACCCGCTGAGTATTCCATGCTCAGCCGTACTTCTTATGTCGGCAGGTTCTGAGGGAGCTGCTGCTCCATTTGATGTCTGTGCTCCTAGCCCTTGGGTGGAGGAGGAGTACGTCGAGGAACCTTTGGAGGAACCTCCCGTAGAGGGTTATCAGTAGGTGGTGTTAGATTCTAAGTGGTTTAGCTGTGGGTGAGCATGAGTGATTATATCCATGTATTTTGGCGGGCGTGTCCGCACTTTCTTTGTTTTGTTTTCTTTTGTATTAAACTTGGACCATGTGTATATATATACTTAGAGGTTTGTTAGACTTCCGTTGTGTTTTATAGTTATGCTTCCGCTGTTATCCTCTATTGTATATGTCCTGTGAGTTTTGCAGGTTGGTTCGTCAAGCAAGTCATGTAAGTAATGATTAAGTCGTCCAAGATTCACTCTAACTCCTAGGGTGGGTTTTGGGACGTTACATGGCGGTTGATCTCATCGTCCTTGGATTCCAAGACTTTGATGTTATATTGGGAATGGATTGGTTAGCAGCACATCATGGGCATGTAGCTTGCTTTGAGAAAATGGTACTCTTCAAGCCGGTAGAAGGAAAACCATTTCACTTTCGAGGGTTGAGAAGTAGAGACATTGCCCGCTTTGCGGCGTTGAGCTTAGCTAACCCTGAAGCAAAGGACTCATCGACTATTCCGGTTGTGAGTGAATTCCTGGATGTATTTCCAGAAGAGTTGCCAGGATTGCCTCCAGATAGGGAGATTGAGTTTGCGATCGAGCTTGCACCAGGCACAGCTCCTGTTTTCAGAGCTCCATATAGAATGGCCCCTATTGAACTCAAGGAGTTAAAGACTCAGTTGGAGGAATTACAAGGCCTTGGTTTCATTCGACCAAGTGTCTCACCGTGGGGTGCCCCGGTGTTGTTTGTTAAGAAGAAAGATGGCTCGATGCGGATGTGTGTCGATTACAGGCAATTGAACAAAGTCACTATAAAGAATAGGTATCCCTTGCCTAGGATTGACGACTTGTTCGATCAGTTGAAGGGAGCGAGATTTTTCTCAAAGATAGACCTTCGATCGGGTTATCACCAATTGAAGATTAAGGCGGAAGATGTTCCCAAAACTGCATTCAGGACTCGGTATGGACACTACGAGTTCTTGGTAATGCCTTTTGGACTCACGAACGCGCCGGCAGCCTTTATGGATTTGATGAACCGGGTGTTCCGGCCACACCTTGATAGGTGCGTGATTGTATTTGTGGATGACATCTTGGTCTATTCCCAGACACGGGAAGATCACACACGCGACCTATGGCTTGCTTTGGAAATGCTAAGAGAACACAAGCTATATGCCAAACTTAGCAAGTGTGAGTTTTGGTTGGAAGAGGTGGCATTCCTAGGCCACGTGGTTTCTGCAGAAGGTATCTCGGTGGATCCGAAGAAGATCGAAGCAGTTATGAGTTGGGCGAGGCCCAAGAGTGTTACTGAGATACATAGTTTTCTTGGATTGGCAGGCTACTACAGGAGATTCGTAGAGGGTTTCTCTAGCCTTGCAGCACCACTCACTTACCTGACAAGGAAGAACGCCAAGTTTGTATGGAGTGATAAGTGCGAGATCAGTTTCACGGAACTGAAGAAGAGGCTTACTACAGCCCCTGTCCTTACTGTGCCATCTGGACCTTATGGGTATGAGGTTTATAGTGATGCCTCACACGTTGGACTTGGGAGTGTACTCATGCAGCATAAGAAAGTCATTGCCTATGCATCAAGGCAATTGAAGGAGCATGAGAAGAATTATCCCACACATGACTTGGAGCTTGCGGCGGTCGTGTTTGCACTTAAGATTTGGCGTCATTACCTTTATGGGGTGGAGTTCTATGTGTTCACTGATCGCAAGAGTCTCAAGTATCTCTTTTCCCAAAAGGAGCTGAATCTAAGGCAACGGCGTTGGATGGAATTTCTGAAGGACTATGATTGTACCATTCAATACCACCTGGGCAAAGCAAATGTAGTGGCTGATGCTTTGAGTAGAAAACCTCAAGGGTTGTTAGCACACATGTTAGTTCAAGAATGGAAGCTACTAGAAGATTTGGCAAATCTAGACATCAGTGTGAATAACTCTGTCCGTGGTCCTATCTTGGCAAATGTTACGGTTCGGCCGTACATTATAGATTTGATCCAAGAATATCAAGCCATGGATGCGGAATTGTTGGCTTATCGGGACAAGGAAGTTGCTAAGGGTAGTGAGGACTTCTCTCTCACTAGTCGGGGTGCTATCACATTCAAAGGAAGGTTGTGTGTTCCGGCCAACGCAGATCTTCGATGAGAGATCATGGATGAGGCACATCGTTCGAAGTACACAGTGCATCCAGGGGGCACAAAGATGTACCGGAACCTCAAGAGTCACTTTTGGTGGCGGAATATGAAGAGGGAGGTTGCGGAATATGTAGCACGATGCTTGGTGTGTCAACAGGTAAAAGCAGAACACATGCGGCCCGCCGGTCTATTGCATTCTCTTCCTATTCCCGAGTGGAAATGGGAGAACATATCCATGGATTTCATAGTTGGCTTGCCAAAGACGGCAAGGGGCTCAGATGCGATATGGGTAGTAGTGGATCGTTTGACAAAGTCCGCTCATTTCTTACCCTACCGTACTACCTTCAACTCTAGTCAGTTGGCTGCACTATACATCAAGGAAGTAGTTAGACTACATGGGGTGCCAGTCAGTATTGTATCAGATCGGGATCCAAGATTCACGTCAAGATTTTGGAAAAGTTTCCAAGAGGCTATGGGTTCCCAACTTGATTTCAGCACCGCCTTTCATCCACAAACGGATGGACAAACCGAGAGAGTGAACCAAGTCATTGAAGACATGCTTCGAGCTTGTATGTTGGATTTCAGAGGCAGTTGGGAAGAGCACTTGCCTTTGGTTGAATTTGCCTACAATAACAGCTATCAGGCAAGTATCCAAATGGCACCATTTGAGGCCTTGTATGGGCGAAGTTGTAGGTCTCCTCTCTATTGGGATGAGGTAGGAGAAAGGAAAATACTTGGTTCGGAGTTGATTGAGCAAACTGCAAACACAGTTAAGATCATCCGGGATCGATTGAAAGCCGCTCAAGATGGCCAGAAAAGTTATGCGGACACACGCCGTATCAAGTAGGGGATCAAGTTTTTGTGAAAGTATCTCCTAGCAAAGGGATCATGAGATTTGGGAAGCGAGGCAAGCTCAGTCCTCGGTATGTTGGGCCTTTTGAGATTATCACACGGGTTGGTGAAGTTGCTTATCGAGTAGCTCTTCCACCTCACATGGCTGCAGTTCATAACGTCTTCCATGTGTCCATGCTTCGGAAGTATCTTGCGGATCCTTCGCATGTCATAGACTTGGAACAGTTGGAGATTCGAGAGGACCTCACCTTGATTGAAAAGCCAGTCCAGATTTTAGATCGAAGGAATCAGGTGCTTCGCAACAAGACAATCCCTTTGGTTCTTGTGCAATGGCAACACCATGCTCGGGAAGAAGCTACATGGGAGCGTGAAGCCGAAGTCAAAGAAAAGTACCCAGAATTACTTGAATGAGTTTCCGTGTGAAGTCTGTATATGACTTGTAATGTTCTTTTTGATTTGTAATGCAAGTAGTGTCTGAATTTCGAGGACGAAATTTTTGTAAGGGGGGGAGGATGTAGAGCCCCAGACTTTTTCATGCTTAATACATGACACTTTCGTTGTCATCTTGCCTTTTTAAGAGGTATGATTAATAAATGAGGAAGAATTTGGAAATTTTGAAATGTCAGAATTGTTCCTCTTCGAAGTACGAACACAACACAAGTTGAATCGTCAAAATCGGATGAACGAGTCAAAAGATATGGCCAAAACAGTCTGAACCTGTAGGAAAACGTAGCTCGGTTATGCACTGAGGACGTAGCTCGGAAGGCACTAAGGACGTACTCTGACGTCGTACTCTGATAACGTAGCACAGACAACGTACTCTGATAACGTATACTTTGTGCATCCATTGTACAACTCACCACCGGCACGATGTACAACTCACCACGGGCACGCTGTACATAAGACAACGGACAACGTATTCAGCACTATTCACAGCACCACGAGTTGGCACTATTCACGGACCACGAGTTGACACTATTCACATCACCACGAGTTTGCACTATTCACAACACCACGAGTTGGCACTATTCACGGAGCACGAGTTGGCACTATTCACGGACCACGAGTTGACACTATTCACAACACCACGAGTTTGCACTATTCACAGACCACGAGTTGGCACTATTCACGGACCACGAGTTGACACTATTCACAACACCACGAGTTTGCACTATTCACAACACCACGAGTTGGCACTATTCACGGACCACGAGTTGGCACTATTCACGGACCACGAGTTGACACTATTCACAGCACCACGAGTTTGCACTATTCACAACACCACAAGTTGGCACTATTCACGGACCACGAGTTGACACTATTCACAGCACCACGAGTTGGCACTATTCATAGCACCACGAGTTGGCACTATTCACGGACCACGAGTTGGCACTATTCACGGACCACGAGTTGGCACTATTCACGGACCACGAGTTGACACTATTCACAGCACCACGAGTTTGCACTATTCACAACACCACGAGTTGGCACTATTCACGGACCACGAGTTGGCACTATTCACAGCACTATTCACAGAAATCCCAGTAAGGGTATTACGGTCTTTTGGTCAGTTCACTCTTACCTTAAGAGTTTAACCCGAGCCTTTAGGGCATTCGACACTTAGAGAGTTTGAGAGAATAGAAGAAAGAGGTGAAGGCGATTCCAACCTAGGGTTTGAAATCAAAGGGTTTGAAACCCTAGATCAACCTCAAACCCATTTTCTTCAAGATTTCGGTTCAGGCATTGTGGAGCTCGCAATCCAAGCTAGGGCAGCAACTCACAGTCATTTGGAAAGAGGGTTTCTTCCTCATTTCTTCAAGGTCGGTGCTTCTTACTACCCTCCTAGTTATAGTTCCTCTTTCCCCTTCTTTTCTCTTGATTTTCTTTCACTTACACATGTGCTATGAGATGGATGAATGGTGAAAGGTGAATGGTAAATGGTGAATGGTGAATGGAGATGTAAGGGGCGATTGGATGCCAGTGGTTGTGTGGTGATGATTAAAACGGGGAAGGGCATTGTTCCAATAATAAACATACATGTATGATTGAGTAAAACCATCTAGAAAAGCATGTTGTAGGGTAAATCCATAATGAACACACCATGTTTGATGAAATGCCAAGGTGAATACAGTGAGCTGTAAATTAGGAAATGCATGCCTAATAAATTCTGAATATTGCTAGGGCCTATGATAGTGTGTTTCCTGTTTTCCCTAAATGCTATGAATATTGAATTGCTTAATCTTTGACGCTATATGTGTTGTGAAATTACCCAATGGTCATGTTTAAATTTAAATGCAAGTATGTACACGGTTCCCACGAGCACGGCATGCATGGCATGATTTATCGAGGTTTACAAGAACATGGTTAGAGGTGGGACATATCCTACGATATGTTTTACCTCGCTTTTCACAAGTAGACAAGAACCAACATTCCACGAGGGGTCTCCCCTCACTCACAAGTGCATATCATAAAGAAGGGTCTCCCTTCCCTCGCAAGTGCATTGCATAAAGAAGGGTCTCCCTTCCCTCTCAAGGCATCTCACAAGTGCATCTCACAAGTGCATCTCACAAGTTACATGATCACAAGCAAGCATGCATGACATGACATGACATACAAGAATCAAGCAAGATAGACAAGACAAGCTTTCACGTACGAAAAGATATTTCAAGTCAAGTCAAGTGCACGATGTTTTCAAGAGGATTTATCGGTTTTCTATGAAATTCAAGCATGATTATAAACTGCTTTACTTCCTTGTATGATATAAATTGTTTCCGTTTGACAAATATGAATTGCTCCTGATTATGTATTGCCATGTTTATGCTATAATCGTTGGTTAGTATTCAGTACCCGCTGAGTATTCCATGCTCAGCCGTACTTCTTATGTCGGCAGGTTCTGAGGGAGCTGCTACTCCATTTGATGTTTGTGCTCCTGGTCCATGGGTGGAAGAGGAGTATGTCGAGGAGCCTTTGGAGGAACCTCCAGTAGAGGGTTACCAATAGGTGGTTGTAGATTCTGAGTGGTTTAGCTGTGGGTGAGACGAGAGTCAGATTTATGTATTTTGGCGGGCATGTCCGCACTTTCTTTTGGATTCTTTTTGTATAAACTTGGATTGATTATGTATATACGTAGAGGTTTGGTAGACTTCCGCTATACCATGTTAGAGCATGTTTCCGCTGTTTTGTCCTCTATCGTATATGCTCTGTGGGTTTTGCAGGTTAGTTAGGTTAGTTGTCAAGCAAGTCATGATTAGTCGTCCAAAGTTCACTCTAACTCCTAGGGTGGGTTTCGGGTCGCGACAAATAAATACTTGCTATTGTGGAAATGCTATGCTTGAAAGATGATAGTATCCGAGTTAGATTTATGCCTTGCTATCGTTCTCAGGAGTAAACCATGAGACGTGGCAATCCGGATTGGGGGATGAGCAGCCTGACCTCACCCAGGTCTTGGGATCTATAGCAAAGATACTAGCGATGCTTGCAGCTAGGCAGCCCTCTACCCCTACTCCTACTGCTGCACATCATGCCACGGGGATAGTGGCATTTCAGAGAATGAGGCCTCCGGTATTTTATGGTGGCACAGACCCATTGGTTGCAGAAGCATGGGTCAGGCAGCTGGAGAAGTTATTCTCTGTCTTGATGCCTTCGGAGGTAGAGAAAGTTGCATGGGCCGCCTTTATGATGGAAGGTGAGGCCGATCACTGGTGGAGATCCGCCATCAGAACAAGAGACTTGACTCAAGCGGGTCAAGAGTGGACTTGGGAGGAGTTCCTAGATGTTTTCTACAAGAAATACTTCCCGATGGGAGTTAGAGAAAAGAAAGAACTAGAGTTCATTACCTTGGAGCAGGGAAACATGACAGTGGCAGAATACAAAGCCAAGTTCTCCGAACTGTCGAGGTCCACCCCATATCAGATAGCCACAGAGGCAATGAAGGCCAGAAAATTTGAGAGGGGATTGCAGGCCTACATCAAAGACAGGGTCTCTATGTTCAGGCATGAGACCAATGCCGAAGTTGTGGATAAGGCCCAATTGGCAAAAACGAATGTTGAGGAGTTCTATAAGAGGAGAGAATTATTGAGAGGCTAGTCTAGTGGCTCAACGAAGTCGGAGGGGAGGGCCAGAATGACTCCATACCTGTTCTCTGGACCTACGCAGGTGCAGTGCCATTCTATTGCACCCCAGGCCCCTCGCACTATTACTATGCAAGTTACTTGACCAGTGCCACCAACATCTTCTACATCTACATTCAAGTTCTGCAGTTACTGTGGAAGAAAGCATACTGGGGATTTTCGGAAGCTCAAGGGTGGATGTTTCCATTGTGGTGAGCAAGGCCACTTGATCAGAGGTTGTCCTCACCATCCACCTCCGGCGCAACCGCGGGGAAGTAAGCCTTAGTAGCTCTCACAGTCGTCTCTCGAGGAGAGTTAGGGCAGAAGTGCCATGCTGGAATTGGATGTTTAAATGCCACAAAATGTAAGGTGAAGTGCTTAGATGGAAATTTTGTTTTGTAAAGAATGATGTAATGTTGTATTTCAGTATGCTGCTTATGTGTATAAACATGCTATATTATGTTATGTAAGTTTTCTTACTTTTCATGAGTGTTTAGTAACATGAAAAACCCAAGTGCCTTCCTAACAAGCAAGCTCCTAGTCTTGTGTTGGTTGATGAAGGATTAGTGTGTCCTTAGCTTAACTAGGTGCCAAAGTTCAAGCTTGAGTGTGGGATAAGTATCCCCATTGATAGTACCAAAGTCCAAATTTCGAGGATGAAATTTTTATAAGGGGGAGAGGATGTAGAACCCCGGAACTTTTGCCCATGTATTGGAAACGATGCAAAGGCTTTAAGCCTTTGTAATCTTCCATTTCTATGAAAGGAAAACTTTCAAAGAACTTTAAGTGTTAAGAACTGGGATTAGAAATGGGATTCGTAAGTCGGATATATAAAAAAATCCGGTTTATTGAACCCCATTTGTAGATCAGTTAACTTTAGGGACAATTTGGTGAAAAAATAAAGAGTAAATTGAAAATTCTAAAATGCCAGAAATCTTTCTTTTCGAAAGACGAATCCAACGCAAGTTGAATCGTCAAAATGCGACAAACGAGTCAAAAGTTATGGCCGAAATACGAAAACGGAAAAATATGGAAAATTTCTACAAGAGTTACAAATGATCATCCATACCCTATGAACGATCGTAGCTGATTTATGATCGATTGTAGAAAACTTACGATCGATCGTAGAATCTCAGGAATGGCCAAAACTCTCTGTAAACGTTACGATCGATCATAGAAACTTACGACCGATCGTAGAAGGTTACGATCGATCGTAGAGAACCTACGACCGATCGTAGTCGCGCGACCTAGAAATTTATTCGGGAATTTTTAGGGTGCTACCCTCTTGCCTATAAATAGGGGGTTCCTTTGGGGGTTTTTGGCTTACCCTAAACCAAGAGAGAGTAAGAGGAGATTGAGAGAGACATGTATTTTGGGTTCTTGTGTCTGGGGATGTTGTCTCATTTGAGTTGGGACTCAAGTCAAGGAATTCACGTCATGTTGTAAATCCTATTCAATTATTGTAATCAATTGCACATGGAATATAGTTAAGTCATTAAAGAAATTTTTCGTTTACTACCTTGCATGCCTTGTATACTCTTTGTAGGTTAGTTTTAAGCACTAGTCATGTCGCCAAAGTGTCCTAACTCCTAGGGGGTATTTTGGGGCGCGACATGTTTATTAGGTTCATGGTAGGTGGGTACATGAATAAGAGATGTTATACAATAAAGCCAAAGCATGAGTATAACTGTAGAACCCCGGAATTCGAGTTTACTGTGCTATGAACAGTGTTAGTGAATAGTGCCCTTGTATGGTGTGTGTAAAGGCCTAAAGCCTTCCATTTTGTTCTTGGTAGTAGGGTGAGTCGAGTGATGGTTTTAGATGCGTGTGTTGAGTTTCAAAAAGAGAGTATAAATATACTTTAAGTGCAGTGAATAGTGCAGTAAACAGTGTTTGTGAGGTCCAAGGTTCCCTAGGTTCTTATGAATGATATGAGGAGTTTATCATAGGTTTTATGGTGTGTGAGGGTACTAAAGAACCATCTTTGATGTTTATGGGTGTGAAAATATAAAGGGGAAATGTTCTTAGTGTTAAAAGAAGAGGGATGCCTAAACATACTCTCAACTTTGAAGAGGTCTAGGATTTTCACCACTAATCAGAATTGATTCTTACATTTTTGGAAAGGTATTGAAACCCTCTTCGAGGTTCATGTTTTCCACTTTTTCAGATTTTGAGTAAAAGTTGGGTCAAATGTCAGATTTCCGTAAACTGGTCTGCTGAAATCCATTTTAGACCAGTCAGCATTATGACCACTTTAGTATATGAATAAAGCAGAATTATGAGTTGTGTAAAACATGAAAGTTGTTCCCCTTTGAAAGACAAATCCAACGCAAGTTGAATCGTCAAAATTGGATAAATGAGTCAAAAGTTATGGCCAATATACTAAAGTGGGAAAATGAGGCCCAGGCAGAGTGCCATTTCGGCGACGAAGTGTGCTGGGGGGTTGATTTCGTCGACGAATTCAACCTGAAAAAGGGCAAAAACGCCTAGAAACAAGCTGTAACTCATCACCGACCTTGGGGGATATTTTTCTAAGATATTTTTGGGTTTTTGGTAACTTTTAGACTATAAATAGAAGGGGATTTCATGGGTTTGATCTACTCAAACCCTAAGCTTAGATTTGTGAGAGATTGAAGAAGAGAAGAAGAAGAAGAAAGTTGAAAATTGTTTGGATGTTCTGAGTTCATGTTTTGCCATCAAAGGAAGAGTTCTTCTTGCCTTCTTGGTGTTCTAACACCTGGATTTCGATTCCAAAGTGAATCATCAAGTTGGGAATTCTCGGAAGTGAGTTCGTGGTTGGTGTTTAGAAGCAAAAGTGAAACTCTGTTCTAGTTTCCATATTTCTATAAGCTTCTCAAAGCTCGGATATTAATCCCTCAAGCTTTCTAAAAGCTCTTGATTGAAGAAAATCAATCCTTCAAAAGGTAGAACAATCTACTAACTACCTTGTTATGATTTATTCATGCTTTGTAATTAGTAAAGCATGGTTTTTTGTAGAAATGGAGGTGTATAGCTTTATTAGTGAGCTTTGTTGCATGTTCTTGAGGAAAGTAAGGTTTGTAGCCTTGTATGTATATACTACTATATACTATTAACATGAATGAAATGAAATTGTGAGTATTGAGGTATGTTTTTGAGAAAACTAAGGCATATTGCCTTATATGCATATACTATTGAAGGAATAAAACAAAATTGGGAATTTTACTATACTTGATGATTTCCTTGCTTAACCTATTGATCACAAATGGTGTATATCATCACCATGCTTTTATGATAAACTTGGTATTAAGCATGAGTATTAAAAGGAGGGTTTTACCGTAAAGTAAGCTTTAAATTATGATTTTTGCAAAATAGGCTAAGTAGCCATGTATATGCTATGATAATTCCATGAGTGAAATTACATTATCTATTCCAATGTTTTAAATACTCTCTACTATGATGCTCACAAGTACTCTATGCATATGACTAAATGTTTAAAAGCTTTCCTTGATCTCTAAGATGCTCACATGTATTCGATGACGCTCACAAGCACTCTATGCACATGTATGACCGATATTTCTCAAAAGAATAAGAAAGTAAAAGCTCATAAGGAATTCTCATAAGATAAAGCTAATAAGTAAATGCTCATAAGTGCTCATAAGTCTCATAAGCTCATAAGAACGCTAGTATGTCCGTCCATTCATAGTTCGGGTACTAGTAAAACTCAAAAGAACGCTGGTATGTCCGTCCATTCATAGTTCGGGTACTAGTTAAAATATGTAATGCTAATATGTCCATCCATTCATAGTTCGGGTATTAGTAGGGTATGTACGAAGCTGGTATGTCCGTCCATTCATAGTTCGGATACTAATTAAGTATATACAATGAAGAAAGCTATGCATGTCCGTCCATTTCATAGTTCGGGTGCTAGCCAAATGAAATAAGTGAAGCTTGATTCTCATAAGGAACTCATAAGTCTCACAAGACGAATAAGACTAATAAGGAACTTTCAAGAATTCATAAGGTACTAATAAGCTACGAATCTCATAAGCCACGCATAAGCTCTTAAGAACTCATATGGAACTCACAAGACATACAAGACTCATAAGATATTTGAAATACGTTTTGTGAAAGTACGAACTCAAAGTATGATTTAAAGTTTACTTTTTAAGAATATGCAACTGTTATATTGTTTTAAACTTCCGCACTTTGATTATGCCTATGTTCTGATGAACTGTACTCTGTATGACATATTAATATTTTATAACATTGTCAGTTAGTAGTTTGTATATGCTGAGTATTCAATGCTCAGCCGAACTGTTATGTCGGTAGGTTCCAGGTTGGACGATCGTGCTCTGAAACCGAGGGTCGAGCAAGAGTTCGCTTGGAATCATCATGTTGATGATAGGTGCCTAGACACGTGGCCTTATGGTTGGGGGAGAGCAACATGTATTTGGAGCTTCATTTTGGGGGTTTTGCATTGGACTTGAGTTGGTAACTCAAGGGATGGATTTTGTATAAAAGGTTTAGTTTTTCATTTAGTCCTAGTTGACTCTTGTACATGGAACCTTATTATATAGAAGAATTTTCGGGTTCACTATTTTCTATGCCTTGTATGCTCTCTCTCACAGGATGGTAAGTAAGCCTTATGTGTTATATAGGATGGTATGACACGGCGGTCATGAGCTAATGTATCCCTAACTCCTAGGGGTATTTTGGGTCGTGACAATAACCTCCCTTATAGATCAAACAGTAGACCGAATGCTCCAAAATTTATAAGATGTGAAATTCCTTATTTCAATGTACTCTTAGATTTAGAGGGGGGGTGAATAGGTCTACTTCAATTTTCTTTTCCAATTTTAATTTTAGACAATCACACACAAAAAATCTCACTTGAACACACAAGATTTTTACGTGGAAAACCCTTCCGGGAAAAGCCATGGGATCTAGTCTAGCAAAAAATTCACTATGAGAAGAATTGAATAATACAAGACTTGAATCTTACCCAACCGGACACGACACAACGTTCCTCAGTATCGATTCCTCAGCTTGCAAACCACGAACACAACAAGTTCGATCTCCGCAACAGCAGCTCCAGTTCCTCACCGGCCAATCTTACTCAAAGTGATCAACCACGGTCTTCGAAGACCGATCTCCATCCTTGACGGCTTTTGCTCAAGCTAACCAACGCTCACAGTAGAGCATACAATGGGTTTTAGGGTTTGTGGAAGCCCTAGGGTGATCTCTTAATGATTAAGGATCATCTAATGCAAATTTGAGAAAATATGCATGAAAACTTTACACAACCTGGAGGCCAACTAATGGAGATGAAGATGAATGAATCCAAGAGTTTTCATTAACTCAAAATAGGCATTAAGTGCTCTAAAAAGTCTCCGATCAACATCCCTCACGGACTGGGAGAGGTCCCCTATATATAGGAAAAGTTCAAAGAATTAGAAGTTGCTAAAAAATAGATTTAGAAAGTTTTTTCATATCAGGGTCGACCCTAGAGGATCCTTGGGTCGATCCATTGTAGCAACCAATAATGACAGCCGAAATCCCATATCAAGGTCGACCCCGGGGGAGGTTCGGTTGACCAAAGTGTACACTTTGGTCGACCCAACCATCCTTTAGGGTCGACCTAAAAAAAACTTACTCTCTGCCGTAATTCACCATACAAAAATGGGGCAATTCAGGGTTGACCCCCAATGGTCAGGGTCGACCCTGGGGTGCATTTTTTCATATTTTTTTATTTCTTTGGCCTTAGATGCAATCCCCTATACCCCTATTCCTTTTGGACTTATTTTTCATGATGAAGTCATTTCCATGAGGTAACCTAAGGTCATCTAGGTCTCTCTTTCAATCTTTACTTTTTGAGCCAATGTGAGTGATGTAGCTTTTAGATTCTTCATGGCTTCTTCTTCACTTTGTCTTCAAACCGGATGAGACCTACTATGACCTATATACAACATTTTGGGCTCGGAATTTTGCTAACAAAACTTTGACTTTACAATCTCTCCCTTTGGCAATTCCAAGACAAAGCAAACAATATAACCGGTGGACATGACTTTATAGACTCTCTTAAACCCACAAGAAACAAAGAGAATGAAAGTACATGACACTGGACAGTTGGACTTCTTCCATGGAGTAGTATGCCTTACGAGATCGTTGAGGCATCAATCAACCCTGAAACACTGAAACAACCAATACCTTTGTGAAACATGGGGAATTTCATAAAATATAAAACCATTCAAATAATGAACATCATGCAAGTTAGTATGAGATCCCATCTGACAAAGGTTTCAAAATCATGAGCATGTGAATCCATGAGTGAAGCAATGTGTAAATAATAATATGAAATAAAGTTTCACAATTGAACATATGATGATGAGAACACATTGTATGTAGGATGCACATAAGGTGATCTATCTAGCCAACTTCTCCATCTTTTTGGCTTGAATTGCCAAGGGAAAACAATCCTGCTGAAATAGCAACCCTAGCATGAAGTAGAATTAGCATCAAAGATCAATAGCAGAGGGTAACACAAAGAAGCAGAAGCAGTAACTAAGCAGCAGAAACAAAGAAGTAGCATCCCATATACAGGAACCAAGGGTGCACAACACAAAGACCAACCACAGACTCATAAAAAAACGGACTAGCTAAATCCAGCACAAATGATGAACAAAACAAGGCTGGAACCATCATCGCAAGAAGTGCTAATCATCCTGGTGCGAAGAAAAGTGACGAGCAATATCATCCTGATATCGAGAATGGAAATTGCGAAGCTCCTGGCGAGACGCCTGCACTATATCTGAAAGTGCATCAATCCGGCGATTAGTTGCCAAAAAACTGTCCTGAGTAGCTGCAGTATGAGAATCCAGGCGGGCATTAAGATCAGAAGCGAAGTGAGACTGAGCAACCAACATATCAGCAAGCATGGCAGCCATTGTCTTGAAGGACAAGGGACCCGGAGGGGCTCTAACATGGCTGGGAGATGGACCGGGACCTGGGGCCGAAGGAGCGATATCATCATCAATGTCCTCCTCATGCTCTGACATCGCAGCATGGGACATACTACTAGTCAAGGTGCGAGCATAGATGGGTCCTAAGGAAGGCTTGGTAGCCTCAGAGGAATGAGCCCTAATACCCTCAGCAAATAGGTGATTAGTGATGAGGACACCAAAAGGAAGAGCAGAGCGCTTTTGGTGCACAGTGATAGCCTGATGGATTAGGTCTATAATGTGGGCACCGGTATCGATAGTGTCTCCAGTCATGACACTATACAGGAACTGAGCCCGATCAACACTCAGAGTAATAGAATGCACCTTGGGATGAATGTTGGAACACATAATAAGATGAAACAGATGACCCAAGTATGAAAGACTGGAGTGAAGTAAATGAGGATGAGTCCATTTTTGTGAGGGATCATCACAAAGATTGTTGGCCACTTTGTCCAAATCCTACTTATCCTCATCGGTGGGATAGAGATAAAGGTAATAGGCTCCCGGAACCCGAGGGGCACTAATAAAAAAGGCAATGACATCAGGATTAATGACAATTTTCTTACCCCTAACCTGAGTTTTGAAGGAAAAATTACAAGGGTTGGCAGAATAAATGTTCGCATAAAATTCTCGAACAAGGTCTAGATTGGCATAACCGGTCAATTTTAAAAGACCAGACCATTGGCAATAGTCAATGATTTCCTCGAAACCAGGATGAGTGAAATCCGAAATGACAGTGGCCCTTTCAATTGTAACAGCCCTATTTTTAAGCCAAGTATTATAAAGATGTTCATTCCCTGTGGTGCGAAATCGCACAATTTCAGGCTCAGTAGGAGTGGGGAGTTGAGATTTACCCTTTGATTTGGCTGAGGGCTTTGAACTGGAAGCACCCATTACTTTCTTATAGGAAGCTGAGGGTGGAGGAACCCTAGAATGGACCGCACGGCCCACATGGATGCCATGGCCAGCATCATATGATGCATCCTCAGACTGGGGAACATCCGCTTCATCCCGAGAAATGATGAGGTGGCACTTAGGGCGACCTGCCATGAGAATGGAGGCAATGAGAAGAAGATACTCAAGAGCCATAGACCCAAATGCAAGTAACTGAAGAGAAGGTAGGGTTTTACCTTGATGAGGACGTTGAGGAGAGGAGAGAAGGCTGGGAGTGCTGAGAACAGTCCTTAGAACCAAACCAAGTAGTGGTGGAGGATCGTACGACACTGTGGAAGAAGCAATATGGCTGGGCAAGGGAACTTCTAGTGGAGTGAGCAGCTCACTTGAAGCATAGAGGAGCCGAGTACGGAGAGAAAACCTTGGAGCATGAAGGAGCTAAAAATCCAGGCAGCACTGAGGCATTGAAGCACTCGTGAATAAGGTGAGAAGGTCTGTAACTTTCAAAAACAAAGCCAGCAGAACCTTGAAACTTCAAACCAAGATGAACGCCTGATAGCACGCATGTGAGGTCGAAAAACATGGTAACCCCAGCTGGATTTTTGTAGAGGGAAAACTCCAAAATTGAAGGAATATCTGAATACCATCAAGGAGGGTTTCGAAAACCCCATTTTGATGTGTTCGGTCGATCGAACGATCACTCAAGGTCGACCCTCTTTTGCAACAATTTTGAACCTGTGTAAGAGTTGAGTGTGACCCCATTTGGATTATCTTTGGCATGTTATAGGGCAGCTTTTGGAGAAGAATCTCTAAAGAAGATCTCTGAAAAATCTTAAGAAAATGTCAATACCCTCCAAAATAACATGGCATGCTAGTGACCCGAGGATTTCAACACTTGAAAATTAACACATGAACCAACCTTATAGAGCTTCAAGTGAATCAGTTTTGGAGATTAAAGAATGCACAATTAGAGATTTGTAGAATGGCAAGGTAAGATCTTCCCTGAAAACACTCAAAATCAACCAAAAGTATGCATTTTGCTAGAAAAAGTTTTCAAAAATCCTCTATTTTGCAAAAAAATTTTCAACATGATAGCTCCAATAAGCAAATCCAGTATGTTCAAATTTTTGCAAGAACAAATAATACAATGTCCAAGAATGTGTAGCATAAAATGATGAGTATACAAGGATATTTCCATCGATACTATGCACATGGGATGGCAAGACACAGTCACACAAGCTAAGGTACAGTGAGTAATAGGCTATACCATCAATGTGAAGTGTGTGAGGTGAAATTCTGACTGAATACCTTTAGACATAGGCACCCTTAGATAAATAAGGACATTAGTGCATTGCAAGAACACCAAACTTCAAAAAATACTGAGAGATGCATATAGGGTAATCCAAAAAGATGAAGAATTTTATGTGCTATTTTTTACCTTTTCATATGTTGCTCTCACAGTGTTTATGGAATTTTTTGTTTGATGAAGCTATTCTTGATCAGTCTTTTTCTTTTGAATTTTGAGATGCAATGGTGGCTTTCACACTTACTAGGTAGGTAGCCCTAGCTATTGGCAGCAGAGGCTTTCACTCTAGGGACCCAGATAGATACCTACTGTCCACCTAGGTAGCGATTTCATACTGTTTGCATCCAATAGTGACTTTCACACTATCCCAGAGGTAGCCCTTTCCAATGCATAAGACCTTTAAACTGGGGCACATTTTGAGGGATGGTACCTTTATGATCAAATCAGATTTTATCACCTCGAAGAACCATCATAACTAATATCATTACCTGTTCATAGGGATATGTACCATCTTCAGGAGATAAACAGAGTGCAAGTGCAGATGATAGTGCAACAGTATTTGTCATATTTCTAACTGTATTTAGCAAGATAGTTTATGTGCACTTCCCTAAGACATTTTGGTAGGTATGATATCCTCATGAACTCAATACGATCAAATATGTATCTTGGACAAGCATTATGAGCACAAGAAAAATTCAGCAATGCACACCAAAGAATAACAACCAAATCCAACAACCCCCCCCCCCCCTCCGTTTTTTTTTTTAAATATGCCTAACTAAAAGAAAACAAAAATCTTTTTGGAGTTTTTATGAATTTTAAATGTTTTTGGATTTTTTGAAATAAGATAACCAAACAAAAACAACCATATGCAAAAACTGATAATATACACCGAAGGAATAAAGCTAGGAAGAGATATAGATATGAGATTACCTAGTCTATCAAAAAACACTCAATCACTCAATACCGCACACACCGATGGATTTCCTAAGAAACTCAAACCTAAGGGAGTCTAGAGGTTTGGTTAAGAGATCTGCAAGTTGAGTATCAGTTTGCACATATTCCAATGTGATGACACTTTGCTCAACAAGCTCTCGAATGAAGTGGTGTCTAATGTCTATGTGTTTGGTGCGAGAGTGTTGCACAGGATTTTTGGAGATGTTGATGGCACTTGAGATATCACAATACACAGTCATGGTGCCCTGTTCTATCCCTTAGTCCTACAACATCTGTTTCATCCACAGAAGTTGAGTGCAACAACTGCCGGCTGCAATGTACTCAGCCTCGGCAGTAGACAAAAAGATGGGATTCTATTTTTTGCTAAGCCAAGCAACCAAACAGTTTCCACCATAAAAGCATCCTCTGGAGGTGCTTTTCCTATCATCAGCATTTTCGGCCCAGTCGGCATTAGAATATCCAACAACCATGGCATTAGTATCAAAGGGATACCAGAGGCCAAAAGAGAGAGTTCCACTTACATATTGAATAATTCATTTGACAACAAGTAAGTGTGACTCTTTGGGGCTTGCTTGATAGCGAGCACAAGCTCCAACACTAAAGGCAATGTCAGGATAACTGGCAGTGAGGTAAAGCAGACTACCAATCATACTTCGGTATGTGGTTTGGTCAACACTTTTGCCTGAAGCATCTTTCCTAAGTTTGGTGGTGGTGCTCATAGGAGTGCGAGCATATTTAGCTAAGCTCATGCCAAATTTCTTTACAAGGTCTTTGGCATATTTGGTTTGGGACATAGAAATCCCATTGCTCATTTGTTTTACTTGCAGACTAAGAAAGAAATTAAGCTCATGCTCATCTCAAATTCATTCTTCATTTGTTCAGCAAAGGAGTGTGCATGTGAGTCTAATGTGGAACCGAAGAAAATATCATCAACATATATCTGAGCAATAACCATATCATCTTTAACTTTATTAATAAATAGGGCCCTCTGTACTCCCAATCTCGAAAATCCCTTTTCTAAGAGGTATGTAGTCAGTCTCTCATACCAAAATCTGGGACCTTGTTTCAAACCATAGAGAGCCCTTTTTAATCGGTAAACCTGATCAGGATGATTAGGGTCCTCAAACCCTTTTGGTTGTTCCACATAAACTTCCTCCTGAAGAATGCCATTTAGAAATGCACTCTTGACATCTATCTGAAAAAGTTTGAATTTGAGATGACATGCAACAACAAGCAAGATCCTGATAAACTCTAGTCGGGCAAAAGGGGTAAATGTTTCATCGAAATCAATGCCCTCAATCTGAGTGTATCCTTATGCAACTAACCTAGCGTTGTTTCTTACAATGGTACCATGTTCATCAAATTTGTTCTTGAAAATCCATTTAGTACCAATAACATTTGTATTTTTAGGCCTATGAACTAAAAACCATACATCATTCCTTGTAAACTGATTGAGCTCTTCTTGTATGACATTTATCCAGTTTTCATCAGTGAGAGATTCAGTTACATTTTTGGGTTCAAATGTAGAAGTGTAGCAAAAGTGTCTAACTTAATTTTCAACTTGTTTTTAAGTTCTCACTCCACTTTCAAGATTTCCAATAATTTCAGTTGAGGAGTGAGGTCTCATAACCCTAGGATGTGTAGGTTTTTTAGGAGGTAACTTTGAAGGTGATTCATCTTCTAATTTGGATATTGGTATTTTCACACTTTCATCAGCATTGTCATCCTCTAATTGCAAGGACTCAGATCCTGAGTCATCAACCACCACATTTATGGACTCCATAACAGTAGAGGTTCTCAAGTTGTACACTCGATAAGCCCTACTATTTGTGAAATTTTCAAAAAAAAATATCTTCATCACTCTAGGAATCAAACTTATCCAATCGCTCTCTATCCCTAAGGATATAGCACTTACTTCCGAATACTCGAAAGTACTTAACATTGGGTTTTTTGTTGTACCACAGCTCATAGGGTGTCTTTTTAGTTCCGGGCCTAGTGTAGACTCTGTTAACAGTATAGCATGCAGTGCTAATTGTTTCAGCCCAGAACTGAGCAGCCAGGTTGTTGTTGTGAAGCATCACCCTAGCCATCTCTTGAAGCACCCTGTTCTTTTTTTCCACCACACCATTTTGTTGAGGTGTTATTGGTGCTGAAAATTTATGCTTGATGCCCGCTTCATCACAAAACTCATTGTACTTATTGTTTTCAAACTCCTTTCTATGATCACTTCGAATTCGAGTGATAGGGCATCGTTTTTCATTTTGCACTCTCAACCAGATGTTCTTGAAGTTCTCAAATGCATTCGACTTCTCTTTTATGAATGTCACCCATGACATCCTTAAGAAATCATCAACCATCACTAGGATATATCCCTTACCTCCTAGACTTTCAGCTCGAGTTGGACCCATAAGATCCATGTGTATTAGTTCTAGTGGGTGTGAGGTAGCTATATTTGAAGCCTTCTTGTGTGGGCTTTTAATTTGTTTGCCAATTTGACATGGCCTACACACAGCAGTAGAGGGCTTCCCTAGTTTAGGCACACCTCTCACACACTCGTGTTTTGAGAGTTTGCTTACGTCTTTGAAATTCATGTGACCTAGCCTCCTGTGCCACAGTTCAACTTCTTCAACTTTAGTCCTGTTGCAAATTTGAGAAGAACCATCAATTGGAATTAAACCATAACAATTGTGTAAATCCCTAAATAGGTGTTGGCAAATTCTGTGATCATTAGATAGGTCATGTGAGTCGAGTCGTCGAGTCATGTTCAACTTGTCAAAATAGAAGAGCTAAAGCTTAAAGAAGATTGAAGAAAGAGAAGAAAAAGCTTCTACTCTGGATCTAGACAGGTAATGGACTTAGAGACCCCTACCTAGGTTGGTTTTGGCTTAGATAACTCTAAACATACCTAGGACGATAGTTTTAAACCTAACAAAGTTGTTTGATCTTAGTTGAATCAAATAAACATGAAAAGACATATGGTTTGAACAAAATTATGTCTCAACCGATCGCTCGGTATTGGGACCGATCAATCGGTGGCCTACCGAGCGATCGGTGGCCTACCGAGCGATCGGTGGCTATCGACTGGACAAAAAGTTTGTATGGGGTATTTTTCCAGAGAGATGATTTATAACCGAGCGATCGGTCATTTGGACTGAGCGATCCGTTTTGGACCGAGCGATCGGTAGTGAGCACCGATCGATCGGTCCCCGTAAAAAGAATTTTTCTTTTTCTGGATTCTTTTTTTTAAACCCTATATAAACAATTTTTTGGAGACCTAATTCGTGTCTTTGATATTTTTGAAAGAGTAGAGGTCTGAGAAACTCTTCTAGGGTTTTTCTTATTGCTTTTATTAGATCTTTGTTGATCCCTCCTCTTTCTTTGATCCTAGAGAATGCAAGTATAGATCTAAACCTTTGATCTTGCATTGTGTGATCTCAAATCTGTATAAGATCCCTCTAGGGTTTGAAGTTTCCTAAATTAATTCACAACCCTACACCTTGTGTGTGTGTCCGGTGTTTGATCCGGAGCCTTCGTGGAAGGAGATCGATCGTGTGTGATCGTGGTTTTGAAGTAGCTTGAGAAGATTTGGTCGGTGTGGAACTGAAGCTGCTACGGCGGAGATCGAACCTGCTGGTTCGTGGAAATCAAGAGTAAGAGTCTATACCTAGGAACGTTGTTTCTGTTTTGGTAAGGTCTTGTCTTGTACTTGATATCTTTTCATAGTGAAGTTTATTGCTGGACAAGGTCCCGTGGTTTTTTCCCGTTAGGGTTTTCCACGTAAAAATCTTCTGTGTTTGATTTGTCTGGATTGTCTGATTGACTTGTTCATTGATTTCTAAACATATTAATTGAAAAATTAAAATTGGTTAGAAATTATTAGATAGACCTATTCACCCCCCCTCTAGGTCTTAGAGATCATTGATCTGGATAAATTTCAATTGGTATCAGAGCTAGTTCACTGATAAGGCTAATCCCTTAAGTGTGATCCTGTATTATCCGTGATCATTAGTACTCTAAGAGAAGGAGGATCCGTCTCTCGTCCCCCACTTTTTGATGGAAATAATTATGCATACTGGAAAGCTAGAATGAGAGCCTTTCTCAAATCTATTGACGAGAGAATTTGGATGTCTATACAGAATGGGTGGACTACGCCCATAAAAACTGTAGGTGATTTGACTGTCGTTAAATATTCTGATGAATGGACCAGAGAAGAGCTTGAGTCAAGTGGATGGAACACTAAAGGTCTCAATGCTATCTTTACTGCAGTCACTGCTGAGGAATTCAGACGAATTTCTTCATGTGAAACAGCAAAGGAGGCTTGGGACATTCTTGAAATTACCCATGAGGGTACTACCACTGTTAAAATCTCAAAACTCCAAATGTTAACCACCAAATTTGAACATTTAAACATGGAAGAAAATGACACATTTGATGA
The DNA here is from genome assembly GCA_015143295.1 of Tetracentron sinense. Classification (NCBI taxonomy): domain Eukaryota; kingdom Viridiplantae; phylum Streptophyta; class Magnoliopsida; order Trochodendrales; family Trochodendraceae; genus Tetracentron; species Tetracentron sinense. Next base: position 18,361,237 of record CM026554.1, read on the forward strand.
ATTCTATGCAAAACTTAGTGACATTGTCAACGCTAGTTTCAATTTAGGTGAGAAAATATCTGAGTCCAAAATAGTTAGAAAAGTCCTTAGATCTCTCCCAGAGAGATTTCAACCCAAAGTCACTGCAATCGAAGAGAGTAAAAATGTTGACTCTCTGAAGATTGAGGAATTGGTTGGATCACTCCAAACCTATGAACTCAATCTACGTCCATCCAAGAAGAATAAATCTTTAGCCTTGAAATCTATCAAGGAATCTTTGGATGAGGATGACAGTGATGGAGATATGAATGAGGAAGAAATGGCTCTCTTCGTTAAAAAATTTCGAAAATGTTTTAGAACGAAAAAGAGGTTCAATCCCAAACAGGGAGGAAAATCTTTTGAGAAGTCAAAGTCTAAGCCTTGGGAAAACAAGAAAAATTCCAAGAGTGGCGACAAGAAATCCCAAGGTATTCAATGTTATGAATGCCATGGCTTCGGTCATATTTCACCTAACTGTCCTAACAAGAAGAAGAGTAAGGGCAAGGTGATGAATGCCTGTTGGGATGACAGTGATTCCGAGAATGAAAAATCGGACAGTTCCTCTTCAAGTGAAGATACTGGAAATCATACGGCTTTCACTGTTTCCCTTTCTGGGATTCTTAAGACTACCTCTGCGGTTGATGAAAAGGATAGAAGTGATGACAGTGTTCATACTGAGTCTAGTGATGACATACAGAAGAGTCAAACTGACTCTGAAAGTGATGAAGATTTGAAAACAACTTATGATAAGTTGTATGCTGAAAGTTTGAAGCTGACTAAAACAAAAATCTCCTTGAGCAAAAAACTCAAAATCATTCAAAATGAAAGAGATATTTGTAAACTAGTAGCAGAAGAGAAGAGTGCACTAGTTAGTCAGTTGGAAAATGAAAAAGAAGCATTTGTTATAAAAGTTCAATGTCTTTTGGAAGAGAATGTCTCATTGACTAATGTGGTCAGAAAATTAGAAGTTGAAAGAGACACTTCCATGAAAGAAATGGAAGAGTTAAGAACTCTGCAAATGGAGCTGGAAACTTTTAAAGACTCTCTTATTGATAAGGTGAAATTTCTTGAAAAAGAACATCAAATTACCCTTAAAGACAAGACTGACTTGATTCAGAAGGTCTATACTCTTGAAAAAGAAGTAAGAATGTATGGTAACACTAGCTGCCTAGATGAATTAGTTAGAAAGTATGGATCATATTCGAGTAGATCTGGGATAGGACATGTTGACACACCAGCTGGTCCTTTAGCTGTTGGTACAATGGCTAGTGCAGTGTTTGAGCCAATACATTCTGATCCCAAAGAAAATTTACCTTCTACATCAAGTACTAAGGCTTATACAAATTTTGTAAAGCCTAGAAATACAGCTCCTAGAGTGAATGCTTTGAGGAATCAAATTCCTGTTAGAAGAAATCCTCCTCCTCTCCCAAGATTCATACCCACATGTCACTTTTGTGGTGTGAGAGGTCACATTCAACCTAATTGTAATGCTTTTAGGAGAGCTCCCCGAAATGGTTCATAGAACCAAAATCAAAGTCAAGGGACTCTTCAAAGGCAGATTCAGGTTCTAGCTGAAAAGTCTAGAATGTTGAGCGATGATGTTAATAGAATTGCTCAAATCTCTAGGACAAGAACTGGTCAATTTATTCCAAATGATTATTCAAGAGGAAACAATTTGACTTATCAAAAAGCTAGAACTGAACAAAACAGAAAAAGGTCAAGGAGGACAAAAAGGAAAAAGGTCTCTACTACACAGATTAATGATCAAAGATCTAAACAAAGTTTAAAGACTGTGTATGTAAGAAAGGAAGACCTTAAGTGCTTTGTCATTCATACTGCCTTGAAAGCCCAAAACACAGAAATGTGGTACTTCGACAGTGGGTGTTCTCGGCATATGACAAGTAACAAGTCCTTATTTATTCAATTTGAGGACTGTCCAGATGGGACTGTTACTTTTGGTGATGGAAGCAAGTCTTTAGTCAAAGGGAAGGGTATCATCGAATCACCAAGCATACCTAAATTGAAAGATGCCTTGTTTGTTGAAGGACTGAAAGCTAATTTAATTAGCATAAGTCAACTATGTGATGATAACCATGCTGTACACTTTACCCAAAATAAATGCTTAGTCATTAATGGTAAAGGTAAGTGTGTTCTAGAAGGATTGAGAACCACTGACAATTGCTACGGCTTAACTCCCAGTCCTAATCCCTCAAATGTCTGTTATAAGACTAAAATTGAAGAAGTTGATTTGTGGCACCGAAGACTAGGTCACATGAACTTCAAAGACCTATGCAAAATCTCTAAGCAAGAGCTTGTGAGAGGTGTTCCCAAACTAGGAAAGCCTTCTACTGCTGTGTGTGGGCCATGCCAAATTGGTAAATAAATTAGAACCCCACATAAGAAGACTTTAAGTATTGCTACTTCATATCCACTTGAATTAATTCATATGGATCTAATGGGTCCTACAAGAACTGAAAGTCTAGGTGGAAAGCGATACATCCTAGTCATGGTCGATGATTTCTCAAGAATGTCATGGGTGGCATTTATAAGGGAGAAATCCGATGCTTTTGACAATTTCAAAAGTATTTGCCTGAAAATTCAAAATGAGAAAAGATGCCCAATCACTCGAATTCGAAGTGATCATGGAAAGGAGTTTGAAAACTCTAAGTACAACGACTTTTGTGATGAGTCGGGTATCAAACATGAATTTTCTGCACCTATTACACCTCAGCAGAATGGTGTAGTAGAGAGGAAGAACAGGGTTCTCCAAGAGATGGCTAGAGTTATGCTTCATAGCAACAATCTAGCTTCTCATTTCTGGGCTGAGGCAGTTAACACTGCTTGCTATATAGTTAATAGAGTGTTTGTAAGACCTGGAACAAGGAAAACCCCATATGAGTTGTGGAATAACAAGAAACCTAGTGTCAAGTACTTTCGAGAATTCGGAAGTAAATGCTATATCCTTAAGGATAGAGAGCAACTGGGCAAATTTGAATCCCGGAGTGATGAAGGGATATTTCTTGGATATTCCACCAACAGTAGAGCTTATCGAGTGTATAACTTGAGAACCTCTACAATTATGGAGTCCATAAATGTAGTTGTGGATGACTCCGATGTTGAAAATGTGCAACTTGAGGATGATGAAAGTGCTGATAATGAAAATGTTGAAACTGTTTCAACTCCACTTATTGATAAGCAAACATCTCCATCAAAACCTACACATCCTAGGGTAATGAATCCTCACACTCCCACTGATATAATTGGTGATGTTGAAAGTGGAGTGAGAACGAGGAAACAAATTGAAAATGAAGTTAGTTACATTTGCTATACTTCATCTTTTGAACCCAAGAATGTAGCTGAAGCTCTTGCAGATGATAATTGGATAAATGCAATGCAAGAAGAGTTACTTCAGTTTACTAGGAATGATGTTTGGTATTTAGTACCTAGGCCTAACAATACAAATGTGATAGGTACCGAATGGATTTTCAAGAACAAATCTGATGAAAAAGGTACTATCATAAGAAATAAGGCTAGGTTAGTTGCACAAGGATACACCCAAATTGAAGGTATTGACTTCGATGAAACGTTTGCTCCTGTAGCTAGGCTAGAATCAATAAGAATTCTTCTAGCTGTGGCTTGCCATATGAAATTCAAACTTTTTCAAATGGATGTTAAGAGTGCCTTTCTGAATGACATTCTACATGAAGAAGTCTATGTGGAACAACCAAAAGGGTTTGAAGATCCACATCACCTTGATCAAGTCTATCGGCTAAAAAGGGCCCTCTATGGTTTAAAGCAAGCTCCAAGAGCTTGGTATGAGAGGCTGACTACTTATCTCTTAGAAAACGGATTTTCGAGAGGGGGAGTAGACAGAACCCTTTTCATAAAGAATGTGAAAGGTGATATTGTCATCGCCCAGATATATGTTGATGACATTGTGTTTGGTTCCACATTAGACTTACATGCTCGTTCATTTGCTGAACAAATGAAAAATGAATTTGAAATGAGCATGGTTGGTGAGCTAAGTTTCTTCCTTGGTCTTCAGATCAAGCAATTGGATTCTGGGATCTCAGTATCTCAAATCAAATATGCTAAACATCTAGTGAAGAAATTTGGCATGAGCTCTGCTAAGCATGTAAGAACTCCTATGAGTTCTACTACAAAACTTAGTAAAGATGCTACAGGCAAAGATGTTGATCAAACTTCTTATAGAAGCATGATTGGTAGTTTACTCTACCTAACTGCTACTAGACCTAACATAGCCTTTAGTGTTGGTGCATGTGCCCGCTATCAAGCGAGCCCAAAAGAGTCTCACTTGCTTGCAGTTAAGCGTATCATTCGATATGTGAGTGGAACTCAATCATTTGGCCTCTTGTATTCTTTTGATACAAATGCCACGATAGTTGGATATTCCAATGCCGATTGGGCCGGAAATGCTGATGATAGGAAAAGCACCTCAGGAGGATGTTTCTATATTGGAAATTGCTTAGTTGCTTGGCTTAGCAAAAAGCAGAATTCAATTTCATTGTCCACTGCAGAAGCTGAGTACATAGCAGCTGGCAGTTGTTGCACTCAACTTCTGTGGATGAAACAGATGTTGAATGATTACGGGATTGAATAGAGCACTATGACTGTGTATTGTGATAATTCTAGTGCTATCAATATTTCCAAAAATCCCGTTCAACATTCTCGCACAAAACACATAGACATAAGACATCACTTCATCCGTGATCTTGTTGAGCAAAAGATTGTGTCTATAGAGTATGTCCAAACAGAGAATCAATTTGCGGACATTCTAACAAAACCCTTAGATTCCCTTAGGTTTGAACTCCTTAGGAAATCCATAGGTTTGTGCGGAGTTGAGTAAAGATGTACTTGTTTCATAGCTTATGTGTTCTTCATGTTCTATTTATGTCATAGAGCTATTTTTTTTTGTTATTTTCTTTAAGTAATAAAAATCCAAAAACATTCAAAAATTGAAAAATATTGCAAAAAAAAAAAATAATGTGTTTGTATGACCTTATTTGTCCTATCATTTTGCTTAATGTTATTTCCTTGAAATCATATTTGAACATATAATCCAAGGATAAATATTTCATAGGATTGAGTAATATAGGATAGTTCAATTGTTGGTTCGATCTTGTGATTGAATTTGGTCATACTAACAAATCTCAGTTAGAGTTGAGTAAACAAAGATGTTATCTAATGCACATGCACTCTGACTGATTCTTTAGATGGTATTAGTTCCTAATTAAAGGTTCTGATATTATACCATATGGTTCACTAGATTAATCAAATCTAGTATAACCAATGTCATAAAAAATTCCATAAGGTGAGCCCCCTAATTATAAAAATTATTGACATGGAGAGGACTACCTGTGAGTTTGTGTGATAGCTACTAGTGAATGCAAACAGTGAGTAATGGCTACCTAGACAAACAGTAGGTATCTATATGGATTGCTAGTGTGAAAGCCCCCACTGTCATTAGAAAGAGCTACCTTCTCACTTGAGTGAAAGTCACCAATGTGCTAAAAACTATATATGTGTACTCCAAAAAAGAATTTTCACAATGAGTACAATTTGACTGAAAAAGAAATGAAATAAATCTGTTAGTCAAATTTTGGGTAAGAATTGCTCATCATATAAATATGGATGTTTATTGGTTTTAAAATTAGTTTTTGAAAATTTTAGAGATTCATTTGAGCCATAATGTCAAAATCTAGATTAAGGAAGGAAACCAATTCAAAGAGTCAAGTAATGAATTTTGATTTCACACTCACATTACTTCTAATTGTTTCTTGACTCTGATTGTGAATTTGATGCAAATACCATATTTAATCACCGGTGAAAATCAATTAATGTTTACATAATCCTTGTTTATGACTATACTTGATATATCAATTCTTGGGTGATTATTATTTATGATTTTAATGAAATCAATTGTTGCATATTTTTTGGTCAATTGGTCATTTTGAGGTAAACAATGAGTTTAAACCAAACCATAGGTTAAGGGGGAGAAATGGTTAAAATTGTAAAATTTTTGAAAATTTTCAGACCACCGATCGCTCGGTGCTAAAGACCGATCGATCGGTCTTTCGTGAACAGAGTTATAAAACCCTCCTTTCTATTTTTTTTTGTTCACTTGTTCTCCGATCTCCAGAGCGATCTCTCGGTTACCTCTCCTCCAAATCTTTCCTACGGTCATTCCATTCTATTCTAAAGATTTCCCAAGCATCTAAAAGGTAAGATTTGTGCATTTTCTTGGATTTAGATTGATTTTCTCATCTAGGGCATCGTTTTCTTGCATTTTCTTCCATGGCTTTCGTTTTGTCGTTAATCCTTCTTGCCTATCTCATGTCTGGCGTTCCCAAACGTCGGAGGTTGGTTCTCAACAACCAAGAGGATCCTCCTCTTGATGAGGAAAACCTAGAGCCCTTTACTTTCACTCCAATAGGGCATGGTATTTCAATTGGGGACAGGCCAATTCGTAGAATGATAGATTCTACAATTGAGAATCGTCAAAAATCTTTGGCTGATAAAACTCGGAAAAATAAATGTAAAGCTTCATCTTCCCAGTCCAGTAAGTTATCCCAGTTTATAAGTCCTACTGCTGCTCAACTCTATAGTGAGTATTTTAGCAAGAAAGGTGTTATGGTTGAAAGGGACATACATATTTCTGATTTTGGTGATTATTATCTTCCTACACTCATTCAGATCGTCAATGGGAAGGTATACTTACCTTATCCGGTCCTGCTTCTGTCCAGTTAGTTAGAGAATTTTACTCTAATTTTTCTGAAATCAACCAGAAAAAATGGTCATTCAAATCTCGAGCATTAGAACAATCTGTTGTCATAAATGCTGATTTGGATTCTAAATTCCTTGGCTGTCCTCGAGTTCCAAATGCATATTATCCTTATATTTATAAGACTGATGAGGATAAAGACTCCTTGGAACATGTTGTTACCTTTCTTAGTGGTACTCCTACGTTTTGGGTTGGGTCTCTTATTGAAGTGGCGAAACTCACTAAGGATGCTAGACTAGTAAACCTAGTTATGAGTGCAAATATCCATCCAAAGGTTCATACTGCGGACCTTAGGGAAGATAGAGCTAGATTTCTGTTTAGTCTTCTACGTGGGCGTGATATTGATCTTGCCGCTCACATCATTGACTTGATGATCCAAGCCCATCAAACTAGTACAGCAGTTGGAGCCCTACCATTTGGTTCACTCATCACTAAACTTCTTGGTTCTCAAGGAGTTATCGCTCCTCCTGGTGTTCCTACTCGAGTTCCTAAGGGTCCAATCAACAAAAAGACCCTAGCTCAGAGTTTTTCACATGCCTCAGTTCGAGATACAGAGGAGGGAGCAGAAGTTGGTGCTGGGTCATCTCGTCCTCCTCCGACCACTATGGATGATCTTGGGAGGATGATGCGAGAGATGTAGATGGATCTCCGGACTCATGTTTCATCATACAAGGAGTTTACTACAAAGGTTCGTGGTAGACTTGGATCTCTCAATGCAGCCGTGCTAGGAGTACAGAGAGATGTTCGTGATTTTCGAACTTACTATGAGTCCCAGCTCACTTCTGATGATGAACAGGAGGGATAGTTCGTGATTGGAGTTTATCTTAGTCGAGTGATAGTTTTTATTTGACATTTTGATGTATTTTGTCTTGGTTGTACTTAGTACAAACCTACTTGGATATTATTGACTTGTTATGGATGTATACATTTGAATGGTTTATGCTCATTATCTTTTATCTCATCTCATTTGGTTGATTATGCATTACTTTTCAAGTCCACCTTTGGCATTTCGAGCCAAAAAGGGGGAGAGTTATGATTAATGAATGTGTTAATGTGTTGGATGAGGTTATAAATGAGTGTATAAATGTTTTGGATGATGTTATGGAATGCTTAACCTGTTATGGATATAGTATTGTGGAATTGTGGATGTTATGTTCATATTTTCATTCTTCCAATATTTTATCCCATATTTTATTTCCCATGCTTCACAGGTTTTTGATTTAGCATGTGCAGGCAAACAGGTTCTAAGTTTGGTGAATCATGACAAGCTAACATGTCAAAAGTCTTGTAATTATAGTTTTGAGTCATGTAAAGGTCAATTTTCCATTTTTGAATCAATTGGGAAAATTTGAACCTAGTATATGAATTAGTCTTGTTTTGTCCCGGAATTGCCAAAGGGGGAGATTGTAAATCCCTAAATAGGTGTTGGCAAATTCCGTTATCATTAGATAGGTCATGTGAGTCGAGTCGTCGAGTCATGTTCAACTTGTCAGAAGAGAAGAGCTAAAGCTTAAAGAAGATTGAAGAAAGAGAAGAAAAAGCTTCTACTCTGGATCTAGACAAGTAATGGACTTAGAGACCCCTACCTAGGTTGGTTTTGGCTTAGATAACTCTAAACATACCTAGGAGGATAGTTTTAAACCTAACAAAGTTGTTTGATCTTAGTTGAATCAAATAAACATGAAAAGACATATGGTTTGAACAAAATTCTGTCTCAACCGATCACTCGGTATTGGGACCGATCGATCGGTGGCCTACCGAGCGATCGGTGGCTATCGACTGGACAAAAAGTTTGTATGGGGTATTTTTCCAGAGAGATGATTTATAACCGAGCGATCGGTCATTTGGACCGAGCGATCCGTTTTGGACCGAGCGATCGGTAGTGAGCACCGATCGATCGGTCCCCGTAAAAAGAATTTTTCTTTTTCTGGATTCTTTTTTTAAACCCTATATAAACAATTTTTTGGAGACCTAATTCGTGTCTTTGATATTTTTGAAAGAGTAGAGGTCTGAGAAACTCTTCTAGGGTTTTTCTTATTGCTTTTATTAGATCTTTGTTGATCCCTCCTCTTTCTTTGATCCTAGAGAATGCAAGTATAGATCTAAACCTTTGATCTTGCATTGTGTGATCTCAAATCTGTATGAGATCCATCTAGGGTTTGAAGTTTCCTAAATTGATTCACAACCCTACACCTTGTGTGTGTGTCCGATGTTTGATCCGGAGCCTTCGTGGAAGGAGATCGATCGTGTGTGATCGTGGTTTTGAAGTAGCTTGAGAAGATTTGGTCGGTGTGGAACCGAAGCTGCTACGGCGGAGATTGAACCTGCTGGTTCGTGGAAATCAAGAGTAAGAGTCTATACCTAGGAACGTTATTTCTGTTTTGGTAAGGTCTTGTCTTGTACTTGATATCTTTTCATAGTGAAGTTTATTGCTGGACAAGGTCCCGTGGTTTTTTCCCGTTAGGGTTTTCCACGTAAAAATCTTCTGTGTTTGATTTGTTTGGATTGTCTGATTGACTTGTTCATTGATTTCTAAACATATTAATTGAAAAATTAAAATTGGTTAGAAATTATTAGATAGACCTATTCACCCCCCCTCTAGGTCTTAGAGATCATTGATCTGGATAAATTTCAAATTGTTAGTGGTTCTTGACCCTTCTAAAACACACACACCTTTGTCCTCCACAACAGAGCACTTGTTGTTGGTAAAGTGAATAGCATGGTGATCATCGCACAATTGACTTATGCTAATTAGATTACCTTTCAGTCATTCTACAAACAAGACATCCTTTAGTCTAGGAATGCCTGATGCTTGGATGACACATTTTCCTTTCACAAAGGATTTGCTTCAATCACCAAAAGTAACAGGGACTTGTTACCTGTCATGGGTCTGGAGCATCCACTATCGAAATACCACATGTCAAAATTTTGGGCTTTCAAAGTGGTGTGGATGACAAGGCATTTTAGATCATCATTTCTCACATAAAGGAACTTAGACTTTTGGGAAATCCTATTGTCTTTGTTCACTTCATTTGTAGGCATGACCTTCTTTTTGTTAGATCTCCTGTTCTTCCTTTTTTTCTGGGTGAACCTTGCATTTTGGTCCATCCTGTTACCTTCTTCATGATGAGCATAAGAAGTGTCACAACCATATTGTGTACTAGAGAGTTGAGCAATTTTCATCACTTCTTCACTCAAACTCCTAGACTCCTAGACTTCCAAGAACCATTTCGGGGATTTCTCCTAAAGGCATTGCAGTTAGGTCGGATGTGACCCTTCACTCCACAATGGTGACAAGTGGGAATGAACCTGGAAGAAGGAGATCTGATAGCCTGGGACTGAACTTTTGTTCTCTCAGCTTCAGTTGAATTTTTACCTTGTCCAGAAGTGACAAAAGTTTGGTATAACTGAGAGTTTGGCATCTTGGATGTTGATCCTGAGGAGTTAGAACTCACAAATCTTGGATTTTCATGTATTGGCTCAAATGTTACAGTAAACATTGTTCCAACATTCAAAGGACCGGATGGTCTGTCTGGATGTCCTATGCCGGACATGTTTACTGTTGAGTGCTGCATGCTAGCCAGTTTATCCAAGATTTGAGTGTTGCTAAGGAGTCTAGCTTCCTTTTCGAGTTCAGTTACTTTCTTAGCTAGCCCATCCTTAACTTTCAGAATATCAAGAAATTCCTTTTCTAGAAATCTAACTTTTTCAATAAGGTTATTTCTTTTAGATTTCAATTCTGAAATTCGAGTCTTTGAGTCTTCAGATACACTCATGTAGTTATCTTCCTCAGTTTCTAGAACCTTGATTCATTTGGATAAAGAGGCATTTTCTTCCTCAAGGTATTCTAGTTTGGACACCAATTCAGCCTTTTCACTTTCAAGCTGAGATACTAGAGCATTCTTCCCTTCTGCTTCTAGTTTGCAAGAGTCTCTTTCTTGTTGGGTAAATTTTAGTTGTTTGTTCAAAGAGATCTTAGCTTTCTTCAGCTTAAGGCTTTCAGAAAACAACCTTTCATAGGCTTTATCCATATCTTCATCAGACTCAGAGACAGTGTGACTCTGATCATGATCTTCACTGGACTCACTCACTTGATCTTCATCTCTTTGCTCTTCATGAGTAGTGGGAGGATGGTCTATCTCTGATAGGGTGACAGTGAAAGCCATGTGATTTTCAGATTCCTCACTTGAGGTCGAGCTTTCAGATTATTCTTCATCAGAATCATTGTCAACCAATGTGGCATTCGTCACCTTTCCCTTAGTCTTCTTCTTGTTAGGGCAATCAGGTTAAATGTGGCCGTAGCCTTTGCATTCATAGCATTAAATGCCACGAGATTTCTTGTCAGTTCCTTTGGGGACTTTCTTGTTATCTCAAGGTTTTGACTTTGGATTTTCAAGAGGTTTTCCTCTTGGTTTAGGCTTGAACCTTCTATTTGTTTTCAGATATTTTTGAAAATTTTTAACAAATAGAGCCAATTCCTTCTCTCCTAACTCAGCATCACTGTCATCCTCATCCAAGGTCTCCTTGATAGTTTTCAAGGCTACAGATTTGTTTTTCTTGGATGGTCGAAGATTGAGTTCGTAGGTTTGGAGTGATCTGACCAATTCCTCAATCTTGAGAGCATCAACATTCTTGCTCTCCTCGATGGCAATGACCTTAGATTGAAACCTTTTCGGTAGAGATCTAAGGATTTTTCTGACAATTTTGGACTCACTGATTTTCTCACCCAGGTTGAAACTGGAGTTGACAATGTCACTTAGTTTAGCATAGAATTCATCAAATGTGTCATTGTCCTCCATTTTCAAATTTTCAAATTTTGTAGTGAGAATTTGAAGCTTAGAGATCTTGACAGTGGTTGTACCTTCATGAGTTATTTCCAGAATATCCCATACTTCCTTTACTATTTAACATGAAGAGATTCGTCTGAATTCTTCAATAGTGACTGCAGTAAAGATTGCATTGAGACCTTTCGTGTTCCAACCACTTGTCACGAGCTCTTCTTTACTCCAATCCTTGCTGCTTTTAGTGAGAATTACATCACCTAGAATATTGACCGGTGGAGTCCATCCATCCTGAATGGACATCCAGATTCTCTCGTCTATGGATTTGAGAAATGCTCTCATTCAAGCTTTCCAATACGCATAATTGTTCCCATCAAATAATGGGGGACGAGAAATGGATCCACCCTCTCTTAAAGTAGTCATTGACTTAAGGATAGACACAAGATCACACTTAAGAGATTTAACCTTATGAGTGAACCTGCTTTGATACCAATTGAAATTCTTTATTTCAATGCACTCTTAGACCTAGAGGGGGGGGGGGTGAATAGGTCTACTTCAATTTTCTGTTCCAATTTTAATTTTAGACAATCACACACAAACAATCTCACTTGAACACAGAATTCACTATGAGAAGAATTAAACAATACAAGACTCGAATCTTATCCAATCGGATATGACACAACGTTCCTCGGTATTGATTCCTCAGTTGCAAACCACGAACACAGCAAGTTCAATCTCCGCAACAGCAGCTTCAGTTCCTCACCGGCCAATCTTACTCAAAGTGATCAACCACGGTCTCCGAAAACCGATCTCCATCCTTGATGGCTTTAGCTCAAGCTAACCAACGGTCACAGTAGAGCATACAACGGGTTTTAGGGTTTGTGAAAGCCCTAGGGTGATCTCTTAATGATTAAGGATCATCTAATGCAAGTTTGAGAAAATATGCATGAAAACTTTGCACAACCTAGATGCTAACTAATGGAGATGAAGATAAATGAATCCAAGAGTTTTCATTAACTCAAAATAAGCACTAAGTGCTTTAAAAAGTCTCCAATCAATATCCCTCACGGATTGGGAGAGGTCCCCCATATATAGGAAAAGTTCAAAGGATTAGAAGTTGCTAAAAAATAGATTTAGAAAGTTTTCTCATATCAGGGTCGACCCTGGAGGATCCCTGGGTCGACCCATTGTAGCAACCAATAGTAACAGCCGAAGTCCCATATCAGGGTCGATCCTGAGGGATGGTTCGGTCGACCAAAGTGTACACTTCGGTCGACCCAACCATACTTCAGGGTTGACCTCCAAAAAAAGTTACTCTTTGCCGCAATTCACCATACAAAATTGGGCAATTCAGGGTCGACCCCCAATGGTCAGGGTCGAACCTGGGCTGCAGTTTTTCATATTTTTTATTTCTTTGGCCTTAGATGCAATCCCCTATACCCTTATTTCTTTTGGACTTATTTTTCATGATGAATGGGTCATTTCCATGAGGTAACCTAAGGTCATCTAGGTCTCTCTTTCAATCTTTACTTTTTGAGCCAATGTGAGTGATGTAGCTTTGAGATTCTTCACAGCTTCTTCTTCACTTTGTCTTCAAACCGGATGAGACCTACTATGACCTATATATAACATTTTGGGCTCGGAATTTTGCCAACAAGACTTTGACTTTATAAGATGAGATCTGTGAAAATGGAGAAGATAGATTCTGTCTGCCTATTCAAGGCGATGTGATATTGTGTCCAAAGGCAGGATTACATTAAACTAGTGTCTAGGTATTCGATGCTAATTGAAACTTCCTAAATTGCCAATACTATTAGAAATAGACCCATAATCTAATAGTAATTAATGAATTCAATAGTCCCTAATACTATCTTTATTTGTCATTTGATTAGATCATGACAGGCCTTCACCCACTAACTGAAATTCGTTGTGATGAAAATTTAGTTAGAACTAACTATGTTGACTGGAAAAGAAAGATTAGAATAGTATTTGCCGCAGATAACCTTGAACTGTGTCTTAAGACACCTAAACCCGAAATTCTTAACGATGCTTCACTGGCCCAAAAGACTGAGTTGGAACAATGAGAGTGGTCCAATCAGATAACCATGTGTTACATACTGGGTTCGATTTCTAACATTTTGCAAAGCCAGCATGAACACATGGATAAATCGTCTGACATTTTACAAAACCTGCAGGAGATGTTTGGTGAGCAAAATAGGTCAGCTCGAGAAGTAAAGTTAAAAACCCTTGTTAATACCAAGATGCCTAAGGAAACTCCAGTCAGAGTGCACATCATAAAGTTGATGGGTTTATTAAATGAGCTAGAAATTCTTGGTGGAGAGATGGATGCCATCACTCAGGTTGACACTATTCTACAGTCACTCCTTTCATCCTTTAATGCATTCATGTTTAATTATAACATGAACAAGAGTGAAATGTCACTAAGTGAACTTATGAATTCACTTGTGGCTGCAGAAGATTTGATCAAAAAGTTCACAAAGGGTGAATCTTTGACTGTAGACAAACCTGATACCTCTAATCGATCTATAAAGTATAGAAAGAAGAAAAAGGATAAAGGTAGGTTTAACGACAACAGGGGTAAGGTAAAAGTTACCAAAGGTTCTTCAGGAGATGCTGGCAAGGAAAACAAAGGCAAGGGAAAGTATTTCCACTGTGGTAAAATTAGCCACTGGAAGAGGAACTCTAGGACTTACCTTGCAACTTTTAAGAAGGGTGGTGCAAATACTCAAGGTATGAGATGCTTTGTGTTAGCATAATAAAGGAATGAATATTGTGTTACTAATGTCTCTCTTGAGTTTCTATGAAAATCATATTAAGAAGAGCATTAGAGTGTCATTCATCCAAAAAGTATGAGCTAGACCTGGTTAAAGCCTATATATAAGATCAAATCCAAGTCCAAGTCAAAGTCATTCAAGCTTACATTATCAAGTTGACATAAGCTCAAGCATCAAGATAAAGATGAAGATGAAGGAGATTGATCAACACAAAGCTAAATCAGATCTAGTAATGAAGTGAAGACTCTCAAGGTTTTTATTGTCTTAGTTTAAGTTGAGAGTGTTTAGGACTTTTGTAAAAGTCCTCATTAAATGATTTGGATGAAAAGCTCAAAGACCTTAGATTGACCATAGGTCCCTTTAACAAATATTAAAATATGATTAAGGACCTTAAAACATGATCATCTTACTCATAATGCCTAAGTACAAAACCTTGGAATCAAATCTCATCTTATAGGTTTTGAAAAATGGATTATGCAAATAAAAATAGCCTATCCAGTCGATCAAGAAGGCCATTCAGCCGATTAGGCAGACCATCCAGTCGATCAGGCAAGCCCTGTGATTGACTGGATAGAACAAAATTTTGAAAAATTTCTCTGCATGTTCTGTTAGTGTTGGAAACCTCTTTGAATCCATGTTAGATCATTCTAATGATCTGTATAAGTTATTAATCATATTTATCTATCAATCTAAAGGACTTTGGAACACTTAAAAAGCAAGCCAAGTGGCCTAGGACATCATTCCAACCTTTAAAATCAAGAAAATGAGATTTTAATATTTTTTGGACAAAAAATACACTATCCAGTTGATCACACAAGCCTTGTGATCAACTAGATAGAACAAATTATGTTTTGGCCGTTTTTCTCAAACCCAGAAATTTTCGGGACCCTTTTTGACCATGATAGAAGCAGAATTAGGATTTGCCTATTAGAGACAAAATTGTTCCTCTTTCAATTTTGAGTGCACTTTTGAATCACCTAATTTCATTGAGCTAATCATAAGTTATGATCAAAATACAGAAGGTGACAAAAACTTTGAACTACCTATGAGCGCCTGAATTTTACCCTCCATTCCCGATCAGGATAGATCCCGATAAGGAATCACGATAAATTGCAATTGAGTTGAGAGTCGCCACCTATCTAATTCTGAGGGAAATAGGTCCCTGAAATTGTTGGATAAGGCATGGTCTGGAAATCAGAGGTCAGGGTAAGGGATTCAGTTGAGTTAGGGGAAGGTGTTAGGCACCCCTAAACTCCCATCCGTAGATGGTTACTTACTACCTAAGTCTGAATTAAATAAAGGAAACCATAAAGAAGTTTACAATTCGATCTATATGCTGAGCAATATAATATTAAATGAAATAAATGAATTGAGATAGACAAGATAGAAACAGAATATGGATTCTATCCTAGGGGAGCTGAACCCGATCAGGGTTGCCTACATATCCACCGTTAGTGGAATCTAGCCATACGTAGTTCTGGAATGATTGATGGTTTGAGTTGATTTAATTGGACTGGGTTATGGACGATTGAAAGCTTTGAGGGTTTTTGCTCCTATTTGAGGAGCGAGGTGGCCTTTTAAGCTCGTGCTGAGGAGCAAAAGGTTGGAGGATTTGATTGTTGGACATATATGCCCTCGAAAGCCAAAAAGAGACTTTTCTATGTTGATTAGACAAACATCATATTCACACAACCAACTATAAAGGGTATTTATATTAATTACTGTCTCATATGATGATGACATAAAGTTCCATAGGTAACATTGTAGGAAAATCATGCAAAGGTTGCGAGGAGATATGATTTTCCGGTTCCTTGTAAACCTAATATTGTTCGAAGCCTTTAGAGTACTGGTTGGGCGCCGTACTTCATCATGGCTTACACATGTGTAGTTCTATGAGATAGTGTGATGAATCTCATTCACAGAGAGTGGTGACTCTTGACTAACATGTGAGTATATGTAACAAGTACATAATACTGAACGGGGTCACTAGTGGATACCCTATGGAATACACTGTTAGATTGTATTAGGGTTATACATTTGACAAATTTTCCTTAGACCTGAGAGGTTAACATCTTCTTAGACATTTGTCTATATGGCTTTGATGTACCAATCGGCAATGTCCAATACACAAGACTAACTCCGGGTACGTTGGGTCATGTACACTATGTTTGGAGAAGTGTGTAAACACTCAATAAGGAATCCACAACTCCTTAATTGGAGATAATGATATCAAGGTGATACTTGTTGAACTGAACTGTTAAATCCAGTACTGGTGCTTTTCAGTAAAATGGTCTTTATCGAAGTTGATATTTTCAATATGGAAATGTATATATAAATATATATATGTCAGTTCTTTTCTAATGTTTCTTCACAAGTGTTTTGGAGGTTCAGTTCATTGAAAAATTAATCATGAGAAAGGGTTCTATTCATAAGCTAGGGACTAAGACAGTGGAATTGTTCCAATCCCGGAAGCTTACAAGTGATATCGGAATGTGGAAGGATTTATTTGTAAATATATTGTGAGATGGTACTTATAAGCAATTCTATAATTTTTGGAGGTTAATCACATTGTGTTAATGGACATTAATTGTGATTGGTGGAAGTCTAGGGATATAGATAAAATTCTATAATCCTAATGGAGTATAGGAAAGGTATTTCCTAGTAACAATGCTTCAACCAAAAAGGTGAAGACTTGGTCCCACAACCGGAAATAGGAGATCCCTTTAGATTCCACACACAAGGACCTTCTTAAAGTATTTAATTTAATTATTAATTAAATTAATTAATTTCTCTAAGTAATCACTATATGGTATAGTGAAGCTCTAAAAGGTG
This sequence comes from Tetracentron sinense, assembly GCA_015143295.1. Classification (NCBI taxonomy): domain Eukaryota; kingdom Viridiplantae; phylum Streptophyta; class Magnoliopsida; order Trochodendrales; family Trochodendraceae; genus Tetracentron; species Tetracentron sinense. The sequence continues at coordinate 18,378,465 of CM026554.1, forward strand.
GAATCACATTAGATGTGAAAAACCAAATGGGTAGGACCCATTGGGAATTATTATAAAAGAATAATTCAAGTGACCAAGAGGGTTTTGGAAACCCTTTGGGCGTGTGGAGTAGGACCCACCTAGGGTGGGACGCCCACTTCAAGGAGGAATAATAATTGTTATTATTTTAATTAGTTTCTAATAACTAATATCCTTATTAGATAAGGTTAGTTAGTAATTAAAGATTCCCTAATTGTTAGGGATTCCATTAGTTAGTTGCTAATTCAAGATTCCTTATTGGATAAGGATAAGATTAGTTACTAATGGATAAGGTTGGTTTCTTTTAAGATTAATCCTAATTGGATTAGGAGAATAATCAATAAAGGAAACTATTGAGGAATCCTAATTGGATTAGGATAAGGTTAATGAATTATAATTGGATTACAATTCAAGCAACCAAGAGGGAACTTATATAAAGGATTGGATGCCCAACCCTTTATGATATATAATTCTCTAGAATTTTTTCTTCTCTCCCTCTCCTCAAGTTCACGCCCAGCCCTCTCCCCCTTTGAGGGTGCACGGTCACCCTTCCCCTTCTTCCTTTTTGTTTGGTTTTTGATCTTGATGATCAAGAACAAGTTCTTTGAAGATCAAGATTGGATCTTGTTTGATCAAGAAGGGTTCTTGGATCAAAGAAAAGAAGAAAAGATAAAAGAGCATGAAATTTGGAAGGGCCATTAGCTTCCATTAGAGAAAGCTTTAAAGGAAAAAGAAGGTTCGTGTGAATCGATAGGAGACTTGACACTTGTGAAGTTTTGCGAGTACTATTCTAACGTGGATTTGACTTAACAATTTCAAAGTCGCAAAGGTGAATGTTATTCCAACCTTCATTGAATAAAATCAATTAGAATGTTAGTCAGATCTTGGGATTCGATGTATGCCCCCTAAGATTTGTTTTTCTAAAATTAAAAAGAGGCATACTTTCATTGGTATCAGAGCCAGGGCTATGCTTCTCTTTGATTTTTGAGTTTAATCAAGATTTATATCAAGATTGTCTCCCCTATGAATTTTGGTAGCCCTAATGAATCAATCTTCTAGATTCTTGATTCTTGATTATTGGATAATCATTATTAGGCTTAAGGGATCCCCCTCTAGTTATTGAGGGAGTAATCAAGCCCTTAGAAATTAGTGTGATACTAATTTCAGTTTTGGATGATTTCAAAACCTCTCTTAATTTTATTAGGGATAGGTATATAGAGATATAAATTTGGTTAAAGCCCTTAAAGGATTCAGAGATCCTTTTTATATTAAATTAAATTGTTTAATTTATTCTTGTGAGCCCCGGGCAAGTTTTCCCTTTGATATATACCACTTAGATACCCATTGATATTTTGGCTAGTACATATAGATAAGATTTTATTTATTAAATGTTAATTAATAAATCTCATGGTGTTAGACACCCTTGCTTAAGTGTTCTTGGAGATTAAAGCTTATTTCGATTAAAATTGATTCATGGATTTTCGGATTTGTATTTGATTAAAAGAATCGATATAGTTTCGGTATTTCAGCCATAACTTTGTGACCGTAAGTCCGATTTAGGTCTGTCAGTACATCGTTTCGAAGCCGTCGAAAAGATCTACAACTTTTGTGAAGAAATTTTTTCCAGAATCAATCGTTTTGAGGGACAAAACTTGAGTCAAAAATCTAAATCGGGAAAATGAGTTTTCTAAATTAATTTTCCAAGAGGCTTTCAAATTTTTCCTAAATTCCATTATTTGATTTGAGAGCATGGAATGCTATTAAATCGTTTAATGGGCTATCAATTAATTAAATAGTTTAATTATTTGATTCGAGAGCACGGGCTGAGATTTAATTAAATTGTTTAGTTATTTGCTTCGAGTCCACGGGCTATCATTTAATTAAATGTTAATTATGATATCTTTTATGGTTCCCTAAAAAGTTTATGGGAATAATACCATAATTATTGTAGTTGATTTGGATCAATTACATGTGCTCAAAATTTTTGGCTACATAGTATTTATAAATTTTTATTTGATTAATAGTTAATCAGGTAATTACATAAATGCCATTGGTTGAGATACAGGGTTTTATCTCAAGTGAATTTTAATTGATAGAGATCAATTATTTTATGGACATTTAATACTAGTGTTTAGGGTATTATTTTATTTAATTGTTAAATCAAATAATCCCTAAAGCAGTTGGCCATTATGGAAAATTTTGAATTCACCTATTATTGATTTTGAATTTATTTTTGGAATCAATGTAAAGTGATATCAAAAATTAGCAATTTGCTAATTTTTATTTTGGTCTTTTAATAGTTATTAGATCAAAATAATATGGAAGAGATTAGATCCCTAGCCTAGCCGAATTTAATATGGTGTTTTCTATTTGTTTATCAATTGAGGAATGTGAGGATGAATTTTAGGGTTAGATTAAATTTTAGAGAAATTGTTTCTCTAAATGATTTTCTAAGCATTAAAGGAAAATTGTGTTCTTTTAATGATGATCTAAAAGCTCTAAGAATTCATTCTTGTCATGCTTGTTTTGCTTTGCTCTAGGGTTTTTCTATTAAATGTTAATAGAGACCTTAACCATATGGGAAAGAGTTTCCCTAAGGTTAACAAAACCCTTGTTGAGGTTATGGACTTTCTAAGTAAGTTGTCATGCCATGTTATTATTCATAGTTGATGAATTGTTAATATATATTCTTGTTGAATGGTGGATGGGTTCCATGATCATGTCTTCTTCTTCTCTCTCTATTCTCTTCTCTTTCTTCTTATGAATTGTACTCCCCTTGAGCACCCTATTTTGGATGGTTTCTCAAGGTTTCTTATTTTGAATATGATGTAATCTTAGTATTAGGAGTTGTTGATTTTTCTATGGAGAAATCAAATTGAAGATCGAAGATGATGGTAATCGCATGGAGAATAAATCTTAGAAGGTGTTCTACAAGAGTAGTTGTAGGATTTCTAAGATAGCATGATCATGTTGACCCATTGTGCGGCTATATTATGTATTTCATGTGATGATTTGTTATAGCTTTTAGTTGCTTGAAAAGTTCATAACCCTTGTGATAAAGTGATTATCGTTTTTTGTGCAAATTTTTGATAATTGGATCAAACCCCACAATATGTGTCTTGTTGAAACATAAAAAGTTTGTGTTTAAATAAAACACATTATTATAGCCCTTTTGGACATGATGCATGTAGTCCATATTGAAATTTTTACGTGGAATATGTTACTTGCATGATTATGAGATAATTATGTCTTAATTGGCATAGATGTAAGCTAACAATATTCACGATTATGGGAAGTGCTTGAGTGACACTTATAGACCCTAGTAGAGGTCTTAGAGAGTTGTTTAAAGACTTCCATCATTTCTTTTAGACTTAGGGTTGTTGAACCTTAATGTACTAAAAATAATTCGTAGAGAATTAAAGGGTAATATAGTCCATTTTGACTTATGGGCTTTAGTAATGCACATGGACACTTTATAATTGTTATCTTGAACCCATGGTGCTTGGTATGACCAATGGTCCATCATATGGATGAATGAACCATCTAAAGCCCACTGATGTTAAAAATGACCTTTGTACCCTTGGATTAGATCCATTAAGATTTCTGGGGCTAGTGGGAGTTCATTGGAATTAGTTTGATCTAATTAAAACGAAATTTGATTTATTATCATGTGATGATTTTGTATATTATTTTATACATGTGATACAATGATAAATATTGTGACTGCTTTTGATATATGCATTAGATGTATAATTTATTCATGATATTCTGTTTTCCCTCAAGAAAAATATTAAGTGAATTAAATTGGCTAATTTATCATACGGGATAATATTGCCCTATGACCTTCCATTATCAATAAGACTAGGAATTAATTAGCCTGAGTCTTGTCTTGCCAAAAGGTATTGACATAATTCAGTCTGAGTTAAACTCCTAGAGCCTTATTTCTATAGTAGATAGGTTTGTGTATGGCCTGATAGGGAGTGTTAACTAAAATGGGGGCTGTAGCACCCCGGATTTTTCTATACTTAATGAATACCGTTTTCGTAGCTACTTGGCCTTCCTCATAGTCTAATTAATAAATAAGAGAGAAATCGGAAATTCTGAAATGTAAGAAATATTCCTTTTCGAAGTACGAACCCAACGCAAGTTGAATCGTCAAAATCGGACGAACGAGTCAAAAGATATGGCCAAAACAGTCAAGACCTGCAAGCAATCGATCGCTCGGTTATACACTAAGGACGTAGCTCGGAAGGCACTAAGGACGTAGCTCTAACAACGTGCTCTGATAAGGCATAGACAACGTACTCTGATAACGTAGCTCTAGCTCTGATAACGTATACGTTGTGTATCCGTTGTGCAACAGACAACGGGTACGTCGTGCAGCAGACAACGTGTACGTTGTACAGCAAACAACGTGTACGTTGTACAGCTCACGAAGGGCACGTTGTACATAAGACAACGAGCTCAGCACTATGCACAACACAACGTGACAACGTGTTTGGCACTATTCACAGCACAACGTGTTTGGCACTATTCACAGCACAACGTGTTCGGCACTATTCATAACACAACGTGACAACGTGTTTGGCACTATTCACAGTAGAACGTGTTCGGCACTATTCACAGCACAACGTGTTTGGCACTATTCACAGCACAACGTGCTCAGCACTATGCACAACACAACGTGACAACGTGTTTGGCACTATTCACAGCACAACGTGTTCGGCACTATTCACAGCACAACGTGTTTGGCACTATTCACAGCACAACGTGTTCGGCTTCACAACACAACGTGACAACGTGTTTGGCACTATTCACAGCACAACGTGTTCGGCACTATTCACAGCACAACGTGTTTGGCACTATTCACAGCACAACGTGCTCAGCACTATGCACAACACAACATGACAACGTGTTTGGCACTATTCACAGTACAACGTGTTTGGCACTATTCACAGCACAACGTGTTCGGCACTATTCACAACACAACGTGACAACGTGTTTGGCATTATTCACAGCACAACGTGTTCGGCACTATTCACAGCACAACGTGTTTGGCACTATTCACAGCACAACGTGTTCGGCACTATTCACAACACAACGTGACAACGTGTTTGGCACTATTCACAGCACAACGTGTTCGGCACTATTCACAGCACAACGTGTTTGAGACTATTCACAGCTCAACGTGTTCGGCACTCGTGTTTTTGCAGAAATTTCAGTAAGGGCATTTTCGTCTTTTGGGTGTTAAACCCTTACCCATAAGGGTTTGCTCGACCCTTTGAGCCCTCATTCACAACCCTTAGACATTTTGAGAGCTAGAGAGTGAGAAGAAGAGGGTTTTGACCTAGGGTTTCCATTGAGGAAGAAATCAAGGGGTGGACCATCCTAGGTCGTCCTCAAACTTGGATTTGCTTCAAGTTCAAGGCTCAAGCTCGTGTGGGAGCCACTCTCCAAGCTAGGGCAGCCATCTCACGTACGTTTTGAAAGGGGTTTCTTCCCCAACTCGAGTCTTCCTCAAGCAAGGGTTGTTCCCTAACCTCTTTGGAGCTTCAATCAAGTTTCCCACCAAGGATCAAGCCTTGAGCAAGGTTAGTACACCCTACTAACTTACCCTAGCAAAAATCTAGGTTTTCTATATAAAAATGTGATTCTTTATATTATGTTTTCCTTCTAATGAAATGTGTTATCCCCCATTAAATATAAACAAGATAATGGAAAAGGTGTGGATGTGTGGATGGAATGTTGGATGTGGCGATTGGATGTCGAGATGTATGTTGTGTGATGTGTGTGATGTGTGTGATGGAAATGGTGGATGGGTATTTTACCAATAATGAACTTACCTTGATGTTTGGATGTAAAATATGCGCTAAAAAGAACAAGATGAATTATTAAGAAACATTGCCTGTGTTGTGTTTGACAAAATGCCTAAACTATGAATAAACGACTTAGATGAAGAAAATGGAAATAGGTTTTATGCATGTGTTCTTATAGACGATGAATTGATCCAATGTCATGTGAATTACTTAAGTTACCTATGCTAATATTATGAATTGAATTGTAATGCCATATCTCTTTTGTTAAGCGCATTCCCACGATTGTTATTATTGGCAGGCACATGAGCACGCATGATAGCATGAACCGAGATTTCAAGAGCATGTGAATATAATAAACAACAAGAAAATATTGCATGTCAAGGAGGTTGGTAGCCCAGGGAGAATTCGGGTACTAACCTCTGGCTCACAAGATAACCCCTAAATCACCTATTGTCAAGGAGGTTGGTAGCCCAAGGAGATTCGGATGCTAACCTCTGGCTCACAAGAAAACTAAACAAGTAATAAAAATCACCTATTGTCAAGGAGGTTGGTAGCCCAGGGACATTCGGGTACTAGCCTCTGGCTCACAAGAAAACCAAACATTGCATATCAAGGAGGTTGGTAGCCCAGGAACATTCGGGTACTAGCCTCTGGCTCACAAGTGCATTGCATATCAAGGAGGTTGGCAGCCCAGGGAGATTCGGGAGCTAGCCTCTGGCTCACAAGTTACAAGATGAAAATTTACAAGATGATGATCATGCATTCATGCATGCACGCATACATGAGTTCTACGAGGCATACCGAGACATGACGTGGGTTTTCAAGCATGGGTTTTATCGGTGTTTTGCATTCATGCACGCACTTCTAGATGATTGTATTGTACCATGCCAAACACTGTTTAGTTTGTGATACTTCTATTACTGCTTTATATGGTATTACTATTACGAGTGTTATTATTGTTATGGCTAGCTAGTAGCTTGTACTCGCTGAGTATTCCATGCTCAGCCGTACTTTCATGTCGGCAGGTGCACGAGCCCCTCTTGACATCTGTGATCAGGGCCCTTGGATAGAGGAGGACTACGGGGAGGAAGAACCGTATAAGGATCTAGTAGTCGAGCCTCAGGCGGAGGCGAGAGACTTAGACCATTGGCCCCACGGGGATGACTATTGAGCGAGATAGTGTTGGGTCTTATGTATTTTGATAGGTGGGCCTGTCCACCTTAGACTTAGACGTGTTTTGTATTTATGTTAACTTGGAATACTGCATTTTGGATCATTATAAAGAAAAAGAAAATTTGGTTTACGCTTCCGCATATACGTTAGCTTCCGCGCTCTGATTATCATTGTTAGTACTGTATTTTATCTTGTGCATTACAGGATGGTTTGTCAGGTACGTAGTGTAACACCTAAAATATCCCTAAACTCCTAGGGGGTATTTTGGGGCGTTACAGGGGCACAGCCCTACTTAATCATATGACGAACCAGAATGATGGGTTCCACTTAACCAAGGAACATGGCGGCTGAAACAGTGACAATCATGTTGTCCTTGGAGGTCGCAAAAAAATTGGGAATCGCTGATTTACATAAGGAGTTATGCATGAGATGCTCAGTGATGGATAGTTACTATCCCACCTTGTAGTGCATGTGTGGTACTATCCTAAAATGGAAGATTGCATGTGTATTATAAGGCACCCAATGCTCATCAGAAATATGAAGTAACATATTTCCTAATTTTATAGATTGAGGGGTCTATGAAATTTGACTGAATGATGAGCAATATCATCAAAGATCGAAAGCCCTGATCTAATGATATTATAATGTGTGAAATTATGATGTATGTTTTAATTGTCATGTCATTCTAGAACCACATTACCAAGACTTTAATGAGAATCTCTTGACCAATTCAAAGTGTTTGGAATGGAAAATGAATCTCAAGTTTGTGCTTATCATCTAAAGAATTGCCCAAGTTCTCACTACTAATAGTAAATGTCATTTGAGATGTTTACAGAATACAATAGGGCTGCTAGGCAGTTTACTATATAAAAGGACAAGTGGACACCAAGTTGACTAGGGAAACCCAGTCACAAAGAATATGATAGAGATCATTGGATTCATAAATCTCAATTCTTGGTGCTGAGATAAATTGAAATAAATTTATGGAATTAGAGGATATGATCCTCGACAAACTCCCGGAGTCCTTTAATATGGTTATATTGAACAAGTAGGAAATCAGATTGTCTGAAATTCCACATGTTGCATATGGCTAAGAACCTTTGAAGAGTTCAATGCTACTTGCAAAGATGTTCAAAAGAATTGGATTTTCAAAATCCCGAGCATTTATGCAAAGGAAAAAAATCCAAGATTTTCCATTGGAAAGGCATTCTAGTAGTATGGACAAAGGCTCTTCTGAGAAGAAAGGAAAGTATAAGGATTGTGCTTCATAGTGAAGCAATTGGTCATTGGATACAGGACAAACCTTTGGAAGGATTGTCCAGCTTGTATACTCATCAAGTTCAACTTAATTGTTGGAACCTCTAGCTCCTAATGCTTGGTATGATCTTACATAAGTGCAATAGTTGCATGTTTGTTAAGGAGAATGAGAAATTTAAGTAGATGAAACTTCTACTTGGGAATGGGACAAAAGTTGGATGATCGTAACCATATGAATCTTCCATTAAAAGGTAGCTAACTTTATTTCACATTCTTTGAAAAGTTCAAGGAATTCCGCATTGAAATAAAGAAACAAGTAGGTAAGTCTTCCATGATTGAGAAGAGTACCTCTTAATAGAAATTTCATATTTTACTCTCATTACATCTGTCTCAGATAATTCTCATAACAAACCATAGCATGATGGTGTTGTTAAATCGAATTATATAGGATATGATTTGATAGAAGATGAGCTTGGGATTCGTATTAGAGATACTTAATCTCTATTCCTGGATAACAAAAGATATTTGTAAACAGGAATACAAGTTTCCTAGTAGAGACACTGAATCTAGAATTGTTCTAGAAGCGGAAGCCCAATAGACCAATAACTATGAGAATTGATAGAGATCAACTCTCTACTTTCACTATACCTAAATAGTACACTAGAACCCACAGGTCCCAGAATCTGTAGATGGACTAACTTTTATTTTGATGAAGTAATCAAACTGTTTGATTTTCATCTAAGAATAAAAGTATCATTTGTGTGCAAATTAGTTAGTGGGAGCATAATTACTTTCCTGTCTCTATGCAAAGATAATATTCTTTTCATTGCGAATGAAATATGAATATTATTCTTCTCTTAGATTTGATCAAGCAATTTTACAATGAAGGACAAAAACTTTGACATCATGTTTTCTTAGTCCTAAATGGTTTAGAGACAAAAGGAAAATGATATTGTTATTCTCCCAATAACAATCATGTTTTTGTGCAAGTAAGATTCCAAGAAAAGAGTTTCTACCTTTATGGGATGGAATCTGTTTCTCTTAGATATATGATATCATGAGAAAGTATACTTGTACTAGACCGGATATTTATCACATGTTGATGTGATAAGATATCGGTCAGATTAGTCCGGATCATTGTACAATGGTAAAGCACAAGCATGTTAACTTCTGAAAATGACTGTTGGACAGTATCATTTTTGTTTAGTCTTTTAAGATTATGGTTATTGATAATAAATTTGCAAGAGTTGCAAGTGTTATTGCATCACTACAATAATTGTGGTAAAGCAGACATGACAGACCCATACATATTAAGGTATCTCTCAATTGGTGTTTGAGAAACATCACTGAGAAGATGGGTATTACATCTAATTGGCTTAGAGTACAAGTGGGAGACTATTTTAGAGTACAAGTGGGAGACTGTTGGACATATATGCCCTCGAAAGCCAATAAGAGACTATTCTATGTTGATTAGACAAACATCATATTCACACAACCAATTATAAAGGGTATTTATATTAATTACTGTCTCATATGATGATGACATAAAGTTCCATAGGTAACATTGTAGGAAAATCATGCAAAGGTTGCGAGGAGATATGATTTTCCGGTTCCTTGTAAACCTAATATAGTTCGAAGCATCTAGAGTACTGGTTGGGCGCCGTATTTCATCATGGCTTGCACATGTGTAGTTCTATGAGATATTGTGATGAATCTCATTCACAGAGAGTGGTGACTCTTGACTAACATGTGAGTATATGTAGCAAGTACATAATACTGAACGGGGTCACTAGTGGATGCTCTATGGAATACACTGTCAGATTGTATTAGGGTTATCCATTTGACAAATTGTCCTTAGACCTGAGAGGTTAACATCTTCTCAGACATTTGTCTATATGGCTTTGAAGTGCCAATCGGCAATGTCCAATACACAGGACTAACTCCGGGTACGTTGGGTCATGTACACTATGTTTGGAGAAGTGTGTAAACACTTAATAAGGAATCTATAACTCCTTAATTGGAGATAATGATATCAAGGTGATACTTGTTGAACTGAATTGTTAAATCCAGTACTGTTGCTTTTCGGTAAAATTGTCTTTATCGAAGTTGATATTTTCAATATGGAAATGTATATATAAATATATATATGTCAGTTCTTTTCTAATGTTTCTTCAAAAGTGTTTTGGAGGTTCAGTTCATTGAAAAAGTAATCATGAGAAAGGGTTCTATTCATAAGCAAGGCACTAAGATAGTGGAATTGTTCCAATCTTACAAGTGATATCGGAATGTGGAAGGATTTATTTGTAAATATATTGTGAGATGGTACTTACAAGCAATTCTCTAATTTCTGGAGGTTAATCACATTGTGTTAATGGACATTAATTGTGATTGGTGGAAGTCCAGGGATATAGATAAAATTCTATAATCCTAATGGAGTATAGGAAAGGTATTTCCTAGTAACAATGCTTCAACCAAAAAGGTGAAGTACTTGGTCCCACAACCGGAAATAGGAGATCCCTTTAGATCCCACACACAAGGACCTTTTTAAAGTATTTAATTTAATTATTAATTAAATTAATTAATTTCTCTAAATAATCACTATATGGTATAGTGAAGCTCTAAAAGGTGGAATCACATTAGATGTGAAAAACCAAATGGGTAGGACCTATTGGGAATTATTATAAAAGAATAATTCAAGTGACCAAGAGGGTTTTGGAAATCCTTTGGGTGTGTGGAGTGGGACCCACCTAGGGTGGGACGCCCACTTCAAGGAGGAATAATAATTGTTATTATTTTAATTAGTTTCTAATAACTAATATCCTTATTCGATAAGGTTAGTTAGTTAGTTACTAATTAAAGATTCCCTAATTGTTAGGGATTCCATTAGTTAGTTACTAATTCAAGATTCCTTATTGGATAAGGATAAGATTAGTTACTAATGGATAAGGTTGGTTTCTTTTAAGATTAATCCTAATTAGATTAGGAGAATAATCAATAAAGGAAACTATTAAGGAATCCTAATTGGATTAGGATAAGGTTAATGAATTATAATTGGATTACAATTCATGCAACCAAGAGGGAACTTATATAAAGAATTGGATGCCCAGCCCTTTAAGATATATAATTCTCCAGAATTTTTTCTTCTCTCCCTCTCCTCAAGTTCACGCTCAGCCCTCTCCCCCTTTGAGGGTGTACGGTCACCCTTCCCCTTCTTCCTTTTTGTTTGGTTCTTGATCTTGATGATCAAGAACAAGTTCCTTGAAGATCAAGAATGGATCTTGTTTGATCAAGAAAGGTTCTTGGATTAAAGAAAAGAAGAAAAGATAAAAGAGCATGAAATTTGGAAGGTCCATTAGAGAAAGCTTTAAAGGAAAAGAAAGTTCGTGTGAATCGACAGGAGACTTGACACTTGTGAAGTTTTGCGAGTACTATTCTAACGTGGATTTGACTTAACAATTTCAAAGTCGCAAAGGTGAATGTTATTCTAACCTTCATTGAATAAAATCAATTAGAATCTTAGTCAGATCTTTGGATTCGATGTAGGCCCCCAAGATTTGTTTTTCTAAAATTAAAAAGAGGCATACTTTCATTGATTTGATGGATTTCACTGATTTGGGAGCGAAATGGCCTTTTAAGCTCGTGATGAGAAGCGATGAGGCAGTTAAGCTCGTGCCGGGGAGCCTGGAAGTGGGTATTTGAACAGGGCTTGAATCGAGGTAGATAGGGGTTAACTAGAGTTTAACTAGGGTTTCGCTGGGGTCTACCTAGGGTTTAACTAGAGTTAAGTTGGGGTTTAATTAGGGTTTAACTAGGGTTAAGCTGGGGTTTAATGAGGGTTAAGCTGTGGTTTACCTAGGGTTTAACTAGGGTTAAGCTGGGATTTACCTAGGGTTTAAATAGGATTTAACTAGGGTTTAACTAGGATTACCTAGGGTTTTTGGGCAGAGGTTCGACTAGACAAGGCTAGTTTTGAACAGGGATTTGGGTAGAGATTTGATTGACATGGTTAGTTTTAAACAGGGATTTGGGTAAAGGTTTGACTAGGCAGGGCTAGTCTTGAACTGGGATTTGGGCAGAGGTTTGACTAGGCGAGGTTATATTTGAACTGGAATTTGGGCAGAGGTTCGACTAGGCGGAGTTATATTTGAACTGGGATTTGGGCAGAGGTTCGACTAGGCGGGGCTATATTTGAACTGGGATTTGGGCAGAGATTCGACTAGGCGAGGCTATATTTAAACTGAGATTTGGGTAGTGGTTCGACTAGGCGAGGCTATATTTGAACTGGGATTTGGGCAGGGGTTCGACTAGGCAAGGCTATATTTGAACTGGGATTTGGGCAGGGATTCGACTAGGCGAGGCTATATTTGAACTGGGATTTGGGTAGGGGTTCGACTAGGCGAGGCTATATTTGAACTGGAATTTGGGCAGAGGTTCGACTAGGCGGGGTTATATTTGAACTGGAATTTGGGCAGAAGTTCGACTAGGTGAGGCTTAGCAGTCTAAACTAGAAATTAAAGACAAAACTAGAAATTAAGCAATTTAATAAAACTAAAAACTTGAAAGCAAGACTAGGGATAGAGGGATTACCTGCCCGAAAGTACGGCGAACTTTCGGTCAAAGAGGGATTCTCTAAAAAACTACAAACTTAGTGTTTCGGAAATGGAACTTGAAAAACCAAGTAGAGAGAAGTGAAAATGGATGATTTTTGAAGGAAGGGAGGAGGGGTATTTATAGGGTTTCGGAATAGTGCCCGCGCCTTTTTAAAGGGCACGATTTACTATATTTCAATGAATAGTAAAGTGGTGTGAACAGTGAGTCGGCAACACGGATATTACTAAATCCGCGCCTTTTTAAAGGGCGAGATTTTAATATATTTTATTATGAACAAAAATAATAATAAAAAATGAAGTTTGTAGTGTAGGTGGGGCCCACATGGTCCCGTGCCTTTTAAAAAGGCGAGATTGCCCCTTAGGGCCTGTTTGGCCCTTCAAATAACTGATTTTTTCCGTTTTTTTGTTTATACTCCTATTTGTCGAAAAACTGTTTTTATCGTTTTAAGCACATTTTGAGCCCAAAAATAGTCAAAATTGAACTGGTAAAATCCAGAATAATTTTTTAGATAAAACATGAATTTTTCATAAATTTTTAGGGGCATTTTGGTCATTTTGCACTCTAGGGGCATTTTGGTCATTTTCTACCATTTTAAGTCCACTTTAATCCTAAAAATAGCCAAAATTCATAAAAAAATTTGTAAAATCATTTTGAACCAAATGAAAACTTTTTAGCACATTTTCAGGGGTATTTTGATCATTTTTCACCCTAGGGTTAGTTTTTGAAAATCGAAGCACCTGAAAAGAGGGTTTTAAAAGAGGGTTTTTAAAAGGGTTTTTAGAGGTGTGCAAATAGATTAAGGGGGTGCAAAATTGGGGTGTTACAGTTGCCCCTCTTTGTCGGAGGGTGCGGGCACGTGAACGACAAAGGTTATAAGACCTCAATTTTGCACGTACGAAAAACTTGTGAGTTTGAAGACAAAAGATTCAAAAAAAGAAAAAGCTAAATTATGCTTAGACTGCTTACCACAAATGGGATCCTAGAGGATAGGGTTTATGGAAAAAACCTATTTAGTTACTAGGGATGGAAAGGAGAAATGGATGGTTCAAACATCGGTGAAGTAACATCTGAAATGAGGGAAAAAGGGTGGATGACAAGCTTAGGGTCAGCCAGATTGAAAGGGTGGATGATAAGCTCGGCGATGTCAACCAGATTGGCAGGGCGGACGACAAGCTTGGCGATGTCAACCAGATTGAAATGGTGGATGACAAGCTAGGCGATGTCAACCTGATTGAAATGTGCTTTTAGTCTCTTCACAGGAGAGATTGATTTTGAAATGTTGCTTTTAGCCTCTTCACAGGAGGGATCGATTTTGAAGTGTTGCTTTTAACCTCTTCACAGGAGGGATCGATTTTGAAATGTTGCTTTTAGCCTCTTCACAGGAGGGATCGCTTTTGAAATGTTGCTTTTAGCCTCTTCATAGGAGGGATCGTTTTTGAAATATTGCTTTTAACCTCTTCATAGGAGGGATCGATTTTGAAATGTTGCTTTTAGCCTCTTCACAAGAGGGATTGCTTTTGAAATGTTGCTTTTAGCCTCTTCACAGGAGGGATCGTTTTTGAAGTGTTGCTTTTAACCTCTTCACAGGAGGGATCGATTTTGAAATGTTGCTTTTAGCCCCTTCACAGGAGGGATCGCTTTTGAAATGTTAAAGTTGAAATGATGGGTGGCAACCATTCCGATGTCAGCCAGATGGGTGGTAGGAGGGTGGATGACAACATATTACGATGTCAATCGGACTGAAAAGAGTGGATGACAAGCTCGGAGATGTCAGCCTGAATGAAAGGGTGGATGACAACTCATTACGATGTCAACCGACAGGATTGAGCGAGAAGTATATGAATTTTAGTATGCAGGTGTTATGCAATGCACAGGAATGCCAAAATGGTGTACTCGAGGTACCAGGGTGTACATATGGAATATTGGGATGCGCACGGAGCACGGGAAAATGCTTACGGAAAGCTGAGGTGTGCACGGAGCATGAGGAAATGCTTACGGAAAGTAGAGATGTGCACGGAGCGTGGGGAAATGCTTACAGAAAACCGAGATGCACACGGAGCACGGGGAATGCTTACAGAAAGCTGAGATGTGCACGGAGCGCGGGGAATGCTTACGGAAAGCCGAGATGCACACGGACCGCGAGGAAATACTTACGGAAAGCTGAGATGCGCACGAAGCACAGGAAAATGCTTACGGAAAGCTGAGATGCGCACGGAGCGCGAGAAAATACTTACAGAAAGCTGGGATGCGTACGAAGTGTGGGGAAATACTTACAGAAAGTTGAGATGCGCACGGAGCGTGAGAAAATGCTTACGAAAAGCTGAGATGCGCACGAAGTGTGGGAAAATGCTTACGGAAAGCCGAGATGCACGCGGAGCATGAGAAAATGCTTACGGAAAGCTGAGAGGTGCACAAAGTACAGGAAAATGCTTACGGAAAGCTGAGATGCGCACGGAGCGTGGGAAAATGCTTACGGAAAGCCGAGATGTGCACGGAGCGCGGGAAAATACTTACGGAAAGCTAAGGTGCGCACGGAGCGTAGGAAAATACTGACGAAAAGCTGAGATGCGCGCGAAGCACGGGAAAATGCTTACGGAAAGCTGAGATGAGCACGAAGCGTGAGAAAATGCTTACGGAAAGCTGAGATGCGCACGGAGCGCGGGAAAATACTTATGGAAAGCTGAGATGCGCACGGAGTGCGGGAAATTGCTTACGGAAAGCTGAGATGCGCACAAAGTGCAGGAAATGCTCTATGGGATGCTCAGAAACCGCTTTTGAGAATCAAGCTTCATTTATTTCACTTGGCTAGTGGACGTGTGTGTAGTTTGTTACGTGTGATATGAGTGCATAGTGCAACTACATGGATGTGTCTACATAGAGTGCAACTTATTTTGTGAGTGTATGTGGTGCAGATGTTTGTAAATAGTACAACTAACATCGTGATTATGTGTGTGGAGCGTGATTGACCACGTGGAATGTGTGTACAGAGAGCAACTAACATTGTGAATGCTGTGCGGTTAACTATGTGAATGTGTGTGCAAAGTGTTATTAACATTGTGAATGCATGTGTGCAGTGAGCGACAAATGTGTGTGTGTAGTGGAAACACGTGTGGTGGCTATACAGTATGCACCTAAGTGGAAGTAAGCATAATGCAATTAATCTATGTAGATGTATGTGCAGAGTGTGACTTACTTAATGTGCATGCCTAGTGAGCTAACATGGCGAATGTGTGTGCATAGTGTGACAAACTATGTGAAAGCATGTAGTGTAGATAACATTGTAAATATATGTGCACAATAAATGTGTCAAATAAAACATATCAATGGGTGCACCAAATGAGGTGGCTAACATAGAGCGATGCATCGGATGCGATGCAACATGAGGTGCACTGAATGAGGTGACTAACAAAGAGTGACGCATCAAACATAATGTATCTGGGGTGCACTGAATGAGGGTGGCTAACAAAAAATGACGTATCAAACATGATGTATCTGGGGTGCATCGAATGATGTGACTTACAGAGATAATGAAAAGGGGTGAGAATGTGCATGTGTTGGTGTGTGATTTGTGAAGCATGTACAATGTAGTTGACATATGCATATGCATGACATGCGATGAATATGAAAAACATGACTCGCTCTATAATCCAGTCTTGCTCTTGCTTCAAGATAACTTGAGATCCTATGCTTTGCCTGCTTTAGTTGGCGAGCTGGCTATAGAGAAATTGATTTCGACCAAGTCATAAGACACATTGGACACTGATTATAGACCAAATAAAACCGTTTTGAAAACAAATGGCTTTGGAGTTTTTCAAAATAAGTGTTTTCCTTGCTCGTTGGCTTGTGAGGGGTTTGCCCTTACTGAAGATTTTAATGCTTTGCCCCCATAGGGCAGGATATAGCAACGAGCAATGTCGATCTTTTGGGCTCAGCCAAGGAAGATAGTTACTCAATTCTGACTTTATTGCATAATGAATATGGTCTTGCTTGGAGCCAAGGGCTTCGGATTGCAAATGACATTGAGTTCTTCAGACTGAGTTGCTTGTAGATATGTTGCCGGAGATCTGGGATAACCTTTGTTAGGATCCTGTTACCAGAGTTCAACTTTTCCCTTTTTTACTCTTGGAATGACTAAGTCTAGGGATCGCATAATTTTTGCGCAATGAGGCCATTCCCGATTTTCACTCATGCCTGCGAAGTTGATTTTCTTGTTCCCTTTTTTTTCCCTGATAACAACATCAGGGCTGGGCTTGTATGATTTTTGCGCCTCAGTGCCATTTCTGGTTTTCACTGGGCCTGCGATTTTCTGAGTCGAACTGTCCTCTCCTGTCATTGCTTGGTGGATTTGATACAATTGTTGGATACTTGTCTGTCAATCTGCCAGTACTCTTAATCTCTGAGGGATCTAGTAGGACTTAGGATAGGACGAAACGTAGGCTAGGGGTTCGAAATCTTGGGACACCCTTTTCGCTTTGAGCTCTCTTGAGCATTTTTGTAGAGCTTTAACCCTTTATTTTTTTTTTGAACTTCGAATTTTGCCTTTCCCTTTGGCTTTTGATTGATTTTTCTTTTTGAGACACTTTAGTTTCCTTAAGAAAGCTGATTGATTTGACTGCGCCTGTTTTTCAGGCTGCCTACGTACCTTTTTGAACATCAGGTCATGACGTAGTTCAGACATGTAAAAACTTTTGCATAGGGCGTCCCGCTATGAAGGTTTAGTAAAAGAAAGGCTATTAGGCTCGAAGGGCTAACTAGCGGTCTTCATGAATTTGATGGGTTATAAACAAGGAGGAATGGTGTGCCAAACATGGCCTTCTTTCATTTCCCAAAGTGACTAAGAGTACAGGCAGTTTCTTGACAAGATCTTGAGCATGGTGCTTTCTTTTGATCTAATCTATGAAGACAGGCTCTGGGAGGTCTTCGTCATCCATGCGGCTGAGTCGAAGAATATTCAGAGAATCTTTGACCAACTGCATGGGCCTTTAACGCTGGACATATTTTTCCCCTGGTATTGAATAAGCCGATGATTCTTGTGTAATGATGTGATCATATTCCTCTATGCTCTGACTTGTGGCCTTGGCTGATGTGGTAGCTTAATTGTCTGAGATGTACTGGAATTTGCTTTGCTTCCTCTGATTTTGTTCATACAAGTATCTATGGTTTGTTAGCTTGACCTCTCGTATTGTATAGTATTTCTTCAGTGTGTGAATGATCAAGCTTCAAATGGTGGCATTGCCCATGTCTTAGACTACAAGATGTCTATCCTGATGATGCCCTAATCTCTTAATGAATGCTCTGCTTGTATTGACGATTGGAAGCTTGAAATTGAGTAAGCAAATTGAGTGCTTCAAGAGATAATGCAAGCATACTTCAGGTAGTGTCCGTGCAGCCTCAACACTTGGCTTAGCAAGGTGGTAATCTTTGCATGCTTAGGGTCATTATTGAGCTTTCTCTTACTTGTTTGGCTCAGCGAGGTCGAAGGTCTCTTTTCGGGAGGTCCCTCTTTTATTGCTTATTGACATATGTTGCCCCTGGGTACTATGAATTTGAAGTGGATGGCTTGGTGAATGTTTGGGGAAATCCCTCATTAGACCAACAAGCTTAGTTAGCACGGGAAACTCCTTTTTTTTTTTTTGGGCTTCAGATTACTAGCTCTTTCCGAGAAGATTTAGGTCATACTCTCATGAAACTTTTTTGGCATTTTTCAAAAAGTGTTGAGTCATGCTTAAAAAAGTACCATTTTATAGAAAAGGACTATACAAGGCTTGACTAAAAAAGGGAATTTTTATAGACTTCCTTGACCACTAGGGCCAACAAAAAACAAAAAGAAATTTGAACAGACGAAGTTTGAAACATGGTCTAATCAATCTCATAGTAGCAAGCTTGCTGGTGATGCTTCAATCATCTCTTCTGTCTTGGAAGCTTAGATGGTACAGAGGCAACTCATTGGGTCGAATGGATGGACCTGTTTTGGTGAAAAGGGTACCCAATTCTAAGGATGATATCTGGTCCTATTATAATATCGCCTTGGTCAATTAAATCTTGGACTACATGCTTCAAAAGCATACATCGGTCAGTGTCATGCCCAATGGCTTGATGGAATGAACAATACTGGTCCATCCGAAAACCGGGTGAGGGACGGGTTGGTGGTGGTGTAGGATCTCAAGGCTGAACTAGTTTCTTCTGTATGAGCAAGGGTAAAAGTTGGTTAAACTTACACGGTAGTGGGATAAATTTTCTGGGTAACGTCCACACTTGTTGTGGTGTGAGAACTTGGTTTTGGTTTTGGTTGACTTGTTCGATGATCTGTGAGTGGTTTAGGTTTTGCCCCTGTACTTCTTGGAATCCATTCAGAATATAGGCAACGTCACTCAGAAGGGCTCTGAGCTCTTCCCTGCGAAAGGTTTCTATGATTCCTTCGTGATCATTTAATGCTTCCTCTCGCTCCATTTCTTCAAATGATTTCCTTTGGATCGTCTGCTCGGAAAGGATAAGAACTGAGAACATAGAGCGATTTGACGCTAGACATGAGACTCAAAAGATGAAATGATGGTGTAAGTGATGACATGATAACTTAAAGGATGGTACATAGCATGCATGACATAGAAGATGACGAGAGCATGCATAAAATGTGAGATGGTGATATACAGGATGATGATGATCATGCACAAGATGTGTTGCAAGACATGTTGATGGACCCTTCATACAAATGAACAACATTCTGTTTACACAATGATGAAGGAATAGGTGCTGAGTGCTGGGTGCTTGGGTCGGATCCTATTACTGATCTTTCAATAAAGGGGTAACAAAATCAAGCAACCGTGAAATGCCCCTTGGATCTGTGATTTTTTGGTCTAGGGCATTGATGTGAGTGTTGGACCTCTTGTTTTTTGCTAGCATCATTAGTTCATAGCCTAGGGGAATCCCTGTGGCTTGATGAAATTACCCAATTTTGAAGGACCAGTTGCCAATGTGATATTGCATGCAGATGGATCAGAATACACATGATGAAATTGAATTTTTGAGCATAATGATTTTGGATTTTGAAAGAAATGACTGATTAAACTGAGTATAAAATGATGAATGTTGATGATGCTAACAAATGAATTGAATCTTAATGGAAACAATAGAAATGAACTTTTTGAAATGAAATTGAATGAGAATGATTAAGTCCAATGGATTGAATGTGAATTAATCAAAACAAATTTTGACTAAAATAACAATACCTGAGTTTGATGTAAACTTAGATAAAGAATAGTAATGAAATGAATTGAAATGGATTAAATGTGAATTGAACAAAATGAGTTTTGGTAAAAACCTGAGTTAAATGGAAACTCAGATGATGAATAAGGGTGATGTAGACAAGTGGATGAGATATTAATCAAAATAAATTTTGAATAAAAAAACCTGAGTTAGAAGTAACTCGGAAGATGGATGGGTGGTATGGATTGGTCAAAATAAATTTTGACTAAAAAAACCTGAGTTAGATGTAACTCGGAAGATGGATGGAAAGTCCTCCTCTCCAGAGGTTCTTTGCCACATCGTTCATAAGAAGGTCGGGACATTCAATGAGATATTGAGACCTACAGTTATCCTTAAACTTTCGTGCTTGGTCTCTTGAATCTTCTCTTTCCCTATTTATTTTTCTGTTTTGGGATTGAATCGTTTGGTCTTTGGAAGTCCCTTGATGGAGCGCCCAAGGGATGCACCACCATCCTCAAATGAAGTTCCACTTACCTTCTTTCTCCGAACCATCCGTACGCCTAAGGCTCAATGATTGATCTTCTGGGTTTCTAGCCTCCTAAATAGGTAGAAAGGGGTGGGACAAGGCTTGCAATTCCCTTTCGGGCGTTAGTTCCTTATAAACGTTGCTGGGACAGGTTCAAACTGGACTGAAGGGAGGAGTCTCCCAGTGACCGACGACTGGAGTCTGGCCAATCAAGACCTCTAAAGGTGACCATGTCAAGGTAAAACGAGGCCTCGACGGAGATGATGGATGGGGGCCCCTTACGGATTCCATGGCACGAAAATAAATTTTGACTAAAAAAACCTGAGTTAGATGTAACTCAGAAGATGGATGGGTTGGTATGGATTGGATATTAATCAAAATAAATTTTGACTAAAAAAAAAACCTGAGTTATATATAACTCAGAAGAGGGATGGTGACATGGATTAATCAAAATAAATTTTGATTAAAAACCTGAGTTTAGATGTAAACTCAGAAAAATGGATGATGCCAGGTTAATCAAAATAAATTTTGACTAAAAAACCTGAGTTTAGATGTAAACTCAAAAAAAAAGATGATGCTAGGTTAATCAAAATAAATTTTGACTAAAAAAAACCTGAGTTTAAATGTAAACTCAGAAGATGGATGATGCTGATAGGAATTGAGATTTGAAATGAAATTGAATTAATAGATTTGAAAGAATTAACATATTTTAAGGGTGAGCTAACTCAACGCGTGTAACCCATTGGATGAGTGGATAGGAATCTATTTCATTTATCTAGGTTGTAGGAAACCAGAGCCCAAATGGGTTAAGATAAAACTGACAAAAGGAGAGTCCATACAACCCATTTTAATGTGGGTTGGTTGGTTGCCCCTTGACCAGTTCGATTTAGGGTATCAGCCTCACACATGTGTTGAGTTGGCTAAGAAGGGTAGTTAGGGTTCACACCTATCTAACATAAAATAGGGCTCACACAAGCTCCAAAATAAGTTATGTATAGGGATAAGGAAATCCCTATATCTAAGTAGAAATGAGGGAGCGGCTTAAACAAAGAGCAGAATAGGGATAAGGTTGTCCCTCCTGGCGGGTAGCTCTTCGTTTATGCCCAAACAACGATTTATAATCTACATGTTCGTGCTGGGGTATGCAGGTTTTTGACTATGGTTGAGTAGCACTTGACCGTATATGCGACTCCCCGGTATAGAACATACCTGAAAAGGGACGATTGGTGCAAGTGGGAAAGACCAGTCGTGTTTACCGAAGATAACCATCTCTCGGTCTACAACTAGTACTTTCCACAGATCTTTGGGCTCCAGCATCGGGGATAACCATCCCATGATTGTAATCTTACCGGATCCAATCTAGATAGGTGTAGAGTTTTTATTCTATTATGTAATGAATATGAATGCATCAATCAAAATCAAGCAATAAATAAAAATGGAACCCTAGGCATGTTGCTTAGTTTTGCAAACAATTGTCTGAGATTTTAATTAAAAAATGAATGAATGAAATTGAAAGATTCTAATGTGGTTTTCGGTATTTGATTCAGACTTAGATTTTGGCTTGAATACTGGTCTGCGAAACCAGAGTCCCCAGCAGAGTTGCCAGCTGTGAGCGCCTGAATTTTACCCTCCATTCCCGATCAGGATAGATCATGATAAGGAATAACGATAAATTGCAATTGAGTTAAGAGTCGCCACCTATCTAATTCTGAGGCAAATAGGTCCCTGAAATTGTTGGATAAGGCATGGTCTGGAAATCAGAGGTCAGGGTAAGGGATTCAGTTGAGTTAGGAGAAGGTGTTAGGCACTCCTAAACTCTCATCCGGAGATGGTTACTTACTTCCTAAGTCTGAATTAAATAAAGTAAACCATAAAGAAGTTTGCAATTCGATCTATATGCTGAGCAATATAATATTAAATGAAATAAATGAATTGAGATAGACAAGATAGAAACAGAACATGGATTTTATCCTAGGGGAGCTGAACCTGATCAGGATTGCGTATCCACCGTTAGTGGAATCAAGCCGCACGTAGTTCTGGAAGGATTGATGGTTTGAGTTGATTTGATTGGACTGGGTTATGGATGATTGAAAGCTTTGAGGGTTTTTGCTCCTATTTGAGGAGCGGGGTGGCCTTTTAAGCTCGTACTGAGGAACAAAAGGTTGGAGGATTTGATTTGATGAATTTCGCTGATTTGAGAGCGAAATGGCCTTTTAAGCTCTTGCTGAGGAGCGATGAGGCAGTTATGCTCTTGCCAGGGAGCCTGGAAGTGGGTATTTGAACAGGGCTTGAATCGAGGTAGATAGGGGTTAACTAGAGTTTAATTAGGGTTTCGCAGGGGTCTACCTAGGGTTTAACTAGAGTTAAGTTGGGGTTTAATTAGGGTTAAGCTGTGGTTTACCTAGGGTTTAACTAGGGTTAAGCTGGGATTTACCTAGGGTTTAACTAGGGTTAATCTGGGATTTACCTAAGGTTTAAATAGGATTTAATTAGGGTTTAACTAGGATTACCTAGGGTTTTTGGGCAGAGGTTCGACTAGATAAGGCTAGTTTTGAACAGGGATTTGGGTAGCGATTTGACTAGACAAGGTTAGTTTTGAACAGGGATTTGAGTAAAGGTTTGACTAGGCAGGGCTAGTCTTGAACTGGGATTTGGGCAGAGGTTTGACTAGGCGAGGTTATATTTAACTGGAATTTGGGCAGAGGTTCGACTGGGCGGAGTTATATTTGAACTGGGATTTGGGCAGAGGTTCGACTAGGCGAGGCTATATTTGAACTGGGATTTGGACAGTGGTTCGACTAGGCGAGGCTATATTTGAACGGGGATTTGGGCAGAGGTTCGACTAGGCAAGGCTATATTTGAACTGGGATTTGGGCAGGGGTTCAACTAGGCGAGGCTATATTTGAACTGGGATTTGGGCAGGGGTTCGACTAGGCGAGGCTATATTTGAACTGGGATTTGGGCAGGGGTTCGACTAGGTGAGGCTATATTTGAACTGGAATTTGGGCAGAGGTTCGACTAGGTGGGGTTATATTTGAACTGGAATTTGGGCAGAAGTTCGACTAGGTGAGACTTAGCAGTCTAAACTAGAAATTAAAGACAAAACTAGAAATTAAGCAATTTAATAAAACTAAAAACTTGAAAGCAAGACTAGGGATAGAGGGATTACCTGCCCGAAAGTACGGCGAACTTTCGGACAAAGAGGGATTCTCCAGAAAACTAAAAACTTAGTGTTTCGGAAATGGAACTTGAAAAACCAAGTAGAGAGAAGTGAAAATGGATGATTTTTGAAGGAAGGGAGGAGGGGTATTTATAGGGTTTCAGAATAGTGCCCGCGCCTTTTTAAAGGGCACGATTTACTATATTTTAATGAATAGTAAAGTGGTGTGAACAGTGAGTCGGCAACACTGATATTACTAAATCCGCGCCTTTTTAAACGGCGAGATTTTAATATATTTTATTATGAACAAAAATAATAATAAAAAATGAAGTTTGTAGTGTAGGTGGGGTCCACATGGTCCCGTGCCTTTTAAAAACGCGAGATTGCCCCTTCAAATAACTGATTTTTTGGGTTTTTTTGTTTATACCCCTATTTGCCGAAAAACTGTTTTTATCGTTTTAAGCACATTTTGAGCCCAAAAATAGTCAAAATTGAACTGGTAAAATCTAGAATAATTTTTTAGATAAAACATGAATTTTTCAGAACTTTGTAGGGGCATTTTGGTCATTTTGGACTCTAGGGGCATTTTGGTCATTTTCTACCATTTTAAGTCCACTTTAATCCTAAAAATAGCCAAAATTCATCAAAAAATTTGTAAAATCATTTTGAACCAAATGAAAGATTGTTAGCACATTTTCAGGGGTATTTTGGTCATTTTTCACCCTAAGGGTAGTTTTTGAAAATCGAAGCACCTGAAAGGAGGGTTTTTAAAAGGGTTTTTAGAGGTGTGCAAATAGATTAAGGGGGTACAAAAGTGGGGTGTTTACACTACCCAGTCGCAAAAATAGACCAGTCAACTTCGGGAGCCTTTTGGACCATGAAAAACGAAGAATTGGGACTTAACCATTAGAGACAATATTGTTCCCCTTTTAATTTGAAGTGGAATAGGCTTTTGAATCACCCCATTCTGATAAGAGAATCAATAGTTATGGTCAAAATATTGAGAGACAAAAACGAAGTCTATCCAGCCGATCTGGTAGAGCGTCCAGTCGATTAGGAGGCCCATCCAGTCGATCATACAAGCCTTGTGATTGACTGGATAGAGGAAAAAATGCCTAGAACCTTTTTTTTACTGTAATGACTATATTTTTAACGGCTCCTTTCGCATCTATTGCTTATCCAACGGCTATATTCTTGATTACACTATAAATTGAGATGGTTTATGAACTAAAACTACAAAGGTGATCAATCTATCAATTCCCAATCATTCACCAAGACCCAAAACTCAAATCTATCGTGAAAAATTTGAAACCCCCAATACTCTATTTTTTGAGCTAAACTCTAATCCATCTTTTGAGAGATTTTTTAGAGTTTGTTATTCCATTCTTATCTAACTCTAAAGGAGTTTTGTATTTCAGATTCAAATCTAAATCTCTACATTGTAAAGGTTCATCCTTAGCCTCAAAGGATTATGAAGGTTTGATCCTAAGCCATAAAAGGAATGTGTAACGGTTCATCCTCAGCCTATAAAAGGATAGTAAAGGTGGTCTCCTAACCTGCAAGGGAGTGTAACAGTTTACTCTTCAGCCGAAAGAAGAGGACATAGTTTGAGAATAAAATCGTGGGGAATCCTTAGAGCGGGAATAGCTCAAGGCGGGGACATAGGCGGGTTGCCAAACCTCGTGAACAATATCCGGTGTCAAGTGTTTGCATCTCTCTAACTCTCTCTACTTGACTGATTTCCATTATTGTTTACACTATTGTTAAAGTAAAATTGTTAGATTCTCTATTTCCCTTTAACTTGCCTTAAAGTTGAAATTCCGCTTAGGGAATTTAGAGTAAATATTTTTTAATTGCCATAGACCCTATTCACCCCCCTTTAGGGTCCATACCCTAGGCAGTACTTTGAAGTATTAATTACTATTGAGTCAAACTTTTTGGATGGTCCACCTAACTCATAGTGCGTGGATTCTGGATCCACTATACTATACATGCTTGCAATTGTTTGCAGGGGTTCAAGGAAACCAGAAAGCTGACCAAACAGGAGCAAAAGCTTAAAGTTGGTTTGGGTGCAAATATTGCAGTCAAGTCAATTGGCGTATTTACTCTTTATTTACCTAATGGAAAGACATTAATTTTAGAAGACTGTTCTTACGTGCCTTCTGCACCCAGAAATTGATTTCAGTATCTAGACTTTTATTTTGTGGATTCTCTATCATTTTTAATTCAATAGTTGAGATTAAGAAAGATGGAATGGTCTTAATTACTGGTAATCTTATTAATAGTCTTTATTTAATATTTTCTTTGGTAAATAATGGAAGTCTGCAAAGTGACAATGCTTCATCATCTAGAATGTCTAGATTGAAGAGACAGTGCATAGAGTTAACTTATCTTTGGCATAAGAGACTTGGTCACATTAATCTTAATAGGATCAAGATGTTGGTAAAAGATGGTGCCCTTGAATTTCTCAAGGTAGAACCACTCCCTACTTGCGAGTCAAGTCTCGAAGGGAAGATGACCAAGAAACCTTACCCAAAAAAGGTAGGAAGAGTTGAAGAAAAGTTAAGACTCATACATAGTGATGTATGTGGTCCATTTAAAATTGTTGCACGGGGGCAATACCGATATTTTATAACATTTACCGATGACTATTCTAGATATGGATATGTCTATTTGATACAACATAAATCTGACACTTTTGAAAAGTTCAAAGAATTCAGATTGGAAGTTGAGAATCAAAGAGACAAATCTGTGAGTACCTGAATTTTAACCCCCATTCTTGATCAGGATAGATCCCGAAGAAGAATAAGCGATAAATTGTAATTGAAAAGAGAGTCGCCACCTATCTAATTCTGAGGGAAATAGGTCCCTGAAAGGGTTGGATAAGGCATAGTCTGGAAGTGAAAGGTCAGGGTAAGGGATTCAGTTGAGTTAGGGGAAGGTGTTAGGCACCCCTAAACTCCCATCCGGAGATGGTTACCTACTCTCTAAGTCTGAATCAAATAAAGGAAACCATAAAGAAACTTGCCGTTTGATCTATATGCTGACCAATGCAATATTGACTGAAATAAATAAATTGAGAGTTACAGGATAAGAATAGAATAGGATTCTATCCTAGGGGGCTGAACCCAATCAGGGTTGCCTACGTATCCACTGTCAGTGGAATCAAGCCGAACGTAGTTCCGGATGGATTGATGGGTTGAGTTGATTTGATTGGATTGGGTTGTTAGTGATTGAAAGGTTTGATGGTTTTTGCTGATTCAGGAGCGAAAGTTTGGATGATTTGATTTGATGAATTTCGCTGGTTCAGGAGCGAAATTTCCTTTTAAGCTTGTGCTGAGGAACGATGGGGCAGTTTAAGCTCGTGCTGGGGAGCCTCTACAGGTAGGTATTTGAACAAGGTTTAAACCGAGGCTCTGACATGGGTTTGACTAGGAATATAGGGTTTAAATAGGGTTAAGCTAGGATTTACCTATGGTTTAGGTAAGTTTTAACCAGGGTTTACCTAGGGTTTAGGTAGGGTTTAACCAGGATTAACTAGGGTCTAATCGGGGTTTAAGTAGGGTTAACTAGGGCTTAACCAGAGTTTAACTAGGGTCAACTGGGGTTTAATCAGGATTAACTAGGGTTTAACCAGGGTTTAATCAGGGTTTTTGGGCAGAGGTTCGACCAGACAAGGCTAGTTTTGAACCGGTATTTGAGCAGAGTTTCGACTAGGTGAGGCTAGTTTCGAACTGGAATTTGGTCAGGGGTTCGACTAGGCGAGGATATATTTGAACTGGAATTTGGGCAGGGGTTCAACTAGGTGAGACTATATTTGAACTGGGATTTGGGTTGGGGCGACAGGCAAGCAGTCTAAGTATTTAAAAGCGATTTAAAAAATTGATAAAAGACTAAAAAGACAAAGCTCGGAGAGATTTTACCTTCCGGGAAACCCAAAAGGATTGCCAAAAAGAGGTCTTAAGAATCGACCCTTTGCAATCGACGTTCTCAAGAATCCGGAGCACTACGAGAACCTTTGAAGAAGAAAAGGGAGAGAGAGGAGTGAGAATGAAAGAAAAATGAAGTGAATGGGGGGGGGGTATTTATAGTTTTTCAAAACAGGGGGGACTCTACTTCAAGTAGCGCCCCTATGGATAAAAATCCTGAAAAGTGAGGTGGTAATGAACAGTGAGGCGGCAAAACGGGTCGACATTGGGGGCGCTACTTAAAGTAGCGCCCCTATTTAATTTTTTTTTAAAAATATGCCGACATGGTTTTGATTAGTCCAATGGAAATTTTGTAATTATGGGGGCGCTTTTTGAAGTAGCGCCCCTATTTAGGGGTTAACAAATTAATTTTTGGGCCCCACGTGGCGCTTTCTGATTCGCCGAAAAGCCGATTTTCTGTTTTGAGCCCGAAAAATAGTCAAAATTGAACTGATAAAATACAAAAAAATATTTTAGATAAAATATGAATTTTTCGGTACTTTTCAGGGCATTTTGGTCATTTCACACTCCAGGGGCATTTTGGTCATTTTCTACCATTTTGAGTCTAATTTAATCCCAAAAATTGTCAAAATTCATCAAAAAATTTTTAAAATCATTTTGGACAAATTGAAAATTTTTTAGCACTTTTTTAGGGGTATTTTGCTCATTTTTCATCCTAGGGGCATTTTGGTCATTTTTTTCCTCAGGGCCGTTTTTGAAAATCAAAGCACGTGGCAAGAGGGTTTTAAGAGGGTTTTTAGAGGTGTCAAAAGATGCTAAAGGGGTGCAAATTTGGGGTGCTTATAGTTACCCCTCTTTATTGGAGGGTGCGAGCACGTGAATAACAAAGGTTCTAAGACCTTTATTTTGCACGTGCAGAAAAACTTGTGAATTTGAAGACAAAAGAGTCAAAAAAAAAGTTAAATTATACTTAGACTGCTTACCACAAATGGGATCCTAGAGGACGGGATTGATGGGTGAACATGTTCAGTTGCTAGGGGATAGAGAGGAGAAATGGATGGTTCATACTTAGTGATGAAACATCCGAGATATGGGAGAGATAGTTCTTCGCCTCATTACGGAGGGAAGAAAAAAGCATATTTATTTCTGGAGTATTAAAAAATGGGTGGCAACACATTACGTTGTCAGCCAGATTGAAAGGTGGATGAAAACATATCACGATGTCAACCGAATTGAAAGGGTGGATGGCAAGCGGGGTGATGCTAACCGAATTGCAAAGGTGGATGACAAGTAAGGCGATGTCAGCCGGCTTGAAAAGGTGGATGACAAGCGAGGCGATGTCCATCAGATTGCAAGGGTGGATGACAAGCGAGGTAATGTCAACCGGATTACAAAGGTGGATGACAAGTGAAGCGATGTCAGCCAGATTGCAAGGGTTGATGACAAGCGAGGCGATGTCAACCGGATTGTAAGCATGGATGACATGCGAGGCGATGTCAAGCCGATTCTAAGTGTGGATGAAAAGTGAGGCGATGTCAGCCGGATTGCAAGGGTGGATGACAAGTGTCGCGCCCCAAAACCCACCCTAGGAGTTAGAGTGAATCTTGGACGACTCATCATGACTTCCATAACTTGCTTGACCAAAACAACATGCAACAGACCCGGAGCATACATACTAGAGGACAATAATAGCGGAAACATAAACTATAAAGCACAGCGGAAAACTTAACCAAAAACCTCTATATGTATATCCATATACATGATCCAAGTTTCTACAAAAAGAAAATACACAAAAGAAAGTGCGGACAGGCCCGCCAAAATACATGAATATATCTCTCTCACTCACCCACAGCTATTCACTCAGAATCTACCACTTCTAATAATAACCCTCTACCGGAGGTTCCTCCACAGGTTCCTCGACATACTCCTCCTCCACCCAAGGGCTCGGAGCACTGATATCAAAAGGAGCAGCCGCTCCGCTATCACCTACCGACATAAGAAGTACGGATGAGCATGGAATACTCAACGGGTGCCAAACACTAACCAACAGCCATAGCATAGCAAATACAATATAAGACAGGAAGCGATTCATATTATAACAAGAAAGTAAAATAGTTTATATTCATGTTTGCATTACATAAAAACCAAAAAATCTCTTGAAAACATCATGCACTTGACTTGACTTAAAATCCTCGTTTCGTGCTTTAAAACTCATCTTGTCATGTGTCTTGTTTTGTCGTGTCGTGTCATGCTTGTATCATGCATGCCATCCGTGTACCATGCTTTTCATGCGTGCTTGCTTGGGAATTTAACATGCTCATATACTTGTGAGATGTGCTTGTGAGATGCCTTGAGAGGGAAGAGAGGCCCTTCTTTCGTGATATGCCTTGAGAGGGAAGGGAGACCCTTCTTTAATGCAATGCACTTGTGAGTGAGGGGAGACCCCTCATGGAAGGGAGGAAAGTGTAAACTCCCTCCTAAGAAATGCTTGTTCTTGTCTTCTTGTCAAAAGCGTGGTAAAACATATCGTAAGATATGTCCCACCCCTAACATCCTTACTCTTGCAAAACTGTCGGTAAAACATGTCATGCATGTCGTGTTCGTGGAATTGTGTGCATACTTTCATTTGAAAATAAATATGACAATTTGGAGATTTCGCAATACATAGAACATCAATAATTTGAGCAAATCAATATTCATACCAATTTAGGGAAAGCAACACATCACACTATCATAAGCCCTAGCAATTTTTTTAATAAGCTTCTAAGCATGCATTTCTTGATTTACAACTCATCTCCTTCACATTGGCATTTAATCAAACATGTGGTAGGTGCATTATGGTTAATCCTAAATCTTGAATTTCTAGATGGGTTAGCGATCACAACATACATATGTATTCATTATTGGTACAATGCCCTCCCCATTTCATTCATTACAACAAACACACGGCATGCAATTGCCCATTCACATCCCCACCACCATCCATTCATCCCCACATTATCTTGCTTAAAATTTAGGGAAAAACATAATATAAAAGAGACTATGAACTAGGAGGGTAGTATAGGGTACCGGCCTTGATTTGGGTTGAAGAACACCCTTGGTGTGTAGTTCCAACTTGAGGAAGAATCCCTCCTTGAGTTTGAGGAACCCTAGTTGCTTGAGTAAGGTCCTTTGCTTGAAAATCTTCAAGATGAGCTTCCCTTGATCTCCAATCCAAACCTTCTTTGAAGGATTTCTCAAAACCCTCTTCCCCTTTCTCTTCCCTCTTTCTCTCCTCTAGGTTAGAAAAGCCCTAATGAGAACCCTCTAACAAGACAAGGGTTTAAGACCCTCAAATTCGGAATTTGCTACCGCATGCGCTCGATCGCACACTTATCTGCGATTGGTCGCGGGTCCTTGCGATCGATCGCACCTGGATGCAATCTATCGCACAAGAACCCGAACATATTGGTCTGAAATTTCCTCTGTATGCGATCGATCGCACACTGTTGCGATTGATCACAGATCCCTGCAATCTATCGCACCTGGGGATCCATCTGTCGCATATGACCCCGAGAGTTTGGGAGCCATTTCGGCTACATGCGATCGATCGCACCTGACTTGTGATTGATCGCACCCTTCAGATTTTGTTGTTTTCTTCCATTTCCCCATACTTTGGTAATTCAGCCATAACTTTTGACTCGGTTGTTCGATTTGGACGATTCAACTTGCGTTGGATTCGTCTTTCGAAGGGAAACATTCTTAGAATTTTAGAATTTCCAATTTCTTATTTATTTATTGACTAAATTGCCCTTGAAGTCGACTGATCCATAATTGAGATTCGATAACTCGGGTTTTCGACATAATCGACTCAGGAATACTACTTCTTAACACTTAGGGTTCCTTAAATTTTCTGATTTCATAGAAATAGGAGAATTACAAAGGAAAAAATGCCTTGGCATGAGTTCCAATACATAGCAAAAGTTCTGGGGCTCTACATCCTTCCCCCCTTATAAAAATTTCATCCCCGAAATTTGGACGACACATGCATTACAAGTCCCAAAACATCATTACATAGCATGAGCAAAAGCCTATTCAAATAACTTCGGGTATTTTGCTTTAACTTCGGCTTCACGTTCCCATGTGGCCTCTTCCCGAGAATGATGTTGCCACTGAATGAGCACTAATGTAATTGTCTTGTTGCGAAGGACTTGATCTCTTCGATCCAATATGTGAACCGGCCTTTCAACTAGAGTGAGATCCTCTCGGATTTCCAACGGTTCCAAGTCTATGACATGCGAAGGGTCCGCAATGTACTTCCGAAGCATAGACACGTGGAAAACATTGTGAACCGCGGCCATGTGAGGTGGAAGAGCTACTCGGTAAGCGACTTCACCAACTCGTGTGATAATCTCAAACGGCCCAACATACCGAGGACTAAGCTTGCCTCTCTTGCCAAATCTCATAATCCCCTTGCTAGGAGATACCTTCACAAAAACTTGATCCCCTACTTGGAATTCCAAATCCCTACGGCAAGTGTCAGCATAGCTTTTCTGACGATCTTGGAAAGCTTTCAACCGATCTCAGATGATCTTGACTATACCCGCAGTTTGCTCGATTAACTCCAGACCAAGTATTTTTCTCTCTCCTACCTCATCCCAATAGAGAGGAGACCTGCAGCTTCGCCCATACAAGGCCTCAAATGGTGCCATTTGGATGCTTGCCTGGTAGCTATTGTTATGGGCGAATTCAACCAAAGGCAAGTGTTCTTCCCAACTGCCCTTGAAATCCAACATACACGCCCGAAGCATGTCTTCTATGACTTGGTTTACCCTCTCTGTTTGTCCATCCGTCTATGGATGAAAAGCGGTGCTGAAATCGAGTCGGGAACCATGGCTTCTTGAAAACTTTTCCAGAATCTTGATGTGAACCTCGGATTCCGATTTGACACAATACTAACTAGCACCCCATGTAACCGAATGATCTCCTTGATATACAGTGCGGCCAACTAGCTCGAGTTGAAAGTAGTCCGGTAGGGTAAGAAATGTGCGGACTTTGTTAACCGATCCACCACAACCCATATCGCATCAGAGTTTCTTGCCGTCTTTGGCAATCCTACAATGAAGTCCTTGGATATGTGCTCCCATTTCCACTCCGGAATCGGGAGAGACTGCAATAGACCCACCGGTCTCAAATGCTCTGCCTTCACCTGTTGGCACACCAAGCACCGTGCCACATACTCCGCAACACTCGTAGTCTTTTAGAAATTCCATCCAACACCGTTGTCATAGATTTAGCTCCTTTTCGAAAAAGAGATACTTGAGGCTCTTGTGATCCGTGAACACATAAAATTCTACCCCGTAAAGGTAATGCCGCCAAATCCTGAGTGCAAACACTACTGCGGCAAGTTCTAAGTCGTGCGTGGGGTAATTCTTTTCATACTCCTTTAATTGCCTCGATGCGTAGGCAATAACCTTCTTGTGTTGCATGAGCACACACCCAAGTCCAACATTCGAGGCATCACTGTACACCTTATACCCACCATGTCAGGATGGCACAGTAAGGACAGGGGCCGTAGTAAGCCTCTTCTTCAGTTCCATGAAACTGATCTCACACTTATCGCTCCATACGAACTTCGCGTTCTTCCTTGTTAGGTAAGTAAGAGGCACTGCAAGGCTGGAGAAACCCTCTACAAACCTCCTGTAGTAGCCTGCCAACCCAAGAAAACTGTATATCTCTGTGACACTCTTGGGCCTTTCCCAACTCATAACCGCCTCGATCTTCTTCGAATCTACCGAGATACCTTCCGCAAAAACAACGTGACCTAGGAATGCCACATCTTCCAACCAAAATTCACACTTACTGAGTTTAGCGTATAGCTTGTGCTCTCTCAGCATTTCCAAAGCAAGGTGAAGGTCTCACACGTGATCTTCCCGTGTCTGAGACTATATGAGTATGTCATCGATAAACATGATCATGCATCGATCAAGATATGGTCGGAACACCCGGTTCATCAAATCCAAAGGCTGCCGGTGCATTCGTGAGACCAAACGGCATCACCAAGAACTTGTAGTGTCCGTACTGAGTCCGGAAAGCAGTTTTAGGCACATCCTCAGCCTTGATCTTCAACTGGTGGTAACCCGACCGAAGATCGATCTTAGAGAAAAATCTCGCTCCCTTTAACTGATCGAACAAGTCATCAATCCTAGGCAATGGATACCTATTCTTTATAGTGACTTTGTTCAACTATCTGAAATCGACGTACATACGCATCGAGCCATCCTTCTTCTTGACGAATAAAACCGGGGCACCCCACGGTGAGACACTTGGTCGAATGAAACCAAGGCCTTGTAATTCCTCCAACTGAGTCTTCAACTCCTTGAGTTCAATAGGGGCCATTCTATACGGAGCCCGAAAGAGAGGAGCTGTGCTGTGCAAGTTCGATCACAAACTCAATCTCCCTGTCTGGGGGTAACCCTGGCAACTCCTCTGGAAATACGTCCAGGAATTCACTCACGACCGGGATAGTCGAAGAGTCCCTTGCCTCGGGGTTCACTAAGCTTAGTGCCGCAAAGCGAGCAATATCTCTACTTCTCAACCCCCGAAAATGAAATGGTTTTCCTTCCAACAGTTTGAAGAGTACCATCTTCTCGAAGCAAGCTACATGCTCATGATGAGCTGCTAACCAATCCATCCCCAATATGACGTCGAAGTCTTGAAATCCGAGGATGATTACATCAACCGCCAACTCGTGGCTCCCCACTTGAACCACACCATTTCTATACACTTTATTTGTCACTACTGTCTTGGCGAGAGGAGTCAAAATGGCCAACTCCGGTTCCAACTGGCTAGGCTCGGAGGAAAAGCCTTGAGAGAAACTCGGCAATACGAATGAATGAGTAGACCCGGTGTCGATCAATACTCGAGCCAAACATTCATTGACCAATAAGATTCCTAAAATTTTAGCTAAGCTAAGTCAATCCATACATCAACAACGTATACATATAGGTATATATATATATATATATATATATATAACATGCCATATATGTACACAATCGAATAATACATAACAATTTAATTTACGGGTAATTAAATAAACTACAACTGCGTACCTTGCACCACATCGTCAGATGCAAGTGCATCACCCTCTATCAAGGCAAAAACTCGCCCCTGGTTCGCCTGGTGAGGTGGAGGTACAGAACATGCAAGCTGGGAGGACGCCTGGTATGATCCCGCTGGACGAGCTGGGGGCCTAATCCCCTGAGACTGGTATGGCAAATGCCGACTTGGGCAATCCCTGATCACATGGCCCTGGCGACTGCAGTGAAAACATCCACCTGATGCTCTTCGGAAATCTCCTGTCGGGTGCCTCTTGCCACAAGAAGTGCAAGCCTCATACGTGAAAGTCGGAGGGGCCGGAGGTGGAGCATACCTTGCCACCTGAGGTGCAACGGGCCGTGGGGTTGGAAGAGCCTGAGGTCTAGGTGCCTGAGGAGCATATTGCCTTGGAACTAGAGGCATATAAGATGGCCTCTAGGGTGGTGCTGGCCATGCATACTGATAAGGACCAGTCCTGGCCCACCTCTCTAAAGGTGCCGAACCACTAGATTGGCCTCTCGACAATTCCCTCTTCTTGGACACGGTCTCTGAATTGGCCTCAACCAATAAGGCTTTATCCACTACTTCGGCGTAAGTGGCATCCCTGAAGACTGAGAGTCTCTCCATAACAACATCTTTGAGCCCTTGCTCAAATCTCATTACCTTCATCGCCTCTGTAGCAATCATATGAGTCACGAAGCGTGATAGCTCCGAGAACTTGGCCTCATATTGAGCCACCGACATCAAACCTTGCTCAAGGTTGATGAATTCTCTCTCTTTCTTTTCCTGAGTTCCAACTGGGAAATACTTCTTGTAGAAGGTGTCCTTGAACTCCTCCCAAGTTCAGGGTTGACCTTGCATAGTCAACTCTCGAGTCCTCAAGGCGGACAACCACCAATGGTGTGCCTCACCCTCAAGCATGAAAATTGCTCATGCTACTCTATCCTCCTCTGAAGGTGAGAGGACCGCAAAGATCTTCTCTAACTGAAGGATCTAACCCTTCGCGGCAAGAGGGTCCACACTCCCATGGAATGGTGGAGGCCTCAGTCTCCGAAATGCCTCAACCCAAGCAGTACGATGTGCTGGTGCTGCAGGTGGTGGAGTAGGCGATGTAGACGATGGAGTAGCCTGCCTAGCCGCCAGTAAGGCTAAAGTCTCTGCAATAGAGCCGAGAACCTGAGAGAGGTCCGGCTACTCACCCTCATCTCGAGAAGAAGATGAAGCTCTAGTGTGTGGTCCATGACTCCGTGTGCCCCCTCTCATGATTAAAGTCCTGAGAACAATAGCACCACATGAGTCTAACTTGAAACCACAATTTATCGCATTGGTTCAATTCATCATAATTCAATTGTATAAATTGTATAATACTAGCATACATCACATCAAGTCATCAGAGTATTTATCATATTATACTTTGGTGTTCTAGCGTTCCTAAGACCCGTACTTGGTTGAAACAACCATTTAGACTAAGACTACAATTTAGTCTTACAATTGGAACAAAACTCGCTTCCAAATTACTTCCTTCCAAACTTGTTTCCTAACATATGCTCTTGTCAAGCCGTGGTATTAGATTCTAAGTGACCCTAGAGACCTAAAGCCTAAGCTCTGATACCACCTCTGTCGCGCCCCAAAACCCACCCTAGGAGTTAGAGTGAATCTTGGACGACTCATCATGACTTGCATGACTTGCTTGACCAAAACAACATGCAACAGACCCGGAGCATACACACTAGAGGACAATAATAGCGGAAACATAAACTATAGAGCACAGCGGAAGACTTAACCAAAAACCTCTATATGTATATGCATATACATGATCCAAGTTTATAAAAAAAGAAAATAAACAAAAGAAAGTGCGGACAGGCCCACCAAAATACATGAATATATCTCTCTCACTCACCTACAGCTATTCACTCAGAATCTACCCCTTCTAATAATAACCCTCTACCGAAGGTTCCTCTACAGGTTCCTCGACATACTCCTCCTCCAAAAGGAGCAGCCGCTCCGCTATCACCTGCCGAGATAAGAAGTACAGCTGAGCATGGAATACTCAGCGGGTACCAAACACTAACCAATAGCCATAGCATAGCAAATACAATATAAGACAGGAAGCGATTCATCTCATCACAAGAAAGTAAAGAGTTTATACTCATGCTTGCATTAAATAAAAACCGATAAATCTCTTGAAAACATCGTGCACTTGACTTGACTTAAAATCCTTGTTTCGTGCTTTAAAACTCATCTTGTCATGTGTTTTGTTTTGTCGCGTCGTGTCATGCTTGTATCATGTGTGCCATGTGTGTACCATGCTTGTCATGCTTGCTTGCTTGGGAATTTAACATGCTCATGTATTTGTGAGATGCCTTGAGAGGGAAGGGAGGCCCTTCTTTCGTGATATGCCTTAAGAGGGAAGGGAGACCCTTCTTTAATGCAATGCACTTGTGAGTGAGGGGAGACCCCTCATGGAAGGGAGGAAAGTGTAAACTCCCTCCTAAGAAATGCTTGTTCTTGTCCTCTTGTCAAAAGCGAGCTAAAACATATCGTAAGATATGTCCCACCCCTAACATCCTTACTCTTGCAAAACCGTCGGTAGAACATGTCATGCATGCCGTGCTCGTGGAATCGTGTGCATACTTTCATTTGAAAATAAATATGACAATTTGGGGATTTTGCAATACATAGAACATTAATAAATTGAGTAAATCAATATTCATACCAATTTAGGGAAAGCAACACATCACACTATCATGAGCCCTAGCAATTTTTTTTGTAAGCTTCTAAGCATACATTTCTTGATTTACAACTCATCTCCTTCACATTGGCATTTCATCAAACACGTGGTAGGTGCATTATGGTTAATCCTAAATCTTGAATTTCTAGGTGGGTTAACGATCACAACACACATGTGTATTCATTATTGGTACAATGCCCTAACTATTTCATTCATTACAACAAACACACGACATCCAATCGCCCATTCACATCCACACCACCATCCATTCATCAATTCATCCCCACATTATCTTGCTTAGAAATTTAGGAAAAAACATAAAATAAAAGAGACTATGAACTAGGAGGGTAGTGTAGGGTACCAACCTTGATTTGGGTTGAAGAACACCCTTGGTGTGTAGTTCCAACTTAGGAAGAATCCCTCCTTGAGTTTGAGGAACTCTAGTTGCTTGAGGAAGGTCCTTTGCTTGAAAATCTTCAAGATGAGCTTCCCTTGATCTCCAATCCAAACCTTCTTTAAAGGATTTCTCAAAACCCTCTTCCCCTTTCTCTTCCCTCTTTCTCTCCTCTAGGTTAGAAAAGCCCTAATGAGAACCCTCTAACAAGACAATGGTTTAAGACCCTCAAATTTGGAATCTGCTACCGCATGCGCTTGATCGCACACTTATCTGCGATCGATCGCACCTGGATGCGATCTATCGCACATGAACTCGAACATATTGGTCTGAAATTTCCTCTGTATGCGATCGATCGCACACTCTTGCGATCGATCGGAGATCCCTGCGATCTATCGTACCTGGGGATCCATCTATCGCATATGACCTAGAGAGTTTGGGAGCCATTTCGCCTACATGCGATCGATCGCACCTGACTTGCGATTGATCGCACCCTTCAGATTTTGTTGTTTTCTTCCATTTCCCCCTACTTTGGTAATTCAGCCATAACTTTTGACTCTGTTGGATTCGTATTTCGAAGGGGAACATTCCTGAAATTTTAGAATTTCTAATTTCTTCTTTATTTATTGACTAAATTATCCCTGAAGTTGACTGATCCGCAATTGAGATTTGATAACTCGAGTTTTCGACATAATCGACTCAGGAATAGTACTTCTTAACACTTAGGGTTCCTTAAATTTTCTCATTGCATAGAAATAGGAGGATTACAAAGGCAAAAATACCTTGGCACGAGTTCCAATACATAGCAAAAGTTCCGGGGCTCTATAACAAGCGGGGCGATGTCAACCGGATTAGAAGGGGGCATGACAAGCGGGGCGATGTCAACTGGCAGGATTGAGCAAGAAGTACATGAATGTTTTTTCAATGCATAGGAATGGCAGAATGGTACACTCAAGGTACCAGGGTGTATATACGGAATGATGGGATGCGCACAGAGCACGGGGAATGCTTGCGAAAAGCTGAGATGCGCACGAAGTGCGTGAAAATGCTTACGAAAAGCTGAGATGTGCACGGAGCATGAGAAAATACTTACGAAAAGCCCAGATGCGCACGGAGCATAGGGAAATTCTTACAGAAATTCAAGATGCGCACGGAGCATGGGAAATACTTACGGAAAGCTGGGATGCGCACGAAGCAAGGAGAAATGCTTATGGAAAGCTGGGTGGACCGACAGGATGATGGTGACATCGCCTTGAATGTCAACCGACAAGATTACAGGTGACATCGCCTTGAATGTTAACTGACAGGATTGTAGGTGAGAATTGCATAATGCAAATATAGTGCGGTGTATGTAGAATTGCATGTGTGCTAAGTGACAGAGTAGCTGAATTATAACTCGATGGAATGTGTGCAATTTGAATACAATTAGGTGCAATTGGCTAGTAGATGTGTGTGTAGTTTGCTACATTTGATATGAGTACATAGTGCAACTATGTGGATGTGTCTGTATGGAGTGCGACTTATTTTGTGAGTGTCTGTGGTGTAGGTGTGTGTGAATAGTACAATTAACATCGTGATTATATGTATGCAGCGGGGTTGACCATGTGGAATGTGCATATGGAGAGCAACTAACATTGTGAATGTTGTGTGGCTAACTATGTGAAAGTATGTGTATAGTGTAGATAACATTATAAATGTATGTGCACAGTGAATGTATCAAATAAGACATCAAAAGGTGCACCAAATGAGGTGGCTAACACAGAGAGATGCATCAGATGTGATGCAACAGGAGTGCACCGAATGATGGTGGCTAACAAAGAG
Source organism: Tetracentron sinense (assembly GCA_015143295.1). NCBI lineage: Eukaryota > Viridiplantae > Streptophyta > Magnoliopsida > Trochodendrales > Trochodendraceae > Tetracentron > Tetracentron sinense. Next base: position 18,418,184 of record CM026554.1, read on the forward strand.
TGACACATCAAATATGATGTATCTAGGAGTGCACCGAATGAGGGTGGCAAATAAAGAATGACACATCAAAAGTGATGCATCTGGGGTGCATCGAATAAGGGTGGCTAACAAAGAGTGATGCATCAAACATGATGCATCTAATGGTGCACCGAATGAGGGTAGCTAACAAAGAACGACGCATCAAACATGATGCATCTGGGGCTGCACCGAATGAGGTGACTTACAGAGATAATAGAAATGGGTGAGAATGTGCATGTGTTGGTGTGTGATTTCTAAAATATGTGCAATGTGTGATGTAGTTGACCTATGCGTATGCATGACTTGCGATGAATATGAAAAACATGACTCACTCTATAATCCATTCTTGCTCTTGCTTCTTGATGGCTTGAGATCCTAGGCTTTGCCTGCTTTTGTTGGAGAGCTCACTATAGTGAGATTGATTTTGACCAAGTCATAAACAACATTAGACACTGATTACAGACTAAAATAAAACTATTTTGAAAACAACTGACTATCGAGTTTTTCAAAATAAGTGTTTTCTTTTTTTGTTGGTTTGTGAGGGGGTTTGCCCTTACTGAAGATTGAATGCTTTGCCCCTAAAGGGCAGGATATAGCAATGAGCAATGTTGATCTCCTGTGCTCAGCCAAGGAAGATAGTTACTCAATTCTGACTTTATTACATGCTGAATCTGGTCTTGCTTGGAGCCATGGGCTTTGGATTACAAATGACGTTGAGTTCTTCAGTCTGAGTTGCTTGCAGATATGTTGTTGGGGATCTAGGATAACCGTTGTCAGGATCCTGTTACCAGAGTTCAACTTTTCTCTTTTTTACCTTGGAATGACCAAGTCTGGGGATCGCATAATTTTTGCGCAATGAGGCCGTTCCCGGTTTTCACTCATGCTTGTGAAGTTGATTTTCTTGTTCCCTTTTTTGCCCCTGATAACAACATCAGGGCTGGGCTTGCATGATTTTTGCGCCACAACACTATTTTTGGTTTTCACTGGGCCTACGGTTTTTGAGTCGAACTGTTCTCTCCTGTCATTGCTTGGTGGATTTGATAGTGTTGTTGGATACTTAACTGTTAATCTGCCAGTACTCTTAATCTGATCTAGGACTTGAGATAGGACGAAACATAGGCTAGGGGTCGAGGTTTTTGGGACACCCTTTTTGTTTCGAGCTTTCTTGAGCAGTTTTGTAGAGCTTTGACCATTGTCTTTTATTTTGGCTCTTTTTTTTTTCTCGAATTTTGCCTTTGGCTTTTGCTTGCTTGATTTTTCTTTTGAGACACTTTAGTTTGCTCAAGAAAGTTGATTGATTTGACCGTACCTATTTTTTAGGCTACCTACGTACCCTCTTCAGGATCAAGTCATGACGTAGTTCATGCTTGTTGAAAAATTTTGCACGGGGTGTCCCGGTATGAAAGTATAGTGAAGGAAAGGCTATTAGGCTCGAAGGGCTAACTAGCGGTCTTCATTGATATGGTGGGTTACAAACAAGGAGGAATGGTGTGCGAAACATGGCCTTCTTTCATTTCCCAAAGTGATTAAGAGTACAGGAAGTTTCCTGACAAGATCTTGAGTATGGTGCTTTCTTTTGATCTGATCTATGTAGACAGGCTCTGGGAGGTCTTCGTCATCCATGCAGCTGAGTCGAAGAGTGTTTAGAAAATCTTCGACCCACAGCATGGGTCTGAAAAGATGGACATATTCTGCCCCTGGTATTGAATGAGCTAATGATTCTTGTGTGATGATGTGATCATATTCCTCTACGCTCTGACTTGTGGCCTTGGCTGATGTGGCGGCTCAATTATCTGAGATGCACTGGAATCTGTTTTGCTTCCTCTGGCTTTGTTCATACAAGTATCTACCTTTACCGAGGTATGATAGCATGACCTCTCATATTGTGTAGTATTACTTTAGTGCATGAATGATCAAGCTTCGAATGGTGGCATTGCCCATGTCTTAGACTGCAAGATGTCTATCTCGATGATGCCCCAATCTGCTTAGTGAATGCTCTGCTTGTACTGACGATTAGAAACTTGAAATTGGTGGAACGAATTGAGTGCTTTAGGAGATTATGCAAGCATGTTGCAGGTAGTGTCATTGTGCTCTTAGCACTTGGCCTAACAAGGTGCTAATCTTTGCATACTTAGGGTCATTATTGAGCTTTCTCTTACTTGGCTTGGCTCAGTGGGGTCAAGAATCTCTTTTGGAGGTTTATTTTTCTTGCTCATTGACATATGCTACCCCTGGGGACTATGAAATTGAAGTGGATGGCTTGGTGAATGTTCGGGCAATCCCTCATTAGACAACAAGCTTTGTTGGCATGATTTATTTTATTTTATTTATTATTATTTTTTTGTTGTTGGCTTCAAATCACTAACTCTTTCGGAGAAGATTTAGGTCGTACCATCATGAGCCTTTTTTGGCATTTTGTAAAAAGGTTGAGGTATGCTTAGAAAAAAGTACCATTTTATAGAAAAAGACTATACAAAGCTTGACTAAAAAAGGGGAATTTTTACAGACTTCGTTGATCATTAAAGCCAACAAAAAACAAAAAGAAATTTAAACAGACGAAGTTTGAAACATGGTCCAATCAATCTCATAGTAGCAAGCTTGCTGGTGATGCTTCAATCATCTCTTCTACCTTGGAAGCTTAGATGGTACAAAAGCAACTCATTGGGTAGGATGGATGGACCTATTTTGGTGAAAAGGGTACCCAATTCCAAGTATGATATCTGGTCCGATTATAATGTCACCTTGGTCGATTAAATCCTAGACTACATGCTTCAAAAGCATACATTGGTTAATGTCTTGCCCAATGGCTTAATGGAATGAACAATACTAGTTCATGCGAAAACCGGGTGATGGATGGGTTGGTGGTGGTGTAGGATCTCGAGGCTGAACTAGGTTTTTCTGTATGAGTAAGGGCAAAAGTTGGTTGAGCTTACACGGTAGTGGGGTCAATTTTATGGGTAACGTCTACACTTGTTGTGGTATGAGAACCTGGTTTTGGTTTTGGTTGACTTGTTCAATGATCTGTGGGTGGTTTTGGTTTTGCCCCTGTACTTGGAATCCATTCAGAATATAGGCGACGTCACTTAAAAGGGCTCTGAGCTCTTCCCTGCGAAAGGTTTCTATGATTCCCTCGTGATCATTTAATGCTTCCTCATGCTCCATTTCTTCAAATGATGCCTCTAGATCTGTCACTCGGGAAGGATAAGAACTGAGAACATAGAGCGAGTTGATGCTAGGCATGAGACTAAAAAGATGAAATGATGGTATAAGTGATGACATGATAACCTAAGGGATGATACTCGACATGCATGACATAGAAGATGATGGGAGCATGCAAAAAATGTGAGATAATGATATACAGGATGATGATGATCATGCACAAGACGTGTTGCAAGATATGTTGATAGACCCTTCATGCAAATGAACAACATTCTGTTTATACAATGATGAAGATATGGTATTGAGTGTTGTGCTTGGGTCGGATCCTATTACTGATCTTTCAATAAAAGGGTAACAAAATCAAGCGACTGTGATATGCCCTTGGGATCTATGATCTGCTGATCTAGGGCATTTTTTTCTGGGAATAGTTGCTAGCATTGTTAGTTCATAGCCAGGGGAATCCCTGCGGCTTGATGAGCTTACCCAAATTTGAAGGACCAGTTGCCGATGTGATATTGCATGTAGACGGACCAGACTTAACTAGACCTAATGCATAATGATGTGATCAAGATATGCACACGATGAATTGAATAATGAATTTGAATTTGAATTTTGAAAGAAATGACTGAGTTAAACTCAAAATAAAATGATGGATGATGATGATGCCAACAAAAGAATTTGAATCTTGATAGAAACAAATAAGAATAAATTTGAATGAGGATGATAAATTAAAATAGATTGAATGTGAATTAGTCAAAACAAAATTTGACTAAAAAGGCAATACCTGAGCTTGATGTAAACTTAGATAAAGAATGGTGATGAAATGAATTGAAATGGATTGAATATGAATTAACCAAAATGAGTTTTAATTTAAAAAAATCCGAGTCAGATGGAAACTCAGATGATGAATAGGGGTGATGGTATGGATCGGATATTAATCAAAATAAATTTTGACTAAGAAAACCTGAGTTAGATGTAACTCAGAAAATGGATGATGTTGGTAGGAATTGAGATTTGAAATGAAATTGAATAAATAGAATTGAAAGAATTAACATATTTTAAGGGTGATCTAATTCAACGCGTGTAACCCAATGAGGTGAGTGGATAGGAATCCATTTCATTTATCTGGGTTGTAGGAGACCAGAGCCCAAATGGGTTATGTTAAAACTGACAAAAAGAGAGTTTATACAACCCATTTTAATGTGGGTTGGTTGGTTGCCCCTTGACCAGTTTGATCTAAGGTATTAGCCTCACACATGTGTTGAGTTGGCTAAGAAGGGTTAGGGTTCACACCTATCTAACATCAAATAGGGCTCACATAAGTTCCAAATAGGTTAGGTATAGGGATAAGGAAATCCCTATATCTAAGCAAAAATGAGGGAGCGGCTTAAAACCAAGAGCAGAATAGGGATAAGGTTGTCCTCCTGACGAGTAGCTCTTGGTTTATGCCTAAACAACGATTTATAATCTACATGCTTATGCTGGTATATGTAGGGTTTTTACTATAAGGTTAAGGAGCACTTGACCGTATATGCGACTCCCCGGTATAGAACATACCTGAAAATGAACGATTGGTGCAAGCGGGAAAACCAGTCGTGTTTACCAGAGATAACCATCTCTCGGTCTACAACCAGTACTTTCCACAGATATTTGGGCTCCAACATCGGGGATAACCATCTCTCGATTGTAAGCTTACAGGATCCAGCTAGATAGGCGAAAGGTTTTTATTCTAATATGCAATGAATATGAATGCATCAATCAAAATCAAGCAATGAATAAAAATGGAACCCTAGGTATGTTGCTATGTTTTGCAAACAAATGTCCAAAGTTTTAATAATAATGAATGAAATAGCATATAGATGAAACTGAAAAATTTTGATGTGGTTTTTGGTATTTGATTCAAACTTAGGTTTTGGCTTGAATACTGGTCTGTGGAACTTTCGATCCCCAGTAGACTCGCCAGCTGTGAGTACTTGAATTTTAACCCTCATTCCTAATTAGGATAGATCCCAAGGAAGAATAAGCGATAAATTGTAATTGAAAAGAGAGTCGCCATTTATCTAATTCTGAGGGAAATAGGTCCCTGAAATGGTTGGATAAGGCATAGTCTGGAAGTCAAAGGTCAGGGTAAGGGATTCAGTTGAGTTAGGGGAAGGTGTTAGGCACCTCTAAACTCCCATCTAGAGATGGTTACCTACTCTCTAAGTTTGAATCAAATAAATCAAACTATAAAGAAGCTTACAGTTTGATCTATATGCTGAGCAATGTAATATTGACTGAGATAAATAAATTGAGAGTTACAAGATAAAAATAGAATAGGGATACATATCCATGGTCAGTGGAATCAAGCCGCACGTAGTTCCGGATGGATTGATGGTTTGAGTTGATTTGATTGGACTAGGTTGTGAGTGATTGAAAGGTTTGATGGTTTTCGCTGATTCGGGAGCGAAAGGTTGGATGATTTGATTTGATGAATTTCGCTAGTTCAGGAGCAAAATGGCCTTTTAAGCTCGTGCTGAGGAGTGATGGGGCAGTTTAAGCTCATGCCGGGGAGCCTTTAGAGGTGGGTATTTTAATAGGGTTTGAACCGAGGCTCTGACAGGGGTTTGACTAAGTAGATAGTGTTTAACTAGGGTTAAGCTAGGATTTACCTAGGGTTTAGGTAGGTTTTAACCAGGGTTTACCTAGGGTTTAGGTAGGGTTTACCTAGGGTTTAACCAGGATTAACTAGGGTTTAATCAAGGTTTAAGTAGGGTTAACTAGGGCTTAATCAGAGTTTAACTAGGGTTAACTGGGGTTTAATTAGGATTAACTAGGATTTAACCAGGGTTTAATCAGGCTTTTTGGGCAGGGGTTCGACTGGACAATGCTAGTTTTGAACCGGGATTTGGGTAGAGGTTCAACTAGGCAAGGGTAGTTTTGAACTGGAATTTGGGCAGGGGTTCGACTAGGTGAGGCTATATTTGAACTGGGATTTGGGTAGGGGCGACAGGCAAGCAATCTAAGTATTTAAAAGCGATAAAGCGATTTAAAAAATTGATAAAAGACTAAAAAGATAGAGTTCGGTGAGATTTTACCTTCTGGGAAACCCAAAAGGATTTCTGAAAAGAGGTCCCGAGAATCGACCCTGCGCAATCGACGTTCTCAGGAATCCGGAGCGCTAAGAGGAGCTTTGATGAAGAAAAGAGAGAGAGAGGAGTGAGGATGAATGAAAAATGAAGTGAATGAGAGGGGTATTTATAGTTTTTCAAAACATGGGGAGTGCTACTTCAAGTAGCGCCCCTATGCATAAAAACACTAAACAATGAGGCAGCAAAACGGGTCGACATTGGGGGGCACTACATTAAGTAGCGCCCCTATTTAATTTTAAAAAACAACATGCCGACATGGTTTTGACCAGTCCAATGGAAATTTTGTAATTATGGGGCGCTGTTTGAAGTAACACCCCTATTTAGGGGTTAAAAAAATAATTTTTAGGCACCACATGGCGCTTTCTGATTCGCCGAAAAGTTGATTTTCTGTTTTGAGCCCGTTTTGACCCCGAAAATAGTCAAAATTGAACTGATACGATACAAAAAATATTTTAGATAAAATATAAAATTTTCAGTAATTTTTAGGGGCATTTTGGTCATTGTTTACCATTTTGAGTCCAATTTAATCCCAAAAATAGCCAAAATTCATCAAAAAGTTTGTAAAATCATTTTAGAGAAAATGAAAACTTTTTAGCACTCTTTTAGGGGTATTTTGGTCAATTTTCATCCTAGGGGTATTTTGATCATTTTTCACCTCAAGGCTGTTTTTGAAAATCGAAGCACGTCGCAAGAGGGTTTTTAGAGGTGTCAAAAGATGCTAAAGGGGTGCAAAATTGGGGTGCTTACAAACAAATCCATAAAGACAATTTTATGAGATCGAGGTGGTAAATACATCACAAACGATTTTATGGATTACTTAAGGGATAATGGGATTATCTCACAATAGTCAATTCCTACCTCACCTCAACAAAATGGTGTTTTTGAAATATAAAAATGGACCTTATTAGATATGGTTCGATCTATGATGAGCCATACCGATGTACCTTCCTATTTTTTTGGGGTATGCTTTACAAACTGTCATTTACATTCTGAACCAGGTTCCTTCTAAGTCTATACCGGTTACTCCTTTTGAATTGTGGACTGGGCGAAAACCTAGTTTACAACATCTAAGGGTATGGGGTTGTCCTGCGCATGTTCGTAAACTTGAACCCACTAAGTTGGAATTTAGAACAGAAAAATGAAACTTTGTAGGGTATCCAAAAGAAAATAAGGGTACTCCAAGGCAGACCAAACAATAGTAGTTAGGAATCATGCCACCTTCTTGGAGGAAGAAACGGATCTTCTTAAGAAGGTTGAATTTTATGAGATGAAAGACAACTCAGCTAGTATCCAAGTTGAACCTAATCCTTCCACTACCGATTCTTCTAATTTTGTTCCACTGAGAAGGTCCGAAAGTGTTTCTAAACCACCAGATAGACTTCAGTATTGTAATAATGAGGCTTATCTAGTTACCCCTAATGATGAGGATACAGATCCTAATACTTATCAGGAAGCTACATTAGATGTAGATGCATCTCAATGAAAGAAGGCCATTAATGCTTAAATAGATTCCATGTATGACAACGACATTTGGAGTTTAGTAGATCCACCAAATGGTATAAGACCAATTTGGATGCAAATGGATTTACAAAAGGAAGAAGAGTGTCGATGGTAACGTGGAGACCTATAAAGCAAGGCTTGTTTCAAAAGGTTACACTCAAATTCAAGGAGTTGATTATGAGGATACTTTTTCACCTGTAGGTTTGCTCAAATCCATCAGGATATTGCTAGCAATAGCTACACACCATGACTATGAGATATGGCAAATGGATGTCAAAACTGCTTTCGTTAATGGAATGTTAGATGTTTTTAATGCTTTTTCTAAGACTTTAATGATTTGCACGATTTCCAAAGTCTTTAAATATGTTAATAAAACATTATTAACATCTCATAATGATCTTTTGAATGATTTAAAATGGATTTACAAAGAGTTCCAACTCAATCAGTACATGCAGACAAATTTGGAAAAAATTTGTTATATCCATTCGATCAAAGGGCTTGCCTGATCGACTGGATGGTCTGTCTGATCGGCTGGATGGTCTATCTGATCAATTGGATAGGCCATTTTTATTTCCAAAATCTATTTTCAAAACCTTTAAGATAGGATTTGATTCCACGGTTTTGTACTTAACCTTTATAAGTAAGATGATCATGTTTTAAGGTCCTTAATCATATTTTAATATTTGTTCAAGGGACCTATGGTCAATTTAAGGTATTTTGAGCTTTTTCACCAAATTAACTACTTGAGGATTTTTACAAGAAATCCTAGACAGACCACTTACTACCTAGGCTAAGACCTTGATGGAGTTGATTCTTTTGCTTCTTTGGTCTTTAGTAGCACTGCCTTCATGACAATCTCCCAGAATCCTTTTTGCTTATAGTTGAACATCTTCTTGAAGCTTTGATTTGGAATTATCATCATGCTTTGACTTGTTCTTTTTCATTGAAGGTTCTTGAGTTTTGCTTGAAATCACTTCTTTAATTCTTGAATACTGTGGAAAAGATTGCTCATGGAAGACATTAGTATTACAAGAGTCATTTCATTATTTATGTCATCATTAAAACTAATTGAGGGTCATATGGTTGTAACCTTAAGGCTAATAATCTCCTCCTTTTTGATGATGACACAAATAGTGGAATGAGATGGGTTAAGCTCCCCCTCAACATATGCTTTTTCATAAAAAATTTTAGGAGAGCTCCCCCTAAGCATATGCATACAAAGAAAAAACAGTAAGTTGGAATCAAGAGAAGTTCCACAAAGGAATTCTTAGAGATTTTTCTATTAAATACCAAGAGAAGTTCCATAAGAGAATTTATTTTATTTTTAAGAATCAAGAGAAGTTCCATGATATTCTAAAATGAATTCAAGTATGACAACATAAAGAGAAGTAAATCCAAAAAAAAAATTATGTATTTCATATGTTGAGAAAAGCTACATTCATACATTTCAAAACATCCATACATTCCAAACAAACATTTCATTCCAATACTTTCTCCCCCTTGTCAACATCAAAAAAAATTATAAAAACAATGACACAAAAAAAAATTATAATCCATCTTGTTTTTGTTTCGTGATGAGATCAACAATCTTTTTGAGAAAGTCCTCTCAAGGTTCTTCATATTCATTGTTCGGAGCCTTTGCTTCTTCAGCATCGCTGCAAGATTGGGTTGGAGAGTCATCTGAAGAGTCAGAGGAGGAAGATTGTGCTATCTCTTCATCTAAGGAAGAGAGATGATTGGGTCACCCTTGACAGCACCCTTAGAATGAGTTTCTTGCTTCATAGGCTGTTTTCCCTTGGATTTTAAAGAGGATGGAGCTTGAGAGGGGGTTTGTGTCACGCCCCAAAATACCCCCTAAGAGTTAGGATACTTGGCGACGTGACTTATGTTTCAAACCATCCTGCAAGAGTATATAAGGCAAGCTAAATAGTGAACTGAAAATTTCTTTGATGACTTAACTGTATTTCAAGTGCAATTGATTTCAATACCTGAAGATAAACTAAGACATATACATAAATCCTTAACTCGAGTTACCAACTCAAGGGATACACATATTCCCAAAAATAAAACCCAAAATACATGTCTCTCTCACTCAACCCAACCATTAGCCACATGCCAAGACTCCAAACATCCATACGACAATCCCGAGCAAACTCCTACTCTCCATGAACTGCCTTGATCCAAGGATTCAGCGCATTTATAACGAACTGTGAACCTGCCGACATCAATATGTACGGCTGAGTATGGAATACTCAACGAGTAGAAGCTACTAGCTAACAATAGTAATAACAATAATAAGTCATGTGTAGTACAGTTCATCATCATATCAACATAATTAGAGTGCGGAAGCTAAGACAACACAACGAATGCAAAATCTTGAATATCATCTAGTGAATCATGCCTTATGTTCGTGCTTTAACCATTCTTGTTCAATTACCTCTTGAGTTCCTTATACGTCTGATGCGTCTTGTGGTTACCCTACACATCTTATCAAATTCTTCATTTCACCTATCTTATTTAGTTAGTGTTGGACATATATGCCCTCTAAAGCCAATAAGAGACTTTTCTATGCTGATTAGACAATCATCATATTCACACAACCAACTATAAAGAGTATTTATATTAATTACTGTCTCATTTGATGATGACATAAAGTTCCGTAGGTAACATTGTAGGAAAATCATGCAAAGGTTGCAAGGAGATATGATTTTCCAGTTCCCTGTAAACCTAATATTGTTCGAAGCCTCTAGAGTACTGGTTGGGCGTCGTACTTCATCATGGCTTGCACATGTGTAGTTCTATGAGATAGTGTGATGAATCTCATTCATAGAGAGTTGTGACTATTGACTAACATGTGACTATATATAGCAAGTACATAATACTGAACGGGATCACTAGTGGATACCCTATGGAATACACTGTCAGATTGTATTAGGGTTAATATCTTCTCAAACATCTATCTATATGACTTTGATGTGCCAATCGGCAATGTCCAATACATAGGACTAACTCTGGGAACATTGGGTCATGTACACAATATTTGGAGAAGTGTGTAAACACTCAATAAGGAATCTACAACTCCTTAATTGGAGACAATGATATCAAGGTGATACTTGTTGAACTGAACTGTTAAATCCAGTACTGGTGCTTTTCGGTAAAATGGCTTTTATCAAAGTTGATATTTTCAATATGGAAAAATATATATAAATATATATGTCACTTCTTTCTAATGTTTCTTCAAAAGTGTTTTGGAGGTTCAGTTCAATTGAAAAGTAATCATGAGAAAGAGTTCTACTCCTAAGCTAGGGACTAGACAGTGGAATTGTTCCAATCTCGGAAGCTTACAAGTTATATCGGAATGTGGAAGGATTTATTTGTAGATATATTGTGAGATGGTACTTACAAGCAATTCTCTAATTTTTGAAGGTTAGTCACATTGTGTTAATGGACATTATTGTGATTGGTGGAAGTCCAGGGACATAGATAAAATTCTATGATCCTAATGGATTTTTAGGAAAGTGTTTCCTAGTAACAATGCTTCAACCAAAAAGGTGAAGTACTTGGTCCCACAACTGGAAATAGGAGATCCCTTTAGATCCCACACATAAGGACCTTCTTAATGTGTTTAATTTAATTATTAATTAAATTAATTAATTTCTCTAAGTAATCATTGTATGGTATAGTGAAGCTCTAAAAGGTGGAATCACATTAGATGTGAAAAACCAAATGGGTAGGACCCATTGGGGATTTTGATGAAAGATCAAATGAAGTGACCTTTAGGGGTTTGGAACCATAAGGGGCGTGTGGAAGTGGGACCAACCTAGGGTGGGACAACCACTTCAAGGAGAAAATTATTTTAATTAGTTTCTAATTAATTAACACCTTATTGGATAAGGTTATTTAGTTAGTTAGTTACTAATTAAAGATTCCCTAATTGTTAGGGATTCCATTAGTTAGTTACTAATTCAAGAATCCTTATTGGATAAGGATAAGATTAGTTACTAATGGATAAGGATAGTTTCTTTTAAGATTAATCCTAATTGGATTAGGAGAATAATCATTAAGGAAATAATTAAGGAATCCTAATTGGAATAGAATAAGGTTGAGGTGTTGTAATTGGATTACAATTCAAGCAACTAAGAGGGAACTTATATATAAAGGACCACACGCCCAGCCCTCTTCCCCTTGGAGGGTGTATGGTCACCCCTCCCCTTCTTCCTTTTGTTTAGTTTCTTGATCTTGATGATCAAGAACAAGTTCTCTGAATATCAAGATTGGATTTTGTTTAATCAAGAAAGGTTCTTGGATCAAAGAAAGGAAGAAAAGATTAAAGAGCATGGAATTTGGAAGGGCCATTAGATTCCATTAGAGAAAACTTTAAAGGAAAAAGAAGGTTCATGTGAATCAACAGGAGACTTGACACTTGTGAGGTTTTGCGAGTAGTATTCTAACGTGGATTTGACTTAACAATTTCAAAGTCGCAAAGGTGTATGTTATTTCAACTTTCATTGAATAAAATCAATTAGAATCTTAGTCAGATCTTGGGATTCGATGTATGCTCCCCAAGAACTATTTTTCTAAAATTAAAAAGATACATACTTTCAATGGTATTAGAGCCTTGGCTATGCTTCTCTTTGATTTTATTGAGTTTAATCAAGATTGCCTCCCATATGAATTTTGGTTACCCTAATGAATCAATCTTTTTGATTCTTGAAATATCTTGATGATCAAATAATCATTGTTAGGGCTAAGGGATCTCCCTCTAGTTATTTAGAGAGTAATCAAGCCCTTAGAAATTAGTGTGATACTAATTTCAGTTTTGGATGATATAGAGATATAAATTTTCTTAAAGCTCTTTAAGGTTTTAGAGATCCTTTTGAGAGCCCCGGGCAAGTTTTCCCTTTGATTTAGACCACTTAGATATCCATTGATATTTTGGCCAGCATATATTAATGGGATTTTATTTTTTAAATGTTAATTAATAAATTTCATGGTGTTTGACAGCCTTGCTTAATCATTCTTGGAAATTAAAGCTTATTTTGATTTAAATTGATTCATGGATTTTTGGATTTGTATTTGATTAGAAGAATCGATTTAGTTTCGGTATTTTGGCCATAACTTTGTGACTATAAGTCCAATTTAGGTCCATCAGTACATCATTTCAAAGCCGTCAAAAAGATCTACAACTTTTGTGAAGAAAGTTTTTTCATAATCAATCGTTTTGAGGGTCAATACTTAAGTCAAAAATCTAAAGCGGGAAAAGGAGTTTTCTAAATTAATTTTCCAAGAGACTTTCAAATTTTTCCTAAATTCCATTGTTTGATTTGAGAGCATGGGATGGTATTAAATCATTTAATGGGCTATCAATTAATTAAATAGTTTAATTATTTGATTCAAGAGCACGGGCTGAGATTTAATTAAATTGTTTAATTATCTGCTTCGACTCCATGGTCTATCATTTAATTAAATGTTAATTATGATATCCTTTATGGTCCCCTAAAAAGTTTATGGGAATAATACCATAATTATTGTAGTTGATTTGGATCAATTACATGTGCTCAGAATTACTGACTACATAGTATTTATAAGTTTTTATTTGATTAATAGTTAATCAAGTAATTACATAAATGCCATTGATTGAGATACAGAGTTTTATCTCAAGTGAATTTTAATTGATAGAGATCAATTATTTTATGGACATTTAATGCTATTGCATAGGGTATTATTTTATTTAATTGTTAAATCAAATAATCCCTAAAGCAGTTGGCCCTTATGGAAATTTTTTAATTCACCTATTATTGATTTTGAATTTATTTTTAGAATCAATATAAAGTGATATTAAAAATAAGTAATTTGCTGATTTTTATTTTGGTCTTTTAATAGTTATTAGATCAAAATAATATGGAAGGGATTAGATCCCTAGACTAGCTGAATTTAATGTGGTGTTTTCTATTTGTCTATCAATTGAGGTATGTCGGGATGAATTTTAGGGTTAGATTAAATCTTAGAGAAATTAAAAGCCCTAAGATCTCATTCTTGACATGCTTGCTTTCTTTGCTCTAGGGTTTTTCTATGAAATGTTAATAGAGGTCTTAACCATATAGGAAATAGTTTCCCTAAGGTTAGCAAAACCCTTGTTGAGGTTATGGACTTTCTAAGTAATTTGTCTTGCCATATTATTATTCATAGTTAATGAATTGTTAATATATATTCTTGTTGACTGGTGGATGGGTTCCATGATCATGCCTTCTTCTCTCTTTCTATTCTCTTCTCTTTCTTCTTATGGGTTGTACTACCCTTGAGCACCCTATTTTGGGTGGTTTCTCAAGGTTTCTTATTTTGAATATGATGTAATCTTAGTATTGGGAGTTGCCGATTTTTCTATGGAGAAATTATATTGAAGATAGAAGATGATGGTGATCGCATGGAGAATAAATCTTGGAAGGCGTTCTATAAGACTAGTTGTAGGATTTCTAAGATAGCATGATCATGTGGACCCATTGTGCGGCTATATTATGTATTTCATGTGATGATTTGTTATAAATTTTAGTTGTTTAGAAAAGTCCATAAACCTTGTGATAATATGATTATCATTTTTGTGCAAATTTTTGGATAATTGGATCAAACTCCACAATATGTGTAATGCCCCAAAATACCCCTAGGAGTTAGGTGATATTTGGGCTCGTTACCTATCACAACGACCATCCTGCAGAACATACAAGGCAAGCTAAATAGTGAACTGAAAATTTCTTTAGTGACTTAACTGTATTTCGAGTGCAATTGATTACAATACCTGAAGATAAACTAAGACATGTACATAAATCCTTAACTCGAGTTACCAGATCAAGGGATACACATATTCCCAAAAATAAAACCCAAAGTACATGTCTCTCTCACTCAATTCAACCATTGGCCACATGCCAAGACTCCTAACATCCAGACGACAATCCCGAGCAAGCCCCTACTCTCCATGAACTGCCTTGATCCAAGGATCCCGCGCATATATAACGAACTGTGAACCTGTCGACATCAATATGTACGGCTGAGTATGGAATACTCAGTGAGTACAAGCTACTAACTAACAGTAGTAATGACAATAATAAGTTATGTGTAATACAGTTCATCATCATATCAACATAATCAGAGTGCGGAAGCTAAGACAACACAACGAATGCACAATCTTGAAGATCATCTAGTGAATCATGCCTTATGTTTGTGCCTTAACCAATCTTGTTCAATTACCTCATGAGTTCCTTATACGTCTTATGCATCTTTTGGTTACTGTACACGTCTTATCAAATTCTTCATTTCACTTGTCTTAATTAGCTAGTACCTGAACTATGAAATGGACGGACGTACTAGGATATTGTGAGCATATGAGTTCTTATGAGTTCTTCACTAGTGGCTTACAAATTCTTACGAGTTCTATACCAGTGGCGCCCTTCGTACCATCCCACTAAAAACCCACCCAAAGTAGCTTGGGAATATCAGATGGTTAGTGGCGCTCCTCGGGTCATCCCACTAGCTTACGAATTCTTACAAGTTCTTCAAGTGTGCTTACGAGTTATTCACTAGTGGCGCCCTTCGTACCATGCCACTAAACACCCATCCAAAGTAGCTTGGGAATATCAGATGGCTAGTGGCACTTCTCGGGCCATCCCACTACCTTACGAGTTCTTACAAGTTCTTCCCTAGTGGTGCCCTTTGTACCATCCCACTAACACCCACCCAAAGTATCTTGGGAATATTAGATGGTTAGTGGCGCTCCTCGAGCCGTCCCACTAGCTTATGAGTTCTTACAAGTTCTTCACGAGTTCTTACAAATTCTTTACTAGTGGCACCCTTCGTACCATCCCACTAAGCACCCACCCAAAGTAGCTTGAGAATATCAGATGATTAGTGGCACTCCTCGGGCTGTCCCACTAGCTTACGAGTTCTTACAAGTTGTTGTGAGCTTATTTTATTAGCTTATGATCCATCTTCATGCTATACTCATACATGTGCATAGTGCTTGTGAGCATCATGGAGTAATTGTGAACATCATAATAGTGATTAAAAGTGTTTTGAAACCTTAAATACAATGCATAGAGTAGTGTGAGTATCATGGAAATCATAGAAAACATTTCAATTATGGAGAACATTATATCGCATTCAAACATTTCTATGGACATGTGAGATTTTTACTAAACATTTAGGACACGTTAGCAAATTCACCAAATTGGGAAAAATCCCTAAATCATGTCTTCATAGTCTTGAGTTTCATTTCAACAAACACTTGGTGTGCATATATTATGTGTACATTGATTTAAGGCATTTCTATATTCATTGAACAACTCAAAAACATCGATCTAGTATACTTGAAAATCATGGTCATAATCATCATACCTTAGGCACACATGGTATATAGCATGGTAACTTAGCCTATTGCATCTCAATCATGCCTAATAATCCATACATTTAGGGAAACATGCTTAGTTTGGAATTTGGGAATAATCCTACAAAATCTCAACATTGAAAAGCTTGAAAACCTAAGTTAAGATCTAGGTTATTACTAGGTTTAACTAGAAAGGGTGTACTAACCTTTGAAATCAACCCTTGATTGGAGAAAACCTTAGTTTGGAAAACCCCCAACTTGATAGAGGATGATCCCACTTGAAGAGGATGTTTCAAGCTTGAAAGAGGGGAAGATCTACCTTGAGATCCCTTGATCTAATTAATCCACAACCTTCCTTGGATCCTCCCCAAATCTCCCTTCTCTTCTCCTTTCCTCGCCACAACTCTCCTCGAGGTTTAGGGTAACCAAGAACCCCCAAAATGATCTTCTATTTGTAGGCAAAGGGGTGAAAATCCCAAAATTTTTCACACAAAAAGGTTTGATTCGCACCTCTACGATCATTCGTAGGCTTCCTACGAATGATCATAGGTTGATAAGACAGTTTCCAGCATTTTCTGGGCTTTACGATTGATCGTAGCAACTCTACCATTGTTCGTAGGGTCCCTACGAACGATTGTAACTTTTGCAAAAATTTTCCCGAGTTTTGCGTTTTCGTATTTCAGCCCTAACTTTTGACTCGCTCGTCAGATTTGACGATTCAACTTGCGTTGGATTCATCTTTTGAAGAGGAACAACTTTATGTTTTTCCCAAATTCTCATTCTTCTTTATTCATAGATCATTTTGCCCCTAAAGCTGACTGGTCTGAATCTGGGTTTCAGTAGCCCAAATTTTCAACATATTCAATTTCAGAAATCAGATGTTTATCCTATCTTAGACTAAAAAATATGGAAAAATGATAAACATGAACCTTGAAGAGGGTTCTAATACCTTTCCAAAAAGTCAAGAATCACTCGATTCTGATAAGCGATGACAACACTATGCCTCCCTAAAGTTAAGGGTATGCGAAGACCTTTTTCTTCTTTTCAACCTTGATCATACTTTGAACACTTAGAGTGTTTCACACTCTTGTTTTAGCACCCTTAATCTATTCATAAGGGTCCTTATGTAGAGCCCCAAAATTTCATTTCACTAAGTAGTGAATGGTGTGAATAGTGTTCTGGTGTGAACTTGTGCACTAGCAAGCTTTAATTGAATATACGAGATTGAAAGTATGGAGCACATGTTCTAGCGGGTCTATATATCACTAAAAAGTATGTTTTAGGCATAAAAGAGTGTTAGAAATGGATTGGAGGAGATTCAAGTAGTGTAAACAAGGTTTTACAGCAAAACAGGGGATCACTGATCGCTCGGTGATACCTCCGATCGACCGGTCTTCTACCGATCGCTCGGTAGCTATCGAGTGGTCAACTTTTTTGTATGGGGAAATTTTCCAGAGAGGGTGTTTTCAACAGATCGCTCGGCTGAAACCACCAATCGACCAGTAAGCCACAGATCGCTCGGTCTATACCACCGATCGATCGGTCATACGCAGATTTTCCTCATTAAGGGTGTTTACGAATTTAACCACCACCCCTTGCCTATAAATAGGCTGAGTTCGTGCCTTAGGGTTTCAGAAACCCTCTG
This sequence comes from Tetracentron sinense, assembly GCA_015143295.1. NCBI lineage: Eukaryota > Viridiplantae > Streptophyta > Magnoliopsida > Trochodendrales > Trochodendraceae > Tetracentron > Tetracentron sinense. Next base: position 18,436,011 of record CM026554.1, read on the forward strand.
TGCCCTAACTTAGGAGATTTTGAGAGAGAGAAGAAGGAGAGGAACTACTTGTGATCAAGCTTGAAGGAAGATCAAGCTCTCTTTGGTGATTCTCAACCAAGAACTCAAGGTTCTTGCTTGTTCAAGCTTTTGGGAATCAAAGTCTTTGATTTCACCAAGGTAGATACACTCTACTACCAATCTTGCAATCCTACTAGTTGTCATATATGATTCTCCTCACTCTATGCCATAATGTATATCTTGGATCTTATGGTGTGAAAGTATGAAAGATACTATTATGATGCACTCTAAGTGTTTGATGAAATACCTCTAAGGGATTTTATGCTTAAATATGGTGATTTCTCTCATATGCTCATATGCTCGCATGTCTCGCATGAATCGATGTTTTCCATGGATTTCTCAAAGTACAAAAAAGGTGTTTTTCCCTAAATGACTAATAAGGAACGATTCTAACTAACTCCATGATTTCTCTAAGATCGTCTCACAAGCTCTACGGACCATACTATGCTCACAAGGAACTCTATGATAAGCTCTAAGATCGTCTCACAAGCTCTATGGATAATAAATGTAACTCTCTAAGATCTCTAAGGATATGCTCTATGTGCTCTATGGTATCTCCATGTCTCTACGGATCATAATGACTCTAAGTAACTCCATGAACTCACAAGAAGTCACAAGCCTATGATTATCGCATAACTCCCACGGATATGGTTTTGGTTTCGGATTTTGAATTTCATCACATATGCTATACATGATTTCTACCCTTTGATATGCTTTAAGGATTTCAATCTCCATGCTTCGTATGCTCTATGCTATATTGTTTTGTTGTTATTGGTTTGTATACGTTGAGTATTCGACGCTCAGCCGATATTTGTTATGATTAGCAAGTGCTTGGGCTCCATTCGATCTATGCGGCACGGAGCCATGGTTGGAGGAAGAGTACTTCGACCTAGAGCCTTCCATGGATCATTATCAGGATGATGGTCCTATAGATAGGTGTCGAAACTTCGACTTTTGTTGATCGGCAGACTTAGAACTTAAGATGTTATTTTGTTATGTGAGTGTGGGGTTTGTCCACTCCACTTTTGGGTTTCTCACATGTATATACTTTTGTTGGTTCAGACTTGAACCGAGTTATAGGAGTTATTGTTTTGCTTCCGCTATGTTTGGTATTTTATTTCCGCTATGTTGTTCAGGTTTTTTGGCCGGTCTCCACGTGTGCCTTATGTGTTATACTAGAGGTATGATACGGCGGTCACGAGTCAATGTATCCCTAACTCCTAGGGGTATTTTGGGTCGCGACAGACTTGGTATCAGAGCCTAGGCATGTAGCCATAAGCTATAGGGATTGGTTTCCCTTGGGCTAAGTGAAAGTAAGTTCTATGAGTTGAACTTAGAACTCAGATGAACTCAGTCGTTTGAGGCTTGTTACCACGACATAACTGGTATAAAGTGAATCCTTAGGTCGGTTTAGGGTCTTAGTCTATCCTATTCTATCCTATTCGAGGTTGCCCTTAGTCATATTACCAAGGGTAGATACCCAACACAAGGATCTTAGTTATGCTAGGACACTCTAAGTTATAATTATATGATTATGTTTATACTTCGATGTATACTATATGTGGTAATAGCATTTCATGATATTGAACTGCTATATGATGTGAGGTTGGTATCCAAGTTAGACTCATGTTTTGCTAATTCATCTCAGGATTTGATATCATGAGACGCGGTATTCGTGGTCGAGGTTAGCATACTCGGAGGAAAGTTCCGAGAGAAGAGGAACCGTTGTATTTCACGAATGCTATGGACTCTATAGCCGAAACTTTGGCATTGTTGGCAGCGAGACCTACTCCTACCCCACCGGCTACTCCAGTGCCTACACCGGTGCATCACACCGCGGGGCTTGAAGCTTTCCAGAGATTGCGGCCTCTAACATTTTACGGTACTCTGGACCCAATGATGGCAGAGTCTTGGATTATGTAGCTAGAGAAGACCTTCCGGGCTCTTTGATGTACTGAGGAGCAACGAGTAGAATGGGATTCCTTCGTGATGGAAGGTGAAGCCGAACATTGGTGGCGAGCTGCCCAAAGGCGGAGGGATGCTGCAAAGGTAGGAGTGCCCTGGACTTGGGCAGAGTTCTTAGAGACTTTCAGAGAACAGTACTTTCCCAGGTTTATTCGGGAATAAAAAGCGAGGGAGTTTATGCTTTTGGAGCAAGGGTCGATGAGCGTAGCCGAGTATGAGGCTAAGTTCACCGAATTGTCAAGGTTTGCTCCGCACTTGGTTGCTACTGAGGACCTACGGGTCAGGAAGTTTGAAATGGGCTTGAAGGCCTTTATTCGAGATCGGGTGTCCATTCTCCAGGTGGAGTCTTGGAGAGAGATAATAGGGAAGGCGAAGATCGCCGAGAAGAATGCGGAAGACTTTATGAGAAGAAGAGACAGTGGCTTCAGAAAAAGCATGTCTCAGGGTCTGTCTAGTGGTTCATCATCCGAGAAGAGGATTAGGACTGCACCATACTAGTTCTCCCAGCCGATGCCAGCTCAAAGACCTTCTTTTGCACCTCAGGCACCATGCCCTACGACATCACAAGCTATGGGGGTTATGCCTCCGGCTTCCTCCACATCGCAGACTTTTGAGGAATGCGCCGTTTGTGGTCGTCGGCACAAGACCGGGGATTGCCGCAGGATGTCAAGTAGATGCTTCCACTGTGGCGAGATGGGCCACATGATTCGAGATTGCCCGCATAGGCAGTCATAGACTGCGCCACTGGGAGTTCGACCTCCAGGCAGGTAGACTTCATTGCAGGGGTCTTCATCACAGGCCTCTAGATCCGTTCCACCCACCCAGCAGCCTCGTCAGGCTAACCAAGGCATGGTCTTTGCCATGACTGATAGAGATGCAGAGGCATCTGATGATGTTGTGCAAGGTACGCGCAAGTTTGATCTTGTCTAAGTTCTGTATATTTGTATCCTATGTGATGTTTTGTGATGCTTGTTTGTACGTATATGTATAGTTTGTGTGTATGGTTTACGTTATAACTTGGGTGATTAAAATTCTCAGGTTCGTTACTAGTGAATGAGTGCTTAGCAAGGGTGTTAATCGATACGGGATCCACTCATTCGTTCGTCTCACCTAGCTTTGCAAAAGGTTTTGCATCCGAGCCGAGTAAGCTACCATGGGAGTTGTCCATTTCAACCCCATTGGGCAAGTCTATAGAGATAGATAAAGTGTATCGGGGCAGTGTTGTGCAAGTTATGCAACACAAGTTGCCAGTAGACCTGATCATTCTGGGATTTCAGGATTGGGATTTCGACGTCATCCTAGGTAAGGTTGGCTCTCAGCTCACCATGGACACGTGGCGTGTTTCGAGAAGGTGGTGAACTTTAAACCCGCTGGGTTGAAGCCATTTCATTTCAGAGGACTTCAGAGGAGAGACATTGCTCGCTTTGCAGAAGGTGGAAGTATGAGACTCCACATCCATGCCCGTTGTGTGTGAATATATGGATGTCTTTCTAGAGATCTTACTGGGATTGCCTCATGATCGGTTAATTGAGTTCTCGATTGAGTTAGCTCCAGGCACGGCGCCGATTTCTAGGGCTCCGTACAGGATGGCCCCTATTGAGCTAAAGGAGTTAAAGGAGCAGTTGGACGAATTGCAAGGCCTTGGCTTCATTCGGCCAAGTGTCTCACCGTGGGGAGCTCCGGTGCTCTTTGTGAAGAAGAAAGACGGGTCTATGCCAATGTGCATTGACCACCGGCAGTTGAACAAGGTCACAATCAAGAATCGTTATCCATTGCCTCAGATAGATGACTTGTTTGATCAGTTGAAAGGTGCAAAGTTCTTTTCCAAGATTGACCTTCGATCTGGTTATCATCAGTTGAAGATCAAGAAGGAAGACATTCCAAAGACAGCGTTCAGGACTCGATACGGCCATTACGATTTTTTAGTCATGTCTTTTGGGCTAACTAATGCGTCGGCAGCATTTATGGATCTGATGAACCGGGTGTTCAGATCATCTCTCGATCGGTGTGTGATTGTGTTTGTAGATGATATCCTTGTGTATTCACAGTCACAGGATGATCACACCAGAGATCTCCGCTTTGTATTCCAGACTCTTCGGGAGCATAGGTTATATGCTAAGTTGAGTAAGTACAAGTTTTGGCTGAACAAGGTGTCTTTTCTTGGACATGTAGTGTCTGCTGAAGGTATCTCAGTCTATCCTGCAAAGATTGAGGTAGTGATGAACTGGGAAAGGCCGAAAAGTGTTACCAAGATTCGTAGTTTTCTCGGCCTGGCAGGATACTATAGGAGGTTTATGGAGGGATTTTCAAGTTTAGCAGCTCCGCTTACCTATCTCACGTGGAAGAACACTAAGTTCACTTGGAGTGACAAGTGCGAGGTGAGTTTCCAAGAGTTGAAGAAGAGGCTTACCACATCCCCTGTTCTCACGGTTCCATCTGGAAGTGGTGGTTTCGAAGTCTATAGTGATGCTTCACTAGTTGGACTTGGATGTGTTTTGATGCACCATAAACAAGTGGTCACCTATGCTTCCCATCAGTTAAAGGAGCATGAGCAAAACTACCTTACTCACAACTTAGAGCTTGCAGCCATTGTGTTTGCATTGAAAATTTGGCGTCACTACCTCTACTGGGAAGAATTCGGGGTGTTCACAGATCACAAGAGCTTGAAGTATATTTTCCTCCAGAAGGAGTTGAATATGAGGTAGCGACGATGGATGGAGTTCATGAAGGACTACGATTGTTCTATCCAGTACCATCTAGGTAAGGCTAATATGGTAGTCGATGCTCTTAGTAGGAAACCCTATAGGGTTATGCCTCACTTGAGAGTACAAGAGTGGAAGTTGCTGAATGATATGTGTAACTTAGATATTACTCTCAGTCGTGTCACCTACGGGCCAATGATGTCCAACATTGTGGTTAAGCCGCATATTTTGAACCGGATCAAGGAGTTGCAAGATTCGGATGTCGAATTGCTTGCTTACCGAGACAAGTCGGTTAGTAATGGCAGTCAGGAGTTCGCTTTGAATGGTGATGGTGCTATCACATTCAAAGGTAGGTTGTGCGTTCCAGTGACATGGTGTTGAGGGGTGAGATTTTGGATGAGGCTCACTGATCCAAGTACACGGTACATCCGGGAGGTACCAAGATGTATCAGAATCTGAAGAAGCACTACTGGTGGAGAAAAATATGAAGAGGGAAGTTGCCGAGTATGTTGCTAGATGTTTGGTGTGCGAGCAGGTGAAAGCCGAGCATCAGAGGCCGACAGGTCTGTTACAGTCCCTCCCTATTCCGGAATGGAAATGAGAGAATATCTCAATGGATTTCATCATGGGTTTGCCGCGAATGGCGAAGGGCTCCGATGCTATTTGGGTGATTGTAGACAGATTGACTAAGTCTGCACACTTTATTCCGTACCGGATTACTTTCAATGCGAATCAATTAGTAGCCCTGTATGTCAAGGAGGTGGTTCGTCTGCACAGTGTGCTAGTTTCCATCGTATCTGATCGAGATCCTAGGTTTACTTCCAGGTTCTGGAAAACTTTTCAGGATGCTATAGGTTCTCGTTTGGAATTCAGCACCGCCTTTCATCCTCAAACTGATGGGTAGACTGAACGGGTGAATCAGGTTATGGAAGATATGCTCCGAGCTTGTATGCTAGACTTTCAGGGTAGTTAGGTGGAAAAATTGCGGTTGGTTGAGTTCGCCTACAACAATAGTTATCAAGCAAGCATCCAAATGGGACCTTTTGAAGCTCTGTATGGTCGGAGTTGCAGATCACCGCTATACTGGGATGAAGTTGGTGAGAGAAAGGTACTTGGTCCTGAGTTGATTGAGCAGACCGCATAAAGGGTCAAACTTATCCAGGAGTGATTGAAAACTGCTCAGGATAGGCAGAAGAGCTATGCGGATACTCGCCGCAGAGATTTTGAATTCCGAGTTGGAGATCGGGTCTTTGTGAAGATTTCGCCAAGTAGGGGAATCATACGATTCGGGAAGAAGGGAAAGCTCAGTCCTAGGTACATAGGACCATTTGAGATCATCACGAGGGTTGGTGAGGTTGCTTACAGGGTAGCACTACCGCCTCACATGGCAGCAATCCATAATGTATTTCACATCTCTATGCTTAGGAAGTACATTTCAGATCCGTCTCACATCATTGCTCTTGATCCTATGGAGATTAGAGAGGATCTCACGTTGGTTGAGCAACCAGTTCATATTTTGGATCGACGCGATCAAGTATTGCGTACCAAGACTATCCCTTTAGTCCTTGTGAGATGGCAGCATCATTCCAAGGAAAAAGCTATATGAGAATGAGAAGCCGATGTGAAGGAAAAGTACCCTCACTTGTTTGAGTGAATTTCTTGTTGGGTTTTGTATGTATTTTTTCCTTCTTATGCTTTTGGTATCATTCTAATTTCGAGGACGAAATTCTTGTAAGGAGGGAGGGATGTAGAGCCCCAAAATTTCATTTCACTAAGTAGTGAATGGTGTGAATAGTATTCAAGTGTGAACTTGTGCACTAGCAAGCTTTAATTGAATATACGAGGTTGAAAGTATGGAGCACATGTTCTAGCGGGTCTATATATCACTAAGAAGTATGTTTTAGGCATAAAAGAGTGTTAGAATTGGATTGGAGGAGATTCAAGTAGTCTAAACAAGGTTTTACAGCAAAATAGGGGATCACTGATTGCTCGCTGATACCTCCGATCGACCGGTCTTCTACCGATCGCTTGGTAGCTATCGAGCGGTCAACTTTTTTGTATGGGGAAATATTCCAGAGAGGCTGAGTTCGTGCCTTAGGGTTTCAGAAACCCTCTGTGCCCTAACATAGGAGATTTTGAGAGAGAGAAGAAGGAGAGGAACTACTTGTGATCAAGCTTGAAGGAAGATCAAGCTCTCTTTGGTGATTCTCAACCAAGAACTCAAGGTTCTTGCTTGTTCAAGCTTTTGGGAATCAAAGTCTTTGATTTCACCAAGGTAGATACACTCTACTACCAATCTTGCAATCCTACTAGTTGTCATATATGATTCTCCTCACTCTATGCCATAATGTATATCTTGGATGTTATGGTGTGAAAGTATGAAAGATACTATTAAGATGCACTCTAAGTGTTTGATGAAATACCTCTAAGGGATTTTATGCTTAAATATGGTGATTTCTCTCATATGCTCACATGCTCGCATGTCTTGCATGAATCGATGTTTTCCATGGTTTTCTCAAAGTACGAAAAATGTGTTTTTCCCTAAATGACTAATAAGGAACGATTCTAAGTAACTCCATGATTTCTCTAAGATCGTCTCACAAGCTCTACGGATCATACTATGCTCACAAGGAACTCTATGATAAGCTCTAAGATCGTCTCACAAGCTCTATGGATCACAAATGTAACGCTCTAAGATCTCTAAGGATATGCTCTATGTGCTCTATGGTATCTCCATGTCTCTACGGATAATAATGACTCTAAGTAACTCCATGAACTCACAAGGCTATGATTATCGCATGACTCACACGGATATGGTTTTGGTTTCGGATTTCGGATTTCATCACATATGCTATACATGATTTCTACGCTTTGATATGCTTTAAGGATTTCAATCTCCATGCTTCGTATGCCCTATGCTATATTTCTTTGTTATTATTGGTTTGTATACGCTGAGTATTTTACGCTCAGCCGACATTTGTTATCATCGGCAGGTGCTCGGGCTCCATTTGATCTATGTGGTACGGAGCCATGGTTGGAGGAAGAGTACTTCGACCTAGAGCCTTCCATGGATCATTATCAGGATGATGGTCCTATAGATAGGTGTCGAGACTTCGACTTTTGTTGATCGGCAGACTTAGTACTTAAGATGTTATTTTGTTATGTGAGTGTGGGGTTTGTCCACTCCACTTTTGGGTTTCTCACATGTATGTACTTTTGTTGGTTCAGACTTGAACCGAGTTATAGGAGTTATTGTTTTGCTTCCGCTATGTTTGGTATTTTATTTCCGTTGTGCATTGTATTTCGTTTCTGCTATGTTGTTTAGGTTTTCTGGCAGGTCTCCACGTGTGCCTTATGTATTATACTGGAGGTATGATACGGCGGTCACGAGTCAATGTATCCCTAACTCCTAGGGGGTATTTTGGGTCGCGACACCTTAGGACACCCTAACACAATCCAATTGCTTCGAATAATTTTACTCTTTGCTTCATCACCCACATACCTCGAGTAGTGTATACTCTTTGCTTGAACTCCCAAGGACTTAGAGTATTTCCTATTCTTGGTTTCAACACCCCAAACATACATCACACCCATTCCTACTCCATTTTCATAACTCATGACCCTTGGTTCTTAAATCAAACTAAGGTAACCCATTGGGCACAACCCATATGAGTGGGAGGCCCCGGCCGCTACAAAATCCCTTGAATTGACACTATTCACCACACTATTCACTTAATGCTTTGAGTATATTTTTATACTCTTTGCTTGCTTTCCCAAGGACACCTTACACTTCTTGATTCAAACACTAACTCACATTACACTCAGGCCATGAGAAAACCCTCACCCTCATTAACCACACCCAACTTATAATAAAGGCCTTTGGCCATTTCAATACTAGTGCCCTCGACATTATTCACTGACACTATTCACTTGAACAGTGAACCTAATTCTCGGGGTTCTACATCCTCCCCCCTTATAGGAATTTTTTCCTCAAAATTTGGACAATACCCAATTGGGTGGGGATACTTTCCCACAATGCGTTTAGTTCAAACGAGCCTCTGTACTTAGTAACGCTAAACATGTCCACCGGACACTTGAATCCCATGTTGACCAATCCCTTGGCTAGGCACACGTTACTCACAACTATATCAACAATGCATTGCCGTACACATAGAATATACGTAGCATGTTTGTACCCATATATAAACATATATCACATATTTTTGGTAATTTATAGATCAACACTTTTGAATTGGGCGTACCTTGCACAACTGAGCCCACGAACTTAGAAACCTAAGACAGGACAAAGGATTTATCAATCCGGTGTTGACCAACACCTAACTAGGCGCTCGCTTATTAGCAAGGTGTCCCTGACTAACCACCATCAAGCAAGTACATCAATCATATGTATTATACAGATAGTATGTTATATACAAACAGCACATCACACTTCATTGGAATAGGGTATAGTATACACATGGATTAGCCTTAACATACAATCGAGATTTTTCTAGTGTGAGACCCTAAGTTCGGTCGAGATTTCAACTGGCTTTTGACTAACAAAAATTTGTTAGTCTACACTTAGGAGCAATAACAATTCCTAAGTATAACTTGAATGAAGCTCCTAACTATTCAATAAGCATGTATTGCCCATGTAACCATATCGTATCAATCCAAGTATACACACAGTAGTATAATCATACCACTGGTTTTCCTGACGAAGCTAAGTTCTCACGCTCGTTTTAAGGTATTAAATTAATGAGTAGTTTATCCATTTGAGTTATTTATGCAACTTCCTTTGAATCTTTGTGACAGGTATGATACTTCTATGATCATCATAATGCTTGCGAGGTGTGTGAAATGAATGCTATGTATGATGCTCATGCTCTGTATGATACTTATGAGATGCGTGATGTTTTATGCTATGTATGATACTCATGTTGTGTGTGGTGCTCATGAGATGCATGATGCTCATGATTTGTAGGAAATGCATGGTATGATGCTCCTTGAGTTATAATGTATTGATCATTTTGGACTAAGCACTAGGTCTAGAACGTGCTGCAGGAATGCGCATTTGTATCTAGAAACGTGCATCAAACATCCCTGAGCTTGTTAAAATGTATATATTTGTTCCTACTAGTCATGGGGATGCATGAATTTATATAGACTTATCGTCACACCCCTGATGTGTGACTTGTGCTTATTCGTGGTGCAATACGCATTAAGCGCACTTTAACAGATAGAATTTCACAGGATACCCATAACAGCATATAAATCGAAACCTATGTCCCTTGTTCCATAACGATTGTAAATCTATTAATTCTTGCAAGAAGAAAGAACCTCCTATAGTCTCACTTGGAACCAAATCCCTATCTTAATCTAATAACGCAATGTATGCACACCATATAGCATATAATACCATATAACAATACCACACATAATAGAAATTTTTTTTTTCAGTTTTCCTAGCGAAGATAGATACTAACTTCGATTGAAATTAACCTGTTATAGACAAAGACTAAGTGATTAGTCTACACTTGGAATGTGACTCCTAAAATGAACCTAATGCCTTGGTTTTACTCTTGGTATCTGAAATTCCTATGATCAATGATCTCTAAGACCTAGAGGGGGTGAATAGGTCTATTTATCGATTTCTACTTATTTTTAAAATTTATCTAATTAATAAGTAGAATCAAACATTCAATCAATCCACATAATCTGACACAAGAGAATTTTTACATGGAAAACCCTTTCAGGGAAAAACCACGGGACCTAGTCCAGCAAACAATTCACTATGAGAAAATTATACCGTACAAGACAAGACCTTACCAATCATGAACATGACACTTTATTCCTTGGTACAGACTCTTGATCTTGAACTCCACGAACTAGCAGGTTCGATTTCCACCACAGCAGATCCGGTTCCTCACCGATCAACTTTTCTCAAAGCTACTTCAATACCACAATCTCCAAAGATCGATCTCCTTCTTCGAAGGCTTCGGATCACACACTCTGGCCAAAGACACACACTTGTCGGGGTTGTTGAATCAATTTTTCTAGCAATCTCTAGAGGGATCTTAATAACATGAAGATCACTTAATGCAAGATCTAAGAATCGAAAGAGTATTCTTGCATTTTCTAGAGAGGTTGTGAGAGGAGGGAATAACAATAATCAATAGGATATTATGGAAACCCTAGGTAGGAGTTCTCCAGCCTCCACTCTCACAAAATAATCAACACACACAGATTAGGTCTTCTATAATGAGTATATATAGACCCCCGAGGTGTTTGGATAAGGTTAGGACTCCAAATACACGATTTTAGCTCCCATCAGTCGACCGGTCATGACCATCGGTCGACCGGTCCATTAAGCCCTCTCTGGAAAAAATTGCCTAACAAATTTTTACTTCATTGGTCGACCGGTAGGGACCATTGGTCGACTGGTAGGGACCATCGGTCGACCAAACAGGTCCTTCAGTCGACTGGTTAAGCATATTTTTGCATGATTAAAAGAGTGTTTTACTAGCGCCTTTTATTATGGAAATTATGCTAACCTCCTAGGTTCATAACTAGATTATCTAAGTCAAAACCAACCTAGGAATTTGTCACTAGGTCAAATACCTTCCTAAAACCGGAGGCAATGCTTGATGTAGATATCTTCAAATTTTTTCTGCTTCTTCAAGCTTCACCAAGCATGACAAGTAGACTCTTACAATGACTCACTAGACCTATTCTTTGATCATGGAATTTGCCAAAACATTTTGGATTTACAATCTCCCCCTTTGGTAATTCTATGTCAAAAATAAAACAACGAACATACAAAGGATGTTCTTTCCCAAATTGATTAAAAATAGAAAGACGAACTTTACATGACTCAAAACATTACATGACATATACCATACATAACTGACTCATCATACGTGTCATGCAATCCAATGTTGAAGTCTTCATGTTGTTATCTACACATGCTAAAACAAACAATACCTGTGAAGCATGGAAAAATATAGATAGATATAAATATGAATAAACCATAATCCATAAATAGCAGAGACTTATATGTATGCTCACATAAGTAGTGCACCAAGGAACAAGAAGAGACAAACTACGACTAACTAAAACTACTAGGACTCCACATAACTCAAAACACCATCAAAAACCATCAACAAAATATAGTCAGCAACAACATCACGACTCATCATCAGAAGCTGGATGAGTCATATAGTAAGTCCTGAAATCACGTAGATCGCGATGCACATCCTGAATATCGCACTGAACACCTAGTACTGCAGCATCCAATGAGCTAAGGCGACCATGAACTTCAGTCTGGAAGAACCGAAATTCTCCTCGAAACTCAGTTAAAGTGGAAGTAATCTGGCTAGATTCTGTGTGCATAGCAGCCATCATATCCGCTAGATCGGGCATTGTAATACGTTGATGAGTCGGACCAACGTATGAATCAGGAACAACTTCAGGGTCTCGAGCAGCTGCATGAGAGAAACTGCTGGCAAAGGACTTCCCATTGATAGGCCCCTTGGGTTTTCAAAAATCATCACAGGGAGAAGCCTTGACACCTTGCACTCCCAACAACTGAGATAGCAGAAATCCAAATGGCAAAGCACCAATCACCGTATTGTATTCGTGAACACCCAGAATAAGATCAACTATATGTGCTGCAAGATCCATCCCCTGACCACGCATAAAGACAGAGAAATCTAACCCGATCTTCTGTGAGCTCAGTAGTATGAATTTTGGGATGACTATTTGCACTCATCACCATATGAAAAAGTTGAGCTTCTTTAGAAAGGGAGCTCACTTGAAGGAAAGGACCAACCCACTCGGATTCATACCCCACCAAAAAGGAAGCAACCCTATGCAAGGAGTCCTTCTATTCATCCTTCTTATATCCAAAAGGATAATAAGCACCCTCTACACGAGGACAGTCAAGATAAGATGCAATAATGTCAGCATCAATCTTGATCGGGCGACCAAGGGCTCTAGAATGAAAAGACATAGTCTTCCGACTAGCTTTACGAATATTGGCATAGAATTCCATAATCAACTGAACTGGGACCTGACTAGAAAGTTTCAGAATACCCTCCCATTTTTGAGTACGAATCACATCGGGCAAAGTAAACTCCCCAAAATCATCAATAAAAATCAATCTCTCGACCATGACATATTTCTTTGAAAAGAAATCGACATACAATTTAGAACCATTTGGAGAGACAAATTTGGGTAGGATAGGATCAGTGGATGAGGCAAGAGCTTTGCCTTTGTCCTTGGATTTGGTCTTTGAATAACCCGAAATTGTGGATTTTCGCAAATGGGATGTACGGTTTCTCCAATAAAGATGCCATGACCTATAGGAACAAAGGTATCTGGAGGAGACAAATCCTCATAAGAGGAATGCTGTTCGGACTCTGACAAAATCATCTTTTGACGTTTTTTACCACCAACCATTAGGAATGCGAGGATAAAAAGTCAATATCCAAACACCATGATGAAAAAGGATGAACTGGAATTGAAATTAAACGAAATTGATGAGAAAAAGAAGAAAAGCTTACCTTTTTGAAGGAGAAATGCAAAAATCCAGACAATGCCCTAGGTCCCACTCCCTTTTGAAACAGTGAAAATGAAGCACGATTGGGGAATGTTAAAGAAAAAATTTGCTGACCGGTCGACCGAATTGGCTACTGGCCGACCGGTTGGTTCAAAAAAAATTTTTAATTAATTTTTTTTAAAAAGAATTTTGAACACAACTTCCAATCAAATCTCCCTCTCACTTCAAAACAAATTTCTTTCACACATTTATCAAATCCCATTCCATGAATTTATAAAAATTTCATGTGATCAATTATTTACATTCATTACAAAGTCATATTGAATAACATTGACTTAGTAAGGAATTTTGAGCATTTAAAACCTAATGTGTTGATCAAATATGGGCATAAATCTCTAAACATAATTTGGAGAATTATTGTCACTCAATTGCTATTGTGTGTGAAGTGAGAAATGTGACTGATCTAAAAATCAGGTTTAATCCCTAGATGAGGTTTTGGCATTATATTTTAGGGACTCTAAGTTTGTGAAACTTATAAAGACAGCCTTATGAAGTTCAGTAAACAAAATTTTTAATCATGTGCTATTTTGACCTCTAGTTTGACTCAACAATTTGCAATTTATTTTTCTGTCAAACTATTCACAAATTAAAAACTTTTGCTGACATTGGTGGCTTTCACATAAGTGAGTAGGCAGCCCTCTCTAATGGCAGTGGGGGCTTGCACTCTAGCAACCCATATAGATAACTACTGTTTGTCTAGGTAGCCATTACTCACTGGTTGCATCCACTGCTATCACACTAGCTCACAGGTTGCTCTTTCCAATGCAAATTCTTTTTAGAGGGCACATGAATAATAAACTGAACCTCTAGGAAAATCTAGACTTGAATAATCTTAGAGGACAAATACAAATATAAAATCAGTACCTACACATAGGAGCAAAGCCTGTCTTCTTGGATCAGTCAGAGTGTATGTGCTATACACAAAGCAACTAGTTCACCTTACCTTAAACTAGTTTAGTGATTCAATCCAATATGAAACACTCATTAGACCAAGATTGGTAAATATCCTTTCAAACTCAATCCCATCCAATTTTTGTCCTTAGGTATGAATTGTAAATAATGATCACAAGGAAATTAAGCACTCAATTCATGATAGGAGAGAAAAGAAAAAAGATCAAATCTTTTTGGTATTTTCATTTATAAAATAAGCAAAATACTAAAGAAAAACTAATAAAAGACACCGGAGGAATAGCTCTAGGATAAGAATAGACTCTATGAATCACCTAGGCTATAAAGAATGAACTCAATCACTCAACTCCGCACAACCCTATTGATTTCCTAAGGTACTCAAACCTAAGTGAATCTAAAGGTTTTGTGAGAATGTCCACAAATTGACTCTCTGTAGAGCCCCGAAACTTTTGTCCATGTGTTGGAACTCATGCCAAGGCTTTAGCCCTTTGTAATCTCTCATTTCTATGAAATCAAAAATCTTAAAGAACTTAAGTGTTAAGAAGTGGGATTCCTAAGTTGGATATGTTCAAGATCCGGTTTGCTGAACTCCATTTGCGGATTAGTCAACTTTGAGGAAAATTTGGTCTATAAATAAAGCAGAATTTGGAAATTCTAAAATATTAAAAATGTTCCATTTCGAAAGACGAATCCAACGCAAGTTGAATCGTCAAATTCTGACAAACGAGTCAAAAGTTATGGCCAAAATACCGAAGTAGGAAAAATGAGGAAAATCAGCAAAATGGACAAAACACAGACCAACCGGTCGACCACTCCCAGGACCGATCGACTGGTAGCCTACCGCTCGACCGCTAGAATGACCGATCGACCGCTCTACCCACCGGTCGACCGCTATCGCACTAATTTTGTATGTGGGATTTTTCCAGAGGGTCTTTTGGACCGATCGACTGCTCCTCATGACCGGTCGGCCGCTCCTTTACGAATTTGCCTGGTTTGGTCTTTTTAAGCAGATCATTAAGGGTATGATGGTCTTTGACCATGCCCTTTTCTATATAAACCCAATTTCAGGGTTGAGGGCTTCCAAAACCCTCATACGTGCATTTTGAAAGGATTGAGAAAGAGGAGAAGGGAAAGTTAGGGTTTTGCTCAAGGGAGTTTGAGATTGAAGGGTGAAGCTCAACTAAAGCTTGGATTTGCACTTCAAGCAAGGATCTTCCCTATTTCAAACTTGAAATCTTTTCTTCAAGAGGGATCACCTCTATTGATTTGGGGAGCTTCAATCTACGGTTTCTTCTCTTTTCAACGTTGGTACCATATACTACCC
The DNA here is from genome assembly GCA_015143295.1 of Tetracentron sinense. NCBI lineage: Eukaryota > Viridiplantae > Streptophyta > Magnoliopsida > Trochodendrales > Trochodendraceae > Tetracentron > Tetracentron sinense. The sequence continues at coordinate 18,451,591 of CM026554.1, forward strand.
TACTAGTTCATATTCTCCATTTTCTTCCTTTCTTTATTATTTTCCCTAAAGTATGAATATAAAGGGAGATGAATTGTTGGGTGAAGATGGATGTTGGGCAATGGATACTGTGTGGATGTGTTGTGATGAACGAAATACGAAGGGCATTGTATTAATAATAAACACATATGTGTGCTATGAGCTTAACCCATCTATAAAAGCAAGATTTAGGTATTAACCATAATGTACACACCACATGTTTGATGAAATGCCAAGGTAAAGAAAATGAATCATAAATCAAGAAAAGCATGATTAAAGTGTATGGAACTTCTAGGGCTTATGTTAGTGTGATCAATTGCTTCCTTTACGGCATGAATAATTACTTGTTGAAATAAATGTTACGCTATACTTGTTGAATCCCAATGTCATATTTAATTCCAAGTTAAAGCATGTACACGATTTCACAAGCACGGCATGCATGACATGGTTTACCGGTGTTTTTTCAAGAATAAGGGTTGGTAATTAGAGGTAGGGCATATCTTAAGATATGTTTTGCCTCACTCTTGTCAAGAACAAGAACATGCATTGCACATGAGCGAGTTTACATTTCCCTCCCTTCAAGATTGAAAGAGGGGTCTCCCCTCACTCACAAGTGCATATCATTGAAAGAAGGGTCTCCCTTCCCTCTCAAGTGCATTTCATTGAAAGAGGGGTCTCCCCTCCCTCTCAAGTGCATCTTACAAGTTACATGAACATGTTTAATTTCCAAGCAAGCAAGCGTGATCCCATGGTATGACATGCATGACACGACATAACACGCAATACAAGACAAGCACGACTCGACAAGATCAAGTAAGAGAGAAAAGGATAAGAAAAGTTTTAAACACGAAAGGAGTATTTTAAGTCAAGCCAAGCACATGACGTTTTCAAAAGATTTCTGACTTTGATATGATGCAAACATGAACTATCAACTGTTTACTTTTCCTGTCAATTATATGAACTGCTTCCTGCTTTACTATGTTATTATTATGCTATTAGCAGAATGCACATGCGATGCACGTGAGTAAACAATCCTTATGATTACAAAAATAATATATACAACGATTAAATGAAAAAGATTGATTTGAAAACTTTTGAAATGCAATACAACAAAACATAGCGAATTTTGCTAGAATGACATCTATTAGAAAAAATAGAGGATGAAACTGATATAGTAGGAAATGAATCCACCAATTCCTAATCCATTCGAAATTGTCAAAATCAATATTTAGGAAAAAAAACCAAAAAAGGTCTCCGATTAGATATATTTTAGAAATCATGAAAAACACTATTCAGGGAAGAAAAAAAACCTGAAGAAAAAAAACCAAAAGGATCTAAACAAATCTAAGGTTAATATAACCATATTTCGAGGGCAGTTAAAGTGTGAGGGCAACATATTATGTGGAGGCACACTCTTTAACTTTGGTTAATCTTAAGAAATCTAAAGTTAATATAATTTTTTAGTTTTTCCTAAAAACCAAGGTTAGATGAATGAATAATAGGGATGGGTCAATCTTAACCACAGTTAGTAATGCTAAATTATTATTTAGACATTGGCATAACACTCAAATGGTCGTATAAAGAAACAAATACGAAGAGAAATACAAAGCCTTTAAATCGGCTAAATGGAACACAGTTAGTAATGCTAAATTATTATTTAGACATTGGCATAACACTCAAATGGTCGTATAAAGAAACAAATACGAAGAGAAATACAAAGCCTTTAAATCGGCTAAATGGAACACAGTTAGTAATGCTAAATTATTATTTAGACATTGGCATAACACTCAAATGGTCGTATAAAGAAACAAATACGAAGAGAAATACAAAGTCTTTAAATCGTCTTAATTTCCATTTAGTCATTTATTTTTGGGTTAAGGAACTAATCATTTAAACACACACAGTATGCCCACACACACACAAAGTTAGGGTTTTGCTCAAGGGAGTTTGAGATTGAAGGGTGAAGCTCAACTAAAGCTTGGATTTGCACTTCAAGCGGCAGCTCCTTTTTACATCTGTGCTCCTGGCCCATGGGTGGAGGAGGAGTACGTTGAGGAATCTACAGAGGAGCTTCATGTAGACGACTATTACTAGGTGGTAGATTCGAGGTGAGCGTGGGTGAGCACGAGAGATTATACCCATGTATTTTAGCGGGCATGTCCGTACTTTCTTCATGTTGGTTTTTCCTTTTTGTACAACACTTGGATCATGTATATACATAGAGGTTTTTGGTTAAGACTTCCGTTGTGCTATGTAGTTTATGCTTTCGCTATTTTGTCCTTCATTGTATATGCTCAGTGTATTTTACAGGATGGTTTGTCAAGCATGTCATGTGAGTCATGATAAGTCATCCAAGATTTACTCTAACTCCTAGGGTGGGTTTTGGGTCGCGACAGAAGTGGTATCAAAGCTTAGGCTTTAGGTCTCGTAGGGTCACTTAGAATCTGGTGCCACGGCTTGGCAAGAGCATATGTCAGAAAATAAGTTAGGAAGGAAGTAAGTCGGAAGCGAGATATTTTTTAAGTGCAAGACTAAACTTTAGTCTTAGTCAAAATGGTTGTTTCAACCAAGTATAGGTCTTGGAAACGTTAGAACACTAAGACTATTATGTATACATTGATGGTTATGATGCAATCTATAACAGTATTATATCAAGAACACCACTTGAACTATTGTGAGATGGAACTGTGATAAATTGTGGTTCCAAGTTTGACTCATGTGGTGCTATTGTTCTCAAGACGTTAGTCATGAAGCGGGGCACACGGGGTCGCGGACCACACACCAGAGCTTCCTCTTCTTTACATGATGAGGATGAGCAGCCGAACCTCTCTCAGGTCTTAGGCTCTATTGCTGAGACACTCACCATACTGGTGGCTCGGCAGACTATACCATCATCAGCGGCACCTACTCCACCGACTACAGCTCTAGTACATCGTACAACTGGGTTGAGGCATTTCGGAGACTGAGACCTCCATCATTCCATGGGAGTGTGGACCCTCTTGCTGTGGAGGCTTGTATCCTCCAGTTAGAGAAGATATTTGTGGTCCTCTCAGCCACAGAGGAAGAAAAAGTGGCATGGGCTATTTTCATGCTAGAGGGTGAGGCACACCATTGGTGGCTCTTCGCCTTGAGGACTCGAGATTTGACCATGCAAGGTCAACCCTGGACTTGGGATGAGTTCAAGGATACCTTCTATAAGAAGTACTTTCCGGTTGGAGTTCAGGAAAAGAAAGAGAGAGAATTCATTAACCTTGAGCAAGGTTCGATGTAGGTGGCTCAATATGAGGCCAAGTTCTTGGAGTTATCACGTTTCATGACTCATATGATTGCCACCGAGGCAATGAAGGCAAGGAGGTTTGAGCAAGGGCTCAAAGACGTCACTATGGAGAAAGTATTGGCTTTCAGGCACGCTACTTATCCGAAAGTAGTGGACGAGGCCTTGTTGATCGAGACCAATTCTGAGGCTGTGTCTAAGAAGAGAGAATTGACGAGAGGCCAATCCAGCAGTTCAGCACCTCCAGAGAGGCGGGCTCAGACCAGCCCTTATCAGTACACTTGGCCAGCACCACCTCAGAGGCCATCTTATGCGCCTCCAGCTCCATGATCGTACATGCCAAGGCACCACGACCTCAGGCTCTTCCTGCCCCACGACTTGTTGCACCTCAGGTAGCAAGGTATGTGTAAAGCCCTAAAATTTCATTTCACTAAGAATGAATAGTGTGTGAATAGTGCCCAAGTGTGGTTTTGTACACTTATGGGTCTTATGTTAATATATGTGTTTGGAATTATGGCGTATATGTTCCAATGGGTCTATATGTCCTTAGGGAATGTGTTGAAAGCATAAAAGAGTGTTGGAAGTGCATTGGGGAAGATTCGAGTGGTGTAAACAAGGTTTTTCAGCAAAGCAGGGGTCGACCGATCGCTCGGTCATTACCTGCGATCGATCGGTCAACTACCGATCACTCGATAGCTGTCGCACGGTTAACTTTTTTGTATGAGAAAAAATTCCAGAGAGTGAGTTTTTGACCGATCGCTCGGTCCATAACACCGATCGACCGGTAAGCCACCGATCGCTCGGTCCATACCACCGATCGATCGGTCATACGCAGATTTTCTTCATTAAGGGTGTTTAAGACTTTAACCATCACCCTTTGCCTATAAAAGGGCAGGGTTCGTGCCTTAGGGTTTCACAAACCCTTTGTGCATTGTTTTTGAGGGATTTGAAGAAGAGAAGGAGGAGAGGACCTTGGTGATCGTTTAAGCTTGTGAAAGATCAAGTTCTTCCTTTCCATTTGGTGTTTTCCAACCAAGAACTCACTGTTCTTGCTTGTTCCAGCCATTGGGAGTCAAACTCATTGATTTCTCCAAGGTAGATACACTCTACTACAATCTTGCAATCCTACTAGTTACTAATTATGATTCTTCTTATCTATGCCCTATCTATATGTATTGATTTTATGTATGAAAAGGTGTGATTATATACTTGGATGAAGGTTACTATTCTGATGCACTCTAAGTGTTTGATAAAATACCTCTAAGGGATTCTATGCTTAAATACGATGATTTCTCTTATTAAGTGCATATGCTCGCATGTCTCGCATAAACCGATGGTTTCCATGGATTTCTCCAAGTACAAACAAAGGTTTTTCACGAAAAGATGAATAATGGATGATTCTAAGTAACTCTATGATTTCTCTAAGATCGTTTCACAAGCTCTAAGGATCATACCATGCTCACAAGGAAACTCTATGATAATGCTCCAAGATCGTCTCACAAGCTCCACGGATCACAACGAAATGCTCTAAGATCTCTAAGGTTATGCTCTATGGAAATGCTCTAAGGTTATTGCTCTATGCTCTATGTCTCTACGGATCATAACGACTCTAAGTAACTCCACGAACTCACAAGAACTCATAAGGCTATGATAATCGATTGACTCACACGGTTACAGTTTTGGTTTCGAATATTATCTCACATACGTTTTCACGGTTTCCATGCTTTAAGGAATTTACGGATTTCATTCTCCATGTCTTGTATGCTCCATGCCTAACCGCTTTATTGTTATTAGTTTGTATACACTGAGTATTCCATGCTCAGTCGATATTGTTATGATCGGCAGGTGCTCGGGTTCCATTCGATTTGTGTGGCGAAGAACCTTGGGTCGAGGAAGAGTACCGTGATCCGGAGCCTTCCATGGATCACTATCATGACGATGGTGCTTTAGATAGGAGTCGTGACTTCGATTTCTGTTGATCGACCGACTTAGAACTTGGGTCTTTTGTTATGTGAGTGTGGGGTTTGTCCACTCCACTTTTGGGTTTCTCACACATGTATACTTGTTGGTTCTTACTTGAGCCAAGTTATAGGAGTATTCATTTTGCTTCCGCTATGTTAGTATTTTATTTTCCGCTGTGCATTGTATTTCGTTTCCGCTATGTATATTCAGGTACTCTGACAGGTTTCCACGTGTGCCTTATGTATCATACTGGAGGTATGATATGGCAGTCACGAGTCAAAGTACCCTTAACTCCTAGGGGGTATTTTGGGTCGCGATAGACTTGGTATCAGAGCTAGTTATGTCTAACGACAAACTTAGTTAGGTCACTCAGGCTTGGCCTAAGCGGAAGTAATTCCTATGAGTTGAACTTAGAACTCAGAAGGACTCAGTTGTCTTAGGCTTGTTACCACGACATAACCGGTACCAAGTGAATCCTTAGGTCAGTATAGGATCCGAGATCGATGTGATCCTATGCGAGGTTCTAGTATAGGCTCTAAAGTATAATTATGTGATGATATATATATACCTCGATGTATACTATGTGCGGTATAGCATTTCATGATTATTGAATTGCTATATGATATGTGAGGTTTGGTATCCAAGTTAGACTCATGTTTTGCCAAATTGATCTCAGGATTCGATATCATGAGACGTGGCAATCGGGGTCGAGGTTACCATACTCGGAGGGCCGAGAGTGAAGTTCCGAGAGAAGAGGAACCGTTGTATTTCACAAATGCTATGGACTCCATAGCCGAGACTTTGGCATTGTTGGCAGCGAGGCCTATGCCTACCCCACCGTCCACGCCTGTGCCTACACCGGTGCATCACACCGCGGGGCTCGAAGCTTTTAGGAGACTGCGGCCTCCTACATTCTATGGCACTCTGGACCCCATGGTGGCCGAGTCTTGGATTATGCAGCTGGAGAAGACCTTCCGGGCTCTCCGTTGTACCGATGAGCAAAGGGTAGAATGGGCTTCCTTCGTGATGGAAGGTGAAGACTAACACTGGTGGAGAGCTGCCCAAAGACAGAGGGATGTTGCTAAGGCAGGTGTGCCTTGGACTTGGGTGGAGTTCTTAGAGACTTTCAGGGAACAGTACTTTCCCAGGTTTATTCGGGAACAAAAGGCGAGAGAGTTTATGCTTTTGGAGCAAGGGTCGATGAGCGTAGCCGAGTATGAGGCTAAGTTCACCGAGTTGTCTAGGTTTGCTCCGCACTTGGTGGCTACTGAAGACCTACAGGTCAGGAAGTTTGAGATGGGCTTGAAGGCTTTCATCCGAGATCGGGTGTCCATTCTCCAGGTAGAGTCTTGGAGAGAGATAGTAGGGAAGGCGAAGATCGCCGAAAAGAATGCGGAAGACTTTGTGAGAAGAAGAGACAGTGGCTTCGGGAAGAGCATGTCTCGGGGTCAATCGAGTAGTTCTTCAGAGAAGAGGACTAGGACTGCACCGTACCAGTTCTCCCAGCCGATGTCGGCTCAGAGACCTTCTTTTGCGCCTCAGGCACCGCGTCCTACGGCATCGCAAGCTACGAGGGTTATGCCTCCGGCTTCCTCCGCATCGCAGACATTTGAGGAGTGCGCCGTATGTGGTCGTCGGCATAAGACTGGAGATTGCCGAAGAATGTCAGGTGGATGCTTCCATTGTGGCGAGATGGGCCATATGATTCGAGATTGCCCGCGCAAGCAGTCACAGTCTGGATCACAGGGAGTTCGGCCTCCAGGCAGGCAGAATTCACTTCAGGGGTCTTCATCTCAGGCCTCTAGATCCTTGCAGCCTACCCAGCAGCCTCGTCAGGCGAACCAGGGCAGAGTCTTTGCCATGACTGATAGAGACGCACAGGCATCTGATGATGTTGTGCAAGGTTCGTTGCTCGTAAATGAATGTTTGGCAAGAGTGTTGATAGACACAGGATCCACTCACTCGTTCGTTTCACCGAGCTTTGCCAAAGGCTTTACGTCCGAGCCAAGCAAGCTACCTAGGGAGTTGTCCATTTCGACTCCATTGGGAAAATCTATTGAGACAGATAAAGTGTATCCGGATAGTGTTATACAAGTCATGCAGCACGAGTTGCCAGTCGACTTGATCCTTCTGGGATTTCAGGATTGGGATTTCGATGTCATCCTAGGTATGGATTGGCTCTCAACTCACCATGGACACGTGGCGTGTTTCGAGAAGGTGGTGCATTTTAAACCCGTGGGGTTAAAGCCGTTTCATTTCAGGGGACTTCAGAGAAGAGACATTGCCCGCTTTGCAGCTCTTAGTCTCGAGGGTGTAGAAGTGCGAGACTCCACACCCATTCCGGTGGTATGTGAGTATATGGATGTTTTTCCGGAAACCTTGCCGGGATTGCCTCCCGATCGTGCAATCGAGTTTGCGATTGAGCTAGCTCCAGGCACAGTTTCGATTTCAAGAGCTCCGTATAGGATGGCCCCTATTGAGCTTAAGGAGTTAAAAGAGCAGTTAGAAGAATTGCAAGGCTTTGGTTTTATCCGGCCAAGTGTTTCACCTTGGGGAGCTCTGGTTCTCTTCGTGAAGAAGAAAGATGGATCAATGCGTATGTGCATTGATTACAGGCAATTGAACAAGGTCACGATCAAGAATCGTTATCCATTGCCTCGGATAGACGACTTGTTTGACCAATTGAAGGGTGCACAGTTTTTCTCCAAGATTGACCTTCGATTTGGTTATCATCAGTTGAAGATCAAGAAAGAGGACATTCCGAAGACAGCATTCCGAACTCGATACGGTCATTACGAGTTTTTGGTCATGTCTTTTGGACTGACTAACGCGCTGGCAGCATTCATGGATTTGATGAATCGGGTGTTCAGATCGTCTCTCGATCAATGTGTGATCGTGTTCGTAGATGATATCCTTGTGTATTCACAGTCACAGGAGGATCACACGAGAGATCTCCGTCTGGTATTGCAGACACTTCGAGAGCATAGTCTGTATGCTAAATTGAGCAAGTGTGAGTTTTGGCTGAACAAGGTGTCTTTTCTTGGACACGTGGTATCTGCTGAAGGTATTTCAGTTGATCCTGCAAAGATTGAAGCGGTGATGAATTGGGAAAGGCCGAAGAGTGTCACCGAGATTCGTAGTTTCCTCGGGTTGGCAGGATATTACAGAAGGTTTGTGGAAGGATTTTCAAGTTTAGTAGCTCCGCTTACCTATCTCACACGGAAGAACACGAGGTTCACTTGGAGTGATAAGTGCGAGGCTAGTTTCTTGGAGTTGAAAAAGAAGCTTACTTCGGCTCCTGTTCTCACAGTTCCATCTGGGAGCAGTGGTTTCGAAGTCTATAGTGATGCTTCACTAGTGGGACTTGGATGTGTTTTGATGCAGCATAAAAAGGTGGTCGCCTATGCTTCCCGTCAGCTGAAGGAGCATGAGCAGAATTACCCCACACATGACTTAAAGCTCGCTGCGGTCATTTTTGCACTGAGACTTTGGCGTCACTACCTCTACGGAGAAGAGTTCGTGGTGTTCACAGACCACAAGAGCTTGAAGTATCTTTTCCTCCAGAAGGAGTTGAATATGAGGCAGCGTCGTTGGATGGAGTTCATGAAGGACTACGACTGTTCCATCCAGTACCTCCCGGGTAAGGCTAACGTGGTAGCCGATGCTCTTAGCAGAAAACCTTACGGAGTTATGGCTCAATTGAGAGTGCAAGAGTGGAAGTTGTTACATGATATGTGTCATTTGGACACTACTCTCAGGCATGTCACCTATGGGCCGATAATGTCCAACGTGGTGGTTAGGCCACAGATCCTGAGCCAGATCAAGGAGTTACAGAATTCAGATGTTGAGTTGCTTGCTTACCGAGACAAGTCGGTGAGTAACGGCAATCAGGAGTTCGCTTTAAATGATGATGGTGCTATCACATTTAAGGGCAGGTTGTGTGTCCCCACCGACACAGTATTGAGGGATGAAATTTTGAATGAAGCTCACCGATCAAAGTACACGGTACATCCGGGAGGTACTAAGATGTACCAGAATCTCAAGAAGCACTACTGGTGGCGGAACATGAAGAGGGAAGTCGCTGAGTACGTCGCCAGATGTTTGATTTGCCAGCAGGTAAAAGCCGAACATCAAAGGCCGGCAGGTCTTTTGCAGTCTCTTCCTATTCCGGAGTGGAAATGGGAGAACATCTCGATGGATTTCATTGTGGGTTTGCCGCGAACGGCGAAGGGCTCCGATGCTATTTGGGTGATTGTGGACAGGTTGACTAAGTCTGCACATTTTATTCCGTACCGAACTACTTTCAATGCAAATCAGTTGGTAGCCCTATATGTTAAGGAGGTGGTTCGACTGCACGGTGTGCCAGTTTCTATCGTGTCTGATTGAGATCCTCGGTTTACTTCCAGGTTTTGGAAAACTTTCCAGGATGCTATGGGTTCTCGTTTAGAATTCAGTACCGCCTTCCATCCTCAGACCAATGGACAAATGGAGAGGGTGAATCAAGTAGTGGAGGATATGCTCCGAGCTTGTATGCTGGATTTTCAGGGTAGTTGGGAGGAACAGTTGCCGTTGGTTGAGTTTGCCTACAACAATAGCTATCAGGCAAGCATCCAGATGGCACCTTTTGAAGCTCTGTATGGTCGGAGTTATCGATCACCGCTATACTGGGATGAAGTTGGTGAGAGGAAAATTCTTGGTCCTGAGTTGATAGAGCGGACCGCAGAAAGGGTCAAAATTATCCAGGAGCGATTGAAAAGTGCTCAGGATAGGCAGAAGAGCTATGCGGATATACGCCGCAGAGATTTAGAGTTCCGAGTTGGAGATCGGGTCCTTGTGAAGATTTCGCCGAGTCGTGGAATCATGCGATTCGGGAAGAAGGGAAAGCTCAGTCCTAGGGACGTGGGACCATTTGAGATAGTCACAAGGGTTGGTGAGGTTGCTTACAGGGTAGCACTACCGCCTCACATGGCAGCGGTCCATAATGTATTTCACGTCTCTATGCTTAGAAAATACATTTCGGATCCATCTCACTTCATCGCTCTTGATCCTGTTGAGATTCAAGAGGATCTTACGTTGGTTGAGCAACCAGTTCAGATTCTGGATCGTCGAGATCAAGTGTTGCGAACCAAGACTATCCCTTTAGTCCTAGTGAAGTGGCAGCATCATTCCAAGGAAGAGGCTACATGGGAACGAGAAGCGGAAGTGAAGGAAAAGTACCCTCACTTGTTTGAGTAGTTTTCCTTGTTAGTTTTGTGTGTATTTTGTTCTTGTTATGTTTTTGGCATCGTTCTAATTTCGAGGACGAAATTCTTGTAAGGGGAGAGGGATGTAAAGCCCCGAAATTTCATTTCACTAAGAATGAATAGTGTGTGAATAGTGCCCAAGTGTGGTTTTGTACACTTATGGGTCTTATGTTAATATATGTGTTTGGAATTATGGCGTATATGTTCCAATGGGTCTATATGTCCTTAGGGAATGTGTTGAAAGTATAAAAGAGTGTTGGAAGTGCATTGGGTAAGATTCGAGTGGTGTAAACAAGGTTTTTCAGCAAAGCAGGGGTCGACCGATCGCTCGGTCATTACCTGCGATCGATCGGTCAACTACCGATCGCTCAATAGCTGTCGCACGGTTAACTTTTTTGTATGGGGAAAAATTCCAGAGAGTGTGTTTTTGACCGATCGCTCGGTCCATAACACCGATCGACCGGTAAGCCACCGATCGCTCGGTCCATACCACCGATCGATCGGTCATACGCAGATTTTCTTCATTAAGGGTGTTTAAGACTTTAACCATCACCCTTTGCCTATAAAAGGGCAGGGTTCGTGCCTTAGGGTTTCACAAACCCTTTGTGCATTGTTTTTGAGGGATTTGAAGAAGAGAAGGAGGAGAGGACCTTGGTGATCGTTCAAGCTTGTGAAAGATCAAGTTCTTCCTTTCCATTTGGTGTTTTCCAACCAAGAACTCACTGTTCTTGCTTGTTCCAGCCATTGGGAGTCAAACTCATTGATTTCTCCAAGCTAGATATACTCTACTACAATCTTGCAATCCTACTAGTTACTAATTATGATTCTTCTTATCTATGCCCTATCTATATGTATTGATTTTATGTATGAAAAGGTGTGATTATATACTTGGATGAAGGTTACTATTATGATGCACTCTAAGTGTTTGATAAAATACCTCTAAGGGATTCTATGCTTAAATACGATGATTTCTCTTATTAAGTGCATATGCTCGCATGTCTCGCATAAACCGATGGTTTCCATGGATTTCTCCAAGTACAAACAAAGGTTTTTCACGAAAAGACGAATAATGGATGATTCTAAGTAACTCTATGATTTCTCTAAGATCGTTTCACAAGCTCTAAGGATCATACCATGCTCACAAGGAAACTCTATGATAATGCTCCAAGATCGTCTCACAAGCTCCACGGATCACAACGAAATGCTCTAAGATCTCTAAGGTTATGCTCTATGGAAATGCTCTAAGGTTATTGCTCTATGCTCTATGTCTCTACGGATCATAACGACTCTAAGTAACTCCACGAACTCACAAGAACTCATAAGGCTATGATAATCGATTGACTCACACGGTTACAGTTTTGGTTTCGAATATTATCTCACATACGTTTTCACGGTTTCCATGCTTTAAGGAATTTACGGATTTCATTCTCCATGTCTTGTATGCTCCATGCCTAACCGCTTTATTGTTATTAGTTTGTATACACTGAGTATTCCATGCTCAGTCGATATTGTTATGATCGGCAGGTGCTCGGGTTCCATTCGATTTGTGTGGCGAAGAACCTTGGGTCGAGGAAGAGTACCGTGATCCGGAGCCTTCCATGGATCACTATCATGACGATGGTGCTTTAGATAGGAGTCGTGACTTCGATTTCTGTTGATCGACCGACTTAGAACTTGGGTCTTTTGTTATGTGAGTGTGGGGTTTGTCCACTCCACTTTTGGGTTTCTCACACATGTATACTTGTTGGTTCTTACTTGAGCCAAGTTATAGGAGTATTCATTTTGCTTCCGCTATGTTAGTATTTTATTTTCCGCTGTGCATTGTATTTCGTTTCCGCTATGTATATTCAGGTACTCTGACAGGTTTCCACGTGTGCCTTATGTATCATACTGGAGGTATGATATGGCGGTCACGAGTCAAAGTACCCTTAACTCCTAGGGGGTATTTTGGGTCGCGACAGTATGCTCCACCTCTGGCCCCTCTAACCTACACATATGAGGTCTGCACGTCTTGCGACAGAAGGCACCTGGTAGGAGATTGCCGAAGGGCATCGGGTGGATGTTTTCACTGTGGTCGCTAGGGCCATTTGATCAGAGATTGCCCTAGTCGGTATTTTCCAGGCCAGTCTCAAGGGATTAGGCCCCCAGCACGCCCAGCAAGATCATACCAGGCGTCCTCCCAGCCTACCCGGTCTACACTTCCGCCTCGCCAAGCAAACCAGGGGCGAGTATTTACCTTGACAGAGGGAGATGCACTAGCATCGGATGTTGTAGTGCAAGGTATGCGTTTAAAGTTATTCAATTGTCCACGATTGTCATGTTATGCCTTGTTCCTTGTGTACGTATATGGCGTGTTATATATATCTATATATTTATACATATGATGTTGATGCGTGGATTGACTTAGCTAGTTAAAATTTCAGGAACCTTACTAGTCAATGAATATTTCGTTAGAGTGTTGATCGACATCGGGTCTACCTATTCATTTGTCTCACCAAGTTTTTCCCAAGGCTTTTCTACAGAGCCTAGTCAATTAGAACCGGAGTTATTCATTTTGATTCCTCTCAGCAAGACGATAGTAGCAGATAGCATTTTCAGAGGCAGTACAGTTCAGGTTAGAAGCCATGAATTAGCAGCTGATCTTATCGTCCTTGGATTCCAGGACTTTGACATTATCTTGGGGATGGATTGGTTAGCAGCACATCATGGGCATGTGGCTTGTTTTGAGAAGATGGTTCTCTTCAAGCCGGTAGAGGGGAAGCCATTTCATTTTCGGGGGTTGAGAAGTAAAGATATTGCCCGCTTTACGGCGTTAAGCCTAGCGAACCCCGAGGCAAAGGACTCTTCGACTATCTGGGTCATGAGCAAATTCCTGGATGTATTTCCAGAGGAGTTGCCAGGGTTGTCTCCAGACTGGGAGATTGAGTTTGTGATCAAGCTTGCACCAGGCACAACTCCTATCTTCTGGGCTCCGTATAGGATGGCCCCGATTGAACTCAAGGAGTCGAAGACTCAATTGGAGGAAATGCAAGCCATTGGTTTCATTCGACCAAGTGTTTCACCGTGGGGTGCCCCTGTTTTATTTGTTAAGAAGAAGGATAGCTCGATGTGGATGTGCATCGATTACCGGCAGTAGAACAAGGTCACTATAAAGAATAGGTATCCATTAGCTAGGATTGATGACCTGTTCGATCAATTAAATGGAGCAAAATTTTTCTCTAAGATTGATCTTCGGTCGGGTTATCACCAGTTGAAAATTAAGGCTGAAGATATTCCTGAAACTGCTTTCAGGACTCGGTATGGGCGTATGGGCATTACGAGTTCTTGGTGATGCCTTTTAGTCTCACGAATGCACCGATAGCTTTTATGGACCTAATGAACTGGGTATTCTGACCATACCTGGATCAATGCGTGATAGTGTTTGTCAATGATATCCTGATATATTCTCAGACACGAGAAGATCACATGCGAGACCTTCGCCTTACTTTGGAAAAGCTGAGAGAGCACAAGCTGTATGCCAAACTAAGCAAGTGTGAGTTATGGTTGGAAGAAGTGGCATTCCTAGGCCACGTTGTATATGCGGAAGGCTCGGTGGATCCGAAGAAGATAGAGGTAGTCATGAGTTGAGTGAGGCCCAAGAGTTTCACAGAGATACGTAGTTTTCTTGGGTTGGCAGGCTATTACAGGAGATTCGTAGAGGGGTTCTCCAGCCTCGCAGCGCCACTTACATACCTAACCAGGAAGAATGCCAAGTTTGTATGGAGTGATAAGTGCAAGATCAGTTTCACAGAACTGAAGAAGAGGCTTACCACGGCCCTCGTCCTTGCAGTGCAATCCGAACGTGGTGGTTATGAAGTGTACAGTGATGCCTCACACGTCGGGCTTGGGTGCGTTCTCATGCAGCATAAGAAGGTCATTGCCTATGCTTCAAGGCAATTGAAAGAACATGAAAATAATTACCCCACGCACGACTTAGAACTTGCTGCGGTTGTGTTTGCACTCAAGATTTGGGGACATTACCTTTACGGTGAAGAATTCTATGTGTTCACGGATCACAAGAGCCTCAAGTATGTCTTTTCCCAAAAGGAGTTAAATTTACGACAATGGCGTTGGATGGAATTTTTGAAAAACTATGAATGCACCATCCAATACCACCCGTGTAAGGCAAACATAGTAGCTGACGCTTTGAGTAGGAGACCTCCAGGTCTGTTGGCTCGCATGCTGGTGTGGGAATGGAAACTATTGGAAGATTTGGCTAATCTGGACTTCAGTGTGAATGATTTTGTCCATAGTCTGGTGTTGGCAAATATCACAGTTAGACCGTACATTATAGATCTGATCAAAGAGTTTCAGGCCACGGATGTTGGGTTTTCGGGAAAGGGAAATTGCCATGGGTAGTGAGGACTTATCTCTCACTAGCCGAGGTGCTATTACGTTCAGGGGAAGATTGTGTGTTCCGGCCAATGCGGATCTTCGGACAGAGATTATGGATGAAGCCCACCGTTCGAAGTACACAGTGCATCCTGAGGGTACAAAGATGTACCGGAACCTCAAGGGACACTTTTGGTGCTGGAACATGAAAAGGGATGTTGCAGAGTATCCCAGAGCTTGGTATACCAACGGGTGAAGGTAGAGCACTTGAGACCGGCAGGTCTGTTACAGTCTCTCCCTATTCCCGAATGGAAATGGGAGCACATCTCCATGGATTTCATTGTTGGCTTGCCAAAATCGGTAGGGAACTCAGGTGCAATATGGGTTGTAGTAGACCGTTTGACGAAGTCTACACATTTCTTACCCTACTGGACTACGTTCAACTCGAGTTAGTTAGCCGCACTGTATATCAAGGAAGTGGTTCGGTTGCACGGGGTACCGGTCAGTATTGTGTTAGATCGGGATTCAAGATTCATGTCCAGGTTCTGGAAGAGTTTTCAGGATGCCATGGGTTCCCAACTTGATTTCAGCACCGCCTTTCATCCACAGACTGATGGGCAAACCGAGAGGGTGAACCAAATCATCGAAGACATGCTTCGGGCATGTATGTTGGATTTCAAGGGCAGCTGGGAAGAGCATTTGCCTTTGGTTGAATTCGCCTATAACAACAGCTACCAGGCGAGCATCCAAGTGGCACCATTTGAGGCCTTGTATGGGCAATGCTGCAGGTCTCCTCTCCACTGGGATGAGGTAGGAGAGAGAAAGGTGTTGGGTCTTGAGTTAATCGAACACACTGCGAACAAGGTTAAGATCATTCGGGATCGGTTGAAAGCCGCTCAAGATCGTCAAAAAAGCTATGTTGACACTCGTCGTAGGGACTTGGAATTCCAAGTTGGGGAACAAGTCTTTGTGAAAGTATCTCCTAGCAAAGGGATTATAAGATTTGGCAAAAGAGGCAAGCTTAGTCCTCGATATGTCGGCTCCTTTGAGATTATCATACGAGTTGGTGAAGTTGCTTACTGGGTAGCTCTTCCACCTCACATGGCCGCGGTTCACAATGTGTTCCATGTGTCTATGCTTCAAAAGTACATTACGGACCCTTCGCATGTCATAGACATGGAACCGTTGGAAATCCGAGAGGATTTCACTTTGGTTGAAAAGCCAGTTCAGATATTGGATCGGAGAGATTAAGTGCTTCGCAACAAGACTATCCCGTTGGTTCTCGTACAATGGACAAAACACCGAAGTAGGAAAAATGAGAAAAATCAGCAAAATGGACAAAACATAGACCAACCGGTCCACCACTCCCAGGACCGATCAACTGGTAGCCCACCGCTCGACTGCTAGAATGACCGATCGATTGCTCTACCCACTGGTCGACTGCTATCGCACTAATTTTGTATGGGGGATTTTTCCAGAGAGGATCTTTTGGACCGATCGAGTGCTCCTCATGACCAGTCGACCGCTCCTTTACGAATTTGCCTGGTTTGGTCTTTTTAAGTAGATCGTTAAGGGCATTATGGTCTTTGACCATCCCCTTTTCTATATAAACCCAATTTCGGGGTCGAGGGCTTCCAAAACCCTCAAGCGTGCACTTTGAAAGGATTGAGAAAGAGGAGAAGGGAAAGTTAGGGTTTTGCTCAAGGGAGTTTGAGATTAAAGGATGAAGCTCAACTAAAACTTGGATTTGCACTTCAAGCAAGGATCTTCCCTATTTCAAGCTTGGAATCTTTTCTTCAAGAGGGATCACCTCTATTGATTTGGGGAGCTTCAATCAAGGGTTTCTTCTCTTTTCAACGTCAGTACAATATACTACCCTCCTAGTTCATATTCTCCATTTTCTTCTTTTCTTTATTATTTTTCCTAAAGTATGAATATAAAAGGAGATGGATTGTTGGGTGAAGATGGATGCTGGACGATGGATGCCGTGTGGATGTGTTGTGATGAACGAAATTGGAAGGGCATTGTATTAATAATAAACACACATGTGTGCTATGAGCTTAACCCATCTATAAAAGCAAGATTTAGGTATTAACCATAATGTACACACCACATGTTTGATGAAATGCCAAGGTGAAGAAAATAAATCATAAATCAAGAAAAGCATGATTAAAGTGTATGGAACTTCTAGGGTTTATGTTAGTGTGATCAATTGCTTCCTTTACGGCATGAATAATTACTTGTTGAAATAAATGTTACGCTATACTTGTTGAATCCCAATGTCATATTGAATTCCAAGTTAAAGCATGTACACGATTTCACGAGCATGACATGCATGACATGGCTTACCGGTGTTTTTTCAAGATTAAGGGTTGGTAATTAGAGGTAGGGCATATCTTAAGATATGTTTTGCCTCACTCTTGACAAGAACAAGAACAAGCATTGCACGTGAGGGAGTTTACACCTCCCTCCCTTCAAGATTGAAAGAGGGGTCTCCCCTCACTCACAAGTGCATATCATTGAAAGAAGGGTCTCCCTTCCCTCTCAAGTGCATCTCATTGAAAGAGGGGTCTGCCCTCCCTCTCAAGTGCATCTCACAAGTTACATGAACATGTTTAATTTTCAAGCAAGCAAGCCTGATCCCATGGCATGACATGCATGACACGACATGACACGCAATACATGACAAGCATGACTCGACAAGATCAAGCAAGACAGAACAGGATAAGACATGTTTTAAACATGAAAAGAGTATTTTAAATCAAGCCAAGCACATGATGTTTTCAAGAGATTTTCGACTTTGATATGATGCAAGCATGAACTATCAACTGTTTACTTTTCATGTCAATTATATGAACTGCTTCCTGCTTTACTATGTTATTATTATACTATGACTGTTGGTTAGTATTTGGTACCCGCTGAGTATTCAATGCTCAGCCGTACTTCTAATGTGGGCAGGTGATAGTGGAGCGGCGGCTCCTTTTGACATCTGTGCTTTTGGCCCATGGGTGGAGGAGGAGTACGTTAAGGAACCTACAGAGGAACCTTATGTAGATGACTATTACTAGGTGGTAGATTCTAGGTGAGCGTGGGTGAGCACGAGGGATTATACCCATATATTTTGGTGGGCATGTCCGCACTTTCTTTATGTTGGTTTTTTTTCCTTTATGTACAAAATTTGGATCATGTATATACATAGAGGTTTTTGGTTAGACTTCCACTGTGCTATGTAGTTTATGCTTCCGCTATTTTGTCCACTATTGTATATGCTCAGTGTATTTTGGAGGATGGTTTACCAAGCATGTCATGTGAGTCATGATAAGTCGTCCAAGATTCACTTTAAGTCCTAGGGTGGTTTTTGGGTCGCGACACTCTCAGTATAGACATAATCAATACACACAACATTTTGTTCAACAAGAACACGAATGAAGTGATGCCTAATGTCAATGTGTTTTGTGCAAGAATGTTGAACGGGAATTTTTGGGAATATTAATTGTAGCACCCCGGACTTTTTCATCTTTAATGAATGGCACTCTCGTAGCTAATTGGCCATTTTCGTAGTGTAATTAATAAATAAGGGAGAAATCGGAAATTCCAAAATAGCAGAAATGTTCGTTTTCGAAAGACGGATCCAACGCAAGTTGAATCGTCGAAATCCGACGAGCGAGTCAAAAGATATGGTCAAAACAGTCCAGACATACAGAGCACCGATCGCTCGGTCCAGTCAGCGATCGATCGGTCCATAACCGATCGATCGGTAGCTATCGCACGGTCAGAAAATTTGTATGGGGAAATTTTCCAGAGAGTGAGTTTTTGACCGGTCGATCGGTCAATAACACCGATCGCTCGGTAGGCAACCGATCGATCGGTCATTAACACCGATCGCTCGGTCTTCGCGTTTTTGCAGAAATTTCAGTAAGGGCTTTTTCGTCATTTGGGCATTTCACCCTTGCTTTATAAGCCTTGCACGAGCCTAAGGGTTTCATAAACCCTTAGGGCAGATATTTGCGACAGAGTGGGAGAGGAGAAAGGGGTTCTAACCTAGGGTTTCATCTTGAGAGTGAATCAAGGGTTTAAACACCCAAGATCATCCCAAAAAGGGCGTGGATTCATCAAATCCAACCTCAAACTCGTGTGGCATTCCCATTCCAAGCTAGGGCAGCGATCCTACGGCATTTTGAAAGGGGTTTCTTCCCCAAATCAAGCCTTCTTCAAGTAAGGGTTCTTCCCTACCATTTGAGGTTCGATTTCAAGGTTTCTTCAAGGTCAAGCCTTGATTTCAAGGTTAGTACACTCTACTAACTTCATTAGTGATAACCTTGATTTTCTTCCTCAAATATGATGATTTTATATGTTGTCGTCCCTTTTTATTGAGTTGTGATGAAATCCCTATAATAAATAAGATAAATGGATAAAGGTGTGGGAATGTGTGAAAGGATGGTGGATTGTGGCGAATGGGTGCCGTGTGGGGTGATGTATGTAATGGGATGGATAATGGTGGAAGGGCGTTTTCAACATAATGAACATACCTTTGTGATGGATGAAAAACATGCACTAAGCAACTTAAATGAAAAGGCTATAATAGTGATGCTTACCAAGTGTTTGAGAAAATGTTTAAATGACGATTTGAATGAGTGAACTTGAATTATAAAAGCATGCATTGAATTATTCTTTCTAAAATGCCTATCTTGATCAAATGTGCTACATGTCATTTACATTTCCATATGCTCATATTAAGAATTGAAATGCTATGCTCATGTGACCATCATACTCAAGTATGTCCTCATGCCTACCACAATTTCTACACACACGCACGCATGCTTGCATGAACTGGGTTTATTTCACGAGTATTAGTGCATGAGAAATAAAACGAGAAACAAGCATATGTCAAGGAGGTTGGTAGCCCAGGGATGTGCGGGTGCTAGCCTCTGGCTCACAAGTTAAACGAACATGAATATCAAGGGTAGGGCATATCCCTAGGATATGTCATACCTGGCTCACAAGAAAACACAACGAGCAAGGATCAAGAAACATGGAAGGGTGTTAGTGTACTAAGACCAGGTACGGGCACTAACATCTGTTCCCCAATACGCATGAAAGTATGCTAGTGTACTAAGACCGGGTACAGGCACTAGTGTATGTTTCCAAGACAAGCATGAAAGGATGTTAATGTACTAAGACCAGGTACGGGCATTAACATCTGTTTCCAACAAGTATGAGAGGATACTAGTATACTAAGACCAGGTACGGGTACTAGTATCTGTCTCCAAGCGAGAATCAAGAAATATGGAAGGGTGATGATGTACTAAGACCAGGTACGGGCATTGTCATCTGTTCCCAGGCAAACAAGAAAACTCACGAGCAAGTCAACAAGAACATACGCATAATACTCACTCACGAGACAAGAACCGGGCAAGAACCTAGTACGTCCGTCCAGTTCATAGTTCGGGTACTAGCTAAACCAGAACAAAACAAGGCAAGTGTGATTTCCACGATACGAGAACAAGTCATGACTTTTGGATACGAATTTACAATGCATGAGTTGATGTTCATGATTCACTTACGTGGTTATGTTGTTTTAGCTTCCGCGCTCTGAATTTGTATCTCTTGGGTGAACTGTATCATGTATTACATGTTATGCTATTGTTATTACTATTGTTAGTTAGTAGCTTGTACTCGCTGAGTATTCCATGCTCAGCCGTACTTTTATGTCGGCAGGTACATTATGCAGCATATGAACTCTTGCCCCTTGGATCGAGGCAGCTCGGGGTGAGCAGGAGATTCTTCGGATGGTTACCTAGATATTAGGAGACGTGGCGTATGGCCAACGGTTGGGATGAGCGAGAGAGAGAGACATGTATTTTGGGATTTCCTTGGGGACTTTTCGTGTGAGCTTGAGTGGGTGACTCAAGCATTTGTACTCTTGTGATTATTGTATTCTATCCAGCTATTAATGATGTGGACACTTGGAATTACATTTATGTTAAAGGAAATTTTAGTCTCTCTATTTTTGCATGCCTTGTTATGCTCTCGCCGGTTGACTAAGGATAGGTCACGTCGCCAAGGTATCCTAACTCCTAGGGGGTATTTTGGGGCGTGACATTAATGGCACTTTTACTATCACAATACACAGCCATAGTGCCATGTTCAATCCCGTAATCATGCAACATCTGCTTCATCCACAGAAGCTGAGTGCAACAATTGCCAGCTGCTATGTACTCGGCCTAGGCAGTGGATAAGGAAAATAAATTCTGCTTTTTGCTAAGCCAAGCAACTAAGTAGTTCCTAATATAGAAACACCCTTCGAAGGTGCTCTTCCTATCATCGGCATTTTTGGCCCAGTCGGCATCGAAATATCCAACTATAGTGGCATTGGTTTCAAAAGAATACCGGAGACTGAAAGATAGAGTTCCACTCACATAACGAATGATATGCTTGATTGCAAGCAAGTGAGACTCTTTAAGGCTCGCTTGAAAGCGGGCACATGCTCCTACACTAAAAGCAATGTTAGGACGACTGGCAGTAAGATAGAGCAAACTACCAATCATACTTCTATAAGAAGTTTGATCGACATCCTTGCTTGAAGTGTCCTTACTAAGCTTTGTAGTAGTACTCATAGGAGTCCTAGCATGCTGAGCTCATGCCAAATTTCTTCACCAGATCTTTAGCATATTTGATTTGAGACACTGAGATCCTAGAATCCAATTGCTTGATTTGAAGACTAAGGAAGAAACTCAGCTCACCAACCATGCTCATTTCAAATTCATTTTTCATTTGATCAGCAAATGATAGAGCATGTAAGTCTAATGTGAAACCAAACACAATGTCATCAACATATATCTAGGCGATGACTATATCACCTTTCATAGTCTTAATGAACAGGGTTCTGTTTACTCCCCCTCTCGAAAATCCCTTTTCCAAGAGGTAAGTAGTCAGCCTCTCATACCAAGCTCTTGGAACTTGCTTTAAACCAAAGAGGGTCCTTTTTAGACGATAGACTTGATCAAGGTGATTTAGATCTTCAAACCCTTTTGATTATTCCACATAGACTTCCTCCTACAGAATGGCATTCAGAAAGGCACTCTTAACATCCATTTGAAAGCTTGAATTTCATATGGCATGCCACAGCTAGAAGAATTCTAATTGATTCTAGCCAGGCAACAAGAGCGAAGGTTTTATTGAAGTCGATGCCTTCAATTTGGGTGTATCCCTATGCAACTAACCTAGCCTTCTTTCATATGATAGTACCTTTTTCATCAGATTTGTTCTTAAAAATCCATTTGGTACCTATCATATTTGTATTGTTAGGCCTAGGCACTAAATACCAAACATCATTCCTAGTAAACTGAAGTAACTCATCTTGCATTGCATTTATCCAATTATCATCTGCAAGGGCTTCAACTACATTCTTGGGTTCAAAAGAAGAAGTATAGCAAATGCAGCTAACCTCATTTTCAATTTGATTCCTCGTTCTCACTCCACTTTCAAGATCACCAATAATATCAGTGGAGGTGTGAGGACTCATGACCCTAGGATGTGTAGGTTTTAATGGGGATGATTGCTTTGAGTTGAAGCAGTTTCAACATTTTCATTTCCAGCACTATCATCATCCTCAAGTTGCACATTTTCAACACCGGAGTCATCCACAACTACATTGATGGACTCCATGATCATAGAGGTTCTCAAGTTATGAACTCGATAAGCTTTACTATTAGTAGAATACCCAAGAAATATCCCTTCATCACTTCGGGATTCCAATTTGCTCAGTTGCTCTCTATCCTTAAGGATATATCATTTACTTCTGAATTCTCGAAAGTACTTGACACTGGGTTTCTTGTTATTCCACAACTCATATGGGGTTGTCCTTGTTCCAGGCCTTAGGAAAACTTGATTAATAATATAGCAAGCAGTGTTAGCTGCCTCAACCCAGAAATGAGAAGCTAGATTGTTGCTACGAAGCATAACTCTAGCCATCTCTTGGAGAACCCTGTTCTTCCTCTCCACAACACCATTCTGCTGAGATGTAATGGGAGCAGAAAATTCATGTTTGATACCCGACTCATCATAAAAGTCATTGTACTTAGAGTTTTCAAACACCTTTCCATGATCACTTTGAATTCGATTAATTGGGCATCCTTTCTTATTTTGAATTTTCAAACAAATACTTTTGAAAATTTCAAAAGCATCCAACTTCTGGAGAAATCATCAACGATGACTAGGATGTATCGCTATCCATCTAGACTTTCAGTTTCTGTAGGACCTATAAGATCCATATGAATTAATTCTAGTGGATGTGAAGTAGCAATACTAAAAGTCTTCTTATGTGGGGTTTTAATTTGTTTACCAATCTGGCATGGCCCACATACAGCAGTAGAAGGCTTTCCTAGTTTGGGCCCTCCTCTCACAAGCTCATGCTTTGAGATTTTACATAGGTCTTTGAAGTTCATGTGATCTAGTCTTCGGTGCCACAGATCAATCTCCTCAATTTTAGCCCTATTACAGACATGTGAGGGATTAGTACTAGGGATAATGCCGTAGGAATTGTCAGTGGTTCTCAAACCTTCTAGAACACACTTACCTTTATCATTAATGACTAAGCATTTATTTTGGATAAAGTGCACAACATGGTTATCATCGCACAATTGACTTATGCTAATCAAATTAGCTTTCAATCCTTCAACAAACAAGGCATTTTTCGATTTTGGTATGCCTGGTGAATCAATGATACCCTTCCCTTTAACTAAAGACTTGCTTCCATCAACAAAAGTAACAGTCTCATCTGGACAATCCTCAAATTAAGTGAAAACGGACTTGTTACCTGTCATATGCCGAGAACTGCCATTGTTGAAGTATCGCATTTTTTTGTTTTGGTCTTTCAAGGCAGTATGAATGACAAAGCACTTAAGGTCATCCTTTCTCACATACACAGTTTTTAAACTTTGTTTTGACCTTTGAATATTGTTCTGTGTAGTAGAGACCTTTTTCTTTTTCGACCTCCTAGACCTCTTCATGTTTTGTTCAGTTCTAGCTTTTTGATTGGGACTGATCTGTAAACAAATCTTGAGATAGAAATTCCTGCAAGTAATTCTCTATTTTTTGGAGGTTAATCACATTGTGTTAATGGACATTAATTGTGATTGGTGGAAGTCCAGAGATATAGATAAAATTCTATAATCCTAATGGAGTGTAGGAAAGGTGTTTCCCAGTAATAATGCTTTAACCAAAAGGTTGAGTACTTGATCCCACAACCGGAAATAAGAGATCCGTTTAGATCCCACACACAAGGACTTTCTTAATGTATTTAATTTAATGATTTATTAAATTAATTAATTTCTCTAAGAAATCACTATATGGTATAGTGAAGCTCTAAAAGGTGGAATCACATTAGATGTAAAAAACCAAATGGGTAGGACCCATTGGGGAATATTTTAAAAGAATAATAAAGTGACCAAAATGGGTTTAGAACCCATGGGGGCGTGTGGAGTGGGGCCCACCTAGGGTGGGATGCCCACTTCATGGAGGATTATGTTTTGGTATGTTTTTAATTAGTTTCTAATTAATGACACCTTATAAGATAAGGTTTGTTAGTTAGTTAGTTAGTTACTAATTAAAGATTCCTTGTTGGACAAGGAGTCTATTAGTTTCTTGCTAATCAAGGAATCCTAACTAGATTAGGATAAGGATAAGATTAGTTGGACACTAATGGATAAGATTAATTTCTATTTTGATTAATCCTAATTAATTAAAGGAGAAACCAAAGAGGAAACTAATTGAGGGAATTCTAATTGGATTAGAAAGAGGTGACTTGGGTTGCAAACAACCTAAGTAAAGCCTATAAAGAGGTGGGTGTCCAAGGTGTTGGATACAGTTATGTTTTTCCAGAATTTTCCAGATTTGGAAATATTTTCTCCTCCCTCAAATACTTCACAGCCCTCTCTCCTTTAAGTGGTGTACGGTCATCCCATTCCACCCCCTCTGAATCTCTCTTGTGTTCTTAGTTTTGAAGATCAAGAAAGGTTCTTTATAATAAAAGATTGGATCTTTTATTCAAGATCCTAGAGCTGGAAATTTGGAAGGGCCATTAGCTTCCATTAGAGAAAGCTTTAAAGAAAAAGAAGCTCCGTGTGGAATGCGAAGGAGACTTGGCACTTGTGAAGTTTTGCCGGTATCGCTATTATTGTGGATTTGACTTAACAATTTCAAAGTCGCAAAGGTACTGTGATTTTTACTCTCATTGAATAGAATCAATTAGAATCTTAGTCAGATCTTGGGATTCTATGTATGCCCCCCAAGAACTGTTTTTCTAAATGAAAACGAGGCATACTTTCAGTGGTATTAGAGCCTTGGCTATGCTTCTCTTTGATTTTAGGACATAACCAATTTTTATTAGTTTATATTACCCTCCCTATAGATTTCGGCTACCCCTAGTGATGAATCTTTTAGATTCTTGATCACTTCTTGATTATAAGATAATCATTAGTAGGGCTAAGGGGTTTCCCTGTTATTATTGAGAGAATAAAAATTAAGCCCTACAAATTAGTGTGATACTAATTTTTGTTTTGGATGATTGCAAAACATCTCTCAATTAATTTAGGGATACGTATATATAGATAAATAAATTTGGTTAAAGGCCTTAAGGATTTAGAGATCCTTTTTAGTAGTAAATTAAATTGTTTAATTTATTCTGAGAGCCCCTGGCTAGCATAGATAAATATTATTTTATGTGTTGGATGGGTTCCACAAATCATACCTCCTTCTCTTTCCCCTAACTCCCCTTTTTCTTAATTTTAGAATAGGGTTTCTGATTTATGGTAGACTAAATCAGCCGAAGGAGATGCTCGGAGAACTATTGTAAGATAGCAAATTGTAGTAGGGCTTTATTTAATTCCCCTGTTGTAGTTAAATAAGGTCGTATGATTTTTGTCAACGCATTGTGAGATTATAATATGATTATAATTATTAATATATATATTCATGTGATGATTAATAATTTTTTCTTTAACTCGGAAGTTGTGATAATTTTGATTATCGCTTTTATGATAATTTAGGATAATTGGATTTTACTTCAATTAATGAATTGTGTTTAATTATAAATTGTTTATATTTAGGTACAATAAATTACTAGTACTCTTTTGGACGTGGAGTTTGTGACCCATGCGGAGATCTTATGTAAAATCTTTGCTTACGAGATTATTGGATAATCGTGTCTGAAAAGACAGTAATCGTAGATGGATCACTAAACTGACATCCAAATACCCTAAGGTAATAGGGATGAGTAGGTTTTGATTATAAGGTGAAATTCCTAATGATCAAAACTCCTTATGAGGGCTAGTGGGAGTTTATCACTCCTTGATAATCCTATTATCAAAAGTTTTCATAAATCATATGATGAATACTTGAATAATGATATGATCATGCCTGTTTAGTATTATTCCCTTCAAGAAAATTATTAAGTGATAATAAATGGGATTATTAATCCTAAGGCCTTCCATTATCAATAAGACTAGGAATTAATTAGCCTGAGTCTTGTCTTGCCAAAAGGTATTGACATAATTCAGTCTAAATTAAACTCCTATAGACTTATTTCTATTATAGATAAGTTTGTGTATGGCCTGATAAGGAGTGTCAACTAAAATTGGGGCATAGCCTTACTTGATCATATGACGAATGAGAATAATGGGTTTCACTTAAACAAGGAAACATGGTGGCTGAAACAGTGACAGTCATGTTGTCCTTGGAGGTCGCAAGAAAATTGGGAATCACTGATTTACATAAGGAGTTATGCATGAGATGCTCAGTGATGGATGGTTACTATCCACCTTGTAGTGTATATGTGGTACTATCTTAAAATGGAAGATTACATATGTAATATGAGGATCCCAATACTCATCTGGAATAAAAGGTTTATTCCCTAATTTCATATACTGAAGGAAATGATGAAATTTGAAGAAAGATGAGAGGATCATTAGATTTTAAAATCCCAAAAATCCGATGAATATATGTGTGAAAATAAATATAATAATTTATGCTTATTTTATTGTGTAGATATAAGCCATGAATCCCCTTTCCAAAATTCTAGAAGGGAATCGGTTGACTGGTCCAAATTTTGTGGATTGGAAAAGAAATCTTGACATTGTGCTTATCTCTCAGAAGATAGCTCATGTCCTCACATCCGACTATCCAGAATTTTGATGAGGCAATTCAAACCCCTGAGGCAGTTGAGAAAACCTCAAAGTGGCATGATTCAAATAGTTTGGCCAAATGCTACATGCTTGCATCCATGTCGAATGTCCTTCAGCAACAGCACGAGGGTTTTGCTACAGCTAAGGACATATTGACTAATCTCAGGGAGATGTTTGGGGAACAGAACAGAACTGCTAGGCAGTTAGCAATGAAAGGACTGATGGGACCAAGATGTCTGATGGTAGCCCAGTCTGGGAGCATGTTGTCTAGATGATGAGGTTTATTAATGAACTCTTGACCCTGGAGCGGATCTTGATCAACAAAGTCAAATGGATCCGATCCTGAACTCTCTCCCGGAATCCTTTTCTGCTTTTGTGTTGAATTTCAGCATGAACAAATTGGAGACATCTCTGCCAGGGCTCCTAAACATGTTGCAAGGAGCTGAGGACCTTATGAAGCGTACTAAGCTCTATGCAAATGTGGCAGAAGGAGTTAGACCTTCAAGGCCCAAGCCTAAGGGCAACGGCCAGAAAAAGAAGAAGTCAAACTTCTCCAGGTTCCTCAAAGGTAAGAAGGGTAAGAACAAGAAAGCTTCTAAGAAGAAAACAAGGAAAATAATCAGAATATCTGTTTCTATTGCAAGAAACCAGGTCACTGGAAGAGAAATTGCAAAGTTTATTTAGCATCCCTCAAGGACAAGCCTTTGGAAGGTATGTCAGATTCTTTCATCATTGAATACAATTTCATCATTTTTTCCTCAAACTCTTGGTGTGTAGATAGTGGATCTACCTCATATATTTGAAATATGTTACAGGGGTTTCAGGAGAGCAGAAAGCTCAGTGATGGGGAAGTCAAAATAAGGATGGGAACGGAAGCAAGCGTTGCTGCGATCGCCATCGGGACTTATATTTTAGAATTTACTTTAATAGGATTTTGGTTTTAAAAGACTGCATATATGTGCCAGACATGCGCAGAAATTTGATTTCTGTTTCTAGTTTAATCTTTAATGGTTATTCAGTGCATTTTGATACTAATGTAGTTATCAAATACAATAATAGTTTTATTGTTTCCGGCACATTGTCTAATGGTCTTTATTATCTTGATCTTATAGTAAATTCTGTAAATAACATTGAGGATAAAGTGTCAACCAGTGTGACACCTCAGAAAAGAGGTAGAGAATCAGTGAATCCAACATACTTATGGCATCTCAGATTAGGCCATATCAATTTAGATAGGCTCAATAGATTGGTAAAGGATGATCCTTTAAACCATTTACATGTTGAAACTTATCCAACTTGTGAACCTTGTTTGGAAGGTAAAATGACTAAAAGGTCATTTACAAGCAAACCTATGAGAGCCACAAGTATATTGGAATTAATTCACACTGATGTATGTGGACCCATGAATCATTCAGCCAGAGGTGGCTTTGTCTACTTCATTACATTCATAGATGATTTTTCAAGATATGGTTATATCTTTTGAAAAGTTCAAAGAATCCCAGAATGAAGTAGAAAAGCAATCAGGTAAATGTATTAAAACTCCCAGATCAGACAGAGGAGGAGAGTACCTCTCGAATGAGTTCATGCATTATCTTAGAGATAATAGAATTTTATCCCAATGGACTCCCCCAGGAACACCCCAGCTTAATGGTGTTTCAGAAAGAAGAAATCGAACTCTAATGGATATGGTGCGTTCAATGATTAATAATACTGATTTGCCAATATCTTTTTGGGGATATGCATTAGAGATTGGAATCTATCTATTGAATAGGGTACCTTCTAAGTCTGTTTCGAAAACTCCAATTGAGCTATGGATGGGGCGAAAGCCTAGTCTAAAGCATGTCAGAGTATGGGGTTGTCCTATTCATGTGCGAAAGCAGAACTTCGACAAGTTGGAAAGTAGGACTGAGAAGTGTCTATTCATAGGATACCCAAACGAAACTCATGGATATTATTTCTATAATCCTAGCGAACAAAAGATGTTTGTGAGCAGGAATGTCATTTTTCTAGAAGATGATATGATCCTCAATAGAAAAGATGGATTTAGAATTGATCTTGAGGAGCAAAGTCAGGAAAAAGTGACCATGGTTAATCCCATCTTAACTGAACCTTTAAATACACAACAGCCTAGGAGAAGTACAAGGATCAGTCGACCTCCAGATAGATTGTCTTATCAGCATGAGGTATATTCTATGGAATCGGATTCCTTAGATGATGATCCTTACACTTATCAAGAAGCAATATGCTATATTGATTCTGATAATTGGAATAAGGCCATGGAATCTGAAATGGACTCCATGTATTCGAATGGAGTCTAGACATTGGTTGAAAAGCCTGAGGGAATTAGACCTATTGGGTACAAATGGATCTACCAGAGAAAACGTGGATCCAATGGAAAGGTAGAGACCTTTAAAGCAAGGCTTGTGGTGAAAGGGTATAGTCAAAGAGCTGGTATCGACTATGAGGAAACCTTTTCACTAGTAGCAATGCTAAAGTCCATCAGAATTCTGTTATCAATTGCAGCCTTTATGATTATGAGATATGGCAGATGGATGTCCAAACCACATTCTTGAATGGAAACCTTCAAGAGGATATATATATGGACCAGCCCAAAGGTTTTGAACTCCATGGCTAAAATAATAAAGTCTGCAAATTGATAAAATCTATTTATGGCCTTAAGCAAGCTTCTCGGAGCTGGAATATCCGTTTTGATGAATCAATCAAATCGTTTGGTTTTCAACAAAACATGGATGAGGCATGTGTGTACAAGAAGGTCAGTGGGAGTGCAATAACTTTCCTAGTTCTTTATGTAGATGATATTCTACTCATTGGGAATGATGTAGGAATGTTATCAACGGTTAAAATCTGATTGTCATGTAACTTTGCAATGAAAGACCATGGTGAAGCCTCCTATGTTCTTGATCTTAAATTGTTTAAAGATCGAAAGAAAAAGGATGTTGGGATTGTCCCAAGTCAATTAGATTGACAAGAATTGATACATGTCATGCAGTGGGTTTCATCTTTAGATATCAATCTGACCCTGGTCTTGAGCATTGGACAGCAGTTAAGCATATTTTCTTATATGAAAGGTGGATTAAATTGTCTTGCATATAGTATGGATAAAAGATTTTATCCAGGAACATGATGTTGTTTCCTTAATATAATCTCCTACCATACATTATGGTGATAGTAGTAGTGCTATTGCTCAAGTCTAGAGCAATTCAGAGGACTAAGCACAATGAAAGGAGATTGTATGTGATTCGAGACAATTAAATTTTCAAGATTGGAAACATTGAGTTATCCAAGATTGTGTCAGCGGACAACATGGTAGACCCATTTACTAAAGCACTACCTCAGAAGGTGTTTGAGAAACATCTAGAGTCGATGGGTGTTAGATACATGGGAGATTGGCTTTGAGTGCAAGTGGGAGATTGTTAGACACGTATGCCCACAAAGCCATCCCGGAATTGTATTTATCTATTTTTAAATCAATAAATGCATATTTTACATTCACACATTGTCTTCCACATTGGATAATATATCAAAAGTATCTCATTGGATGAGATTACTTTGTCCCTTAGGTAACATTATAGGAAAACCATCCAATTAGTTGATAACTGATTGCTAAGGAGATATGGTTTTTTCGGTTCCTTGTAGACCTAAAACTGTTATAAGTTAATCAGGATGCATCTGGACAACGTATTCCTAATAACTTACACATTGTTAGTTCCTTATAATGGAATGATGAATCTCAATCACTGAGAGAAGGGTCTCTTGACTAAAATGTGGATATAAGTAAGAAGTACTTATATTGCAACAGGATCACTCAGTGGATACCCTTAGAAATATACTATCTTTATATTTAGGGTAGTCCATTTGACAGATTGTCCTTAACCTGAGAGGTCGACATCTTCTCTAGTATTTGCCTATGTAGCTTTGATGTAGCCAATTGTCAATGTCCAACACACCGGATTAAATACGGGCTCGTTGGGTTATGTATGCTATACTGGAAGAAGTGTGTGTACGTTCGACAAGGATTCCACTACTCTTACAGAGTAAATGTAGCACCCCGGACTTTTTCATCCTTAATGAATAGCACCTTCATAGCTAATTGGCCGTTTTCATAGTTTTCGTAGTCTAATTAATAAATAAGGGAGAAATCAGAAATTCCGAAACGTCAGAAATGTTCGTTTTCGAAAGACGGATCCAACGCAAGTTGAATCGTCGAAATCCGACGAGCGAGTAAAAAGATATGGTCAAAACAGTCCAGACATAACAGAGCACCGATCGCTCGGTCATTACCTGCGATCGATCGGTCCACTACCGATCGCTCGATGGCTGTCGCACGGTTAACTTTTTTGTATGGGGAAAAATTCCAGAGAGTGTTTTTGACCGATCTCTCGGTCATAACACCGATCGACCGGTAAGCCACCGATCGCTCGGTCCATACCACCGATCGATCGGTCATACGCAATTTTTCTTCATTAAGGGTGTTTAAGACTTTAAACACAACCCCTTGCCTATAAATAGGCTGAGTTCGTGCCTTAGGGTTTCAGAAACCCTCTGTGCCCTATCTTAGGAGATTTTGAGAGAGAGAAGAAGGAGAGGAACTACTTGTTGATCAAGCTTGTGGAAAATCAAGGTTCTTCCACTTCCCTTGGTGATTTCCAACCAAGAACTCACTGTTCTTGCTTGTTCCAGCCATTGGGAGTCAAATCCATTGATTTCTCTAAGGTAGATACACTCTACTACAATCTTGCAATCCTACTAGTTACTAAGTATGATTCTTCTTATCTATGCCCTATCTATGTGTATTGATTTTATGTATGAAAAAGGTGTGATTATATACTTGGATGAAGGTTACTATTATGATGCACTCTAAGTGTTTGATGAAATACCTCTAAGGGATTCTATGTTTAAATACGATGATTTCTCTTATTAAGTGCATATGCTCGCATGTCTCGCATGAACCGATGGTTTCCATGGATTTCTCAAAGTACAAATAAAGGTTTTTCACGAAAAGACGAATAATGAATGATTCTAAGTAACTCTATGATTTCTCTAAGATCGTTTCACAAGCTCTAAGGATCATACCGTGCTCACAAGGAAACTCTATGATAATGTTCTAAGATCGTCTCACAAGCTCCACGGATCACAATGAAATGCTCTAAGATCTCTAAGGTTATGCTCTATGGAAATGCTCTACGGTATTGCTCTATGCTCTATGTCTCTACGGATCATAATGACTCTAAGTAACTCCATGAACTCACAAGAACTCATAAGGCTATGATTATCGATTGACTCACACGGTTACAGTTTTGGTTTCGAATATTATCTCACATATGTTTTCACGGTTTCCATGCTTTAAGGATTGTTCGGATTTCATTCTCCATGTCTTGTATGCTCCATGCCTAACCGCTTTATTGTTCTTAGTTTGTATACACTGAGTATTCCATGCTCAGTCGATATTGTTATGATCGGCAGGTGCTCGGGTTCCATTCGATTTGTGTGGCGACGAACCTTGGGTCGAGGAAGAGTACCGTGACCCGGAGCCTTCCATGGATCACTATCATGACGATGGTGCTCTAGATAGGAGTCGTGACTTCGATTTCTGTTGATCGACCGACTTAGAACTTGTGTCATTTTGTTATGTGAGTGTGGGGTTTGTCCACTCCACTTTTGGGTTTCTCACACATGTATACTTGTTGGTTCTCACTTGAGCCAAGCTATAGGAGTATTCATTTTGCTTCCGCTATGTTTAGTATTTTATTTTCCGCTGTGCATTGTATTTCGTTTCCGCTATGTATATGCAGGTACTCTGACAGGTTTCCACGTGTGCCTTATGTATCATACTGGAGGTATGATACGGCGGTCACGAGTCAAAGTATCCTTAACTCCTAGGGGGTATTTTGGGTCGCGACAGACTTGGTATCAGAGCTAGTTATGTCTAATGACAGACTTAGTTAGGTCACTCAGGCTTGGTCTAAGCGGAAGTAATTCCTATGAGTTGAACTTAGAACTCAGAAGGACTCAGTTGTCTTAGGCTTGTTACCACGACATAACCGGTATCAAGTGAATCTTTAGGTTAGTGTAGGATCCTAGAAAGGATAGATGCCCAATGCAAGTGTCTTAGCTACGCTAGGGTACTCTAAGTTGTGATGGTATTCTTACGTGTATACCTTGATGTATACTAAATGCGGTGTTAGCATTTCATGATTATTGAATTGCTATATGATATGTGAGGTTTGGTATCCAAGTTAGACTCATGTTTTGCCAAATTGATCTCAGGATTTGATATCATGAGACGTGTCAATCAGGGTCGAGGTTACCATACTCGGAGGGCCGAGAGTGAAGTTCCAAGAGAAGAGGAACCATTGTATTTCACGAATGCTATGGACTCCATAGCCGAGACTTTGGCATTGTTGGCAGTAAGGCCTATGCCTACCCCACCGTCCACGCCTGTGCCTACACCGGTGCATCACACCGCGGGGCTCGAAGCTTTTAGGAGACTGCGGCCTCCTACATTCTATGGCACTCTGGACCCCATGGTGGCCGAGTCTTGGATTATGCAGCTGGAGAAGACCTTCCGGGCTCTCCGTTGTACCGATGAGCAAAGGGTAGAATGGGCTTCCTTCGTGATGGAGGGTGAAGCCGAACACTGGTGGAGAGCTTCCCAAAGGCAGAGAGATGTTGCTAAGGCAGGTGTGCCCTGGACTTGGGCGGAGTTCTTAGAGACTTTCAGGGAACAGTACTTTCCCAGGTTTATTCGGGAACAAAAGGCGAGAGAGTTTATGCTTTTGGAGCAAGGGTCGATGAGCGTAGCCGAGTATGAGGCTAAGTTCACCGAGTTGTCTAGGTTTGCTCCGCACTTGGTGGCTACTGAAGACCTACAGGTCAGGAAGTTTGAGATGGGCTTGAAGGCTTTCATCCGAGATCGGGTGTCCATTCTCCAGGTAGAGTCTTGGAGAGAGATAGTAGGGAAGGCAAAGATCGCCGAAAAGAATGCGGAAGACTTCGTGAGAAGAAGAGACAGTGGCTTCGGGAAGAACATGTCTCGGGGTCAGACGAGTAGTTCTTCAGAGAAGAGGACTAGGACTGCACCGTACCAGTTCTCCCAGCCGATTTCGGCTCAGAGACCTTCTTTTGCGCCTCAGGCACCGCGTCCTACAGCATCGCAAGCTACGAGGGTTATGCCTCCGGCTTCCTCCGCATCGCAGACATTTGAGGAGTGCGCCGCATGTGGTCGTCGGCATAAGACTGGAGATTGCCGAAGAATGTCAGGTGGATGCTTCCATTGTGGCGAGATGGGCCATATGATTCGAGATTGCCCGCGCAAGCAGTCACAGTCTGGATCACAGGGAGTTCGGCCTCCAGGCAGGCAGAATTCACTTCAGGGGTCTTCGTCTCAGGCCTCTAGATCCTTGCAGCCTACCCAGCAGCCTCGTCAGGCAAACCAGGGCAGAGTCTTTGCCATGACTGATGACGCACAGGCATCTGATGATGTTGTGCAAGGTACGCGCGAACTAGTCTTTGTTGAAGTTCTAATGTTGCCATGATATGTTCGTATCTATATATATCCTATGTGGTGTTTTGCGATGTTTGTATCTATATGTACAGTTGTGTTATAACTGGGATGATTCAAATTCTCAGGTTCATTGCTCGTAAATGAATGTTTGGCAAGAGTGTTGATAGACACAGGATCCACTCACTCGTTCGTTTCACCAAGCTTTGCCAAAGGCTTTACGTCCGAGCCAAGCAAGCTACCTAGGGAGTTGTCCATTTCAACTCCATTGGGAAAATCTATTGAGACAGATAAAGTGTATCCGGATAGTGTTGTACAAGTCATGCAGCACGAGTTGCCAGTCGACTTGATCCTTCTGGGAATTCAGGATTGGGATTTCGATGTCATCCTAGGTATGGATTGGCTCTCAACTCACCATGGACACGTGACGTGTTTCGAGAAGGTGGTGCATTTTAAACCCGTGGGGTTAAAGCCGTTTCATTTCAGGGGACTTCAGAGAAGAGACATTGCCCGCTTTGCAACTCTTAGTCTCGAGGGTGTAGAAGTGCGAGACTCCACACCCATTCCAGTGGTATGTGAGTATATGGATGTTTTTCCGGAAACCTTGCCGGGATTGCCTCCCGATCGTGCAATCGAGTTTGCGATTGAGCTAGCTCCAGGCACAGTTCCGATTTCGAGAGCTCCGTATAGGATGGCCCCTATTGAGCTTAAGGAGTTAAAAGAGCAGTTAGAAGAATTGCAAGGCCTTGGTTTTATCCGGCCAAGTGTTTCACCTTGGGGAGCTCCGGTTCTCTTCGTGAAGAAGAAGGATGGATCAATGCGTATGTGTATTGATTACAGGCAATTGAACAAGGTCACGATCAAGAATCGTTATCCATTGCCTCGGATAGACGACTTGTTTGACCAATTAAAGGGTGCGCAGTTTTTCTCCAAGATTGACCTTCGATCTGGTTATCATCAGTTGAAGATCAAGAAAGAGGACATTCCGAAGACAGCATTCCGAACTCGATACGGTCATTACGAGTTTTTGGTCATGTCTTTTGGACTGACTAACGCACCGGCAGCATTCATGGATTTGATGAATCGGGTGTTCAGATCGTCTCTCGATCAATGTGTGATCGTGTTCGTAGATGATATCCTTGTGTATTCACAGTCACAGGAGGATCACACGAGAGATCTCTGTCTGGTGTTGCAGACACTTCGAGAGCATAGTCTGTATGCTAAGTTGAGCAAGTGTGAGTTCTGGCTGAACAAGGTGTCTTTTCTTGGACACGTGGTATCTGCTGAAGGTATTTCAGTTGATCCTGCAAAGATTGAAGCGGTGATGAATTGGGAAAGACCGAAGAGTGTCACCGAGATCCGTAGTTTCCTTGGGTTGGCAGGATATTACAGAAGGTTTGTGGAAGGATTTTCAAGTTTAGCAGCTCCACTTACCTATCTCACACGGAAGAACACGAGGTTCACTTGGAGTGATAAGTGCGAGGCTAGTTTCTTGGAGTTGAGAAAGAAGCTTACTTCGGCTCCTGTTCTTACAGTTCCATTTGGGAGCGGTGGTTTCGAAGTCTATAGTGATGCTTCACTAGTGGGACTTGGATGTGTTTTGATGCAGCATAAAAAGGTGGTCGCCTATGCTTCTCGTCAGCTGAAGGAGCATGAGCAAAACTACCCCACACATGACTTAGAGCTCGCTGCAGTCATCTTTGCACTGAAACTTTGGCGTCACTACCTCTACGGAGAAGAGTTCGTGGTGTTCACAGACCACAAGAGCTTGAAGTATCTTTTCCTCCAGAAGGAGTTGAATATGAGGCAGCGTCGTTGGATGGAGTTCATGAAGGACTACGACTGTTCCATCCAGTACCACCCGGGTAAGGCTAACGTGGTAGCCGATGCTCTTAGCAGAAAATCTTACGGAGTTATGGCTCAATTGAGAGTGCAAGAGTGGAAGTTATTACATGATATGTGTCATTTGGACACTACTCTCAGGCATGTCACCTATGGGCCGATAATGTCCAACGTGGTGGTTAGGCCACAGATCCTGAGCCAGATCAAGGAGTTACAGAATTCCGATGTTGAGTTGCTTGCTTACCGAGACAAGTCGGTGAGTAACGGCAATCAGGAGTTCGCTTTAAATGATGATGGTGCTATCACATTTAAAGGCAGGTTGTGTGTCCCCGCCGACACAGTTTTGAGGGATGAAATTTTGAATGAAGCTCACCGATCAAAGTACACGGTACATCCGGGAGGTACTAAGATGTACCAGAATCTCAAGAAGCACTACTGGTGGCGAAACATGAAGTGGGAAGTCGCTGAGTACGTCGCCAGATGTTTGATTTGCCAGCAGGTAAAAGCCGAACATCAAAGGCCGGCAGGTCTTTTGCAGTCCCTTCCTATTCCGGAGTGGAAATGGGAGAACATCTCGATGGATTTCATTGTGGGTTTGCCGCGAACGGCGAAGGGCTCCGATGCTATTTGGGTGATTGTGGACAGGTTGACTAAGTCTGCACATTTTATTCCGTACCGAACTACTTTCAATGCAAATCAGTTGGTAGCCCTATATGTTAAGGAGGTGGTTCGACTGCACGGTGTGCCAGTTTCTATCGTGTCTGATCGAGATCCTCGGTTTACTTCCAGGTTTTGGAAAACTTTCCAGGATGCTATGGGTTCTCGTTTAGAATTCAGTACCGCCTTCCATCCTCAGACCGATGGACAAACGGAGAGGGTGAATCAAGTAGTGGAGGATATGCTCCGAGCTTGTATGCTGGATTTTCAGGGTAGTTGGGAGGAACAGTTGCCGTTGGTTGAGTTTGCCTACAACAATAGCTATCAGGCGAGCATCCAGATGGCACCTTTTGAAGCTCTGTATGGTCGGAGTTGTCGATCACCGCTATACTGGGATGAAGTTGGTGAGAGGAAAATTCTTGGTCCTGAGTTGATAGAGCGGACCGCAGAAAGGGTCAAAATTATCCGGGAGCGATTGAAAAGTGCTCAGGATAGGCAGAAGAGCTATGCGGATATACGCCGCAGAGATTTAGAGTTCCGAGTTGGGGATCGGGTCTTTGTGAAGATTTCGCCGAGTCGGGGAATCATGCGATTCCGGAAGAAGGGAAAGCTCAGTCCTAGGTACGTGGGACCATTTGAGATCGTCACAAGGGTTGGTGAGGTTGCTTACAGGGTAGCACTACCGCCTCACATGGCAGCGGTCCATAATGTATTTCACGTCTCTATGCTTAGAAAATACATTTCGGATCCGTCTCACGTCATCGCTCTTGATCCTGTTGAGATTCGAGAGGATCTTACGTTAGTTGAGCAACCAGTTCAGATTCTGGATCGTCGAGATCAAGTGTTGCGAACCAAGACTATCCCTTTAGTCCTAGTGAAGTGGCAGCATCATTCCAAGGAAGAGGCTACATGGGAGCGAGAAGCCGAAGTACGAGAAAAGTACCCCATTTATTTGTTTAAGGCCATGGCATTCCCTTGTATTTTGCTATAGTTTTACGCATGTAAGTATCGTCCAAATTTTGGGGACGAAATTTTTGTAAGGGGGGGAGAATGTAGCACCCCGGACTTTTTCATCCTTAATGAAAAGCACCTTCATAGCTAATTGGCCGTTTTCATAGTTTTCGTAGTCTAATTAATAAATAAGGGAGAAATCGGAAATTCCGAAACATCAGAAATGTTCGTTTTCGAAAGACGGATCCAATGCAAGTTGAATCGTCGAAATCCGACGAGCGAGTAAAAAGATATGGTCAAAACAGTCCAGACATAACAGAGCACCGATCGCTCGGTCATTACCTGCGATCGATCGGTCCACTACCGATCGCTCGATGGCTGTCGCACGGTTAACTTTTTTGTATGGGGAAAAATTCCAGAGAGTGTGTTTTTGACCGATCTCTCGGTCATAACACCGATCGACCGGTAAGCCACCGATCGCTCGGTCCATACCACCGATCGATCGGTCGGTCATACGCAATTTTTCTTCATTAAGGGTGTTTAAGACTTTAAACACAACCCCTTGCCTATAAATAGGCTGAGTTCGTGCCTTAGGGTTTCAGAAACCCTCTGTGCCCTATCTTAGGAGATTTTGAGAGAGAGAAGAAGGAGAGGAACTACTTGTTGATCAAGCTTGTGGAAAATCAAGGTTCTTCCACTTCCCTTGGTGATTTCCAACCAAGAACTCACTGTTCTTGCTTGTTCCAGCCATTGGGAGTCAAATCCATTGATTTCTCTAAGGTAGATACACTCTACTACAATCTTGCAATCCTACTAGTTACTAAGTATGATTCTTCTTATCTATACCCTATCTATGTGTATTGATTTTATGTATGAAAAAGGTGTGATTATATACTTGGATGAAGGTTACTATTATGATGCACTCTAAGTGTTTGATGAAATACCTCTAAGGGATTCTATGTCTAAATACGATGATTTCTCTTATTAAGTGCATATGCTCGCATGTCTCGCATGAACCGATGGTTTCCATGGATTTCTCAAAGTACAAATAAAGGTTTTTCACGAAAAGACGAATAATGAATGATTCTAAGTAACTCTATGATTTCTCTAAGATCGTTTCACAAGCTCTAAGGATCATACCGTGCTCACAAGGAAACTCTATGATAATGTTCTAAGATCGTCTCACAAGCTCCACGGATCACAATGAAATGCTCTAAGATCTCTAAGGTTATGCTCTATGGAAATGCTCTACGGTATTGCTCTATGCTCTATGTCTCTACGGATCATAATGACTCTAAGTAACTCCATGAACTCACAAGAACTCATAAGGCTATGATTATCGATTGACTCACACGGTTACAGTTTTGGTTTCGAATATTATCTCACATATGTTTTCACGGTTTCCATGCTTTAAGGATTGTTCGGATTTCATTCTCCATGTCTTGTATGCTCCATGCCTAACCGCTTTATTGTTCTTAGTTTGTATACACTGAGTATTCCATGCTCAGTCGATAATGTTATGATCGGCAGGTGCTCGGGTTCCATTCGATTTGTGTGGCGACGAACCTTGGGTCGAGGAAGAGTACCGTGACCCGGAGCCTTCCATGGATCACTATCATGACGATGGTGCTCTAGATAGGAGTCGTGACTTCGATTTCTGTTGATCGACCGACTTAGAACTTGTGTCATTTTGTTATGTGAGTGTGGGGTTTGTCCACTCCACTTTTGGGTTTCTCACACATGTATACTTGTTGGTTCTCACTTGAGCCAAGCTATAGGAGTATTCATTTTGCTTCCGCTATGTTTAGTATTTTATTTTCCGCTGTGCATTGTATTTCGTTTCCGCTATGTATATGCAGGTACTCTGACAGGTTTCCACGTGTGCCTTATGTATCATACTGGAGGTATGATACGGCGGTCACGAGTCAAAGTATCCTTAACTCCTAGGGGGTATTTTGGGTCGCGACAGTAAATAATATTAAGTTGATACTTGTCAAAACCGGACTTGAAAAACCCAACGCTGGTATTTATCGATGAAATGGCTTTATCGAGGAATTTATTTTCTGTATAAAAGAAATGTAATTATTATTATTATTTATTTTGAAGAATTTCTAAAATGTTTTGAAAGTCCAAGTTTGACTAAAAATATCAAAGAGAATGGGTTCTCAATATAAGCCAGGGATTAAAGACAGTATTAGATATTTTCCCGTAAGCTTATAACAATATTGGAAGTGGAGGGACTGATCTGTAAACAAATCTTGAGATAGAAATACCTCAAGTAATTCTCTATTTTCTAGAGGTTAATCACATTGTGTTAATGGACATTAATTGTGATTGGTGGGAGTCCAGGGATATAGATAGAATTCTATAATCCTAATGGAGTATAGGAAAGGTGTTTCCTAGTAACAATGCTTTAACCAAAAGGTTGAGTACTTGGTCCCACAACCGGAAATAAGAGATCCGTTTAGATCTCACACACAAGGACTTTCTTAAAGTATTTAATTTAATGATTTATTAAATTAGTTAATTTCTCTAAGAAATCACTATATAGTATAGTGAAGCTCTAAAAAGTGGAATCACATTAGATGTGAAAAACCAAATGGGTAGGACCTATTGGGGAATATTTTAAAAGAATAATAAAGTGACCAAAATGGGTTTAGAACCCATGGGGGCGTGTGGAGTGGGGCCCACCTAGGGTGGGACGCCTACTTTATGGAGGATTATGTTTTGGCATGTTTTTAATTAGTTTCTAAGTAATGACACCTTATAAGATAAGGTTTGTTAGTTAGTTAGTTAGTTACTAATTAAAGATTCCTTGTTGGACAAGGAGTCTATTAGTTTCTTGCTAATCAAGGAATCCTAATTCGATTAGGATAAGGATAAGATTAGTTGGACACTAATGGATAAGATTAGTTTCTATTTTGATTAATCCTAATTAATTAAAGGAGAAACCAAATAGGAAACTAATTGAGGGAATTCTAATTGGATTAGAAAGAGGAGACTTGGGTTGCAAGCAACCCAAGTAAAGCCTATAAAGAGGTGGACATCCAAGGTATTCGATACAATTATTTTTTTCCAGAATTGTTCAGATTTGGAAATATTTTCTCCTCCCTCAAATACCTCACGCCCCTCTCTACTTTAAGTGGTGTACGGCCATCCCATTCCACCCCCTCTTAATCTCTCTTGTGTTCTTAGTTTTGAAGATCAAGAAGAGGATCAAGAAAGGTTCTTTATAATAAAAGATTGGATCTTTTATTCAAGATCGTAGAGCTGAAAATTTGGAAGGGCCATTAGCTTCCATTAGAGAAAGCTTTAAAGAAAAAGAAGGTCTGTGTGGATTGCGAAGGAGACTTGGCACTTTTGAAGTTTTGCCGGTATCGCTATTATTGTGGTTTTGACTTAACAATTTCAAAGTCGCAAAGGTATTGTGATTTTTACTCTCATTGAATAAAATCAATTAGAATCTTAGTCAGATCTTGGGATTCGATGTATGCCCCCCAAGAACTGTTTTTCTAAAATTAAAAAGAAGCATACTTTCACTACTTTATCGGACAACGTACAGTATGAGCCAGCTTGTAGTCTTGTACACCATCCGATAGCTTTATCTTCTCATGATGATCGTATTATTTGGAAGAATGAAAGTTCAGGTAATTTTTCTACCAAATCTTGTTGGGAATGTGTTCGTGAAGAATCTCCAAAGGTTCAATGGGTGTCTTTTATTTGGGGTGAGGAGATTCCTTTAAAAATCTCGGTATTTTCTTGGATGATTTTTTAAAATTCCATCCTAGTTGACATCAGACTGCATTCCAAAGGAATCGCATTACCTAGTAAATGTGATTGTTGTACTCTCCCCAATGTTGAATCCTTGTCCCATCTTTTTTGTTAAGGAGATTTAGCTACTCAGATTTGGCGAAGAGTGGGGGCTGTTTTGAATATTCAGTATTTTGAAGAAGACATATAAATACCAGGATCATGAGATTCTTCCAGGTTGGGAAAAGAGGTACTGTGAAAGGTTTTTCTTAGCTGTATTGTTCCTTTGTTTGTGTGTTGGGAAATATGGAGTTATAGAAATATGGCGAGATATGATAATTTTAAGAGACCTTTCAAGGATATTCTGAAAAGAATTAATGAGTGGGTCATTGGTTCGGCAAAATTATGGAAAGCCTCTAGATATTTCAGTACTAAGGATAGAGAGTTATGTTTATATTTTGGAATCCATTCTATTAATTCCAAGTTGAAAAGGCCTGTTATAACCAAGTGGTTATGTCCTTCTCCGGGCTGGTTTAAACTTAATACTGATGGGGCTGCTAATAATAATCCTGGTATTAGCGGAGGTGGAGGTATCATTCGTGATACCAAAGGTAATATGATTTTAGCTTTTCATGCATTTTATGGCATGAATTCTAATACCATTGCGGAAATTAGGGCAGTTTGTGATGGTTGTTTGCTTTGTGAAAAAAATGGTATTTCTAATATCATAGTAGAAAGTGATTCTAAGATTGTTATTGATGTGATCAAGGGGATTATAGAGCCACCATGGAAGACTTGGTATTGCTGGAAGGAAATTATTAGGCTGAAGAATAAATGTAATTTATTTTTTCAGCACACTTTCGGAGAGAACAACCAGGTTGCTGATTTTTTATCCAATGAAGCTTGTCAGAAGATGGATAGCAAAACTTACAGAGATATCAGTGATTGTCCTTCGAGTATGAAAGGTTTAATCTGTATTGACCGTTCTAACCTGTTTAATATCAGATGTTCATTTTTTGGTTAGGTCCTGGTGTTGTTTCATTTTTTGTGTGTTTTGTGTGGTTTGTTTTGGGAGGGGTAACGTTTTATGTCCCCCACTCCCAATTTAGTCGGTTTGGTCGTGTTGGAGGGGTAAGGTTTTATGTCCCCCCCCCCCCCCCCATTTTTTCCTATTTTAATAATCAGGTAGGGGTCTGCCAAACCCTCCACTCACTTTTAGTGGTTTTTTTAAAAAAAGGCAAGCAAGTAAACAAGCATGCATGCATGATTCTCACAAGACAAGACTAATCTCATAAGACATATAAGGAACCCACTAGAAGCATAAGATGTAAAGTGTAAATTACAAGAATCACAAGTTAAGTGAAATATGTTTTAGTTAAAGCATGAACCTAAGGTATGAGTTTAAATATGATGTTCAAGATTATACATGTTAATTGTTCTTGCTTCTGCACTCTGATTTTGTTTACATAGATATATAATTATGAACTATACCATGAATGTTATGTGATCATTATTACTATTGTTAGCTAGTAGCTTGTACTCGCTAAGTATTACATACTTAGCCGTACTTTTATGTCAACAAGTACACTATACGAGATATGGACTCTGGTCCTTTGGATTGAGGTAGCTCAGGGAGAGCGGGAGGTTATTCTGATGGTTACCTAGATATTAGGAGTCTTGGCATGTGGCCAATGGTTGGGATGAGTGAGAGAGAGACATGTATTTTGGGTTCTTGTGTCTGGGGATGTTTGTCTCACTTGAGTTAGGACTCAAGTTAAGGAGTTCATGTTCATGTTGTGAATCCT
Organism: Tetracentron sinense; assembly: GCA_015143295.1. Classification (NCBI taxonomy): domain Eukaryota; kingdom Viridiplantae; phylum Streptophyta; class Magnoliopsida; order Trochodendrales; family Trochodendraceae; genus Tetracentron; species Tetracentron sinense. Next base: position 18,495,168 of record CM026554.1, read on the forward strand.
ATTCAATTATTGTAATTAATTGCACATGGAATATAGTTAAGTCATTAATGAAATTTTTAGTTCACTATTTTGCATACCTTGTATACTCTTTGCTGGTTTGTTTTAAGTACAAGTCACATCACCAAAGTATCCTAACTCATAGGGGGTATTTTGGGGCGTTACAGTAGTGGTATCAGAGCTTAGGCGTTAGGTCTCTAGGGTCATTTAGAGTTCGATTCCATGATGAATACAAGGCATTAGGTCCAAGGAAAGAGTTGTATTCCAAGCGTGGACTAATCCTTTAGTCCTTGTCTAGAACAGGTTGATTTCAACCGAAGTTAGTGTCCAGTTACACTAGAAAATTGAAAAGTTTTATGTACTTATACGATTATGTGTTGAATTGTTATGTGGTATTATATGATATATATGTTGTGCATATTATATGTTTTATGCTAAGTGAAAACCAATGCTTGATGAACGGATTTCCCAATTAGATCCATGAGTGATGTGATATTCAGGCTATTGGCTAGCCTAGCTGTTAGTTAACAAGGGGATGGTTGGTCCCTCGTCATACATTGTTTCCCAAGAGAGGGTATAGGATGCTCCTAGGTCTTACAAGTCTAGTGTATTTAGAGTAGTTGCGACAATAGGGACATGGGTTTTGATATATGTGTATCTAGTGTAAATTGATTGATTAAACTGTACTTAATGTGTCTTACACCACAAATAAACATAACTCGTACATCAGGATATGACGATAAGCCCATGTGAGTTTAGGTAACCCCATGACTAGTAGGAACATATACAAATATCAATATATTTTTAACCAACTTGGGATTTTGAGGCACGCTTCTAGATACAGATGCGCATTTTATGTAGCACGTCCTAGACTCAGTGCTCAGTCCTAAATGACAAATGTATTATAAACTCCAAGAACAGATAACATTTTGGACAAGCACACAGATGTCTGATGCACGTTTTTAGATACAGATGCGCATTAATTCTGCAGCACGTTCTAGACTCGGTGCTCGGTCCAAAAATCTAGATACAGATGCGCGTTCATTCTGCAACACGTTCTAGAAATGATGCCCAGTCCAAAATGATAAAGAAATTATAACTCCAAGGATAATCATGCATATCATGCACTTTCATACATAACATGAGCATCATGCACTTTCATGCATATCATGAGCATTCATACATAGCATGCATTTCATGCATGGCATAAGCATCGTGCATCGTTTAAGCATCATACATGGCATGCACTTCATACATTTCATAATCATCATACACATCCTACATGCATCATGTAGATCTTAGAAGCATCATACATGTCCTCAAGATTAAGAGGAAGCTGCGTAAATAACTCAATTGGATAAACTACTCATTAATTTAATACCTGAAAAACGAGCAGAAGAACTTAGCTTTGCTAGGAAAACCGATTGTATGACTTTACTAGTATGTGTGTACTCGGACGTATACAATACACTTATTAGTCAATATATGCTCACTAAATTGTTAGGAGCTTGAGTTCAAGTTGTGCTCAGGCCATTTTATTGTTCTCAAGTGTAAACTAACAAATTAGTCTTATTCCAAACTAGTTGAAATTCCAACCGAGCTTGGTGTTCTACTCTAGAAAACATTTCTTCTATGTTAATATTTTCTTATTGTATGCCTTGATGTATTATTATGTTTGTATAAACATGAAATGATCATTGAAATTGGGGACGAGATAAGTTGGGTTCTAAACTAGGCTCATGCTTTGCTATTGTTCTCAGGATTCGATCATGAGACGTGGCAATCAGAGTTGCGGTCACCATACTAGAGGAAATAGAGGTGACGCTCTGATAGGGGAGGAGCAGCCTGACCTCACCCAGGTCTTGGGATCCATAGCAGAGACACTAGCGATGCTTGCAGCTAGGCAGCCCTCTACCCCTACTCCTACTGCGGCACTTGTGCCTACTCCTGCACATCATGCCATGGGGATCGAGGCATTTCGGAGGATGAGACCCCCGACATTTTATGGTGGCACTGATCCATTGTTTGCTGAAGCATGGATCAGGCAGCTGGAGAAGCTGTTTCGGTGTTGTTGCCTACTAAGGCAGAGAGAGTCACTTGGGCTACCTTTATGATGGGGGTAAGGCTGATCACTGGTGGAGATCCGCCATCAAAATGAGGGACTTGACTCGAGTGGGTCAAGAATGGACTTGTAAAGAGTTCCTAGATGTTTTCTACAAGAAATAATTTCCGGTAAGAGTTAGAGAAAAGAAAGAACTGGAGTTCATTTCCTTGGAGCAGGGGAACATGACAGTGGCAGAGTACGAAGCCAAGTTGTCCAAATTGTTAAGGTTCGCCTCATATCTGATAGCCACAGAGGTAATGAAGGCTAGGAAATTCAAGAGGGGATGTTCAGGCATGAGACCTACGCTGAAGTTGTAGATAAGGCCCAGTTGGCAGAAACGAATGTTGAGGAATTCTACAAAAGGAGAGAAATGCTAAGAGGCCAGTCCAGTGGCTCAACACAGCCGGAGAGGAGGGCCAGAACTGCTCCATACCAATCCCCTAGACCTACACAGGTACAGACCCATTCTCTTGCACCTCAGGCCCCTCGCCCTACTACTACACTAGTTACTCGTCAGGTGCAATGAGCATCTTCTACATTTATGTTCGAGTTATGCAGTTACTGCGGAAGAAAGCATACTAGGGATTGTCGAAGGCTCAAGGGTGGATGTTTCCATTATGGTGATCAAGGCTACTTGATCAGAGGTTGTCCCTACCGTCCACCTCCGGCTCAACCTCGGGGAAGCAAGCCTCAATAGCTCTCACAGTTGCCTCGCTAGACAAACAAGGACAGAGGTTGCCATGCCGGAGTTGGATACTCAAGCACCACAAAATGTAGGGTGGAGTACTCGTATGAAAATTTTTGAAAAAGGATGATGTAATGTTGTGTTTCAGTACGCGGCCTATGTGTATAAATATGTTATATTATGTTATGAAAACTTTCTTACTTAATGGGTTGGGTGTTCAGTAGTAAATGCTTTACTAACAAGCAAGCACCTAGTCTTGTGTTGATTGTTGATGAATTAGTGTGTCTCTTAGTGTAACTAGGTAATAGAGTTCAAGGTCAAGTGTGGGAAAGGTATCCCCGCTGGATTTCTTATCGTCCTAATTTCGAAGATGAAATTTCTATAAGTGGGGGAGGATGTAGCGCCCCGGATCTCACCATCACTGTTCATGTGAATAGTGTAGTGAATAGTGCCATGAATAGTATCTATGGCTTGATGCCTAAGGTACGGTCTCGAAATATTCTCAATGAAAATGGGAGATTTGTTTTCAACCTTGTGTGAAAAATATATGTCAATGTCTGTAAAGGCCTTAGGTGTAGGGCCCCGAAACTGGATAGCCTAGTATGATGAATAATATTATGTATTGAAGCTTTTAAGAGTATATTTTGGTATATGGGTGTTTGGAATGAAGTAGGTAAGAGTATAGAATACTCTTAAGTATTAACAAGGGTTATATCTTTGCATACCCTCAACTTTGAAAAGCTCTAGTTCTCTCACCACTGATTGGAATAGACTGATTCTTAAAGTTTTGAAAAGGTATTGGAACCCTCTTCGAGGTTCATGTTGATCACTTTTCTTGATTTGGAGTCGGAGTTAAGTCCAACGTCCGATTTCCGAAATCGGATTTGCTGTAAAAATGGGTTAATGAAACCCATTTGCATACCAGTCATTTTTAGAGCCATTTGTGGTAAATTAAAACTCAAAATTTAAATTCTTATAACATATCAAAGTTGTTCCTCTTTGAAAGACAAAACCAACGCAAGTTGAATCGTCAAAATCCGATAAGGGAGTCAAAAGCTATGGCCGAAATACCAAAATAGGGAAAAATAGCAAAAATCTGCAGAGCACCGGTCGACCGAGAGCTCAGTCCACTACCGAGAGCTTGGTCATAAACACTGATTGCTCGGTCCACTACTGGTAGCTCGGTTATAAGCACCAGTCGATCGGTCCACTACCGGTAGATTGGTATCAAGCGGTCCTTTGCGTTTTGCATAAATTTCATTAAGGGTGTTTTGGTCTTTTGGCTAATCCACCCTTACTTTTAAAGGTTGGCTCGAGCCAAGGGTGTTCATAAACACCCTTAGCAATATTTTGAGAGAGAGGAAGAGAGGAGAAAAGGGGTTTTCTCCTAAGGCATTAACTTGAGAGAGATCAAGGGTTTGAGAACCCAAGATCATCCCAAAAGCTTGGATTTCTCAAATCCACCCTCAAGCATGTGTGGAGTTCCTTCTCCAAACTAGGGCAACATTTTCCATGGCATTTTTGAAGGTTTTTCTTCCCAAAATCTAGCATCCTTCAAGCAAGGGTCCTCCTCTACCATTTGAGGTTCTAATCCAAAGTTTTTCTTCAAGATCAAGCCTTGATCTCAAGGTTAGTACATCATACTAACTACTTTAGTAATACCTAGGTTTATTTTAAAAGCATGCTGGTAGATTCCTTTAGTTCATCCTTTTCTTGGTTTGTTTTTATTACATCCCAAAATTTAAACAAGATAAAGAAGAAGTTGTGGATGTGTTAATGTGTGGTTAAGACGATGGATGCCATATGGATATGATGGATGTATGTTGGAAGATGGTGGATTGGCATTTTGCACATAACGAACACACGTATATTATGGATGACATGTATGAACTAAGGACTCACATAAATGGTTAGAAATAAGTTTTATACCAAGTGTTTGACAAAATGCATGAATAAGGTAAAAACCTAAGGCTAAGAACAAATGAATGAAAATGAAGAAAATGTGGCATGCAAGGTGTTTGATTAAATGCAAGGTGTTTTATACCAAGTGTTTCACTATTTTGCATGCCTTGTATACTCTTTGCATGTTAGTTTTAAGTACAAGTCACGTCGCCAAAGTATCCTAACTCCTAGGGGTATTTTGGGGCGTTACAGTTAATTAATTAGAAACTAATTAAACAAGACTTCCTCTTGAAGTGGGCGTCCCACCCTAGGTGGGCCCCACTTCCACATGCCCCTTAGGGTTCTAAACCTTAAAGGTCACTATCTGATCTTTTATCAAACTCCCCAATGGGTCCTACCCATTTGGTTTATCACATCCAATGTGATTTTACCATTTAGAGCTTCACTATACCATATAGTGATTACTTAGGAAAATTAATTAATTTAATTAATAATTAAATTAAATACTTTAAGAAGGTCATTGTGTGTGGGATCTGAAGAGATCTCCTATTTCCGATTGTGGGACCAAGTACTCAACCTTTTGGTTAAAGCATTGTTACTAGGAAACACCTTTCCTAAAACTCTATTAGGATCATAGAATGTTATCTAATTCTCTGAACTTCCACCAATCACAGTAATGTCCATTAACACAATGTGACTAACCTCCAGAAATTAGAGAATTCCTTGTAAGTACTATCTCACAATTTATTTACTCATAAATCCTTCCATATTCCGATATCACTTGTAAGCTTCTGGGATTAGAACACTTCCACTATCTAGTCCCTAGCTTATGAATAGAACCCTTTCTCATAATTACTTTTTCATTGAACTGAACCTCCAAAATACTTTTGAAGAAACATTAGAAAAGAACTGACACAAACATATTTTATATATAATTTTCCATAATGAAAATATCAACTTTAATAAAGACCATTTTACCGAAAAGCACCAGTACTGGATTTAATAGTTCAGTTCAACAAGTATCACCTTGGTATCATTATCTCCAATGAAGGAGTTGTAGATTCCTTATTGAGTGTTTACACACTTCTCCAAACATTGTGTACATGACCCAACGTACCCGGAGTTAGTCCTGTGTATTGGACATTGTCGATTGGCACATCAAAGCCATAAAGACAAATATTTGAGAAAATGTTAACCTCTCAGGTCTAAGGACAATTTGTCGAATGGATAACCTTGATACAATCTGACAGTGTATTCCATAGGGTATTCACTAGTGACCCCATTCAGTATTATGTACTTGCTACATATACTCACATGTTAGTTAAGAGTCACTACTCTCTACGAATGAGATTCATCACACTATCTCATAAAACTACACATGTGCAAGCTATGATGAAGTACGGCGCCCAACCAGTACTCTAGAGGCTTCGAATAATATTAGGTTTACAAGGAACCGAAAAATCATATCTCCTCGCAACCTTTGCATGATTTTCCTTCAATGTTACCTATGCAACTTTATGTCATCATCAAATGAGACAGTAATTAATATAAATACCCTTTATAGTTGGTTGTGTAAATATGATGCTTGTTTAATCAACATAGAAAGTCTCTTATTGGCTTTCAAGGACATATATGTCCAACTGTACGATGCCCAATCAGCACTCTAGAGGCTTCGAACAATATTAGGTTTACAAGGAACTGAAAAATCATATCTCCTTGCAACCTTTGCATGATTTTCCTATCATATTACCTATGAAACTTTATGTCATCATCAAATGAAATAGTAATTATTATAAATACCCTTTATAGTTGGTTGTGTGAATACAATGCTTCTCTAATCAACATAGAAAAGTCTTTTATTTGATTTTGAGAGTATATATGTCCAACATCCTCTTTCAACCTAGAGATTGCAAGCTATTCTTCCATCCTTGCTTGCTTGATTATTCCTTAGATTGTGATACAACTAGGGATTGTGTGATTAATTAAAATCATCAACCTGTTATGTGAAGAACGCTTTGGCTGGTGAGCTCCAGAGCCTTTGCGATGGAAATCAATCCGAGAAGGATCGTGGATATTTGGTCGGTGGAATTTGAAGCCGTCGTGGACGGAAATCGATCTTTGGAGATCATGGTTGTCGAGACTTAAGAGAACTAGAGGCTGCTGAGGTTGTTCACCGGTCTTGTGAGAATGAGATTACCTATTGAGGCGTGTAGGACTAGCTGTGGATCGATGAGTTCGAGTCTTATTTGGGTGAGGTTCGAGTCTGTAAGTATCTTTACTTTGTCTTAGTGATCTCTTTGGTGGATTAGGTCTCGTGGTTTTTCCCGAAAAAATTTCCATATAAAAATCCTTGTATTGTGATTTGCTTGTCTTCCCTATTTCCGCACTTTAATGTTCATCCTCCGTTAGTTAATATTTTAATTGTTAAATCTTAAAAATGGTAGATAGACTTTGAAGGGAGACCTAGCCACCCCCTTGCATTTTGAGTTCTCAACTCAAATATTATTTTTGAGGTTCAATAGATTTTTTTTAAAAATCTGATATAGTGGAGGACGATTGAATTTCCATTATCATTAAAGGTGTTATGATTTACTTGAGGATTTGGTATTCTAGCTTTGAGCTGTTCAACAACATGGTACCTTTATGAGAAGAATGAACAAATTTTTTCTTATTACCAAATCTATCTAAAAATTCCACATGTCTAACTATATCAAAATAAAACCTGACATTCACCTCATGAAAAATCAAGTCAGAACGTCCTCTAGGCCCTCGCAAGGCCAAAACCGCCTGGCCCTTGCTCTACATGGTATGGCCCCCGCAAGACCAAATTCGTCTAGCCCTTGCTCTACATGCCCCTATGTGTCTCTTTTAACACTAATTACCTGTGGTAAGATTCACTCACCCCTAGGGTTCACACATTTAACCTTGGCTTTCAAAAAAAATATATTATTTTTTTTTAACTTGGGAGTTAAAATTTCTTAACTAGTGTTAAAATGACAGTTGAAGGGACTCTTGAGTGGGCCAGTCAATTTTGGTATGGAAGGGCCAGACCAAATCCCGTCCCCTGAACCGTACACGTGGTGTGCCTGAATGGCCATACAGTTTACTAATAAAACATAGACTCGAGATTCTCTCAAGCTATAACCGTTTTCAACAAAACCAGAAGATGGCATTAGTCCATTTTCCATCCATGTTAACACTGACGGATTAACAGCAAGATATTACGGCAAGATAATCTCTAGGTCTAAAAAAGAATATGAAAATCGGTAGTGTGTAGAACAATAAATTTCTTGTAGTCACTTAGGTGGGCTCTACACATTGCAGGTAAAGAGCCTATTCATCAATTACATGATTTAGCCCTAGAAAAATTAGGACCTTAAATTCTAAATGTTACAAGAAGGTATCCTTCACCGATAATAAGTTTTTGTGTTGCTGTAATGCGTGCTGTTGTTATTGGTGTTGGGGGTAGGTGAGGTTTCAAAGAAAAGAGAACCACAAATGGGCATTGTGGTCTATTTTTTAAGGTTGTGTAAAAGCGTCAGTGCGAGAGAAGGCATGAAGCTCGTGGCTCGGAGGATGTACCTAACATACAAAGGTCTTGTCTTGATTTTACAAGCACGTGGGTTTGCTGTAATTAGGTGGCGTTGCATAAGACTTAGCCCCACGAGGTTATTAGGTGTTGCATTTCTCGTACCCATGGATTCCATTTGCAAACCAAAGACATCCACCAATCCTTGGGTACGCCTATCACTACTCTCTCTTTCCATCTCGTTAACGGTCTGGTGTGACAAAGAAATTCGGTTAAGGTAGTGTTTGGTTCATTGGAGTCCATGAATCTTAATATATATCATTCTACTAATAAAAGTACAATGAGTACACTAAATTTTATATGGACAAAAATATATTTTAATTTTTAAAATATTAACTTATTAACATATGATATTGCCTAGAAATTTAGTGGTATGCTCATTCTTATTATTCAACTATGGTCTTCATTTCTTTTGCAAGTTCTTACATACATATTCAAAATTTCTAAGAGGTATGTCATATCCACATACATTAATTTTATCATACAATGAGAACATTACTATTTAAGTCTGTGGCAAGTATCTTCTTATTTCTGTCTTTATTTTAATGGTTCGGAAAAATTCTAATGCTATAATTCTATAGATTGAAAGCTCTTTTTGCTAGTAATAGTCGTAGTTTTTGTTCGGGCCGCGTGATAACCAGAAGATGTTTCTTTTACTTTTCCCTTCTACGCTTGTGACATGGACTAAATCTTGTATATGTTAAGGATAGCTTGTTGCATGGACTAAATCTTGTATATGTTAAGGTTAGCTTGTTGTATCATGATTCAAGAGGATTTAATTAGGAAAGCTAAGACACCAAATCCAGTGCTCAGATCAAAGCTGCACACTTGTAAATAGGTGAGGGATTCAATATTATGATGAACTCAGCTTTTTTGCCTGGTAGATGCTACTGTTTATTAAATTGAATCATCTATTAATTCATCTTAATGTTTGAGTTATGGGATAAATTTCAAATATGTTTGACCATTTGTTGCTATACTCTATAGTAGGGGGTGGAACTAGTGCCTGAAACAACATCACCAATCCTATACGGAATGTATTTGATTCATAAGGTTTGAATCTATTTATTTATACAAATTTTATTTTTGATTTTTTATTGTTTATTTATTATTAGTGGTCATTAACAATTGAAAAAAAAAACATTCTAGATTTCCTTTTGCTTCGGGTTTACTACGGTAAAAATATATATTTTTTAATAGTAAAAAGTTAATACGAGCAAACCACCTCCACCTTTACTAGTATATATATATATATATATATATATAGAAGAGAGTCAGTCTAGAGTACTTATTCTTATCCCCTATTTTTACATTGTATATATGTCATTCTTAAAAGAAGATCAATGACTTAAAAGGATAATTTTAGAATTACTTATTTTTGTAAAGGATGTCACCTCATTCAACGTTTACAGTCATTGATCTTCTTTAATGAATGACTTAGATAAAATGTAAAAATAGGAAGTACCTCTTTACTGACATATATATAATGTAAGTGCATCATTTATCTATTTTTAGTAATTAGGGATAATGAATCTGGTGAGTGAACCTCCAGTTAATCACAACACTGAGAAATAGCTTTCCTCGCGAGACATGATCCTCGTACCACCCTCACAAGGAGGCACAAATTTGGACACCCTCACGAGGGGACACAACTCAGATTTGGATGCACTTAAAAGTTTTGCAACTTCATTTTTGAATGAGTAATGATGTCCCGCCCCAAAATACCCCCTATGAGTTAAGGGATACTTTAGTCGAGACTATACTTAACCTTTCAAACCATCTTGTAATGAACAAGGTAAAACATACAATAATAGAACATGAATCAGAGTGCAGGAAGCTCATGATAATGTGGAAGCGTAAACCATAATTTTCTTTTTCTATACAACTCCAGTATTCCAAGTTAAATATACAAAACATGATGAAAGTAAAGGTGGACATGCCCACCGATCAAAATACAAAATGAGGAAACCTCGCTATCACTCAACTCAACAGTAATCTAGATACAGCCATACATCTAGATCCCTATCCGCTTGTGTCTACATCGGGATAGGTGGCTCTCTCTCTTCCACATATTCCTCTTCAACCCATGGTTCAAGGTCGAAGGCACCCTCCAGACCTGCCGACATGAATGTACGGCTGAGTATGGAATACTTAGCGAGTACAAGCTACTAACTAACAATATCAATAACAAACTACAATTCATAACAACAATAATTGAAGAAATACGGCATCAATATTTAAGACAATACAAGAGCAAGAATTAAAGAAATTCTATGATCATGACATGCATGAAATGATGCTAAACCTCCGATAAAATTCATACTTTAAAAAGTCATGTCTTGTTCTAGAAAATAGCCTTTCAAGTTTTTCAAACTCACTTGTCATGTTTAAAACTTATTCTTGTCTCATAGGAATCACGATGTCTTGTCTTGTCCGGAATCACTTGTCATGCTTGTCTTGTCATGTCTTGACTTGCCTTGCCATGTTTTCCTGTGAGCCAGATGTTAGTGCCTCTTGTAGCGAAGCCTACACATATCCTACTTTCACATCCTTCATCAAATCCATTAAATCCTCATTTAGGCATTTTATCGAACATTTGGCCTGCAACTTCTAAGCACCCAATTTTTACACCCCTGCCTAACCATGGTTAAGGCCGTTTAACCGTGTTTACCCCCTGCCAAGTCCCCTAAACCCTAGGTAAACCTCTAGTTAAGCCTTAGGCCTCACCCTAAGTCGAATATTAGAAAGCCCTAGATTCAAACCCTGACCATAGGACTCAACCCTAGTTAAACCCTAGGATTCTACCCTAGTTAAACCCTAGGACTCAACCGTAGTTAAACCCCAGTGCAAAACCTAAGTCAAAGCCCTAGCCCTAGGTAACCGTGACCCTTGCCCTAGGTAACCCTGATTGAAGCCCTAGCCAAGCCCTTAGGGCTTAAACCCTAAAAACCATGGCCCCTAGGGCCTGAACCTCGGCCTGGGCCAATAAGGGCCAAAAAAAGTCTAAAGACAAACCCCCTTACATGGGTGTGCATGGGCCAGGCCCAATTTGAAAATTTTCTTACTGGCGGTAAATGTTCTACCGCCAATTACCCATTTGCCTGTTTTGGTGATGGCGGTATATCATCTACCACCATTACCTAGAACTTGTGTTTGCAAACTACGTAGCTCCCTGCACACTCCACCCTTTAACTCAAGCACCTCAGTCAACCTCCAAAGTGTCCAACCACCATCTCCCTCGTCATCTTAATTCCCCCTAGGTCCCTAGAGCTCCCTTCTATAAAACCCATGCTCCCTCAACTGTAAAACGATGTGCAACCTCCATATTCGAACCCCTGTTGCATTATCAACCCACTGAGACTCTTTACCCCACACCTGAGATCACCCCATTAACTTAGGAAACAATCCTAGGTCCCCCTTTGCCTGTGCAACACCACCACCGTAGCAGCACCACCTGTAGACCACCCTCACCACCTTGGCAAGAACAGAGTATCAGGGTAGGGCCCTGTCCCCTCCCCTCTTTCTTGTTTTGTAAGCATTGTGAGCCCTTGGTCGATTTTAGGGGACTTTATCTTTAAGTTCTTTGTTTGGTTTCAGTTCAAAACCCAACATAGGGGTGTTCACCCACCTTGATTAGAGGTGTGGTGAACCCCTACAGGTACAACCCTGTCCCTGAGCTTCTCAAACCCTCACTAGACTCATTGGGGGTCCTTCAATTCATAAGGGAACTCCTGGTAGCATGGGTGCACAGCCCCTAGGGGCACAAATTCGGTTTTGAGCAAAACTAGGAATAGCGGTAAACTCAGTACCTCTATTCCTGGCTTTCTTTTGCAGCCCTAGTTAGCCTATTTAGGTGGGCCCTAGTCCATGTCCAGGGCCTAGGATGAACCCCTTTGCCTCTCCTGAGCTTAACCTGGTCATTCCAGGACCATAGGTTAAAACTAACCATGGTTAAAATTTGAAAACTTACATTGTGCAGAGTGACGGTAGATCATTTACCGCCATTCATTTGTTTGCCTATTTTGGCAATGGTGGTAGATCATCTACCGACATTTTGTGGTTTCAGGTGCAGCACCTTTGGCACTCTGTACAGCCCACTCTAGCCCTCCCTAGGGGCCCATTCTAGGTCTATTCTCTTACTTGGAGTCCCCTCTTCATCCCCATGCTTTCAGATCTCCATGGATCATCCCCTAACTCAAGTTATCAGCGTGCAAACCAGGGTTAAAACTACAGTATTAATGGTGATAATCTTATTACCACCGCTAAGCTTTTTTAACTTTGGGCGTTTGCACAGGGCCCAGGCCTTGTAGAACCTCGGACTTTTCGTACCTAATGAATAGCACTCTCATAGCCAATTGGCCTTTTCACGTAGTCCAATTAATAAATAAAGAAGAATTGGACGATTCTAAAATGCCAAAAATGTTCCTTTTCAAAAGATGAAGCCAAGGCAAGTTCAATCATCAAAATTCGACGAACGAGTCAAAAGTTATGGTAGAATTACCGAAGTGGGAAAAATGAGAGAAAACAGGAAAATGGGCAAAAAACACACAGCCACTGGTCGATCGAACATCTCACTAAATGAATGGGAAAATTTTCCAGTGTGGTCATTTTTGACCGGTCAACCGGTCATGCCGAATTTTGCCCAATTCGGTCTTTTAAGCCAAATCATTAAGGGTAAAAGGGTCTTCGACCACCCCATTTTCTATAAAAACCCAAATTTGTGGGTTTGGGGTTTCCAAAACCCTCAAGCATAGTTTTTGAGAGAGAGTGAGAAGAGGAGAAGGGGTTTTCTCCTAGGGTATCATCTTGGGAGAGATCAAGGGTTTGAAAACCCTAGATCATCACAAAGCTTGAATTTCTTCAAGCCCAAGCCTCAAGCTCGCGTGGAGTCCTCCTACAAGCATGGGCAACGCCTCCTTCCACCTTTCTCAAGGTTTTTCTTCCTTCTTCCAGGTCGGTACCATATGCTACCCTCCTAGTCCTCTCTTTTCCCTTTTTCTTTCCTCCTTTCTTGTTTTCCCTAACTTATGAACATAATATGGTATGGACTGTATGTGTGGAGATGGATTTTGGGCGATGGATGCTATGTGGATGTTGTGATGAATGAAATGGGAAGGGTATTTAACCAAATAATGAGCACACAATGGATGATGGATGGATTGGATGAATCATTAATCAAGAAATGCATGATATAAAGCATATGGAAATTTCTACGGTTTATGATAGTGTGATTATTCACTTTCTATAACGGCATGAATATTTATGTGTTGAAATGAATATTATTTCATGTATTATTGAATTTCAAATGTCACGTTTAATTCTAAGCTAAAGCATGTACACGACTTCACGAGCACGACATGCATGATATGGTTTACCGGTGTTTTTCAAGACAAGGGTTTTATTCTCGATTCACGAACACCATGACAAGGCCAAACGTAAGGGTTGGTAAATATAGGTAGGGCATATCTTACGATATGTTGTGCCTCACTTTTGACAAGATCGAGAACACGCCAAGAAAGTTTGCATCTCATAAAAAGAGGGGGTTCTATACCACCCTCCCTCGCAAGTGCATCTCATTGAAAGAGGGGGTTCTATACCACCCTCACTCGCAAGTGCATCTCATTGAAAGAGGGGGGGTTCTATACCACCCTCCCTCATAAGTGCATCTCTCCCAAGCACATGAGCCTTTTACATTTTATGACATGACATGCATGATACGACATGACACGCACGACATGACAAGATAAGCAAGACATGATACGACAAGACAAGCAAGACAGAACATGACAAGACAAGTTTCAATAAAAAAAAATGGTATTGTAAGTCAAGTCAAGCACACGATGATTTCAAGAGTTTTTCCCAACTTTGATGTGATGCGAACCTGAAATATAAACTATTTACCTTCCTGTTATGATATGAACTGTTTCCTGCTTTATTTCCATTATTATATTGCTATGACTGTTGGTTAGTATTTGGTACCCACTGAGTATTCTATGCTCAGCCGTACTTTGGATGTCGGCAGGTACTAGCTGAGCAGTGGCTCCTTTTAACATCTGTGCTCCTGGGCCATGGGTGGAGGAGGAGTATGTTGAGGAACCTGTGGAGGAGCCTCATGTAGATGGTTACTATTAGGTGGTAGATTTTGAGTGAGTGTGGATGAGCATGAGAGATTTATACTCATGTATTTTAGTGGGCATGTCCGCACCTTCTATCTTTGTTTTCACTTTTGTACAAAACTTCGATCACATATATATACATAGAGGTTTTGGTTAGACTTCCGCTGTGTCATGTTAGTTTATGCTTCCACTATTTTGTCCTCTATTGTATATGCTCCGTATATTTTGCAGGATGGTTTGTCAAGCATGTCATGTAGGTTATGATAAGTCATCCTGACAAAAGTGGTATCAGAGCTTAGGCTTTAGGTCTTTAGGGTCACTTAGAATCTAGTACCACGGCTTGACAAGAGCATATGTCAGGAAGTAAGTTAGGAAGGAAGTAAGTCGGAAGCGAGTCATGTCCAAGTGAAAGACTAAACTTTAGTCTTACTCTAAAGTGGTTGGATTCAACCAAGTATGGGTCATAGGAACGCTAGAACACCAAAGTATAATATTATAAATACTCTGATGACTTGATGTGATGAATATGATAGTACTATACTATTATTGATTGCTCTATGGTGAAAATTGAATTAACGTGCCAAGTTAGACTCATGTGGTGCTACTGTTCTCAGGACTTTAGTCATGGGGTGGGGCACACGGGGTCGTAGACCACACACTAGAGCTTCCTCTCCTTCTCGGGATGAGGATGAGCAGCTGGACCTCTCTCAGGTCTTAGGCTCTATTGCTGAGACACTAGCCATACTAGCGGCTAGGCAGACTATTCCATCATCGGCAGCACCTACTCCACTGCCTGCAGCACCAGTACATCACACAGCTGGGGTTGAGGCATTTTAGAGAATGAGGCCTCCAATATTCTATGGGAGTGTGGACCCTCTTACTGCAAAGGCATGGATCCTCCAGTTGGAGAAGATCTTCGCCGTCCTCTCAATCACTAAAGAGGAAAGAGTGGCATGGGCTATTTTCATGCTAGAGGGTGAGGCCCACCATTTGTGGTTGTCCGCCTTGAGGACTCAGGAATTAAACAGGCAAGGTCAACCATGGACTTGGGGCGAGTTCATGGATACTTTCTACAAGAAGTACTTCTCGGTGGGAGCTCGGGAAAAGAAGGAGAGGGAGTTCATCAGCCTCGACCGGGGTTCTATGTCAGTGGCCGCGTATGAGGCCAAGTTCTCGGAGCTATCACACTTCGCGCCCCACATGATCGCTACGGAGGCAATGAAGGTGAGAAGATTCGAGCAAGGGCTCAAAGACGTGATCATAGAGAGAGTCTCGGCCTTCAGGCATGCCACTTATTCGAAAGTGGTGGACAAAGCCTTATTGATCGAGACCAACTCTGAGGCCGTGTCTAAGAAGAGGGATTTGGCGAGAGGCCAATCCAGTAGTTCAACACCTCCAGAGGGGCGGGCCCAGACTGGCCCTTATCAGTACACTTGGCCAGCAACACCTCAGTATATGTGGCCAGCACCACCGTAGAGGCCATCTTATGTACCTCCAGCTCAATAGCAGTATGTGCTTCAGGCACCACAACCTCAGGCTCTTCCGGCCCCACGACTCAGGCTCTTCCGGCCCCACGACCTATTACACCTCAGGTAGCGAGGTATGCTCCACCTCTAGCCCCTCCGACCTACACATATGAGGTCTGCACGTCTTACGGCCGAAGACATCCGACATGAGATTACCGAAAGGCATCGGGTGGATGTTTCCACTGTGGTCGCCAGGGCCACGTGATCATGGATTGCCCTAGCCGGTATTTGCCAGGCCAGTCTCAGGGGATTAGGCCCCCAGTCCGCCCAGCAGGATCATATCAGGCGTCCTCTCAGCCTACATGGTCTGTACCTCTGCCACGCCAAGTGAACCAGGGGCGAGTATTTGCCTTGACAGAGGGAGATGCAATTGCATCGGATGATGTAGTGCAAGGTACGCGTTTGGAGTTCTTCAATTATCCATGATTATTTTATTATGCCTTATTCTTTGTGTACGTATATGGCTTGTTATATATCTATATATCTATACATATGATGTTGATGCATGGATTAACTTAGCTAGTTATAATTTCAGGAAATTTATTAGTTAATGAATGTTTGGCTCGAGTATTGATTAATACCAGGTCTACTCATTTATTTGTCTCGTCGAGTTTTTCCCAAGGCTTTTCTACAAAGCCTAGTCAACTGGAACCAGAGTTATTCATTTTGACTCATCTCGGTAAGACAGTTATAGCAGATAGCATTTTCAGAGGTAGTACAGTTCAAGTTGGAAGCCACGACTTGGCAGCTGATTTCATTGTCTTTGGATTCCAGGACTTCGATGTCATTTTGGGGATGGATTGGTTAGCAGCTCACTATGGTCAGGTGGCATGCTTTGAGAAGATGGTACTCTTTAAGCCGATGGAAGGAAAGCCATTTCATTTTTGGGGGTTGAGAAGTAAAGATATTGCCCGCTTTACGGGGTTGAGTCTAGCGAACCCCGAGGCTAAGGACTCTTCGACTATTCTGATCATGAATGAATTCCTGGATGTATTTCCAGAGGAATTGCCAGGCTTGCCCCCAGATAGGGAGATTGAATTTATAATTGAGCTTACGCCAGGCACAGTTCCAATCTCCCGAGCTCCGTACAGGATGGCCTCGATTGAACTCAAGGAGTTGAAGACTCAATTGGAGGAGATGCAAGGCCTTGGTTTCATTCAACCAAGTGTCTCACCGTGGGGTACTCCAGTGCTATTTTTCAAGAAGAAGGATGGCTCGATGCGAATGTGCATCGATTACAGGCAGTTGAACAAGGTCACGATAAAGAATAGGTATCCATTGCCTAGGATTGATGACTTGTTAGATCAGTTAAAGGGAGTAAAATTTTTCTCTAAGATTGATCTTCAGTTCGGTTACCACCAATTGAATATCAAGGCGGAAGATGTTACCAAAACTGCTTTCAGGACTCGGTATGGGCAATACGAGCTCTTAGTGATGCCTTTCAGTCTCACAAACATGCCGACAGCCTTTATGGATTTGATAAACCGAGTGTTCCAACCATACCTGGATCAATGCGTGATAGTGTTTGTCAATGACATCCTGGTCTATTCTCAGACACGGGAAGATCACATGCGAGACCTTTACCTTACTTTGGAAATGCTGAGAGAGCACAAGCTGTATGCCAAACTAAGGAAGTGTGAGTTTTGGTTGGAGGAAGTGGCATTCCTAGGCCACGTTGTTTCTGCGGAAAGCATCTCGGTGGATCCGAAGAAGATAGAGGCAATCATGAGTTGGCTGAGGCCTAAGAGTTTCACAGAGATCCGCAGCTTCTTTGAGTTGGCAGGCTACTGTAGAAGATTCGTAAAGGGGTTCTCCAGCCTTGCAGCGCCGCTCACTTATCTAACCAGGAAGAATGCCAAGTTTATATAGAGCGATAAGTGTGAGATCAGCTTCATGGAGTTGAAGAAGAGGCTTACCATGGCCCCCGTCCTTACATTGCCATCAGTGCATGGTGATTATCAAGTCTACAGTGATGCCTCGTACGTCAGGCTTTAGTGTGTTCTCATGCAGCACAAGAAGGTCATTACCTATGCATCAAGGCAATTAAAGGAGCATGAAAAGAATTACCCTACACATGACCTAGAGCTTGCCGTGGTGGTGTTCGCACTCAAGATTTGGTAACATTACCTTTATGTGGAAAAGTTCTATGTGTTCACGGACCACAAGAGCCTCAAGTACCTCTTTTCCCAAAAGGAGCTGAATTTATGGCAATGACGTTGGATGAAATTTTTGAAAGACTATGAGTGCACCATCCAATACCACCCGGGTAAAGCAAATGTAGTGGCTGACGCCTTGAGTAAAAGACCTCCAGGGTTGTTGGCTCACATGTTGGTGTGGGAATGGAAGCTATTAGAAGATTTGGCAAATCTGGACAACAGTGTCAATGCTTCCTTCTGCAGTCCAGTAATGGCAAATATCACGGTTTGGCTGTATATCATAAATCAAATCTGGGAGTTGCAAGCCTCGGATGTTGACTTGTTGGCTTTCCGGGACAAGGAAGTTGCCAAGGGTAGTGAAGACTTTTTTCTTGCTCGCCGAGGTGCTATCACATTCACGGGAAGACTGTGTGTCCTTGCCGATATAGGGTTGAGGTGGGAGATTATGGATTAAGTCCACCGTTCAAAATATATAATGCATCCTAGGGGTATGAAGATGCACGAGAACCTCAAGAGACACTTTTGGTGGTGAAATATGAAGAGAGATGTTGCAGAGTATGTGGAACGGTGCTTAGTGTGCAAGTAGGAGAAAGCAGAGCACATGCGACCGACGGGTTTATTACAGTCTCTCCTTATTCTCGAGTGGAAATGGGAGCACATCTCCATGGACTTCATTGTTGGCTTGCCACGTACGGCAAGGAACTCAGATGCAATATGGGTTGTGGTGGACCGTTTGACAAAATTTACACATTTCTTGCCCTATCGGATTACATTTAACTCGAACCAGTTAACGGCATTGTTATATCAGGGAAGTAGTACGATTGCACGGGGTGCCAGTCAGTATTGTGTCAGATCGGGATCCAAAATTCACATCCAGGTTTTGGAAGAGCTTCCAAAGCGCCATGGGTTCCCGACTAGACTATAGCACTGCTTTTCATCCATAGACGGATGGAAAAACTGAGAGGGTGAACCAAATCATCGAAGATATGCTTCGGGCATGCATGTTAGATTTCAAGGATAGCTAGGAAGAGCACTTGCCTTTAATTGAATTCGCCTATAACAATAGTTACCAGGCGAGCATCCAGATGACACTGTTTGAGGCCTTGTATGGGCGAAGTTGCAGGTCTCCTCTCTACTGGGATGAAGAGGGAGAGAGAAAAGTTCTAGGTCCTAAGTTGATCGAGCAAACTGCGAACAAAGTTAAGATCATCCTGGATCGGTTGAAAGCTACTCAAGACCATCAAAAGAGCTATGCTGATACTCGCCGCAGGGACTTGGAATTCCAGGTTGGGGATCAAGTCTTTTTGAAGGTATCTCCTAGCAAAGGGATTATGAGATTTGGTAGGCGAGGCAAGCTCAATCCTCGGTATGTCGGCCCCTTTGAGATTATCACACGATTTGGTGAAGTTGCTTACCGGGTAGCTCTTCCAACTCATATAGAAGCCGTCGACAACGTGTTCCATGTGTTGATTCTCTAAAAATACATTTCAGACCCTTCACATGTCATAGACTTGGAACCATTGGAATCCAAGAGCATCATACTTTGGTTGAAAAGCCGGTTCAAATATTGGATCGGAGAGATCAAGTGCTTCGTTACAAGACTAGCCCGTTGGTTCTCGTGCAATGGTAACATTATGCTCAAGAAGAGGCCACATGGGAGCACGAGGCCGAAGTCAAAGTGAAGTACTCAGACTTGTTTGAATAGGCTTCTGTATGTATGAAGTAATCCTGTTTTGGTTTGGTAATGTATGTATCATCCAAATTTCGAGGACGAAATTTAAGTAAGGGGGGAGAATGTAGAACCTCGGACTTTTCGTACCTAATGAAAAGCACTTTCATAGCCAATTGGCCTTTCACATAGTTCACTCTATAAATAAAGAAGAATTGGAAGATTCTAAAATGCCAGAAATGTTCATTTTCGAAAGAGGAATCCAACACAAGTTAAATCGTCAAAATCTGACGAACGAGTCAAAAGTTATGGTCAAATTACTGAAGTAGGAAAAATGAGAGAAAACAAGAAAATTGGCAAAAATCACACAGCCACCGGTCGACCGAATCAGCCACTGGTCGAACGATACCCATTACCGGTCGACCGAACATCGCACTAAGTGAATGGGAAAATTTTCCAAAGAGGTCATTTTTGACCGATCGATCGAAGGTCACCACCGGTCAACTAGTCATGCCGAAATTTGCCCAATTCGGTCTTTTAAGCCAAATCATTAAGGATAAATGGGTCTTTGATCACCCCATTTTCTATAAAAACTCAAATTCGTGGGTTTGGGGTTTCCAAAACCCTCAAGCATAGTTTTTGAGAGAGAGTGAGAAGAGGAGAAGGGGTTTTCTCCTAGGGCATCATCTTGGGAGAGATGCTTTAAAACCCTAGATCATCACAAAGTTTGGATTTCTTCAAGCCCAAGCCTCAAGCTCACGTGGAGTTCTCCTACAAGCATGGGCAATGCCTCCTTCCTCCTTTCTCAAGGGTTTTCTTCCTTCTTCAAGGTCAGTACCATATGCTACCCTGCTAGTCATTTCTTTTCCCCTTTTCTTTCCTCCTTTCTTGCTTTTCTTAACTTATGAACATAATACGAGATGGATTGTATGTGTGGAGATGGATGTTGGGCGATGGATGCCATGTGGATGTTGTGATGAATGAAATGGGAAGGGTATTTCACCAAATAATGAACACACAATGGATGATGGATGGATTAGATGAATCATTAATCAAGAAATGCATGATTTAAAGCATATGAAAATTTCTACGGTTTATGATAGTGTGATTATTCGCTTTCTATAACGGCATGAATATTTATGTGTTGAAATGAATATTATTTAATGTATTATTGAATTTCAAATGTCACGTTTAAATCTAAGCTAAAGCATGTACACGACTTCACGAGCACGGCATGCATGACATGGTTTATCGGTGTTTTTCAAGACAAGGGCTTTATTCTCGATTCACGAACACCATGACAAGGCCAAACGTAAGGGTTGGTAAATAGAGGTAGGGCATATCTTATGATATGTTTTGCCTCACTTTTGACAAGATCAAGAACACGTCAAGCAAGTTTACATCTCATAAAAAGAGGGGGTTCTATACCACCCTCCCTCATAAGTGCATCTCCTTGAAAGAGGGGGTTTTATAGCACCCTCCCTCGCAAGTGCATCTCATTGAAAGAGGGGGTTCTGTACCACCCTCTCTCACAAGTGCATCTCTCCCAAGCGTATGAGCATTTTACATTTCATGACATGACATGACATGTATGATACGACATGACACGCATGGCGTAGCGACCTGGAATTTTAATATAATAAAATTTTGGATTATTGGTCCTTAATTGAGGTTATTTAGTTGTGTTTGATAAATTTGTGTAAAGTAGGTATTACTCGGAATTGGGTTGCACTACTACGAAATTAGTGTTTTTCTTCGATCTGCGCACATAGTGTGCCGGTTGGCTATCCGGACGTCAACCTATCATTCCGATTTAGTTGCACATCAATTCGCGAAATCGCGAAGGTCCTGTGTGTGGAAACATCGAGAAAATCAGGGAATTCGTAGTGTATCGAATTTCGATTGGGGCTCTATATTTAGCGAACTTTCTAATCGAAATCTGTGCGGATTGTTCCACTACATGCTGGAAGGCCATGGGGACGACCGTCTGTCATTTCGGCAGTTTATTATCTCATATGGCGAAACCCCAGTGTGTTTTGTATCCGAAATTGGAAAATTTGTGGGTTTTACGAATTCTTCCGATCGCACTTTTTGGCAGTCAAAACTCATCGAATTTCCCCAAAATTTTTACAACAGGTGTTAGACTATCCCAAGATCGATCACCTGATGTTTTGTCAAAATCAAAAATCATATGGTATGGTTTCGGAATGACTTTCGACGACACTACCAGAAACCGGTCGCGATTCGCAAGCAGCGTCACATGTCTCGGCTCAGGCCAACACGTGGCACCTTCCAAGCGACATTTGGTGCGCATGTGTGGGTTAGGCTAGTCTATAAATAGTCGACCACCCCCCAGCCATTTCTCTCATCCGAGTGAGAAAGAGGCGAAGCCCTGCCGAATTTTCTAGAGAGAGAAACATTCTAGAGAGAGACAGCAAATTTTCTAGAGAGAGAAAGTCTAGAGAGAGAGATAAAGAGGCGTATCATGACATTTTTGGATGTGCTGAGCGCATTGGCGGTGTCTATTTCATCTCTCGGAGCTTCAAAACACGTGTACCAGAGGTAATAAAAACCCTTTCTTATCTATTTTTCAATCCACTAGATAAATTATGAGAATTGTGCTGTTTATATCAGAACATTTCTGAGCTCTGATCATGCTCAAATTTTTACTCTAAATTTATCTTCCTAATATGTAAATCATATCAAAATTTTACTATGATCTGATGGTTGGATAGGATGATATGAATTTCTAAAGGAAAACCTAGTCTATTGTTTTTAAGGCTAATAGTACGGTTTTCCTAATTATAGGGAACCTTTCTGAGCTCTGATTATACTCAAATTTTTACTCTAAATTTATCTTCTTAATCTGTATTTCATATCAAAATTTCACTGTGATCTGATGGTTTGATTGGATGATATGAATTTCTAAAGGAAAACCTAGTCTGCTGTTTTTAAGGCTAATAGTACGGTTTTCCTAATTATAGTGAACCCTCCGGATCTCAGATCATGCTATAAATTTTACCACATATTTATCTTCCTAATCTGTAATTCATCTCAAAATTTCACTACAGTATGACTGTTGGATATGATGATATGAATTTCTAAAGGAAAACCTAGTCTTATGTTTTTAAGGCTAACAGTACGGTTTTGATCATTATAGGGAACCTTCCTTATCTCAGATCATGCTCAAATTTTTTCCATATTGCGACCTTCCTACTTTGTCAATCATATCAAAATTGCAATGAGATCTGATTGTTGGATTTGACAATATGAATTTCTAAATAAAACCTAGTCTGTCATTTTAGGAACAATAGTATGGTTTTGATAATTACAGAGCCCCTTCCTGATGTCAGATCTTTATTCAACATTATGCTTGTCATGGTGTGTTAAAATGGGTTGTATGTACTTGTATGGGGAGGTATAGGAACTGAGCAGAGGGGCGTAGCCCTCAGTTTCGGGTTGAATAACTCAGAATTTAGGTTCGGCGATCGATTGGGTGACCAATCGCTAAGCGATTTGTTGACTTGACATGGCATGTGTATATGAGGGGATGATTATTTTGATACTGGAATAGTCGGGGTCGTAGTCTATAGACCTCCGTGACTGATAGTTGGGAGTGAGTGTATTACTATCCATAGATCCTCTTTGACTAAGTCCGGAGTAGTGATTGTGTGTAGTCTGGAATCTTCGGATTCGCAGTTAGTTGATTCGGCATGCTCAAGCGTTGTCACAATTGGTTGAACTGGGAGAAGTCGGAGTCTTAAAAGATGTCTAAAGTGACTGAGCATTATATAGTGTATTGATCGGGGTTCCTCTATGGTTGGGTCCGAAGAGGCAGCGTTGTGTCTATCGGGGTTCCTTCTAGGTGGTACGTCATAGAGAGACGGTGTCCAGTAAGGCCCGGGGTGCCTCCATGGAATAGTTAGAAGATGATGGTAGACAAGTTGGCCGGGGTTCCTTTATGACTGATAACCAGTGAGATAGCGGTGTGTATACACAGTAGGTGCTGTCAGTCAGAGTATATGTGGTAAGTCCTTGGAGGATGATTACCCTAGTTGTACAGAATCTTCAAGATTCTAGTCTGTGTGGGTTGGGAGACCCAAGGGTTGGTCATGTTCGGTTAAATACCGGAACAGTATTCAGGAGTCTGGATGACTCAAGTTATGATGTGACTGGGTAATGCCAGAATTGTGTTGAGCTTGGAATGATCAAGCTCGAATAGGGTATGGAGACCATTCTATGATGAACATGTATGGGCTAAAGGCCAGTTATCAGAGTCTCAGGACTCAGAGTAAAACATGGTTGACGATCGAAATAAATAACTTGGTAAAAGAAATACATGTTGCATAACGGACTCTATAATTGGGAAAAATATTCGAGATTGGGAATCTCGTGTTGGGTGCAATGGCCCTATGTGACTGAGGGTCACAATATAACTTGGATATATTACTAATTTGTATCATGACCTGGCATATGTATATTATGTGTTTATTGATGCTTTGCTATAATGTGGAAGATAGTATAAATGGATTGTGGTTTTTTTTACTGGGCTTCATAGCTCCCTGACGTTTCATGTCAACAGATACTGGAGCGGACGAGTAGTAGGTGTGGATCCTGCACCTTGTACTTTGGCTATGGATAGAGACTTGTCCCGGCGCGTTAGTGGCGCCTCCGTTTTGTAAAACAAACACAATGGTAAATAATATACAGGTATTTGTTTTGTGGTTGATTGCTATTGTGATGACCAGAGTTTTTGTTGCTCTATGTGAGTAGAGTTTAAATTTTTTCGCATTTGTGCGGTAAAGTCTTCCGCTGAGCTGGTATGAACGATCGGGCACGCGTCTCAGGACACTACTCCAGTAGGCACGGGTTCGGGGTGCCATAATTGTTATCAGAGCCAATAACAATAACCATCACACAAATCATACTTGAGCATAACACACCTAAGAACCGTTGGATAGGCGATCCCTTAGAGATTAATTCGATATTTCTAGTTGAGTGATTGTTGGACATGTCATGTTTCGAAATCAGACATTGATTTGGAATATGTGCATGTGCAGGAATGGCAAGGACGCACCAAATTCCCACAAAGAGGGAGATAGCTCTGTTGGAGTGGGCGGTGACCATGCAAAGAAAACGTCATGTTGGATGGTCATCTTACCGCACTGTACACCTAAAGGTGGTACGACCACTCCGCAAGGGATTGACCGCACGAGCAATGCGCGAATCCTTGAGAAAGAGCGAGATTGATTGGGATTGAAAGAGGCTAGACCTGAGACAGAGGACCAAGCACTGCAGGAGGATAGTGTAGTAGTCTCACCGATAGAGGTTGGGACTTACGGAGTATAGGATCATAGGGAAAGAGCGTGGTGCATCTGTATCGTTTTGGTATTTTGGAGTGTAATAGATGCCCTACTCGGTCTTTCGATCATGAGATTACTTTTTGTATGTGTACAGCTACAGGATGTTTTGTATATGCTGGTGTACTACTATACAGTACAGTGTTGCCTTCTATATCTTAGTAATGAAATGAATGAAATGTCTCTGTTTGACTATTGAACTGTCGCGACTCAAAACCCACCCTAGGAGTTAGAGTGAACTTTGGACGACTAATCATGGCTTACATGACTTGCTTGACAAACCAACCTGCAAAGACCCACAGAGCATATACAATAGAGGATATAAACAGCGGAAACATACTCTAACATAGCACAGCGGAAGTCTAAACAAACCTCTATGTATATACGAATCCAAGTTTACACAAAAGGAATCCAAAAGGAAGTGCGGACAGACCCGCCAA
The DNA here is from genome assembly GCA_015143295.1 of Tetracentron sinense. Taxonomy (NCBI): domain Eukaryota; kingdom Viridiplantae; phylum Streptophyta; class Magnoliopsida; order Trochodendrales; family Trochodendraceae; genus Tetracentron; species Tetracentron sinense. The sequence continues at coordinate 18,520,712 of CM026554.1, forward strand.
AATACATGAATGTATATCTCTCATCTCACCCACAGCTAATCCACTCAGAATCTAACACCACCTACTGATAACCCTCTACGGGAGGTTCCTCCAAAGGCTCCTCGACGTACTCCTCCTCCACCCATGGACCAGGAGCACAAACATCAAATGGAGCAGCAGCTCCCTCAGAACCTGCCGACATAAGAAGTATGGCTGAGCATGGAATACTCAGCGGGTACTAAATACTAACCAATAGTCATAGTATAAAAATGGCAATACATAAATCAGGAGCAATTCATATATGTTAGACGGAAACAATTCATATCATACAAGGAAGTAAAGTAATTTATAATCATGCTTATATTTCGTAGAAAGCCGACAAAACCTCTTGAAAACATCGTGCACTTGACTTGGCTTGAAATATCTTTTCGTACTTGAAAGATTGTCGTGTTTGTCTTACTTGATCTTGTCGAGCGTGTCGTACGTGTCATGTCATGCATGTCATGCGTGCTTGCTTGTGATCATGTAACTTGCGAGATACACTTGTGAGATATCCTTGTGAGATGCGCTTGAGAGATGCCTTGAGAGGGAAGGGAGACCCTTCTTTATGCAATGCACTTGCGAGGGAAGGGAGACCCTTCTTCATGATATGTATGTACTTGCGAGGGAAGGGAGGCCCTTCTTCATGATATGCACTTGTGAGTGAGGGGAGACCCTTCGTGGAATGTTGGTTCTTGTTTTCTTGTGAAAAGCGAGGTAAAACATATCGTAGGATATGTCCCACCTCTAACCATGTTCTTGAAAACCTCGATAAATCATGTCACGCAAGCCGTGCTCGTGGGAACCGTGTACATACTTGCATTTAAATTTAAATATGACATTTGGGTAATTTCACAACACATATATCATCAATGATTGAGCAATGTAATATTCATATCATTTAGGGAAAGCAAGAAACACACTATCATAGGCCCTAGCAATATTCATAATTTATTAGGCATGCATTTCCTAATTTACAACTCATTTTATTCACCTTGGCATTTCATCAAACATGGTGTGTTCATTATTCATTATTCATTTAAACCTAAATCATGCTTTTCTAGATGAGTTTACTCACATCATAAAGGTGTGTTTATTATGGATACAATGCCCTCCCCATTTTAATCATCACAACACAACCCTTGGCATCCAATCGCCCATTCCATCTCCATTCACCATTCACAACCATCCATCTCATAGCACATGTGTAAATGAAAGAAAATCAAAAGAAATAAAGGGAAAAGAGGAACTATAACTAGGAGGGTAGTAAGAAGTACCGACCTTGAAGAAATGAGGAAGAAACCCCTTCCAAAAACGACCGTGAGGTGCTGCCCTAGCTTGGGGAACGCTCTCCACGAGTGCTTGAGCCGTGATCTTGGAGAAAAACCGGACTTGAAGTGATCTAGGGTCTCAAAACCCCTTTGATTCTTCTCCAAAAGCAAAACCCTAGCTTAGGAAACCCTTTCTCCTCTCTTCTAATCCCCCAAATCCTCTAAGTGTTGAGAATGAGCCCTAAAGGCTCGGGTTAAACTCTTAAGGTAAGAGTGAACCGACCAAAACACCATAATACCCTTACTGAAATTTCTGCAAAAACACGAGTGCCGAACATGTTGTGCTGTGAATAGTGCCGAACACGTTGTGCTGTGAATAGTGCCGAACACGTTGTGCTGTGAATAGTGCTGAACACGTTGTGCTGTGAATAGTGCCGAACACGTTGTGCTATGAATAGTGCCAAACACGTTGTGCTGTGAATAGTGCTGAACACGTTGTGCTGTGAATAGTGCTGAGTACGTTGTGCTGTGAATAGTGCCGAGTACGTTGTGCTGTGAATAGTGTCGAACACGTTGTGCTGTGAATAGTGCCGAACACGTTGTGCTGTGAATAGTGCTGAACACGTTGTGCTGTGAATAGTGTTGAACACGTTGTGCTGTGAATAGTGCCGAACACGTTGTGCTGTATAACGTGCTGAGCTCATTGTCCGTTGTCTTATGTACAACGTGCCCGTTGTGAGCTGTACAACGTACACGTTGTTTGCTGTACAACGTACACGTTGTCTGCTGCACGACAGATGCACAACGTATACATTATCAGAGCTAGAGCTACGTTATCAGAGTACGTCCTTAGTGCCTTCTGAGCTACGTCCTTAGTGCCTCTCCAGAGCTCGCCCTCAAGTGCATAACCGAGCGATCGATTGGCTGCAGGTCCAGACTGTTTTGGCCATATCTTTTGACTCGTTCGTCCGATTTTGACGATTCAACTTGCGTTGGGTTCGTACTTCGAAAAGGAACATTTCTGACATTTCAAAATTTCTAATTTCTTCCTTATTTATTAATTATACCTCTTTAAAGGCAAAATGGCAACGAAAGTGTCATGCATTAAATGTGAAAAGGTCCGGGGCTCTACATGAACTCTTGAGTACATTTCTTTTTATTTCATTACATTTATAAAGCATTCACTATAATTATAGGAAAACCATGCCACCTCGGAGAGCACCTGAGAATACTTTGGCTAGAGCCTTTGAAGCCATCTCGACTCTAGCTAATTTTATTCAACAACAGCAAACCCAGAATAATAACGGAAATGGGAATGGCAATGGTAGTTGTCCTATCGCTAACATACCAAAACATGGGCATGCGACAAGACTTGAGAAATTCAAAATGAAAGTATGCCTCTTTTTAATTTTTAGAAACACAGTTCTTGGGGGGCATACATCGAATCCCAAGATCTGACTAAGATTCTAATTGATTTTATTCAATGAAGGTTAGAATAACATTCACCTTTGCGACTTTGAAATTGTTAAGTCAAATCCACGTTAGAATAGTACTCGCAAAACTTCACAAGTGTCAAGTCTCCTGTCGATTCACACGAACCTTCTTTTTACTTTAAAGCTTTCTCTAATGGAAGCTAATAGCCCTTCCAAATTTCCAGCTCTAGGAATCTTGAATAAAGATCCAATCTTTATTGATCAAGAACCTTTCTTGATGAACAAGATAAATTCTTGCTTTTCCTCAAGATCCAATCAAGAAGACAAAAGAAGAGAGAGATGGGTGTGACCGTACACCTCAAGGAGAGAGAGGGGAGGGTGTGAGGTTTTTTTTAGGAGAGGGAGAGAAGAAAAATTCTAGAGAATTATGTATGTTAAAGGGCTGGGCATCCAATCCTTTATATATGTTCTCTCTTGGTTGCTTGAATTGTAATCCAATTATAATTCATTAACCTTATCCTAATCCAATTAGGATTCCTCAATAGTTTCCTTTATTGATTATTCTCCTAATCCAATTAGGATTAATCTTAAAAGAAACCAACCTTATCCATTAGTAACTAATCTTATCCTTATGCAATAAGGAATCTTGAATTAGTAACTAACTAATGGAATCCCTAACAATTAGGGAATCTTTAATTAGTAACTAACTAACTAACTAACTAACTAACCTTATCCAATAAGGTGTTAATTAATTAGAAACTAATTAAAATAATAACAATTATTATTCCTCCTTGAAGTGAGCGTCCCACCCTAGGTGGGTCCCACCCTACACGCCTAAAGGGTTTCCAAAACCCTTTTGGTCACTTGAATTATTCTTTTATAATAATTCCCAATGGGTCCTACCCATTTGGTTTTTCACATCTAATGTGATTCCACCTTTTAGAGCTTCACTATACCATATAGTGATTACTTAGAGAAATTAATTAATTAAATTATAAATTAAATTAAATACTTTAAGAAGGTCCTTGTGTGTGGGATCTAAAGGGATCTCCTATTTCCGGTTGTGGGACCAAGTACTTCACCTTTTTGGTTGAAGCATTGTTACTAGGAAACACCTTTCCTAAAACTCCATTAGGATCATAGAATGTTATCTAAGTCCCTGGACTTCCACCAATCACAATTAATGTCCATTAACACAATGTGATTAACCTCCAGAAATTAGAGAATTTCTTGTAAGTACCATCTCACAATATATTTACAAATAAATCCTTCCACATTCCGATATCACTTGTAAGCTTCCGGGATTGGAACTATTCCACTGTCTTAGTCCCTAGCTTATGAATAGAACTCTTTCTCATGATTACTTTTCATTGAACTGAACCTCCAAAACATTTTTGAAGAAAACATTAGAAAAGAACTGACATATATATTTATATATACTTTTCCATATTAAAAATATCAACTTCGATAAAGACCATTTTACTGAAAAGCACCAATACTGGATTTAACAGTTCAGTTCAACAAGTATCACCTTGATATCATTATCTCCAATTAAGGAGTTGTGGATTCCTTATTGAGTGTTTACACACTTCTCCAAACATAGTGTACATGACCCAACGTACCCGGAGTTAGTCCTGTGTATTGGACATTGCCGATTGGCACATCAAAGCCATATAGACAAATGTCTGAGAAAATGTTAACCTCTCAGGTCTAAGGACAATTTGTCAAATGGATAACCCTAATACAATCTGACAGTGTATTCCATAGGGTATCCACTAGTGACCCCGTTCAGTATTATGTACTTGCTACATATACTCACATGTTAGTCAAGAGTCACCACTCTCTGTGAATGAGATTCATCACACTATCTCATAGAATAGAACTACACATGTGCAAGCCATGATGAAGTACGGCGCCCAACTAGTACTCTAGAGGCTTCGAACAATATTAGGTTTACAAGGAACCGGAAAATCATATCTCCTCGCAACCTTTGCATGATTTTCCTACAATGTTACCTATGGAACTTTATGTCATCATCATATGAGACAGTAATTTATATAAATACCCTTTATAGTTGGTTGTGTGAATATGATGTTTATCTAATCAACATAGAAAAGTCTCTTATTGGCTTTCGAGGGCATATATGTCCAACACAAAAGACTTGGACCGTCAGCTTTCTCAGGGGCCACAGATCCACTGAAGGAGAAGAACTGGATTTGGGGATTGGAAAAGATCATTTGAGCTATGGCATTACCCGAGAACACGCAGTCGGAATTTGCTATATTCATGCTTGAAGGGGAGGCCGAGCACTGGTGGACAACAGTGGAACGAACAATCCCACCTAATCAGAGGCCCGTGACTTGGGCAAAGTTTGTAGAGTTATTTTATGAGAGGTATTTCTCTGCCTCGATGAAGAAGAAGAAGGAGATAGAGTTTCTTCAATTAACTCAGGGAAACATGACCGTGAGTGAGTACGAACAAAGATTCAACCAACTCTCCAGATTTCCTGCGAAGTTCGTGGAGGATGAGCAGTGGAGAGTTGAAAAGTTTAAGGAAGGTTTAAAGCCACCAATTAAGGGAAAGTTGGCAGCCCAACGATTTACTGTGTTTTTTGAGCTTTTAGACAGAGCGCTCCGAGTGGAGAGACTGCACGAGGAAATGTTTCCCTCAACTCTAGGGAAGAATAAAGGACCAGCTGGGAAGCCCTGGGACAAAAAGAACAACACCAATCGGTTCGCTAGAAAAAGAAAATTTGATGATGTGAAGGGCCAAGGATCTATAGGAGGATCTGGACCAAAATGTGCCAAGTGTGGGCAAGCTCACTTGACCAAGGATTGCAGAGGACAAGGTTGTTTTTAGTGTAGAAAGCTTGGCTACTTCAAGAGAGACTGCCCTCAATCGATGCCACTAGCCCTAGAGGGCGGGAAAGGTCGTGTTTTCACTATCACGCAAGAGGAAGCTCAGTAGGCCGAAGGCGTTATTGAAGGTAAATTGCTAATTTTTCAAAAGCTTGCATATGCATTAATTGATACTGGTGCTACACATTCGTTTATCTCAACTCGTTTTGCTAGACACATAAGTTACAAGCCTGATACACTCAAAAGCATGATGTCTATATCTACACCATCAGGAAAAGTTTTGTGCTCAAAAACAGTCTATGATAGTTGTCCCATACTTATCAATAGTGTATGGATGTTAGTAGATCTGATCGTGTTAGACCTAAAGGATTATGATGTTATCCTTGGGATGGATTGGTTGGCCAATTACTATGTAGTGGTACATTGTAATGCCAAGAAAGTGATATTTCAAATTCCGGACATCTCAGAGTTTGAAATGCAGGGGATTATCAGAAGTCAAGCACCCAAACTAATATCATCAATTAAAGCATGTCACCTTCTAGATAAGGGGTGTACTAGGTATTTAGCAACAGTGGTGGTCGATAAAGATGAAGATGACACTTTAGGGAATACCCCGGTGGTCAGAGAGTTTCGAGATGTGTTTCCTGATGAATTACCAGGACTCCCTCCTACTAGAGAAATCAATTTTGTAATCAATATTACTTCGGGTGTAGACTCGATATCTAAAACACCGTATCGGATGGCTCCAGCTGAGTTGCAAGAACTGAAGATTCAGTTGCAAGACCTATTAGATAAGGGTTTGATCTGCCCTAGTGTTTCACTGTGGGGAGCACCAGTGTTATTTGTCCTAAAGAAAGATGGGAGTCTGCGTCTATGTATAAACTATCGTTTGCTAAATCAAGCGACGATCAAGAATAAGTATCCCCTCCCTAGGATTGATGATCTATTTGATCAGTTGCAAGGCGCCCAAGTGTTTTCAAAGATTGATTTACGGTCCGGCTATCACCAATTGAGGGTCAAAGAAGAAGATATTCGAAAGACAGCATTCCAAACTCGGTATGGTCACTACGAGTTCCTGGTGATGCCTTTTGGACTGAAAAATGTGCCTGCGGCCTTTATGGAATTGATGAATCGTCTTTTCAAGTCGTACTTGGATCAGTTTATTGTGGTATTTATTGATGATATCTTGGTGTATTCACCTAGTCGTGAAAAGCATGCTGAGCACTTGAGGATTACGCTACAGACATTAAGAGATAATCAGCTATATGCTAAGTTCTCCAAGTTCGAGTTTTGGATGGAAGAGGTAGCCTTCCTTGGGCATATTGTGTCAAGGAATGGAATATCTGTTGATCCCTCCAAGATTCAGGCGGTAACTGATTGGGCAAGGCCATCCACTGTTACTGAAGTTCAAAGTTTTCTGGGATTGGCTGGATACTACGGCAGATTTGTAGAAGGTTTCTCGAAGATAGCAGCTCCATTAACGGAATTGACTAAGAAAGATGTGAAGTTCGAATGGACGGCGTCTCGGGAGTGAAGTTTTCAAGAATTAAAAAAGAGATTAACAATCGCTCCAGTATTGGCAACTCCCTTAGGATCTGGAGGATTTGAGGTGTATTGTGATGCTTCCGGTAAGGGACTCGGTTGTGTCTTAATACAAAACAAAAGGGTCATTGCTTATGGTTCGACACAACTCAAGATTCACGAACGGAATTATCCCACGCATGACCTGGAGTTAGCTGCAGTAGTGTTCAAACTAAAAATTTGGAGGCATTATCTTTATGGAGAGAAGTTGATGATCTATAGTGATCACAAGAGTTTAAAGTATCTATTCTCCCAAAAGGAACTCAATATGCAACAGTGTAGATGGATGAAATTCTTGAAAGATTATGACTATGTAATCCAGTTTCATCCTGGTAAGGGTAACGTTGTTGTTGATGCCTTGAGTAGAAAGATAGTTGGATCTGTAGCATATATAAGGGCAGAGCGATGGAAGATGATCGAAGAATTGAAGAGTTGGAATCTGAGTCTAGGATTCCAGGGTAATAGTGCCAAGTTGGCTAGTATTCAGGCCAAGCCAGTGTTGTTACAAAAGATTCAAGAAGCACAGTTGGAAGATCAGGAGAGCAAAGTTATCAGAGATAAGATTCTTCAAGGAAAAATTGGTGATTTTGAAGAATCTGAAGATGGAATACTTCGATTCAAAGGATGAATCTGTGTGCCTGGAAACCCTGAGTTGAAAAATGAACTCCTCAATGAGGCGCATCGATCTCATTTTACGGTGCACCCTGGAAGTACGAAGATGTATCAGGACATGAAGAATAACTACTTGTGGAATGGCATGAAGAGAGAAATTGCATAGTATGTATATCGATGCCTTGTTTGTCAGCAAGTCAAGGCAGAACATCAGAAACCACATGGATTGTTAAATTCATTGCCTATCCCCGAGTGGAAATGGGAGCACATTACAATGGATTTTGTAGTGGGGTTACCAAAAACAAGGAGTGGACACAATGTCGTTTGGGTGATAGTTGATCAATTGACAAAGTCGGCTCACTTTCTCGCTATCAAGGATACCATAACCCTGGAACATTTATCAAAGTTGTACATCAAGGAGATTGTGAAGCTACATGGTGTGCTAGTATCTATTGTGTCAAATCGCGATCCGCAATTTACTTCCCGATTTTGGAGGAGCTTGCAGGAAGCTTTTAGTACTCAGCTAAACATGAGTACAACTTATCATCCGCAAACCGATGGATAGTCCGAGCTCACGATACAAACTGTAGAAGATATGATGCGCACTTGCAGTCTGGACTTTCATGGTAGCTGAGATGATCACTTGTCGTTGATCGAGTTTGCATATAACAATAGTTATCAGGCAAGTATTCAAATGGCTCCGTATGAGGCCTTGTATGGTCAAAGCTGTCGGTCTTCGGTATGTTGGACTGAAGTAGGAGAGCATAAACTACTGGGACCTAAACTGGTACAGGAAACAACAACAAAAATTGAGTTAATTCAATCCAGGTTATTGGCTGCACAGAGTCGTCAGAAGAGCTATGCAGATGGAAAGCGTCGAGACTTGGAATTTCAAGTCGGCGACCATGTCTTCTTGAAGATCTCTCCGTCAAAAGGCATTATTCGATTTGGAAAGCGGGGGAAGTTAAGTCTGTGATTCATTGGACCTTTTGAAATTTTGGCTAAGGTAGGGGCCATAGCATATCGTTTGGCGTTGCCACCAGAGTTAGAGAGGGTTCACCATGTGTTTCACATATCCATGCTGAGGAAATATATACCTAATCCTTCGCATGTGATCCAGTATGAACCACTTCAAGTTCGAGAAGACTTGTCTTCTGAGGAAAAGCCAGTGCAAATATTGGACCGCAAGGAATAGGTGTTACGGAATAAATCAATCCAGCTGGTTAAAGTATTATGGCAACATCACAGTATTGAAGAAGTTACTTAGGAACTGGAGGATGCCATCAAACGCAATCATCCTCAGTTTTTCCTGCTTAATATATATTTTGTATGTAAATTTCGAGGATGAAATTTCTGTAAGGAGGGGAGATTGTAGCGATCTGGAATTTTAATATAATAAAATTTTGGATTATCGGTCCTTAATTGAGGTTAATTAGTTGTGTGTTTGATAAATTTGTGTAAAGTAGGTATTACTTGGAATTGGGTTGCACTATTACGAAATTAGTGTTTTTCTTCGATCTGCGCACATAGTGTGCCGGTCAGCTATCCGGACGTCCACCTATCATTCCGATTCAGTTGCACATCAATTCGCGAAACCATGAAGGTCCTGTGTGTGGAAACATCGAGAAAATCAGGGAATTCGTAGTGTATCGAATTTCGATTGGGGCTCTATATTTAGCGGACTTTCTAATCAAAATCCGTGCAGATTGTTCCACTATATGCTGGAAGGCCATGGGGATGAACGTCTATCATTTCGGCAGTTTATTATCTCATATGACGAAACCCCAGTGTGTTTTGTATCCGAAATTGGAAAATTTGTGGGTTTTGCGAATTCTTCCGGTCGCACTTTTTGGTAGTCAAAACTCATCGGATTTCCCCAAAATTTTTACAGCAGGTGTCAGACTACCCCAAGATTGATCACCTGAAGTTTTGTCAAAATCAAAAATCATTTGGTATGGTTTCGGAATGACTTCCGGCGACATTATCGGAAACCGGTCGCGAATCGCAAGCCGCGACACATGTCTCGGCTCAGGCCAACACGTGGCACCTTCTGTTAGCCTCAGGGTTACAACCATAAGTACCCCTAATAATTTTGATAATAACATAATAATATAATGAAATATTTGGTACTAATAAACCCGTTTAAGTGTGTGAACATTTCAGATTACATAAGTTGATAGCACTCCAATCATGAAAAATAAAGGATGGAAATTACCCAAGAGGAAGTTCAACTCACTGAATACAAGATGAAGATTCAAGATAAGACCTTAGTCCAAGTCAAGACCATTGAAGACAAAAGGCAAAATCACAAGACCCAAGTCAAGCCAAGATAATCTCTCATCATTCTAAATGTATTCACTTGTTATTCTGAGAATGTATAGGACTTACGTAAAAAGTCCTCAAAAGAAAGGTGAAGTGAATAAGCTCAAGAATTAGAGATTGACCATAGGAGCCTAGGATACCTTTTGAGAATCACTCTAAAGCTCTAGTTAGTTAGAATATCATGATAAGAGCATAGCTAATTGATGTAGGAAATCAATCACATCCCTTTGGTCTGATCCTAGACTGAATTCAGAATTTTTGCTCTGAATTCGTCGACGAATTCTCTGGGTAGATTGAATTCGGCGACGAAGTCATGACAGAATTTTCTTAATTCAGTTCTGCCTCTTGATTTCGGTGACGAAATCTTTGGTTGAGTTAAGATTCGATGACGAAGTCATTATAGGATTTTTTTGAAATCCAATTCTGTCTTTTGAATTCGGTGACGAACTCAAGTGGGAACTCCACTTTGTCGACGAAATCATGTCTGAAACAGAAATTTTTTTGTAACGGCTAGTTTGCAATAGACCTAAAAGCATTTAATGCTACCCCAACTGCACTATTGGATCAAATGCTATAAAAAGAGTTCATTTATGAACAAATAACAACTCTTGATCACTGCAATAACTCCTATTGATCCCTCATTCATTGCTATTGATTTTCACTCACTCTCACACTTAGAAAATCCCCAAAAGTTTCTCTTGAGTTCATTCAATTCACATTTTCTTTAAGAGACTTTATTAGAGTTTGTATTTCACTCTTATCCAGCTCATTTAAGGAGCTTTCTATTCAGATTTTTCAATCCAAAACTTATTTATTGAGAGTAGTCAAGAATCCAGGATCTCTTGCACTGAAGTTGTTGCTTCAGTTATATCAAGAGAGGGTTGTGCTCTTGAGAGGTTTTCAGCTCGGCCTAAAGGAGAGCTTGTAAGGTAATATCTCGACCTATAAGAGAGATTGTAAAGGTTTGGACCCCACCTGTGAAGGAGCCAGTGCGATTAAGGTGTAGAGCCCCAGACCTTTTCATGCTTAATACATGACACTTTCATTGTCATTTTCCCTTTTTAAGAAGTATAATTAATAAATAAGGAAGAAATTGGAAATTTTGAAACATCAGAAATGTTCCTTTTCGAAGTACGAACACAACGCAAGTTGAATCGTCAAAATCGGATGAACGAGTCAAGAGATATGGCCAAAACAGTCTGAACCTGTAGGAAAACGTAGCTCGATTTTGCACTGAGGACGCAGCTCGGAAGGCACTAAGGACGTGCTCTGACGTCGTACTCTGATAACGTAGCACAGACAACGTACTCTGATAATGTATACTGTGTGCATCCATTGTACAACTCACCACGGGCACGTTGTACAACTCACCACGGGCACTCTGTACATAAGACAACGGACTACGGGCTCAGCACTATGCACGACACGAAGTGACAACGGGCTCGGCACTGTTCACAACGGACAACGGGTTCGGCACCTTTCACAGCACCACGAGTTGGCACTGTTCATAGCACCACGAGTTGGCATTGTTCACAGCACCACGAGTTGGCACTGTTCACAGCACCACGAGTTGGCACTGTTCACAGCACCACGAGTATGCACTGTTCACAGCACCACGAGTTGGCACTGTTCACAGCACAACGAGTTCGACACTCGTGTTTTTACAGGAATTTAGTAAGGGTGTTATGGTCTTCTGTCAGTTCACTCTTACCTTAAGAGTTTAACCCGAGCCTTTAGGGCATCATTAGACACTTAGAGAGTTTGAGAGAATAGGAGAAAGGGGAGAAGGCGATTCCAAACCTAGGGTTTCCAGTTTGGAGAGAAATCAAAGGGTTTTGAAACCCTAGATCAACCTCAAGGCCGTTCTCTTCAAGATTTCGGTTCAGGCATTGTGGAGCTCGCGATCCAAGCTAGGGCAGCAACTCACAGTCATTTGGAACCAAGCTAGGGCAGCAACTCACAGTCATTTGGAAAGAGGGTTTCTTCCTCATTTCTTCAAGGTCGGTACTTCTTACTACCCTCCTAGTTATAGTTCTTCTTTCCCCTTCTTTTCTCTTCATTTTCTTTCATTTACACATGTGCTATGAGATGGATGAATGGTAAATGGTGAATGGTGAATGGAGATGGAATGGGCGATTGGATGCCAATGGTTGTGTGTGATGAACAAATGGGGAAGGGCATTGTTCCAATAATGAACATACATGTATGATTTGAGTAAAACCCATCTAGAAAAGCATGTTGTAGGGTGAATCCATAATGAACACACTATGTTTGATGAAATGCCAAGGTGAATAAAGTGAGCTGTGAATTAGGAAATGCATACCTAAGAAATTCTGAATATTGCTAGGGCCTATGTTAGTGTGTTTCCTGCTTTCCCTAAATGCTATGAATATTGAATTGCTCAATCTTTGATGCTATATGTGTTGTGAAATTACCCAATGTCATCTTTTAATTAGAATGCAAGTATGTACACGGTTCCCACGAGCACGGCATGCATGGCATGATTTATCAAGGTTTTCAAGAACATGGTTAGAGGTGGGACATATCCTACGATATGTTTTACCTCGCTTTTCACATGAAGACAAGAACCAACATTCCACGAGGGGTCTCCCCTCACTCACAAGTGCATATCATGAAGAAGGGCCTCCCTTCCCTCGCAAGTACATACATATCATAAAGAAGGGTCTCCCTTCCCTCGCAAGTGCATTGCATAAAGAAGGGTCTCCCTTCCCTCTCAAGGCATCTCACAAGTGCATCTCACAAGTTACATGATCACAAGCAAGCATGCATGACATGACACGACATACAAGAATCAAACAAGATAGACAAGATAAGCTTTCAAGTACGAAAAGATATTTCAAGTCAAGTCAAGTGCACGATGTTTTCAAGAGGATTTGTCGGCTTTCTACGAATTACAAACATGATTATAAACTGCTTTACTTCCTGGTATGATATGAATTGTTTCCGTTTGACATATATGAATTGCTCTTGATCATGTATTGCCATTTCTATGCTATAATTGTTGGTTAGTATTTAGTACCCGCTGAGTATTCCATGCTCAGCCGTACTTCTTATGTCGGCAGGTTCTGGGGGAGCTGCTGCTCCATTTGATGTTTGTGCTCCTAGTCCATGGGTGGAAGAGGAGTACGTCGAGGAACCTTTGGAGGAACCTCCCGTAGAGGGTTATCAGTAGGTGGTGATTAGATTCTGAGTGGATTAGCTGTGGGTGAGATGAGAGTCAGATTTATGTAATTTGGCGGGCATGTCCGCACTTTCTTTTGGATTGCTTATGTATATACATAGAGGTTTGGTAGACTTCCGCTATACCATGTTAGAGTATGTTTCCGCTGTTTTGTCCTCTATTGTATATGCTCTGTGGGTTTTGCAGGTTGTTTTGTCAAGCAAGTCATGATTAGTCGTCCAAAGTTCACTCTAACTCCTAGGGTGAGTTTTGGGTCGCGACAGAAGTGGTATCAGAGCTTAGGCTTTAGGTCTCTAGGGTCACTTAGATTCTTATACCACGGCTTGACAAGAGCATATGTTGGGAAACAAGTTAGGAAGAAAGTAAGTCAGAAGAGAGTCTTGATCCAAGTGTAAGACTAAACTTTAGTCTTAGTCAAAATGGTTGTTTCAACCAAGTACGAGTCCTAGGTATGCTAGAACACTAAAGTATAAGTATAATGTGATGAATACTCTGATGACTTGATGTGATGTATATTAGTATTATACAACTAATACAAATTGAATTATTGTGAAACGACATTGAAATAAACTGTGGTTTCAAGTGAGACTCATGTGATGCTATTGTTCTCAGGACTTTAGTCATGAGGCGGGGCACGCGGGGTCGTGGACCACACACCAGAGCTTCATCTTCTTCCAGAGATGAGGATGAGCAGCCGGACCTCTCTCAGGTCTTAGGCTCTATTGCTGAGACACTCGCCATACTGGTGGCTCGGCAAGCTATACCATCATCGACGGCACCTACTCCACCGCCCGCAGCTCCAGTACATCGTACAGCTGGAGTTGAGGCATTCAGGAGATTGAGGCCTCCACCCTTCCATGGGAGTGTGGACCCTCTTGCTGCGGAGGCATGGATCCTCCAGATGGAGAAGATCTTTGCGGTCCTCTCACCTACAGAGGAGGATAGAGTAGCCTGGGCAGCTTTCATGCTAGAGGGTGAAGCCCACCATTGGTGGTTGTCCGCATTGAGGACGAGAGATTTGACCATGCAGGGTCTACCTTGGACTTGGGATGAGTTCAAGGACACTTTTTACAAGAAGTATTTTCCGATTGGAGCACGGGAAAAGAAAGAGAGAGAATTCATCAACCTCGAGCAAGGTTTGATGTCGGTGGCACAATACGAGGCCAAGTTCTCAGAGCTATCACGCTTCGCGACACATATGATTGCCACCGAGGCAATGAAGGTGAGGAGGTTTGAGCAAGGGCTCAAGGATGTTATCATGGAGAAGGTTTTAGTTTTCAGACATGCTACCTACCCTGAGGTAGTAGACAAGGCCTTATTGGTCGAGGCCAATTCAGAGACAGTGTCCAAGAAGAGGGAGTTGGCGAGAGGCCAATCCAGTGGTCCAACAGCTCTAGAGAGGCGGGCCCGGACTGGTCCTTATCAGTATGCGTGGCCAGCACCACCGATGAGGCCATCTTATGCGCCTCCAGCTCCCCGGCAGTATGTGCCTCAGGCGCCGAGACCTCAGGCTCTTCCAGCCCCACGGCCTGTTGCACCTCAGACGATGAGGTATGCTCCACCTCCGGCCCCTCCAACTTATGCACACGAGGTCTACACTTCATGCGACCGAAGGCACCCGGCAGGGGATTACCGAAGGGCATCGGGTGGATGTTTTCATTGTGGTCGCCAGGGCCATATGATCAGGGATTGCCCCAGTCGGCATTTACCAGGCCAGTCTCAGGGGATTAGTTCACCAGCACGCCCAGCAGGATCATACCAGGCGTCATCTCAGACTACCCGGTCTACACCACAGTCTCGCCAGGCAAACCAGGGGTGAGTTTTTGCCTTGACAGAGGGTGATGCACTTGCATCTGACGATGTAGTGCAAGGTACGCAGTTGTAGCTCATTTAATTATCCGTGAATTAAACTGTTAAGTATTAATTGATTGTGTACGTACTTGGCATGTTATATATGTATATATACCTACATGTATACACTGTTGATGCACGGATTAACTCCGCTAGTTAAAATTTCAGGAACCCTACTAGTCAATGAGTATTTGGCTCAAGTGTTGATTGATACCGGGTCTACTCATTCGTTTGTCTCGCCGAGTTTTGCAGAAGGCTTTTCTGTAAAACCAAGTCAGCTAGAACCGGAGTTAGCCATTTCGACTCCTCTTGGCAAAACAGTATTGGCAGATAAGGTGTATAGAAATAGTGTGGTCCAAGTTGGAAGCCACGAGTTGGCGGTTGATCTCATCGTCCTTGGATTCCAAGACTTTGATGTTATATTGGGAATGGATTGGTTAGCAGCACATCATGGGCATGTAGCTTGCTTTGAGAAAATGGTACTCTTCAAGCTGGTAGAAGGAAAACCATTCCACTTTCACGGGTTGAAAGGTAGATATATGGCTCGTTTTGTGGCGTTGAGCTTAGCTAACCCCGAGGCAAAGGACTCATCGACTATTCCGGTTGTGAGTGAGTTCCTGGATGTATTTCCAGAGGAGTTTTTGCCGGGATTGCCCCCAGATATGGAGATTGAGTTTGTGATCGAGCTTGCACCAGGCACAGCTCCTGTTTTCAGAGCTCCGTATAGAATGGCCCCTATTGAACTCAAGATGTTAAAGACCCAGTTGGAAGAATTACATGGTGTTGGTTTCATTCGACCAAGTGTCTCACCGTGGGGTGCCTCAGTGTTGTTTATTAAGAAGAAAGATGGCTCGATGCGGATGTGTGTCGATTACTGACAATTGAACAAAGTCACTATAAAGAATAGGTATCCATTGCCTAGGATTGACGACTTGTTCGATCAGTTGAAGGGAGCGAGATTTTTCTCGAAGATGGATCTTCGATCGGGTTATCACCAGTTGAAGATTAAGGTGGAAGATGTTCCCAAAACTGCTTTCAGGACTCGGTATGGACACTACGAGTTCTTGGTGATGCCTTTTGGACTCACGAACGCGCCGGCAGCCTTTATGGATTTGATGAACCGGGTGTTCAGGCCATATCTTGATAGGTGCGTGATTGTATTTGTTGATGACATTTTGGTCTATTCCCAGACACGGGAAGATCACACACGTGACCTATGCCTTGCTTTGGAAATGCTGAGAGAGCACAAGCTATACGCCAAACTTAGCAAGTGTGAGTTTTGGTTGGAAGAGGTGGCATTCCTAGGCCACGTTGTTTCTGCAGAAGGTATCTCGGTAGATCCGAAGAAGATCGAAGCAGTTATGAGTTGGGCGAGGCCCAAGAGTGTTACTGAGATACGTAGTTTTCTTGGATTGGCAGGCTACTACAGGAGATTCGTAGAGGGTTTCTCTAGCCTTGCAGCACCGCTCACTTACCTGACAAGGAAGAACGCCAAGTTTGTATGGAGTGATAAGTGCGAGATCAGTTTCACGGAACTAAAGAAGAGGCTTACTACAGCCCCGGTCCTTACTGTGCCATCTGGGCCTTTTGGGTATGAGGTGTATAGTGATGCCTCACACGTTGGACTTGGGTGTGTACTCATGCAGCACAAGAAAGTCATTGCCTATGCATCAAGGCAGTTGAAGGAGCATGAGAAGAATTATCCCACGCAGGACTTGGAGCTTGCGGCGGTCGTGTTTGCACTTAAGATTTGGCGTCATTACCTTTATGGGGTGGAGTTCTATGTATTTACCGATCACAAGAGCCTCAAGTACCTCTTTTCCCAAAAGGAGCTGAATCTAAGGCAAAGGCGTTGGATGGAATTTCTGAAGGACTATGATTGTACCATTCAATACCACCCGGGTAAAGCGAATGTTGTGGCTGATGCTTTGAGTAGAAGACCTCAAGGGTTGTTAGCACATATGTTGGTTCAAGAATGGAAGCTACTAGAAGATTTGGCAAATCTGGACATCAATGTGAATGACTCTGTCCGTGGTCCTACCTTGGCAAATGTTACGGTTCGGCCGTACATCATAGATTTGATCCAAGAATATCAAGCCATGGATGTTGAATTATTGGCTTATCGGGACAAGGAAGTTGCTAAGGGTAGTGAGGACTTCTCTCTCACTAGTCGGGGTGCTATCACATTTAAGGGAAGGCTGTGCGTCCCAGCCAAGGCAGATCTTCGAGGAGAGATTTTGGAGGAAGCACACCGTTCGAAGTACACAGTGCATCCAGGGGGTACGAAGATGTACCAGAACCTCAAGAGTCACTTTTGGTGGCGGAATATGAAGAGGGATGTTGCAGAATATGTGGCACAATGCTTGGTGTGTCAACAGGTAAAAGCGGAACACATGCGGCCCGCCGGTCTATTGCATTCTCTTCCTATTCCCGAGTGGAAATGGGAGAACATATCCATGGATTTGATAGTTGGCTTGCCAAAGACGGCAAGGGGCTCAGATGCGATATGGGTAGTAGTGGATCGTTTGACAAAGTCCGCTCATTTCTTACCCTACCGAACTACTTTCAACTTAAGTCAGTTGGCTGCACTATACATCAAGGAAGTAGTTAGATTGCACGGAGTGCCTGTTAGTATGGTGTCGGATCGGGATCCAAGATTCACGTCGAGATTTTGGAAAAGCTTCCAAGAGGCTATGGGTTCCCGACTTGATTTCAGCACCGCTTTTCATCCACAGACGGATGGACAAACTGAGAGAGTGAACCAAGGCATTGAAGACATGCTTCGGGCTTGTATGTTGGATTTCAGAGGCAGTTGGGAAGAGCACTTGCCTTTGGTTGAATTTGCCTATAATAACAGCTATCAGGCAAGTATTCAAATGGCACCATTTGAGGCTTTGTATGGGCGAAGTTGTAGGTCTCCTCTCTATTGGGATGAGGTAGGAGAAAGGAAAGTACTTGGTTCGGAGTTGATTGAGCAAACTGCAAACACAGTTAAGATCATTCGGGATCGATTGAAAGCCGCTCAAGATCGCCAGAAAAGCTATGCGGACACATGCCGTAGGGACTTGGAATTTCAAGTAGGGGATCAAGTTTTTGTGAAAGTATCTCCTAGCAAAGGGATTATGAGATTTAGAAAGCGAGGCAAGCTCAGTCCTCGGTATGTTGGGCCTTTTGAGATTATCACACGGGTTGGTGAAGTTGCTTATCGAGTAACTCTTCCACCTCACATGGCCGCAGTTCACAACGTCTTCCATGTGTCTATGCTTCGGAAGTACATTGCGGATCCTTCGCATGTCATAGACTTGGAATCGTTTTAGGTTCGAGAGGACCTCACCTTGATTGAAAAGCCGGTTCAGATTTTGGATCGAAGAGATCAGGTACTTCGCAACAAGACAATCCCTTTGGTTCTTGCACAATGGCAACACCATGCTCGGGAAGAAGCTATGTGGGAGCGTGAAGCCGAAGTCAAAGCAAAGTACCCAGAATTATTTGAATGAGTTTCTGTATGAAGTCTGTATATGACTTGTACTGTTCTTTTTGGTTTGTAATACAAGTAGTGTCTGAATTTCGAGGATGAAATTTTTTGTAAGGGGGGGAGGATGTAGAGCCCCAGCCCTTTTCATGCTTAATACATGACACTTTCATTGTCATTTCCCCTTTTTAAGAAGTATAATTAATAAATAAGGAAGAAATTGGAAATTTTGAAACGTCAGAAATGTTCCTTTTCGAAGTACGAACACAACGCAAGTTGAATCGTCAAAATCGGATGAACGAGTCAAAAGATATGGCCAAAACAGTCTGAACCTATAGGAAAACGTAGCTCGGTTATGCACTAAGGACGTAGCTCGGAAGGCACTAAGGACGTGCTCTGACGTCGTACTCTGATAACGTACCACAGACAACGTACTCTGATAACGTATACTGTGTGCATCCGTTGTACAACTCACCACGGGCACGCTGTACATAAGACAACGGACTACGGGCTCAGCACTATGCACGACACGATGTGACAACGGGCTCGGCACTGTTCACAACGGACAACGTGTTCAGCTCTAGGCACAACACAACGGACAACGGGTTCGGCACCTTTCACAGCACCACGAGTTGGCACTGTTCACAGCACCACGAGTTGGCACTGTTCACAGCACCACGAGTTGGCACTGTTCACAGCACCACGAGTTGGCACTGTTCACAGCACCACGAGTAGACACTGTTCACAGCACCACGAGTTGGCACTGTTCACAGCACCACGAGTTGGCACTGTTCACAGCACAACGAGTTCGACACTCGTGTTTTTACCAGAATTTAGTAAGGGTGTTATGGTCTTCTGTCAGTTCACTCTTACCTTAAGAGTTTAACCCGAGCCTTTAGGGCATCATTCGACACTTAGAGAGTTTGAGAGAATAGGAGAAAGGGGAGAAGGCGATTCCAAACCTAGGGTTTCCAGTTTTGAGAGAAATCAAAGGGTTTTGAAACCCTAGATCAACCTCAAGGCCGTTCTCTTCAAGATTTCGGTTCAGGCATTGTGGAGCTCGCGATCCAAGCTAGGGCAGCAACTCACAGTCATTTGGAACCAAGCTAGGGCAGCAACTCACAGTCATTTGGAACCAAGCTAGGGCAGCAACTCACAGTCATTTGGAAAGAGGGTTTCTTCCTCATTTCTTCAAGGTCGGTACTTCTTACTACCCTCCTAGTTATAGTTCTTCTTTCCCCTTCTTTTCTCTTCATTTTCTTTCATTTACACGTGCTATGAGATGGATGAATGGTAAATGGTGAATGGAGATGGAATGGGCGATTGGATGCCAATGGTTGTGTGTGATGAACAAATGGGGAAGGGCATTGTTCCAATAATGAACATACAGGTATGATTTGAGTAAAACCCATCTAGAAAAGCATGTTGTAGGGTAAATCCATAATGAACACACCATGTTTGATGAAATGCCAAGGTGAATAAAGTGAGCTGTGAATTAGGAAATGCATACCTAAGAAATTCTGAATATTGCTAGGGCCTATGTTAGTGTGTTTCCTGCTTTCCCTAAATGCTATGAATATTGAATTGCTCAATCTTTGATGCTATATGTGTTGTGAAATTACCCAATGTCATCTTTTAATTGGAATCCAAGTATGTACACGATTCCCACGAGCACGGCATGCATGGCATGATTTATCGAGGTTTTCAAGAACATGGTTAGAGGTGGGACATATCCTACGATATGTTTTACCTCGCTTTTCACAAGAAGACAAGAACCAACATTCCACGAGGGGTCTCCCCTCACTCACAAGTGCATATCATGAAGAAGGGCCTCCCTTCCCTCGCAAGTACATACATATCATAAAGAAGGGTCTCCCTTCCCTCGCAAGTGCATTGCATAAAGAAGGGTCTCCCTTCCCTCTCAAGGCATCTCACATGTGCATCTCACAAGTTACATGATCACAAGCAAGCATGCATGACATGACACGATATACAAGAATCAAGCAAGATAGACAAGATAAGCTTTCAAGTACGAAAAGATATTTCAAGTCAAGTCAAGTGCACGATGTTTTCAAGAGGATTTGTCGGCTTTCTACGAATTACAAACATGATTATAAACTGCTTTACTTCCTGGTATGATATGAATTGTTTCCGTTTGACATATATGAATTGCTCTTGATCATGTATTGCCATTTCTATGCTATAATTGTTGGTTAGTATTTAGTACCCGCTGAGTATTCCATGCTCAGCCGTACTTCTTATGTCGGCAGGTTCTGAGGGAGCTGCTGCTCCATTTGATGTTTGTGCTCCTGGTCCATGGGTGGAAGAGGAGTACGTCGAGGAACCTCCCGTAGAGGGTTATCAGTAGGTGGTGATTAGATTCTGAGTGGATTAGCTGTGGGTGAGATGAGAGTCAGATTTATGTAATTTGGCGGGCATGTCCGCACTTTCTTTTGGATTGCTTATGTATATACATAGAGGTTTGGTAGACTTCCGCTATACCATGTTAGAGTATGTTTCCGCTGTTTTGTCCTCTATTGTATATGCTCTGTGGGTTTTGCAGGTTGTTTTGTCAAGCAAGTCATGATTAGTCGTCCAAAGTTCACTCTAACTCCTAGGGTGGGTTTTGGGTCGCGACATAAGGAATCGTGGTGAATCCTCTAGCTGGAAGCTGAGGCGGGGAGTAGGCTGGTTTGCTGAACCTCGAGAACAAATCTTGAGTTTGCACTCTCCTTATCTCTGTTCTCCTTTTTAATATTCTATTATCTTAGCTTGTTGCATATTTTACTTTATTCCGCTCATTGAACTTGTAGTTCATATTTTTGTTTTTAAATCTACCTTAGACCCTATTCATCCCCCCTTTAGGGTCATTACCTGGCCAACAATTGGTATCAAAGCCTAATACTCTAATTAGATCTAAACAATCTAAGTAATCGATTTTATTATGACAAACAATGTATTTGCAACAAGCCTAGGAGAAGGACAGTCCACCACTAGACCACCACTGTTTAATGGAGAAAATTATAACTAGGATGATGTGTTTCATTCAAGCTCTAGATTATGAGTGTTGGAGTGTAATAGTCAATGGCCCTCATCTTCCCACAAAAACTGTGGATGATGTGAGAATTCCTAAGGTAGAGGAAGAATGGAATGAAGCTGACATTAAGCTCATTCAAATCAATGCTAAAGCTATTAGCAACCTCTACTGTGTCTTAAGTCTCCAAGAATTTAACAGAGTTTCTGGATGTGACTCTGCTAAAGAAATATGGGATAAACTGAAAGTCACCTATGAAGGCACTAATCAGGTTAAAGAAGAAAAGATTAGCATGCTTGTTCACAAGTATGAATTATTCAAAATGGAAAAAGAAGAATCTATCGGTGATATGTTCACCAGATTTACTAACATTTTAAATGGTCTTAAATCTCTGGGTAAAGTGTATTCTAATGCAGAAAATGTGAGAAGGATTTTAAGATCATTGCCCAAGGAATGGACTCCAAAAGTAACAACAATCTAAGAAGGTAAGGACCTCACCAAACTGCCTATGGATGTGCTACTGGGATCTCTTATGACTCATGAAGTCATAATGAAGGATCAAATGCCTGATGAACCTAGAACCAAGAAAGGGCTGGCTCTCAAGTCTACTCAATTTGAAATGAGTGATGAGGAAATCAGCAGTGATGATGAAGATATAGCCTTGATGGCAAGAAGGTTCAAAAGATTCCTCAAACATAAGAAGAACTTCAAAACGAGACCATACAAGAAGGAGTTCTCAAAAGAAGTGAACAAAGCTGAAGATAGCAAGAAGGAACCTCTCACGTGTTATGAATGCAAGAAGCCAGGCCACATAAGGACCGACTGCCCTCAACTCAAGAAGAGCTAAAAGCACAAGAAAAAGGCTATGGTGGCAACTTGAGATGACTCAGAGGGAAGCAAGTCGGAAGATTCAAGTGATGAAGAAGTGGCAAATCTGTGCCTCATGGCAAATGAGGATGAGGTATGCTTCAAATCAAGAACTTCCAAGACAACATGGTTCTTGGACAGTGGATGCTCAAGGCATATGACCGGGAACGAAGAACTATTTGCATCAATCACTCCAAAGGATGGTGGTCATGTGACATTTGGAGACAATGCTAAAGGGAAGATCATCGGCATAGGTAACATTGGTAAGAATAAATCTATTTTTATAGAGAATGTACTACTCGTTGATGGTCTTAAGCATAATTTCATAAGTATTAGTCAACTTTGTGATAAGGGATTGAATGTTTCATTTAAGTCAAATATCTGCATGATTAAGGATAAAGATAATCTAAATACTTTGTTTGTAGCACATAGGAATGAAAATGTTTATACCTTAGAATTTGATGAACTGAAATCTCAAAACATGTTATGCTTTTCTGTTGTAGATGAAGCAAGTTGGCTATGACATAGGAGACTAGGACATGCTAGTATGGATCTTTTGTCTAAACTCTCTAAAAATGAATTAGTTAAAGGATTACCTAAAACTAAATTTATCAAAGATAAAATCTGTAATGCTTGTCAACTTGGAAAACAAATAAAATCTTCATTTCAACCCAAGAAAATGATTTCTACCACTAGGCCCTTAGAACTTTTGCATATGGATCTTTTTGGTCCAAATGAAGTAGCTAGCCTAGTTGGACAAACTTATGCTTTTGTTATAGTGGATGATTTTTCAAGATACTCATGGGTACTATTTCTTTCTCATAAAAATAAAGCACCTTCTCTATTCAAAATTTTTTGTAAAAGAGTTCAAAATAAAAAATGTTATTCTATTAACAATATAAGAAGTGATAGAGGAGGAGAATTTAAAAATAAAGAACTTGAATCATTTTGTGATGAAAATGGTTTTAATCATAATTTTTCAGCACCTAGAACTCCACAACAAAATGGTGTAGTAGAAAGAAAGAATAGATCTCTTCAAGATATGGCTAGAACAATGCTTAATGAAAATAAATTGCCAAATTATTTTTGGGCTGAAGCCGTTAATACTTCATGCTATGTAATTAATAGAGTTGTTATAAGAAACAAACTAAATAAAACTCCCTATGAGCTTTGGAATGAAAGAATCCCTAATATAAGTTATTTTAAGGTGTTTGGATGTAAATGCTTCATACTTAATGATAAACAACATCTTAAGAAATTTGATGCTAAATCTGTGGAAGGAATCTTCTTAAGATACTCTACTAATAGCAAAACTTATAGAGTGTTTAATAAGAAATCATTAATTGTT
Source organism: Tetracentron sinense (assembly GCA_015143295.1). NCBI lineage: Eukaryota > Viridiplantae > Streptophyta > Magnoliopsida > Trochodendrales > Trochodendraceae > Tetracentron > Tetracentron sinense. The sequence continues at coordinate 18,544,581 of CM026554.1, forward strand.
GAAGAATCAATTCATGTAGTTTTTGATGAATCAAATCCTTTTAACAAAATCAATACTGATATGGATGATGAAATTGATAATCTTCCAAAAGCAATATCTAATTTAGAAATCAACAAAGAAAATAAAAATGATCAAGAAAAAGATAAACCAAGTAACAACTCCATTGAAATAGATAATGAAGAAGAAATTGAAAATGAAGAATCCTATCAACTTCCTAAAGCTTGGAAATTAATAAAAGATCACCCTAAGGATTTAATATTTGGTAATATGGAACAAGGGGTTAGAACAAGAAGAAATCTAATGAACCTTGCTTTCCTGAGTTAAATTGAACCTAAAAATGCCTTAAAAGCTATTGAAGATGAATCGTAGGGCATTGCTATGCAAGAAGAGTTAAATCAATTTGATAGAAATCAAGTTTGGGATCTATTACCTAGACCAAATGAAAAATCTATTATTGGAACAAAATGGGTCTTCAGAAATAAAAATGATGAAAATGGGAATGTAGTTAAAAACAAAGCAAGATTAGTAGCTCAAGGTTACAATCAAGAAGAGGGGATAGACTATGATGAAACATTTGCCCCGGTTGCTAGACTAGAAGCTATAAGAATGTTACTTGCATTTGCTAGTCATAAAGCATTTAAACTATATCAAATGGATGTAAAAAGTGCATTTCTAAATGGGTATATCAATGAGGAAGTTTATATAAATCAACCTCCTTGTTTTGAAAATCATAAATTTTCAATCATGTATTTAAGTTAACTAAAGCCTTATATGGATTAAAGCAAGCTCCAAGAGCTTGGTATGATAAGCTAAGTAGCTTCTTATTTGAAAATGTATTCACAAGAGGTAAAATTGACACAACTTTATTCGTAATGACCAAAAATGATGACATGCTTATAATCCAAATCTATGTAGATGATATCATATTTGGATCAACAGATGAATCTCTTTGTGAAATGTTTGTTAAAACTATGCAAAAAGAATTTGAAATGAGCATGATGAGTGAACTAACATTCTTCTTAGGACTTCAAATCAAACAAACCAAAGAAGGAACATTCGTTAATCAAGCTAAATATACTAAAGAACTACTTAAAAAGTTTGAAATGGAATATACAAAAATAATGGATACTCCTATGAGTCCATCAACCAAACTTGATAAGGATGAAAAAGGAAAAAATATTGATGAAAAACTTTATAGAGGCATGATTGGAAGTCTTTGGTATCTCACTGCAAGTAGACTTGACATTATTTTCAGTGTTTGCATTTGTGCAAGATTCCAATCCTGTCCAAAAGAATCTCACTTAACTGCTGTAACAAGAATTTTTAGATGCTTACTTGGAGCAATTGATTTAGGCTTATGGTATCCAAAAGACGCAAACTTAGATCTAATAAGCTATTCAAATGCAGACTTTGCTAGATGCAAAGTAGATAGAAAAATCACTAGTGAAACTTGTCACTTTTTAGGACATTCCCTTGTTTCATGGTTTAGTAAGAAACAAAATTCAGTGGCTTTATCCACAGTTGAGGCTGAGTATATGGTAGCTGGACTTTGTTGTGCTCAAACTTTCTACATAAAACAACAGCTAGAAGATTTTAAACTTATCTATACTAAAATTCCTATTAAATGTGATAATACAAGTACAATTTGCATGACTAAGAATCCCATTGAACACTCAAGAAATAAACACATAGAAATAAGATATCATTTTATTAGAGATCATGTGCAAAATGGAAATGTTATCTTGGAATTTGTTGATACTAGTAATCAGCTTGCTGATATCTTTACCAAACCTCTACAATCTGATAGGTTCAGTGCTTTGAGAAGAGAATTGGGAATGACTAGTCTGAATGATCTAACTTAATCAAGATCAAAAGTATTCAAAAAATTAAAATCTTTGATTTGATCTGCCTATAACTTGCTTGATTGTTTAATAGATTGATTTAAATACATTATGATAATTTTAGATGTCTTGATGAATCTTTGACTTAAAGGAAAATAGGTAGAAAACTTAAGACAAATCAATCCTTCATATTCAGAACTGAATTCGGCGACGAATTCAATCTTGAACGTGATTTTGGCTATGAATATTTGGGAAAAAGCAAAAACAGAATGTTTTCTGTACCCAGTTCGGCGACGAACTTGGATGAGTCATCCATTTCGTCGACGAAGTCAATCCGAAATTAAAATTTTTCAGGGCTCCTAACTCAATTTCGACGACAAATTCAGGGATGAAACCCATTTCGGCAACGAATTGAGTCGTGTGTATAAATAGTAATCCCCAAAATCCAAACTTTTTCAAACCTAATATTTCCCTCCAAAGTCCCTATTCCATTACTCATGCACCCTTCTTTGTTCCAAGATCTAGCAAATCTTTCTAAATCTCTCAGAAAATGCCTCCTAGAATGAAGAATGCATCTGTGGAGCCACCAAAGAAGAAATCAAGAACTGATAGAGGAAAAGAACCGGCCTCAAGTTCAACTCCAGTCCCAGTAAAGTTCAAGGAAGCAAAGTTCGAGAAATTATTCAAAGAAAAATTTCTATCTCGTTCCCCTCTGTACGGTAAAGTCATTAATTTCATTAGTTTGATGCCTATGGGCTCGAACCCATAAAAACTCTCTTTTTTGCCCTAAAATGGGATAAATTTCTTGAATCTAATGAACCCATGTTTCCTGAGTTAGTCAAACTCTTTTACACTCACTTCCATTTCAATCAATCCGAATTCCTTATTACCTCATTTTTCTTAGGTAAAAACATTTCTTTTCATTTAAATCAATTGCACTCAATTTTAAAAATCCCTTAGTGTACCCTTCAAACTTTTGTGAATGGTCAGTGGACCAGTCATGAAGGATTTGATGTGGTTGAAGCACTAAAAATAATGAGCATAAACCAAGATTTCACCTCTCCTTTTCAACCTAAGGTTAAAGATCTTACCCTCACTGTTAGACTCATTCACCACATAATCACTTATAACCTAGTTCCCAGGGCTGGTGGTAGGGAGTATCTCACCTACTTCGATGTATTCCTTATGTGGTGCATCCTAACCACCACACCCTTTGATCTCTCCTACATCATTGTCCATTGTATGGATGATGCATTCAAGAGAAAATCAAGGTGTCTGCCTTTTGGTCAGGCTCTGACTAAAATCTTTAAACACTTCAATGTTCCCTTAGCATCTCAAACTGTTATTGTCACCCCCAATGATTCCTCCATTTATAACAAAGCAACCATTCAAAGAATGGGCTATATTTAGAATGACTCCTAGAAGGTTTAGACTCCCAAAACCTTTGCCTCTCAGTCCTCCTCCCTTCCTTCTAGCACTCCAGCTCTTATCCCTACTTCCTCCATGCCTACTTCTGCTCCCTCTTCATCTATTCCTACCTCTTCATCTGCACCCACAGCAGAACTTCAGGCTGAGCAACAGCAACAATCAGTGCTAGAGGAGGAGCCCCAAGCTGAGCAGCAGCCAGTACCAGAAGAGGATCCTGCAAATGAGCTTCAGGGTGAGCAGCACCCCAGAGATGAGCTGCCTAACTAATCTGATTTCGTGGATGTTGGAGAGATTACAGAGAGTTCTCATAGATAGGTGTCTCCTCATTTTAAGGACCCTGGTCAGTTCTATGAGGTGCCCAGTAGGCCAGCAGCTTCAGATGAGCAGCTGAACATCATGGTAGGGCAGATTACCTCCATGTCTTCCAGCTTGGAGCAGTTTCAGTTGGAAATGAGGATGAGCCAGCAGGTTTTTCAAGAGGAAATAAGAGCATCCCTGCTCTCCTTCATGACAAAGACAAGGGAAAATCTAACTGCCATTCAAATCGAATTAAGGGAAAATCTTCAAAATCTCCATTCCTCTACTCTCCCGTTTTGTAGCTCTTGAGTTTGAGATGAGTAAAATCCCCAAAGCAGTCCAGTCTTCTCTTGCCACGATGCATAATGATCTTAGAGAGTGTGCTGATGCCACCTACTCTGTCTTAGGGACAGTTAACATGGATGCCTCAGTCACCAAAGATAGAGTTGACTCTGTATCTTCATTTCTTCATAGATTGGGAGTAGAACAATCCGAAGAAAGTATCCGAATGGAGAAGGTCACAAAGACAATCCAAGGAATTCTAGAATCGTCAGCTCTTCAGTTGAAGACTCCAGGCAAGCTTCTTTTGGATATGGCGTTGATTTGTGTCCCAGTTCCACTAATGAGTTGAAGAAAATGAATAATTTTTTGGTTAGTCTGGCTAGTGGAGTCACTCCTTCTCAGCCTCCCTCTCAAGCTCTCTCTTCTTCCAAAGGGAAAAGACCAATGAAGGTAACCCCCTCCAAAAGGGGTCAAGCTACTGATTCCCCTATCATCTCCCTTCCTCCAGACTCAGATACCACCTCCTCCCCCTCAGACTTCCATGATGACTCCGATCCAGCTGAGCAATCAGAAGATGTCCTCTCAAAGGTTGCAGACCTCATCAAAAAGCTGAAACCAAACGGCTGTAATTTATTTTTTTTCATTTTTTTTGATGTTGACATAGGGGGAGAAACATGAAATGTAATGAAAATTTAAATTTGATGATTGATAAATGAAATGACATTTGAAATTTAAATTTGAAATTTAATTTGATGATCGATGATTGATAAATGAAATGACATTTGAACTATTTGAATTTAACTTTGATGATTGATGATTGATAAATGAAATGACATTTTAACTATTTGGAATATGATGTTTTTTTTTTTGCATCTTTGGCAGTACACACATAATATGTCTTTCGCTTATGCAATTCTCTTCTTGTCTTGATCTAATATGTTGTGAAGAGAAATTAATATTGAAACTTATCCTTGTGAAACTTTTCTTGGTACATAACCAGGGTGATATATCCTTTAACTCATCATAAATATGCATCTAAATAATAACTGTGATTATTTTTACAAATGCATATGCGTAGGGGGAGCTTACCTCAAAGTTTTTATGAAAAACATGTCATGAGGGGGAGCTCAACCCAATTGCATTACATTGTTATGTCATCATCAAAAAGGGGGAGATTGTTAGCCTTAGGGTTACAACCATAAGTACCCCTAATAATTTTGATAATAACATAATAATATAATGAAATATTTGGTACTAATAAACCCATTTAAGTGCGTGAACATTTCAAATTACATAAGTTGATAGCACTCCAATCATGAAAAATAAAGGATGGAAATTACCCAAGAGGAAGTTCAACTCACTAAATACAAGATGAAGATTCAAGATAAGACCTTAGTCCAAGTCAATACCATTGAAGACAAAAGGCAAAATCACAAGACCCAAGTCAAGCCAAGATAATTTCTCATCATTCTAAATGTATTCACTTGTTATTTTGAGAATGTATAAGACTTATGTAAAAAGTCTTCAAAAGAAAGGTGAAGTGAATAAGCTCAAGAATCAGAGATTGACCATAGGAGCCTAGAATACCTTTTGAGAATCACTCTAAAGCTCTAATTAATCAGAATATCAGGATAAGAGCATAGCTAATTGACCTAGGAAATCAATCACATCGCTTTGGTCTGATCCTAGACTGAATTCAGAATTTTTGCTCTAAATTCGTCAACGAATTCTCTAGGTAGATTGAATTCGGTGGCAAAATCATGACAAAATTTTCTTAATTCAGTTCTGCCTCTTGATTTTAGAGACAAAATCTTTGGTTGGGTTAAGATTCGGCGACAAAGTCATTATAGGATTTTTGTGAAATCCAATTTTGTCTTTTGAATTTGGCAACAAACTCAAGTGGGAACTCTACTTCGTCGACAAAATCATGTCTGAAACAGAAAATTTTTTGTAACGACTAGTTTGCAACGGACCTAAAAGCATTTAATGCTACCCCAACGGCACTATTGGATCAAATGCTATAAAAGGAGTTTATTTATGAACAAATAACAACTCTTGATCACTGCAATAACTCTTATTGATCCCTCATTCATTGCTATTGATTTTCACTCACTCTCACACTTAGAAAATCCTCAAAAGTTTCTCTTGAGCTCATTCAATTCACATTTTCTTGAAGAGACTTTATTAGAGTTTGTATTTCACTCTTATCTAGCTCATTTAAGGAGCTTTCTATTCGGATTTTTCAATCCAAAACTTATTTATTGAGAGTAGTCAAGAATCAAGGATTCTTGCACTGAAGTTGTTGCTTCAGTTATATCAAGAGAGGGTTGTGCTCTTGAGAGGTTTTCAGCTCGGCCTAAAGGAGAGCTTGTAAGGTAATATCTCGACTTATAAGAGAGATTGTAAGGGTTTGGACTCCACCTGTGAAGGAGCCAATGCGATTAAGGAATCGTGGTGAATCCTCTAACTGGAAGCTGAGGTGGGGAGTAGGTTGGTTTACTGAACCTCGAGAACAAATCTTGAGTTTGCACTCTCCTTATCTCTTTTCTCCTTCTTTTTAATAATCTATTGTTTTAGCTTGTTGCATATTTTACTTTATTCTGCTCATTGAAGTTGTAGTTCATATTTTTGTTTTTAACTCTGCTTTAGACCCTATTCACCCCACCTTTAGGGTTATTACCTCACCAACACCTTCCAAGCGACACTTAGCGCGCATGTGTGGGTTAGGCTAGTCTATAAATAGTAGACCACCCCCCAGCCATTTCTCTCATCCTAGTGAGAGAGAGGCGAAGCCCTGCCGAATTTTCTAGAGAGAGAAAGGGAATTTTCTAGAGAGAGAGATAAAGAGGTGTATCCTGACATTTTTGGACATGTTGAGTGCATTGGCGGCGTCTATTTCATCTCTTAGAGCTTTGAAACACATGTACTCTAATAAAAGTCCTTTCTATTCTATTTTTCATTCCACTAGATAAATTATGCGAATTGTGTTTTTATATCAGAACCTTTCTGAGCTCTGATCATGCTTAAATTTTTACTCTAAATTTATCTTCCTAATCTATAAATCATTTCAAAATTTCACTACGTCTGATGGTTGGATTGGATGATATGAATTTCTAAAGGAAAACCTAGTCTGCTATTTTTAAGGCTAACAGTACGGTTTTACTAATTATAGGGAACCTTTCTGAGCTCTGATCATGCTCAAATTTTTAATCTAAATTTATCTTCCTAATCTGTATATCATATCAAAATTTCACTACGATTTGATGGTTTTATTGGATGATATGAATTTCTAAAGGAAAACCTAGTCTGCTGTTTTTAAGGCTAATAGTACGGTTTCTCTAATTATAGGGAACCCTCCGGATCTCAGATCATGCTATACATTTTACCACATATTAATCTTCCTATTCTGTAAATCATATCAAAATTTCACTACAATCTGATGGTTGGATAGGATGATATGAATTTCTAAAGGAAAACTTAGTCTGCTGTTTTTAAGGCTAACATTACGGTTTTGATCATTACAGGGAACCTTCCTTATCTCAAATCATGCTCAGATTTTTACCATATTGCGACCTTCCTACTTTGTCAATCATATCAAAATTGCAATGAGATCTGATTGTTGGATTTGACAATATGAATTTCTAAATAAAACCTAGTCTGTCGTTTTCGGAACAACCGTATGGTTTTGATAATTACAGAGCCCCTTCCTGATCTCAGATCTTTATTCAACATTATGCTTGTCATGGTGTGTTAAAATGGGTTGTATGTACTTATATGGGGAGGTATAGGAACTGAGCAGAGGGGCGTAGCCCTTGGTTTCAGGTTGAATAACTCAGAATTTAGGTTCGGCGATCGATTGGGTGACCAATCGCTAAGCGATTTGTTGACTTGACATGGCATGTGTATATGATGGGATGATTATTTTGATACTAGAATAGTCGGGGTCATAGTGTGTAGACCTCCGTGACTGATAGTCGGGAGTGAGTGGATTACTATCCATAGATCCTCTTTGACTAGGTCCGGAGAAGTGATTTGTTATAGTCTGGAATCTTCGGATTCACAGTTCATTGAGCCGGCATGCTCAAGCGTTGTCACAATTTGTTGAACTGGGAGATGTCGAAGTCCTAAAAGATGTCTAAAGTGACTGAGCATTATATAGTGTATTGACTGGGGTTCCTCAATGGTTGGGTCCGAAGAGGTGGCGTTGTGCCTATCGGGGTTCCTTCTAGGTGGTACGTCATAGAGAGACGGTGTCCAGTAAGGCCCGAGGTCCCCCTAGTGAATAGCCAGAAGATGACGGTAGACAAGTTGACCGAGGTTCCTTCGTGACTGATAACCAGTGAGATGGCAGTGTGTATACACAGTAGGTGCTGTCAGTCAGAGTATATGTGGTAAGTCCTTGGAGGATGATTACCCTAGTTGTGTAGAATCTTCAGGATTCTGGTCTGTGTGGGTTGGGACACCCAAGGGTTGGTCATGTTCGGGTAAATACCGGAATAGTATTCAGGAGTCTGGATGACTCAAGTTATGATGTGACCGGGTAATGCCAGAATTGTGTTGAGCTTAGAATGATCAAGCTCGAATAGGGTATAGAGACCACTCTATGATGAACATGTATGGGCTAAAGGCCGGTTATCAGAGTCTCAGGACTCAGAGTAAAACATGGTTGATGATCGAAACAAATAACTTGGTAAAAGAAATACATGTTGCATAACGAACTCCATAATTGGGAAAGATATTCGAGATTGGGAATCTCGTGTTGGGTACGATGGCCCTGTGTGACTGAGGGTCACAATATAACTTGGATATATTACTAATTTGTATCATGAACCGGCATATGTATATTATATGTTTATTGATGCTTTGCTATAATGTGGAAGATAGTATAGATGGATTGTGGGTTTTTTTATTGGGCTTCATAGCTCACTGACGTTTCATGTCAACAGATACTGGAGCGGACAAGTAGTAGGTGTGGATCCTGCACCTTGTACTTTTGTCTTTGGATAGAGACTTGTCCCGACGCATTAGTGGCGCCTCCGTTTTGTAAAACAGACACAATGTTAAATAATATACAGGTATTTGTTTTGTGGTTGATGGCTATTGTGATGACCAGAGTTTATGTTGCTCCATGTGAGTAAAGTTTAAATTTTTCCGCATTTGTGCAGTAAAGTCTTCCATTGAGCTAGTATGAACAATCGCAACGCATCTCGGGACACTACTCCGGTAGGAACGGGTTCAGGGTGTCACACACGGTATGACAAGACAAGCAAGACTTGACACACATGACAAGACAAGACAAACAAGACAGAACATGACATGGCAAGTTTCAATCATGAAAAGGGTATTTCAAGTCAAGTCAAGCACACGATGATTTCAAGAGTTTTTCCCGGCTTTGCTATGACTGTTATGATATGAACTGTTTCATGCTTTATTTACATTATTGTATTGCTATGACCGTTGGCTAGTATTTGATATCCACTGAGCATTCCATGCTCACTAAAGCTTCATCTTCTTCTCGAGATGAGGGTGGGCAGCCGGACCTCTCTTAGGTTCTCAGCTCTATTACAGAGACTTTAGCCTTACTGGCGGCTAGGCAGGCTACTCCATCATTTGTATCGCCTACTCCACCGCCTGCAGCACCAGCACATCGTACCGTTGGGGTTGAAGCATTCGGGAGACTGAGGCCTCCACCATTCCATGGGAGTGTGGACCCTCTTGCCACGGAGGCTTGGATCCTCCAGTTAGAGAAGATCTTTGCTGTCCTCTCGCCTTCAAAGGAGGATAGAGTAGCATGGGCAGTTTTCATGCTTGAGGGTAAGGCACACCATTGGTGGTTGTCCGCCTTGAGGACTCGAGAGTTGACTATGTAAGGTCAACCCTGGACTTAGGAGGAGTTCAAGGACACCTTCTACAAGAATTATTTCCCAGTTGGAGCTCAAGAAAGGAAAGAGAGAGAATTCATCAACCTTGAGCAAGGTTCGATGTCGAGGCTCAATATGAGACCAAGTTCTCGGAGCTATCACGCTTCGTGACTCATGATCACTACGGAGGCGATGAAGGCAAGGAGGCTTGAGCAAGGGCTCAAAGATGTTATTATGGAGAGAGTCTCGGTCTTTAGGTATGCCACTTACGCCGAAGTAGTGGATAAAGCCTTGTTGGTTGAGGCCAATTCAGAGACCGTGTCCAAGAAGAGGGAATTGGCAAGAGGCCAATCTAGTGGTTCGACACCTTTAGAGAGGCGGGCCCGGACTGGTCCTTATTAGTATGCATGGCTAGCACCACCCCAAAGGCCATCTTATGCGCCTCTAGTTTCGAGCCCGTATGCTGCTCAGGCACCTAGACCTTAGGCTCTTCTAGCCCCACGACCTGTTCACCTCAGGTGGTGAGGTACGCCTCACCTCAGGCCCCTCCGACTTACTCATATGAGGTTTGCACTTCATGCTGCCGAAGGCATCCGGCAAGAGATTACCAAAGGGCATTGAGTGGATGTTATCATTGCGGTCGCCAGGGCCATATGATCAGGGATTGCCCGAGTTGGCATTTACATGGCCAGTCTCAGGGGATTAGGCCCCCAGCACACCCAGCAGGATCATACCAGGCGTCCTCTCAGCCTGCACGTTCTGCACCTCCGCCTTGCCAGGCGAACCAGGGGCGAGTTTTTGCCTTGACAGAGGGTGATGCACTTGCTTCTGACGATGTAGTGCAAGGTACGCATTTAAAGTTTTCCTTTTACCCGCGATTCATGTTGTGCATTATTCCTTGTGTACATATGTGGCTTGCTATATACATATCTCTATCTATACGTCTGATGATTGATGCATGGATTGACTTAGCTAGTTAAAATTTCAGGAACCTTACTAGTCAATGAGTGTTTGGCTCATGTGTTGATCGATACTGGGTCTACGCATTCATTTGTCTCACCCAGCTTTTCTCAAGGCTTCTCTACAGAGCCTAGTTAATTGGAACCGGAGTTGTTCATTTCTACTCCTCTCGGCAAAACAGTGGCGACAGATAGCATTTTCAGAGGTAGTGTGGTCTAAGTGGGAAGCCATGAATTGGCAGTCGACCTCATCATCCTGGAATTCCAAGATTTTGACGTTATCTTGGGGATGGATTGGTTAGCAGCTCATCATGGGCATGTAGCTTGCTTAGAGAAAATGGTCCTCTTCAGGCCAGTGGAAGGGAAGCCATTCCATTTTCAGGGGTTAAGAAGTAGAGATATCGCTCGCTTTGCGGCACTAAGCTTAGCGAACCCCGAGGCAAAGGACTCTTCGACTATCCCGGTCGTGAGTGAATTCCTGGATATATTTCTAGAGGAGTTTCCAGGACTGCCTCCAGACAGGGAGATTGAGTTTGTGATCGAGCTTGCCCCAGGCACAGCTCCTATTTTCAGGGCTCCGTATAGAATGGCCCCTATTGAACTCAAGGAGTTGAAGACTCAGTTGGAGGAATTGCAAGGCCTTGGTTTCATTTGACCAAGTGTCTCACTGTGGGGTGCCTCGGTGTTATTTGTTAAGAAGAAGGATGGCTCGATGCGGATGTGCGTCGATTACCAACAGTTGAACAAAGTCACTATAAAGAATAGGTACCGATTGCCTAGGATTGATGACTTGTTCGATCAGTTGAAGGGAGTAAAATTTTTCTCTAAGATTGATCTTCGGTCCGGTTAGCACCAGTTGAAGATCAAGGTCGAGGATGTGCCAAAAACTGCTTTTCAGACTAGATACGGACACTATGAGTTCTTGGTGATGCCTTTTGGTCTCACAAATGCGCTGGTAGCCTTTATGGATTTAATGAACAAGGTGTTCCGGCCATACCTGGATCGATGCATGATCGTGTTTGTCGACGTTATCTTGGTGTATTCCCAGACACGGGAAAATCACATGTGAGACCTTCATCTTGCTTTGGACATGCTGAGAGAGCACAAGCTGTACGCCAAACTTAGCAAGTGTGAGTTTTGGTTAGAAGAGGTGGCATTCCTAGGCCACGTGGTATCTGCAGAAGGCATCTCGGTAGATCAGAAGAAGATAGAGGCAGTCATGAGTTGGGCAAGGCCCAAGAGTTTTATAGAGATACGTAGTTTCCTTGGGTTGGCAGGCTACTATAGGAGATTTGTAGAGGGTTTCTCTAGCCTTGCTGCACCGCTCACTTACCTGACAAGGAAGAACGCCAAGTTCGTATAGAGCGATAAGTGCGAGTTCAGTTTCACGGAACTGAAGAAGAGGCTTACCACAGCCCCCGTCCTTACAGTGCTATCCAGACATATTGGGTATGAGGTGTATAGTGATGCTTCATATGTCGGATTTGGGTGTGTGCTCATGCAACATAAGAAAGTCATTGCCTATGCATCCAGGCAATTGAAGGAGCATGAAAGGAATTATCCCACACACGACTTGGAACTTGCTGCAGTCATGTTTGCGCTTAAGATTTGGTGACATTACTTGTATAGGGTAGAATTCTATGTGTATACGGATCACAAGAGCCTCAAGTATCTCTTTTCCCAAAAGGAACTGAATCTAAGGTAATGGCGTTGGATGAAATTTTTGAAAAACTATGACTGCACCATCCAATACCACCCGGGAAAGCAAACATGGTAGCAGACGCTTTGAGTAGAAGACCTCCGGGTTTGTTAACTCACATGTTGGTGCAAGAATGGAAGCTATTGGAAGATTTGGCAAATCTGGACATCAGTGTGAATGATTCCGTCCGCAGTCCTGTTTTGGCAAATGTCACGGTTCGGCCATACATTATAGATTTGATCCAAGAATATCAAGCTACCGATGCTGAATTGTTGGCTTTTTGGGACAAGGAAGTTTCCAAGGGTAGTGAAGACTTCTCTCTCACTAGTCGGGGTGCTATTACATTCAAGGGAAGGCTATGTGTCCCAGCTAATGCAGATCTTCGGAGGGAGATTATGGATGAAGCACACCGTTTGAAGTACACAGTGTATCCTGGGGGTACAAAGATGTACCGAAACCTCAAGAGTCACTTTTGGTGGCGGAATATGAAGAGGGATGTTGCGAAGTATGTGGCACGGTACTTGGTGTTCCAACAGGTGAAGGCAGAGCACTTGAGACCGGCAGGTCTATTACAGTCTCTCCCTATTCCCGAGTAAAAATGGGAGCACATATCCATAGACTTCATTGTTGGCTTGCCAAAAAGGGCAAAGAACTCAGATGCGATATGGGCTGTGGTGGATCGTTTAACAAAGTCCATGTATTTCTTGCCTTATCGAACCACCTTCAATTCTAGCCAGTTGGCCGCTCTGTACATCAAGGAAGTGGTTAGGCTACACGAGGTGCCAGTTAGTTTTTGTTAGACATATATGCCCACAAAGCCATTCCGGAATTGTATTTATCTATTTTTAATCAATAAATGCATATTTTACATTCACACATTGTCTTCTACATTGGGTAATATATCAAAAGTATCTCATTAGATGAGACTACTTTGTCCCTTAGGTAACATTGTAGGAAAACCATCCAATTAGTTGATAACTGATTGCTAAGGAGATATGGTTTTTCTAGTTCTTTGTAGACCTAAAATTGTTCTAAGTTAATCAGGATGCATCTGGACAATGTATTCCTAATAACTTACACATTGTTAGTTCCATATGATGGAGTGATGAATCTCAATCACTGAGAGAAAGGTCTCTTGACTAAGATGTGGATATAAGTAAGAAGTACTTATATTGCAACTGGATCGCTCAGTGGATACCCTTAGAAATATACTATCTTTATATTTAGGGTAGTCCATTTGACAGATTGTCCTTAACCTGAGAGGTCGACATCTTCTCTAGTATTTGCCTATGTAGCTTTGATGTAGTCAATCGTCAATGTCCAACACACCGGACTAAATACGGGCTCGTTGGGTTATGTACGTTGTATTGGAAGAAGTGTGTGTACGCTCGACAAGGATTCCACTACTCTTACAGAGTAAATAATATTGAGTTGATACTTGTAAAAACCGTACTTGAAAAACCCAGCGCTGGTATTTATCGATGAAATGGTTTTATCGAGGAATTTATTTTCTGTATAAAAGAAATGTAATTATTATTATTATTTCTTTTTAAAGAATTTCTAAAATGTTTTGCAAGTCCATGTTTGACTAAAAGTATCAAAGAGAATGAGTTCTCAATATAAGCCAGGGATTAAAGACATTATTAGATATTGTCCCGTAAGCTTATAACAATATTGGAAGTGAAGGAAATGATCTGTAAACAAATCTTGAGATAGAAATACCTGCAAGTAATTCTCTATTTGCTGGAGGTTAATCACATTGTGTTAATGGACATTAATTGTGATTGGTGGAAGTCCAGGGATATAGATAAAATTCTATAATCCTAATGGAGTATATGAAAGGTGTTTCCTAGTAACAATACTTTAACCAAAAGGTTGAGTACTTGGTCCCACAACCGGAAATAGGAGATCCCTTTAGATCCCACACACAAGGACTTTCTTAAAGTATTTAATTTAATAATTTATTACATAAATTAATTTCTCTAAGAAATCACTATATGGTATAGTGAAGCTCTAAAAGGTGGAATCACATTAAATGTGAAAAACCAAATGGGTAGGACCAATTGGGGAATTTGATAGAAGATCAAATAAGAGACCAAAATGGGTTTGGAACCCATGGGGGCGTGTGGAGTGGGGCCCACCTAGGGTGGGACGCCCACTTCAAGGAGGATAATATTATTGTTTAATTTTTAATTAATTTCTAATTAATAATTCCTTATGAGATAAGGTTGGTTAGTTAGTTAGTTAGTTACTAATTAAAGATTCCCTAATTGTTAGGGATTCCATTAGTTTGTTACTAATCATTAATTAGTTAGTTACTAATTAAAAAGATTCCTTATTGGATAAGGATTTGGTTAGTTAGTTACTAATGGATAAAATTAGTTTCTATTTTGATTAATCCTAATTAATTAAAGAAGAAATCAAAAAGGAAACAAATGAGAAATCCTTATTGGATAAGGATTAGGAGACTTGGGTTGCAAGCAATCCAAGTAAACTCCTATATATAGAGGTGTACGGTCACTTTAGTGGACACAAGAAAAATTTCCAGAATTTTCAAGATTTGGAAATCCCTCTCCTTACTCATTATCTCTCACGCCCAAGCCTCCCTTCTCCCTAAGGTGTACGGTCACACCTTCTCCCCTTTTATTATTCCTTTTGTTTTCTAGTTTGAAAATAAAGAAGAGGAATTTCAAGGTTCTTGAAGATCAAGATTAGATCTTTTATTCAAGATTCCTAGAGCTGGATTTTGGAAGGGCCATTAGCTTCCATTAGAGAAAGCTTTAAAGCAAAAAGAAGGTCCGTGTGGATTGCGAAGGAGACTTTGGCATTTGTGAAGTTTTGCCGGTATCGCTATTATCGTGGATTTGACTTAACAATTTCAAAGTCGCAAAGGTATTGTGATTTTTACTCTCATTGAATAAAATCAATTAGAATCTTAGTCAGATCTTGGGATTCGATGTATGCCCCCCAAGAACTATTTTTCTAAAATTAAAAAGAGGCATACTTTCAATTTTGTGTCAGATCAGGATCCAAGATTCACATCGAGATTCTGGAAGAGTTTTCAGGATGCCATGGGTTCCGACTTGATTTCAGCACCGCTTTTCATCCATAAACGGATGGACAAATCGAGAGAGTGAACCAAATCATTGAAGACATGCTTCGAGCGTGTATGCTAGATTTTAAGGGCAGTTGGGAAGAACACTTGCCTTTGGTTGAATTTGCCTATCACAATAGCTACCAGGCAAGCATCCAAATGGCACCATTTGAGGCCTTGTATGGGCGAAGCTGCAGGTCTCCTCTCTATTGGGATGAGCTAGGAGAGAGAAAAATACTTGGTCCAGAGTTAATCGAGCAAACTGCGGGTATAGTCAAGATCATCCGTGTAGAGACCCGAATCTTTTTCATGTTTTTAGTGCATTGCATTAAGGATATTTTAGTCTATAAATGAAGTGGAAATTAGAAATTCTAAAACACCAGAAATGTTCGTTTTCGAAAGACAAATCCAACGCAAGTTGAATCGTCAAAATCCGACGAACGAGTAAAAAGTTATGGCCAAAACAGTAAAATGAACCGAAATAGAGCACCGATCGCTCGGTCAGAAGTAGCGATCGATCGGTCCAAAACCGATCGATCGGTATCTATCGACTGGTCCAAAATTTTGTATGGGGAAATTTTCCAGAGAGTGTGTTTTTGACCGATCACCAGGTCATAAACACCGATCGATCGGTAGCAACCGATCGCTCGGTCATAACCACCGATCGCTCGGTCTTTCGTGATTTTTACAGAATTTTAGTATGGGCTTTTTGGTCTTTTGTTCTCAGACCTTGGGGCTATAAATAGGGGGTCCTACTCGAAATATTAAAATACTCCACCCAGTTCTAACCTAATTTGGCAAAAAGGGGGAGAAACCCTAGGGTTTTGAGAGAGGGTTTTCTTGGAGAAGGAGGAGATTGATAGGAGATTGCAAGAAAAGTTTGGGAAGCTTCTCCAAATCGTCTCGGGAGCGTTTTGAATCCAAGGGAAGGATTCCTAAGGTCGATATACTATCCTAATCAACTTTATTTTAAGGTTCTGTGAATGTTAAGATGCTAGAAATGGTAGAAATAGATGTTTGATGCATTTTCCCTAATTTTCTAAGAAGCAAGCTAATTATGGATGGATATGTGGATTGGAAATGTGGATAGAATGTATGGAGGATGGGAAATGTATGGAGGATGGGATTAATATGTGGATGTGAATAGTGAATTGATTGTATGGATGGAATTATGATTTGATAAATGCATGAAAATGTAGAGAAATAATGGACTCATATTATGTGTACACAAGGTGTTTGTGAAAATGCTTGAAAGGATAAATGCTATTATACTTTTATGAAAGGGTGGTAAATGGATTATAAATTATGTTAAGAATTATGATAAGGAATATATATGTGATTGTTTGTTAAGTATACTTAATTTCTTGCATGGGAATTGATAGTCGGGAAGGTAAGAACTTAGAGTAACATCTCTCAAACCGGGAATTCTCTAACTATTTGGTATGGGACATATAGTGGAGTTTCCATGGTGGGAAATCAGAATCTAAGCAATTACCGACTCGAACGTTAATTTCGACACTTAAGCACATAAGCACGTGTATGTTAAGATAAGAATCTCACAAGTCACACATGTAGGCCACAAGCATGAGCATGACATATGTATGACATTCTGAATAAGCATAAGCATGACATGGTCCGTATCCGCCAAGAACGGCATGTCAACCACATGATTTCTAAGGCATGGTCCGTATCCGCCAAGAACGGCATGTCTCATTACTGTATGATCTGAATAAGTGCATAAGCATAAGCATAAGCAACTCACAAGCACGTGGTCTCATAAGCATAAGCAACTCATAAGTGTATTGTCTTCCAAGTCTAAGATTCTCACAAGTACATGAGTCAAGGTGATGATATGATGTATATGCGCACACGTTCTTCCGCACTCTGATTATGTTATTATGTTATTGGATATGTTTCTGACTAAGTGCAGGTATATCCTTATTGTTGGTTGGATTTTATATACACTGAGTACCTTTGTACTTAGCCGGACTTTTGTCTTGGCAGGTATAGAGCAGGATTACTCGGCGGAGCCGTGGGTTGAGGAGACTTACCTTGAGGAAGGAGGTGAAGGTGAGCCTTCTGAGGAGGGAGCCAGAGACTTGGGCGGCTACACCTCTTAGTTTACATTTCTTTTCATTGAGAGAGTTTTGTATTTGACTTTTAGAGGATGTTTCTCAGTAGACTTCTTATTAGTTGTGTATCAGACTTGTTGGTTCATTGTGAGTTGTATATATAGACCTTAGACTTGTGCAGGTTGGATTGGGTTTATATATCAGAAATTTTATTACTCTCATTTTTGGGAGACTCGTGTAGTAGCCTTGTATGTATGGTTTTAAGCAGGTTAAGTGAATGTGGCGATTCCAAAGTCCTATTTTAGCCTTAGTAGGATTTTGGGGTCGTTACAATCCGAGATCGGTTGAAAGCTGCCCAAGATCGTCAGAAAAGCTATGCTGACACTCGCCGTAGGGACTTGGAATTCCAAGTAGGAGATCAAGTTTTTGTGAAGGTATCTCCTAGCAAGTGGATTATGAGATTTGGCAAGAGAGGCAAGCTTAGTCCTCGGTATGTTGGGCTGTTTGAAGTTATCACGCGAGTTGGTGAAGTTGCTTACCGGGTAGCTCTCCCAGCTCATATGGCAACGGTTCACAATGTCTTCCATGTGTCTATGATTCGGAAGTACATTGCGGACCCTTCGCATGTCATAGACTTGGAACCGTTGGAAATCCGAGAGGATCTCACTTTGGTTGAAAGGCCGATTCAGATTTTGGATCGGAGAGATCAAGTCCTTCGCAACAAGACTATTCCATTAGTGCTCGTTCAGTGGCAACATCATGCTCGGGAAGAGGCCACATGGGAACGTGAAGCCGAAGTCAAAGCGAAATACCCGGAGTTATTTGAATAGGCTTTTGTTTATGCTATGTAATGATGTTTTGGGACTTGTAATGCATGTGTCGTCCAAAATTTAGAGGATGAAATTTTTATAAGGGGGGAGGATGTAGAGCCCCGAAACTTTTGCTATGTATTGGAACTCATGCCAAGGCATTTTGCCTTTGTAATCCTCTTATTTCTATGAAATGAGAAAATTTAAAGAACTCTAAGTGTTAAGAAGTAGTATTCCTAAGTCGAATATATCGAAAACCCGAGTTACTGAAACCCATTTGCAGATCAGTCGACTTCAGGGGCAATTTAGTCAATAAAAAAAGAAGAAATTGAAAATTCTAAAACACCAGGAATGTTCACTTTCGAAAGACGAATCCAATGCAAGTTGAATCGTCCAAATCGGACAACCGAGAGGAGAGAAAGAGGGAAGAGGGAAGAGGGAAGAGAAAGGAGAAGAGGATTTTGAGGAAATCCTCCAAGGAGCTTGGATTGAGAGATCAAAGGGAGTTCAAGCTTGGGAGATTTGCATGCAAGATCCTCCCCAAAGCATCACGAGTTCTCCATACCCAAGAGGGGTTCTTCTTCAAGTTTCGGACTCCAAGTCAAGGGTGTTCTTCAACCCCAAATCAAGGTCGGTACCCTACACTACCCTCCTAGTTCATAGTCTCTTTTATTTTATGTTTTTTCCTAAATTTCTAAGCAAGATAATGTGGGGATGAATGGATGGTGGTGTGGATGTGAATGGGCGATTGGATGCCGTGTGTTTGTTGTAATGAATGAAATGGGGAGGGCATTGTACCAATAATGAATACACATGTGTGTTGTGATTGTTAACCCACCTAGAAATTTAAGATTTAGGATTAACCATAATGCACATACCACGTGTTTGATGAAATGCCAAGGTGAATAAAAAGAGTTATAAATTAAGAAATGCATGCTTAATTAATTATGGAAATTGCTAGGGCCTATGATAGTGTGCTTTCTTATTTTCCCTAAATTGCATGAATGTTGACTTGTTCAAATTATTGATGTTATATGTATTGTGAATTACCCAATTGTCATATTTAAATTCAAATGCAAGTATGTACACGATTCCACGAGCACGGCATGCATGACATCATTTACCGAGGTTTTTCAAGAACGATAATTAGAGGTGGGACATATCCTACGATATGTTTTACCTCGCTTTTGGCAAGAACAAGACAAGCATTCATAAAGAAGGGTTTCCCTTCCCTCGCATGAGCATTTAGGAAGAAGGGCCTCCTTCGCTCACAAGTAGTTTATTTTCCAAGCAAGCAAGATACATGGCCGAAGGGTCTCCCTTCCCTCACAAGTAGTTTACTTTCCAAGCAAGCAAGATATATGGCATGGCAAGCGTGAGCATTTAGGAAGAAGGGTCTCCCTTCCCTCACAACACTACAAAATTTAAGACTTTTAACGGCGTTTTTAAATCGCCGTGAAAAACCCCAAAAACGCCGTTATAGTCAATAACAGCGTTTTAAAATAAACGCCGTTATTGCTCGCATCGGGGACGGCAAAGGCGGCATTAATCTTGACGGCATGTATCAAGCAAGCAAGATACATGGCAAGGCAAGCATGAGCATTTAGGAAGAAGGGTCTCCCTTCCCTCACAAGTAGCATGAACACATTTATTTTCCAAGTAAGCATGACATAGCATGACACGACATGATACGACAAGACAAGACAGACAAGACAAGATTTCAAGCACGCAACAAGTATTTTAAGTCAAGGAATCTCCATGGAGTGGGCGTCCCACCCTATGTGGGTCCCACTCCCACACGTCCCCATGGGTTCCAAACCCATTTTGTTCACTTTATTATTCTTTTAAACTATTCCCCAATGGGTCCTACCCATTTGGTTTTTCACATTTAATGTGATTCCACCTTTTAGAGCTTCACTATACCATATAGTGATTTCTTAAAGAAATTAACTAATTTAATAAATCATTAAATTAAATACTTTAAGAAAGTCCTTGTGTGTGGGATCTAAAGGGATCTTCTATTTCCGGTTGTGGGACCAAGTACTCAACCTTTTGGTTAAAGTATTGTTACTAGGAAACACCTTTCCTACATTCCATTAGGATTATAGAATTTTATCTATATCCCTAGACTTCCACCAATCACAATTAATGTCCATTAACACAATGTCATTAACCTCTAGAAAATAGAGAATTACTTGCAGGTATTTCTATCTCAAGATTTGTTTACAGATCAGTCCCTCCACTTGAAATATTGTTATAAGCTTACGGGACAATATCTAATACTGTCTTTAATCCCTGGCTTATATTGAGAACTCATTCTCTTTGATACTTTTATTCAAACTTGGACTTGCAAAACATTTTAAAAATTCTTTAAAAGAAATAATAATTATTGTTGCATTTCTTTTATATAGAAAATAAATTCCTCGATAAAACCATTTCATCGATAAATACCAGCGTTGGGTTTTTCAAGTCCGGTTTTGACAAGTATCAACTCAATATTATTTACTCTGTAAGAGTAGTGGAATCCTTGTCGAGTGTACACACACTTCTTCCAGTACAACGTACATAACCCAACGAGCCCGTATTTAGTCCGGTGTGTTGGACATTGACGATTGGCTACATCAGAGCTACATAGGCAAATACTAGAGAAGAAGTCGACCTCTCAAGTTAAGGACAATCTGTCAAATGGACTACCCTAAATATAAAGACAATATATTTCTAAGCGTATCCACTGAGCGATCCAGTTAGAATATAAGTACTTCTTACTTATATCCACATCTTAGTCAAGAGACCCTTCTCTCAGTGATTGAGATTCATCACTCCATCATATGGAACTAACAATGTGTAAGTTATTAGGAATACATTGTCTAGATGCATCCTGATTAACTTAGAACAATTTTAGGTCTATAAGGAACCGGAAAAACCATATCTCCTTAGCAATTAGTTATCAACGAATTGGATGGTTTTCCTACAATGTTACCTAAGGGACAAAGTAGTCTCATCCAATGAGATGCTTTCGATATATTTTACCCAATGTAGAAAACAATGTGTGAATGTAAAATATGCATTTATTGATTTAAAAATTAGATAAATACAATTCCGGAATGGCTTTGTGGGAATACATGGCTAACAGGGTTACCGTGTTTTTCGCCCTCACATGCGTGCTATCAGGCGTTCATCTTGGTTTCAAGTTTCAAGGTTTTGCTGGCTTTGTTTTTGAAAGTTACAAACCTTCTCACCTTATTCACGAGTGCTTCAACACCTCAGTGCTGCATGGATTTTTTGCTCCTTCATGCTCCAAGGTTTTCTCTTCGTACTCGGCTCCTCCATGCTTCAAGTGAGCTACTCACTCCACTAGAAGTTCCCTTGCCCAGCTGTATTGCTTCTTCCATAGTGTCATACGATCCTCCACCACTACTTGGTTTGGTTCTAGGGACTGTTCTCAGCACTCCCAACCTTCTCTCCTCTCCTCCACGTCCTCATCAAGGTAAAACGCTACCTTCTCTTCAGTTACTTGCATTTGGGTCTATGGCTCTTGAGTATCATCTTCTCATTGCCTCCATTCTCATGGCGGGTCGCCCTAAGCACTGCCTCATCATTTCTCGGGATGAAGAGGATGTTCCCCAGTCTGAGGAGGCATCATATGATGCTGGCCATGGCATCCATGTGGGCCGTGTGGTCCATTCTAGGGTTCCTCCACCCTCAGCTTCCCATAAGAAAGCGATGGGTTCTTCCAGTTCAAAGCCCTTGGCCAAATCAAAGGGTAAATCTCAAGTCCCCACTCCTACTGAGCCTGAAATTGTGCGATTTCGCACCACAGGGAATGAACAGCTTTATAATAATTGGCTTAAAAATAGGGCTATTACAATTGAAAGGGCCACTATCATTTCAGATTTCACCCATCCTGGTTTCGAGGAAATCATCGACTCTCGCCAATGGTCTGTTCTTTTAAAATTGACCGGTTATGCCAGTCTAGACCTTGTTCGAGAATTTTATGTGAACATTTATTCTATCAACCCTCGTAATTTTTCCTTCAAAACTCAGGTTAGGGGTAAGAAAATTCTCATTAAACGTGATGTCATTGCCTTTTCCGTTAGTGCCCCTCGGGTTCTGGGAGCCTATTACCCTTATCTCTATCCCACCAATGAGGATAAGCATGATTTGGACAAGGTGGCCAGCAATCTTTGTGATGATCCCTCACAAAAATGGACTCATTCTCATTTTTTTCACTCCAGTCTTTCATACTTGGGTCATCTGTTTCATCTTATTATGTGTTCCAACATTTATCCCAAGGTGCATTCTACTACTCTGAGTGTTGATCAGGGTCAGTTCCTGTGTAGTGTCATGACTGGAGACACTATCAATACCGGTGCCCACATTATAGACCTAATCCTTTAGGCTATCGTTGTGCTCCAAAAGCACTTTGCTCTTCCTTTTGGTGTCCTCATCACCAATCTCCTGTTTGCTGAGGGTATTAGGGCTCGTTCCTCTTAGGCTACCAAGCCTTCCTTAGGACCCATCTATGCTCGCACCTTGACTAGTAGTATATCCCATGCTGCGATGCCAGAGCATGAGGAGGACATTGATGATGATATCGCTCCTTCGACCTCGGGTTCCGGTCCCTCTCCCAGCCATGTTAGAGCCCCTCCGGGTCCCTTGTCCTTCAAGACAATAGCTGTCATGCTTGCCGATATGTCGGCTGCTCGATCGCACTTCGCTTCTGATCTTCATGCCCACCTGGATTCTCATGCTGTAGCTACTCAAGAAAGTTTTTCAGTGACTAATTGCCGGATTGATGCACTTTCAGATATGGTGCAGGTGTCTCGCCAAGAGCTTCACGATTTTTGTTCTCGATATCAGGATGATGTTGCTCGTCACTTTCCGTCGCACTAGGATGATTAGCGTTTCTTGCGATAATGGTTCCAGCCGTGTTTTGCTCTTTGTTTTTGCTGGATTTAGCTAGTCTGTTTTGTTTGTCTTTGTGCTGTGCACCCTTGGTTACTGTATATGGGATGCTACTTCTTTGTTTCTGCTTCTTTGTGTTTTCCTCTGCTGTTGATATTTTATGTTAATTCTACTTCATGCTCGGGTTGCTATTTCTGCAGGATTGTTTTCCCTTGGCAATTCAAGCCAAAAAAGGGGAGAAGTTGGCTAGATAGATCACCTTATATGCATCCTACATACAATGTGTTCTCATTATCATATGTGCAATTGTGAAACTTTATTTCATATTATTATTTACACATTGCTTCACTCATGGATTCACATGCTCATGATTCTGAAACCCTTGTCAGATGGGATCTCAGATTGAGGGGGAGATCTCATACTACCTTGCATGATGTTCATTCTTTCAATGGTTTTATATTTTATGAAATTCCCCCATGCTTCATAAAGGTATTGGTTGTTTCAATGTTTCAAGGTTGATTGATGCCTCAACGATCTCGTAAGGCATACTACTCCATGGAAGAAGTCCAACTATCCAGTGTAATGTACTTTTCATTCTCTTTGTTTCTTGTGGGTTTAAGAGAGTCTGTAAAGTCATGTCCATCAGTTATATTGTTTGTTTTGTCTCGGAATTGCCAAAGAGGGAGATTGTAAAGTCAAAATTTTGTTGACAAAATTCTGAGCCTAAAATATTGTAGATAGGTCATAGTAGGTCTCATCCGGTTTGAAGACAAAGTGAAGAAGAAGCCATGAACAATCTCAAAGCTACATCACTCATATTGGCTCAAAAAGTAAAGATTGAAAGAGAGACCTAGATGACCTTAGGTTACCTCATGGAAATGACCCATTCATCATGAAAAGTAAGTCCAAAAGGAATAGGGGTATAGGGGATTTCATCTAAGGCCAAAGAAATAAAAAAAATATGAAAAAATGCAACCCAGGGTCACCTTGACCATTGTGGGTCGACCCTGAATTGCCCATGGTTTGTATGGTGAATTCGGGCAGAGAGTTAAAAAAGTAGAGGTCGACCCTGAAGGATGGTTGGGTCAACTGAAGTGTACCTTTTGGTCGACCGAACCATCCCCCAGGGTCGACCCTGATATGGGATTTCGGCTGTTATTATTGGTTGCAACAATGGGTCGACCCAGGGATCCTCCAGGGTCGACCCTGATATGAAAAAAACTTGCTAAATTTATTTTTTAGCAACTTCTAATCCTTTGAACTTTTCCTATTTATAGGGGACCTCTCCAAATCCCTGAGGTATATTGATTGGTGACCTTTTAGAGCATTTTGTGCCTATTTTGAGTTAATGAAAACTCTTGGATTCATTCATCTTCATCTCCATTAGTTGGCCTCTAGGTTGTGCAAAGTTTTCGTGCATATTTTCTCAAACTTGCATTAGATGATCCATAATCATTAAGAGATCACCCTAGGGCTTCCACAAACCCTAAAACCCATTGTATGCCCTACTGTGAGCGTTGGTTAGCTTGAGCTAAAGCCGTCAAGGATGGAGATTGGTCTTCGGAGACCGTGGTTGATCACTTTGAGTAAGATTGGCCGATGAGGAACTGGACCTGTTGTTGTAGAGATTGAACTTGCTGTGTTCTTGGTTTGCAAGGTGAGGAATCGATACCGAGGAACGTTGTGTCATGTCCAGCTGGGTGAGATTCGAGTCTTGTATTGTTCAATTCTTCTCATAGTGAATTTTGTGCTGGACTAGGTCCCATGATTTTTCCCGGAAGGGTTTTCCACGTAAAAATCTTGTGTGTTCAAGTGAAATTGTTTGTGTGTGACTATCTAAAATTAAAATTGGAAAAAAAAATTGAAGAAGACCTATTCACCCCCCCTCTAGGTCTAAGAGTGCATTGAAATAAGGAATTTCAGCATGAAAACAGCCCATATTACCCTATCCTCCTCTGTGGGTTAGAGGACCCCAAAGATCTTCTCCAACTAGAGGATCCATGCCTCTGTAGCAAGAGGGTCCACACTCCCTGGGAATGATGGAGGCTTCAATCTCTGGAATGCCTCAACCCCAGCTGTGCGATGCACTGGAGCTGCGGGCGGTGGAGTAGGTGTCGCTGATGATGGTATAGTCTGTCGAGCCGTCGATATGTCGAGTGTCTCAGCTATAGAGCCTAAGACCTAAGAGAGGTGCAGCTGCTCATCCTCATCCCTTGAAGAAGAGGAAGCTCTGGTGTGTGGTCCGTAACCCCGTGTGCCCTACCTCATTACTAACGTCTGGAGAACAATAGCACCACATGAGTCAAACTTGGAACCACAATTTATTACAGTTCCATTCCAAATTAATTCAAGTAGTATTAGTTACATAGTATTAATATACATCGCATCATAACAATCATTGTATATAAAATAGACTTAGTGTTTTAGCATTTCTAAGACTCGTAATTGGTTAAAGCAACCATTTTAACTAAGACTAAAGTTTAGTCTTACACTTAGAACACGACTTGCTTCCAACTTACTTCCTTCCTAACTTGTTTCCCGACATATGCTCTTGTCAAGCCATGGTATTAGATTCTAAGTGACCCTAAAGACCTAAAGCATAGGCTCTGATACCACTTCTGTCATGACCCAAAACCCAGCTTAGGAGTTAGAGTGAATCTTGGACGACTTAACATGACTTACGTGAAGACCAAAAAAAAAAAAACATAACTTACTTGACTTGCTTGGCAAACCATCCTGCAAAACATTGAAGCATATACACTAGAGGACAATAATAGTGGAAGCACACTAGCATACACAGTGGAAGACTAACCAAACCTCTAAGTATATATAATGATCCAAGTTGTACAAAATATAATCACAAAAGAAGGTGCGGACATGCCAGCCAAAAATCCAAGAATATACTTTCTCAAGCTCACCCACAGTCACTTAGAATCTACCACCTAGTAGTAGCCCTCAATAGGAGGTTCCTCCACAGGTTCCTCGACATACTCCTCTTCCACCCATGGGCCAGGAACACATATATAAAATGGAGTAGTAGCTCCCTCAGTACTTGCCGACATAAACATACGACTGAGCATGGAATACTCAGCGTGTACCTAATGCTAACCAATAGTCACCGCATAGCAACAACGATATATATAAAGCAGGAAGCAATTCATATAGTAACAGGAAAGTAAAATAGTTTATATTCATGCTTGCATCACATAAAAGCCGATAAAACTCTTGAAATCATCGTGGATTTGACTTGACTTAAAACACTCTTTTCGTGCTTGAAAACTTGTCATGTCTGTATTGTTTGATCTTGTTGAGCGTATCATGTCATGCATGTCATGCGTGCTTGCTTGGAATTTAAACATGCTCACGTACTTGTGAGATGCGCTTGTGAGATGCACTTGAGAGGGAAGGGAGGCCCTTCTTTCGATGAGATGCACTTGAGAGGGAAGGGAGACCCTTCTTTCAATGATATGTACTTGTGAGAAAGGGGAGACCCCTCATGAAAGGGAGGGAAGTGTAACCTCCCTCCTATGCAATGCTTGTTCTTGTTCTTGTCAAAAGTAAGGTAAAACATATCGTAAGATATGTCCCACCTCTAAACCTTGTTCTTGAAAACACCGGTAAACCATGTCATGCATGCCGTGCTCGTGAAATCGTGTACATGCTTTCACTTGAAATTAAATGTGACATTTGGGATTTGAACAATACATAGAATATCATAAATTTGAATGAGTAAATATTCATGCCATTTAGAGAAAGCAATTACTCACACTATTATAAACCCTAGCAATTCCATAAACTTTTAAGCATGCATTTCTTGATTTATAACTCATTTTCTTCACTTTGGCATTTCATCAAACATGTGGTGTGTACATTATTTGTTAAAGCCTACACCTGGCTTTTCTAGGTGGGTTTATATTCAAAACATACATGTGTGTTTATTATTGGTACAATACCCTTCCCCTTCATTCATCCCATCATCCACACGACACCCATTGCCCAACATCCTTTCTCATACCACATCCATTCATTTCCTATTAGATTCATACTTTAGGCAAAACAAAGAAGAATGGAGAAAAAGAGGGCATGGACTAGGAGGGTAGCATAAGGTACCGACCTTGAACAATGATGAAGAAGAACCCTCCAAAAACCTGGGTGAAGTCACTACCCTAGCTTTGGAGAACGTGCTCTTCGCTTGCTTGAAGTTGGATGTGGAGAATCCAAGCTAAATGGATGAGTTTGGGTAGCCAAACCCTTGTTCTCCTTCTTTAGTTGAAACTCTAGGTTAGGAACCCACTTTCTTCTCTCTCCCTCTCTCTAAATGCTACTAAGTGTGTTGTGAGGAGACCCAAAGCTCGAGCCAGCCTTTATAGGCAAGGGTGTAGTGCCCAAAAGACTAGAAAGCCCTTGATGAAATTCTGCAAAACACTAAAGACCGAGCAATCAGTGGTTAATACCGAGGGATCGGTGTTTTGACCGAGGGATCTATCAAAAACATGCTCTCTGGAATTTTTCCCCACATAAAAAAGTACACCAGTCGACAGCATCCAATCGATCGGTTGTGGACCAATCGATCGCCAATATGGACCGAGTGATCGGTGCTCTGTAAATTTCTACACAGAGTCCATTTTCACCCATTCCTACTACTTGGACTCATCCTACTTCCCTTTTTGACCTCTTCTAAACACGACTAGGACTCTTTCAAGGCTTATAGACATTATTCAATAATTTATTTAATTAATTATAGCATTCTTTAAACAATTTTCAAAAGTTTCAAATTCTCATTTCATGAAATTTGAGATTACAAGGCACCATGCCTTGACACACATTCCAAAGCATATACAAAAAGTTTCGGGGTTCTACACTAAAGTTAATAAAGTTTTAAATCTGCCAAATACCCTATTCACCTCCCCCTTTAGGGTCATTACCTGGCCAACATGACAGACTATCAGGAGAGGTTGTGCTATATGCTTCTTCCATGATTGGCACCTCGGTCAGGACTATTTCTACGACTGCTGCTTCTGCAAGAATTGCAGTCCTAGAGCGAGTCATAGGCCGGCTCATGCAACTGAAAAGAATAAAACGACTAGGCATGAATATACATGATATGCAAGAAAGAAGATGTAGAAAGGATTTTTTATTGATGCATGCAAGGTGAGAACAGGACTGTGCAACTTAAAGGAAAAGACTTGATCCTAGGAAGGTCAATCAGGGATCCTAGGCCAGGGCACACTGTTAAGGTCCATGATTCGTTGTTGGAGGAATGTGACCTCAACCTCCATGTTGTTAATCGCCTCAGTAGCATTGAACATTCTGAACCCGAACTGTCGGAACCGTGCGGTCATCTCAATCTTTGCACTATCAAACTGCTCTTGGTAGAAGTGTAGCTGGGCCCTGAAGACGGCTATCTCTTTGGCATCGCCTTTGCACTTCTTATGAAAAGATCGGACTATTTGCTCGAGCCGCTTGATCTACCCCTGCATGGCTTAAAGTTCACGGTTCCGCTCCACTTCTTGCTACCTGAATGCTTGTTGGGCTTTCCATAGCCTTCTCTTCTTCTCCTGGATCAGTAGCTGTCTCTCTAAGAATACGTCTCTCTAGAGAACCACCATTTCAGCTATAGGTATAGTTCCTTTTGACGAAGCTGAAATTGGTGTAGGCAGTTCTGTCATGACCCGACTTAAACTTAACATTTCACTATGAAATGTAAGAGTAAATTCGTCTGTGAGATCCTTTTCTCTTATAATGTAGAAGCGTATAATACCAAGGGAATTAAAAATTTTAAACCCTTCTTCTCTTTTCATATGCAATAGCCATCATAACCATGTTCATAATTAAAGTTAAGGTTTACATAACTAGTTTAATTACATCCAAATGAACATATAACAAAATATAACATCAAGATCAAAAGCAACTCCGCCCTTCTTCGAACATCACTTTCAAGTTGTTCTTTTACTGTTCATCTAGAGACATAAAAGGTCAGTGAGCTATGAAGCCCAATAAGAATATTCTAGGATATCATGCTAAATAATGAGATAGAATAAGCATAACAATATATATAATATTAAAACTTTTAATATTATTTTCAACATTTCTCTTAAATATCTTTTACTCAGATCCAGTTTATCTTAACTTTGCCTCTCAAGATGATCCCTGAAAGGTACACCTCTTTAGACTCATTCTGTCTTGGAGTTTGACCCCTCATGAAGTATTTCATTCCGTCTTGGAGCCATCATTACTCCTCATGAAGTATTATCGAACGGCCTTCCTTTGCCTCGCCACTATCCTGAGACATTTTAAAGATAAACACTCTTTATCTTTTCCTTTATCTCTTCCTTTATTTTTCAGACTTATCTTACTCCTGTCTCTCAAGATGATCACTGAACGGTATTCCCTTTTGGGGCTCACCCATCTGTCTTGGGATTTTTCTTAACCCCTCAAGATGATTGCCGAACGGTATTCCCTTTTGGGGCTCACCCATCTATCTTGAGACCTAAGATAAATATTCATTTTCTTTTATCTTTTTCCTTTATTTCCGACATATCTTCATCCTGTCTCTCAAGATGATCGCCGAACAGTATTCCCTTTCGGGGCTCACCCATCTGTTTTGAGATTTTCCTTAACCCCTCAAGATGATTGCCGAACGGTCTTCTCTTTTTGGGCTCGCCCATCTATCTTGACACCCTTTATAAGATAATTGTTTTCCTTGCCTTCTCATTAAGACATTATACATTATAACATTATGATTTCCATTTCAATTATTTTAATTATTTTAATTATAGTTTTCTCATAACTATAACTTCATAATTTAGAATCCTCATTTTCAATTACATCTATTTCCATATCCTAGAATGTAATATATGAATAACATATAACGTTCTAGTATCATCACTCTATATCATTAACACGTTACATAGCATCATCTTACAATTTGACCATAGTATTATTATATTATCTTTTTCCAGAATTTCAATATATCCTTATCAAATCATTCATAGTATCATTATAGTAGTTTCTAGAATTTCTTATACTATTTTCCAGCAATTAAACAAAGTAAGATAATACTATTTTCAAGCAATCAAACATAGTAAGGTAATACTATCATAGTATTATTATACTATTTTTATAGCATTTTAATATAGTAATATCATACTATTTATTTCCATAGATATAGTAGAATAATTATCATCTAAGCATAACCTTCATTCTAAATTACTATTTAGAATGATATCATAGAATATCACTTACATATTTCACCTTATATAAAAATATTTGCTTTTACTAACCTTCATTCTAAAATGTTATTTAAAATGAGATCCTCAAATATAACTTACTCTTTTTACCGAAACCGAAGTAGGGCTTGGCACGATCCCTTTCTTCTTTCTTTCCTTTCTTTCTTTCTTTTTCTCTTCCTTTCTTTCTTTCTTCTTTTTCTCCCTTGCTCTCTCACTATTCCCTCATGGTTTGGACATTCACTTGGAGTGAGGCACAAGGGTTAGGTGTGTGGTATATATAGGCAAAAGGTCATGGCCTATAATTGTCGCGACCCAAAACCCACCCTAGGAGTTAGAGTGAATCTTGGACGACTCATCATGACTTGCATGACTTGCTTGACCAAAATAACCTGCAAAAGACCTGGAGCATATACAATAGAGGATAATAATAGCGGAAACATATAACAAAGCACAGCGGAAGTCTAACAAACCTCTATGTATATACATACGTGATCCAAGTTTGATACAAAAGAAATCAAGATAAAGAAAGTGCAGACAAGCCCGCCAAAATACATGAATACCTCTCTCTCAACTCACCCACAGCTATCCACTCAGAATCTACCACAACCTAATAGTAACCCTCACCCTGAGGTTCCTCCACAGGCTCCTCAATGTACTCCTCGTCCGCCCATGGGCCAAGAGCACAGACGTCGAAGGGAGCAGCCGCTCCGCTATCAC
The DNA here is from genome assembly GCA_015143295.1 of Tetracentron sinense. Taxonomy (NCBI): domain Eukaryota; kingdom Viridiplantae; phylum Streptophyta; class Magnoliopsida; order Trochodendrales; family Trochodendraceae; genus Tetracentron; species Tetracentron sinense. The sequence goes on from CM026554.1 coordinate 18,575,777, forward strand.
CTGTCGACATAAGAAGTACGGCTGAGCATAGAATACTCAGCGGGTACCAAACACTAACCAACAGTCATAGCAAACAATAACTATATGGAAAGCAGGAAGCAGTTCACAGATATAAAGTAGGAACAATTTATATCATCACGCGATAGTAAAGCAGTTGATAATCATGCTTGCATTTCGTAAAAGCCGATAAAATCCTTGAAAAACATCGTGCACTTGACTTGACTTAAAGCATCATTTTCGTGCTTAAAAACTCATCTTGTCATGTGTCATGTCATGTGTGTCATGCTTGTGTCATGCGTGTACCATGCTTGCTTGCTTGAGAGTTCAACATGCTTATGTACTTGTGAGATGCACTTGTGAGATGCCTTGAGATTGAGAGAGAAGGGAGACCCTTCTTTAATGCAATGCACTTGTGAGTGAGAGGAGACCCCTCGTGGAAGGGAGGGAAGTGTAAACTCCCTCCTAAGAAATGCTTGTTTTTGTCCTCTTGTCAAAAGCGAAGTGAAACATATCGTAGGATATGTCCCACCTCTAAGTCTTGTTCTTAAGAATACCGATAAAACATGTCATGCATGCCATGCTCGTGGGATCGTGTGCATACTTTCAATTGAAATTAAATATGAGAATTTGGGGATTTCACACTACATAGAACATCAAAATTTGAGCAAGAAATCATTCATTCAAATTTTAGGAAAAGCAAGTAAGCACACTATCATAAGCCCTAGCAATTCCATAAACATTTAAACATGCATTTTTCCACTATAAATCATCATTTTCTCCATTGAGGCATTTCACCAAACATATGGTATGTGTATTTTGGTTAACACCTAAATCTTTCATTTTATCCTACATGAATCATTCTTCATTCAATCCACAACATGTATGTTCATTATTGAGTTGAAATACCCTTCCCATTTTAATCATCACAACACAACCCATGGCATCCAATCGCCTATTCACGTCCACACAACCATCCATTCATTCCATCTCCTTATCTTGTTTAGAAATTTAGGGAAAATAGAGATAATCGATGAACTAGAAGGGTAGTGTAAGGTACCGACCTTGATTTGGGTTGAAGAACACCCTTGGTGTGTAGTTCCAACTTGAGGAAGAATCCCTCTTTGAGTTTGAAGAACTCTAGTTGCTTGAGGAAGGTCCTTTGCTTGAAAATCTTCAAGATGAGCATCCCTTGATCTCCAATCCAAGCCTTCTTTGAAGGATTTCCTCAAAATCCTCTCTTCCCCTTTCTTCCCTCTTTCTCTCCCTTAGGTTAGAAAAGCCCTAAAATGAAAACCCTCAAATAGATCAAGGGTTAAAACCCTCAAATCCGGCTCCAGTTACCGCTTGCGATCGATCGTACCTGGATGCGATCTATCGCACATGAACCCGAACATTTCTGGTCTGATTTCCCTCTACATGCGATCGATCGCAGATCCCTGCAATCTATCGCACCTAGGGATCCATCTATCACATATGGCCCCGAGAGTTTGGGACCCATTTCACCTGTATGTGATCGAACGCACCTGACTTGCGATCGATCGCACCCTTCAGATTTTGTTGTTTTTCTGTAATTTTTTTACACTTTGGTAATTCGGCCAATACTTTTGACTCGGTTGCCCGATTTTGACGATTGAACTTGCGTTGGATTCATCTTTCAAAAAGGAACATTCCTGACATTTAGAATTTTCAATTTCTTCTTTATTTATTGCCTAAATTGCCCCTGAAGTCGACTGATCCGTAAATGGGTTTCAGAAACTTGGGTTTTCGATATATTCGACTTAGGAATACTACTTCTACTGGCTTGAAGAGTACCATTTTCTCAAAGCAAGCTACATGCCCGTGATGTGCCACTAACCAATCCATTCCCAATATCACATCAAAGTCTTGGAATCCAAGAACTATTAGATCAACCGCCAACTCGTGGCTTCCCACTTGAACCACACTATTTCGACACACTTTGTTTGTCAACACTGTTTTGCCGAGAGGTGTCGCGACCCAAGACCCACCCTAGGAGTTAGAGTGAACTTTGGACCACTAATCATGGATTACATGACTTGCTTGACAAACCAACCTGCAAAAACCCACAGAGCATATACAATAGAGGATATAAACAGCGGAAACATACTCTAACATAGCACAGCGGAAGACTAACAAACCTCTATGTATATACATACTTAAATCCAAGTTACACAAAAAGGAATCCATAAGAAAGTGCGGACATGCCCGCCAAAATACATGAACGAAATCTCTCATCTCACCCACAGCTAATCCACTCAGAATCTAACACCACCTACTGATAACCCTCTACGGGAGGTTCCTCCAATGGCTCCTCAACGTACTCCTCTTCCACCCATGGACCAGGAGCACAAACATCAAATGGAACAGCAGCTCCCTCAGAACCTGCCGACATAAGAAGTACGGCTGAGCATGGAATACTCAGCGGGTACTAAATACTAACCAACAGTTATAGCATACATAGATCAGAAACAATTCATATATATTAGAAGGAAACAATTCATATCATATAAGGAAGCAAAGCGATTGATAATCATGCTTGTATTTCGTAGAAAGCCGATAAAACCTCTTGAAAACATCGTGCACTTGACTTGACTTGAAACATCTTTTCGTACTTGAAAGCTTGTCTTGTCTATCTTGCTTGATTCTTGTATGTCGTGTCATGTCATGCATGTCATGCGTGCTTGCTTGTGATCATGTAACTTGTGAGATTCTCTTGTGAGATATCCTTATGAGATGCGCTTGAGAGGGAAGGGAGACCCTTCTTTATGCAATGCACTTGCGAGGGAAGGGAGGCCCTTCTTCATGATATGCACTTATGAGTGAGGGGAGACCCCTCGTGGAATGTTGGTTCTTGTCTTCTTGTGGAAAGCGAGGTAAAACATATCGTAGGATATGTCCCACCTCTAACCATGTTCTTGAAAACCTCGATAAATCATGTCATGCATGCCGTGCTCGTGGGAACCGTGTACATACTTGCATTTAAATTTAAATATGACATTTGGGTAATTTCACAACACATATAACATCAATGACTGAGCAATGTAATATTCATATCATTTAGGGAAAGCAAGAAACACACTATCATAGGCCCTAGCAACGTTCAGAATTTATTAGGCATGCATTTACTAATTTACAGCTCACTTTATTCACCTTGGCATTTCATCAAACATGGTGTGTTCATTATTCATTATTCCTTTAAACCTAACTCATGCTTTTTTAGGTGAGTTTACTCACATCACGCTTGTATGTTCATTATTAGTACAATGCCCTTTCCCATTCATTCATCACATCATCCACACGGCATCCATTCGCTAACCTCCTCCTCCATTCACCATTCATAACCATCCATCTCATAGCACATGTGTAAATGAAAGAAAATCAAAGAGATAAAGGGGAAGGAGGAACTATAACTAGGAGGGTAGCAAGAAGTACCGACCTTGAAGAAATGAGGAAGAAACCCCTTCCAAAAACGACCGTGAGGTGCTGCCCTAGCTTGGATCGCGAGCTCCACGAATGCTTGAACCGAAATCTTGAAGAAAACAGGCTTGAGGTTGATCTAGGGTTTCAAAACCCTTTGATTTCTTTCCAAAATGAAAACCCTAGGTTGGAATCGCCTTCTCCCCTTTCTCCTATTCTCGCAAACTCTCTAAGTGTCGAATGATGCCCTAAAGGCTCGGGTTAAACTCTTAAGGTAAGAGTGAACCGACCAAAAGACCATAATACCCTTACTGGAATTTCTGCACAAACACAAGTGCCGAACACGTTGTGCTGTGAACAGTGTCGAACATGTCGTGCTGTGAATAGTGCCAACTCGTTGTGCCGTGAATAGTGCCAACTCGTTGTGCTGTGAATAGTGCCAACTCGTTGTGCTTGTGAATAGTGCCAACTCATTGTCCGTTGTCTTATGTACAACGTGCCCGTTGTGCTGTACAACGTACACGTTGTCTGCTGCACGACGTACCCGTTGTCTGTTGCACAACGCACCCGTTGTCTGTTGCACAATGGATGCACAACGTATACGTTATCAGAGCTCGAGCTACGTTATCTGTGTACGTTGTCTGAGCTACGTCTTTAGCGCATAACCGAGCTACGTCCTTAGTGTCTTTCGAGCTACGTCCTTAGCGCATAACCGAGCTACGTCCTTAGTGCATAACCGAGCTACGTCCTTAGCGCATAACCGAGCTACGATTGCCTGTAGGTCCAGACTGTTTTGGCCATATCTTTTGACTCGTTCATCCGATTTTGACGATTCAACTTGCGTTGGGTTTGTACTTCGAAAAGGAACATTTCTAACATTTAGAAATTTCCAATTTCTTCCTTATTTATTAATTATACCTCTTTAAAGGCAAAATGACTACGAAAGTGTCATGTATTAAGCATGAAAAATTCTGGGGCTCTACATCCTCCCCCCCTTACAAAAATTTCATCCTCGAAATTCAGACGATACTAGCATTACAAATCAAAATAGAATTACAAGTCATACACCAGACCAATACAAAACTCATTCAATTAATTCTGGGTACTTTGCTTTGACTTCGGCTTCACATTCCCATGTAGCTTCTTCCCGAGCATGGTGTTGCCATTGCACAAGAACCAAAGGGATTGTCTTGTTGCGAAGCACCTGATCTCTTCGATCCAAAATCTGAACCGGCTTTTCAATCAAGGTGAGGTCCTCTCGAATCTCCAACGGTTCCAAGTCTATGACATGCGAAGGATCCGCAATGTACTTCCGAAGCATAGACACATGGAAGACGTTGTGAACTGCGGCCATGTGAGGTGGGAGAGCTACCCTGTAAGCAACCTCACCAACTCGCATGATAATCTCAAAAGGCCCAACATACCGAGGACTGAGCTTGCCTCGCTTGCCAAATCTCATGATCCCTTTGCTAGGAGATACTTTCACAAAAACTTGATTCCCTACTTGAAATTTCAAGTCCCTACGGCGCATGTCCGCATAACTTTTCTAGCGATCGTGAGCAGTTTTCAATCGATCCCGAATGATCTTAACTGTGTTTGCAGTTTGCTCAATCAACTCTGGACCAAGTACTTTCCTTTCTCCTACCTCATCCCAATAGAGAGGAGACCTACAACTTCGTCCATACAAGGCCTCAAATGGTGCCATTTGGATACTTGCCTGATAGCTGTTATTATAGGCAAATTCAACCAAAGGCAAGTGCTCTTCCCAACTACCTCTGAAATCCAACATACAAGCCCGAAGCATGTCTTCAATGACTTGGTTCACTCTCTCGGTTTGTCCATCCGTTTGTGGATAAAAAGCGGTGCTGAAATCAAGTCGGGAACCCATAGCCTCTTGGAAACTTTTCCAAAATCGTGATGTGAATCTTGGATCCCGATCTGACACAATACTAACGGGCACTCCGTGCAACCTCACCACTTCCTTGATGTATAGAGCGTCTAACTGACTAGAGTTGAAAGTAGTTCGGTAAGGTAAGAAGTGAGCGGACTTCTTCAAACGATCCACTACTACCATATCGCATCTGAGCCCCTTGCCGTCTTTGGCAAGCCAACTATGAAATCCATGGATATGTTCTCCCATTTCCACTCGGGAATGGGAAGAGAATGCAATAGACCGGCGGGTCGCATGTGTTCTGCTTTTACCTGTTGACACACCAAGCACCGTGCTACATATTCCGCAACCTCCCTCTTCATATTCCGCCACCAAAAGTGACTCTTGAGGTTCCGGTACATCTTTGTACCCCCTGGATGCACTGTGTACTTCGAACGGTGTGCTTCATCCAAAATCTCTCTTCGAAGATCTGTATTGGCTGGGACGCACAGCCTTCCCTTGAATGTGATAGCACCCCGACTAGTGAGAGAAAAGTCTTCACTGCCCTTGGCAACTTCCTTGTCCCGATAAGCCAACAATTCAGCATCCGTGGCTTGGTATTCTTGGATGAAATCTATAATGTATGGCCGAACCGTGACATTTGCCAAGATAGGACTACGAACAGAGTCATTCACACTAATGTCCAGATTTGCCAAGTCTTCAAGTAGCTTCCATTCTTGCACCAACATGTGTGCTAATAACCCCGGAGGTCTTCTACTCAAAGCATCAGCCACTACATTTGCTTTACCCGGGTGGTATTGAATGGTACAATCATAGTCTTTCAAAAATTCCATCCAACGCCGTTGCCTTAGATTCAGCTCCTTTTGGGAAAAGAGATACTTGAGACTCTTGTGATCAGTGAACACATAGAACTCCACCCCATAAAGGTAATGACGCCAAATCTTAAGTGCAAACACGACCGTCGAAACTCCAAGTCGTGCGTGGGATAATTCTTCTCATGCTCCTTCAACTGCCTTGATGCATAGGCAATGACTTTCTTGTGCTGCATGAGTACACACCCAAGTCCAACGTGTGAGGCATTACTATACACCTCATACCCATAAGGTCCAGATGGCACAGTAAGGACAGGGGCTGTAGTAAGTCTCTTCTTCAGTTCCGTGAAACTGATCTCACACTTATCACTCCATACAAACTTGGCGTTCTTCCTTGTCAAGTAAGTGAGCGGTGCTACAAGGCTAGAGAAACCCTCTACAAATCTCCTGTAGTAGCCTGCCAACCCAAGGAAACTACGTATCTCTGTGACACTCTTGGGCCTCGTCCAACTCATGACTACCTCTATCTTCTTCGGATCCACCGAAATGCCTTCCGCGGATACAACGTGGCCTAGGAATGCCACCTCTTCCAACCAAAACTCACACTTGCTAAGTTTGGCGTATAGCTTGTGCTCTCTTAGCATTTCCAAAGCAAGGCATAGGTCGCGTGTGTGATCTTCCCGTGTCTGGGAATAGACCAAAATGTCAACAAATACAATCACGCACCTATCAAGATATGGCCGGAACACCCGGTTCATCAAATCCATAAAGGCTGCCGGCGCGTTCGTGAGTCCAAAAGACATCACCAAGAACTCGTAGTGTCCATACCGAGTCCTGAAAGCAGTTTTGGGAACATCTTCCGCCTTAATCTTCAACTGGTGATAACCCGATCGAAGGTCTATCTTCGAGAAAAATCTCGCTCCCTTCAACTGATCGAACAAGTCATCAATCCTAGGCAAGGGATACCTATTCTTTATAGTGAGTTTGTTCAATTGCCTGTAATCGACGCACATCTGCATCGAGCCATCTTTCTTCTTAACAAACAACACCGGGGCACCCCACGGTGAGACACTTGGTCGAATGAAGCCAAGGCCTTGCAATTCCTCCAACTGAATCTTTAACTCTTTGAGTTCAATAGGGGCCATTCTATACGGAGCCCTGAAAACAGGAGTTGTGCCTAGTGCAAGCTCGATCACAAACTCAATCTCCCTGTCTGGAGGCAATCCTGGCAACTCCTCTAGAAATACATCCAGGAATTCACTCACAACCGGAATAGTCGATGAGTCCTTTGCCTCGGGTTTAGCCAAGCTCAACGCCACAAAACGAGCAATGTCTCTACTTCTCAACCCTCGAAAGTGAAATGGTTTTCCTTCTACCGGCTTGAAGAGTACCATCTTCTCAAAGCAAGCTACATGCCCATGATGCGCTGCTAACCAGTCCATTCCCAATATAACATCAAAGTCTTGGAATCCAAGGACGATGAGATCAACCGCCAACTCGTGGCTTCCAACTTGGACCACACTATTTCTATACACTTTATCTGCCAATACTGTTTTGCCGAGGGGAGTCGAAATGGCTAACTCCGGTTCTAGCTGACTTGGCTCCACAGAAAAGCCTTTTGAAAAACTCGGCGAGACAAACGAATGAGTAGACCCGGTATCAATCAACACTCGAGCCAAATACTCATTGACTAGTAGGGTTCCTGAAATTTTAACTAGCGGAGTTAATCCATGCATCAACAGTGTATACACATAGGTATATATACATATAGAACATGCCGAGTACGTACACAAGGAATAGAGCATAACATAACAATCACAAATAAAGAAAATAACTCCAAACGCGTACCTTGCACCACATCATCGGATTCAAGCGCATCACCCTCTGTCAACGCAAATACACGCCCCTGGCTCGCCTGGCGAGACTGAGGTGTAGACCGGGTAGTCTGAGATGACGCCTGATATGATCCTGCTGGGCGTGCTGGTGGCCTAATCACCTGAGACTGGCCTGGTAAATGCCGACTGGAGCAATCCCTGATCATATGGCCCTGGCGACCACAATGAAAACATCCCCCCGATGCTCTTCGGCAATCTCCTGCCTGGTGCCTTCAGCCGCATGAAGTGCAGACCTCGTGTGTATAAGTCGGAGGTGGAGCATACCTCATCGTCTGAGGTGCAACAGGCCATGGGGCCGGAAGAGCCTGAGGTCGCGGTGCCTGAGGCACATACTGCCGTGGAGCTGGAGGCGCATAAGATGGCCTCATCGGTGGTGCTGGCCACGCATACTGATAAGGGCCGGTACGAGCCCGCCTCTCTAGAGGTGCTGAACTACTGGATTGGCCTCTCGTTAATTCCCTCTTCTTGGACACTGTCTCTGAATTGGCCTCAACCAATAAGGCCTTGTCTACTACCTCAGGGTAGGTAGCATGTTTATAAACCGAAACCTTCTCCATGATAACATCTTTGAGCCTTTGCTCAAACCTTCTTGCCTTTATGGCCTCGGTGGCAATCATATGTGTCGCGAAGCGCGATAGCTCCGAGAACTTGGCCTCGTATTGTGCCACCGACATCAAACCTTGCTCGAGGTTGATGAATTCTCTCTCTTTCTTTTCCCATGCTCCAATCGGAAAATACTTCTTGTAAAAAGCGTCCTTGAACTCATCCCAAGTCCAAGGTTGACCCTGCATGGTCAATTCTCGCATCCTCAATGCGGACAACCACCAATGGTGGGCTTCACCTTCTAGCATGAAAACTGCCTATGCTACTCTATCCTCCTCTGTAGGCAAGAGGACCGCAAAGATCTTCTCCATCTGGAGGATCCATGCCTCCGCAGCAAGAGGGTCCACACTCCCATGGAAGGGTGGAGGCCTCAATCTCCTGAATGCCTCAACTCCAGCGGTACGATGTACTGGAGCTGCGGGCGGTGGAGTAGGTGCTGCTGATGCCGGTATAGCCTGCCGAGCCGCCAGTATGGCGAGTGTCACAGCAATAGAGCCTAAGACCTGAGAGAGGTCCGGCTGCTCATCCTCATCCCGTGAAGAAGAGGAAGCTCTGGTATGTGGTCCACGACCCCGTGTGTTCCGTCTCATGACTAAAGTCCTGAGAATAATAACACCACATGAGTCTAACTTGAAACCACAGTTTATTTCAGTGTCATTTCACAATAATTCATTTTGTATAATACTAATGTACATCACATCAAGTCATCAGAGTATTCATCACATTATACTTATACTTTAGTGTTCTAGCGTACCTAGGACCCGTACTTGGTTAAAACAACCATTTTAGACTAAGACTAAAGTTTAGTCTTATACTTGGATCAAGACTCTCTTCCGACTTACTTCCATCCTAACTTGTTTCCTAACATATGCTCTTGTCAAGCCGTGGTATAAGATTCTAAGTGACCCTAGAGACCTAAAGCCTAAGCTCTGATACCACTTCTGTCGCGACCCAAGACCCACCCTAGGAGTCAGAGTGAACTTTGGACGACTAATCATGGATTACATGACTTGCTTGACAAACCAACCTGCAAAAACCCACAGAGCATATACAATAGAGGATATAAACAGCGGAAACATACTCTAACATAGCACAACGGAAGACTAACTGTCACGCCCCAAAATACCCCCTAGGAGTTAAGGGATACTTTAGAGGTGACTACGTGTACCTGTCAAACCATCCTATAATGCAAGAGGCTAAACATAATATAATACAATGATAATCAGAGCGCGGAAACTAAACATAAGTGCGGAAGCATAAGCCAACTTTTTCTTTTCTTTTATTACTCCATATAGTATTCCAAGTTAACATATACTAAATACAATCAAAGTAAAGGTGGACATGCCCACCTATCAAAATACAAAAAGGGACTCTCTAACCCTCTCCTCTCAACAGTAGTCGAGATACGGCCACACATCCAAGTCCCCATCCTCCTGAGACCGCCATGGGATAGGTGGCTCCCTCTCCTCTACACACTCCTCCTCGACCCAAGGCTCGGGGTCGAGGACATCCACGGTACCTGCCGACATAAAAGTACGGCTGAGCATGGAATACTCAGCGAGTACAAACTACTAGCTAACCATAATAATAACGAACGCATAACAACAGTGAGCAATACAAGATATTAATTTAAAGCAATAGTGAAAGCATAAGATACATAGCCATATCTTGACATGCGTATATGAATGCAAAAACCTCGGTAAAACTCAAGTCTCGGAAACCTTTTTCGTGTCTCGGTCAAATCATGTATGTGTATCGTGTCTTGTCTTGTATTTCATGTCTTGATTTGTTCTTGACTTGTATACTTGTGAGCCAGAGGCTAGCACCCTTCCTTGGGCTACCAACCTCCTTGTCATGTTCTTGTTCCATTTCTCTTGTGAGCCAGAGGCTAGCACCCTTCCTTGGGCTACCAACCTCCTTGTCATGTTCTTGTTCCGTTTCTCTTGTCGTTTCTCTTGTGAGCCAGAGGCTAGCACCCTTCCTTGGGCTACCAACCTCCTTGTCATGTTCTTATTCCATTTCTCTTGTGAGCCAGAGGCTAGCACCCTTCCTTGGGCTACCAACCTCCTTGTCATGTTCTTGTTCCATTTCTCTTGTGAGCCAGAGGCTAGCACCCTTCCTTGGGCTACCAACCTCCTTGTCATGTTCTTGTTTCATTTCACTTGTGAGCCAGAGGCTAGCACCCTTCCTTGGGCTACCAACCTCCTTGTCATGTTCTTGATTCATTTCATATACAAATACAATCTTGGAAAACCCGGTTTCATGCATGCATGTGTGGTGTGTGTAGCACTTGTAATATCATGATGATAATGTGACATGAAGAGTAGTGTATAGCATTTCAATCCACAGTATAACCATATAGGAATTTGAGTAATCTACGTGACATTTGAATAGTTCATCATTCATAAGAACACATGCATAAGGTCTACTTTCATTTTCTTCATTTATGTCATTTATTCCTAGTTTAGGCATTTTGTCAAACACATAGCATGCAAGGTTCCTTAATGGTTCATCTTCTTCTTTTTAGTGCCTACTTTCCATCCAAAAATCAAGGTATGTTCATTATTGGTAAAGTACCCATCCACCATTTCCATCACACACATCACCCAACATACACCTCGGCATCCAATCGCCACATCAACACCCACACACATCCATACCTTTTTCTTATCTTATTTAGGTTCATTGGAGATGATACATTTCATATGGGAGGCAAACATAATAGCATAAATCACATTTCATAAGGAAAACCTAGATGTATTGCTAGGGTAAGTTAGTAGGGTGTACTAACCTTGAATCAAGGCTTGATCCTTGGTAGGGACCTTGATTGAAGCTCCAACTTGAAAGATGAAGCCTTTGCTTGAAAGAAGCTTGAGTTGGGGGAAGAAACCCCTTTCCAAACGTACGTGAGATGGCTGCCCTAGCTTGGAGAGTGGCTCCCACACGAGCTTGAGCCTTGAACTTGAAGCAAATCCAAGTTTGAGGACGACCAAGGATGGTCCACCCCTTTGATTTCTTCCTCAATGGAAACCCTAGGTCAAAACCCTCTTCTTCTCACTCTCTAGCTCTCAAAATGTCTAAGGGTTGTGAATGAGGGCTCAAAGGGTCGAGCAAACCCTTATGGGTAAGGGTTTAACACCCAAAAGATGAAAACGCCCTTACTGAAATTTCTGCAAAAACGCGAAGACCGAGCGATCAGTGTTCATGACCGATCGATCGGTTGCCTACCGAGCGATCGGTGTTTATGACCGATCGACCGGTCAAAAACTCACTCTCTGGAAAATTTCCCCATACAAAATTTCTGACCGTGCGATAGCTACCGATCGATCGGTTATGGACCGATCGATCGCTGACTGGACCGAGCAATCGGTCTTCTGTATGTCTGGACTGTTTTGACCATATCTTTTGACTCGCTTGTCGAATTTCGACGATTCAACTTGCGTTGGATCCGTCTTTCGAAAATGAACATTTCTGACGTTTCAGAATTTCCGATTTCTCCCTTATTTATTAATTAGACTATAAAAACGGCCAATTAGCTATGAAGGTGGTATTCATTAAGGATGAAAAAGTCTGGGGTGCTACATTCTCCCCCCCTTACAAAAATTTCATCCTCGAAATTTGGACAATGCGTGCTTTACAATTTAAACAACTTAGCATAACAATTTGAAACAAAATTACAAGTCATACATAAAATCATTCAAACAACTCGGGGTACTTCGCCTTGACTTCGGCCTCACGTTCCCATGTAGCCTCTTCTTGAGCGTGATGTTGCCATTGCACGAGAACTAGCGGAATAGTCTTGTTGCGAAGTACTTGGTCTCTTCGATCCAAAATATGAACCGGCTTCTCAACCAAAGTGAGATCCTCTCGAATCTCAACCGGATCAAGCTCGATGACGTGAGAAGGATCCGGGATGTACTTCCGAAGCTGGGAGATATGAAACACGTTGTGGACCGCCGCCATGTGAGCGGGCAAAGCAACACGGTAAGCCACCTCGCCAACTCGAGTAATGATCTCGAACGGACCCACATATCTCGGGCTAAGCTTGCCTCTCTTCCCGAATCGCATAACACCTTTGGTCGGTGAAATCCTTACAAACACAAAATCACCGACTCGGAATTCAAGATCCCTCCTTCGGTTGTCGGCATAGCTTTTCTGTCTATCTTGTGCGGTCTTCAACCTCTCCCGTATAAGCTTGACCCTATCCGCGGTTCGTTCAATCAACTCGGGGCCCAAAATCTTTCTTTCTCCCACTTCATCCCAATACAACGGGGATCTGCAACTCCTTCCGTACAAAGCCTCGAAAGGCGCCATTTGTATGCTTTCTTGATAACTATTGTTGTAAGCGAATTCCACCAAAGGTAGGTGATCTTCCCAACTTCCCTTGAAGTCTAGCATACATGCTCGGAGCATATCTTCAAGAACCTGATTCACCCTCTCGGTTTGCCCGTCGGTCTGTGGGTGGAAAGCTGTGCTAAAGTCTAACCGGGAGCCCATTGCACCTTGAAAACTTTTCCAAAACCTGGATGTGAATCTTGGGTCTCTATCCGACACAATACTCACTGGCACCCCGTGTAATCGGACTATTTCCTTGATGTATAGCTCCGCTAACTGATTGGAGTTGAATGTAGTCCGGTATGGTAAGAAATGAGCGGACTTCGTGAGTCTATCAACAACTACCCATATAGCATCGGTCTTCCTAACCGTCTTCGGCAACCCCACAATAAAGTTCATAGAGATATGTTCCCATTTCCACTCGGGAATGGGGAGAGACTGCAAAAGACCCGCCGGTCTCAAATGCTCTGCTTTCACCTGTTGGCACACCAAACACCGTGCCACATACTCCGCAACCTCCCTCTTCATGTTTCGCCACCAAAAGTGACTCTTGAGGTTCCGATACATCTTTGTCCCCCCGGGATGCACTGTATACTTAGACCGGTGAGCTTCGTCCATAATCTCTCTCCGAAGGTCTGCACTGGCTGGGACACAAAGCCTTCCCTTGAATGTAATAGCACCTCGGCTAGTGAGAGAGAAGTCCGTACTACCCTTGGCCACTTCCTTATCCCAGAAAGCCAACAAGTCAGTGTCTGTGGCTTGATACTCCTGGATCAAGTCTATAAGGTACGGCCGAACTGTAACATTCGCCAAAACCGGACTGCGGACAGAATCGTTCACACTTATGTCTAGATTTTCCAAATCGTCTAACAGTCTCCATTCCCGCACCAACATGTGAGCCAACAACCCCGATGGTTTCCTACTCAGAGCGTCTGCCACCACATTTGCTTTTCCCGGGTGATATTGGATAGTGCACTCGTAGTCTTTTAAGAACTCAATCCAACGTCGTTGTCGCAAATTGAGCTCTTTTTGGGAAAAGAGATACTTGAGGCTCTTGTGGTCCATGTACACATAGAACTCCACCCCGTACAGATAATGTCGCCAAATTTTAAGTGCAAACACGACCGCCGCAAGCTCCAAGTCGTGAGTGGGGTAGTTCTTTTCATGCTCTTTCAACTGCCTTGATGCATAGGCAATAACCTTCTTGTGTTGCATTAGGACACACCCAAGTCCGATATGCGAAGCATCGCTATATACCTCATAACCACCATGTCCGGATGGCACAGTAAGGGCAGGGGCTGTGGTGAGGCGTTTCTTCAACTCTTGGAAACTTACTTCACATCGGTCACTCCAACTGAACTTTGCACTTTTTCTTGTCAAGTAGGTGAGAGGTGCAGCCAAACTGGAGAATCCCTCCACAAATCTCCGGTAGTAGCCTGCCAATCCGAGGAAACTACGTATCTCCGTAACGCTCTTGGGCCTCTCCCAACTCATGACTGCCTCAACCTTGGCTGGATCTATAGAAATACCCTCGGCCGACACCACGTGTCCAAGAAATGAGACTTTCTCTAGCCAGAACTCGCACTTACTCAATTTGGCATATAGCCTATGCTCTCTCAACATCTCCAGAGCAAGACGGAGGTCTCGTGCGTGATCTTCCCATGTCTGGGAATACACCAAAATGTCATCAATGAATGCAATCACGCATCGATCCAAGTAAGATCGGAACACCCGGTTCATCAAATCCATGAATGCCGCCGGTGCATTCGTCAGCCCAAAAGGCATGACAAGGAACTCGTAATGCCCATACCGAGTCCTGAAAGCCGTCTTCTGAACATCTTCTGCCTTGATCCTTAATTGGTGATACCCCGATCTAAGATCAATTTTGGAGAAGAATCTCGCTCCCTTCAGTTGGTCAAACAAGTCGTCTATCCTTGGCAAGGGATAACGATTCTTGATAGTTACCTTGTTCAACTGACGGTAGTCTATACACATCCTCATAGACCCGTCCTTCTTCTTCACAAAGAGAACCGGAGCTCCCCATGGCAAGACACTTGGTTGGATGAAACCAAGTTGTTGTAACTCCTCAATCTGCTTCTTTAATTCTTCAAGCTCTATAGGGGCCATTCTATATGGTGCCCTTGAAATCGGAGCGGTACCCGGAGCAAGCTCTATAGCGAATTCGATCTCTCTATCAGGAGGTAATCCGGGAAGTTCTTCCGGGAACACATCTAAGAACTCACTCACAACTGGAATAGCCGATGAGTTTTGTGCTTCTGGGTGTGCTATACTCAAGGCTGCGAGGCGAGCAATGTCCCTCTCTCTTAATCCTCGGAAGTGAAAAGGCTTACCCCCTTCCGGCTTGAAATTCACCATCTTTTCAAAACACTCAACATGCCCGTGATGGTTTGCCAACCAATCCATACCAAGAATGACGTCAAAGTCTAAATCTTGGAAACCCAGGACGATAAGGTCGGCTAACAATTCATTCTCCCCCACTTGAACCACACTATCCCTGAATATCTTGTCCGTATCAACCGACTTGCCGAGTGGAGTTGCAATGGTTAACTCCCGCTCCAACGGAGTAGCCTCAGTCGAAAAGCCCTTTGCAAAACTTGGGGAGACAAAAGAGTGAGTAGATCCTGTGTCTATCAACACTCGAGCGAGACACTCGTTCACTAATAAAGCGCCTGTGCGATTAAGTAACTAATATCAGTAGATTTCAAATAGTAACAAGCATCATACATAGGTAACCCTTGGTATAACTAACCGCATAACAAGCCACAGAAATTTTATACAACTTAAACTCAAAATTCTCGCGTACCTTGCACGACATCGTCGGATGCACGTGCGTCTCTCTCCGATAGAGCAAAAACTCGACCCTGAGTGGCTGGGCGAGGAGGCCGGGCAGACTGTGAGGCCCTCGAAGCCTGAGAAGAGCTAGGCTGAGATGTCTGCCTAATCGGGGGCCTGCTCCCCGAAGACTGAGCTGGCAATCGACGTCGGGGACAATCCCGAATCATGTGGCCCTGGTCGCCACAATGAAAACAGCCTCCTGTAGCCTTCCGACATTCCCCTACTGGATGCCTCCTTCCACAAAGGGTGCAGACATCATGTGAATAAGTGGGAGGAGTATAACCCGTAGCCTGAGTCACTGCGGGGCGAGGAGCATAAGAGGTAGCCGGGCGAAAAGCTGGTGGAGTAAAAGGGCGGGGGGCCTGTGGTGCCGAGTACATCCTCTGTGACTGAGCCGGCCCTGCGGACTGATAAGACATGGTCCTAGCTCTCTTCTCCCCTGAACTACTAGATTGTCCATTCTCTATTCCTCTTCTCTTAAAGAACTCTTCGGAATTAGACTCGGCCAACAATGCTTTGTCCACAACTTCTGAATATGTCTCATGTCGGAACATTGAGACACGATCCTTGAGGTAGGCCTTTAACCCCCTCTCAAATATTCGGGCCTTCATAGCCTCGGTAGCTATCATGTGTGGAGCAAATCGAGATAGCTCTGAGAACTTGGCTTCGTAAGCCGCTACAGACATATTACCTTGCTCCAAGGTAATAAATTCAATTTCTTTCTTTTCTTTCATCCCAACCGGAAAGTATTTCTTGTAGAAAACGTCCAAGAATTCTCCCCATGTCCATTCTTGGCCTTGCCGGGTCAACTCTCGGGTCCGAAGTGCAGACTTCCACCAATGGTCGGCCTCGCCTTCAAGCATAAAGGCAGCCCATGTGACCCTCTCTACTTCCGTAGGTGCCAAAATCGAGAATATCTTCTCAAGTTTCCGAATCCAACCCTCGGCAACAAGTGGATCAATGCTTCCACAAAAAGTTGGAGGCCTCATCCTCCGGAAAGCTTCTATCCCGGCTTGGGCTCGGTTAGGAGGAGCCGGTATAAGTGCCGCATTAGGCGGAGTGGCCGGTTGCCTTGCCGCCAACATAGCCAAAGTCTCGGCTATGGATGCGAATGCTTGGGCAAAGTCGGGCTGATCATCACCCGATGGAGCATCACCTCCATTACCCCTCGTGTTGTACCCGCGACCCCGGGTATTGCGTCTCATGATTTCTCCTGAGAACGACAATACAGCATGAGTCTAACTTGGATACGCATTTAGTACAATTTTTCGCAATTCACTCAATACATATTCATCAAGCACATTTAATAAGTACAACACCAATAATATACACATGGTATATAACTCAATAGCATAACATACAATCCGTGTTCCTAGTGTAGGACTCTATGTTCGGTTGAAGTTCAACCCATTTTGACTAAGACTAACTTGTTAGTCTATACTTGGAATACAACTCTCTAAGGTGATTCTAATACCTTGTTCAATCATCTAAGTGACCCTAGGGACTCTAATGCCTAGAGCTCTGATACCACTTCTGTCACGCCCCAAAATACCCCCTAGGAGTTAAGGGATACTTTAGAGGTGACTACGTGTACCTGTCAAACCATCCTGTAATGCAAGAGGCTAAACATAATATAATACAATGATAATTAGAGCGCGGAAACTAAACATAAGTGCGGAAGCATAAGCCAACTTTTTCTTTTATTTTATTACTCCATATAGTATTCCAAGTTAACATATACTAAATACAATCAAAGTAAAGGTGGACATGCCCACCTATCAAAATACAAAAAGGGACTCTCTAACCCTCTCCTCTCAACAGTAGTCGAGATACGGCCACACATCCAAGTCCCCATCCTCCTGAGACCGCCATGGGATAGGTGGCTCCCTCTCCTCTACATACTCCTCCTCGACCCAAGGCTCGGGGTCGAGGACATCCACGGTACCTGCCGACATAAAAGTACAGCTGAGCATGGAATACTCAGCGAGTACAAACTACTAGCTAACCATAACAATAACGAACGCATAACAACAGCGAGCAATACAAGATATTAATTTAAAGCAATAGTGAAAGCATAAGATACATAGCCATATCTTGACATGCGTATATGAATGCAAAAACCTCGGTAAAACTCATGTCTCGGAAACCTTTTTCGTGTCTCGGTCAAATCATGTATGTGTATCGTGTCTTGTCTTGTATTTCATGTCTTGATTTGTTCTTGACTTGTATACTTGTGAGCCAGAGGCTAGCACCCTTCCTTGGGCTACCAACCTCCTTGTCATGTTCTTGTTCCATTTCTCTTGTGAGCCAGAGGCTAGCACCCTTCCTTGGGCTACCAACCTCCTTGTCATGTTCTTGTTCCGTTTCTCTTGTCGTTTCTCTTGTGAGCCAGAGGCAAGCACCCTTCCTTGGGCTACCAACCTCCTTGTCATGTTCTTATTCCATTTCTCTTGTGAGCCAGAGGCTAGCACCCTTCCTTGGGCTACCAACCTCCTTGTCATGTTCTTGTTCCATTTCTCTTGTGAGCCAGAGGCTAGCACCCTTCCTTGGGCTACCAACCTCCTTGTCATGTTCTTGTTCCGTTTCTCTTGTCGTTTCTCTTGTGAGCCAGAGGCTAGCACCCTTCCTTGGGCTACCAACCTCCTTGTCATGTTCTTGTTCCATTTCTCTTGTGAGCCAGAGGCTAGCACCCTTCCTTGGGCTACCAACCTCCTTGTCATGTTCTTGTTTCATTTCACTTGTGAGCCAGAGGCTAGCACCCTTCCTTGGGCTACCAACCTCCTTGTCATGTTCTTGATTCATTTCATATACAAATACAATCTTGGAAAACCCGGTTTCATGCATGCATGTGTGGTGTGTGTAGCACTTGTAATATCATGATGACAATGTGACATGAAGAGTAGTGTATAGCAATTCAATCCACAGTATAACCATATAGGAATTTGAGTAATCTACGTGACATTTGAATAGTTCATCATTCATAAGAACACATGCATAAGGTCTACTTTCATTTTCTTCATTTATGTCATTTATTCCTAGTTTAGGCATTTTGTCAAACACATAGCATGCAAGGTTCCTTAATGGTTCATCTTCTTCTTTTTAGTGCCTACTTTCCATCCAAAAATCAAGGTATGTTCATTATTGGTAAAGTACCCATCCACCATTTCCATCACACACATCACCCAACATACACCTCGGCATCCAATCGCCACATCAACACCCTCACACATCCATACCTTTTTCTTATCTTATTTAGGTTCATTGGAGATGATACATTTCATATGGGAGGCAAACATAATAGCATAAATCACATTTCATAAGGAAAACCTAGATTTATTGCTAGGGTAAGTTAGTAGGGTGTACTAACCTTGAATCAAGGCTTGATCCTTGGTAGGGACCTTGATTGAAGCTCCAACTTGAAAGATGAAGCCTTTGCTTGAAAGAAGCTTGAGTTGGGGGAAGAAACCCCTTTCCAAACGTACGTGAGATGGCTGCCCTAGCTTGGAGAGTGGCTCCCACACGAGCTTGAGCCTTGAACTTGAAGCAAATCCAAGTTTGAGGACTACCAAGGATGGTCCACCCCTTTGATTTCTTCCTCAATGGAAACCCTAGGTCAAAACCCTCTTCTTCTCACTCTCTAGCTCTCAAAATGTCTAAGGGTTGTGAATGAGGGCTCAAAGGGTCGAGCAAACCCTTATGGGTAAGGGTTTAACACCCAAAAGACGAAAACGCCCTTACTAAAATTTCTGCAAAAACGCGAAGACCGAGCGATCGGTGTTCATGACCGATCGATCGGTTGCCTACCGAGCGATCGGTGTTTATGACCGATCGACCGGTCAAAAACTCACTCTCTGGAAAATTTCCCCATACAAAATTTCTAACCGTGCGATAGCTACCGATCGATCGGTTATGGACCGATCGTTCGCTGACTGGACCGAGCGATCGGTCTTCTGTATGTCTGGACTGTTTTGACCATATCTTTTGACTCGCTTGTCGGATTTCGACGATTCAACTTGCGTTGGATCCGTCTTTCGAAAACGAACATTTCTGACGTTTCGGAATTTCCGATTTCTCCCTTATTTATTAATTAGACTATAAAAATGGTCAATTAGCTATGAAGGTGGTATTCATTAAGGATGAAAAAGTCTGGGGTGCTACACTAACAAACCTCTATGTATATACATACTTAAATCCAAGTTACACAAAAAGGAATACATAAGAAAGTGCGGACATGCCCGCCAAAATACATGAACGAAATCTCTCATCTCACCCTCAGCTAATCCACTCAGAATCTAACACCACCTACTGATAACCCTCTACGGGAGGTTCCTCCAATGGCTCCTCAACGTACTCCTCTTCCACCCATGGACCAGGAGCACAAACATCAAATGGAGCAGCAGCTCCCTCAGAACCTGCCGACATAAGAAGTACGGCTGAGCATGGAATACTCAGCGGGTACTAAATACTAACCAACAGTTATAGCATACATAGATCAGAAACAATTCATATATATTAGAAGGAAACAATTCATATCATATAAGGAAGCAAAGCGATTGATAATCATGCTTGTATTTCGTAGAAAGCCGATAAAACCTCTTGAAAACATCGTGCACTTGACTTGACTTGAAACATCTTTTCGTACTTGAAAGCTTGTCTTGTCTATCTTGCTTGATTCTTGTATGTCGTGTCATGTCATGCATGTCATGCGTGCTTTCTTGTGATCATGTAACTTGTGAGATTCTCTTGTGAGATATCCTTGTGAGATGCGCTTGAGAGGGAAGGGAGACCCTTCTTTATGCAATGCACTTGCGAGGGAAGGGAGACCCTTCATCATGATATGTATGTACTTGCGAGGGAAGGGAGGCCCTTCTTCATGATATGCACTTATGAGTGAGGGGAGACCCCTCGTGGAATGTTGGTTCTTGTCTTCTTGTGGAAAGCGAGGTAAAACATATTGTAGGATATGTCCCACCTCTAACCATGTTCTTGAAAACCTCGATAAATCATGTCATGCATGCCGTGCTCGTGGGAACCGTGTACATACTTGCATTTAAATTTAAATATGACATTTGGGTAATTTCACAACACATATAACATCAATGACTGAGCAATGTAATATTCATATCATTTAGGGAAAGTAAGAAACACACTATCATAGGCCCTAGCAACGTTCAGAATTTATTAGGCATGCATTTACTAATTTACAGCTCACTTTATTCACCTTGGCATTTCATCAAACATGGTGTGTTCATTATTCATTATTCCTTTAAACCTAACTCATGCTTTTCTAGGTGAGTTTACTCACATCACGCTTGTATGTTCATTATTAGTACAATGCCCTTTCCCATTCATTCATCACATCATCCACAAGGCATCCATTCGCTAACCTCCTCCTCCATTCACCATTCATAACCATCCATCTCATAGCACATGTGTAAATGAAAGAAAATCAAAGAGATAAAGGGGAAGGAGGAACTATAACTAGGAGGGTAGCAAGAAGTACCGACCTTGAAGAAATGAGGAAGAAACCCTTCCAAAAACGACCGTGAGGTGCTGCCCTAGTTTGGATCGCGAGCTCCACGAATGCTTGAACCGAAATCTTGAAGAAAACGGGCTTGAGGTTGATCTAGGGTTTCAAAACCCTTTGATTTCTTTCCAAAATGAAAACCCTAGGTTGGAATCGCCTTCTCCCCTTTCTCCTATTCTCGCAAACTCTCTAAGTGTAGCACCCCGGATTTTTCTATACTTAATGAATACCGTTTTCGTAGCTAATTGGCCTTCCTCATAGTCTAATTAATAAATAAGAGAGAAATTGGAAATTTCGAAATGTCAGAAATGTGCGTTTTCGAAAGACGAACCCAACGCAAGTTGAATCGTCGAAATCCGACTAGCGAGTCAAAAGATATGGTCAAAACAGTCCAGACATACAGAGCACCGATCGCTCGGTTCAGTCAGCGATCGATCGGTCCATAACCGATCGATCGGTAGCTATCGCACGGTCAGAAATTTTGTATGGGGAAATTTTCCAGAGAGTGAGTTTTTGACCGGTCGATCGGTCAATAACACCGATCGCTCGGTAGGCAACCGATCGATCGGTCATAACCACCGATCGCTCGGTCTTCGCATTTTTGTAGAAATTTCAGTAAGGGCGCTTTCGTCTTTTGGGTGTTAAACCCTTACCCATAAGGGTTTGCTCGACCCTTTGAGGCCTCACTTACGACATTGAGGGATTTTGAGAGATAGAGAGAGAAGAGGAGAAAGCTCTAACCTAGGGTTTGGTATTGAGGAAGAAATCAAAGGGGTGGACCATCCTAGGTCGTCCTCAAACTTGGATTTGCTTCAAGTTCAAGGCTCAAGCTCGTGTGGGAGCCACTCTCCAAGCTAGGGCAGCCATCTCACGTACGTTTTGAAAGGGGGTTTCTTCCCCAACTCGAGTCTTCCTCAAGCAAGGGTTGTTCCCTACCCCTTTTGGAGCTTCAATCAAGTTTCCCACCAAGGATCAAGCCTTGAGCAAGGTTAGTACACCCTACTAACTTACCCTAGCAATAAATCTATGTTTTCCTTATGAAATATGATTCTTGTTAGTATGTTTTATTCCTTGCAAAATGTGTCATCTATAATAAATATAAACAAGATAAAGAAAGGGTAGGGATGCTTGTATGGAGGTTGGATACGGTGATTGGATGCCGAATGTGTGATGTGTGGGTTGTGGATTGGAAAATGGAGGATGGGCATAGTACAAATAACAAACTTACCATTGTGTGATTGAATGGAAAATATGCATTTAAAAGATGGAGATAAACTACTAAGGAATAATGTATGGAAGTGTTTGACAAAATACCTAAACTATGAATAAATGATCTCAATGAAGAATATAGAAATGGGTTTTATGCATGCGTTCTTATAAATGATAAATTGATCAAATGTTATGCAAACTACTTATGTTACCTATGTTCATATCATGAATTGAATTATAATGTCATATTTTGGTTATTCCCATTATCATGATTGTCACTATGGACACGTACACGAGCACGCATGATAGCATGAACCGTGATTTCAAGAGCATGTGCATATAATAAACAACAAGAAAATATTGCATGTCAAGGAGGTTGGTAGCCCAGGGACATTCGGGTACTAACCTCTGGCTCACAAGATAACCCCTAAAACACCTATTGTCAAGGAGGTTGGTAGCCCAGGGACATTCGGGTACTAGCCTCTGGCTCACAAGAAAACTAAACAAGTAATAAAAATCACCTATTGTCAAGGAGGTTGGTAGCCCAGGGACATTCGGGTACTAACCTCTGGCTCACAAGTGCATTTCATAACAAGGAGGTTGGTAGCCGAGGGACATTCGGGTACTAACCTCTGGCTCACAAGTGCATTGCATATCAAGGAGGTTGGCAGCCCAGGGAGATTCGGGTGCTAGCCTCTGGCTCACAAGTTACGAGATGGAGGTTTACAAGATGATGATCATGCATTCATGCATGCACGCATACGTAATTTCTACGAGACATACCGGGACATGACATGGGTTTTCGAGCATGAGTTTTATCGGCGTTTTCGCATTCATGTACGCACGTCAGGATGCTTGTATTGTATCATGCCTTATACTGTTTCTTTTGTGATGTTTCTATTACTGCTTGTATGATATTACTATTATGTGTTTTTATTATTGTTATGGTCTGCTAGTAGCTTGAGCTCGAATTAAATTATTAAAAAATATTTTTTTAAAAGAAGGGAATTAGGGAATGGTAACTATTTTCCATTGGGTGCAAATCCTCTCCAGTGTGGGGTAGTAGTTACATTCTTCTATTTTCTTTTCTTTGTAGGGGTAAGGTTTTATGTCCCCCCCATATTTCTTTTATTTTTGATTTTTTGTGGGGGTAAGGTCTTATGTCCCCCCCCCCCCTCCTTTATTTTCGTTTTTTGTAGGGGTAAGGTTTTATGTCCCCCCCCCCCCTTTCTCATGTAGGGGTAAGGTTTATGTCCCCCCCAAAAATTTTAATTTTATTAATAAACTGGTAGGGGTCCGCCAAACCCCCCACTCCTACTAAGTGGCTTTTTAAAATAAAATAAAAAAAAAAAAAAAACTCCGATGCTATATGGGTTGTAGTGGACAGATTGACAAAGTTTGCCCATTTCTTGCCCTATCGAACCACTTTTAACTCGAACCAACTAGCGGCATTGTACATCAAGGAGATAGTCTGGTTGCACAGAGTGCTTGTGAGCATTGTATCGGACTGGGATCCAAGATTTACATCCAGGTTTTAGAAAAGCTTTCATAGCGCCATGGGTTCCCGACTAGACTTTAGCACCGCCTTTCATCCACAAACGGATGGGAAAACCAAAAGGTTGAACCAAATCATCAAGGACATGCTCCGGGCATGCATGCTAGACTTCAAGGAAAGTTGGGAAGATCATTTGCCTTTAGTGGAGTTCGCTTATAATAACAGTTACCAGTCAAGCATCCAGATGGCGCCTTTTGAGGCTTTATACAGGAGAAGTTGCAGATCTCCCTTGTTTTGGGATGAAGTCGGGGAAAGGAAAGTGTTGGGCCCCAAGTTGATTGAACAGACCACAAATAGGGTCAAGGTGATCAGAGAAAGGTTGAAGGTTGCAAAGGATCGCCAAAAGAGCTATGCCAACAACCGAAGATGAGATTTGGAGTTCAAAGTGGGTGATATGGTCTTTGTTAAAGTCTCGCTAACAAAAGGCGTTATGAGGTTTGGAAGAAGAGGCAAGCTCAGCCCGAGATATGTGGGTCCATTTGAAATCATCACCAGGGTGGGTAAAGTTGTATACCGGATTGCTCTACCCGCTCATATGGCAACAGTCCATAATGTATTCCATATCTCTATGCTCCGGAAGTATATTCCAGATCCGTTTCATGTGATCGAGCTAGATCTGGTGGATATTCGGGAGCATCTAACACTAGTTGAGCAAGCAATCCAAATCTTGGATAGGCGAGATCAAGTCCTACGCAACAAGGCCATTCCATTGGTCTTAGTAAGATGGCAACATCATTCAACAGAAGAGGCGACATGGGAGTGAGAGGCCGAAGTGAAAGAAAAATATCCTTAATTGTTTGTTTAGAACTTTGGCTTTCTCTTTTGTAATTGTTGTTGTTGGGTACTTATATGTATCGTCTAAATTTCGAGGATGAAATTTTTGTAAGGGGGGAGGATGTAGCCCTCGGAACTTTTTATGGCCAATGAATAGTATATTCAAAGCCAAATAGCATTCCCTGTATTTGAATTGGTGTTTATGATAATTGGAGAGTTAACTACCCAATTGCAGCATGAAAAACGGGGTTTAGGACCCTAAGGATGGTGAAATTAAGGATGGAAACACCCCTATGGGTCTGTATGAAGGGGGATCCGGATAAAAAATTATGCGGAAACTGGATCCCCTAGATCTTAACACCACAGAAAATATCAAATACTATCTAAAAGTTTTAGTCATATCACCTCGGTGAATGATGTTCACCAGTGAAGCTTAAATCCACTTGAACCGTCAAAACTCTTTGTAGAGATTTCTCAAAGAAATACTTGAAGCTCGATCCTTGTTCTTCGCTATCCCCACGAAGCTTTAGAATCTCTACTTGGAATTGATGAAGCAAAAGGAAGAAGATGGAATTTTGGTGTAGACTTTCTAACAACCAAAAGCCTAAGGTTCAAAACCCTAGATTTGGAAAACCCAATTTGGAAGCACCTTGTAGCTCACGAAAATCCCTAGGGACACTCCATAAGGGCTCACGGTTTGGAGAGAGAGGAGAGAATGAGTGAAAAAATTCTAGAGAATTATATCTCCTATGGTCTTGGGTGTTGGCGTATTTATAGACTAGGATCCTATCCTACTCCTACTCCAACTTGATCTTATCCCTAAGGAATTATTTTTTAATAATATCACTTATTATTAAATAAATCCTAGTTTATCTATAACTACTTTAGTTATAATAAACCTACTAATTAAGGAGTCCTTATCAATTGAGGATTCCTCAAATAAAAGGAATAACCAAACACCAACCACATCCTAATCCAATTAGGATAACTCCAAAGGGGGAGGGGGAGCGTGAGCACAAGGGGGGCATGAGCATAGAGGAGTCTTGGACTCCTAGTTTGGATCCAATTCCATCTTTTATCAATCCTATTTGCATTCCAACAATTGGAATTTAATTCCATAATTAATAGAGTTATTACTCAATAATTATTCAAGTAACCAAATCCTAATCTAATTAGGATTTCCAAAGTGGGCGCCCCACCCTAGGGTTTAAACCCATGGGCTTGGGCCCATATTAAAGGTCCATATTAATGGGTTTATGGATATGGGTCAAACCCATTTCCCCTTTAATTAGGTTAATTAAATAATTACTAATATAATCCCTAGATTTAAATTAACAATTAATTTAAACCATAGATTAACTTTTAATCTATTTAATCAATGATTAAAATTTAATCATTTAGATAATTGATTAACTTTTAATCAATTTTTGAGCATGTATTTCTTATGTGAGCATCTCCACATATTGCTCTGGGGCATTCTTATCCTGGCTTACCCAATGTTATCCCATTGACCCTAAACAGGAATTACATCGGAATTGCAAGTGACGTGAGATATCCCAGTGTATGAACATTAACCAATACAGATCCTGCCATGTGAAAATTTAAATTCGATTTATTCTTCCAATTACATTATCCCTAATGGGCCTTCGAGATTGACATACTATCTAACTCATAGCCCATTGCACATCATCCGGGTTTCCAAGACTTATGATTAAGCCATGAGAAACAATTTCTTATGAAAAACATTTTGAGAAAATCATTTGATAAGTATAATATCTTTTAATAAAATTATATTTCAAAACTTATTTTGATTTCAAAAGTACCTGCGCAGGATTTGAACTTAATAAACTGTCTTACCTTGAAATTGGATAATCTCTCAAATTAATGAGCATGGATTTCTTGTTTGAAATTCATCATGACTTGAACAGCTTTCTGACTATCCAACTGTCACTGTATTATATTCCCTAAGGTAGAAAATACGTTGGTGGAATCAAAACAGTCAGATCACTGCTCAGTCATAGATGAACTCATCAAATCTTAGGATCATCGAAACTGTTCAATGTGAATGAGAGACCTACTATTTGATAGTATGTTTATACCAAAGGTCTCTCATTGAATGCAATCAATCAGTGTGCATTTAAGCACCCATATGCTGATGTGTAGTCTCCACTACAATAGTTCGAGATAGAATTATATCTCAACTATTGAGAACATCTTAGCATAGTGGCAGCTATATAAGTGAAGTGCCCAGCTTCACCCATAGCTGTGACTATATAAGGTATAAGGAACTGGAAAATTATATCTGCTTGTGATAATCCAATCACATAAATTTCCTATAATATATCCTAAGGACCTTTATCAATATCTCATATCGTATAGATCATCTCATGATCATGGTTAATTACCCATAATGAATACACAATAGATTAAGAAGTCTTTATTCATCAAATTAATAAGAGTTTAACAATCTAAATGACTTTTCTGGGCTCATGTCTAACAATCTCCCACTTGCCCTAAAAGTCACTGTGTCATAGATTTCAATCCCATACTATCTAAGTGTGTTACAAATACTTTATCTGATAAAGCCTTAGTCATCAGGTCAGCAACATTAAGTTGTGACCAAATCTTTGTAACAACTATATCTTGCCTATCTATGATCTCATGAATAAGATGATACTTCCGCTCCACATATTTCATCTTTTTGTGACTCATAGGTTCTTTACTGTGGGCTACTGTGTCATTACTATCACATAAGAGAGTGATAGGTTTAAGTGCTGAAGGAACATTTCTTAGCTCTTGCAAAAACCTTCTGAACCAGACTGCTTCTTTTGCTGGTTCAGAAGCTATAATATTTTCTGCTTTTGTGGTGGAGTTAGCAATACTCATGTGCTTTATGATGTGTCAACTGACAGCAGCACCACCCAGTGTGAACACATACCCTGATGTGGAAGTTCTATTGTCTGGATCAGATTGGAAATCGGAATCAGTATAACCCAGTCCAACTAAATCTTCTGATTGAAAAGTAAGCACATAATCCCTAGTCCTTTTCAGGTACTTAATGATGTGCTTCACAGTTGTCCAGTGATTGATACCTGGATTGCTTTGGAACTGACTAACAACTCCCACAGCATGACAAATATCCAATCTAGTACATAACGTGGCATATATGAGGTTCCCTACTGCCGAGACATAAGGGTACCTCTTCATCTACTCGATCTCATCAGCTGATGTAGGGGCCAAAAGTATGCGGGTTCATGTGTGATAGGTCGCCCTAGGGTACGATCAATCACACTTGATCTGCGATTGATCGCAGTTAAGTGTGCGATTGATTGCACGCGGTAGCTGATGCCAAATTTGAGGGTTTTAAACCCTTGGCTCTTAAGTGGGATCCCATTTGGGGATTTCTTAGACCTAAGGAAGAGAAGAGGAGAAGAGGGGATTTGGGGAAATCTCCAAAGAGGACTTGTGGATTTAAGAGATTGAAGAGCAAGAGAAGCAAGATCAAGGTTTGAACTCTCCCTATTTCAAGCTTGGAGAATCTTCTTCAAGTAGGACCATCCTCTATCAAGTTGGGGGTTTTTTCAAAATTAAGGATTTTCTCCAAGATCAAGCTTTGATCTCAAGGTTAATACACCCTACTAACTCCCTTAGTAATAACCTAGATCCCTTATGAATACGGTGTATTGATCTCCCCCATTTTTCCCTATCTAGTTGAATGCCTTAGTTTCCCTAAATATAAACAAGAGAAACAAATGAATGTGTGAGGGAATGTATGAATGGATGGTGGTTGTGGCGATTGGATGTTGTGTCGTTGTGTTGTATGTGATGAAAAATGGTGGAACAGCATTGTGCACAAAATGAATACACGTGTAAGGTTGGATGAAAAACACGAACTAAGAACTCGAATAAAGGGTCATGAATAATTTGTGTGAGCGTGGATTTCTAGGACACTCACTAAGGGGCTGTGCATACCCTCATTGGTGTGAAGGTAGATTTAAGAGTCACCACCTATTCATTCAAAAGGGATAAGTCCCCGGGAGTTGGATAAGGTCTTGGTCTGCGATTGAGATCAGGGTAAGGGGTTCGGTTAAGTCCGAGGAAGGTATTAGGCACCCTGAGGCTTCCGTTTTACAACGGTTCCGTACTCCCTAGTTATTGGCCAATTAAAGTCAATCTTGTTCAAAATATCAGAGTGTTTAAGGTAATACTAATCGAAAAAAAAGAAAAACTAACTAGGGTCGAACCCGGGTTGTGTAGAACTCCAGAAATTAAGTTTACTGTTCAAGTGAATAGTGTCAGTGAATAGTGCTGAGGGCACTAGAATTGAATGGGCCAAAGGCCCTTATTATAAGTTGGGTTTAGTTAATGAAAGTGAGGGTTTAAGGTGCGGGTGTTGAGTCTCAAAAATAGAATGCAAATCTACTCTCTATGTATAGAAGCAATGGTATATAAAATACCCTAAGTGCTTAAAGGGTTGAAGGTGGATAGTGTTGGTGTACAACGCATGTAAAGGCCTAAGACCTACCATGTTTTCTTGATATTGGGAAAAGTGAAGGGAGGATTTTATATGTGTATGTTGAGTCTCAAAACAAGGGTATAATAATACTCGAGTATCTAGGGTATAAATACCCTAAGGGTAAATGTAGAAACTCGGATCTTGATGGTATGGCTTGTGAATAGTGTCTAAGGCTTCAAAGCCTATTGTAATGTCTCAAAGGGTTATCAATGATTCGTTTTGATATATTGCGGTTAGATATGGCATGTATTAAATTCCTTAAGTTGTATTTTCTTAAGTTTATCGGTGTTGGGATGAAGGTTTAAGAGTGCAAAATACTCTTAAGTGTTAATGAAGGTTATGCCTTAGCATTACCCTCAAATTTAAGGAGCTTCAGTTTTCTCACCGCTCATCAGAATCGAGCAATTTTTTAGTTTTTGGAAAGGTATTGGAACCCTCTTTGAGGTCCATATTGATCACTTTTCTGGATTTTGAGTCAAGGTAGAGTCAAACATCCGATTTCCAAAACCGGGTTGGCTGCAAAATTGGACTGTCGCAACCAATTACAGATCAGTCAGATTTAAGGGCAAAATGGTCTAAGAATAAAGAAGAATTAGAATTGTGCAAAACATAAAAGTTGTTCTCATTCGAAAGATGAATCCAACGCAAGTTGAATCGTCAAATTCCGACGAGTGAGTCAAAAGTGATGGCCAAAATACGAAAACGCGAAAAACTGGAAACTTTCTACAAAAGTTGCGATCGCTCGTAGAGACCCTACAAATGATCGTAGTGATGCTACGAACGATCGTAGAGTTGCTACGATCAATCGTAAAGCCTCAGAAAACCCTGAAAACTCATGGGTGAAGCTACGATGGATCGTGACTAGCTACAAACGATCGTAGATACGCGATTTTACTTTCTTTTATGCAATTTTTGGGGTTTTTCACCCCTTGCACTACAAATAGAGGATCATTAGAGGGTTTTTGGCTTACCCTAAACCTAGAGAGACTAAGAAGAAGTGAAGGAGGATTGAAGAAGGAAGAGATCTAGATCAAGATTGATCTTCCCAAATCAAGCAAGGGTTTCTTCCATTTTTAGGGAGGAGTTCTCCCTCAAGTTTCGAGCACCTCCTTCAAAGTTGGATCCTTACACACCAAGAGGGGTTTTCAAAGAAAGGTTTTCTCCAAGATCAAGCGTTGATCTTTAAGGTTAGTACACCCTACTAACTTCCTTGGCAATAACCTAGGTTTTCTATTTTAAATGATGATTCTTGATCTCATGTTCCTTCCTTTTGAAATATGCTATTTCCCTAAATTGTAAACAAGATAATAATGAATGTTGTGATGTATGGATGGATGAGGGATTGAGGTGATTAGATGCCAGGTTGTATGATGTGTGAGGTGTGTGATGAAAAGGGTAGAAGGGCATTCTACAAATAATGAACTTACCTTGATGATTGGATGAAAAATATGCACTAAAAAGAGTAAATGAATCTACTAAGGAATGTTGTACACCGGGTGCTTGATAAATTGCCTAAACTAGGAGTACATGAATTAAATGAAGAAAATGGAAGTAGGCCTTATGCAATTGTTCTTATAAATGATCAATTGACCAAATGCCATATAGATTACCCAAATTCCCACATGTTTATACTATGAATCGAAATGCGATGCACTATTCCTTCATGACATACTTGTCATCATGGTTGTCACTATTGATACACACACAAGCACGCATGAACCGGATTTTCCAGAATATATGCATATGATAAATCAAACAAGGAAACAAGAACATGTCAAGGAGGTTGGTAGCCCAAGTGAAGGGTGCTAGCCTCTGGCTCACAAGTAAATGAAATGTCAAGGAGGTTGGTAGCCCAGGGATGTGCGGGTGCTAGCCTCTGGCTCACAAGTATAAAAGTCAAGTAAATCAAGAACAAGCAAGACATATGATTTTCAACAAGATCAGACACGCATGCATGATTTTCAGAAGCAAGAACAAGACATGAAAAATGTTTCTGAACATGAGTTTTAAAAGAGCTTTCGCATTCATGCACGCATGTCAAGATAATTATATTGCTTCATGTTCAATACTATTTAACTTATACTGCTAGTATTGCTTTAAATAGATATCTTGTATTGTGTTCATTGTTGTTGTGCTTTTGTTATTGCTATGGTTAGCTAGTAGCTTGTACTTGCTGAGTATTCCATGCTCAGCCTTACTTTTATGTCGGTAGGAACCGTTGATGTCCTCGACCCTGAGCCTTGGGTCGAGGAAGAGTACGTAGAGGAGAGGGAGCCATCTATCCTACTGCAGTCTCAGGAGGATAGGGATTTGGACGTGTGGCCATACCTCGACTACTGTTGAGAGGAGAGTGGCAGAGAGTTTTTTTTTGTATTTTGTCAGGTGGGCATGTCCACCTTTACTCTGATTATCTTTTGTATATGATAACTTGGAATACTATTTTGGAGTTATAGAAGAAAAGAAAAAGTTAGTTCCCATTTCTGCATTCATGATATAGTTCTGCACTCTGATTATTATTGTATTATATCATGTTTAGCCTTGTTCATTACAGGATGGTTTGGCAGGTACGTACAGTCACCTCTAAAGTATCCCTTAACTCCTAGGGGTATTTTGGGGTGCGACAAAAGTGGTATCAGAGCCTAGGCCTTAGAGCCCTTAGGGTCACTTATAATTTGATACCATGATGGAAACAAGGCATTAGGACGAGAAATGAGTCGTATTCCAAGTATAGACTAACCATTTAGTCTTAGTCCATAACCGATTGGAAACCCCAACCGAACTTAGTGTCTTACGCTCGAAAACATCTATTGTATGCTTATACCACTGTGATGTATTCTCTGATGTGTTACTATTATATACTTCATGAATGTTGAATGATTGTTGAAATTTTGATTGAAATTAATGTGTAGCCCGAGTGTTGATGGACACCAGATCAACTCATTTTTTTGTTCCACCTAGTTTCGCAAAGGACATTAGGTCCATATAAGAAATGATATTCCAAGTATAGACTACTTAATAGTCTTCGTTTCAAACCGGTTGATACTTCAACCGATTTGATTCCTAGCTTTGCTAAATTATCTAGGAATCCCTATTGTGTGTATACTATATGTATTATGTTGTTCGGTGTTACTATACGCTAAGTGTTGTGTGCATACTATATGTTATAAATTATTGGAAACCAGTTCATCAAGTATAGGATTCCAACATAATTGTGGGTTCCTAGTTATACTCATGAGTTGTTGTGTTACTCATGCTAGAGTGTAGCCAGGTGTTGGTAGACAAGGGATTGGTGTATCCTTTGTCATGTCTTGTGCTATTAAGTTTTAGTAAGGAGTTGCCTTTCGAGTGAGACTATGGATTTGTTTTTGTATTACAAGCCTAGTAGGTTTAAATTTAGAGTCTTTGTGAAACTAAGGACTTAGCTTGCGATAAATATACTATTATGTGTATTCTGGGGAATTTCATCTTTTAAACTATGCTCAAGGCATCTAGTCTCACAAACAAACACAAGTTACACCCCATAGTGTGATGATAAGTTTATATGAGTTCACACCATTCCCATGTCTAGTAAGAATCCTAGTACAAAAATGGTACTACCAAATGTCATGGATGTTGAAGTACATTCTAGAAAAAATGCTCAATCCAAATTAACATATATAAATATATATATACGTATGTGAACTCAAGGAATAAGATTTCTCTCAAAGCATGGGCTCAAGAAGGGATGTGCTAGTGGAGTTTAGGAATAAAAAGGAATCATAAGCATCATACGCATCTCATAACCATCATGCGTATGTCGTAAGCATCATACGCATGTCATAAGCATCATACAGATCATAGGCTTCATACATATCTTACTTTGCATCATTCATGTCTCAAAGTGCTTAGAGGATCATGCTCAAGGGAATCAAGGGTGAGTTATATTCCAAGTATAAGACTAATCAGTTAGTCTTAGTCCTCATTGGTTAAATACTTAACCGAAAATGAGAAAGCTTAGTCACGCTAGGAATCCATGCTTGTTAATATTATTATGTATATACCTTGGGTGTCTATATAACTTATGTTTTTATTACTATGTGAATGCCTCGACATATATGCACACTACACTTAGTTAATGATAATCTTAGGCACGTTAATTATTAATAAATACCTAGCACATTGTGGTACTTTCCTTAAAATTTCTGGCATGGTATTAGATTCTCTAGAGTCTCTCAGAGTTGATATCATGAGTGAGCAAAGGCATTAGGTTTCCTAGGATTTTGAAATTTTCTGAGTTGAAATTTGGACTCAGATGAACCTTGAATTTAGGTTTGGTACCACGACATAATGGGTATCAAGCAGAGGTATTATTTCAATATAAGGAGTCGTATTCTGAAGATAGAGTAGTCACCTAATCTTAGGTGTGTAATCGGTTAATACCTTAACCGAGTGAGAAAATGTAGCTCAGCTAGGGAAACTAGTTGTATGACTATACTATTATGTATGGGAATTGGGTGTGTATGCTATAATATATATACCTTGAGGTTTACAATATGCTTTAGAAGCTAAGTTAGCTAGTAATTTCATTGTATGTTTATAAGGTATGGTCATATATTGTTACGTGTTATTACTTACTTTCATAATAGCTAATTATTATTTGGAATACCAGGATTTGAAGAGTTTAGTTTCCAAGTCAGACTTGCGTTTAGCTATTGCCTGAGAATTTGACCATGGGGCATGAGAAGTGAGGTAGAGGTTAATAGACTAGAAGGATTAAAGGTGATACTCCATGTGGCAATGAGCAGCCTACGCTCCCGTCAAAGTTGTGGAGATATAAATTAGTGATAAAAATTGCTATGATTGTTATATATGTACGAACTTGCTACAATATAAATATATGTGAATGTGTTGCGATGTACGAATTGGTATATGCTGGGTGGAAATGAAAACATTATTTAGTTTTAATATCAAAGGCACCGTGCCAGTCAGTGAGTGCCTAGTTTATGTGTTAGTCTAAATTGGACCAACACACCCTTATGCTATGTCTAAGGTGGTCAAGCCGTATGCTCTTGAGTATACTATACCTATTTCAACTAAGTGTGATGCGTTGCCTGTCTATAACATGGTATCTATATAATATATATATGATTTATGTACTTGTTTGATGGTGGTTAGTCAAGGGCGCCTTGGTAATGAGCGGGTGCCTAGTTAGGCATTGGTTAGCACCGGATTGATAAATCCTATCATGTCTTAGGTTACTAAATTCGAAGGCTTGTTGAAGCTAAATGAAGTGCGGGAGAGGTTTCCTCTCTTGTACGCGTAGCATTCCAATTTCGGGGATGAAATTCCTATAAGAGGGGAGGATGTACAACCCCGGAAATTAGGTTCACTATTCAAGTGAATAGTGTCAGTGAATAGTGCCGAGGTCACTAGAATTGAATGGGCCAAAGGCCCTTTTTATGAGTTGGGTTTGGTTAATGAGAGTGAGGGTTTAAGGTGCGGGTGTTGAGTCTCAAAAAGAGAATGCAAATCTACTCTCTATGTATAGAAGCAAGGGTATATAAAATACCCTAAGTGCTTAAAGGGTTGAAGGTGGATAGTGTTGGTGTACAACGCATGTAAAGGCCTAAGACATACCATGTGTTCTTGATATTGGGAAAAGTGAAGGGAGGATTTTATATGTGTATGTTGAGTCTCAAAACAAGGGTATAATAATACTCGAGTATCTAGGGTATAAATACCCTAAGGGTAAATGTAGAAACTCGATTTTGATGGTATGGCTTGTGAATAGTGTCTAAGGCTTAAAAGCCTATTGTAATGTCTCGAATGGTTATCAATGATTGGTTTTGATATATTGCGGTTAGATGATGTATATGGCATGTATTAAATTCCTTAAGATGTATTTTATTAGGTTTATGGGTGTTGGAATGAAGGTTTAAGAGTGCAAAATACTCTTAAGTGTTAATGAAGGTTATGCCTTAGCATTACCCTCAATTTTAAGGAGCTTTAGTTCTATCACCGCTCATTGGAATCAAGCGATTTTTGAGTTTTTAGAAAGGTATTGGAACCCTCTTCAAGATCCATGTTGATCACTTCTCAAGATTTTGAGTCGAGGTAGAGTCAAACATCCGATTTCCAAAACCAGGTTGGCTGCAAAATTGCAGATCAGTCAGTTTTAAGGGCAAAATGGTCCAAGAATAAAGAAGAATTAGAATTTTTACAAAACATAAAAGTTGTTCTCCTTTGAAAGATGAATCCAAAGCAAGTTGAATCATAAAAATATAATGAGCGAGTCAAACGTTATGGCCAAAATACGAGAATGCTAAAAACTGGAAACTTTCTGCAAAAGTTGCAATCGTTCATAGGGACCCTACGAACGATCTTAGAGTTGCTATGATCGATCGTAAAGCCCCAAAAAATGCTGAAAAATCATGGGTGAAGCTACGATTGATCGCAGGAAGCTACGGTCAATCATAGAAAGCTACGAATGATAGTAGATACGCGATTTTACATTCTTTTATGCTATTTTTTGGGGTTTTTCACCTCTTGCTCTATAAATAGAGGATCATTAGAGGGTTTTTGGCTTACCCTAAACCTAGAGAGATTAAGAGGAAGTGAAGGAGGATTGAAGAATGAAGAGATCTAGATCAAGATTGATCTTCCCAAATCAAGCAAGGGTTTCTACCATTTTCAACGAGGAGTTCTCCCTCAAGTTTGGAGCACCTACTTCAAGGTTGGATCCTTACACACCAAGAGGGGTTTTCAAAGACAGGTTTTCTCTAAGATCAAGCTTTGATCTTTAAGGTTAGTATACCCTACTAACTTCCTTGGCAATAACCTAGGTTTTCTATTTTAAATGATGATTCTTGATCTCATGTTCCTTCCTTTTGAAATATGATATTTCCCTAAATTGTAAACAAGATAATAATGAATGTTGTGATGTGTGGATGGATGAGGGGTTGAGGCGATTGGATGCCGGGTTGTATGAAGTGTGAGGTGTGTGATGAAAAGGGTGGAAGGGCATTCAAAAAATAATGAACTTACCATGATGATTGGATGAAAAATATGCACTAAAAAGCGTAAATGAAACTACTAAGGAATGTTGCATGCCGGGTGTTTGACAAAATGCCTAAACTAGGAGTAAATGAATTAATTGAAGAAAATGGAAGTAGGCCTTATGCAATTGTTCTTATAAGTGATGAATTGACCAAATGCCATATAGATTACCCAAATTCTCACATGTTTATACTATGAATCGAAATGTGATGCACTATTCCTTCATGTCATACTTGTCATCATGGTTGTCACTATTAATACGCACACAAGCACGCATGAACCGGGTTTTCCAGTGTATATGCATACGATAAATCCAATACGAAAACAAGAACATGTCAAGGAGGTTGGTAGCCCAAGCGAAGGGTGCTGGCCTCTGGCTCACAAGAAAAGGAAACAAGTGCATGTCAAGGGGGTTGCTAGCCCAAGTGAAGGGTGCTAGCCTCTGGCTCATAAGTAAATGAAATCTCAAGGAGGTTGGTAGCCCAGGGATGTGCGGGTGCTAGCCTCTGGCTCACAAGTATATAAATCAAGCAAATCAAGAACAAGCAAGAAATGATTTTCAATAAGATCAGACACGCATGCATGATTTTCACAAGCAAGACCGAGACATGAAAAATGTTTCTAAACTTGAGTTTTACCGAAGTTTTCGCATTCATCCATGCTTGGCAAGATAATTATATTGTTTCATGTTCAATACTATTTATCTTATGTTGCTAGTATTGCTTTAAATCGACATTTTGTATTGTGTTCACTGTTGTTGTGCTTTTGTTATTGCTATGGTTTGCTAGTAGCTTGTACTCGTTGACTATTCCATGCTCAGCCGTACTTTTATGTCGGTAGGTATGTGGATGTCCTCGACCCTGAGGCTTGGGTTGAGAAAGAGTATGTAGAGGAGAGGGAGCCACCTATCCCGCTGCAGTCTCAGGAGGATAGGGATTTGGATGTGTGGCCATAACTCGACTACTGTTGAGAGGAGAGTGTTAGAGAGTTCTTTTTTGTATTTTGTCAGGTGGGCAAATGCACCTTTACTCTGATTATGTATTGTATATGATAACTTGGAATACTATTTTAGAGTTATTGAAGAAAAGAAAAAATTAGTTCCTGTTTCCGCATTCATGATATAGTTCCGTACTCTGATTATTATTGTATTATATCATGTTTAGCCTTATTCGTTACAGGATGGTTTGACAAGTACGTATAGTCACCTCTAAAGTATCCCTTAACTCCTAGGGGTATTTTGGGGTGCGACAGGTTGGGTTGCTTACGTACTCACAATGTAGGATCAGACCAAGCGTAGTTCTAGCACGTGAGCTTGTGCCGAGGTTAGGAATGTGTGTGTGTGCACCGTTCGTAGCTAACATGGACTAATCTAGTAGACTACGGTTTGATTGGCCGAGGTTGGTCAAGTGCGTTGTTCGAGCCCGGTAGGCTTACGGGTAGTCCGGTAGACTAGGTTTTAGGTCCGGTAGGCCAAAGCGGAGTTTAACCAAAGTTAGGGTTGCTAACCGTGGTTAGGTCAAACTAAATATGGTAAGGGTTGCTAACCACAATTAAAGTGAGGTGTGATCAAACCCTGTAGGCTAAGATGAGGCCCGGTAGGCCAAAGGTAAGTCCGGCAGAATAGATTTTAGGCCCGGTAGGCAAAAAACCGAAAGTAACCGCAGTTAGGGTTGCTAATCGGGGTTAAGGGCGGTCTAACCATGATTAGGACTACTAATCAAGGTTAAAAAATGGGCCAAAGTCAGTTTTATGGTCCATTTAATTTTTGTGAATTTTTCAGATTTTTATGGGGTTAAGGGGTGTTTAACTATGGTTAAATATTAACCAATGATAAATTTAACCATGGTTAATGGTCAGGTTAAGTCCAAAATGGGCCCAGGAGATCTAAAAAAAATCTTGGGCCTAAAGTGGCCTCCTATGAGGCCTCTCACAACCCAAAACTCACCTTAAGAGTTAGAGTGAATCTTGGACGACTTATCATGAGCTTCATGACATACTTGACAAACCATCCTGTAAAATACACAGAGCATATACAATGAGGACAAAATAGCGGAAGCATAAACTAACATGGCACTTCCGAAGTCTAACCAAAACCTCTATATATACACATGTGATCCAAGTTTTGTACAAAAGTGAAAGCAAAGAAAGAAGGTGCGGACATGCCCGCCAATATACATGGGTATAAATCTCTCATGCTCACCCACACTCACTTAGAATCTACCACCTAATAGTAACCATCTACATGAGGCTCCTCCATAGGTTCCTCAATATACACCTCCTCCACCCATGGGCCAGGAGCACAGATGTCAAAAGGAGCCACTGCTCCGCTAGTACCTGCCGACATCCAAAGTATGGCGTGGTCCACGACCCCGTGTGCCCCCTCTCATGACTAAAGTCCTGAGAACAATAGCACCACATGAGTCTAACTTGAAACCACAATTTATCGCAGTTCTATTTCACAATAATTCAATTCGTATTAGTTGTATAATACTAATATACATCGTATCACAATCATCAGTGTATTTATAATATATACCTTGGTGTTCTAGTGTTCCTAAGACACGTACTTGGTTGAGACAACCATTTAGACTAAGACTAAAGTTTAGTCTTACACTTGGAACATGACTCGCTTCCGACTTACTTCCTTCCTAACATATGCTCTTGTCAAGCCGTGGTATTAGATTCTAAGTGACCTTAGAGACCTAAAGCCTAAGTTCTGATACCACCTCTGTCGCACCCCAAAACCCACCCTAGGAGTTAGAGTGAACTTTGGACGACTAATCATAACTTGCATGAATTGCTTGACCAAAATAACCTGCAAAAGACCTGGAGCATATACAATAGAGGACATAATCGTGGAAAGATACTCTAACTGTCACGCCCCAAAATACCCCCTAGGAGTTAGGATACTTTGGCGACGTAACTTAACCTTAAATCAAACCTGCAAGGAGTGTACAAGGCATGCAAAATAGTAAACTAAAAATTTATTTAATCACTAAACTGTATTCCAAGCATAATTGTTTACAATAACCGAATAGAAAATAAAACATGTACATGACTTCCAAACTTGAGTCCCAACTCAAGTGATACAATTTTCCCCAGACATAAGAACCCCAAAATACATGTCTCTCACCCTCCACCCAACCGTAGGGTCACAGGCCAACCCTAATATCTGATTGATGCTCCAAGCAACCTCCTACTCTCCATGTACTGCCTGGATAGCATCTGGTGTACCTGCCGACATCAAAGTACGGCTGAGCATGGAATACTCAACGAGTACAAGCTACTAGCTAGCAATAGTAATAACATTAATATATCATGCATGATACAGTTCATCAAAGGGTACAAAATCAGAGTGCGCAAGCTAAAAAGAAATGATACTATAGAGTAAATCATGAACAATATATTTTAACTCATGCATTGTAAACTTGTATTCAAAAGTCATGACTTGTTCTTGAGAATACTTCTTGTGATTTTCCGAAACTCGTTTGCCGTATTTACAACTTATTCTTATCTTATTCTTGTATCATGGGAATCACACATGCTTTGTTTCGTTCTTGTTTAGCTAGTACCCGAACTATGAAATGGACGGATATACTAGGTTCTTGCTTTCCTTTGCTAATGCCCGGACTATACTGGAACGGAACACATTAGCACCATGCTTACTAATGCCCGGACTATGATTGAACGGAACACATTAGTATCCTTATCTTGACTTGACTAGTGGCCGGACTATGGTTGAACGGAACACACTAGTTATCATTGTTTACTAATGCCCGGACTATAATTGAACGGAACACATTAGTGCCATATTTACTAATGCCCGGACTATGATTGAACGGAACACATTAGTATCTTTCCTGTTTTTCTTTGCTAATGCCCGGACTATAATGGAACGGAACACATTAGCCTCATGCTTGACTTGACTAGTGCTAGGACTATGGTGGAATGGAACACACTAGTTGTGTTTGCTTACTAATGCCTGGACTATGATGGAACGGAACACATTAGCATCTTCATTTCCTTGATTATCGTGTTTTCTTGTGAGCCAGGTATGACCTATCCTAGGGATATGCCCTACCCTTGACATTCATGTTCATTTAACTTGTGAGCCAGAGGCTAGCACCCGCACATCCCTGGGCTACCAACCTCCTTGTCATATGCTTATTTCTTGTTATTTCATATGCTTATATTCAAAAAGTTTGGTTCATGCATGCGTGACTATCGTACTATCATAGATGAATCAAGGGACACATATTGCATTTCGATTCTCTTTTTCATAATCATGTTAACATGAAACCGTAAAGCATAATATGACATTTCTTGTAATTGCATAGGCATGGGGAATTTAATGAAAACATATAAAGCATTTGTTTTAAAATCACCCTTTTAAGAAAAACTACACAAGTCATATTTTCCAATTCCTTCATTTTATTCTTGGCATTCTCATTCATCCATTTTGTCAAACACCTAATGAGTAACACATTCAAACCACATTATTTCAAGTTCTTAAATGTTCATATGTTTCATCATACACAAGGCGTGCGTTCATTATTCGTACAATGCCCATCCACCATTTTTCATCACACACCTCACACAATACGGCATCCAAATCGCCTCCATGTCCAACAATCCACATCCCATTCACCAATTAATTATCTTGTTTATAATTAGGGAAAATAATGCATTTCAAGGAAAGGAAAGAACACAAGATCCAAAAATCATCATTTTCAAAAAAAGGAATCTAGGTTATTGCTAAAGAAGTTAGTAGGGTGTACTAACCTTGAAATCAAGGCTTGACCTTGAAGAAACCTCGAAATCGAACCTCAAATGGTAGGGAAGAACCCTTACTTGAAGAAGGATTGATTTGGTGAAGAACCCCCTTTCAAAATGCCGTAGGATCGCTGCCCTAGCTTGGAATGGGAATGCCACACGAGTTTGACGTTGGATTTGATGAATCCACGCCCTTTTGGGATGATCTTGGGTGTTTAAACCCTTGATTCACTCTCAAGTTGAAACCCTAGGTTAGAACCCCTTTCTCCTCTCCCACTCTCTCTCAAATATCTGCCCTAAGGGTTTATGAAACCCTTAGGCTCGTGCAAGGCTTATAAAGCAAGGGTGAACTGCCCAAATGACGAAAAAGCCCTTACTAAAATTTCTGCAAAAACGCGAAGACCGAGCGATCGGTGTTAATGACAGATCGATCGGTTTCATAACCGAGCGATCGGTTAAAATTTCACTCTCTGGAAAATTTCCCCATACAAAAATCTTGACCAGTCGATAGCCTCCGATCGATCGGTTTTGGACCGATCGATCGCTGCAATGGACCGAGCGATCGGTGCTCTGTAGATTTCTACTATAAGCCCATTTTTCAACCCATTCTACTACTCGGACCTATCCTAGTTCCCTTTTGACATTTCTTAAACATAACTAGGGTCTCTTTAGAGCTTATAGGCATCATTAAATAATTTATTTAATTCATTATAGTGTGCTTGAAACTATTTCTCAAGGTTTCACCAATCTCATTTCATGAATTCGGGATTTCATAGGCTTTATGCCTTGGCACATATACCAAGACATATACAAAAGTTCCGGGGTTCTACACTAACATAGCACAGCGAAAGAGTTAACCAAACCTTTATATATATATACGTGATCCAAGTTTATACAAAAAAATACACAAAAGAAAGTGCGGACAGGCCCGCCAAAATACATGAATACCTCACTCTCAACTCACCCACAGCTCACTCACTCAGAATCTACCACCACCTAATAGTAGCCCTCTACCGGAGGTTCCTCCACCGGTTCCTTGACATACTCCTCCTCCACCCAAGGGCTCGGAGCATAGATATCAAAAGGAGTAGCCGCTCCGCTATCACTTGCCGACATAAGAAGTACGGCTGAGCATGGAATACTCAGCGTGTACCAAATACTAACCAACAGTCATAGCATAACCATAGTAATATATAAAGTAGAGAACAATTCATATTATAACGCTGGAAATAATTCATATCATAACAAGGAAGTAAAGAAATTTATATTCATGCTTGCATCACAGAAAAGCTGATGAAACCTCTTGAAATAGTAGTGCACTTGACTTGACTTAAAATACTTGTTGCATACTTGAAATCTTGTCTTGTCTGTCTTGTCTTGTCGTATCATGTCGTGTCATGCCATGTCATGCTTGCTTGGAAAATAAATGTGTTCATGCTACTTGTGAGGGAAGGGAGACCCTTCTTCCTAAATGCTCATGCTTGCCATGCCATGTATCTTGCTTGCTTGGAAAATAAACTACTTGTGAGGGAAGGGAGACCCTTCTTCCTAAATACTCATGCTTGCCATGCCATATATCTTGCTTGCTTGGAAAATAAACTACTTGTGAGGGAAGGGAGACCCTTCGTCCTAAATGCTCATGCTTGCCATGCCATGTATCTTGCTTGCTTGGAAAATAAACTACTTGTGAGGGAAGGGAGACCCTTCTTCCTAAATGCTCATGCGAGGGAAGGGAAACCCTTCTTTATGAATGCTTGTCTTGTTCTTGCCAAAAGCGAGGTAAAATATATCGTAGGATATGTCCCACCTCTAATTATCGTTCTTAAAAAACCTCGGTAAATGATGTCATGCATGCCGTGCTTGTGGAATCGTGTACATACTTGTATTTGAATTTAAATATGACAATTGGGTAATTCACAATACATATAACATCAATAATTTGAACAAGTCAAAATTCATGCAATTTAGGAAAAATAAGAAAGCACACTATCATAGGCCCTAGCAATTTCCATAATTAATTAAGCATGCATTTCTTAATTTATATCTCTTTTTATTCACCTTGGCATTTCATCAAACACGTGGTATGTGCATTATGGTTAATCCTAAATCTCAAATTTCTAGGTGGGTTAACGATCACAACACACATGTGTATTCATTATCGGTACAATGCCCTCCCCATTTCATTCATTACAACAAACACACGGCATCCAATCGCCCATTCACATCCACACCACCATCCATTCATCCGTTCATCCCCACATTATCTTGCTTAGAAATTTAGGGAAAAACATAAAAGAAAAGAGACTATGAACTAAGAGGGTAATGTAGGGTACCGACCTTGATTTGGGGTTGAAGAACACCCTTGACTTGGAGTCCCAACCTTGAAAGAGAACCCCTCTTGGGTATGGAGAACTCGTGATGCTTTGGGGAGGATCTTGCTTGCAAATCTCCCAAGCTTGAACTCCCTTTGATCTCTCAATCCAAGCTCCTTGGAGGATTTCCTCAAAATCCTCTTCTCCTTTCTCTTCCCTCTTTCTCTCCTCTATTTTAGAAATGCCCCAAAATGAAAACCCTCAAATAGATCAAGGGTTAAAACCCTCAAATTCGGCTTCATTTACCGCATGCGATCGATCGCACCTGGATGCGATCTATCGCACATGAACCCGAACATATTGGTCTGATTTCCCCCCTGTATGCGATCGATCGCACATTCTTGCGATCGATCACAGAACCCTGCGATCTATGGCGCCTGGGGAATCCATCTATCGCATATGACCCCAAGAGTTTAGGACCCAATTCGCCTGCATGCGATCGATCGCCCTGACTTACGATCGATCGCACCCTTCAGATTTTGTTGTTTACTTCCATTTCCCCCTACTTTGGTAATTCAACCATAACTTTTGACTCGGTTGTCCGATTTGGACAATTCAACTTGCGTTGGATTCATCTTTTGAAGGGGAACATTCTTGGTATTTTATAATTTCCAATTTCTTCTTTGTATATTGACTAAAT
Organism: Tetracentron sinense; assembly: GCA_015143295.1. Lineage (NCBI taxonomy): Eukaryota > Viridiplantae > Streptophyta > Magnoliopsida > Trochodendrales > Trochodendraceae > Tetracentron > Tetracentron sinense. The sequence continues at coordinate 18,620,005 of CM026554.1, forward strand.
TGCCCCTGAAGTTGACTGATCCGTAAATGGGTTTCAATAACTCGGGTTTTCGATGTATTCGACTTAGGAATACTACTTCTTAACACTTAGAGTTCTTTAAATTTTCTCATTTCATAGAAATAGGAGGATTACAAAGGCAAAATGCCTTGGCATGAGTTCCAATACATAGCAAAAGTTCCGGGGCTCTACACTTGATCACTTCTTGATTATAAGATAATCATTAGTAGGGCTAAGGGGTTCCCCTGTTATTATTGAGAGAATAAAAATTAAGCCCTACAAATTAGTGTGATACTAATTTTTTGTTTTGGATGATTTCAAAACATCTCTCAATTAATTTAGGGATAGGTATATATAGATAAATAAATTTGGTTAAAGGCCTTAAGGATTTAGAGATCCTTTTTAGTAGTAAATTAAATTGTTTAATTTATTCTGAGAGCCCCGGGCTCACATAAATAATATATAATATATTTATCATGATAAATAAATATTATTTTATGTGTTGGATGGGTTCCACAAATCATACCTCCTTCTCTTTCCTCTCCCCTCCCCTTTTTCTTATTTTTAGAATAGGGTTGCTGATTTATAGTAGACTAAATCAACCGTAGGAGATGCCCGGAGAACCATTGCAAGATAGCAAATTGTAGTAGGGCTTTATTTATTTAACTTGTTATAATTAAATAAGGTCGTATGATTTTTGTGAACCTATTGTGTGATTATAATACGATTATAATTATTATATTATTATTCATGTGAGGATTAATAATTTTTCCTTTAGCCGGGAAGCTGTGATAATTGTGATTATCGCTCTTATGATAATTTAGGATAATTGGATTTTACTTTAATTAATGGATTGTGTTTAATTATAAATTGTTTATATTTAGAAACAATACATTACTAGTACTCTTTTGGACGTGGATTTTGTGACCCATGCGAAGATTTTTACTAAAATCTTTGCATACGAGATAATTGGATAATCTTGTCTGAAAAGACAATAATCGTAGATGGATCACTAAATTGACATCCAATTACCCTAAGGTAATAGGGATGAGTAGGTTTTGATTATAAGGTGAAATTCATAATGATCAAAACCCCCTGTGAGGGCTAGTGGGAGTTAATCACTCCTTGATAATCTTATTATCAAAAATTTTCATAATTCATATGATGAATATTTGAATAATGATATGATCATGCTTGATTAATATTATTCCCTTCAAGAAAAATATTAAGTGATAATAAATGGGATTATTAATCCTAAGGCCTTCCATTATCAATAAGACTAGGAATTAATTAGCCTGAGTCTTGTCTTGCCAAAAGGTATTGACATAATTCAGTCTAAATTAAACTCTTAGAGACTTATTTCTATTGTAGATAAGTTTGTGTATGGCCTAATAAGGAGTGTCAACTAAAATGGGGGCACAACCTTACTTGATCATATGACGAACGAGAATAATGGGTTTCACTTAAACAAGGAAACATGGCGGCTGAAACAATGACAGTCATGTTATCCTTGGAGGTCGTAAAAAAATTGGGAATCACTGATTTACATAAGGAGTTATGCATGAGATGCTCAGTGATGGATGGTTACTATCCACCTTGTAGTGCATGTGTGGTACTATCCTAAAATGGAAGTTTACATGTGTAATATGAGGATCCCAATACTCATATGGAATAAAAGGTTTATTCCCTAATCATATACTGAAGGGAATGATGAAATTTGAAGAAAGATGAGAGGATCATTAGATTTTAAAATCCCAAAAATCAAATGAATATGTGTGAAATTAATGTAATAATTTATGCTTATTTTATTGTGTAGATATAAGCCATGAATCCTCTTTCCAAGATTCTAGAAGAGAATTGGTTGACTGGTCCAAATTTTGTGGACTGGAAAAGAAACCTTGATATTGTGCTTATCTCTCAGAAGATAGCTTTTGTCCTAACATCCGACTATCCGGAATTTGATGAGGCAATTCAAACCCCTGAGGCAGTTGAGAAAGCCTCAAAGTGGCATGAGTCAAATAGTTTGGCCAAATGCTACATGCTTGCATCCATGTCAAACGTCCTTCAGCAATAACACGAGGGTTTTGCTACAGGTAAGGATATATTGACTAATCTTAGGGAGATGTTTGGGGAACAGAACAAAACTGCTATGTAGTTGGCAATGAAAGGACTGATGGGGACCAAGATGTCTGATGGTAGCCCAGTCCGGGATAATGTTGTTAAGATGATGGGGTTTATTAATGAACTCTTGACCCTTGGAGCTAATCTTGATCAACAGAGTCAAACGGATGCAATCTTGAACTCTCTCCCGGAATCCTTTTCTGCTTTTGTGTTGAATATCAACATGAACAAATTGGAGACATCTCTGCCAGAGCTCCTAAATATGTTAAAAGGAGCTGAGGACCTTATAAAGCATACTAAGCTCTATGCAAATGTGGCAGAAGAAGTTGGACCTTCAAGGCCTAGGCCTAAGGGCAAAGGCCAGAAAAAGAAGAAGTCCAATTTCTCCAGGTTCCTCAAAGGCAAGAAGGGTAAGAATAAGAACAAGAAAGCTTCTGAGAATAAAGACAAGGAAAAGAATCAGAATGTCTGTTTCTATTGCAAGAAACTAGGTCACTGGAAGCATCCCTCAAGGACAAGCCTTTGGAAGGTATGTCAGATTCTTTCATCATTGAATCCAATTTTATTATTGGTTCCTCAAACTCTTGGTGTGTAGATAGTGGATCTACTTCACATATTTGTAATATGTTACAGGGGTTTCAGGAGAGCAAAAAGCTCAGTGATGGGGAAGTCAAAATAAGGATGGGAACGGAAGCAAGTGTTGCTACGATCGCCATCGGGACTTATATTTTAGAATTTGCATTTAATAGGATTTTGGTTTTAAAAGACTACTTATATGTGCCAGACATGCGTAGAAATTTGATTTATGTTTCTAGTTTAATCGTTAATGGTTATTCTGTGCATTTTGATACTTATGTTGTTATCAAATACAATAATAGTTTTATTGTTTCCGACACATTGTCTAATGGTCTTTATTATCTTGATCCTATAATAAATTCTGTAAATAACATTGAGGATAAAGGGTCCACAAGTGTGACACCTTAGAAAAGAGGTAGAGAATCTGTGAATCCAACATACTTATGGCATCTCAGATTAGGCCATATCAATTTGGATAGGCTCAATAGATTGGTAAAGGATGGTCCTTTAAACCATTTACATGTTGAACCTTATCCAACTTGTGAACCTTGTTTGCAAGGTAAAATGACCAAAATGCCATTTACAGGCAAACCTATGAGAGCCACAAGTATATTGGAATTGATTCACACTGATGTATGTGGACCCATGAATCATTTAGCCAGAGGTGGCTTTGTCTACTTCATTACATTCACATATGATTTTTCAAGATATGATTACATATATCTAATAAAACACAAGTTAGAATCTTTTGAAAAGTTCAAAGAATTATGGAATGAAGTAGAAAAGCAATCAGGTAAATGTATTAAAACTCTCAAATCCGACCGAGGAGGAGAGTACATCTCGAATGAGTTCATGGATTATCTTAGAGATAATAGAATTTTATCCCAGTGGACTCCCCCAGGAACACCCCAACTTAATGGTGTTTCAGAAAGAAGAAATCGAACCCTATTGGATATGGTTCGTTCAATGATGAATAATACTGATTTTTCAATATCTTTTCGGGGATATGCATTAGAGACTGCAATCTATCTATTGAATAGGGCACCTTCTAAGTTTGTTTCCAAAACTCCAATTGAGCTATGGATGGGGCGAAAGCCTAGTGTAAAGCATGTCAGAGTATGGGGTTGTCCTGTTCATGTGCGAAAGTAGAATTTTGACAAGTTGGAAAGTAGGACTGAGAAGTGTCTATTCATAGGATACCCAAAAGAAACTCATGGATATTATTTCTATAATCTTAGCGAACAAAAGGTGTTTGTGAGCAGGAATGCCATTTTTCTAGAAGAGGATATGATCCTCAATAGAAAAGATGAATTTAGAATTGATCTTGAGGAGCAAATTCAGGATAAAGTGACAATGGTTAATCTCATCTTAACTGAACCTTTAAATACACAACATCCTGGGAGAAGTACAAGGATCAGTCGACCTCCAGATAGATTGTCTTATCAGCATGAGGTATATTCTATGGAATCAAATTCCTTAGAAGATGATCCTTACACTTATCAAGAAGCAATATGCGATATTGATTCTGATAATTGGAAAAAGGCCATGGAATCTGAAATGGACTCCATGTACTCGAATGGTGTCTGGAGCCTAGTTAAAAAGCCTGAGGGAATTAGACCTATTGGGTGCAAATGGATCTACAAGAGGAAACGTGGATCCGATGGAAAGGTAGAGACCTTTAAAGCAAGGCTTGCGGCGAAAGGGTATAGTCAAAGAGCTGGTATCAACTATGAGGAAACCTTTTCACCAGTAGCAATGCTAAAGTCCATCAGAATTCTGTTATCAATTGCAGCCTTTTATGATTATGAGATATGGAAGATGGATGTCAAAACCGCATTCTTGAATGGCAACATTCAAGAGGATATTTATATGGACCAGCCCGAAGGTTTTGAACTCCATTGCCAAAATAATAAAGTCTGCAAATTGATAAAATCTATTTATGGCCTTAAGCAAGCTTCTCGGAGTTGGAATATCCGTTTTGATGAATCAATCAAATCGTTAGGTTTTCAACAAAACATGGATGAGGCATGTGTGCACAAGAAAGTCAGTGGGAGTGCAATAACTTTCCTAGTTCTTTATGTAGATGATATTATACTCATTGGGAATGATGTAGGAATGTTATCAACGTTTAAAATCTGGTTCTCATGTAACTTTACAATGAAAGACCTCGGTGAAGCTTCCTATATTCTTGGTCTTAAATTATTTTGAGATCAAAAGAAAAGGATGCTGGGATTGTCCCAAGTCAATTACATTGACAAGATCTTGCGCAAATATAGCATGGAAAATTCCAAGAAAGGGTTTTTACCCTGTAGAGATGGAATTAGTCTCTCCAAATCAAAGTCTCCAAAAACTGATGATGAAAGAGAGCAGATGAGTCATATCCCATATGCATCTGCAACGGGAAGTCTAATGTATGCTATGTTGTGCATAAGACCTGATATTTGTCACTCAATGAGTATCGTGAGTAGATATCAATCAAATCCAAGTCCTGAGCATTGGACAGCAGTTAAGCACATTTTCAAATATTTGAGGAGGGCAATGCACCACTGTTTGGTTTATAGTGGAGAAGATCTGACTGTTGTAGGATACACAGATTCAGATTTTCAGGCAAATGTTGATGATAAAAAGTCCACCTCAGGATTTGTCTTTACTCTTGGGAAAGGAGCATTTAGTTGGAGGAGTTGCAAGCAATCAACAACTGCTGACTCAACAACTGAAGCTACATATGTTGCTGCATGTGATGCTGCAAAGGAAGCAGTGTGGATAAAGAAGTTCCTTCATGAACTTGGTGTTGTCTCCTCGATTGAATCTCCTATCACACTTTATTATGATAATAGTGGTGTTGTAACTCAAGCCATAGAGCCTAGAGCACATCAGAAGACTAAGCACATTGAAAGGAGATTCCATTTGATTCGAGACATTGTCAAGAGATGAGACATTGTGTTATCGAAGATTGCGTCAGCGGACAACATGGCGGACCCATTTACTAAAGCACTACCTTAGAAGGTGTTTGAGAAACATCTAGAGTCGATGGGTGTTAGATACATAGGAGATTGGCTTTGAGTGCAAGTGGGAGATTGTTAGACATGTATGCCCACAAAGCCATTCCGGAATTGTATTTATCTAATTTTTAAATCAATAAATGCATATTTTACATTCACAATTTGTCTTCTACATTGGGTAAAATATATCAAAAGTATCTCATTGGATGAGACTACTTTGTCCCTTAGGTAACATTGTAGGAAAACCATCCAATTAGTTGATAACTAATTGCTAAGGAGATATGGTTTTTCCGGTTCCTTGTAGACTTAAAATTGTTCTAAGTTAATCAGGATGCATCTAGACAATGTATTCCTAATAACTTACACATTGTTAATTCCATATGATGGAGTGATGAATCTCAATCACTGAGAGAAGGGTCTCTTGACTAAGATGTGGATATAAGTAAGAAGTACTTATATTGTAACTGAATTGCTCAGTGGATACCCTTAGAAATATACTGTCTTTATATTTAGGGTAGTCCATTTGACAGATTGTCCTTAACTTGAGAGGTCGACATCTTCTTTAGTATTTGCCTATATAGCTTTGATGTAGCCAATCGTCAATGTCCAACACACCGGACTAAATACGGGCTCGTTGGGTTATGTACGCTATACTGCAAGAAGTGTGTGTACGCTCGACAAGGATTCCACTACTCTTACAGAGTAAATAATATTGAGTTGATACTTGTCAAAACCGGACTTGAAAAACCTAGCGCTGGTATTTATCGATGAAATGGTTTTATTGAGGAATTTATTTTCTGTATAAAAGAAATGTAATAATAATAATTATTTCTTTTAAAGAATTTTTAAAATGTTTTGCAATTCCAAGTTTGACTAAAAGTATCAAAGAGAATGGGTTCTCAATATAAGCCTGGGATTAAAGACAGTATTAGATATTGTCCCGTAAGCTTACAACAATATTAGAAGTAGAGGGACTGATCTGTAAACAAATCTTGAGATAGAAATACCTGTAAGTAATTCTCTATTTTCTGGAGGTTAATCACATTGTGTTAATGGACATTAATTGTGATTGGTAGAAGTCCAGGGATATAGATAAAATTCTACAATCCTAATGGAATGTAGGAAAGGTGTTTCCTAGTAACAATACTTTAACCAAAAGGTAGAGTACTTGGTCCCACAATCGGAAATAGGAGATCCCTTTAGATCCCACACACATGGACTTTCTTAAAGTATTTAATTTAATGATTTATTAAATTAATTAATTTCTCTAAGAAATCACTATATGGTATAGTGAAGCTCTAAAAGGTGGAATCACATTAAATGTGAAAAACCAAATGGGTTGGACCCATCGGGGAATAGTTTAAAAGAATAATAAAGTGACCAAAATGGGTTTGGAACCCATGGGGACGTGTGAGAGTGGGACCCACATAGGGTGGGACGCCCACACCATGGAGATTGCTTTATTGTTTGTCTTTTAATTAGTTTCTAATTAATAAACACCTTATTGGATAAGGTTTGTTAGTTAGTTACTAATTAAAGATTTCCTATTTGTTAGGGATTCTATTAATTTCTATCTAATCAAGGAATCCTAATTGCATTAGGATAAGGATAGGATTAGTTGGACATTAATGGATAAGATTAGTTTCTATTTTGATTATTCCTAATTAATTAAAGAAGAAATCAAAAAGGAAACTAATTAAGGACTTCTAATTAGATTAGAAAGTGGAGTCTTGGGTTGCAAGCATCCCAAGCATATCCTATAAAGAGGTGGACGTCCAAGGAGTTGGACACAATTAATTTTTTCCAGCATTTCCAGATTTGGAAATATTCCTCTCCCCTCAATCTCACACCCTCCCCTCTCCAATTAGAGGTGTACGGTTAGCCCCCTTTCCCTTTTTCTTCTCCATTCTTGTGTTCTAGCTTTGAATATCAAGAAGAGATTCAAGAACCCATTCTTGAATTTAAAGATTGGATGTTTTAATCAAGAATCAAGAGCTGGGATTTTTGGAAGGCCCATTAGCTTCCATTAGTGAAAGCTTTAAAGAAAAAGAAGGTCCGTGTGGATTGCGAAGGAGACTCGACGCTTGTGAAGTTTTGCCGGTCTAGCATTCTATCATGGAATTGACTTAACAATTTCAAAGTCGCAAAGGTGATTATGATTTTTACTCTCACTGAATTAAAATCAATTAGAATCTTAGTCAGATCTTGGGATTCAATGTATGCCCCCCAAGAACTGTTTTTCCAAAATTAAAAAGAGGCATACTTTCAAACCCCAGCTGGATTTTTGCAGAGGGAAAACTCAAAAATGGAAGGAATATCCGAATACCATCAAGGAGGGTTTCGGAAACCCCATTTTGATGTGTTTGGTCGACCGAACGATCACTCAAGGTCGACCCTCTTTTGAAAAATTTCTGAACCTGTGTAAGAGTTGAGTGTGACCCCATTTGGATTATCTTGGGCATGTTATGGGGCAGCTTTTGGAGAAGAATCTCTAAAGAAGATCTCTGAAAAATCTGAAAAAAATGTCAATACCCTCCAAAATGACATGGCATGCTAGTGACCCGAGGATTTCAACACTTGAAATGGATACATGAACCAACCGTATAGAGCTTCAAGTGAATCAGTTTTGGAGATTAAAGAATGCACAATTAGAGATCTGTAGAATGGCAAGTTAAGATCTTCCCTAAAAACACTCAAAATCAACCAAAAGTATGCATTTTGCTAGAAAAAGTTTTCAAAAATCCTCCATTTTGCAAAACAAAATTTCAACATGATAGCTCCAATAAGCAAATCCAGTATGTGCAAATTTTTGCAAGAACAAATAATACATTGCCCAAGAATGTGTAGCATAAAATGATGAGTATACGAGGATATTTCTACCGACACTACGCACACGGGATGGCAAGACACAGTCACACAAGCTAAGGTACAGTGAGTAATAGGCTATACCATCAATGTGAAGTGTGTGTGGTGAAATTCTGACTGAATACCTTTAGAGGTAGGCACCCTTAGATAGATAAGGACATTAGTGCATTGCAGGAACACTAAGCTTCAAAAAATACTGAGAGATGTATATAGGGTAATCCAAAAAGATGAAGAATTTTATGTGATATTTTTACCCTTTTCATATGTTGCTCTCACAGTATTTATGGAATTTTTTGTTTGGTGAAGCTATTCTTGATCAGTCTTTTTCTTTTGAATTTTTGGATGCAATGGTGGCTTTCACACTTCCTGGGTAGGTAGCCCTAGCTATTGGCAGTAGGGGCTTTCACTCTAGGGACCCAGATAGATACCTACTGTCCACCTAGGTATCCATTTCATATTTTTTGCATCCAATAGTGACTTTCACACTATCCCAGAGGTAGCCCTTTCTAATGCATAAGACCTTTAAACTGGGGCACATTTTGAGGGATGGTACCTTCATGATCAAATCAGATTTTATCACCTCGAAGAACCATCATGACTAATATCATTACCTGTTCATAGAGATATCTACCATCTTTAGGAGATAAACAGAGTGCAAGTGTAGATGATAGTGCAACAGTATTTGCCATATTTCTAACTGCATTTAGCAAGATAGTCTATGTGCACTTCCCTAAGACATTTTGGTAGGTATGATATCCTCATGAACTCAATACGATCAAATATGTATCTTGGACAAGCATTATGAGCACAAGAAAAATTCAGTAATGCATACCAAAGAATAACCAATCAAATCCAACAAACCCCCCCCCCCCTTTTTTTTTAAATATGCCTAACTAAAAGAAAACAAAAATCTTTTCTGAATTTTTTAATGTTTTTGGATTTTTTGAAATAAGATAACAAAAAAAAAAAAACCATATGCAAAAACTGATAATATACACCGAAGTAATAGAGCTAGGAAGAGATATGGATATGAGATTACCTAGTCTATCGGAAAGCACTCAATCACTCAATACCGCACACACCGATGGATTTCCTAAGAAACTCAAACCTAAGGGAGTCTAGAGGTTTGGTTAGGAGATCTACAAGTTGAGTATCAGTTTGCACATATTCCAATGTGATGACACTTTGCTCAACAAGCTCTCGAATGAAGTGGTGTCTAATGTCTATGTGTTTGGTGCGAGAGTGTTGCACGGGATTTTTGGAGATGTTGATGGCACTTGTGTTATCACAATACACAGTCATGGTGCCCTGTTCTATCCCGTAGTCCTGCAACATTTGTTTCATTCACAGAATTTGAGTACAACAACTACCAGCTACAATGTACTCAGCCTCGGCAGTAGACAAAGAGATGGAATTCTGTTTTTTGCTAAGCCAAGCAACCAAACAGTTTCCAACATAAAAGCATCCTCCGGAGGTGCTTTTCCTATCATCAACATTTTCGGCCCAGTCGGTATCAGAATATCCAACAACCACGGCATTTGTATCAAAGGGATACCAGAGGCCAAAAGAGAGAGTTCCACTTACATATTGAATAATTCGTTTGACAACAAGTAAGTGTGACTCTTTGGGGCTTGCTTGATAGCGAGTTCAAGCTCCGACACTAAAGGCAATTCAGGACGACTGGCAGTGAGGTAAAGTAGACTACCAATCATACTTCGGCATATGGTTTGGTCGACACTTTTGCCTGAAGTATCTTTGCTAAGTTTGGTGGTGGTGCTCATAGGAGTGCGAGCATGTTTAGCTGAGCTCATGCCAAATTTCTTTACAAGGTATTTGCCATATTTGGTTTGGGACACAGAAATCTCATTGCTCATTTTTTTTATCTACAGACCAAGAAAGAAATTCAGCTCACAAACCATGCTCATCTCAAATTCATTCTTCATTTGTTTAGCAAAGGAGTGTGCGTGTGAGTCTGATGTGGAACCAAAGACAATATCATCAACATATATTTGAGCAATAACCATATCATCCTTGATGTTTTTAATGAATAGGGTCCTGTCTGCTCCCCCTCTCGAAAATCTATTTTCTAAGAGGTATGTAGTCAGTCTCTCATAAAAAGCTCTAGGAGCTTGTTTTAAACCATAGAGAGCCATTTTTAATCGGTAAACCTGATTAGGATGATTAGGGTCCTCAAACCCTTTTGGTTGTTCCACATAAACTTCCTCCTGAAGAATGTCATTCAAAAAGGCACTCTTGACATCCATCTAAAAAAGTTTGAATTTGAGATGACATGCAACAGCAAGCAAGATCTTGATAGACTCTAGTCGGGCAACAGGGGCAAATGTTTCATCGAAATCAATGCCCTCAATCTGAGTGTATCCCTGTGCAACTAACCTAGCCTTGTTTCTTACAATGGTACCATGTTCATCAGATTTTTTCTTGAAAATCCATTTAGTATCAATAACATTTGTATTTTTAGGCCTAGGAACTAAAAACCATACATCATTCCTTGTAAACTGATTGAGCTCTTCTTACATGACATTTATCCAGTTTTCATCAGTGATAGGTTCAGTTACATTTTTTGGTTCAAATGTAGAAGTGTAGCAAAAGTGACTAACTTCATTTTCAACTTGTTTTCGAGTTCTCATTCCACTTTCAAGATTTCCAATAATTTCAGTTGAGGAGTGAGGTCTCATAACCCTAGGATGTGTAGGTTTTTTAGGAGGTGACTTAGAAGGTGATTCATCTTCTGATTTAGATATTGGTATTTTCACACCTTCATCAACATTGTCACCCTCTAGTTGCAAGGGCTTAGATCCAGAGTCATCAACCACCACATTTATGGACTCCATAACAGTAGAGGTTCTCAAGTTGTACACTCGATAAGCCCTACTATTTGTGGAATATCCAAAAAAAAATCCCTTCATCACTTCGGGAATCAAACTTACCCAATTGCTGTCTATCCCTAAGGATATAGAACTTACTTCTGAATACTCGAAAGTACTTGACATTAGGTTTCTTGTTGTACCACAGCTCATAGGGTGTCTTCTTAGTTCCGGGCCTAGTGTAAACTCTATTAATAGTATAACATGCAGTGCTAACTGCTTCAGCCCAGAAATGAGCAGCCAGGTTGCTGCTGTGAAGCATCACCCTAGCCATCTCTTGAAGCACCCTGTTCTTTCTTTCCATCACACCATTTTGCTGAGGTGTTATTGGTGCTAAAAATTCATGCTTGATGTCGGCTTCATCACAAAACTCATTGTACTTGGAGTTTTCAAACTCCTTTCCATGATCACTTCGAATTCGAGTGATAGGGCATCCTTTTTCGTTTTGCACTCTCAAGCAGATGTTCTTGAAGTTCTCAAATGCATCCGACTTCTCTCTTATGAATGCCACCCATGACATCCTTAAGAAATCATCGATCATCACTAGGATATATCGCTTACCTCCTAGACTTTCAGTTCGAGTTGGACCCATAAGATCCATGTGTATTAGTTCTACTGACTGTGAGGTAGCGATATTTGAAGCCTTCTTGTGTGGGCTTTTAATTTGTTTGCCAATTTGACATGGCCCACACACAGTAGTAGAGGGCTTCCCTAGTTTAGGCACACCTCTCACACGCTCGTGTTTTGAGAGTTTGCTTAGGTCTTTGAAATTCATGTGACCTAGCCTCCTGTGCCACAGTTCAACTTCTTCAACTTTAGCCTTGTTGCAAATTTAAGAAGAACCATCACTTGGAATTAAACCATAACAATTGTTAGTGGTTCTTGACCCTTCCAAAACACACACACCTTTGTCATCCACAACAGAGCACTTGTTGTTGGTAAAGTGGACAACATGGTGATCATCGCACAATTGACTTATGCTAATTAGATTAGCTTTCAGTCCTTCTACAAACAAGACATCCTTCAGTCTAGGAATGACTGGTGCTTGGATGACACCTTTTCATTTCACAAAGGATTTGCTTCCATCACCAAAAGTAACAGTCCCATCCGAGCATTCCTCAAGGTGAGTACAGAGGGACTTGTTACCTGTCATGTGTCTGGAGCATCCACTATTGAAATACCACATGTCAAAATTTTGGGCTTTTAAAGTGGTGTGGATGACAAGGCATTTTAGATCATCCTTTCTCACATAAATGAACTTAGACTTTTGGGGAACCCTATTGTCTTTGTTCACTTCATTTGTAGGCATGACCTTCTTTTTGTTAGATCTCTTGTTCTTCCTTCTTTTCTGGGTGAACCTTGCATTTTGGTCCATCCTGTTACCTTCTTCATGATGAGCATAAGAAGTGTCACGACCATATTGTGTACTAGAGAGTTGATCAATTTTCATCACTTCTTCACTCAAACTCCTAGACTTTTCTACTAAGGCTTGAATTTACCCCTGGAGATTCACTTAATGTTGTGTTTGATTCCAAGAACCATTTCAGGGATTTCTCCTAAAGGCATTGCAGTTAGGTCGGATGTGACCCTTCACTCCACAATAGTGACAAGTGGGAATGAACCTAGAAGAAGGAGATCTGTTAGCCTGGGACTGAACTTTTGTTCTCTCAGTTTCAGTTGAATTTTTACCTTGTCCAAAAGTGACAAAAGTTTGGTATAACTGAGAGTTTGGCATCCTAGATGTTGATCATGAGGAGTTAGAACTCACAAATCTTGGATTTTCATGTATTGGCTGAAATGTTGCAGTAGACATTGTTCCAACATTCAAAGGACCGGATGGTCTGTCTGGATGTCCTATGCCGGACATGTTTACTGTTGAGCGCTACATGCTAGCCAGTTTATCCAAGATTTAAGTGTTGCTAAGGAGTCTAGCTTCCTTTTCGAGTTCAGTTACTTTCTTAGCTAGCCCATCCTTAACTTTCAGAATATCAAGAAATTCTTTTTCTAGAAATCTAACTTTTTCAATAAGGTTATTTCTTTCAGATTCTAATTCTAAAATTCGAGTCTTTGACTCTTCAGATACACTCATGGAGTTATCTTCCTCATTTTCTAGAACCTTGATCCATTTGGATAAAGAGACATTTTCTTCCTTAAGGTATTCTAGTTTGGACACCAGTTCAACCTTTTCACTTTCAAGCTGAGATACTAGAGCATTCTTCCCTTCTGCTTCTAGTTTGCAAGATTCTCTTTCTTGTTGGGTAAATTTTAGTTGTTTGTTCAAAGAGATCTTAACTTTCTTCTACTTAAGGCTTTCAGAAAACAACCTTTCATAGGTTTTATCCATATCTTCATCAGACTCAGAGACAGTGTGACTCTGATCATGATCTTCACTGGACTCACTCACTTGATCTTCATTTCTCTTCTCTTCATGAGTAGTGGGAGGATGGTCTATCTCTGATAGGGTGACAGTGAAAGCCATGTGATATTCAGATTCCTCACTTGAGGTCGAGCTTTCAGATTGTTCTTCATCAGAATCACTGTCATCCCATGTGGTATTCATCACATTTCCCTTAGTCTTCTTCTTGTTAGGGCAATCAAGTGAAATGTGGCCATAGCCTTTGCATTCATAGCATTGAAAACCACGAGATTTCTTGTCAGTTCCTTTTTGGACTTTCCTGTTATCCCAAGGTTTTGACTTTGACTTTTCAAAAGGTTTTTGTCCTGGTTTAGACTTGAACCTTCAATATGTTTTCAGATATTTTTGAAATTTTTCAACAAATATAGCCAACTCCTTCTCTCCCAACTCAGCATCACTGTCATCCTCATCCAAGGTCTCCTTAATAGTTTTCAAGGCTACAGATTTGTTTTTCTTGGATGGTCGAAGATTAAGTTCGTAGGTTTGGAGTGATCCGACCAATTCCTCAATCTTGAGAGCATCAACATTCTTGCTCTCCTCGATGGCAGTGACCTTAGATTAAAACCTTTCTGGTAGAGATCTAAGGATTTTTCTGGCAATTTTGGACTCACTAATTTTCTCATCCAGGTTGAAACTGGAGTTGACAATGTCACTTAATTTAGCGTAGAATTCATCAAATGTGTCATTGTCCTCCATTTTCAGATTTTCAAATTTTGTGGTGAGAATTTGAATCTTAGAGATCTTGACAATGGTTGTACCTTCATGAGTCATTTCCAGAATATCCCATGCATCCTTTGTTGTTTCACATGAAGAGATTCATCTAAATTCTTCAACAGTGACTGCAGTAAAGATTGCATTGAGACCTTTCGTGTTCCAACCACTTGTCTTAAGCTCTTCTTTGCTCCAATCCTTGGTGCTTTTAGTGGGAATTACATCACCTAGAATATTTACCGGTGGAGTCCATCCATCCTGAATGGACATCCAGATTCTCTCGTCTATGGATTTAAGAAGTGCTCTCATTCGAGCTTTCCAATATGCATAATTGTTCCCATCAAACAATGGGGTACAAGAGATGGATCCACCCTCTCTTAAAGTAGTCATTGACTTAAGGATAGATACAAGATCACACTTAAGGGATTTAACCTTATGAGTGAATCCGCTCTGATACCAATTGAAATTCCTTATTTCAATGCACTCTCAGACCTAGAGGGGGGGTGAATAGGTCTACTTCAATTTTCTTTTCCAATTTTAATTTTAGACAATCACACACAAACAATCTCACTTGAACACACAAGATTTTTATGTGGAAAACCCTTTCGGGAAAAACCACAGGACCTAGCCCAGCACAAAATTCACTATAAGAAGAATTGAACAATACAAGACTCAAATCTTACCCAACCGGACACGACACAATATTCCCCGGTATCGATTCCTCAGCTTGCAAACCATGAACACAGCAAGTTTGATCTCCACAACAGCAGCTTTGGTTCCTCACTGGCCAATCTTACTCAAAGTGATCAACGACGGTCTCTGAAGACCTATCTCCATCCTTGATGGCTTTAGCTCAAGCTAACCAACGCTCACAGTAGAGCATACAATGGGTTTTAGGGTTTGTGGAAGCCCTAGGGTGATCTCTTAATGATTAAGGATCATCAAATGCAAGTTTGAGAAAATATGCATGAAAACTTTGCACAACCTAGAGGCCAACTAATGGAGATGAAGATGAATGAATCCAAGAGTTTTCATTAACTCAAAATAGGCACAAAGTGCTCTAAAAAGTCTCCAATCAATATACCTCACGGATTTGGAGAGGTCCCCTATAAATAGGAAAAGTTCAAAGGATTAGAAGTTGCTAAAAAATAGATTCTGAAAGTTTTTCATATCAGGGTCGACCTTGGAGGATCCCTGGGTCGACCCATTGTAGCAACCAATAATAACAGCCGAAATCCCATATCAGGGTCGACCCTGGGGGATGGTTCGGTCGACCAAAGTGTACACTTCGGTCGACCCAACCATCCTTCAGGGTCGACCTCCACTTTTTTAACTCTCTGCCCGAATTCACCAAACAAACCATGGGTAATTCAGGGTCGACCCTAGGGTGCATTTTTTCATAATTTTTATTTCTTTGGCCTTAGATGCAATCCCCTATACCCCTATTCCTTTTGGACTTCTTTTTCATGATGAATGGGTCATTTTCATTAGGTAACCTAAGGTCATTTAGGTCTCTCTTTCAATCTTTACTTTTTGAGCCAATGTGAGTGATGTAGCTTTGAGATTCTTCACGGCTTCTTCTTCACTTTGTCTTTAAACCGGATGAGACCTACTATGACCTATATACAACGTTTTGGGTTCAGAATTTTGCTAACAAAACTTTGACTTTACACATGCTAGAGGGTGAGGCACACCATTGGTGGTTGTCCGCCTCGAGGACTCGAGATTTGGCCATGCAAAGTCAACCCTAGACTTGGGATGAGTTCAAGGATACGTTTTACAGGAAATATTTTCCGATTGGAGCTCGGGAAAAGAAAGAAAGAGAGTTCATCAACCTAGAGCAGGGTTCGATGACTGTGACCGCTTATGAGTCTAAGTTCTTGGAGCTCTCTAGATTTGCGCTTCACATGGTTGCCACCAAGGCGATGAAGGCGAGTCGGTTTGAGCAAGGGCTCAAAGATGTCGTTATGGAGAAAGTCTCAGCTTTCAGGTACGCTACTTATTCGGAAGTAGTGGACAAGGCCTTGTTGATCGAGGCCAATTCTGAGGCCGTGTCCAAGAAGAGAGATTTGCCAAGAGGCCAATCTAGTAGTTCATCAACTCCAGAGAGGCGTGCTCGGATAGGCCCTTATTAGTACACATGGCCAGCACCACCTCAGTATGCGTGGCCTGCACCTGTAATGAGGCCATCTTATGTGCCTCTAGTTCTACGGTCACACATGCCTCAGGCACCACAACCTTAGGCTCTTCCAGCCCCACGGCCAGTTGCACCTCAGGTGGTGAGGTATGCTCCACCTCTGGCCCCTCTGACCTACACACATAAGGTCTGCACTTCATGCGGCCAAAGGCACCCAACAGGAGATTACCGAAGGGCATCTGGTGGATGTTTTCACTGTGGTCACCAGGGCCATGTGATCAGGGATTGCCCTAGTCGGCATTTTCCAGGCCAGTCTCAAGGGATTAGGCCCCTAGCACGCCTAGTAGGATCATACCAAGCGTCCTCCAAGCCTACCCGGTCTACACCTCCACCTCGCTAGGCGAACCAGGGGTGAGTATTTGCCTTGACGGAGAGTGATGCACTTGCATCTGATGATGTGGTGCAAGGTACGCTTTTAGAGTTATTCTTTTACCACGATTGTTATGTTATGTCTTATTCCTTGTGTATATATATGGTGTGTTATATATATCTATATATCTATACATATGATGTTGATGCATGGATTGACTTTTAGCTAGTTAAAATTTCAGGAACCTTACTAGTCAATGAATGTTTGGCTAGAGTGTTGATCGACACTGGGTCTACCCATTCATTTGTCTCATCGAGTTTCTCCCAAGGCTTTTCTATGGAGCCTAGTCTACTAGAACCGGAGTTATTCTGTCGCGCCCCAAAATACCCCCTATGAGTTAAGGGATACTTTAGGTGTGACTATACGTACCTGCCAAACCATCCTGTAATGAATCAGGTGAATATAATACTAACACAATGATAATCAAAGCGCGGAAGCTAAACATAGGTTATGGAAGCGTAAACTAATTTTTCTTTTCTTTATGAGTTTGTATCTCAAGTGAAAATATACATAAAACATATCCAAGCCTAAGGTGGACAGGCCCACCTATCAAAATATCAAAATACACAAACCCTCTTGTACTCTCCCCTCAACAATAGTCGAGGTACGGCCACACGTCAAGGTCTCGGTCTGCCTGAGACTGTAGTGGAATAGACGGCTCTCTCTCCTCTATGTACTCTTCCTCGACCCAAGGCTCCGGGTTGAGGGCTCCCTCAGTACCTGCTGACATGAAAGTACGACTGAGCATGGAATACTCAGCAAGTACAAGCTAGTAGCTAACCATGACAACAATAAAACACAACAACAGTAATACAATACAGAGCAGTAAGAGGAACATCACAAAGAAACAATGTTAAATATGGTACAATACAATCATCTTGTCGTGCGTGCATGAATGCGAAAACTCCGATAAAACTCATGGTTGGAGATCCGTTTCATGTCTCGGTATGGCTTGAGGAAATCATGTATGCGTGCATGCATGAATGCTTTGTCATCATCTTGTAAACTTGCATCTTGTAACTTGTGAGCCAGAGGCTAGCACCCGAATCTCCCTAGGCTGCCAACCTCCTTGATATATGGTTTTCTTGTGAGCCAGAGGCTAGTACCCTAATGTCCCTGGGCTACCAACCTCCTTGACGTATTGTTTTGTTGTGAGCCAGAGGCTAGTACCCGAATGTCCCTGGGCTACCAACCTCCTTGACGTATTGTTTTCTTGTGAGCCAGAGGCTAGTACCCGAATGTCCCTGGGCTACCAACCTCCTTGACGTATGCTTGATTTTAGTTACTTGTTTAGTTTTCTTGTGAGCCAAAGGCTAGTACCCGAATGTCCCTGGGCTACCAACCTCCTTGACATGCAATGTTTTTTTGTTGATTAATATATGCTCATGCTCTTGAAACCTCGATTTATGCATACATGCGTGCTCGTGTGCATGCCAATAGTGACAATCATGGGCATGCGGATAGCAAGAGAGACATTGCATCACAATTAAACTCATAGTATAAGCATATAAAAATTGGGTAATCTACATGGCACTTGATCAATTCATCACTCATAAGAACACATGCATAAGGCCTACTTCCATTTCTTTCATTAAGTCATTTACTCATAGTTTAGGTATTTTGTCAAACACATAATGATCGGTGCTAAATGTTATACATAAAAGCACCTCAAACTTAACTTGCTAATCATTTAGAGTAATTATTTATATTATTTTATGCTACTTGGTTGTTTATTCTTATTTCAGGTTCATACGAGGAAAAGAAGATAAAATGGAAGATTTACAAGCTTCAAAGACTCCAAAAATCTCAGAAAAAAAGAAGAGTAAAAGAAAGAAGAAGAAAAGGGAGCGAAATCGCAGAAATCTACCCTGATAAATCGATTGGCCAAAATCGCACTTCTATCAATAGAGGGGTAGTTTGGTAATTTTTATTTATACAAAATTATGAAACTTTTTGGGTAGATTCTAGATGACCTAAAGGAGCTATGTTTAAAATTTTGGGTCAATCCGATTAAAATTGAGCTCTCTAGAATTATTTGAAGTTCAGTGGCAAAACTGTAAATAGGGTGAAATAATATTCCGTGAATAGTGTTTCGTGAATAGTGTTTTAGTACTTCTAAACACTTTCCAACTCTATTATTGTCTTCCTAAATGATGGTTTAATCCTCATTCAACCCTAAGAGAGTTTAGAGAGAGAAAAAGAAGAGTTGTACCTCAATTAGAACTCCTTATTCTAGAAGGACTCTATCTTTCTATCTTTCTCTATAAAAAGGAGAATTCTTAGCCATTATCATTAGGGAGAGAGAGAAATTTGTAGAGATTTTGGATCTGAAGAAGAGAAGCTCTGGAGATCAAGGAAGTCATGAAGAGAAGTGCTACAACTTTGTCCATGAAGATGTTGCATTTCTCCCTCGCGATTAACTAATTTCCACTCTAGGGTTTCGATGAAACCCTAGCCAAGTAACTGTGTCCTTTATTTTGTTTTTATTTTAATTCTCTGCATTGTAAGACATTGATTGCATAATGAGAGAGTTGTTTTTACAACTAAGATTTATTTGAATTATATTTAATTTCAATGGAATTCTCAACCTTGTCTTAGGTATAATGAAATTGGGATTAAAATCACTTGTGTTAATTTTCGTTAGAATTTAAACATGGTTTTATGCAATGGTTTTAAAATATCAAGAGATTAAATCTGAAGATATTTTATGCTAAGGGAAGACGAGTGATTACACAACCGTAGATTAGTGTGTATCATTCGTACTAACCGAAGATACGATATTCTAAGAATATAATCCCTTGAACTTTTCTTGAGCAGTTGAGAGGGGACGTGCTGTCACTCTAACTGGAATGTTTACAATTTAAGAGGTTATAATAAATTTAAAATAGGGATTAGTTATTAGGTTAGTGGTGGATTTGAAAACCCTAGATTTTCTCTCCAAAAGGATTTAAAAACCCAATTGTTTTTAGTCTAATTTAGAAATTTCATTTAAATTAGTTTAATTCATTGTTTTAGTTTAATCAAATCAAAATTCAATTGCCTCAATTATTAGTTTAAAATTAATCTAAATAAAAAGCAACGAAACCAGCGCAGTCCTCAGAGGAACGATACCCATACTAGTACTATTCTACGGAATTATTACTAAGAATGAATAATTTAAGATTGACTGACGATCACATAACATGCAATGTTCCATAGTAGTTCATCTTTATTCTTTTTAGTGCATGTTTTCCATTCAATCATAAAGGTAAGTTTGTTATTTGTGAAATGCCCATCCTCCATTTTCCATTGCACACACCACACACATCCATACATTTCGGCATCCAATCGCCTCAATCAACACCCCATACACATCCATACCCTTTTCTTATCTTGTTTATATTTGTTGGAGATTATACATTTCATTGGGAAGGAAAACATAATAGCAAGAATCACATTTCACAATGAAGATAACTAGATTATTGCTAGGGGAAGTTAGTATGGTGTACTAACCTTGAATCAAGGCTTGATCTTCTTGATTAAAGCTCCAACTTGAAAGAAGAAAACCTTTGCTTGAAGGAAGCTTGGTGTGGGGAAGAAAACCCTTACAAAAACACCGTAGGATCTGTAGAGACCCGAATCTTTTTCAAGTTTTTTATTGCATTGCATTAGGGATATTATAGTCCTTGTGATGTTTTAATGTTTAATGTTTATTGTATTGTATATCGAATGGCTGTAGTGTGATTAAGGTTTAATCAAACTTCTAGTTCAAGAATGTCATATCACACTCTAAACTTTAGGAAGCTCTAGTTTTGGCACCGTTTATTAGAATTGAGTGATTCTTGAACCATTAGAAAGGTATTGGAACCCTCTTCGAGGTTCATGTTTAATGTTTTTCTTTATTTTAATATAAGCTAAGTCAAAAATGGGTTTTTCGAGGTTTTGTCTAATGGAATTACAGATCAGTCAACTTTGGGGAGTTTTTAGTCCATAAATAAAGGAGAATTTAGAAATTCTAAACTACCAGAAATGTTCGTTTTCAAAAGACGAATCCAACGCAAGTTGAATCGTCGAAATTCGACGAACGAGTCAAAAGTTATGGCCAAAATAGTAGAGTAGGTCAAAAATCTGCAGAACACCGATCGCTCGGTCAGAAGTAGCGATCGATCGGTCCGAAACCGATCGATCGGTAGCTATCGACTGGTCCAAAATTTTGTATTGGGAAATTTTCCAGAGAGTTTGTTTTTGACCGATCGCACGGTCATAAACACCGATCGATCGGTAGGCGACCGATCGCTCGGTTATAACCACTGATCGATCGGTCTTTCGTGTTTTTGACAGAATTTTGTAAGGAATCTTAGGTCTTTTCGTTCCCAACCCTTGGGGCTATAAATAGGGGGTCCTACTCGAGATATTAAAATACTCTACCTATTTCTAACCTAATTTGGCAAAAAGGGAGAGAAAACCTAGGGTTTTGAGAGGGGGGTTGCTTGGAGAAGAAGGAGATTGCTAGAAGATTGAGAGGAAAGCTTGGAGATCATCCTCAAAGCTTTCCCAAATCACCTCGGGAGCGTTTTGAATCCAAGGGAAGGATTCCTAAGGTCGATAAACACCCTAACTCAACTCTATTAATGAAGTTTGATGAATATTAGTTTAATATGAATGATAGAAATGATAATTTGATTTGTTTTCCCTCATTATGTATGGATTAAGCTTACTGGAGACGAAAATGGATTTACACTATGGATAGATTGAACGGAGGAAGGGAAATACTATGGAGGATTGGGATGAATGTATGGATATGGAGTATGTTTGGGTTGTGTGGATGGATGATGGTGTGATGGAATGTTAAAAATAGGAAATGGCAAAGTATCCATAATTATCGTACTCTAGATGTTTGTTGAAATGTCTAAGAATGACAAATATTAGTATGGTGCTTTTGATTATGAAGAAATTAAGTTAAGTGAATATTGTGTTGTTATGATAAATTATGCTTTATTTACTTGTATGGTGATCGGTATTCGGGTAGGCCAAACCTTAGAGGAAAATCCTCCACGTTGGGAATTCTCTAACTAGGGAGATGTAACCTAGCGGAGTTTCCTAACGGAAGACTGGAATCTAAGGGATGACATATTTGAGTTCCAATCACGACACTCAAGTACACGTGCACTCGCATGGTAAGTATTCAATTCTCTTGAGTCCACTTGTCTCACAAGCATACATGCATTGGATACGAATATGTTACGAATTATGCCATGAAAGAATGATCCCCCACTACGAACATCCACTCTACGCGTTGTCGCACTCATGTCATGCTATGAAAGAATGATCCACCATTACGAACATCCACTCTACGCGTTGTCGAACACTATGAATTATGTGTTGCCGGGACAAAACACTATGAATTATGCGTTGACGGGACAAACACACTATGAATCCTGCATGTATAAGTCTAGGCATATGTTAAGATAAGTTCATGGATAAGAATTGCACAAGTAAATGAGTCAAGATGATGTTATGACATGTTATATGCTACGCACTCTGATTACACCTATTTTACGTGAAGTTATTAAGATTAAGCTTAGATAAACCGAGTTATGATATTGTTATTGCTCATGCTATTCTATGTTGTTGTTAGTTTGTTTATCCACTGAGTATTCCATGCTCAGTCGACCTGTCATTGTCTTCATGTTTAGGAGGAGAGCCATGGACCGAGGAGGTGTACGCCGAAGAAGAGGGAGAAGGTGAGCTTCCTGAGGAAGAGGCTAGGGATTTTGACAGTTATCCCTATTGAGTAATTTTATCATTTGTTTTTGGAAGAGAATGTTGTATTAGACTTTTGACTTCTAGTTGATGTTGCCTTAGTTATTTACCGGGTGGATGTTTTATACTATTTCATTATGAGGAGCTATGGTGTGTGAACTATTATTGTACAGGATGGTTTGACTTTTCATGATCAAAATTTTACTATCCTCATTTTTGGAGACTCGTGTAGTATGCCTTGTTTGTATGGATTTTAAGCAGGTTTATGTAATGTGATGATTCCAAAGTCCTATTTTGGCGTTGTAGGATTTTGGGGTCGTTACAGGGGTGGTATCAGAGCTCAAGATGTTAGAGTCCTTAGGGCTAAGGCATTAAGTATAGGATATAGGAAGATGTTAACCTTAGGGAAGCAACATCAAACTTAGGGCTTTAAAATGGTAGAGGACTGAATTTTTGTTAAGTGTAGACTTAAGCATTTTTGTGAGTGTGTTTCTAAATGGATTGTCTTCTTCATCAAAGGATTATAGATATAAGGAGAGGCGGAAGAAATCATAGGAATGGAGGTGGCAGTGTGACTGATGGGATACTCCAGATGGTACTCCCCAGGTTAATGTGGGTCGGGCTATGGAAGCTATTGCTGCGGCCATGGAGAGACAGGCTGAAATTATGGCCCAACAGACGAAATTATGTGGATTATGCAATTAGAGAATATTTTCTCTGTACTCGAGGCTACTGATGACCAAAGAGTGAGGTGGGCCTCAGTTATGATGGAAGGAGAGGCAGAACATTGGTGGAGGGCGGCATCTAGGAAGCGAAATGAGGTACGGTTTGGACAGGAGTGGACATGGGGAGAGTTCCTCGATGTCTTCTATGAGCAGTATTTTTCGACATCTGTGAGGGAGCAGAAAGAGATTGAGTTCTCTACTCTTAGGCAGGGGAGGATGTCAGTGGCCAAGTATGAGGCCAAGTTTGTAGAGTTAACCCGGTTTGCACCTCATTTGATCACGACGGAGAGTATGAAGGCTAGGAGATTTGAAGGATGTTTAAGGGATCACATCTGAGACAAGGTAGAGATCCTACTTCTGGGATCATGTCGAGAGGTAAGCAAACTAGCTTCGATTGCCGAGAGGAGGTCGGCTGGGTTTTTGAGGAAGAAGGGACTGCAGGAAGGAAAATATGGCCCGCAGGATAAGAGGCCAAGGATGGCAGGTCCAGCTCCAGTGGCTAGGCAAACCCCGTATCAGAGGCCAGTAGTTGCACCCACTGTTCGCCGTGCTACTCCTCAGGCACCACGAGCCGCCCCACTTGCTCCATAGGTGACCACTTATGAGGTATGCCGTTATTGTAGTAAGAGGCATATGCCGGGTGAGTGTGGAGCAGTCACAGAGGGATGTTTTCATTGTGGTAGTATTGAGCATCGGATTCGTGATTGCCCAGTTCAGTGTATGCAGATGACACCACAAAGTCAGCCTCAGGGAACTAGACCCCCAGTTAGGCAGCCAGTACAGCAGAGGCCATCTCAAGGTCAAAGGCCCCAGCTGCCTCGCCAGCCAGTTCAGGGTAGAGTGTTCGCCATTTCCGAGCAAGATGCACAGGCATCCGATGAGGTTGTGCAAGCTATGTTTAAATTATGTATGATGTTATTCTGTTTGTATGACTATGATGTTGCTAATGTGGATAAGCATACTATGTATATAATTTTAGTTTGTGCACATGTTTTGACACACTTAGCTATGTATCCAATTCAGGCACCTTGTTAGTAAATGACTGTTTAGCTCGTGTGTTGATTGACACCGGATCGACTCATTCTTTTGTCACTCCTAGTTTTGCTCAAGCTTTTCCTTTGGAGCCAAGTATGTTAGACCACAAGCTAGCTATCGCCACTCCAGTGGGTAGTTCAGTCATCACTGATAAGGTCTATCGTGCTTGTGATATTCGGGTAGGTCCCAGAGAATTGCCAGCCGATCTGATTGTGCTAGATTTTCAAGATTTTTGACATCATCTTAGGCATGGATTGGCTTTCCACCTACCATGGCCATGTGGACTGTTTCGGGAAAGTGGTTAACTTTAAGCCAAACAGTGGGCCTCCCTTTCGTTTTTGGGGTTTGAACAAGAGGGATGTTGCTAGATTTGCAGCCTTGAGCCATTCTGCACCGGAAGCACCGAACTCTTCAAACATTCCAGTGGTGAATGAATTCCTAGATGTTTTCTCCGAAGATTTGTCGGGTTTATCACCGGATAGGGAGATAGAGTTCGCAATTGAATTAGCTCCAGGTACAACACCTATCACTAAAGCTCCGTATAGGATGGCTCCAGCAGAGTTGAAAGAGCTTAAGGAGCAGATTGCTGAATTGCTTGGTCTTGGGTTTATCCGCCCAAGTGTATCACCTTGGGGAGCTCCTGTTTTGTTTCTGAAGAAGAAGGATGGTTCGATGAGGATGTGCATCGACTATCGACAACTGAACAAGGTCACCATCAAGAACAAATATCCTTTACCTATGATCGATGACTTGTTTGGCCAGTTACAAGGAGCTAATTATTTCTCCAAAACTTAAGGTCAGGCTACCATCAACTGAAGATAAAGGCGGAAGATGTGCCTATGTCTGCATTAAGGACAAGATATGGGCATTTTGAATTCCTAGTCATGTCGTTCGGTTTGACAAATGCTCCTGCAGCATTCATGGATCTCATGAACAGGATCTTCAAGCCGACTCTGGACCGCTTTGTGATCATGTTTGTGGATGACATTCTAGTGTACTCCAGGCAACAGAAGGAGCATGAGATACATCTCCGGATCACATTGAAGACACTTCGTGAGCATAAGTTATATACTAAGCTTAGCAAGTGCGAGTTTTGACTAGAAAAAGTAGCATTTCTAGGCCATGTGGTGTCAGATGAGGGGATTTCAGTTGACCCTTACAAGATAGAAGCAGTGGAAGGATGGGGAAGGCCAACGAGTGTTACAGAGGTTCGAAGCTTTTTGGGCCTAGCTGGTTATTACAGAAGATTTATGGAAGGTTTCTCTAGTTTGGCAGCTCCACTTACTCACCTAACTCGAAAGAACGCTAGATTTGAGTGGAATGAGAAATGTGAGAAGAGTTTTCTTGAGTTGAAGAAGTGTCTCACCACCGCTCCGATCTTGACTGTTCCATCGGGTAGTGAAGGTTTTGTGGTGTATAGTGACGCCTCACTCGTTGGGTTAGGTTGTGTTCTTATGCAACACGGGAAGCTGATTGCCTATGCTTCTCGGCAGTTGAAAGATCACGAGAAGAACTATCCTACCCATGATTTGGAGTTAGCAGCCTTGGTTTTTGCTCTTAAGATCAGGAGACACTACTTGTACGGTACGCAGTTTGAAGTTTTTACTGACCACAGTATTTGTTCTCGTAGAAAGAGCTAAATTTGAGACAGTGTCGTTGGGTGGAATTTCTCAACGATTATGATTGCTCTATTCAGTACCACCCGGGGAAAGTGAATGTAGTGGCAGATGCGCTAAGTGGGAGACCTACTGGGTTCTTGGCACACTTGATGGTCCAATAATGAAAGTTACTTGAAGAGGTGTCTAGCCTTGATGCGGGTTTCAGTGTGGGAGCATCTGGAGCCTTGTTGGCTAACATTATGGTCAGGCCAACCTTACTGGACAAGATTAAAGACCTGCAGTGGAATGTTGGAGAACTGCATGCTGCCATGAACAAGTCGCTTAGCAGCGGGTTTGAGGACTTCTCTTGGAAAGATGGTGGAGTTTGTTTCAAGAGTAGACTTTGTGTTCCGGATGATGAAGATTTAAGAAGAGAGATTCTGGATGAAGCACACAAGTCCAAGTACACGGTACATCCGGGAGGTACTAATATGTACCAGAACCTTAAGAAGTATTTCTGGTGGAAAGGTATGAAGAAAGATGTGGCTACCTTTGTATCCAAGTGTTTGGAGTGTCAGCAGGTGAAGGCCGAACACAGGAGGCCGGCAGGACTTCTTCAGTCTCTTCCTATTCCCGAGTGGAAGTGGAAAAATATCTCCATGGATTTCGTTGTTGGTTTGCCAAAGACGGCCAAGAACTTTGATGTCATTTGGGTTGTGGTTGACCGATTGACTAAATCAGCTCACTTTCTTCCATATCGGACCACTTTCAACTCCAATCAATTGGCTAACCTCTATATCAAGGAGATAGTCCGTTTGCATGGGGTACCAGTTAGCATCGTTTCTGATCGAGATCCTAGATTTACATCCAAATTCTGGAAGATTTTTCAGCAGGTCATGGGTTCCCATTTGGATTTTAGTACAGCATTTCATCCGCAGATAGATGGGCAAACTGAGATTGTGAACCAGATCGTAGAGGACATGCTACGAGCTTACATATTAGACTTTCAGGGTAGTTGGGTTGATCACTTGCCGTTGGTTGAGTTCGCCTACAACAATAGCTATCAAGCTAGCATTTAGATGGCACCGTTTGAGGCACTTTATGAGAGGAGTTGTCGTTCACCTTTGTGTTGGGACGAAGTTGGCGAGAGGAAGCTTTTGGGTCCCGAGCTCGTTGGTCAGACTGTGGATAGAGTTCAGTTGATCAGGGAGAGGTTGAAGGGAGTTCAGAGTAGACAGAAGAGCTATGCCGATACTCGGAGGAGAGATCTTGAGTTCCAAGTTGGATATTTTGTGTTTGTGAAGATCTCACCTACGAAGGGGGTGATGAGATTCGACAAGTGGGGCAAGCTTAGTCCGAGATATGTGGGTCCTTTTGAGATCATCACCCGAGTCGGGGAAGTTGCTTATCGAGTCGCCTTGCCACCTCACATAGAAGGTGTGCATAATGTCTTTCACATCTTTATGTTGAGGAAGTACATTGCTGATCCTTCACATGTCATTCATTTGGAACCGTTAGAAATTCGGGAAGATTTGACTCTAGTGGAGCAAGCGGCTCGAATCTTGGACCGAAAGGGGCAAGTTTGGCATTCTAAGATCATTCCTCTAGTACTCTTACAATGGGAGCATCACTCTAGAGAAGAGGCTACTTGGGAGAGAGAAGCCGAAGTCCACGAAAAGTACCCGCACTTGCTCACCTAAGGTACGTAAATTTCGAGGACGAAATTTTAAGGGGGGAGGATGTAAAGACCCAAATCTTTTTCTTGTTTTTTATTGCATTGCATTAAGGGTATTATAGTCCTTGTGATGTTTTAATGTTTATTATATTGTATATCTAATGGGTGTAGCGTGTTTAAGGTTTAATCAAACTTCTAGTTCAAGAATATCATATCACCCTCTAAACTTTAGGAAGCTCTAGTTTTGGCACCGTTTATTAGAATTGAGTGATTCTTGAACCATTAGAAAGGTATTGGAACCCTCTTCAAGGTTCATGTTTAATGTTTTTCTTTATTTTAATATAAGCTAAGTCAAAAATGGGTTTTTTGAGGTTTTATCTAATGGAATTACACATCAGTCAAATTTTGGGAGTTTTTGGTCCATAAATAAAGGGGAATTTAGAAATTCTAAAATGCTAAAATGTTTGTTTTCAAAAGATGAATTCAACACAAGTTGAATCGTCGAAATCCAACGAAAGAGTCAAAAGTTATGGCCAAAATAGTAGAGTAGGTCAAAAATCTGCAGAACACCGATCGCTCGGTCAGAAGTAGCGATTGATCAGTCCAAAACCGATCGATTGGCAGCTATCGACTGGTCCAAAATTTTGTATAGGGAAATTTTCCAGAGAGTGTGATTTTGACCGATCGCACGGTCATAAACACCGATCGATCGGTAGGCGACCGATCGCTCGGTTATAACCTCTAATCGATCGGTCTTTCGTGTTTTTGATAGAATTTTGTTAGGACTTTTAGGTCTTTTCATTCCCAACCCTTGGAGCTATATGTCGCGACCCGAAACCCACCCTAGGAGTTAGAGTGAACTTTTGACGACTAATCATGACTTGCTTGACAACCAACCTGCAAAACCCACAAAGCATAAACAATAGAGGACATTATAGCGGAAACATAACCATAAAGCACAGCGGAAGTCTACCAAACCTCTATGAATATACATACGCAAATCCAAGTTTACACAAAAAGTAATCAAAAGAAAGTGCGGACAGACCCGCCAAAATACATGAATGTATATCTCTCTTCTCACCCACAGCTATCCACTCAGAATCTACGACCACTTAATGGTAACCCTCTACTGGAGGTTCCTCCAAAGGTTCCTCGACGTACTCCTCTTCCATCCATGGACCAGGAGCACAAACATCAAATGGAGCAGCAGCTCCCTCAGAACCTGCCGACATAAGAAGTACGGCTGAGCATGGAATACTCAGCGAGTACTAAATACTAACCAACAATTATAGCATAAAAATGGCAATACATAATCAGGAGCAATTCATATATGTCAGACGGAAACAATTCATATCATACAAGGAAGTAAAGCAATTTATAATCATGCTTGTATTTCGTAGAAAGTCGATAAAACCTCTTGAAAACATCGTGCACTTGACTTGGCTTGAAATATCTTTTTCGTGCTTGAAAACTCATCTTGTCTATCTTGCTTGATTCTTGTATGTCGTGTCATGTCATGCATGTCATGCGTGCTTGCTTGTGATCATGTAACTTGTGAGATACACTTGTAAGATGTACTTGTGAGATGAGCTTGTGAGATGCCTTGAGAGGGAAGGGAGACCCTTCTTTATGCAATGCACTTGCGAGGGAAGGGAGACCCTTCTTCATGATATGTATGTACTTGCGAGGGAAGGGAGACCCTTCTTCATGATATGCACTTGTGAGTGAGGGGAGACCCCTCGTGGAATGTTGGTTCTTGTCTTCTTGTCAAAAAAGAGGTAAAACATATCGTAGGATATGTCCCACCTCTAATCATGTTCTTGAAAACCTCGATAAATCATGTCATGCATGCCGTGCTCGTGGGAACCGTGTACATACTTGCATTTAAATTTAAACATGACATTTGGGAAATTTCACAACACAGATAACATCAATGATTGAGCAATGTAATATTCACTTCATTTAGGGAAAGCAAGAAACACACTATCATAGGCCCTAGCAATATCCGTAATTTATTAGGCATGCATTTCTTAATTTACAACTCACTTTATTCACCTTGACATTTCATCAAACATGGTGTGTTCATTATTCATTTACTCTACAACATGCTTTTCTAGATGGGTTTTACTCAGATCATACATGTATGTTCATTATTGGAACAATGCCCTCCCCATTTTAATCATCACAACACAACCATTGGCATCCAATCGCCCATTCCTTCTCCATTCACCATTCACCATTCACAACCATCCATCTCATAGCACAAGTGTAAATAAAAGAAAATCAAAAGAAACAAATGGAAATGAGGAACTATAACTAGGAGGGTAGCAAGAAGTACCGACCTTGAAGAGATGAGGAAGAAATCCCTCTTTCCAAAACGACTGTGTAGCTACTACCCTAGTTTGGAGAACGCTCTCCACGAGTGTTTGAGCCGAGATCTTGGAGAAGAGCCGAGCTTGAAGTGATCTTGGGTTTCAAAACCCTTGATTTCCCTCCGAAATGGAAACCCTAGGTTTAGGAATCGCCTTCTCCTCTCTTCTTATCTCCCAATCTCTCTAAGTGTCGAATGATGCCCTAAAGGCTCGGGTTAAACTCTTAAGGTAAGAGTGAACCGACCAAAAGACCATAATACCCTTACTAAAATTTCTGCAAAACGCGAGTACCGAGCACGTTCAGCTGTGAACAGTGCCAAACACGTTGTACTGTGAATAGTGCTGAACATGTTGTGCTGTGAACAGTGCTGAACACGTTGTGCTGTGAACAATGCTGAACACGTTGAGCTGTGAACAGTGTCAAACACGTTGTGCTGTGAACAGTGCTGAACACGTTGTGCTGTGAACAGTGTCAAACACGTTGTGCTGTGAACAGTGCTGAACACGTTGTCCGTTGTGAAGGGTACCGAACCCGTTGTCACGTTGTGTCGTGCATAGTGCTGAGCTCGTAGTCCGTTGTCTTATGTACAACGTGCTCGTTGTGCTGTACAACGTACCCGTTGTGAGCTGTACAACGGATGCACAACGTATACGTTATCAGAGTACGTTGTATGTGCTATGTTATCAGAGTACGTCGTCAGAGCACGTCCTTAGTGCATAACCGAGCTACGTCCTTAGCGCCTTCCGAGCTACGTCCTTAGTGCATAACCGAGCTGCGTCCTTAGTGACAACCGAGCCACAATTGCCTACAGGTCCAGACTGTTTTGGCCAAATCTTTTGACTCGTTCGTCCGATTTTGACAATTCAACTTGCGTTGGGCTCGTACTTCTTCCTTATTTATTAATTATACCTCTTTAAAAGCAAAATGACAATGAAAGTGTCATGCATTAACTGTGAAAAGGTCCGGGGCTCTACATCCTCCCCCCTTACAAAAATTTTGTCCTCAAAATTTGGACGAGACATGCATTACTGAATCAAACAAAATTACAAGCTACATATACAAAACCTATACAAAATTCATTCAAACAATTCCGGGTACTTTGCTTTGACTTCGGCTTCACTCTCCCAAGTAGCTTCTTCTCGGGCATGGTGTTGCCATTGCACAAGAACCAAAGGGATTGTCTTGTTGCGAAGCACCTGATCTCTTCGATCAAAAATCTGAACCGGCTTTTCAATCAAGGTGAGGTCCTCTCGAATCTCCAACGGTTCCATGTCTATGACATGCGAAGGATCCGCAATGTACTTCCGAAGCATAGACACATGGAAGATGTTGTGAACTGTGGCCATGTGAGGTGGGAGAGCTACCCTGTAAGCAACCTCACCAACTCGTGTGATAATCTCAAAAGGCCCAACATACCGAGGACTGAGCTTGCCTCGCTTTCCAAATCTCATGATCCCTTTGCTAGGAGATACTTTCACAAAAACTTGATCCCCTACTTGAAATTCCAAGTCCCTACAGCGCGTGTCTGCATAACTTTTCTGGCGATCTTGAGCGGCTTTCAATCGATCCCGAATGATCTTAACTGTGTTTGCAGTTTGCTCAATCAATTCCAGGCCAAGCACTTTCCTTTATCCTACCTCATCCCAATAGAGAGGAGACCTACAACTTCGCCCATACAAGGCCTCAAATGGTGCCATTTGGATACTCGCCTAATAGCTGTTATTGTAGGCGAATTCAACAAAAGGCAAGTGCTCTTCCCAACTGCCTCTGAAATCCAACATACAAGCCCGAAGCATGTCTTCAATGACTTGGTTCACTCTCTTGGTTTGTCCATCCGTCTGTGGATGAAAAGCGGTGCTGAAATCAAGTCGGGAACCCATAGCCTCCTGGAAGCTTTTCCAGAATCGTGATGTGAATCTTGGATCCCAATCCGACACAATACTGACGGGCACTCCGTGCAACCTCACCACTTCCTTGATGTATAGAGCGGCCAACTGGCTAGAGTTGAAAGTAGTTCGGTAAGGTAAGAAGTGAGCGGACTTCGTCAAACGATCCACTACTACCCATATCGCATCTGAGCCCCTTGCCGTCTTTGGCAAGCCAACTATGAAATCCATGGATATGTTCTCCCATTTCCACTCGGGAATTGGAAGGGACTGTAATAGACCTGCGGGCCGCATGTGCTCTGCCTTCACCTATTGGCACACTAAGCATCGTGCTACATACTCCGCAACATCCCTCTTCATATTCCGCCACCAAAAGTGACTCTTGAGGTTCTGGTACATCTTTGTACCCCCTGGATGCACCGTGTACTTCGAACTGTGTGCTTCATCCAAAATCTCTCTTCAAAGATCTGCATTGGCTGGGACGCACAGCCTTCCCTTGAATGTGATAACACCCCGACTAGTGAGAGAAAAGTCTTCACTGCCCTTGGCAACTTCCTTGTCCCGATAAGCCAACAATTCAGCATCCGTGGCTTGGTATTCTTGGATCAAATCTATAATGTATGGCCGAACCGTGACATTTGCCAAGATAGGACTACGAACAGAGTCATTCACACTAATGTCCAGATTTGCCAAGTCTTCAAGTAGCTTCCATTCTTGCACCAACATGTGTGCTAATAACCCCGGAGGTCTTCTACTCAAAGCATCAGCCACTACATTTGCTTTACCCAGGTGGTATTGAATGGTACAATCATAGTCTTTCAAAAATTCCATCCAACGCCGTTGCCTTAGATTCAGCTCCTTTTGGGAAAAGAGATACTTGAGACTCTTGTGATCGGTAAACACATAGAACTCCACCCCATAAAGGTAATGACACCAAATCTTAAGTGCAAACACGACCGCCGCAAGCTCCAAGTCGTGCGTGGGATAATTCTTCTCATGCTCCTTCAATTGCCTTGATACATAGGCAATGACTTTCTTGTGCTGTATGAGTACACACCCAAGTCCAACGTGTGAGGCATCACTATACACCTCATATCCATAAGGTTCGGATGGCACAGTAAGGACAGGGGCTGTAGTTAGCCTCTTCTTCAGTTCCGTGAAACTGATCTTGCACTTATCACTCCATACAAACTTGGCGTTCTTCCTTGTCAGGTAAGTGAGCGGTGCTGCAAGGATAGAGAAACCCTCTACGAATCTCCGGTAGTAGCCTGCCAACCCAAGGAAGCTACGTATCTCCGTGACACTCTTGGGCCTCGCCCAACTCATGACTGCCTCTATCTTCTTTGGATCCACCGAAATGCCTTCTGTAGAAACAACGTGGCCTAGGAATGCCACCTCTTCCAACCAAAACTCACACTTGCTAAGTTTGGCGTATAGCTTGTGCTCTCTTAGCATTTCCAAAGCAAGGCATAGGTCGCGTGTGTGATCTTCCCGTGTTTGGGAATAGACCAAAATGTCATCAACAAATACAATCACGCACCTATCAAGATATGGTCGGAACACCCGGTTCATCAAATCCACAAAGGCTGCCGGCACGTTCGTGAGTCCAAAAGGCATCACCAAGAACTCGTAGTGTCCATACCGAGTCCTGAAAGCAGTTTTGGGAATATCTTCCACCTTAATCTTCAACTGGTGATAACCCGATCGAAGGTCTATCTTCGAGAAAAATCTCGCTCCCTTCAACTGATCGAACAAGTCATCAATCCTAGGCAAGGGATACCTATTCTTTATAGTGACTTTGTTCAATTGCCTGTAATCGACGCACATCCGCATCGAGCCATCTTTCTTCTTAACAAACAACACCGGGGCACCCCATGGTGAGACACTTGGTCGTATGAAACCAAGACCTTGTAATTCTTCCAACTGGGTCTTTAACTCTTTGAGTTCAATAGGGGCCATTCTATACGGAGCCCTGAAAACAGGAGCTGTGCCTGGTGCAAGCTCGATCACAAACTCAATCTCCCTGTCTGGAGGCAATCCTGGTAACTCCTCTGGAAATACATCCAGGAACTCACTCACAACCGGAATAGTCGATGAGTCCTTTGCCTCGGGGTTAGCTAAGCTCAATGCCGCAAAATGAGCAATATATCTACCTTTCAACCCGCGAAAGTGGAATGGTTTTCCTTCTACTGGCTTGAAGAGTACCATTTTCTAAAAGCAAGCTACATGCCCATGATGTGCCGCTAACCAATTTATTCCCAATATAACATCAAAGTCTTGGAATCCAAGGACGATGAGATCAACCGCCAACTCGTGGCTTCCAACTTGGACCACACTATTTCTATACACTTTATCTGCCAATACTGTTTTGCCGAGAGGAGTCGAAATGGCTAACTCCGGTTTTAGTTGACTAGGCTCCACAGAAAAGCCTTCTGAAAAACTCGGCGAGACAAACGAATGAGTAGACCCGGTATCAATCAACACTCGAGCCAAATACTCATTGACTAGTAGGGTTTCTGAAATTTTAACTAGCGGAGTTAATCCATGCATCAACAGCGTATACATGTAGGTATATACACATCTATAACATGCCAAGTATGTACACAATCAATTAATACTTAACAGTTTAATTTACGGATAATTAAATAAGCTACAACTGCGTACCTTGCACTACATCGTCAGATGCAAGTGCATCACCCTCTGTTAAGGCAAAAACTCGCCCCTGGTTCGCCTGGCGAGACTGAGGTGTAGACCGGGTAGTCTGAGATGACGCCTGATATGATCCTGCTGGGCGTGCTGGTGGCCTAATCCCCTGAGACTGGCCTGGTAAATGCCGACTGGGGCAATCCCTGATCATATGGCCCTGGCGACCACAATGAAAACATCCACCCGATGCTCTTCGGCAATCTCCTGCCGGGTGCCTTCGGTCGCATGAAGTGCAGACCTCGTGTG
This sequence comes from Tetracentron sinense, assembly GCA_015143295.1. Classification (NCBI taxonomy): domain Eukaryota; kingdom Viridiplantae; phylum Streptophyta; class Magnoliopsida; order Trochodendrales; family Trochodendraceae; genus Tetracentron; species Tetracentron sinense. Next base: position 18,655,131 of record CM026554.1, read on the forward strand.
TATAAGTCGGAGGGGCCGGAGGTGGAGCATACCTCATCGTCTGAGGTGCAACAGGCCGTGGGGCCGGAAGAGCCTGAGGTCGCGGTGCCTGAGGCACATACTGCCGTGGAGCTGGAGGCGCATAAGATGGCCTCATCGGTGGTGCTGGCCACGCATACTGATAAGGGCCGGTACGAGCCCGCCTCTCTGGAGGAGCTGAACTACTGGATTGGCCCCTCGTCAACTCCCTTTTCTTGGACACTGCCTCCGAATTGGCCTCGACCAATAAGGCCTTGTCTACTACCTCAGGGTAGGTAGCATGTCTGAAAACCGAAACCTTCTCCATGATAGCATCTTTGAGCCCTTGCTCAAACCTTCTTGCCTTCATTGCCTCGGTGGCAACCATGTGAGTCGCGAAGCGTGATAGCTCCGAGAACTTGGCCTCGTATTGTGCCACCGACATCAAACCTTGCTCGAGGTTGATGAATTCTCTCTCTTTCTTTTCCCGTGCTCCAATTGGAAAATAATTCTTGTAAAAAGCGTCTTTGAACTCCTCCCAAGTCCAAGGTTGACCCTGCATGGTCAAATCTCGCGTCCTCAATGTGGACAACCACCAATGGTGGGCTTCACCCTCTAGCATGAAAGCTGCCCATGCTACTCTATCCTCCTCTGTAGGTGAGAGGACCGCAAAGATCTTCCCCATCTGGAGGATCCATGCCTCCACAGCAAGAGGGTCCACACTCCCATGGAATGGTGGAGGCCTCAATCTCCTGAATGCCTCAACTCCAGCTGTACGATGTACTGGAGCTGCGGGCGGTGGAGTAGGTGCCGCTGATGCCGGTATAGCCTGCCGAGCCGCCAGCATGGCGAGTGTCTCAGCAATAGAGCCTAAGACCTGAGAGAGGTCCGGCTGCTCATCCTCATCCCGTGAAGAAGAGGAAGCTATGGTATGTGGTCCACGACCCCGTGTGTTCCGTCTCATGACTAAAGTCCTGAGAATAATAACACCACATGAGTCTAACTTGAAACCACAGTTTATTTCAATGCCATTTCACAATAATTCAATTTGTATTAGTTGTACAATACTAATCTACATCACATCAAGTCATCAGAGTATTCATCACATTATACTTATACTTTAGTGTTCTAGCGTACCTAGGACCCGTACTTGGTTAAAGCAACCATTTTAGACTAAGACTAAAGTTTAGTCTTATACTTGGATCAAGACTCTCTTCCGACCTACTTCCATCCTAACTTGTTTCCTAACATATGCTCTTGTTAAGCCGTGGTATAAGATTCTAAGTGACCCTAGAGACCTAAAGCCTAAGCTCTGATACCACTTCTGTCGCGACCCGAAACCCACCCTAGGAGTTAGAGTGAACTTTGGACGACTAATCATGACTTGCTTGACAACCAACCTGCAAAACCCACAGAGCATAAACAATAGAGGACATTATAGTGGAAACATAACCATAAAGCACAACGAAAGTCTACCAAACCTCTATGTATATACATACGCAAATCCAAGTTTATACAAAAAGTAATCAAAAGAAAGTGCGGACAGAACCACCAAAATACATGAATGTATATCTCTCTTCTCACCCACAGCTATCCACTCAGAATCTACGACCACCTAATGATAACCCTCTACTGGAGGTTCCTCCAAAGGTTCCTCGACGTACTCCTCTTCCATCCATGGACCAGGAGCACAAACATCAAATGGAGCAGCAGCTCCCTCAGAACCTGCCGACATAAGAAGTACGGCTGAGCATGGAATACTCAGTGGGTACTAAATACTAACCAACAATTATAGCATAAAAATGGCAATACATAATCAAGAGCAATTCATATATGTCAGACGGAAACAATTCATATCATACAAGGAAGTAAAGCAATTTATAATCATGCTTGTATTTCGTAGAAAGTCGATAAAACCTCTTGAAAACATCGTGCACTTGACTTGGCTTGAAATATCTTTTTCGTGCTTGAAAACTCATCTTGTCTATCTTGCTTGATTCTTGTATGTCGTGTCATGTCATGCATGTCATGCGTGCTTGCTTGTGATCATGTAACTTGTGAGATACACTTGTAAGATGTACTTGTGAGATGAGCTTGTGAGATGCCTTGAGAGGGAAGGGAGACCCTTCTTTATGCAATGCACTTGCGAGGGAAGGGAGACCCTTCTTCATGATATGTATGTACTTGCGAGGGAAGGGAGACCCTTCTTCATGATATGCACTTGTGAGTGAGGGGAGACCCCTCGTGGAATGTTGGTTCTTGTCTTCTTGTCAAAAAAGAGGTAAAACATACCGTAGGATATGTCCCACCTCTAATCATGTTCTTGAAAACCTCGATAAATCATGTCATGCATGCCGTGCTCGTGGGAACCGTGTACATACTTGTATTTAAATTTAAACATGACATTTGGGAAATTTCACAACACAGATAACATCAATGATTGAGCAATGTAATATTCACTTCATTTAGGGAAAGCAAGAAACACACTATCATAGGCCCTAGCAATATCCGTAATTTATTAGGCATGCATTTCTTAATTTACAACTCACTTTATTCACCTTGACATTTCATCAAACATGGTGTGTTCGTTATTCATTTACTCTACAACATGCTTTTCTAGATGGGTTTTACTCAGATCATACATGTATGTTCATTATTGGAACAATGCCCTCCCCATTTTAATCATCACAACACAACCAATGGCATCCAATCGCCCATTCCTTCTCCATTCACCATTCACCATTCACAACCATCCATCTCATAGCACAAGTGTAAATAAAAGAAAATCAAAAGAAACAAAGGGAAATGAGGAACTATATCTAGGAGGGTAGCAAGAAGTACCGACCTTGAAGAGATGAGGAAGAAATCCCTCTTTCCAAAACGACTGTGTAGCTGCTACCCTAGTTTGGAGAACGCTCTCCACGAGTGTTTGAGCCGAGATCTTGGAGAAGAGCCGAGCTTGAAGTGATCTTGGGTTTCAAAACCCTTGATTTCCCTCCGAAATGGAAACCCTAGGTTTAGGAATCGCCTTCTCCTCTCTTCTTATCTCCCAATCTCTCTAAGTGTCGAATGATGCCCTAAAGGCTCGGGTTAAACTCTTAAGGTAAGAGTGAACCGACCAAAAGACCATAATACCCTTACTAAAATTTCTGCAAAACGCGAGTACCGAGCACGTTCAGCTGTGAACAGTGCCAAACACGTTGTACTGTGAATAGTGCTGAACACGTTGTGCTGTGAACAGTGCTGAACACGTTGTGCTGTGAACAGTGTCAAACACGTTGTGCTGTGAACAGTGCTGAACACGTTGTCCTGTGAACAGTGCTGAACACGTTGTGCTGTGAACAGTGTCAAACACGTTGTGCTGTGAACAGTGCTGAACACGTTGTGCTGTGAACAGTGCTGAACACGTTGTCCGTTGTGAAGGGTGCCGAACCCATTGTCACGTTGTGTCGTGCATAGTGCTGAGCTCGTAGTCCGTTGTCTTATGTACACCGTGCCCGTTGTGCTGTACAACGTACCTGTTGTGAGCTGTACAACTGATGCACAACGTATACGTTATCAGAGTACGTTGTCTGTGCTACAGTATCAGAGTACGTCATTAGAGCACGTCCTTAGTGCATAACCGAGCTACGTCCTTAGCGCCTTCTGAGCTACGTCCTTAGTGCATAACCGAGCTGCGTCCTTAGTGACAACCGAGCTACGATTGCCTACAGGTCCAGAGTGTTTTGGCCATATCTTTTGACTCGTTCGTCCGATTTTGACGATTCAACTTGCGTTGGGCTCGTACTTCGAAAAGAAACATTTCTGACGTTTTGAAATTTCCAATTTCTTCTTTATTTATTAATTATACCTCTTTAAAGGCAAAATGACAACGAAAGTGTCATGCATTAACTGTGAAAAGGTCCGGGACTCTACACTATAAATAGAGGGTCCTACTCGAGATATTAAAATACTCTACCTATTTCTAACCTAATTTGGCAAAAAGGGGGAGAAAAGCTAGGGTTTTGAAAGGCGGGTTGCTTGGAGAAGAAGGAGATTGCTTGAAGATTGAGAGGAAAGCTTGGAGATCACCCTCAAAGCTTCCCCAAATCACCTCGAAAGCGTTTTGAATCCAAGGGAAGGATTCCTAAGGTCGATAAACTCCCTAACTCAACTCTATTAATGAAGTTTGATGAATATTAGTTTAATGTGAATAATAGAAATGATAATTTGATTCGTTTTCCCTGATTATGTATGAATTAAGCTTACGAGAGATGAAAATGGATTTATACTATGGATGGATTGAACGGAGGAAGGGAAATACTATGGAGGATTGGGATGAATGTATGGATATGGAGTATGTCTGAGTTGTGTGGATGGATGATGGTGTGATGGAATGTTAAAAATGGGAAAGGGCAAAGTATCCATAATTAATGCACGCAAGATGTTTTTTGAAATGTCTAAGAATTATAAATATTAGTATGGTGCTTTTGATTATGAAGAAATTTTGTTAAGTGAATATTGTGTTGTTATGATAAATTATGCTCTATTTACTTGTATGGTGATCGGTATTCGGGTAGGCCAAACCTTAGAGGAAAATCCTCCACGTTGGGAATTCACTAACTAGGGAGATGTAACCTATCGGAGTTTCCTAACAGAAGATTGGAATCTAAGGGATGACATATTTGAATTCCAATCACGACACTCAAGCACACGTGCACTCGCATGGTAAGTATTCAAGTCTCATTAGTCCACTTGTCTCACAAGCATACATGCATTGGATACGAATATGTTACGAATTATGCCATGAAAGAATGATCCCCCACTACCAACATCCACTCTATGTGTTGTCGCACTCATGTCACGCTATGAAAGAATGATCCCTCATTACGAACATCCACTCTACGCGATGTCGAACACTATGAATTATGCTTTGCCAGGACAAAACACTATGAATTATGCGTTCACGGGACAAACACACTATGAATCATGCATGTATAAGTCTAGGCATATGTTAAGATAATTTCATGGATAAGAATTGCACAAGTACACGAGTCTAGATGATGTTATGACATTTTATATGCTACGCACTCTAATTACGCCTATTTTACTTGAAGTTATTATGATTAAGCTTAGATAAACCGAGTTATGATATTGTTATTGCTCATGTTATTCTATGTTGTTAGTTTGTTTATCCACTGAGTATTCCATGCTCAGTCGACTTGTCATTGTCTTCAGGTTTAGGAGGAGAGCCGTGGACCGAGGAGGTGTACGTTGAAGAAGAGGGAGAAGGTGAGCTTCCTGAGGAAGAGGCTAGGGATTTTGACAGTTATCCCTATTGAGTAATTTTGGCATTTGTTTTTGGAAGAGAAGTTTGTATTAGACTTTTGACTTCTAGTTGATGTTGCCTTAGTTATTTATCGGGTGGATGTTTTAGACTATTTCGTTATGAGGAGCTATGGTGTCTAGACTTTTATTGTATAGGATGGTTTGACTTTTCTTTATCAAAATTTTACTATCCTCATTTTTGGAGACTCGTGTAGTATGCCTTGTATGTATGGATTTTAAGCAGGTTTATGTAATATGACGATTCCAAAGTCCTATTTTAGCCTTGTAGGATTTTGGGGTCGTTACAGAGGTGGTATCAGAGCTCAAGTTGTTGGAGTCCTTAGGGCTAAGGTATTAAGTATAAGATATAGGAAGATGTTAACCTTAAGGAAGCAACATCAAACTTAGGGCTTTAAAATGGTAGAGGACTGAATTTTTGTTAAGTGTAGACTTAAGCATTTATGTGAGTGTGTTTCTAAATGGATTGTCTTCTTCATCTCAGGATTATAGATATGAGGAGAGGCGGAAGAAATCATAGGAATGCAGGTGGCAGTGTGACTGATGGGGATACTCCAGATGGTAAACCTCAGGCTAATGTGGGTCGGGCTATGGAAACTATTGCTGGAGCCATCGATGGACAGGCTGAAATTGTGGCCCAACAGACGGCATTGTTAGTAGCTAGTCAAGCCAGGTAAGAGAGGCCGGTTGATGTTCACCCACCCCGACATAATGGAGTGGAAGCTTTCAGGAGAATGGGTCCTCCAGCCTTCTATGGGAGTACGGATCCATCGGTGGCAGAGTTGTGGATTATGCAATTAGAGAATATTTTCTCTGTACTCGAGGCTACTGATGAACAAAGAGTGAGGTCAGCCTCCTTTATGATGGAAGGAGAGGCAGAACATTGGTGGAGGGCGGCATCCAGGAAGAGAAATGAGGTACGGTTTGGACCGGAGTGGACATGGGGAGAGTTCCTCGATGTCTTCTATGAGCAGTATTTTCCGACATCTGTGAGGGAGCAGAAAGAGATTGAGTTCTCTACTCTTAGGCAGGGGAGCATGTCAGTGGCCGAGTATGAGGCCAAGTTTGTATTATCCCGGTTTGCGCCTCATTTGATCACGACGGAGAGTATGAAGGCAAGGAGATTTGAAGGAGGTTTGAGGGATCACATCCGAGACAAGGTAGAGATCCTACATCTTGGATCATGTTGAGAGGTAAGCGAACGAGCTTTGATTGCCGAGAGGAGGTCGGCTGAGATTTTAAGGAAGAAGGGACTACAGGAAGGCAAGTATGACCCACAGGATAAGAGGCTAAGGATGGCAGGTCCAGCTTCAGTGGCTAGGCCAACCCCGTATCAGAGGCCAGTAGTTGTACCCACTGTTCGCCGTGCTACTCCTCAGGCACCACGAGCCGCCCCACCTGCTCCATGGGTGACTACTTATGAGGTATGCCGTTATTGTAGTAAGAGGCATATGTCGGGTGAGTGTGGAGCAGTCACAGGGGGATGTTTTCATTGTGATAGTATTGAGCATCGGATTCGTGATTACCCAGTTCGGAGTATGCAGATGCCACCACAAAGTCAACCTCAGGGAACTAGACCCCCAGTTAGGCAGCCAGTACAGCAGAGGCCATCTTAGGGTCAAAGGCCCCAGCAGCCTCGCCAGCCAGTTCAGGGTAGAGTGTTCGCCATTTTCGAGCAAAATGGACAGGCGTCCGATGACGTTGTGCAAGGTATGTTTAAATCATAGATTAAATTATGTATGATGTTATTCTGTTTGTATGACTATGATGTTGCTAATGTGGATAAGCATACTATGTATATAATTTTAGTTTGTGCACATGTTTTGACACACTTAGCTATGTATCCAATTCAGGCACCTTGTTGGTAAATGACTGGTTAGCTTGTGTGTTGATTGACACCAAATCGACTCATTCTTTTGCCACTCCTAGTTTTGCTCAAGATTTTCCTTCGGAGCCAAGTATGTTAGACCGCAAGCTAGCTATCGCCACTCCAGTGGGTAGTTCAGTCATCATTGATAAGGTCTATCGTGCTTGTAATATTCGGGTAGGTCCCAGAGAATTGCCAACCAATCTGATTGTCCTACATTTTCAAGATTTTTGACATCATCTTAGGCATGGATTGGATTTCCACCTACCATGGCCATGTGGACTGTTTCGGGAAAGTGGTTAACTTTAAGCCAATCAATGGGCCTCCCTTTCGTTTTCGGGGTTTGAACAAGAGGGTTGTTGCTAGATTTGCAGCATTGAGCCTTTCTGCACCAAAAGCACCGAACTCTTCAAACATTCCAGTGGTGAATGAATTCCTAGATGTTTTCCCCAAAGATTTACCGGGTTTACCACCGGATAAGGAGATAGAGTTCGCAATTGAATTAGCTCCGGGTACGGTACCTATCACTAAAGCTCCGTATAAGATGCCTCCAGCAGAGTTGAAAGAGCTTAAGGAGCAGATCGATGAATTGCTTGGTCTTGGGTTTATCCGCCCAAGTGTATCACCTTGGGGAGCTCCTGTTTTGTTTGTGAAGAAGAAGGATGGTTCGATGAGGATGTGCATCGACTATCGGCAACTGAACAAGGTCACCATCAAGAAAAAATATCCTTTACCTATGATCGATGACTTGTTTGACCAGTTGCAAGGAGCTAAGTATTTCTCCAAAACTTAAGGTCAGGCTACCATCAACTGAAGATAAAGGCGGAAGATGTGCCTAAGTCTGCATTCAGGACCAGATATGGGCATTTTGAATTCCTACATGCCGTTCGGTTTGACAAATGCTCCGGCAGTATTCACGGATCTCATGAACAGGATCTTCGAGCCGACTCTGAACCGCTTTGTGATCATGTTTGTGAATGACATTCTAGTGTACTCCAGGACAAAGAAGGAACATGAGATGCATCTCCGGATCACATTGAAGACACTTCGTGAGCATAAGTTATATGCTAAGCTTAGCAAGTGTGAGTTTTGACTAGAAAAAGTAACATTTCTAGGCCATGTGGTGTCAGATGAGGGGATTCCAGTTGACCCTTCCAAGATAGAAGCAGTGGAATGATGAGGAAGGCCAAAGAGTGTTACAGAGGTTCGAAGCTTTTTGGGCCTAGCTAGTTATTACAGAAGATTTGTGGAAGGTTCCTCTAGTTTGGCAACTCCACTTACACACCTAACTCGAAAGAACGCTAGATTTGAGTGGAATAAGAAATGTGAGAAGAGTTTTCTTGAGTTGAAGAAGCGTCTCACCACCGCTCCGATCTTGACTGTTTCATCGGGTAGTGAAGGTTTTATGGTGTATAGTGATGCCTCACTCATTGGGTTATGTTGTGTTCTTATGCAACACGGGAAGGTGATTGCCTATGCTTCTCGGCAGTTGAAAGATCACGAGAAGAACTATCCTACCCATGATTTTGATTTTGCAGCCTTGGTTTTTGCTTTTAAGATCTGGAGACACTACTTGTACGGTGTGCAGTTTGAAGTTTTCACCGACCACAAAAGTCCAAAGTATTTTTTCTTGCAGAAAGAGCAGAATTTGAGGCAGTGTCGTTGGGTGGAATTCCTCAAGGATTAGGATTGCTCTATTCAGTACCACCCGGGGAAAGTGAATGTAGTGGCAGATGCGCTAAGTAGGAGACCAACTGGGTTCTTGGCACACTTGATTGTTCAAGAATGGAAGTTACTTGGAAAGGTGTCTAGCCTTGATGCGGGTTTCAGTGTGGGGGCATCTGGAGCCTTGTTGGCTAACATTATGGTCAGGCCAACCTTACTGGACAGGATTAAAGACCTGCAGTGGAATGATGGAGAACTGCATGCTGCCATGAACAAGTCGCTTAGCAGCGGGTTTGAAGACTTCTCTTGGAAAGATGGTGGAGTTTGTTTCAAGAGTAGACTTTGTGTTCCGGATGATGAAGATTTAAGAAGAGAGATTCTGGATGAAGCACACAAGTCCAAGTACACGGTACATCCGGGAGGTACTAAGATGTACCAGAACCTTAAGAAGTATTTCTGGTGGAAAGGTATGAAGAAAGATGTGGTTACTTTTGTATCAAAGGGTTTGGTGTGTCAGCAGGTGAAGGCCGAACACAGGAGGCCGACAGGACTTCTTCAGTCTCTTCCTATTCCCGAGTGGAAGTGGGAAAATATCTCCATGGATTTCGTTGTTGGTTTGCCAAAGAAGGCCAAGAACTTTGATGCCATTTGGGTTATGGTTGACCGATTGACTAAATCAGCTCACTTTCTTCCATATCGGACCACTTTCAACTCCAATCAATTGGCTAACCTCTATATCAAGGAGATAGTCCATTTGCATGGGGTGCCAGTTAGCATCGTTTCTGATCGAGATCCTAGATTTACATCTAGATTCTGAAAGAGTTTTCAATAGGTCATGGGTTCCCATTTAGATATTAGTACGGCATTTCATCCGCAGACAGATGGGCAAACTGAGAGAGTGAACCAGATCATAGAGGACATTCTACGAGCTTGCATATTAGAGTTTCGGGGTAGTTGGTTGATCACTTGCCGTTGGTTGAGTTTGCCTACAACAATAGCTATCAAGCTAGCATTTAGATGGCACCGTTTGAGGTACTTTATGGGAGGAGTTGTCGTTCACCTTTGTGTTGGGACGAAGTTGGCGAGAGGAAGCTTTTGGGTCCCGAGCTCGTTGGTCAGACTGTGGATAGAGTTCAGTTGATCAGGGAGAGGTTGAAGGCAGCTCAGAGTAGACAGAAGAGCTATGCCGATACTCGGAGGAGAGAACTTGAGTTCGAAGTTAGAGATTTTGTGTTTGTAAAGATCTCACCTACGAAGGGGGTGATGAGATTCGGCAAGTGAGGCAAGCTTAGTCTGAGATATGTGGGTCCTTTTGAGATCATCACCCGAGTCGGGGAAGTTGCTTATCGGGTCGTCTTGCCACCTCACATGGAGGGAGTGCATAATGTCTTTCACATCTTTATGTTGAGGAAGTACATTGCTGATCCTTCACATGTCATTCATTTGGAACCGTTAGAAATTCGGGAAGATTTGACTCTGGTGGAGCAACCAGCTCGAATCTTGGACCGAATGGAGCAAGTTTTGCATTCTAAGGTCATTCCTCTTGTACTCTTGCAATGGGAGCATCACTCTAGAGAAGAGGCTACTTGGGAGAGAGAAGCCGAAGTCCATGAAAAGTACCCGCACTTGTTCACCTAAGGTACGTAAATTTCGAGGATGAAATTCTTTTAAGGGGGGGAGGGTGTAGAGACCCGAATCTTTTTCATGTTTTTTACTGCATTGCATTAGGGGTATTATAGTCCTTCTGATGTTTTAATTTTTATTGTATTGTATATCGACTGGGTCTAGAGTGATTAAGGCTTAATCAAACTTCTAGTTCAAGAATGTCATACCACACTCTAAACTTTAGGAAGCTCTAGTTTTGGCACCGTTTATTAGAATTGAGTGATTCTTGAACAATTAGAAAGGTATTCGAACCCTCTTCAAGGTTCATGTTTAATATTTTTCTTTATTTTAATATAAGCTAAGTCAAAAATGGGTTTTCCGAAGTTTTGTCTAATGGAATTGCAGATTAGTCAAATTTGGGGAGTTTTTGGTCCATAAATAAAGGGGAATTTAGAAATTCTAAAATGGCAGAAATGTTCATTTTCGGAAGACGAATCCAACGCAAGTTGAATCGTCGAAATTCGACGAACGTGTCAAAATTTATTTCCAAAATAGTAGAGTAGGTCAAAAATCTGCAGAACACCGATCGCTCGGTCAGAAGTAGCGATCGATCGGTCTAAAACCGATCGATCAGTAGCTATCGAATGGTCCAAAATTTTGTATTGGGAAATTTTCCAGACAATGTGTTTTTCACCGATCTCATGGTCATAAACACCGATCGATCGGTAGGTGACCGATCGCTCGGTTATAACCACCGATCGATCGGTCTTTCGTGTTTTTGACAGAATTTTGAAAGGACTTTTAGGTCTTTTCGTTCCCAACCCTTGGGGCTATAAATAGGGGGTCCTACTCGAGCTATTAAAATACTCTACCTATTTCTAACCTAATTTGGCAAAAAGGGGAAGAAACCCTAGGGTTTTGAAAGGGTGGTTGCTTGGAGAAGAAGGAGATTGCTAGAAGACTGAGAGGAAAGCTTGGAGATCGTCCTCAAAAGCTTCCCCAAATCACCTCGGGAGCGTTTTGAATCCAATGAAAGGATTCCTAAGGTCGATAAACTCCCTAACTCAACTCTATTAATGAAGTTTGATGAATATTAGCTTAATATGAATGATAGAAATGATAATTTGATTTGTTTTCCCTGATTACGTATGGATTAAGCTTATTGGGGACGAAAATGGATTTATACTATGGATGGATTGAACGGAGGAAGGGAAATACTATGGAGGATTGGGATGAATGTATGGATATGGAGTATGTTTGAGTTGTGTGGATGGATGATGGTGTGATGGAATGTTAAAAATGGGAAAGGGCAAAGTATCCATAATTAACGCACTCAAGATGTTTTTTGAAATGTCTAAGAATTATAAATATTAGTATGGTGCTTTTGATTATGAAGAAATTAAGTTAAGTGAATATTGTGTTGTTATGATAAATTATGCTCTATTTACTTGTATGGTGATCGGTATTCGGGTAGGCCAAACCTTAGAGGAAAATCCTCCACGTTGGGAATTCACTAACTAGGGAGATGTAACCTGTCGGAGTTTCCTAACAGAAGATTGGAATCTAAGGGATGGCATATTTGAATTCCAATCACGACACTCAAGCACACGTGCACTCGCATGGTAAGTATTCAAGTCTCATTAGTCCACTTGTCTCACAAGCATACATGCATTGGATACGAATATGTTACGAATTATGCCATGAAAGAATGATCCCCCACTACCAACATCCACTCTATGTGTTGTCGCACTCATGTCACGCTATGAAAGAATGATCCCTCATTACGAACATCCACTCTACGCGATGTCGAACACTATGAATTATGCGTTGCCAGGACAAAACACTATGAATTATGCGTTCACGGGACAAACACACTATGAATCATGCATGTATAAGTCTAGGCATATGTTAAGATAATTTCATGGATAAATTTTGCACAAGTACACGAGTCTAGATGATGTTATGACATGTTATATGCTACGCACTCTGATTACGCCTATTTCACGTGAAGTTATTATGATTAAGCTTAGATAAACCGAGTTATGATATTATTATTGCTCATGCTATTCTATGTTGTTATTAGTTTGTTTATCCACTGAGTATTCCATGCTCAATTGACTTGTCATTGTCTTCAAGTTTAGGAGGAGAGCCGTGGACCGAGGATGTGTACGCCGAAGAAGAGGGAGAAGGTGAGCTTCCTGAGGAAGAGGCTAGGGATTTTGACAGTTATCCCTATTGAGTAATCTTAGCATTTGTTTTTGGAAGAGAAGTTTGTATTAGACTTTTGACTTCTAGTTGATGTTGCCTTAGTTATTTACCGGGTGGAAGTTTTAGACTATTTCATTATGAGGAGCTATGGTGTGTTGACTATTATTGTATAGGATGTTTTGACTTTTCATGATCGAAATTTTACTATCCTCATTTTTGGAGACTCGTGTAGTATGCCTTGTATGTATGGATTTTAAGCAAGTTTATGTAATATGACGATTCCAAAGTCCTATTTTAGCCTTATAGGATTTTGGGGTTGTTACAGGATCGCTGCCCTAGTTTGGAGAAACGAGCTCCACGAGTACTTGAGCCTTGAACTTGAAGAGAACGAACTTGAGATGATCTAGGGTCTTCACCCCTTTGATTTCTTCTCAAAAGCACAACCCTAGGTTAGGAATCTCCTTCTCCTCACTCTCTATCTCTCAAAATCTTATAAGTATAGTGAATGAAGCCCTAAGACTTGGGCAAAGCCCTATAGGAAAGGGTTTAACCCCCAAAAGATGAAATAGCCCTTAATGAAATTTTTGCAAAAACACGGAGACCGAGCAATCGGTTGTTATGACCGATCGATCGGTTGCCTACCGAGCGATCGGTGTCCTTGACCGAGCGATCGGTCAAAAACATAATCTCTGGAAAATTTTCCCATACGAAAAAGTTAACCAGTCGATAGCTACCGATCGATCGGTTTTGGACCGATCAATCGCTACTCAAGACCGAGCGATCGGTGCTCTACAGGCCAAACTGTTTTGGCCATATCTTTTGACTCATTCGTCGGATTTCGACGATTCAAACTATTTATTAAGTAGACTACGTGGAAGGCCAATTGGCTACGAAAGTGTTATTCATTAAGTATAGAAAGTCTGGGGTGCTACATTCTCCCCTCCTTACAAAAAATTCCATCCTCGAAATTTGGACGATACATACATGCCCAAAACCATAACAATTACAAGGGAATGTCAAGGCCCTAAACAAATAACTGAGGATACTTTTCTCGCACTTCGGCTTATCGTTACAATGTAGCTTCCTCCCTTGAATAGTGTTGCCATCTTACAAGTACTAACGGAATGATTTTGTTGCCCAAGACTTGATCCCTTCTGTCTAAGATCTGCACCGGTTGCTCAACTAGTGTAAGATCCTCTCAGATTTCCACCGGATCAATCTCTATGATATGGGAATGGTCCAAGATGTACTTCCGGAGCATGGAGATGTGAAACACGTTGTGGACCGCCGCTATATGAGCGGGCAAAGCAACACGGTAAGCCACCTCACCGACTCTAGTAATGATCTCGAACGGACCAACATATCTCGGACTGAGCTTGCCTCTCTTTCCGAATCTCATAACACCCTTGGTCAGTGAAACCCGAACAAATACAAAATCCCCAACTCGAAACTCAAGGTCCCGCCTACGGGTGTCGGCATAGCTTTTCTGTCGATCTTGTGCAGTCTTCAACCTCTCCCGGATAAGCTTAACCCTATCCATGGTTTGTTCAATTAATTCAGGGCCCAACACCTTCCTTTCCCCAACTTCATCCTAATACAACGGGGATCTACAACTCCTCCCATACAAAGCCTCAAAAGGCGTCATTTATATGCTTGCCTGGTAACTATTGTTGTAGGCGAATTCCACCAAAGGTAAGTGATCTTCCCAACTTCCTTCGAAGTCTAGCATACATGCTGGGAGCATATCTTCAATAACCTGATTCACTCGCTTGGTTTATCCATCCGTCTGTGGATGGAAAGCCGTGCTAAAGTCCAACCGGGAACCCATGGCACTCTGGTACCCCGTGCAACCGAACTATTTCTTTGATATACAATTCAGCGAACTGATTAGAATTGAAGGTAGTCCAGTATGGCAAGAAATGGGCGGAATTCGTCAGTCTATCGACCACAACCCATATAGCATCGAGGTTTCTAACTGTCTTCGGCAACCCCACAATGAAGTCTATAGATATGTGCTCCTATTTCCACTCGGGAATAGGGAGAGACTGTAAAAGTCCAGCTGGTCTCTTGTGCTCAGCCTTGACTTGCTGGCACACCAAGCATCGGGACACGTACTCCGCTATTTCTCGCTTCATGTTCAGCCACCAAAAGTGCTTTTTCAAGTCCCTATACATTTTGGTACCTCCGGGGTGAACGGTGTACTTGGACCGGTGAGCCTCGTATAAGATTTCTTGTTTAAGCTTCTCATCGGCTGGGACACATACTCTTCCCTTGAATGTGATAATCCCATCATCCTTCACCGTAAAATCTTTGCTGCCACTCTTAACTGACTTGTCTCGGCAAGAAAGTAGCTCGGCATCAATTCTCTACAACTCCTTGATCATGCTCAGGATATATGGCCTAACTGTGAGGTTAGCTATTACTGGCCCAAAGGTAGGGAGACTAAAACTGATGTCGAGGTTGGACGCATCTTCTAGCAACCTCCACTCCTTCAGCATCATATGCACCAAAATTCCAGTAGGCTTCTGGCTAAGAGCATTGGCTACAACATTCGCATTGCCCGGATGGTATTGAATGGAGCACTCGTAGTCTTTTAAAAATTCTACCCACCTTCTTTGCCTCAGGTTCAACTCCTTCTGGGAAAACAAATACTTAAGGCTTTTATGATCTGTGAATACCTCAAATTGTTCCCCATAATGATAATGTCGCCAAATCTTCAATGCAAATACAACCGCGGCGAGCTCTAAGTCATGAGTGGGATAGTTTTCTCATGCTCTTTCAATTGCCTTGAGGCATAGGTAATAACCTTGCCGTGCTGCATGAGTACGCACCCCAACCCCACATGGGAGGAATCACTATATACAACGAAACCGCCGCTTCCGGAAGGCACTGTGAGGATGGGAGTCGTGGTAAGGTGTTTCTTCAACTCCTGGAAGCTCACTTCACATTTGTCACTCCAACTAAACTTGGCATTTTTCCTCGTCAAGTAAGTGAGAGGTGCGGCCAAACTGGAGAATCCCTCCACAAACCTCCGGTAGTAGCCCGCTAATCCAAGGAAACTCTGAATTTCAGTGACACTCTTGGGTCTCTCCCAGCTTATAACTGCCTCAATCTTTGCTGGCTCAACAGAAATGCCCTCAGCTGACACTAAATGTCTGAGAAATGCTACCTTCTCTAACCAGAATTCACACTTACTTAGCTTGGCATATAGCCTATGCTCTCTCAACATCTCTAGAGCAAGGCGGAGGTCTCGTGCGTGATCTTCCAGTGTCTGGGAATACACCAAAATGCCGTCAACGAATACAATCACTCATCGATCTAAGTATGATCGTAACACCCCGTTCATCACATCCATGAACGCCGCCGGTGCATTCGTCAGCACAAAAGGCATAACGAGGAACTAGTAATGCCCATACCGAGTCCTAAAAGCCGTCTTCAGAACATCTTCCGTCTTGATCTTTAACTAATGATATCCTGATCTAAGATCAATCTTGGAGAAGAATCTCGCTCCTTTCAGTTGGTCAACTGCCGGTAATCTATGCACATTCTCATCGACCTGTCCTTCTTCTTTACAAAGAGGACCGGAGCTCCCCATGGCGAGACACTCGGTTGGATGAAACCATGTTATTGTAACTCCTCAATCTGCTTCTTCAATTCTTCAAGCTCTAATGGGGCCATTCTCTACGGTGCCCTTGAAATCAGAGTGGTGCTCGGAGCAAGCTCTATAGCGAACTCGATCTCTCAGTCAGGAGGCAATCCGGGAAGTTCTTCCAGGAACACATCTAAGAACTCACTCACAACCGGAATGGCCAAAGAGTTCGATGCCTTTGGGTTTGCTATGCTCAAAGCTGCGAGACGAGCAATGTCCCTTTCTCTCAATCCTCGGAAATGAAAAGGCTTAGCTCCTTCCGGCTTGAAGTTCACCCTCTTTTCAAAACACGCAACATGACCCTGGTGGTTTGATAGCCAATCCATTCCTAGGATGACATCAAAATCCAAGTCTTGGAAATCTAGGACGATAAGATCGGCTAACAGTTCATTCTCCCCTACTTGAACCACACCATCTTTAAATATTTTGCCTGCATCTACCAACTTGCCGAGTGGAGTTGCAATGGTCAACTCCCGCTCTAACGGAGTAGCCTCAGTCGAAAATCCCTTCACGAAACTAGGTGACACAAAGGAGTGAGTGGATCCTGTGTCGATCAACACTCGGGCGAGACACTCGTTCACTAATAAAGCGCTTGTGCGAGTAAGTAATTAATATCAGTAGATTTCAAACAATAACAAGCATCATACATAGGTAACCCTTAGTAAAATTAACAACTCATCAACCATAGAAATCATTCACAACTTAAACTCTAGAATTCTTGCGTACCTTGCACGACATCGTCGGATGCACGTGCATCTCTCTCTGATAGAGCAAAAACTTGACCCTAGGTGGCTGGGCGAGGAGGCCGTGTAGACTGTGAGGCCCTCAAAGCCTGAGAAGAGCTAGGCTGAGATGTCTGCCTCATCGGGGGCCTGCTCCCCTGAGATTGAGCTGGCATATGACGTCGGGGACAATCTCTAACCAGGTGGCCTTGGTCACCACAATGGAAGCAACTTCTGGTAGCCCTCCTACATTCCCCCGCTAGATGTCTCCTTCCACAAAGGGTGCAGATATCATGCGCATAGGTGGGAGGAGCATATCCCATAGCCTGAGTCACTACGGGGCGAGGAGCATGAGTGGAAGCCGGATGAAAAGCCGGTGGAGCAAAAGGAAGGGGAGCCTGTGGTGCCAAATATATTCTCTGTGATTGAGCCGGCCCTGCAGACTGATACCAGCTAGTCCTTACCCTTTTCTCCCCTGAACTACTCGATTGTCCTTTCTCTATTCCTCTTCTTTTGAAGAACTCTTCGGGAATTCGACTCGGCCAAAAGTGCCTTATCCACAACTTCTGAATATGTCTCATGTCTAAACATTGAGACTCGGTCCTTGAGGTAGGCCTTCAACCCCCTCTCAAATTTCTGGGCTTTCATAGCCTCAGTAGCTATCATATGTGGAGCAAACCGAGATAGCTCCGAAAATTTGGCTTCATAAGCCGCTACCGACATGTTACCTTGTTCCAAGGTAATAAACTCAACTTCCATCTTCTCTTTCATCTCGACCGGGAAGTACTTCTTGTTGAAAACATTCAAGAATTCTCCCCAAGTCCAGTCTTGACCTTGCCGGGTCAACTCTCGGGTCCGTAGTACGGACTTCCACCAATAATCGACCTCACTTTCAAGCATAAAGGCAGCCCAAGTAACCCTCTCCGCCTCAGTAGGTGCCAACACCAAAAGTATCTATTCTAGTTGCCAAATTCATCCTTCGGCAACAAGCGGGTCAATACTCACACAAAAGGTTGGAGGCCTCATCCTCCGAAAAGTCTCTATCCCGGCTTGTGCTCTATTAGGAGGAGCCGGTATAAGTGTGGCATTAGGAGGAGTAGCTGGTTACCTTGCTGCTAACATAGCCAAGGTCTCGGCTATTGATGCAAAGGCTTGGGCAAAATCGGGTTGATCATCACCCGATGGAGCATCACTTCCATTGTCCCTTGTGTTGTATCCACGACCCCGGGTATTGTGTCTCATGACTTCTCCTGAGAACGACAATACAACATGAGTCTAACTTGGATACGCATTTAGTAATAATTTCACCATTCATTTAAAGCATATTTACTAAGCACAAAATAATGCACGCATGGTATACAACACAATAGCATATCATATAATTCGTGTTCCTAGCGTAGGACTCTAAGTTTGGTTGAAGTTCAACCAGTTTTGACCAAGACTAACTTGTTAGTCTATATTTGGAATACAACTCTTTCATAACACGAGTACTAAGTGACCCTAGAGACTCTAATGCCTAGGGCTCTGATACCACCTCTGTCACGCCCCAAAATACCCCCTAGGAGTTAAGGGATACTTTAGGTGTGACTATACGTACCTGCCAAACCATCCTGTAATGAATCAGGTGAATATAATACTAACACAATGATAATCAGAGTGCGGAAGCTAAACATAGGTTGCGGAACCGTAAGCTAATTTTTCTTTTCTTTATAAGTTTGTATCCCAAGTGAAAATATACATAAAACATATCCAAGCCTAAGGTGGATAGGCCAACCTATCAAAATATCAAAATACACAAACCCTCTTGTACTCTCCCCTCAACAGTAGTCGAGGTACAGCCACACGTCGAGGTCTCGGTCCGCCTCAGACTGTAGTGGAATAGACGGCTCTCTCTCCTCTATGTACTCTTCCTCGACCCAAGGCTCCGGGTCGAGGGTTCCCTCAGTACCTACCAACATGAAAATACGACTGAGCATGGAATACTCAGCGAGTACAAGCTACTAGCTAACCATGACAATAATAAAACACAACAACAGTAATACAATACAGAGCAGTAAGAGGAACATCACAAAGAAACAAAGTTAAACATGGTACAATACAATCATCTTGTCGTGCGTGCATGAATGCGAAAACTCCGATATAACTCATGGTTGGAGATCCGTTTCATGTCTCGGTATGGCTTAAGGAAATCATGTATGCATGCATGCATGAATGCCTTGTCATCATCTTGTAAACTTGCATCTTGTATCTTGTGAGCCAGAGGCTAGTACCCGAATGTCCCTGGGCTACGAACCTCCTTGAAATATTGTTTTCTTGTGAGCCAGAGGCTAGTACCCGAATGTCCCTGGGCTACCAACCTCATTGACGTATTGTTTTCTTGTGAGCTAGAGGCTAGTACCCGAATGTCCCTGGGCTACCAACCTCCTTGACGTATGCTTGATTTTAGTTACTTATTTAGTTTTCTTGTGAGCTAGAGGATAGTACCTGAATGTCCCTAGGCTACCAACCTCCTTGACATGCAATGTTTTTTTGTTGATTATTATATGCACATGCTCTTGAAACCTCGATTTATGCACACATGCGTGCTCGTGTGTGTGCCAATAGTGACAATCATGGGCATGCGGATAACAAGAGAGACATTGCATAAAAATTAAACTCATAGTATAAGCATATAAAAATTGGGTAATCTACATGGCAATTGATCAATTCATCATTCATAAGAACACATGCATAAGCCCTACTTCCATTTCTTTCATTTATGTCATTTACTCATAGTTTAAGCATTTTATCAAACACATAACATGCAACGTTCCTTAGTAGTTCATCTTTATTCTTTTTAGTGCATGTTTTCCATTCAATCATAAAGGTAAGTTTGTTATTTGTGAAATGCCCTGCCTCCAGTTTTCATTGCACACACCACACACATCCATACATTTCGGCATCCAATCGCCTCAATCAACACTCCATACACATCCATACCCTTTTCTCATCTTGTTTATATTTATTAGAGATTATACATTTCATAGGGAAGGAAAACATAATAGCAAGAATCACATTTCACATTGAAGATAACTAGATTATTGCTAGGGGAAGTTAGTAGGGTGTACTAACCTTGAATCAAGGCTTGATCTTGGTAGAAACCTTGATTGAAACTCCAACTTGAAAGAAGAAAACCTTTGCTTGAAGGAAGCTTGGTGTGGGGAAGAAAACCCTTGCAAAAACACCGTAGGATCACTACCCTAGTTTGGAGAAACAAGCTCCACGAGTACTTGAGCCTTGAACTTGAAGAAAACGAACTTGAGATGATCTACGGTCTTCACCCCTTTGATTTCTTCTCAAAAGCACTACCCTAGGTTAGGAATCTCCTGCTCCTCACTCTCTATCTCTCAAAACTTCTAAGTATAATGAATGAAGCCCTAAGGCTCAGGCAAAGCCTTATAGGAAAGGGTTTAACCCCCAAAAGATGAAATAGCCCTTACTGAAATTTCTGCAAAAATGCGAAGACCAAGCGATCGGTGGTTATGACCGATCGATTGGTTGCCTACTGAGCGATCGATGTCCTTGATAGAGCAATTGGTCAAAAACATACTCTCTGGAAAATTTCCCCAAACAAAAAAGTTAACTAGTCGATAGCTACCGATCGATCGCTACTCAAGACCGAGCGATCAATGCTCTACAGGTCCAAACTGTTTTGGCCATATCTTTTGACTCATTCGTCGGATTTCGACGATTCAACTTGCTTTGGATTCGTCTTTCGAAATCAAACATTCCTAACATTTCAGAATTTTTAATTTCTCCCTTATTTATTAATTAGACTACGTGGAAGGCCAATTGGCTACAAAAGTGTAATTCATTAAGTATAGAAAGTCCGGGGTGCTACATATTCATTTTGACTCCTCTCGGCAAGACGGTAGTGGCAGATAGCATTTTCAGAGGTAGTACAGTTCAGGTGGGAAGCCACAACGCTCTCTTGGGAATTGATTGGTTAGTAGCTCATCATAGGCATGTAGCTTGCTTAGAGAAAATGGTACTCTTCAGGTCAGTGGAAGGAAAGCCATTTCACTTTCGGGGGTTGAGAAGTAGAGATATTGCCCGTTTTCCAGCGTTGAGCCTAGTGAACCCCGAGGTAAGGGACTCTTCAACTATTCCGATCATGAGTGAATTCCTGGATGTATTTCCAGAGGAGTTGCTAGGGTTGCCTTTAAACAGGGAGATTGAGTTTGTGATCGAGCTTGCACCAGGCATAGCTCCCATCTTCCGAGCTCCGTATAGAATGGCCCCGATTGAACTCAAGGAGTTGAAGACTCAGTTAGAGGAGATGCAAAACCTTGGTTTCATTTCTGCCAAGTGTCTCACCGTGGGGTGCCCCGGTGTTGTTTGTTAAGAAGAAGGATGGCTCAATGAAAATGTGCATCGATTACCGGCAGTTGAACAAGGTCACTATAAAGAATAGGTATCCATTGCCTAGGATTGATGACTTGTTCAATCAGTTAAAGGGAGCGAGATTTTTCTCTAAGATCATCTCGGGTCGGGTTACCACCAGTTGAAAATCAAGGCTGAGGATGTGCCCAAAACTGCTTTCCGAACTCCATACGGACACTACGAGTTCTTAGTGATGCCTTTTGGTCTCACGAACGTGCCAGCAGCCTTTATGGATTTGATGAACCGGGTGTTCTGATCATACCTGGATCGATGCGTGATAGTGTTTGTCGATGACATACTGATATATTCCCAAACACGGGAGGATCACGTGCGAGATCTTCGCCTTGCTTTGGAAATGCTGAGAGAGCACAAACTCTATGCCAAACTTAGCAAGTGTGAATTTTGGTTGGAAGATGTGGCATTCCTAGGCCACGTTGTATCGGCGGAAGGCATCTCGGTGGATCCAAAGAAGATAGATGCGGTTATAGGTTAGGCAAGGCCCAAGAGTGTCATAGAGATCCGCAGTTTCCTTGGGTTGGCAGACTGTTACAAAAGATTTGTAAAGGGATTCTCCAGCCTTTCCGCGCTGCTTACTTACCTGACAAGGAAGAATGCCAAGTTTGTATGGAGTGACAAGTGCGAGATCAGTTTTATGGAACTAAAGAAGAGGCTTACCATAGCCCCCGTCCTTACTGTGCCATCCAGACGGGGTGGTTATGAGGTGTACAGTGATACCTCGCATGTTGGACTTGGTGTGTTCTCATGCAGCACATGAAGGTCATTGCCTATGCATCAAGGCAATTGAAGGAGCATGGAAAAAATTACCCCACGCACGACTTGGAGCTTGCCGCAGTAGTGTTTGCACTCAAGATTTAGCGACATTACCTTTACGGGGAAGAGTTCTATGTGTTCACGGATCATAAGAGCCTCAAGTACCTCTTTTCACAAAATGAGCTAAATCTACGACAACGGCATTGGATTGAATTTTTGAAGGACTACGAATGCACCATCCAATACCACCAAGGCAAAGTAAATGTAGCGGCGGATGCTTTGAGTAGAAGACCTTCGGGTTTGTTGGCCCACATGTTGGTACAAGAATGAAGACTATTGGAAGATTTGGCAAATCTAGACATCAGTGTCAATGCCTCTGTCCGCAGTCCAGTGTTGGCAAATATCATGGTTCAGCCGTACATTATCGATTTGATCCAAGAGTATCAAGCCACGGATGTCGACTTGTTGGCTTACTGGGACAAGAAAGTTGCCAAGGGTTGTGAAGACTTCCCTCTCACTGGCTGAGGTGCTATTACATTCTGGGGAAGATTATATGTTCTGGCAAATGCGGATCTTCGACGAGAGATTATGGATGAAGCCCACCGTTCGAAGTACACAGTGCATCCTAGGGGTATAAAGATGTACTGGAACCTCAAGGGTCACTTTTGGTGGTGGAATATGAAGAGAGATGTTGTGGAGTATGTGGCACGATGCTTGGTGTGCTAACAGGTGAAAGCAGAGCACTTGAGACCAGTGAGTCTGTTGCAGTCTCTCCCTATTCCCGAGTGTAAATGGGAGCACATCTCCATGGACTTTATTGTTGGATTGCCAAAAAGGGCAAGGAATTCAGATGTGATATGGGTTGTAGTGGACCGTTTGATAAAGTCTGCACATTTCTTACCCTACCGGACCACTTTCAACTCAAATCAATTGGCGGCATTGTATATTAGGGAGATAGTTCGGTTGCACGGGGTGCCCGTTAGCATTGTGTCGGATCGGGATCTGAGATTCACGTCTAGGTTCTGGAAGAGTTTTCAGGATGCCATGGGCTCCCGACTTGATTTCAGCACCGCTTTTCATCGATAGACAGATTGACAAACTGAGAGGGTGAACCAAATTGTCGAAGGCATGCTTCGAGCTTGTATGCTAGATTTCAAGGGCAGTTGGGAAGAGCACTTACCTTTGGTTGAATTCTTCTATAATAATAGCTACCAGGCAAGCATCCAAATGGCACCATTTGAGGCCTTGTATGAGCAAAGCTGTAGGTCTTCTCTCTACTAGGATGGGTAGGAGAGAGAAAGGTGTTAGGTCCAGAGTTGATCGAGCAAACCACAGACAAGGTTAAGGTTATCCAAGATTGGTTGAAAGCTGCTCAAGATCGTCAAAAGAGCTATGCTGACACTCACCGTAGGGACTTGGAATTCCAAGTTGGGGATCAAGTCTTTGTGAAGGTATCTCCTAGCAAGGGGATAATGAGATTTGGCAGGCGAGGCAAGCTTAGTCCTCGGTATGTTGGGCCATTTGAGATTATCACGCGAGTTGGTGAAGTGGCTTACAGGGTAGCTCTTCCATCTCACATGGCCACGGTTCACAATGTTTTCCATGTGTCTATGCTTCGGAAGTACATTACGGACCCTTCGCATTTCATAGACTTGGAACCATTGGAAATCCAAGAGGATCTCACTTTGTTTGAGGAGCTGGTTCACATATTGGATCGGAGAGATCAAGTCCTTCGCAACAAGATTATCCTGTTGGTTCTCGTGCAATGGCAACATCATGCTCGAGAAGAGGCTACATGGGAGCATAAGGCCGAAGTCAAAGCTAAGTACCCTGAGTTGTTTGAATAGGCTTTTGTATGTACCATGTAATTTTGTTTTGGTTTTGTAATGAATGTATCGTCCAAATTTTGGGGATGAAATTTTTATAAGGGGGGATGTAAAACCCTGGAACTGTTTGTATATGCTTTGGAATGTGTGCCAAAGCATGGTGCCTTGTAATCTCAAATTTCATGAAATGAGAATTTGAAACTTTTGAAAATTGTTTTAAGAATGCTATAATTAATTAAATAAATTATTTAATAATGTCTATAAGCCTTTAAAGAGTCCTAATCATGTTTAGAAGAGGTCAAAAAGGGAAGTAGGTTGAGTCCAAGTAGTAGGAATGGGTGAAAATGGACTCTGTGTAGAAATTTACAGAGCACCGATCGCTCGGTCCATATTGGCGATCGATCGGTCCACAACCGATCGATTGGAAGCTATCGACTAGTGAACTTTTTGTATGGGGAAAACTTCCAGAGAGCATGTTTTCAACAGATCACTCGATCAAAACACCGGTCGCTCGGTAGGCGACCGATTGCTCGATATTAACCACCGATCGCTTGGTCTTTAGCATTCTGCAAAATTTCATTAAAGGCTTTCTAGTCTTTTGGGCGCTACACCCTTGCCTATAAAGGCTGGCTCGAGCTTTGGGTCCCCTCACAACACACTTAGCAGCATTTAGAGAGAGGGAGAGAGAAGAATGGGTGTTCCTAACCTAGGGTTTCAACTAAAGAAGGAGATCAAGGGTTTGGCTACCAAAACTCATCCATTTAACTTGGATTCTCCACATCAAACTTCAAGCAAGCGAAGAGCACGTTCTCCAAAGCTAGGGTAGCGACTTCATGCACATTTTTCGAGGGTTCTTCTTCATCCTTGTTCAAGGTCGGTACCTTATGCTACCCTCCTAGTCCATTCCCTCTTTTCTTCCCTTCTTCTTTATTTTGCCTAAAGTATGAATCTAATAAGAAATGAATGGATGTGGTGTGAGAAAGGATGTTAGGCAATGGATGCCGTGTGGATGATGTGATGAATGAAGGGGAAGGGTATTGTACCAATAATAAACACACATATATGTTGTGAATATAAACCCACCTAGAAAAGCAAGGTGTAGGCTTTAACAAATAATGTGCACACCACATGTTTGATGAAATGCCAAAGTAAAGAAAATGAGTTGTAAATCAAGAAATGCATGCTTAAAAGTTTATAAAATTGCTAGGGTTTATGATAGTGTTATTAATTGCTTTCTCTAACCGGCATGAATATTTACTTGTTCAAATTTATGATATTCTATGTAGTGTTGAAATCCCAAATGTCACATTTAATTTCAAGTGAAAGCATGTACCTGATTTCACGAGCACGGCATGCATGACATGGTTTACCGGCGTTTTCAAGAACAAGGTTTAGAGGTGGGACATATCTTACGATATATTTTACCTAGCTTTTGACAAGAACAAGAACAAGCATTGCATAGGAGGGATTTTACACTTCTCTCCCTTTCATGAGGGGTCTCCCCTCACTCACAAGTTCATATCATTGAAAGAAGGGTCTCCCTTGCCTCTCAAGTGCATCTCATCGAAAGAAGGGCCTCCCTTCTCTCCCAAGTGCATCTCACAAGCACATCTCACAAGGACATGAGCATGTTTAAATTCAAAGCAAGCACGCATGACACGCATGACATGACACGCTCGACAAGATCAAGCAAGACAGACATGACAAGTTTTCAAGCACGAAAAAAGTGTTTTAAGTCAAGTTAAATGCACGATGATTTCAAGAGTTTTATCGGCTTTTATGTGATACAAGCATGAATATAAACTGTTTTACTTTCCTGTTTCTATATGAATTGCTTTCTGCTTTATATATATCATTGTTGCTATGCTGTGACTGTTGGTTAGCATTAGGTATACACTGAGTATTCCATGTTCAGCTATACGTTTATGTCGGCAGGTACTGAGGGAGTTGCTGTTCCATTTGATATTTGTGCTCCTGGCCCATGGGTGGAACAGGAGTATGTCAAGGAACCTGTGGAGGAACCTCCTGTAGAGGGCTACTACTAGGTGGTAGATTCTGAGTGACTGTGGGTGAGCTTGAGAGAGTATATTCTTGGATTTTTGGCTGGCATGTCCGTACCTTCTTTTGTGATTATATTTTGTACAACTTGGATTATTGTATATAGTTAGAGATTTGGTTAGTCTTCCACTGTGTATGCTAGTGTGCTTCCGCTATTATTGTCCTCTAGTGTATATGATTCAATGTTTTGCAAGATGGTTTGTCAAGCAAGTCACGTAAGTTATGTTATGTCGTCCAAGATTCACTCTAACTCCTAGGGTGGGTTTTGGGTCGTGACATTAAGTCCAAGATGCGGAATTAAGAATTATTTACAACACAAGATTCTGCAATCCAGCCTACTCCCCGCCTCAAGCTTCCAACTAGAGGATTCACCACAATTCCTTAATCGAACAGACTCCTTCACTGGTGGAGCCCAAACCTTTACAATCTCTCTTACAGGTTGAGATATTACCTTCACAAATTCTCCTTTAAACAGAGTTGGAACCTTGCAAGAGCACCTCACTCTCCTGCTAAAACTGAAGCAACAGCTTCAGTGGAAGAATCCTTGACTATTCTCAATAAATGAGTTTGGATTTGGAAATCTAAAATAAAAGCTCCTTGAATGAGCTGAATAAGAGTAGAGTACAATTTCTAATAAAGTCTCGCAAAAAAAAATTGGAGTTGAATGAGCTCAAGAGAGATTTGAGGATTTCTATGTATATGAGTGAGTGAGAAATCAAAGATAATGAATGAGTGATCAATAAGAGTTATTTCTATGATCAAAGTCGTTCTTAGTTCATAAATGAACTCCTTTTATAGCACAATATAGCCGTTGGTAAAATATTTAATGCATTTTAGCCCGTTGAAAACTAGCCATTATAATGATTTTTCTGTTTTAGGCTTTAATTCATCAATGAAGTGAAGTTCCCACTTGAATTCGTCGCCGAATTATGAAGACAGTAAGCAATTTTCATTTTACTGTCATCAATTCATCGCCGAATTCAGATGGCTCTAAGAATTTGTCGACGAATTTTGAATAGATTTTCTGAATTCTGTCTAGCATCAGTCCAAAGAGATGGAAATGAATTCCTAGGTCAATTAGCTATGTTTTAACATGATTTTATGATTCCTTAGCACATTAGAATGATGAACAAAAAAGTGTCCTAGGCTCCTATGGTCAATCTATGATCTTTGAACTTTCAACATACCAAACTTTTGAGGACTTCTTACATAAGTCATAGGCACTCTCAATAAAAATAAAATTACATTTGAGGCTACTAAGAGTTGATTCTTGGGTCTTGATGATTTGACTTTGTCTTCAGAGACCCGACTTGGACTATGGTCTTATCTTGAATCTTCAATTGTATACATTGAGTTGAACTTGCTCTTGGATAATTTCCATCCTTTTGCCATGATAGGAGTGCTAACAATCTTGCATTGTAAAACATCCAAGTACTTGAACAGATTTATTAGTACCATAATATTCATTTCATTATTATGTTATTATCAAAATTAGTAGGGGTATCCAAGGTTGTAACCTTGAGGCTAACAATGTCCCTCTTTTTGATGATGACATAATAATGTAATGAATTGGGATTGAGCTCCCCCTCAGATTTTATTTTTCATAAAAATTTGATGTTAGCTCCCCTTATGCATATGCATTTATACAAAAGATACCAGATTTTCACTTAGATACATATTTCAGATGATTCAATAGACATGTCACCATGTTTTAATACCAAGAGAAGTTCCACAAAGGTAATTATAAGATTTTCAACTTGTAACACTCAATGAAGATTATTCATGATAATAAGTTGATCAATTTGTAAATCAAGTGAAGTTCTATAAAGAAAATTCTAAGTAAGATTGTATGATAAACTGCCAAAGATACAAAAAATGTGATTCATTCATATATCTTTCATTTCAATCAATTTCATTACATGTCATTTCTCCCCCTATGTCAACATCAAAAAGAGAAAAAAATAAAATTGTACTCCATCTGTAGAGCCCTAGACTTTTTCATGCTTAATGCATGGCACTTTCATAGCCAATTTGCCTTTAATGTAGTACAATTAATAAATAAGGAAGAAATTAAAAATTCCGAAATGTCAAAAATGTTTCTTTTCGAAGTACGAACCCAACGTAAGTTGAATCGTCAAAATCCGACGAACAAGTCAAAAGATATGGCCAAAACAGTTTGGACCTGTAGACCACCAATCACTCGGTCCATGGAGCGATCGATCGGTCCAAAACCGATCGATTGGAGGCTATCGACTGGTTGAAAATTTTGTATGGGAAAATTTTCCAAAGAGCTGATTTTTGACGAGAGCTCGGTCAATACACCGATCGCTTGGTATGCAACCGATCGATCGGTCATAACCATCGATCGTTCGGTCTTCGCGTTTTTGCAGAATTTCATTAAGGGCGTTTTCATCTTTTGGGCGTTAAACTCTTTCCTATATAGGATTGCCCAAGCCTTTAGGGCTCATTTATCACACTCAGAAGATAGTAGAGAGGAAGAGAGAAGAAAAGGAGATTTCTAAACCTAGGGTTTGATTTTTGAGAAGAAATCAAAGGGTTTGTGAACCCTAGATCACCTCAAGCTTGGATTGCTTCGAGATTCCGGTTCAAGCACGCGAGGAGCAGTTTCTCCAAGCTAGGGCAGCTACTCATGGACGTTTTGGAAGGGGGATTCTTTCCCTCATTTGTCAAAGTCGGTACCTTTTGCTACCCTCCTAGTTATAGCTTTTTCTTTCTTCCATTATTCTTTGTATTCCTTGTTTTCTTTCATCCATAAATGTATTATGAGTTGAAATGGTGAATGGTGTGAATGGAGAGGGGTGTTGACGATTGGATGCCGTGTGTATGATGTAATGAATGAAATGGGGAAGGGCATTGCACTAATAATAAACATACAAGCATGTTGTGAATATGAACCCACCTAGAAAAGCATGTGATAGGCTTAACAAATAATGTACTCACCATGTTTGATGAAATGCCAAGGTGAATAAAATGAAGGATAAATTGAAAAGAAGAATGCATGCTTAAATATTCATGAAATTGCTAGGACTTGTGATAGTGTGTTTCTTACATTCCTTAAATGGTGTAATTCATTATTTGCTTAAATTGTAATATGCTATGTGTTGTTAAAATCCTCAAATGTCATCTTAAATTTCAAATGCAAGTATGCACACGATTCCACGAGCACGGCATTCATGACATGGTTTATCGGTACTTTTAAGAACGAAGTTTAGAGGTGGGACATATCCTACGATATGTTTTACCTCTCTTTTCACAAGAAAACAAGAACAAACATACCACGAGGGGACTCCCTTCACTCACAAGTGCATTGCATAAAGAAGGGTCTCCCTTCCCTCTCAAGTGCATCTCATAAAGAAGGGTCTCCCTTCCCTCTCAAGTGCATTGCATAAAGAAGGGTCTCCCTTCCCTCTCAAGTGCATCTCAGAAGGATATCTCACAAGTGTATCTCACAAGTTACATGATCACAAGCAAGCACGCATGACACGCATGGCATGGCATGACACGTACGACACGCTCGACAAGATCAAGCAAGACAAACATGACAAGCTTTCAAGTACGAAAAGGATATTTCAAGTCAAGTCAAGCACACAATGATTTCAAGAGGTTTTGTTGGCTTTTTACGAAATGCAAGCATGATTATAAATTGCTTTACTTCCTTGTATGACATGAATTGTTCCCGTTTAACATATATGAATTGCTCCTGATTTATGTATTGCCATTTTATGCTATGACCGTTGGTTAGTATTTGGTACCCGCTAAGTATTCCATGCTCAGTCGTATTTCTTATGTCGGCAGGTGATAGCGGAGTGGTTGCTCCATTCGATGTCTGTGCTCCTGGCCCATGGGTGGAGGAGGAGTACGTTGAGGAACCTGTGGAGGAACCTCAGGGTGAGGGTTACTATTAGGTTGTGGTAGATTCTGAGTGGATAGCTGTGGGTGAGTTGAGATGAGAGTATATCCATGTATTTTGGCGGGCATGTCCACACTTTCTATTGTGTATTTTCTTTTTATATAAACTTGGATCATGTATATATATATACTCATGGAGGTTTTTGGTTAAGTCTTCCGCTGTGCTTTATAGTTTACGTTTCTGCTATTATTGTCCTCTATTGTGTATGCTCTAGGTCTATTACAGGTTATTTTGATCAAGCAAGTCATGCAAGTCATGATGAGTCGTCCAAGATTCACTCTAACTCCTAGGGTGGGTTTTGGGTCGTGACACCATCCTTCTTCTGTTTCTTCAAAAGATTTGCAACCTTTTTTAAGACATCCTCTGAAGGTCATGCACCTTCATCTTGAGCCTTTTGAACTTCTTGAGGTGCTTCTTGATCTTCTTCACCTCCATTACCACTTGAGTTGTTGCTAGAGATTTCATTGGAAGATGGAGGAATGGAGTGAAGTTTGGAGGATTGGTCTTTAAGACTTTGAAGGATTGCTGCTTCACTTTAGATATCTCAAGATTGACCTTATTCACCTCTTTGGCCATTTGGATTATCACATTTTCCTGTTGGCCAAGGTGAGAGGACATATTATCAATGATGGAATTTTGATACTTAAGATGCTTCTCTGTTGCTTCAATCTTGGTCTTCATGACTAATATCATAGCATTGAGTTGAATACTCTATTCAGAGGCATCTATAGACTTTCTATCTATTAGTCCTAGAGCTGAGTCTACCCTATTCTTGGTTACATCCAAGGAGTCTTCAATCATAGCCAACCTTGGTTCTATAGAATCTGAGAAGCTCTTCACTTCTTTGGGGATACTAATCATCCTAAACTCAATTACTGAAAATCTCTCTGAAGAAGCTGATTGGAGGCTCTGGAAGCACTCCCTGGTTTTTGACTGGATGACAGCTATGCTAGCTCTAGTCTTAGCCATGAAGGAAAGCATAGAGGCTCTCATCTCCTCCTGAAATCGCTGGAACTGCTCCAAACTAGAAGCCATGGTGGCAATCTGGCCTACCATGATGCTCATCTGCTCCTCAGATGTAGCTGGCCTGCTAGGAGCCTCATAGAACTGACCAAGGTCCTGAAGGTGAGGAGACATCTGTCTATGAGAGCTCTCTGGGATATCTCCGACATCCACTACAAACTCAGGCCACTCTGACTCTGGTACCTCATGCTGGGGGTGCTGCTCACCCTGAAGCTCATCTGTTGAAACTGGCTCTGGCAGCTGCTCTACCTGAAATTCATCTGCTGCTGGTTAAGAGGCTGAAGTTGGAGGGACAGAGGGAGTAGAAGAGGTAGGAGGGATGGATGGATTAGATGATGGAATGAGATCTAAAGCTGGAAGAGGTATGGAAGCAGAGAAATCAGAAGATGGAAGACTAGAGGATAGAGAGGTAGAAGGTTTGGGAGTCCATTTCTTCTGGGTTTCATCCCAGATATAGTTCATTCTTCCGATTGTGCCTTCGCTATAAATGGAGGAGTCATCAGCTATCACAATGTCTGTCTGACTAGATAGAAGGACATGGAAGTGTCTAAAGATTTTGGTCAAGGTTTGACCAAAAGAGAGACACCCTAATTTTCTCTTAAATGCATCATCCATACAATGGACAATGATATAAGATAGATCAATGGGTGTTGAGGGCATAACCTCAGTGCAGTATGGACACATCAGGTAGAGGGCAGATATCAGATAGAGGCTCAAGGTCATGCTCCATTCTCTCGTCCCTCATACCCCATCATTCATTTCATTTGCTTGCTTATGGATAAGCCACATGGCTATCCCCTTTCATGCATTTACATTTTGCCTACTCATGAACTAGCCATGTGGCTATCTTTATTTATACATATATCGTAATCATTTGCTTGCTTTGCATGCATACCCGGTGAGGACGGTTGTGTAACCAATCCTCACTAACCTTATATTTTTCTTTCTTATGGGTTAGCCGTGTGGCTTTCCCCATTCATACATCTTGCTTGTAAAATGGAACAACCACGTGGTTGTCTCCATTCATCATACACTCTGCTTGCTTATACACTTGCTCATGGACTAGCCGTACGGCTATCTGCACTTATACATTTGCTTGCTTACTTGTTCGAAAGTGGTCGTGCGACCCCTTCAAACCTGTACTTCATTCATCTTGTTGGCATCTTACCCGGTGGGGCAATGGTATGGTTGTCAGGACCATGGCATCTTACCCGGTGGGGCAACCGCACGGTTGTCAGCACCATGGAATCTTACCTGGTGAGGCAACCGTGTGGTTGTCTACACTATGGCATATTACCCGATGGGGCAACCGTGTGGTTGTCTGCACCATGGCATAGAACCCGGTAAGGCAACCGTGTGGTTGTTAGCACCATGGCATAGTACCCGGTGAGGCAATCGTGTGATTGTTTGCACCATGGCATAGTACCCGGTGAGGCAACCGTGTTGTTATTAGCACCATAGCATCTTACCCGGTGGGGCAACCGCGCAGTTGTCAGCACCATGACATCTTACCTGGTGAGGCAACCGTGCGGTTGTCTGCACCATGGCATAGTGCCCGATGGGGCAACCGCGTGGTTGTCAGTATCATGGCATAGTACCCGGTGAGGCAACCGTGTGGTTGTTTGCACCATGGCATAGTACCTAGTGGGGCAACCACGTGGTTGTTAGCACTAATTGCATCTTACCCATTTTTTGAAGGAGTAACTGAACAGTTGTCTGATCGAGCTTCAGTTGCGGCCTCTCGTGAAGCTGGTTGTGTAACCAACCGTCACTCATTTGCTTCTTTCACTACATGTTCATATTTCACAGCACATCACTGTAATACTTGCTCACTCTTAAAGGAGTAACTGACACGGTTGTCTGATCGACCAGCAGTTACAGCCTCTTGTGAAGCCAGTGTAGCAGTCTCTACACACAACACTATACTACTTGCTCACTCTTAAAGGAGTAACTGACACGGTTATCTGATCGACCATCAGTTGCGGTCTCTTGTGAAGCCAGTCTTGCACACTCACCGCACTGCACTGCATTACTTGCTCACTCTTAAAGGAGTAACTGAAGCGGTTGTCTGATCGACCATCAGTTGCGGCCTCTTGTGAAGCCAATTTTGCAACAATCATCATTCATTTGTATCGCACTCACTTACATCATGCATCCTGCTATTTGATCGTGTGATCGATTAGCAGGCAGCTTTATACACTATAACCCTTCCCAATCCCCAGGAATTGCTGACTTAGCACAAACACACCCTTTCAGTCGTCACCATTTAGTTATCCAATCCAAGGCAAGCAGTCTAAGTAGAAATTCACTTTCTCCTCTCTCTTTTCCCAGGTTTTCCACAAACATGCGTGCAAAATTAAAACGTTATCAGCCTTTGTCATTCACATGCCCGCACCCTCCGATAAAGTGGGGCAACTGTAAATACCCCAATTTTGCACCCCCCTAGTCTCTTTACACACCTCTAAAAACCCTTTAAAAAAACCCTCTTTTAAAACCCTCTTTTCACGTGCTTCAATTTCCAAAAATGCCCCTCAGGAAAAAAATGACCAAAATACCCCTAGGGTGAAAAATGAGTAAAATACCTTCGAATAAGTGTTAAAAAGTTTTTATTTTTCCCAAAATGATTTTAAAAATTTTTTGATGAATTTTGGCTATTTTTGGGATTAAATTAGACTTAAAAAGGCAAAAAATGACCAAAACGCTCTTGGAGTGTAAAATGACCAAATTGCTCCTGAAAAGTACTGAAAAATTCATTTTTTATCTAAATCTTTTTCTGGATTTTATCAGTTCAATTTTGACTATTTTCGGGCAAAAAACGGAAAAATAGCTTTTCAGTAAATCGGAGCGCGACACATGGCGAGTCAAAAATAAATTTTAAAAAAAGATTTTTTGGCCCCTTAAATAGCAGTGCCCCCCATTGGGGCCAGTTCTTTTTGGCGTGTCGACAGGCTATTTTGTATAACCGGGTTAGGGGCGCTACTTTAAACAGTGCTCCCCAGTTTAGGTCCGTTTTGCCGCCTCACTGTTCTATACCTTATATAGTCAGAGCTATGGGTGAAGCTGGGCACTTCACTTATATGGCTGCCAGAATGCTAAGATGTTCTCAATTGTTGAGATGTAGTTCTATCTCGAACTATTGTAGTGGAGACTACACATAAGCATATGGGTGCTTAAATGTACACTGACTGATTGCATTCAATGAGAGACCTCTTGCATAAACATACTATCAGATAGTTGGTCTCTCATTCACATTGAACGGTTTCAATGATCCTTAGATCTGATGAGTTCATCTATGACTGAGCGGTGATCTGACTGTTTTGATTCCACTAACATATTTTCTAACTTAGGGAATACAATACAGTGACAGTTGAATAGTCAGAAAGTTGTTCGAGTCATGATGAATTTCAAACAAGAAATGCATGCTCATTAATTTGAGAGACTATCCAAGTACCAGGTAAGACAGTTGATTAAGTTCAAATCCTGTGCAAGTGATTTTAAAAAAAAAATAAGTTTTGAAATATACTTTTATTAAAAGGTATTATAGTTATAAAAGGATTTTCTCAAAATGTTTTTCATGAGAAATTGTTTCTCATGGCTTAATCATAAGTCTTGGAAACCCGGATGATTTGCAATGGGCTATGGGTTAGATAGTATGACAATCTTGAACGCCCATTAGGGATAATGTATTTGGTGGGATAAATCGAATTTAAAACTTCATGTGGCGGGATCCATAATGGTTAATGTTCATACACTGGGATTCAATTGCAACATGGATATCTCACGTCACTTGCAATTCTGATGTAATTCTCGTTTAGGGTCAATGGGATAACATTGGATAAGCCAAGGTAAGAATGTCCTAGAGCAATTTGTGGAGGTGCTCACATAACAAATACAAGCTCAATAATTGATTAAAAGTAATCAATTATTTTAAGTAATTAAAAGTTAATCATTTAATTATATAGATTAAAAGTTAATCTATTGTTTAAATTAATTGTTAATTTAAACATATGGATTATTTTAGCAATTATTTAATTAACATAATTAAAGGGGAAATGGGTTTGACCTATATCCATAAACCCATTAAAATGGACCTTTAATATGGGCCAAAGCCCATGGGTTTAAACCCTAGGGTGGGGCGCCCACTTGAGGATTCCTAATTGGATTAGGATTTGTTTAATTGAATAATTGTTGAAATATAATTCCTTTAATTATGGAATTTAAATCCAATGGTTGGATTGCATTAAGGATTAAAATGGAACTGTAATTATATTACAAAAGGGAGTTTTAACTCCCCAAAGTCCATGCCCCATAGAAGCTCCCCCCCCCCCCCCCCCCCCCTTGGTGTTGGTCTCCTAGTTTGACTAGGTTTCCTTCTTTGAGTTAGGATGTTGACTTATCCCTTTTAATTAAGGAATCCTCTTATAATAGGGACTCTTTAATTAGTAGGATTACTATAACTAAAGTAGTTATAGATTAAGTAGGAGTTTATTTAATTAATAATAAGAGTTATTGTTAATTAATAAATCCTACTAGATAAGATCAAGTTGGAGTATCATTAGGATAGGATCCATGTCTATATATACCCCAACACCCTAGACCATTAAGCACTTTTCTCCAGAATTTTTCTCCCTTTCCTCTCTCTCTAAACCGACAGCCCTAGGGGATACCCCTAGGGATTTTCGTGAGCTACTAGGTGGTCCAAAGTTGGATCTTGCAAATCTAGGGTTTTGAACCGTAGTGTTTTTGGTGATAGAAGGTGTATACCATTACTCCATCTTCTTCCTCTTGATTTTATAATTCCAAAGGAGATTCTAAAGCTTTGTGGGGATAGCGAAGAACAAGAATCGAGCTTCTAGTATTTTTTCGGAGAAATCTCTACAAAGAGTTCTGACGATTTGAGTGGATTTAAGCTTCATCGGTGAAAAGCATTCACCGAGGTGATATGGCTAAAACTCTTACATAATTTTGATGCTTTCTATGGTGTTAAGATCTAGGGGATTCAGTTTCTGTATAAATTTTTATCCGGATCCCCCTACAAGTGGTTTCAGAGCTCATGGTTAGGAGTATTTTTTGTTTATTTTGATAAGGTAATTAAATGGATGATTTAATTCATGAGATGAATTAATTTAGATCCATTTAATATTGCTCGTAGTTTTTATTATTTTATTTGTTCATGAGATGAATAAATAAATATTTATTATATTATTGAA
Source organism: Tetracentron sinense (assembly GCA_015143295.1). Lineage (NCBI taxonomy): Eukaryota > Viridiplantae > Streptophyta > Magnoliopsida > Trochodendrales > Trochodendraceae > Tetracentron > Tetracentron sinense. The sequence continues at coordinate 18,691,410 of CM026554.1, forward strand.
TGAGATTTCATAATTAAATAAATTTTAAAAACTAATATTATATGTGATATAATTAAATTCGAAATAAAGAGTTTATTTTGAAATTCCTTTTAAATGATTTGATCATTTAATATATACTTATTAATTGTTTAAAATAATTAATAAATGATTTTTCCCATAATTAGATTTTATTCAAAAAATTATAAAACCCTAATTTATGATATAATCATATTTAGGATTTTTGATTCTCTTATTTTTTATTTTAATCCTGGATAATAGTAAAACCAATCTCAGATAATAGTAGAACCAATCTATATGAAAGCATCTTGCATTCGAGAAAGGATCTTGCATTCGGGAAAGAAATAAAATTTTGTAGAGATTTTAAGAAAATTCTATCTTATATTTTAAAAATAATTTTATGAAAATTGTTTTATGGAAAATATAATTTTTTTTCCGGGGTTTGATCTAAATAAGATATAGATTTTATCGAGCGATTTGATAATTGTTATCAAATTTTAAATCCGTTTAAAATAAGAAAAAGTACTCCATCACCATATAGCATCTATTTTATATGAGATTATAGTTATGGGTCATATTTATGATAAATTGTTTATCATTCATGTATTCATATTAGAGGTTAATATGTAGTAGGTTTTGGCAATCTATAAAGGGTAGATTCATTTGGTTTCCCTGAAAATGGCGAATTGAATACTGGTTTCCCTAATGTCATTTAAATTCTGTTAAATGCATTGGTGGAGATGCTACGAAGGAGGATGTTGCGATGTGATCTCAATAAGATGATAAAGGAAGGGATCGCGAAGGAGTTTGTGAGCTACCTTTATTCTTATCACATTCCCTTGCATCCATGCATTTTAATTTATTGACCCATAACGATTAATCTCGTATATATTGTTATTATTATCATGAGATGATAACTGTTGTTTATTTTATCATGAGATGATATCTGTTTATATGGTTACTTATTCTGTTGAAAAAATTGCCCTTGATATATCATGTGTATATAAGACTGGGGACAAGTCCCTAAGTATTATGATCTTCTACTATACACAATGTGATCCTATAGTGGGGAGTGTGAGTAAGCTGACAGGCCAAAGCCGGGTCCAATCCCTCTCACCTATGAGTAAACATGGTGAAAACTGAATAAGCAAATAGTGAGAGCAATAACGCCAAAGCCTGAGCTTTCATTAGGTGTTTATTAGGTTCATGGTAGGTGGGCACATGAATAAGAGATATTGTATAATAATGTCAAAGCGTGAGTATAACATCCCTTATAGATCAGACAGAAGATCGAATACTCCAGAATTCACAAGATGAGATCTATGAAATTGGAGAAGATAGTTTCTATCTACCTATTCAAGGCGATGTGATGATATGCCCAAAGGCAGGATCACATTAAGCCGGTGTCTAGGTTTTTGATGTCAATTAATTCTTCCCAAATTAACAATACCATTAGAAACAGACCCATAATCTAATTGATATTAATGAATACAATAGATCCCTAATACTATCTATTTTGTCATTTGATTAGATCATGACAGGCCTACACCTATTGACTGAAATTCTTCGTGATGAAAAGTTAGTAGGAACTAACTATGTAGACTAGAAAAGAAAGATTAGAATTGTATTTGCCGTGAATAACCTTGACCTATGTCTTAAGACACCTAAGCCCGAAATTCCTCCAGATGCTTCACCGGCCCAAAAGGCTAAGTTAGAGCAATGGGAGAGGTCCAATAAGATGATCAAGTATTACATACTGGCTTCGATGTCAAACATTTTGCAAAGCCAGCATGAACACATGGATAAGGCTTCTGACATTTTGCAAAACCTTCATGAGATGTTTGGTGAGCAAAATAGGTCAGCTTGACAAATAAAGATGAATTCCCTTGTTAACACCAAGATGGTTGAGGGAACTCCAGTCAGAGAGCACATCATAAAGATGATGAGCTTATTGAATGAACTGGAAATTCTTGGTAGAGAGATGGATGCCATCACTCAAGTTAACACTGTTCTGCGGTCACTCCCTTCGTCTTTCAATTCGTTCGTGTTAAATTATAACATGAACAAGAGTGAAATGTCACTAAGTGAGCTTATGAACTCACTTGTGGCTATAGAAGATTTGATAAAAAAGTCAATTAAAGGTGAAACTTTAATCGTCGATAAACCTGATACCTCCAAGAAATCTAAAAAGTTTAAAAAATGGAATAAAGGCAAAGGAAAGTTTAAAGACAATAAGGGTAAGGCAAGAGTTGCTAAAGGTTCTTTAGGAAAAGCTGGCAAGGAAAACAAGGGCAATGGAAAGTGTTTCCACTGTGGTAAAATAAGCCACTGGAAGAGGAATTACATGACTTACCTAGCAACTCTTAAGAAGGGTAGCAGAAGTACTCAAGGTATGAGATACTTTGAAGTATATATAACTATTGAGTCTAACTTTCTGGACGGTCCTCCTAATTCATGGTGCATAGATTCTAGATCCACTGTACACGTTTATAATTATTTGCAGGGGTTTAAGGAAACTAGAAAGCTGACCAAACAGGAGCAGAAGCTTAAAGTTGGCTCCAGTGCCAATGTTGCAGTGAAGTCAATCGGCTTGTTTACTCTTTATTTACCTAATGGAAAGACATTAATTTTAGAAGACTGCTTTTATGTGCCTTCATGTAGAGCCCTGGACTTTTTCATGCTTAATACATGGTACTTTCGTAGCCAATTTGCCTTTAAAATAGTACAATTAATAAATAAGGAAGAAATTAAAAATTCTGAAACTTTAGAAATGTTTATTTTCGAAGTACGAACCCAACGCAAGTTGAATCGTTGAAATCCGACAAGCGATTCAAATGATATGGCCAAAACAGTTTGGACCTGCAGGCAACCGATCGCTCGGTCCATGGAGCGATCGATCGGTCCAAAACCGATTGATCGGAGGCTATCGACTTTTCAAAAAATTTGTATGGAAAAATTTTCCAGAGAGTTGATTTTTGGTCGAGAGCTCGGTCAAATCACCGATCGCTCAGTAGGCAACCAATTGATCGGTCATAACCACCGATCGCTCGGTCTTCGTGTTTTTGCAGAAATTTCATTAAGGGTGTTTTCGTCTTTTGGGCGTTTCATTCATGCCTTAAAGGCTTTGCCCAAACATTTGAGGGTTCATACACAACACTTAGAGTCTTTTGAGAGATAGAGAGAAAGGAGAAGGGGTTCCCTAACCTAGGGTTTGCTTTTGGGGAGAAATCAAAGGGGTTTCAAGACCCACAATCACCTCAAGCTTGGATTGCTTCAAGATTTCCGGTTCAAGCACGCGATGAGCAGTTTCTCCAAGCTAGGGCAGTGCCTCACGAATGTTTTTGGAGGAGTTTTCATTCCCTCATTTATTAAAGTCGGTACCTTTTGCTACCCTCCTAGTTATAGTTCTTTATTTTTCTTCCCTCATTCCTATTATCCTTTATTTTCCTTCATCTATATATGTGTTATGAGAAGGGTTGTGTGGATGGTGAATGGAGATGGATGTTGGCGAATGGATGCCGTGTGGATGACGTGATGAATGAAATGGGAAAGGGCATTGCACCAATAATAAACATACAAGCATGTTGTGAATATGAACCCACTTAGAAAAGCATGTTATAGGTTTAATAAATAATGAACACACCCCATGTTTGATGAAATGCTAAGGTGAATATAAATGGGTTGTAAATCAAGAAATTGCATGCTTAAATGCTTATGGAATTTGCTAGGGCTCATGATAGTGTGATTTCTCGTTTCCCTAAATTACATGAATATTGAATTGCTCAAATGATTGATGTTCTATGTGTTGTTAACTCTCCAAATGTCATATTTAAATTTAAATGCAAGTATGTACACGCTTCCACGAGCACGACATGCATGACATGAATTTACCGAGGTTTTCAAGAACGAAGTTTAGAGGTGGGACATATCATACGATATGTTTTACCTCGCTTTTCATAAAAAAACAAGAACAAACATTCCACGAGGGGTCTCCCCTCACTCACAAGTGCATAGCATAAAGAAGGGTCTCCCTTTCCTCGCAAGTACATACAAATCATGAAGAAGGGTCTCCCTTCCCTCTCAAGTGCATTGCATAAAGAAGGGTCTCCCTTCCCTCTCAAGGCATCTCACAAGCGCATCTCACAAGGATATCTCACAAGTGTATCTCACAAGTTACATGATCACAAGCAAGCACGCATGACATGGCATGACACGTACGACATGCTCGACAAGATCAAGCAAGACAAATATGACAAGCTTTCAAGTACGAAAAGGATATTTCAAGTCAAGTCAAGCACACAATGATTTCAAGAGATTTTATCGGCTTTTACGAAATGCAAGCATGAATATAAATTGCTTTACTTCCTTGTATGACATGAATTGTTCCTGTTTTTCATATATGAATTGCTCCTGATTTATGTATTGCCATTTTTATACTATGACTATTGGTTAGTATTTGGTACCCGCTGAGTATTCCATGCTCAGCCGTACTTCTTATGTCGGCAGGTGATAGCGGAGTGGCTGGTCCTTTTGATGTCTGTGCTCCCGGCCCATGGGTAGAGGAGGAGTACGTCGAGGAACCTTTGGAGGAACCTCCGATAGAGGGCTACTATTAGGTAGTGGTTGTAGATTCTGAGTGATAGAGCTGTGGGTGAGTTAAGAGATGTATATCCATGTATTTTGGCGGGCTTGTCCACACTTTCTTTTGGACTTCTTTTGTGTAAGTTGGATCACATATGTATATACATAGAGGTTTGGTTAAGTCTTCCGCTGTGCTATGTTTAAGTATGTTTCAGCTGTTTATATCCTCTTTGTATATGCTCTGTGGGTTTTGCAGGATGGTTTGTCTAGCAAGCCATGTAAGTCATGATTAGTCGTCCAAAGTTCACTCTAACTCCTAGGGTGGGTTTTGGGTCGCGACACTTCAGCACATCGTAATTTGATTTCAGTATCTAGACTCTTATTTTATGGATTCTCTATCAATTTTAATTCAATTGTTGAAATTAAGAAAGATGGAATGGTCTTGATAACTGGTAATCTCATTAATGGTCTATATTTAATATTTCCATTGGTAAATAATGTCTGCAAAGTGACAATGTTTCATCATCTAGAATGTCTGGAATGAAAAGACATTGCACTGAGTCTACTTATCTTTGGCATAAGAGACTTGGTCACATTAATCTTGATAGGATCAAGAGGTTAGTAAAAGATGGTCCCCTTGACTTCCTCAAGGTAGAACCACTCCCTACATGTGAGTCTTGTCTCGAAGGGAAGATGACCAAGAAGCCTTACCCTAAAAAGGTAGGAAGAGCCCAAGAAAAGTTAAGACTAATACATAGCGATGTATGTGGTCCATTTAACATTGTTGCATAAGGTCAATACTGGTATTTTGTCACATTTATCGATGACTATTCCAGATATGGATACGTCTATTTGATGCAACACAAATCTGACACCTTTGAAAAGTTCAAAGAAATCAAATTAGAAGTTGAGAATCAAATTGACAAAACCATAAAGACACTTCGATCAGATCGAGGTGGTGAATACCTTACCAACGAGTTTATGGATTTCTTAAGGGTTAATGGGATTATCTCGCAATGGATAAGTCCTGCCTCCCCTCAACAAAATGGAGTTTCTGAAAGAAGAAACTGGACCTTATTAGATATGATGAGCCATGCCGATGTTCCTTCATATCTTTGAGGATATGCTATACAAACTGCCATTTATATTCTGAACCGGGTTCCATCTATGTCTATTCCGGTTACACCCACTAAGTTAGAATCTAGGACAGAGAAATGGAAATTTGTTGGATATCCAAAAGAAACTAAGGGTTTCTATTTCTACCCCAAGGCAGACCAAACAATAGTTGTTAGGCTTCATGCCACTTTCTTGGAGGATGAAATGGATCTCCTAAAGAAGGTTGAATTTCATAAGATGAAAGACGATACAACCAGTATCCAACCTGAACCTAATCCTTCCACTTTAATTTCTCCTAATTTTGTTCCACTGAGAAGGTCTGAAAGAGTTTCTAGACCACCAGATAGACTTCAGTATTAAAATAATGAAGTTTATCTAGTTACCCCTGATAATGAGGATACAGATCCTAATACTTATCAGGAAGCTACATTGGATGTAGATGCATCTCTATGGAATAAAGCCATGAATGCTGAAATAGATTTCATGTATGACAACGGTGTCTGGACTTGAGCAGATCCACCAGATGGAATAAGGCCAATTGGATGCAAATGAATTTACAAAAGAAAGAAGGATGCTGATGGTAACGTGGAGACCTATAAAGCTAGACTTGTTGCAAAAGGTGTCGCGACCCAAAACCCACCCTAGGAGTTAGAGTGAATCGTGGACGACTAAATCATGACTTACATGACTTGCTTGACAAACCACCTGCAAAACACCCACAGAGCATATACAATAGAGGATAACAGCGGAAGCATAACTATAAAACACAGCGGAAGTCTAACAAACCTCTAAGTATATACACATGGTCCAAGTTTTAATACAAAGAAATCAAAACAAAGAAAGTGTGGACATGCCGCCAAAATACATGGATATAATCACTCATGCTCACCCACAGCTAATCCACTCAGAATCTAACACCACCTACTGATAACCCTCTACGGGAGGTTCCTCCAAAGGCTCCTCGACATACTCCTCCTCCACCCATGGACCAGGAGCACAAACATCAAATGGAGCAGCAGCTCCCTCAAAACCTGTCGACATAAGAAGTTCGGCTGAGCATAGAATACTCAGCGGGTACTAAATACTAACCAACCGTTATAGCAAGAGATAGCAATGCATACCCAAGAAACAATATAGATATATATGAATCAGGAACAGTTAATATCATACAAAGAAATAAGGAAATTCATAATCATGCTTGCAGTTCATGAAAAGCCGATAAAATCCTTGAAAAACACCATGCACTTGACTTGACTTAAAATACCCTTCGCGTAATTGGGAACTTATTTACCGTGTCATGCTTGTCATGCTTGTATCATGCGTGCCATGTCATGCTATGCGTGTCATGCGTGTATCATGCTTGCTTATTCGGAATTTAAACATGTTCACATGCCTAGTTACCGTTCATAGCCCGTCGCAACTAGTACCCTGTACACTTGAATGATATGCCTAGTTACCGTTCATAGTCCGTCGCAACTAGTATCCTATATGCTGAATGATATGCCTAGTTTCCGTTCATAGTCCGTCGCAACTAGCATCCATGCAAAATGTGTATGCCTAGTTGCCGTTCATAGCCCGTCGCAACTAGCATCCATGCGAAATGTGTATGCCTAGTTGCCGTTCATAGCCCGTCGCAACTAGCATCCATGCATGTCATGCCATGCCTTGAGTGTCATGAGATGCTATGCCATGCGTGTAATGCGATGCCATGCCATCCGTGTAATGCGATGGGATGAGAGACCCTTCCCTACGCAATGCATGATCATCTTGTCCTTGCCAAAAGCGAAGTGAAACATATCGTAGGATATGCCCCACCTCTACATCTCGTCCTTGAAAACATCGGTAAATCACATCGTTTCATGCCGTGCTCGTGTAATCGTGTACACACTTGCGATGGAAATTAAATATGACATTTTGGGGAATTCACCATACATTGCACATTACCATATATACAAGTAATAAATTAAACAATTTAGGGAAAGCGTGAAAAGACACTATCATAACCTTAGCAATTTCCATAAATGTTTAAGCATGCATTTTCTTTATTTATTATTCTTTTCATTCATCTTGGCATTTCATCAAACATGGTGTGTTCATTATTGATTTACCCTACAACATGCTTTTCTAGATGGATTTTACTCAAATCATGCATGTATGTTCATTATTGGAACAATGCCCTCCCCATTTTAATCATCACAACACAACCATTGGCATCCAATCGCCCATTCCATCTCGATTCACCATTCACAACCATCCATCTCATAGCACATGTGTAAATAAAGGAAAACAAAGGGAAATAAAGGGAAAAGAGGAACTATAACTAGGAGGGTAGCAAGAAGTACCGACCTTGAACAGTGAGGGGAGAAACCCCTTTCCAAAACGACCGTGTAGCTGCTGCCCTAGCTTGGAGAACGCTCTCCACGAGTGTTTGAGCCGTGATCTTGGAGAAGAGCCGAGCTTGAAGTAATCTAGGGTCTCAAAAGTCTTTGATTTCTCTTCCAAAGACAAGCCCTAGGTTGGAATCGCCTTCTGCCCTTTCTCCTATTCTCTCAAATCTCTAAGTGTCGAATGATGCCCTAAAGGCTCGGGCAAGACTGTAGCACCCCAGACTTTTCCATCTTTAAATGAATAAGTATTTCGTAGTTGAATGGCCTTCCGCGTAGTCTAATTAATAAATAGGGGAGAAATTGGAAATTTTGAACCGTCAGAAATGTGCGTTTTCGAGAGATGAATCCAACGCAAGTTGAATCGTCAAAATCGGACGAACAAGTCAAAAGATATGGCCAAAACAGTCGGGACCAGCAGAGCACCGATCGCTCGGTCCATGGAGCGATCGATCGGTCCAAAACCGATCGATCGGAGGCTATCGACTGGTCGAAAAATTTGTATGGGGAAATTTTCCAGAGAGTTGATTTTTGACCGAGATCTCGGTCAATCAACCGATCACTCGGTAGGCAACCGATCGATCGGTCATAACCACCGATCGCTCGGTCTTCGCGTTTTTGCAGAAATTTCATTAAGGGCTTTTTCGTCTTTTGGAGGTTAAACCCTTTCTTCTTAAGGCTTGCACGAGCCTTAGGGATTCATTTACCATACTTATGAGATTTTGAGAGTTTGAGAGAGAAGAAGAGACTCTAACCTAGGGTTTTGTTTTTGAGGAGAAATCAAAGGGGGTTTAAGAACCCTAGATCATCCTCAACTTGGATTGCTTCAAGTTCAAGGCTCAAGCTCGGGTGGGGTGCATTCTCCAAGCTAGGGCAGCACTCACTCACGTTTTTGAAAGGGGTTTCTTCCCCAACAGAAGTCTCCTTCAAGCAAAGGGTTCCTCTTTTCAAGTGGAAGCTCCAATCAAGGTTTACAACCAAGATCAAGCCTTGATTTAAGGTTAGTACACCCTACTAACTTACCCTAGCAATAAATCTAGGTTTTCCTTATGAAATATGATTCTTGTTAGTAGGTTTTATTCCTTGCAAAATATGTCATCTATAATAAATATAAACAAGATAAAGAAAGGGTAGGGATGCTTGGATGGAGGTTGGATACGGCGATTGGATGCCGAATGTGTGATGTATGATGTGTGGGTTGTGGATTGGAAAATGGAGGATGGGCAATGTACAAATAACAAACTTACCATTGTGTGATTGAATGGAAAATATGCATTTAAAAGAAGGAGATAAACTACTAAGGAATAATGTATGAAGGTGTTTGACAAAATACCTAAACTATGAATAAATGATCTCAATGAAGAATATAGAAATGGGTTTTATGCATGCGTTCCTATAAATGATAAATTGATCAAATGTTATGCAAACTACTTAAGTTACCTATGTTCATATCATGAATTGAATTGTAATGCCATATCTTGGTTATCCTCATTATCATGATTATCACTATTGACACGTACACGAGCACGCATGATAGCATGAACCGAGATTTCAAGAGCATGTGCATATAATAAACAATAAGAAAATATTGCACGTCAAGGAGGTTGGTAGCCCAGGGAAAATTCGGGTGCTAACCTCTGGCTCACAAGAAAACTAAACAAGTAATAAAAATCACCTATTGTCAAGGAGGTTGGTAGCCCAGGGACATTCGGGTACTAACCTCTGGCTCACAAGAAAACCAAACATTGCATATCAAGGAGGTTGGTAGCCCAGGGACATTCGGGTACTAACCTCTGGCTCACAAGTGTATTGCATATCAAGGAGGTTGGCAGCCCAGGGAGATTCGGGTGCTAGCCTCTGGCTCACAATTTACAAGATGAAAGTTTACAAGATGATGATCATGCATTCATGCATGCACGCATACATGATTTCTACGAGGCATAACGAGACAGGACATGGGTTTCAAGCTTGGGTTTTATCGGTGTTTTTGCATTCATACACACACTTTTAAATGATTGTATTGTACCATGTCAAATACTGTTTAGTTCGTGATGCTTCTATTACTGCTTTGCATGGTATGACTATTACGTGTGTTATTATTGTTATGGCTAGCTAGTAGCTTGTACTCGCTAAGTATTCCATGCTCAGCCGTACTTTCATATCGGCAGGTGCGCGAGCCCCTCTTGACATATGTGATCAGGGTCCTTGGATAGAGGAGGACTACGGGGAGGAAGAACCGTATGAGGATCTAGTAGTCGAACCTCAGGCGGAGGCGAGAGACTTAGACCATTGGCCCCACGGGGGTGACTATTGATCGAGAAAGTGTTGGGTCTTATGTATTTTGATATTTTGATAGGTGGGCCTATCCACCTTAGACTTAGGCAGGCTTTGTATTTATGTTAACTTGGAATACTACATTTTGGATCATTATAAATAAAAGAAAAATTTAGTTTTCGCTTCCGTAAATTATGTTTAGCTTCCGCGCTCTGATTATCATTGTTTAGTACTGTGTTTATGTTGTGCATTACAGGATGGTTTGGCAGGTACGAAGTGTCACATCTAAAATATCCCTAAACTCCTAGGGGGTATTTTGGGGCGTGACAAAGACTCTTAAGGTAAGAGTAAACCGACCAAAAGACCATAATACCCTTACTGAAATTTCTGCAAAAACGCGAGTACCGAGCGATCGGTGTTAATGACCGATCGATCGGTTTCATAACTGAGCGATCGGTTAAAATTTCACTCTCTGGAAAATTTTCCCATACAAAAATCTTGACCAGTCGATAGCCTCCGAGCTATCGGTTTTGGACCGATCGATCGCTCCATGGACCGAGCGATCGGTGGTCTGCAGGTCCAAACTGTTTTGGCCATAACTTTTGACTCGTTCGTCCGATTTTGACGATTCAACTTGCGTTGGGTTCGTACTTCAAAAAAGAACATTTCTAACATTTCAGAATTTCCAATTTCTTCCTTATTTATTAATTATACCTCTTCAAAGGTAAAATGGCAACGAAAGTGTCATGCATTAAATGTGAAAAAGTCTGGGGCTCTACAAAAGGTTATACTCAAATACAAGGAGTTGATTATGAGGATACCTTTTTACCTATAGCTATGCTCAAATCCATCAAGATATTGCTAGCTATAGCTGCACACCATGACTCTGAGATATGGCAAATGGATGTCAAAATTGCTTTCCTTAACAGAATGTTAGATAAAGATATTTATATGAAGCAACCAGAGGGCTTCATTGCTCCTAACCAGGAGAACATGGTATGCAAGCTCAAGAAGTCAACATATGATTTGAAATAAGCTTCTAGAAGCTGGAACCAACGATTTGATCTTTCAATCAAAGAATTTGGATTCCAAAAAGAATTTGGAAGAATCTTGTATTTACAAGAAGGACTGTGGGAGAGCGGTAGTATAGCTAATTCTTTATGTAGATGACATCCTAGTCAATGGGAATGATATTAGGATGTTTTCATCAGTCAAGATATGGTCAGTGAAAGATTTGGGAGAGGCATCCTATATTCTCCTAATAAAGATTCTAAGAGATAGGTAATGCCGAATGTTGGGACTAAGCCAAGCTTCCTACATAGACAAGATTTTGTTTAGGTACAATATGAGTGATTGTAAAACAACACTCATTCTTTTTAGACATGGTATCACTTTGTCTAAAAAGATAGCCCCGACATCAGCTGATGAGATCGAGCAAATGAAGAGGTGCCCTTATGCTTCGACAGTTGGGAGCCTCATGTATGCCATGCTATGTACTAGACTAGATATCTGTCATGCAGTGGGAGTTGTTAGTAGGTTTCACAGCAATCCAAGTATGAGATAATTGGACTGCAGAGAAGCAAATCATGAAGTACCTGAAAAAACTAGGGATTATGTGCTTACTTTTCTCACAGAGGAAGTATCTTCTCATTAATGAGATTATTGACAAGCAAGGCATCGTTGTTACAAAGATTAGGTCTCAACTTAATGTTGGTGACCCGATGGCCAAGGCTTTATCAGATAAAGTATTTGTAACACTCTTAGATAGTATGGGATTGAAATCTATGGCACAATGACATTTAGGGCAAGTGGGAGATTGTTAGACATGATGCCCAGAAAAGTCATTTATATTGTTAGAACCTTATTAATTTGATTAATATATGCTTCTTCTTAACCTATTGTGTATTCATTATGGGTAATTGATCATGATCATGAGATGATCTATACGATATGAGATATCGATAAAGGTCCATAGGATATATTGTAGGAAAGTTATGTAATTAGATTATCACAGGCAGATATAATTTTTCAATTCCTTATACCTTATATAGTCACAACTGTGGGTGAAGCTGGGCACTTCACTTATATGGCTGCCAAAATGCTAAAATGTTCTCAATAGTTGAGATGTAGTTCTATCTCGAACTATTGTAGTGGAGACTACACATCAGCATATGGATGCTTAAATGTACACTGACTGATTGCATTCAATGAGAGACCTCTTGCATAAACATACTATCATATAGGTGGTCTCTCATTCACATTGAACTGTTTTGAAGATCGTTAGATCTGATGAGTTCATCTATGACTGAGCGGTGATCTGACTGTTTCGATTCCAATAACGTATTTTCTAACTAGGGAATACAATACAGTGAGAGTTGGATAGTCAGAAAGTTGTTCGAGTCATGATGCATTTCAAACAAGAAATGCATGCTCATTAATTTGAAATATTATCCAAATTCTGGGTATGACAGTTGATTAAGTTCAAATCCTGTGCAGGTGATTTTGAAAACAAAATAAGTTTTGAAATATACTTTTATTAAAATGTATTCTACTTATAAAAGGATTTTCTCAAAATATTTTTCATGAGAAATTGTTTCTCATGGCTTAATTATAAGTCTTGGAAACCCCGGATGATTTGCAATGGGCTATGGGTTAGATAGTATGACAATGTCGAAGGCCCATTAGGGATAATGTATTTGGTAGGATAAATTGAATTTAAAAATTTATGTGGCGGGATCTGTAATGGTTAATGTTTATACACTGGTCCGATGTAATTCCCGTTTAGGGTCAATGGGATAACATTGGATAAGCTAGGGTAAGAATGTCCTAGAGCAATCTGTGGAGGTGCTCACATAACAAATACAAGCTCAATAATTGATTAAAATTTAATCAGTTATTTTAAGTGATTAAAATTTAATCATTTGATTAACTAGATTAAAAGTTAATCTATTGTTTAAATTAATTGTTAATTTAAACATATGGATTATTTTAGCAATTATTTAATTAACATAATTAAAGAGGAATGAGTTTGACTCATATCCATAAACCCATTAAAATGGACCTTTAATATGGGCCAAAGCCCATGGGTTTAAACCCTAGGGCGGAGCACCCACTTGAGGAATCCTAATTGGATTAGGATTTGTTTAATTGAATAATTGTTGAAATCTAATTCCTTTAATTATGGAATTTAAATCCAATGGTTGGATTGCATTGAGGATTAAGATAGAATTGTAATTAGATTACAAAAGGGAGTTTTAACTCCCCAAAGTCCATGCCCCATAGAAGCTCTCGCGCGCCCCCCCCCCCCCCCCTTGGTGTTGGTTTCCTAGTTTGACTAGGTTTCTTTCTTTGAGTTAGGATGTTGACTTATCTCTTTCAATTAAGGAATCCTCTTATAATAGGGACTCTTTAATTAATAGGATCACTATAACTAAAGTAGTTATAGATTAAGTAGGAGTTTATTTAATTAATAATATGATTTATTGTTAATTAATAAATCCTACTAGATAAGATCAATTTGGAGTAGGATTAGGATAGGATCATAGTCTATATATATACCCCAACACCCTAGACCATTAAGTACTTTTCTCTAGAATTTTTTCTCTCATCTCCTGTCTCTCTCCAAACCGTGAGCCCTAGGGGATACCCCTAGGGATTTTCGTGAGCTACTAAGTGGTCCTACTAATTAAAGAGTCCTTATTGTAAGAGGATTCCTTAAATTAAAGGGATCAGTCAACATCCAACAAAAAGAAGGAAACCTAGTCAAACTAGGAAACCCTACACAAGGGTGGGCGTGAGCTTCAAGGGGCGTGTACTTTGGGGAGTTAACTACTCCATGTTGTAATCCAATTACAACTTATCCTCATCCTTATTGCAATCCAACAATTGGATTTTAATTCCATAATTATAGGAATTATATTTCAACAATTATTCAATTAAACAAATCCTAATCCAATTAGGATTACCAAAGTGGGCGCCCCACCCTAGGGTTTAAACCCTTGGGGCTTTGGCCCGTATTAAATTGGTTTATGGATGTAGGTCAAACCCATTTCCCCTTTAATTATGTTAATTAAATAATTATTAAAATAATCCCTAGATTTAAATTAACAATTAATTTAAACCATAGATTAACTTTTAATCTATTTAATTAACTTTCAATCACTTAAATAATTGATTAACTTTTAATCAATTATTGAACTTGTATTTCGTATGTGAGCACCTCCACAGATTGCTCTGGGACATTCTTATCCTAGCTTACCGGTTATCCCATTGACCCTAAATACGAAATACATTGGAATTGCAAGTAACGTGAGATATCCATGTTGCAATTGAATCTCAGTGTATGAACATTAACCATTACGGATCCCGCCACATGAACTTTTAAATTCGATTTATCCTTCCAAATACATTATCCCTAATGGGCCATCAAGTACTATCTAACCCATAGCCCATTGCAAATCATCCGGGTTTCAAAGACTTATGATTAAGCCATGAGAAACAATTTCTCATGAAAAACATTTTGAGAAAATCCTTTTATAAGTATAATACCTTTTAATAAAAGTATATTTCAAAACTTATTTTGTTTTCAAAATCACCTACGCGGGATTTAAACTTAATCAACTGTCTTCCCTGGAACTTGGATAATCTCTCAAATAAATGAGCATGGATTTCTTGTTTGAAATTCATCGTCACTTGAACAGCTTTCTAACTATCCAACTGTCATTGTATTGTATTTCCTAAGTTAGAAAATACGTTGGTGGAATCAAAACAGTCAGATCACTACTCAGTCATAGATGAACTCATCAGATCTAAGGATCATCGAAATTGTTCAATGTGAATGAGAGACCAACTATCTGATAGTATGTTTATGCAAGAGGTCTCTCATTGAATGCAATCAGTCAGTGTACATTTAAGCACCCTTATGCTGATGTGTAGTCTCCACTACAATAGTTCGAGATAGAACTACATCTCAACTATTGAGAACATCTTAGCATTCTGGTAGCCATATAAGTGAAGTGCCCAGCTTCACCCACAACTGTGACTATATAAAGTATAAGGAACTGGAAAATTATATCTGCTTGTGATAATTCAATCACATAACTTTCCTACAATATATCCTATGGACCTTTATCGATATCTCATATCGTATAGATCCTCTCATGATCATGGACAACTACCCATAATGAATACACAATAGATTAAGAAGAAGTCTTTATTAATCAAATTAATAAAAGTCTAACAATCTAAATAACTTTTCTGGCCATCATGTCTAACAAAACCTCCCTAGACCCTGTGCATCTTTTGGGGACAATCTCTTCCGAGAAACAATCCCTAAACAGAGACAACATCTCTCACTCTCCCCAATAAGGACAACCTCTCTCAAATTCCCTAGGGGAGCAAAAAAAAAAAAACTCCCCAAGAGAGTGAAAATCAATAGTAACAAGTACATATCCGTAAGGGAGTGCAAAGCAACTGCAGCCAAAGCAATCTCAGGGTGTCCCAAACTTCGGTCTCCTAGCCTACATTTCATCCTATCACAAGTCTTCCTAGATCCCCTAAGAGACTGAAAGCGCAAGCAGCTTATCATGCAAGTATTTGAGAGCGAGATACCGACATCGAAGGCAATGGGAACAGAACTCCATTCCAAACCATCGCAGGCCCAATGAAAACCAGAAATGGCATTGGTGTGCAAAAATTATGCGAACCCCAGACCTGGTTTTGAGACCAGGAGCAAAAAGTGAAGAAAACTTATTAGCTTTGCAGGCATGAGGAAAACCGGCAACGGCCTCATCGCGCAAAAATTACACGAACCCCAGACCTGGTTTCGAGACCAGGGGCAAAAAAGTGAAGAAAACTTATCAGCTTCGCAGGCATGAGGAAAATCGGCAACGGCCTCATCACACAAACATTATGCAAACCCCATGACTTGATCATTTCAAGGGTAAGAAAAGGGGAGAAAAAGCTGAAAATCAGTTCTGTAGCAACATCTGGGAACAATTAGACTTATCAGATTCTCTAAATATCCCCAGCAGTCAGCATCTCTCTACGGACCGGTATCCCCAGCAGAGATTCCAACAAAGAATATCCCCAGTAGGTGTTTAACTCCCAAGCATTCCCCAGTAGAGAATCCTTCGAAAAACATCTCCCCAGCATACAGGTAAACATCGAGAAATCCCCAGCAAACTGGAAATCCCCAAACTCCCCAACAGTAGTCTCCAATAGAGTTCAAATCCCCAGTAAACAGCTGATGTTCTCCAGCAAATCCGACTCCGCAAGGTGCAAAGCAGGACTTCATCAATGTAGCTATAGGACAAATCTATTCAGTATCATATGTTGCCCCTAAGGACATAACCCATTCACCTTGTGAAAGTGGTCTCCCTGTTAAATCGCATAAGCAAAAGAAGCTTTCAACTTCAGAATCTTGAGTCTTCTTCTTACCACTAGAATTCTCATAATCGTTGGATCAACCATCCACGAATTCTCAGGTAGCTCCTGAGTCTATCAACCCCTGTGACATCTCCTAATCACTATCAGAGTTCCACTACTCACCAGATCAATCATTCTAAGTGTCTGTCCATCGGCTTGGCCAAATCAAACAGAACTCAGCAATCGCTCGAGATGCGTCCCGGTTCCAGCGAAAAGAGAGAGCAAGATCGAATGCCTCTGGAACCTTTAATCAACAACGGACTAGTCTCCAAGAGTGATTCATATATCTAGCCCTCCATCAACCTGCATGCTATACCAGGGAAACCAGAGCTACTCAGGCCTTCCATGCATCAGCATAGGTCAAGTCGTGCATGCCATTCACACACACAATCTTGTACAGTCAGTACACACACTCTAGCTACAAGCTGCACACTAGTTGCATACACTCAACAAGGCTACACACTAGTTCACACACTTAATCGAGTTACTCACTGCACTAAAGCTAGCTGCATTCAAAGTTTCACATTGCACTCTAGTTACACACAATCAAGTTGCACTAAGTGCATCCTAGCTACATACTAGCTGCAAACAAGGTGAAAACCTCATCAAATGCATTCAAGTCGCACACATTGCACTTTAATCGCATGCACCTAATCCAATCGCAACCATAGTTGCGTTCCAGTTGCTTCTTTGCATTATCAAAATCTAGTGCCTCTCGGCCACATCAATATCAAATCCAGCATTATGCATCAAACCTTTCTGACACCCCCGTGTGTCCTTGACATCCTGTGTGTACCTTTACAGTGTAAGCCACTAGCATGTTCCTCCTTTGTGACACCCTCGTGTGTCCTTGACATCCCGTGTGTACCTTTACAGTGTACACCACCTGCATGTCCTGTCGCGACCCAAAACCCACCCTAGGAGTTAGAGTGAACTTTGGACGACCAATCATGGCTTACATGACTTGCTTGACAAACCAACCTGCAAAAACCCACAGAGCATATACAATAGAGGATGACAGCGGAAACATAACTATAAAACATAGCGGAAGTCTAACAACCTCTAAGTATATACACATGGTCCAAGTTTAATACAAAGAAATCAAAACAAAGAAAGTGCGGACATGCCCGCAAAAATACATGGATATAATCACTCATGCTCACCCACAGCCAATCCACTCAGAATCTAACACCACCTACTGATAACCCTCTACGGGAGGTTCCTCCAAAGGCTCCTCGACGTACTCCTCTTCCACCCATGGACCAGGAGCACAAACATCAAATGGAGCAACAGCTCCCTCAGAACCTGCCGACATAAGAAGTACGGCTGAGCATGGAATACTCAGCGGGTACCAAATACTAACCAATAGTCATAGTATAAAAAATGGCAATACATAAATCAGGAGCAATTCATATATGTTAGACGGAAACAATTCATATCATACAAGGAAGTAAAGCAATTTATAATCATGCTTGTATTTCGTAGAAAGCCGATAAAACCTCTTGAAAACATCGTGCACTTGACTTGGCTTGAAATATCTTTTCGTACTTGAAAGCTTGTCGTGTTTGTCTTACTTGATCTTATCGAGCGTGTCGTACGTGTCATGTCATGCATGTCATGCCTGCTTGCTTGTGATCATGTAACTTGCGAGATACACTTGTGAGATATCCTTGTGAGATGCGCTTGAGAGATGCCTTGAGAGGGAAGGGAGACCCTTCTTTATGCAATGCACTTGCGAGGGAAGGGAGACCCTTCTTCATGATATGTATGTACTTGCGAGGGAAGGGAGGCACTTCTTCATGATATGCACTTGTGAGTGAGGGGAGACCCCTCGTGGAATGTTAGTTCTTGTTTTCTTGTGAAAAGCGAGGTAAAACATATCGTAGGATATGTCCCACCTCTAACCATGTTCTTGAAAACCTCGATAAATCATGTCATGCATGCCGTGCTCGTGGGAACCGTGTACATACTTGCATTTAAATTTAAATATGACATTTGGGTAATTTCACAACACATATAACATTAATGATTGAGCAATGTAATATTCATATCATTTAGGGAAAGCAAGAAACACACTATCATAGGCCCTGGCAATATTCATAATTTATTAGGCATGCATTTCCTAATTTACAACTCATTTTATTCACCATGGCATTTCATCAAACATGGTGTGTTCATTATTCATTATTCATTTAAACCTAAATCATGCTTTTCTAGGTGAGTTTACTCACATCATAAAGGTGTGTTTATTATGGATACAGTGCCCTCCCCATTTTAATCATCACAACACAACCCTTGGCATCCAATCGCCCATTCCATCTCCATTCACCATTCACAACCATCCATCTCATAGCACATGTGTAAATGAAAGAAAATCAAAAGAAATAAAGGGAAAAGAGGAACTATAACTAGGAGGGTAGTAAGAAGTACCGACCTTGAAGAAATGAGGAAGAAACCCCTTCCAAAAACGACCGTGAGGTGCTGCCCTAGCTTGGGGAACGCTCTCCACGAGTGCTTGAGCCGTGATCTTGGAGAAAAACCGGACTTGAAGTGATCTAGGGTCTCAAAACCCCTTTGATTCTTCTCCAAAAGCAAAACCCTAGCTTAGGAAACCCTTTTTCCTCTCTTCTAATCCCCCAAATCCTCTAAGTGTTGAGAATGAGCCCTAAAGGCTCGGGTTAAACTCTTAAGGTAAGAGTGAACCGACCAAAAGACCATAATACCCTTACTGAAATTTTTGCAAAAACACGAGTGCCGAACACGTTGAGCTGTGAATAGTGCCAAACACGTTGTGCTGTGAATAGTGCCGAACACGTTGTGCTGTGAATAGTGCCGAACAGGTTGTGCTGTGAATAGTGCCGAACACGTTGTGCTGTGAATAGTGCTAAACACGTTGTGCTGTGAATAGTGCCGAACACGTTGTGCTGTGAATAGTGCTAAACACGTTGTGCTGTGAATAGTGCCGAGTACGTTGTGCTGTGAGGGGTGCTGAACCCGTTGTCACGTTGTGTTGTGCATAGTGCTGAGCTCGTTGTCCGTTGTCTTATGTACAACGTGTCCATCGTGAGCTGTACAACGTACACGTTGTTTGCTGTACAACGTACACGTTGTCTGTTGTATGAAGGATGCACAACGTATACGTTATCAGAGTACGTTGTCTATGCGTTGTCTGTGAGGTGGGAGAGCTACCCTGTAAGAAACCTCACCAACTCGTGTGATAATCTCAAAAGGCCCAACATATCGAGGACTGAGCTTGCCTCGCTTTCCAAATCTCATGATCCCTTTGCTAGGAGATACTTTCACAAAAACTTGATCCCCTACTTGAAATTCCAAGTCCCTACGGCGCGTGTCCGCATAACTTTTCTGGCGATCGGGAGCGGCTTTCAATCGATCCCGAATGATCTTAACTGTGCCTGCAGTTTGCTCAATCAACTCCGGACCAAATACTTTCCTTTCTCCTACCTCATCCCAATAGAGAGGAGACCTACAACTTCGCCCATACAAGGCCTCAAATGGTGCCATTTGGATACTCGCCTGATAGCTGTTATTATAGGCGAATTCAACCAAAGGAAAGTGCTCTTCCCAACTGCCTCTGAAATCCAACATACAAGCCCGAAGCATGTCTTCAATGACTTGGTTCACTCTCTCGGTTTTTCCATCCGTCTATGGATGAAAAGCGGTGCTGAAATCAAGTCGGGAACCCATAGCCTCTTGGAAGCTTTTCCAGAATCGTGATGTGAATCTTGGATCCCGATCTGACACAATACTAACGGGCACTCCGTGCAACCTCACCACTTCCTTGATGTACAAAGCGGCTAACTGACTAGAGTTGAAAGTAGTTCGGTAAGGTAAGAAGTGAGCGGACTTCGTCAAATGATCCACTACTACCCATATCGCATCTGAGCCCCTTGCCGTCTTTGGCAAGCCAACTATGAAATCCATGGATATGTTCTCCCATTTCCACTCGGGAATCGGAAGGGACTGTAATAGACCTGCGGGCCGCATGTGTTCTGCTTGTACCTGTTGACACAACAAGCACCGTACTACATATTCCGCAACCTCCCTCTTCATATTCCGCCACCAAAAGTGACTCTTGAGGTTCCGGTACATCTTTGTACCGCCTGGATGCACTGTGTACTTCAAACGGTGTGCTTCATCCAAAATCTCTCTTCGAAGATCTGCATTGGCTGGGACGCACAGCCTTCCCTTGAATGTGATAGCACCCCGACTAGTGAGAGAGAAGTCCTCACTACCCTTAGCAACTTCCTTGTCCCGATAAGCCAACAATTCAGCATCCGTGGCTTGGTATTCTTGGATCAAATCTATAATGTATGGCCGAACCGTGACATTTGCCAAGATAAGACTACGAACAGAGTCATTCACACTAATGTCCAGATTTGCCAAGTCTTCAAGTAGCTTCCATTCCTGCACTAACATGCATGCTAATAACCCCGGAGGTCTTCTACTCAAAGCATCAGCCACTACATTTGCTTTACCCGGGTGGTATTGAATGGTACAATCATAGTCTTTCAAAAATTCCATCCAACGCCGTTGCCTTAGATTCAATTCCTTTTGGGAAAAGACGTACTTGAGGCTCTTGTGGTCCGTATACACATAGAATTCCACCCCGTATAAGTAATGTCGCCAGATCTTGAGTGCAAACACGACTGCGGCAAGCTCTAAGTCGTGCGTGGGGTAATTCTTCTCATGCTCCTTCAATTGCCTCGATGCATAGGCAATGACTTTCTTGTGCTGCATGAGTACACACCCAAGTCCAACATGTGAGGCATCACTGTACACCTCATACCCATAAGATCCAGATGGCACAGTAAGGACAGGGGCTGTAGTAAGCCTCTTCTTCAGTTCCGTGAAACTGATCTCGCACTTATCACTCCATACAAACTTGGCGTTCTTCCTTGTCAGGTAAGTGAGCGGTGCTGCAAGGCTAGAGAAACCCTCTACGAATCTCCTGTAGTAGCCTGCCAACCTAAGAAAGCTGCGTATCTCGGTAACACTCTTGGGCCTCGCCCAACTCATAATTGCTTCGATATTCTTTGGATCTACCGAGATACCTTCTGCAGAAACAACGTGGCCTAGGAATGCCACCTCTTCCAACCAAAACTCACACTTGCTAAGTTTGGCGTATAGCTTGTGCTCTCTTAGCATTTCCAAAGCAAGGCATAGGTCGCGTGTGTGATCTTCCCGTGTCTGGGAATAGACCAAAATGTCATCAACAAATACAATCACGCACCTATCAAGATATGGCCGGAACACCCGGTTCATCAAATCCATAAAGGCTGCCGGCGCGTTCGTGAGTCCAAAAGGCATCACCAAGAACTCGTAGTGTCCATACCGAGTCCTGAAAGCAATTTTGGGAACATCTTCCACCTTAATCTTCATCTGGTAATAACCCGATCGAAGGTCTATCTTCGAGAAAAATCTCGCTCCCTTCAACTGATCGAACAAGTCATCAATCCTAGGCAAGGGATTCCTATTCTTTATAGTGACTTTGTTCAATTGCCTGTAATCGACGCACATCCGCATCGAGCCATCTTTCTTCTTAACAAACAACACCGGGGCACCCCACGGTGAGACACTTGGTCGAATGAAACCAAGACCTTGTAATTCTTCCAACTGGGTCTTTAACTCTTTGAGTTCAATAGGGGCCATTCTATACGGAGCCCTGAAAACAGGAGCTGTGCCTGGTGCAAGCTCGATCACAAACTCAATCTCCCTGTCTGGAGGCAATCCTGGCAACTCCTCTGGAAATACATCCAGGAACTCACTCACAACCGGAATAGTCGATGAGTCCTTTGCCTCGAGGTTAGCTAAGCTCAACGCCGCAAAACGAGCAATATATCTACTTTTCAACCCGCGAAAGTGGAATGGTTTTCCTTCTACTGGCTTGAAGAGTACCATTTTCTCAAAGCAAGCTACATGCCCATGATGTGCTGCTAACCAATCCATTCCCAATATAACATCAAAGTCTCGGAATCCAAGGACGATGAGATCCACCGCCAACTCGTGGCTTCCAACTTGGACCACACTATTTCTATACACTTTATCTGCCAATACTGTTTTGCCGAGAGGAGTCGAAATGGCTAACTCCGGTTTTTGCTGACTTGGCTCTACAGAAAAGCCTTCTGAAAAACTCGGCGAGACAAACGAATGAGTAGACCCGGTATCAATCAATACTCGAGCCAAATACTCATTGACTAGTAGGGTTCCTAAAATTTTAACTAGCGGAGTTAATCCATGTATCAACAGTGTATACATGTAGGTATATATAAATATATAACATGCCAAGTACGTACACAATCAATTAATACTTAACAGTTTAATTTACGGATAATTAAATAAGCTACAACTGCGTACCTTGCACTACATCGTCAGATGCAAGTGCATCACCCTCTGTTAAGGCAAAAACTCACCCTTGGTTCGCCTGGGGAGACTGAGGTGTAGACTGGGTAGTCTGAGATGACGCCTGATATGATCCTGCTGGGCGTGCTGGTGGCCTAATCCCCTGAGACTGGCCTGGTAAATGCCGACTGCGGCAATCCTTGATCATATGGCCCTGGCGACCACAATGAAAACATCCACCCGATGCTCTTCGGTAATCTCCTGCCAGGTGCCTTCGGTCGCATGAAGTGCAAACCTCGTGTGTATAAGTCGGAGGGGCCGGAGGTGGAGCATACCTCATCGTCTGAGGTGCAACAGGCCGTGGGGCCGGAAGAGCCTGAGGTCGCGGTGCCTGAGGCACATACTGCCGTGGAGCTGGAGGCGCATAAGATGGCCTCATCGGTGGTGCTGGCCACGCATACTGATAAGGGCCGGTACGAGCCCACCTCTCTAGAGGTACTGAACTATTGGATTGGCCTCTCGTCAATTCCCTCTTCTTGGACACCGCCTCAGAGTTGGTCTCAACCAACAAGGCTTTATCCACCACTTCAGCGTAAGTGGCGTGCCTAAAGACCGATACTTTCTCCATGATGACATCCTTGAGTCCTTGCTCAAACCTTCTCGCCTTCATTGCCTCGGTGGCAATCATATGTATCGCGAAGCGTGATAGCTCCGAGAACTTGGCCTCATAAGCGGCCACAGACATCGAACCTTGCTCAAGGTTGATGAATTCTCTCTCTTTCTTTTCCCGTGCTCCAATCGGAAAATACTTCTTGTAAAAAGTATCTTTGAACTCCTCCCAAGTCCAAGGTTGACCCTGCATGGTCAAATCTCGCGTCCTCAATGCGGACAACCACCAATGGTGGGCTTCACCTTCTAGCATGAAAACTGCCCATGCTACTCTATCCTCCTCTGTAGGCGAGAGGACCGCAAAGATCTTCTCCATCTAGAGGATCTATGCCTCCGCAGCAAGAGGGTCCACACTCCCATGGAAGGGTGGAGGCCTCAATCTCCTGAATGCCTCAACTCCAGCGGTACGATGTACTGGAGCTGCGGGCGGTGGAGTAGGTGCCGCCGATGATGGTATAGCCTGCCGAGCCGCCAGTATGGCGAGTGTCTCAGCAATAGAGCCTAAGACCTGAGAGAGGTCCGGCTGCTCATCCTCATCCCGGGAAGAAGAGGAAGCTCTGGTATGTGGTCCACGACCCCGTGTGTTCCGTCTCAAGACTAAAGTCCTGAGAATAATAACATCACATGAGTCTAACTTGAAACCACAGTTTATTTCAATGTCATTTCACAATAATTCAATTTGTATTAGTTGTATAATACTAATACACATCACATCAAGTCATCAGAGTATTCATCACATTATACTTATACTTTAGTGTTCTGGCGTACCTAGGACCGTACTTGGTTAAAGCAACCATTTTAGACTAAGACTAAAGTTTAGTCTTAGACTTGGAACCAGACTCATTCCCGACTCACTTCCTTCCTAACTTGTTTCCTAACATATGCTCTTATCAAGCCGTGGTATAAGATTCTAAGTGACCCTAGAGACCTAAAGCCTAAGCTTTGATACCACTTCTGTCGCGACCCAAAACCCACCCTAGGAGTTAGAGTGAACTTTGGACGACCAATCATGGCTTACATGACTTGCTTGACAAACCAACCTGCAAAAACCCACAGAGCATATACAATAGAGGATGACAGCGGAAACATAACTATAAAACACAGCGGAAGTCTAACAACCTCTAAGTATATAAACATGGTCCAAGTTTAATACAAAGAAATCAAAACAAAGAAAGTGCGGACATGCCCGCCAAAATACATGGATATAATCACTCATGCTCACCCAAAGCCAATCCACTCAGAATCTAACACCACCTACTGATAACCCTCTACGGGAGGTTCCTCCACAGGCTCCTCGACGTACTCCTCTTCCACCCATGGACCAGGAGTACAAACATCAAATGGAGCAGCAGCTCCCTCAGAACCTGCCGACATAAGAAGTACGGTTGAGCATGGAATACTCAGCGGGTATCAAATACTAACCAATAGTCATAGTATAAAAATGGCAATACATAAATCAGGAGCAATTCATATATGTTAGACGGAAACAATTCATATCATACAAGGAAGTAAAGCAATTTATAATCATGCTTGTATTTCGTAGAAAGCCGATAAAACCTCTTGAAAACATCGTGCACTTGACTTGGCTTGAAATATCTTTTCGTACTTGAAAGCTTGTCGTGTTTGTCTAACTTGATCTTGTCGAGCGTGTCGTACTTGTCATGTCATGCATGTCATGCGTGCTTGCTTGTGATCATGTAACTTGCGAGATACACTTGTGAGATATCCTTGTGAGATGCGCTTGAGAGATGCCTTGAGAGGGAAGGGAGACCCTTCTTTATGCAATGCACTTGCGAGGGAAGGGAGACCCTTCTTCATGAAATGTATGTACTTGCGAGGGAAGGGAGGCCCTTCTTCATGATATGCACTTGTGAGTGAGGGGTGACCCCTCGTGGAATGTTGGTTCTTGTTTTCTTGTGAAAAGTGAGGTAAAACATATCGTAGGATATGTCCCACCTCTAACCATGTTCTTGAAAACCTCGATAAATCATGTCATGCATGTCGTGCTCGTGGGAACCGTGTACATACTTGCATTTAAATTTAAATATGACATTTGGGTAATTTCACAACACATATAACATCAATGATTGAGCAATGTAATATTCATATCATTTAGGGAAAGCAAGAAACACACTATCATAGGCCCTGGCAATATTCATAATTTATTAGGCATGCATTTCCTAATTTACAACTCATTTATTCACCTTGGCATTTCATCAAACATGGTGTGTTCATTATTCATTATTCATTTAAACCTAAATCATGCTTTTCTAGGTGAGTTTACTCACATCATAAAGGTGTGTTTATTATGGATACAATGCCCTCCCCATTTTAATCATCACAACACAACCCTTGGCATCCAATCGCCCATTCCATCTCCATTCACCATTCACAACCATCCATCTCATAGCACATGTGTAAATGAAAGAAAATCAAAAGAAATAAAGGGAAAAGAGGAACTATAACTAGGATGGTAGTAAGAAGTACCGACCTTGAAGAAATGAGGAAGATACCCTTCCAAAAACGACCGTGAGGTGCTGCCCTAGCTTGGGGAACGCTCTCCACGAGTGCTTGAGCCGTGCTCTTGGAGAAAAACCGGACTTGAAGTGATCTAGGGTCTCAAAACCCCTTTGATTCTTCTCCAAAAGCAAAACCCTAGCTTAGGAAACCCTTTCTCCTCTCTTCTAATCCCCCAAATCCTCTAAGTGTTGAGAATGAGCCCTAAAGGCTCGGGTTAAACTCTTAAGGTAAGAGTGAACCGACCAAAAGACCATAATACCCTTACTGAAATTTCTGCAGAAACATGAGTGCCGAACACGTTGAGCTGTGAATAGTGCCAAACACGTTGTGCTGTGAATAGTGCCAAACACGTTGTGCTGTGAATAGTGCCGAACACGTTGTGCTGTGAATAGTGCCGAACACGTTGTGCAGTGAATAGTGCCGAACACGTTGTGCTGTGAATAGTGCCGAGTACGTTGTGCTGTGAGGGGTGCCGAACCCATTGTCACGTTGTGTTGTGCATAGTGCTGAGCTTGTTGTCCGTTGTCTTATGTACAACGTGGCCGTCGTGAGCTGTACAACGTACACGTTGTTTGCTGTACAACGTACACGTTGTTTGCTACACGACGGATGCACAACGTATACGTTATCAGAGTATGTTGTCTATGCGTTGTCTGTGCCTTATCAGAGCACGTTGTCAGAGCACGTTATCAGAGCTACGTCCTTAGTGCCTTCCGAGCTACGTCCTTAGTGCATAACCGAGCGATCGATTGCCTGCAGGTCCAGACTGTTTTGGCCATATCTTTTGACTCGTTCGTCCGATTTTGACGATTCAACTTACGTTGGGTTCGTACTTCGAAAAGGAACATTTATGACATTTCAAAATTTCCAATTTCTTTCTTATTTATTAATTATACCTCTTTAAAGGCAAAATGGCAACGAAAGTGTCATGCATTAAATGTGAAAAGGTCCGGGGCTCTACATGTCCCCCTTTGTGACACCCTCTTGTGTCCTCGACATCCCGTGTATACCTTTACAGTGTACAACACCACCATGTCCCCCTGTGTAACACCCAAGTGTGTCCTAGACATCCTAGGTGCTCCGTGACTACACCGTCACACTACAGTCTCACCCTACATGTCCATCACATACGAGTCTCCTTTAACGCCGAGTCAATATACAGAGTCTCACCGTGTCGCGACCCAAAACCCACCCTAGGAGTTAGAGTGAACTTTGGACGACTAATCATGACTTGCTTGAAAACTAACCTGCAAAACCCACAGAGCATATACGATAGAGGACAAAACAGCGGAAACATGCTCTAACATGGTATAGCGGAAGTCTACCAAACCTCTATGTATATACATAATCAATCCAAGTTTATACAAAAAGAATCCAAAAGAAAGTGTGGACATGCCCGCCAAAATACATAAATCTGACTCTCGTCTCACCCATAGCTAAACCACTCAGAATCTACAACCACCTATTGGTAACCCTCTACTGGAGGTTCCTCCAAAGGCTCCTCAACGTACTCCTCTTCCACCCATGGACCAGGAGCACAAACATCAAATGGAGTAGCAGCTCCCTCAGAACCTGCCGACATAAGAAGTACGACTGAGCATGGAATACTCAGCGGGTACTGAATACTAACCAACGATTATAGCATAAACATGGCAATACATAATCAGGAGCAATTCATATTTGTCAAACGGAAACAATTTATATCCTACAAGGAAGTAAAGCAGTTTATAATCATGCTTGAAACTCGTAGAAAAACCGATAAATCCTCTTGAAAACATCGTGCACTTGACTTGACTTGAAATATCTTTTCGTACGTGAAAGCTTGTCTTGTCTATCTTGCTTGATTCTTGTATGTCATGTCATGTCCTGTCATGCATGCTTGCTTGTGATCATGTAACTTGTGAGATGCACTTGTGAGATGCCTTGAGAGGGAAGGGAGACCCTTCTTTATGCAATGCACTTGCGAGGGAAGGGAGACCCTTCTTTATGATATGTATGTACTTGCGAGGGAAGGGAGACCCTTCTTTATGATATGCACTTGTGAGTGAGGGGAGACCCCTCGTGGAATGTTGGTTCTTGTCTACTTGTGAAAAGCGAGGTAAAACATATCGTAGGATATGCCCCACCTCTATCCATCTTCTTGGAAACCTCGATAAATCATGTCATGCATGCCGTGCTCGTGGGAACCGTGTACATACTTGCATTTAAATTTAAACATGACATTTGGGAAATTTCACAACACACATAACATTAAAGATTGAGCAATTCAATATTCATAGCATTTAGGGAAAACAGGAAACACACTATCATGGGCCCTAGCAATATTCAGAATTTATTAGGCATGAATTTACTGATTTACAGCTCACTTTATTCACCTTGGCATTTCATCAAACATGGTGTGTTCATTATGGATTTACCCTACAACATGCTTTACTAAATGGGTTTTTCTCAAATCATACATGTATGTTCATTGTTGAAACAATGCCCTTCCCCATTTGTTCATCACACACAACCATTGGCATCCAATCGCCCATTCCATCTCGATTCCCCATTCACCATTTACCATTCTCCATTCACCATTCATCCATCTCATGACACATGTATCAATGAAAGAAAAATCAAAAGAAATAGAGGGAGAAGAGGAACTACAACTAGGAGGGTAGTAAAAAGTACCGACCTTGAAGAAATGAGGAAGAAACCCTCTTTCCAAATGGCTATGAGTTGCTGCCCTAGCTTGATTCGTGAGCTCCACGAATGCTTGCACTGAAATCTTGAAGAAAACGGGCTCGAGGTTGATCTAGGGTTTCAAACCCTTTGATTTCTCTCCAAAATGGAAACCCTAGGTTGGAATCGCCTTCACCTCTTTCTTCTATTCTCTCAAACTCTCTAAGTGTCGAATGATGCCCTAAAGGCTCGGGTTAAACTCTTAAGGTAAGAGTGAACTGACCAAAAGATCGTAATACCCTTATTGGGATTTCTGTGAATAGTGCTGTGAATAGTGCCAACTCGTGGTGCTGTGAATAGTGTCAACTCGTGGTCCGTGAATAGTGCCAACTCGTGGTGTTGTGAATAGTGCAAACTCGTGGTGCTATGAATAGTGTCAACTCGTGGTCCGTGAATAGTGCCAACTCGTGGTCCGTGAATAGTGCCAACTCGTGGTGCCGTGAATAGTGCCAACTCGTGGTGTTGTGAATAGTGCAAACTCGTGGTGCTGTGAATAGTGCCAACTCGTGGTGCCGTGAATAGTGCCAATTCGTGGTGCCGTGAATAGTGTCAACTCGTGGTCCGTGAATAGTGTCAACTCGTGGTCCGTGAATAGTGCCAACTCGTGGTGCTGTGAATAGTGCAAACTCGTGGTGCTGTGAATAGTGCCAACTCGTGGTGCTGTGAATAGTGTCAACTCGTGGTGTTGTACAACGTACCCGTGGTGAGCTGCACAACGTGCCCGTGGTGAGTTGTACCACGGATGCACACAGTATACGTTATCAGAGTACGTTGTCTGTGCTACGATTTCCTACAGGTACAGACTGTTTTGGCCATATCTTTTGACTCGTTCGTCCGATTTTGACGATTCAACTTGCGTTGTGTTCGTACTTCGAAGAGGAACAATTCTGACATTTCGAAATTTCCAAATTCTTCCTCATTTATTAATCATACCTCTTAAAAAGGCAAGATGACAACGAAAGTGTCATGTATTAAGCATGAAAAAGTCTGGGGCTCTACATCCTCCCCCCTTTACAAAAATTTCGTCCTCGAAATTCCGA
This sequence comes from Tetracentron sinense, assembly GCA_015143295.1. Taxonomy (NCBI): domain Eukaryota; kingdom Viridiplantae; phylum Streptophyta; class Magnoliopsida; order Trochodendrales; family Trochodendraceae; genus Tetracentron; species Tetracentron sinense. Next base: position 18,721,501 of record CM026554.1, read on the forward strand.
CACTACTTGCATTACAAATCAAAAAGAACATTACAAGTCATATACAGACTTCACACGGAAACTCATTCAAGTAATTCTGGGTACTTTGCTTTGACTTCGGCTTCACGCTCCCATGTAGCTTCTTCCCGAGCATGGTGTTGCCATTGCACAAGAACCAAAGGGATTATCTTGTTGCGAAGCACCTGATTCCTTCGATCTAAAATCTGGACCGGCTTTTCAATCAAGGTGAGGTCCTCTCGAATCTCCAACTTTTCCAAGTCTATGACATGCGAAGGATCCGCAAGATACTTCCGAAGCATGGACACATGGAAGACGTTATGAACTGCAGCCATGTGAGGTGGAAGAGCTACTCGATAAGCAACTTCACCAACCCGTGTGATAATCTCAAAAGGCCCAACATACCGAGGACTGAGCTTGCCTCGCTTTCCAAATCTCATGATCCCTTTGCTAGGAGATACTTTCACAAAAACTTGATCCCCTACTTGAAATTCTAAGTCCCTAAGGCGTGTGTCCTCATAACTTTTCTGGCGATCTTGAGCGGCTTTCAATCGATCCCGGATGATCTTAACTGTGTTTGCAGTTTGCTCAATCAACTCCGGACCAAGTATTTTCCTTTCTCCTACCTCATCCCAATAGAGAGGAGACCTACAACTTCGCCCATACAAGGCCTCAAATGGTGCCATTTGGATACTTGCCTGATAGCTGTTATTGTAGGCAAATTCAACCAAAGGCAAGTGCTCTTCCCAAATGCCTCTGAAATCCAACATACAAGCTCGAAGCATGTCTTCAATGACTTGGTTCACTCTCTCGGTTTGTCCATCCGTTTTTGGATGAAAGGCGGTGCTGAAATCAAGTTGGGAACCCATAGCCTCTTGGAAACTTTTCCAAAATCTGGACGTGAATCTTGGATCCCGATCTGATACAATACTGACTGGCACCCCATGTAGTCTAACTACTTCCTTGATGTATAGTGCAGCCAACTGACTAGAGTTGAAGGTAGTACGGTAGGGTAAGAAATGAGCGGACTTTGTCAAACGATCCACTACTACCCATATCGCATCTGAGCCCCTTGCCGTCTTTGGCAAGCCAACTATGAAATCCATGGATATGTTCTCCCATTTCCACTCGGGAATAGGAAGAGAATGCAATAGACTGGCGGGCCGCATGTGTTCTTCTTTTACCTGTTTGTGAACACCAAAATTTACCGCCTTTCCTCCCCTCTCAACTCTAAGTGTCGAGATAAGGTCCGAGAGTAGAGGAATAACGCTAAATTTATTTTTAAGAGTCGCCACCTACTTAGGGGAAGTAGGATCCCGAGATAATCCAGATGAGGGGGTCTACGGTCCAGAGTAGTCTAGGTAAGAGATCCCTTTAGGTCCTGGGGAAGGGGTTAGGCACCCCAGGACCTCCATCCAATGATGGTAACCTACTCATTAGGTCCAAATTAAACATTTAAAAATCACTTAACATTTCCTAAAACAATTATTAATTTTGCTAATCGAATACAAATCAAAATGGGGTGTAAAAAGTTTATTTTTGGTTGGGGTCGAACCCTGATTGGGCTGCCTATTTATCCGGTTAGTCGGAATCAGACCCTCATAGTAGTTCGGGGGTCCGTGACTGTTTTTATACTCGTTTCGGAGTGTGGTCATTTCCAACTCGTGTTTGAGTTGGGGAGGGGATGTGGAATTGAGATTTATGAATCTCATTTCGTGAGATAGTCGCGTGGCTAGGTGCTCGTAATGGAGCTCTAGGGGGCGTTCATTTATTAGGGTAGATTTCTTTTAGATTTGATGTCTTTGTTATTTTGTATTTTTTGATTTTTTTGTATTTTTTAATTTTGGCAAGTTTTAACTAGTCAAGGCTATCCTAAGTGCCCAAGGTAGGCGAAAGGAAAATAAAGTCTAAATGATTTTAATTATATTAAAGGCAAAGAGCAGGGCGGATCGAGCGGCCTTAAACCAAAAGAGGCTATGGTTTAAATACGGACCCTGCTCTAGGTCCCAAGGGAAGATAGACCAATACCTTTAATTTATTTTGATCTTTATTATTTTTATTTTTATTTTTTTTTGGTGTGGCTAACTAACGGGGGTAAGCCAAATATTTAGGGTTAAAAAAAAAACCTACCTAAGTGCCCAATGTAAGCAAAATAAGAAAAGATAACGGCCTAAACTTATTGCACACACATTTACATGAGAAAAAAAATAAATAAATAAAAATAAATGAAACAAATATATAAGCATGGAGGACACGTACCTACGTGCGGTTGATGGCGGTTGATGGGGATTGATGGTAGATGTGTGATATTGCCGCTGGTCCGGTGAGAAGAAAGTGGCGACAAAAGAATCACTCAATCTCACTGTCACTCAACCCACAGAACAATGGGTGGAAAAACAAAATATAACAAAAATAAAATAAAATCAAAAACGGCCACTGGCTTGGCAGAGGGCCGATCTCAAATTCAGGGAAGCTACTGATTTTTTCTCCTGTAAGCAAATAAATGAATAAATGATACTAATATAAAGAAAAATCAGAAAAATGGATCTAGACTTAGAGAGAGGAGTCGCGCAGGTATACCAGGCGGGTAGAAAGTATGAGACTCGAGGAGAAAGAGAGAGAATAGCCGAAATGCAAGTGATTCAATAGCCGGGGAAGATGATCGGAACCTGCTGCCGCCGACGATGGAATGATAGGCTAGATCTGTGATGGAGTAAGATGATGGCGTGAGGTACTGCCGATGCACTAAAAAGAAATCAGGTGAAGAACTTGAGGTTTAGATCTGGAATTTCCAGATCTAAATCTAAGAAAACTGAAATGGAAGATGAAACCCGTACGATTACCTGTAGCGCCCCAAAACCCACCCTAAGAGTTAGAGTGAACTTTGGACGACTAAACATGACTTGCATGACTTGCTTGACAAACCATCCTGCAAAAACCCACAGAGCATATACAATAGAGGACATTATCAGCGGAAACATACTCTATCATGGCACAGCGGAAGACTAACAACCCTTTATGTATATACATACTTAAATTCAAGTTTTATACAAAAGCAATCCATAAGAAAGTACGGACAGACCCGCAAAAATACGTGGATATAATCTCTCATCTCACCCACAGCTAATCCACTCAGAATCTACAACCACCTATTGGTAACCCTCTACGGGGGTTTCCTCCAAAAGCTCCTCGACGTACTCCTCTTCCACCCATGGACCAGGAGCACAAACATCAAATGGAGCAGCAGCTCCCTCAGAACCTGCCGACATAAGAAGTACGGCTGAGCATGGAATACTCAGCGGGTACTAAATACTAACCAACAATTATAGCATAAAAATGGCAATACATAATCAGGAGCAGTTTATATATGTCAAACGGAAACAGTTCATATCATACAAGGAAGTAAAGCAGTTTATAATCATGCTTGTAATTCGTAGAAAAACCGATAAATCCTCTTGAAAACATCGTGCACTTGACTTGACTTGAAATATCTTTTCGTACTTGAAACTTGTCATGTTTGTCTTATCTTGTCATATCATGCGTGTCATGCCATGTCATGCTTGCTTGGAAAGTTAACTACTTGTGAGGGAAGGGAGACCCTTCTTCCTAGAATGCTTATGCTTGTCATGCCATGTCTTGTCATGCTTGCTTAGAAGAGTAAACTACTTGTGAGGGAAGGGAGACCCTTCTTCCTAGAATGCTTATGCTTGTCATGCCATGTCTTGTCATGCTTGCTTGGAAGAGTAAACTACTTGTGAGGGAAGGGAGACCCTTCTTCCTAGAATGCTTATGCTTGTCATGCCATGTCTTGTCATGAACGAGGTAAAACATATCGGAAGATATGTCCCACCTCTAACCATGTTCTTGTAAACCTCGATAAATCATGTCATGCATGCCGTGCTCGTGGGAATCGTGTACATACTTGCATTTAAATTTAAACATGACATTTGGGAAATTTCACAACACATATAGTATCAATGATTGAGCAATGTAATATTCATATCATTTAGGGAAAGCAGAAAACACACTATCATAGACCCTAGCAATATTCATACTTCATTAGGCATGCATTTCCAAATATACAGTTCACTGTATTCACCTTGGCATTTCATCAAACATGGTGTGTTCATTTTGGATTTACCCTACAACATGCTTTTCTAGATGGTTTTTTTTTTTTCAAATCATACATGTATATTCATTATTTGAACAATGCCCTTCCCCATTTTTTTCATCACACAACACCATTGGCATCCAGTCGCCCATTCCATCTCCATTCTCCATTAACACCCATTCACAACCATTCACCACCATTCATCTCATAGCACATGTATAATGAAAGAAAATAAAGAGAAATGAAGGGGAAAGAAGAACTATAACTAGGAGGGTAGTAAAAAGTACCGACCTTGAAGAAATGAGGAAGAAACCCCTTTCCAAAACGACTGTGTAGCTGCTGCCCTAGTTTGAGGAGATGCTCCTCACGAGTTTGTGCCTTGATCTTGAAGAAAATGGGCTGAAGGTTGATCTAGGGTTTCAAAACCCTTTGATTTCTCTCCAAAATGGGAACCCTAGGTTGGAATCGCCTTCTCCCCTTTCTCCTATTCTCTCAAACTCTCTAAGTGTCGAATGAAGCCCTAAAGGCTCGGGTTAAACTCTTAAGGTAAGAGTGAACTGACCAAAAGACCGTAATACCCTTACTGGGATTTCTGCAATGACGCGAGGACCGTGAATAGTGCTGAACACATTGTGCTGTGAATAGTGCCAACTCGTGGTGCTGTGAATAGTGCCAACTCGTGGTGCCATGAATAGTGCCAACTCGTGGTGGCGTGAATAGTGCCAACTCGTGGCGTAGTGCCACTCGTGGTGCCGTGAATAGTGCCAACTCGTGGTGGCGTGAATAGTGCAACTCGTGGTGCCATGAATAGTGCCAACTCGTGGTGCTGTGAATAGTGTCAACTCGTGGTGGCGTGAATAGTGCCAACTCGTGGTGGCGTGAATAGTGCCAACTCATGGTGGCGTGAATAGTGCAACTCGTGGTGCCATGAATAGTGCCAACTCGTGGTGGCGTGAATAGTGCAACTCGTGGTGGCGTGAATAGTGCAACTCGTGGTGCCATGAATAGTGCCAACTCGTGGTGCTGTGAATAGTGTCAACTCGTGGTGGCGTGAATAGTGCCAACTCGTGGTGGCGTGAATAGTGCAACTCTAGCAACTCGTGGTGGCGTGAATAATGCCAACTCGTGGTGGCGTGAATAGTGCAACTCGTGGTGGCGTGAATAGTGCCAACTCGTGGTGGCGTGAATAGTGCCAACTCGTGGTGGCGTGAATAGTGCAACTCGTGGTGCCATGAATAGTACCAACTCGTGGTGGCGTGAATAATGCCAACTCGTGGTGGCGTGAATAGTGCCAACTCGTGGTGGCGTGAATAGTGCCAACTCGTGGTGGCGTGAATAGTGCAACTCGTGGTGCCATGAATAGTGCCAACTCGTGGTGGCGTGAATAATGCCAACTCGTGGTGGCGTGAATAGTGCAACTCGTGGTGCCATGAATAGTGCCAACTCGTGGTGGCGTGAATAGTGCCAACTCATGGTGGCGTGAATAGTGCAACTCGTGGTGCCATGAGTAGTGCCAACTCGTGGTGGCGTGAATAATGCCAACTCGTGGTGGCGTGAATAGTGCCAACTCGTGGTGGCGTGAATAGTGCCAACTCGTGGTGGCGTGAATAGTGCAACTCGTGGTGCCATGAATAGTGCCAACTCGTGGTGGCGTGAATAGTGCCAACTCGTGGTGGCGTGAATAGTGCAACTCGTGGTGCCATGAATAGTGCCAACTCGTGGTGGCGTGAATAGTGCCCGTGGTGAGTTGTACAACGTACCCGTGGTGAGTTGTACAACGGATGAACACAGTATACGTTTTCCTACAGGTACAGACTGTTTTGGCCATATCTTTTGACTCGTTCGTCCGATTTTGACGATTAAACTTACGTTGTGTTCGTACTTCGAAAAGGAACATTTCTGACATTTCAAAATTTCCAATTTCTTCCTTATTTATTAATTACACTTCTTTAAAAGCAAAATGACAACGAAAATGTCATGCCTTAACTGTGAAAAGGTCAGGGGTTCTACATTACCTGCTTACCGGAGCTGGTAGTGATGGCTTGGCTCGCCGGAGGGGAAAGGTGAAGATGGATCTTGGGATGGATCGGTGGAGAGGATAGGACGGATAGAGTTTGGGGGCGTACAGCTACTACCGGCCGAAAATGAGAGATCAATGGTGTTTGATCTCTTCGATCCTATAAAAGCAAACCAGAGAACAAAGTCTAGATCCAGATTTAAACGAAGAAGATAGTGGAAGAAAAAATAATAAAAAAAAATAAAAGAAGAAACAGGGAAGAGGAATTGAGAGGGATTGGAATGGGTTTTACCTCAAAACCCAAGGAGATCTAGAAGGGAGGAGCTGCTACGCTGGTGGAGTTGCAGACGCCGGTGATGGGCTGACAAAACCTCCATAGATAAGCTGCTGCTAATGGTGTCTCGCCGGAGAAGATGGAAGAATAGCGGCTTGCCGGAGAAATCGTGGTTTAGGCGTGATGGTGCGCTTGCCGCCGGACTAATGCTGCCTTGGAGTAGTGATCGAGGCTAGAACTCTTGGTCATCTGCTGTTTTTGCCAAAGAAGGAGAAAAGAGAGGAGGGAAATCGGGAAAGAAAGGGATGGGGCTACTAACCGAATGAGGTTAGGGTTTGAAAACCCTCCCCTTTGGTTTATATAGTAGTGGGTTTTTGGGCTTGGACGTTGTAGGCCCTTTTGAGGGATTGGGTTTTGGGCTTTAGAAGACCCTGGATTGAATTTGGGGTTTGGTTTGTAGGAATTGGATGGGGTTTGGTCTTGGTCTTGGACTTGGACTTGGACCTCTCTCCAACTCTCTCAATCCCTTTCCAAACAAATAATCAAAACAAAAAGAAAAATAAATTAAAGAAATATATAAACATAATTAATTAACTTAAATTAAAAAAAGAATTTTAGAGGTGTAAAAATGGGGTGTTCACAGTTGCCCCTCTTTGTCAGAGAGTGCTGGCAATTGAACGACAAAGACTGAAACACCGTCATTTTTACACACCTAAAACCGGTGAAAACTTGTGAAAATCAAAGATAAGAAAAAGGGAAAGCCTAGTTAAACTTGCCAAAACAAAGATGGAGTGATGGGTAATAGTTTATGGCCTCATTGCGGAGGTCTGCTGGGGAAAGAGTGTAAGTGAAACATGGATTGAAGGGAGCTCGAAAACAAAATGATTGATGGAGTGAGTGACAACACATTCGATTGTCAAATATGCTGCAATGATTGGTGACAACACATTTCGATGTCAATCAGGATTGAATGACAACACATTTCGATGCCAGACAAGAGATGAATGACAACACATTTCGATGTCAAACAGAAGAGGTGAAATGGATGACAACATACTTCGATGTCAACCAAGAAGAGATTGAATTGATGGGTGACAACACATTCGATGTCAGTAGGGGTTGGATGAATGACAACACATTTCGATGTCAAACAGAAGAGATGAAATGGATGACAACACATTTCGATGTCAACCGAGAAGGGATTGAAATGGATGACAACACATTTCGATGTCAACCGGGATTGGATGAATGACAATACATTTCGATGTCAAACAGAAGAGATGAAATGGATGACAACACATTTCGATGTCAACCGGGATTGGATGAATAACAACACATTTCGATGTCAAATAGAAGAGATGAAATGGATGACAACACATTTCGATGTCAACCAAGAAGAGATTGAATTGATGGGTGACAACACATTTCCATGTCAGCCGAGATTGGATGAATGACAACACATTTCGATGTCAAACAGAAGAGATGAAATGGATGACAACACATTTCGATGTCAACCAAGAAGAGATTGAATTGATGGGTGACAACACATTTCGATGTCAACCGGGATTGGATGAATGACAACACATTTCGATGTCAACCGGGATTGGATGAATGACAACACATTTCGATGTCAAACAGAAGAGATGAAATGGATGACAACACATTTCGATGTCAACCAAGAAGAGATTGAATTGATGGGTGACAACACATTTCGATGTCAGCTGGGATTGGATGAATGACAACACATTTCGATATCAAACAGAAGAAATGATATGGATGACAACACATTTCGATGTCAACCGGGAAGAGATGAATGACAACACATTTCGATGTCAAACAAAAGAGATGAAATGGATGACAACACATTTCGATGTCAACCAAGAAGAGATTGAATTGATGGGTGACAACACATTTCGATGTCAGCCGGGATTGGATGAATGACAACACATTTCGATGTCAAACAGAAGAGATGAAATGGATGACAACACATTTCGATGTCAACCAAGAAGAGATGAATTGATGGGTGACAACACATTTCGATGTCCCAAACCAAACTGAATGACAACACATTTCGATGTCAAACAGCAGAGAAAAGATAATTTGCTAGAGATTCACTTGTTTCCTTGCTAATCCACGATCGCAAGAGACGTTGCTTGCCATGAGCGAGAGAAAACTGCCCTAGTCAGACCATGAGACCCAAATTTGAACAAAAATTTAGATTTTTTTTTTTTATGTATTTTTTTTTTTTTTTTTTTTTGAGGATTGTAAATTTTATTTTTTTAAAAAATGGCTTTTGAAATCATGTGAAATACTATACTTTGCCTTCGAGTTTGCAAGGGAATTGCCTTTTGGATGTAGCATTTGAAAATCATGAAAACATTTGGCGTTTTCGGACGGTACAATATGACCAAGAGAAAACAAGACTTTATTGATCATTATTGTCCAGGATAAGTAAGCTAAGTTTGGTTTCACCATGTGCTAGATTGGAAATACAAAGAGTTTTGCGAACAAATGGATTGTTATGAAAATCTGATCGCTTGAGAGGTGAAGCGCGAATGGTCTTCTACAGATTTTGCTATTGAACTGTTTTTCAACTTTTTCCCTTTTTTGCCCTTGTAATGACCAAGTCACGGGTTTGCATAATTTTTGCGCGATGAGGCCGTTTCCGGTTTTCACTCATGCCTGCGAAATTGATCAAATTATTTTCCCTCTTTTGCCCCTAGTCACAAGATTAGAGCTGGGGTTCGCGTGATTTTTGCGTATTGAGGCCGTTTCCGGTTTTCACTCATGCCCGCGATTGATTTGAAGTACGATTCTGCTCTTATTACAGTGACTGATTACCTGAAAAACTGATGCACAAATGGTCTTTGCCAAAGTTTGCTCTTTGGACCACTTTCAACTTTTTTCCTTTTTTTTTTATTTTTTTTTATTTTTACCCTTGGAATGACCAAGTCACAGGGTTCGCATTATTTTTGCGCGATGAGGCCGCTTCCGGTTTTCACTCATGCCTGCGAAATTGATCAAATTATTTTCCCTCTTTTGCCCCTAGTCACAAGACTAGAGCTGGGGTTCGCGTGATTTTTGCGCAATGAGGCCGTTTCCGGTTTTCACTCATGCCCGCGATTTATTTTATATGGAGGCTTTACTCCCTTCAATGCCTTGAATGCCAGTGTTCTACCTCGGATACTATTCTGATGACTGCTTGTACTCTTAGTCTCTAAGGGATCTAGGAGGACTTGAGATGGGACGAAACATTGGCTGAGGGGACTGAAAGTTTGGGACACCCTTTCTGCTTATCGGAATTCTGTCTTTTCTTAAACACCTCTTGATTGATTTTTTTTTTCTTTTTCTTTCAATCAACCTCTCTATTCCCCCTTTTTTTTTCTTTTTTTTTTGTTGGAATTTTTTTTGTTGTTTTTTTTTTTGAATTGGAGCTGCTTTGTCCAAGTGGTTTGAAAATTTTGACCGCACCTAATCTCCAGGTTGCCTACGTACCCTTTTCAGGATCAGGTCATGACGTAGTTCATAGCAGACTAAGTGCAAGGTGTCCCGATAAAAGGTTTTTGAAAAAGAGGTTATTGGGCTCGAAGGGTTAACTAACGAACTTTATTGATATATTGTAGGTGTTACATGATTTATAGGGAGAGCAGGCACCAAAAACGGCCTCCTATCATGTCCCAAAGAAGCTAAGAGTACAAGCAGCTATCAGATAGAATCCTAAGCATAATACTTCTTAACTTTATCTACGTTGATTGGCTCAGGAAGATCCTCATCATCCATACGTCCAAGTCGAAGGGCGCCTCCTGAGAACTTTTCCCTGACAATGTATGGGCCTTCGTAGTTTGGTGTAAATTTTCCTCTCGGATCTGGACGATTTGGCAACAATTTCCGAAGAACAAGGTCACCAACCTCAATATCTCTGGGCTTGACTTTCTTATTAAACGCCCTGGCCATACACCTCTGATAGGCTTGAGAGTGATCTATGGCTTGAGAGTGATCTATGGCTTTCAGTCACTTTTCTTCAATCAGATGCAACTGTTCATATCTGGCTTGTGCCCATTTTGATTCTTCAATTTCTGTTTCCATTAGCACTCGCAATGACGGAATTTCTACCTCAATAGGCAAGACAGCTTCCATACCGTATGCTAAGGAGAATGGTGTCGCACCAGTCGAAGTGCGAATCGATGTTCTGTAGGCCATGAGTGCTTATGGGAGCATTTCATGCCAGGCAGAATACCTTATTGCCATCTTCTCGATGATTCGCTTCATATTTTTGTTTGTGGCTTCGACTGCCCCATTGGCTTGAGGTTTGTACGGTGTAGAATTATGATGCTGGATTTTGAATCTCTGGCAAAGTTCAGTCATACCTTTGTTGCAGAAATTGAGAGCATTATCTGTGACGATCTCATACGGAACCCCATATCTGCAAATGATATCTTTCTTGAAAAACCGCTGAACAACTGAGGCTGTGACATTAGCAAAAGAGGCCGCTTCAACCCATTTTGTGAAATAATCAATAGCAACAAGAATAAACCGATGACCGTTTGATGCTTTCGGCGTGATGGGCCCAATGACGTCTATGCCCCAAGCTGAGAAAGGCCAAGGTGCAGTAAGATTGTGCAATGTAGTAGGTGGTGCATTGATTCGGTCTGCGTAAATCTGGCATTGATGGCATTTTTGAACATGACGACAGCAATCGGATTCCATAGTAGTCCAATAGTACCCCAATCTAAGAATCTTCTTTGACAGCATTAACCCGTTCATGTGGGGACCACAAACTCCTCCGTGAACCTCTTCAATCACTTGTGCTGCTTCCTTTTTATCAAGGCATCTCAACCAAATCAAATTAGGTGACCTCTTGTATAACACTCCTCCTGAGAGAACAAACTGAATAGAGAGTCTTCTGATTGCTCGACGATCTGTTTTGGTGGCTTCCAGAGGAAAAGTTCCGTCATCCAAGTATTGCTTGATATCTGTGTACCATGGCTTGTCATCTGGGCGCTCTTCTATAACTAGACAATAAGCTGGTTGGTCTTGTTGCTGAATCTCAATAGGCCAAATCAGATTTCCTTTAGGAAATTTCACCATCGCAGCTAGGGTTGCAAGAGCATCGGCGAATCTGTTATGCGTCCTGCACCTGTGATTGAAAGTGATTCTCCTGAACTTAGTGATCAAAACATTAAGGCATGCCAGATACGGAATCAACTTTTCTTCCTTGATTGCCCATGACTCATTAGCTTGACAAATTACCAGTGATGAATCACCATAAACATCAATCTCTTCTATGCCAATACAATGTGCTTCTCTGAGTCCAGCTATACATGCCTCGTATTCTGCAGTATTATTTGAACATCTGAACTTTAGCTTGACTGAGATAGGAAGATGAGCTCCTCTTGGCGAGATTAAGACTGCTCCTGCCCCATTCCTGTGTTGGTTTACGGCTCCATCAAAGTACATTTCTCTACCAATATAATCAGAATCTTCTGGTTCTAAACTTAGAATGGCTTCATCCGGAAACTGGTCATGCACTGAAACATAGTCGAACGATGGGTTATATGCCAAATGATCAGCAATTGCTTGCCCCTTGATTGATTTCTGCGTCATGTATGTGATGTCAAATTCTGATAACATCATGAGCCATCTGGCTGTTCTTCCTGAAGTAGCAGGCTTCTCCAGTAAGTACTTGAGTGGATCCATTCTTGATACCAGAATCACAGGATAGGACAATAAGTAATGTCGTAAGCGTTGGGTAGCCCAAACCAATGCTAGACAAGTCCTTTCTAATGCATTGTACTTCTCTTCGTATTCATGCAAATGCTTACTGATGTAATAAATGGCCTGTTCCTTTCTGCCTGATTCATCATGCTGAGCTAGCACACAACCCATTGAAGTCTTTTGGATGGAGATGTACATTAAAAGTGGTCGTCCGGGTGTCGGAGGGACAAGCACGGGTGGATTGAGAAGATATTGCTTGATCTTATCAAAGGCCTGTTGACATTCATCTGACCAGACTGTAGGCACATTCTTTCTAAGCAATTTGAATATCGGCTCACAAATCGGAGTAAGTTGTGCAATAAAACGACTGATATACTGAATCCTGCCCAGAAATCCTCGAATTTCCTTTTCTGTCTGAGGTGCAGGCATCTCGATGATAGCTCTTGCTTTAGCTGGATCGACTTCAATTCCTCTTTTACTGACAATGAAACCAAGAAGTTTTCCTGACGTTGTTCCGAACGTACATTTCGCTGGATTTAACCTTAGACCAAAGACTCTGAGCCTGTCACATAATTTCTTCAAATCTTCTGGGTGATCTTTAGCCAATAGGGATTTGACAATCATGTCGTCTACATAAACCTCTGTACTCTTGTGCATCATATCATGAAATAATGCTGTCATTGCTCTTCGATACGTTGCCCCTTCATTCTTAAGCCCAAATGGCATGACCTTGTAACAGAAGGTCCCCCAAGGGGTAATGAACGAGGTCTTTTCCATATCTTCTTCGGCCATTTTAATCTGATTGTATCCAGAAAACCCATCCATGAAAGATAGGGTTTCATGTCCGGCTGTGTTATCGACAAGGATATCTATGTGAGGAAGTGGAAAGTTATCTTTTGGACTAGCCTTGTTCAAGTTCCTATAATCAATGCACATTCTGACCTTGCCATCTTTCTTAGGCACCGGTACAATATTAGCCAGCCATTCTGGGTAAGTTGCCACTGCTAGAAAACCCGCACTTATTTGCTTTTCGATCTCATCTTTAACCTTTTGAGACCATTCTGGCCTTAACCGCCTGAGCTTCTGCTTAACTGGTTTTACCCCTGGGTTCAATGGCAATCTGTGGACTACTAATTCTGGATCAAGGCCGGGCATGTCCGCATATGACCAAGCAAATACATCAATGTAACTTTTGAGGAAGTCAATCATAGCGCTCCTTTGCTCAGGACTCATTGTAGTGCCAATCTTCACACACTTAGGATCATCTTTGGATCCGAGATTTATGGTCTCGGTGTCCTCCTCATTAGGTTTACATATCCCTTCATACTGTTCAAAGAGGTCGAGGATCTCTTGTGGAGGTTCCTCTTCTTCCTCTTCGTCATACTCTACTTCCAAAAGTTCAAGATTGATTTCATGATTTGAGTTAGCTTTATCCTGGGCAATTCCCTGGCAAACCAATAAGCTCGGTCTTAGTATTTGAGTGTTTTTTTTTTTTTTTTAGATTTTTAATGACTTCAGATCACTAAGCCTTTTTTGGAGACTTAGGTCATACCATCATGAGCCAAAATTTTATATATATACAAAAGGAAATAAGTCTTGAGACAAAGAAAATGAATTTCATTGATTTTCTGATGTTTTGTAATATTTACAAAGATGCGTAAAGCAAAAGACTATTGACTATTTTGAAATGACCAACAAAGCCGCCTAGAAAATAAATTTTTTTGGTTTTTCTCTTTTTGACCTAAAGATGAAGAGAACAAATAAAGAAAAGAAACTGGGTCATGGTCTGACTAGTCCGACCTTCTTTCCCTGCCTTCCTCTGGCTGCTTCAATCGTGATGGGATCGGTCCACCATACAAGAGGAGAAGAACTGGCTCGTATGAGCGGAACAGAACTGGATGATGCTTGCGAAGCACTAGAGAGGGTACACACTTGTTCCTCTGCCGTGTAATCCATCTGGACTGCATCTTCAACAGCGAGTTCTTCAAACAATTGAGCCACCTCGAACATTTCAAGAAACCTTGCAGGATCATCCTTTGGCTGAGGTTTGGGTGCAGGGTTGACAGTTGGCTCTAGGTCTGTTTCCTCAAAAGGAAGGTTTTTATAGATTTCAAAATCAAAGGGTCTGGGAGTACTGGTAGGAAAGGTAACAGATAGGGGAGGTGGGGGCACCGACTTTACTGATGATTTTTCTTTAGTCAACTTGTTCAGGAAATCTTTCAACTCTGGTTTGTACCCTATTCCGAAACGAGGTGTGTAGCGAGGTGCCACATACCGCTTCTTCATTCCTTGATGGTGGGCTCCCAAACCCAAACCAGGTTTGTACTTCATTTTTGCCATGATCCTCACTGCAGCTGGTATATATTCATCTTTTTCGCTTTCAAGCTGAGCAATACAAGTAACATCCTCAAACTGATAAGTCATAAAAGCTGCCCCTTGTCCCAACTCTTGGACATCCCCAAAGGTACTTGCCAAAGACTCTGTCGGAATCACAATCAGTTGGTTGCCTTGAATGAATTTAATTCTCTGATGAAGTGATGAAGGGATGGCTCCGGCCATATGGATCCACGGCCTTCCAAGAAGAAGAGTGAAAGAAGCTGGCACATTAACCACTTGAAAATTGGTCAAAAATTCTGATGGTCCAATAGAAATGTTTAAGTCGACGTCTCCCAAGTTTTGACGTGTTGAATTGTCGAAAGCTCTAATTGTCATAGGCCTTTTCTTGACATGACTGATATCCATTCCCAAGCCTTCCAAAGTAGTTAATGTGCAGACATTCAAACCAGACCCATTATCTATCAAAACTGCTGAAAGTGTTTTACCCCTGCACTGCACTGAGATGTAAAGAGCTCTGGTGTGTTCTTTATCACAGTCCGGGATTTCCTCTTCACTGAAGGTAATGGTCTTTGGTTCCAGAATCTGACCTACCAGTTGCCCCAAACGCTCGGGCGTTATATCCTTTGTGACATGAGCGTTGTTAAACACCCTGAGCAATTGTTCCCGATGATGCTCTGAAGTTAAGAGCAATCCCATCACTGAAATTTGAGCTGGGAGCCTTGTGAGTTGATGGGCAATGTTATATTCCTTCACTTTCTCCAAAATTTTCAACAGCGCAGCATCCTCCTCTTTTTGTTGCTCAGGACTCAGACATTGCTCTTTACCCTTGGACTTAGGCAGCTCAACTTCTGGTTGCTGGTAAACTCTTCTTGACCTGGTTATTGCAGTGATATTTTCATTGTCCAGAATGAGAGATGGAGGGGCCGGTAAACGATTAAGAGGGTGGATTGGTGCTGGAATGTATGGAATCTGGACTAGACCTTTACCAGAGGGTAATGGAGATGATACAACTGGGGTCGTAGGCCAACTAGCAGGGCAAGGGATGGTATAGACAATTTTCTCTTTTTCATCAGGAATAAAAGGGATTTGTATAGGACGCTGAATGGGATGAATGGTAGGTGACTGGATTGGTGACATGCAAGGTATTTGAATCGGTTGAAGAACTGGGGATTCAAAAGATGACAAAGACTGAGGATATGGGATTTGAACAGGGGCTCGGTATGAAGGACAAATAGCATCATTTATCTCTGACGGCCCAACAATCTCCACTATACTACCATCAGACTCATCCCCGCTCAGAAAATTAATCTGCCCTTGATGTGGAGGAAGAGGAGCTTGGATAATGCTAGTATTTCCCGGTGTAAATTCAACTCTGCCTTGATCTAACAGATTTTGAATATCATGTCGAAGAGTATAACATACATCTGTAGCATGACCAGGGCCTCGATGATATGTACAATAATGATCTGCATGGTAATTTCGATTTTGCTTATCAACTGGAATGAGAGGAGTCGGTCCCTTTAGAGTCACAAGATCCTGTTTGAGAAGAAAAGTCAGGAGCTGACTTAAAGAGTAAGGTAAGGGAGTAAAATTTCTCTGAGGGTTTCTCACTGGCTGTCGCGCCTGTTGATACTGATTTTGTCTCACCGGCTGAGGATTTTGAGGTTGAGGATGTTGTCGAATCGGTGGAGCAGGCAACATCAAGGGTGCACTGGGTGCAATCCAATTAACCTCCTCTTTTCCTGATATCCTTCTGCCCATTATTCCTGTTAAATGGAGCACTTGACCTCGGAGATGTATGGCTAAGACTGGCATGTATAGTACCATTTTTTACCGCTGTTTCAATCCTTGCCCCAGTCTCGACAATTACCTTGAAATCGGTTGCCAGTAGAGTTATCATCAGTGTTGAATATGATTGCTTTAAGGTTCCCAAAAAGGTAGAAGCCATTTCTTCCTTTGATAACTGTACTGATAGTCTTGACGCCATTTCTCTCCATCTAGCGGCATACTCAATAAATGATTCATTATTCCTCTGGGACAGTTGCTCTAGATCGCTCTTTTGAGGGAGCACTTCCAAGTTAAAAGAAAACTGATCTATGAAGAGATCGATCACATCCTGCCAACTGGTAATCCGCTTCTTGTCAATTGAAAGCCACCATCTGAGAGCGGCATCTTTCAGACTTTTCTGGAAATATTGGATAAGATATGATGGTTTATCTCTGTAAGCCATCATGTCTCCCACATACAACTGTAGATGCTCTTTCGGACATCCTTTGCCCCCATATTTGGTGAATTCTGGAACTCGAAAATCTGAGGGAACCAAAGTATCAGAGGAGAAGAGTAGGTCATCCAGAGTTATCCCTGTAGAGGAGGATGATGCCCCTTGCATTTTTTCCATCATCTCTTTCAGCTGACGAATTTCTTCTTGTTGGCTCTTGAGAGACACCAATAGCTCAGAATCCTGTGGCATTTTTGGATTGTGATGGTCGCAGTGCACAGCCTCGCCAGTTTTTCCATCAAATCGGGTGTAATCAAAATCACCATCCTCACCCGGCTGATCATGAAGAGGATTGATAAAGGTAAAGTTTGGAGCAGGAATCTCAACCCTAGGTTGATCTGGTCAGAAAGGTCTAAACCCTGAATGGTTTGGTTGATGCCGAAAGGTTCCAATTCCGGGTGGGTCTGGTTGAAAACTTTCTGGTTGGAATGAAGTTCTAGGCTGTTCGGGTTGAAATGGTCCGGCTTCTGGTTGGTGAGTAGGTTTGTTAAGTTGTAAAGCCATCAGAGCCTGCAAGGTTTCCTGAATACTGTCCAATTGGGCTTTCATCCCATGTATCTCCTGATCGTGTGCTTGTACAAGCTGGTCTGTACTTGAATCTAAACGATTGTTGGGAGCAACCATGTCTGCTGAACTTTGAGAGGACCAATCTGCGACTTCAGGACTGTCCAGATCTATTATCGCAGCTTGGGCAAGGGCACGAGATACAGAACGAGTGACAATACGCTGTTTCATGCAACACTGAGAAAGATGTAACGATTCAACACGAATGCATGATTTAACAGCAAAAAGTTGAAAATCACTTCTTTATATATGCAAGTGTTTGTGTGATTTTAAGACAACACTGACCCAAAAGAAAATAAATAAAAACAACGGAAGACAAAAAGAAAAAGACTCAACCCTATACAGGCCCATCTGGGAAGCCATAACCAAATGATGAAGGGTTGCCCCCAAGATCTAGAACTTGCTGATGGAGGCATGCAATTTCGTTCTCCAACCTGTCAACCATGTCCGAAGCACTTTGAATTCTGAAGTCAAACTCCAAAGCTTTGACTTCTGCGTTATGCCTGGAGACGCTCAACTGCTCTTGATAGTAACAAAACTGTTCTTCAAACTGACGGGAGTCTCGAGCATCATCTCTCTTTCTTTTCTGGAACTCTCGCATAGCTTGCTCTAATTGCTTTTCTTCATCATGAGCAAGTTGGTGCCGGCGCTTCAAATCATTCTTCTCTTGTTGGAGTAACTGTTGTGCTTCCTCCAATTCTTTCATGCCCTTGAGAATCTTGAGCTGGGCCTGTTCTAACTGCTCTTCCTTTGCGCTAGCTATCTCCTTCATCTTGGCTTCTTGTTGCCGGTGTGCCTGTTGTGCTTTCTTCAATTCCTTCCTGTCTTCGAGAATCTTAAGTTGAGCTTGTATGAACTTATCTTCCCAAGGGATCGCTACTTTAGAAAAAGAGAGACTTCCCTTTGAGGGTACCGAAACGGGTGTTGGTAGTTCTTCCGGCTTAGGCATCTCTGAGACAACCTGTTGATTTTCCAACCACAGATCATATCCTTCTTTTGTTGGTGGTCCAGTCGATACCACATATCCTGGCAACTTGCTCCACTTACACAACTGCCACTCTGTCTGAAAACGTCTGTCCATGAGTTCCGATAACTCAGAAAAACGGATATAGTCCTGAGATAAGTCATCTAACACTGGTACACATTGTTGGTAACCGAACTGGCGAAGTACCCTGATGGGTACATAAGGTGATGACCCAGTCACTCCTGCAAGTGTTATGCTCCTTCTCTTAACAGTGGCCAAACGAGGTAAAACCTTCATATTAAGCCAATCGCATTTCCAAATAATCTGAGTATCTAAAAGGCTATTGAGGTGTTCATACAACTTCCCCACATCTACGGTTTTTAAGCTTGACTGCACCTCAGCAAACTTTTTTGGTAAACTGCAATACCCACTGATATTTGCTGGCACAGTGATCAATGATGGTATATGCTCCACTAACCATAAGAATAGCAAAGAGATGCTTGCATTAAAGAAATTCCTTCCGGTATCAGCTGCATGCTTAAGGCTTAGGAATAGTTCCGCCAAGATAACTGGAACAAGAGTACCTCCATTGCGCACATCTTGAATGATTCCCACAAGTACTGACTCTACATACTCACGGCTATTCTTGGGAAAAACCAGCTGTGACACCGCCACCAAAGTAAAGGCGTTGAATCCAGGTAAATCTACAGTTTGGTCCTCTGGTTTCCAGTTGTGCTTGCATCTCTTTAGAAGATAACTTGTGGACAGCCTGGAGTAAGAATCCTTGGCACAGTTCTCCAACAATGAAGGTTTAATTCGCAGAAATTCTGATAGTTCCCTTTTGTATGATCGTTTGTAGCGAGGAACAATCACCGTGTCAGTTAAATCCAACCGAAGAATGGTAGAGATTTCTTCTAAAGTTGGGCACATCTCATTTCTTCCGAAACGGAAAACCACGGCTGAAGAATCCCAACACTGTATAGCTGCCGTGATGAGATGCCAATCTGGCTTTACCAAGACAAGGTCTAAGATATAGCCCAAGTGAGTCTTCTGTCTCCAATATAGCTTTTGCATTGGAGTGAGGGCATTTACTATTTCGGTGAGCTCTTTATTACATGCCGCCGTAAGCTTCAAATTCATCTTGGGTTTTGATCTATTCATTGATTCTGGCATCCTAGATGGGCCTGCCATTTGACTGAAAATATGTGTAAGTGCAAGTATATATACAAGTGTAAACACGATGACATGCATATGAGATGCAGAAACACTAACCCTTTTTCTTTTGAAATCTTTGAAAATTTTTTGTTATTTTTTGAAGAAACCAAATGGGGTAGGTGGGCATGGATCCGACCTACTAAGTTGGGTTATTGGAAACTAAGACCCAATAGGTTTAAGATGCAAAATGAATGTGAACCTCCTCTTCTTTAAATTTTGGATTTTCTTCCTTTCTTTTTTGTTTTTTTTTATTTTTTTTTTTTATTAATTATTCTGTTTTTGCTTTGATTGAGTTTTGATTTTGATTTTTTTTTTTTTTTTGATGATTTTTTTCTTTCACCAATTATTTTATTAAAATGGGTGATCCTTGACATATGTAAACCAATGGGGTAGGCAGATAGGGGTCTACCTACTAAGTTGGGTTATTGGAAACCAAGACCCATTGGATTAAAGATAGAATATGGATATGGATATCCAATAAGATCTGGGTTTTTGAACCCCATATGTAAAGTCTAAAGATGGGTTGGGAGTTTATTCAACAATGGCTCACACAGGCCCCTTTTTTTAATGAACATATGGGTACACAGGGGTACCTTCATGTTCAATCAAAAGGCAGGGCGGGTATAGGCTATAAGCAAAGTAGGATTAGGGGAAACCTTCCTAAACAGATGCTTATAGACTAAATCTCTACCTAAACTATATACATATGCTGGGGTAATGCAAGGTGTTCCTAAGGTGGTTGGGGGACACTTGGCCGTATATGCGACTCCCAAAAATGGGCCGATTGGCGCAAGTGGGTTTAGTCTATATCCCTTCCTGAGAATAATCGTCCCACAGGGGTGATACAGCTAAACCATGACTGTTAAGCCCCATCACTGAAGATAATCATCAAACAGTTGTAGGCGTAATAAGTCAAACTAAAGGGTTTAAAGGTTATTACACTATTATGCAATGAATATGATATGCACAGAAGAGAAGAATAAGAACATACCCACAATATCTCTACTATATACATATGCTGGGGTAATGCAAGGTGTTCCTAAGGTGGTTGGGGGACACTCGGCCGTATATGCGACTCCCAAAAATGGGCCGATTGGCGCAAGTGGGTTTAGTCTATATCCCTTCCTGAGAATAATCGTCCCACAGGGGTGATACAGCTAAACCATGACGGTTAAGCCCCAACACTGAAGATAATTATCAAACAGTTGTAGGCGTAATAAGTCAAACTAGAGGGTTTAAGGGTTATTACACTAATATGCAATGAATATGAAATGCACATAAGAAAGAATAAGAACATACTCACAATATAAAAAGAATTAGCAAAAGTAAGAATTACTTTAGGAAATAATTAGTGATTTTAATAATGTTTAACTTACACCTAATTTTCAGGTTGGATCTTTTCTGTCCCCAGCAGAGTCGCCAAAGCTGTGAACACCAAAATTTACCGCCTTTCCTCCCCTCTCAACTCTAAGTGTCGAGATAAGGTCCGAGAGTAGAGGAATAACGCTAAATTTATTTTTAAGAGTCGCCACCTACTTAGGGGAAGTAGGATCCCGAGATAATCCAAATGAGGGGGTCTACGGTCCAGAGTAGTCTAGGTAAGAGATCCCTTTAGGTCCTGGGGAAGGGGTTAGGCACCCCAGGACCTCCATCCAATGATGGTAACCTACTCATTAGGTCCAAATTAAACATTTAAAAATCACTTAACATTTCCTAAAACAATTATTAATTTTTCTAATCGAATACAAATCAAAATGGGGTGTAAAAAGTTTATTTTTGGTTGGAGTCGAACCCTGATTGGGCTGCCTACTTATCCGGTTAGTCGGAATCAGACCCTCATAGTAGTTCGGGGGTCCGTGACTGTTTTTATACTCGTTTCGGAGTGTGGTCATTTCCAACTCGTGTTTGAGTTGGGGAGGGGATGTGGAATTGAGATTTATGAATCTCATTTCGTGAGATAGTCGCGTGGCTAGGTGCTCGTAGTGGAGCTCTAGGGGACGTTCATTTATTAGGGTAGATTTCTTTTAGATTTGATGTCTTTGTTATTTTGTATTTTTTGATTTTTTTGTATTTTTTAATTTTGACAAGTTTTAACTAGTCAAGGCTATCCTAAGTGCCCAAGGTAGGCGAAAGGAAAATAAAGTCTAAATGATTTTAATTATCTTAAAGGCAAAGAGCAGGGCGGATCGAGCGGCCTTAAACCAAAAGAGGCTATGGTTTAAATACGGACCCTGCTCTAGGTCCCAAGGGAAGATAGACCAATACCTTTAATTTATTTTGATCTTTATTATTTTTATTTTTATTTTTTTTTGGTGTGGCTAACTAACGGGGGTAAGCCAAATATTTAGGGTTAAAAAAAAAACCTACCTAAGTGCCCAATGTAAGCAAAATAAGAAAAGATAACGGCCTAAACTTATTGCACACACATTTACATGAGAAAAAAAATAAATAAATAAAAATAAATGAAACAAATATATAAGCATGGAGGACACGTACCTACGTGCGGTTGATGGCGGTTGATGGGGGTTGATGGTAGATGTGCGATATTGCCGCTGCTCCGGTGAGAAGAAAGTGGCGAAAAAAGAATCACTCAATCTCACTGTCACTCAACCCACAGAACAATGGGTGGAAAAACAAAATATAACAAAAATAAAATAAAATCAAAAACGGCCACTAGCTTGGCAGAGGGCCGATCTCAAATTCAGGGAAGCTACTGATTTCTTCTCCTGTAAGCAAATAAATGAATAAATGATACTAATATAAAGAAAAATCAGAAAAATGGATCTAGACTTAGAGAGAGGAGTCGCGCAGGTATACCTGGCGGGTAGAAAGTATGAGACTCGAGGGGAAAGAGAGAGAATAGCCGAAATGCAAGTGATTCAATAGCCGGGGAAGATGATCGGAACTTGCTGCCGCCGACGATGGAATGATAGGCTAGATCTGTGATGGAGTAAGATGATGGCGTGAGGTACTGCCGATGCACTAAAAAGAAATCAGGTGAAGAACTTGAGGTTTAGATCTGGAATTTCCAGATCTAAATCTAAGAAAACTGAAATGGAAGATGAAACCCGTACGATTACCTGCTTACCGGAGCTGGTAGTGACGGCTTGGCTCGCCGGAGGGGAAAGGTGAAGATGGATCTTGGGATGGATCGGTGGAGAGGATAGGACGGACAGAGTTTGGGGGCGTACAGCTGCTACCGGCCGAAAATGAGAGATCAATGGTGTTTGATCTCTTCGATCCTATAAAAGCAAACCAGAGAACAAAGTCTAGATCCAGATTTAAACGAAGAAGATAGTGGAAGAAAAAATAATAAAAAAAAATAAAAGAAGAAACAGGGAAGAGGAATTGAGAGGGATTGGAATGGGTTTTACCTCAAAACCCAAGGAGATCTAGAAGGGAGGAGCTGCTACGCTGGTGGAGTTGCAGACGCCGGTGATGGGCTGACAGAACCTCGGTAGATAAGCTGCTGCTAATGGTGTCTCGCCGGAGAAGATGGAAGAATAGCGGCTCGCCGGAGAAATCGTGGTTTAGGCGTGATGGTGCGCTTGCCGCCGGACTAATGCTGCCTTGGAGTAGTGATCGAGGCTAGAACTCTTGGTCATCTGCTGTTTTTGCCAAAGAAGGAGAAAAGAGAGGAGGGAAATCGGGAAAGAAAGGGATGGGGCTACTAACCGAATGAGGTTAGGGTTTGAAAACCCTCCCCTTTGGTTTATATAGTAGTGGGTTTTTGGGCTTGGACGTTGTAGGCCCTTTTGAGGGATTGGGTTTTGGGCTTTAGAAGACCCTGGATTGAATTTGGGGTTTGGTTTGTAGGAATTGGATGGGGTTTGGTCTTGGTCTTGGACATGGACTTGGACCTCTCTCCAACTCTCTCAATCTCTTTCCAAACAAATAATCAAAACAAAAAGAAAAATAAATTAAAGAAATATATAAACATAATTAATTAACTTAAATTAAAAAAAGAATTTTAGAGGTGTAAAAATGGGGTGTTCACACTGTTGACACACCAAGCATCGTGCTACACATTCCGCAACCTCCCTCTTCATATTCCGCCATCAAAAGTGACTTTTGAGGTTCCGGTACATCTTTGTGCCCCCTGGATGCACTGTGTACTTCGAACGATGTGCCTCATCCATGATCTCTCGTCGAAGATCTGCGTTGGCCGGAACACACAACCTTCCTTTGAATGTGATAGCACCCCGACTAGTGAGAGAGAAGTCCTCACTACCCTTAGCAACTTCCTTGTCCCGATAAGCCAACAATTCCGCATCCATGGCTTGATATTCTTGGATCAAATCTATAATGTACGGCCGAACCGTAACATTTGCCAAGATAGGACCACGGACAGAGTTATTCACACTGATGTCTAGATTTGCCAAATCTTCTAGTAGCTTCCATTCTTGAACTAACATGTGTGCTAACAACCCTTGAGGTTTTCTACTCAAAGCATTAGCCACTACATTTGCTTTGCCCGGGTGGTATTGAATGGTACAATCATAGTCCTTCAGAAATTCCATCCAACGCCGTTGCCTTAGATTCAGCTCCTTTTGGGAAAAGAGATACTTGAGACTCTTGTGATCAGTGAACACATAGAACTCCACCCCATAAAGGTAATGACGCCAAATCTTAAGTGCAAACACGACCGCCGCAAGCTCCAAGTCGTGCGTGGGATAATTCTTCTCATGCTCCTTCAATTGCCTTGATGCATAGGCAATGACTTTCTTATGCTGCATGAGTACACACCCAAGTCCAACGTGTGAGGCATCACTATACACCTCATACCCATAAGGTCCAGATGGCACAGTAAGGACAGGGGCTGTAGTAAGCCTCTTCTTCAGTTCCGTGAAACTGATCTCGCACTTATCACTCCATACAAACTTGGCGTTCTTCCTTGTCAGGTAAGTGAGTGGTGCTGCAAGGCTAGAGAAACCCTCTACGAATCTCCTGTAGTAGCCTGCCAATCCAAGAAAACTACATATCTCAGTAACACTCTTGGGGCTCGTCCAACTCATAACTGCTTCGATCTTCTTCGAATCCACCGAGATACCTTCTGCAGAAACCACGTGGCCTAGGAATGTTACCTCTTCCAACCAAAACTCACACTTGCTAAGTTTGGCGTATAGCTTGTGTTCTCTTAGCATTTCCAAAGCAAGGCATAGGTCGCGTGTGTGATCTTCCCGTGTCTGGGAATAGACCAAGATGTCATCCACAAATACAATCACGCACCTATCAAGGTGTGGCCGGAACACCGGGTTCATCAAATCCATAAAGGCTACCGGCGCGTTCATGAGTCCAAAAGGCATTACCAAGAACTCGTAGTGTCCATACCGAGTCCTGAATGCAGTTTTGGCAAAATCTTCCGCCTTAATCTTCAACTGGTGATAACCCGATCGAAGGTCTATCTTTGAGAAAAATCTCGCTCCCTCAACTGATCGAACAAGTCGTCAATCCTAGGCAAGGGATACCTATTCTTTATAGTGACTTTGTTCAATTGCCTGTAATCGACACACATCCGCATCGAGCCATCTTTCTTCTTAACAAACAACACTGGGGCACCCCACGGTGAGACACTTGGTCGAATGAAACCAAGGCCTTGTAATTCCTCCAACTGAGTCTTTAACTCCTTGAGTTCAATAGGGGCCATTCTATATGGAGCTCTGAAAACAGGAGCTGTGCCTGGTGCAAGCTCGATCGCAAACTCAATCTCCCTATCTGGAGGCAATCCTGGCAACTCTTCTGGAAATACATCCAGGAATTCACACACAACCGGAATAGTCGATGAGTCCTTTGCTTCAGGGTTAGCTAAGCTCAACCCCGCAAAGCGGGCAATGTCTCTACTTCTCAACCCTCGAAAGTGAAATGGTTTTCCTTCTACCGGCTTGAAGAGTACCATTTTCTCAAAGCAAGCTACATGCCCATGATGTGCTGCTAACCAATCCATTCCCAATATAACATCAAAGTCTTGGAATCCAAGGATGATGAGATCAACCGCCAACTCGTGGCTCCCAACTTGGACCACACTATCTCCATACACTTTATCTGCCAATACTGTTTTGCCGAGAGGAGTCGAAATGGCTAACTCCAGTTCTAGCTGACTTGGCTCTACAGAAAAGCCTTCTGAAAAACTCGGCGAGACAAATGAATGAGTAGACCCGGTATCAATCAACATTCGAGCCAAACACTCATTGACTAGTAGGGCTCCTGAAATTTTAGCTAGTTACGTCAATTCAAGCATCAACAGTGTATACACATAGGTATATACATATATAGCATACCAAGTACGTACACATGGAATAAAACATAACATAACCATCACGAATAAAGAAAATAACTCCAAACGCGTACCTTGCACCACATCGTCAGATGCAAGTGCATCACCCTCTGTCAAGGCAAAAACTCACCCCTGGTTCGCCTGACGAGACTGTGGTGTAGACCGGGTAGTCTGAGATGACGCCTGGTATGCTCCTGCTGGGCGTGCTGGGGGCCTACTACCCTGAGACTGGCCTGGTAAATGCCGGCTAGGGCAATCCCTGATCATGTGGCCCTGGCGACCGCAATGATAACATCCACCAGATGCTCTTCGACAATCTCCTGCCGGATGCCTTTTGCCGCATGAAGTGCAGACCTCGTGTGTATAAGTCGGAGGGGCCGGAAGCGGAGCATACCTCATCGTCTGAGGTGCAACAGGCCGTGGGGCTAGAAGAGCCTGAGGTCTCGGCGCCTGATGCACATACTGCCGGGGAGCTGGAGGCGCATAAGATGGCCTCATCGGTGGTGCTGGCCACGCATACTGATAAGGACCGGTACGAGTCCGCCTCTCTAGAGGTGCTGAACTACTAGCTTGGCCTCTCGCCAACTCCCTCTTCTTGGACACTGTCTCTGAATTGGCCTCGACCAATAAGGCCTTGTCTACTACCTCAGAGTAGGTAGCATGTCTGAAGACTGAAACCTTCTCCATGATAACATCCTTGAGCCCTTGCTCAAACCTTCTTGCCTTCATTGCCTCGGTGGCAACCATGTGAGTCGCGAAGCGTGATAGCTCCGAGAACTTGGCCTCATAAGTGGCCACAGACATCGAACCTTGCTCAAGGTTGATGAATTCCCTCTCTTTCCTTTCCCGTGCTCCAATTGGAAAATACTTCTTGTAAAAAGTATCTTTGAACTCCTCCCAAGTCCAAGGTAGACCCTGCATGGTCGAGTCTCTCGTCCTCAATGCGGACAACCACCAATGGTGGGCTTCACCCTCTAGCATGAAAGCTGCCCATGCTACTCTCTCCTCCTCTGTAGGTGAGAGGACCGTAAAGATCTTCTCCATCTGGAGGATCCATGCCTCCGCAGCAAGAGGGTCCACACTCCCATGGAAGGGTGGAGGCCTCAATCTCCTGAATGCCTCAACTCCAGCGGTACGATGTACTGGAGCTACGGGCGGTGGAGTAGGTGCCGCCGATGATGGTATAGCTTGCCGAGCCGCCAGTATGGCGAGTGTCTCAGCAATAGAGCCTAAGACCTGAGAGAGGTCCGGCTGCTCATCCTCATCCCGTGAAGAAGAGAAAGCTCTGGTATATGGTCCACGACCACGTGTGTTCCGTCTCCTGACTAAAGTCCTGAGAACAATAGCACCACATGACTCTAACTTGAAACCACAGTTTATTTCAATGCCATTTCACAATAATTCAATTTGTATTAGTTATATAATACTAATACACATCACATCAAGTCATCAGAGTATTCATCACATTATACTTATACTTTAGTGTTCTAGCGTACTTAAGACCCGTACTTGGTTAAAGCAACCATTTTCGACTAAGACTAAGGTTTTAGTCTTACACTTGGATCAAGACTCTCTTCCGACTTACTTTCTTCCTAACTTGTTTCCCAACATATGCTCTTGTCAAGCCGTGGAATAAGATTCTAAGTGACCCTAGAGACCTAAAGCCTAAGCTTTGATACCACTTCTGTCGCGACCCAAAACCCACCCTAGGAGTTAGAGTAAACTTTGGACGACTAATCATGACTTGCTTGACAACTAACCTGCAAAACCCACAGAGCATATACGATAGAGGACAAAACAGCAGAAACATGCTCTAACATGGTATAGCGGAAGTCTACCAAACCTCTATGTATATACATAATCAATCCAAGTTTATACAAAAAGAATCCAAAAGAAAGTGTGGACATGCCCGCCAAAATACATAAATCTGACTCTCGTCTCACCCACAGCTAAACCACTCAGAATCTACAACCACCTATTGGTAACCCTCTACTGGAGGTTCCTCCAAAGGCTCCTCAACGTACTCCTCTTCCACCCATGGACCAGGAGCACAAACATCAAATGGAGTAGCAGCTCCCTCAGAACCTGCCGACATAAGAAGCATGGCTGAGCATGGAATACTCAGCGGGTACTGAATACTAACCAACGATTATAGCATAAACATGGCAATACATAATCAGGAGCAATTCATATTTGTCAAACGGAAACAATTTATATCCTACAAGGAAGTAAAGCAGTTTATAATCATGCTTGAAACTCGTAGAAAAACCGATAAATCCTCTTGAAAACATCGTGCACTTGACTTGACTTGAAATATCTTTTCGTACGTGAAAGCTTGTCTTGTCTATCTTGCTTGATTCTTGTACGTCATGTCCTGTCATGCATGCTTGCTTGTGATCATGTAACTTGTGAGATGCCTTGAGAGGGAAGGGAGACCCTTCTTTATGCAATGCACTTGCGAGGGAAGGGAGACCCTTCTTTATGATATGTATGTACTTGCGAGGGAAGGGAGACCCTTCTTTATGATATGCACTTGTGAGTGAGGGGAGACCCCTCGTGGAATGTTGGTTCTTGTCTACTTGTGAAAAGCGAGGTAAAACATATCGTAGGATATGCCCCACCTCTATCCATCTTCTTGGAAACCTCGATAAATCATGTCATCCTACAAGGAACAATTCTGACATTTCGAAATTTCCAAATTCTTCCTCATTTATTAATCATACCTCTTAAAAAGGCAAGATGACAACGAAAGTGTCATGTATTAAGCATGAAAAAGTCTGGGGCTCTACACACCGCATGTACCCCTAGAGACACCCCTGTGTGATCTTGACATACGAGTCTCCATTGACACCGAGTCAATTTACCGATACTCACTGCATGTACCCTAGAGACACCCCCGTGTGATATCGACATACGAGTCTTCATTAACGTCAAGTCAATATACCGAGTCTCACCGCATGTACCCTTTGAGACGCCCCCGTGTGATCTCGACATAAGAGTCTCCATTGACGCTGAGTCAATATATCGAGTCTCACCACATGTACCCCTAGAGACGCCCCCGTGTGATCTCGACATCCCGAGTCTCCATTGACGTCAAAGTCAATACACCAATACTCACTGCATGTCCTCTCTTTTGACACCTCATGTGTCTTTGACATCCCAGGTCCCCATTGACGCCGAGTCAATACAGTGACACCTTGCATGTCCAATACCCCATGTGCTTCCGACACCCTATATGTCCTCCGATCGTCTCAATTAATATCCCTCGGGAAACACCGACTTGATCACAACCCTGCCGCTTCTGAGCGACACCCTCTTTCGGCTTCTGGGCCATGCCATCTCTGCATCCACAATCTTCCCCAGCTACTCGTTATCCCCTAGCAATAGTCCTAATCACTTCACATGCATTTACCATTCGCACAACACACACCTTGCTGCATTTCCCCAAACCTCTTGGTGTAAAAATCAGAAGATTCCAGTCTTTGTCATTCAGATCGCCAATCTCAGCATTCTCCGACAAAGAGGGGTAGCTGTAAGCACCCAATTTTTACACCCCTAGCTAACCATGGTTATGCCTCTTAACCATGATTAATCCCCAGCCAAGGCCCCTTGACCGTAGGAAAAACCCTAGGAATCAACCCTAGCAAACCCTAGGTTTTAACACTAGTTAAACCTAACCCTAGGTGTAACCCTAGCAAACCCTAGGTTTTAACCCTAGTTAAACCTTACCCTAGGTAAACCCTAGAACTAACCCTAGGTGTAAGCCTAGCAAACCCTAGGTTTCAACCCTAGTTAAGCCTAACCGAGCCCAAGCCCTAGCCTAGCCTAGTTAAAACCCTAGCAAACCCTAGTCTAGGATCAAATCCTAGCCCCTTAAGGCCTAAACCCCAAATCCAAGCCCTAGGTCCTTAGGGCTTAAGACTTAGGTCCACAAAGCCCTAGAAAACCCAAAAACACGGTTTGGGCCCAAGTAAGGTCCCAACAAATTCAAAAACAATCCCCCCCGTACCGCGTGCCTACCTGGGCCAAGACCTTGTGGGAAAAACCCTTTGGTGTCGGTAATGGGATTACCGACACCCAGAACTTCCAAAATCTTGAGGGTATCGGTAACTCAATTACGGGCACCACTGAATTTCCTTGTTTGTAGCACGCCACCTCCTCTGCGAGTTTAGGCACACCTGCTACCCACTCCTCTGACCTGCACAGCCCCACTCTGGCATCATGACTCCCTCCTACCACTATCCTATTACCGGGTATGTCCCTTGGACCTCCCCTATAACGAGGGCAGCCCCCCCTCCCCACCTTCAAGACCACTCCACAATCGCCATCCCGAACCCCTGTTCAACTCACAAGCCCAGGCACCTTTCCTAGCAGGTCTATGGCCTCCCCTTTAAGCCTCAGGGACCTTCCCTACTCTCCTAGCCATGTACCACCACCGTGAGCAACCACCCACGAGCGCTACAGCCCCATCTCGGCGAGAAGTAGCAGAAGGGTAGGGCTTCCCCCTACCCCTTTTTTTCTATTTTATAATCTCATTGTGAGCCCCTCGTCCATTCCAGGGGACTTTCTTATCTGATTTTGCAGGAAACCCTCGAGTGAGGTTTCCCCCACCTTCCTCATAGGTGTGGGGGAACCCTCTAAGGGCATAGCACCATCTCCGGTGGCAACAGTAGGTTCTAGGGGTCCCTCACATCATGAGGGAACCCCTAGTTCCAGCCCTGTAGAAGAGATTTCAGTTTTGGGAAAATGCCAGGAGTGTCGTCAATCTCACTACCGACACTCTAGGAGTTCCCTGTTTCTGGGCTCATGGGCCCTACCTGAGCATCGCCAGGGTCCAATCAAGGGCCAGGGTTGGACCTCTGAGTCTCCCCTACATTTTATCAGAGGACCTCATAACCCATGGCTGAGCCTAACCATGATTAAAATGACAAAAACCAAAGACTGTCAGAATGTCGGCAATCCCATTACCGACATTCATCATTTTATGTGAATGGTGAACAGTGCCACTTTGACACACTGTGGACCCACACTAGGCCACCTTTGGGGTCCACCACAAACTCATTTTGTTCCCTTCATGGCCCTCTTCAAAATCAGGGGTCAAGAACCCCCTAACTCATCTCCTAACCATAGTTATAGGGGTACAAAGTTTGGCAAAAAACAGCTTAACTGTCAGTAATCAGATTATCGACAGTGTGGATTTTTGAGTTTTAAGGGCCTTACAATGTGCCCACAGCCCATGGGGGTCCTCCACTAGACTTAGCCTAGTCCCCTGGGCCCATCTCGAGCTTGACCAGCTCCTTGCCTTGCCTTAACCCTTGGTTAACTTAACCATGGTTAAGCATTAACCATGATTAATTAAACTAACCTTCATTGAAAATTTTCCAAAAATCCCAGAAAATCCCAAATATTCTAAAACTTGGAAAAATGACATTTTTGATTGCATGGTCATGCCTAACCATGGTTAGATGAGCTTAACTATGGTTAACACTTGGTTTAACCATGGTTATGCCCATTTAAACCTTGCTTAAAATCCTAAAAAATCAAAAAAATTCCAAACGACTATATTAATTCAAATCCAACTTTGTACATTGCCTAACCTTGGTTATCCGGACTAACCATGGTTAAACCAATGTTTTAACCATGGTTAGTCCATTTAACTTGGGAATTTAAGAAAAATTCCTAAAAATGTTCAAACAACATTTAAGGACCATAAACATATCTTGAACTTTGCCCAACTCCGATTAACAACCCTAACCACGGTTAAACCATTTTGGCCTACTGGGCCTAATTCCAAGCCTACCGAGCTTACCCTAAACCTACTGGGCTTACCCTTGGCCTACCGAACCCAGCTCTAAGCCTACCGGGCTTACCCAAGGCCTACCGGGCCTAATTTTAGTTTATCAGACTACACCCAAGCCTACCGGACTTACTCTCGGCCTACTGGGCCTAACCTCGGCCTATCGGGCCCAAAACCTAGCCTACTGGGCCAAACCCCTGGCCTACTGATCCCAATCTTAGTCTACCGGATTAAACACAAGCCTACCAAGCTTACCCTTGGCCTACTAGGCCTAATCTTGGCCTAACGGGACAAAACCCTAGTCTACCGGACTACCCTTTGGCCTATCGAGTCCAATCAAACATGACCATGCACTTGACCAACTCAGTCAACCACCCCTAGCCTCCCGGCTAGACCTTAAGCCACCCTTGGTGCACACACAACACTCCCTTAGCCTCGACATAGGCTCATGTGCCAGAATTACGCTTGGTCTGATCTCACCCCAATGTGAGTACGTAGGCAACCGAACCCGGGTTCGACCCTAGTCTAGCTCTTCCCTTCTTGGATTATTATACACTAAACCTAAGGCATTTGACTAATACTTGACACTAATTTGGCTTAAACCTAATAAGTAAGGAACCGTTGTAAAACGGAAGTGCCGAGGTGCCTAACACCTTCCTCGAGCTTAACCGAACCTCTTACCTAGAACTCTAAGCAGACTAAGACCTTATCCATTACCCAGGACTCATCCCTATTGAATTAATAAGTGGCGACTCTAAACATAACACATATCACCGGCAAAAATGTGGGTAACTGGAATCCGTGCTCACAATCACATCACCTTAAATATGCAGATAGAAACTATCTTCTCCATTTTTACAGATCTCATCTAGTGAATTCTGGAGCATTCGATCTACTGTCTGATCTATAAAGGATGTGATACTCATGCTTTCTTATTAATGTGCCCACCTACCATGAACCTTATAAACACCTAATGAAAGCTCACGATTTGGCGTTATTTCTCCCACTATCTGCTTATACAGTTTTCACCATGTTCTCATATAGGTGAGAGGGATTGGGCCCGGCTTTGGCCTGTCAGCTTACTCACACTCCCCACTATAAGATCACATAGTGTATGGTAGAAGATCATAATACTTAGGGACTTGTTCCCAGTCTTATATACTCATGATATATAAGGGTAATTATTTCAACAGAATAATTAAACAATAAATAAATAATAATTATCATCTCATGATAAAATAAACAAGTATCATCTCATGATAATTAAAACAATAATATACGAGATTAATCACTATGGGTCAATAAAATATATGGAGGTAAAAGAATAAGATAAGAATAAAGGTAGCTCGCAAACTCCTTCGTGATCCCTTCCTTTATCATCTTATTGAGATCACATCGCAGCATCCCCCTTTGCAGCATCTCCACCAATGCATAAAATGGAATTTAAATGGCATTAGGGAAACCAGTATTCCATTCGCGCTTTTCAAGGAAACCAAATGAATCTGCCCTTTACAGATTGCCAAAACTTACTACATATTATCCTCTAATATGAATGCATGAATGATAAACAATTTATCATAAATTTGACCCATAACTATAATCTCATATAATTTAAATGTGACATGGTGATGAAGTAATTTTCTAATATTTTAAAAGGATTTAAAATTTGATAAAAATTATCAATTTGCTCGATAAAATCTATATCTTATATAGATCAAACCCCGGAGAATAAAAAAATTGTATTTTCCTTCATAAAATTATTTTTAAAATATAAGATAGGACTTTCTTAAATCTCTACAATATTTTATTCCTTACTTGAAGGCCAGATCATTTCTCGAATTTAAGATCCTTTCATATAGATTGGTTCTACTATTATCCAAGATTGGTTTTACTATTATCCAAGATCAAAAATAAAAAATTAAGAGAATCGAAAATCAAAAATATGATCTCATCATAAAATAGGGTTTTAAAAATTTTCAAATAAAATCTATATATGGGAAAAATCATTCATTAATTATTTTAAACAATTAATAAATATATATAATAAATGTTCAAATCATTTAAAAGGAATTTCAAAATAAACTATTTATTTCAAAAATAATTATATCACATATAATACTAGTTTTTAAAATGATTGAATTACCATTATTATCAAATCTCATTCGATAACATAATAAAAATAATTATTTATTTATTCATTTCATGAACAAATAAAATCAAAAACTATGAGCATCATTAAATAAATAGAATTAAATTCATCTCATGAATTAATTCATCCATTTAATTATCCTTTAACATAAACAAAAATACTCCCTAACCATGAGCTCTGATACCACTTGAAGGGGGATCCGGGTAAAAATTTATGCGGAAACTGGATCCCAATGGTCTTTACACCATAGAAAGCAACTAAAATTATCTAAGAGTTTTAGTCATATTACCTCGGTGAATGATGTTCGCCGGTGAAGCTAAATCCACTTAAGCCATCAGAACTTTTTGTAAAGATTTCTCGAAGAATTACTCAAAGCTTGATCCTTGTTCTTCGCTATCCCCATGATGATTTAGAATCTCTACTTGGAATTGAGGAAACAAGAAGAAGAAGATGGATTATTGGTGTAGACTATCTACCAATCAAAACCCAAGAGTTTAAAACCCTAGAATTGAAGAACCCAACTTGGAGCACCTTGAAGCTTCACGAAAATCCCTAGGGAACACCCTAGGGGCTCACGGTTTTGGAGAGGAGGAGAGGGAGAGAAAAAATTCTGCAGAATTAATGATTATCCATACCCACACGTTTTGGGTGTTGGGGTATTTATAGATTGGATCAAATCCAAATCCTACTCCAACTACAACTTATCCCTTTAGGAGTTATTTAGTAATAATAACTCTTATTATTAATTTAAATAATTCCTAGTTTAACTATAACTACTTTAGTTATAGTAATCCTACTAATTAAAGAGTCCTTCATAAAAGAAGATTCCTTAATTAAAGGGATTAGTCAACAACCAACCAATCCTAATCCAATTAGGATTTTTCCCAAGGGGCGTGAGCACAAGGGGGCGCATGAGCTTTGGGGAGCCTTGGACTCCTAGTTTGAATCCAATTCCATCTTATCTTAATCCTTGTTGCATTCCAACAATTGGAATTTAATTCCATGATTAATAAAGTTATTATTCAATAATTATTCAAGAAACCAAATCCTAATTCAATTAGGAGAACTAAAGTGGGTGCCCCACCCTAGGGTTTAAACCCATGGGTTTGGGCCCATATTAAAGGTCCATCTTTCTGGGTTTATGGATATGGGTCAAACCCATTTCCCCTTTAATTAGGTTAATTAAATAATTACTAATATAATCCCTAGATTTAAATTAACAATTAATTTAAACCATAGATTAACTTTTAATCTATTTAATCAATGATTAACATTTAGTCACTTTTAAATAATTGATTAACTTTTAATCAATCTATGAGCTTGTATTTATTATGTGAGCATCTCCACAGATTGCTCTGGGACATTCTTACCCTGGCTTACCCAATGTTATCCCATTGACCCTAAATAGGAATTACATCGGAATTGCAAGTGACGTGAGATATCCATGTTGCAATTGAATCCCAGTGTATGAACATTAACCATTACGGATCCCGCCACATGAACTTTTTAATTCAATTGATCCTTCCAATTACATTATCCCTAATGGGCCTTTGAGATTTTTTATATTATCTAACTCATAGCCCATTGCACATCATCCGGGTTTCCAAGACTTCTGATTAACCATGAGAAACATTTTCTAATGTAAAACACTTTGAGAAAAACCTTTTGTAAGTATAATATATTTTAAATAAAATATATTTCAAACTTGTTTTCGTTTCAAAATTACCTGCGCAGGATTTAAGCTTAATCAACTATCTTATCCAGAACTTGGATAATCTCTCAAATTAATTAGTATCGATTTCTTGTTTGAAATTCATTATGACTCGAACAACTTTCTAACTATCCAACTGTCACTGTATCGTATTCCCTAAAGTAAAGAATACTTTGATGGATTCAAAACAGTCAGATTACTGTTCAGTTATAAATGAACTCATCAGATCTAAGGTGTAACGCCCCGAAATACCCCCTAGGAGTTTAGGGATATTTTAGGTGTCACACTGCGTACCTATCAAACCATCCTGCGATGCACAAGATAAAATACAATACTAACAACGATAATCAGAGCGTGGAAGCTATCATATATGCAAAAGCGTAAACAAATTTTCATTTCTTCTGATGATCCAAAATAGTATTCCAAGTTGACATAAATACAAAACACATCTAAGTCTAAGGTGGACAGGCCCACCTATCAAAATATCAAAATACATAAGACCCTCTCATACTCTCCCCTCAACAGTAGTCGAGGTATGGCCACGCATCGAGGTCTCGGTCCACCTGAGACTGTAATGGAATAGCCGGCTCTCTCTCCTCTATATACTCTTCCTCGACCCAAGGCTCCGGGTCGAGGGCTCCCTCAGTACCTGCCGACATGAAAGTACGGCTGAGCATGGAATACTCAGCGAGTACAAGCTACTAGCAGACCATAACAATAATAAAACACACAATAGTGATATCATACAAGCAGTAATAGAAACATCACAAAGAACAGTATAGGGCGTAACACAATACAAGCATCCTGACGTGCGTACATGAATGCGAAAACGCCGATAAAACTCATGCTTGAAAACCCCTGTCATGTCCCGGTATGCCTCGTAGAAATCATGTATGCGTGCATGCATGAATGCATGATCATCATCTTGTAAACCTCCATCTTGTAACTTGTGAGCCAGAGGCTAGCACCCGAATATCCCTGGGCTGCCAACCTCCTTGATATGCAATGCACTTGTGAGCCAGAGGTTAGCACCCAAATCTCCCTGGGCTACCAACCTCCTTGACAATGAAATGCAGGGTTTTCTTGTGAGCCAGAGGTTAGTACCCGAATCCTCCCTGGGCTACCAACCTCCTTGACAATAAGTGATTTTTATTACTTGTTTAGTTTTCTTGTGAGCCAGAGGCTAGTACCCGAATGTCCCTGGGCTACCAACCTCCTTGACAATAGGTGTTTTAAGGGTTATCTTGTGAGCCAGAGGTTAGTACCCGAATCCTCCCTGGGCTACCAACCTCCTTGACATGCGATATTTTCTTGTTGTTTATTATATGCACATGCTCTTGAAATCTCGGTTCATGCTATCATGCGTGCTCGTGTACGTGTCCATAGTGACAATCATGATAATGGGAATAACCAAAATATGACATTACAATTCAATTCATGATATGAACATAGGTAACATAAGTAGTTTGCATAACATTTGATCAATTTATCATTTATAAGAACGCATGCATAAGACCCATTTCTATATTCTTCATTGAGATCATTTATTCATAGTTTAGGTATTTTGTCAAACACTTTCATACATTATTCCTTAGTAGTTTATTTCCTTCTTTTAAGTGCATATTTTCCATTCAATCACACAATGGTAAGTTTGTTATTTGTACTATGCCCATCCTCCATTTTCCAATCCACAACCCACACATTATACATCACATTCGGCATCCAATCGCCACATCCAATCTCCCATCCACACATTCATTCCATTTCCCTTATCTTGTTTATATTTGTTGAGTTAATACAATGCATAGGGAAGGAAAAGCATAATATATATAATCACCGTTTACACTAGAAAACCTAGGTTATTGCTAGGGAAAGTTAGTAGGGT
The DNA here is from genome assembly GCA_015143295.1 of Tetracentron sinense. NCBI lineage: Eukaryota > Viridiplantae > Streptophyta > Magnoliopsida > Trochodendrales > Trochodendraceae > Tetracentron > Tetracentron sinense. The sequence goes on from CM026554.1 coordinate 18,758,789, forward strand.
GTACTAACCTTGAATCAAGGCTTGATCCTTGGTAGAAACCTTGATTGAAGCTCCAAAAGGGGTAGGGAACAACCCTTGCTTGAGGAAGACTCGAGTTGGGGAAGAAATCCCTTTCAAAAACGTGAGTGAGGGCTGCCCTAGCTTGGAGAATGCACCCCACCCGAGCTTGAGTTGAAATCTTGAAGAAAACGTGCTTGGGGACGATCTAGGGTCTTCACCCCTTTGATTTCTTCTCCAAAAGCAACCTAGGTTTTAGGAAACCCTTTTCTCTTCTCTCTTATCTCCCAAATCTCTCTAAGTATAGTGAATGATGCCCTAAGGCTCGGGCAAGCCTTAAGGAGAAAGGGTTTAACCCCCAAAAGACGAAAAAGCCCTTAATGAAAATCCTGCAAAAACGCGAAGACCGAGCGATCGGTAGTTATGACCGATCGATCGGTTGCCTACCGAGCGATCGGTGTTTATGACCGATCGACCGGTCAAAAACTCACTCTCTGGAAAATTTCCCCATACAAAATTTCTGACCGTGCGATAGCTACCGATCGATCGGTTATGGACCGATCGATCGCTGACTGGACCGAGCGATCGGTGCTCTGTATGTCTGGACTGTTTTGACCATATCTTTTGACTCGCTCGTCGGATTTCGACGATTCAACTTGCGTTGAATCCGTCTTTCGAAAACGAACATTTCTGACGTTTCAAAATTTCCGATTTCTCCCTTATTTATTAATTAGACTACAAAAACGGCCAATTAGCTACGAATGTGCTATTCATTAAGGATGAAAAAGTCCGAGGTGCTACATAAGGATCATTGAAACTGTTCAATTTGAATGAGAGACCAACTATTTGATAGTATGTTTATGAAAGAGGTCTCCCATTGATTGCAATCAGTCAGTGTACATTTAAGCACCCATATGCTGATGTGTAGTCTCAACTATTAAGAACATCTTAGCATAGTAGCAGCCATATAAGTGAAGTGCCTAGCTTCACCCATAGTTGTGACTATATAAGGTATAAGGAACTGGAAAGTTATATCAGCATGTGATAATCTAATCACATAACTTTCCTACAATATATCCTAAGGACCTTTATCGATATCTCATATCGTATAGATCATCTCATAATCATGGTCAATTAGCCATAATGAATACATAATAAATGAAGAAGTCTGTATTAATCAAATTATTAAGAATCTTACAATCTAAATGACTTTTCTGGGCATCATGTCTAACACCATAAAGGTAGTGATGCCAAATCTTCAGTACGAAGACAACTACAGCAAGCTCTAGCTCGTGCGTAGGATAGTTCTTCTCATGGTCTTTCAACTGCCGGGAGGTATAGGCAATGAACTTCCCATGCTGCATCAGAACACATCCTAGCCCGATGAGCGATGCATCACTGTAGACTACGAAACCGTCGCTCCCAGATGGAACTGTGAGAACAGGAGCTGTAGTAAGCCGCTTCTTTAACTCGGCGAAGCTCTCCTCGCATTTGTCACTCCAAGTGCACTTAGCGTTCTTCCTCGTAAGATAAGTAAGTGGAGCCACTAAGCTAAAGAACCCTTCCACAAACCTCCTGTAGTACCCTGCCAGGTTGAGAAAACTGTGAATCTCAATAACACTCTTCGGCCTCTCCCAGTCATCACGGCATCTATCTTCGTAGAATCGACAGAGATACCCTTGGCAGACACCACATGGCCAATGAACGCCGCCTTCTCCACCCAAAGGTAGTGACGCGAAGATCTCTATCATGATCATCCAATGTCTTGGAGTACACAAGGATATCATCCACGAAGACGATCACGCACCAATTAAGAGATGGTCTGAACACCTGGTTCATCAAATCTATGAACGCATCCAGTGCATTTGTTAGACTGAAAGGCATAACCAGGAACTCGTAGTTCCTATACCGATTCTTGAAAGCAGTCTTAGAAACGTCTTCAGCCTTGATCTTCAACTGATGGTATCCAGATCGAAGGCCAATCTTCGAGAAGAACGATTTTTTATCGTGGCCTTGTTCAGCTGCCTGTAGTCAACCCACATCCGCATCGACTCATCTTTCTTCTTCACGAAGAGCACAGGAGTTCCCCATGGTGAAACACTTGATTAGATGAATCCAAGCTTCTACAATTCCTCCAATTGCTCCTTCAACTCCTTAAGCTCAATAGAAGCCATCCTGTACGGAGCCCTAAAAATTGGAGCTTTGCCTGGAGCAAGCTCGATGGCGAACTCTATCACCCGATCTGGAGGTAAACTTGGTAATACGTCAGGAAATACATCCATATGCTCGCACACAACTGGGATGGCTGTGGAGTCTCGTGCCTCTGGTTTTGATAGACTTAGAGCTGCAAGACGGGCGATGTCTCACCTCCGTAGCCCTTGTAAGTGAAATGGCTTCTTTCCAACTGGTTGGAAGTTCACCATCTTCTCAAAGTATGCCACATGCCCATAGTGAGTTGAGAGCCAATCCATCCCAAGAATAACATCAAATTCTAAGTCTTAGAACTCAAGGATGATCAAATCGACTGGTAACTCATGATGCCCAACTTGAACAATGCAGTCCCGATACACTTTGTCTGCATCCAGAGACTTGCCGAGCGGAGTCGAAATGGATAACTTCTGAGGTAGTCGACTCGGCTTTGAAGTAAAGCCCTTGACAAAACTAGGTGAGATAAAAGAATGTGTTGATCCAGTGTCGATACATCCAATAGTACATACTTAAATACATTATCAACAAGTCATGACTTTGACAACTTGACTTGAGCATACCTTGCATAACATCGTCGGATGCACGTGCGTCCTATTCTGACATGGCAAAGACTCGGCCCTAATTCGCCTGACGAGGCGGTTGTGTGGGTTATGATGGCCTAAATGCCTGTGAAGACCCCTGCTATGAAGCCTGCCTAACTGGAGGACAGCTCCCCTGAGACTGGGACTGGCCTGGCTGCTGACGTCGTGGACAATCTCGTATCATATGGCCTTGCTCACCACAATGGAAGTAACCACCAGATGCCCTTCGGCACTCTCCGGCCTTGTGTCTCCAACCACAAAATGCACACTCCTCAAAAGGTGATGAAGAGGATGTGGGCTGCCCATATCGAGTATCCTATGTAGTAGTCGGGCGAAAAGACTGCGGAGCCATAGGATGAAGAGCCTGTGCTGAAAGAGGCGGCCTATGAGCCTGAGGTGCAAAAGAAGGCCTCTACGACTGTGCTAGCCTAGAAGTCTGATACAGGGCAGTTCTAGCCCTCTTCTCAGGCTGTGCTGATCTACTCACCTGACCTCTAACCATCTCCCTCCTCTTGAAGAAGTCCTTTGAGTTAGTCTCAGCTAACTGGGCCTTTTCGTTTACCCCTGCATATATATCATGCTGAAGAATCGATACTTTCTCTCTCAAATAGCCCTTTAAGCCTCTTTCAAACTTTTGGGCTTTCATAGCCTCTGTGGCTATCATGTGCGGAGCAAAACTGTAGAACCCCGAATCCGCATTTCACTAAGTAGTGAATAGTATGTTAATAGTGCTCAAGTGTGGATTTGTACACTAACGGGCCTTATGTTAATATACGAGTTTGGATTTATGGCGTGCATGTTCTAGTAGGTCTATATATCCTTAAGGAGTGTGTTAAAAGCATAATAGAGTGTTATAATTAGATTGGGAAAGATTCAAGTAGTGGAACCAGGGGTTTACAACAAAACAGGGGATCACCGATCACTCGATGCTATCCTCCGATCGACCAGTCCACTACCGATCGATCGGTAGCTATCGACTGGTTAACCTTTTTGTATGGGGAAAATTTCCAGAGAGGGTGTATTTAACTGATCTCTCAGTTGGAACCACCGATCGACTGGTAAGCCACCGATTGCTCGATCTGTACCACCGATCGATCGGTTATACGTAGATTTTCTTCATTAAGGGTGTTTAAGACTTTAGCCATCACCCCTTGCCTATAAAAAGGCTTGTTCATACCTTAGGGTTTCAGAAACCCTTAGTGCATTTCTTTTGAAAGATTTTAAGAGGAGAAGAAGGAGAAGAGCTAGGTGGTTGTCCAAGCTTGAAGGGAGATCGAGTCCTTCCATTCCTTTGGTGTTTCTCTACCAAGAACTCAAGGTTCTTGCTTGTTCAAGCCTTTGGGAATCAATGTCTTTGATTTCACCAAGGTAGATACACTCTACTATCGATGTTGCAATACTACTAAGTTCCTAAATATTGTTCTTCTTAAGCTCTTCTATGCATATATCTTGAGTAGTATGGTTTGAAAGGATGTTGTTTTATACTTGGATGTAAGTATTCACTATTATGCACTCTATGTGTTTGTGTAAATGCCTCTAAGGGTTCTTGAGTGTTTAAATATGATATTACTCTCATACAATCATATGCTCGCATGTCCCGCATGAACCAAAGTTTTCCATGGATTTCTCAAAGTTACAAAAGGGTTTTTCGACAAGTGACTTATAAGGAATGATTCTAAGCAACTCTATGATTTGTCTAAGATCGGTTCACAAGCTCTAAGGATCATGATACACACTCACAAGAACTCCATGATATCTCTAAGATCGTCTCACAACCTCTAAGGATCACAAATGAAATGCTCTAAGATCTCTATGGTATTGGCTCTATGGTTTTGCTCTATGCTCTATGTCTCTACGGATCATAAATGACTCTAAGTAACTCCATCAACTCACAAGAACTCACAAGGCTATGATTATCGCATGACTCACACGGTTATAGTTATGGTTTTGGTTTTGGATTTCGAATTTCATCACATATACTATACATGGTTTCTACGTTTTGATATGCCTTAAGGATTTCAGTCTCCATGCTTCGTATGCTCTATGCTATATTGCTTTATTGTTATTAGTTTGTATACGCTGAGTATTTCACACTTAGCCGATATTTGTCATCATCGGTAGGTGTTCGGGCTCCGTTTGATCTATGTGGCATGGAACCATGGGTAGAGGAAGAGTACTTCGACCCAGAGCCTTCCATGGACCACTCCCAGGATGATGGTTTAGTAGATAGGTGTCGAGATTTCTATTTTTGTTGATCGATTCAGGAAGATACACTATGTTTTTGCTATGTGAGAGTGGGACTCATCCGCTCCACCTTTTGGATTCTCACTTATGTATATTTTTGGTTGGTTCCTACTTGGACCAGGTTATAGGAGTATTTGCTTTACTTCAGCTATGTTTAGTGTTTTTGTTTCCACTATGCATTGTATATTGTTTCCGCTATGTATGTTCAGGTACTCTGACATGTTTCCATGTGTGCCTTATGTATTATATCGGAGGTATGATACGACGGTCACGAGTCAAAGTATCCCTAACTCCTAGGGGGTATTTTGGGTTGCGACAAAAATGAGACAACGCCGATAACTTGGCCTCATACTCAGCCACTAACAAATTACCTTGCTCCAAGTTAATGAACTCCATCTCCTTCTCACGTACTCTGACTGGAAAGTATTTCTTGTAGAACACATCAAGAAACTCTCCCCATGACCAGTCTTAATCCACTTGAGTCAAGTCTCGAGTCCTGATAGTGGATCTCCACTAGTGGTTTGCCTCACCTTTCATCACAAAGGCGGCCCAAGAAACCCTCTCTACCTCTGTAGGCATCAAAACCGAGAACAGCTTCTCTAGCTGCATCACCCAACCTGCTGCCACCATTGGGTCTATGCTACCATAGAAGATAGGAGGCCTCGTCCTCTGAAAGGCCTCAATTCCTGCTTGTACTCTGTGTGGAGGAGGTACTGGTACAACTGGGCATAGCAACAGGCTACCTGGCTACAAGCATAGCCAATGTCTTGGCTACAGATGCAAAGGCTTGAGCAAAGTCAGGCTGTCATCACCCACTGGAGCTTCACTTCCATTTCCCCGAATCTGGTATCCTCGACCTCTGATACCGTGTTTCATGGTGTATCCTGAGAACAACAGTAATCCATAAGTCTAACTTGGAATCGAAATGGTATCGGCATTTCATTATTTCATATGGTATATATACCTACATATAATAGCATCAGAGTACAGTTGATATTCCTAGCGAAGCTAAGGCATTTGGTTCAGTTGATTTACCGACTGGTTATAGACCAAGACTAACCGGTAGGCTCTAATTAGAATACGACTCCCGAGATGGACCTAAATCCTTGGGCTCTGATATCAAATATGTCGCGACCCAAAATACCCCCTCGGAGTTAGGGATACCTTAGCTTGAGACTGCCATATCATACCATCCTGTACAACACATAAGGCTAACATGCTATCCTATCAGAGCGCACAAGTTATAACATATAGAGTAAACAAAGCGGAAGCAATTTATCATAAAACACTCCTATCATTAGGTTCAAGTCTGAACCAACGGAACATATCCAAAAGATGGAGTGGACAAGTCCCACTCTCAGCATATACATACACAAAATCTCTCTTCCTAGCTCGCTCAGGAAAAGTCTAAACCGCCTATCAGTGCTCCTTCATCCTGATGATGATCCATAGTAGGCTCTGGCTCGTAGTACTCTTCCTCTATCCAAGGCTCTGAACCACAGATGTTGAAGGGAACACGTGCACCTGCCGACATCAAAATGAACGGCTAAGTATTGAAACATTCAACGGGTACCAAACACTAGCCAACAATGTGATAACGAGATCATGCATACAGTTATAGAAATCGTAGAGCGTAAAACATAAAACAAATGTACATATTTTCTAAAATCATTGCCTTGTGAGCTTTTGTGTAAAACATACATCTTATGAGGTCTTGCGAGAATCAATAAATTATGAGTTCGTGTGAGTTTTATGAGTCGTATGAGCATGTGAGATCCTTATGAGCATAGAGAACATATGAAAATTATGAGTACTTATGAGCTTTGAGATCCTTATGAGCTTGTGAAACAATCTTAGACTTATGAGATCCTTATGAGAACTTAAGAGATCTTAGACATTGAGATCCTTATGAGCATGAGAAACCGATCTTAGAAACCAACCCAAAGTTTGGCATAATCACTTATGAGTCCTTGTGAGATTTTCTTAAAACATGTCTTATGAGCTTTGAAATCTTCTACTTATGAGAAATCTGTTGGACATATATGCCCTCGAAAGCCAATAAGAGACTTTTCTTTGTTGATTAGACAAGCATCATATTCACACAACCAACTATAAAGGGTATTTATATTAATTACTATCTCATTTGATGATGACATAAAGTTCCATAGGTAACATTGTAGGAAAATCATGCAAATGTTACGAGGAGATATGATTTTCCAGTTCTTTGTAAACCTAATATTGTTTGAAGCCTCTAGAGTATTGGTTGGGCGGCGTACTTCATCATGGCTTGCACATGTGTAGTTCTATGAGATAGTGTGATGAATCTCATTCACAGAGAGTGGTTACTCTTGACTAACATATGAGTATATGTAGCAAGTACATAATACTGAACGGGGTCACTAGTAGATACCCTATGGAATACACTGTCAAATTGTATTAAGGTTATCCGTTCGACAAATTTTCCTTAGACCTAAGAGGTTAACATCTTCTCAAATATTTGTCTATATGGCTTTGATGTGCCAATCAGCAATGTCCAATACACAGGACTAACTCCGGGTACGTTGGGTCATGTACACAATGTTTGGAGAAGTGTGTAAACACTCAATAAGGAATCCACAACTCCTTAATTGGAGATAATGATATCAAGGTGATACTTGTTGAACTGAACTGTTAAATCCAGTACCAGCTTTTCGGTAAAATGGTCTTTATCGAAGTTGATATTTTCAATATGGAAAAGTATATATATATATATATATATGTCAGTTTTTTTCTAATGTTTCTTCAAAAGTGTTTTGGAGGTTTAATTCAACGAAAAAGTAATCATGAGAAAGGGTTCTATTCATAAGCTAGGGACTAGATAGTGAAATTGTTCCAATCCCGTTAGTTTACAAGTGATATCGGAATGTGGAAGGATTTATTTGTAAATATATTGTGAGATGGTACTTACAAGCAATTCTGTAATTTCTGGAGGTTAATCACATTGTATTAATGGACATTAATTGTGATTGGTGGAAGTCTAGGGATATAGATAAAATTCTATAATCCTAATGGAGCTTCGAAAAGGTGTTTCCTAGTAACAATGCTTCAATCAAAAAGGTGAAGTACTTGGTCCCACAACCGGAAATAGGAGATCCCTTTAGATCCCACATTCAAAGGCCTTCTTAAATTATTTAATTTAATTTATAATTAAATTAATTAATTTCTCTAAGTAATCACTATATGGTATTGTGAAGCTCTAAAAGGTGGAATCACATTAAATGTAAAAAACCAAATGGGTAAGACCCATTGAGGATTATTTTAAAAGAATAATTGAAGTGACCTAATAAGGTTTGAAACCCTAGGGGTGTGTGGAGTGGGGCCCACCTAGGGTGGGGCGCCCACTTCAAGAGGAAGTCTTGCTTAATTAGTTTCTAATTAATTAACACCTTATTGGATAAGGTTAGTTAGTTACTAATTAAAGATTCCCTAATTGTTAGGGATTCCATTAGTTAATTACTAATTCAAGAATCCTTATTGGATAAGGATAAGATTAGTTACTAATGGATAAGGTTAGTTTCTTTTAAGATTAATCCTAATTGGATTAGGAGAATAATCAAGAAAGGAAACTATTGAGGAATCCTAAATGGATTAGGATAAGGTTGAGGAATTGTAATTGGATTACAATTCAAGCAACCAAGGGGAAGCCAATATAAAGGAGTGGATGTCCAGCCCTTTAAAAATAATTCTCCAGAATTTTTTCTCCTCTCCCTCTCCTCAAGTTTACTCCCAACCCTCTTCTTGTAGAGCCCCGGACCTTTTCACATTTAATGCATGACACTTTCGTTGCCATTTTGCCTTTAAAGAGGTATAATTAATAAATAAGGAAGAAATTGGAAATTCTAAAATGTCAGAAATGTTCCTTTTCGAAGTACGAACCCAACGCAAGTTGAATCGTCAAAATCGGACGAACGAGTCAGAAGATATGGCCAAAACAGTCTGGACCTGCAGGCAATCGTAGCTCGGAAGGCGCTAAGGATGTAGCTCGGAAGGCGCTAAGGACGTAGCTCGAAAGGCGCTAAGGACGTAGCTCGGAAGGCACTAAGGACGTAGCTCGGAAGGCACTAAGGACGTAGCGCTGATAGCGTGCTCTGACAACGTGCTCTGATAAGGCACAGACAACGTATCCGTTGTGCAACAGACAACGTATCCGTTGTGCAACAGACAACGTATCCGTTGTGCAACAGACAACGTGTACGTTGTACAGCAAACAACGTGTACATTGTACAGCACAACGGGCACGTTGTACATAAGACAACGGACAACGAGTTCAGCACTGTTCACAGCACAACGTGTTCGGCACTGTTCACAGCACAACGTGTTCGGCACTGTTCACAACACAACGTGTTCGGCACTGTTCACAGCACAACGTGTTCGGCACTGTTCACAGCACAACGTGTTCGGCATTGTTCACAGCACAACGTGTTCGGCACTAGCTCAACGTGTTCGGCACTCGTGTTTTACAGAAATTTTAGTAAGGGTATTTTGGTCTTTTGGTCGGTTCACTCTTACCTTAAGAGTTTAACCCGAGCCTTTAGGGCTCATTCTCAACACTTAGAAGATTTGGGGGATTAGAAGAGAGGAGAAAGGGTTTCCAAAACCTAGGGTTTCCATTTTTGGAGAGAAATCAAGGGGTTTGCGAACCCACACTCAACTCAAGCCCGTGTTTCTTCAAGATCAAGGCACAAACTCGTGAGGAGCATCTCCTCAAGCTAGGGCAGCAACTCACGGTCGTTTTTGGAAGGGGATTTCTTCCTCACTTGATCAAGGTCGGTACTTCTTACTACCCTCCTAGTTATAGTTCCTCTTTTTCCTTTATTTCTCTTTATTTTCCTTTATTTACACTGGTGCTATGAGATGGATGGTTGTGAATGGTGAATGGTGAATGGTGAATGGTGAATGGTGAATGGTGAATGGTGAATGGTGAATGGAGATGGAATGGGCGATTGGATGCCAATGGTTGTGTTGTGATGATTAAAATGGGGAGGGCATGGTTCCAATAATGGATATAGATGCATGATCTGAGCAAAACCCATCTAGAAAAGCATGTTGTAGGGTAAATGAATAATGAACACACCATGTTTGATGAAGTGCCAAGGTGAATAAAGTGAGTTGTAAATTAGGAAATGCATGCCTAATAAATTATGGATATTGCTAGGGCCTATGATAGTGTGTTTTTCTTGCTTTCCCTAAATGATATGAATATTACATTGCTCAATCATTGATGTTATATGTGTTGTGAAATTACCCCAAATGTCATGTTTAAATTTAAATGCAAGTATGTACACGGTTCCCACGAGCACGGCATGCATGACATGATTTATCGAGGTTTTCAAGAACATGGTTAGAGGTGGGACATATCCTATGATATGTTTTACCTCGCTTTTCACAAGAAAACAAGAACCAACATTCCATGAGGGGTCTCCCCTCACTCACAAGTGCATATCATGAAGAAGGGCCTCCCTTCCCTCGTAAGTACATACATATCATGAAGAAGGGTCTCCCTTCCCTTGCAAGTGCATTGCATAAAGAAGGGTCTCCCTTCCCTCTCAAGGCATCTCACAAGCGCATCTCACAAGTACATCTCACAAGGATATCTCACAAGTTACATGATCACAAGCAAGCACGCATGACATGCATGACATGACACAACATACAAGAAGCAAGCAAGATAGACAAGATGAGTTTTCAAGCACGAAAATGGTACCTTAAGTCAAGTCAAGTGCACGATGTTTTCAAGAGGTTTTATCGGCTTTCTACGAAACACAAGTATGATTATAAATTGCTTTACTTCCTTGTATGATATGAATTGTTTCCGTCTGACATATATGAATTGCTCCTGATTATGTATTGCCATTTTTATGCTATAATTGTTGGTTAGTATTTAGTACCCGCTTAGTATTCCATGCTCAGCCGTAGTTCTTATGTCGGTAGGTTCTGAGGGAGCTGCTGCTCCATTTGATGTTTGTGCTCCTGGTCCATGGGTGGAAGAGGAGTACGTCGAGGAGCCTTTGGAGGAACCTCTCGTAGAGGGTTATCAGTAGGTGGTGTTAGATTCTGAGTGGAATAGCTGTGGGTGAGATGAGAGATATACCTTCATGTATTTTGGCGGGTCTGTCCGCACTTTCTTTTGGATTCCTTTTGTGTAAACTTGGATTCGTATATACATAGAGGTTTCTTTAGACTTCCGCTGTGCTATGTTAGAGTTTGTTTCCGCTGTTTATATCCTCTACTGTATATGCTCTATGGGTTTTTGCAGGTTGGTTTGTCAAGAAAGTCATGTAAGCCATGATTAGTCGTCCAAAGTTCACTCTAACTCCTAGGGTGGGTTTTGGGTCGCGACACTTCTCCTTTAAGGGTGTACGGTCACCCCTCCCCTTCTTCCTTTTGTTTGGTTTTTGATCTTGATGATCAAGAACTAGTTCTTTGAAGATCAAGATTGGATCTTTTTTTATCAAGAAAGGTTCTTGGATCAAAGAAAGGAAGAAAAGATTAAAGAGCATGAAAATTTGGAAGGGCCATTAGCTTCCATTAGAGAAAGCTTTAAAGGAAAAAAGAAGGTTCGTGTGAATCAACAGGAGACTTGATATTTGTGAAGTTTTGTGAGTACTATTCTTATGTGGATTTGACTTAACAATTTCAAAGTCGCAAAGGTAATTGTTATTCCAACCTTCATTGAATAAAATCAATTAGAATCTTAGTCAGATCTTGGGATTCGATGTATGCCCCCCAAGAACTGTTTTTCTAAAACTAAAAAGAGGCATACTTTCAAAATCCGGTTCATTCATGACATGTGTACATGTGAGAATTGTGAGCATCATCATAGACTCAAAACATAGCTCTTGGGAGCATCATGATAAGCATAGAAGATTTAGAACATTTAGGTATATTCATAGAAGATCATAAACCATAGAAATTCCATTGAAATGATAGTTGACAAACACTTTGAATTTTATCATCCAATAAGCCAAGAACATACTTAGAATTTGGTTTTCTTAAAAGAATAAAACAAGGTTAGATAGTAGAAAGTATCTACCTTTCAAGAAGAACACCTTTGAAGCTAGAAAAACTTTGAGAAAGCTTTGATGAAGCTTGTTGAATCAATACCAAGCTTAGAAAAGCTTGAGGAAGTGAAGATCAGACTTCAACTTTTAAAATCAATAATAATAGAGTGCGGAATCCTCCCTCTTTTAAATTTCAAAAAATGTGGATCAGTCATCCTGACTTCAAAAGGTTAGTTACTGATTCTTGGTCTTTGGAAATTATAGCTGATCCTATTCTTACTTTTTTCTTAAAGCTAAAGAGACTTAAAATGTCTCTTAAGAATTGGAACAGGGAGATATTTGGTAATATTTTTGTTAAGATAAAAGAGCTTGAGGAGAACATTAGTGCTACAGAAATCCTTCTACAAGAAAGGTGGGACTCTACAACTGAAAATCATCTGTCCACTTTGAAAGATGATCTGCAAAAGGTTTTGATTCAGGAGGAGATTTTCTGGAAAAAAAAATCCAGGATAAAATGGTTAAAGGAAGGCGATATGAATTCTAAATTCTTCCATGCGATTGCTAATCAAAGAAGAAAAAGGAATGGAATTCATAAAATAAAAAACTCTGTGGGTGATTGGATTGAGAATCCTATTGACATTGGTAATGAAGCTACAAAATACTTTCAAGATCTTCTTACTTCATCCAGCAACATTATTGGTTATAATATTCTTAATCATATCCCCCGTTTGGTTACTGATGAAGATAATTGTATGCTTACTTCTATGCCCTCTGTTGAGGAGATTCAGCGGGTGGTTTTCAATATGACAGCTGATAGTGCTCCTGGTCCGGATGGTTTTGATGGCCATTTTTATCAAGAATGCTGGAACATTATTAAGGCAGATTTGGTGAAGGCAGTTCATTATTTCTTTGTACATCCTTTTCTTCTGAAGGCTGTTAATGCTACTGCGATTGCGTTGATTCCAAAATGCAATGACCCCACTTCTTTTTCTGATTTCAGGCCTATCAGTTTATGCAATTTCTACTACAAGATTTTTTCTAAAATTCTAGCAGGTAGATTGGCTTCTGTTATTCCTAATATTATTTCTGAGGAACAATCAGGTTTATTCAAGGGCGGAACATCACGGAAAACATCACCATAGCTCAAGAAATGATTAAAGATATTGACAGGAAAATTTTTGGCGGAAATCTTATTATTAAACTTGATATGTCTAAGGCAGATGACCGTATGGAATGGAACTTTATCTTCGAAGTTTTGAAGAAGTTTGGTTTTAATGAGACTTTTATCCAGTTTGTTCATGGTTGTCTTCAGAATCAAAGTTTCTCAGTTATCATTAATGGGGCGTTATATGGATTTTTCTCTAGTTCAAGAGGTCTTCGATAGGGTGATCCCCTCTCTCCCGCTCTATTTATCTTGGCTGAAGAGGTCCTTAGTAGAGGTCTGAAGAATATTATTAACCATCAGGCTTCAGCGTACTCTGTTGGGAGAAATGGATTTGCAGTTTCTCATCTTTTATTTGCAGATGATTCGCTCATTTTCTGCAATGGTAGTGCTTGGAGCATCAAAAACATTTTTGATTTTCTTTCGAAATATGAAGATTCTTCAGGGCAAAAAATTAACAAAGACAAAAGTTCTCTTTATTGTTCTGATAAGCTCTCAATTGCTAGAAAAAGAGATATTACATTCAGAACAGGTTTTCAAATCAAGCATTTTCCGCTTATCTATTTGGGGGTTCCTTTGATTAAAGGTCGTCAGAAATTATCCTATTATCTCCCTCTCGTTGAGAAAATCCAAAACAGAATTTCTGGATGGACTGGAAAGTTGCTCTCGGCAGGAGGAAGGCTTATTCTTATCAAGCACGTTCTTACTTCTATTCCGGTTCATATTATATCAAGTATAAACATCCCAACTGGAATAGCTTCCAAGATTGATAAGATTATGGCTAATTTTTTCTGGAATTCTTCTGATTTGATTAGAAAGCGTCATTGGGTTAAATGGAAATATTGTACTCTTCCGTATATGGAAGGAGGGCTGGGCATAAGAAAAGTTGCTGATATTTCTAAGGCTTTTCGTATTAAACAGGCTTGGAGACTCTATACTTCTAATTGTCTTTGGGCGAGGTTCTTCAAAGCCAAATACAAAGTAGATCATGTTTGGAATGCCTTACCTATCACGGGTTCTTCTAAACTTTGGGTAGCTATTTGTGATGTTATTCATTTGATGCTTACTAATTCCTTTGCTTTTATAGGCAATGGGAACCATGTCAACTTTTGGTTCGATTGTTGGTTCAAAGAGGAGCAGCTCATTTATAATGTGACCGGTAATCCGCAAGTTAATCCTAATATTGCTCAACTCCTTAATGATGAAGGAATTTGGGATCTCAACCAGGTGAGCCATTTTCTTCCTTCTTCTACTATAGAAGCCATTAAAGAAGCTAATTTCTCTATCTCAGATGAGGATGATAAATTTATTTGGAAACCCTCCTATTCTGGAGTTTTTTCTATTAAGTCTGCTTGGGATATTCTGAGGGATAAAGGGTCTGAATTGGAAAGGGCTAAACCCATCTGGAACCAGATTATACCAAATAAAATTAGTGTTTTTTGCTGGAAAATTATGCATTGTGCTATTCCTACGGATTTGAATATTCAAAAGTCAGGCATCCCGATGGTCAGTAAGTGTTGTTGTTGCTTTTCTTCTAAAGTGGAAACTACTAATCATCTATTGAACATGAGTGAACTTGCTTCTTTTGTTTGGACATATTATTCGTCTTGGTGCTTTATCCATTTCAGCAAAACTGACTCTATTCAATGTACTTTAAAAAGATGGTTCAGAGCGGCTTCATATAGGAATAATGACCTATTCATTCTCCTGCCATCTTTGATTGTTTGGGAAATTTGGATTGAGAGATGTCGTCGAAAATATGAATCCTTATCTCGGAATAATAATGCTATTATCGCTAGTATTACTAGAAAGGTTTGTGAGATTCATTCTATCTTTGAGAACAATCTTTTTGATTTATCCCCTTTCTTCTCCTCTAGTGCTCTCACTATTAGCAAATTTCGAATGGTTCTTGTGAAATGGATTCACCCTCCTCGGGCTAAATACAAATTGAACGTGGATGGTGCTTCAAAAGGTAATCCTGGTAATGCAGGAGGAGGGGGTATTATAAGAGATCATAATGGTAATTTGGTTGATTGTTTTTTTGCCCATTATGGTATTTGTTCCAATTATATTGCTGAAACCCGTGCCCTTCTTGATGGTTTAATTCTTTGCAAGAGGCTCCATTTATCAAATGTGATTATAGAATCTGACTCGAAGAGTATGGTTGAGGAATGGACTGGTAAAAATTCAGGTTATTGGAAAGCTTGGTATTGGAATAAGAAAATCAAATCTCTTATGAATACTAGTTTCTCTCTTACGCATATATTTCGGGAAGCTAATACTGTGGCAGATGAATTGGCTAATATTGGGTGTATCAGCTTGAGCTCAGGTTCTTTTGATATGAATAATATGCCTCCTCGAGTCAAAGCTTTGATTCAAATGGATAAAGCAGGTGTTGGTAGCCTCAGACAAGTCAGAATCTAATGTGTTTGGTAGTGCTTTTTTGTTTAAGGGTTTGGTTTAACTTCCTCCCTTGGTGTATTTTTCCTTTCTTTTGTATGTCAGGTAGTGGTAAGGTTTTATGTCCCCCACTAATTATCTTTTATTTTGGTGTCCTTTTTAGGGGTAAGGTTTATGTCCCCCCCAAATTTTATTCTGGAGTCCGTTGTAGGGGTAAGGTCTCATGTACCCCCCCAATTTTTTATTCTAATTTAATAAACTGGTAGGGGTCTGCCAAACCCCCCACTCCCTCTGAGTGGCTTTTATAAAAATAAAAAAAAAATAAAAAAAAAAGGATCAGACTTCAACTTCAATCTTGGACAAAGCCTAGAAGAAACCCTAGCCTTTACACTCTTTTTCTCTCAAACTTTCTCCCAAAAAATTCTCTAAGGGTTCTTGTAACCCTAAGCCACAAAAATGGCTTATTTATAGCCAAAGGGAATGAGCCAAAGACTCAAACACCCACAAAATATCCTAAGGGGGTCGGGTAAAAGGCAAAACAGGCACCACTGATCGATCGGTCATGGGCACCGGTCGATCAGTTGAAAAATCCCTCTTTGCCTAAAAACACCATACTAAATTTAGGCTAATCGATCGATCGGTTATGAGCACCGGTCGATCGGTGGAGGACAGATCGATCGGTCACAAAACGGATCTATCGGTCCCGTTTGGTTTTGGCGTTTTTTTTTCCCATTTTCCATATTTAGTCTATCCTTTTGTTCTTAGCTTGAACCCTTAGCTCAACTAGGGTACTTAATACCTTGCTCTAATCACCCACACACACGCATCACAACCATACTTAGGATTTTACCAAAAATACTCATTCCATAACTAGAATACCAAGGTCACATAAACGACATTGGCCTACACATACCTAGTGCAAAATCATTATTCACAAAACTATTCATAGGCTATGAAAGTGAGATCCGGGGTTCTACACTTTTTGTCACTTATGCAACCTCTGAAACCCTACTATATGACATCTGATTTTGACAAAACTTCAGGCGACACCCGTTGTAGAAATTTCAAGGAAAAATACTACGCTTTGACCGTAAAAAGTTAAGTCCAGAAGAAAACTGCAAAACCCGCTAATTTCATGATTTCGGACACAAAACATGCTGCCGTTTCTTCATTTGAGATGATGAACTTCCGAAACGACAGACAATCATCCACAGCATCTACCAACATGCAGTGGGCAAGGACAGTTCATGTCGCGACCCAAAACCCACCCTAGGAGTTAGAGTGAACTTTGGACGACTAATCATGACTTGCTTGACAACCAACCTGCAAAACTCACAGAGCATATACAATAGAGGACATCATAGCGGAAACATAACTATAAAACACAGCGGAAGTCTAACAACCTCTAAGTATATACACATGGTCCAAGTTTAATACAAAGAAATCAAAACAAAGAAGTGCGGACATGCCCGCCAAAATACATGGATATAATCACTCATGCTCACCCACAGCTAATCCACTCAGAATCTAACACCACCTACTGATAACCCTCTACGGGAGGTTCCTCCAAAGGCTCCTCGACGTACTCCTCCTCCACCCAAGGGCTCGGAGCACAGATATCAAATGGAGCAGCTGCTCCGCCATCACCTGCCGACATAAGAAGTACGGCTGAGCATGGAATACTCAGCGGGTACTAAGCACTAACCAACAGTCATAGCATACAGATAGCATACATAAAGCAGGAACAATTCTTATAAGTTAGAAGGAAACAATTCATATCATACAAGGAAGTAAAAGCAATTTATAATCATGCTTGTATTTCGAAGAAAGCCGTTAAAACCCTTGAAAACCTTGTGCACTTGACTTGATTGGAAATACCATTTCCGTGCTTGAAACTTGTCATGTTGTCTTATCTTATCATATCATGCGTGTCATGCCATGTCATGCTTGCTTGGAAAGTAAACTACTTGTGAGGGAAGGGAGACCCTTCTTCCTAAATGCCCATGCTTGTCATGTCATGTATCATGCTTGCTTGTTCGGAAAAGTAATCTACTTGTGAGGGAAGGGTGACCCTTCTTCCTAAAATGCTCATGCTTGTCATGCCGTGTCATGTCATGCTTGTATCATGCTTGGAAGAGTAAACTACTTGTGAGGGAAGGGAAACCCTTCTTTCTAAATGCTCATGTCATGTCCTTTCACTTGTGAGGTGTCCTTGTGAGATGTACTTGCGAGGGAAGGGAAACCCTTCTTATGATATGTATGTACTTGCGAGGGAAGGGAGACCCTTCTTATGATAATGCATGATTGACTTGTCCTTGCCAAAAGCGAGGTAAAACATATCGTAGGATATGCCCCACCTCTAAATCCCATTCTTGAAAAACGTCGGTAATCCATGTCGTGCATGCGTGCTCGTAAGATCGTGTGCATACTTGCATTTGGAATTAAATATGACAAATTGGGTAATTTACAAAGCATAGCATATCACGATTTGAACAAGTAATAAATCGCACATTTTGAGAAATGTAAGAAACACACTATCTTATGCCCTAACAATTTCATGAATAATTAAACATGTATTCCCTTAATTTATCACTCATTTTATTCACCTTGGCATCTCATCAAACATAGTGTGTTCATTATTTATTAACCCTACAACATGCTTTTCTAGGTGGGTTTTACTCACATCACATATGTATGTTTATTATGGGTACAATGCCCTCCCCGTTCATCCATCACATCAATACACACGGCATCCAATCGCCCACATTCATCTCCATTCATCATTCACCATTCACCATTCACAACCCATCTCATAATACCTGGATGTATAAAGGAACACAAAGAAAATAAAGGAAAAGAAGAACTATAACTAGGAGGGTAGCAAGAAGTACCGACCTTGAACAATGAGGAAGAAACCCCTTCCAAAAACGACCGTGTAGCTGCTGCCCTAGCTTGGATCACAAGCTCCTCGAATGCTTGAGCCTTGATCTTGAAGAAAACGGGCTTGGGGTTGATCTAGGGTCTTAACCCCTTTGATTTCTCCCAAATGAAAACCTAGGTTTTGGAAATCCTTCTCCTTTCTCTCTATCTCTCAAAAGACTCTAAGGGTTGTGTATGAACCCTCAAATGATCGGGCAAAGCTTTTAAGGTATGAGTGAAACGCCCAAAAGACGAAAACACCCTTACTAAATTTTCTACAAAAACGCGAGTACCGAGCGATCGGTGTTAATGACCGATAGATCGGTTGCCTACCGATCGATCGGTTTCATAACCGAGCGATCGGTTAAAATTTCACTCTCTGGAAAATTTCCCCATACAAAAATCTTGACCAGTCGATAGCCTCCGAGCGATCGGTTTTGGACCGATCGATCGCTCCATGGACCGAGCGATCGGTTGCCTGCAGGTCCAGACTGTTTTGGCCATATCTTTTGACTCGCTCGTCCGATTTTGACGATTCAACTTGCGTTAGGTTCGTACTTCGAAAAGGAACATTTCTGACATTTTGGAATTTCCAATTTCTTCCTTATTTATTAATTGTACCTCTTTAAAGGCAAAATGAAAACGAAAGTGTCATGCATTAAATGTGAAAAGGTCCGGGGCTCTACATCCTCCCCCCTTACAAAAATTTCGTCCTCGAAATTTAGACTCTACTTGCATTACAAACCAAAAAGAAAATTACAACTCATATACAAACTTATACAAAAACTCATTCAAATAATTCTAGGTACTTCGCTTTGACTTCGGCTTCACGCTCCCATGTAGCTTCTTCCCGAGCATGGTGTTGCCATTGCACAAGAACCAAAGGGATTGTCTTGTTGCGAAGCACTTGATCTCTTCGATCCATAATCTGAACCGGCTTTTCAATCAAGGTGAGGTCCTCTCGAATTTCCAACGGTTCCAATTCTAGTACATGCGAAGGGTCCGCAATGTACTTCCGAAGCATAGACACGTGGAAAAGGTTGTGAACCGCGGCCATGTGAGGTGGAAGAGCTACTCGATAAGCAACTTCACCAACCCGCGTGATAATCTCAAACGGTCCAACATAGCGAGGACTAAGCTTGCCTCTTTTGCCGAATCTCATAATCCCTTTGCTAGGAGATACTTTCACAAAGACTCGATCCCCTACCTGGAATTCCAAGTCCCTGCGACGCGTGTCTGCATAGCTCTTTTGGCAATCTTGAGTGGCTTTCAACCGATCCCGGATGATCTTGACTATACTAGCAGTTTGCTCAATCAACTCCGGACCAAGTACTTTTCTTTCTCCTACCTCATCCCAGTAGAGAGGTGACCTACAGCTTCGCCCATATAAAGCCTCGAACGGAGCCATTTGGATACTCGCCTGATAGCTATTGTTGTAGGCGAACTCCACTAAAGGCAAGTGCTCTTCCCAACTGCCTTTGAAATCCAGCATACAAGCCCGAAGCATGTCTTCTATTACTTGGTTCACCCTCTCGGTTTGTCCATCCGTCTGTGGATGAAAAGCGGTGCTGAAATCAAGTCGGGAACCCATAGCCTCCTGGAAGCTTTTCCAGAATCGTGATGTGAATCTTGGATCCTGATCTGACACAATACTAACGGGCACTCCGTGCAACCTCACCACTTCCTTGATGTACAAAGCTGCTAACTGACTAGAATTGAAAGTAGTTCGATAAGGCAAGAAGTGAGCGGACTTCGTCAAACGATCCACTACTACCCATATCGCATCTGAGCCCCTTCCCGTCTTTGGCAAGCCAACTATGAAATCCAAGGATATGTTCTCCCATTTCCACTCGGGAATCGGAATGGACTGTAATAGACCTGCGGGCCGCATGTGTTCTGCTTTCACCTGTTGACACACCAAGCACCGTGCTACATATTCCGCAACCTCCCTCTTCATATTCCGCCACCAAAAGTGACTCTTGAGGTTCCGGTACATCTTTGTACCCCCTGGATGCATTGTATACTTCGAACGGTGTGCTTCATCCAAAATCTCTCTTCGAAGATCTGCATTGGCTGGGACGCACAGCCTTCCCTTGAATGTGATAGCACCCCGACTAGTGAGAGAAAAGTCTTCACTGCCCTTGGCAACTTCCTTGTCCCGGAAAGCCAACAATTCCGCATCCATGGCTTGATATTCTTGGATCAAATCTATAATGTACGGCCGAACCGTAACATTTGCCAAGATAGGACTACGGACAGAGTCATTCACACTAATGTCCAGATTTGCCAAATCTTCAAGTAGCTTCCATTCTTGAACTAACATGCATGCTAATAACCCCGGAGGTCTTCTACTCAATGCATCAGCCACTATGTTTGCTTTACCCGGGTGGTATTGAATGGTACAATCATAGTCTTTCAAAAATTCCATCCAATGCCGTTGCCTTAGATTCAACTCCTTTTGGGAAAAGAGATACTTGAGACTCTTGTGATCAGTGAACACATAGAACTCCACCCCATAAAGGTAATGACACCAAATCTTAAGTGCAAACACGACGGCGGTAAGTTCTAAGTCGTGCGTGGGATAATTCTTCTCGTGCTCCTTCAATTGCCTTGATGCATAGGCAATGACTTTCTTGTGCTGCATGAGTACACAGCCAAGTCCAACGTGTGAGGCATCACTATACACCTCATACCCATAAGGTCCGGATGGCACAGTAAGGACGGGGGCTATGGTAAGCCTCTTCTTCAGTTCCGTGAAACTGATCTCGCACTTGTCACTCCAAACAAACTTCGCATTCTTCCTTGTCAGGAGAGTAAGCGGTGCTACAAGGCTAGAGAAACCCTCTACGAATCTCCTGTAGTAGCCTGCCAGCCCAAGAAAGCTGCGTATCTCAGTAACACTCTTGGGCCTCGCCAACTCATAACAGCTTCTATCTTCTTCGGATCAACGGAGATGCCTTCCGCGGAAACAAAGTGGCCTAGGAATGCTACCTTTTCCAACCAAAACTCACACTTGCTAATTTTGGCGTACAACTTGTGCTCTCTTAACATTTCCAATGCAAGGCGAAGGTCATGCACGTGATCTTCCCGTGTCTGGGAATAGACCAAAATGTCATCAACAAATATAATCACGCACCGATCTAGGTATGGTCGGAACACCCGGTTCATCAAATCCATAAAGGCTGCCGGCGCCTTCGTGAGACCAAAAGGCATCACCAAGAACTCATAGTGCCCATATCGAGTCCTGAAAGCAGTTTTGGGAACATCTTCCACCTTAATCTTTAACTGGTGATAACCCGATCGAAGATCTATCTTCGAGAAAAATCTCGCTCCCTTCAACTGATCGAACAAGTCGTCAATCCTAGGCAAGGGATACCTATTCTTTATAGTGACCTTGTTCAATTGCCGGTAATCGACGCACATCCGCATCGAACCATCTTTCTTCTTAACAAACAACACCGGGGCACCCCACGGTGAGACACTTGGTCGAATGAAACCAAGGCCTTGTAATTCCTCCAACTGAGTCTTTAACTCCTTGAGTTCAATCGGAGCCATTCTATACGGAGCCCTGAATATAGGAGTGGTACCCGGAGTAAGCTCTATAGCGAATTCGATCTCTCTATCAGGAGGTAATCCGGGAAGTTCTTCCGGGAACACATCTAAGAACTCACTCACAACTGGAATAGTCGATGAGTCCTTTGCCTCGGGGTTAGCTAAGCTCAACGCCGTAAAACGAGCAATATCTCTACCTTTCAACCCCCGAAAGTGAAATGGTTTTCCTTCTACCGGCTTGAAGAATACCATCTTCTCAAAGCAAGCTACATGCCCATGATGCGCTGCTAACCAATCCATTCCCAATATAACATCAAAGTCTTGGAATCCAAGGACGATGAGATCAACCGCCAACTCGTGGCTTCCAACTTGGACCACACTATTTCTATACACTTTATCTGCCAATACTGTTTTGCCGAGGGGAGTCGAAATGGCTAACTCCAGTTCTAGCTGACTTGGCTCTACAGAAAAGTCTTCTGAAAAACTCGGCGAGACAAATGAATGAGTAGACCCGGTATCAATCAACACTCGAGCCAAATACTCATTGACTAGCAGGGTTCCTGAAATTTTAACTAGCGGAGTTAATCCATGCATCAACAGTGTATACATGTAGGTATATATACATATATAACATGCCAAGTATGTACACAATCAATGAATACTTAACAGTTTAATTTACGGAAAATTAAATAAGCTACAACTGCGTACCTTGCACTACATCGTCAGATGCAAGTGCATCACCCTCTGTCAAGGCAAAAACTCGCCCCTGGTTTGCCTGGCGAGACTGAGGTGTAGACCGGGTAGTCTGAGATGACGCCTGATATGATCCTGCTGGGCGTGCTGGTGGACTAATCCCCTGAGACTGGCCTGGTAAATGCCGGCTAGGGCAATCCCTGATCATGTGGCCCTGGCGACCGCAATGATAACATCCACCAGATGCTCTTCGGCAATCTCCTACCGGATGCCTTTTGCCGCATGAAGAGCAGACCTCATATGTGTAGGCTGGAGGGGCCGAAGGTGGTGTATACCTCGCTGCCTGAGGTGTAACTGGTCGAGGTGCCTGTGGCACGTACTGCCGTGGGACTGGAGGCGCATAAGTCGGCCTCATCTGTGGTGCTGGCCATGTATACTGATAAGGGCCAGTACGAGCCCGCCTCTCTGGAGGTGCTGAACTACTGGCTTGGCCTCTTGCCAACTCTCTCTTCATAGACACCGCTTCAAAATTGGCCTCGACCAATAAGGCCTTGTCTACCACTTCAGGGTAGGTAGCATGCCTGAAAACGGAAACCTTCTCCATGATAACATCCTTGAGCCCTTGCTCAAATCTTCTCGCCTTTATTGCCTCGGTGGCAATTATATGTGTCGCGAAGCGTGATAGCTTCGAGAACTTGGCCTCATAAGCGGCCACAGACATCGAACCTTGCTCAAGGTTGATGAATTCTCTCTCTTTCTTTTCCCGTGCACCGATAGGAAAATACTTCTTGAAAAAAGTATCTTTGAACTCTTCCCAAGTCCAAGGTTGACCCTGTATGGTCAAATCTCGCGTCCTCAATGCGGACAACCACCAATGGTGGGCTTCGCCCTCTAGCATAAAAACTGCCCATACCACTTTCTCTTCCTCTG
The DNA here is from genome assembly GCA_015143295.1 of Tetracentron sinense. NCBI lineage: Eukaryota > Viridiplantae > Streptophyta > Magnoliopsida > Trochodendrales > Trochodendraceae > Tetracentron > Tetracentron sinense. The sequence continues at coordinate 18,782,515 of CM026554.1, forward strand.
TAGGAGTGAGCACCGCAAATATCTTCTCAACCTGGAGGATCCAAGCCTCCGCAGTAAGAGGGTCCACACTCCCGTGGAAGGATAGAGGCCTCAATCTCCTGAATGCCTCAACTCCTGCGGTACGATGTACTGGAGCTGCGGGCGGTGGAGTAGGTGCTGCCGATGATGGTATAGCCTGCCGAGCCGCCAGTATGGCGAGTGTCTCAGCAATAGAGCCTAAGACCTGAAAGAGGTCCGACTGCTCATCCTCATCCCGTGAAGAAGAGGAAGCTCTGGTATGTGGTCCACGACCCCGTGTGCCCTGCCTCATGACTAAAGTCCTGAGAACAATAGCACCACATGAGTCTCACTTGAAACCACAGTTTATTTCAAAGTCATTTCACAATAATTCAATTTGTATTAGTTGTATAATACTAATATACATCACATCAAGTCATCAGAGTATTCATCACATTATACTTATACTTTAGCGTTCTAGCGTACCTAGGACCATACTTGGTTAAAGCAACCATTTTAGACTAAGACTAAAGTTTAGTCTTACACTTGGATCAAGACTCTCTTCCGACTTACTTCCTTCCTAACTTGTTTCCTAACATATGCTCTTGGCAAGCCGTGGTACAAGATTCTAAGTGACCCTAGAGACCTAAAGCCTAAGCTCTGATACCACTTCTGTCGCGACCCAAAACCCACCCTAGGAGTTAGAGTGAAATTTGGACGACTAATCATGACTTGCTTGACAACCAACCTGCAAAACTCACAGAGCATATACAATAGAGGACATCATAGCAGAAACATAACTATAAAACACAGCGGAAGTCTAACAACCTCTAAGTACATACACATGGTCCAAGTTTAATACAAAGAAATCAAAACAAAGAAAGTGCGGACATGCCCGCCAAAATACATGGATATAATCACTCATGCTCACCCACAGCTAATCCACTCAGAATCTAACACCACCTACTGATAACCCTCTACGGGAGGTTCCTCCAAAGGCTCCTCGACGTACTCCTCCTCCACCCAAGGGCTCGGAGCACAGATATCAAATGGATCAGCTGCTCCGCCATCACCTGCCGACATAAGAAGTACGGCTGAGCATGGAATACTCAGCGGGTACTAAGCACTAACCAACAGTCATAGCATACAGATAGCATACATAAAGCAGGAACAATTCTTATAAGTTAGAAGGAAACAATTCATATCATACAAGGAAGTAAAAGCAATTTATAATCATGCTTGTATTTCGAAGAAAGCCGTTAAAACCCTTGAAAACCTTGTGCACTTGACTTGATTGGAAATACCATTTCCGTGCTTGAAACTTGTCATGTTGTCTTATCTTATCATATCATGCGTGTCATGCCATGTCATGCTTGCTTGGAAAGTAAACTACTTGTGAGGGAAGGGAGACCCTTCTTCCTAAATGCCCATGCTTGTCATGTCATGTATCATGCTTGCTTGTTCGGAAAAGTAATCTACTTGTGAGGGAAGGGAGACCCTTCTTCCTAAAATGCTCATGCTTGTCATGCCGTGTCATGTCATGCTTGTATCATGCTTGGAAGAGTAAACTACTTGTGAGGGAAGGGAAACCCTTCTTTCTAAATGCTCATGTCATGTCCTTTCACTTGTGAGGTGTCCTTGTGAGATGTACTTGCGAGGGAAGGGAAACCCTTCTTATGATATGTATGTACTTGCGAGGGAAGGGAGACCCTTCTTATGATAATGCATGATTGACTTGTCCTTGCCAAAAGCGAGGTAAAACATATCGTAGGATATGCCCCACCTCTAAATCTCATTCTTGAAAAACGTCGGTAATCCATGTCGTGCATGCGTGCTCGTGAGATCGTGTGCATACTTGCATTTGGAATTAAATATGACAAATTGGGTAATTTACAAAGCATAGCATATCACGATTTGAACAAGTAATAAATCGCACATTTTGAGAAATGTAAGAAACACACTATCTTATGCCCTAACAATTTCATGAATAATTAAACATGTATTCCCTTAATTTATCACTCATTTTATTCACCTTGGCATCTCATCAAACATAGTGTGTTCATTATTTATTAACCCTACAACATGCTTTTCTAGGTGGGTTTTACTCACATCACCTATGTTTGTTTATTATGGGTACAATGCCCTCCCCGTTCATCCATCACATCAATACACACGGCATCCAATCGCCCACATTCATCTCCATTCATCATTCACCATTCACCATTCACCATTCACAACCCATCTCATAATACCTGGATGTATAAAGGAACACAAAGAAAATAAAGGAAAAGAAGAACTATAACTAGGAGGGTAGCAAGAAGTACCGACCTTGAACAATGAGGAAGAAACCCCTTCCAAAAACCACCGTGTAGCTGCTGCCCTAGCTTGGATCACGAGCTCCTCGAATGCTTGAGCCTTGATCTTGAAGAAAACGGGCTTGGGGTTGATCTAGGGACTTAACCCCTGTGATTTCTCCCAAATGAAAACCTAGATTTTGGAAACCCTTCTCCTTTCTCTCTATCTCTCAAAAGACTCTAAGGGTTTTGTATGAACCCTCAAATGATCGGGCAAAGCTTTTAAGGTATGAGTGAAACACCCAAAAGACGAAAACACCCTTACTAAATTTTCTGCAAAAACGCGAGTACCGAGCGATCGGTGTTAATGACCGATCGATCGGTTGCCTACCGATCGATCGGTTAAAATTTCACTCTCTGGAAAATTTCCCCATACAAAAATCTTGACCAGTCGATAGCCTCCGAGCGATCGGTTTTGGACCGATCGATCGCTCCATGGACCGAGCGATCGGTTGCCTGCAGGTCCAGACTGTTTTGGCCATATCTTTTGACTCGCTCGTCCGATTTTGACGATTCAACTTGCGTTGGGTTCGTACTTCGAAAAGAAACATTTCTAACGTTTCGGAATTTCCAATTTCTTCCTTATTTATTAATTATACCTCTTTAAAGGAAAAATGGAAACGAAAGTGTCATGCATTAAATGTGAAAAGGCCCGGGGCTCTACAGTTCATGTGAGTGAATTATGTCGAGGGCACTAGTATTGGAAGGGCCAAATGCCTTTATTATAAGTTGGGTTGGTTAATGAGAGTGAGGGTTTCCTCATGGCTTGAGAGTGATGGGAGTTGGTGTATGAATCAAGAAGTGTAAGGTGTTTTGGGAAAACATGAAAGAGTGTAAAAACACTCTAAACGAATTTAGTGTTATTCCTCTACTCTCGGACCTTATCTTGACACTTAGAGTTGAGAGGGGAGGAAAGACGGTAAATTTATATGCTTACAATAAGCATCATCCATTGCAAAAGCATCATACATAGCGTGCGCTTCATATATAGCATAAGCATCATGCACATGCCATCATCATCATACATGTCTCACTTTGCATCATGCATGTCTCAAAGTTCTTAGAGGAACATGCTAAAGAAAATCAAGGGGGAGTTATCTTCCAAGTATAAGACTAATCAGTTAGTCTTAATCCTAGTTGGTTAATACTTGACCGAAAACGATAAAGCTTAGTCACGCTAGGTGTCGCGACCCAAAACCCACCCTAGGAGTTAGAGTGAATCTTAGACGATTAAACATGGCTTGCATGACTTACTTAACAAACCAACCTGCAAAACCCACAGAGCATATACAATAGAGGATAAAAACAGCGGAAACATACTCTAACATGGTACAGCGGAAGTCTACCAAACCTCTATGTACATACATACGTAAATCCAAATTCATACAAAAAGACAACCAAAAGAAAGTGCGGACATGCCTGCCAAAATACATGGATATATCTCTCTCAACTCACCCACAGCTATATCACTCAGAATCTACAACCACTACCTAATAGCAGTCCTCTACCGGAGGTTCCTCCAAAGGTTCCTCGACGTACTCCTCCTCCACCCAAGGGCTCGGAGCACAGACATCAAAAGGAGCAGCCGCTCCGCTATCACCTGCCGACATAAGAAGTACGGCTGAGCATGGAATACTCAACGGGTACCAAATACTAACCAACAGTCATAGCATACAGATAGTGATACATAGAGCAGGAAACAATTCACACATATAAAGCAGGAATAATTCATATCTTAACAACAAAGTAAAGTAGTATATAATCATGCTTGAATTCGTAAAAGCCGATAAAACCCTTGAAAACACCGTGTACTTGACTTGACTTAAAGTACCATTTTCGTGCTTGAAAACTCGTCTTGTCTATCTTGCTTGATTTTTGTATATCGTGTCATGTCATGCATGTTATGCGTGCTTGCTTGTAATCATGTAACTTGTGAGATACACTTGTGAGATGTGCTTGTGAGATGCGCTTGTGAGATGCCTTGAGAGGGAAGGGAGACCCTTCTTTATGCAATGCACTTGAGAGGGAAGGGAGACCCTTCTTCATGATATGTATCTATGTACTTGCGAGGGAAGGGAGGCCCTTCTTTATACTATGCACTTGTGAGTAAGGGGAGACCCCTCGTGAAATGTTTGTTCTTGTTTTCTTGTGAAAAGCGAGGTAAAACATATCGTAAGATATGTCCCACCTCTACCCATGTTCTTGAAAACCTCGATAAATCATGTCATGCATGCCGTGCTCGTGGGAATCGTGTACATACTTGCATTTAAATTTAAATATGATATTTGAGTAATTCACAACACATATAACATCAATGATTAAGCAATGCAGTATTCACATCATTTAGGGAAAGCAAGAAAACACACTATCATAGGTCCTAACAATTTCCATCATTTATTAGGCATGCATTTCCTAATTTACAACTCACTTTATTCACCTTGGCATTTCATCAAACATGGTGTGTTCATTATTCATTATTCATTATTCCTTTAAACCTAAATCATGCTTTTCTAGGTGAGTTTACTCACATCATAAATGTGTGTTTATTATGGATACAATGCCCTCCTCCGTTTCAATTATCACAACACAACCATTGGCATCCAATCGCCTATTCCATCTCCATTCACCACGTTCACACTTCCAAACTCATAGCACATGTACAAAGGAAGGAAACAAGGAGAAAATAAAGGAAAAGATGAGCTATGACTAGGGGTAGCAAGAAGTACCGACCTTGACAAATGAGGGAAGGAACTCTCCTCCAAAAACGTTCATGAGGCACTGCCCTAGCTTGGAACACGAGCTCCACGAGTGCTTGAACCGAAATCTTGAAGCAATCCAAGCTTGAGGTGATCTAGGGTCTTGAAACCCCTTTGATTTCTCCTCAAAAGCAAACCCTAGGTTTGGAAACCCTTCTCCTCTTCCTCTAACTCTCAAAATACTCTAAGTGTTATGAATGAACCCCCAAATGTTCGGGCAAAGCCTTTAAGGCATGAGTGAAACACCCAAAAGACGAAAACACCCTTAATGAAAATTTCTGCAAAACACGAAGACCGAGCGATCGGTGGTTATGACCGATCGATTGGTTGCCTACCGAGTGATCGGTGTGTTGACCGAGCTCTAGACCAAAAATCAACTTTCTGGAAAATTTCCCCATACAAATTCTTCGACTAGTCGATAGCTACCGATCGATCGGTTTTGGACCGATTGATCGCTCCATGGACCGAGCGATCGGTTGCCTGCAGGTCCGCACTGTTTTGGCTATATCTTTTGACTCGTTCATCGGATTTTGACGATTCAACTTGCGTTGGGTTCGTACTTCGAAAAGAAACATTTTTGACATTTCGGAGTTTCCAATTTCTTCCTTATTTATTAATTGTACTACTTTAAAGGCAAATTGGCTACGAAAGTGCCATGTATTAAGCATGAAAAAGTCTGGGGCTCTACACTAGGAATCCATGTATGTTAATCTTAGTATGTATATACCTTGGTGTATCTATATAACTCATGTTTATATTACTATGTGAATAGCTCGACATATATATACAAAACACTTAGTTAATGATAATCTTAGGCACTTGAATTATTAATAAATACCTAGCACATCGTGGTACTTTCCCAAAAAAAAAATTAAAAATTAAAATTTTTTGCATGGTATTAGGTTCTCTAGAATCTTTTAGAGTTGATATCATGAGTGAGCAAAGGCATTAGGTTTCCTAGGATTATAAAATTTCCTGAGTTGAAATTTGGACTCAGGTGAACTTTGAATTCAGATTTGGTACCACGACATAATGGGTATCAAGCAGATGTATTAGTTCGATATAGGGAGTCGTATCCCAAGGATAGACTAGTCACCTAATCTTAAGCTTGTAATCGGTTAATACCTAAACCGAGTGTGAGAACGTAACTCCGCTAGGGAAACTAGTTGTATGACTATACTATCATGTATGGGAGTTGGGCATGTATGCTATAATATATATATACCTTGAGGTCTTCAATATGCTTTAGAAGCTATGTTAGCTAGTCATTTCATGGTATGTTTATACGGTATGGTCATATACTGTTACGTGTTATTACTTACTTTTATAATAGCTAATTGTTATTTGAAATACGAGGATTTGAAGAGTTTAGTTTCCAAGTTAGACTCGAGTTTAGCGATTGCCTTGGGACTTAACCATGGGGCGTGACAAGTGAGATAGAGGTTAATAGACTAGAGGGAGAAAAGGTGATATTCCATTTGGCAATAAGCAGCCTACACTCCCGTCAAAGTTCTGAAGATATAAATTAGTGATAGAAATTGCTATGATTGTTATCTATGTACGAACTTGCTACAATATAACTATATGTGAATGTATTGCGATGCACGAATTTATACATGTGAATGCAAATGAAAACATTATTTAGTTTTAATATCAAAGGCACATTGCTAGTCAATAAGTGCCTAGTCCATGTGTTAATCTAAATTGGATCAACACACCCTTGTGCCGTGTCTAAGGTGGTCAAGTCGTATACTCATATGTACACTATACCTATTTCAACTAAGTGGGATGTGTCGCCTGTATATAACATGCTATCTATTTAATATATATGATTTATGTACTTGCTTGATGGTGGTTGGCCAAGGGTGCCTTGCTAATAAGCTAGTGCCTAGTTAGGTGTTGGTCAGCACCGGATTAATAAATCCTTTGTCATGTCTTAGGTTTCTAAGTTAGTGGGCCCAGTTGTGCAAGGCACGCCCAAATTCACAGTGTCGATCTATAAATTGCCAAAAGTATGTGAGATATGTTTATATATGTGTACGAGCATGCTATGTGTATTCTATATGTACTGCTATGCTTGTTGATTTAGTGGTGAGCAATGTGTGCCTAGCCAAAACATGGGATTCAAGTGTCCGGTGGACATGTTTAGATTACTAAGTACGAAGGCTTGTTCGAGCTAAACGAAGTGTGGGAAAGGTATCCTCTCTTGTTCACGTAGCGTTCTAATTTCGAGGATGAAATTCCTATAAGGGGGGAGGATGTAGCACTCCTGGAGTTTCTACAAGCACTATTCATGTGCAAGGACAGTTCATGTGAGTGAATTGTGTCGAGGGCACTAGTATTGGAAGGGCCAAATGCCTTTATTATAAGTTGGGTTGGTTAATGAGAGTGAGGGTTTCCTCATGGCTTGAGAGTGATGGGAGTTGGTGTATGAATTAAGAAGTGTAAGGTGTTTTGGGAAAACATGAAAGAGTGTAAAAACACTCTAAGTGTCAATTTGAGCGATTGTGTAGCAGCCGGGGCCTCCCATGCATTTGGGTTGTGCCCAATGGGTTACCTTAGTTGGTTTAAGAACTTAGGGTTGGGAGCTATGAGAATGGGGGTAGGGGTTGGATTCGGGGTGGTTGGGTTATGAAAATACCCTTAGTATGTATGTAGAAACCCGGAATTGAGTTCCCTAGGCCGAGAATAGTGCCATGAATAGTGTGTGGATAGTGCCTTGTGTGGTATGTAAAGGCTTAAGGCCTTTACATTTTGTTCTTGGTAGAATGGTCCATTTTGTTCTAGTTAGTGTGTTGAGTTAAGTGAGGATTTTAGGTGCGTTTTTTGAATCTCAAAAGAGAGTATAAAGATACTCTAAGTGTCTAAAAACAAGGGTATAAAATACCCTAATTGCTTAAATGGGTTGTAGGTGAATGGTGCTAGTTCATGAGGCATAAAGAGGTCAGAGCCTCTCATGTATGTCGGTGTGACTTTAATGATCATTGAGGTGGGTTAAAAACCTATGGAGAATGATTTATGAGGTCTGAGTAGGTTGTTGGACCTAAGGGAAAAGAGTATGAAAACACTCAAAGTGTTCTAGGTATTGAAAAGGTATGTTTCGGCATTTACCTCAACTTTAAAGGGCTCTAGTTTAGTCATCGTTGATTGGAATCGAGTGAGTATTAAATTTTTGGAAAGGTATTAGAACCTTCTTCGAGGTTCATGTTTATCATTTTTCCATATTTTGAGTCAGGGTTGTGTCAAAAGTCCGATTTCCAAAGTCGGGACTGTTGAAAATCTGGGCTGTCGAAACCCATTTACAAACCAGTCAGCTTTGGAGCCATTTTTGATAAAGTAAAACTCAAAATTTGGAGTTGTAAAAAACATAAAAGTTGTTTTCCTTCAAAATTCGAATCCAACGCAATTTGAATCGTCAAAATTGGACCACCGAGTCAAAAGCTATGGCTGATCTACCGAAGCGCGTTTTTGCAGAAAAACTCGCTAGAGCGAGATCCAAACCCGCTCGAGCGAGATAGACCAAAACTAAGTTTTTGAGTACCGGGAGCAACCCACTCAAGCGAGATGGAAGCCCGCTCGAGAAAGATTGCATAGCCACATTTTTTTTTTGGGTTTTTCTCAACCCAAACACCTATATATACCCTATTTTTGGGGGACCAAGGTTTCTAACACCTTTTTTTTTTTTGGTCTTCAGGTTTCTAACACCTAGAGAAGGACTTTTTGAGAGAAAAAGAGAGAAAGGAGAGGAAAGGTTTAGGGATTTCCAAGAGGGGTCTTGTGGAGATCAAAGAGAGTCCAAATCAAAGCTTGGATCATTTCCTTCAAGAAGGATCTTCCACTACCAAGTTGAGATTCTACTCAAAGGCTTTCTTCTACAAAGAAATTGGTCCAAGAGGTTAGTGATTCTACTACCTAACTTTGTTATTATACAAAGATAGAAAAGATGATTAAAGGGGTGATTTAAATAGAGATTAACCTTGCTATAATGCAAATAGTGAATGTATGATTTAGGGTAAACTAGATTGTGATCAAGTGAGTAAATAAGGGATTTGAAATTTGGGGGTTTTTCAACAAGAGGATTAACATGACTATATTTGTAAGAAAAACTATGATCTAGCTTTGTTATCCTATAAAGACGAAAAAGATGATTTAATGGGTGATTTTAGCTAGGATGCAAATAACACATATGGGATTTTGGGTGAACCACATTATGAACAAATGAGTAAATAGGGGTTTATAAATTGGGGGTGTTGCAATACAAGAATCAATAGGGTTATACACGTATGAGATCATTATTATTCCCTAAATAAATCATGATTTTTAGTATGATGTGATGAAAATGACATGGTCTTAATGATGTGATAAATTAGGCTAAAAGCCATAGTCTTGATGTTGTGATGAAATGTATGGAAATATGTTATGTTTTAGAATTATCCAATGATACTACAATGCTACTATGACTTGTATGAACCTATATGAATTGTTAAAGCTTTACATTTATACACAATGATGCTCACAAGCACACCAAGCACGATAAATTATGCATGATCTAGTTTTTGCATAAGCATGTATTTCAAGAGTCATGAACAAGGTTTTTCAAAGGCATTCATAAGAAAGAAGCATAAGCATTTGACAAAGCCAAACTTTGGGTTGGTATTCTAAGATCGGTTACTTCATGCTCACAAAAATCAAGTCTAAGATCTTGCATAAACTCCACGGATCATAAGTCTCACAAGGCTTCTCAAGAACTCGTAAGAAACTCACAAGTCTAAGATCTTGCATATGTCTCCAAGGATCATAAGCTCACAAGAAAGCTCACAAGAAGCTCACAAGCTCACAAGAAGGCTCACAAGGAAGCTCATAAGCTCACAAGAAAAGTCATAAGAACTCGCAAGCTCACAAGAACTCATAAGAAAATACGAGACTCACAAGCATTCATATGAACTCATAAGCATGCATGAGATGGTTTGTTTTCCATGAAAAGAACAAGTTTTACGAACGGTTTTCTATGACGGAGTTTTCAAGCATGAACTCGTGATTCGTAATTACTCATGTACTTGTATATAATATTATGATTATTATTCTTAGAGGGTACTTGCATGTGGTATTTTGTTATTTTAACACTGTTAGCTAGTAGTTTTGGCTCGCTGAGTATTCCATGCTCAGCCGTACATGTTATGTCGGCAGGTACACGGACTCTCTTTGACATATGTGATCAGGGGCCTTGGATAGAGGAGGATTATGGCGAGGAGGAGCCATATGTGGAGCCTTAGGAGGAGGCAAGGGACTTAGACCACTGGCCCTTTCAGGGTGATTACTAAGAGATAGAGAGTATTACCATTTTGTATTTTGATAGGTGGGCATGTCCACCTTTACCCTTGATTATGTATTATACAAACTTGGAATACAGAGTATATATAGAAAAGAAAATTTTTGGGTTACGCTTCCGCACTTTGATTTTAAGCTTCCGCATTACTTTATGTTTACAATATATATTGCCTTGTGTATTTGACAGGATGATTTGCCAGGTTAAGTATTGTCTCGCCTAAAGTATCCCTAAACTCCTAGGGGGTATTTTGGGGCGCGACAATTATTGAGTCCCAACTGAATTCCAAAAATCTGTAATTTTCTGGTTTTCTCGAATTTCTTACATTTAAGACCCTGCGGTCTCAGGAATTGATACACGACAAAATTGGTACGACAGGTGATTGTCCAGATAGTCAACCCGTACATTGTGTACTATTTTCAAGGAAAAGCACTGAAGTTTTATTGGTACAATTCAATCCGGAACAAAACCCACTTTTCACCAATTTAATAAACACTTAACTAATTAACCTCAGTTAAGGACCCATAAACGCATAATTTTATTATATTAAAATTCCGGGTCGTTACAAATTAGTAGTTTGTTTTCTGTTATCATTTATTTTAGACCTGATATTGCTCATACAGTGGGTGCTCATATAGTGGGAAGAGTGGGTAGATTTATCGAAACCAAAAAAAGTAATTTGGATGGAAGTTCAGTAGATAGTGAGATAATTGAGAGGTACTATTGATAGAAGTTTATTTTATGGTGACTCGTCTATTACTTTAAAGGGGTGTGTTGATTCAATTTGGCCAAAAACATTACTAGCAAAAAGTGTATTAGGGTCCATTCTTTTGGCGAGATTTATAAGGTCCGGCACTTTGCTAGTTTCGTCAATTTATTATATGCATTTTCTGTTGAAAACTTGATGTATTGTGCTTATCATCTCTTAGGTTGCAATTCTTGTAAGGTTTCAAATGCAACCGAAGGAATGATTTCAAATCTCATAAAAAATGATAAGACTTGAAATCTCATGATGGTAAGAATTAATCTTGTTAAAAACCTTGAGAAAGTGACTCAACTTTCCTACCAACTACCATAATGAAGAGCAAAGTGCCAAGCTTTATAAGTCTCAACAAAAGAACCGAGCCTTCTTAGCAAATCACATGTGTTTTTTTTTTTTTTTTTTTTTTTGGAGTTTTATGATTTTTTCAAATTTAGAAACCATAGATTATATGACTCTATTTACCCCATGGTTTGGGATATAAATAGGCATTTTTATTTTAGAATAATAAGTGTGAGGAAAGTTGTGTTTTTTCTTGTGAGAAGAAGGAAAGGGTTTGGCTTGCTAGGATTGTATAGGGAGTGTATAAAACGATAGGGAGGTTGTTTGCATTGCTATTTTTCTTCTTGACTATTATAGTGAAGGCCGATCCGCACAGGGTAAACCACGTAAACTCATGTCTTGCTCTTCTTTATATTCTTTGGTTATTTTCTTGATTATTAATTCCTCTAGTTTTTATCCCTTGAGCCTTACTTTTGGCCTTTTGTTTATCACACATTTTTACATGGATAGAAACCCAGGCTAAACTCGAAACAAGTAGAGAAATAAAATAAAGTAAATCATTCTGCAGTACCAGGTGGTTCCTGTTAATTTCATCACTCCTAAGTAAATATTCAACTAGGGTTTATCTCCTAAGAAGAACATTACATTACAGGATTAAAGAAATTGCAGAGTGCTAAAAAAGGATGTTTAAGAGTGCCAAATAACCATTGTTAAGTACAGAAATTGCAGAGTTTTATGGAGGCAAATCCTAATCCCATCTTACCTGCCTATGGAAGAGAAAAAAATACTATTTCTTAAAGGAGAAACTTGAAAATGTTTGAAAGCTTCATTTTGGATATGTATGATTGATATGCTGTTACATCCCATGTAATTGTATACCTGGTTCAAGTTTAATGCCTTAGAAAATCTTCACCTCCATGTTCCTGTCAAGAAAATCTGCACCCCCATGTTCTTGTCACCATCACATATACTACACAGGTGGTATGCACGGGTGTGTAGTTTAGCCTGGCGTTGTTATCTTACTGTCAACACTTAGCTTTATTTATTACTCTTCTCAATAATTCAATACTCATATTTCATCACCATAGCAGAAAAATAGGCCCACAACCATGAAATAAGCTAAATTCACCAAAATGCTCGAATGCATTTGATTCACTGAAGACCTTATTCTTTTTTTTTTTTTCTTTTTTTTCGAATTTTTTTTATATGATTTGTTATGGTAATTTATATGAATATAATGGCCTTCTTTCTCTTACAAGGGAGTCTTGGAGCAGTTTTTTCTTCTTTTGCTGTAAAATCAACTACTACCCACTTTCTTCTTTGCAAATCAAGTCACAACGGACAAGAAAAAAAAGTTAGAATTAAAAGAAATGGAAGAAAACCCAAATGTCATGGCTTCTTATTGGACTGATTAAACCTAAGAAAGGAAAAAGAAAATTTGGCTTGTGACCTTATGCAAGTCAAAAAGGAAAAGAAGAAGGAAATAAAAGCTATGATTGATTAACATATGGTTTAGCTGTACATTCCGGAATAATATAAGCTTCTTCTCTCCTTCATCTAATCTTGCTAAAAGAAATAAAAAGAGAGAGAAAAAGAAGAGGGAACTAGGTTTTGATGACCTTATTTTGGATTGGAGAGAACTTGGGTATTAGCAAAACCTCGCATTACATCGACCTGAGCTTGGAGAGAGAGGATATAGTCTAGGGTTTCCTCCAATAATGACACTTCATCCATGGATTCTCCTCCGGGTACAATACCTTTCAGAACTTGGGTTCTTTTCTTCACCAATCTCTTTGCAATAGAGCAAGCTAGAACTCGTTTAGTTGCAGTTTTCCTTATCCTAGTAATAGCGCAGCTCCTTCTCAAGATCTTCTTGCTTCTAACCCTCTTCTCAGGCTTGAAAGATCCAGATGATGAAGATTTTGTTATCTTCTTAAACTCACTTCCCAACATAGTTCTAACAATGATCTTTTTATCGTCTTGTTTTGAAGCGTTTGCAATGAGAGCACGACTCCAACAAGTCGTGCCATCTCTAGCAGAAGCCATGGCGACATCTGCAGATAGCTTTATAGCCTTCTTTCTCTCCAAGAAGCTCATGTCCTTGGCTAATGAACTACAAATTTTGAGACCCAGTGCCCATTTCTTCAGGAATTCTAGCTTGAATGAACTACGAGCACCCATGCTGTGGAATGAAATAGAAGAGCGGTAGAGAATAGAGACCCAGCAAAACCAAGATACAAGGAGGATTTATAATTAAAAAAAAATTAAAATAATTAGGGGTATTTCACATGGGTATCCATATTTTTTTATTAAAAATTGTTTAATTTGCTTAAATCTCGTTCTCAAAAGCTTCTTTTATTGAAGTGGGAGAGAGAAAGTCGTGGAAATAGTGTAGAGTTTCACAGGAGAGGATTAGGGTTTTGAATATACGAAACAGAGAATATAAGGAAGACTGTGCCAACAGTTGAGGTATTTGAGATGGGTATTGATCCAAAACAAGGAATATATTCATGTGGCTTGAATTTTTCTCAGATATTGAAGAAATTCATGGTTTCATCTATGAGAACAGATAATATACAGTAACATACTAATATCACACGTACCTTACTGAGTCCTTCCTCTATTCAATGAAAAACGAGAATCGTGAAAAGTGTAAGGGTAGAGAGACAAGTTGCAGAGGTTAGTTTTAAAGATCCACCCCAAGTATATAGAACGCAGAGAGAGAGATAGGAACCAGAAGAACGGGTAGGAAACCCATTTATTTGCTACAAGTAGGAAGGTAGTGGGCCCTTAGCAGAAAGACACAGCACATGCATGCACATGGTGTCAAAGGCCCACCACCCGAAACCCTAAAGATGGTAAAACTTATTCTATATAAGAACAAATTAAGGTCCCCATCATCTTATATGAACCTAAAACTTTTGTCTGCAACTGCAAATACACATAAAGCACATAAAAGGGACTCACACACTAGGTGGTGGTGGTGGTGGTGCCATGGTAATGGGGGAGGGAACACAAGGAGATCAAAAGGTTGAAATGGCCTGGGTTTGGTTGCTTTGGATTTTGAGTGTTTAGTGTATCATCATTTAAGCAGTTTAGTTCATTGTAAGTGGTTAGAAGCCTAGCATGTTAGCTGGACCAAACGGTGGTCTTTTCAACCACCCCATCAACTAAGGGTAATTGATCTCAAGACCACCCAACGAAGAATAAACACATGGCCATGGGTATCAACGGGCAAGTGTGTAAAATTTAAGCGAGATTATCCAGATCCTATCCAATCATGATTCAATTCTCTTGAGTTTAGTCTCACTCACAGGTCCCTTTAACTTCCCTTTACCGCTTAGGGCTAACATATATATATATTGAGAATTTTTACTGTAAAAATTAAGGGTAATAATATTAATCTTAAGGGTTAATGAATCTTAACCACAGTTAAAGGTGATAGGAAAGAGATTTCTTGAATAGATTGGAAGATTTACAATAACCCTAACCAGGATTTATATAGAGATAACATGATGGACCTTATGGAAAGTAAATTAACTTAATCTAATTATATCTAATCAAATCTAATATATCCTTAATTAATTCTAATATAATATTGTGATGAGATACACTTGAATGATATAGTGGATCTCATTCACCTTATAACAGTACTTCTTAGAAATTCACTAATAAAACGGAGTTAAAAGGATCAAATGTTGACTTGTGGGTGCTATTTAATTGTCTTGTGGGTGCTATTTAACTGTCGCGATAAGATATTATGATCCCAGCTCGATTTAAGAAGTTGATGATGAAAAAAGAAGGGAATTGGCCGGACCCACAAAACATGGTGATGCTTTGTGGGTGGGTGGATCCCACTAAAAGAAAGTAGAAATTCTAGGACATGGTCTTCGGCAATAAAATTTCCTCACATGGTATCCACATGGGGATTTTCAAATTGCCGGACTATTAAGTCTCAATAAGTACAGATCTCCTCCAAAACTAGGGTATTAGTAATATCTCCGGCATACATAAATCTATAGTTTTGCTACAATATAAAGAGAGAAGCATATCAAAAACCATAATAATCAATTGTAACCTTAAATGAGTGGGCAGAGCTGACAATTTAGAGGAATTGGGGAATGGGGATGGGCCCATATCTGATTGAAAAAGCTACTTTCTCGGGAGTGTTTTTATGAAAATCACGAGACTGAACTTTTAGTCTCCCCTTCTTTGTTCTCTTATATGACTTCTCCTTTGCCAACGGTGCAACTACCACTAAAAAACGGTGGTTACATAACTACCCCTTGGTGAGAATAAGGATCAGCAACAACACCCCATGCCTACCCTGTTGCGTGGCAATCAATTAAAAAAAGTGTTTAAATATCAAGTGGAGCTCTGCTTCTAGCCCAAGGAGCGGACTTCCTCTTTTAGTAAATATACGTGGCAATCTTGTGATTATGGAGAGAAAACTCGTTAAAAAATTGTCCGTCTCTCTCTCTTTAATTATAAGATTGCCACCATCTATGTTTTAAAATGAGGAGCTCCCCTCAACCGCCTTGAAAAAGAGCTCCACCTCATATTAACACTCTTAAAAATTAAAAAAGTATCATTATCATTGTAAATTGTGGTCGAAAATCAGTTGAGTTCTGGTCGGGTTTAGCAATTGATGTGATGAACAAATCCTCAACCTGAGTCGGACTTTTGTTAATAAACAAGATGAGAAAAGCAATTAAGCTTTGAATTAGGGTTTTGTTAATAAATAGGTCGAGAAAAATAATTAAGCTTTGAGTTTGGGTCGATTATTATTTTTTTAAACACGGGATGTGTCAATAAGACTTGGTGTAAGTATTAAGAAAAGCCACGACAGCATTTACTTAATTTAGTAATCTATAAATTAAATTAGGGTGTAGAGATCCAAATTTACATTTATGTCATTATCATAATTAATGAGGGTAAAATGGTCAAATTGAATATGCATTGTGTGTTTATTGGTAATTAAAGTCTTTGAAATTTTTTTAATGGTTTTAATGAAGAAGAAATTGAAGAAATGCGAAAAATACGGAAAACAATAGGGAACAGTCCGAACGATTCCCAGTTCGTTCGAACGGTGCCAGGGAAATGCAATTGAACTGTTTTCTTGAATCCAAAACCGTTCAAAAAAGCTCAGTTTGTTTGAATGATTTGAGTATCGTTCGAACGATTCTAAGTCTATTTAAATGATTCAAGTCTAAGCAATTGCAATGAGTGTAGAGACCCGAATTCCATTAATGTAATTTTTGGTTCATCAGGGGTAAAATGGTCAAACTATATTGTATGTTAGGATTTAATGTCAATGAATGGGTTTGATGGGTGTTTAATATTGATTTATTTCTTGAAATATTTAAAAAGTATAAAAGTCTAAGCTAGTGATATAGAAATTGGAAAATGCTGAAAATAAGCAAATCTGGGGAGTTTCGTTCGAACGAATATAAATCTGTTCGAACGGAGCCAGTGGTTTATTAGTTTTGTAATTTTAGCATCCATTTCCGTTCTAAAGACCCAGGTTCGTTTGAATGAAAATGGATATGTTCGAACGGAAATGGATTCGTTCCAACAAAGCCCAGGGATTTTCAATTTTTTGCACATTCCAGCATCCATTTCCATTCTATAAGCCTCTGATTCATTAGAACGAATTTACATTCGTTCAAATGAATATAAATTCGTTCGAACGAAGTGGTGCTGTAGAGGCCCAAAACTTCATGTCTAAATGTTTGTGCACGTTGAATGATAAGCTTAATATTCATGTCATGCATTTAATGCATCGACATTAAATGATCTTAAGTTAGCATAAAAATGACTAAGTACAGGAGTTTCAAAAATTATAGGAAGGGTGTGGTTTTAGCAAAAACATAAATGGTCAAATTTTGAAATGATTTTTCCCGGAAATGAGTTTTTATAGGTTAAATAAACATATGTGATTTTATTAATAAGTATAGAATGGGTTAATGGACTATCGAAAATTTTACGACCGATTGAATTTATCACTTTTAACCTAAAACTGGAAAATAAGATTTTGATTTATTAGGAATTGGATTTTCTAATATTTTTTATTGAATCCAAATGGGGGGTACTTCCTTATTTTAATTTAAAACTTAAAGTTAATATAAAAACATTTACTTAAATGTTTTAAAGGAAAATAAGTGTGATGTTGACTGGTGCTGAAGAGAAAAGAGTGTTGTTGTTCTGTGCTGTTGAAAAAAATAGGAAATCTGGGAGATCCGTTTGAACAGATTTCCCATCTGTTCGAACAAAGCCAGAAATTTCATTGTAATTCCATTTCCGCAACCACTTCCGTTTGAAAGGGGCCTTTAGGCTTCAAACGTTAATATCCGTTCAAACGGATATAAATCCATTCGAACGGAAGTTGCAAATTCTTTTCTTTTTTTAACTTGTGAAAATGTAGGTTTTAGAACTATAAATAGACCACCTAATTCGAGGGTTTAGACTACCCTAAGGTTTTTTTACCTAATTTGGCAAGAGAGAAGAGAAAACCCTAGGTTTTCTAAGGAGAGCTCTTCAAGAAGCAAGGAGAAACTTGGATTCATTCCCTCAAGCTTGAAGATTCAATTTCCAACCTTCTTTGCCCTTGGTCAAGCTTTAGACTACTGGATTTCAGTCTTGAGAGGTTGATATCTTTTCTAATCTAACCTTAATAAATGTTTTGTATGTTTAAATAAGAATGTTTATTGATCATCAAGAGATCTAAATGACTATACATGGATCTATGAATGTAAGCATGAAATAAGATCGATATCCCTTCTAACTTGACTCTAGTGTATTTTATTGCATGACCAAAATGATTAACTCAACTCTATTAGATTATATTGCATGATTGAGCTTGAATGAGACAAGATTATTGAATGTTCAACATTGATTGGAAAATCATCAAGTGTATTGCAGAATTTTGGCATGTTTAGGTTAAAATTGAATGGATGAGAAATTCTATACATGACATGGGGGTATTACATGTATTATAAACTCTACTAATTAAGCATTATCCTCCTATTATGATGTTTTAATGATGTTAATGCCATTGATTCATGAAATTGATAATGGGAAATGATGAAGGAAGGGTTGTATGAATTTATATATATTTTTTAATATGGATATGAATGAAACAATGAAATGATAAGAATGGAATTGTGATATTGCTATTATTATTCATGCCATGTAAATGTGAAATTACGACAATATGTTAACTGTGATTATCATGATAAATTATGTCTTTACTATACTGTATGGTGATCGATATTCGGTGTAGAACCGGACCTCACTTTCATAGCCTGTGATTAGTGTTGTGAATAGTGATAATGTAATGAAATTTTTTGAATTATGAGATGAAAAATCCCAGTAATGGTTGCTTATAGGTTAACTAAGCTTATGTAATTTTATGGGATTTTATTCATATGTTTAGAATGGTTTCCCGGGCAAGGGAAAATTTTACGATGAACCGGATTTATCGGGTTTTGCCTAAAACTGAAAAATCAGATTTTGAGCTATAAGGAATTAGATTTTCTAAGTATTTTTATTAGATTCAAATGGGGGGTATTTCCTTATTTTAATTTAAAACTTAAAGTTAATGAAACATTAACTTAAATGTTTTAAAGTAAAATAAGTATAAGAGTGAGTAGAACAAAGGAAAAAGAGGAAAAAGAACAAAGCATGGTCCAAAACAGAACAATAGGCAAAAACCCAGAAGATCCAATCGATCCGTTTCACAACCAATCGATCCGTCCACTACCGATCGATCGGTGCCCATGACCGATCGATCGGTCAGGCTAATTTTTGTATGGTGTTTTTATATAGAGAGGGGATTTTCAACCGATCGATCGATCCCCATGACCGATCGATCCATGGTGCCTGTTTTGCCTTGTAGCCGACTCCTTAGGATATTTTGGGGGTGTAAGGGTCTTTGGCCAAATCCTTTGGCCTATATAAGCCCACATGTCATGGCTTAGGGTTCTAAGAACCCTAAGAAGAAGTTTTTGGGAGAAAGTTGAGAGAAAAGAGGGAGAAGAGCTAGGGTTTTCAAGGGTTGGTGCTAGTGATCAAGTGAAGTCCAAGTTTCGATTCAAGAGTTCTTCCTAAGCTTGGATCTTCTCTTCCACAAGCTTTCAAAATCTCTTGAGTGAAGGAAATAAATCCTTCAAAAGGTAGATACTTTCCACTATCTAACCTTGTTTTATTCTTTTAAGAAAACCAAATTCTAAGTATGTTCTTGGTTTATTAGATGATGAAATTCTAAATGTTTTGTAAACTATCATTTCAATGGAATTTCTATGATGTATGAAATTCTATGAATATACCTCAATGTTCTAAGTTTTCCATGCTTATCATGATGCTTACAAGAGCTATGTTTTGAGTCTATGATGATGCTCACAAGTCTCACATGTACACAAGCTTGCATGAATTGGATTTCTCATAAGTAAAATATTTCAAAGCTCATAAGAAATGTTTTAAGAAAATCTCACAAGAACTCTAAGTGATTATGCCATACTTTGGGTTGGTTTCTAAGATCGGTTACTCATGCTCATAAGGAACTCAATGTCTAAGATCGCTCATAAGTCTCTAAGGATCTCACATGCTCTATGGATCTCATAAGAACTCATAAGTGCTCCATGCTTATAAGAACTCATAAGACACACTCATAAGCTATTGATTACTGCATAAGATGTATGTTTTACACGAAAGCTGACAAGGCAATGATTTTGGAAAATATACACATTTATTTTATGCTCTATGCTCTACGATTTCTATAACTGTATACATGATCTTGTTATGACATTGTTGGCTAGTGGTTGGTACCCACTGAGTGTTTCAATCCTCAGTTGTACATTTTGATGTTGGCAGTTGCACGTTGTCGCACCCCCAAATTACCTCCTATGAGTTAAGGGATACTTTAGAGGTGACTATTCGTACCTACCAAACCATCCTGTAATAAACAAAACTAACATGATATAATAACAACAATAATTAGAATGCGGAAGCTAAACATGGATGCGGAAGCGTGAACTAACTTTTTCTTTTGTTCTATAACTCAAACCAGTATTCCAAGTTTATACACATAACATATTGAGTCAAAGGTGGACATGCCCACCTATCAAAGTTCAAAAGACATAATACAACTCTATCTCGCTCAATAATCACCCCTGTGGGGCCAATGGTCTAAGTCCCTTGCCTCAACCTGAGGCTCTACTACCAAATCCTCATATAGTTCTTCCTCACCGTAGTCCTCCTCAACCCAAGGACCTGGGGCACAAATGTCAAAAGGACCCATGCACCTGCCGACATAAAAGTACGGCTGAGCATAGAATACTCAGCGAGTACAAGCCACTAACTAACCATAGCAATAACAATCACACAAGAGCAGGAGAGATAATTCATCATTTCAATTTGAAACAATAATAACAACATATGACATTCACAGCATTGTAAGTAAAGCAATGTAATAATCTTGACATGCTTGAATGAATGCGAAAACTTCGATAAAACTTGTGCTTAAAAATCATGTCTTATTCTTGAAAATAGTCTTTCGTGTTTCTTTCAAAACTTCCTTGTCATGTTTGAAAACTTGTTCTTGTCTTGGTTTCGTTCGTAAGAATCACGCATGCTTGTCTTGTCTTGCTTGGAATCACTTGTCATGTTTTCTTAACTTGACTTGCTTGTTTTACTTGTGAGCCAAAGGTTAGTGCCCTTGAAGGGACTTCTGAGCCGGGAATGTAAATTCCCTTCAGCGAATTGTATATATATAAAAAAGGGTACACCAACCTCCTTGTCTTGTTTTCTTGTGAGCCAGGTATGACATATCTTGCAATATGCCCTACCTTTGACCGGCCCGATGTCCGACTTTATCATTCATGCTTGTTTTCCTTGTGAGCCAGGTATGACATATCCTAGGGATATGCCCTACCCTTAACCGGCCCGATGTCTGGCTTTATCATTCGTTTCGTGAATCACAATTCTTGTCCTTGTTTGTTTCTTTCAATTACTTGTACTTTAAAAACATCAGTTTATGCATGGATGCGTGGGTGTGTGTAGCAATTGTAGTAATCATGATGACATATATGACGTGAAGGATAATGCATAGCATATCAATTCATAGTATAAACATGTGAGAATTTAGATAATCTATATGGCATTTGATCAAGGTTACATAATTGGAGGAACTACACATATTCATATTTGCCTATTCTTCATTAATTTGGGAATTTCTCATTTATGCATTTAATCAAACACATGGAATGCAACATTTCATAGTCATTTCATTTCCTCTTTTTAGTGCATACATTTCATCAAAACATCAATGTGTGTTCATTATTTGTAGGATGCCCTTTTACCATTTCCATCACATAACATCCATCACATCCACACGGCATCCATCACCTCAAACCTTCACCCCAGACATCACAACACATTCATTCCATTTATCTTATTTATTTTAGGTAGAATAGCATAACTCAAGAGTAATGGTTAACACTTTATCAAAATCATAATTTTCAATAAAGAAAACTAGGTTATTGCTAATTGAATTAGTAGGGTGTACTAACCTTGAAAACAAAAAGAGGAAAATCTTTGTGAATGCTGTGGAAGACACTGCCCTAGCTTGGAAAAGAACTCCACACGAGCTTGAGGCTTGGGCTTGAAGAAATCCAAGCTTGGTGATGATCTAGGGTTTTCAAACCCTTGATTCTCTCAAGTTTGAAACCCTAGGAGAAAACCCCTTTCTCCTCTCTCACTCCCTCTCAAAATATGATGCATTAGGGTTTATGAACCCTTATGGCACGAGCAAGCCTTTATACGCAAGGGTAGAATGCCCAAAAGATGAAAAAGCCCTTAATAAAATTTCTGCAAAACGCGAAAGACCGAGCGATCGGTGTTTTTGATCGAGCGATCGGTTGAAAACACCCTCTCTGGAAAAATTCCCCATACAAATTTTTGGACCAGTTGATAGATTCCAACGATCGGTTGTCGACCGATCGATTACTAATTTGAACCGAGCGATCGGTCTTCTGCAAATTTTGACACTCAGCCCATTTTACTGTTTCGGCCATATCTTTTGACTCGTTCGTCGAATTTTGACGATTCCCCTTGCGTTGGGTTCGTTATTCAAAGGGGAATATTTTCAATGTTTTAGAATTTTCAAATTCTCCTTTATTTATTAATTGAACTTCGTGAAAGGCCAATGGCTAGTAGAACATTGTTCATTAGGTACGAAAAGTTTCGGGACGCTACATTCTCCCCCCTTACAAAAATTTCATCCTCGAAATTTAGGTGATACATATGTGTACAAAACAACAAAAAATTTTTATGCGGCAATACATAATGCCCTATGCAAAAAATTTCAAGTACTTTTCTCTGACTTCGGCCTCACGCTCCAAGTGGCCTCTTCTCGAGTATGATGTTGCCATTATACGAGAACCAACGGGATAGTCTTGTTTCGAAGCACTTGATCTTTCCGATCCAAAATTTGAACCGGTTTCTCCACAAGTGTGAGGTCCTCACTGATTTCCACTGGGTCAAGCTCGATGACATGGGATGGGTCCAGGATATACTTCCGGAGCATAAAGATGTGAAACACGTTGTGGACCGCCACCATATGAGCAGGTAAGGCAACTCGGTAAGCCACCTCACCGACTCTAGTGCTGATCTCGAACGGACCCACGTACCTCGGACTGAGCTTTCCTCATTTTCCAAATCTCATAACATCCTTTGTTGGTGAAATCTTGACGAACACAAACTCACAAACCTGGAATTCAAGATCTCTCCTCCGGGTGCCGGCATAGCTCTTATGTCGATCTTGTGTGGTTTTCAACCTTTTCCAGATAAGTTTGACCCTGTCTACAGTCTGCTCAATCAATTCTGGGCCCAAAACCTTTCTTTCCCCAACTTCATCCTAATACAACGGGGATCTACAACTTCTCCCGTACAAAGCCTCGAAAGGCGTCATTTGAATGCTTGCTTGATAACTGTTATTGTAGGCGAATTCCACCAAAGGTAGGTGATCTTCCCAACTACCTTTAAAATCCAGCATACAAGCTCGGAGCATGTCTTCTATCATCTGATTCACTCTATCGATTTTCCCATCCGTCTGTGGATGAAAGGCGGTGCTAAAGTCTAGTCGGGAACCCATGGCGCTCTGAAAGCTCTTCCAGAACCTAGATGTGAATCTTGGATCCCGATCTGACATAATGCTAACTGGCACCCCGTGTAACTGGACTATCTCTTTGATACACAATGCAGCCAATTGATTTGAGTTGAAAGTAGTCCGATAGGGAAGGAAATGGGCAGACTTCGTCAGTATGTCGACTATAACCCATATAGCATCGGAGTTGCAATAGGCCTACCGGTCTCATGTGATCAGCTTTAACTTGTTGACACACCAAGCACCTAGATACATACTCCGCTACTTCCCTCTTCATGTTACGCCACCAAAAGTGCCCCTTCAAGTTTCTATACATTTTGGTACCCCCAGGGTGAACGGTATACTTGGACCAGTGAGCTTCATCCAAGATCTCTCTTTTAAGCTCTTCGTTGGCGGGGATACATGTTCTCCCTTTGAATGTGATAGTTTCATCTCCCTTCATAGTGAAGTCATCACTTCCCTTGCTAACCACCTTATCACGGAAAGTAATTAATTCGGCATCCGCTACTTGCAATTCTCAGATCCAATCAATGATGAACGGTTTCACCGTGAGATTTACCATCAATGACCCATGAGTAGGATGACCGAAACTAATGTCGAGGTTGGAGGCATCCTCCAACAACTTCCATTCTCAAACCATCATATATGCAACAAGCCTATGTGACTTCCTACTCAATGCATCCGCAACCACATTCGCTTTTGCCTAGATGGTATTGGATAGAGCATACATAATCTTTTAAGAACTCCATCCATCGCCTTTACCTTAAGTTCAATTCCTTTTGTGAAAACAGGTACTTCAAGCTTTTATGGTCCGTGAACACCTCAAACTATTCCCTGAAGAGATAATGTCGCCAAATCTTCAAGGCAAAGACAACCGTGGCGAGTTCCAAATTGTGGGTGGGATAATTTTTCTCATGCTCCTTCAATTTCCTTAAGGTATAGGCAATGACCCTACCGTGCTGCATGAGCACACATCCCAATCTCACGTGGGAGGCGTCACTGTAAATGAAAAAACCACAGCTCCCGGATGGTAATGTAAGTACGGGGGCCGTAGTAAGGCATTTCTTCAACTTCTGGAAGCTCACTTCGCATCTATCACTCCAACTGAACTTGAAATTTTCCTCATCAAGTAAGTGAGAGGTGCAGCCAAACTGGAGAATTCCTCCACAAATCTCCAGTAATAGCCGGCCAACCTGAGGAAACTCCGAATCTCGGTGACGCTTTTGGGTCTTTCCCAATTCAATACTGCCTCTACCTTGGTTGAATCTTCTGAAATGTCTTCTGCAGACACCACATGACCGAGGAAAGCCATATTCTCAAACCAAAATTCGCACTTACTTAGCTTGGCATACAACTTGTGCTCTCGAAGCATCTCTAGGATAAGGCGAAGATCTCAATCATGATCCTCCAGTGTCGGGGAGTATACCAAAATGTCGTCCACGAACACCATGACACATCTATTGAGATAAGGTTTGAACACCCGGTTCATCAAATCCATGAACGCTGTCAGTGCATTCGTCAAACCAAAAGGCATAACAAGGAACTTGTAGTGCCCATACCGAGTCCTGAAAGCCATCTTCTGAATATCTTTTACCTTGACCTTTAATTGATGATACCCGAACTTAAGATCAATCTTGGAAAAGAATCTCGCTCCCTTTAATTGGTCGAATAAGTAGTCCATCCGTGGCAAAGGATAATGATTCTTAGTTGTGACCTTATTCAATTGTTTGTAATCAATGCACATACGCATTGACCCATCTTTCTTCTTTACAAATAGCACTGGGGCACCCCATCATGAGACACTCAGTCTAATGAAACCCAGGCTTTGCATTTTATCCAACTGTACCTTCAACTCCTTGAGTTCAATCGGGGCCATTCTATATGGAGCTCTTGAAATTGGAGCTGTGCCTGGAGTAAGCTCTATAGCGAACTCGATCTCTCGATCAGGAGGCAATCCGAGAAGTTCCTCTAGAAACACATCAAAGAACTCACTCACAACTGGAATGGCTGAGGAGTTCGGTGCCTCTGAGTTTGCTATACTCAAAGTTGCGAGGAGGAAGTTAACCATCTTTTCAAAGCATGCAACATGGCCGTGGTGGTTTGACAACCAATCCATCCCTAGGATGACGTCGAAATCCAAGTCTTGAAAATCTAGGATGATGAGGTCGGCTAATAGTTCATTTTCCCCCACTTTAACTACACTATCCTTTTATATTCAGTCCGTATCAACTGACTTTCCAATCGGAGTCGCAATAGTTAACTCTCGCTCCAATGGAGTAGACTCAGTTGAAAAGCCTTTCACAAAATTGGGTGAGAATGAGTGGTTCCCGTGTCGATCAACACTCGGGCTAGGTATTCATTCACTAATAAAGCGCCTATGCGATGAAATAACTAATATCAATAAAGTTAAAGCAAGAACACGCATCATACATAGGTAACCCCTAGTATAAATAACAACATATCACATAATAGTAATCATTCACAACTTAAAACTCTAACATTCTTGCGTACCTTGCGTGACATTATCCGATGCACGTGTGTCTCTCTCTGACAGGGCAAAAAATCAGCCCTGGGTGGCTGGGCGAGGTGGCTGTGTAGACTATGCGGGCCTTGATGCCGGTGAAGAGCTCTGCTGAGATGCCTGCCTAACAGGGGGCCTACTCCCTTGAGACTGAGCTTGCAAGTGATGTCGAGGGAAATCTCTAATCATGTGGCCTTGGTCACCACAATGAAAACAACTTCTGGTAGCCTTCCGACACTCGCCGGCTAAATGCCTCCTTTCATAAAGGGTACAGATATCATAAGAATAGGTGGAAGATGCATATCCCATCGCCTGCGTCATTGTGGGGCGAGGAGCTTGAGTGGGAGCAGGGCGAAGGGCCTGTGGTGCAGAATATAGTCTCTATGACAATGCCGGCCCTAAAGACTGATAAGAACTAGTCCTTGCTCTTTTCTCCCCTGAACTACTGGACTAGTCTTTCTTCATTCCTCTTCTCTTGAAGAATTCCTCAGAATTTGACTCTGCCAAGAGGGCTTTATCTACAATTTCTGAATATGTCTCATGTCTGAACATTGAGACTCAATCCTTGAGATAGGCCTTCAACCCCCTCTCAAATTTTCAGGCTTTCATAGCCTCGATCGCTATCATATATGGAGCAAATCGAGATAGCTCCGAAAACTTGGCTTCATAAGCCGCCACCAACATGCTACATTGCTCCAAGGTAATAAATTTAATTTCCTTCCTTTCTTTCAGCCCGACGGGAAAGTATTTCTTATAAAAGACATCCAAGAATTCTCCCCATGTCCATTCCTGGCCTTGTCGGGTCAACTCTCGAGTCATAAGTGCGGACCTCCACCAATGATCGGCCTCACCTTCAAGCATGAAGGCAGCCCAAGTAACCCTTTCTACCGCAGTAGGCGCCAATACTGAAAATATCTTTCTAATTGCCAAATCCATCCTTTGGCCACAAGGGGATCAATGCTTCCACAAAATGTTGGAGGCCTCATCCTCCGAAAAGCCTCTATCCCAGCTTGAGCTCGATTTAGATTGCAGTTATAACTACAGCATTAGGAGGAGTAGCCGGTTTCCTTGCCGCTAGTATAGCCAAAGTCTCGGCTATTGAAGCAAAAGCTTAGGCAAAGTCAGGTTGATCATCACCCGATGGAGCATCACCTCTATTTCCTATCATGTTGTATCCGCGACCCCGAGCATTTGTCTCATGATTAAATCTAGAGAACGACAATACACGTGAGTCTAACTTGGATACGCATTTAGTAACAATTTCGTAATTCACTCAATACATATTTGCTAAGCATAGAACAATGTACACATGGTTTGCATAACAATGTCATAACATACAATCCGTATCTCTAGCGCTAGGACTCTAAGTTTGGTTGAAGTTCAGCCGATTTTGACTAAGACTAACTTGTTGGTCTATACTTGGAATACAACTCCTTCGTATGACCCTAATGCATTGTTCAATAATGTTATCGAATACTAAGTGGCCTTGGTGAATCTAATGCCTAGAGCTCTGATACCACTTCTGTCACACCCCAAAATACCCATTAGGAGTTAAGGGACACTTTAGAGGTGACTATTCATACCTGCCAAACCATCCTGTAGTAAACAAGGCTAACATGATATAATAATAATAATAATCAGAGTGCGGAAGCTAAACATGGATGCAGTAGCATGAACCAACTTTTTCTTTTCTTCAATAACTCAAACCAGTATTCCAAGTTTATACACATAACATATTGAGTCAAAGGTGGACATGCTCACCTATCAAAGTTCAAAAGACATAATACAACTCTATCTCGCTCAATAATCACCCCCGTGGGGCTAATGGTCTAAGTCCCTTGCCTCAGCCTGAGGCTCTACTACCGAATCCTCATATGGTTCTTTCTCGTCGTAGTCCTCCTCAACCCAAGGACCCAGGGCACAAATGTCAAAAGGGACCCGTGCACCTGCCGACATTAAAGTACGGTTGAGCATGGAATACTCAGTGAGTACAAGCCACTAACTAACCATAACAATAACAATCACACAAGAGCAAGAGAGATAATTCATCATTTAATTTAAAACAATAATAACAACATATGACATTCACGGCATTGTAAGTAAAGCAATGTAATAATCTTGACATGCTTGAATGAATGCGAAAACTCTGATAAAACTTGTACTTAAAAATCATGTCTTCTTCTTGAAAATAGTCTTCTGTGTTTCTTTCAAAACTTGCTTGTCATGTTTGAAAACTTGTTCTTGTCTTGGTTTCGTTCGTAAGAATCATGCATGCTTGTCTTGTCTTGCTTGGAATCACTTGTCATGCTCTTGACTTGACTTGCTTGTTTTACTTTTGAGCCAGAGGTTAGTGCCCTTAAAGCGACTTGTGAGTCAGGAATGTAAATTCCCTTTAGCGAATTGTATATATATAGAAAAGGGTACACCAATCTTCTTGTCTTGTTTTCTTGTAAGCCAGGTATGACATATCTTGTGATATGCCCTACCCTTGACCGGCTCGATGTCCGGCTTTATCATTCATGCTTGTTTTTCTTATGAACCAGGTATGACATATCCTAGGGATATGCCCTACCCTTGACCGGCCCGATGTCCAGCTTTATCATTCGTTTCGTGAATCACAATTCTTGTTCTCGTTTGTTTCTTTTAATTACTTGTACTTTAAAAACATCAGGTCATGCATGGATGCTTGGGTGTGTATGGCACTTGTAGTAATCATGATAACATATATGACGTGAAGGATAGTGCATAGCATATCAATTTATAGTATAAACATGTGAGAATTTGGATAATCTATATGGTATTTGATCAAGGTTACATAATTGGAGGAACTATACATTCACATTTGCCTATTCTTCATTAATTTGGGAATTTCTCTTTTATGCATTTAATCAAACACATGGCATGCAACATTTCATAGTCATTTCATTTCCTCTTTTTAGTTCATACATTTCATCAAAATATCAATGTGTGTTCATTATTTGTAGGATGCCCTTCTACTATTTCCATCACATAACATCCATCACATCCACACGGCATCCATCGCCTCAAACCTTCACCCCACACATCACAACACATTCATTCCATTTATCTTATTTATTTTAGGGAGAATAGCATAACTCAAGAGGAATGGTTAACACATTATAAAAATCATCATTTTTAATAAAGAAAACTAGGTTATTGCTAAGTGAGTTAGTAGGGTGTACTAACCTTGAAAACAAAAAGAGGAAAATCTTTGTGAATGTCGTGGAAGAAGCTGCCCTAGCTTGGAAAAGAACTCCACACGAGCTTGAGGCTTGGGATTGAAGAAATCCAAGCTTGGTGATGATCCAGGGTTTTCAAACCCTTGATTCTCTCAAGTTGAAACCCTAGGAGAAAACCCCTTTATCCTCTCTCACTCTCTCTCAAAATATGATGCCTTAGGGTTTATGAACCCTTATGGCACGAGCAAGCCTTTATAGGCAAGGGTAGAATGCCCAAGAGATGAAAAAGCCCTTAATGAAATTTCTGCAAAATGCGAAAGACCGAGCGATCGGTGGTTATGACCGAGCGATCGGTCTCCTACCGAGCGATCAGTGTTTTTGACCGAGCAATCGGTTGAAAACACCCTCTCTGGAAAAATTATCTATACAAATTTTTGATCCAGTCAATAGATACCGATCGATCGGTTGTGGACTGATCGATCGCTAATATGAACCGAGCGATCGGTGTTCTGCAAATTTTAACACTTGGTCCATTTTACTGTTTCGACCATATCTTTTGACTCATTCGTTGGATTTTGATGATTCAACTTGCGTTGGGTTCGTCATTCAAAGGGGAACATTTTTTATGGTTTAAAATTTTCAAATTCTCCTTTATTTATTAATTTGACTATGTGAAAGGCCAATGGCTAGGTGAACACTATTCATTAGGTACAAAAAGTTCCGGGGCGCTACGCACGTGTTCCCTTCGACATCTGTGGTTCGGAGTCTTGGATAGAGGAAGAGTACTATAAGCCGAAGCCTACTATGGATCATCATCAGGATGAAGGAGCACTAGATAGGCGGCCCGATCTAGATTTTTGTTGAGAGAGTGTGGGAGAGTATACTTATATTTTGATGATATTGAGAGTGGCACTTGTCCACTTCATACTCTATCTTTTTGGATATGTTCAGTGGTTCCGACTTGAACCTAATGATAGGAGTGTTCTATGATAAATTGCTTCCGCTTTGTTTATGCTATAGGTTATATAACTTGTGCGCTCTGACAGGATGTATGTAAGCCTTATATGTTATACAAGATGGTATGACATGGCGGTCATGAGCTAAGGTATCCCTAACTCATAGGGGTATTTTGGGTCACAACGTTCGGGTAGGCCAAAACTTAGAGGAAGTCTTCTAGGTCAAGAATTCTCTAACCAGGGAGATGTAACCTAGCGGAGTTTCTTGGCGGAAGATCGGATTCTAAGAAATGACCTACTTGAATGTTAATCACGACAGTTAAGCACACAAGTACACATGTGTGATCAACATATGCATTATGAGTCCACAAGTTACACATGCATGCATGGTTATTGATACATGGTTACTAGATGCTAGGATCGACGCTTTGAGAGTATTGACTCTTTAGGATGCACTCCAAGACAAAGAAACAAGAACAAAATACAGTAATCGACCATGGGGCCACTGAACATAAGGACATGCACGAGCTACGGCCCCATTGAACATGCATTCATGATAAATTATGATGATGAGAGGTTTAATGCTTAGGAATGATGCTATGTGAATTTTTAAATTATGATAAATTATGGGTATTGTTGATATGATAAATTATGCCCTAATTATGTTGCATGATAATCGATATTCGGAAAGGCCAAAGCTTAGAGGAAAGACTTCAATGTTGAGAGTTCTCTAACCAGGGAGATGTAACCTGGCGATGTTTCTTGGTGGAGGACCACAATCTAAGGGATGGCCGATTCGAATGTTAATTACGACACTTTTGCACAAGTTCACATGTGTCGTATGTAAGGAGTCCCATAAGGGCATGCACTGGTAAAGACATGAATTAAGTTGGGAAAGCATTTGTTAAGCTGGTAAAACATTTGTTAAGCTGGGAAAGCATCTATTAAGCTGGGAAAGAATCTGTAAAGTTGGGAAAGCATCTGTTAAGTTGGTAAAGATTGTTATGCAACATGTGTGCTCATAAATGCATGATCTCATAATTCCAATTGCATTAGCTAGTAGGATTGCTCAAAAGCATATGTATGCTTATAAGTGTATGATTTCATGATTTCAATTGCATAAGTTGGTAAAGTTACTCAAAAGCATAGGTGTGTGCATAAGTGTGTGATCTCATGATTCCAATCGCATAAGTTGGGGAACTTATCATGCGTTGTCGACCTTATCATGTGTCGTTGAATATGCTACTAAAGGGCGCCTTATCATGCATTGTTGAATATGCCACTAAAGGTCATCTTATCATCATTGTCGAATATGCTACTAAAAGGCATCTTATTATGCGTTGACGAACTTATCATGCGTTGTCAGTGTCGCGACCCAAAATACCCCCTAGGAGTTAGGGATACTTTAGCCCGTGACCACCGTGTCAAACCATCCTATATGACACATAAGGCATACTTAACATCTTGTCAGAGCGCACCAGTTATACACAAAGTAAAAGCAATTCAAAATAACATACTCCTATCTTTAGGTTCAAGTTTGAACCAACAAAACATATCCAAAAGGATGGAGTGGACAAGTCCCACTCTCAACATACACAAATCTTTCTTCTTAGCTCGATTAGCAAAAGTCGAAATTTGGCCACCTATCTAATGCTCCCTTATCCTGATAATGATCCATGGTAGGCTCTGGCTCGTATTACTCTTCCTCTATCCAAGGCTCTGAATCACAGACATCAAAAAGAACATGTGCACCTGCCGAAGTCAATAATTTAGCTGAGCATGGAATACTCAGTCACATACAAACTACTAGCTAACAATGAATAATATCATGAACATGCAAAAGCTTAGAGTAAAGCATACGTGAAAGTAGTTTCCCAAAACCCTTTTCTTAACAGTATTTGTGTGAAATCAAAACCAAGTAAATCTTGTGAGGTCATGTAATAATCATGTTCTTATGAGTTCTTGTGAATTCTTGCGAGGGTTGGGAATCCTTGTGAGTATGCGAGATCTGAGTATGCATGATTTCTTGTGAACTTGTGAGCTTGTGAACTTGTGAGCTTGCGAGACATGACTTCTTGTAAGTCTATGTATAGTAGGATTCATTGTGAGCTTTGAAACGATCTTAGAACACCACCCCAAAGTTTGGCCTTGTCACTTACCAACCCCTAGTTTGGCATTATCAATACTTGTGAACTTGTGAGAATTCTTTTAACAAAACCTTGCTTATGAACTTTAGAAAACACCTTTTCTTGTGAGAAATCATCGAATCATGCGAGACTTGTGAATATAGAGTGCATAGAGTACTTGTGAATATCATGGTAGACTTAGAAAGCTTGTAAACATGGAATCATATTCATAGAATTTCAATAGTAGTGATAGTTTACATCCTATGTAAAAATCATCATCCAATTCATCCAAGAAATATACTGTGCATCATGGTTTTCTTAAAAATATAACACAAGGGTAGATAGTAGAGTGTATCTACCTCAAAATGAAGTTTTTTACACTTCTGTGGAACAAGAATCAAGCTTGAGGAAACTTGGTTGAAGCTTTGAGAAGTTTAAACCTTAAATGGAAACAAAACCAAAACCCACTTTTGATTTCAAAATTTGAGAACCACCTTGATTAGAAAACCCAAGTTCTAAAACACTAAAAATAGTAAAATACAAACCTTAGAAGCAAGGATTAAGCTTCACTTTCGTCTGAGAAGAACGCTTCGAGAAATCAGAGTTTTCTTCTTCTCTTTCTCTTCTTCAATCTCTCAAAAATCCGAGCTTAGGGTTTGAGTAAATAAATCCCACGAATTCAGATCCTTTTTTATAGGTCTAGGGTTGCCAAAACCCCTAAAAGTCCTTGAAAAATATCTTAAAATATCTCCTGAGGTCGGTGGAAGAGTTCTAGGTCGTTCTGGGCATGAAATTGTCGATGAGTGGTCTCTAATCATCGACGAGTGGGTGAAAATCATCGACGAGTGGGTGATTTTCGTATTCTGTTTGGTTCACTCGTCGACGAGTCCAAGGCACTCAGCGATAAGTGGATACTCTGACTGGGTGGAGTTTTTTTCCACTTTGGTATTTCAGTCATAACTTTTGACTCACTTATCGGATTTTGACGATTCAACTTGCGTTGGACTCGTCTTTCAAAGAGGAACAACTTTTATATTTTACATAACTACTCATTCTTCTTTATTCATGGTCCAAAGTTGCCTTAAAGCTGACTGGTTAGGAATTTCAGTAAAAAAAACTAAAAACTCTCATTTGACCTAACTTTGACTCCAAATATGGAAAAGTGATGAACATGAACCTCGAAGAGAATTTCGATATCTTTCTAATGGCTAAATAATCACTCAATTCTGATTACCAGTGAGAAAACTAGAGTTCTCTCAAGTTGAGGGTGTGTTTAGGCATCTCCCTTCTTTGACACTTGGAGTATGTTATACTCTCATTTTTCATTTATCCCTAACACCCAAAAATAATTTTCATAAATATTTTTATTCATTCAAAACCTCCTTTAATTTTAAAACATGAAGCCATAATCCCATTAAGGCTTTAGACCTAGAAAAACACTATTCAAAGCACTATTCACTGTCTAGTGAACTTGGTTCCCAGGGTTCTATATTCACACTTAGGGTATTTTAGACCCTATGGTTTTATATACTTAATATATTATTATACTCTTGTTTTGAGACATTTTCCCCAAATCAAGAACACATTAAAGACTTCAGGCCTTTACATACACTAGGCAAGTGCACTATTCACATGAACAGTGAACCTAAATTTCGGAGCTCTACAGTCAGAACTTATTATGCGTTGTCGGAACTTATCATGTGTTGACGAATTTATCATGCGTTGAAAAACTTATCATGCTTCGTCAAAACTTATCATGCGTTGTCGGAACTTATCATGCATTGTCGAACATGAACACCAAATTACAAGTACTGAATCATGATATGCTTATATGTTTCTACACTCTGATTATGTAAATGTCATATGAACTTGTTATTAATTATGTGATATGAACCTGTCATTGATTATGTAAATGTCATATGAACTTATTATTAATTATGTAATGTGGACCTGTCATTGATTCTGTAAATGTCATATAAACCTGGTATTGATAATGCCATATGAACCTGTTATTGATTATGTATTCGTCTCATGAATTTGATATTGATTATGTACGCGAGTTATTGCCATTGTTGATTAGACTGGATATCCCTAGGGCATTTTAATGCTCAGTTGACTTGTTATTGTCGGCAGGTTTGTAGCTGGAGTGAGTCATCGAGTTGTGGGTTAAAGAAGTACGAGAAATGGAGAGTAGGTGGCCTCCAAGAGGAGGAGTGGACTTAGATAGTTTGTTTTTCTTATTGTTAGTTTTTATTGTATTAAAGGGTTGTAATAGGTACTTGATTCTTTTGAGATTATGATGTTGCTTAAGTTTGGACCTTATGGTGAGGATCATTACAAATGATCTAATTGTGGGTAAGGTAGGTATTGGTCATAGGTTGAACAATATGGTTATTTCATTTATTATTATGGATTGGTCGTTTTTACCATTGCAATTTTATTAAGAAATTTTTGTAGACTCGCATTTTAACATTGCCTTATATTAAGATTAATTAGGTTTAAGTAGTGTCACGGCCTAAGGTTCCATTTTGGAACAAGGTGAGATTTTGGGGCGTGATAGAGGTGGTATCAGAGCAAAGGCATTAGAGTCCTTAGGGCTAAGGCATTAGGTTCAGGAATAAGGGGATTTGTCAAACATAGGAAAGCAACATCAAGTCTAAGACCCTAAATTTGCTCTAATATTAGGTGAGAGTTAGCTTTATCCTTTGAATTGTTTCTAAAAGATGTGTGGTTTATGATTGCTTTAGGATATCGACATATGGAGAGGTACGAGAGCTAGAAAGGGAGGGGGAAGTGTGATCGACAGGGATAATCCAGAAGGTGGCCGCCAACTAGATATGAGCCACATTATGGAGTCCCTTACTTCAACCATCACTCAGCAGACTACTTTCATGGCAACCAGTTAGGTATAGCAGGATAAACATGGGGATGTCTGCCCATGTCGGTAGCCTGTAGTGGAAGCTTTCAGGAGGATGAATCCTCTGGCCTTCTATGGTAGCACAGATCCGACGGTCGCAGAACTGTGGATCATTCAGTTGGAGAAGATATTCTCTACGCTCAAAGCTACCAATGAGCAGAGAGTTAGATGGGCCTACTTCGTTTTAGAAGGCGAGGATGAACATTGGTGGAGGGCTGCAGTCAGGTAGAGAGATGAAGAATGAGCTGGACAGACATGAACTTGGGGAGAATTCCTCAATGTCTTCTACGAGCAGTACTTTCTGACATCGGTGAGGGAGCAGAAGGGGATTGAGTTCTCCACTCTACAATAGGGAGGTATGTCAGTGGCCGAGTACAAGGTCAAATTTGTAGAGCTATCCAGATTTGTGCCTCATCTGATTGCTACGGAGAGTATGAAGGCAAGGAGGTTTGAGAGGGGCTTGAGAGATCACATTCGAGACATGGTTGAAATCCTGCATCTTGGAACATGCCGAGAAGTGAACAAGCGTGCTCTGATTGTCGAGAGAAGGTCGGCGGGGTTTTTCAAGAAGAGGAAGGGGATCCAAGTAGGCAGATATGGTTAGCAGGATAAGAGGCCGATGATTTCAGGTCCAGCACCAGTTGCCAGGTCACCTTAGTATCAAAGGCCCTTGCTCGCACTTGTAGTTGTTGGCCAGGTACTGACCCTAAAGGAGGGGTGAATAGGGTCTATGGCAGAATTAAAAATATTATGGACTCTATAAGTCCAAGGTGCGGAATTAAAGATTATTTGCAACACAAGATAAAACAAGAAAAGTGCTGAAAGTAAAAGGTAAGAGTTAGAAGAAACAAACAAAAGGATTTGTTCATGAGGTTCAGTAATCCAGCCTACCCCCCGCCTCAAGCTTCCAGCTAGAGGATTCACCACGATTCCTTAATTGTACATACTCCTTCACGGGTGGAGCCTAAACCACTACAATCTCTCTTACAGGTCGAGATGCAACCTTCACAAGCTCTCCTTTAGGCCGAGCTAAAACCTTTCAAGAGCACTACCCTCTCTTGATAAAAACTGAAGTTGGAACTTCAGTGCAAGAATCCTAGATTCTTGACTAACCTCAATAAATAAGTTTGGATTTGAAATCTGAATTAAAGAGCTCCTTGAATGAACTAGATAAGAGTGGATTACAATCTCTAATAAAGTTTCTCAAAAGAGAATAGAGTTGAATGAGCTCAAGAGAAAATTTGGTGATTTCTAAGTGAGAGTGAGTGAGAAATCAAAGGCAATGAATGAGTGATCAATAAGAGTTATTGTTGTGATCAAAAGTTGTTATTGATTCATAAATGAACTCCTTTTATAGCATTTGATTCAATGTAGCCGTTGATGAGCATTAAATGCATTTCAACCTGTTAAAAACTAGCCGTTCTAATGATTTTTGAATTCATCGACGAAGTGGAGATCCCACTTGAATTCATCGCCGAATTCTAAAGACAGCAACCAATTTCAATTTTTTTGTCATCAATTTGTTGCCGAATTCAGATGACTCTGAGATTTCGTTGATGAATTCAGAATAAAATTTCTGAATTCTGTCTTAGATCAGACCAAAGAGATGGGATTGATTTTCTAGGTCAATTAGCTATGTTTTAACATGATTTTAAGATTTTCTTAAGGGCTTAGAATGATGAGAGTAAAGTGTCCTAGGCACCTATGGTCAATCTATGGTCTTTGAGCATTCAACCTATCATTCTTTTGAGGACTTCTTACATTAGTCCTAGTCACTCTCAAGACACAAAAATAAAAATTACATTATTACAAATTGCTTGAGATATGATCTTGGGTCTTGATGATTTGACATGTCTTCAGGGACCCGACTTGGACTATGGTCTTATCCTGAGTCTTCAATTGTATACTTTGAGTTGAGCTTTCTCTTGGATAGTTTACATCCTTTTTCCATGATTGGGGTGCTTTCTTCCTTAGAATCTGAAATGCTAAAGCACTTGAACACATTTATTAGTACCTTAAATTTCATTTCATTATTGTGTTATTATCAAAATTAGTAGTGGTACCCAAGGTTGTAACCTTGAGGCTAACAATCTCCCCATTTTTGATGATGACATAATAATGTAATGAAATGGGATTAAGCTCCCCCTCAGAATATGAGTTTAATGAGAACATGGGGTCAGCTCCCCCTAAACATATGCATATACAAATTTCAAGCAATTTTTACTTAGATGCATATTATGGAAAGGTATAATAGGTATGACTGAATACCAAGAGAAGTTCCACAAAGGGAATTTTTTCTTACCAAATTGTATTACGAAGGATTACTTTAAGTAAATAACCAATTATGATATTGAATTGAAGTGAAATGATCTTGGAATCAAGAGAAGTTCCATGATATAATTGAACAAGATATGGTTTTAAACCAAGAGAAGTTCCATAATAAGATCTATCAAATATTCACTTTTCAACAATTATGATCAATTTAACTTTCTTAATGAGAGATACTGCCAAAGATACAAAAAGATAAATAATTCTCATTCATTTCAGGAAAAAGTATTCAATTTAATTTCATGTCAAAATTTTCTACATATCAGTTTGCCAATTCAATCCATGTCAATTTCAAAAAAAAAATCAAGTCAAAAAATTCAAATTTCATTACATCTACCATTCTCCCTTGTGTCAACATCAAAAACACAAAACAAAGAGAAAAAGAAACTATAGTCCATCCTTCTTCTGTTTCTTGATGAGATCTGCAACCTTTTTGAAAATATCCTTTGAAGGGCCTTCATCTTCATTTCCCTGAGCCTATTTTCTTCTTCTTCTACAACTTCATCTTCATCACCTCTAGAGCTACTACTACTTGAAATTTCATTGGAAGAGGGTGGAATAGAATGAAGTTTGGAAGATTTTGGATGTTTGGGCTTTAAGACTTTGAAGGATTGCTGCTTCACCTTAGATATTTCAAGATTGACCTTATTCACCTCCTTGGCCATTTGTACCATGACATTTGCTTGTTGGCCAAGGTGAGAAGACATCTTATCAATGATGCGATTTTGATAATTAAGATGTTTCTTAGTGGCTTAAATCTTGGTCTTCATCACTAATATCATGGCATTGAGCTGAATGCTTTACTCAAAGGCATCTATTGACTTCCTATCTATTAGGCCTAGAGCTGAGTCAACCCTATTTTTTGTTACATCCAAAGAATCTTCAATTACAACCAGCCTGGGTTCTATAGAATCCAGCAGGCTCTTCATGTCCTTGGGGATGCTGATCATCCCAGACTCAATCACTAAAAATCTGTCTGAAGAAGCTAATTGGAGGCTTTGGAAGCACTCCCTAGTCTCTGACTGGATGGAAGCTATGTTGACTCTAGTCTCAGCCATGAAAGAAAGCATAGAGGCTCTCATCTCTTCCTGAAATCTTTACTGGTCAATCCTCATCTCTAGCTAAAACTGCTCTAAACTGGAGGCCATGGAGGTTATTGGCCCTGCCATGATGCTCATCTGCTCCTCAGATAGAGCTGGCCTACTAGGAACCTCATAGAACTGACCAGGGTCCTCAAGGTGAGGTGACACCTATCTATGAGAGCTCTCTGGAATCTCTGGAATCTCTCCAGCATCTAGAAAATCAGACCACTCTGGCAACTCATCACAAGGGTGCTGCTCACCCTGAAGCTCATCTGCTAGCTCTGGCTGTTACTCAGACTCAAGAACATCTGTTGGAGCTGATTCTGCTGCTGGGACTGCTGAAGAAGAGGGGACTGAGGGAGTAGTAGGTGGGATGGATGGAGTAGATGATGGAGGAGGAATGAGAGCTGAACCAGAAGATGGAAGACTCGAGGACTGAGAAGCAGAAGGTTTGGGAATCCATACCTTCTGGGTTTCATTCCAAATATAGCCCATCCTTTGGATGGTGGATTTGCTATAAATGGTGGAGTCATCTACAATGAAAAAATCAGATTGGGAAGAGAAGGGTACATTGAAGTGCCTAAAGATCTCGGTCAAGGCTTGACCAAAAGGGAGACACCCTAATTTTCTTTTAAATGCATCATCCATACAATGGACAATATAGGATAAATCAATGGGTGTGGAGGTTAGGATGCACCACATGAGGAAGACAACAAAGTATGTAAGATACTCCCTACCACCAGCCCTAGGCACTAGATTATAGGTTATGATGTGATGAATGAGCCTAGAGGTAAAGGTGAGGTCCTTGACTTTGGGTTGGAAAGGGGTAGTGAAGTCTTGCTTGATGCACATCATCTTAAGTGCTTCTATCACATCAAATCCTTCATGATTGGTCCATTAACCATTCACAAAGGTTTGAAGTGAGCATTGAGGAATTTTAAAGATTGTGTGCAATTGATTGTGTTGAAAAGAGATGTTTTTCCCTAAAACAAAAGATGTGATATGGGATTTGGATTGATCAAAATGGAAATGAGTGTAAAATGATCTAACTAATTCAGGAAACATGAATTCATTAGATGCTAGGAAAGAATTCCATTTAAGGGCAGCAAAAAGAGTTTTGACGGGTTCTAGCCCATAAGCGGATGGGTTAAGAAAGTTTACAACTTTACCATACAGAGGGGAACGAGTAAGAAATTTATCCTTGAACAGCTTCTCGAACTTGGCATCCTTGAACTTCACTGGTACTGGAGATGAACTCATAGCAGGCTCCTTGCCTTTGTCAGCGCGAGATTTCTTTCTTGGAGGCTCCGTGGATGCATTCTTCATCTTGGGAGGCATTATTATAGATGTAGGATTGATTTAGAATGATTTTGGAAAAATATTGGGTGCTTGAGTAATGGAACAGGAACTGGAGGGAAGAAATTAGGTTTTGAAAAAAATCGTGTTTGGGGGTTTTTATTTATACCCTCGACCTAGTTCGTCACTGAATTGGGTTTTAGATCTGAAGTCGTCGCCAAAATCATGTCAGGAAACTTACTTTTTTTAATTTCGGATTTGACTTTGTCACACCCCAATACCCCACCTAGGAGGATGTGAGATCTTGGCACGTGACTTACTAAATAATCATCCTGTTAGAAGCAATTAAGGCACAAAAAAATGGACCTAAAAATTTTTCTTAAAATAAAACATCAACTAAAACTCCAATCCCAAAATCTAACTGAAAAGTAATACATCCTGGTCACCCATCTGGACCATAAACATAAAAGACTACTAACATGTGTCTCTATCAATAATTAAAATCATCCGGAATTTAAATAACCATAACACAACTTCAATAATAGGGCCATCGATCAAGGTCCCTTTCTTCCTTGGGATAATCACCTTCAGGTTCCTCGATGTATTCTTCTTCTTCCCAAGGGCCAGGTGCACAAATGTCAAAAACTGAACTTGAACCTGGACCTGCCGACAACAAAAGTCATCGGCTGAGTAACGAGTTACACCGCATATATAACAGAGGATAATAAACAATATAAAGAATAACATTTACATGCATTTCATCGTCACACATTAACTTACATATAAAATCAGAGTGCGGAAGTTAAACATTTACATTATGCTAATTTTCTTTCTTTCTTTCATTTTTCTTCCTTTTTCCTTCTTTCTGTTCTTTCTTTCTTACTTTTCTTTCTTTTCCTTCTTTCTGTTCTTTCTTTCTTAGTTCTTTTTCTTTCCTTACTTTTTCTTCTTTTCTTACTATTTGTATTTCATATATTATCATCACACCAATACTCATTCACATGTATTTGTAATAACTTAAAATACCGCTTTACCATATAAGGAAAGGGGTTACTATACTTTACTTTACCGAGATACCACCCTTCATATATTATCCGGTACGGACGGCTTAGTATATTTTCCGGTACGACGGCTTACTTACTTTGGCATATATCTTGCCCTTTTTGATGGTATCCGGTGGTGCACAACACAACATACATTATCGCTTTTGCGTGTCTTTCTTTCTTACTTACATAATTCTCTTACTTTGCTTTTGATCTTACTTACATTTCATTAATATCTTTGATTCTTTATTCATACTTTTACCTCTTTTTCATTCGTGAGTGCACAATGATACACCTCTTGTTTAAATTTTACCTAAGACTAACCGTCAAGGGCCAGGACATCTCACCATAGCGTCCCATACCACTACGTTAACCAGGCCTAGGCAAGCTTGACTTTCATCGAAGGTTCGTTTACCCAATGGTATATCACGTATTAGATCATCCATTCACGTATATCACGTATTAGGAACTTAAAATCAATACACAAACCATCATATTTCTAATGATTCAACAATATCAAAAAGCACAGTTGGTCTTAAAAATATTCCTAAATCACGATCTAATTTCATTGTCAAAATCTCTTGTTTGTTTAATCAAGATCAATATCCTAATCGTAACCCTTTTTAATTAATAATAATAATTTTCTTAAATTGTTAAACAAAAATCCACTCAAACATCACTAAATATCACAATTAGATCATCCATTCAATCCATCCATATCTCATTTTTCTTATAAATTTGCACACTTCAATAACTTTCCCAATCCCCATGTTGAATCATAAATAAATTATACATAATTCTTCACATCCTAACATAATAATTTCGTGATAATAAAACAGTATCTGCAATAGGATCTTCACATCCTATTTTAACATTCCAATGATAGTAAAATTATATCATCAATAAATCCTCTTTATCAAATCAATAAATAATAAAAACTACATAACAATTGGGTTCTTCACATCCTAATTTAATCTTTCACTAGTAATAAATCATGATCATAATTACAGCTCTTCACATTCTAGTTTAATCATCCAGGAATCATAAACTAAAAACTACAACTCTAGTTCTTCACATCCTATTTTTTTTTATCATCCATAAATAATAAAATGGGAATCAAATATAGTTCTTCACATCCTATATTAATCATTCAATAACACAGACTATAATCATGGGTTCTTCACATCCTATTTTAACAGATCAACCATAATAAACAAAAATCATAGGCATATTCATGGATCCTACCCATCTTTACATCTTTCCTTTGATTTACTCCTTTTTATTCATTATTCTAGGTTAACTATTCAACATATTGGATACTAGATCTGTTATTTACCTCACTTGATCGTATCCCTATGATCTATTGCTTGTGAATAGGGTTCTACTTGATCTTCACGCCTCTTTTTCCCCTTTTTTTCTGACTGAATCTTTGAACTCCTTCAATCCCTCTCTCTTTGATCTCTAAAAAACTCTCCCTTTTCTCTCTTTTAGGTTTAGAAACCTATGGAAACCCTAACTCATGAGTTGGAGTGTTATTTATAGAGTTTGGGGACCAAAGAGAACTTAAAAAGTCAAAAATCGATGTTTTCGCATATATTTCAGCGTCCACCGATCGATCGGCGAGTTTTGGCCGGTCAATCCCCGCCACCACCGATCGATCGGCGCTAGTTAGCCGATCAGTCGGATCCCTCTTTTTTTTTTCTAAACCTTGCTCCGGTATTTTGCCCGTAACTTTTGACTCGGTTATCAGAATTGGGCGATTCAACTTGCGTTGGAACCATTATTCGAAGGGGAACAATTTCTTATCTATAGACAAATCCCAACTTCAACTCTATAGAGGTTAATATTTCTCATCAAGTTGGATGAAGGTAAACACGAATCTCAAAATATTTGGGTTAATATTGAGAACTCAAAGTTTAAACTCCTATACTACTAAACGTTATAAAATAGATACCTTAGGCTAATTTTAAGCAATGAGGTGTCCCTTAAACCCAAAACTTTTAATTTAATAATCATAATAATAATAATAATAAGTTAATCACTATTATTATTATTATATAAGAGTTTACTAATTTAGGTATCCCACATTAATTTTCATAGGAACACATGCATTTAAAATCAGATGCATATTCTAAGGAATTTATGTAAATGGCATGAATGCCGAAAAACTAAATTTCGGGTCTCTACATCCTCCCCGCCTTAAAAGAATTTCGTCCTTGAAATTACATACCTTAGTCAAATAGGTGATGATACTTTTCTCGAACTTCATCCTCTCTTTCCCATGTAGCTTCCTCATTGGAATGGTGTTGCCAACGTAGGAGGACAAAGCGGATGGTCTTCCTTCGCAAAACATGCTACTTTCGATCCAGAATTTGCA
Source organism: Tetracentron sinense (assembly GCA_015143295.1). Classification (NCBI taxonomy): domain Eukaryota; kingdom Viridiplantae; phylum Streptophyta; class Magnoliopsida; order Trochodendrales; family Trochodendraceae; genus Tetracentron; species Tetracentron sinense. The sequence continues at coordinate 18,825,999 of CM026554.1, forward strand.
CTGGTTGTTCAATCATTCTCAGATCTTCTCGAACTTCTAGTGGTTCATAATCGATGACATGAGATGGGTCTGGAATGTACTTCCTTAGCATGGAGACATGGAAGACATCATGGATTACCGCCATATGAGGTGGTAAAGCAACCCGATATGCGACTTCACCTACTCTCCTGATGATTTCAAATTGCCCAACATACCTTGGACTCAACTTGCCCCGCTTCCCAAATCTCATGATTCCTTTGGTAGGAGATATCTTGATAAAGACCTGATCTCCAACCTGGAATTCTAGATCTCTTCTTTTGGTGTCTGCATAACTTTTCTGTCTACTCTAAGCAGTCTTCAACCTTTCCCTGATCAAATTCACCTTGTCTGTGGTCTGTTCCACAAACTCTGGGCCTAAAATTTTTCTTTCACCTACTTCATCCCAACAAAGAGGAGATCTACAACTCCTACCATACAAAGCTTCGAAGGGCGCCATCTGGATACTAGCTTGGTAGTTGTTATTATAAGCAAACTCTATCAATGGCAAATGTTCATCCTAACTGCCCTGGAAGTCTAGTATACATGACCGGAGCATATCCTCAATGATCTGATTTACCCTTTCTGCCTGACCATCTGTCTGTGGATGAAATGCTATGCTAAAATCCAGTCGAGACCCCATGGCTTCCTGAAAGCTCTTCCAAAATCTCGATGTAAATCTGGTATCTCTATCAGAAATGATACTGATCGGTACTCCATGCAATCGGACTACTTCCTTTATATATAGTTCTGCCAGTTTGTTTGAGTTATAAGTGGTCCAATCCACAATGATCCAAATTGCATCAAAGTTCTTAGATGTCCCTGGCAAACCCACAATAAAATCCATGGATATATTTTCCCACTTCCACTCGGGAATGGGAAGAGACTGTAGTAATCCTGCTGGTCTCTTGTGTTCAGCCTTGACTTGCTGACACACTAAACACTTGGACACATGTGTAACTACATCTCTTTTCATGTTATTCCACCAAAAATGTTTCTTGAGATTTTGATACATCTTTGTACCTCCAGGAAGAACTGTATATTTAGATCTGTGAGCTTCATCCAAAATCTCACGCCTCGTACACAAAGTCTACCCCGGAAGGTTATAGCTCCATCTCCATTCGTAGAGAAATCCTCCTGTCTAATTTCTAAGGATTTAGCTCGATAGGCTAAGAGTGCCTCATCTGACTCTTGCAACTCTTTGATTTTAGCCTGAATATATGGGCTAACTGAAAGGTTGGCCATTAATACTTTACCGTGGTAAACACTGAAGCTTGTTTCATTGTTAGACATGTCTTCTAACAACTTCCACTCCTTCACCATCATGTGTGTAATTAATCCAGAGGGCCTTCTACTAAGTGCATCAGCTACTACATTTGTCTTTCCCAAATGATATTGAATCGAATAGTCATAATCCTTCAAAAATTCTACCCAACGGCACTACCTCAAATTTAGCTCCTTTTGTGGAAATAGATATTTGAGGCTTTTATGATCCATGAACACCTCAAATTGCTCACCATACAGGTAGTGCCTCCAGATCTTGAGAGCGAAAACAACTGCTGCCAGTTCCAAGTCGTGAGTAGGATAATTCCTCTCATGATCTTTCAACTACCGGGAAGCATAAGCAATAACTTTCCCATGATGCATGAGAACACATCCTAAACCCACATGAGAAGCATCGTTGTACACTACGAATCCTCCACTACCCATTGGGACTGTAAGGATGGGTGTTGTGGTGAGGCGCTTCTTCAACTCCAAGAAGCTTTCTTAACACTTCTCATTCCATGTGAACCTGGCATTCTTCTTAGTTAATTGGGTGAGTGGTGCTGCCAAGCTCAAAAATCCCTCTACAAACCTTCTGTAATACCCAGCAAGGCCTAAGAAACTTCTGATCTCTGTTACACTCTTCGGTCTCTTCCATTCTGACACAGCTTCAACTTCTGCAGGGTCAACTGAAATCCCATCCCTAGAAACCACATGGCCTAGAAATGCCACCTTCTCTAACCAAAATTCACACTTACTCAGTTTAGCATACAACGTATGCTCTCTTAGGGTCTCAAGTGTAATCCAATGGTGATGGTCATGATCCTCTCTAGTCTTGGAATATACAATGATATCATCCACAAAGACTATAACATAACTATCAAGGGTTGGCTTGAACACCCTGTTCATCAGATCTATAAATGCTACAGGTGCATTTGTTAACCCGAAAGGCATCACTAAAAATTCGTAATGCCCATATCTTGTCCTGAATGCCGACTTAGGAATATTTTCTACTCTAATTTTCAACTGATGATATCCTGACATTAAGTTGATCTTGGAAAAGAATTTTGCTCCTTGCAATTGGTCAAATAGGTCATCTATCCTTGGTAGAGGATATTTATTCTTTATGGTGACCTTGTTTAATTGTCTATAATCGATGCACATTCTCATCGATCCATCCTTCATCTTCACGAACAACACTAGAGCTCCCCATGGTGACACACTTGGTCTGAAGCCCTGGTGAAGCAATTCTTCGATCTATTCTTTCAGTTCTTTCAATTCGGCTGGAGCCATCCTATAAGGTGCTCTTGATATTGGTGCTGTCCCAGGGGCTAAGTCTATCATGAATTCCACTTCTCTATCTAGTGGTAGACCTGGCAATTCTTCTGAAAATACATCCATAAATTCACTAACAACTGGGATGTGCACTGACTCTTGCATTTCTGAATTAGTAATGCTCAAAGCTGCAAATCTAGCAAGGTCCTTTTTCCTTAATCCCAGAAAGTGAAACGGAATCCCATTGACTGGTTTGAAATCAACTCTCTTCTCAAAGCAATTGACACTTCCGTGGTAGGTTGAAAGCCAATCCATACCCAGAATCACATCAAAATCATGGAAGTCAAATACTATCAGATCTGCTGGTAACTCATGCTATCCAATACGAATAACACAGGCTTTGTACACCTCCCTAGTGATAACTGAGCTACCGAGGGGAGTGGCAATGGACAGCTCACTATCTAGCCGACTCGACTCCAATGGAAAACCTTGGGCAAATCTAGGTGTGACGAAAGAGTGTGTCGATCCCGTATCAATCAAGACGTGTGCTAGACAATCATTTATTAATAGCGATCCTGGGTTCATAAATAGCTAAGTGTTAATTTATTATGTTATAATCAAAATCACACCATGTACATATTTTCAATAAGTCATATATATATATGCATATAATATCATATTTTTATAAGTATCATGTCATAAATCAATCTACAATATGTAATTATTTCTATTCAATCAAATTATAAGTCATACGTACCCTGGACCACATCATCTGATACAAGAGCATCCTGCTCTGAGATGGCAAAGACTCTCCCCTGTGTGTTCTGGCTAGGGAGCTGAGGTGCCTGCTGAGTCTTTGGTGCCAAGGGAGGCTTTGGTGGTGGTGTCTGTCTAGTTGGAGGCCTGTTTCTTTGCATCTGGGATTGCTAAGTTACTGGTTGTGACTTCTGAGGACAATCCCTAATCTGATGTCCTAACTCACCATACTGAAAACATCCACTAGTGAGAGTGCGACATTATCCGGCCTTGTGTTTCTTCCCACAGTGAACACAAGTCTCAAACACAACTGGAGGAGTAGGTTGAGTAAGACGATTGACTGATGCTGTAGTCATAGTAGAGCAAAGGGTAGGTGTAGGCCTCTGAGTATTCCGCATTGGCCTTGTAACCGGGTATGGGGCAGGCCTAGCCCTCTTCTCTGGTTGAACTGGCCTACTGGTCTGGCCTCTAACAATCTTCCTGTCCCTTAAGTTGCTATCCCTCCTCTTGAAGAACTCCTCGGAATTCCTCTCAGCTATTTTTGCCTTGTTCACTAATTCCCCAAAAGTTCCTATTTGTAGTATAGAACCTTGTCCCTGATGAATGGCCTTAGACCCTTTCGAACTTTTTGACCTTCATATTCTCATTTGAAATCAGTTGAGGTGCAAATCGAGAAAGTTCAGCAAACTTTTCTTCATACTCCACCACTGTCATCTCTCCCTATTCCAAGGTGAGGAATTCCACTTCTTTTTGATCCTTGACAAAGGCTGGAAAACCTGTGTCAAATCGGGCTGGTCATAAATTTTTGGGCGTCCTTCTCAAATGCCCCTGCCTGTATTCCCCCTAGTATTGTATCCACGTCCTCTGCCACTGCATCTCATTTTAACAATCCTGAGAACAAACGGTAACCAAAGTTTAGTCTCATAACTAGCTTTAAGTTTATCACTAAAATTCATACAAAAAAAAATGACTAGTCCTAGCATCCAATGACTCCTCCCAGCTCATGGAATTTCTAACTCACGCCTAAACTGACCTAATGCCTTTGCTCTGATACCATTTCCGTCACACTCTAAAACCCCACCTAGAAGGATGTGAGATCTTGGCACGTGACTTACTTAATAATCATCCTGTTAGAAGCAATTAAGGCACAAAAATATGGACCTAAAAATTTTTCTTAAAATAAAACATCAACTAAAACTCCAATCCCATAATCTAACTGAAAAAGTAATCCATCCTGGTCACCCATCTGGACCATAAACATAAAAGACTACTAACATGTGTCTCTATCAATAATTCAAATCATCCGGAATTTAAATAACCATAACACAACTTCAATAATAGGGCCATCGATCAAGGTCCTTTTCTTCCTCGGGATAATCACCTTCAGGTTCCTCGATGTATTCTTCTTCTTCCCAAGGGCCGGGTGCACAAATGTCAAAAACTGAACCTGAACCTGGACCTGCCAACAACAAATGTCATCAACTGAGTAACGAGTTATTCCGTGTATATAACAGAGCATAATAAACAATATAAAGAATAACATTTACATGCATTTCATCACTTCACACATTAACTTACATATAAAATCAGAGTGCGGAACTCAAACATTTACATTCTGCTAATTTTCTTTCTTTCCTTCCTTTTTCTTCCTTTTTCCTTCTTTCTTACTTTTCTTTCTTTTCCTTCTTTCTGTTCTTTCTTTCTTACTTCTCTTTCTTTCCTTACTTTTTCTTCTTTTCTTACTATTCGTATTTTATATATTATCATCACACCAATACCCATTCACATGCATTTGTAATAACATAAAATACCGTTTTACCATATAAAGGAAAGGGTTACTATACTTTACTTTACCGAGATACCACCCTTCGTACATTATCCAGTACAGACGGCTCAGTACATTTTCCGGTACGACGGCCTACTTACTTTGGCATATATCTTGCCCTTTCTGATGGTATCCGGTGGTGCACAACACAACATATATTATCGCTTTTGTGTGTCTTTCTTTCTTACTTACATACTTCTCTTACTTTGCTTTTGATCTTACTTACATTTCATTAATATCTTTGATTCTTTATTCATACGTTTACCTCTTTTTCATTCGTGAGTGCATAATGATACACCTCTTGTTTAAATTTTACCTAAGACTAACCGTCAAGGGCCATAAGACATCTCACCATAGCATCCCATACCACTATGTTAACCAGGCCTAGGCAAGCTTGACTTTCATCAAAGGTTCGTTTACCCAATGGTATATCACGTATTAGATCATCCATTCACGTATATCACGTATTAGGAACTTAAAAGCAATACACAAACCATCATATTTCTAATGATTCAACAATATCCAAAATCACAGTTGGTCTTAAAAATATTCCTAAATCACGATCTAATTTCATCGTCAAAATCCCTTGTTTATTTAATCAAGATCAATATCCTAATCGTAACCCTTTCTAATTAATAATAATAATTTTCTTAAATTGTTAAACAAAAATCCACTCAAACATAACTAAACATCACAATTAGATTATCCATTCAATCCATCGACCATCTCATTCTTCTTATAAATTTGCACACTTCAATAACTTTCCCAATCCCCATGTTGAATCATAAATAAATTATACATAATTTTTCACATCCTAACATAATAATTCCGTGATAATAAAATAGTATCTGCAATAGGTTCTTCACATCCTATTTTAACATTCCAATGATAATTAAATTATATCATCAATAAATCTTCTTCATCAAATCAATAAGTAAAAAAAAACTACATAACAACTGGGTTCTTCACATCCTAATTTAATCATTCACTAGTAATAAATCATTATCATAATTACAGCTCTTCACATTCTAATTTAATCATCCAGGAATTATAAACTAAAAACTACAACTCTAGTTCTTCACATCTTATTTTTTTTTATAATCCATAAATAATAAAATGGGAATCAAATATAGTTCTTCACATCCTATATTAATCATTCAATAACACAGACTATAATCATGGGTTCTTCACATCCTATTTTAACAGATCAACCATAATAAACAAAAATCATAGGCATATTCATGGATCCTACCCATCTTTACATCTTTCCTTTGATTTACTCCTTTTATTCATTATTCTAGGTTAAATATTCAAAATATTGGATACTAGATCTGTTATTTACCTCACTTGATCGTATCCCTACGATCTATTGCTTACAAATAGGGTTCTACTTGATCTTCACGCCTCTTTTTTCCCTTTTTTTCTGACCGAATCTTTGAACTTCTTCAATCCCTCTCTCTTTGATCTCTCAAAAACTCTCTTTTTTCTCTCTTTTAGGTTTAGAAGCCTATGGAAACCCTAACTCACGAGTTGGAGGGTTATTTATAGAGTTTGGGGACCAAAGAAAACTTAAAAAGTCAAAAATCGACGTTTTCACAAATATTTCAGCGTCCATCGATCGATCGGTGAGTTTTGGCCAATCGATCACCGCCACCACTAATCGATCGGCGCTAGTTGGCCAATCGGTCGGATCCCTTTTTTTTTTCCTGAACCTTGTTCCGGTATTTTGCTCGTAACTTTTGACTCGATTATCGGAATTGGGCGATTCAACTTGCGTTGGAACTCTTATTCGAAGGGAAAAAATTTCTTATCTATAGACAAACTCCAATTTCAAGTCTATGGAGGGTAAAATTTCTCATCAATTTGGATGGAGGTAAATACGAATCTCAAAATATTTGGGTTAGTACTGAGAACTCAAAGTTTAAACTCCTATACTCCTAAGGGTTAGAAAATAGATACCTTAGGCTAATTTTAAGCAATGAGGTGTCCCTTAAACCCAAAAATTTTAATTTAATAATCATAATAATAATAATAATAAGTTAATCACTATTATTATTATTATATAAGAGTTTACTAATTTAGGTATCTGTCACGACCCAAAATACCCCCTAGTAGTTAGGATACTTTGGCGACGTGAACTCATTACCAAACCATCCTATATAACATGTGAATCCTGTACAACATATAAAACTTGTGATAGCGGAAGTGTAATACAAATCTATATATGGTAGCGGAAGCGTACAATAAAATTTTTATATATAATATATCTCAGTTTATACATGATCCAAAATAAAGAGCGAGCATACTTGCTCACAAAATTTATGTAAAAGTCTCTCTCACTCTCATCACTCAAACTTGAGGCCACCTCTCGAACAACCTCTGATGCTCTGAAGCTTAGCAGGAGTGGAGTCCTCCTCTATATATTCCTCCTCAACCCACGGCTCTTGAGGGCAATCGCCACAAATGTCGAAGGGACCTGCCGACATAATATGTACGACTGATAATGGAATACTCAGCGTATACAAACCACTAGATAGTAGTATCATAAAAATTAATGCAACATATATCACAGTTTATCATTTCACATGCATTTCTGAAAACAGAGAGCGGAAAAAAAAATCATATCATATGCATGTATCTCGAAAAATACTATCAGAAAAACATCTTCTTATCATCTTTTGTCTTTTACATCTTCTTGTCATCTTTTGTCTAAACGTCTTCTTGTCATCTTGTACCATTGCATATACGGGGTATTTAAAATACCTTGGGTTTTATCTTTTATTATCTTATCATATACGGGTATTTAAAATACCTTGGTATTCATCATTTGCAACCTCCGGAGTTGGACAACTAGTACCCGTACCCACGTAAGCTGGGTGGCCTAATGTTCTCCTCACCTTCGGCTACCTTTGGGGTAGACGACTAGTATCCATCTCCCTTCTGAGCGGCCTGCCATCATTGGAGTCCAATGCCAGTATCCATTTCCCTTTCCAACGGCCTGCTATCGTCGCATCCCCATCGGCTTTTTCCATATACTTTCCATCTTCTTATACTTCTTGTAACATCTTGTGCTTCTTGTACTTTCCATATACATCTTGTGCTTCTTATACTTTCCGTATACATCTTGTGGTTCTTATACTTTCCGTTTGGTTTGTTTGCATCTTATACTTTTCATTTGATTCATTTGCGTCTTATACTTTTCATGTGGTTCATTTGTATCTTATACTCTTCTTCTTCTTGTATTACATCTTATATACTTATACTTCTTCTTTTGGATACCCATAATTTAGAAAAGCTCGATCATGCATATGCACATGTGTCAGTGTAGCAATTGTGATATAACATGATAGACATTAAAGGAAACACTTTACATATAGTCATATGTCCAATACTTAAACATAATTCATCCATCACAATAGTCCATATACAATAACATCACACCATTCCAATCACATTTAAAATAAGGTTTTTCTACTTGTTTTTCCCAAAACTTGTGGCTTTTAACATGCTTTTCATCTTGGATACTAACATATGGAACAACTCAATAATTAACATCTTTTATTTGTTGGTTGAAAGCATAGCATCATCACATTTAATTCACATCATCATTCATAGGATTTTATCTTGATGTAGAAAGGGTTTCATGAAATCAATATCTAGAATAGTGTATTTCTACATATAAGAGGCTATATATAACTATACTTGTCAAGAAAATCATGTTTTTCATTAAGGGTTTATGAAATTAGAACCTAGTAGAGTGTATCTACCTTATGGGATGAAATCCCTTTGATCCAATGCTTGAAAAGGCTTGAGAAAGCTTGTAGAAGTGAAACCCAAGCTTGTGGATGAAGATCCAAGCTCAAATGGCGCGTAGGAGCGAGATCAAGACTTGATTTGTGCTTTTCCTCTCCAAATCCAAAAACCCCTCTTGAAAATCCTCCACTTTCTTCCTTTCTCTTCTAAGATCTCTCTCTAGGTTTAGGGTAACCCAAAACCCCCAAAAGGTTCCCCTATTTATAGGCTAAGGGGTGAAAACCCTAAAAAATCACGCACTAAAGAGTTTGATTCACGCACCTACGATCGTTCGTAGGCTTCCTACGACCAATCGTAGTTTGCCCAATGAGTTTTCAGCATTTCTTAAGCTTTACGATTATTCGTAACTACGATCATTCATAGGTCTTCTACGATCGTAGCTCTGACAGAATGTTTTCCAGATTTTTCCCGCTTTGGTATTTCGGCCATAACTTTTGACTCACTCGTCCGATTTTGACGATTCAACTTGCGTTGGATTCGTCTTTCGAAGAGGAACAATTTTTATGTCTTACAAAAACCCTAATTCTTTCTCTTCATGGATGAATATGCCCCTAAAGCTGACTGGTCCGGAAATGGGTTTCAGCAACCCAGATTTGCAGCAGACCCGATTTTGGAAATCGGGCATTTGACTTAACCCCGACTCAAAATCCAGAAAAATGAACATGAACCTTGTAAAGGGTTCCAATACCTTTCCAAAAATTCAAAAATCACTTGATTTTGATCAATGGTGACTCAACTAGAGCTTCATAAATTTGAGGGAAATGCCGAAACATACCACTTCAACACCTAGAACACTTCGAGTGTTTTCACACTCTTTTCCCTTGGGTCCAAAACCATACTCACCCCTCATGAATCGTTCCCCATAGTTTTGTAACCCACTTAGGTGATCATTAAATTCACACCCACATTCATGAGAGACCCCTACCTCTTTATGGCTCGTGCACTAGCACTATTCACTTACAACCCATTAAACACCTTGGGTCTTTTATACCCTTGTTTTTAACCACTTAGAGTATCTTTATACTATCATTTTGATACTCCAATTACATACCTAAAATCCTCACTTGACTCACCATAATACCAAGAACATTATGTAAGGCCTTAGGCCTTTACACACCATACAAGGCACTGTTCACATGAACAGTGAACCAAATTTTCGGGGCTCTACAGTATCCCACATTAATTTTCATAGAAACACATGCATTTAAAATCGGATGCATATTCTAAGGAATTTATGTAAATGGCACGAATGCCAAAAAACTAAATTTCGGGTCTCTACAGACTTCGTCGACTAAGTGGATGGTCCACCCTTATTTTGTCGCCGAATTCAGTACTGAAAACTTTCTGTTTTTCAAAAATACTCAATAATTCATCGCCGAAATCAAATTTCAAACTGAATTCGTCATCGAATTCAGTATAGAATTTGAACAATATGTGCATTTTGATTTTTCAAACATTTTTCTTGAATCCAATAACTCTTTTAAGCATCCAAAAGCATCTTAAATCAATATTGAACAATTTATAACATATCAATTCATAGATTTTCAATTTTTGATCAAATTGATTTGTAAATATGATCAGTTGAGCTCATTAAGACTAGCCATACACAATTCTCTTCTCAAAGTACTAAACATTTCAGATTGTAGGGTTTTGGTAATGATATCAGCGAGCTGATTATTTGTATCCACAAACTCCAAGATAACATCTCCATTCTATACATGATCTCTTATAAAATGATATCTGATTTCTATGTGTTTAGTTCTAGAGGGTTGAATGAGATTTTTAGTCATGCAAATAGCACTTGTATTATCACACTTAATAGGAATTTTAGTATAGAAAAGTTTGAAGTCTTATAACTGTTGTTTCATGTACAAAGTTTGAGTACAATAGTGTCCAGTTGCCATATACTCGGCCTCAGCTGTAGATAGGGCCACTGAATTCTGTTTCTTACTAAACCATGAAACAAGCAAATGTCCTAGAAAGTGACAAGTTTTACTAGTGCTTTTTCTATTCACTTTGCATCCTGTAAAGTCAGCATCTGAATAGCTTAATAAGTCTAGATTTGTGTCTTTAGGATACCATAAGCCTAAATCAATTGTGCCAAACAAATATCTAAATATTCTTTTTACAGCTATCATGTGAAATTCTTTTGGACAGGATTAGAATCTTGCACAAATGCAAACACTTAACATAATGTCGGGTCTACTTGCAATAAGATACAAAAGACTTCCAATCATGCCTCTATATAATTTTTCATCTATATTTTTGCCTTTTTCATCTTTATCAAGTTTGGTTGATGAACTCATAGGAGTATCCATAACTTTGGTATTCTCCATTCCAAACTTTTAAGCAATTCTTTGGTATATTTAGCTTGATTAACAAATGTTCCTTTTTTAATTTGCTTAATTTGAAGTTCTAGGAAGAATGTTATTTCTCCCATCATACTCATTTCAAATTCTTCTTGCATTGTTTTAACAAACATTTTACAAAGAGATTCATTAGTTAATCCAAATATAATGTCATCTACATAGATTTGAATTATTAGCATATCATCGTTTTTGGTCATTATAAATAGAGTTGTATCAATTTTACCTCTTCAAACTTGCTTTAATCCATATAAGGCTTTTGTTAGCTTAAATACATGATTTGAAAATTTATGATTTTCAAAGCAAGGAAGTTGATTTGCATAAACTTCTTCACTAATATAACTATTAAGAAATGCATTTTTTACATCCATTTGGAATAGTTTAAATTCTTTATAACTAAGAAATGTAAGTAGTATTCTTATAGCTTCTAGTCTAGCAACTGGGGTAAAAGTTTCATCATAGTCTATACCCTCCTCTTGGTTGTAACCTTGAGCTACTAGTCTTGCTTTGTTTTTAATTACATTTCTATTTTCATCTTTTTTATTTCTAGAGACCCATTTTGTACCAATTATAGATTTATTATTTGTTCTAGGTACTAGATCCCACACTTGATTTCTATCAAATTGATTTAGCTCTTCTTGCATAGCAATGCCCCAAGATTCATCTTCAATAGCTTCTAAGGCATTTTTAGGTTCAATTTGACTTAGGAATGCAAGGTCCATTAGATTTCTTCTTATTCTAACCCCTTGTTCCATATTACCAAGAATTAAGTCTTTAGGATGATTTTTTATTAATTTTTAAGCTTTGGGAAGTTGATAAGATTCTTCATCTTCTTTTTCTTCCTCATTATTTATTTCAATGATTTTATCATTAGTTTCTTTATCAACTTGATTATCTTTATTTGTTTCATTGATTTGTAGATTAAATATTTCTTTAGGAAGATTTTTAATTTCATCATCAAGTTCATTATTAGCTTTGTTAAATGGATTTGATTCATCAAATACAACATGAATTGATTCTTCAACAGTTAATGTTTTCTTATTAAACACTCTATACGTTTTGCTATTTATTGAATATCCAAGGAAGATTTCTTCTACAGATTTTGAATCAAATTTCTTAAGATGTTGTTTATCATTTAGTATGAAACATTTATAACCAAACACCTTGAAATAACTTATATTGGGAATTCTTCCATTCCAAAGCTTATAAGGAGTTTTATTCAATTTATTTCTTATAAATACTCTATTAATTACATAGCATGAAGTGTTAATAGTCTCAGCCCAAAAGTAATTAGGCAGTTTGTTTTCATTAAGTATAGTTCTAGTCATTTCTTGAAGAGATCTATTTTTCCTTTCTATTACACCATTTTGTTGGGGAGTTTTGGGAGCTGAAAAATTATGGTTAAAACCATTTTCATCACAAAATGACTCAAGCTCTTTATTTTTGAACTCTCCTCCTCTATCACTTCTTATATTGTTAATAGAATAACCTTTTTCATTTTGAACTCTTTTGCAAAACTTTTTAAACAAAGAAGATGCTTCATTTTTATGAGAAAGGAAAAGTACCCAAAAGTGCCTTGAATAATCATCCATAATCACAAAAGCATAAGTTTTGCCTCCAAGACTAGCTACTTCATTTGGGCCAAATAGGTCCATATGCAAGAGCTCTAGAGGTCTAGATGTAGAAATGATTTTCTTACATTTGAAAGAGGATTTTATCTGTTTTCCAAGTTGACAAGCATCACAAATTTTGTCTTTCACAAATTTAGTTTTAGGCAAGCCTTTAACTAATTCAGTTTTCGAAAGCTTAGACAAAAGATTCATACTAGCATGTCCTAATCTTCTATATGCCATAACCAACTAGCTTCATCTATAGCAGAAAAACAAATCATGTTTTGAGATTTAAGTTCATCAAAATCTATGGTATAGACATTTTCAGCTCTATGAGCAACAAACAAAGTGTTTAGAATATCTTTGCCCTTAATCATGCAAATATTTGATTTAAATGAGACATTTAATCCTTTATCACAAAGTTGACTAATGCCAATGAGATTATGTTTAAGACCATCTACAAGTAATACATTTTCAATTAAAATAGACTTATTCTTGCCAATGTTACCTATTCCAATGATCTTCCCTTTAGCATTGTCTCTAAAAGTAACATGTCCACCATCCTTTGGAGTGAGTGATGCAAACAGCTTCTTGTTCCCAGTCATATTCCTTGAGCATCCATTATCCAAGAACCATGTTGTCTTGGATGTTTTTGATTTGAAGCACACCTACATAGCCAATTCAAGTAACTCCAAGATACTTTCCCCTGATACCCAAACATCTTTGGTTGGAACCCAACTTGACTTTTGGGTGTTCTTAGGAGGTGTGAGTACCGGAATTTTAACCGCCCATTCCTGATCCGGATAGATCCCGATAAGGAATAACGATAAATTACAATTTGAAAAGAAAGTCGCCACCTATTTAATTCTGAGGGAAATAGGCCCTTGAAATACTTGGATAAGGCATGGTCTGGAAATCCGAGGTCAGGGTAAGGGATTCATTTAAGTTAGGGGAAGGTGTTAGGCACCCCTAAACTCCCATCCGGAGATGGTTACCTACTCTCTAAGTCTGAATTAAATAAAGGAAACCATATAAGAAACTTGAAATTTGATCTATATGCTGAGCAGATATAATATTAACAGAAATAAATGAATTGAGATAGGCAGGATAAGAATGGAATAGGGATTCTATTCTAGGGGATCTGAACCCGATTAGGGTTGCCTACGTATCCACTGTCAGTGGAATCAAGCCGCACGTAGTTCCGAAAGGTGATTGATGGTTTGATTGTTTGATGGTTTGATGGTTTTTGCTCTTATTTGAGGAGCGGAATGACCTTTTAAGCTCATGCTAAGGAGCGATGGGGCAGTTTAAGATCTTGCCGGGGAGCCTCTAGAGGTGGGTATTTGAACAAGGTTTGAATCGAGGCTCTGATAGGGGTTTGACCAGGTAGGTAGGGTTTAACTAGGGTTTACCAAGGGTTTAGGTAGGGTTTAACCAGGGTTCAGCTAGGGTTAAGCTGAGGTTTACCTAGGGTTTAACTAGGATTTAACTATCGTTAAGTTGGGATTAAACTAGGGTTTAACTAGGATTTAACTATGGTTAAGCTGGGATTTACTAGGGTTTAACTATGGTTTACCTAGGGTTAAACTAGGGTTTAGGGCAGAGGTTCAACTAGGCAGGGCATATTTAAATTGGGATTTGGGCAGGAGTTCGACTAAACGAGGCTATATTTGAACTGGGATTTGGGCAGAGGTTCGACAGGCGAGACTATATTTGAACTAAGATTTGGGCAGAGGTTTGACTAGACAGGACTAGTTTTGAATCGATATTTGAGCAAGGGTTCGACTAGGCAAGGCAAACAGTTAAATAATTAAAAAAAACAACTTTTAAAAGTGATTAAACTAATTTAAAATACTAAAAGACAAAGCAAAAAGTCAGTGTTTGGAGAAAAATTATTTTTCGGGAAATCTGAAAGATTTCTGAAAAGAGGTCCCGAGAATCGACCATTCGCAATCGACTTTCTCGGGAATCCGAGCACTACAAGGAGTTTTGAAGAAGAAAAGGGAGAGAGAGGAGTGAGAATGAGTAAATTTATAGTGTTTTAGAATAGTGTCTGCGCCCTTTTAAATGGCACGATTTAATATATTTTAATGAATAGTAAAACGGTGTGAACAGTGGGGCGGCAACACGGATAACACTAAATCCGTGCCGTTTTAAACGGTGAGATTTACTATATTTTATTAGCAACAAATAAAAATAATAAAAATGAAGTTTGCAGTGCAAGTGGGGCCCACATGGTCCCACACCTTTTAAAAAGGCAAGATTTCCCCTAGGAGTCTGTTTGGCCCCCTCAAAAAATGGATTTTTTTTGGGTTTTTTGGTTTTTTTTGCCACGCTCCGAGTTATCGAAAATTGCGTTTTTACGCCCGTTTTAAGCCCAAAAATAGCTGAAATTGAACCATAACATTTGTAAAATTATTTTGGAAAAAGTGACAACTTTTGAGCACTTAATCAGGGGTATTTTGGTCATTTTGCACTACAGGGGTGTTTTTGGTTATTTTTCCATTTTAAGCCCAATTTGATCCCAAAAACAACCGAAATTGAACTGATAAAATCCAAAGAAATATTTTAGATAAAATATGAGTTTTTCAAAACTTTTTAGGGGTATTTTGGTCATTTTGCATTCTAGGGGCATTTTGGTCATTTTTTACCTTAGGGGCTTTTCTGAAAATCGAAGCACGGGGAAAAAGGGTTTTTGAAAGGGTTTTTTAAAGTGTAAAAAGGGACTAAAGGGATGCAAAATTGGAGTGCTTACAGGATGATTAGTTCCCTTGGGAACCCATTTCATTCTTGGTCCTTTATGGTCAGTTTTGAAAGGAGATGTTCCTTTTGGAGCCCAAATCTTTTTAACTATTTTACCATTATAAAATGAAGTAGAAGGTGGAGTTTGGTTATTACTTAATTTAGTAAAGAAGTTTTGATAATCTTTTTGTTTTGAAAAAGTGTTATGGCCAAATCCTGCTTTGTTGAAAACACATCTCTGTTGTCCTAATAGTCTTTCTAAGTTCTATTTCCAGCTCCACGACCAGTTGCACCTCAGACGGTGAGGTATGCTCCACCTCCGGCCCCTCCGACCTATACACATGAGGTCTGCACTTCATGCGGCCGAAGGCACCCAGCAGGAGATTGCCGAAGGGCATCGGATGGATGTTTTCATTGTGGTCGCCAGGGCCATGTGATCAAGGATTGCCCCAGTCGGCATTTACCAGGCCAGTCTCAGGGGATTAGGCCCCCAGCACACCCAGCAGGATCATACCAGGCGTCATCCCAGACTACCCGGTCTACACCTCCGCCTCGCCAGGCGAACCAGGGGCGAGTTTTTGCCTTGACAGAGGGTGATGCACTTGCATCTGATGATGTGGTGCAAGGTACGCGTTTAGAGTTATTCTTTTATTCATGATTGTCATGTTATGCTTTACTCCTTGTGTACGTATGTGGCGTGCTATATATCTATCTACCTATATACATATGATGTGATGCATGGATTGACGTAACTAGTTGAAATTTCAGGAACCCTACTAGTCAACGAATGTTTGGCTAGAGTGTTGATTGATACCGGGTCTACTCATTCGTTTGTCTCGCCGAGCTTTTCAGAAGGCTTTTCTGTGGAGCCCAATCAGCTAGAACAGGAGTTAGTCATTTCGACTCCTCTCGACAAAACAGTGTTGACAAACAAAGTGTGTCGAAATAGTGTGGTTCAAGTGGGAAGCCACGAGTTGGCGGTTGACCTAATAGTTCTTGGATTCCAAGACTTTGACATGATATTGGGAATGGATTGGTTAGCGGCACATCACGGGCATGTAGCTTGCTTTGAGAAAATGGTATGCTTCAAGCTAGTAGAAGGAAAACCATTCCACTTTCGTGGGTTGAAAAGTAGAGATATTGCTCGTTTTGCGGCGTTGAGCTTAGCTAACTCCGAGGCAAAGGACTCATCGACTATTCCGGTTATGAGTGAATTCCTGGATGTATTTCCAGAGGATTTGCCAGGGTTGCCTCCAGATAGGGAGATTGAGTTTGTGATTAAGCTTGCACCAGGCACAACTCCTATTTTCAGGGCTCCGTATAGAATGGCCCCTATTGAACTCAAGGAGTTGAAGATTCAGTTGGAGGAATTGCAAGGCCTTGGTTTCATTCGACCAAGTGTCTCACTGTGGGGTGCCCCGGTGTTATTTGTTAAGAAGAAGGATGGCTCGATGCGGATGTGCGTCGATTACCGGCAGTTGAACAAGGTCACTATAAAGAATAGGTATCCATTGCCTAGGATTGATGACTTATTTGATCAGTTGAAATGAGCGAGATTTTTCTCGAAGATAGATCTTCGATCGGGCTATCACCAATTGAAGATTAAGGTGGAAGATGTTCTCAAAACTGCCTTTCGGACTCGGTATGGACACTACGAGTTCTTGGTAATGCCTTTTGGTCTCACAAATGCGCCGGCAGCCTTTATGGATTTAATGAACCGGGTGTTCCGGCCATACCTGGATCGATGCGTGATCGTGTTTGTCGACGATATCTTGGTGTATTCCCAGACATGGGAATATCACATGCGAGACCTTCGCCTTGCTTTGGAAATGCTGAGAGAGCACAAGCTATACGCCAAACTTAGCAAGTGTGAGTTTTGGTTGGAAGAGGTGGCATTCCTAGGCCACGTTGTATCCGCGGAAGGCATTTCGGTAGATCCGAAGAAGATAGAGGCAGTAATGAGTTAGGCAAGGCCCAAGAGTGTCACGGAGATACGCAGTTTCCTTGGGTTGGCAGGCTATTACAGGAGATTTGTGGAGGGTTTCTCCAGCCTTGCAGCACCACTCACTTACTTGACAAGGAAGAATACGAAGTTTGCGTGGAGCGATAAGTGCGAGATCAGTTTCACGGAACTGAAGAAGATGCTTACTACTGCCCCTATCCTTACTGTGTCATCCGGACCTTATGGGTATGAGGTGTATAGTGATGCCTCACACATTGGACTTGGGTGTGTGCTCATACAACACAAGAAAGTCATTGCCTATGCATCGAGGCAATTGAAAGAGCATGAAAAGAATTATCCCACGCATGATTTAGAGCTTGCGGCTGTCGTGTTTGCACTTAAGATTTGGCATCATTACCTTTATGGGGTGGAGTTCTATGTGTTCACGGATCACAAGAGTCTCAAGTATCTCTGTTCCCAAAAGGAGCTGAATCTAAGGCAACGACGTTGGACGGAATTTTTGAAAGACTATGATTGTACCATTCAATACCACCCGGGTAAAGCAAATGTAGTTGCTAATGCTTTGAGTAGAAGACCTCCGGGGTTATTAGCATGCATGTTGGTGCAGGAACGAAAGCTACTTGAAGATTTGGCAAATCTGGACATCAGTGTGAATGACTCCGTCCGTAGTCCTATCTTGGCAAATGTCACGGTTCGGCCATACATTATAGATTTGATCCAAGAATACCAAGCCACGGATGCTGAATTGTTGGCTTATCGGGACAAGGAAGTTGCTAAGGGTAGTGAAGACTTCTCTCTCACTAGCCAGGGTGCTATTATGTTCAAAAGAAGGTTGTGTGTTCCAGCCAATGTAGATCTTCGAAGGGAGATTATGGATGAAGCACACCAATCAAAGTATACTGTGCATCCTGGGGGTACGAAGATGTACCAGAACCTTAAGAGTCACTTTTGGTGGCAGAATATGAAGAGGGATGTTACAGAATATGTGGCACGGTGCTTAGTGTGCCAACAGGTAAAAGCAGAACACATGCGACCCGCCGGTCTATTGCAGTCTCTCCCTATTCCTGAGTGGAAATGGGAGAACATATCCATGGATTTCATAGTTGGCTTGCCAGAGACGGCAAGGGGCTCAGATGCGATATGGGTAGTTGTGGATCGTCTGACGAATTCCACTCATTTCCTACCCTACCGAACCACCTTCAACTCTGGTCAGTTGGCCGCACTATACATCAAGGAAGTGGTTCGACTACACGGGGTGCCAGTCAGTATTGTGTCAGATCGGGATCCAAGATTCACATCAAGATTCTGGAAAAGTTTTCAGGAAGCTATGGGTTCCGACTTGATTTCAGCACCGCTTTTCATCCACAGACGGATGGGCAAACAGAGAGGGTGAACCAAGTTATCGAAGACATGCTTCGGGCTTGTATGATGGATTTCAAAGGCAGTTAGGAAGAGCACTTGCCTTTGGTAGATTTCGCCTACAACAATAGCTATCAGGCGAGTATCCAAATGGCTCCATTCGAGGCTTTGTATGGACGAAGTTGCAGGTCTCCTCTCTACTGGGATGAGGTAGGAGAAAGAAAAGGACTTGGTCCGGAGTTGATCGAGCAAACTGTGAGCATAGTCAAGATCATCCGGGATCGGTTGAAAACCGCTCAAGATCGTCAAAAGAGCTATGCTGACACACGCCGCAGGGACTTGGAATTCCAGGTTGGGGATCAAGTCTTTGTGAAGGTATCTCCTAGTAAGGGGATTATGAGATTTGGCAGGCGAGGCAAGCTTAGTCCTCGATATGTTGGCCCATTCGAGATCATCACGCGAGTTGGTGAGGTTGCTTACAGGGTAGCTCTCCCACCTCACATGGCCACGGTTCACAACGTTTTCCCTGTGTCTATGCTTCGGAAGTATATTGCGGATCCTTCGCATGTCATAGACTTGGAACTGTTGGAAATTTGAGAGGATCTCACGTTAGTTGAAAGTTCGGTTCATATATTGGATCGGAGAGATCAAGTCCTTCGCAACAACACGATTCCATTGGTTCTCGTGCAATGGCAACATCATGCTCGAGAAGAGTCTACGTGGGAGCGAGAGGCCGAAGTCAAAGCGAAGTACCCGGAATTGTTTGAATGAGTTTTTGTATAAGTTTTGTATATGACTTGTAATATTGTTTTGGTTTGTAATGCAAGTATCGTCTAAATTTCGAGGACGAAATTTTTGTAAGGGGGGAGGATGTAGAGCCTCGGAATTTTTCATGCGTAATACATGGCACTTTCGTAGCTAATTTGCCTTTAATGTAGTACAATTAATAAATAAGGAAGAAATTGAAAATTTCAAATGTCAGAAATGTTCCTTTTCGAAGTACGAACCCAACACAAGTTGAATCGTCAAAATCCGACGAACGAGTCAGGAGATATGGCCAAAACAGTTTGGACCTGCAGAGCACCGATCGCTCGGTCCATGGAGCGATCGATCGGTCCAAAACCGATCGATCGGTAGCTATCGACTAGTGGAAAATTTTGTATGGGGAAATTTTCCAGAGAGTTGATTTTGGTCGAGAGCTCGGTCAACACACCGATCGCTCGGTAGGCAACCGATCGATCGGTCATAAACACCGATCGCTCGGTCTTCGTGTTTTTGCAGAAATTTCATTAAGGGTATTTTCATCTTTTGGGCGTTTCACTCTTTCCTCTTAAGGTTTGCCCGAGCCTTAGGGCTCATTTACCACACTTAGAAGATATTAGAGAGGAAGAGAGAAGAGAAGGGTTTTCCTAACCTATGGTTTGATTTTGAGAAGAAATCAAAGGGTTTGTGAACCCTAGATCGCCTCAAGCTTGGATTGCTTCA
Organism: Tetracentron sinense; assembly: GCA_015143295.1. Lineage (NCBI taxonomy): Eukaryota > Viridiplantae > Streptophyta > Magnoliopsida > Trochodendrales > Trochodendraceae > Tetracentron > Tetracentron sinense. The sequence goes on from CM026554.1 coordinate 18,846,471, forward strand.
AGATTCTGGTTCAAGCACTCGTGGAGCACTCTCCTCAAGCTAGGGCAGCATCTACATGCACGTTTTGGAGGAGAGTTCCTTCCCTCATTTGTCAAAGTCGGTGCCTTTTGCTACCCTCCTAGTTATAGTTCTTTATTTTTCTTTCCTTATTCCTATTATCCTCTGTTTTTCCTTCATCTATATATGTGTTATGAGATGGGTTGTGTGAATGGTGAATGGAGATGGATGTTGGCAAATGGATGCCGTGTGGATGATGTGATGAATGAAATGGGGAAGGGCATTGCACCAATAATAAACATACAAGCATGTTGTGAATATGAACCCACCTAGAAAAGCATGTGATAGGCTTAACAAATAATGTACTCACAATGTTTGATGAAATGCCAGGATGAAATAAATGAATTGTAAATTAAGGAAATGCATGCTTAATTAATTGCGGAAATTGCTAGGACCTATGATAGTGTGCCTTCTTGTTTTCCCTAAATTACATGAATATCGAATTGCTCAAATGATTGATGTTCTATGTGTTGTTAACTCTCCAAATGTCATATTTAAATTTAAATGCAAGTATGTACACGCTTCCACAAGCACGACATGCATGACATGAATTTACCGAGGTTTTCAAGAACGAAGTTTAGAGGTGAGACATATCCTACGATATGTTTTACCTCACTTTTCAAAAGAAAACAAGAACAAACATACCACGAGGGGACTCCCCTCACTCATAAGTGCATTGCATAAAGAAGGGTCTCCCTTCCCTCTCAAGTGCATCTCATAAAGAAGGGTCTCCCTTCCCTCTCAAGTGCATTGCATAAAGAAGGGTCTCCCTTCCCTCTCAAGTGCATCTCACAAGGATATCTCACAAGCATATCTCACAAGTTACATGATCACAAGCAAGCACGCATGGCATGGCATGACACATACGACACGCTCGACAAGATCAAGCAAGACAAACATGATAAGCTTCCAAAGCACACCATGATTTCAAAAGGTTTTATAGGCTTTTTACAAAATGCAAGCATGATTATAAATTGCTTTACTTCCTTGTATGACATGAATTGTTCCCGTTTTATATATAAGAATTGCTCCTGATTTATGTATTGCCATTTTATGCTGGCTATTGGTTAGTATTTGGTATCCGCTGAGTATTCCATGCTCAGCCGTACTTCTTATGTCGGCAGGTGATAGCGGAGCGGCTGCTCCTTTTGATGTCTGTGCTCTGAGCCCTTGGGCGGAGGAGGAGTACGTCGAGGAACCTTTGGAGGAACCTCCAGTAGAGGGTTACCATTAGGTGGTTGTAGATTCTGAGTAATATAGCTGTGGGTGAGTTGAGAGAGATATATCCATGTATTTTGGCGGGCATGTCCGCACTTTCTTTTGGTTGCTTTTTTGTATAAACTTGGATTTACGTATGTATGTACATAGAGGTTTGGTAGACTTCCGCTGTACCATGTTAGAGTATGTTTCCGCTGTTTTATCCTCTATTGTATATGCTCTGTGGGTTTTGCAGGTTGGTTTGTCAAGTAAGTCATGCAAGCCATGATTAGTCGTCCAAGATTCACTCTAACTCCTAGGGTGGGTCTCGGGTCGCGACACCAAAGCAGTAACATTTTGGACACAGCAATATTTTGAAATTTTATAGAATTTTTCAGATTTTTCAAAAGGTTAAGGGTTACTTAACCATAGTTAAAAGTTAACTGGGGTTAGGTTAACCCCAGTTAAGAAGTCTAGGCAAGTCAGGGTGGGCCCAGAGGGTTTGGCAGGGCCTAGAGTGGCCTCCTATCAGGTATAGGCTCTGTTCAAAAGCCCAAAAGATAGAGTTCAGTAATTGTGGTAAAGATATTACCGCCATTACAGTAACACTTCTAGAGAGTTTTGCACGGCATGGGGTTTGAGTTAGGGTTTAACCCAAGGGGTTCTGAACTCACAGGGGTGAAGAGGGAAGTACTAGGAATGCTCTGGGCCTTTAGTGGGCCTAGGGGGTTAAAGTGGGCCCCACAGTGGGCCAAAGCCATTGTGTTTGGTACACTAAAATTGCGGTAGATGGACTACCGCCATTCTGGATAGAATATGATTTAGGCCATTTTAACCAGGGTTAAGCACCACGGGTGAGCTTGGAAGGACCAGGCCAGGTAGAGGAACATCAGGGGGTCCAACCTTAGCCCTGGAATGGACCAGGGCTCCACCCAAGTGGGTGCAATAATCCTGCAAAGTAGAAGGCTAGGAATGGCGGTAATTATTCTACCGCCATTCTTGAAAAATTTCAGAACTGAAATTTCCCACCTGGGGGCTGCACCAAGGCTTATCCCAAGTGATCCCTCATAGACTGAGGGTCCCCCAGAACGTAAGGGGAAGCTCTATGCTTGAAGGGGGCACTGTAATCTAGTTACACCTTCAAGGGGGTTCCCTCATACCTACGAAGAGGTAGGGGACCCCTATCCTTAGGTTGAACAGCAACAGAGAAGCAAAATGAAAACAAAATGGCCCCTGGAATAGGACCAAGGGCCTTACAATGTTTTAAAAAGAAAGAGAGGGTAGGGGAGGTGTTACCCTATGTTGTGATCTTCACGGATTGGAAGTGGCTGCACACGGTGGTGCAAGGCGGTGGTGAAGGCTGAGGCAGGTCTGGGGGTGCTCTTGGGAGGCTTTGGGATTGTTCAAGGTGAAGGAACAAGGTGGGAAGGACTTGGGTGCAGGTTGGCCGAGCTCTAATAAAGGTTGGATATTTTTTGGAATGAGTTTAAAGCCAGGAAGAGGGGGATTTATATAGAGTTGGGGCAAGTCTTGGCGCATTTCTGGGATTAAAACAGGTGTGGCAGACACAGAAGAGAGGAGCTGCGTGGTCCAGGAGGAGCTAGCTGTGAGTTTTTACAGAAACTGGGTAATGGCGGTAATAACATTATCATCATTCCTAAACAAGGCAAGAATGAGAATGGCAGTAATGTTATTACAGCCATTTATTGGTTTTTGCTAAAAATGGCTAAACCCCCACACACTTGGCCTGATCTACTATAGCATAGCTGAAAAAAGGTAATGGTGGTAAAGATATTACTGCCATTACTGAAAAAGTTTAAATTTTGGTGGTGGGCCCTACTGCAACAGCTCTAATTAGCATATGGGCCCATGTTTGGGCCCACATAGGGTTCTGGGCCTGATTTTAAGGTTTTGGACCCTGGGACTGACCCAGGGTTCACCTAGGGTTTATCTAGGGTTAGGCCTAGGGTTTAACTAGGGTTTGACCAGGGTTTGAGCAGGGTTTACCTAGGGTTAGGGTTTGTCCTAGGGTTAAGCCTAGGGTTTAACTAGGGTTTGACTAGAGTTTACCTTGGGTTACGATTAGATTAGGGCTTGGTTGGGGATAACCATGGTTAAAAGATTTTAACCATGGTTAAGGTAGGGTGTAAACATTGGGTGCTTACAGTGCTCTTGGAGAAGTAAGGAGAAGCTTGGATTCACTCCCTCAAACTTGAAGATTCAATTTCCAAACTTCTCAGCCCCTATTCAGGCTTTAGACTGCTGGATTTCAGTCTTGATAAGTCGATATATTTTCTAATCTAACCTTTGTAAATGTTTAGTATATTTAAATAAGAATGTTTATTGATTATCAAGATCTCTACATGACTATACATGGATAGTCATTGAAAAATATTTTGTGATCCAATAAGAATGAGAATTTGTTTAAGTAATCAGGTTCAATATGTTCTGGGCATTTCTTTAATCATTTGGGTGAAACTAAATGAAAAAAGAGATAGAAGAAAAAACAACATCCTGACAAATGGAACGAACTGTTGCTAGAGGTCTAACGGAACGGATGACGGAGGTTGAACAAAATGAATGCCGAAGGTTGAACAGAACAAAACTTTTGTGGGAGAGAATAATGCAGAATGCTAGAGAAAAACACACAAAGGGTTAAGGATTATGTTCAAAATATGCGCGCAAAGAGAGAGATGAAGTTATTTTTTCATTGTAAAAATGTACTGTTTTGATCATAGTTTTTTTCTTTCACTGTGATCATGTTTACCATATCATCAATTTTTTTATTATAACTGTCGCGCCCCAAAATCCCACCTAGGAGTTGGCGTGACTTTGTCCATGACTAACCTATCATACCAAACCATCTTCTATAAAACACACAAGGCATAACATAGTGGAAGTGTAAACTGAAAATTTCTTCTATACATAGATTGTATTCCAAGTTTATATAATAATAAACCAAAGTAAGAGTGGACATGCCCACTCATCAAAATACAAAATGTAATCTCTCCCTCACCGTCTCTCAATAATAACCAAGATAAGGCCACCTATCTAGGTCCCTATCCACCTCTGGCTAAGCCTCTGCTACTCCTCCTCACCATAGTCCTCCTCAACCCATGGATCCAGAGCACAATTGTCAAAAGGACCTGCCGACATAATAATGTACGACTAAGCATGGAATACTCAGTGTATACAATCTACTAACTAACAATGATATAATTCAACAAAATCATATGAATCATTAAAGCAGCACTTCATAATATATGCATCAAAACAGAACTTGGAGCTATAGTTCAAATCTTACGTAAAAGTGCATATTTTCCAAAATCTTTGTCTTATGATCTTTCGGGGAAGTCCAAAACACGTCTTATGAAATCTTATGAGAATTTCATTTCTTATGAGATCTTTGTGAGCCTAATTAGATCCTTGTAAGCCTTATGAGATCCTTGTGAGATGATCTTAAACATGATCCTTATGAGCCTTGTGAAGCGATCTTAGACTTGTTTCTTATGAGCCTTATGAGAGTCTTATGATACTTATGATCCTTAGAATCTTGTGAAACGATCTTAGACTTAATCCTTGGAGCATTGTAACCAATCTTAGAAATTACCAACTCAAAGTTTGGCCTTGTCAATTCTTGTAGCTTATGCATTTTCTTGTGAAATATTTCTTAATACCCTTTCTTATGAACCTTGAAATATTATGCTTATGAAAAAACCAATCATGTGAAAATCATGAGTGCAAACTGTACTTGTGAGCATCATAGTATATTCGGAAAGCTTTAAACATTCGAGGTATACACATATAAATCATAGAAGCGTCATGGAAATCATTCGTAGTAATAGCATAGCAATACAACATGGCTACAATGCCTATTTCATCAAACCCTACCTAAAATCATATTTTCTTTCAACAAAATCATAACCAAATCAAAGCATTGAACATATTTATCCTTTTATTGACAAACCCAACCTTAAAACCCTTATTTCTAGGTTGGATCATAGCAAGTTTAAAGAGTAGGTGTATTTACCTGAGAAGATAAAATCTTCACCTGAGAAACCTCTTGGACATGAGATCTGAGCTTGAGGAAGAAGATCCAAGCTTTGAAAATGAAGATCCAAGCTTAAGGGAGTTTGGAAGCAAGAATCAAGCTTCTCCTTTGATCTCACACGAAATCCCCTTTTGAAACCCTAGCCCAATTTCTTTTCCTCTCAAAGTGTCCAAACCCTCAATCCCATGAAATTTGAGTATTTATAGAGTTAGGTTTGTGAAAAAACCAAAATACTTTTTTTTTTCCGGTATACAGGTTCTCGGTCGGTTTGGGCATTTCTGGGCTCATCCAATCGACTGGATGGTGCTCTGTTTTGGCCCCTATGGTGTTTCAATCATAACTTTTGACTAGCTTATTGGATTTAGATGATTCAACTTGCGTTGGACTCGAAATTCAAAGGGAAACAAATTTATGTCTAATGTACAAATCCTAATTCTAATTTATTAATAGTGTAAATAGGCCCCAAAGTTGACTGTTGTTGGGACCAATTAAAGCAGACCAGTCTTCGGAATACCAACCTTAAACCTAACTTTGACTCAAAATCTTGAAAAATGTTAAACATGAACATCGAAAAGGGTTTCCATATCTTTTTAATTGTTCAAGAATCATTCGATTCTAATCAATTACCAAACTAGGTTCCCTAAAGTTGAGGGTATGTTAAGACATTCATCTTCTTCGACACTTAGAGTATTTTATACTCTTGTTCCTTCATCCCCAAACACCCATAAACAATACCATACTTACTTCAACTAATTCAAAACACCTCATTTCATTTCAAAACATAAAACCATAATTACATCAAGGCTTTAGGTCTTTACAAACACTATTCACTGCACTATTCACATGAAAAGTGAACCCAAGTTTCAGGGCTCTACAATAACCGTGATTGTAACTCTAAATAATTAACTAATGTTTGTATATTTGCAGTTGAAATGACAGCCTTTACAATCACAGTCGATACTAAACTATGATTGTTTCTTACTAAGAATCACAGTTATTTTAATAACCATGATCATAAATAAAAAATAATTAATTAAAGTTTATTCATGCGTAGATAAAATGATATTTCTTACAATCACAATTTCTAATAAACGGTCGGTGATTATTATTTACAAGAATCATGATTAGTTAAATAATTGTTATTGTTGTTCAAGCACACTAGTCATTTATGATACTGTAATTCTGCTCTCAAATGTTACAACACACTGTAGTACTATACGAAACCATCTCAAAAACTTACAAAAATAACATTAGGATTTTCCACAAGTATTTGAGGTGGTCAGCCTGCAGGTGCTACAATGTGTTGTTGTGACACATTCAATAGCAGAATTACAGAAATACATAGGATCAGCCTTCTCTTGAATCAAGTGTTCCATTTCTAGTTGAACTTCAGGTATTAAAATGAATAAATATAACTTTTGATAAAATAATATAAGCTTTCTTCAACCGATCTAGGCTAAACTTGTAACGACCCAAAACCCCACCTTGGTCATAATGGGACTTTGGGTCCGTCACATTACTTATCCCTGCTTGACTTCCATGGCAATAAAGCATTACTAAAAGTTAATTCTCCCAAAATAGCAACAATAAAATTATTTCCATAAAAACTTCTCATCCAAAACTCCGGAATTGACATCCGAAGGTCCAAATAAACTGAAATGAGCCCAACATATCCCACCATGATCGGGTAGAGTAAAGTCATCAAATAACAATGAACAGTCTAAGAAACATCCTGAAATAACATAAGTCTAAAATAAAATAACTCAGAAAGTAAACTGTAGCATCCTAGAACTTTTTGTACCTAATGAACAGCGTTCTCATAGCCAATTGGCCTTTCACATAGTCCAATTAATAAATAGAAAAGAATTAAAAGATTCAAAAATACCAGAATTGTTCCTCTTCGAATGACGAATCCAATGCAAGTTGAATCGTCAAAATCCGATAAATGAGTCAAAAGTTATGGCCGAAATACCTCAAGGGGTCTGCAGGTGAAAAGGATGAAAAACTGGGATTGACGATCGATCGCCACATGGCGACAATCGATCGTCACGAGTCCAGAAACCTGGGCAACTCACTAGATCATGGATGATCGATCATCCAAAATTGAAGATCGATCGTCTGGAGATAGAAATTTGGGCAAGCTTACTAGAGTGTGGACGATCGATCATCCCAAGATCAACGATCGATTGTCATCGCAGAAATCTGTTTTTAAAAACACGCGAGAATGAGGGTTTCAACCCTTGGGCCTATAAATAGAAAACCATTTGGGGGTTTTTGGTTAACCCTAAACCTAAGAGAGAAGAAATGAGAGAAAGATTGAAAGAAGAGAAGGGAGATTTGAGAAAATCTCCAAGGAGGATTTCATCCAAGATCAAAAGGAGAAGAGGGTTGATCTTCCCCAATCAAGCATTCTTCAAGCAAGGGTTCTCCTCCACCATTAGGGTTTCTAGTCGAAGGTTTTCCTTCAAAATCAAGCCTTGATCTCAAGGTTAGTACACCCTACTAACTCCCTTAGTAATAACCTAGGTTTATCCCTCTAATAAAATGAATTGATATTGTGTTTTCCATTTTTCTTGAGTTATGATGAAATCCCTAGAATAAACAACATAAATGGATAAAAGTGTGGCGATGTGTGAATGGATGGTGGTCGTGGCGATGGGATGCCATGTGGTATGATGTATGTAGTGTGATGGAAATTGGTGGAAGGGCATTTCATACATAATGAATACACCCCATGTGTTGATAAAATGTATGCACTAAGAACTTGAATAAATGACTATGAATGTGATGCTCACCAAATGTTTGATAAAATGCCTAAATGAGGATTAAGGGATTCAATGAAGGATATGAAAGTAGGATGTGTAGAGCCCCAGACTTTTTCATGCTTAATACATGACACTTTCGTTGTCATCTTGCCTTTTTAAGAGGTATGATTAATAAATGAGGAAGAATTTGGAAATTTCAAAATGTCAGAATTGTTCCTCTTCGAAGTACGAACACAACGCAAGTTGAATCGTCAAAATCGGACGAACGAGTCAAAAGATATGGCTAAAACAGTCTGTACCTGTAGGAAATCGTAGCAGAGACAACGTACTCTGATAACGTATACTGTGTGCATCCGTGGTACAACTCACCACGGGCACGTTGTGCAGCTCACCTCGGGTACGTTGTACAACACCACGAGTTGACACTATTCATGGACCACGAGTTGACACTATTCACGGCACCACGAGTTGGCACTATTCACAGCACCACGAGTTTGCACTATTCACAACACCACGAGTTGGCATTATTCACGGCACCACGAGTTGGCACTATTCACGGACCACGAGTTGACACTATTCATAGCACCACGAGTTTGCACTATTCACAACACCACGAGTTGCACTATTCACGAACCACGAGTTGACACCATTCACAGCACCACCAGTTGGCACTATTCACAGCACCACGAGTTGGCACTATTCACGGACCACGAGTTGGCACTATTCACGGACCACGAGTTGACACTATTCACAGCACCACGAGTTGGCACTATTCACGGACCACGAGTTGGCACTATTCACGGACCACGAGTTGACACTATTCACAGCACCACGAGTTTGCACTATTCATAACACCACGAGTTGGCACTATTCACGGACCACGAGTTGGCACTATTCACAGAAATCCCAGTAAGGGTATTACGGTCTTTTGGTCAGTTCACTCTTACCTTAAGAGTTTAACCCGAGCCTTTAGGGCATCATTCGACACTTAGAGAGTTTGAGAGAATAGAAGAAAGAGGTGAAGGCGATTCCAACCTAGGGTTTCCATTTTGGAGAGAAATCAAAGGGTTTGAAACCCTAGATCAACCTCAAGCCTGTTTTCTTCAAGATTTCGGTGCAAGCATTCGTGGAGCTCATGAATCAAGCTAGGGCAGCAACTCACAGCCATTTGGAAAGAGGGTTTCTTCCTCATTTCTTCAAGGTCGGTACTTTTTACTACCCTCCTAGTTGTAGTTCCTCTTCTCCCTCTATTTCTTTTGATTTTTCTTTCATTGATACATGTGTCATGAGATGGATGAATGGTGAATGGAGAATGGTAAATGGTGAATGGTGAATGGAGATGGAATGGGCGATTGGATGCCAATGGTTGTGTGTGATGAACAAATGGGGAAGGGCATTGTTTCAATAATGAACATACATGTATGATTTGAGAAAAACCGATTTAGAAAAGCATGTTGTAGGGTAAATCCATAATGAACACACCATGTTTGATGAAATGCCAAGGTGAATAAAGTGAGCTGTAAATCAGTAAATTCATGCCTAATAAATTCTGAATATTGCTAGGGCCCATGATAGTGTGTTTCTTGTTTTCCCTAAATGCTATGAATATTGAATTGCTCAATCTTTAATGTTATGTGTGTTGTGAAATTTCACAAATGTCATGTTTAAATTTAAATGCAAGTATGTACACGGTTCCCACGAGCACGGCATGCATGACATGATTTATCGAGGTTTCCAAGAAGATGGATAGAGGTGGAGCATATCCTACGATATGTTTTACCTCGCTTTTCACAAGTAGACAAGAACCAACATTCCACGAGGGGTCTCCCCTCACTCACAAGTGCATATCATAAAGAAGGGTCTCCCTTCCCTCGCAAGTACATACATATCATAAAGAAGGGTCTCCCTTCCCTCGCAAGTGCATTGCATAAAGAAGGGTCTCCCTTCCCTCTCAAGGCATCTCACAAGTGCATCTCACAAGTGCATCTCACAAGTTACATGATCACAAGCAAGTATGCATGACAGGACATGACATACAAGAATAAGCAAGATAGACAAGACAAGCTTTCACGTACGAAAAGATATTTCAAGTCAAGTCAAGTGCACGATGTTTTCAAGAGGATTTATCGGTTTTTCTACGAGTTTCAAGCATGATTATAAACTGCTTTACTTCCTTGTAGGATATAAATTGTTTCCGTTTGACAAATATGAATTGCTCCTGATTATGTATTGCCATGTTTATGCTATAATCGTTGGTTAGTATTCAGTACCCGCTGAGTATTCCATGCTCAGCCGTACTTCTTATGTCGGCAGGTTCTGAGGGAGCTGCTACTCCATTTGATGTTTGTGCTCCTGGTCCATGGGTGGAAGAGGAGTACGTTGAGGAGCCTTTGGAGGAACCTCCAGTAGAGGGTTACCAATAGGTGGTTGTAGATTCTGAGTGGTTTAGCTGTGGGTGAGACGAGAGTCAGATTTATGTATTTTGGCGGGCATGTCCGCACTTTCTTTTGGATTCTTTTTGTATAAACTTGGATTGATTATGTATATACATAGAGGTTTGGTAGACTTCCGCTATACCATGTTAGAGCATGTTTCCGCTGTTTTGTCCTCTATCGTATATGCTCTGTGGGTTTTGCAGGTTAGTTGTCAAGCAAGTCATGATTAGTCGTCCAAAGTTCACTCTAACTCCTAGGGTGGGTTTTGGGTCGCGACAGAAGTGGTATCAGAGCTTAGGCTTTAGGTCTCTAGGGTCACTTAGAATCTTATACCACGGCTTGACAAGAGCATATGTTGGGAAACAAGTTAGGAAGAAAGTAAGTCGTAAGAGAGTCTTGATCCAAGTGTAAGACTAAAACCTTAGTCTTAGTCGAAAATGGTTGCTTTAACCAAGTACGGGTCTTAAGTACGCTAGAACACTAAAGTATAACTATAATGTGATGAATACTCTGATGACTTGATGTGATGTGTATTAGTATTATATAACTAATACAAATTGAATTATTGTGAAATGGCATTGAAATAAACTGTGGTTTCAAGTTAGACTCATGTGGTGCTATTGTTCTCAGGACTTTAGGCATGAGACGGAACACACGGGGTCGTGGACCACATACCAGAGCTTCCTCTTCTTCACGGGATGAGGATGAGCAGCCGGACCTCTCTCAGGTCTTAGGCTCTATTGCTGAGACACTCGCCATACTGGCGGCTCGGCAAGCTATACCATCATCGGGGGCACCTACTCCACCGCCCGCAGCTCCAGTACATCGTACCGCTGGAGTTGAGGCATTCAGGAGATTGAGGCCTCCACCCTTCCATGGGAGTGTGGACCCTCTTGCTGCGGAGGCATGGATCCTCCAGATGGAGAAGATCTTTACGGTCCTCTCACCTACAGAGGAGGAGAGAGTAGCATGGGCAGCTTTCATGCTAGAGGGTGAAGCCCACCATTGGTGGTTGTCCGCATTGAGGACGAGAGACTCGACCATGCAGGGTCTACCTTGGACTTGGGAGGAGTTCAAAGATACTTTTTACAAGAAGTATTTTCCGATTGGAGCACGGGAAAGGAAAGAGAGGGAATTCATCAACCTTGAGCAAGGTTCGATGTCTGTGGCCGCTTATGAGGCCAAGTTCTCGGAGCTATCACGCTTCGCGACTCACATGGTTGCCACCGAGGCAATGAAGGCAAGAAGGTTTGAGTAAGGGCTCAAGGATGTTATCATGGAGAAGGTTTCAGTCTTCAGACATGCTACCTACTCTGAGGTAGTAGACAAGGCCTTATTGGTCGAGGCCAATTCAGAGACAGTGTCCAAGAAGAGGGAGTTGGCGAGAGGCCAAGCTAGTAGTTCAGCACCTCTAGAGAAGCGGACTCGTACCGGTCCTTATCAGTATGCGTGGCCAGCACCACCGATGAGGCCATCTTATGCGCCTCCAGCTCCCCGGCAGTATGTGCCTCAGGCGCCGAGACCTCAGGCTCTTCCAGCCCCACGGCCTGTTGCACCTTAGACGATGAGGTATGCTCCGCTTCCGGCCCCTCCGACTTATACACACGAGGTCTGCACTTCATGCGGCAAAAGGCATCCGGCAGGAGATTGTCGAAGAGCATCTGGTGGATGTTATCATTGTGGTCGCCAGGGCCACATGATCAGGGATTGCCATAGCCAGCATTTACCAAGCCAGTCTCAGGGTAGTAGGCCCCCAGCACGCCCAGCAGGATCATACCAGGCGTCATCTCGGACTACCCGGTCTACACCACAGTCTCGCCAGGCGAACCAGGGACGAGTTTTTGCCTTGACAGAGGGTGATGCACTTGCATCTGACGATGTGGTGCAAGGTACGCGTTTGGAGTTATTTTCTTTATTCGTGATGGTTATGTTATATTTTATTCCATGTGTACGTACTTGGTATGCTATATATGTATATACCTATGTGTATACACTGTTGATGCTTGAATTGACGTAACTAGCTAAAATTTCAGGAGCCCTACTAGTCAATGAGTGTTTGGCTCGAGTGTTGATTGATACCAGGTCTACTCATTCATTTGTCTCGCCGAGTTTTTCAGAAGGCTTTTCTGTAGAGCCAAGTCAGCTAGAATTAGAGTTAGCCATTTCGACTCCTCTCGGCAAAACAGTATTGGCAGATAAAGTGTATGGAGATAGTGTGGTCCAAGTTGGGAGCCACGAGTTGGCGGTTGATCTCATCGTCCTTGGATTCCAAGACTTTGATGTTATATTGGGAATGGATTGGTTAGCAGCACATCATGGGCATGTAGCTTGCTTTGAAAAAATGGTACTCTTCAAGCCGGTAGAAGGAAAACCATTTCACTTTCGAGGGTTGAGAAGTAGAGACATTGCCCGCTTTGCGGCGTTGAGCTTAGCTAACCCTGAAGCAAAGGACTCATCGACTATTCCGGTTGTGAGTGAATTCCTGGATGTATTTCCAGAAGAGTTGCCAGGATTGCCTCCAGATAGGGAGATTGATTTTGCGATCGAGCTTGCACCAGGCACAGCTCCTGTTTTCAGAGCTCCATATAGAATGGCCCCTATTGAACTCAAGGAGTTAAAGACTCAGTTGGAGGAATTACAAGGCCTTGGTTTCATTCGACCAAGTGTCTCACCGTGGGGTGCCCCGGTGTTGTTTGTTAAGAAGAAAGATGGCTTGATGGGGATGTGTGTCGATTACAGGCAATTGAACAAAGTCACTATAAAGAATAGGTATCCCTTGCCTAGGATTGACGACTTGTTCGATCAGTTGAAGGGAGCGAGATTTTTCTCAAAGATAGACCTTCGATCGGGTTATCACCAGTTGAAGATTAAGGCGGAAGATGTTCCCAAAACTGCATTCAGGACTCGGTATGGACACTACGAGTTCTTGGTAATGCCTTTTGGACTCACGAACGCGCCGGCAGCCTTTATGGATTTGATGAACCGGGTGTTCCGGCCACACCTTGATAGGTGCGTGATTGTATTTGTGGATGACATCTTGGACTATTCCCAGACACGGGAAGATCACACACGCGACCTATACCTTGCTTTGGAAATGCTAAGAGAACACAAGCTATACGCCAAACTTAGCAAGTGTGAGTTTTGGTTGGAAGAGGTGGCATTCCTAGGCCACGTGGTTTCTGCAGAAGGTATCTCGGTGGATTCGAGGAAGATCGAAGCAGTTATGAGTTGGGTGAGGCCCAAGAGTGTTACTGAGATACGTAGTTTTCTTGGATTGGCAGGCTACTACAGGAGATTCGTAGAGGGTTTCTCTAGCCTTGCAGCACCACTCACTTACCTGACAAGGAAGAACGCCAAGTTTGTATGGAGTGATAAGTGCGAGATCAGTTTCACAGAACTGAAGAAGAGGCTTACTACAGCCCCTGTCCTTACTGTGCCATCTGGACCTTATGGGTATGAGGTGTATAGTGATGCCTCACACGTTGGACTTGGGTGTGTACTCATGCAGCATAAGAAAGTCATTGCCTATGCATCAAGGCAATTGAAGGAGCATGAGAAGAATTATCCCACGCACGACTTGGAGCTTGCGGCGGTCGTGTTTGCACTTAAGATTTGGCGTCATTACCTTTATGGGGTGGAGTTCTATGTGTTCACTGATCACAAGAGTCTCAAGTATCTCTTTTCCCAGAAGGAGCTGAATCTAAGGCAACGGTGTTGGATGGAATTTCTGAAGGACTATGATTGTACCATTCAATACCACCCGGGCAAAGCAAATGTAGTGGCTGATGCTTTGAGTAGAAAACCTCAAGGGTTGTTAGCACACATGTTAGTTCAAGAATGGAAGCTACTAGAAGATTTGGCAAATCTAGACATCAGTGTGAATAACTCTGTCCGTGGTCCTATCTTGGAAAATGTTACGGTTCGGCCGTACATTATAGATTTGATCCAAGAATATCAAGCCATGGATGCGGAATTGTTGGCTTATCGGGACAAGGAAGTTGCTAAGGGTAGTGAGGACTTCTCTCTCACTAGTCGGGGTGCTATCACATTCAAAGGAAGGTTGTGTGTTCCGGCCAACGCAGATCTTCGACGAGAGATCATGGATGAGGCACATCGTTCGAAGTACACAGTGCATCCAGGGGGCACAAAGATGTACCAGAACCTCAAGAGTCACTTTTGGTGGCGGAATATGAAGAGGGAGGTTGCGGAATATGTAGCACGATGCTTGGTGTGTCAACAGGTAAGAGCAGAACACATGCGGCCCACCGGTCTATTGCATTCTCTTCCTATTCCCGAGTGGAAATGGGAGAACATATCCATGGATTTCATAGTTGGCTTGCCAAAGACGGCAAGGGGCTCAGATGCGATATGGGTAGTAGTGGATCGTTTGACGAAGTCCGCTCATTTCTTACCCTACCGTACTACCTTCAACTCTAGTCAGTTGGCTGCACTATACATCAAGGAAGTAGTTAGACTACATGGGGTGCCAGTCAGTATTGTATCAGATCGGGATCCAAGATTCACGTCAAGATTTTGGAAAAGTTTCCAAGAGGCTATGGGTTCCCAACTTGATTTCAGCACCGCCTTTCATCCACAAACGGATGGACAAACCGAGAGAGTGAACCAAGTCATTGAAGACATGCTTCGAGCTTGTATGTTGGATTTCAGAGGCAGTTGGGAAGAGCACTTGCCTTTGGTTGAATTTGCCTACAATAACAGCTATCAGGCAAGTATCCAAATGGCACCATTTGAGGCCTTGTATGGGCGAAGTTGTAGGTCTCCTCTCTATTGGGATGAGGTAGGAGAAAGGAAAATACTTGGTCCGGAGTTGATTGAGCAAACTGCAAACACAGTTAAGATCATCCGGGATCGATTGAAAGCCGCTCAAGATCGCCAGAAAAGTTATGCGGACACACGCCGTAGGGACTTAGAATTTCAAGTAGGGGATCAAGTTTTTGTGAAAGTATCTCCTAGCAAAGGGATCATGAGATTTGGGAAGCGAGGCAAGCTTAGTCCTCGGTATGTTGGGCCTTTTGAGATTATCACACGGGTTGGTGAAGTTGCTTATCGAGTAGCTCTTCCACCTCACATGGCTGCAGTTCATAACGTCTTCCATGTGTCCATGCTTCGGAAGTATCTTGCGGATCCTTCGCATGTCATAGACTTGGAACAGTTGGAGATTCGAGAGGACCTCACCTCGATTGAAAAGCCAGTCCAGATTTTAGATCGAAGGAATCAGGTGCTTCGCAACAAGACAATCCCTTTGGTTCTTGTGCAATGGCAACACCATGCTCGGGAAGAAGCTACATGGGAGCGTGAAGCCGAAGTCAAAACAAAGTACCCAGAATTACTTGAATGAGTTTCCGTGTGAAGTCTGTATATGACTTGTAATGTTCTTTTTGATTTGTAATGCAAGTAGTGTCTGAATTTCGAGGACGAAATTTTTTTAAGGGGGGAGGATGTAGAGCCCTAGACTTTTTCATGCTTAATACATGACACTTTCGTTGTCATCTTGCCTTTTTAAGAGGTATGATTAATAAATGAGGAAGAATTTGGAAATTTAGAAATGTTAGAATTGTTCCTCTTCGAAGTACGAACACAACGCAAGTTGAATCGTCAAAATCGGACGAACGAGTCAAAAGATATGGCCAAAACAGTCTGTACCTGTAGGAAATCGTAGCACAGACAACGTACTCTGATAACGTATACTGTGTGCATCCGTGGTACAACTCACCACGGGCACGTTGTGCAGCTCACCACGGGTACGTTATACAAC
The DNA here is from genome assembly GCA_015143295.1 of Tetracentron sinense. Lineage (NCBI taxonomy): Eukaryota > Viridiplantae > Streptophyta > Magnoliopsida > Trochodendrales > Trochodendraceae > Tetracentron > Tetracentron sinense. Next base: position 18,862,752 of record CM026554.1, read on the forward strand.
ACCACGAGTTGACAATATTCACAGACCACGAGTTGACACTATTCACGGCACCACGAGTTGGCACTATTCACAGCACCACGAGTTTGCACTATTCACAACACCACGAGTTGGCACTATTCACGGCACCACGAGTTGGCACTATTCACGGACCACGAGTTGACACTATTCATAGCACCACGAGTTTGCACTATTCACAACACCACGAGTTGCACTATTCACGGACCACGAGTTGACACCATTCACAGCACCACGAGTTGGCACTATTCACAGCACCACGAGTTGGCACTATTCACGGACTACGAGTTGGCACTATTCACGGACCACGAGTTGACACTATTCACAGCACCACGAGTTGGCACTATTCACGGACCACGAGTTGGCACTATTCACGGACCACGAGTTGACACTATTCACAGCACCACGAGTTTGCACTATTCATAACACCACGAGTTGGCACTATTCACGGACCACGAGTTGGCACTATTCACAGAAATCCCAGTAAGGGTATTACGGTCTTTTGGTCAGTTCACTCTTACCTTAAAAGTTTAACCCAAGCCTTTACGGCATCATTCGACACTTAGAGAGTTTGAGAGAATAGAAGAAAGAGGTGAAGGCGATTCCAACCTAGGGTTTCCATTTTGGAGAGAAATCAAAGGGTTTGAAACCCTAGATCAACCTCAAGCCTGTTTTCTTCAAGATTTCGGTGCAAGCATTCGTGGAGCTCACGAATCAAGCTAGGGCAGCAACTCACAGCCATTTGGAAAGAGGGTTTCTTCCTCATTTCTTCAAGGTCGGTACTTTTTACTACCCTCCTAGTTGTAGTTCCTCTTCTCCCTCTATTTCTTTTGATTTTTCTTTCATTGATACATGTGTCATGAGATGGATGAATGGTGAATGGAGAATGGTAAATGGTGAATGGTGAATGGAGATGGAATGGGCGATTGGATGCCAATGGTTGTGTGTGATGAACAAATGGGGAAGGGCATTGTTTCAATAATGAACATACATGTATGATTTGAGAAAAACCGATTTAGAAAAGCATGTTGTAGGGTAAATCCATAATGAACACACCATGTTTGATGAAATGCCAAGGTGAATAAAGTGAGCTGTAAATCAGTAAATTCATGCCTAATAAATTCTGAATATTGCTAGGGCCCATGATAGTGTGTTTCCTATTTTCCCTAAATGCTATGAATATTGAATTGCTCAATCTTTAATGTTATGTGTGTTGTGAAATTTCCCAAATGTCATGTTTAAATTTAAATGCAAGTATGTACACGGTTCCCACGAGCACGGCATGCATGACATGATTTATCGAGGTTTCCAAGAAGATGGATAGAGGTGGGGCATATCCTACGATATGTTTTACCTCGCTTTTCACAAGTAGACAAGAACCAACATTCCACGAGGGGACTCCCCTCACTCACAAGTGCATATCATAAAGAAGGGTCTCCCTTCCCTCGCAAGTACATACATATCATAAAGAAGGGTCTCCCTTCCCTCGCAAGTGCATTGCATAAAGAAGGGTCTCCCTTCCCTCTCAAGGCATCTCACAAGTGCATCTCACAAGTGCATCTCACAAGTTACATGATCACAAGCAAGCATGCATGACAGGACATGACATACAAGAATCAAGCAAGATAGACAAGACAAGCTTTCACGTACGAAAAGATATTTCAAGTCAAGTCAAGTGCACGATGTTTTCAAGAGGATTTATCGATTTTTCTACGAGTTTCAAGCATGATTATAAACTGCTTTACTTCCTTGTAGGATATAAATTGTTTACGTTTGACAAATATGAATTGCTCCTGATTATGTATTGCCATGTTTATGCTATAATCGTTGGTTAGTATTCAGTACCCGCTGAGTATTCCATGCTCAGCTGTACTTCTTATGTCGGCAGGTTCTGAGGGAGCTGCTACTCCATTTGATGTTTGTGCTCCTGGTCCATGGGTGGAAGAGGAGTACGTTGAGGAGCCTTTGGAGGAACCTCTAGTAGAGGGTTACCAATAGGTGGTTGTAGATTCTGAGTGGTTTAGCTGTGGGTGAGACGAGAGTCAGATTTATGTATTTTGGCGGGCATGTCCGCACTTTCTTTTGGATTCTTTTTGTATAAACTTGGATTGATTATGTATATACATAGAGGTTTGGTAGACTTCCGCTATACCATGTTAGAGCATGTTTCCGCTGTTTTGTCCTCTATCGTATATGCTCTGTGGGTTTTGCAGGTTAGTTGTCAAGCAAGTCATGATTAGTCGTCCAAAGTTCACTCTAACTCCTAGGGTGGGTTTTGGGTCGCGACAGGATGTGTATAGGCTTCCCTAAAATGATAAATTGATCAAATGCCCTATATGCTTGCTTAAGTTCCTTACTCATGATCGTATTAAGAATTGAAAGGCTATGTCATATCATTTGAGTGTACATATCATCATAATTACTACGAATTGCCACACACCCGTGCATGCATGCTCGAACCGATGTTTTTAAAGTATAAGTATTTGAAAGACAACAAAAAATTTGATTCACGAAACGAATGATAAAGCCGGACATCGAGCCGGTCAAGGGTGGGGCATATCTCTGGATATGTCATACCTGGCACATAAGTAAACAAGCAGGTGGATAAAGCGGGACACCAGGCCGGTCAAGGGTAGAGCATATCGCAAGATATGTCATACCTGGCTCACAAGAAAACAAGTTGATCAAGCCGGACATAGGGCCAGTCAAGGATGTTAGTGTACCCTCTTCTATTCCTAGATATATGTATTCTTACTCCAAGGGCACTAACATCCGACTCATAAGAAAACAAGGCAAGTCAAGTCAAGTCAAGTTATGGCAAGTCAAGTCGAGCTAGACACAAGACACGTGATTCCAAGCAATACACGATACATGCGTGATTCTTACGAAAGATACCCAAGACAACACATTGTTTTTAAAGTATGACAAGCAAGTTTTGAAACACATGAACACACCCAAACAACTATTTCCAAAGACAAGACAAGACATGATCTTTAAAGTATGAGTTTTATCGGAGTTTCGCATTCATGCATGCATATGATGACCCTTATATTGCTTTACTGGTTGTGTTATGAATGTTCTATTGTACACGTTATTACTATTGTTTAGCTAGTAGCTTGTACTCACTGAGTATTCCATACTCAGCCGTACTTTTATATCGGCAGGTACCGAGGATGCCCTCAACCCTGAGCCTTGGGTTGAGGAAGAGTATATAGAAGAGAGAGAGCCACCTATCCCGATGTAGTCACAAGCGGATAGAGACCTCCACGTGTGGCCATACTTAGACTACAGCTGAGAGTAGTGAGAGTGAGAGTTCTTTTTGTATTTTGATAGGTGGGCATGTCCACCTTTACCTTTATGATATGCTTCTATATGTAAACTTGGAATACAGACCACCTTATAAAGAAAAAAAAATTTTGGTTTACGCTTCCGCACCTTTTATGAGCTTCCGCACTCTGATTATTGTCTTTATAGTGTTATGTTTGCAATGTTCACTACAGGATGGTTTGACAGGCACAAATAGTCACTTCTAAAGTATCCCTTAACTCCTAGGGGGTATTTTGGGGCGTGACATAAACTATGATCTACTAGTAGGGATAACTATCAAAATCTCTAGCTCCCTCATCTGGAAGCTCACCTACTTCTCCTTCTTCAAAGTACTCCTCTTCCACCCAAGGAGTTATTGTCTAATCCTGCAATATACCTATACGACAATAACAGGTCGACTGAACACTGAATACTCAGTGGATATCCAAACTAACCAACAATAGCACATGCATATATCCAATATCCAAATCATGTAATAATTGTAAAGTCAATAGCAGTTTAATATAACATGAATAAAATTAGAGTGCGGAAACATGTGAAAATCATGACTTAACTTGACTCGTGCACTTCTCTGACTCTTGAACTTATGACTCTTGGACTTGTAACTCTTGAACTTGTATCAAGAATGCAATGCATGCTTGTTTTCCCATAAAAATATTTATCGAGGTCTTTGTATTTAGATCCATGGAGGTGCATCGACAGAAGCGCAAGCCCCTAGAGCTCTTAGATCCCAAATGTCCATGATAATTATCCAAGACTTAAAATCTTATCCATGGAGAGTATTAACGAATACCGGATATATCCGTGTACTTGTAATTGTAATTCAGTGTCCTTGTACTTGTGTTTCAGTGTTCAGAGTCCTTGTACTTATCCTTGTCCTTGTATTTCAGTATCCAGTGTCTATGATATATCCGTATACCCGTGAGAGTTGTAAACTACCACACATATGCACTTGTAATTGCGTGTCGTGATTAACATCCGAATTCGGTCATCACTTAGATTCCATTTTCTGTCAAGAAACTTCACTAGGTTACATCTCCCTAGTTAGAGAATTCTCAGCATGAAGGACTTCCTCTTAGCATTGGCCTACCCGAATATCAATCACCATGTAACTTGAATAAACATAATTTATCAAAACATATTTTATACCTTGACATATTCATGTTAACATTTCTAGCATCATATCTAAGCATAATTTATCATAGCATATCTTATTATACTCATACAAGCCTTTCAATATCATCACTTTCCATACTTAGTGTTCTTAGGCATCTCAACAAACACATATAATGCATTAATTATGTATACAATGCCCTTCCCATTTTCACATTCCAAAACCATATCATTACTCATTCATAAACCACATTCATCCCTTCCAAACCTCACACCAATCCACACCTTCTTAATCCATCCCTTCTCCATTTTAGCCCATTCACTATCATTTCCATACATGCATAGTCCATAAACATAATGCATAATTTAATTTAAGTTTCTAAAATACAAATCCATCCATATCCATACTTATCATACCAATCCAACACTAATCCATCATTTCTCATACCAAATCAGTAATCATAATAATGTTAAAGCTAGATTAGAGAGGATATTAACCTAACTTCACATTTTCATTCTTTAATTCATGCATTTTTATGTAAATCTATTGATAATCCATACATATTATTATCTAAGCATATAAAACATCTTAATAGGGTTGAGTTAGAATGGATATCTACCTTAGGGATCCTTCCCTTGGATCCAAATCGCTCCCGAAATACTTTGAGGAAGATCTCCAAGCTAATCCTCTTCCTCTTTAAGCGAAACTCTTCTTCTCTAAGCTGAAACCCTCTTAGAACCCTAAGTTCTCTCTCTTCCTTTGCTAAATTAAGTTCGAAACTGGTAGAATACCCTAAAACCTTGAAATAGGGCTCATATTTATAGCCCCAAGGGTTAAAAACCCAAAAATGCATTTTTTTTAAAAACAAAACTGGGCCCTGGTGCGATCGATCACATTATAGGTGCGATAGATTGCAGCCCCCCCTCGGACTCTGATTGAATTTTATCCCGCTTTGGTATTTTGACCATAACTTTTGACTCGCTTATCAGATTTTGACAATTCAACTTGTGTTGGACTCGGCTTTCAAATGGAAACAATTTTGTCTCTAATAGAAAAATCCTAATGTTGAGTTTTTAAAGGTTTAAATGGGCTCTAAAGCTGACTGGTCTGTAATTTCTTTAGACAAAACATCGGAAAACCCACTTTTAACTTAGCTTAAACTCAAAATATGATAAAACATTAAGCACAAAACTTCAAAGAGGGTTCTAGTACCTTTCTAATGGTTCAAGAATCACTCAATTCCTATAAGCGATGACAAAACTAGAGCTTCCTAAAGTTTGAGGGTATGTTAGGGCATCCCTCCCTTTACAACTTTGGTTAAGCCTTGATCACACCACACTAGTTAAATATAATTAAATAAGCATTAAAATATCACAAAGAATATTATACCCCTAATACTTGCATTAAATACATGAAAAAGATTCAGATCTCTACATCCTCCCCCTTAAAAGAATTTCGTCCCTGAAATTTACGTACCTTAGGTGAACAAGTACGGGTACTTTTCGCGGACCTGGGCTTCTCTCTCCCAAGTAGCCTCTTCTCTAGAGTGATGCTCCCATTACAAGAGTATAAGACGAATGACCTTAGTGTGCAATATTTGCTCTTTTCGGTCTAAGATTTGAACTGGTTGCTCCACAAGAGTAAAATCTTCCTGAATTTCTAACGGTTCCAAATGAATGACGTGTGAAGGATCCGGAATATACTTCCTCAACGTAGAGATGTGGAAGACATTATGCACACTAGCCATATGAGGTGGTAAGATGACTCGATAAGTAACCTCTCTGACCCGGGTGGTGATCTCAAAAGGACTCACATATCTCGGACTGAGCTTGCCCCGCTTGCCGAATCTCATCACCCCTTCGTAGGTGAGATCTTAACAAACACAAAGTCCCCAACTTGAAACTCAAGATCCCTCCTATGAGTAATGGCATAGATCTTCTGCCTACTCTGAGCTACTTTTAACCCCTCCCTGATCAAATAAACCCGGTCTACAGTCTGACCAACGAGCTCTGGACCCAAAAGCTTCCTTTAACCAACTTCGTCCTCGAAATTACAAACCTTAAACGAATAATTGAGTTTTTTTTTGGAAGTAGTCTAACTAAGTGTGGCAATCAATTACACAAGTCACATACTCATGTAGTATACACATCTAATGTACCTAATCATATTAAACTTAATATAATATCCCTCAAATAACCGAAAATTTACTCATTCCGCTAAGATATCTCATTTAAGGTCATCCTAGGGTAGGACGTACCTTGCACCATATTATCTAATGTTTGAATATTTTATTTTGAGATGATAAATACTTTGCCTTGTGTGGTCGAACGAGGCAGTTGAGATGGCCTCATAGGATGGATAGAGCTCACGGTCACTTAGTTATAAATGGAAAGATCTTACCTGTTATACTTAAAGAATGTCATGTAATGATTACTATTTTTTTATTTTTTTTTTCTTTTGTTTTGTAGCTCTAATCTAATTAAAGGTTATTAAATAAAAATTCATAGTAGGCTCTATGATTATACACCTTACTCTTGATTTATTATGTCATATATAATATAGAGAGTTTGATATATAAGTAGTCATCATTTATTATGAAGAATATTAACTATCAAAATTCATAATTCAATTAAATACATTAAGAAGATTCTAACATATGCAATCTAAGGGGATATCGTTCTTCAAGGGTAGGATCCACTAAGTTAATTTTAGAATCTCAGTGTACTTATGAAACATTTCCCTCATAATTTCATTATGGTTATTGAATTCTATCAATACCCTTAGAATTTTATAAATTGTAATTTAGTGGTCGTTCAAATGAATTATATTCGGGAATCTTTATTTTAGAAGGTTTCTAGGCGAATTTATAATAGGCCAGTTGACCGATGGGTCTCCCATCTTGATGCTTTTAAGATTTGCATGATGCATATGAGATGTATGATGCTTATGCTATGTAATGATGCTTATGAGATGTATGATGCTTATGCTATGTATGATGCTTATGAGAGTATGATGTTTATGCTATGTATGATGCTTATGAGATCTATGATGCTTATGTTATGTCTGATACTTATGAGTTGTATGACGTTTTTTTTTTAAAAAAAAATAAAAAATTAACCATGAGTGCTTCTTTTATAAGTCTTAATCATTTTCTGATCCTCATTACTTGATTCTCAAGCAACAAAACATAAGGATAAATTTAGATTATAAATTAATTAGATTTAAGTTTAATAAAATTAAATCTAAATTAACTTGAAAGTTAAATTAAATAGAGAAATTAAATGTCAAACTTTTCATTCTCTATCTATCAAACTCTAGCTTTTTAGTGTTTAGGAGATAAACTTATGAATTTGGGGTTCTAACTGAGTATTTATAGGTTTAAACCCGAGCCTTCATGTTTTCACACAAGGAATCACGTGTTTGCCCTTGTTTTGTAAAAGTTGATCAGATTTGCCTGTTTTTATTTTTATTTTTTTTTTCTTTTTATTTGATTGTTCTTATCTTTTGCATATCAATAACATATTAATTAATCTAGATTTTTTTTAACTCTAAGAGAAAATTGATAAAATCATTCATAATTCAATTTTTTTTTCATCACAACAAACAAGATGACTATTTAATTATTAAATGCATCATTCTAAATTCAATTACAAGATCACTAATAATTAACAAATCTTATATGAATCTTGTACCCTACAAAGAAAAATGACAAAATACACATCATTTTACATGAAAAATTAGGATAAAAATAAAATTTTACATAAAAACCGCACATTTAGGCGAGAGAGAGGTTTACACAAGTTGAAATCGAGCTCCCGAGGTGAAAGCAAGGTTTGAGAGGGGGAGCAGATAGCAGGTTAGGAGGTTTGGGTTACTAAGGTTAGACATACTTTCGGTAGTCACTGATCAGTAAGGTGAATAAGATATATACTTAACTACATGTTGTAATAAGTTGCACAATCATATATCATATAACATATCATGTTTCACGTATGATAATATAGTAGCATATTAACAATCATCATAGATTTCATATTCAAAATAATAATATTAGATAATAGCAACCTTGGTTGTTGTGCCTCATGACGAAAGTCTTGAAAACAAATAACAAATCATAAGTCTAATTGCAAAATTATTATAACTTAGACTTAAAATGAGTCTAAAACCTAAGTCTTAAAGAATTTAAATCTTATTCGCTCAGGGTTTTACTTCTAATATACTTAACCTTAAGGAACCCAATGCATTAGCTTTATCGTCATCCGACCATGATTTAAAAATAACCTATGTCTCTCTTGGACACTAGTCATCTTAACATACAATTATCACTGTATCATTCAAAACTCATAATAGCATATAATAACACATAATAACATACAATAACTTTTATTAGCATACAATTTCATAACAAACCTAAGTCCTAGCGAACCTAATGACACCACATCCGTCATGGTATCAATTCGGATTTAAGTCTAATTCATTTGCCTATCTTGGTAAATCTTCCTAATCCTCATGCTCCTAATACTATCCCATATGGGCCTAAAGCCTTTGGTCCATAGGAAATTCTCTTGCAAAACTAGGAGTAACGAAGAAGTGAGTAGACCCAGTATCAACTAACACATGAGCTAAGAAGTCATTTACCAACAAAGTGCCTGAATTGGATACATAACTAAGAGTGTCAAATCATGTGCACAAATAGATAATATATATTTAGCATGTTGATACATAAAATCAACCATCATCATAGCATAATCACGATACTAAAATACATAACTAATTCTAAACTTAAGCCTAGAGCAAACCTATCTATCGCGAACCAAAATACACCTTAGGAGTTAGGGATACTTTGACTCGTGACCGCCGTATCATACCTGCAATATGATACATAAGACACACATGGAAACCTGTCAGAATACATAGACAAACATAACAGAAACAATAAACAATGCACAGCGGAAACAAAATACACTAAACATAGCGGAAGCAAAGTACAACTGGATACTCCTAACTCTTGGTCCAAGTGTGAACCAACAAAATGTACATGTATGTAAATATCCAAAAAGGGTGGAGTGGACAAGTCCCACTCTCACTTATCAAAATACTGTATCTTTCTAAATCGAACAACAGAAATCGAAGTCACGACACCTATCTACTGAACCATCATCCTGGTGGTGATCCATGGAAGGCTCCGGGTCAAAATATCCTCCTCTACCCAAGGTTCCGTGCCACACAAATCAAAGGGGACCCGAGCACCTGCAGATGATAACAAATATCGGCTAAGCGTGGAATACTCAACGTATACAACTACTAACAATAAAGCAATATAGCATAGAGCATAGAGCATACGAATCATGGAGAATGAAATCCTTAAAACGTGTAAGAACGTGGAAACCGTGAAATAGCATGTGAGATGAGATCCAAAACCAAAACCAACACCGTGTGAGTCAAGCGATAATCAGAGCCTTGTGAGTTCTTAGAGTTCATAGAATTCGTAGAGTGTCTTAGAGTTATTTATGATCCGTAGAGACATAGAGCATGGAGCAAAACCATAGAGCCAATACCATAGAGATCTTAGAGTATTTCATTTGTGATCCTTAGAGCTTGTGAAACGATCTTAGAGATATCATGAAGTTCCTGTGAGTGTGTATCATAATCCTTAGAGCTTGTGAACCGATCTTAGACAAATCATGGAGTTGCTTAGAATCATTCCATATAATTCATTTGTTGAAAACCCTTTTTCGTAACTTGAGAAATCCATGGAAAACATCGGTTCATGCGAAACATTCGAGCATATGAACATAGGAGAATAATAACATGTTTAGAACACCCAAAAACCCTTAGAGGCATTTAGTCAAACACATAGAATACATAATAGTGATATCTTACATCCAAGTAAAAAACAACATCCTTTCACACCATCACCAAACAAGATATATATGTAGTATAGATTGAGAAGAACAATATTTAGTAACTAGTGGTATTGCAAGATTGATAGTAGAGTGTATCTACCTTGGTGAAATCAAAGACTTTGATTCCAAAAGCTTGAACAAGCAAGAACCTTGAGTTCTTGGTTAAGAAACACTTTGATTCCAAAAGCTTGAACAAGCAAGATTGAAGGAAGAACTTAATCTCTCATTCAAGCTTGAGCAACCACCTAGCTCCTTTCCTTCTTGTCCCTCTCAAAATCTCTCAAAATAGTGCACTATGGGTTTCTGAAACCCTGAGGCATGAACCCAGCCCTTATATAGGCAAAAGGTAGTGGCTAAAGTCTTAAACACCCTTAATGAAGAAAATCTGCTTATGACCGATTGATCGGTGGTACAGACCGAGCAATCGGTGGTTTCAACCGGTCGATCGGTTGAAAACACCCTCTCTGGAATTTTTCCCCATACAAAAAAGTTAACTATTCGATAGTTACCGAGCGATCGGTGTAAGACTGGTCGATCGGAGGTCATCACCGAGCAATCGGTGGTCCCCTATTTTCTGCAAAAGCCTGTTTTCACTACTTGGATCTTCTCCAATCCCATTTCTAACACCTTAAATGCTTAAAACACACTCCTTAATGATATGTAAACTTATTAGAACATGCACGCCATAAATCCAAACATGTATATTCACATACGGCCCATTAGTGTACAAAACCACACTTGGGCACTATTCACAAACTATTCACTACTTAGTGAAATACGGATTCGGGGCTCTACATCCCTCCCCCCTTACAAGAATTTCTTCCTCGAAATTAGAACGACACCAAAATCACAACAAAATAAAATACATACAAACCACGAAGAAAACTACTCAAACAACTGAGAGTACTTCTCCTTCACTTCGGCTTCTCACTCCCACATAGCTTCTTCCTTAGAATGATGCTGCCACTTCACAAGGACTAATAGGATGGTCTTGTTACGCGAGACTTGATCGCGACGATCCAATATCTGAACTGATTGGTCAACCAAAGTGAGATCCTCTCGAATCTCCACAGGATCAAAAGCAATGACGTGTGACGGATCCGGAATGTATTTCCTAAGCATAGAGACGTGAAACACATTATGGACCGTTGCCATGTGAGGTGGTAGGGCTACCCTATAAGAAACCTCACCAACCCGAGTGATGATCTCAAAAGGCCCTACGTACCTAGGGCTAAGCTTTCCTTTCTTCCCGAGGGCTAAGCTTTCCTTTCTTCCCGAATCGCATGATTCCCCAACTTGGCGAAATCTTAACGAATAACCTATCCCCAACTTGGAATTCCAAATCTTTGCGGCGAGTGTCCGCATAACTCTTCTGCCTATCCTAAGCAGTTTTCAATCGCTCCCAGATTACCTTAACCCTTTCTACAGTCCGCTCGATCAATTCAGGACCAAGAACCTTTCCCTCACCAACTTCATCCCAATATAGCGGTGATCTACAACTTTGACCGTACAGAGCTTCAAAAGACACCATTTGGATGCTTGCCTGGTAACTGTTGTTGTAGGCAAACTCAACCAATGGCAAGTGTTCCTCCCAATTGCCCTGAAACTTCAGCATACAAGCTCGGAGCATATCCTCCACAACCTGATTTACCCGTTCAGTCTGCCCATCGGTTTGAGGATGAAAAGCGGTGCTGAAATCTAGACGAGAACCCATAGCACTCTGAAAAGTTTTCCAGAACCTGGAAGTGAACCTAGGATCTCGATTAGACACAATGAAAACTAGCACACCGTGCAGACGAACAACCTCCTTGATGTACAAGGCCACTAACTGATTCGAATTGAAAGTAGTCTGATACGAAATAAAATGTGCAGACTTAGTCAATCTGTTTACTATCACCCAAGTAGTATCGGAACCCTTCGCCGTCCACGGCAAACCCACAATGAAATCCATCGAGAAATTCTCCCATTTCCATTCCGGAATAGGGAGGGACTACAAAAGACCTGTCGGCCTCTGATGCTCGGCCTTCACTTGCTGGCACACCAAACATCGAGAAACATACTCGGCGACTTCCCTCTTCATTTTGCGCCACCAATAGTGCCTCTTGAGATTCTGATACATCTTGGTACCTCCCGGATGTACCGTGTACTTGGATCAGTGAGCCTCGTCCAAGATCTCACTCCTCAACACTGTGTCGGTGGGAACACACAGCCTGCCCTTGAATGTGATCGCACCAGCACCAGCCAAAGCAAACTCCTGACTGCCATTACTAACCAACTTGTCTCGGTAAGCAAGCAACTCAGCATCCGAGTTCTGCAACTCCTTGATTCTGTTCAAGATATGCGGCCTAACCACGATATTAGACATCACCGGCCCGTAAGTGACATGCCTGAGAGTAGTGTCCAGGTTACACATATCCTGCAATAACTTCCTCTCTTGTAATCTCAAGTGAGCCATAACCCCATAAGGTTTCCTACTAAGAGCATCGGCTACTACGTTAGCCTTACCCGGATGGTACTGGATAGAACAGTTGTAGTCCTTCATAAACTCCATCCATCGACATTGCCTCATATTCAACTCCTTCTGGAGGAAGAGATACTTCAAGCTCTTGTGGCCCGTGAACACAACGAACTCTTCCCCATAGAGGTAGTGACGCCAAATTTTCAGCGCAAAGACGACTACTGCAAGCTTTAAGTCATGCGTGGGGTAGTTTTGCTCATGCTCCTTCAACTGACGGGAAGCATACGCAGCCACCTGCTTATGCTACATAAGAACACATCCAAGTCTGACTAGTGAAGCATCACTATAGACTTCGAAGCCACCGCTTCTAGACGGAACTATAAGAACAGGTGCAGTAGTAAGCCTTATTCAACTCCTGGAAACTTGTCTCACACTTTTCACTCCAAGTGAACTTAGTGTTCTTCCGCGTGAGGTAGGTAAGCGGTGCCGTTAGGCTGGAAAAGCTAGGTGAGACGAATGAATGAGTGCATCCCCGTGTCGATCAACACCCGTGCCAAACATTCATTTACAAACAATGAACCTCAGAATTTTAACTACCCAAGTTATAACATAAACTACATACCTAGTACACATAGATACACACATAGCAAAGCACCACATAGAATGTATACACATAATACATCATAGCAATACTAGAACTTTGACAATCTTAATTGTGCGTACCTTGCACAACATCATCAGATGTCTGTGTGTCTCTCTCCGTCAAGGCAAAGACCCTGCCCTGATTAGCCTGACGAGGCTGCTAGGTAGGCGGCAAGGATCTAGAGGCTTGAGATGAAGACCCCTGAAGCGAAGTCTGCCTGCCTAGAGGTCGGACTCCTTGTGGCCCAGTCTGTGATTGCTTACGTGGGCAATCCCTTATCACATGGCCAACCTCACCACAGTGGAAGCATCCACCTGACAATCTACGGCAATCCCTCGTCTTGTGCCAACGACCACATACGGTGCATTCCTCAAAAGCCTGCGATGTGGAGGGAGACGGAGGCATAACCCTCGTAGCCTGTGATGTCGTAGGACGCGGTGCCTGAGACACGAAAGGAGACCTCTGAGTAGGCATCGGCTGAGAGAACTGGTATGGTGCAGTCCTAGTCCTCTTCTCAGACTGTGAAGAACCACTAGCTTGACCCCGAGACATGCTTCTCCCGAAGCCACTAGCTCTTCTCCGGATAAACTCTTCCGCATTATTCTCGGCGATCATCGCCTTTCCTACTATCTCTCTCCAAGATTCCACTTGGAGAACGGACACCCGATCTTGAATGAAAGCCTTCAAACCCATTTCAAACTTTCTGACCCGTAGGTCTTCAATAGCAAACAAATGCGGAGCAAATCTTGACAACTCTTTGCCTCATACTCGACTACGCTCATCGTCCCTTGCTCCAAGAGCATAAACTCCCTCGCCTTTTATTATCGAATGAACTTGGGGAACTACAGCTCACGGAAGGTTTCTAGGAACTCTGCCCATGTCCAAGGTTCCCTTGCTTTTGCAACATCTCTCTGCCTTTGGGCAGCTCGACACCAATGTTCGACTTCACCTTCCATCACGAAGGAAGTCCATTCAACTCTTTGCTCCTCAATACATCGGAGAGCCTGAAAGGTCTTCTCCAACTGCATAATCCAGGACTCTACCACCATTAGGTCCAGAGTGCCATAAATTGCCAGAGGCTGTAGTTTCTGGAAAGCTTCGAGCCCCACGGTGTGATGCACTGATGTAGGAACAGGAGTAGCCGGTGGGATAGGAGTAGGTCTGGCTGCCAACAAAGCCAAAGTCTCTGCTATAGAATCCATAGCATTCGTAAAGTAAAGGGGCTCTTCCTCTCTCGGAACCCCACCCTCGGATCTCCAAGTATGGTAACCACAACACCGAATGCCACATCTCATGATATCAAATCCTGAGATCAATTGGCAAAACATGAGTCTAACTAGGATACCAATCCTCAAACAATATATATAGCAATTCAATAACATGAAATGCTATTACGCATATAGTATACATCAAAGTATACACATAAGAACACAATCACAGCTTAGAGTATATTAGCGTAGCTAAGACACTTGTATTGGGCATCTACAATTTCCTTTTTGTAATAAGACTAAGGACATAGTCTAACTAGAACCTAGAATAGGATCCTAGACCGATCTAAGGATTCACTTTATATCGGTTTTATCGTGGTAACAAGCCTAACCCGACAAGTCCATCTGAGTTCCAAGTTCAACTCAAAGAACTTACTTCCGCTTAGCCCAAGGGACACTAATCCCTAGAGTATTAACACCAAGACACTAGCTTATGTGACCTAATGCTTTAACTCTGATACGAAGTCTGTCGCGACCCAAAATACCCCCTAGGAGTTAGGGATACTTTGACTTGTGACCGCCGTATCATACCTCCAATATGATACATAAGGCACACATGGAAACCTGTCAGAGTACATAGACAAACATAGCGGAAACAATATACAATGCACATCGAAAACAAAATACACTAAACATAGCGGAAGCAAAGTACAACTAGATACTCATAACTCTTGGTCCAAGTGTGAACCAACAAAACGTACATGTATGTAAATATCCAAAAAAGGTGGAGTGGACAAGTCCCACTCTCACTTATCAAAATACTGTATCTTTCTAAATCGATCAACAGAAATCGAAGTCACGACACCTATCTACTAAACCATCATCCTGGTGGTGATCTATGGAAGGCTCCGGGTCGAAGTACTCCTCCTCTACCCAAAGTTCCGTGCCACACAAATCAAAGGGGACCCGAGCGCCTGCCGATGATAACAAATATTGGTTGAGCGTGGAATACTCAACGTATACAATTACTAGCAATAAAACAATATATCATAGAGCATACGAATCATGGAGAATGAAATCCTTAAAACATGTAAGAACGGGGAAACCGTGAAATAGCATGTGAGATGAGATCCAAAACCAAAACCAACACCGTGTGAGTTAAGCGATAATCATAGCCTTGTGAGTTCTTAGAGTTCATAGAGTTCGTAGAGTTTCTTAGAGTCATTTATGATCCATAGAGACATAGAGCATGGAGCAAAAGCATAGAGCCAATACCATAGAGATCTTAGAGTATTTCATTTGTGATCGTTAAAGCTTATGAAACGATCTTAGAGATATCATGGAGTTCTTGTGAGTGTGTATCATGATCCTTAGAGCTTGTGAACCGATCTTAGACAAATCATGGAGTTGCTTAGAATCATTCCTCATAAGTCATTTGTTGAAAACCCTTTTTCATAAATTGAGAAATCCATGGAAAACATCGGTTCATGCAAAACATACGAGCATATAAACACAGGAGAATAATAACATGTTGAGAACACCCAAACACCCTTAGAGGCATTTAGTCAAACACATAGAATACATAATAGTGATATCTTACATCCAAGTATAAAACAACATCTTTTCACACCATCACCAAACAAGATATATATGTAGTATAGATTGAGAAGAACAATATTTAGTAACTAGTAGTATTGCAAGATTGGTAGTAGAGTGTATCTACCTTGGTGAAATCAAAGACTTTGATTCCAAAAGCTTGAACAAGCAAGAACCTTGAGTTCTTGGTTGAGAAACACCAAAAAAAGGAAGAACTTGATCTCTCCTTCAAGCTTGAGCAACCACCTAGCTCCTCTCCTTCTTCTCTCTCTCAAAATCTCTCAAAATAGTGCACTAAGGGTTTCTGAAACCCTAAGGCACGAACCCAGCCCTTATATAGGCAAAGGGTAGTGGCTAAAGTTTTAAACACCCTTAATGAAGAAAATCTGCGTATGACCGATTGATCGGTGGTACAGACCGAGCGATCGGTGATTTATCTGTCGATCGGTGGTTTTAGCCGGTCGATCGGTTGAAAACACCCTCTCTGAAATTTTTTTCCTTACAAAAAAGTTAACCATTCGATAGCTACCGAGTGATCAGTATAAGACCGGTCGATCAGAGGTTTTCACCAAGTGATCGGTGGTCCCCTGTTTTTTGCAAAACTCTGTTTTCACCACTTGGATCTTCTCCAATCCCATTTCTAACACGTTAAATGCTTAATACACACTCCTTAATGATATGTAGTCTTATTAGAACATGCACACCATAAATCCAAACATGTATCTTAACATACGGCCCATTAGTGTACAAAACCACACTTGGGCACTATTCACTGCTTAGTGAAATACGAATTTGGGGCTCTACACTCACCCTAGACTTGATGTTGCTTTTCTATGGTAGACTAATCCCTTATTCTTAACCATAATATCTTAGTCCTAAGGACTCTAATGCCTTTGCTCTGATACCATCTCTATAACGACCCCAAAACCCCACCTTGGTCATAATGGGACTTTGGGTCCGTCACATTACTTATCCCTGTTTGACTCCATGGAAATAAGGCATAACTAAATGTTAATTCTCCCAAAATAGCAACAATAAAATTCTTCCCATAAAAATTTCTCATCCGAGACTACGGAATTACCATCCAGAGGTCCAGATAAACTGAAATGAGCCCAACATAACCCACCATGATCGGGTAGAGTAAAGTCATCAAATAACAGTGAACAGTCTGAGCAACATCCTGAAATAACATAAGTCCAAAATAAAACAACTCAGAAAGTAAACTATGATCTACTAGTAGGGACAGCTATCAAAATCTCTGGCTCCCTCCTCTAGAAGCTCACCTACTTCTCATTCTTCAAAGTACTCCTCTTCCACCCAAGGAGTTGTTGTCTGATCCTGCACTATACCTGTACGACAATAATAGGTCAACTGAGCATTGAATACTCAACGGATATCCAAATTAACCAACAATAGTACATGCTTATATCCAATATCCAAATCATGTAACAATTGTAAAGTCAATAGCAGTTTAATATAACATGAATATAATCAAAGTACGAAACATGTGAAAATCATGACTTAACTTGACTTGTGTACTTGTGTGACTCTTGAACTTGTGACTCTTGGACTTGTAACTCTTGAACTTGTATCATGAATGCAATGCATGCTTGGTTTCCCATAAAAATATTTATCGAGGTCTTTGTATTTAGATCCATGGAGGTGCATCGACAGAAACGTAAGCCCCTAGAGCTCTTAGATCCCAAATATCCATGATAATTATCCAGGACTTGAAATCTTATCCATGGAGAGCATCAACGAATACCGGAGCTACTTCAATTTCAGGGTCCTTGTAAAAAGCATGCGGTGTCCTTGTCCTTCTACTTGTAATTCAGTATCCTTTTACTTGTATTTCAGTGTTCAAAGTCCTTGTACTTGTACTTGTCCTTGTCCTTATATTTCAGTATCCAGTGTCCATGCAATGTCCGTGTTCATGCAATATCTGTGTACCCATGAGACTTTTAAACTACCACACATGTTGTAGCACCCCAGACTTTTTCATCCGTAATGAATACCACCTTCATAGCTAATTGGCCGTTTTTATAGTCTAATTAGTAAATAAGGGAGAAATCGGAAATTCCGAAACGTCAGAAATGTTCGTTTTCGAAAGACGGATCCAACGCAAGTTGAATCGTCGAAATCCGACAAGCGAATCAAAAGATATGGTCAAAACAGTCCAGACATACAAAAGACCGATCGCTCGGTCTAGTCAGCGATCGATCGGTCCATAACCGATCGATCGGTAGCTATCGCACGGTCAGAAATTTTGTATGGGGAAATTTTCCAGAGAGTGAGTTTTTGACCGGTCGATCGGTCATAAACACCGATCGCTCGGTAGGCAACCGATCGATCGGTCATGAACACCGATCGCTCGGTCTTCGCGTTTTTGCAGAAATTTCAGTAAGGGCGTTTTCATCTTTTGGGTGTTAAACCCTTACCCATAAGGGTTTGCTCGACCCTTTGAGCCCTCATTCACAACCCTTAGACATTTTGAGAGCTAGAGAGTGAGAAGAAGAGGGTTCTGACCTAGGGTTTCCATTGAGGAAGAAATCAAAGGGGTGGACCATCCTTGGTCGTCCTCAAACTTGGATTTGCTTCAAGTTCAAGGCTCAAGCTCGTGTGGGAGCCACTCTCCAAGCTAGGGCAGCCATCTCACGTACGTTTGGAAAGGGGTTTCTTCCCCCAACTCAAGCTTCTTTCAACCAAAGGCTTCATCTTTCAAGTTGGAGCTTCAATCAAGGTCCCTACCAAGGATCAAGCCTTGATTCAAGGTTAGTACACCCTACTAACTTCCCTTAGCAATAATCTAGATTTTCTATTGTGAAATGTGACTCTTGATAGTATGTTCTCTTCCTTATAAAATGTATCATCTTCACTAAATATAAACAAGATAAGAAAAAGGTATGGATGTGTGGATGGTATGTCGATTGAGGCGATTGGATGCCGTATGGATGTTGTGTGATGTGTGAAAAGGAAAATGGAAGATGGGCACTTTACAAATAACGAATGTACCTTGATGTCTTGATGAAAAATACACACTAAATAAGGGAAATGGAAGGACTAAGAAATGTGGCCCACCGGGTGTTTGATAAAATGACTAAACAAGGGATAAATGGACTTAATGAAGAAAATGGAAATAGAAATTGTGTAAATGTTCTTAGAAATGATAAATTGCTCAAATGTGCTATATGTTGCCTAAATTTTCATACCACTATGTTAAGGATTGAAATGCCATAGTCATGTGATCCGCCCATTCAAGTATGTCATCATGATTACCACTATTGACAAGCACACAAGCACGCATGCATGCATGAAACCGGGTTTTCCAAGATTGTATTTGTATATGATGAATCAAGAACATGACAAGGAGGTTGGTAGCCCAAGGAAGGGTGCTAGCCTCTAGCTCACAAGAGAAACGGAACAAGAACATGACAAGGAGGTTGGTAGCCCAAGGAAGGGTGCTAGCCTCTGGCTCACAAGAGAAACGGAATAAGAACATGACAAGGAGGTTGGTAGCCCAAGGAAGGGTGCTAGCCTCTGGCTCACAAGAGAAACGGAACAAGAACATGACAAGGAGGTTGGTAGCCCAAGGAAGGGTGCTAGCCTCTGGCTCACAAGAGAAACGGAACAAGAACATGACAAGGAGGTTGGTAGCCCAAGGAAGGGTGCTAGCCTCTGGCTCACAAGAGAAACGAAACAAGAACATGACAAGGAGGTTGGTAGCCCAAGGAAGGGTGCTAGCCTCTGGCTCACAAGTATACAAGTCAAGAACAAATCAAGACATGAAATACAAGACAAGACACGATACACATACATGATTTGACCGAGACACGAAAAAGGTTTCCGAGACATGAGTTTTACCGAGGTTTTTGCATTCATATACGCATGTCAAGATATGGCTATGTATCTTATGCTTTCACTATTGCTTTAAATTAATATCTTGTATTGCTCACTGTTGTTATGCGTTCGTTATTGTTATGGTTAGCTAGTAGTTTGTACTCACTGAGTATTCCATGCTCAGCCGTACTTTTATGTCGACAGGTACCGTGGATGTCCTCGACCCCGAGCCTTGGGTCGAGGAGGAGTATGTAGAGGAGAGGGAGCCACCTATCCCATGGCAGTCTCAAGAGGATGGGGACTTGGATGTGTGGCCATACCTCGACTACTGTTGAGAGGAGAGTGTAAGAGAGTTCCTTTTTGTATTTTGATAGGTGGGCATGTCCACCTTTACTTTGATTGTATTTGGTATATGTTAACTTGGAATACTATTTGGAGTTATAGAAGAAAAGAAAAGTTGGCTTATGCTTCCGCACTTAAGTTTAGTTTCTGCGCTCTGATTATCATTGTACTATATTATGTTTAGCCTCTTGCATTACAGGATGGTTTGACAGGTACACGTAGTCACCTCTAAAGTATCCCTTAACTCCTAGGGGGTATTTTGGGGCGTGACACATGTGCACTTGTGCTTACGTGTCGTGATTAACATCCGAATTCGGTCATCACTTAGATTCCATCTTCCGTCAAGAAACTCCGCTAGGTTACATCTCCCTAGTTAGAGAATTCCCAGCATAGTGGACTTCCTCTAAGCATTGGCCTACCCAAATATCAATACCATGCAACTTGAATAAGCATAATTTATCAAAACATACTTTATACCTTGACATATTCATGTTAACTTTTCTAACATCTTATCTAAGCATAATTCATCATAGCATATCTTATTATACTTATACAAGTCTTTCAATATCATCACTTTCCATACTTAGAGTTCTTGGCTGTCGCGACCCAAAATACCCCCTGGGAGTTAGGGATACTTTGGCTCGTGATGTGCCATATCCGATACCAAACCATCCTGTAATAACATCCAAGTCATGACAAACATAATCATGAATAAGGCGAAAGCTTAAACCAATGTGCGGAAGCGTAATCCAAAAATTTCTTTTCTATACATGCTGTGTATTCCAAGTTTGTACATACATCACAAAAGTAAAGGTGGACATGCCCACCTATCAAAATACAAAATGATAATACTCTCTCTCTCTCTCTATGTAATCACTCTAAAAGGGCCAGTGGTCTAAGTCATTTGCCTCCTCCTGAGGCTCTACATATGGCTCCTCCTCGCCATAATCCTCCTCTATCCAGGGCCCCTGATCACAGATGTCAAATGGAGTCCGTGTACCTGCCGACATAACATGTACGGCTGAGCATGGAATACTCAGCGAGCAAAATCTACTAGCTAACAATGCTATCATAATCACAATATTTTATACAGTGCGTAAAAGAATACAAATCACCAAAATCCATGCTTAAAACCCGTCTGGAAAAACCTTTCATAAAACTTGTTCTTTTCATGGAAAACAAACCCTCTCATGTATGCTTATGAGTTCTTATGAATGCTTGTGAGCCTCGTGTTTTCTTATGAGTTCTTGTGAGCTTAGAGTTCTTGTGAGCTTGTGAGTACTTGTGAGCTTATGAGCTTCTTGTGAGCTTATGAGTACTTGTGAGCTTCTAGTGAGCTTATGATCCTTGTGAGCTTGTTCTCCTTGGAGACATATGCAAGATCTTAGACTTGTGAGTTTCTTATGAGTTCTTGAAAAGCCTTGCGAGACTTATGATCGGTGGAGTTCATGCAAGATCTAGACTTGATCCTTGTGAGCGTGGAGTAACCGATCTTAGAATGCCAGCCCAAAGTTTGGCTTAGTCTATGCTTATGCATGTATGCTTCTTACTTATGAATGCCTTTGAAAATCCTCTTATGTTTTCTTGAAAATTCATGCTTATGAGAAAAACCACGGTCGTGCAATACTTATCATGCGTAGAGTGCTTGTGAGCATTATAACATCTATGTGGAAAGCTTTAACTAATTAAACATGTTCATGCAAGGCATAATGATCATTATAGTATACTTGAAGACCTTAAGTAACTCATATGGTTCATACAAGGTATATTAGCATCATAACATACTTAAACAATTCTAGAATGTAGAACATTTCATTCATTGCGTCACATCATAACAATCATGGCTTCTAAGCCTAATTCATCATATCACACTTAAAATCATGATTCCTTGGAGGATATTAACACTTACTTGCACTTATAGTCATATTCACTCTTTTATTGGAAAACCCCCAAAATCTTAAATCCTTATTTGCTTATTTGAACATAATCAAGTTCACCCAAAATCCCTTGTTTGTCATTGCATCATAGTATACTTAAAATCATGGTTCATTTAAAGGTATTACAATTTTCTTACAAGTTTAGCCATATTCATCCTTGTCATTGAAAAACCCCCAATTTGTAAAACCTTATTTGATTGTTTATTCATGATCTAGTTCACCCAAATTTCCACACTTCCTATTTGTATCATAATAGAATTAAAATCACCTATTTGAATCATTTTTGTATGATAACAAGGCTAGATAGTAGTTTACTAACCTCTTTGAATCAATTTCTAGGTTGAAGAAACCCATTGAGAAATCCTCACTTGATTTCAATGATCCAAGCTTGATTTGGGGAAGATCCAACCCTTGATTGAAGCTCTTCTTGGTTTCAAGCAAAACCCTCTTTGGAATGCTCAAGATCATTTCCTTCTCTTTCTAGGAACTCTCCTTGGTTTAAGGTAACCCAAAAACCCTCCTAAAGTCTTCTATTTATAGTGTAAGGGGTGAAAAACCCCTAAAAAATCGCATCCAAAAAAGTAAAATCGCGTATCTACGATCGTTCATAACGATTTACGATTGATCGTAGCCTTCTACGATCGATCGTAGCTTCCTACGATCAATCGTAGTTTTACCCGAGAGTTTCCAGCATTTCTGGGTGCTTTACGATCGATCGTAGCAACTCTACGATCGTTCGTAGCTCCGCTACGATCGTTCGTAGGGTACATACGAGCGATCGCAACTTTTGCAGAAAGCTTCAGCATTTTTGCGTTTTCGTATCTCGGCCATAACTTTTGACTCGCTTGTCCGATTTTGACGATTCAACTTGCGTTGGATCCTTCTTTCAAAGGAGAACAACTTTCATGTTTTTCACAACTTCAAATTCTTCCTTTTTCTTGGACCATTTTGCCCCTAAACCTAACTGATCCGAAATTGGGTTTCGTCAATCCAGATTTTAAACCGACCCGACTTCAGAAATCGGTCTTTTGACCTAACACCAACTCAAAACCAAGACAAGTGATCAACATGAACCCCGAAGAGAGTTCAATTACCTTTCCAAAAATCCAAGAATCGCTTGATTCCGACGAGCGGTGTGAACGCTAGGGCCATTTAGAGTCGAGGGTATGCCAAGGCATAACCCTTGTCAATACTCAAGAGTATTCTATACTCTTGCCTATTTCATTCCAAACACCCATACACCATAAATACATTCTTACATGCTTTAGTGTATGATATCATTCGTCATACATGGCCATCAAGATCCGGGGTTCTACATCCTCCCCCCCTTACAGAAATTTCGTCCTCGAAATTGGAACGATACATAGAGATTATAAAGAACAAAATTACATAAACATCACTCAAACAAATTAGGATATTTTTCCCTTACTTCCGCTTCACGCTCCCATGTAGCTTCTTCTCGTGAATGGTGTTGCCATCGAACAAGAACCAAGGGGATGACCTTATTGCGCAAGACTTGATCCCTACGGTCCAAAATTTGAACCGGCTCTTCCACCAAAGTGAGATCCTCCCGGACTTCTAGCGTATCAAGGTCGATCACATGAGAATGATCCGGAATATATTTCCGAAGCATAGATACATGGAATACGTTGTGAACCGCCGCCATGTGAGTGGGTAGAGCAACCCAGTATGCAACTTCACCAATTCGGGTGATAATTTCAAATGGACCAACATACCTTGGGCTGAGCTTTCCTCTTTTGCCAAACCTCATAACACCCTTTGTCAGTGAAACCTTCACAAATACCATATCGCCAATACGGAACTCAAGATCTCGTCTACGGGCGACGCATAGCTCTTTTGCCTGTCCTGAGCCGTCTTTAATCTCTCTCTGATGATCTTGACTTTATTCGCGGTTTGTTCAATCAATTGCGGGCCCAATATCTTTCTCTCTCCAACTTCATCCCAGTATAGGGGAGATCTACAACTTCGACCATACAAGGCCTCAAAAGGAGCCATTTGGATGCCCGCCTGATAGCTGTTATTGTAGGCGAATTCCACCAATGGCAAGTGATCCTCCCAACTGCCTTTGAAGTCCAACATGCAAGCTCGGAGCATGTCCTCTATAACCTGGTTCACCCTCTCGGTCTGTCCATCTGTCTGAGGATCAAAGGCGGTGCTAAAGTCCAAACAGGAACCCATAGCGCTCTGAAAGCTTTTCCAGAACCTGGAAGTGAATCTTGGATCCCTGTCTGACACGATACTGACTGGCACCCCGTGCAACCGAACCACTTCTTTGAGGTACAATTCTGCAAGTTGGTTCGAGTTGAACGTAGTCCGATAAGGCAAGAAATGGGCGGATTTTGTCAAACGATCAACCACTACCCATATTGCATCCGATTTCTTTATCGTTTTTGGCAACCCAGTGATGAAATCCATGGAGATGTTCTCCCATTTCCACTCGGGAATAGGGAGGGATTGTAAAAGCCCTGCTGGCCTCATATGCTCGGCCTTCACTTGTTGGCATACCAAGCATCTTGACACATACTCGGCAACTACCCTCTTCATGTTCCGCCACCAAAAATGTCCTTTGAGGTTCCGATACATCTTTGTACCGCCAGGATGCACAGTGTACTTAGACCGGTGAGCTTCATCTAAGATTTCTAATTTGAGCTTCTCATCGGCTGGAACACATATCCTTCCCTTGAATGTGATTGTCCCATCACTTTGCACTGCAAAATCCTTACTGCCATCGCGAACCGACTTGTCTCTATAGGCCAGTAGTTCGGCATCCAACTCTTGTAATTCTCGGATCATGGCCCATATGTAAGGCCTAACTGTGACATTAGCCATCACTGGCCCAGAGGTAGGAAGGCTGAAACTAATATCAAGGTTAGAAACATCTTCCAACAACTTCCACTCTTTCACCATCATGTGTGCTACAAGCCCAGTGGACTTCCTGCTCAAAGCATCTGCCACTACATTAGCCTTGCCCGGATGGTACTGGATCGAACACTCATAGTCCTTCAAGAATTCCATCCATCGGCGCTATCGCATATTCAACTCCTTTTGGGAAAATAGGTATTTTAAGCTTTTATGATCCGTGAAAATATCAAACTCTTCCCCATAAAGGTAATGCCGCCAAATCTTTAATGCGAAAACCACCGCGGCCAACTCCAAATTGTGAGCAGGATAGTTCTTTTCATGCTCTTTTAATTGCCGGGAAGCGTAGGCGATGACATTCCCGCGCTGCATAAGAACACATCCTAGCCCAACATTCGAGGCATCACTGTAAACCACGAAATCTCCACTCCCAGACGGCATTGTGAGAATGGGGCCAGTAGTAAGCCTCTTCTTCAACTCCGTGAAGCTCGCTTCACACTTATCGCTCCAAGTGAACTTAGCATTTTTCCGTGTCAAATATGTGAGCGGTGCCGCTAAGCTGGAGAATCCCTCTACGAATCTCCTATAGTATCCTGCCAAACCGAGGAAGCTGCGTATCTCGATAACACTTTTGGGTCTCTTCCATTTCATCACCACTTCTATCTTTGCTGGGTCTACTGAAATACCCTCGACAGATACTACGTGGCCAAGGAACGCCACCTTCTCCAACCAAAATTCGCACTTACTCAACTTGGCGTATAGTTTATGCTCTCGAAGAGTCTCAAGTGTAAGGCGAAGATCTTGATCATGATCCTCCCTGGTCGGAGAATATACTAAGATGTCATCGACAAAGACGATAACACATTTGTCGAGATAAGGCTTGAATACCCGGTTCATCAAATCCATGAACGCCGCCGGTGCATTTGTTAGACCAAAAGGCATAACTAGGAACTTGTAGTGCCCGTACCGAGTCCTAAAGGCAGTCTTTGGCACATCTTCGGCCTTGATCTTCAACTGATGATAGCCGGACCGCAAATCAATCTTGGAGAAGAACCTTGCTTCTTTCAATTGGTCGAACAAATCATCTATTCGTGGCAAGGGGTATCGATTCTTGATGGTGACTTGTTCAACTGTCTATAGTCGATGCACATCCTCATCGACCCATCCTTCTTCTTCACAAAGAGTACCGGTGCTCCCCACGGTGACACACTTGGTTGGATGAAACCAAGCCGTTGCAACTCTTCTATTTGCTCCTTTAATTCCTTCAGTTCAATAGGGGCCATCCTGTACGGAGCCTTAGAAATTGGAGCCGTTCCAGGAGCAAGCTCTATTGCAAATTCTATCTCCCTATCTGGAGTTAACCCTAGTAATTCCTCGGGAAACACATCCAAATACTCACTCACAACCGGTATGGCTGAGGAGTCTCGTGCCTCCGGATTTGTAAGACTTAGAGCTGCTAGACAGGCTATATCTCTCCTCCGAAGTCCATGAAAGTGGAATGGCTTGACGCCTTCTGGCTTGAACTTCACCATCTTCTCAAAACAAGCCACATGCCCGTGGTGTGCAGCTAGCCAATCCATCCCGAGAATAACATCGAAGTCCAAGTCCTGGAACTCAAGGATGATTAGATCAATCGGCAATTCATACTGCCCGACTTGAACTATACAATTCCGATATCCTCGGTCTGTGTCAACTGACTTGCCAAGCGGAGTCGAAATGGTTAACTCGTGACGTAGGCGACTCGGCTTAGACTCAAAACCTTTGGCAAAGCTTGGCGATACAAAAGAATGTGTCGATCCCGTGTCGATCAACACACGAGCTAGACACTCGTTCACTAGCAATACGCCTGTGCATTGTAATTAACTATATCAGCGGTTTTCAGCAACATACATAGAGTATAGGTAGCATGACATACAAGTGATTATACGTATACTTATAGCACTCATCATTTCATACTTGAACACTTTAGAAATTCTCGCGTACCTTGCATAACATCATCTGATGCCTGTGCGTCCCATTCTGTTAAGGCAAAGACCCGGCCTCTATTTGCCTGGAGAGGCTGCTGTGTGGTCTGAGTGGGCCGTGCGGGTCTAGATGCCGAAGCTTGTGAAGACCCCTGCTGAGAAGTCTGCCGAACTGGGGGCCTGCTCCCCTGAGGCTAAGCCCGTGACTGTCGGAGTGGGCAATCTTTAATTATGTGGCCCTGCTCGCCACAATGGAAACATCCTCCCGATGCTCTCCGACACTCTCCAGCTAGGTGTCTCCGACCACAATAGTCACACTCCTCAAAGGATGAAGAGGGTGACGGCTGTACATATCTGGTGCCCTGAGAAAAAGCGGGACCAGGTGCCTATGAAGTAGTCGGGCGAGGCACTGGTGATGCAAACGAAGACCTCTGTGTCTGTGTAGGCCTAGGAGCTGGGTACTGGGAAATCCTGGCCCTCTTCTCCGGTGGTGCTGAGCCACTAGACTGACCCTTCTGCATGGCTCTCCTGAAGCCACCCTCTCTTCTTTTAAGAAACTCCTCTGAGTTCTTTTCGGCAATCCTTGCCTTCCCCACAATCTCTCTCCAAGACTCCACTTGAAGAATGGAGACTCGATCCTTGATGAAGGGCTTCAACCCATTCTCAAATTTTCGGACTCGCATCTCCTCCGTCGTGATCAAGTGTGGTGCGAATCGGGACAATTCAACGAATTTGGCCTCATACTCGGCCACACTCATATTCCCTTGCACTAGGGACATGAACTCCATCTCCTTCTGTTGCTTGACAATCTTGGGAAAGTACTGCCCATAGAAGGCATCAAGGAATTCACCCCAAGTCCATGGCTCTCCTGCCCTGGCGGTGTCTCTCTGTCTCAACGCCGCTCTCCACCAATGGTCGGCTTCTCCTTCCATCATGAAGGCAGCCCAATCTACCCTTTGCTCATCGGTGCAACGAAGAGCACGGAATATTTTCTCCAGTTGCATAATCCACGCCTCTGCAACCATGGGGTCGGTGGTCCCATAAAAGGTAGGTGGATGTAGCCTTCGGAATGCCTCGAGTCCCGAGGTGTGATGTGAAGGAGGTGGGTGTGCCAACGCAGTAGTAGCAGCGGACTGTCGGGCTGCTAGCATGGTGATGGTCTCCACCATAGTATTTAAAAACTGAGATATATTGGGTTGATCATCACCCGAGGGAGGGTCTCCTCCATTACTGTTGCGCCGAGTTTGGTAACCGCGACCCCGTCCACTACCACGTCTCATGTTAATCCTGAGAACAGTAGCAGAACATGAGTCTAACTTGGAAACCAACTTCATCTCAATCACAATTTCAAGCTCATTTCAAATTCATAAGGTAATTGATAGTAATACATCAAGGTATACATTGTAGTAGATAATCATACAATGTGTGGTTCTAGCGTAGGGTACTAAGTTCGGTCGGATTCCAACCGGTTATGGACTAAGACTAAAGATTAGTCTATACTTGGAATACGACTATTTCCTCAATCCTAATGCCTTGTTTTGATCGTGGTATCGAGTACTAAGTGACCCTAGGGACTCTAATGCCTAAGCTTTGATACCACCTCTGTCACGACCCAAAATACCCCCTGGGAGTTAGGGATACTTTGGCTCGTGATGTGCCATATCCGATACCAAACCATCCTGTAATAACATCCAAGTCATGACAAACATAATCATGAATAAGGCGGAAGCTTAAACCAATGTGCGGAAGCGTAATCCAAAAATTTCTTTTCTATACATGCTGTGTATTCCAAGTTTGTACATACATTACAAAAGTAAAGGTGGACATGCCCACCTATCAAAATACAAAATGATAATACTCTCTCTCTCTCTCTCTCTATGTAATCACTCTAAAAGGGCCAGTGGTCTAAGTCATTTGCCTCCTCCTGAGGCTCTACATATGGCTCCTCCTCGCCATAATCCTCCTCTATCCAGGGCCCCTGATCACAGATGTCAAATGGAGTCCGTGTACCTGCTGACATAACATGTACGGCTGAGCATGGAATACTCAGCGAGCAAAATCTACTAGCTAACAATGCTATCATAATCACAATATTTTATACAGTGCGTAAAAGAATACAAATCACCAAAATCCATGCTTAAAACCCGTCGGCAAAACCTTTCATAAAACTTATTCTTTTCATGGAAAACAAACCCTCTCATGTATGCTTATGAGTTCTTATGAATGCTTGTGAGCCTCGTGTTTTCTTATGAGTTCTTGTGAGCTTAGAGTTCTTGTGAGCTTGTGAGTACTTGTGAGCTTATGAGCTTCTTGTGAGCTTATGAGTACTTGTGAGCTTCTTGTGAGCTTATGATCCTTGTGAGCTTGTTCTCCTTGGAGACATATGCAAGATCTTAGACTTGTGAGTTTCTTATGAGTTCATGAAAAGCCTTGCGAGACTTATGATCCGTGGAGTTTATGCAAGATCTAGACTTGATCCTTGTGAGCGTGGAGTAACCGATCTTAGAATGCCAGCCCAAAGTTTGGCTTAGTCTATGCTTATGCATGTATGCTTCTTACTTATGAATGCCTTTGAAAATCCTCTTATGTTTTCTTGAAAATTCATGCTTATGAGAAAAACCACGGTCGTGCAATACTTATCATGCGTAGAGTGCTTGTGAGCATTATAACATCTATGTGGAAAGCTTTAACTAATTAAACATGTTCATGCAAGGCATAATGATCATTATAGTATACTTGAAGACCTTAAGTAACTCATATGGTTCATACAAGGTTTATTAGCATCATAACATACTTAAACAATTCTAGAATGTAGAACATTTCATTCACTGCGTCACATCATAACAATCATGGCTTCTAAGCCTAATTCATCATATCACACTTAATATCATGAATCCTTGGAGGATATTAACACTTACTTGCACTTATAGTCATATTCACCCTTTTATTGGAAAACCCCCAAAATCTTAAATCCTTATTTGCTTATTTGAACATAATCAAGTTCACCCAAAATCCCTTGTTTGTCATTGCATCATAGTATACTTAAAATCATGGTTCATTTAAAGGTATTACAATTTTCTTACAAGTTTAGCCATATTCATCCTTGTTATTGAAAAACCCCCAATTTGTAAAAACCTATTTGATTGTTTATTCATGATCTAGTTCACCCAAATTTCCACACTTCCTATTTGTATCATAATAGAATTAAAATCACCTATTTGAATCATCTTTGTATGATAACAAGGCTAGATAGTAGTTTACTAACCTCTTTGGATCAATTTCTAGGTTGAAGAAACCCCTTGAGAAATCCTCACTTGATTTGAATGATCCAAGCTTGATTTGGGGAAGATCCAACCCTTGATTGAAGCTCTTCTTGGTTTCAAGAAAAACCCTCTTTGGAATGCTCAAGATCCTTTCCTTCTCTTTCTAGGAACTCTCCTTGGTTTAGGGTAACCCAAAAACCCTCCTAAAGTCTTCTATTTATAGTGTAAGGGGTGAAAAACCCCTAAAAAATCGCATCCAAAAAAGTAAAATCGCGTATCTACGATCGTTCGTAGCGATTTACGATTGATCGTAGCCTTCTACGATCGATCGTAGCTTCCTACGATCAATCGTAGTTTCACCCGAGAGTTTCCAGCATTTTTGGAGCTTTACGATCGATCGTAGCAACTCTACGATCGTTCGTAGCTCCGCTACGATCGTTCGTAGGGTCCCTACGAGCGATCGCAACTTTTGCAGAAAGCTTCAGCATTTTTGCGTTTTCGTATCTCGGCCATAACTTTTGACTCGCTTGTCCGATTTTGACGATTCAACTTGCGTTGGATTCGTATTTCGAAGGAGAACAACTTTGATGTTTTTCACAACTTCAAATTCTTCCTTTTTATTGGACCATTGTGCCCCTAAACCTGACTGATCCGAAATTGGGTTTCGTCAATCCAGATTTTAAACCGACCCGACTTCATAAATCAGTCTTTTGACCTAACACCAACTAAAAACCAAGACAAGCGATCAACATGAACCCCGAAGAGGGTTCAATTACCTTTCCAAAAATCCAAGAATTGCTTGATTCCGATGAGCGGTGTGAACGCTAGGGCTATTTAGAGTCGAGGGTATGCCAAGGCATAACCCTTGTCAATACTCAAGAGTATTCTATACTCTTGCCTATTTCATTCCAAACACCCATACACCATAAATACATTCTTACATGCTTTAGTATATGATATCATTCGTCGTACATGGCCATCAAGATCCGGGGTTCTACATTGGCATTTCAACAAACACATACAATGCATAAATTATATATACAATGTCCTTCCCATTTTCATATTCCAAAACCATATCATTACTCATTCATAAACCACATTCATCCCTTCCAAACCTCACACCAATCCACACCTTCTTAATCCATCTCGTCTCCATTTTAGCTCATTCACTATCATTTCCGTACATGCATAGTCCATAAACATAATGCATAATTTAATTTAAGTTTCTAAAATACAAATCCATCTATATCCATACTTATCATACCAATCCAACACTAATCCATCATTTCTCATACCAAATCAATAATCATAATAATGCCAAAGCTAGATTAGAGAGGATATTGACCTAACTTCATATTTCCATTCTTTAATTCATGCATTTTCATGTTAATCTCTTGATAATCCATACATATTATTATCTAAGCGTATAAAATATCTTAATAGGGTTGAGTTAGAAGGAATATCGACTTTAGGGATCCTTCCCTCGGATCCAAATCGTTCCCGAGATACTTTGGGAAAGATCTCCAAGCTAATAATCTTCCTCTCTAAGCAAAACCCTTCTTTTCCAAGCCAAAACCCTCTTAGAACCCTAGGTTCTCTCTCTTCCTTTGCTAAATTAGGTTAGAAATTGGTAAAATAACCTAAAACCTCGAAATATGGCTCCTATTTATAGCCCTAAGGGTTAAAAACTAAAAAAAAAACACATTTAAAAAAAAACAAAACTGGGCCTCTGACTGAATTTTATCCCGCTTTGGTATTTTGACCATAACGTTTGACTCGCTTATCAGATTTTGACGAATCAACTTGCGTTAGACTCCTCTTTCAAAGATGAAAAATTTTGTCTCTAATCCCATTTCTAACACCTTAAATGCTTAAAACACACTCCTTAATGATATGTAGACTTATTAGAACATGCACGCCATAAATCCAAACACGTATATTAATATACGGCCCATTAGTGTACAAAACCACACTTGGGCACTATTCACAAACTATTCACTGCTTAGTGAAATACGGATTCGGGGCTCTACATCCCTCCCCCTTACAAGAATTTCGTCCTCGAAATTAGAACGACACGAAAATCACAACAAAATAAAATACATACAGACCACGAAGAAAACTACTCAAACAACTTAGGGTACTTCTCCTTCACTTTGGCTTTCACTCCCACATAGCTTCTTCCTTAGAATGATGCTGCCACTTCACAAGGACTAATAGGATGGTCTTGTCACGCAAGACTTGATCGCGACGATCCAATATCTGAACTGATTGCTCAACCAAAGTGAGATCCTCTCAAATCTCCACAGAGGATCAAGAGCAATGACGTGTGACAGATCCGGAATGTATTTCCTAAGCATAGAGACGTGAAACAAATTATGGACCGTTGCCATGTGAGGTGGTAGGGCTACCCTATAAGAAACCTCACCAACCCGAGTGATGATCTCAAAAGGCCCCACGTACCTAGGGCTGAGCTTTCCTTTCTTCCCCGAATCGCATGATTCCCCAACTTGGCGAAATCTTAACGAATAACCTATCCCCAACTTGGAATTCCAAATCTTTGCGGCGAGTGTCCGCATAACTCTTCTGCCTATCCTGAGCAGTTTTCAATCGCTCCCAGATTACCTTGACCCTTTCTGCAGTCCGCTCGATCAATTCAGGACCAAGAACCTTTCCCTCACCAACTTCATCCCAATATAGTGGTGATCTACAACTTCGACCGTACAGAGCTTCAAAAGGCGCCATTTGGATGCTTGCCTGGTAACTGTTGTTGTAGGCAAACTCAACCAATGGCAAGTGTTCCTCCCAATTGCCCTGAAACTTCAGCATACAAGCTCGGAGCATATCCTCCACAACCTGATTTACCCGTTCAGTCTGCCCATCGGTTTGAGGATGAAAAGCGGTGCTGAAATCTAAACGAGAACCCATAGCACTCTGAAAAGTTTTCCAGAACCTGGAAGTGAACCTAGGATCTCGATCAGACACAATGAAAACTAGCACATCATGCAGAAGAACCACCTCCTTGACGTACAAGGCCACTAACTGATTCGAATTGAAAGTAGTCTGATACGAAATAAAATGTGCAGACTTAGTCAATCTGTTTACTATCACCCAAATAGCATCGAAGCCCTTCGCCGTCCACGGCAAACCCACAATGAAATCCATCGAGAAATTCTTCCATTTCCATTCCGGAATAGGGAGGGACTACAAAAGACCTATCGGCCTCTGATGCTCGGCCTTCACTTGCTGGCAAACCTAACATCGAGAAACATAATCGGCGACTTCCCTCTTCATTTTACGCCACTAATAGTGCCTCTTGAGATTCTGATACATCTTGGTATCTCCCGGATGTACCGTGTACTTGGATCAGTGAGCCTCGTCCAAGATCTCACTCCTCAACACTGTGTCGGTGGGAACACACAGCCTGCCCTTGAATGTGATAGCACCAGCACCATCCAAAGCAAATTCCTGACTGTCATTACTAACTGACTTGTCTCGGTAAGCAAGCAACTCATCATCTGAGTTCTGCAACTCCTTGATTCTGTTCAAGATATGCGGCCTAACCGCGATATTAGACATCACCGGGCCGATAGTGACATGCCTGAGAGTAGTGTCCAAGTTACACATATCGTGCAATAACTTCCACTCTTGTACTCTCAAGTGAGCCATAACCCCGTAAGGTTTCCTACTAAGAGCATCGGCTACTACGTTAGCCTTACCCGAATGGTACTGGATAGAACAGTTGTAGTCCTTCAAAAACTCCATCCATCGACATTGCCTCATATTCAACTCCTTCTGGAGGAAGAGATACTTCAAGCTCTTGTGGCCCGTGAACACAACGAACTCTTCCCCATAGAGGTAGTGACGCCAAATTTTCAGCGCAAAGACGACTACTGCAAGCTTTAAGTCATGCATGGGGTAGTTTTGCTCATGCTCCTTCAACTGATGGGAAGCATACGCAGCCACCTGCTTATGCTGCATAAGAACACATCCAAGTCTGACTAGTGAAGCATCACTATAGACTTCGAAGCCACCGCTTCTAGACGGAACTATAAGAACAGGTGCAGTAGTAAGCCTGATTCAACTCCTGGAAACTTGTCTCACACTTTTCACTCCAAGTGAACTTAGTGTTCTTCTGCGTGAGGTAGGTAAGTGGTGCTGTTAGGCTGGAAAATCCTTCCATGAACCTCCTATAGTATCCTACCAGGCCGAGAAAACTGCGAATCTTGGTAACACTCTTCGGCCTTTCCCAATTCATCATTGCTTCAATCTTCGTAGGATTGACTGAGATACCCTCGGCAGACACCCCGTGTCCAAGAAAAGATACCTAGTTCAGCCAAAACTCGCACTTCCTCAATTTAGCGTAAAGACTATGCTCTCGAAGAGTCTACAATACAAGGCGGAGATCTCTCGTGTGATCATCCCGTGACTGTGAGTACACAAGGATATCATCTACTAATATGATCACACACTGATCAAGAGATGATCTAAACACCCGGTTCATCAGATCCATAAATGCTTCCGGCACGTTAGTCAGCCCAAAAGACATGACCAAAAACTCGTAATGACCGTATCGAGTCCTGAATGCCGTCTTCGGAATGTCTTCCTTCTTGATCCTCAACTGATGATAACCAGATCGAAGGTCAATCTTTGAGAAAAACTTTACACCTTTCAACTGATCAAACAAGTCATCTATCCAAGGCAATAGATAACGGTTTTTGATAGTGACCTTGTTCAGTTGCCTATAGTCGATACACATACGCATCGACCCATCCTTTTTCTTCACAAAGAGCACTGGAGCTCCCTAAGGTGAGACACTAGGCTGGATGAAACCAAGGCCTTGCAATTCTTCCAACTGCTCCTTTAACTCTTTAAGCTCAATAGGGGTCATCCTATACGGAGCCCTCAAAATCGGCGCCGTGCCTGGAGCTAACTCAATCGCAAACTCGATTGCCCGATCAGGAGGTAATCCCGGTAAGGTCTCCATAAAAACATCCATATACTCACATACCACTAGAATGAATGTGGACCCTCGTACTTTAACGTTCGCGAGACTGAGAGCTGCAAAACGAGCAATGTCTCTCCTCTGAAGTCCCTGAAATGAAATGGCTTCAACCCAGCAGGTTTAAAGTTCACCACCTTCTCGAAACACGCCACATGTCCATGGTGAGCTGAGAGCCAATCCATACCTAGGATAACGTCGAAGTCCCAATCCTGAAATCCCAAAATGATCAGGTCAACTGGCAACTCGTGCTACATGACTTGCACAACACTGCCCAGATACACTTTATTTGTCTCAATAGACTTGCCCAATGGAGTCAAAATGGACAACTCCCGAGGTAGCTTACTCGGCTCAGACGTAAAGCCTTCGGCAAAGCTAGGTGAGACGAATGAATGAGTGGATCCCGTACCGATCAAGATCCGTGCCAAACATTCATTTACTAGCAATGAACATGAGAATTTTAACTACCCAAGTTATAACATAAACTACATACCTAGTACACATAGATACACACATAGCAAAGCACCACATAGAATGTATACACATAATACATCATAGCAATACTAGAACTTTGACAATCTTAATTGTGCGTACCTTGCACAACATCATCAGATGCCTGTGCATCTCTCTCCGTCATGGCAAAGACCCTGCCCTAATTAGCCTAACGAGGCTGCTGGGTAGGCGGCAAGGATCTAGAGGCCTGAGATGAAGACCCCTGAAGCGAAGTCTGGCTGCCTAGAGGTCGGACTCCTTGTGGCCCAGTCTGTGATTGCTTACGTGGGCAATCCCATATCACATGGCCAACCTCACCACAGTGGAAGCATCCACCTGACACTCTACGGTAATCCCCCGTCTTGTGCCAACGACCACATACGGTGCATTCCTCAAAAGCCTGGGATGTGGAGGGAGACGGAGGCATAACCCTCGTAGCCTGTGATGTCGTAGGACGCGGTGCCTGAGACAGGAAACGAGACCTCTGAGCAGGCATCGGCTGAGAGAACTGGTATGGTGCCGTCCTAGTCCTCTTCTCAGACTGTAAAGAACCACTAGATTGACCCCGAGACATGCTTCTCCCAAAGCCACTATCTCTTCTCCGAATAAACTCTTCCGTATTCTTCTCGACGATCTTCGCCTTTCTTACTATCTCTCTCCAAGATTCCACTTCGAGAATGGACACCCGATCTCGAATGAAAGCCTTCAAACCTATTTCAAACTTTCTGACCCGTAGGTCTTCAGTAGGAAACAAATGCGGAGCAAATCTAGACAACTCTTTGCCTCATACTCGACTACGCTCATCGTCCCTTGCTCCAAGAGCATAAACTCCCTCGCCTTCTATTCCCGAATGAACTTGGGGAACTACTGCTCAAGGAAGGTTTCTAGGAACTCTGCCCATGTCCAAGGTTCCCCTGCTTTTGCAATATCTCTCTGCCTTTGGGCAGCTCGACACCAATGTTCGACTTCACCTTCCATCACGAAGGAAGTCCATTCAACTCTTTGCTCCTCAATACATCGGAGAGCCTGAAAGGTCTTCTGCAACTGCATAATCCAGGACTCTACCACCATTAGGTCCAGAGTGCCATAAAATTTTAGAGGCCGTAGTCTCCGGAAAGCTTCGAGCCCCGCAGTGTGATACACTGATGTAGGCACAGGAG
Organism: Tetracentron sinense; assembly: GCA_015143295.1. Taxonomy (NCBI): domain Eukaryota; kingdom Viridiplantae; phylum Streptophyta; class Magnoliopsida; order Trochodendrales; family Trochodendraceae; genus Tetracentron; species Tetracentron sinense. The sequence goes on from CM026554.1 coordinate 18,899,893, forward strand.
TAGCCGGTGGGATAGGAGTAGGTCTGGCTGCCAACAAAGCCAGAGTCTCTGCTATAGAATCCATAGCATTCGTAAAGTAAAGCGGCTCTTCCTCTCTCGGAACCTCACCCTCGGATCTCCAAGTATGGTAACCACGACACCGAATGCCACATCTCATGATATCAAATCCTGAGATCAATTGGCAAAACATGAGTCTAACTTGGATACCAATCTTCAAACAATATATATAGCAATTCAATAACATGAAATGCTATTACGCATATAGTATACATCAAAGTATACACATAAGAACACAATCACAACTTAGAGTATTCTAGCGTAGCTAAGACACTTGTATTGGGCATCTACCCTTTCCTTTTTGTAATAAGACTAAGGACACAGTCTAACTAGAACCTAGAATAGGATCCTAGACCGATCTAAGGATAAACATGATACTTGTTTTATCGTACTAACAAGCCTAACCCGACAAGTCTATCTGAGTTCCAAGTTCAACTCAAAGAACTTACTTCCGCTTAGCCCAAGGGACACTAATCCCTAGAGTATTAACACCAAGACACTAGCCTATGTGACCTAATGCCTTAGCTCTGATACCAAGTCTGTCGCGACCCAAAATACCCCCTAGGAGTTAGGGATACTTTGACTCGTGACCGCCGTATCATACCTCCAATATGATACATAAGGCACACATAGAAACCTGTCAGAGTACATAGACAAACATAGCGGAAACAATATACAATGCACATCAGAAACAAAATACACTAAACATAGCGGAAGCAAAGTACAACTAGATACTCCTAACTCTTGGTCCAAGTGTGAACCAACAAAACGTACATGTATGTAAATATCCAAAAAGGGTGGAGTGGACAAGTCCCACTCTCACTTATCAAAATACTGTATCTTTCTAAATCGAACAACAGAAATCGAAGTCACGACACCTATCTACTGAACCATCATCCTGGTGGTGATCCATGGAAGGCTCCGGGTCGAAATATCCTCCTCTACCCAAGGTTCCGTGCCACACAAATCAAAGGGGACCCGAGCGCCTGCCGATGATAACAAATATCGATTGAATGTGGAATACTCAGCGTATACAATTACTAGCAATAAAGCAATATAGCATAGAGCATACGAATCATGGAGAATGAAATCCTTAAAACATGTAAGAACGTGGAAACCGTGAAATAGCATGTGAGATGAGATCCAAAATCAAAACCAACACCGTGTGAGTTAAGCGATAATCATAGCCTTGTGAGTTCTTAGAGTTCATAGAGTTCGTAGAGTTTCTTAGAGTCATTTATGATCCGTAGAGACATAGAGCATGGAGCAAAACCATAAAGCCAATACCATAGAGATCTTAGAGTATTTCATTAGTGATCGTTAAAGCTTGTGAAACGATCTTAGAGATGTCATGGAGTTCTTGTGAGTGTGTATCATGATCCTTAGAGCTTGTGAACCGATCTTAGACAAATCATGGAGTTACTTAGAATCATTCCTTATAAGTCATTTGTTGAAAACCCTTTTTCGTAACTTGAGAAATCCATGGAAAACATCGGTTCATACAAAACATGCGAGCATATAAACATAGGAGAATAATAACATGTTGAGAACACCCAAAAACCCTTAGAGACATTTAGTCAAACACATAGAATACATAATAGTGATATCTTACATCCAAGTATAAAACAACATCCTTTCACACCATCACCAAACAAGATATATATGTAGTATAGATTGAGAAGAACAATATTTAGTAACTAGTAGTATTGCAAGATTGGTAGTAGAGTGTATCTACCTTGGTGAAATCAAAGACTTTGATTCCAAAAGCTTGAACAAGCAAGAACCTTGAGTTCCTGGTCAAGAAACACCAAAAGAAGGAAGAACTTGATCTCTCCTTCAAGCTTGAGCAACCACCTAGCTCCTCTCCTTCTTCTCCCTCTCAAATCTCTCAAAATAGTGCACTAAGGGTTTCTGAAACCCTAAGGCACGAACACAGCCCTTATATAGGCAAAGGGTATGTCACGCCCCAAAACCCCACCTAGGAGGATGTGAGATCTTGGCACATGACTTACTTAACTTAATCCATTTAATAAGCTTTAAAGGCATACTAAAATCTGAACTTAAAAATTTCTTCGATTAAAACATCAAATAAATCCATAATCTTTACTACAACTTAAATAAAATAAATACTGACCCTCCATCATGATCATCATCAAACTAAACTAAACATAAATATCCATAAGGTCAATTAAAGTCTCCCTAAAATTTGACCACAAACAAATTAAATTCAAAAGTAGGGCCGCAATCGAAATCCCATTCTTCCTCAGCATAATCACCCTCCGGTTCCCCGAAATACTCATCCTCTTCCTATGGCCGGGGTGCACAAAAATCAATACCTGAACCTGAACCTACCGATAACAAAAGTCATCGGCTGAGTAACGAGTTACTCCGTGTATATAACAGACCATAGTGAACAATATAATTAACATTAAATTACATGCATTTTACAAATTCATACATCAGTTCACAAACATAATCAGAGTACGGAAACAAGCAAATACATTACGTCAATTTCTTTATTTCTTTTCTTACTTTCTTACTTTTCTCACTTTCTTACTTTTCTTTTCTTTTTCTTACTTTTCTTACATTCTTACATTTCTTCTTTTCTTACTTTTTATACTTCATACTTTATCATTCCATGAACAACACATTCACATGCATTAGTAATAACTTAAAATACCGTTTTACCGTATAAGGAAAGGGGTTACTATACTTTACTTTACCGAGATACCATCCTTCGTACATTATCCGGTACGGACGGCTTAGTATATTTTCCGGTACGACGGCTTACTTACTTTGGCATACATCTCGCCCTTTCTGATGGTATCCGGTGGTGCACAACACAAACATGCATTATCACTTTCATATGTTTTTCTTTCTTTTTCCTTCTTTCTTTTCTTACTTTCTTACTTTTTTTTCTTTTCTTACTTTTCATATTTCATACATTATTATCACACCAATACTCATTCACATACATTTGTAATAACTTAAAATACTGCTTTACCGTATAAGGAAAGGGGTTACTATACTTTACTTTACCGAGATACCACCCTTCGTACATTATCCGGTACGGACGGCTTAGTACATTTTCCGGTACGACGGCTTACTTACTTTGGCATATATCTCGCCCTTTCTGATGTATCCGGTGGTGCACAACACAACATACATTATCATTTTTGTGTGTCTTTCTTTCTTACTTACATACTTTTCTTATTTTACTTTTGGTGTTACTTACATCTCATTAATGTCTTTAATTCTTTATTCATATTTTTGCCTATTTTTCATTCGTGAGTGCACAATGATATACCTCTTGTTTAAATTGCACCTAAGACTAACCGTCAAGGGCCATAGGACATCTCATTATAGCATCCCATACCACTATGTTAACTAGGCCTAGGCAGCTTGACTTTCATCAGAGGTTCGTTTACCCAAAAGTATATCAGGTATTAGGAATACGAAGAAACATAGCAACTATCATATTTCTAATGAATCAACAATTATAAAAATCACAGTATGTCTTAAAAATATTCCTAAATCACGATCTAATGTCATTGTCAAATTCCCTTGTTTGTTTAATCAAGATCAATATCCTAATCGTAATCCTTTTTAATTAATAATAATTTTTTTTAATTGTTAAACATAAAATCAACTCAAACATCATCAAATATTACAATTAGATAATCCATTCAATCCATCCACCATCTCATTCTTCTCATAAATTTGCACACTTCAATAACTTTCCCAATCCCCATGTTGAATCATAAATAAATTATACATAATTCCTCACATCCTAACATAATAATTTTGTGATAATAAAACAGTATCTGCAATAGGTTCTTCACATCCTATTTTAACATTCCAATGATAATAAAATTATACCATCAATAAATCTTCTACATCAAATCAATAAATAATAAAAACTATATAACAACTGGGTTCTTCACATCCTAATTTAATCTTTCACTATTAATAAATCATGATCATAATTACCGCTCTTCACATTCTAGTTTAATCACCCAGGAATCATAAACTAAAAACTACAAATCTTGTTCTTCACATCCTATTTTTTATAATCCATAAATAATAAAATGGGAATCAAATATAGTTCTTCACATCCTATGTTAATCATTCAATAACAGAGACTATAATCATGATTTTTCACATCCTATTTTTATCCATCAAAATAATGAGACAATATCTTCATTAAGTTCTTCACATCCTAATTTAACCATCAAGAATAAATAAACAATTTTATAAATGAATTCTTCACATCCTATTTTAACAGATCAACCATAATAAACAAAAATCATAAGCATATTCATGGATCCACCCATCTTTACATCTTTCCTTTGATTCACTCCTTTTTCATTCATTATTCTAGGTTAACTATTCAAAATATTGGATACTAGATCTGTTATTTACCTCACTTGATCACTTCCCTACGATCTATCGCTTGCGAGTAAGGCTGTATATCGATCTCCAAACCTTCCTTTATTTTGATCTAATCTTTGAATTCTTCAAGATTCCCCCTTTTGATCTCTTAGGAAGCTCTCTTTTCTCTCTTTTAGGTTTAGAAGTCTATGGAAACCCTAACTCAAGAGTTTGAGGGTTATTTATAGAGTTTGGGGACCAAAGAGAACTTAAAAAGTCACAAATTGACGTTTTCGCGCATATTTCAGCGTCCACCGATCGATCGGCGAGTTTTGGCCGATCGATCCCTACCACCACCAATCGATCGGCGCTAGTTGGCCGATCGGTCGGATCCCTCTTTTTTTCTTCTAAACCTTGCTTTGGTATTTTGCCCGTAACTTTTGACTCAGTTATCGAAATTGGGCAATTCAACTTGCGTTGGAACCGTTATTCGAAGGGGAACAATTTCTTATCTATAGACAAACTCCAATTTCAAGTCTATGGAGGTTAAAATTTTCCATCAAGTTGGATGAAGGTAAACGCGAATCTCAAAATATTTGAGTTAATACTGATAACTCAAAGTTTAAACTCCTATACTCCTAAAAGTAAGAAAATAGATACCTTAGGCTAATTTTAAGCAATGAGGTGTCCCTTAAACCCAAAACTTTTAATTTAATAATAATAATAATAATAAGTTAATCACTATTATTATTATTATTATAAGAGTTCACTAATTTACGCATCCCACATTAATTTTCATAGGAACATATGCATTTAAAATCGGATGCATATTCTAAGGAATTTATGTAAATAGCACAAATGCCAAAAAACTAAATTTCGGGTCTCTACAGGGTAGTGGCTAAAGTCTTAAACACCCTTAATGAAGAAAATCTGCGTATGACCGATCGATCGGTGGTACAGACCGAGCGATCGGTGATTTACCGGTCGATCGGTGGTTTTTGCCGGTCGATCGGTTGAAAACACCCTCTCTGGAATTTTTCCCCACACAAAAAAGTTAACCATTCGATAGCTACCGAGTGATCAGTATAAGACCGGTCGATCAGAGGTTATCACCGAGTGATCGGTGGTCCTCTGTTTTTTGTAAAACTCTGTTTTCACCACTTGGATCTTCTCCAATCTCATTTCTAACACGTTAAATGCTTAATACACACTCCTTAATGATATGTAGTCTTATTAGAACATGCACACCATAAATCCAAACATGTATCTTAACATACGGCCCATTAGTGTACAAAACCACACTTGGGCACTATTCACTGCTTAGTGAAATACGAATTTGGGGCTCTACACTCTCACCCTAGACTTGATGTTGCTTTTCTATGGTAGACTAATCCCTTATTCTTAACCATAATATCTTAGTCCTAAGGACTCTAATGCCTTTGCTCTGATTCCATCTCTATAACGACCCCAAAACCCCACCTTGGTCATAATGGGACTTTGGGTCCATCACATTACTTATCCCTGTTTGACTCCATGGCAATAAGGCATAACTAAATGTTAATTCTCTCAAAATAGCAACAATAAAATTCTTTCCATAAACACTTCTCATCCGAGACTACGGAATTAACATCCAGAGGTCCAGATAAACTGAAATGAGCCCAACATAACCCACCATGATCGGGTAGAGTAAAGTCATCAAATAACAGTGAACAGTCTGAGCAACATCCTGAAATAACATAAGTCCAAAATAAAACAACTCAGAAAGTAAACTATGATCTACTAGTAGGGACAACTATCAAAATCTCTAGCTCTCTCCTCTAGAAGCTCACCTACTTCTCATTCTTCAAAGTACTCCTCTTCCATCCAAGGAGTTGTCGTCTGATCCTACGCTATACCTGTACGACAATGATAGGTCAACTGAGCATTGAATACTCAGCGGATATCCAAACTAACCAACAATAGTACATGCATATATCCAATATCCAAATCATGTAACATTTGTAAAGTCAATAGCAGTTTAATATAACATGATTATAATCAGAGTGAGAAACATGTGAAAATCATGACTTAACTTGACTTGTGTACTTGTGTGACTCTTGAACTTGTGACTCTTGGACTTGTAACTCTTGAACTTGTATCATGAATACAATGCATGCTTGGTTTCCCATAAAAATATTTATCGAGGTCTTTGTATTTAGATCCATGGAGGTGCATCGACAGAAACGTAAGCCCCTAGATCTCTTAGATCCCAAATATCCATGATAATTATCCAGGACTTGAAATCTTATCCATAGAGAGCATCAACGAATACCGGAGCTACTTCAATTTCAGGGTCCTTGTAAAAAGCATGCAGTGTCCTTATCCTTATACTTGTAATTCAGTATCCTTTTACTTGTATTTCAGTGTTCAAAGTCCTTGTACTTGTCCTTGTCCTTATATTTCAGTATTCAGTGTCCATGCAATGTCCGTGTTCATGCAATATCCGTGTACCCGTGAGACTTTTAAACTACCACACATGTGCACTTGTGCTTACGTGTCATGGTTAACATCCGAATTCGGTCATCACTTAGATTCCATCTTCCGTCAAGAAACTCCGCTAGGTTACATCTCCCTAGTTAGAGAATTCCCAGCATAGAGGACTTCCTCTAAGCATTGGCCTACCCGAATATCAATACCATGCAACTTGAATAAGCATAATTTATCAAAACATACTTTATACCTTGACATATTCATGTTAACTTTTCTAACATCTTATCTAAGCATAATTCATCATAGCATATCTTATTATTCTCATACAAGTCTTTCAATATCATAGCTTTTCATACTTAGTGTTCTTAGGCATTTCAACAAACAAATACAATGTATTAATTATATATACAATGTCCTTCCCATTTTCATATTCCAAAACCATATCATTACTCATTCATAAACCACATTCATCCCTTCCAAACCTCACACCAATCCACACCTTCTTAATCCATCTCTTCTCCATTTTAGCTCATTCACTATCATTTCCATACATGCATAGTCCATAAACATAATGCATAATTTAATTTCAGTTTCTAAAATACAAATCCATCTATATCCATACTTATCATACCAATCCAACACTAATCCATCATTTCTCATACCAAATCAATAATCATAATAATGCCAAAGCTAGATTAAAGAGGATATTGACCTAACTTCATATTTTCATTCTTTAATTCATGCATTTTCATTTAAATCTCTTGATAATCCATACATATTATTATCTAAGCATATAAAATATCTTAATAGGGTTGAGTTAGAAGGAATATCGACTTTAGGGATCCTTCCCTCAGATCTAAATCGTTCCCAAGATGCTTTAGGGAAGATCTCCAAGCTAATCATCTTCCTCTCTAAGCAAAACCCTTCTTTTCCAAGCCAAAACTCTCTTAGAACCCTAGGTTCTCTCTCTTCCTTTGCTAAATTAGGTTAGAAATTGGTAAAATACCCTAAAACCTTAAAATTGGGCTCCTATTTATAGCCCTAAGGGTTAAAAACCAAAAAAAAAAACACATTTAAAAAAAAAAAAAAACTGGGCCTCTGACTGAATTTTATCCCGCTTTGGTATTTTGACCATAACGTTTGACTCGTTTATCGGATTTTGACGATTCAACTTGCGTTAGACTCATCTTTCAAAGAGGAACAATTTTGTCTCTAAAATTGATTGGTTTACAATTTCATCAGACAAAACATCGGAAAACCCACTTTTGACTTAGCTTAGACTCAAAATATAGAAAAACATTAAACACGAACTTCGAAGAGGGTTCCAGTACCTTTTAATAGTTTAAGAATTACTCAAATTCGATAAGCAATGACAAAACTAGAGCTTCTTAAAGTTTGAGGGTATGTTAGGACATCCCTCCCTTTACAACTTTGGTTAAGCCTTGATCACACCACACTAGTTAAATATAATTAAATAAGCATTAAAACATTACAAAGACTATTATACCCCTAATACTTGCATTAAAGGCATGAAAAAAATTCAGGTCTCTACAAAACTTCAGAAAAGGAAGAATGCAACTTTGAATGAAAGATTACTAGTTGTAGGTATTCATAAAGCGGGTCATTGATCACGTTTTGTTTATAAATCGTAATTGGACATTAAAATAATTAAATAATTTTTTATTAGAATATGAAGTTAGTCAAAACGATTACGTTTACGTTAACTTTGTTTATAAAAAGAATATTAGATCACAGTTATGTTAAGAACCGTGGTCTAAATATTAAGCAAAAAAAGTTTTAAAAAAAACAATTATAATCACAGTTCGTTAATAATCGTGATCCTATATTTCCTGTGACAAACAATAATCACGATTTCTATATGAATCATGATGAATACTTCCGTCAAAAAAATTTGTAATCTCCCCCACGATTTATTAGGAATTTTATCACAGTTCTTGTGAATATCGTCATTGTTCTTAAAAATGTAACCATGATTAATAAGCATATTTGTATAGCGTGAGAGAGGTCTTGGAAACCATTCTTATCAGGTGACAACTTCCAAGAACTTCATTGCACATTGCTAACCATTAAGTGATGCTACTAACCGTGTAAGTGATATCCCAAAAAAAAAAAAACGAAAAGCATAGCCCACATGCCAAACCGCCCCTCTCATCCATAACCAAAGGTCCATCAATGTATCATCTAGCCCAACAGAACACGTCAGAAAGTAATTACACTTCACAAGTAGAAATATGTACTTGTTGGTAAATCACCATAAATTCTAGAGTTTTATTATAAATAGGAGAAAATCAAAGCTACTAAAATATGAGTAATAGATCACTCCACTGGCGAGAGCAAACTATTGCTCTCTCGCATAGCCGGCCCTTCAACTCCCATTAACTTGGGTTAGATTTTTTTAACTTTATAGTTAAAAATTTTTAATTTTATTTTTCTAAAAACCAAGTGTAGATGGGTGAACCCTAAGGGTGAATGAATCTTAACCATAGTTAAATGGGTTAGAAGGGGGGATACGTGGCAAGAAAATGTGAGCCGAGACGCCCCTCATCACGTCACCGACCGAGGAGGTGTTTATTTTTCCTAAAATTTACCTTATAATAAGAGTAATTTGAAAATTATATAAATAAAATAAAATATTTTTATCAAAGTACTTATTTTGGGGAGCTCCCATTATCTCTTAAACTAAAGCTGAAGTTTATATTTAAACTCTTTATTTATTACACGCTTTTATCTTCTTTTCTTTTTATCTTTTTTGTTTTGGGTAAAAACAGATATTTACACTCCCATAATAAAGCTTGGTTTTGGGTGGTGTTAGGCGCTCCCCAAATTTTGGGGGATAAATACCATAAGTAAAAAATTCATAGTTTATGTACTGAAAGGACTATAATACCCTCAAATATCTTCTTCAACCTCCCGTTTTCTTCGGAGGAGATGAACAATAATAAGCAAACACCCAATTTACTCGAAAACGTTGCAGCAGAGCATGAGAAATCATAAAAGCACTAAAGAGTTAAACCTGCACAATGTGAGTGGCATAAGCTTGATTCCGTCATTGGATACCAAAGAATCAAAATGACGGCTACACTGATCTAGCCCCTGGCTTTCGTCCCTATACTCCAATATCCACTCCCTACATACAGAACACTTCTGTTAGGAATTCAAACCATAAATAAGGAAAACCTCTGATAATAACAGCAAAAAAAAATAAAAATCAAATTTCGGCATAAACTAGAGCTTCAATGGTATACAGCTTCAGCATATATTTTTATACAGATTAGACCCACTCATCCATGGAAAAATAACCACTTTCAGATCTAGTTAGAATTCCCTTTGCCCAAATCAAAGATCTCGAAATCCTCCCTAGATGAAAAGGACAAAAAAAAAAAAAATGGACAATTGGGAGTAAGAGTAGAGAATCAAACTTGATCTGAAAGAGAAATCTTAAGAATCGGGATGAAAATCAGCCCATTTCCCACTTTAGCTTGCTGGAGTTTTTATTGTTGGTGAAAAGATAAAAGCTGCCACGGTTTGGTAAGAAAAAGGGGGATGATGAATAAGAAAATAAAGAAAGGTATTATTGCCATTTAAAATATTTTTTCACTTATAGTGTTTAGTCATCAAATTATGGGGTGCGGGTAGCACCACCCTTTTTTTATATAAAAGAAAAAAAAACCAAGCTAAAATAAAAATAAGAAAATGAAAAGACAAAAAAAGGTACATGAATAATATATGGAGATGCTGCACTTCTATGGACTTCTAGCAAAAGCTGGAGACGGGTCGTGTTTGGTTGGTCGATAAGTATAACCAAAGAAAGATGAATATGATTAAGACGAAAACCGTCTGGATCCAAACATCTGCTCCAGAGAAATCACGAGCGCCATTGAAACCACAGGATCGACTTCAGGCTGTAGGATGAGGCGGAAGACATCCAAATCCAAAGCCACTCCTCCTACAGCCTCCTTCCGCTTGATCTCAGCCACACATCTCCTCTTCTCATCGTAAACGGCGCAGCATCGTTGGGCATACGACCCCTCGATCTCGTACACCGCGTTCTTGTTGGAGCTATTGTTGCCGTTGCCACTGCTGCCACCACTGGTGCTGACGTGAGCCAATGATTTCAAATTCAAGAAATTAATGCATTTCTTTACGGAAAATAGGGGGTTAACGGCCGTTTCTCCGTCGAACACCAGCCAGTTGTCCCCTACGCTGAGTCTCTGATTCACATGAAAATATCGCCGTCAGAAAACTGATAACCGTTATAGAGCCCCACTACTCTCACGAAAAAAAAAAATCAGTTTTATCATTACTTTGCAAAAATTAGCACAAGGTCTGGGTGTTCGGTTGAGAATAGGTAATAACCTAGAAAGTATGGATACTTCAAATATGGCTTGGTATCCGTATCGGATATGGATACGCCTTTGATACAGCGGGGATACGACCATGAATAATATATATATATATATATATATATATATATATATATATATATAGGTTATAAGCCTTGCGAGCTACCAAGCTGCTCTACCCCGCGCTGAAGAGAAGAACTGCGAACGGCTACTCCGGGGGAGAGATCATCTGCTAAGACTTGTTGTTCCATCTATCTCCTCTCTAATCTCTACTAATTATTAGAAAGGCGTTGAGTCAGAAGGCTTCTATCCCTCGAGGTAGGCCCTATGTTGAGTAAGGACTTCCTGATTGATCCGCCTTCCGAGCCCGTCAACTGACTGACTGGTGTGACCCTATCTCCTTTGTTTTTGCATTGACATGGTTTTCTTTATATTTTGCTTAATGAATGATAGGATGACTTTTTTTTTTGTTTAGTGGATGATGAGATGACCCTATTTCTTTTGCTTTTGCATGGACATAATATTTTTTTATACATAAACAGAACTGAATCAATGGTTATTTTGTAATCATAATACAAAATATAGTATTATTATTAGTTTTAAAAAAATTACAAACATATCCTGACCGTACCCGTATCCTATTTTCTTAGGTTCTGTCATATCTGTATTGTATCATACTCGTATCCTGTATCCGTATCCATGCTTGCTAGGTAATAACTAAGAACAACATTAGCACATATGAGTATTTTTTATATCACTAATTTTTTTTATACATTTTCCTAAATTTTTTTTTTGTTCCAACTTTCATAACTTTATTCATAATTAATCATCTTAGAGAATAACTATAAATATGATTTACGATCAGAATTAGTTTACTAGTGGTCCGAAATATACTCTCAAATCCTAACCTTTCAATTTAATGATTAGAGGGTTTTGATTAGAATTGATGTGGCATTAGAAAATATAAAAAAAGTGCTTTCTATCTCTAATTTTTTAAATAATTTTAAAAATACTTGTTAAAGACTTTTTTCGGGGTTTTTTTCCCATTATCTACTCAATCGAGCTCGGTTCGCAGTTAATCCCTACAACATAATTTAAAACTATGAATCAGAGATCCGATTGAAAAGCTAACCGGAGCTCTCCCAAACTACCGGTTTTTAGCAAATAAAGAATTAAAGCTAGGGTATTCTGTCCATAGGATTTTATGTATTTTACCAGCCACCCTCAGCAGTGACTTTACGAAAAGACATATATACCCCCAGCCCCTATCTTGATGTTCTAATGATATTAAATTCAAGTGGAAGGAATTAGCACCTTTCGTCGGATGGTGAGCAGCGGCTTGCCGGCCGCGTCCATTAGCAGGATCTCACCCTTATTACCGGAAACGTAGTTATCGACGCGAAATACGAGGTTTCCATTTGCATCGAAAACTGTGAAACCGTTACCGTTAAATAGTAGCGATTTCTTCCAGACCGTCAAAACTGACACATGCCCAATCGGAGCCCGGTTTGGCCCATCTAAAGCGTTTGCATTCGGATACACCTTCGTCATTGGTATCGGCGACGGGAAACCGAATCGGAAAAACTTTCACTTGCTCCTGAGAGTGGAAGCCAAACCAAAACCCGATATTTATACGGAGGGTGATGGAAAACAAAAGACAACAGGCGCACGATAGGAAATCTGATGACGTCAAACTCACGGAAGGCGTAATGACTGCTACCACTCTATCTAATAATATATCTTTGCTTGTAAGGTAATCAAAACTTGTGGCTGGGGATGATTTTCATGTAAAAAAATTGGACACGTGTCTTTTAGAAATTTTTTATTTTTTAATTTATAAAAATGAGAATAATTATCCGACTCCCTAATTTTTTTTTAAATATAAAATAAGAATAATTATCCGACTGGCTAGGGGCTATTTGTGCAGCTCTCACTAATAGCATGGAGCTCTGGAGAGGAGCTTAGAGAGTCATCTTCAAAGAGAGATACTCCTCGTGACCAAAAAAAAAGAGGTACCTCCCCCACCCCATTCTTAAATTAAAAAAAAAACATCTCCCAGGAATGCTAAGAATACTCTCACAAACCGATTTGGACCTTTGGTAAATTCCTGGTAGAATCCAAAGACGCCGCCACAGAGCACCTGTTCAGATATTTTTAGAAAGAACACAATGATCATAAGATAGGAAACACCTTAATTTTTTTTATTTCGAATATGTCATTCACAAGTGGACAAAGTAAGCATCTCCTAGATTCTACAAGAAATCTTTATATAAGCCTCTACAAAATACCGAACCCCTCGCAATCCCTACTTTCATCCCTACATATTTTTTTCTTCATACTTTTTTTTTTTACTAATATAATGAAGAATGGGTGTGTTCAAAACATTGATTGAAGTTTTATTTTTAAAACTATCATTTCCTTGATTCAAAGGTTATTTGAATTTTAGTAAATTTCAAAACTGTCCTTACATATATGAGTTGAATGTATTGAATTTTAATTAAATTACAAAACTACCCTTATAAATATAGGTTGAATTTTAGTTAATTCTAAAAATTGGCCCTACACATGAGTTTAAAACGTTGACTAAATTTTATTTAATTCTAAAACTACCCTTTACTTTTATCTTTTATTAATATAGTACTTTTTCACCAAAAAATATAATGGACCTAAAAAGTTGATTGAATCCTAAAATTGTCTTTCATTAATATATAAAGCAATGTTTTCATAATCAGACCGACTACCGAACTGGCCAGGTGATCAATTTGTAGTTTGACCGGTCCGATTGGATTATGTCATTTTTATTAAAAATATTTTTTTTTATTTTCTTGGCCAGAATGTCTCTAAAGGTTTTTTATTCTCAAAATGATCTTAAGTCAAGTTTCTATACATAAAATGCTCTTAAATTTTTTTCTATAGTAAGAATGTCCTAAATTTTTTTAGTTCCCAAAATGTCCCTGAAATCAAATTTCTATTCACAAAATGTCCCTCACAAATTTTTCCCAAAATACTACTCAAGATTGCCTGTGACGACCTGAATATTAATAAAAATATTAAAAATATTCAGTAATTCCTATTATTACTTAAGCATATGATTTATTAAAGATAAATATTGCTTAAGTATATAATTTGATAGAGACATTAACTTAATTATTGCTTAAGCATATGGTTTAATAAAGGTAAACATTGCTTAAGTATATGATTATTTATTATGTATGAAATTTAGTATTAATACATGTAGATAATAAGGATATTAGCTAAGATTAAAGCATGTGGCAAGTGCCACATAGCAACATCCTAGGATGGGACGCCCAATTTGTAGAACCCCAGAATTTTTGTACGTGTCTCGGGATGCGTGTCAAGGCATGAAGCCTTTGTAATGTTCAAAATTCAATAAAAGAAAATATTGAAATCATGTATATGTTATTTCATAATATATAAGTAATAAGAAGATATTAGGTGTTCATTTTATGATTGAAAAGGCGTAAGGTTTTTTCTTAAGCTTATAAGGGTGAAAAAAAAAATGAAAAAAAAAAGGTTGAAATAGAAGTGGGATAAGTCCAAGTAGTGGAATTGAGTGAAAAATGGACTCAATGTCAAAATTTGCAGAGTTTCAATCACTCGGTCCAAAGTAGCGATCGGTATCTATTGACTGGTCCAAAAATTTGTATGGAGAAAAATTCCACAGATGGTGTTTTCAACCGATCGCTCGATCAAAAACACTGATCGCTCGGTAGGCCACCGATCGCTCGGTCATAAACATCGATCGCTCGGTCTTTCACGTTTTTGCAGATTTTCATTAAGGGCATTTGGGATCTTTTGGCTTCCACCATTGGTCTTTAAAGACCACACTCGAGCCAAGGGTGTTCATAAACACCCTTAGCATTATATTTGAGAGAGAGGGAGAGAGGAGAAAAGGGATTTCACCTAGGGCATCCACTTGAGAGAAATCAAGGGTTTGAGAACCCAAGATCTCCCCAAATCAATCAAAAGGCTCCTTCATCTTTAAGATTGGGTTATCCTTTTCCAAGTTGGAGCTTCAATCAAGGGTTTTCTTCCAAGATCAAGCTTTGATCTCAAGGTTAGTACACTCTTATAGTTAACCTAGTATTATCATATATTTGAATTCTTTTCATGAAGTAAATCATAGGACCTAAAAGAATAAGCTTAATGGAAATGGAATGAATGTGTGGTGAATGTATGGGGTTAAGGTGAATGGATGCCAAGTAGGATGTGATGATGTTGTGCGATGGAAATGATTGATGGACATTGTATCAATAACAAATACACCTATGGTGTTTGATGAAATGTGAATTTGAAATCATATGTTAAAAGACCTAAGAAAGGGTTGCACACTACATGTTTGATGAAATGCATGAATGAGGACTAAATCAAGAAAATGAGGATATGATTTAGGAGATTTCCCATTTGACTAAATATTAAGTGAAATGCTATATATATATGTTTTTCCTTCAATAATTCATGTCTATGGAATTGTAGAAATGCTATATGATGTTGATTTTGCTCATGATCACGATAGTACTTATTGTCACGTACGAGCACACACGCTTGGATGAACTGATGTTTTATCATAAGCATGTGTTTCAAAAATCATAAGGAAGGTTTTCAAGAAATAAATAAGAATAAGCTCACAAGAACTTGTAAGAACTCGTAAGCTAGTGGGACGGCCCGAGGAGAGCCACTAACCATCTGATATTCCCAAGCTATTTTGGGTGGGTGATTAGTGGGATGGTACGAAGGGTGCCACTAGTAACGAACTTGTAAGAACTTGAAGGACTTGTAAGAACTCATAAGATAGTGGGACGGCCCAAGGAGCGCCACTAACCATCTGATATTCCTAAGCTACTTTGGGTGGGTGTTTAGTGGGATGGTACGAAAGGCGCCACTAGTGAAGAATTCATAAGAACTCATATGCTCGCAAGAAAGGGTATAAGAACTTGAAACTCATAAGAACTCATAAGCATGCATAAGAGGGTTTGTTTTCCATGAAAAGAATGAGTTTAATGAACGGTTTTCCATGACGTGTTTTAAGCATGCATTTTGTGAATTGTATTTTTGCACACACGAGTATGTGGTATTATGATTGTTATAGTATTGTTAGCTATTAGTTTGTACTAGCTGAGTATTCCACACTCAGTCGTGCATTCATATCAGTAGGTACACGGGTTCCCTTTGACATCTGTGATCAGGGATCTTGGATAGAGGAGGATTATGGGGAGGAGGAGCCATATGTGGAGCCTCAGGAGGAGGCAAAGGACTTAGACCACTGGCCTTTTTAGGGTGATTACTGAGAGAGAGAGAGCATTACCATTTTGTATTTTGATAGGTGGGCATATCCACTTTTACTTCTGTTATGCATGTACAAACTTGGAATACACATTATGTATAGAAAAGAAATTTTTGGGTTACGCTTCTACACTTTGATTTAAGCTTCCGCATTACTTATGATTATATTATGTTATGCCTTGAGTATTATTACAAGATGGTTTGGTATCGAATACGGCACATCACGAGCCAAAGTATCCTTAACTCCCAGGGGGTAGTTTGGGTTGCGATAGAGGTGGTATCAGAGCCTAGCTTTTAGGGTCACTTAGAATTCAATATCATGATTTAAACAAGGCATTAGGCTTTAGGAAATGAGTCGTATTCCAAGTATAGGCTAATTATTTAGTCTTAGTCCATAATCGGTTGAAACCCAACCGAACTTAGTACCCTATGCTAGAAACACGATTGTGTGCTATATACTATGGTTATGTATACCTCAGTGTATTGTTATGTACTTGATATCTGTTGAGTGAATTGAATGATTATTAAATGTGTATCCAAGTCAGGCTCATGTTGTATTGTCATCCTCAGGATCAAATCATAAGACGCAGTGCTCGGGGTCGCAGATACAATACGAGGGGTAGCGGAAGTGATACTCCATCGGGTGATGAACAACCCGATATTTCATAGTTCCCAAATACTATGGTGGAAACCATCACCATGCTAGCAGCTCGACAGCCTGCTACTACGACAACGTTGGTACATCCACCTCCTCCACATCACACTTCGGCCTCGAGGCATTCCGAAGGCTTCATCCACCTACTTTCTATGGGACCACAGATCTCATAGTTACAGAAGCATGGATTATGCAACTGGAGAAAATATTTCGTGCTCTTCATTGCACCGATGAGCAAAGGGTGGACTGGGCTGCCTTCATGATGGAAAGAGAAGTCGATCATTGGTGGAGAGCGGCATTGAGACAGAGAGATATGGCTAGGGCGGGAGAGCCATGGACTTGGGGTGAATTCCTTGATACCTTCTATGGGCAGTACTTCCCCAAGATTGTTAGGCAACAAAAGGAGATGAAGTTCATGTCCCTAGTGCAAGGGAATATGAGTGTGGCCGAGTATGAGGCCAAATTTGTTGAGTTATCCCGATTCTCACCATCCAAAAATTTGAAAATGGGTTGAAACCTTTCATCAAGGATAGAGTTTCCATTCTTCAAGTGGAGTCTTGGACAGAGATTGTGGAGAAGGCAAGGATTGCCGAAAAGAATTCAGAGGAGTTTCTCAAGAGAAGAGAGAGTAGATTTGGGAGAGTTATTTAGAAGGGCCAGTCCAGTGGCTTGGCACCACAAGAGAAGAGGACCAGGATTTCCCCTTATCCAGCTCCTAGGCCTACACAGGCATAGAGGCCTCCCTTTGCACCACCAATGCCTCGTCCTACTACTTCACAGGCACCTCGCCCCACTTTTTCTCAGGGTACTAGATATGTGTCGCCATCACCCTCTTCATCTTTTGAGGAGTGTGACTGTAGAACCCTGGATCTTGCTTTCATAGTCTGTGAATAGTGCTGTGAATAGTGTGTGAATAGTGCCAGTGGATAGCATATGTAAGGCCAGGGCTGTCCCCGTGAAATTGGTGGTGGTTAAATGGGAATGAGGTATTTCATTTTAAATGAGTGTTATGGTACTGATTTTGGAATTTGAAACATAAGGTATGCTATATGTGTGTTTGGGAACCAAACACAAGAGTATAAAATACTCTAAGTGTCAAAGAGGGTGGCTATCTTACCATAACCTCAACTTGAGGGAGCTCTAGTTGGGTCATAACTTATCAGAATCGAGTGATTCTTAAACAATTAGAAAGATATTGAACCCCTATTTAAAGTTCATGTTTATTACTTTTTGAGATTTGGAATAGAAGTTAAGTCAAACGTGGGATTTCAGGAACCTGGTCTGCTGAGAATTTATGGAATAGTTTGGACCAATCCACTTGTGGGCTCATTTCAACCCTTTAAAACTTAGAATTGAGCTTTATGGAAAACATGAAAGTTGTTCCTCTTTAAATTTAGAATCGAATGAAAATTGAATTGTTAAAATTGCTGTAGACCCGGGATTTTAACCCCACTCCCGATCAGGATTGAACCCGAGGAGGAATAGTGTTAAAAATGTTGAAAAGATAGAGTCGCCACCTATTTAGATTGTGAGGGAAAATAGGGTCCCTTAAAAGATTGGATAAGGCTTTGGTCTGGAAATAGAGTTCAAGGTAAGGGTTCATTTGAGTCAGGGGAAGGTGTTAGGCACCCCTAAACTCCCATCCGGAGATGGTTACCTACTCCTTAAGTCTGAATTAAAGTGGGGAAACCATAAGAGAAACTTGTATTTCATCTATATGCTTGACAAACATTGTATGAACAGTAATGTACATGTTAAAGTAAGCCGGGACAGGATAGGGGTTCTATCCTAGGTGAGCTGAACCCGATCAGGGTTGCCTACGTATCCACAGTCAGTGGAATCAAGCCACACGTAGTTCCAGATGGGTAGTTGATGGTTTGATTTGGATTGTGGGTGTTGGACAAGCTGAGGTTGACCTTTGGATGTTAGGGTGTTTTTGAATGGTTCAGGGGTTTTTGCTCCTGTTAGAGGAGCGAGGCGGCCTTTTAAGCTCGTGCTGAGGAGCGTTTGGACAGTTTTTGGCTCATGTCAAGGAGCACTTGGACAGTTTTAGCTCATGTCAAGGAGCCCTTGGGTTTAGGGTTTGATGGGATTTGAAACAGGGTTTGAGCGGAGTTTCTAGACAAAAGTTCGACTAGGTGGGTAAGGTTTGACCTAGGGTTTAGTTAAGGTTTAACTAGAGGTCACTAAGGTCTACCTAGGGTTAACTAGGGTTCAGGTAGGGTAACTGGGGTTTAGGTAGGGTAACTAGGGTTTAGGTAGGGTAACTGGAGTCAACTAGGGTTTGATTAGGGTTTAGGTGAGGTTTTGAATCAAGGTTTGAGCCGAGATTCGGACAGGGTTTCGACATGGTATGATATGTTTGAACCGAAGTTCGGACAGAGGTTCGACAGGGTAAGCCGGGTTTGAATAAAACCGGGCAGAGGTTGGACAGGGTAAGCCGGGTTTGAATAAAACCGGGCAGGGGTTTGACAGGGTAAGCCGGGTTTGAGTAAAACCGGGCAGAGGTTCGACAGGGTAAGCCGGGTTTAAATAAAACCGGGCAGGGGTTCGACAGGGTAAGCCGGGTTTGAGTAAAACCGGGCAGAGGTTCGACAGGGTAAGCCGGGTTTAAATAAAACCGGGCAGGGGTTCGACAGGGTAAGCAGTCTAAGTATTTAAAAACAATAAAATAATTAAAACTAATAAACGACTAAGCAAACGTCAGAGTTTCGGCGATTTTACCTTCCGGGAAACCCAAAAGGGTCTCTGAATTAAGTGCTCCCGAGAACGATTCTTCGAAATCGAGTTCCCGGGATCGCCGACGCCAAAAGGGAGATTTTCGAAAGAGGAGAGAGAAGAGAGCAAGTGGAAAGGAATGAAAAATGAAGGAAGGGGTGGGGGGTATTTATAGTTTTTCAAAACGGGGTCCGCGCCTTTTTAAAGGGCGCGATTTATTATATTTTAATAAATAGTAAAGCGGTATGAACAGTGAGTCGGCAACGCGTCGGCAACCGATATTTCTAAATCCGCGCCTTTTGAAAAGGCGTGATTTAATATATTTTATTATGGATAAATAAAATAATAAAAAATGAAATTTGTAGTGCAAGTGGGGCCCACATGGTCCCGCGCCTTTTAAAAGGGCGAGCTTGCCCCTTAGGGCCTGTTTGGGTCTTCAAAAATGAGTTTTTTTGGTTTTTTTTTGTTTATGCTCCTATTTGTCGAGAAATTGTTTTTGTCGTTTTAAGCCTATTCTGAGCCCATGAATAGTCAAAATTGAGCTGATAAAATCCAGAAAAATGTTCGAGATAAAACATGGATTTTTCAGTACTTTTCAGGGGCGTTTTGGTCATTTTACGCTATAGGGGTATTTCGGTCATTTTCAACCGTTTTAAGTCCGATTCAACTCCAAAAATAGCCAAAATTGATCAAAAAATTTATAAAATCATTTTAAACAAAATGAAAACTTTTCAGCTCTTTTTCAGGGGCATTTTGGTCATTTTTCACCTGAGGGGTATTTTGGTCAATTTTTACCTGTGGGGCATTTCTCGAAAATTGAAGCACATGGAAAGATGGTTTTAAAAATGGATTTTTTAAAGGGTTTTTAGAGGTATGCAAGGTGATTAAGGGGGTGCAAAATTGGGGTGTTTACAGTTGCCCCGCTTTGTCGGAGGGTGCGGGCACGTGAACGACAAAGGCTGATAACGCTTCAATTTTGCACGCGTGTGTGAAGAAAACCTGAGAAAAGATAGAGAAAAAGATAAAATCTACTTAGACTGCTTACCAGGGACTGGATGACTGATGGGTGACAGAGGAAGGGTGCGCTCATGCCAAGTCGGCACTTGCTGGGGATTGGGAAGGGTTATGGTGTATGAAGCTGCCTGCTAATCGATCACACGACCAACTAGCGGGGTGCATGATGCAAGTGGGTGAGATGCAAGTGAGTGATGTTTGTTGCAAAACCGGCTTCACAAGAGGCCGCAACTGATGGTCGATCAGACAACCGTGTCAATTACTCCTTTAAGAGTGGGCAAGTTGTGCAGTGCAGTGTATGAAGTGTGCAAGACTTATTTCACAGGAGGCCGCAACTGATGGTTGATCAGACAACCGTGTCAGTTAGTCCTTTAAGAGTGAGCAAGTATTGCAGTGATATGTATGAAGTGTGCAAAACTTGTTTCACAGGAGGCCGCAACTGATGGTTGATCAGACAACCGTGTCAATTACTCCTTTAAGAGTGAGCAAGTATTGCAGTGATGTGCAGTGAAGTGTGCAAGACTTGTTTCACAGGAGGCCGCAACTGATGGTTGATCAGACAACCGTGTCAGTTACTCCTTTAAGAGTGAACAAGTATTACAGTGATGTGCAGTGAAGTGTGCAAGACTTGTTTCACAGGAGGCCGCAACTGATGGTTGATCAGACAACCGTGTCAATTACTCCTTTAAGAGTGAACAAGTATTGCAGTGATGTGCAGTCAAGTGTGCAAGACTTGTTTCACAGGAGGCCGCAACTGATGGTTGATCAGACAACCGTGTTAGTTACTCCTTTAAGAGTGAGCAAGTATTACAGTGATGTGCAGTGCATGAAGTGTGCAAGACTTGTTTCACAGGAGGCCGCAACTGATGGTTGATCAGACAACCGTGTCAGTTACTCCTTTAAGAGTGAACAAGTATTACAGTGATGTGCAGTGAAGTGTGCAAGACTTGTTTCACAGGAGGCCGCAACTGATGGTTGATCAGACAACCGTGTCAATTACTCCTTTAAGAGTGAACAAGTATTGCAGTGATGTGCAGTGAAATGTGAACATGTGATGAATGATGCAAATGAGTGAAGGTTGGTTACACAACCAGCTTCACGAGAGGCCGCAACTGAAGGTCGATTAGACAACCGTTTAGTTACTCCTTCAAAAAATGGGTAAGATGCAATTAGTGCTAACAACCGCGCGGTTGCCCCACCGGGTAAGATGCAATGAGAGGCCGTAACTGAAGGTCGATCAGACAACCATTCAGTTACTCCTTCAAAAAATGGGTAAGATGCAATTAGTGCTGACAACCGCGCGGTTACCCCACCGGGTAAGATGCAATGAGAGGCCGTAACTGAAGGTCGGTCAGACAACCATTCAGTTACTCCTTCAAAAAATGGGTAAGATGCAATTAGTGCTGACAACCGCGCGGTTGCCCCACCGGGTACTATGCAATATGGTGCTGACAACCGCGCGGTTGCCCCACCGGGTACTATGCAATGTGGTGCTGACAACCACGCGGTTGCCCCACCGGGTACTATGCAATATGGTGCTGACAACAGCGCGGTTGCCCCACCGGGTACTATGCAATATGGTGCTGACAACAGCGCGGTTGCCCCACCGGGTACTATGCAATGGTGCTGACAACCGCGCGGTTGCCCCACCGGGTAAGATGCTATGGTGCTGACAACCGCGCGGTTGCCCCACCGGGTAAGATGCTAGTAGTATAAATGAAGTCAGGTTTTGAAGGGATCACACGATCACTTCAGCACAAGCAGGCAGATGTATAAGTGGAGATAGCCGAACGGCTAGTCCACGAGCAAGGTGTATCAGCATGCAGATGTATAAGTGGAGATAGCCGCACGGCTAGTCCACGAGCAAGGTGTATCAGCAAACAGATGTATAAGTGGAGATAGCCGCACGGCTAGTCCACGAGCAAGGTGTATTAGCAAGCAAAGTGTATGATGAATGGAGACAGCCACGCGGTTGTTCCATTGTTCAAGCAAGATGTATGAACGGGGAAAGCCACACGGCTAACCCATGATAAAGTAAAATGTAAGGTTAGTGAGGATTGGTTACACAACCATCTCCATCGGGCATGAAACAAGCAAGCAAATGCATGCAATATATGTACAAATGGAGATAGCCACATGGCTAGCAAAATGTAAATGCATAAAAGGGGATAGCCACGTGGCTTACCCATAAGCAAGCAAATGAAATGAATGGGGTATGAGGATTAAAAGAGTGTAGCACGACCCTGAGCCACTACCAGTCCTTTGTCTGCATATCTATTGCCAGGTTGTGAAGGAGATGGGCTCGAGCCTGCTTTTGCTTTGATCTATTTGTTTTGCACGAGTGATGAAGATAGATTTTTGACTAAGCCAAGAGACATACTAGGACTCTAAAAATTTTAAAGATGAGCTTGTTTATGAAACTTTTGTTTTTGAATTTGATTTTTGAAAATGCAAGTAGGGATGCTCTCTTTGTCTGCTGATTCATAAAGGGGTCTACCCTTGCTTGAGATTGTGGATCTTTTGTCCCTTAGAAGACAGAATATAGCAATGAGCAATTGTAACCTTTTGAGCCATGGCTAAGAAAGGTACAAACTTAGTTTTGACTTTGTTGCACGCTAGATCAGACCTTGCTTGGAGCTGAGGGCTTCGAGTTGTTATGTTTTCTGAGCGCTCACAGAGGTGATGTTGCTGGGGTTGAGGCTGACTTCTGCCAAGATCCTGCTACCAATATAGTTCAACTTTTTCCCTTTTTTGCCATTGGAATGACCAAGTCTGGGGCTCGCATAACTTTTGCGCAATGAGGCCGTTTCCGGTTTTCACTCATGCCTGCGTAGTTGAATAATTTTGTTTCCCTTTTTTGCCCTTGATAACAATATCAAGGCTGGGCTCGCATTATTTTTGCGCCTTAGTGCCATTTCTGGTTTTCACTAGGCCTACGATTTTCTGATAATTTGCTTTGTCTTCTCCCGTCATTGCCTTGTGGATGAGATGTATAACTTTTGATATTTGTCAGTCAGTCTACCAGTACTCTTAGTCTCTGAGGGATCTAGGAGGGCTTAGGATAGGACGAAACGTAGGCTAAGGGGTCGAAGATTTGAGACACCCTGTTTGCTTTGGAGCTTTCTTGAGCGCTTCTTTTGAGCTTTTCTCTTTGGCTTTTGTTTCTTTTGATTTTGCTCTTTTGCTCTTTTCTTTTGACTTTTGCCTTCTGGATTTTGCCTTGTTTTTTGTGAAGCAGTATTTTGCTCAAGAAAGATGATTGTTTTGTTTTGTTTTGTTTTGACCGCACCTGTTTTGCAGGTTGCCTACGTACCCTTTTCAGGATCAGGTCATGTCGTAGTTCAAGCAAGTGATACAAATTTTGTAGGGGGTGTCCCGGTGTTTTGAGTTTAAAGAAAGAAAGGCTATTAGGCTCGAAGGGCTAACTAGCGGATCTCATTAATATAAGCTTGATCGGTTATGAATAGGGAAAAAATGATGTGCCAAAAATGGCCTCCTTTCATTTCCTACAGCGACTGAGAGTACAAGCAGTTTCCTGAAAATATCTTAAGCGCAGTGGTCTCTTCATCTGATACATATTGACTAGCTCTGGGAGGTCTTCGTCCTCTATACGGCCGAGTTGTAAGATATTGCTAGAAAATCCATTTCCAACCGTATGGGCCTTCAAAAGATGGACTGAGCTTGCTCTGTGATGAATTACCGATGCTTCCAGGACGATCAGTCACTCTTCTTTGTTGTATTTGCTTGAAGGATGGTACTGCCCCCTGTCTTATGTATTGGTGAGGGTGATGTTGTCCCGATATGTAGTGGATGCTCCGTATGGCTCAACAGTACGAATGATTTGTAACTTTGAATTCTGACAGTGGCCTGATGTACTTTGCAGGATCTTCTTAATGAGATTGCTCATTTTCTCTCTGCCCCCAGCGTAGCAAGGTTCCAATTTTCGCATTCTTAGGGTCATTGCTGAGTTTTGTCTCTTTCTCGCTTGGTTCTGTGAGTAAAGGGTTTCTTTTGGAAATTCCTCTTCCGGCTCATTGATATATGCTACTTTGGGAACTCTGAAATTTTAATCACAGTTTGAATGATCCCTTTGTAAACCAGCAGATTAAGTAAGCATGATAGGAGAAAACTATTTTTTTGATTTTTTTGATTTTTGGTGGCCTCTGATCACTAGAGCTCTTTGGAAGCACTAGATCATCATCATCACGGGCCTATTTTTGCAAGTTTGAGAAAGCTAATGTTTTGAAAAAAAGTATTAGTTTTGTAAATTTTTTGAAAAGTATTGGTTTTGTAAAAAAATGATTGTACAAGACTTGACTGAAAAATGTTTTGAAATGTTTTTTTTTTGTTTTTTGTTTTTTTTTTGACAAAGTTAAAATGACAGTTTTGAAAACCTAGGCTAGACTGACTAGACTTGGCTTAGTCTCGATCGACCTTGCTTTAGCATGATGGCTCTCGACCTCCTTCCTTTGGCAAGCTCTGGAGATGCTTCAATTGGCTGCTGTGTTTTTTTTTTGGCACTCGCTCAGGGTCTGCTATGAATTGAGATGATAAAAAATGTATGTACAGGAGGGTCACATGACTGTCGCCATTTGGACAAGATGCTCGATGAATGATGCCAAGTTGGATGTAGTCATGATACAAACATATGATCAAATAAAGGCATTTAACATGGGACGTTGCCCCTTGTCTGACCATGAATATGAATATGTACAAAGAATGATGGATGTCTAATGCACAAAATTTGAATTATTAGCATGTTGAATGTGTGGATACACACAAATGAAATGAATGAACAAATGAATGAATTGAATTGAGTCAAATGAACTGAGCAAGTATACTCAGAAAATGGATGAGTCAGCTCAACGTGTGATCCAATGAGGTGAGTGAACAGAGGTCCATTTCACTTATCTGGGTTGTTGGGAGCCAGAGCCCAATGGGTCAAGATCGAAATGAATCGATGGATTCTCCATATGATTCGCTTTAGAGTCTAGGCTTTTAAGCCTCACATGATTGAGCTAGTTAAAGAATGGATTAGGGTTAGACCTATCTAGCAATCAAGGCTCACACAAACTCCAAAAATGGTTAAGTATAGGGATACGGTTGTCCCTATACCTGAACAAATAATGCAGGAGCGGCTTAAACCAGTAACAGAATAAGGATAAGATAGTCCCTCCTGACAGGTGTTCTTGGTTTATGCCCAAACAAAGACCTATAGTATATATGCTTATGCTGGTGTATGCAAGGTTTTTGTCTAAAGGTTGATGAGCACTTGACCGTATATGCGACTCCCCAGTATAGAACATACCTGAAAATGGACGATTGGTGCAAGTGGGAAAGACCAGTCGCGTTAACCGGAGATAACCATCTCTCGGTCTACAATCAGTACTTTCCACAGATCTTTGGGCTCCAGCATCGGGGATAACCATCCCTCGATTGTAAGCTTACCGGATCCAACTAGATAGGTGAAAGGGTTCTTTAGTATGGTATGCATTGAAATATGAATGTATATGAATATAATAATGAAAATCAAGCAATGAATAAAAAATGGAATCCTAGGCATG
Source organism: Tetracentron sinense (assembly GCA_015143295.1). Classification (NCBI taxonomy): domain Eukaryota; kingdom Viridiplantae; phylum Streptophyta; class Magnoliopsida; order Trochodendrales; family Trochodendraceae; genus Tetracentron; species Tetracentron sinense. The sequence continues at coordinate 18,926,409 of CM026554.1, forward strand.
TTGCTAAGTTGGCAAACAAATGTCCGAGATTCAATGAATGATAACAAATGAGTTAGTATATGTACAGATTAGTATAATTAGCAACATATAGATGTAATTAAAAGTTTCTGATATGGTTTCCCTTGTTCAGTTCAGACTTAAGTTTTGGCTCGAAAACTGGTCTGCGAAACCAGAGTCCCCAGCAGAGTCGCCAAGCTGTAGACCCGGGATTTTAACCCCTACTCCCGATCAGGATTGAACCCGAGGAGGAATAGTGTTAAAAAATGTTGAAAAGATAGAGTCGCCACCTATTTAGATTGTGAGGGAAAATAGGGTCCCTTAAAAGATTGGATAAGGCTTTGGTCTGGAAATAGAGTTCAAGGTAAGGGTTCATTTGAGTCAGGGGAAGGTGTTAGGCACCCCTAAACTCCCATCCGGAGATGGTTACCTACTCCTTAAGTCTGAATTAAAGTGGGGAAACCATAAGAGAAACTTGTATTTCATCTATATGCTTGACAAACATTGTATGAACAGTAATGTACATGTTAAAGTAAGCCGGGACAGGATAGGGGTTCTATCCTAGGTGAGCTGAACCCGATCAGGGTTGCCTACGTATCCACAGTCAGTGGAATCAAGCCACACGTAGTTCCAGATGGGTAGTTGATGGTTTGATTTGGATTGTGGGTGTTGGACAAGCTGAGGTTGACCTTTGGATGTCAGGGTGTTTTTGAATGGTTCAGGGGCTTTTGCTCCTGTTAGAGGAGCGAGGCGGCCTTTTAAGCTCGTGCTGAGGAGCGTTTGGACAGTTTTTGGCTCATGTCAAGGAGCACTTGGACAGTTTTAGCTCATGTCAAGGAGCCCTTGGGTTTAGGGTTTGATGGGATTTGAAACAGGGTTTGAGCGGAGTTTCTAGACAAAAGTTCGACTAGGTGGGTAAGGTTTGACCTAGGGTTTAGTTAAGGTTTAACTAGAGGTCACTAAGGTCTACCTAGGGTTAACTAGGGTTCAGGTAGGGTAACTGGGGTTTAGGTAGGGTAACTAGGGTTTAGGTAGGGTAACTGGAGTCAACTAGGGTTTGATTAGGGTTTAGGTGAGGTTTTGAATCAAGGTTTGAGCCGAGATTCGGACAGGGTTTCGACATGGTATGATATGTTTGAACCGAAGTTCGGACAGAGGTTCGACAGGGTAAGCCGGGTTTGAATAAAACCGGGCAGAGGTTGGACAGGGTAAGCCGGGTTTGAATAAAACCGGGCAGGGGTTTGACAGGGTAAGCCGGGTTTGAGTAAAACCGGGCAGAGGTTCGACAGGGTAAGCCGGGTTTAAATAAAACCGGGCAGGGGTTCGACAGGGTAAGCAGTCTAAGTATTTAAAAACAATAAAATAATTAAAACTAATAAACGACTAAGCAAACGTCAGAGTTTCGGTGATTTTACCTTCCGGGAAACCCAAAAGGGTCTCTGAATTAAGTGCTCCTGAGAACGATTCTTCGAAATCGAGTTCCCGGGATCGCCGACGCCAAAAGGGAGATTTTCGAAAGAGGAGAGAGAAGAGAGCAAGTGGAAAGGAATGAAAAATGAAGGAAGGGGTGGGGGGTATTTATAGTTTTTCAAAACGGGGTCCGCACCTTTTTAAAGGGCGCGATTTATTATATTTTAATGAATAGTAAAGCGGTATGAACAGTGAGTCGGCAACGCGTCGGCAACCGATATTTCTAAATCCGTGCCTTTTGAAAAGGCACGATTTAATATATTTTATTATGGATAAATAAAATAATAAAAAATGAAATTTGTAGTGCAAGTGGGGCCCACATGGTCCCGCGCCTTTTAAAAGGGCGAGCTTGCCCCTTAGGGCCTGTTTGGGTCTTCAAAAATGAGTTTTTTTGGTTTTTTTTTGTTTATGCTCCTATTTGTCGAGAAATTGTTTTTGTCGTTTTAAGCCTATTCTGAGCCCATGAATAGTCAAAATTGAGCTGATAAAATCCAGAAAAATGTTCGAGATAAAACATGGATTTTTCAGTACTTTTCAGGGGCGTTTTGGTCATTTTACGCTATAGGGGTATTTCGGTCATTTTCAACCGTTTTAAGTCCGATTCAACTCCAAAAATAGCCAAAATTGATCAAAAAATTTATAAAATCATTTTAAACAAAATGAAAACTTTTCAGCTCTTTTTCAGGGGTATTTTGGTCATTTTTCACCTGAGGGGTATTTTGGTCAATTTTTACCTGTGGGGCATTTCTCGGAAATTGAAGCACATGGAAAGATGGTTTTAAAAATGGATTTTTTAAAGGGTTTTTAGAGGTATGCAAGGTGATTAAGGGGGTGCAAAATTGGGGTGTTTACAATTGCATCACCGAATCAAAAGTTATGGTTGAAACAGCGAGCCAGACAAAACAGGGCAGCTTGAGCGGGAGACCAGCAGTCGACCCCTCCACTAAGGGTCAACCAGTCAGACCAGGGGTCGACCGGTCTCGAATTTTTTTGTATGGGAGATTATTCCAAAGGGTCCCAAACACTACCGGTCGACCGGTCACACCCCCGATCGACCCCTCCTTCCATTTTTGCTGAAAACCGACCATGGGAGATATTTTTGAAGGGTATAGGGGTCTTTTACCAACCCCTTTGCCTATATAAAGCCCCACACTCGTGGGTAAGGATTTACACAACCCTTAGAGAATATTTTGAGAGAAAAGAGAGAGAATTTAGGATTTCTTGCAAAGGGTTTTGCTTGTGCTTCATCAAGGATCGCTAGGTGAAGCTTGTTCTTGCTTCCGAAGCCCGATCTTCACTTCCTCGAGCTTTCTCAAACTTGAAGTGGATTGCATAAGCTTTCTCAAAGCTTTTATAGCTTCAAAGGAGTTCTTGTAAAAGGTAGATATACTCTACTACCTATCATGTGCTATTCTTTTCAATAAAACCATATTTAAAGTAAGTTATTGGGTTGTTTGGATGATGATTTGTACGTGGCATGTAAACTATCACTACTATTGCTTTTCTATGAATATGATGTCATTTTTATGAGTTTTATAAGTTCACCATGAGATTCACAAGTACTATATTCACCTCATGTTCACAAGTCTAGCATGATGTTTATAAGTCTCGCATGATCCGATGATTTCTCACAAGAAAAGGGTATTTCCAAAAGTTCATAAGCAAGGTTTTTTATAAAAGAATTCTCACAAGCTCACAAGTGATAAGGCTAAACTATGGGTTGGTAAGTGACAAGCTCTAAGATCATTTCAAAGCTCACAAGGAATCCCACTATATATGGACTCACAAGTAGTCATGTCTCACAAGCTCACAAGTTCACAAGAAATCATGCATACTCAGATCCTCGCATGCTCACAAGGAATCCTAACTCTCGCAAGAATTCACAAGAAATCACAAGAACATGATTATCACATGACCTCACAAGATTTATCGGTTTTGATTTCACGCGAATAGTGTTAAGAAAAGGTTTTTGGGAAACTACTTTCACGTACGCTATACTCTAAGCTTATGCATGTTCATGATATTATTCACTGTTAGTTAGTAGTTTGTATATTACTGAGTATTCCATGCTCAGCCGGTTATTGACTTCGGCAGGTGCACGGGTTCCATTCGATGTCTGTGGCACGGAGCCTTGGATAGAGGAAGAATACTATGATCCGGAGCCCTCTATGGACCACTATCGGGATGATGGATCACTGGATAAGCGGCTTGATTTTGATTTTTGTTGAGAGGATAAGAGGAATGCTACTGATATTTTGTGTATGTTGAGAGTGGGACTTATCCACTCTATCTTTTTGGATATGCTATGTTGGTTCACGCTTGAACCAAATGATAAGAGTAATTATTATATATTGTTTCTGTTTATTTCCGCTGCGTACATATTGGTGTATGTTGACAGGTTTACGAATGCCTTATATGTCATACGGGATGTATGATACGGCGATCACGAACTGAAGTATCTCTAACTCCTAGGGGGTATTTTGGGTCGCGACAAACTTGGTATCAGAGCCTAGGGATTAGTTTCCCTTGGGCTCGATTGTCCTCTAAGCAGAAGTCGGTTTTAGGACTAGGGTGTTCTTTGGGTTGAACTTAGAACTCAGATGAACTTCGAAATACGAGACCATGAGAACGTAGCTTCGCTAGGACACAATAGTATGTTTATACTTTATGTGTATACTCCGATGTATACGATGCTTAGATAAAGTGCTAAGTGCTCATTAAACTGCAATATTCAAAAGCTTGACGTGTCACTATTGTCCTCAGCTTGTTATCATGAGGCGAAACATTCGAGGTATAGGGTATAAGACCCGAGGAAACGGCGGAGACATTCCTATGGGTGATGAGCAGCCCGACTTGATTCAGATCCTCGAAACTATGGCAGTAGCTATGACGAGGCTTGCAGACAGGGTCGATACTCCTATTACTACTGCACCTGTACCTCCTTCGGTGCATCACACCTCAGGACTAGAGGCTTTTCGGAGACTACGACCTCCTAGTTTTTATGGGACTTTGGATCCCCTAGTTGCAGAGACGTGGATCATGCAGCTGGAGAAGATTTTCAGGGCACTCCATTGTACAGACGAGCAGCGAATCGAGTGGGCTTCCTTCATGATGGAAGGTGAAGCCAAACATTGGCGGAGAGCTGCCCAGAGGCAGAGGGATGTGTCAAAGACAGGTGTACCCTGGACATAGGGAGAGGTTTTGGATACATTTTACGAGCAGTACTTCCCTAGATTCATCAGGGAACAGAAGGTGAGAGAGTTTGTGCTCCTCGAGCAGGGAGAGACGAGCATAGCCGAGTATGAGGCGAAGTTCGTCGGACTTTTGAGATTTGCTCCACATCTGATCGCTATCGAGAGTATGCAGGTCAGGAAGTGGGTTGCGGTATTTTATTCGAGACCGGGTTTCTATGTTCCAGGTAGAGACCTGGAAGGATATTGTGGGGAAGGCAAAGATCGCCGAGAGGAATTCTACAGAGTTTCTCAAGAGGAGGGATAGTAGCTTCGGAAGGGGCATGTCTAGAGGTCAGTCTAGTGGCTCCACACCGCCTGAGAAGAGGGCCAAGACTGCTCCATTCCAGAATTCTCAGCCTATGCAGGCTCAGAGGCCTTCTTTTGCCCCATAGGCACCGTGCCCTATTGTTTCGTAGGCCCCTAGGTATGCGCCACCAGCTTCCTCGGCGTCGTTTTTATTTGATGAGTGTGCCACATGTGGAAAGAGACACAGGGCTGGAGAGTGCCGTAAACTCTCGGGTGGTTGTTTCCATTGTGGCGAACAGGGCCACATGATCAGAGATTGCCCGAAGAGGCAGTTGCAGGCCACGCTCAGGGAGTCCGACCTCCACTTAGGCCGACAACTCAGCAAGGGTCTTCACAGGCTTCTAGACCTCCACGGCCCACCCAGCCGCTTCGCCAGGTGAATCAGGGATGGGCTTTCACCATCACCAAGCAGGATGCACATGCATCCAATGATGTTGTGCAAGGTACGCTCAAGTCAAATTTTTTTAGTTTATGAGATGTTGACTGTATGTGCTGTATATACATGCTTGTTCAAACATGTTACCTATATAATATGTGTGACTTGTGAAATTTATTGACGTAAGTTAGTTTAAATATTCAAGCACCTTGCTCATCAGGGAGTGTTTAGCACGGGTGTTGATTGACACTGGATCATCACATTCATTTGTCTCGCCTAGTTTTGCTAAGGGCTTTGCCTCAGAGCTGAGTCGATTACCCCAGGAGTTGTCCATTTTAGCTCCGCTCGGCAAGACAATCGATGCAGACAAATTGTATCGGGGTTGTGTAGTGCAAGTTGAGCAGCATGGGTTGCCAGTCGATTTGATCATCCTTGAGTTCCAAGACTTCGACTTTGATGTCATTCTCGGGATGGATTGGCTCTCAACACATCATGGGCATGTAGCGTGCTTTGAGAAGATGGTGGACTTCAAGCCAGTGGGTGTGAAGCTGTTTCATTTCTGAGGGATACGGAGGAGAGACATTGCTCACTTTGTAGCCCTTAGTCTCTCAAGTTTAGAGGTGCTAGACTCCTCAGCCATTCCGGTAGTGAGTGAGTACCTAGACGTGTTCGCAGAGTTTTTACCGAGATTGCCTCCGGATCGAGAGATAGAGTTCGCTATTGAGCTTACTCCTGGCACTGCTCCGATTTCTAGGGCTCCATACAGGATGGCCCCTATTGAACTTAAGGAGTTAAAGGAGAAATTAGAGGAATTACAGGGCCTTGGCTTCATTCGGCCGAGTGTTTCACCATGGGGAGCTCTTGTGCTCTTCGTGAAGAAGAAGGATGAGTCGATGTGGATGTGCATTGACTACCGGCAGCTGAACAAGGTCACGATCAAGAATCATTATCCACTGCCTCAGATTGATGACCTGTTCGACCAGCTAAAGGGAGCGAAGTTCTTCTCAAAGATTGATCTTCGATCTGGGTACCATCAGTTGAAGATCAAGGCTGAAGACATTCCCAAGACTGCCTTTAGGACTCAGTATGGGCACTACGAGTTCCTGGTCATGCCTTTTGGTCTGACAAATACGTCGGCTGTTTTCATGGATTTGATGAACCGGGTATTTAGATCATCTCTCGATCGATGTGTGATCGTGTTCATCGATGATATCCTAGTGTATTCCAAGACACGGGATGATCATGCGAGAGACCTCCGCCTTACGTTGCAGACTCTTCGAGAGCATAGCCTATATGCTAAGTTGAGCAAGTGGGAGTTCTGGTTGGAAAAGGTGGCATTCCTTGGCCACGTGGTATCTGCCGAGGGTATCTCAGTCGACTCTGCGAAGATAGAGGCAATGATGAACTGGGAGAGACCGAAGAGTGTTACCGAGATTCATAGTTTTCTTGGCCTGGTAGGGTACTATAGGAGGTTTGTGGAAGGATTCTCCAGCTTAGCGGCTTCGCTTACTTATCTCACGTGGAAGAACGCTAAGTTCACCTGGAGCGAGAAGTGTGAGGCAAGCTTCATGGAATTGAAAAAGAGCCTTACTATGGCTCCTATTCTCGTAGTCTCATCTGGGAGTGGTGGTTTTGTAGTCTATAGTGATGCATCACTTATCGGTCTAAGATGTGTTCTGATGAAGCATGGGAATGTCATTGCCTATGCTTCCCGGCAGTTGAAAGACCATAAGGGGAACTATCCTACGCACGATCTAGAGCTTGCTGTAGTTGTCTTCGCACTGAAGATTTGGCGTCACTACCTTTATGGGGAACAGTTCGATGTGTTCACTGATCACAAGAGCTTGAAGTACCTCTTTTCCCAAAAGGAGCTAAATCTAAGGCAACGCCATTGGGTAGAGTTTCTGAAGGATTATGACTGCACTATCCAGTATCACCCTGGTAAGGCGAATGTGGTAGCAGATGCTCTGAGTAAGAAGTCTTCCGGACACTTGGCTCACATGATGATTCGTGAGTGGAAGATGTTGGAGGAAATGGTGAACCTCGATACTAGCTTCAGTATGCCTACTTTTGGGCCAATCGTGGCAAATCTCATGGTCTAGCCTTATATCCTAGTTCGGATTAAGGAGTTGCAGAGTTCGGATACAGAGTTGATTGCTTATCAAGACAAGTTGGTTAGAAGTGGTAGTCAGGAGTTTACTTTGAATGGTGATGGTGCCATCACATTTAAAGGCAGGTTGTGTGTTCCCACCGACGTGGTGTTGAGGAGTGAGATCTTGGACGAGGCTCATCGATCCAAGTACACGGTACATCCTGGAGGTACTAAAATGTACCAGAATCTCAAGAGGCATTACTGGTGGCGAAACATGAAGAGGGAAGTGGCAGAGTATATGGCTCGTTGCTTGGTGTGCCAGCAGGTGAAGGTAGAGCATCAGAGGCCAGCAGGTCATTTACAGTCCTTCCCTATTTCGGAATGGAAATGGGAGAATATCTTGATGGACTTCATAGTTGGCTTGCCAAGGACGGCAAGGGGCTCCGATGCTATCTAGGTTGTAGTTGATCGGTTGACAAAGTCTGCACATTTCCTACCCTATCGAACTACGTACAGCATGAGCCAACTTGTAGCCTTGTACACCAAGAAGGTGCTTCGATTTGAACAGGGTACTGGTTACCATTGTTTCTAATCGGAACCCAAGGTTTACTTCCAGGTTTTGGAAAGGCTTTCAGAGTGCTATGGGTTCTCGGTTAGATTTCAGTACCGCCTTTCATCCTCAGACTGATGGGCAAACCGAGAGGGTGAACCAGGTGATTGAGGACATGCTCAGAGCTTGCATGTTAGACTTCCAGGGTAGTTGGGAGGATCATTTGCCTTTGGTTGAGTTCGCTTACAACGACAGTTACCAAGCGAGCATCCAGATGGCACTTTTCAAGGCCTTATATCGAAGAAGTTGAAGAGCTCCTCTTCACTAGGACGAGGTTGGTGAGAGGAAGGTATTGGGTCCAGAGTTGATTGAGCAGACCGCAAATAGGGTCAAGATCATTCGAGAAAGGTTGAAGACTGCCCAGGACAGGCAGAAGAGCTATGCGGACACACGTCGCAGAGACTTGGAATTCCAGGTTGGGGATCGAGTCTTCGTGAAGATTTCTCCGAGTCGGGGAATCATGAGGTTCAGCAAGAGGGGGAAACTTAACCCAAGGTATGTGGGACCTTTTGAGGTGATCACACATGTCGGAGAGGTCGTTTACAAAGTGGCTTTACCTCCTCACATGGCGGCGGTCCATAACGTTTTTCATATTTCCATGCTCAGGAAATATGTGTCGGATCCATCGCATGTTATTGATCTTGATCCTATGGAGATACGAGAGGATCTCACGTTGGTGGAGCAACCAGCTCAGATCTTGGATCGAAGAGAATAGGTCTTGCGCACGAAGACCATACCATTAGTCCTCGTGAAGTGGCAGCATCATTCTGCAGACGAGGCTACGTGGGAGCATGAGGTTAAAGTAAGGGAAAAGTACCCTCATTTGTTTGTACAGTTTCCAATGTCGGTTTTCATGTATTTTGTTCAACTGTATCTTTTTATATCATCCTAATTTCAGGGATGAAATTTCTATAAGGGGGGGAGGATGTAGAACCCTGGATCTTGCTTTCATAGTCTGTGAATAGTGCTGTGAATAGTGCCAGTGGATAGTATATGTAAGGCCAAGGTCGTCCCCGTGACATTGGTGTTAGTTAAATGAGAATGAGGTATTTCATTTTAAATGAGTGTTATGGTACTGATTTTAGCGTGTGAAACATAAGGTATGCTATCTGTGTGTTTGGGAACCAAACACAAGAGTATAAAATACTCTAAGTGTCAAAGAGGGTGGCTGTCTTACCATAATCTCAGCTTGAGGGAGCTCTAGTTGGGTCATAGCTTATCAGAATCGAGTGATTCTTGAACCATTAGAAAGATATTGAACACCTCTTTAAAGTTTATGCTTATCACTTTTCGAGATTTAGATTATAAGTTAAGTCAAACGTGGGATTTCCGGAACCTAGTCTGCTGAGAATTTCTGGAATAGTTTGGACCAGTCCAATTGTGGGCTCATTTCAACCCTTTAAAACTTAGAATTGAGCTTTGTGAAAAACATGAAAGTTGTTCCTCTTTAAATTTAGAATCGAACACAAGTTGAATCGTTAAAATTGGATAACCAAATCAAAAGTTATGGTCAAAACAGCGAGGTAGACAAAATAGGGCAACTTGAGCGGAAGACCAGCAGTCGACCCCTCCACTAAGGGTCAACCGGTCAGACCAGGGGTCGACCGGTCTCGAATTTTTTTGTATGGGAGATTATTCCAAAGGGCCCCAAACACTACCGGTCGACCGGTCACACCCCCGATCGACCCCTCCTTCCATTTTTGCTGAAAACCGACCATGGGAGATATTTTTGAAGGTTGTAGGGGTCTTTTACCAACCCCTTTGCCTATATAAAGCCCCACACTCGTGGGTAAGGGTTTACACAACCCTTAGAGAATATTTTGAGAGAAAAGAGAGAATTTAGGGTTTCTTGCAAAGGGTTTTGCTTGTGCTTCATCAAGGATCGCTAGGTGAAGCTTGTTCTTGCTTCCGAAGCCCGATCTTCACTTCCTCGAGCTTTCTCAAGCTTGAAGTGGATTGCATAAGCTTTCTCAAAGCTTTTATAGCTTCAAAGGAGTTCTTGTAAAAGGTAGATACACTCTACTACCTATCATGTGCTATTCTTTTCAATAAAACCATATTTAAAGTAAGTTATTAGGTTGTTTGGATGATGATTTGTACGTGGCATGTAAACTATCACTACTATTGTTTTTCTATGAATATGATGTCATTTTTATGAGTTTTATAAGTTCACCATGAGATTCACAAGTACTATATTCACCTTATGTTCACGAGTCTAGCATGATGTTTATAAGTCTCGCATGATCCGATGATTTCTCACAAGAAAATGGTATTTCCAAAAGTTCATAAGCAAGGTTTTTTATAAAAGAATTCTCACAAGCTCACAAGTGATAAGGCTAAACTATGGATTGGTAAGTGACAAGCTCTAAGATCGTTTTAAAGCTCACAAGGAATCCCACTATACATGGACTCACAAGTAGTCATGTCTCACAAGCTCACAAGTTCACAAGCTCACAAGTTCACAAGAAATCATGCATACTCAGATCCTCGCATGCTCACAAGGAATCCTAACTCTCGCAAGAATTCACAAGAACTCACAAGAACATGATTATCACATGACCTCACAAGATTTATCGGTTTTGATTTCACGCGAATAGTGTTAAGAAAAGGTTTTTGGGAAACGACTTTCACGTACGCTATACTCTAAGCTTATGCATGTTCATGATATTATTCACTGTTAGTTAGTAGTTTGTATATCACTGAGTATTCCATGCTCAGCTGGTTATTGACTTCGGCAGTTACACGGGTTCCATTCGATGTCTGTGACACGGAGCCTTGGATAGAGGAAGAATACTATGATCCGGAGCCCTCTATGGACCATTACCGGGATGATGGATCACTGGATAAGCGGCTTGATTTTGATTTTTGTTGAGAGGATGAGAGGAATGCTACTGATATTTTGTGTATGTTGAGAGTGGGACTGGTCCACTCCATATTTTTGGATATGCTATGTTGGTTCACGCTTGAACCAAATGATAGGAGTAATTATTATATATTGTTTCTGTTTATTTCCGCTGCATACATATTGGTGTATGTTGACAGGTTGATACGAATGCCTTATGTGTCATACGGGATGTATGATACGGCGGTCACGAACTGAAGTATCCCTAACTACTAAGGGGTATTTTGGGTCGCGACAGCGACTACTATGGTCGGAGACACTCGGCTGGAGAGTGTCGGAGAACATCTGGAGGATGCTTCCATTGTGGCGAGTAAGGCAACATGGTTAGAGATTGCCCATACCAGCAGTCGCGGGTTCAACCTCAAGGAAGCAGGCCCCCAGTTCAGTAGACTACTCCGTAAGGGTCTTCATAGGTTTCTGCATCTAGACCTGCACAGCCCACGCAGACCACACAATCACCTCGCAGGGCTAACCGGGGTCGGGTCTTTGCCTGGACTGAAAGGGACGCACAAGCATATAACGATGTTGTACAAGGTACGTGAAAATTCTGAATTTATTCAAGTATGAATTGATGAGTATTATATTTTATATGTTATGCTTGCATATGTGTATATATATTACTTAAACTCTATGTATGTGTTGCTTGAAATTTATTGATGTAGCTAATTACAATGCACAGGCGTTTTGCTAGTAAACGAGTGCTTAGTTCGAGTGTTGGTCGACACAGGATCGACACATTCCTTTGTGTCACCTAGTTTCGCCAAAGGGTTCGCGTCTGAACCGAGTCATCTATGTCACGAGTTAACTATTTCAACTCCGCTTGGCAAGTCAGTGGACATAGACTGAGGGTACTGGAATTGTATAGTTCAAGTCGGGTAGTATAATTGCCAATCGATCTAATCATCCTTGAGTTTCAAGACTTGGACTTCGATGTTATCGTCGGGATGGATTGGCTACTTGCACACCGTGAATATGTGGCTTGCTTTGAAAAGATGGTAAAGTTTAAGCTAGAGGGCTTTAAGCTATTTCATTTTAGTGGACTTAGAAGGGGAGATATAGCCTGTCTAGCGGCTCTAAGTCTTGCCAATCCGGAGGCACGACACTCCTCAGCCATCTCGGTTGTGAATGAGTACTTGGACGTATTTCCTGAGGACCTACCGGGATTACCTCCGGATAGGGAGATGGAGTTTGCAATAGAATTCGCTCCAGGAATGTCTCCGATTTCTAAGGCTCCATACAAGACGGCCCCCATTGACTTAAGGAATTGAAGGAGCAAATTGAAGAATTGCAATGGCTTGGTTTCATCTGACTAAGTGTTTCACCGTGGGGAGCGCCAGTACTCTTCGTGAAGGAGGATGGGTCGATGAGGATGTGCATCGACTATAGACAGTTGAACAAAGTTACAATTAAGAGTCGTTATCTATTGCCACGGATAGATGATTTGTTTGACCAATTGAAAAGAGCAATGTTCTTCTCCAAGATTGATCTGCAATCAGGGTACCATCAGTTGAAGATCAAGGCCAAAGATGTACCAAAGACTGCCTTTAGGACTCGGTACGGGCAATACGAGTTCTTGGTCATGCCTTTTGGTCTAACAAATGCACCGACGACATTTATGGATTTGATGAATTGAGTGTTCAAGCCTTGTCTCGACAGATATGTTATCGTCTTTGTTGATGATATCTTAGTGTATTCCCTGACACGGGAGGACCATGATCGAGACCTTCACCTTACACTTGAGAATCTTCAAGAGTATAGACTTTATGCCAAGTTGAGTAAGTGCGAATTTTGGTTGAAGAAAGTGACTTTCCTTGGCCACGTGGTATCTGTCGAGGGTATTTTAGTAGACCCAGCAAAGATGAAAGCTGTGATGAAATGGGAGAGACCCAGAGTGTTACCGAGATACGCAGCTTCCTCGGTTTAGCAGGATACTACAGGAGATTCGTAGAGGGATTCTCCAGCTTAGCTGCACTACTCACGTATTTGATGCGGAAGAATGTCAAGTTCGCTTGGAGTGACAAGTGTGAAGCAAGCTTTATAAAATTGAAAAAGAGGCTTACTACAGCCCCCGTTCGCTTGGTTGACTGAGTTGGTCATGTGCAAGGTTTGAGTCCGGTAGGCTTAAGGTTAGTCTGGTAGACTAAGGATTAGTCTGGTAGATTAGGGTTAGGCCCGGTAGGACAAGGGCTAAGTCCGATAGACTTAAAATAGGTCCAAGAGGTCGAGGGTAGATTTAACCAAGGTTAGGGTTGCTAACTGGGGTTAAAGGTCAAACTAACTATGATTAGATTTCTAACCACGGTTGAGGGTAACAAGGTTAGGCCCGGTAGGCCAAAATTGAGCCCGGTAGGCTAAGGGTGAGCTTGGTAGGCTAAGAGATTAGGCCCGGTAGGCCAAAAATGGTTTTAACCGAGGTTAGGGTTGCTAACCGGAGTCAAATTAGAAGTCAACCATGGTTAGGGATGCTAACCACGGTAAAGAGGCCAAAAACAGAACTTTTTTTGTCATCAAGCAAGTTTAAGCAGTTTTAGTATTTTTCCAGATTTTTACCAAGGGTAAAAGGGTGTTTAACCATGGTTAAAAGTTAATCAGGATTGAGTTTACCCGGTTAAAGGTTTAGACAGGTTATGGTGGGCCCAGATAGCATGAAAGGGCCTAGAATGACCTCCTACCTAGTCTGAGCCCTGTGCAAAGGCCAAAATCACATAAAATCAATAATAACGGTAAAGGAATTACCACCATTACCAAGCATTTCTAGCCCTGGTTTGTAGGCCTGGTACAGGGGTTAGGGATGAACCCTAGGAGTCATGGACCCACAAGGTTGAAGAGGGAAGTCCTAAGAATGTCCTGGGCCTTTGGTAGGCCCAGGGTCTGGTCTAAAGTGGGCCCCACAGTGGGCTAAACACACTGTACATGATTCACTGAAATAGCGGCAGAGTATCTACCGTCATTATGCACAGTCTCTGGTTTGAGGCATTTAACCATGGTTAAATATGCAAGGGTGACCTAAAAGGACTAGGGTCAATAGCTGAGAGACAGAGGGAGCTAACTATGGCCCTGGAATAGACCAGGGCCCCACCCAAAGGGGTGTTAAGCTACTGTGAAAAGAGGGTTCAAGAATGACAGTAGTTATTCTACTGTCATTCTTGAAGTTTTCCAAAAATGAGTTTCCCCCCCCCTGGGGGCTGCACCAGGGTGTTCCAAGGGATCCCTCATAGCCTGAGGGACTCCTAGAAAACTAAGGGGAGTGCCATGTAGTTTGGTTCTTGTACCCATGGCTAAACCTTCAAGAGGATTCCCCCATACCCACGAAGAGGTAGGAGGACCCCTATCCTTAGGCTAACAACAAAATAACATAAAGAAATGGCCCCTGGAATAGGACCAGGGGCCTTACAATGGATATTACAGAAGTAAATAGTGTGGGGGATCCCTACCCAATTAGTCTGGTTCACATGATGGTGGTGGTGGGCTAGCACAGCTCTGGTGTAAGGTAGGACAGGCCTAGGTGGCCTGGTACCTCCCTGGACAGCTAAGGGGTCTTCCTTGATGAAGAACAAAGGCTAGAATAAATTGGAATGAAGGGTGGCTGAGTTTTAGTAGAGTGGTTTTAGGGAGGTTTTGGAATGTTCAAACTATGAAGAGGAGGGTTCTTATAAGATGAAGGGGACCTAGGGGCATTTAGGGGATTGAAGAGACGGTTTAGAACTCTAGGGAGGCTGAGCTGAGGGCTGCAAAGGGGTGCCAGCTACGGATCTTGTAGAAACCAGCAATGGTGGTAGAAAATCTGCCGCCATTACCTGATCTTTGCTAAACAGGGCCCAACCCTTCTGTGATTGGCCTGCTGCACTGTTCCTCTAGCCAAATTTGGTAATGGCTGTAATATCATTACTGCCATTACTGAAATTTTGAAATTGGGGTGGTGGGCCCACTGCAACGACTCTTGAAGGCTTGTGGGCCCATGTTTGGGCCCACAGAGGGTTTTGACTTTGGAATTGAGGGTTCTTGGGCCCTAGGGCTGAACTAGGGTTTACCTAGGGTTAGACTAGGGTTTACCTAGGGTTAAGCCTAGGGTTTGACCAGGGTTTACTTAGGGTTAGACTAGGGTTTACCTGAGGTCAGGGTTTGTTCTAGGTTTAGGCCTAGGATTTTACTAGGGTTTTACCTAGGGTTTGACCTAGGGTTAGGCCTAGGATTTGAGTTTACTTAGGGTTTAACTAGGTTTGTCTAGGGTTTGACCAGGGTTAGGCATGGGGTTTACCTATGGTTAGGCTTGTCCTAAGGTTAGGCCTAGGGTTAGACTAGGGTTCTGCCTAGGGTTTGATTAGGGTTTACCTAGGATTAGGGTTTGTTCTATGGTTAGGCCTAGGGTTAGAGGGTGATTTAACCATGGTTAAAATGTTTAACCTTGATTAAGGGGAGTGTAAAAATTGGGTGCTTACAGCTGCCCCTCTTTGCCAGAGAGTGCGAAGTTGGCAATTGAACGGCAAAAACTGGAATCATCCTATTTTTACACAAAGATTGGATTTTAGGGGATGATGATATGCATACATACTATACAAGTGATGCAATGTGCTTGCCTATACTTATTGGGGATATGAGCGACTCAGGGAAAGTGGAAGTAGTTAGGGCCACTCTCTTGGTGAATGAAGAGTAGTCTGGGCTACTCATGCTGGGGATTAATGGATGTTATGAAAGATGACATGTCACAGATGCGCTAGCCGGAAAGGTTGTTATAGCATTACCCAGAGGTGCTTAGCCAATACAGTCGATAGATACGTAGAGTGTCAGAAGGAGGACATGTAGGAGGTGTAGCGGTATGACAAGTGAGTTGCCAAGGCACACACAGGATGTCAAAGACACACGGGATATCAAATGGGACATGCAAGAGGTAATACCGCGGCATGACGAGGCTGTCAAGAGGCACACAGGATGTCAAGGATACAAGGGGGTGTCAAAGGGGACATACAGGAGGTATCGCAGTATGACGAGATTGTCAAGGGATACACAGGATGTCTGAGACATGCAGGAGGTAATGTCGCGGTATAACGAGATTGTCAAGGGGCACACAGGATGTAAAGGACACACGGGGGTGTCGAAGGGGGGACATGTAGGAGATATTACGGTATGAAGAAATTGTCAAGGGATACACAGGATGTCGAAAACACATGGGGTGTCGAAGGGGACATGTAGGAGATAATGTCGCGGTATGACGAGGTTGTCAAGGGGCACACAGGATGTCAAGGATACACCGGGGTGTCAAAGGGGATATGCAGGAGGTATCGCGGTATGACGAGATTGCCAAGGGATACATAGGATGTTTGGGGACATGTAGGAGGTAATACCGTGGTATGACGAGATTATCAAGGGGCACACAGGATGTTAATGACACACGAGGGTGTCGATAGGGGACATGCAGGAGGTATCACGGTATGACGAGATTGTCAAAGGATACACAGGATGTCTGGGGACATGCAGGAGATAATACCATGGTATGACGAGATTGTCAAGTGGCACATAGGATGCGAAGGACACACGGGGGTATCGAAGGGGTTGCAGCATATTCAAGAGGCACTAGCCGGATTGATATCGAAATGGCATAAGGTGCTAGATTTTGATGATGTCATGCAGGGTGTAAAGGCATGGATGCTTTCCCATGACTCTGTTAACTACGACTCATGGGGATGCACGGTGTCGGTTCCTTCTGCTTGTTTTTGCTAGAGCTACTTGTTGTAGGTTGGTACAACCAATTCTTGGTACTGAAAGCTCTGTTTTGAAAAACGTTTTTAGAAAAGTGTTATGGACTTTTACAAAAGTTTTGGATTTTGATAGAAAGAATGCTTAGCCAGCTTTTAGATTTGTCAGAAAATTGCCTTTGTTAGGGCTTAGGGGATCTTGTAGTCTGTCTTTTACTCTCGAAGAGGGAGTATGAATCAGAAGAGGTTTCATCACCGCTGCGGATGTTTGTAGGTAGACATGCTTGTCTTGCTATTGCTGGAAATTGGGGACTCTGGCTGGGGAGAAAATCTTGTTGAAGGGCAACTAGAAGCTTCTAGACTCTTGTCGGGGAGAGTGTTGTAGAGAGCAACTGGAGGCTTCTACTGGAGATCCACTAGGAGAATTTGAAATTGTTGTAGACTACTGCTAGGGTGCGGAACTCTACTGGAGGCCATCAAATGTCTACTGGGGAGTTGTGACATCTGCTGGGGATGATCGGGAGTTCGGCAAGACTGATTACTGCTGAATTTTGTTGTCAAACTACTCTTAATCTTTTCTCCATTTTTTACCCTTAGAAGGACCAAGTCATAGGGTTCGTATAATTTTTTACGCAATGAGACCGTTGCTGGTTTTCCTCATGCCTGTGAAGCTGGTCGATTTTTGTTCCTCTTTTGACCTTAGTCTCAAGACTAGGTCTAGGGTCGTGTGATTTTTACGCAATGAGGCCATTGCCAATTTTTACTCATGCCCGCGATTTATTGGAGAAATAGATCTTCTCTTTTTATTACCCTGAATGGTGCTCTACTGACGATTTGTGTTTCGTTGAAGATGTAGATGTGATATTGCGGTTACACTCGTCGATTCAAGGGGATCTAGGAGGACTTAGAGTGGGACAAAATGTAGGCTAGGGGACCGATGTTTGGGACACCCTGAGATTTCTGATGTTGCAGTTGATTTTCACTCTCCTGGGGATTTGTAACTTGGGATTTTCGATGGAGATTTTAATTCATTTTTTATTTTTTCTCCACGGGGGAATTGGAGAGAGATTGTCTCTGCTGGGAGAGCTTTTGGGAGAGGTTATTTCTGCTGGGGAAGGCTTTCGGGCGAGGTTATCCCAAAAGATTTCTGCTAGGAAAAGAGTCCTGGAGAGGTTTGTCTCTGTGGGGGAGTCTCTGACTTTTGAGAATGTTTCGACTTGTATTTGGGGTTTTCCTTTAATGAAAAATTTATACCCTTGAAAGTTAACTAGGCTGGGGAAGTCGAGAAGATTCTTGCTTTGTTTGGGGAAAGATTGACTCTGCGGGGCTACTTGGGAGAGGCTTTGACTCTGCTTGGGGATAATTTAGGAGATATCTGGATTCCTTTTAGTGACTGCACCTGATTGTGTCGTGCCCCAAAATACCCCCTAGGAGATGGTATACTTTGGCGACATGACTTATACTTAAACTAACCTACAAAGAGGATACAATGCATGAAAAATAGTGAACTAAAAATTTCTTTAATAACTTAACTGTATTCCAAGTACAATTATTTACAATAACTGAATATAAACTAAGACATGTACAAGAAATCCTTAACCTGAGTTACCAACTCAAGTGAGACAATATCCCCAGAAATAAAATGTCGCGACCCAAAACCCACCCCAGGAGTTAGAGTGAACTTTGGACGACTAATCATGACTTACATGACTTGCTTGACAAACCATCCTGTAAAAACCCACAGAGCATATACAAAGAGGATATAAACAGCGGAAACATACTTAAACATAGCACTGTGGAAGACTTAACCAAACCTCTATGTATGTACATAAGTGATCCAAGTTACACAAAAGGAGTCCAAAAGAAAGTGCGGACAGGCCCGCCAAACTGCATGGATATACATCTCTCAACTCACCTACAGCTCTATCACTCAGAATCCACAACCACTACCTAATAGTAGCCCTCTACCAAGGGTTCCTCCAAAAGTTCCTCGACGTACTCCTCCTCCACCCATGGGCTAGGAGCACAGACATCAAAAGGAGCAGCTGCTCCGCTATCACCTGCCGACATAAGAAGTATGGCTGAGCATGGAATACTCAGCGGGTACCAAATACTAACCAATAGTCATAGCATAAAATGGCAATACATAAATCAGGAGCAATTCATATATATTAAGAGAACAATTCATGTCATACGAGGAAGTAAAGCAATTTATAATCATGCTTGCATTTCGTAAAAAGCCGATAAAACCTCTTGAAATCATTGTGTGCTTGACTTGACTTGAAATATCCTTTTCGTACTTGAAAGCTTATCATGTTTGTCTTGGTTGATTTTGTCGAGCGTGTCGTACGTGTCATGCCATGCTATGCGTGTCAAGCGTGCTTGCTTGTGAGATACACTTGTGAGATATCCTTGTGAGATGCACTTGAGAGGGAAGGGAGACCCTTCTTTATGCAATGCACTTGAGAGGGAAGGGAGACCCTTCTTTATTCAATGCACTTGAGAGAGAAGGGAGACCCTTCTTCATGATATGTATGTACTTACGAGGGAAGGGAGGCCCTTCTTTATGTTATGCACTTGTGAGTGAGGGGAGACCCCTCGTGGAATGTTTGTTCTTGTTTTCTTGTGAAAAGCGAGGTAAAACATATCGTAGGATATGTCCCACCTCTAATCATGTTCTTGAAATCCTCGGTAAACCATGTCATGCATTCCGTGCTTGTGAGATCGTGTACATACTTGCATTTGAATTTAAATATGACATTTGGGTAATTCACAATACATAAGACATCAATAATTTGAACAAGTCAATATCCATGCCATTTTAGGGAAAGTAATAATCACACTATCATGGGCCCTAGCAATTTCTATAATTAATTAAGCATGCATTTCTTAATTTATAATTCGTTGTGTTCACCTTGGCATTTCATCAAATATGGGGTGTGTTCATTATTTATTACACCTACATCATGCTTTTCTAGGTGGGTTATAATTCCATCATACATGTTTGTTCATTATGGATACAATGCCCTCCCCATTTCAATTATCACAACATAACCATTGGCATCTAATCGCCCATTCCATCTCTATTCACAACATCCACACATCCCAACTCATAGCACAAGTATAGATAAAGGAAAACAAAGAAACATGGAGGAAAAGAGGAACTATAACTAGGAGGGTAGCAAGAAGTACCAACCTTGACCAATGAGGAAGAAACCCCCCTTTGCAAACGTGTGTGAGCTGCTGCCCTAGCTTGGAACATGAGCTCCACGAGTTCTTGAGCTTGAATCTTGAAGAAAATGGGCTTCAGGTTGATCTAAGTCTTCACCCCTTTTGATTTCTTCCCCAAATGGAAACCCCATGTTAGAAATCGCCCTCTCCTCTTTCTCTAACTCTCAAATGTCTCTAAGTGTTGTAAATGAGCCCTAAAGGCTCGGGCAACCCTTAAGAGTAAAGAGTGAAACGCCAAAAGACCGAAACACCCTTACTAAAATTTCTGTAAAAACTCGAAGACCGAGCAATCGGTGTTTATGACCAATCGATCGGTTGTCTACCGAGCGATCGGTGAATTGACCGAGCTCTCAACCAAAAAACAACTCTCTAGAAAATTTCCCCATACAAATTTTTCAACCAGTCGATAGCCTTCGATCGATCGGTTTTGGACCGATTGATCGCTCCATGGACCGAGCGATCGGTGGTCTACAGGTTTTGACACAGAGACCAATTTGCACCCATTTCCACTACTTGGACCCATTCTACTTCTATTCTAACATCTTCTAAACTTGCCTAGGAAGCTTGTAAGGCTATAGATCATTATCCAATAATTGATTTAATTAATTATAGCATCCTTGAGACGATACTCTAAGTTTTCAAATTTTTCATTTAATGAAATTGGGCATTACAAGGTATCATGCCTTGGCACACATTCCAAGACATGAGCAAAAGTTTCAGGGGCTCTACATCCTCCCCCCTTATAAAAATTTCATCTTCGAAATTTAGACGATTACATGCATTACAAAATAAAACAAATTTACAAGTCACATACAAAACCTATACAAAACTCATTCAAACAATTCCGGGTACTTTGCTTTGACTTCAGCTTCACGCTCTCAGGTAGCTTCTTCTCGAGCATGATGTTGCCATTGCATGAGAACCAATGGAATAGACTTGTTGTGAAGGACTTGATCTCTCCGATCCAAAATGTGAACCAGCTTCTCAACCAAAGTGAGATCCTCCCGAATTTCCAACGGTTCCAAGTCTATGACATGCGAAGGATCCGTAATGTACTTCCGAAGCATAGACACATGGAAAATGTTGTGAACCGCGGCCATGTGAGGCGGAAGAGCTACCCTGTAAGCAACCTGACCAACTCACGCGATGATCTCGAATGGGCCAACATATCGAAGACTAAACTTGCCTCGCCTGCCAAATCTCATAATCCCCTTGCTAGGAGATACCTTCACAAAGACTTGATCCCCAACCTGGAATTCCAAGTCCCTGCGGCGTGTGTCTGCGTAGATCTTTTGACGATCTTGAGCGGCTTTCAACCGATCCCGGATGATCTTGACTATACTCGCAGTTTGCTCAATCAACTCCGGACCTAACACCTTTCTTTCTCCTACCTCATCCCAGTAGAGAGGAGACCTGCAGCTTCGCCCATATAAGGCCTCAAACGGTGCCATTTGGATGCTCGCCTGATAGCTATTGTTATAGGTGAATTCAACCAAAGGCAAGTGCTCTTCCCAACTACCTTTGAAGTCCAGCATACAAGCTCGAAGCATGTCTTCAATGACTTGGTTCACCCTCTCGGGTTGTCCATCCGTTTGTGGATGAAAGGCAGTGCTGAAATCAAGTCGGGAACCCATGGCATCCTGAAAACCTTTCCAGAATCTTGATATGAATCTCGGATCCCGATCCGACACGATACTGACTGACACCCCGTATAGCCTAACAACTTCCTTGATATATAACGCGGCCAACTAGCTAGAATTGAAGGTGGTTCGATAGGGTAGGAAATGAGCAGACTTTGTCAAACGATCCACCACTACCCATATCGCATCTGAGCCCCTTGCCGTCTTTAGCAAGCCAACTATAAAATCCATGGAGATGTTCTCCCATTTCCACTCGGGAATAGGAAGAGACTGTAATAGACCTACCAACCGCATGTGCTCTACTTTCACCTGCTGGCACACCAAACACCGTGCCACATATTCCGCAACGTCCCTCTTCATTCTGCCACCAAAAGTGACTCTTGAGATTTCGGTACATCTTTGTACCCCCTGGATGCACAGTATACTTTGATCGGTGTGCTTCATCCATAATCTCCCTTCGAAGATCTACATTGGCTGGAACACACAACCTTCCTTTGAACGTAATAGCACCCCGGCTAGTGAGAGAGAAGTCCTCACTATCCTTGGTAACTTCCTTGTCCCGAAAAGCCAACAATTCAGCATCTGTGGCTTGGTATTCTTGGATCAAATCTATAATGTATGGCCGAACCTTGACATTTGCCAAGATAGGACTACGGACAGAGTCATTCACACTGATGTCTAGATTTGCCAAATCTTCAAGTAGCTTCCATTCCTGCACCAACATGTGTGCTAATAACCCCGGAGGTCTTCTACTCAAAGCATCAGCCACTACATTTGCTTTACCCGGATGGTATTGAATGGTACAATCATAATCTTTCAAAAATTCCATCCAACGCTGTTGCCTTAGATTCAGCTCCTTTTGGGAAAAGAGATACTTGAGACTCTTGTGATCCGTGAACACATAGAACTCCACCCCATAAAGGTAATGACGCCAAATCTTAAGTGCAAACACGACCGCCGCAAGCTCCAACTCGTGCGTGGGATTATTCTTTTCATGCTCTTTCAATTGCCTCGATGCATAGGCAATGAATTTCTTGTGTTGCATGAGCACACACCCAAGTCCAACGTGTGAGGCATCACTATACACCTTATACCCATAAGGTCCGGATGGGACAGTAAGGATAGGGGCTGTACTAAGCCTCTTCTTCAATTCCGTGAAACTGATCTCGCACTTATCTCTCCACACGAACTTCGCATTCTTCCTTGTCAAATATGTGAGAGGCGCTGCAAGGCTGGAGAAACCCTCTACAAATCTCCTGTAGTAGCCTGCCAACCCAAGGAAACTGCGTATCTCGATGACACTCTTGGGCCTTTCCCAACTCATGACTGCCTCTATCTTCTTCGGATCTACCGAAATGCCTTCCGCAGATACAACGTGGCCTAGGAATGCCACCTCTTCCAACCAAAACTCACACTTACTGAGTTTGGTGTATAGCTTGTGCTCTCTCAGCATTTCCAAAGCAAGACGAAGGTCTCGCATGTGATCTTCCCGTGTCTGGGAATACACCAAGATATCGTCGACAAACACGATCACGCATCGATCCAGGTATGGCTAGAGCACCCGGTTCATCAAATCCATAAAGGCTGCCGGCGCGTTCATGAGACCAAAAGGCATCACCAATAACTCGTAGTGCCTGTATCGAGTCCTGAAGGTAGTTTTGGGAATATCTTCCACCTTGATCTTCAACTGGTGGTAACCCGACCGAAGATCAATCTTAGAGAAAAAATTTTCTCCCTTTAACTGATTGAACAAGTCATCAATTCTAGGCAATGGATACTTATTCTTTATAGTGACTTTGTTCAACTGTCTGTAATCGACGCACATATGCATCGAGCCATCCTTCTTCTTAACAAATAAAACTGGGGCATGTTGGACATATATGCCCTCGAAAGCCAATAAGAGACTTTTCTATGTTGATTAGATAAGCATCATATTCACACAACCAACTATAAAGAGTATTTATATTAATTACTGTCTCATATGATGAAGACATAAAGTTCCATAGGTAACATTGTAGGAAAATCATGCAAAGGTTGTGAGGAGAGATGATTTTCCGGTTCCTTGTAAACCTAATATTGTTCGAAGCCTCTAGAGTACTGGTTGGGCGCCGTACTTCATCATGGCTTGCACATGTGTAGTTCTATGAGATAGTGTGATGAATCTCATTCACAGAGAGTGGTGACTCTTGACTAACATGTGAGTATATGTAGCAAGTACATAATACTGAACGAGGTCACTAGTGGATACCCTATGGAATACACTGTCAGATTGTATTAGGGTTATCCATTTGACAAATTGTCCTTAGACCTGAGAGGTTAACATCTTCTCAGACATCTGTCTATATGGCTTTGATGTGCCAATCGGCAATGTCCAATACACAGGACTAACTCCGGGTATGTTGGGTCATGTATATAATGTTTGGAGAAGTGTGTAAACACTCAATAAGGAATCCACAACTCCTTAATTGGAGATAATGATATCAAGGTGATACTTGTTGAACTGAACTGTTAAATCCAGTACTGGTGCTTTTCGGTAAAATGGTCTTTATCGAAGTTGATATTTTTAATATGGAAAAGTATATATAAATATATATGTCAGTTCTTTTCTAATGTTTCTTCAAAAGTGTTTTAGAGGTTCAGTTCATTGAAAAAGTAATCATGAGAAAGGGTTCTATTCATAAGCTAGGGACTAAGACAGTGGAATTGTTCCAATCCCGGAAGCTTACAAGTGATATCGGAATGTGGAAGGATTTATTTGTAAATATATTGTGAGATGGTACTTACAAGCAATTCTCTAATTTCTGGAGGTTAATCACATTGTGTTAATGGACATTAATTGTGATTGGTGGAAGTCCAGGGATATAGATAAAATTCTATAATCCTAATGGAGTATAGGAAAGGTGTTTCCTAGTAACAATGCTTCAACCAAAAAGGTGAAGTACTTGGTCCCACAACCGGAAATAGGAGATCCCTTTAGATCCCACACACAAGGACCTTCTTAAAGTATTTAATTTAATTTATAATTAAATTAATTAATTTCTCTAAGTAATCACTATATGGTATAGTGAAGCTCTAAAAGGTGGAATCACATTAGATGTGAAAAACCAAATGGGTAGGACCCATTGGGAATTATTATAAAAGAATAATTCAAGTGACCAAGAGGGTTTTGGAAGCCCTTTGGGCATGTGGAGTGGGACCCACCTAGGGTGGGACGCCCACTTCAAGGAGGAAATAATAATTGTGATTATTTATTTAATTAGTTTCTAATAACTAATATCCTTATTGGATAAGGTTAGTTAGTTAGAGTTAGTTACTAATTAAAGATTCCTTGTTGGACAAGGATTCTATTAGTTTCTTGCTAATCAAGGAATCCTATTGGATTAGGATAAGGAGAAGATTAGTTGGACACTAATGGATGAGATTAGTTTCTATTTTGATTATTCCTAATTAATTATGGAGAAACCAAATAGGAAACTAATTGAGGAATCCTTATTGGATAAGGATTAGGAAACTTTGGTTGCAAGCAACCAATGAAGCCTATAAAAGGGATGGACGTCCAAGGCTTTGGGCATTCTTGAATTTTCCAGAATTTCCAGATTTGGAAACTTCTCCCCTCTCCTCAAACCTCACGCCCTCCCCTCTCTCTCCTTAAGGTGTACGGTCACACCCATCTCTCTCTTCTTTTGTCTTCTTGATTGGATCTTGAGGAAAAGAAGGAATTCATCTTGTTCATCAAGAAAGGTTCTTGATCAATAAAGATTAGATCTTTTATTCAAGATTCCTAGAGCTAGAAATTTGAAAGGGCCATTAGCTTCCATTAGAGAAAGCTTTAAAGGAAAAAGAAGGTTCGTGTGAATCGACAGGAGACTTGACACTTGTGAAGTTTTGTGAGTACTATTCTAACGTGGATTTGACTTAACAATTTCAAAGTCGCAAAGGTGAATGTTATTCTAACCTTTATTGAATAAAATCAATTAGAATCTTAGTCAGATCTTGGGATTCGATGTATGCCCCCCAAGAACTATGTTTCTAAAATTAAAAAGAGGCATACTTTCAGGGCACCCCACAGTGAGACACTTGGTCGAATGAAACCAAGACCTTGCAATTCCTCCAACTGAGTCTTCAACTCTTTGAGTTCAATAGGGGCCATTCTATACGGAGCCCTAAAAATAGGAGCTGTGCCTAGTGCAAGCTCGATCCCAAACTCAATCTCCCTGTCTGGAGGCAACCCTGGCAACTCCTCTGGAAATACATCCAGGAATTCACTCACGACTGGAATAGACGAAGAGTCCTTTGTCTCAGGATTCGCTAGGCTCAACGCCGCAAAATGAGAAATACCTCTACCTTTCAACCCTCGAAAGTGGAATGGTTTTCCTTCTACCGGCTTGAAGTGTACCATTTTCTCAAAGCAAGCTACATGCCCGTGATGTGCCGCTAACCAATCCATTCCCAATATAACGTCAAAGTCTTGGAATCCAAGAACTATTAGATCAATTGCCAACTTGTGGCTTCCCACTTGAACCACACTATTTCGACACACTTTATCTGTCAATACTGTTTTGCCGAGAGGAGTCGAAATGGCTAACTCCAGTTCTAGCTGACTAGGCTCCACTGAAAAGCCTTCTGAAAAGCTCGGCGAGACAAACGAATGAGTAGACCCGGTATCAATCAACACTCGAGCCAAACATTCATTGACTAGTAAGGTACCTAAAAATTTTTTGCTAGCTAAGTCAATCCATGCATCAACAGCGTATATATTGGTAGATAGATATATATAGCACACCACACACATACACAAGGAATAAGGCATAACATGAAATCGCGATTTAAAGAATAACTCTAAACGCGTACTTTGCACTACATCATCAGATGCAAGTGCATCACCCTCTGTCAAGGCAAAAACTCGCCCCTGGTTCACCTGGCAAGGCAGAGGTGTAGATTGGGTAGTCTGGGATGACGCCTGGTATGATCCTTCTAGGTGTGCTGGGGGCCTAATCCCCTGAGACTGGCCTGGTAAATGCCGACTGGGGCAATCCCTGATCACATGGCCCTGGCGACCACAATGAAAACATCCACCCGACGCCCTTCGACAATCTCTTGCCAGGTGCCTTCGACCGCACGAAGTGCAAACCTCGTGTGTATAGGTCGGAGGGGCCGGAGGTGGAGCATACCTCGCCGTCTAAGGTGTAACTGCCGTGGAGCTAGAAGATCCTGAGGTCACGGTGCCTGAGGCATGTACGGCCGTGGAACTGGAGGCGCATATGATGGCCTCATAGGTGGTGCTAGCCACGTGTACTAATAAGGGCCGGTACGAGCCCGCCTCTCTGGAGGTGCCGAACTACTAGGTTGGCCTCTCGCCAACTCCCTCTTCTTAGATACCATTTCAGAATTGGCCTCGACCAATAAGGCCTTGTCTACTACTTCAGCAAAAGTGGCATGCCTGAAGACCGATACTTTCTCCATAATAACATCCTTGAGCCCTTGCTCAAACCTTCTCGCCTTCATCGCCTCGGTAGCAACCATGTGAGTAGCAAAGCGTGACAGCTCTGAGAACTTGGCCTCATATTGTGCTACTGACATCGAACCTTGCTCAAGGTTGATGAATTCTCTCTCTTTCTTTTCCCGTGCTCCAATCGGAAAATACTTCTTATAAAAAGTGTCCTTGAACTCCTTCCAAGTCCAAGGTTGACCCTGCATAGTCAAATCCCGTGTCCTCAATGCGGACAACCACCAATGGTCGGCTTCGCCCTCTAGCATGAAAACTGCCCATGCTACTCTATCCTCCTCTGTGGGTGAGAGTACCGCAAAGATCTTCTCCATCTGGAGGATCCACGCCTCTGCAGCAAGAGGGTCCACACTCCCATGGAATGATGAAGGCCTCAATCTCCTGAATACCTCAACCCCAACTGTACGATGTACTGGAGCCATAGGCGGTGGAGTAAGTGCCGCTGAAGAAGGTATAGTCTGCCGAGCCGCCAAGATGGTAAGAGTCTCAGCAATAGAGCCTAAGACCTGTGAGAGGTCCGGCTGCTCATCCTCATCTCTAGAGGAAGATGAAGCTCTGGCGTGTGGTCCACGACCCCGTGTGCCCCGCCTCATGACTAAAGCCCTGAGAACAATAGCACCACATGAGTCTCACTTGAAACAACAATTTATTCACAGTTCCAGTTCATAATAATTCAATTATATCAACTGTACAATACTAATATACATCGCATCACAACCATCGGTGTATTTATAATATTATACCTTCGTGTTCTAGCGTTCCTAAGACTTGTACTTGGTTGAAACAACCATTTCGACTAAGACTAAAGTTTAGTCTTACACTTGTATTATGACTCGGTTCTGACTTACTTCCTTCCCAACTTGTTTCCTATCATATGCTCTTGTCAAGCCGTGGTATTAGATTCTAAGTGACCCTAGAGACCTAAAGCCTAAGCTCTGATACCACTTCTTGTTGCGACCCAAAACCCACCCTACGAGTTAGAGTGAACTTTGGACGACTAATCATGACTTACATGACTTGCTTGACAAACTATCCTGCAAAAACCCACAGAGCATATACAAGGAGGATATAAACAGTGGAAACATACTTAAACATAGCACAGCGGAAGACTTAACCAAACCTCTATGTATATACATAAGTGATCCAAGTTATACAAAAGGAGTCCAAAAGAAAGTGCGGACAGGCCCGCCAAAATGCATGGATATACATCTCTCAACTCACCCACAGCTCTATCACTCAGAATCCACAACCACTACCTAATAGTAGCCCTCTACTGGAGGTTCCTCCAAAGGTTCCTCGACGTACTCCTCCTCCACCCATGGGCTAGGAGCACAGACATCAAAAGGAGCAGCTACTCCGCTATCACCTGCTGACATAAGAAGTACGGCTGAGCATGGAATACTCAGCGGGTACCAAATACTAACCAATAGTCATAGCATAAAAGGGCAATACATAAATCAGGAGCAATTCATATATATTAAACGGGAACAATTCATGTCATACGAGGAAGTAAAGCAATTTATAATCATGCTTGCATTTCGTAAAAAGCCGATAAAACCTCTTGAAATCATTGTGTGCTTGACTTGACTTGAAATATCCTTTTTGTACTTGAAAGCTTGTCATGTTTGTCTTGCTTGATCTTGTTGAGCATGTCGTACGTGTCATGCCAAGCTATGCGTGTCAAGCGTGCTTGCTTTTGAGATACACTTGTGAGATATCCTTGTGAGATGCACTTGAGAGGGAAGGGAGACCCTTCTTTATGCAATGCACTTGAGAGGGAAGGGAGACCCTTCTTTATTCAATGCACTTGAGAGGGAAGGGAGACCCTTCTTCATGATATGTATGTACTTACGAGGGAAGGGAGGCCCTTTTTTATGCTATGCACTTGTGAGTGAGGGGAGACCCCTCGTGGAATGTTTGTTCTTGTTTTCTTGTGAAAAGCGAGGTAAAACATATCGTAGGATATGTCCCACCTCTAATCATGTTCTTGAAAATCCTTGGTAAACCATGTCATGCATGCCGTGCTTGTGAGATCGTGTACATACTTGCATTTGAATTTAAATATGACATTTGGGTAATTCACAATACATAAGACATCAATAATTTGAACAAGTCAATATCCATGCCATTTTAGGGAAAGTAATAATCACACTATCATGGGCCCTAGCAATTTCCATAATTAATTAAGCATGCATTTCTTAATTTATAATTCGCTGTGTTCACCTTGGCATTTCATCAAACATGGGGTGTGTTCATTATTTATTACACCTACATCATGCTTTTCTAGGTGGGTTATAATTCCATCATACATGTTTGTTCATTATGGATACAATGCCCTCCCCATTTCAATTATCACAACACAACCATTGGCATCCAATCGTCCATTCCATCTCCATTCACAACATCCACACATCCCAACTCATAGCACAAGTATAGATGAAGGAAAACAAAGAAACATAGACGAAAAGATGAACTATAACTAGGAGGGTAGTAAGAAGTACCGACCTTGACCAATGAGGAAGAAACCCCCCTTTGCAAATGTGTGTGAGCTGCTGCCCTAGCTTGGAACACGAGCTCCACGAGTTCTTGAGCTTGAATCTTGAAGAAAATGGGCTTGAGGTTGATCTAAGTCTTCACCCCTTTTGATTTCTTCCCCCAAATGGAAACCCTAGGTTAGAAATCGCTCTCTCCTCTTTCTCTAACTCTCAAATGTCTCTAAGTGCTGTAAATGAGCCCTAAAGGCTCGGGCAACCCTTAAGAGTAAAGAGTGAAACACCAAAAGACCAAAACACCCTTACTGAAATTTCTATAAAAACACGAAGACCGAGCGATCGGTGTTTATGACCGATCGATCGGTTGCCTACCGGGCGATCGGTGAATTGACCGAGCTCTCGACCAAAAAACAACTTTCTGGAAAATTTCCCCATACAAATTTTTCGACCAGTCGATAGCCTCCGATCGATCGGTTTTGGACCGATCGATCGCTCCATGGACCGAGCGATCGGTGGTCTGTAGGTTTTGACACAGAGACCAATTTGCACTCATTTCCACTACTTGGACCCATTCTACTTCTATTCTAACATCTTTTAACCTTGCCTAGGAAGCTTGTAAGGCTATAGGTCATTATCCGATAATTGATTTAATTAATTATAGCATCCTTGAGACGATACTCTAAGTTTTCAAATTTTTCATTTCATGAAATTGGGCATTACAAGGTATCATGCCTAGCAAAAGTTCTGGGGCTCTACATAAAAACCCAAACAACATGTCTCTCCCAGTCAACCCAACCGTAGGGCCACATATCTAACCCTAAATATCTGGGTGATAATCTGAGCAATCTCCTGCTCTCCATGAGCCACCTGGATAACCGTATAGTGTACCTGCCGACATCAATAGGTATGGCTGAGTATGGAATACTTAGTGAGTACAAGCTACTAGCTAACAATAGTAACAACATTAACATGTCATGCGTGGTACAGTTCATCATCACATATACAAAATTAGAGTGCGGAAGTTAAGACAAAATAACAAAAGTAAATCTCGAACATCATGTTTACAATCATACCTTATGTCCATGCTTTAATTAAAAAATATTTCGAATATCTTGTGAGCTCCTTATACATCATTTACGTCTTGTGAGTTTCTTAAGCATCATTTGAGACTTCAGAGTTCCTTATGCATCATTTGAGTCTTGTGGTCATTTGTATGTCTTATGAGGTTCGTCATTTCATTTATCTTATTTGGCTAGCACCCGAACTATGAGATGGATGATCATGCCTAGCATCTTGTCTTGTATTAACTAGTACCTGAACTATGAAATGGACGGACATACTAGGTTCTTGTCTTGCTTTACTAATACCCGAACTATGAATTGGACGGACATACTAGGTTCATGTCTTGTTTAATTAGTACCCAAACTATGAAATGGACGGACATACTAGGTTCTTGTCTTGCTTTACTAGTACCCGAACTATGAAATGGACGGACATACTAGGTTCTTGTCTTGTTTAACTAGTACCCGAACTATGAAATGGATGGACATACTAGGTTCTTGTCTTGCTTTACTAGTACCTGAACTATGAAATAGACAGAAATACAAGGTTCTTGTCTTGCTTTACTAGTACCCGAACTATGAATTAGACGGACATACTAACGTCTTGTGAAATTCTTATGAGTTCTTCACTAGTGGCGCTCTTTATACCATCCCACTAAACACCCACCCAAAGTAGCTTGGGAATATCAGATGGTTAGTGGCACTCCTCGGGCCATCCCACTAGCTTACGAGTTCTTACAAGTTCTTCACAAGTACTTACGAGTTCTTACGAGTTCTCTTTTATTTCCTTAAGAACGTTCTTATGAGCCTTACTTAAAATTTCACTTTCTCCGTGACTTATGGACTTTCTTATGATCATTTTTCATGTTGTTCTTATGACCCATCTGCATGCTATCCCCATAAATGTGCATAGTGCTTGTGAGCATCATGGAGTAATTGTGAACATCATGGTAGTCATTAAAAGCGTTTTGAAACATTAAATACAATACATAGAGTAGTGTGAGCATAATGGGAATCATAGAAAGCATTTAAATTATGGAGAACATTATATAGCATTCAAACATTTCTATAGACATGTGAGGTTTTAACTAAACACTTAGGACATGTTATCAAATTCACCAAATTGGGAAAAATCCCTAAATCATGTCTTCATAGTCTTGAGTTTCATTTCCATGCTTGCATTTCATCAAACATGTGATATTCAACATGTCCTTATGTCTTTTAACTCATATTCTCATAATCTATATTTCAACAAACACTTGGTGTGCATATATCATGTGTACATTGATTTAAGGCCTTTCTATGATCATGGAACAACTCGAAAGTATTATAGTATACTAGAAAATCATGGAAAATGGAAATCATGGTCATAATCATCATACCTTAGGCATACATGGCATATAGCATGGTTACTTAGCCTATTACATCTCAATCATGCTTAATAATCCATACAATTAGGGGAACATGCTTAGTTTGGAATTTGGGAATAATCCTACAAAATCTCTACATTGAAAAGCTTGAAAACCTAAGTTGGGATCTAGTTTATTACTAGGTTAACTAGAAAAGATGTACTAACCTTGAGGATTAACTCTAAATCTTAAAGAGAAACCCTCCTTGGTTTGGAAATCCAAGCTTGTGAAAAAATGCAACACTTGAGGAGAAAGATCTTGCT
This sequence comes from Tetracentron sinense, assembly GCA_015143295.1. Lineage (NCBI taxonomy): Eukaryota > Viridiplantae > Streptophyta > Magnoliopsida > Trochodendrales > Trochodendraceae > Tetracentron > Tetracentron sinense. The sequence goes on from CM026554.1 coordinate 18,958,690, forward strand.
TGATGGTGGAAGATCCAACCTTGATCTTCAATCCAACATCTTGGAAAACCTTCAATCTCTTCCTCTCCTCTCCCTCATTTTCTAGTTTTTTGGTAAGCAAAACCCCCAAATGATCTTCTATTTATAGGCAAAGGGTTGAAAACCCCCCAAAAAAAAATCGCACAAAGGAAACAAAATCGTGCGCCTATGATCGTTCGTAGGCATTTACGATCGTTCGTAGCGTTCTACGATCATTCGTAGGTTCCTACGATCGATCGTAGCTTCTCCAGGGAGTTTATAGCAAGTTTCTGGGCTTTACGATCAATCGTTGCTACTCTAAGATCATTCGTAGCGGCGCTACTATCGTTCGTAGTGGCGCTACGATCGTTTGTAGGGTCCCTACGAACGATTTTTTCAGATTTTTGTGTTTTCATATTTCGGCCATTACTTTTGACTCACTTGTCAGATTTTGACAATTCAACTTGCGTTGGATTCGTATTTCAAAGAGGAACAACTTTCATGTTTTATACAAATCCTAATTTTGAATTTTTATTTTTCAAAAATAGCTCTAAAGTCGATTGATATGCAAATGGGTTTCATCAACCCATTTTTGTAGCTGATCTGATTTCAAAAATCGGACGATTGACTTAACCATGACTCAAAATCAAGAAAAGTGATCAACATGAATCTCAAAGAAGATTCCAATACCTTTCCAAAAATTCAAGAATCGCTCAATTCCAATCAGCAATGACAAAACCATGCCTCCCTAAAGTTAAGGGTATGCGAAGACCTTTTTCTTCTTTTCAACTTTGATCATACTTTGATCACTTAGAGTGTTTCACACTCTTGTTTTAACACCCTTAAGCTATTCATAAGGGTCCTTAGGACCCTAACACAATTTCAAATGCATCCTTGAAAATAAAAGTCCCCATGAACATTAATATCCATGTGGCCCTAACACCATAACACTTAGGGTATTTTCATATCTCATCTACCTTGAATCCAACCCCTATTTCATTCTCATAACCCATGACCCTAAGTTCTTAATTCAAACTGAGGTAACCCATTGGGCATAGCCCATATGCATGGGAGGCCCCGGCCGCTACAAAATCCCTTGAATTGATACTATTCACCGCACTATTCACTTGAAAAGTGAACCTAATTTTTGGGGTTCTACAGATTGTCAGTCTGCCTACGTAGCCTTTGCAGGATTAGGTCATAATGTAATTCGGGCAAATGTCACAAAGGGCAATGGAGGGTGTCCCTGAAAAGGTTGTATGAAAGAAGGGATGTTAGGCTTAAAGGGGCTAACTAGCGGTTTCATTGATTTGAAAATGGTTTACATTGCTAAGGATAAGGAGTGTGCCAAGGATGGCTTCCTGTCATTTCCCAGAGAATCTACGAGTGCAAAGTGCCTATCAGATCTAGACCCTAAGCATAGTATCATTTGACTTTGTCCATGTTGATAGACTCTGGGAGGTCTTCGTCATCCATACATCCGAGTCGAAGGGCACCGCCTGAGAATTTATCTTGGACGATGTATAGGCCTTTGTAGTTGGGTGTGAACTTGCCCCTTGGATCATGGCCGTTTGGAAACATTTTTTGGAGAACCAGGTCACTGAATTTAATTCTTCATGGCTTAACTTTCTTGTTGAATCCCCTAGCCATGCACCTCTAATAGGCTTGATAGTGGTTGATGGCTTTCAGTCGCTGCTCTTCTATTAGATTCAGCTGTTTATACCGGGTTTGTGCCCACTCTGTTTCTGAGATTTCTACTTCCATTAGCACTCGGAGTGACAGAATTTCTAATTCAATAGGGAGGACTGCTTCCATCCCATAAGCCAAAGAAAATGGTGTTGCCCTAGTTGAGGTTCGGATGGACGTTGTAGGCCATGAGTGCATATGGGAGCATCTCATGCCAGGCAAAGTAATTGGTTGCCATCTTTTTTATGATTTTCTTCATGTTTTAGTTGGCGGCTTCAACTACACTATTGGTCTGAGGCCTGTATGGCGTTGAATTATGATGTTGTAACTTGAACTTCTGGCAGAAATCTGTCATCCTCTTATTGTAGAAGTTAAGAGCATTGTCTATTACAATCTTAAATAGGACACCGTACCGACAGTTGATGTCCTTCTTCAGAAAACGTTGAACCACTGAGGCTGTGACATTGACATAAGAGGCTGCCTCGACCCGTTTTGTGAAGTAATCGATTGCTACCAGGATGAATTGATGTCCGTTTGATGCTTTCAGCGCTATGGGTCCGATGACGTCGATGTCCCAAGCTGAGAATGACCATGGAGTAGTGAGATTGTGTAGCCTGGTTGGCGGTGCATTGATCCTGTCGGTATAGATTTGGCACTGGTGGTACTTTTATACATGCTGGCAACAGTCAGATTCCCTAATTCAATAGGGAGGACTGCTTCCATCCCATAAGCTAAAGAAAATGGTGTTGCCCTAGTTGAGGTTCGGATGGACGTTCTGTAGGCCATGAGTGCATATGGGAGCATCTCATACCAGGCAGAGTAATTGGTTGCCATCTTCTCTATGATTTTCTTCATGTTTTTGTTGGCGGCTTCAACTGTACTATTGGTCTGAGGCCTGTATGGCATTGAATTGTAATGCTGTATCTTGAACCTCTGGTAAAGATCCATCATCCCCTTATTGCAGAAGTTGAGAGCATTGTCTGTTACAATCTTAAACGGGACACCATACTGGTAGTTGATGTCCTTCTTAAGAAAATGTTGAACCACTAAGGCTGTGACGTTGACAAAAGAGGCTGCCTCGACCCATTTTGTGATGTAATCGATTGCTACCAGGATGAATCGATGTCCATTTGATGCTTTCAGCGCAATGGGTCCAATGACGTCGATGTCCCAAGCTGAGAATGGTCATGGAGCAGTGAGATTGTGTAGCCTGGTTGGCGGTGCATTGATCTTGTCGGTATAGATTTGGCACTAGTTGCACTTTTGTACATGCTGGCAACAGTTAGATTCCATTGTAAACCAGTAGTAACAAAGTCTGAGTAGCATTAACCCATTCATGAGTGGGCCACAAGTTCCTCTATGAACTTCTTCAACAACCTATATAACTTCACGAGTGTCGAGGCATCTGAGCAGATCAAGTTCGGCGATCTCTTGTACAAGATTCCTCTAGAGAGGACAAACTGAATGACCTGGCTTCTGATTGCCCGACGGTCCATTTTGGTGGCATCAAGTAGAAAGGTCCCGTCCTCGAGATACTGATTGATGTTTGTATACCAAGGCTTGTTGTCGGATACCTCTTCAATCTTAAGGTAGTAGGCAGGCTGATCCTATTGCTGAATCTCGATTGGCCAAAGCAAGATCCCTTAGGGATGTGAACCATGGAGGCGAGAGTGGCCAGTGCATCGGCAAATCTGTTGTAGTTCCGAGACCTGTGACTGAAGTTGATTCTTCTGAACTGCATGATCAACATGTTGAGGTAGGCTAGGTATGAGACTAGTCTGGCTTCTAGGATGGCCCAAGATTCGTTTACCTAACAGATCAGCAAAGATGAGTCGTCGTAGACATCTATCTCTTTAATCCTAATGCCCAGGGCTTCTTTCAGTCTGGCTATGCACGCCTCATACTCTACTTCGTTGTTCAAATATCTGAATTTCAGCTTGACTGAGATGGGGAGGTGTGATCCCTTAGGAGAGATCAGAACTACCCCTGCCCCATGTCCATGACTGTTAGCGACTCCATCGAAATATAACTCCCAAACAAGGTATTACTGCTCTTCAGATTCTGCATACAGGATGGCCTCATCTGGAAATTGATAATGTACTGAGACGTAGGCCTGTGCCGGACTATAGGCCAGATGATCTACAATTATATGTCCCTTGATTGACTTCTAAGTCATATACATGATGTCGAATTCAAATACATCATAATCCATCGGGCTGTCCTTCCGGTGGTGGCTAGCTTTTCCAGTAGGTGAGTGGATCCATTCAGGAGATCAGGATTACCGGGTAAGAAAGCAAATAATGTCGTAGAGGCTGAGTAGCCCAAACCAATGCCAGAAAAGTTTTCTTGAGCAGACTGTACCTCTCTTCATACTCTAATAGGCGTTTAATAATGTAGTAGATGGCTTGCTCTGTTCTGCCTGTTTCGTCATGTTATACCAGGACACACCCCATGGAGGTTTCTTGTTGAGATATAGAGTAGCAGTGGCCATCCCGGTGTAGGAGGCACAAGTACTGGAGGATGGAGAAGATACTGCTTTATTCTGTCAAAGGCTTCTTGGCACTCGTCTGTCCAGATTGTGGGTACGCGCTTCCGGAGAAACTTAAAAATTGGCTTACATATCGAAGTGAGCTGAGAGATGAAACGACTGATGTATTGAATTCTGCCTGGGAATATGTAGATTTCCATTTCAGTTTGGGGTGTTGGCATTTCGATGATATCTTTGGCTTTAGCTAGATCGATCTCGATGCCTCTTTTGCTGACTATGAAGCCAATGAGTTTTCTTGATGAGGCTTCAAAGATACATTTGGCCGGATTCAGTCTGAGGCTGAACTCTCTGAGCCTGTCACACAATCTCTTCAGGTTGCTTCCTGGCAGTTGGCGATTTGACGATCATGTCATCCACATAGATTTCAGCTGACTTGTGGATCATATCATGGAATAATGCTATCATGGCCCTCTAGTATGTTGCCCCTATATTCTTGAGCACGAAGGGTATAACCTTGTAGCAAAATGTGCCCCAAGGTGTGATAAAGGAGGTTTTCTCTGTCTTCTGCTACCATTCTGATTATATCTGGAGAAACCATCCATGAATGAAAGCGTCTCATGCCCCACTGTATTGTTAACCAGTATATAGATGTGCGAGAGAGGGAAGTTATCTTTAGGGCTTGCCTTATTCAGATTCCAGAAATCGATGCACATTCGGACCTTGCCATTCTTCTTCGGTATTGATACAATGTTGGCTAACTACACTGGGTAGGTTGCTACTACCAGGAAGCCTGCTTTGATCTGCTTCTCTACTTCTTCTTTGACCTTCTGCGATCATTCGAGCTTCATCTGTCTCAGTTTCTGCTTAACTGATCTCATCTCGGGGTTCAGGGATAGTCTGTGTACCACCAATGTCGGGTCTAGGTTGGGCATGTCTGCATATGACCAGGCGGAGTTGTCACTATAGCTCTTCAGGAAGCTGATCATGTCTGTTCTCTGCTACGGGCTCATAGTTGTACCAATCTTGACAAGCTGGGGGTTGTCCTCGAATCCAAGGTTTATGGTCTCGGTGTTCTCAATTTTAGGTTGTAGTATCCCTTCACTGTGCTCTAAGAGGTCCAAGATCTCTTGAGGCGGTTCCTCTTCCTATTCTGAGTCATACTCCACTTCTGAAAGTTCAAGAAGGATTTCAGGGGTAACCTTAGTGCAGGCGATTTCCTGGAAAATCATTAATCTTAGTTTAGCATGTCTTTGTTATTTTTGGTGGCTTCAGGACACTATGCCTTCCAGAAGAAGAGTCCGTGTGATTTCGTCATCAGCCGATGAAATGTTTGATGCAAAAAACCCTTTTAAGTCAAAATATCAGATTTTCTATTGATAAAACAAGTGATTGTTGTTTACAAAATGCTGACTCAATAAAAAGAGGCCGATGTTTGGATTTTGCAATAGGAGCAAAGAGAGAATATAGAAGGAGGAGAAGAATGGTGCTACGGTAAGTGCTTGATCGAACCAACTTGCCCTGTAACTTGCTTACCCCGGCCCTGAATGACCTTAATGGTCAGAGCCTCAGTCCACCAAAAAATTAGTGGTCGGCGACTGGATGATGTCTTGGCACTTTTAGAGAGGGTGCAAACCTGTTCTCTCATTTGATCTTCCACTTCTGTGATATTTCAATAGTCAGCTCATCAAACATCTGTGCCACGCTGAACACTTCTTGATCTGGAATCCCTGAAGACTCGGTAGTGGGTAGGGGGTTTGAGGTTTTAGAAATTGGTGCAAGAGGGGTATCAGGGTAGGCCTTGAATGTCCCTACCAGGAAGGTTATAGAGATGTGGGGTTGGGGCTCTGGTTTCGCCGATCGGCTGTTCTTCTTTGTCAGTTTTGAGAGATAATCCTCAAATTTAGACTTGTACCCCAATCCGAATGACGGAGTATAGCGAGGAGGTGTATATCTCTTCTTCATCCCCTAGTTTCTGATTCCCAGACTTGAACCCAGCTGGTAGTTCATTTTGACCATCATCTTGACAAATGGCGGTCTTGTTTGCGTACTTTGCTCTTCTATTTGGGCTATAGAACTGACTTGCTCAAACTGGTATGTCATGAAGGCTGCTCCTTGCCCCAGTTTCTGGATGTCCCCGAAGTAACTTGTCAACTCCTCTGATGGGATCACAACCAAGTGTTCATCATGTATAAATTTGATTCTCTGATTGAGAGATGAGGGAATGGCTCCGGGCGTGTGGATCCGCGGCCTCCCAAGGAGCAAGGTGAATGAGGCTGGCACATTCATGACTTAGAAATTTGTAGTGAACTGAGCAGGTCCGACTCCGATGGTCAAATGAATGTCACCCAAATTCTGTCTGGTTGAGTTGTCAAATGCCTTGATGCTCATTGGTCTCTTCTTCACTTGACTGAGGTCTAGACCCAGGCTTTACAGTGTTGACAAAGTGTAGATGTTTAGGCCGGAGCCGTTGTCGATTAGCACTGATGCTAAGGTTTTGTCCATGTATTGAACTGCAATGTATAGAGCCCGGGTATGATCCTTGTCATTGACCGGTATTTTCTCTTCTATGAAGGAGATGATTCTTGATTCAAGTACTTGCCTCACTATGTGCCCCAATTTTTCAAGTGTGATGTCTGGTGTTACATGTGCATTGTTAAATACCCGGAGCTACTATTTCTTGTGATGCTTGGATGTCAAGAGAAGACCCAAGATGGAGACCTGTGCAGAGTTTTGCTCAACTGCTGAGTGATATTGAACTCTTCTACCTTTTTCAGGATTTTTAGTAGAATTGCTAAGTCTACTGCATCCTTTTCTGGGTCTGCTACCCCTAATTTTTCTTTCTCTGTTCACTTCGCTTTTGCTAGCTCAGTCACTGGAGGTTAGTACACCCGGCTAGATTAGGTGAAGTAAGCTATGCTCACACTCTCAAGGATGAGAGAGTGAGGAGCGGATACTTGGTCCAGGCTAAAAGGTAGAGAAATGATGTAAGGGATCCGGATGGGGCCTGTTGAGGTGGAGGCTTGAGCTGGGGCTGTGGGCCAATTTGCTAGGGAAGGGATGGTGTAGACGATTTGTTCTTTGACTGGTTCAAGGACATGAATCTGTACCGGTGGTAGGATATCTTATATGTTCGACTGGGGGAATGAGATTATGACAGGAGACTGGTAAGAAGGCCTGATGATGCCGTCATCCACTACGGGTGCACTAGGTCTTGGTTGCTCTGCCCTGGGCTCTTCCCACTCAATGAAATTGATTTGATTGTTGTGTGGGGGCAGTGGTGTCGCGACCCAAAATACCCCCTAGGAGTTAGGGATACTTTGACTCGTGACCGCCATATCATACCTCTCATATAATACATAAAGCACGCATAGAAACCTGTCAGAGTACACAGACATACATAGCGGAAACGATTTACAATGCATAGGGAAGCCAAATATACTAAACATAGCGGAAGCAAAGTAAACACTCCTATTACTTGGTCCAAGTGTGAACCAACAAAATACACATGTATGTATCCAATTATGTGGAGTGGACAAGTCTCACTCTCACTTAACAAAATATCATGGATCTTTCTAACTACTGTTGGTCAACAGAAATCGAAGTCACGACACCTATCTAATGAACCATCGTCCTGGTAGTGATCCATGGAAGGCTCCGGGTCAAAGTACTCTTCTTTTACCCCAAGGTTCCGTGCCACACAAATCAAAAAGGACCCAAGCACCTGTCGATGATAACAAATATCGGCTGAGCATGGAATACTCAGCGTATACAAACTACTAACAATAAAGCAATAATAGCATAGAGCATACGAATCATGGAGAATGAAATCATTGAAACATGTCGAAGCGTGGAACCCGTAAAATATACATATGATGAAATCCGAAACCAAAACCGTGTGAGTCATGTAATAATCATAGCTTTGTAAGTTCTTAGAGTTCATAGAATTCATGGGGTTCCTTAGAGTCATTTATAATCCGTAAAGACATAAAGCAAATATCGTAGAGCATATCCATAGAGCAAAACATAGAGATCTTAGAGCAATTTCATTTATGATCCTTTTGAGCTTGTGAGACGATCTTAGACAATATCATAGAGTTCTTGTGAGTGTATCATGATTCTTTTGAGCTTGTGAACCGATCTTAGAGATATCATAGAGTTGTTTAGAATCATTCATTTGAGTCACGTATTCAAAACCCTTTTTCGTACCTTGAGAAATACATGGAAAAACCTCTGTTCATGCGAGATATGGGAACATATGAGCATATGAGAGTACTAGATGTTTAAACACCAAAAAACCCTTAGAGGCATTTACACAAACACATAGAGTGCATAATAGTGATAGCTTACATCCAAGTATAGAAATAACATCCCACACCATAACAAGGCAAAGCTTAGATAATATAGAATAAGAAGAATAACATATGGTAACTAGTAGTATTACTAGATTGAGAGTAGAGTGTATCTACCTTGGTGAAATCAATGATTTTGATTCCAAAAGCTTGGAACACATTGACAACCTTGAGTTCTTGGCTAAGAAACACCAAAGGAAGGAAGGATCTTGATCTCCCTTCAAGCTTGAGCAATAACCTAGCTTCCTTGTTCTTCTTCCTCTCAAAATCTTTCAAAATAGTTCATAAAGGGTTTCTGAAACCCTAAGGCACGAACCCAGCCCTTATATAGGCAAAGGCTAGTGACTAAAGTCTTAAACACCCTTAATGAAGAAATCTGCGTATGATCGATCGATCGGTGGTACAGACCGAGCGATCGGTTGAAAACACCCTCTCTGGAATTTTTCCCCATACAAATTAGTTAACCGATCAATAGCTACCGAGCGATCGGTATAAGACCAGTTGATCGGAGGTTATCACCGAGCGATCGGTGATCCTCTGTTTTGCTACAAAACCCTATTTTCACTACTTTAAACCTTTCCAATCCCATTTCGAACACCTTTAGTGCTTTAAACACACTCCTTAAGGATATGTAAACTTATTAGAACATGCACGCCATAAATCCAAACTCGTATATTAACATAAGGCCCATTAGTGTACAAGACCACACTTGAGCACTATTCACACCCTATTCACCACTTAGTGAAATGCGGATTCGGGGTTCTACATTCCTCCCCCCTTACAAGAATTTCATCCTCGAAATTAGAACGACACCAAAAGCACAATAAAAACAAAATACAGAACATCCAATATAGAAACTATACAAACAAGTGAGGGTACTTTTCCTTCACTTCGGCTTCTCGCTCCCATGTAACCTCTTCCTTGGAATGATGCTGCCATTTCATGAGGACTAGCGGAATAGTCTTGGTGCGCAAGACTTGATCTCGACGATTCAAGATCTGAACTAGTTGCTCAACCAAAGTGAGATCCTCTCTAATCTCCACAGGATCAAGAGCAATGATGTGTGACGGATCCGGAATGTATTTCCTAAACATAGAGACGTGAAACACATTATGGACCGTTGCCATGTGAGGTGGTAGGGCTACCCTGTAAGAAACCTCACCAACCCGAGTGATGATCTCAAAAGGCCCCACGTACCTAGGGTTGAGCTTTCCTTTCTTCCCGAATCGCATGATTCCCCGACTCAACGAAATCTTCACAAAGACCCGATCCCCAACTTGGAATTCCAAATCTCTGCGGCGAGTGTCCGCATAGCTCTTTTGCCTATCCTAAGCAGTTTTCAATCGATCCCTGATTACCTTGACCATTTCTGCGGTCCGCTCGATCAATTCAGGACCAAGAACTTTCCTGTCACCAATTTCATCCCAATATAGCGGTGATCTACAATTAGGACCATACAGAGCTTCAAAAGGCACCATTTGGATGCTTGCCTGATAACTGTTGTTGTACGCAAACTCAACCAATGGCAAATATTCCTCTCAACTGCCCTGAAAGTCCAGCATACAAGCTCGGAGCATATCCTCCACAAGCTGGTTGACCCTCTCACTCTACCCATCAGTTTGAGGATGGAAGGCAGTGCTGAAATCTAAACAAGAACCCATAGCACTCTAAAAAGTTTTCCAGAACCTGGAAGTAAACCTAGGGTCTCGATCAGACAGAATGGAAATCGGCACACCATGCAGATGAACCACCTCCTTAACATACAAGCCACCAACTGATTCGAACTAAAAGTAGTCCGATATGGAATAAAGTGTGCAAACTTTGTCAATCTTTCTACTATCACCCAAATAGCATCGGAGCCCCTCGCCATCCACAGTAAACCCACGATGAAATCCATCGAGATATTCTCCCATTTTCATTCCAGAAGGGAGGGACTGTAAAAGGCCTACTGGCCTCTGATGCTCGGCTTTCACCAGTTGGCACACCAAACATCTAAAAACATACTCGGCAACTTCCCTCTTTATATTTCGCCACCAGTAGTGCCTCTTGAGATTCTGGTACATCTTAGTACCTCCTGGATGTACCGTGTACTTGGATCGATGAGCCTCGTCCAAGATCTCACCCCTCAATGCTGTGTCGGGGGGAACACACAACCTACCTTTGAATGTGATAACACCAACACCATTCAAAGCAAACTCCTGACTGCCACTACTAACCGACTTATCTCGGTAAGCAATCAATTTAGCATCCGAGTTTTGTAACTCCTTGATCCGTAGGTGACATGCCTGAGAGTAGTGTCTAGATTACACATATCAATCAATAACTTCCACTCTTGTACTCTCAAGTGAGCCATAACCCCGTAGGGCTTCCTGCTAAGAGCGTCGGCTACCACATTAGCCTTACGCGGATGGTACTGGATAGAACAATCATAGTCCTTCATGAACTCCATCCATCGACATTGCCTCATATTTAACTCCTTCTGGAGGAAGAGATACTTCAAGCTCTTGTGATCCGTGAACACCATGAACTCTTCACCATAGAGGTAGTGACGCCAGATTTTCAGCGCAAAGACGGTTACAGCAAGCTCTAAGTCGTGTGTGGGGTAGTTCTGCTCATGCTCCTTTAACTGACAGAAACTATAGGCAACCACCTGCTTATGCTACATAAGAACACATCCAAGTCCGACTAGTGAAGCATCACTGCAGACCTCAAAACCACCGCTTCCATACGGAACTATGAGAACAGGGGCTGTGGTAAGCCTCTTCTTCAACTCTAGGAAACTTGCCTCGCACTTGTCCCTCCAAGTGAACTTAGTGTTCTTTCGCATGAGGTAGGTAAGCAGAGCTGCCAAACTGGAAATCCCTCCACGAACCTCCTATAGTATCTTGCCAGGCTGAGAAAACTGCGAATCTCGGTAACACTCTTTGGCCTCTCCCAATTCATCACTGTCTCAATCTTTGCAGAATCGACTGAGATACCCTTGGCAAACACCACATGACCAAGAAAAGATACCTTGTCTAGCCAGAAGTCGCACTTGCTCAACTTAGCATACAGACTTTGCTCTCGAAGAGTCTACAATACAAGGCGAAGATCTCTCATATGATCATCCTGTGACTGTGAGTACACAAGGATATCATCTACAAATACAATCACACACTGATCGAGAGATGATCTGAATACCCGGTTCATCATATCCATGAATGCACCGGCGCGTTAGTCTGCCCAAAAGACATGACCAAAAACTCGTAATGACCTTATCGAGTTATAAATGCCGTCTTCGGAATGTCTTCTTTCTTGATCTTCAATTGATGATAGCCAGATCGAAGGTCGATCTTTGAGAAGAACCTTGCACCCTTCAATTGATCAAACAAGTCGCTATCCGAGGCAATGGATAACGATTCTTGATAGTGACCTTGTTCAACTGCCTATAGTCAATGCACATCCAGATCGACCCATCTTTCTTCTTCACGAAGAGCACTGGAGATCCACAAGGTGAGACACCTGACCGGATAAAGCCAAGGCCTTGCAATTCAGCCAACTGGTCCTTCAACTCTTTAAGCTCAATGGGGGCCATCCTATACGAAGCCCTAGAAATCGGAGCCGTGCCTGGAGCAAGTTCGATCGCAAACTCAATTGCCCGATCAGAAGGCAATCCCGGTAAGGTCTCCGGAAAAACATCCATATACTCACACACAACGGGAATGGATGTGGAGTCTCGTACTTCTACATTCTCGAGACTGAGAGCTGCAAAGCGAGCAATGTCCCTCTGTTGAAGTCACCTGAAATGAAACAGCTTCAATCCAGTGGGTTTAAAGTTCATCACCTTCTCGAAACACGCCACATGTCCATGGTGAGCTGAGAGCCAATCCATACCTTGGATAACGTCGAAATCCCAATCCTGAAATCCCAAAATGATCAAGTCGATTGGCAACTCGTGTTGCATAACTTGTACAACACTACCCAGATACACTTTATTTGTCTCAATAGACTTGCCCATTGGAGTCGAAATGGAAAACTCCTGAGGTAGCTTACTCGGCTCGGACATAAAGCCTTTGGCAAAGCTTGGTGAGATGAATGAATGAGTGGATCCCGTGTCAATCCACACCCATGCCAAACATTCATTTACTAGCAATGAACCTGAGAATTTATAACTTCCCAAGTTATATCATACTACATACCTAATACATATAGATACATGCATAGCAAAACATCACATAGCATATATACACAATACATCATGGCAACTTTAGAACTTTGACAATATCAAACTTGGGCGTAACTTGCACAACATCATCAAATGCCTGTGCGTATCTATCAGTCATGGCAAAGACCCTGCCCTGGTTTGCCTGACGAGGCTACTGGGTGGGCGGCAAGGATCTAGAAGCCTGAGATGAAGACCCCTGAAGTGAAGTCTACCTGCCTGGAGGTCGGACTCCCTGTGGCCCAGTCTGTGACTGCTTACGGGGGTAATCCCGAATCACGTGGCCAACCTTACCACAGTGGAAGCATCCACCTGATAGTCTACGAAAATCCCCAGTCTTGTGCTGACAACCACATACGGCGCATTCCTTAAAAGCCTGCAATGCGGAGGAAGCCAGAGGCGTAACACTCGAAGCCTGTGACGTCGTTGGACGCGGTGCCTGAGGCACAAAAGAAGGCCTCTGAGCCGACATCAGCTGGGAGAACTAGTATAGTGCAGTCCTAGTCCTCTTCTCGGACTGTAAAGAACCACTAGACTGACCCCGAGACATGCTTTTCCCGAAGCCACTATCTCTTCTCTGGATAAACTCTTCTGCATTCTTCTCGGCGATCTTCGCCTTTCCTACTATCTCTCTCCAGGATTCCACTTGAAGAATGGACACCCTATCTCGGTTGAATGCCTTCAATATCATTTCAAACTTCCTAACCCGTAGGTCTTCAGTCACAACCAAGTGTGAAGCAAATCTCGACAACTCGGTGAACTTAGCCTCATACTCGGCCACGTTCATCGTTCCCTATTCCAAAAGCATAAACTCTCTTGCCTTCTGTTCCCTAATAAATCTGGGAAAGTACTGCTCACGGAAGGTTTCTAGGAACTCCACCCATGTCCAGGGTTCCCCTGCCTTCGCAACATCTCTCTACCTTTGGGTAGCTCTCCACCAATGTTCGGCTTCACCTTCCATTACGAAGGAAGCCCATTCAACCTGTTGCTCCTAAGTACATCGGAGAGCCCGAAAGGTTTTCTCCAACTGCATTATCCACGCCTTTGCCACCATTGGGTCCAGAGTACCATAAAACGTCGGAGGCCGTAGTCTCCAGAAAACTTCAAGTCCCGCGATGTGATGCACCGGCGGATGCACAAGAGTAGCCGGTGGGGTAGGAGTAGGTCTGGCCGCCAACAAAGCCAATGTTTCTGCTATAGAATCCATAGCGGTCGTAAAGTAAAGCGGCTCTTCCTCTCTCAGAATCTCACCCTCGGATCTCCGAGTATGGTAACCATGACCCCGATTGCCGCGTCTCATGATGTGAAATCCTGAGATCAATGGCAAAACATGAGTCTAACTTGGATACCAACCTCACACAACATATAGCAATTCAATAATCATGAAATGCTAATATCGCATATAGTATACATCGAAGTATACACATAATAATACAACTGCAACTTAGTGGATTCTAGCGTAGCCAAGACCCTTGTGTTGGGCATCTACCTTTTCCTTTGGAATAAGACTAACCACATAGCCTAAACTGGAACCTAGAATAAGATCCTAGACTAATGGCCTAGAAGTAGAGATATCTTTTTTCTTTTTAAATGAAGTCTTTATTTTTTTTTCCCAATTGGCATGCATCACAAACATTGTCTTTAACAAACTTAGTTTCAGGTAGACCTTTAACAAGTTCATTTTTAGATAGTTTTGATAATAAGTCCATGCTAGCATGTCTTAGTCGTCTATGTCATAGCCAACTAGTTTCATTTAAGGCAGAAAAACAAAACATATTTTGTGAAGCTAAATCATCAAACTCAAGAGTATAAACATTTTCATTTCTATAAGCAATGAACATAGTGTTAACATTGTCTTTATTACGGTTGTATCTGGGGGACATGCTCCAACATAACAAGAACCAGCCCCTGCTACAGTACTTTCAGAAGAGTTTAAAGGGAGCAAACTTTACATAGTGGACATCAGTCGACAAGCAAAGAATCAAAACCTGGCAAGATGTCATGGATAGTTTCATGGAGGAGTACTCCTTTAATCAATAACTCCGACCACAGAGAAGCCAGCTCAAACAAATGAGCCAACGCAACAACGAGTCATTCTTAGAGTATGCCACCCACTAGAGGGAAATGGCTACAAAAGTCTCTACTCCTATCCCCAAGGAGGAGTTGGCAAACATATTTATGGGCACTCTGAAGCAGCCCTACTCCACCTTAATAGTAACATTGCCAGTGGTAGACTTTAGCACAATTGTCAAGACCAGTGCTCGCATTAAGGCAGCTATCCAGAGTGGTGTCATAAACTCCAGTTTAGGGCTTCCTCCCCCAGAACAACAATGACATCAGCCAGCGGAAACAGTGGTCCCTAGGACCAGAAAAGAAGAGAAGATGTTTAGATGGTATCTTCTACAGCTCCTATCAGATTGCCAACTCCAGCCACTCAGTCTCAGCAAGCGTCCGGAAATACCCGGCCAACCAGACAAAACTAGGGGCAAAATCATCCCTCAGAAACTTTACCCTCTCCCTTACTCTCTTAGCCAGCTATTTGGGCTTCTTGACAAAGTAGGGTCTTCTCACATTAAGAAGCCCTACCCCTCTCTTACCTCCAAATAAAAAAAAAAAAACTACAATGCCGATCAACACTGTGCCTTTCATCAAGACCCAGGCTATGCAATAGACTATTGCATTGGCCTAAAGTGCACTATCCAAGATCTTCTGGATAAGGGTAAGGTTGAGCTGGCCCCCAGCAACACCAGCATCGACCAGGTGCCTTTGCCCCTACACAATAACCAAATTAACTTCATTGAGTGGGAAGAGCCCGGGGTAGGGCAGCCAAGACCCTATGCACCCGCAGTTGATGACGGCATCATCCGGCCTTCTTACCAACACCCAGTCATAATCCCATCTGCCTAGTCAAATATCCAGACTATTTTACCACCGATCTAGATCCCTATCCCTAAAAAGATCATCTTCACTATCCCTTACCCTGCAAACTAGCCCACAGCTCCAACTCAAGCCTCAACCTCTTCAAACCCTGTCTGGATCCCTTACATCCCCCCTCCACCTTTCGACCTCAACCGAGTACCCGCTCCTCACTCCCTCATCCTTGAGAGCGAAAGCGTAGCCAACCTTACCCGATCTGGCCGAGTATGCCAACCTCCTGTAGCTGAGTTGGCAAAGGTCAAGGGAACAGAAAAAGAAAGATAGGGGTGTCATACCCAAAGAAAGAAGCAGCAGACTCAGTAGTCCTATTGAAAATCCTGGAAAAAGTAGAGGAATTCAATATCATCCAACACCTAAGCAAAGTATCTGCACAGATCTCTATCTTGGGTCTTCTTCTGACTTCTGAACATCACAGAAAATAATTGCTTCGGGAATTCAGCAATGCCTATGTCACACCAAACATCACGCCCGAGAAACTGGGGCACATGGTTGGACAAGTACTTGAATCCAGAATTATCTCCTTCATAGAGGAAGAAATATCGGACAGTTACAGAGATGATACCCAGGCTCTCTACATTACAGTTCAGTGCATGGATCAAACATTATCATCAGTGCTTATTGACAATGGCTCAGCCTCAACGTCTGCACTCTCTCCACACTGCAAAGCCTAGGTCTAGATCTCAATCAAGTGAAGAAAAGACTGATGACCATCAGGGCATTTGACAACTCTACCAGGCAGAACCTGGGTGATATTGACTTGACCATCAGGGTTGGACCAGCTCAGTTTACTATAAAATTCCAGGTTATAAATGTACCAACTTCATTTACCTTACTCTTTGGAAGGCCGTGGATCCATACTGCTGAAGCCATTCCTTCCTCTCTCCATCAAAGGATCAAGTTCATTCAAGATGACCACTTAGTCGTAATCCCTTCTGAGGAGATGGCTACTTCCTTTGGGGACATCCAAGAGCTGGGGTAAGGTACAACCTTCATGACTTACCAGTTCAAGCAGGTCAGTTCTATCGCTCAGGCAGAAGAGCAAAACAAGCAAGTGATCCCGCCGTTTATCAAGATGATGACCAGGATGAATTATCAACTAGGGGCAGGCCTGGGAGTCAGTAATTAGGGGATGAAAAAGAGATACACTCCTCCTCACTACACTCCATCATTTGGGCTGGGGTACAAGCCTAGGTTCGAGGACTATCTCTCCAAATTCACTAAAAAGAGCAGCCGGTTGGCGAAAACTGAACCCCAACCTCATATATCTGTAACTTTCCCGGTGGGAACCTTCCAACCTTACCCAGATATCACAGCTCTTGCACCCATTGCCAATACCCCAAACGCCCAGCCCAGTGTTGAATCTTCAGGGATTCCAGATCTTGAAATATTCAACATGGCCCAGATATTCAATAAGCTAACTGTCGAAGATGCCGCAGAAATGGAAGATCAAGCGGGGAGCAAGTTTGCACCTTCTCCAACAACATCAAAGCATCCTCCAATCATTGACCACTAGTCCGTTGGTGGACCAAAGCTCTCACCATTGAGGCCACTCAGGGCCGGGGCAAGCAGCCTGTTGCAGTGTAGGTTGGTTCGATCAAGCAATGACCGAAGCACCACCCTTTTCCTCCTTCTATTTCTCTTTTGCTCTCGTTAACAAAATTCAAATGTCAGGCCATTGTCGGCCTTCTTTTTGTTTGAGTCAATTTTATATACAGTCATGCTTTATCAATGAAAATCAAATGTTTTGACAAAAATCATGTTTTCAAAAACAAAATTTTCATATAAGCTAATGACGAAATCACACAGACTTTTCCCCTGGAAGGCTTAGTGTCCTGAAGCCAACAAAAACATAAATCATAAAAAGCTAATTGATTTTCTAGGAAATCACCTCCGATAAGGTTATCCCCAAAACCCTTCTTGAAATTTTCGACGTGGAGTATAACTCAGAACAGGAAGAGGAACCGCCTCAGGAAATTCTAGACCTCCTAGAACACAGCGAAGGGCTACTACAGTCAAACATCAAGGACACGGAAACAATTAACCTTGGTTCTGAGGGTACTCCCCAGCTAGTCAAGATCGGCACAAGCATGAGCCCTCAATAAAGAGCAGACATGATCAGTTTCCTAAAAAACTACAGTGATGTCTTCGCCTGGTCATATACAGACATGCCCGGCCTGGACCCAGTATTGGTGGTACATAGACTGCCCCTAAACCTAGATGTCAGACCAGTTAACTGAGACGGATGAGGCCCGAATGATCGTAAAAGGTCAAGGAAGAAGTAGAAAAGAAGATCAGTGCAGACTTCCTGGCAGTAGCAAACTACCCTGAGTGGTTGGCCAACATTGTGCCGGTACCCAAAAAGGATCGTAAAGTCCAAATGTGCATCGACTACCGGAACCAGAACAAGGCCAGCCTTAAAGAAAATTTCTCTCTCCCGTACATCGACATCCTGGTCGATAACACTGCAAATCATGAGACACTCTCATTCATTGATGGTTTCTCCGGATACAACCAAATCAGAATGGCAGAAGAAGACATAAAGAAGACCTCCTTCATAACACCTTGGGGAACATTCTGCTACAAGGTATGCCCTTCGGGCTCAAAAATGCAGGGGTAACCTACTAGAGGGCCATGATGGTATTGTTCCACGACATGATCCACAAGCCGACTGAAATCTATGTGAATGACATGATTTTCAAATCTCCAACTGCGAGGTAGCACCCTGAAGACCTAAAGAGACTTTGTGACAGATTCCGTGAGTTCAGCCTGAGACTGAATCCAGCCAAATGCGTCTTTGGAGCCTCATCAGGAAGCTCCTTGGCTTCATAGTCAGCAAAAGAGGCATCGAATGCCGACTCCCCAAACTGAAAAGGAAATCCACGGGTTCCTGAACAGAATTCAGTACATCAATCGATTCATCTCCCATCTTACTCCGATATTCGAGCCGATCTTCAAGCTTCTCCAGAAGAACGTACATACAGTCTGGACAAACAAGTGCCAAGAAGCCTTTGACAGAATAAAGCAGTATCTCCTCAATCCTCTAGTACTTGTACCTCCTACACCGGGACAGTCGTTGCTACTCTACATCTCAGTACATGAAACTTCCATGAATTACGTCCTGACACAACATGACGAGACAGGCAGGACAGAGCAAGTCATCTACTACATCAGTAAGCATTTGTTAGAGCACGAAGAGAGGTACATCCCGCTTAAAAAAACTTGTCTAGCACTAGTTTGGGCTACTCAGCGTCTTCGGCACTATCTGCTTTCCTATCCGGTAATTCTGATCTCCCGGATGGACCCACTCAAGTACTTACTGGAAAAGCCAGCCACCACTAAAATGACCACCCAATGACTTATGATATTGTCTGAATTCGACATCACGTACATGACTCAAAAGTCAATCAAGGGGCAGGCAATAGTAGATCACTTAGCCCACTGTTTGGCACAAGACTATATTTTAGTACATGATCAGTTTCTACATGAAACCATCCTATATGCCGAAGCAGAAGAGCAAGAGTACCTCGGCTGGGAGCCATACTTTGAAAGAGCCTCTAACAATCATAGACATGGGGTAAGAGCAGTCCGGATCTCACCTAAAGGAGCACACCTCCCTATCTCAGTCAAGCTGCAATTCAGGTGTTCAAATAATGAAGAAGAGTATGAGGAGTGTATAGCCAGACTAAAAGAAGCTCTAGGCATCGGGATTGAGGAGATAGACGTCTATGGTAACTCGCCTTTGGTAATCTATCAGGCAAATGAATCTTGGGTCATCCGAGAAGCAAGGCTAGTCCTGTACTTAGCCTACCTCAACGTGTTAATCACTCAGTTCAGAAGAATTAGTTTCAATCACAGGTCCAGGAACCACAACAGATTTGTTGATGCACTGGCCACTCTCGCCTCTATGGTCCAGATCCCTAGGGGCATCATGCTCTGGCCAATCAAAATTCAGCAACAAGATCAACCTGCCTACTGCCTTCAGATCAAAGAAGTATCAGATAACAAGCCTTGGTATACGAACATCAAGTAGTACCTCTAGGATGGGACCTTCCCACTCGACGCTACCAAAACAAACTGTCGAGCAATCAGAAGACTGGCCATTTAGTTTATCCTCTCAAGAGGAATCTTGTACTAAAAATCATCGAACCTAATTTGGTTCAGATGCCTCGATACCCATGAAGCAGTACAAGTAATTGAAGAAGTTCACGGAGTAACTTACGGCCCACACATGAACGGGTTGATGCTCTCCAAGAAGATATTGAGACTTGGCTATTATTGGTCTATAATGGAATCTCACTCTTGCAAGCACGTACAGAAGTGCCACCAGTGCCAAATCTATGTTGACAGGATCAATGCACTGCCAACTAGGCTTCATAACCTCATGCTCCTTGGCCATTCTCAGCTTGGGGCATCGATGTCATCGGACTCATAGCTCTAAAAGCATCAAACGGACATCGATTCATCCTGGTTGCACTCAATTATTTCACAAAGTGGGTTGAGATCTGATAGGCGCTTTGCACTCGTAGATTCTCTGGGAAATGACAGGAGGCCATCCTTGGCACACTTCTTATCCCCAGTAATGTAAACTCATTTGCAAATCAATGAAATCCGTTAATTAGCCCCCTTGAGCCTAACAGCCTTTCTTTCATATAACCTTTTCAGGGACACCCTCCCTCATCAATCTGTGGCATTTGTCTAAACTACGTCATGACCTGATCCTGTAAAAAGTGCATAGGTAACCTGACAAATCAAGTGCGATCACTAAAAGGGAATCATACCTCCTCGACTCCCCATGCAGAGTCAAACCATCCCCAGAGGGTTAAAAGCTTCTCTAAAACCTCCCTCCACAGAGTCCAGTATAGCAAAAATCCTCTCGACTTCCCCAGCCGAATCGACTCTCAAGGATACAAAATTTCTATTAAAAAAAACCCCAAAAATAGAATTTGAAACATTCTCAAAGTCAAAGACTCCCCCACAAAGACAACCTCTCTGGACTCTCTCCCCAAGCAGAGACAACCTTTCTTAAAATCCCTAGCGGAGCAAAAAAAAAAAACAACTCAAACTCCTATTGGAATCCCGAAATACAAATCCCCATGAGAGTACAATAAAAAGTCTCCAAAAGATCAACTACAAGAGGAGAAATCCCGGGGTGTCCCAAACTTCGGTCTCCCAGCCTACATTTCGTTCTACTCTAGGTTCTTTTAGATCCCCTAGAAATTACGAGTACAAGTGCAACATCACATCTACATCCTCGGTGGAAACAGAATTCCTATAATCCCTAGAGGAGCGCCATTCAGAGCAATGACGGGAGAAGACCAATTTTCCCCAACAAATTGTGGGCATGAGTAAAGACCAGCAATGACCTCATTGTGTAAAAATTACGCGATCCCAGACCTAGCCTTGCGGCTAGGGGTAAAAAATGGATAAAAATCAACCAGCTTCACAAGCATGAGGAAAAAAGGCAATGACCTCATCGCGCAAAAATTATGCAAACCCCATTGACTTGGTCATTCGAAGGGTAAAAAATGGGAGAAAAATTGAAGACCAGTTTGACAACAGAATCCGACAGTAATCAGTCTCGCCGAACTCCCGACAATCCCCAACAAGTTGCCAATAAATAATATGGAAGAATAAATTCCCCGGCAGTAGTCTCCAGCAAAGTTCAACTCCCTAGCAGACAATTGATAATTCCCAGCAAAATGCCACTCCCTAGCAGATCCCCAGCAGTGGTATGCAACAAATGCATCATTCCGCAAGCGGAGTCCCAGTAGAAGCCTCCAATTATTCCCCAGCTAGAGTTCAATCTCCAGCAGTGGCAAAACAAACAAGCCTACCCTCAAGCATCCTCAGTGATGACAAAGCCTCTTCTAGGTCATACTCCACTCTCCGAGAGTGAAAGACAAAACTACAAAATCCCCTAAGTCCTAGCAAAGGCAATTTCCTGGCAAATCTAAAATCTAGCTAAGCATTCTTTCTATCAAAACCAAAAACTCTTACAAAAGTCCAGCACTTTTCTAAAAATGATTTTTAAAAACAGAACTTCTGTTACCGATACCTGATCGTACCAACTAGCATCAAGTAGCCCCGGTGAGACAAGCAAAAGAAGTCGACATCCCGTACCCCTGCGACTCGTAATCAATAGAGTTACGGGAAAGCATCCTCGTCTTTACACCCTGCATGACATCATCAAAATCCAGTGCCTCTCGGCCATACCAATATCAATCCAGCAAGTGCCTCTATTCCATGTCATAAACCCTTTCAACACCCCCGTGTATCCTCGACATCCCAGGTGAACATTGACACCAAGTCAACATGCTGCCACCTCGCATGTCCTAACATCATCGAGTCTCCATTGACGTAGAGTCAACATGCCGACACCCTCTGTATGTCCCCTTTTGACACCCCCGTGTGTCCTCGACATCCCAGGTGAACATTGATGCCAAGTCAGTATGCCGCCACCTCGTATTTTCAGACATCATTAAGTCTCCATTGATGCCTAGTCAACCTACCGACATCCTCCACATGTCCCCTTTCGACACCCCTGTGTGACCTCGATATCCCAGGAGAACATTGACGCCAAGTTAGCATACCACCACCTTACATCTCCAAACATCATCGAGTCTTCATTGACTCCTAGTTAACCTACCGACACTCTCCACATGTCCCCTTTCGATACCCCCATGTGTCCTCGACATCCCAGGTGAACATTGATGCCAAGTCAACATGCTGCCACCTCGCATGTCCAGACATCATCGAGTCTTCATTGACGCCTAGTCAACCTACCGACACTCTTCACATGTCCCCCTTCGACATCCCGTGTATTCTAAGTGAGCATCGATATAACCCACTTTGTCGGCACCTCACATGTCCCCCTTAGACACCCCGTGTGTCTCCGACATCCCAGGTGAGCATCGACATAACACACTTTGTCGGCACCTCGTATGTCCTCCTTCTGACACCCCGTGTGTCCTTTGATCTATTTAGTTAAACCCCTCCGAGAGACAACACATCAATCAAATCTTAGCTAGAGCCTCCGGGATATGCCATCCTTCA
The DNA here is from genome assembly GCA_015143295.1 of Tetracentron sinense. Lineage (NCBI taxonomy): Eukaryota > Viridiplantae > Streptophyta > Magnoliopsida > Trochodendrales > Trochodendraceae > Tetracentron > Tetracentron sinense. Next base: position 18,981,401 of record CM026554.1, read on the forward strand.
TAGCATTCATTAATCCTTAGCATAAGTAGCACGGACTACTCCTCTTTCCCCAAAGAGTGGCCCTGACTACTTCACATTTCCCCAACTCGCCCATATCCCCTACAGGTATAGGTAGGCACTTCATTACACCACTTGCACGACATGTATATTATCATCTGTTAAAACCCGATCCTGGTGTAAAAATAGGATGATTCCAGTCTTTGCTGTTCAATTACCACCTTGGCACTCTTTGTAGAGATTTCTCCGAAAAAAATACTAGAAGTTCGATCCTTATTCTTCGCTATCCCCACGAAGCTTTAGAATCTCATTTCGAATTATAGAATCAAGAGGAAGAAGATGGATCAATGGTGTAGACCTTCTATCACCAATAATACTAAGGTTCAAAACCCTAGATTTGCAAAACCCAATTAGGACCACTAATATAGCTCATGAAAATCCCTAGGGGTCTCCCCTAGGACTCACGGTATGGAGAGAGAGAGGAGAGGAGATAAAAATTTCTGGAGAATTCTACTTAATGGTCTAGGGTGTTGGGGTATTTATAGACTAGGATCTTATCCTAATCCTACTCCAACTTGATCTTATCTAGTAAGATTTATTAATTAACAATAACTCTTATTATTAATTAAAAAAACTCCTACTTAATCTATAACTACTTTAGTTATAGTAATCCTATTAATTAAAGAGTCCCTATTATAAGAAGATTCCTTAATTAAAAGGGGTAAGTCAACATCCTACACCAAAGTAGGAAACCTAGTCAAGCTAGGAATCCACAAGGGGAGCCGTGAGCTTATATGGGGCGTGGGATTTGAGGAGTTAAAACTCCTTATTGTAATCTAATTACAATAACATCTTAATCCTAATTACAATCCAACACTTGGATTTTAATTCCATAATAAAAGGAATTATATTTCAATAATTATTCAATTAAACAAATCCTAATCCAATTAAGATTCCTCAAGTGGGCGCCCCACCCTAGGGTTTAAACCCATGGGCTTTGGCCCATATTAAAGGTCCATTTTAATGGGTTTATGGATATGGGTTAAACCCATTTCCCCTTTAATTATATTAATCAAATAATTACTAAAATAATCTCTTAGTTTAAATTAACAATTAGTTTAAACAATAGATTAACTATTAATTTATTTAATTAAATGATTAAATTTTAATCACTTAAAACAATTGATTAACTTTTAATCAATTATTGAGCTTGTATTTCTTATGTGAGCACCTCCACAGATTGCTCTGCGACATTCTTACCCTGGCTTATCCAATGTTATCCCATTGACCCTAAATCAGAATTACATTGGAATTGCAAGTGACGTGAGATATCCATGTTGCAATTGAATCCCAGTGTATGAACATTAACCATTACAGATCCCGCCACATGAACTTTTAAATTCAATTTATCCTTCCAAATACATTATCCATAATGGGCCTTCGAGATTGACATACTATCTAACCCATAGCCCATTGCAAATCATCCGAGTTTCTAAGACTTATGATTAAGCAATGAGAAAAAATTTCCCATGAAAAACATTTAAAAAAATCCTTTTATAAGTATAATACCTTTTAATAAAGTATATTTCAAAACTTATTTTGTTTTCAAAATCACCTGCGCAGGATTTGAACTTAATCAACTGTCTTACCCGGAACTTGGATAATCTCTTAAATTAATGAATATGGATTTCTTATTTGAAATTCATCATGACTCTAACAACTTTCTGACTATCCAAGTGTCACTGTATTGTATTCCCTAAGTTAAAAAATACGTTGGTGGAATCAAAATAGTCAGATCACTGCCCAGTCATAAATGAACTCATCAGATCTAAGGATCATCGAAACTGTTCAATGTGAATGAGAGACCAACAATCTGATAGTATGTTTATGCAAGAGATCTCTCATTGAATGCAATCAGTCTGTGTACATTTAAGCACCCATATGCTGATGTGTAGTCTCCACTACAATAGTTCGAGATAGAACTACATCTCAACTATTGAGAATATCTTAGCATTCTGGCAGCCATATAAGTGAAGTGCCTAGCTTCACCCACAGTTGTGATTTTATAAGGTATAAGGAACCGGAAAGTTATATCTACCTGTGATAATCTAATCACAAAACTTTCCTAGAATATATCCTATGGACCTTTATCGATATCTCATATCGTATAGATCATCTCATGATCATGGTCAATTACCCATAATGAATATACAATAGATTAAGAAAAAACATTTATTAATCAAATTAATAAGGTTCTAACAATATAAATGACTTTTCTGGGCATCATGTCCAACATAAGGACCCAATTTTTACTCCCTACCTTAACCATGGTTAAAACTTTTAACCATGGTTATCTTCATCTGAATCCTAAGTAAACCTTGACACCCCTAGGTAAAACCCTAAACCTAAACCCTAGACTAACCATAGGTAAACCATAATCCAAACCCTAGTCCAACCCTAGGAAAAATCCTAAAACCCTAGTCAAACCCTAGGTAAAATCCTAAGTCAAACCTTAGCAACCCTAGGTGAACCCTAAAGTCAAACCCTAGGCCTCACCATAGGTAAACCATGGTTAAACCCTAGGTAAACCCTCCCTAGCCCCGCCTCTCTTTCCCTAGCCGGAGCTTTGGATTCTTCATTCAAAGAGTAGCTAAACCCTCTAAGGAATAAAAACCTAAAGTTAGGAAGGAAAATGCTTAAGAGAGGCAGGCCTTTAACTCTATACCCATAGAGAGGGAAGGAAGGAGTTAGCATAGTAAAGGAAGTTCGTTCTGTTCCTCTGTGCATCTCTGTGGACAGCTAATCAAAACTAATACGACTTGAATCCCTTATCTTTGAGACTACCCTTAGGGTCACCATGGTAGCAGGGAGGATCAAATAGATATTCCTCTTTCCTTCTCTCCCTCACCTATTTGTTCGGTCAGTCAGTCAACCATAACTACTCTATCAACTCTCGGATTGAAGGAGGCCTTTCCGGGTGGGAAGGCCGACTGGAGGAACGACGAGGCGAAGAGGTGCACATGAGCAATCCGAACGAAGGTAGGGCGGAGGCTGCTGCTAAGCTATCATCAGTAGCGGGTAACAAGCAGGGGCCAGAGAGTTCCGACCAACAAGAGAAGAGATGCACGTCACTCTTACCATTGCCGCCTATAGATATAGATGGGAGGTAGGCGAGGGCTTAAAGTAGGCCCCGTATCTGTCTCTCTAAAGGCGGTTGTTCCCACTCCTTATCGTTGTCCAACCGTCTTCCCCGCTTACTGTTTAAAGTAGGACCGTTCTGTAGCTTCAAGTGAAAGAGACCGAAGCGCATTGATAGCTGATAGTCTTTGATGCATACAAGTCTTTCTGTTGGAAGGCTTATACATAACCAATGGAATGCTTATAGCCATTCAGGTACAGTGGTTTGGATACGATCAGGTATCCTAAGGTCCACCCAAGCCCATCCCAAGCCCAAAAAGCCCTAAAACCGAAGCCCAAAACCTCTGTGGGCCCAAACAGGGGCCACAATGCCCTAGGGACAGTTAGGGTGGGGCCCACAAGCCCAAAAATTCAAAAATCCTAATTGGCAATAATCAAATTACCGCCAATTCCAAAATTAGCAAAGGCTACAGTGCTTTCGGCCCGCATGTGTAAGGGATGAGCCCAAACAGGCAAAGATCTAGAATGATGGTAATTGGATTACCGTCATTCCATTTTAGTCTCCTTCAGGAATAGCGGTAGAATATCTACCGCTATTTCCTGATCTCCTGTAAATGCGTATCAGTACCCCTCCTGGCCTCCTCCAGCCCTCTCCAACTTGTCCCTCACGCGTATTTTAATCCTATAAACACCCCTAAGGCCTTCCCCTCATCTTATAAATCCCTCACCTTCTCCACAGTTCAACCCATGCCAAAAACTCCATATTAAAACATTGTAGCATTTCGGCCAGTCCTCTCCACCTACCTCAGAGCTCTGCCTCAATCTTAGGTAGATCCCTATACCTCCCAGGAGCTACACCAGACCTCCTTCAACCTCCCAACTGCTCCACCGTCGTGTGCCGGCCCTTGCCACCGTGCACAGACCCCCCCCCTCCGCCACTATTACAGTCCAACAGTAAAGTATAACCCCTACACCTTTTTCTTTCTTTCTGCTTACATTCATTGTAAGGACCCCTGGTCCTCTTCCAGGGGTCCATTATCTTTTTATTTCATGTGTATAGTATAGTTGCAGCCAAGGATAGGGCCCCCCCACCTTTCTCATAGGATTGGGCGGAGTCCCTTGAGGCCTAACTCGAGTTCAACCCCCTCTTCCGTGCATGGCATCTCCCCTTCAGTTCTGGGGGACCCTCAATCCATGAGAGATCCCCTAGAAGTTCACTGATGCAGTCCCCAATAGGGGAACATTGTTTTCTGAAAACTTCAGGGAATGGCGGTAGAATAACAACCGCCACTCTTGACCCTCCACTGTTGCAAGCTTTTAACCATAGTTAGGTTGGGTCCTGGTCCAATTCAGGGCAATGGTTAGGCTCACCTAACTCTCCTTTACCTGGCCTGGTTATTCCAGGCTCAATCTAGTAACTTAACCCTGGTTAACTCGGCCTCAAACCCATAGTTAGTTAATGGCGATAAACTATCTACCGTCATTTTAGACTGTCTACCAGGGCACCTTCGGCCCACTATAGGGCCCACACATGACCTCCCCCTGTGCCCACCAAAGATCCAGCGTCTTCTTTGGACTTTAGACTTCACCCCTGTGGGTTCAGAACCCCTTGGGATCACCCCTAACTCAAGTTACAAGCTCACAAACCTTAATTAAAAGTGAAACAGTAATGGCGGTAATCTCATTACTGCCATTACTGGATTTAGTTTTTAATAGGCTTTGCACAAGGCCCAAACCTGGTAGGAGGTCATTCTAGGCCCTGTCATGCCCTCTGGAGCCAATCCTGACCAGACCTCTGCCTTAATCATGGTTAACTCAATCTTTGGTTAACATTTAACCATAGTTAAGCAACCCTTGATCAGGAAAATTCTAGAAAATGCTAAAAAATCAGAAATATTCTAAGATGCCCAAAAATAGTCTGTTTCAGCCATTTAACCACGATTAGCAGCCCTAACCATAGTGACCCATCCTCTTAACCATGGTTAAGCAATCCTTAACCATGAGAAAAATCTGGAAAAATCCCAAAAACATTCAAAAAATTCAAAAGACCAAAAATATTGTTTCTTAACCTTTTTACCATGGTTAGCACCCCTAACCATAGTTAATACCCATTTGACCCCGGTTAGCAACCCTAACCTCGGTTAAATCCATCTTTAACCTACCGGACCTCTCTTGTAGCCTATCGGGCTCACCCTTGGCCTACCAGGCTTGACCATACCTCTTTAACTGTGGTTAGCAATTCTAACCATGGTTAGTTTGACATAACCCCGGTTAGCAACCCTAACCTTAGTCAAACTTTACCCTAATTTATCGGACTACCCCCTTGGCCTACCGGGCCCAATACCATGCACTTGACCAACCTCGGTCAACCAAATCCTAATCTACCGGACTAGTTTGTTAGCCACCCATGGAGCGCACACACACACACCCTAGCCTTGACACGGGCTCAAGTGCCAGAGTTACACTCGGTCTGATCTCACCCCTATGTGAGTACGTAAGTAACTCAACCCGGGTTCGACCCTAGTTTAGCTTTTCTTTCTTAGTTTAGTCATACTTTAAACACTTAGGCATTTTAACGAATGTAAACACCCCAATTTTGCACCCCTCTTTTCTACACCTTTAAAAACCCTTTCAAAAACCCTCTTTTAAAACCCTCTTTCCCTGTGCTTCGATTTGCAGAAACGCCCCTGAGGTAAAAAATGATCAAAACGCCCCTGAGGTAAAAAATGATCAAAATATCCTCGAAAAGTTCTAAAAATCTCACATTTTATCTAAAATATTTTTCTAGATTTTATCAGTTCAATTTCGGTTGTTTTTGGGATCAAATCAGGCTTACCATAAAAAATAACCAAAATACCCTTGTGGTGTAAAATGACCAAAATACCCATGAAAATGTGCTCAAAATTATGATTTCATCCGAAAAAAATTTACAAATTTTTCGGTTCAATTTCGGTTGTTTTCGGGCTCAAAATGGGCTTAAAATGACAACAACAGTTTTTTGGCAAATAGGAGCATAAACCAAAAAAACCCAAAAAAATAGTTTTTTGAAGGGCCAAACAGGCACCTAGGGGCAATCTCGCCTTTTTAAAAGGCACGGAACCATGTGGGCCCCTCTTTCAATGCACAACTTCATTTTTTATTGTTTTTTTAATATCTTTAAATCACATCTTTTACAACGGCGCGATTTCATTTTTATCCACGTTCCGTTTTGCCGCCCTATTGTTCACACCCGCTCATTAAAATATAATGAATCTCGCCCTTTAAAACGGTGCGGGCACTATTCCGAAACACTACAAATACCCCCCTCTTCCTTCATTTCTCACAAATTCCTTGTCCCTCTTTCTCCTTTTCTGATTTCAAAGTTCTTAGCGTCCGGATTCTCGAGAAAGTCGATTGCGAATGGTCGATTCTCGGAACCCCTTTTCAAAAATATTTTCAGATTTTCTAGAAGGTAAATTTTCTTCAAAACCCTGTTTTGTTTTGTATTTTATTAGTTTAATTAGCTTGTTAATTATTTTTTAAAATTGCTTTAAATTCTTAGATTGCTTGCTTACTAAAACTTGTCGAACCCCTACCCGGTTTGATTCAAATATACCTTACCCTGTCGAACCGTTGCCCGAACTTTGGTTCAAACTTAGCCTACCCTAGTCGAACCTCTGCCCAAATACCAGTTCAAATTTAGCCTACCTAGTCGAACCTTTGTCCAAACCTCGTTTCAAACTCTGGTTCAAACCCTACCCACCTAGTCGAACCTCTGTCCGAACCTCGATTCAAACCCTGGTTCAAACCCTAGTCGCCTTAGCCAAACCTCTGTCCGAACCTCGATTCAATCCCTGGTTCAAACCCTACCCACCTAGTCGAACCTCTGTCTGAACCTCAATTCAATCCCTAGTTCAAATCCTATCAAACCCTAACCCAACCTCATGCTCCTTGACATGAGCTAAAACTGTCTAGATGCTCTCCGACAAGAGCTTAAAAGGTTCAAATGCTCCTGAATATAAGCTTAAACTATTCGAAAACACCCTAACTTCCAAAGACAAATCCTAGCATTTCAAACACCCACTATCCAAGTACTCAACAAATCAAACCATCAACTATCCTCTGGAACTACGTGTGGCTTGATTCCACTAATAGTGGATACATAGGCAACCCTGATCGAGTTCAGCTCACCTAGGATAGAGCTCATATCTTGTCCCTGCTTATTTCAACATGTACATTATTGTTCATATTGAAGGGAGATCTGGATAAAAATTTATGCAGAAACTAGATCTCCTACATCTTAACACCATAGAAAGCATCAAAAACTATCTAAGAGTTTTAGTCATATCACCTTGGTGAATGATGTTGACTAGTGAAGCTTAATCCACTCGAACCGTCAGAACTCTTTGTAGAGATTTCTCTAAAAAATACTAGAAATTCGATCCTTGTTCTTCGCTATCCCCACGAAGCTTTAGAATCTTCTTTGAAATTGTTGAAGCAAGAGGAAGAAGATGGAGTAATGGTGTAAATCTTCTATATATCACCAACAACCTTGAGGTTCAAAATCCTAAAGTAGAAAAAAACCAATAAGGAACACCCTTATAGCTCAAGAAAATCCCTAGGGGTATCCCCTAAGGCACATGGTTTGGAGAGAGAGAGGAGAGGGAGAGAAAATTTTCTGGAGAAAAGTAAATTCACTCCACACGGTTTGGGTGTTGGTATATTTATAAATTGGATCTGATCCTAATCTTAATCCAATTACAACTTATCTTGTAGGAATTATTAATTAATAACAACTCTTACTATTAATTAATTAAATTCCCACTATATTTATAACTACTTTAGTTATAGTAATCCTACTAGTTAAAGAGTCCCTTTTGAATAGGATTGCTTAATTAAAAGGTATAAGTCAACATTCAACTCATGGGAGGAAACCTAGTCAAACTAGGAGATCAAACCAAGGGGTGGCGTGAGCTATTGTGGGCGTGAGCTTTTGGGGAGTTAAAACTCCAAGTTGTAATCTAATTACAACACTTCTTAATCTTTAATGCAATCCAACCATTGGATTTAAATTCCATAATTAAAGGAATTATATTTCAACAATTATTCAATTAACCTAATCCTAATCCAATTAGGATGGCTCCAAAGTGGCGCCCCACCCTAGGGTTTAAACCCATGGGCTTGGGCCCATATTAAAGGTCCATATTAATGGATTTATGGATATGGGTCAAACCCATTTCCCCTTTAATTATGTTAATTAAATAATTACTAAAATAATCCCTAGATTTAAATTAACAATTAATTTAAACCATAGATTAACTTTTAATCTATTTAATTAATGATTAACTTTTATCACTTAAATAATTGATTAACATTTAATCAATTGTTGAACTTGTATTTCTTATGTGAGCATCTCCATAGATTGCTCTGGGCCATCTTTTTAGACAAAGTGACACCATGTCTTAAAGGAATGAGTGTTGTCTTACAATCAGTCATACTGTACCTAGACAATATCTTGTCTATGTAGGAAGTTTGGCTCAATCCCAACATTCGGCATTTTCTATCTGTAACAACCCCAAAATCCTACAAGGCTAAAATAGGACTTTGGAATCGTCACATTACATAAACCTGCTTAAAATCCATACATACGAGGAGTGCTAACACGAGTCTCCAAGAATGAGGATAATAAAAATTTTGATAGTAAAAAGTCAAACCATCCTGTACAATAATAGTCCGCACACCATAGCTCCTCATAACGAAATAGGCTAAAACCATCTGTAGGGTAAAACAACTAAGGCAACATCAACTAAGAGTCAAAAAGTCTAATATAAACATCTCGTCCAAAAAGAAACATTAAACTACTTAATAGGGATGACTATCAAAATCCCTAGCCTCCCCCTCAGGAAGCTCACCTTCTCCCTCTTCTTCGGCGTACACCTTCTTAGTCCACGGCTCTCCTCCTAAACCTGAAAACAATGACAGGTCGACTGAGCATGGAATACTCAGTGGATAAACAAACTAATAACATAAAATAGCATGAGCAATAATAATATCATAACTTAGTTTATCGATGCTTAATCATAATACTTTCACGTAAAATAGACATAATCAGAGTGCATAGCATTTAACATGTCATAACATCATCTTGACTCGTGTACTTGTGCAACTCTTATCCATGAACTCGCCTTAACATATGCATAGACTCATACATACATGATTTATAGTGTGTTTGTCCCGTCAATGCATAATTCATAGTGTTTTGTCCCGGCAACGCATAATTCATAGTGTTCGACAACGCGTAGAGTGGATGTTCGTAATGGGGGATTATTCTTTCATAGTATAACATGAGTGTGACAATGCGTAGAGTGGATGTTCGTAGTGGGGGATCATTCTTACATGGCATAATTCGTAATATGTTCGTATCCAATGCATGCATGCTTGTGAGACAAGTGGACTCATGAGACTTGAATACTTAACATGCAAGTGTACATGTACTTGAGTGTCGTGATTGGAATTCAAATAAGTCATCTATTAAATTCCAATCTTCCATTAGGAAACTCTGCTAGGTTACATCTCCCTAGTTAGAGAATTCCCAACGTGGAAGATTTTCCTCTAAGGTTTGGCCTACCCGAATGCCGATCACCATACAAGTAAATAGGACATAATTTATCATAATAACAACAATATCCATTTAACTTAATTTCTTGATAATCACAAGCATCATACTAATATTTATCATTCTTAGACATTTCAATAAACATTTAGAGTGCGTTAATTATGGATACTTTGCTCTTTCACATTCTTAACATTCAATCACACCATACTCAATCCACACAACCCAAACATAATCCACATTCATACATTCATCCCAATCCTCCATAGTATTTCTCTTCCTCCATTCAATCCATCCATAGTATAAACCTATTTCCATCTCTAACAAGCTTAATTCATACATAATTAGGGAAAACATAATCAACACTACAAAAATAAAGGCTTTTAGCGGCAGCCTTTTAACGGCATTTAACAAAAAATGCCTTGAAAGGCATTCAATTACGGCGTTTCTATAGAAACGTCGCCGATTATATGGCGGGTATAGTCTATCACAGCGTTTTACTAAATAACGCCGTGATTGGGTGACTTTATAACGGCGTTTCTGCAAAAATGCCGTGATTGGGTAACTCTATCACGGCATTTTTTAATAAGTACCGTGGAAAACAAGGCAGGAAACTCCAACCACGGCGTCACCTAAGGATCTTTGACGGCATCTTTTAGAAACGCCGTGAAAGGCCCTATATTTGGTAATTTAGGGCCCGACACTTTCCCACTTCTCCTTCCCTCCACATTTTCTCTCCCTTTCCCTCTCCTCCTCCTGCTCTCTGCTCCGGCTCCCCTGCTCCTGCTCCAGCTCCGGCTCCCCTACTCTGCCTCCGTTTCCGGCTCTGGCTCCGGCTCCCCTGCGCTGCCCCTGGTCGTGTGTTTGGACAAATTTTTATTTGTCTTGAACCACAAAAACAAGAACAGTGGAGGCATCGGCTACCGCCATCGTCCCGTCAAAAAGCTGGTCGACTACTCTTCGTCACCGCCGTTTCAAGCCCTCTCGCCGGTAAACCTAAAACTATTTCCCTCTTTTTTTGTCTTCCCTTTAACCTAAAACTCTCCCCCTTTCGTCTGCAACACCCCTTTTGCCTGTAATCTTAGAGGCAAAACATGAGATTAGGAATTTTTTTTCCTCCCCTTTTGCCTGTAATCCTGAGCCTACAATGATGGATTGACCGCTGACATCACTGGAATTCTTTAAAGTTTGCCTTAAAAAAAGTTCCACTCTAGGCCGGCGACTAGTGAAATTTCCTTCCAAGTGTTTCTACGTACCATATAAAATTTGGGTTTCGACCTTTTTTCTCAGATAAAATGTAATTTAAAGTCCCTCTTGAAAAATCAGTCTGGGGTGAGTCAGGCATTAACCTAATCATGTCCAAATTGGAGTCCACTGAGTCAAGTCAGGTTATGTCTTGTATTGGAGGGGTATGAGTTCATTCACTCAAAAGTCTCAAACAACACTTCAGCTACCACAATTCAACAAACAACCATATGAATTCACAACTCTCCCAAACTTCCTCTTGTATAATAAACAAAACCCATTTCAGCTCTCAATTTTTATTTTTGTTTTATAAAGAACACCAAAATTCAGGAATTTTCGCATCAAATTGATGGTTTTCCTTGAAGATCAAGAAAACCCATAAGAATAACATAGACGATAAACGGCTCTTCAATTTATATTCTCGAAATTCTGCAACACATGAGATTAGGAATTTTTTTTCCTCCCCTTTTGGCTGCAAGTATTTTTCTCTTTGTGGTGCATCATATATTATTATTATTATTAATTTTTTTTTTTTTGGGTAATTCATCTTTCTATATGATCAATCTAAATTGGCTCGTATATACAGGTTTTTTTCATCACCAAGTGGATTTTATTTACACACTGTTTGCCCAACAATCCGACGCCCAAGGTATGCATATAGATTGATTTTTTTTTTTAATTTTTTTAAAATGGGTTTTCTTCATGTGAGACCTTTAAGGCATATATTAAAAATGCAGATTTTTAAAATAATTTTTATGGGCTTTAATATCGGGTTGAATTAGTAAAGGGGTAATAGGTGTTGATTTATTGCCTGTGTGTTTTTGTTTTGTAAAGATTCCATAATAGATCATTAGAATTGAATCTTGGCTGCCACTGTTCTTGATTTCTTAGGTCAAATTCATGTGTATTACCCTTCATTTCTGTCCAGCATTTGTAGTATTTGCTTGCCCTGTCATGGCCACCCCCTGCTCAACCCCTTTCCGGCACTTGTATTACAAAAATTGATATTAAGCAGTATTTTTTTCTGCTCTACTTTGAATATAAACAAGTACCTGACTGAATATAGGTGAGTTTCTGCTCCTAACTTGTTCAAACGTTTTTTTTTTGTCATTATTAATTATATTTACAATGGTAAAAGGGAGAATAGGAGGGGGTGGTGTGCTTCTTGGGATGTAAGTACTGTTCCACCCCTCTCCATCTATAGCATTTCTCTCATTTAAATATGAGAGTCACTTTTTTTATTTGCTTTAATGGTTACATGTACCCTAATCCTTGCAATGGTTTGGGTTCCCTCCATCAATCATAGTTGTTTGGGTTCCCTCCATCAATCAAGACGATATATGGCAATGAACTTTAGGAATTTGATTCAACATGGATCTTAAATTGAAATTTATACAACTCATGTTGACTGGCATATTTTTTATGCACTTGGGGGTTGTTGAGTGGCCATGATCTAAGCCAAGGACCACACGATTATAGTAATCAGGTGCAGAAAGTAGAAAGTAGAAGTTGATGGACTTCATATCAACTGACTTGGAAACCAGGGAGGATTGCATTATCCGCATTAATACATGTGTGGGAATTTTCCAGAGAAGCCACGCGTATTTGCTTTGAAATCCATCAGATTGTAGTCTGCATATTGTTCATATGTATCTTGCATTTTGTGTGATTTCTGAAATGCTTTAAATATACATGGAGTAATATGTGTTAGATTTATATATGTGTGTAGCTTTTAACCTTTGCATGTGATGAAATTCTGAAGGAAGAGGAAAATATACTGCAACATCCCCTTTGGTGAAGGGTATTGATCTCATATTGAGTGGCCTGTTGCTTGTATATTTATGAGTTTCTACTCTTTAAAGATACTTAGTTCCCTTTGTACAATATTAATTTTCCCCTGCCATATTTTTTTTTAATTTTTCTGAAAGGAATAAAAAAAGCAATAAAGTTATGTAAGAAATTATTTCCTTGTATTTGCCTTCAGTCATTGCCTTGTGGTATGATTGAGTTTACAAAAAAAAACAGAAGCCTTAGGGTGAGTGTTTAGTCCCACATCGAGTAGTTACCCGAGCATGCTGTCCCATATAAGTTCCTTGGCGCCTCAAATAGTTGGTACCTGTTTTGAGGAGCTCTAGGGTGAAGCTTACATGGGCTGCATGTGTGTGGTGTGTGTGTGTGTGTGTGTGTGAGTTTGCATGCTGTGTGTGTGTGTGGTTATGCATGGGTGGTGTGAGTATTTCCTTGTATTTGCCTTCAGTCATTGCCTTGTGGTATGATTGAGTTTACCAAAAAAACAGAAGCCTTAGTGTAAACGACACTTGATTTTGAAAAGCTAGTTCCTTCACATTCTAATCAGTCCAACATTTTAGGCTTTGTCAGTAGATCTAATCGACCCCATCCTTAATGGTTCTTGAACTTCATTCAATAGGACCCCCCATCCTTCTGGATTCCGGCAGGGGATTTGGCAGCCCCTACCTATTTATTAGATAGAGAAAATTGAGCTTACAAGAAAATGAGGGGGACTGTAAACGACAAAACCCCTTGAAAACAAATAGATTACAAGATTTATCTAATCCTACTATTTCCAAACCCAAATTGATTTAGTTTTCCGCCTACAAGATCTCATAAGTGAGACACATGAAATATCAGTATCTACTTCTTTAATTGCAATTACATTTCCATCGGGTATCTTACTAACAATTGTTTTTTGTTTTCAATTTTTTTTCCCTTTTTCATTTCTATTTATATATATTTTTCTTATATATGCTGGTCTGTTTTGGTATCAGATAGTGCTAGTAAAGAGTTATTATTAGATTCTTTGCTTTCTTCGTTGCTGCTATACAAGCTAATAATTAAATTGTGAATCAAGTGCTCGTTGAGAGTGGTTGGCCTTTTCTATTTTTAAGGAAACTACTGCAGAAAAAAGTTTTCAAAAACTCTTCATGTAACCAATTAACAAAAAAATATATATATATATGATCAAGCTTCTAGTGCAGAGCTTATTTTTGCATTCTTTTACATTCGACAATTCCAAAAAAGAGGGGATAATTTTTTTGGCTGAAACATGCAATGCTAGATCTCGCAGCATGCATAATTAGTCTCTTTGCTCAAGTTCTTCCTCATTTTTTTTGTTAGGGTTTTGTATTAATGGAATTTGGAAGAAGCGGAAAGGGTTATGTTGGATTTGTATGCACTTAATGGGTTTTACTCCATTATTTTTTTGTAAATTGTTACTACCCTATAACTTTCCACTTCTGTAGCTATTAAGCCCTGATCAAAATTCAAATGTGTTTGTTTTCGGATTTATTGATATGGAATCGAGTATATTCATGCATGGAGGTTTTGATGATGAAAAGCATCAATTAGGTTTTGTATCGTTTAAATTTTTGTGATCTATCTAAGTTTTTGAGTTCCTCTCTGTTTGATATCTAGATCTGTTGAGTTCTGTGAATGTTGTTTCTGAATCGGTACATGGAATTTCTGCTTGAATCTCATTTTCTCAGCTTGGAGAACGTAAAATTCTCCATGTTTGTTAGATCTCTTGTAGATTTAGTGCTTTAACATCTAAAAATTCGTTATTAAGTCATTGATGATGCTTACTGTTTAATCTTTTTACGAGTGAGTCTTTCCTTGTATTTGCCTTCAGTCATTGCCTTGTGGTATGATTGAGTTTACCAAAAAAAAACCAAAGCCTTAGGGTGAGTGTTTAGTCCCATATCGGGTAACTACTCGAGCATGTTGTCCCATATAAGTTCCTTAGCGCCTCAAACGGTTGGTACCCATTTTGAGGAGCTCTAGGGTGAAGCTTACATGGGCTGCATGTGTGTGTGTGTGAGTTTGCATGTGCTGTGTGAGTGAGTGGGTGGTGTGAGTCTTTCCTTGTATTTGCCTTCAGTCATTGCCTTGTGGTATGATTGAGTTTACCAAAAAAAAAAAAAGAGGGTCACCCTTGTAAAAAGCCCAGATATTTACAGCCAAAATAACTTATGCGAATCGCAAACATCTGTTGAAGTTTCTCCTCTCCATTAAAATTCAAACTGATGACAAAAAAGTCATTGTAGAGCCCGAAGTGAACCTTCCTTCCATTCCTCCGTTAACTTTCCCTAACCTACAAGGAACTTGACTTGACTTCAAAGCTGTCCCATGATCGAATCTCTAGTTGGGTTTCTCTTATTTCACCCATTTATGGTGTTGTTGAGATGTGATCTTTGATCTCTATCTTGGACTGAGATCTCAGTAAAAGCTCTAATGTTTTCAGGCGTTCTCGAGTTGGTTTCTGTGAATCTGGCCGCCAACACCTTGATTTCTTTTTCTGTTGATTTGGGCTACAGCAACAGAAAGCTCGGGTTCCAGTATAGGGATTCTCGTCATTTGAAGCCATGGCTTCACTGATTTCCCATTTTTCTGATTGATGAGTTTAGATTTATTTGGTGTTTCCTATCAATTTCGAATTCCTTGGGGGAAATTTGGGTCTGATTTTGGAGGGGTTCATTTCAAGCTGGAATATTCGCACATGGAGTTGATAATTTTAAACTTTTAATTATATATATATATTTGAGATCGACGAGAGAGAAGAAATAGAGTCATGCGTCCTCTTTTTTGGTAATTGGATGTAATAAATTTCATTGATGACTATTATTTGATCTAGAAATGTTCAAAAGTAATCTAAAAATGCAAGCTTGTGAATGCATTTTTTTAGTGAATTTGATGTTGACTAAATTTGTCTAGTCATTCTTCAGTTTTGATCCAGATAGTTGTTTCAGATGATGATTTCTTTTTTTAGCATTAGTATTGATGTTCTTAAAATGAAAATAAACATAGAGTTATTATATTTAAATTGGAAGTTGTCTTTTTATCTACCTCCATCTATTTTGTTGTTCAGCGTAAATGGGTCTAAAACTTCCATGTTTGGGTAAGGTTTAGCTAAACAGGGAAGAGATCATTTTATTTCTTTTGATGCATGTTGTGCTTTCTAGGTACGAAGTCGTGATAACGGCATGATACATGTCATCACACCATTGGGCTGCATAATTGTTACCACAGGTTATGTTTATAAGAAACTTAGGGGCTTGTGGTCTATGTTAAATGTTTAAACTGCTAATTAAAAGTGTTTATTTACTAAGTATTGACTGTGTTGGCTTAAGTTCATACTCATGCATGCATTAAACCTTAGATCTCCCGTTCAAGAATCATTGTGTGACAAGTGCATTTCTTGTATCACCTATTTGGACGGATTAGTTGTAAACTATGTCGTTTAGTTCTCTTGCGGGGCTAAATGCTGGTTAACAACTTTTCGGTCTTGTTTGTGATAAAATGTATTTGTCTGTATATGATTCTTGAATTGTCCGGTTGGACAGTTTGGGAATGCATAATCTTCAGTGTAGTCAGTTGCTCATGGTTGGTCCAAATTGAGGAAAATTTTGTCAGTCGTTTCTCTTGTTCTCTGGGTACATACTTAGACAATGTGGCATGCATGCTTGCCCCTAGTCTAAGTTGTGTACTTAGAGAACCATAGAGAAATGCTGCCGAAATTTCCTTGAAATGGAACAAAACACTTGAGCTATTGACTTCTGGGGATTATGCATTCCTGAATGGGATAGGAACACCCCACCCGTTAGAAGAGGAGTTGATGATGATAGGAAGCATGCATGCATATATGATTGTGTAGATGGTCAAGTAATTGACACATGTTTTATTAAAACTTACTGATGTGATAAACTTTTGTTATTTCTCAGAATAACAAACGAAGACGGACTTATAAATCTAATCTTATAACTCATGGATAAGAGTTGGATTGGAATGTCAAGGTACTTTTATCTATAAGTTTTTATGAAGTATCAAATTAATTATGTATTGTTAGTATCTAAGCAATTGTGAATGCAATTGTTGTATTACATAGGATGTTAAAGGAATATATAGAAGGGGTAAAGCAGTTTATACAGTTTGCATTAGCTCGTGGAGCGACTAATAACAATGGCAGTATAAAGTGTCCGTGTCCCAAATGCAACAATGTGGTTTACCAAGATAGACTTACAGCTTTCGACCATATGATATGTAATGGATTCGACTTGAATTATAAAATCTGGTTTTATCACGGGGAAGACATATTGCAACACACACCTGCTGTCCAAGTTTCTCAAAATCCTTATGTGCAAGACAAACATAATGAGATGGAAGATATGGTGCACGATGTGTTCGGGGTCCCAAACCAAGATGAGGCTACTAGTAGTCGGGATTCCAATCCTGAGTCTGATAGATTTTTCCAATTGATAAGGGATGCGGGACAGCCTTTGTATCCAGCATGTACGAAACACACCAAGTTGTCTTTCATCGTAAGATTATATCACATTAAGTGTCTTAGTGGATGGAGCAATAAGTCATTCACTATGTTGCTTGAGTTGTTGAGGGAAGTACTCCCTGAGGGTTCAATACTACCAGATACTTACTTTCAGACAAAAAAGGTGATATCAGATTTGGGGCTTAACTATGATAAAATTGATGTCTGTCCTAATGATTGCATACTTTACTGGAAAGAGTCTGCAAAGAAGCAAACATGTGACATGTGTGGTGAATCAAGATAGAAGGCAGGGGATGATCAAGCGGAACGCAAGAAGAAAACTCCAGCAAAGATTTTGCGTCACTTCCCATTAAAACCCAGGTTACAAAGGTTGTTCATGTCATCCAAGACTGCTACTGAAATGAGATGGCATGATGAGGATCGAACTAAGGATGGGATGTTAAGGCATCCTGCAGACTCACCAGCTTGGGAAAATTTGGATAAAAAGTATCCTTTGTTCGCCTCAGATGCTCGCAATGTCAGGCTTGGGTTGGCGAGTGATGGCTTCAATCCATTTAGGACGATGAGTATTGCTCACAGCACATGGCCCGTGGTTCTTATTCCCTATAACTTGCCACCGTGGATGTGTATGAAGCAGCCGAACTTTATTCTGTCCTTACTTATTCCCAGTCCCTCTGGGCCAGGAAATGCAATTGATGTTTACATGAGGCCTCTAGTTGAGGAGTTGAAGGACTTGTGGGAGAATGGGTTGACAACTTATGATGCGTCAAAGAAGGAGACATTTGTAATGCGTGCGGCATTGCTCTGGACCATTAGCGACTTCCCAGGGTATGCCATGTTGTCAGGTTGGAGCACGAAAGGAAAGTTGGCATGCCCTTCATGCCATAAGGACACTTGTAGCCGACACTTGTCTAAGAGCAAGAAGCAATGTTACATGGGGCACCGTCGTTTCTTAAAGCCGGATCACAAGTTTCGGAGGAATAGAAACTCTTTCGATGGCACTACAAAGTTCAGATGTGCTCCAACTCCAATCTCTGGGTCTGATGTGTTGTGTCAGTTGGAGGGTATTCCTTTCTCCCTTGGTAAGCAAACTGGGCAAACAGGACGAAGGCAGACGAGCCATGATGATATGCCGTATAATTGGAAGAAGAAGAGTATTCTTCGAGTTGCCATACTGGGAGCATAATTTGTTGAGGCACAACCTTGATGTAATGCATATTGAGAAAAATGTATGTGACAATGTGATTGGGACTTTGTTAGGTTTGGAAGGAAAATCTAAGGATGGTTTAAAAGCGCGTAACGACTTGGTTGAAATGGGAATTCGGCATGCACTTCACCCTCAGTTGCTGCCTGGCAGAAGCAAAGTTTATCTGCCCCTGCATGCTTTTCGATGGACAAGAATGAGAAAGAGTTATTTTGCAAAGTTTTGAAGAGTGTGAATGTTCCAGATAGTTACTCGTCAAATATTGCAAGACATGTCAATATCAAAGAGCGTAAAATTTATGGGCTAAAGAGTCACGATTCTCATGTTATAATGCAACAATTCCTACCACTGGCTGTGAGGAAAACATTGCCGAATAATGTAACTTCAGTCTTAATTGAATTGAGCAAATTCTTTCTTGGTATATGTTCAAAAGTCTGTCAAGTGGAGGATTTGAGACGGTTAGAGGAGAAAATTGCGCTTACACTTTGTTATTTAGAGAAAAATTTCCCACCGACTTTCTTTGATATTATGGTGCACTTGCCTATACACCTGGCCGCAGAGGCAAGACTAGGTGGACCTGTACAATACGGGTGGATGTATCCTATCGAAAGGTATGCCTTCAATTATAATTTTATAGTTGTGTACAAACTTCTTGTTATCGAGAATTTCTCTTATCTTAACAAAATTTAATTCATATAGGTACTTATATACACTGAAGTCTTATGTGCGCAATCGAGCCCGACCAGAGGGTTCCATTGCAGAAGGGTACTTGGCAGAAGAATGCATGACATTCTGCTCCAGGTATCTAAATAATATGGAATCGAGATTAAACAGGCCGATGAGGAATGACGATGAAAGTGTAATAGGTAGTGCAGAGCCATATATCTTAAGTGACTTGGAATGGCAGCAGGCACATCGTTATGTGTTGATTAACTGAGATAAAGTCACAAAATATATAGAGTAAGAGCACAATCTTCATATATGTTGTTCGTTACTTATTTATTTTTATTTTTTTTTACTTACAATGATTGGAAAATGATATTCTTTGCAGGCAGCACATGAATGTACTTAAAATGACAAATCAAAGACCTAGAATGACCCCCCACAAAATCCAAAAAAAGCACACCACTGAGTTTGTTGAGTGGTTTAAGGGCTATGTAAGTCTTAACTTGTGAATTCTGCATAACACATTAGTTATGTTTTGATATATATATTAATCCTATTTGGTCTTGAAATAGGTTCAAAGGTTACAAGATTCAGGTAATCCAGTTTCTGATGAGATTACATGTCTTGCATATGGTCCACGTAAAGTCACAAAAAAGTTTAAGGGCTACGTCATAAATGGATATCGGTTTTGTACTAAGGATAGAGAGCGAGGACGCAAAAGTCAGAATAGTGGTGTTGCGGTCAAAGCAACGGACAGAACCCCCAAGGTCACAGAGATCACCTACTACGGTCGCTTAACAGACGTAGTCGAATTGACGTATTCTGAAAGCCTTAAATTTGTATTGTTTAAGTGCGATTGGGTTGATGTGAAGTCACGGGGTAGCGGAATAAAGACCGATGCATTTGGGTTTAAGCTTGTGAACTTCACACGCTTGGTTCCAGCACACTTGGTGTCGAACGAACCCTATGTGTTGGCATCTCAGGCAGAGCAGGTATTTTACGTTCAAGATCCAACGGAAGAAGATTGGCATGTTGTCATCAAGACTAAACCAAGAGACTTCTTCGACATGAATGAAGATTTTGTTGTGGACGATAATGCATTCAGGGAGAACGAGCCCTTCGACGACCAACAATTAGATGACACTGAACATGATGATGACGGAGGTGTCGGTTGGGTGAGATTAGGAATTACTGGAGCAACTATTGATGCTCCTCCCCAAGTGTTACAACAACAGGCTTCTTCTTCCGAATCTAGTGATGCCGATGATGTTGAATCAATATATAGCGATGAAACATAATGATTATTTTTTGATGTAATGCAGAAGTATATATTCAAGAGAAAGGGGATAACCTCAGTGTCCCAAGTAACAATTGTTCAATAATGATAGTGTCAATGGAAGGAATTTTTGTTGGAATTTATTTCTATTAATCTATTTCTATATTTTAATTGACTGCAACCTTTGATGCCAAGTGCAATGAGTGCTCACCATTTTCTTATTTTACCTTATCCAAACTTTAGAAGTTGCTCTTAATGATATATTTATAGTATGTTAAGCTTGTATAATGAAGTTTGGCAGGTTAAGCTTGTATAATGAAGTTTTTGGATTAAACTGACGGTCAAAAATATGTGACAGCCTTGGTTTAATAGCTTGACTTGCTAAATCTCAACTCAACTTGATGTGTGGGAATAGTTTAGGCCAAGCTTGTATAATTAAACTATTTAGATGAAACTAATAGCATTTAACATGTCCTAACTTGGACTTAATTACTTGTTTCAACTTGGGTGGATGCGTGTAGATAAGTATTGGGTCAGGTTGATTTTATATACTTTTTACAGATATTGATGAACATGGCTTTATGGTTGTTTCCAGTGATAGTGAAATATAAGGTTAAAGTTATATAATTGTATCTAATGGTAATGGCGGTGCCACCATGCCAACTAAAGCTCTTTTGGTTATGAAATGAACTTCAAATTTTTCATTGAACAACATGTGTATGTAATTCCTGTTGCAGTATTTAGCCATCTAGTAAGTATTGATTAGCTATTGTTATGTACATGGGAAAGTAGGCCAGACATTGCTCATTTGCTCCACTGAGCTATCTCCATAGGATTTACTAACATAAGTCCCTGTACATGCTTGGGATGGTGCCAATCAGTTAGGATTCACAGTAATAAATTCCAAATGATTTTTTCCTTCTTCTGAATGTTGAGGTAAAAATGTAATCTTGTAAGCTTTTGGTATTTCGACATTGATATATGCTAGTCAGATCTCATGTCTTTGTACTTTAGATTCCTTTTCATTTTGCATTTCTATCAGAAGCTAATATCAATATTTTGCAGATGGATCCTACTGACACTCCACCATCTCATTCGGGTAGCTCCTCCACACTTGCTACCGCGGCCACGAGGAAGGTCCGCGGTAAAGCAAAATGCATCGAAATACATAAGATGCCTGCAGGGAAGAAAAAAAAGGTGAAAGTAAATGAGAGAGCACAACCTGTGGGTAAGAATGCACAACTTTTGGCTGGGTATTTGGGCAATATTGCACGAGATGCCCACTTACTTCGTATCGATGTCCGGAATTGGGGTGCGATGAGTGATGCGGATAAAACCCGTGGTTTGGAAGTCGCACGGGTGAGAACAAAATAAATAGGTCATTTATTATTAAAACACACTTATGTAACTAGTTGATATATGATTAATTTAACAACGTTTTTGCAGGAGAAGTTCGATTTCCCCCTATCGCAGAGGACTTCGTTTTGAAGTCTTTGGGTAAGAAATGGAAGGACAGTAGGTCCTTAATGGGGAGAAGACTTTTTGATTTGGACGCCCCTCCTGCTGTCAACTATGAGCGGTGCCCCTCCGATATTCCCCCGGAGCAATGGCATACGTACGTCGACTACTTGTACACTGATGAGGCCCAGGTATATTTTATTTGAATGTTAATTATGCTTATATCATTTTCAATTATCCCTTATCTCATATGATATATAAATGTAATATTGTAGAAACGGAAGGCAATGGACAAAGCGAGTCGCGAGTCCCAAGAAATTCCTCATACGGCGGGCTCAAAGAGCTTCGCCAGAGTCAGAGAGGAGGAGGTATGTTCGGTTTCATTCTAATAATTTATATCACAATTTGATGCATATGGGTTAAAAATTTGTTTTTCTACTTTTTTCACTGCCATAGCGATTGGCGAGTCCATCAAGGATAGCTCCGGGCCGTGCTGAGGTCTGGATAAAGACCCACACTAAGAAGGATGGATTGCCAGTCAACTCTCAAGCAGGAGAAACGATTGTAAGTAATTAATTTAAATATTCATTATATCATATAACACTTTAATTGAAATTCAAGATAGTAATTGTTTCAAAATGTTTGCAGAACAAGTTGAAGGATGTGCTCAGCCAGTTACCGGTTGGCTCACAAGATAGCACGGGCTGAAATGATGTTCTCTCTCAGGTCATGGGGCCTGAGAGAGATGGACGCATCCGTGGATGTGGATTGGGCCTGACTCCCACTAGGTTATGGGGGTCATCTTCGAGACATTCCGGAACTATAGGCTCCTCATCTGGCGAGACCCAAATGCTAAGGGATGAACTTGAGGCGACGAAATCTTAGGTGGAGACCCAAAAAGCTCAGATGGAGGCCCAAGCCGCTAAGATTGAGGCCCAACAATCTCAAATGGAGGCCCAACAAACTCAGCTCAATGAAATGCAGCGGATGTTCAACCAGTTCTTACAAGGGCAGCAGGTATATATACTAACAAGCATTAAATAATCCTTTTTTAACTTTAGATATTCATTCATTTATTTATTCAATTTTTTCACAACAGGTTGCAGGTCAGGGTACTCCAGCACCACATGCTTCTCCAGAGGTAAATGCTAATTTGAAAAGATTTTAGTTTTCATTTTCATTTGCATTGTATATAGAACACCAGGGCGTTTAGTCGTATTATGGTAAGCATTATAAAATCCATGGTGCACCTAAAACAACAAATCAAAGCCAGGTTTCCAATCAAGTTTAATAAAACAGAACCTGAGTCCTCTTGACCATTGTGTGCTGCAAAGTCAATTTTCTTTTCTCTGAATTTCTGAAGGAGCTCCTGGCTGAGGCCTGGGAGTTGCACACGTACTCACTGTACTCGATTACCTAACTCAGGAGAAACAGCCTCAACTATGGCTATGGTACCATTCTCAAACAGGTCTACTTTTTTCACCCTGTTCTTGCCCAAATCCTCCAAAAACCTAGAGTAAGACATCCTTGAGGTAGATACTCCTTGGTCGTCTGCATAAGCATTCCCAGTACCCAGTAAAGTAGGTACGCCAAGTCCAACATTTCCAAGCAACAGCTTTAGAAAACCTCTTCTTCCTTCATGCTGCCTCTGATTTAATGATGATTTTACGGAGTTTGCTTTTGGCACCTTACCCAATGAGGGAAGGCCCGAGGAAGGAGACAGACGCCTACCATAAATGTCCTTGCTCAAACTTAGCTTAGTACTGTGGGTAGATAAACCATTTGCCACAAAACATGCTGATGGTGCTGCCATCAATGTTATAATGCACAAGAGCTTGTGGACCAGGAACAGAGCACTGGACAAAGGAAGGAATATAGTGAAAATTTAAATCCAACATAGAACATATTCATTGATAAGTTTAAATAGGAAATTACCACTATTGAGACAGGGATTTGAATTGTGCAATGATCGTAAGTGTGACCAAATCAAAAATCAATAAAAGATAGATATTAGAAAGGTAAAGCTACAAGAAAAACCATAAAACAAGAATAGCTTGAAACAATGTGATTAACTTTATGAGAGAAGTCAAAATTCTATACAATTGACTTTAGGAAAGGATACTCCAAAGACCAGACAGATCATTATCATAATACTAACTATAACTAGTGAACTACTTCGGCTTCCAATGTTGAGCACACCTCTATAGCGCAAAAGTTCAAAAAGAAAAAAGGGAATTGCTGTCACATGGTTTTTTCCCTAAAATCCAAGGTTAAGCACACCTCTTATAACTAGTGAACTACTTCGGCTTCCAATGTTGAGCACACTTCTTATCCTCTCTTCCCTGCCTCACGGTCCTTTCCTTTTCTCTCTAGTTCAACCCATCTAACCACCATTAAACCTGTAAAACAGTCCCCCATTTAGCCTCCATGAATGTCCCCAACACCACTCCATCAAACCACACTAACAGCCCCAAAATAACTTGTCCAAAGCCACATGTTCGGGCCTAAGAGCAGCAGCTCAGAACCCTTGTTTTCATGCCCAACAGCAGCCATCAATAGCAGCCTCCACTACTTACACCAGCAAGGAAGCACGCCCAAGATCAGCGGCCGCAGCTCACCATCTCCCTTCTCTTCTCAGATCGTCCAGGAGCTTTAGTAGCCTAGCAGCAGCTCCTCCTTTCCCACCTCTTCCACGACAATAGTGGGTAAGCCTCTTTCATTTCTCTTGCCTTGTTAGTTTAAGATCACTAGGTAGTTTTAGAATCTGTTAATTTCTATGTTTGTTTAATTAGATAGCATTAGATTAGAACAATTAATCTATGGTTCTTTAGTCAATCTTTAAGCTTTAAGCTTTAATCTTTAAGCTTTAAGCTTTAGGTAGAATATGTTTTTAGGACTTAACTTAAATCCTTTTTGCTTGACCTGAGATTAGTTAAGATTAAATAACAGAAGGGACATGAAACTCTTTAATGACAATAAAAAGAAACTGGACTAAATAATAGAAGGGACATGAAACTTTTTCCTTTTCTCCCCCCAAATTCCTCATTCCCTTTCCAGTTAAAATCCGAGATTTCGGCATGGACCAACCGGCTAACTGTTCCTACAGAACAATTTTCATCTCTTCTCATAACAGGAAATAGGTTGTGAGGCATTATGAATAGTTGATAGTTCCTTGAGGAAGGTTCAGTTGCAAGCCTAAATTAGATGGGGTAAATTTTGACCTTATTTCATATGCAAGTAGAGAGTGGTTGGAGAGACCTTTCTAGGAGTAGGAAATAAGTGAGGTCATTGGGGATATTACTGGTGATAAAGCCCCAGGTCCGTATGAGTTATCGATATCTTTCTATCGAAGGTGTTGCACTATTTTCGGGTCTGATCTTTTGAAGGTCTTGGGGGAATTCCATATATTGGAATCTTTTGATAATGTGCTCAATGGCAGATTAATTGCTTAAATTGCCAAGCTAGTGTAAGTCTTTCCCAATAGTTTGGTGGGAAATATTTATAAGATCTTGGCAAAGACTCGGGTGTTTAGGTTGACAGTAGTAATGCATGAGATTATTTCCTCTTCTTAAGGAGCTTTTGTGCATGGAAGACAGATTCTAGATGGCATCTTCATCGCAAATGAGTGTTTGGACTAGAGGATTAAGAATGGTAGGCCGAGCATTATAAGTTGAATATACAAGATCATGTGAATTGGGAGTTCTTGGAGACATGTTGAGGAGATTGGGGTTTAGGATTAAATGGCGTGGGTGGATGAAGTCTTGCTACTTCTCTGTGTGCGTCTTGATTTGGTGAATGGTTGTCCGACATACTATTTCAAAAATTCGAGGTGGGTTAGACAAGGTGGCCCTTTATCCCCTTTTTTGTTCATCTTGGTGTCAAAAGCCTTAAATAGAATTATTTGTGAAGCCGAGATTGTGGTCATTGATGGTTTCTTAATGGGTAGGGAGGGCCTGTCCGTTTCCCATCTTTCAATAATGACACTTTGATCCTTTCTGATGCCTCACATAGAAATCTAGGATACCTTGGATGTTTGTTAATCTGTTTTGAGGCTGTTTTTAGGGTTTGAGAACTAATTTCAAGAAGAGTGAATTATTTGCTGTAGGGGAAGTCTCAAAATTAGGAGAGTTAGCTAGCTGTTTAGGGTAGTTTGTCAATTCCCAGCTACATATTTTGGCATGCCTCTAGGGGGGCATGGTTCATGGTTAAATTGGTAATGGGACACTGTGGTGGAAAGGTTAATAGGAGATTAGCCAGTTGGAAGTCCTTACATTTTTTGTAAGGGGACAGACTCATTCTCCAAAGGAGCACTTTGTTGAGTATATGCCTTCATAGTATATCTTTGCAATAGATGTTATATAAGCTTTTCTTAGGAGGAAACCTTGGACTATTTGTTGCTTCACTGCCCTCCTATGGAATGGATCTGGCATCCATTCCTTTCTCTCTTTGGACTTCCTTGGGTTTCTTTGCTTTCATTCTTGACTTTCATCATGTTGGAACATCTGGGGTTTGGAAGACCCTTGGAGAGTGGTTGGGTCTATGCTCTTGGGGCCAGTTGTTGGAATGTGTTGGAAGAAGGAACTGATGGGTGTTCAACAATGTGTCCAACCTGAAGGATAAAACGTAGCTGGTCATATGGAAGTTGCGGATGGCCTGGGTTTCTATTAGACAGGGTTTGGGTATCTTTGATCTGTCGTGTTTTTGCACTTGGGCTTGGTTTCTATTAGTCAGTAGTGCTTTTTTTTTGGTGCTTTTGAATTTTGCAGGTAGCTGTCTTTTGCTTGGTGACCGCCTTCTCCCCTTTTGTACATTGACGAAGGATCATCTCCAGTAGTTGTCAGAGGAAATGGAGAATTTTCTTCGGGTAATTACACTGTTGCGCCATTTGTCACATTAGAGTTGAATACAAATTAGACAAAAACTGGCAATGGTACCACAGAACCACTGTAAGGACAAATCCACAAAGTGTTAATGCTGGAGTAAAATTCTCCATCCTCAAGTTCCTAGTGGAGATGATTTGAAGTCTTGTACATTCTCTTTATCTATTTATGTATTCTTCTCTTCATCGAGCAAAGAAAAAATGCAATATTTTGCATTGATTGATTTGTGAACTACGGTCTCACCATCGCAGCAAACGGGGAAATTGATGATTGACAACTTATTCAGTCCTTTACAACTATTGCACTTGAGGATTACATTGCACGTCACCCAGCCTTCTTGGATGATATTTATACATTACTGGTGATAAAGCCCAGTATGTACAAGACTGACATTTCCAATGTCTCCCAACTTTCTTGAACAAAATTTGGTTGTTTCTGACCACATATAATTCCCCAATCCCCACCACAACCTCATCCATCAGAGAAAGAGAGGTGAGCACAAAGTTTTTCTTATAAATTAGCCAATTTATGTGGAAGAGCTAATCACATATCTAGGCGTAAATGAGGTTAAGCTCCATATGGCCTAATGGTGGTTCGCATACAGGATTAGTGTTTGAGTTAGCAGATTAGCCTCTGGCAACCCATAATATGGTTGTCACTTAAAGAGCTAATGCATGGTTGTATCACTGCTATGTACCAATTTGTAATATGTGAAAGAGGAAACAATTTCTTTGGAAATACATGCATGTTTTAACAAATCATAGTGCTCCCAGGGGATTAGGGTATGGGTATTCTTTTGATGAGATGTGCGCCTCTATTGTGTCAGTAAAATTAAAGAGATTTTGGTTAGTTAGCCCTGTTTCTTTTGAGATGCTAGTTCTGCTTGATGCTTGATTCATGGCTTTCAAGTAAAGCCCTCAATATGGCGTGAAATTGCTTAGATTTGGTGTGGTGTGCTGTTACTGATGTTTGCATGCATGTTAGTGATTGAATCTTTTTTGCATATTAATTATGAAATCTGTAAATTTTATCATTTCAATATTCTAATAAATAATTTTATTTAATTGTGTTGTAGGAGGGAGCAGGGAGCACACACTTGTCGAGTTTTAGAGGTGCGGGAGGGAACCAGCAAGATGAAGATAGTTAGACTTACGATTTATTGACACTTTTTTATGGACATGTGTATTGTATTATTACATTATGATGGGCACCTGTGATTGGATGTATTTATTTTATACTGATTTTCATGTCGAAAATTTCTTTTTATATATAATGTCATTATGGACAAGATTTTGTTTATTTAATATTGTTGACAGGTACAAAACAGGTAAAAAAATATTTATATTATTGACAGGTACAAAACAAGTTTAAAAAAAATTGAAAAAAACATTTTCATTTTTTTTATGTCATGACTATTCGCTGCGTTTGGGAAATGCCATAATTGATATTGGTGACTATAATGGCGTTTATGAATCGCCGTTAAATGTTTCGTCTATGACGGCGTTTCTACAAATGCCGCCAAAGATTTGGTCTATAACGGCATTTATATAAACGCCGTCAAAGGTAAGTCTATAACGGCATTTATATAAACGCCGTCAAAGGTAAGTCTATGACGGCATTTATCTAAACGCCGTGAAAGGTGAGTCTATGACGGCATTTGTCAAAACGCCGTTAAAGGTGAGACTATTACGGCATTTCTCAAAACGCCGTCATAGAGTGACATATAACGGCGTTTTTAAAGTGCCGTCAAAATAAATGCCGCCTTTGCCTTCCCCAACGCGAGCAACAACGGCGTTTGGTTTGAAACGCCGTTATTGACTATAACGGCGTTTTTGTGGTTTTTCACGGCAATTTAGAAACGCCGTTAAAAGTCTGAAATTTTGTAGTGCAATCTCCATTTCTATCATTTACATTATACTAATATTCACAAAACATCAATAATAGGGTTGAGTTAGAAAGTTTATCGACCTTAGGGATCATTCTCTTGGATCCAAATCGCTCATAATGTGATTTGGGGAAGCTTCGAGGACGATCTCCAAGCTTTCCTTACGATATCCAAGCTATCTTCTTTTTCTCCAAGAAATCCCTCTCTCAAAACCCTAGGTTTTCTCTCCCTTTTTACCAAATTAGGTTAGAAATAGGTAGAGTATTCTAATACCCCGAAATAGGATCCCTATTTATAGCCCCAAGGGTTGAGGACCAAAAGATCAAAAAACCCTTACTAAAATTCTGCAAAAATAAGAAAGACCGAGCGATCGGTGGTTATGACCGAGCGATCGGTCGCCTACCGATCAACCGGTGCTTTTGACCGAGCTCTTGATCAAAAACACACTCTCTAGCAATTTTCCTCATACAAAATTTTGGACCAATTGATAGATACCAATTGATCGGTTTTGGACCGATCGATCGCTACTTCTGACCGAGCGATCGGTTATGAACCAATCGATCTCTAGCGATCGGTGTTCTGCAGATTTTTGACCTATTAAACTATTTCGGCCATAACTTTTTACTCGATCATCGGATTTCGACGATTCAACTTGCGTTGGATTCGTCTTTCGAAAATGAACATTTCTAAGATTTTAGAATTTCCAAATTTTCCTTTATTTATGAACCAAATTATCCCCAAAGTTGACTAATCTGCAATTTCATCAGACAAAACATCGGAAAACCCACTTTTGACTTAGCTTAGACTAAAATTATGGAAAAACATTAAACATTAACCTCGTAGAGGGTTTCAATACCTTTTTAAAGGTTTAAGAATTATTCACTTCTGATAAACGGTGCTAAAACTAGAGCTTCTTCAAGTTCAGGGTGTGATATGACATTCCTCCGTTTACAAGTTTGATTAAGCCTTAATCACACTATACTAATTAGATATAAATACATAAACATTAAAATATCATAAGGACTATAATACCCCTAATACTTGTAATAAAAAAAATATGAAGAAGATTCGGGTCTCTACACTATCTCTCAGAATCTTTATTCTGAGAATATAGGATGCCTCTCCCAAGTCTTTCATTGAGAAATGCTGAGAAAGCCATATCTTGATTGATAATAACATCCCTACATCATTCCCAATAAGTAGAATGTCATCTACATATAGAATTAGGTATACTATTGCTCTCCCACTGTCCTTCTTGTCAATACAAGATTCTTCCAAATTCTTTTGGAATCCAAATTATGAAAACAAAATTCATCGGACTTCGAACTCCCAACAAATAAATCTCTAAGGGTTTTCTGAGTCCTAGGAATAAAAAAACGAAGGTAAATGGTGTAGGAATTGGTGAGATTTTTTGAAAGGGCCCTTTGGCTTTTATAGGGAATGAAAAAGAGGAAAAACCCACTCTTTTTCAATGTGGGACTATTTTTTTTAAAAAAAAAAACTGTTCTATTCATTTTTGGTAAAAATGACCAGAACAAAAAAGTCAAATATGTCAGAAAGGTAAGAAAACGACCAGCTTAAACCAGCCTAAAAGGTCTGGTCATTTTTGGTAAAAACGACTATCTCAATCCCTTTTTCTGCATCATCACTTGTCACTTTCTGGTTTGCCGAAAGCCTGATTTTGCGTTTTAAATTTGATTTGAGCCCGGAAATAGCTGAAATTGAATTGATAAATCCATGAAAAATATTTTAGATTAAAAGTGAGTTTTTAGTATTTTAGGGGTATTTTGGTCATTTTGCACTCTAGGGGCATTTTGGTCATTTTTCAGCTTCAAGGGCATTTTAAAGAAATTTGAGCACATGGAAATATGGTTTAAAGAGAGATTTAAAAAGTTTTTTTGAGAGGTTTTTGAAGGTGCAAAAAAAGGTAAAATGGGTGCAAAATTGGGGTGTTTACATACTCCATATGTGTATGTGCAAATTATAGGATTAGTCTGTAGCTTCTTTTTCCTTTTTGCCTACCTTGGGCACCTAGGTGGTTTCCTAACCCTAAGAAACTTGCCTACCTCACTAGTTAATCTCCAAAATGAGGGTAAACTATCATTTGAAAAATACAAAAAATTGAAAAATATAAAATACAAAAACATTCAAATAAAGAAAAAAAAATCAAAAAAAGAATCAATCTACCCTAATAAATGAACGCCGCCTAGCGCTCCCCCATGAGCACTTAGGCACGCTATCAAACTCTGGAATGAGGTTTCATAATCTCAACTCTGCTTCTCTCAACTCAGGCATGAGTCAAAACTGCCGAACACTCTGAAACAAGTATAAAATCAATCACAACCCCGAACTACTACTGGATCTGATTTTGCCTAATCGGCAACCCGAGCCAAGATTCGACCCCAACTTAGGATAGTAATTTTACCCTCTTTATGCTTGATTATGCTTAATTAACAAATAAATAATTGCTTAGGAAATATATAGCGATTTTGATGTTTGGCTTACACCTAATGAGTAGGTAACCATCCTAGGATGGAGGTCCTAGGGTGCCTAATCCCTTCCACAGGACTTAAATGGATCTCTTACCTAGATCTCTGGACTGTAGGCCCCTTATCATTGGTCTAATTTGAGATCCTACTTCCCGTGTCAAAAAGTAGGTGATGACTCTTTTCTTTGTAAGCCATTTGAGAGAGTTCAGCATCGTTCCTTCGTTCTCGAGCCCGACTCCAACATTTAGTGTCGAGGGGGAGGAAAGGTGGTGAATTTCCGTGCTCACAGGTATGTTATATCTGGCTTCAAGTCTAAGTAACAAAGATGCTACTGTCTGACTTCAAGTTTAGTTTCCAAGGGTACTAGTTATCTGGTTTCAAGAAAGATCTCAAAGAAAAGTAAGAGAAGAAAGAAAATGTAAAATAAGAAAAGGATGCTAGGGGCTTCAAGTTAAGTTTCCAAGGGTACTAGTTATATGGCTTCAAGAAAGAAATCAAAGAAAAGTAAGAAAAAAAAGATCTCAAAAGATGCTAGTGTCTGGCTCCAACGTGTTTTCTGTACTTTGATTTATGTATGTAACTTTAATTGAACTGCTAGTTGTATACATGTCAGTGTTTAAAATATTGTTTATTATGAGTTATTATATACGCGGAGTAACTGTGTTACTCGGCCGATAATTTTATTGTCAGCAGGTTCAGGATTGAATATTTGTGTACCTAGATCGTGGAAAGATGAAGAGTATATTAAAGAGTCATAAGGTGATTACCCGGAAGATTAAAGGGATTTAGACCGTGTCCCTACTATTGATTTCAGGGTAGAATGTTTATCTAATATTTGGAAGTGATTTGTAATAGAATTTTATTATGGATGATCATGAATTATTTATATTTCAGTTTGGATTATGTTTAATTAGTTGTGGACTTGAATTTTGATTACACGAAGTATCAATGGTTATAGTTAATGAAGAAATTTTTAGGTCCACCTCTTAGCTTGCTTTTAATGCTCTTTAAATGAGTTAAGATAAGTAAGTCATGTGCCAAAATTCCACTTTCTCCTAGGGGATATTTTGGGGCGTGACATGAAAAGTATAAGTACCAATTTTTCCCAAAAAGTAATCCTCATTTTCTTCTGATTTCAATCGTATATTTATAGATGAATACTCGTCCAAATGTCATCATTAGAATATTGATTATACATGTTTATCAATTACTTGACAGCTCTTGGTGAAGCTCACATGATATTATCACGTGTCAATCATACAATAGGGTTGTAAACAGAGCGGATTTGGAGCTGATATTGGTATATCCGAATTTGTATCTGATTATATATCTGGATATCCAAATGCGAATAAATATCCGGAGGATAGTGAAATATGATATCCTTATCCGACTCTGATTAAAATATTCAGATTCGGATGATATCCGAATTATCCGATTAATTTTTTTTAAAAAAAAATTAATATTTTAAAAAAATATATTTTAAAGGTTATATTAATTTTATAAATTTAAAATATATTATTTACATATATTATATAATCGGACGGATATTTATCGAATCGGATATAACAGTATCCGAATCCATATCCGATTATAAACGGATAGTATTTTACTATTCGAATCCGCTCCGCCGGATACCTATTCGGATAATTATCCGACTAAATGGATTCGGATACGAATAATATCCGCATCCGTTTTATAGCCTTATCGTATAATATGGTTAGATAATGATTATTCATCAATACGATTATAAATGCATGGATTTGTGCTACGTGTTAATATCTTACGATTTATCATAATTATCGAGTCAGAAAGCATGTGCATATTTGTGGGATAGCATGTGTAGATAAGTGGGGTTCCGTGATAATGGCTATGGAACTTATCGTTTTGCGTATTTGTTTTGTATATCTTGTTTTACTTAAACTTCTGATGTTTAGTTGATATATATTCGGGCTATAGTACGTTAGTTAATATATACGAGCTTCAGATGACAGCTGACATATTTGAAATATATTATGCTAATTAATATATACAAGCTTCAGATGACAGTTGGCATATTCAAACTATGTTACATCAGTTAGTATATACGAGCTTCAGCTGACAATTGCATATTCGAGTTATATTACGATTATGAGCTTTGGATGACAGCTGGTAGATATGAGCTCGAGCTACAAGCTAAATATATGAGCTTTAACTTATAGGTGCGAGCTAAGATAACAGTTGGTGACAACTAGTATACAACTAGCAAGTGAACTTTATCCCCCACAAAAATGTTTTGAAGAAGAGGAGCAGAGCAAACAACAACGCAACAATGAAGTATTTGGTCCTTGAAATGGGCTCCTCTGGTATGAACCCAACTTAAAACCACCCCCAAAACCTACTAATATATATCTTTCAGTCTGAAATAGAAAAATGTGACATGTTACAAAAATCTTCTTACTAAAAATTGCAACAGTCTGCAACCGAATGAAGAATTACTTTGGGTTGATGCCCTTGAGGCCACAGATCTGATCTTCCCCCATTGTAGACATCACAGGCACAACCAAGTCTTTTCCCTCGCCAAAACCGTCCATGATCTTGGAGAGTAGACTTTCATTGTTTTTACGGATCATTCCGGCCTGTTGAGGATAAGTCTTCGAAGCTCCTGTATTGGCCTTAGACTCGAAGTGATGTTCTTCATCCGACATGATTGAGCTTTGAAGATAGGAAGAGATGTGAGAGTAGAAATTGCAAAGCTCGAATCGGATTGGGTGTGACAAATAAAGTAATAGAAAATTGAAAATGGGAGAAAAAAATAAAAAGGGGTGCCATCGTCAAATAATGGGTGGGCATAACACCACCCCTTATTTTAACCCTCATATTAACGGTTTTGGTTCTGTGTACGCCACCCGACCCGGATTATTGCTTATCCACAAGGCCCTAGTCCATAGGCCCTGGCTTGTCTCTGGCGAAGCCAGAAAGGCTTATCTCGGGGTTCCATAGAATAGGTGACAAGTGGTGGGGAAGTCATTTCATCTTCTCCCCATTTTTTTGACTTCTCCCCATTTGATATCTCTCCGCCTTATTCTCACTCACTTATCGCCACATGTCTTCTTATGGGTGGAGAAGTCAAAATCATGGGGCCCACCATTTTGACTTCTCCCCACTCGTCACCTATTCTATGGAACCCCGAGATAAGCCTTTCTGGCTTCGCCAGAGACAAGCCAAGGCCTAGTCCATATTTAAAATCGTCGGAAACCGACCCCACCTGTCTAGAAGGGTATGTCCAGAAATTATGATAAAAAGCAGGGTGAAAAACGACTACATATATTCTCACACAGAATCCAATAAGGAGTCAAATCCTCTACGGTGAGAACCGGATTTGGAAAATCCGGTTATCACCCTTTGAGGTGGCCACGTATCCCCCTTGACACCCCTTAACTGTGGTTCAGATTCACCGACCCCTAGGGTTCACCCACCCATCCTTGGTTTTTAGAAAAAAATATTAATTCAATTTTTTAAATATTTTAATATTAAATAAACCCTAAAACCCAAAAACAGTTTTTTAATTTTAAAAAATAGAATTAATATTTTTTCTAAAAATCAAGGATGGGTGGGTGAAACCTAGGGTTGGGTGAATCTGAACCACTGTTAAGGGGTGTAAGGGGGACACGTGGTCACCTCAAATCTTGATAGCCGGATTTGCCAAATCCGGTTATCAGAGTAGAGGATTTCACTCCAATAAAATAAGGAACTAGAAAGACAAAGATCTGAGAGCGTGGATTGGATGCCATCCTTGGGGTTTAAAAAGCTACAAATTCCCATCTCTCATGGCGTCTCAAAGTCCAAGGTGCCTTAACCTCCATTTTCAAGGGTCATTGTTGCAGAGTTTCACTCCATTTTCATGAACTCCCTTCCTTCTTGTTCTTCTTCTCCTCCTCCTCCTCCGAAAGACCCTTTCTTTCATGGAATCTATTCGTGATCTCATCTGAGACTCTTCTGTTTTCCAACACTGTATCTCTGCCTTTGCTTCGAAGCTCTGGTTCTGTTTCTGTTCGTTAATGGCGATCACCAAAGAATCGAAACCGCCTCCGGTGATAGGAAAAGCTGGAAGATATACAGTGTTTCTCACTCCTCCGGCCACTCCGAAACCCTCTGAAACCGTTGCCGAGTCTCCGAAGATTCAGTCTCCAAAGAAGATTGTTCCGCCTCCGGTTCAACCTCCGCCCCAGCAGTTTGATAAGCTGAGTGGCGTTCGTTCTTCACCGACTTCTTCCATGTTTGGATTCTTCTGGAATGCTGTTGCTAAAGTGCAAAATGGTAGTTTTTTGGTCTTTTGGGGTTTGGTTGTGTTGGATCTTTGTATTTTTTTTTTTGGGGTTTTTAAGGGTGTTAAGTTTTTGGTGGCAGCGCATTCGAGTTTGGATGAGTACTTGGCGGACTGGTTTGGGTTGAATCAGTCGAAGTATCAATGGGCGTTAAATGATTACTATGAAAGCAATGGAATGGTTAGTTTGATTTATTTTTCGTTCTAGGGTTTTACATTGGTATTCTAGATTCTATGTTGGTTTTGGATCTGATTGTTCATCTACGATTTTTATGAGCTTTTTGATTTATGTGATTTTATTGAAGTTTTTTCTTTTTTTTAAATTTTATTATTTATTTAATAAACTATAAAGTCTGGAGACTTAATTTTGCTTGTTTTTCTTAAAGATAATCATCATTGGTTGGTGGGTAAGATCTGAACATATAAGTATTCAAAGAAGTGAACACACGCATGATGTAACTTATAAGCAATTTCTTGTCGTTTTCAGTCCAATGCTTCATCCTTGACTTAAAAGAAAATTCAAGATTCTTTCAGATTTATATCCCTTGATGTTTGTGTATTGACCAAATGTTTGAATGCCTTGAAGAAATGTATATAAGTTGACTACTTAAATCAGACAGTAGCAGTTTGTCACGACTCTAGTCTCCTCAAAGACTTCGACGATGCGGGCACTCAATCCTATAACCCTTCGTGGAAGAATCAGCTTAACCCTATAGTTTTCCTAAGCAACTTGAGCATAAGAAGAGATTATAAAAAAATGTAGGAAATAATATTTCCAAAGAGAAGATTGCCTTCATGTTAAGAGGTGTGTTACAAAGAGGGGCTTACCTCCTTCTATAGGTAAGCCAACAATATTCTAAGCTTCTAGAATATTCATCAATGTTCCTAGATATTTCTATAGATTTATCAATTACAAATGAGGTGCTTACCTCCTATATAGGCAGGCCAATAATATTCTATAATTCTAGAATATTCATCAATTCCTAGATATTGCTATAGAATTATCTGCACACCCATTTCTTACACCCTTATAGACTATTCTATAGATGTTACTAGACATTTCTAGATTGGTCTACCAGCTTTTATGTACACTAGTGCTCTTATGGACCATAATTATATGGTATTAACCTCTTCTGTGATACATAGTGTACA
This sequence comes from Tetracentron sinense, assembly GCA_015143295.1. Classification (NCBI taxonomy): domain Eukaryota; kingdom Viridiplantae; phylum Streptophyta; class Magnoliopsida; order Trochodendrales; family Trochodendraceae; genus Tetracentron; species Tetracentron sinense. The sequence continues at coordinate 19,017,984 of CM026554.1, forward strand.
CCAAGTGTTTGTAGAAATGCCTAGGTTAGACTGGTTCCATGGACGTAAAAATTTTCGAAATCAATACAAAATGGGCAATACGTAGAGGTTTCGGTAGTCTCTGTACGATATTTATATTGAAATGAAACAAACGAAACATATTGTCGTTTTAGTTATTTATGTTTTAATTCATTGTGTAATTGTAATTGTGTTTGTTACTTCGTTTTTGAGTTGTTTTTCGTGACTTTATATTTGGTAAATTTGGTTCCGATAATTCATTTGATTTTTAAAAAATTTAATTTAATTATTCATTTTTTTAAAAGGAAAAATTATATGTATCACACGAAACCGATACTGAAAACAATACGTATAGGTTTCGGTTGGGACCAATATATCCCCCGGAACCTTCTTTGCATCTTCTTCGTAGAATCTCCGTCTCTCATTTCCCCCAATAGTAGTTCACGTGGAAATTTCTCCATATTCTTACGGTCTTTATGATAATGCTTGAGATATCTCTCATAAAAGATTGGATTAATCCTTGATTGAGAGGGTAGCTTCACCTAATATAATTTATGACACACTCTTTATGATTGGAAAGGGGCCTTCATACCTTCGTCCTATCCCCTTGTGTTCCTTCTTTAATTGCTTTAAATGTTGGGGTAGGAGTCTCTTACCATCACCAAGTTTCCTTACTCGACTTTCCGTCTTCTCCTCCTGGTTCACCTTTTCTAATGATCTGATACCTTACAAGTGTGCGCCGTGTCTGACTCTCCTTGCTAACTTCTATTAGTTGCAAGACTGAAAAACATCTTTATGCTTGCTTTGATTTTTTGTATCAATGGGACCATGCATGGAGATCCTTCATCCATAATGCACAAGAAGTTCACAAATGGCATCAATGCCTCTTTTACCCTGCCCAGATACTCAATCCCTTAGAGGAGTTGATAGTCATCTATGCAAATTGCAAACCACTGATAAAGGCCTTCCCTTCCAATTACTGATGTGTAACTCTACTACAATAGCCACAAACTTGATGGGTTTTGCCTTTGAGTCCACCAGGGCACGTGTGGGCTGATGCGTGCCTCTACATACATAAGCACTTTACTCTCGGGCTTAGACATGCCTGACCTTGCCATGGTCTTGGGAAACTTTAGGGTTCCCATCTGCAACTCCCCCTCATTCTTACCGTCCCCACTATCCTCTATCTTGGCAATGAGGGCATTCAAAGCCTTCCTCTTCAAGCATAACTTAGCCCGATGGTCACCATTACATATAAAGCAACTAAAATCTCTAGTTTCTTTGTTGCATCTTGATCATCCTTGTGAGTATCTTCCTTGTGGCTCAAATTGTCCTTTCCCCAACCTTTCCCACAGTCATCCTTTATTAATCTTGGCTTAGAAGAATCATCATTCTTAAACTCCATTAACTATTCCGCCATCGCTATGATAGTTGTAAGGTGTTTCAAACAGCTTGCAATGCCCTTATGGATCTTGTCTTAGAAGAATCATCCTTCTTAAACTCCATTAACTGTTATGCCGTTAGGCCCGTCACTATGACAATTGAAAGTGGTTCACACACCGTCGTTGCAATTCCTACTCAGCCCAACAATGGAGACCATCTATGATGTTGATTAACAATTTATTCTCTTTAATGTTTGGAAATGATAGAATCTCTTAGTGACCCTGTATGCCCAAGGCATTTATGTTTATCCTTTCCTAATATTCCACATTCTCTATATAGATTTTTCTCTCGATTTCCCTTCGAAAATTATCCAAGTTCTGATGGTGCAAGTTCCATGCTCCATGTGAGTGTGATGCCTACTCCACCACAATGTAGCCATCAAGCCATGTCGGTGAGGTACATTGTTGCTGTGTATACCTTTGTCTTCTCATCCTCAAGTGAGATAACTTCGAGGTACTACACTACTACTCCATTCGCCATCAGAAGTTATCTAGCTCTCTTGCATCCCTTAACCTGCCATACGTCTTAGGTTTCAGGATGGCACCATAGGAGTTTCTTTCATGGCCTCACCCCATTGGCCATGGTCCTCTTCCACAAGGCCCAATTGTCTCCTCAACTTGAGATTGAAATATTGTCAAATTCCTCAACACCTAAGCCTGGAAGGCTTCCCTCTTGCTGCTCACTGCCTGAGATCGTGTTTAAGGTGCCCTGCAATTTCCCCTTGACTCCTTCAAGCCCGCTTCCAAACTTCTCCATGGATTTGCCGGACTGATCTCATCCATTGGCCATGACAAGCTCCAACCTAGCTAGCCGTGCCTCCATAGCAACATAGATATCCTTGGACTTGCTCCTCTTCATCCTCAGCTTATCGGTGAGTAGAAGGTTGTGGCTAGCAATTCATTTCGCTGTCCTCCGACAGTTCTCTTCTCCATCTGCTTAGCGTTATGTTCTCCCTCATTACTGCATTTTGATACCACTTGTCATGGCCCCAAGTCTCCTCCAAGACTTTGACCATGCAGCACTCGTTCTTATAACCTTTCGTGGACAAGTGAGCCTAACTCAAGAGTTTTCCCTAAGCAGCTTGAGCATAATAAGAATACAAGAAGAGATCACAAGAAAATGTAGCCAAGAACACCCTGTAAGAAGATTGCCTAAAAGTGAAGTGGTGTGTTACAAATGACAAGCTTACCGCCTTATGTAGGAAAGCCAATAATGTCCTAAATTTCTGGAATATTCATCATTGTTTTTAGATATTTCTATAGAATTATCTACATGCTCCTATTCCTACATGCTTCTAGACTATTCTAGGGATGTTCCCAGACATTTCTAGATAGTGATAGTCTACCAACTCTTATATACACTAGTGCTGTTCCGGACCCCATCTTACTATGCATAGTGCATATCGAGTGTTTGTAATAATGGCCAAGGTTAGGTGGTCCTTGACAAGTTGCTGTAGCTTGGTAAAGAACCTAGTTAATGGCTTGGAATATGCATTAGAAACTTCTATTTATAGTGTGAAATGGTCCGCCTAAGTGCAATATGGGTACTCCTTGTCTATGTATCTCGTGGCCCAAAATTCCACATAGGAGTTATGTGACTTTAGTGTCGTGACTTATACTTCAAACCATCCTGTAAGAGTATGATAGGCACGCTAAAAGGTGAACCTAAAAATTTCTTCTTTATTACATAATCTTCCAAGTGACAACATGAACCAACGACTACAAAACTAAAACCTGTACATCACTTGAGTTACCAATTTAAGTCCAATACCAAATCCTCACAAATAATCCCAATACATGTCTCTCCCTCTCATCACTCAACCATAGGGTCACCTATCAAGGTCCTCTTTTTCCTCGTGATAACCACCTATCGGCTCCTCGACATACTCTTCCTCAACCCTTGGTTTAGGAGCACCATCATTCAACCTGTAACCTGCCGAAAATAACAGTTCGGCTGAGCATTGAATAGCTCAGCGTATACCAATCACTAAATAGCAGTGTTATAACATCAAATAGCACACTTTAGCGTATAAACATAAACAGTTCACATGCATACAAAATTTAGAGTTCGGAAACCATACTTTGGAAACGTAATTTGAATCTTACTTTCACAATATTCTTTCTTAATTACATACTTTGCAAAACATCTTTTGAGTCCCATCTTTACCCAAAACATATTTTGAAATCATACGTTACAAAAGCATACTTTGAACCATTGCCTTCAAAACATTCTTTACAAGGGGGGTTTCCACTACCCTTACAGATACTTTCAAAACATTCTTTACAGGGGGTATGTAAATACCCTTAATGTCGCGACCCAAAATACCCCCTAGGAGTTATGATACCTTGGCATTGTGACTTATATTTCAAACCATTCTGTAAGAGCACATAAGGCATGCTAAAAGGTGAACCTGAAAATTTATTCTTTATAATATGGTCTTCTAAGTGTTAACATAAACGAAACTAAAATATAAACTAAAACCTATACCCAAGGTCCATCACTTGTGTTACCAACTCAAATTCAATTCACAACCCCCAAGTTAATCCCCAAATACATGTCATTCCCTCTCATTACTCAACCTTAGGGTCACCTATCATGGTCTTCTTCTTTCTCCAACTAGCTGCCCATCAACACTCCAATATACCTTTCCTCGAACCATGGTTTAGTAGCATGCATATCAACCTATGTACCTATCGAAGATAATAGTTCGGCTGAGTATTGAATACTCCGCGTTTACCAACTACTAACTAGCAATGTCACTATCAAAATAACATACTTTAAAACATAGAAACATAATCAGAGTGTAGAAACCATACTTTCGAAACTCGTTTGTACATACTTTAAATCTTACTTTAAAACGTACTTTGAATCATTTCTTTACAAAACATACTTTAAAATCATCATTTTCAAACTTCTTTAGATCACACTTCAAAACACATACTTTGAGCACTTCCTTTTCGAAACATTCTTTGAGTCCGTATTTTTCAAACAAACTTTACAAGGAGGTATCCACTACCCTTACACATACTTTCAAAACATGCTTTACAAGGAGGCATATAGAATACCCTTCATATGTTTCAACATTACAAGGGGGCATCAAATACCCATTGTGGAACATCATACTTTATAAGGGGGCATCATCATACCCTTCATTCTTATTCAGCTTTACAAGGGGGGAGTAAATACCCCATATCGGAACTTTCACAACTTTACAAGGGAGGAGTAAATACCTCTTATCGGAACTTTCACAACTTTACAAGGGAGGAGTAAATACCTCTTATCAAATCATACTTTACAAGGGGGCATCACAATACCCTTCATTCTTATTCAGCTTTACAAGGGGGCATCACAATACCCTTCATTCTTATTCAGCTATACAAGGGGGAAGTAAATACCCCATTTCAGAACTTTCTCATCTTTACAAGGGGGGTATCTACTACCCTTCATCAAAACCTCTTCACTTTAAAGGAGGTATGTAAATATCCTTTTCAAAACCTTAATTTACAACTTCCTTTGAAAACCATACTTTCAAGGGGGTATCAAATGCCATTTTTCAACATCTATGCTTTACAAGGGGGTATCAAATACCCATGTCAAAACTATATTTTAACAAGCTTTACAAGGAGGTATAGAATACCCTTTTCGAAAATCACACTTTGAGCAATTAATACATATAACCAAACTTGCTTTTCAATTCCTTTTATCATTATACAAAATTCTTCACATATTTAATACCTCAAAACTCCCATACTTATATCAAATCAAATACTCTTTATCTTTACTTTTCCTCTTTAGTTCAAAACAAAACTCATCTTTCATCAAAAACCATATTTTACAACTTACTTCTTATAAAGGAATCATAACCAAGCAAGTTAGTAGAGAGTATCTACCTTTAAAAAGAAGCTTTTACACTTCTGTAGGATGGAAATTAAGCTTGAGGAAGCTTGGTTAAAGCTTTGGAAAAATCTAGGTTTCGAAACTCCTCAAGAACATGCACAAAAATTCCTTGGGGAATTTCCAAGCTTTGAAATTACTTTGGTGATGATTTGTGAACTAGAGAACACTAAAGGAAGGAAGCTTGAACTTCTGGAACAAAGATGGAACTTTACTCGAGCTTCGAGAAGAACACTTTGAAAAGAATAGAGCTTCTCTTCTTCTTCTTCAATTTGAGTTCAAGATCTAAGCTTAGGGTTTGTAAACCCTAAGGCACAAATTTGAGGTCCTATTTATAGGCCAAAGGGTTCCAAAAACCCAAAAATATCTTAAGAAAATATTTCCCAAGGTCGGTGGCAAGTTACAAGTCATTTTTAGCGTTTCTGCGCATGAATTCGTTGACGTCTGGCTTCCAAACGTCGACGTCTGTTTCAGATGTCAATGTCTGAGTGCTTTGACTGGCTTGCGTTTTCCCGCTTTGGTATTTCGACCATAACTTTTGACTCGCTTATCGGATTTTGACGATTCAACTTGCGTTGGACTCGTCATTCAAAGGGGAACAATTTTGTGTCTGATGAACAAATCCCAATTCTGATTTCTTAATGGTCTAAATGGGCTGTAAAGCTGACTGGTCTGGGATGAATTGCAGCAGACTAGTTTTCGGAAATCCGACGTTTGACCTAACATCGACTCAAAATCTGAAAAAGTGATAAACATGAACCTCGAAGAGGGTTTTGATATCTTTCCAAAAATTCAAGAATCACTCGATTTCGACCAACGGTGAGAAATCTAGAACTCCTTAAAGTTAAGGGTATGTTTAGACATCCTTTTTTTTTTTCAACACATAAAACCATAATTACATTAAGGCTTTAGGCCTTGAAAAGCACTATTCACAGCACTATTCAAAGCATTATTCCCAGCCTAGTGAACTCGGTTCTGGGGTTCTACACTTAATGAACTTTCACATAATACCACTTTACAAGGGGGCATTAACATATCCTTCAGTACTTCCAGCTTAACAAGGGGGCACATACATACCCATTTTCGATTCATTCTCAACTTAACAAGGAGGCATCAAATACCCTTCAGTACTTCTAGCTTAACAATGGGGCATATACATACTCATTTTCGATTCATTCTCAACTTAACAAGGGGGTATCAAATACCCTTCAGTACTTCCAGCTTTACAAGGGGGCATGTACATATCCATTTCAAAAACTTTCTCAACTTAATAAGGGGGCATCAAATACCCTTCAGTCTTTCCAGCTTTACAAGAGGACATGTAAATACCCATTTCAGAAACTTTCACTTTACAAGGTGGTATCCACTACCCTTTATCAAGCTTTCACAACTTAATAGGGGGTATGTAAATACCCTTTTTCAAAACCGTGCTTCGCAAAACTTTACAAGGAGGTATCACATACCTTTTTCGAGAATCATACTTAACAAGGGGCATTCACTATCCTTTTTCAAAATCATTCTTTACAAAACTTTACAAGGAGGGAGTAAATGCCCTTTGGTTGAAAATCACACTTTACAAGTTTACAGGGGGGTATCAAATACCTTTTTCGAAATCATTCTTTGCAAAACTTAATGAGGGGGTATATAGCTACCCTTCATCAAAAATCGTACTTTGAGACTTAACACATACAAAATAAAACATGCTTTTCATTTCCCTTGTATTTAATAAAACTCTTCACCTGAAAAATACCCAAAACTTCTTACTTTTCATCAAAACCAATACTTTTCCTTTTACTTTTCATCATTTGCTCATAATCAAAATCATCTTTCATCAAAACTATATTTCATACCTTACTTTGAATACATAATCACAAGAAGGATAATTAGTAGGGGGTATCTACCTTTCACAACCAGTTCCCTACGGTTTAGAGCTTGAGAAAACGCCTTGGAAGCAAGATCCAAGCTTGAGAAAGCCCGTGGCAGTGAAGATTGGACTTCACTTGATCACTTAATACAAACCCTAGAAAAACCCTAGCTTTCTCTCTCAAAATTTAGCCCTAAGAGTTCTTGAAACTCAAACCCCACAAAATGGGGTTTATATAGGCTTAAAGGTTTGTGAAAAACCCTTAAAAGCCCTCCAAAATATCCCAAAAGCAAGGGAAGGTCGGTTACAGGCAAAAAATCAGAGGTTTGGTTGATCAAAGGTTGCACTTGGTTGACCAAACACAAAACCCCTCACGGTCCAAAAACCCCTAGAAAAATTTAGGGCTGTTTGGTCGACCAACATTGCACTTGGTCGACCAAATGAGGTTTGGTCGACTAACATTGGTGTTTCGTCGACCAAATCGCCCTGTTTTGGCCTATTTGGCCTGTTTCTTATACTTAAACACTTCTAATTATTTTTCTTTCTTTTCATTTACACCCTTAACCCATTTTAACACACCCATGTACACCTTTAACACATTTAAATCCCTCTTTTCATTGCATCACATGAAAACACAATGACATGGAGGCTTTAGGCCTTTACAAGCCTTGTGCACAAACACTATTCACAGCACTGTGCCCCAGGTTCCGGGGTTCTACAATGTTGATTAGAGTTGAAATAACATAGCTGGAAAATTGACAGTGTGGCAATTTATGGTGCCAATACTCTATGCATCTGTGCAAAAGTAAATTGGCGTGTCTGCAGTTAATTCTGAAGATCTGTTGATAGTGAAGTGCTTTTGATGAATAATCAGAAGAATAGTCAATGGGGCTTTGGGTAAGATTATTTAGGATATAAACTATAATAAGATAATTACTAAGATTATAATGAATGAAAAATAACTGCTGTTTAAATTAACTTATTTGGTTAACTTGCTTTGAAAATCGGTTTCATGCAGATAAGAAAATAAAGCTATTTGGTTAACACAATCACTAATACTGTTTAATCATTGTTCATACATTTGCGAAAGAAAAAACTTGTTCCTACTCTTTAACGATGATTACAACGAAAAGTACTAGTGCTAGTATAATAAAGAGAAGAATCAAGCTACACCTATGTCATGCACATATAATAAGGCAATTTCACCTATTTTCATCTATCAAATTGCTAAAACTATGATCAAATTTCATGTCATGTTTGTCGTCATGGTCATCTATCAATATGAATGCACTTGGGTGTTTCTTTACATTTAAACCATATGAATTAGAGTTACCCTGGATTTTTTTTTCTTTTATAAGGTGCACTTTTTACATGTTATCTGCCAATGAGGACATGGATAAGTGTCCATAGTTCTTTTCGACTTTGCCAATGTGTATTCTCATAATATCCCTCCAAGTTTCTACACATTAGTTTTGGATACTCGCCTGCCATAAACTGGTCCAAATTCTAAACAAAATATAACCTTATATGTACATAAGGTTTTACACATATAAGTTGCACATTTGACCACAAATAGGGTTTTAAAATTTGATTTCGTGGGAAATTCGCAGGTTGGGGAATGCAAACTTTTGGCTGCATTACTGAGAATTTGCACCGAAGTATGGAGTTTTTGTGTTGATAATTTGCAAAATTCAAGAAATTAAGAAACAATTAGGAAAAATGCAAAAATTTTCTTTGAAATTTCAGGAAATACTAAAGTAAATATAACTTTAAATGCACAGTATACTTCAACTTGCCCCTCTCATTTGAACTCATGCTACCTTTCAGCTTACGATTACCTCCCTTGCCTCCTCTCTGAGTCTGAGCAGTGGATTTTAATGTTGAACGCTCTGAATTATTGACTGGATTGTGCATGACAATTCATCTACTCTCCTCACCCTATACAAGTGCATATACTTGATTAAGAGATGGCAACTCATCTTTACTCGGTATTTGAACATGTAATAATTCAAATCTGTGTTGTTGAACTCAAAATCTTGTTATTCTCCACAAGCTTAGAATAGTGGTCTGCATCAGCGATATCTATAGCTGAAATGTTTGATAATGGTTCAGATCTTTCTACATACCCCAAAGACGAGCAAAGTAATTAGCTAAGAATTTATCATCCTACCTAAGTTGAGAAATCTCCTGGCGCAACTGATAAATCCTAGCAATGTTACAAACTGGAAATAGGTTTGGCCCGCTACATCCAAAATCTGCTTAGCAATCCTGAGAAATAGGAATCCTCTCGAAATCTGTGGTTGCATAGAATGCAACACCCAAGACATGGAAATGAGATTTTTTGATTTCCACTTGTCATAAAAAACATCAAATAGACTAGGCTCTACTCATAGTTGTTAAAGGCTACGCCTCAGGCGCCTCAAGCGGTCGCCTAGGCTATCAGGCGCTCTGCTGGGCTCAGGCGACTGATTGCCTAGGCGGTCATTATTAAAAATATAATATATGTAATATTATTATTGTTTAAAGGTATAAAACGTTATTTTATTTGAATATGATAGTTTGGCCAACAAAAAAACATGTTATTTTCTATAATTCTCGTGTCTTTTACCATATAATATGTTAGGGTTTTTATATCCAACAAATAAGGGGTTTGCAGATCGAAAAACAAAAAAGAGATGAATTGTGTCAAGTATGTTTCCCACATGTTAACTTTTCCTCTCTTTTGCTCAATGAGTGGACCAAATGGTCTCTCTCTGTTTGTGGGTGGCCATATGATCCCCTATGCTTTTTGCATGGTTGTTCAAGGTATTGCCTAGGCGACCAAGACATAGTTGGGCTCAGGAGGCCGAATAATAGAAAAAACTTTTAAATGCCCCAAATTCCTTGTATGCCCCCAAAGCTCTCATAAACCAATCTTTAAAAGAGTTTTTAATAATTTAAATAATTGCAGGTTCCATTATTATATATATTTTACTTATTATATGATTTTTATTATCGTTCTTTGGTAAAATCGAGAAGAAGAAAGAACAAAGAAGAAAAGAGAGTAAGAGGTACGACCTCTCCCTTTCTCTCCATCTTCTCTCTCTATCTTTTGTTTGACAGTCACGTCTGATGTCGTTTATTTTTTATTAAGTCCTACACACTCTATCTCTCTTTCTCATCTGTCACTGACTCACTATAAATTTTTCTATTTTTTATCCTCCATAGTCCCTCTCCCCCCCATTTCGAAAGTCATTGAGACTTTTTTTTGTTCAATTTTTTTATTCCCAACGCCTGAAATCCCCTTTTCTTATTCATAGAACTGTCTCTAAGAATGGTTCCGTTAGATTGCATCTTGACAATGGAGATTTTACAATTTATATGAATTACAGAGTCCTTTATTCTAGGAAATGCAATATACATAGATCTCATATTGGGGGGATTTTTGTTGCAAAGAGTTCATAAAGTGACGCCTCGGGCGCATCAGGCTACTGCCTCAAGCGTCCATGGGGTCTGTTGCCTGACAACTATGGCTCTACTATTCTCCCATTGATGTATCCTTGTTTACCCTGGTTGCCAATAAACTTTTTTGCTGATTGAGACCACTCTTTAATTATAATTACTCCCACCCAACTTTACAATCGAGATTTGCAAATTTGGATTCTCTAGAGTAGCATTCCGATACACCAGATTTTCATACCGCTAGCATTTGAAGAAGTCCCATACCAATGTTTTTAGACATTTTAATCACTTTTAGGGTAGTAGAAGACTAAAAAAGGCAACTACAAAGTTCCTTCAACATTCGACCAACACCCAAGTAGGATGAAAGAGGGAATGTTTTATACAAATACAGTCCTCACACATTGATTTGAAAGTTAATGGGAAAACAACTTGATGCCCTAGGACGTTATATTCCAAACAATAAAGGGGGCGGTAACTATGCCCTAGTTTTTTGCTTGCAGCTTCTCCAAATCTTCATAGAAAGTTGTGCAAATGAATAATTATTATTTTTAGTTTGGCTAGCAAAAAAACACCAAACTGATCTCACCAATAAGATTTATTGAAACTGATTTTTTTCTTACACTTCACTTTGGGTGGCAAAACTACATCAAATACTCTTAAAAAAAATCACCACAATTCGTAGAAAAATATTTATTTTTAACCGTTTCTGTCGGATTTGGGGAGGGACCGCCGTCCGTATGGTTGCTGAAGTCAGCAGCTACAGTAAAATCCTAAAATAACTTTCATTTTACTTTGTGATCTACATGGATTTGAGTAGAAACCTGTTCTGATACAATGTAGAAATGTAGCCCTAGTTTTCGATTTGAAGAGAAGAGAAGAAGGGAGAAGACCTGTTTGGGGAAGAGAAATAATGAGATTAGTGTTGGATACTCTCTCTATCTCCTTTTTATATTATTTATAAATACCATTACTAATCTAGAGACAGGATTATGCTAATAGATAACATAAAAGACTGGGCTTAATGACTTAGGCTAATAAATAACATACAACACTTTTAATAGCAAAATGAAATATATATATATATATATAAATGTAAATATAATATCCTCTCAATTGATCCTTATATCACTAGAGGAAAAACCGTCATATTTTTTTTGGTCGATAAATGAAGCTCAATATATTGTAATAAGGGAAGAACAATACAATACAAAAGGGGGGGGGGGGGGGGTCCCTCAGAGCCTCCACTTCGAAGGGGATTCACGCGCAAATACGCTCCACTGAAGAAGAGGAATCCTCAAATACTTTGAGGTTTCTCTCCTTCCAAATCATGCGCTCCACTGAAGATGAGGAATCCTCAAATACTTTGAGGTTTCTCTCCTTCCAAATCTTCCATGATATATATAGCCCCTGGAAGCACTGCCGAAATCGCCTCTTTGGTGCCATCCACATTCACCTTCGTCCAACAAGATAAGAAGTTGAAAAAGGAGGAGGGAAAGACCCATCCTACCTTCACACGGGAAAGAAAGAAACCTCATATCCCAAGAACAATATGACAAAACAATAAGAGATGATCCACAAACTCTTTTGCTGGAAAGCACGAGAAACAACGGTTGGCCATCCTCCACCCTCTACTTCGTAAATGGTCACATGATAGATTTTATTCAAAACCACATTTCATAAGAAGAAAAATACCTTCGAGGGAATGCCAGGGTTCCACACAATTCTATGAGGAAACGACCCAGAGGGAATAGGATAAAAACTCAAAATCCTGTGATGTTTCTGATTAAATCAATAAAAGACAGCACACACATGCAGATACACAGAAAATTCTGCTACAAAAGACAACAAAATAGCACAAGTATATATTATATACTATAGTTAACAAACAACAACTTTTAATACTTAGGGTTTATGTTCTCTAAGATTTCAAAACACTTCCTTGTTAAGAGTTTCATAATCTGAAAACTTACACCTGACTTACAATTGTTTCCCAAGCATTACCTATTTATAATGTCGCATCTTCAAATGAATGGTTGAACCTCAATTTGAAAAGGAAAATTCTTCTCAGATATCTGCTCTACTTCAAGTTAATGCTGCTTGATTGTAATATTTTGCTTTAATCTAACATTCCCCGAAAAGAGGAAAGTCCATTTTCCAATTAGGTCTTGATAACATATGTTTTGCACTTGGAGGGGCAATTTGAAAGAATATCAACCATTTTTCCTTAAATTAGATAAAGTTTCACCAATTCGTTAGTCAATTTCTACATTTTAAAGCATGGTTGACTGTATCATAAATACAAAAATAGCTGTAAAGAAATACAGTTAAATTTGGTTTGAAAGTGACACCCAGATTTCCATTAAAAAAAGGGTAAATAAGCTGCAATGCAGTAATTGCAGACATGAAGACAATAAATGAGAAAAAAAAGCAAGAGGTACTTTGAAAGACCTAACTCATACTTGATTTCTAGCAATCCCTAACTTCCCAAAATCCAAATTCAACTATACACACCTCAAGTAAAACCCACCTCAAGTAAAACCCTAATCTCCCCAAAACCAAATCAATCAACTTAAAGAACATATGATTTTTGTTTACTCATTATACATTTCAGAATCAGATTCACAAGAATGGCTACCAGTAATGTATACCCAATGCCGTCCAAATCAACTAAATATAAACCCTAAATCTGATTCAAAATTTTTATGCTACCTCTAATGAAATGTGGATGAAGGAAGAGAGGGATAATATATTTGGTTAGGATGGTTACATCCAACCTTGCCGAAATACTAGTCTCCTTGAGGCAAGGTGGTAATCTGTCCTTCCCTTTGGGTCTCCCATATCTCTTTGTAGAAGGATACTTGAGGAATGCCATTAGATGTGTGGTTGGTCTGGAGCATGGTCCGTGGAGATTAACGCACGCCATCAAAGAGATCCGAAATCTGATTATCCAAAAGAAAATCTCATATTCTTGGATCTTCAAATAGCGAATGATGAAGCTGATTCCTTAGAAAATGGAGTGCCTCGGGTTGCTTTGTTTTAGGAGGCCTCCTCTTGAGGATGGCTTTTGTCTTTTATAGTCATTTTTTTCTTCTCTTTGGTGCCATGGCGATTTCTTTGGAGGTATTCCTCTTTTCCCTCTATACATTTTATGTGACATTTCGTGTATTTATATATTGTTTTCATTTATTTTTTTGGTATCAATATTGTTTCTTTAAATGTATAAAAAATGTGGAAGCCATGAAATCAAACTAAAGAGACATAAAAAGATGCAATTTCAGGTAGTAGATCCTATTTTAAAAAGACAAGTAGAACCTTATTCATTGAGAAGATTGACTAGGAGGAGCTAGGGTCGATGTTGGAGTCAGAGGGTAAGAAGATATTGGAGCTTAAAGAGTATTTTCAAAAATTGAGTAGGTGTGAAGAGATCAGTAGGAGAAAAAACTCTTAGGTAGATGCATAAAGGAGACAGAAACACAAATTTTTCCCAAAGTGGTGAACGCGAGTAGAAGGGGAAATCATATTTGAAGTCTCAAGGTGGGGATGTGTTAGTTGAGGGGGAGGAGGAAGTTAGGAATTTTTTGATTAGTATTACAAGAGCCCTTTTGAAGAAGGAGTCAATTACAAGCCGCACTTGGATGGTATTAATTTCAAATTGGATGGTATTAATTTCAAATAGTATATTGGATGATCTGAGGGAGAGCTTGGAGAGGTTTTTTTTTCCAGAGGAGAATAGTAGCGTCATCAAAGATATGGAAGGGGATGAAGTCCCAGGTCTTGATGGTTTTTTGGTTTGGTTCTGTAAGAAATGTTGAAGGATCGTTGCCTTGGATTTCATGAAGGTGACTGAAGAGATTCACCGCAAGAACCTCCTTGATAGAGCTCTCACTTGCACTTTCATTGCCCCTGATCCCTAAAGTTAGTGGAATTCAAAAGCTAAGAGATTTTTGCCCCAATAAGCTTGATGGCTAGTCTATAACATCATATCCAAAGTTCTATCAAGCAGGCTCAAGTTGGTAATGGAGGTGACCGTTTTTCCTCTCCAAGGTGCTTTTGTGAAGGGTAGATAGATTTTAGATGGTATCCTCGTAGCAAAGGAGTGTGTGGAAGCTAGGATTCATGAGGGTAACCCAGGAACTTTATGCAAACTCGATATTATTTTGATCATTTAAATTGTTTTTTTTTAAAGATTATCCTTGAAGAAGGATTGGCTTTGGGATCAAAGAGGGATTGGATAAAAGTTTGCTATTCCGCTGCCTTGTTTTCATTCTTTGTCAATGGCAGCCATGCTGATATTTCAGGAGCTCAAGGGGGTTGAGAAGAGTGACCTGTTATCCCCTTTTTTTCTTTATCATTGTCATGGACGTGCTTAGCAGATTACTTTCTAAGGTGGTTGAGGCAGCATTTTTTGGGTTCCAAGTTGGGAGGGAAGGTTTGAGAATTTCCCATTTGAAGTTTGTGATGATACTATTACATTTTGTGATGCCTCTTCCTCGCAACGTGGTTACGTCGGATGCCTCCTTAGATGATTTGAAGTCAGTGTTTTAAAAGGCATGTGAGGCTTATGCATCAAGGCTTGCCTCAAAGCGAGGCTCTAGGAAAATGCTTTGAGGCTCAACCTGAGGCTTAAACCCTATGAGGCTAACTCCTTACACTTGTGAGGCTCACATGAGGCACACTCCTCATCATGCCTTGAGCCTGAGGCTCGTTTATGTATGAGGTTTGTGCTTCATACATTAATAAAAAAATGATTTTTTTAGCTGCATCATTGGGACTTCAACATTAATTTTTTTAAGGTTTATGCATTTTATATTAATTAAAAATAGGGTTCTAACCACATAACTAAGACCTAAAGGCTAAACATTAAATTATAAGGTGTGTGACTGTGTGCCTCATAATTTCTTTTGTTTTAAAAAATATTATTTTTTATTTTGAAGTTAGTTTAAGCAACACTTATTTTATTTTGTCTAATGTATTTAGGCAAAAATTAAAACCATGTTGAGTATATTTTACTTTAATTATCATAGTAGACTTCACAACGATTTGGAGTCATTGCTTAACATATATAGTTGGTGACTACTTTGCAATTGTTTGTTGGAATCCAAAACCCACCACATGATGATTGATTATCATCCACCTTTCAATATGAATATGAATAAAAAAAAGTAAATCTAAATTTTAGTTTTTCTTGTTTCTTAAATTTATTATTTTTATGGCTGGATAAATTTTATAGCATTACATATGCATGTGTTGCAACAACCCGGAATTTTAATATAATAAAATTATGTGTTTATGGGTCCTTAATGAAAGTTAATTAGTTAATTATTTGTTAAATTAATAAGAAGGGGATTTTGCTCAGGGTTGAAGTGCACTGAGGAAATCTCAGTATCATTTGGCGAAAATCGCACACAGTGTGCTGGTCGACTGCCGGGACACACCCCTACTGTATCGGTTCCGTCAAGTATCATTTCGCGGGACCGCGGGGCCATTATGTGATAAAATTGAGAAAAAGAGGAAATTTCCATATTTCCAGAAATTAAGTGGGACCCAATATCTGTTGGAGATCCTAATAGAAATCCGTGCGGTTAGCACTAATGCGTGTCGGTCGGCCGTGGGGACTAATCTCTGTCGACACGGCAGTTAGTTTTCTCAAACGAAGAAACGGCGGCCTGTTTTGTGTTCGAAATCAGGAAATTAGTGGGTTGTGCAATTTTCTTCCGGACTAAAGTGTAGCTGTCAAAACTCAGTATTTTTCCCCGAAATTTTTACATTAGGTGTCGGACTGCCCCAAGTTCGGTCACCTAAAGTTTCGTCAAAATCGGATGTCTTTAAGTAGGACCACGGAGGCCGTATACATAAGAGAAAAAAAAAATAGTCAAATGGGTCAACCGTTGACTTGGTCAACGGGACCATTAAATATGGTCATGTGCATAGCACATGACCTTATCTATATATAAAGGAGGCCAGCCTTTCCCATTATTTACGTTCTGTAAATAGAGGGGGAGATTCTGCCACAACAGATTTTAGAGAGAGTGAGGAGAGAGAAAGGAAGAGAGAGAAAGAGGAGAGAGACAGAAGAGAGAGAAAGAAGAGAGAAGTGGGTCCTTGAGGTTTTTCGACGTCCCCGACGCGTTGGCGGCGTTCGATTTTCTCTCCGGCGTCTCGTTTTGCGTGTAGAGAGAAAAATGTAGAGAGAAAGTGGAGAGAGAAAGTTGCATGTGCTTTACCCCGGGGTTGATCGTCGTTGGGAACGCGTTGGTGACATCCGTTTTTGCCTACGAGGCCTCGAAACGCGTGAAACAGTAAAACCCCTCTTTTCTTCACTTTTTTCGCTTATTTTGCTATATTATTTCATGTGATGTATATGCATGTCTTTTAACATGAATGAAAAAGGGGCGGAGACCCCTATGTGATGTTGTGATTTTATGTGGTCCCTCAGGGAGCCCAGATCGGGTCCCGGGTAAATTGTATCGCCACCATAGGGTGACGAAAAGTTGTTTTGCATGTCTTGTAAGGCTATGTAGACATCCATTAGTCTGAAAACTCTCCTTAACGGGACGGTGTGTTACCGGAGTTGGTTCACGGGCGCGAGGCCCAAGTATTTCAGTTAATCAAGCGAGGCTTGGGTTAACTGGGGTTAACCTGTGGTTAGAAAATCTAACAAGGGTTCAGTATAGTCCGTGGTTCCTCTTTGACTACGTCAGGAGAGACGGTGCCCAGTAAGGCTCGGGGTTCCTCCGTGACTGATAGTCGGGAGATGTCGGTCTGTTTGTCTAGGTCGTCCGTGGTGCCTCTTGGACTAGGTCAGGAGTGGCGGTGTCCTGCATGGCCCGTGGTTCCTCCGTGACTGGTAGTCAGGAGATGTCGGAGTCCTAGGGAGTTTAAAGTGGCTAAACATCAGATAGTGTATAGTCCGGGGTTCCTCTCTGGGTGGGTTAGAAGATGTCGGCACCGTGTCTATCGTGGTCCCTTCTTGGTGGAACGTCAGGAGATGTCGGCATTGGTATAGATGTCGGGGTTCCTCCATAAATTAGCCAGAAGATGACGGTAGGCAGGTTGGTCGGGGTTCCTTCATAACTGATACCCAGGGCGATGGCGGCGAATACACGGTAGATGTGGCCAGTCAATTGAATGGAAAAATGTTCTTATTGGGTGAATGCCCATGTTGTGTGTGTAAGCTTCGGATACGAAGTGTTCTGAGTTGGTATACTCAGAGTTGGTGTATTTGTTTGAGTTGGTGGACTCATAGTTTGGTATGGAATCATTGGATTCCAGGTGAGTTGGGTTGGTATACCCAAGGTTTTGTCATGTTCGGGTGAAAGCCGGAACACCGTGTGTGAGTCTAAATGACTCCATGTATTATGGTTATGATTTAGAGACTTTAAGCTAAACATTTGTGGGCTGTGACCAATTAATAGAGTCTTAGGACTCGAAATGAAACATGATTGATGATCGAAACGATAATTTGGTAATATAATACATTCATAACTGAACCTCATAATTAGAAAGTAATGTGAGGTCGGGAACCTCTGTTAGGGTGACGTAACCGTAAGTGATCTTGGGTCACAATTTATTATATACTGTTCTATTTTACTGTAACATGCAAATTGAACTACTTATTATATCATTATTGATGCGTGTTATTATGTGGAAAATAGTTTAGAAGGATTGTGATTTTATTGGGCTTTATAGCTCACCGACTTTTTGTGTCAGCAGATCTTGGAGCTGCTGATCCGTAAGTGAAAAATCTATCTGGATATTTTGGAAGCTTGTACAAGTTGTACCTGGCGTGATAGAGACGCGTACTTTTGTAAAACAAACTTGATGTAAATAATACAGGTATATGGTTTGTATGATGGCTATTGTGATGACATGTATTATTTGCTTTTTGGGAGCATCTGATAAATGTTTAAATTTCCCGCATTTTTACGGGTAAAGTCTTCCGCTTGCATGATTTGACGAACGGATACGCGTCTCGGAACTTGATTCCCTAGGCGCGGGTTCGGGGCGTCACATGTGTGTACACACACACCACACAGATATATATATATATATATATATATATATTATAACCTTTAATTAATTTTTTGATTCTTTTTGCAGTATTCTTATTTATTTATTTGTCAGAATGAAGGAGCGTGCATGAGGCTTTCTTGTGAGGCTTAAGCCTCATGCCTCGAGGCTTACGCCTCACGCATCTTGAGGTCCTAAACTCCCAATGCCACACCTCACACCTTCGCATTTTAAAACACTGTTTGAAGTTGTCTCGAGATTGTATAATACTTTCTCTAAGAGCGAGATCTTTGGCATTGGGGAAGTCCCAAATATGGATAGGGTCCTAGGTTGAGGTCTCTCCCTAAGTATTTGTGCGTACCATTGGGTGGTAAGTTTAAGGTCGAACAAGTGTGAGACCTCATGCCTGAGATAGTGGATAGAAGACTGGCTGCTATGTGGATATCCCTTTATCCCTCTAAAGGTGGCAGTCACATTAATTAAGAGTAACTAGCCAGCTTCCTTATCTATTTCATGCCATTCTTGCCTCCATTGCAAATAGACTGGAGAAAGCACTACCAGATTTTTGAGAGGCCAGAAAATACCATATAGTGGAGTGGAAAGAGACAACTCACCCCATAAAGAATGGGGTTCTTGGGCTTCATCATAATAGAAACATTAGTAAGGAGTTCCTAGTCCTAGGTAAGTGGCTTCAGAGATTCAGAGAGGAAAGTGAGAGCCTTTTGGGAAGAGTCAGCGTTGCAAAATATGGGGCTCAACTCCAAGCTAGAGGCCCCCATGAAATGGGTATTTGGAAAGGCTATCATGAACATAAAAGTGGAGACTTGGACTAGGTATGTGGGAAAGCTCTTAAACATAAAAGGGGAGTTTGATAAGCACATTAAGTTCAAAGTCGAAAGGGGGGATGATGTTTGATAAGCACATTAGTTCTTAAGATGATGTTTGGTTTGGTAATTCTAGTAATAGGAGGCGGCTGGCACTTTGAGAACATTTGTGTGTTCCCGATGGAAATTGTAAGGTGAGTTCTTGCTTCGAGATTATTTCATGTAACCCTTTGTGGACTAGGGTTTGTAGAGATTTAAATGACTGGGAGTTAGAATGATTTTGTTCGGTTTCTGACACGCGTTATTCAGGTTCAGTCTATCAATTCAGTCCTGAGACATCTGGCTTTAGTCTAGGGATAAGAAAGGGATATTTTTAGTGAATTCCTTTTTCCAGACTCTCGTAGATGACCATATCTCTCCTTTTCACCATCAAATTGTGTGGAAACCAAAAAATTCCATTCCAAATCTGTTTTTCTTTGGATAATTGCCCGAGACAAGATTCTTACTATTCACATACGAAAAATAGAGGATGGAGATTAGCCTGCTGAATTTATCTCTGCTTGTATGAGGAAGAAATAGTGGACCACCTCCTTTGTTGCTTTTTCTTGTATTCGATTTGGAGCCCATTCTTATCCACGATTGGCATTCCTTTGGTATTACTTTCATCTTTCATGGAGGGATGTCTAGTTGGGGGGTGGGTTGTAGAGAATATCATTTGTTTCTCCTATGGCAGATGCTCCCAGGGGTGATTTGCTAGAATATTTGGAAGGAAATAAATAGAAGGGCGTTTGAGAACACCGCACGGACAAGAGAAAAATTTCTTTTTAAGTGTTTAAATCTTCTTCTTTTTGGAGTTCCAACATTAAGAAATGCTTTTTTGGGGGGGGGGGGGGGGGGCTAATTTAGCTTTATTAATTCCTTTTGATGATGGGGGTTAGTATGTTCTTGTAGGTTGGGGACCTTCTCTCTCTTTCCTTTTATTTGTTCTTAGATTAGTTGGAGAAAGGGTTTGGAGGATTTAGGGTTTAGAGAAGAGAAAAGAGAGGAAAAGGAGAGGTTAGGGTAAATTGCTTAGTTAGGGATTAGAGAACCCTACTAGTATATTATATAAAGAGAGAACATTATGTATATGCTCTTTTACAAGTATACTCTCGATATTACATATATCGACACTCCCCCTCAAGATGGAGCATAAACATTAAGCATGCTCACCTTGACGGTAATATCTTGAAGAATAGCAGGTCCAACCAGCTTGGTGAAGATATTATCAAGTTGTTGAGAAGACGAAACATAATGAAGAGATTAAAAACAATCCCGGACTTTCTCACGGAGAAAGTGAATATCAATCTCAATGTGCTTTGTCCGCTCATGAAGCATAGAATCTGAGGCAATCTTTGCAACAATCTCGTTATCACAATATAAGGACATAGAGCCTTTAATAGGAAACTCTAACTCAGAGAGGAGAGAACGAAGCCATAAGAGTTCACAAATGCCATTAGCAAGTGCACAGTATTTTGCTTCAGCACTAGACCGAGAAACCACGGGTTGCTTTTTGCTCTTCCACACAACCAAGTTGCCTCCAAGGAAAGCACAATAGCCCGAGGTGGAACGACGGTCAGTAGCAGATCCGGCCCAATCAACATAGACGGAGATATCGAGGTGACCATGTGAGCAATATACAAGTCTATAACTAGGTCTAGCCTTGATATATCGAAGAATACGATGAACAACAGCAAGGTATAAAGCATGGAGAGCATGCATGAACTGGCTAACTATGCTGACAGCAAATGTAATATCAGGTCGTGTAAGATATATCAAGCGACCTACAAGATGCTGATAGGTATGAGGATCAGAAAGAAGATCACCCTCACTATCATGCAAAGAGAGCTTTAGATCCATGGGAGAAGTAGCGGGTTTACATCCACTCATATTAGTATCATTGAGTAGGTCAAGAGCATATTCCGCTGTGACAGAAAAATTCTCTTCTTTGATCGAGCAATCTCCAGACCAACAAAGTATTTCAGATGACCAAGATCTTTGACATCAAAGGTACGCCCTAGCTTATGCTTAACATAAGAGATGAATGAAGCATGAGGTGCCAGAATGGATGAAAACAGTATGATCAGAGTGACATCGCTGGAAGCCCATGCTAAGGACCACTTCACTGAAACGATGAAACCAAGCATGAGGTGACTGTTTCAAACCATATATAGACTTTTGAAGTCTACAAACCTTTCCAAACTCCCCTTGAAGCAGGAAACCAGGAGGGGTTCCATTTACACCTCGGTGAGATGCCAATTATGAAAAATATTCTTGATGTCTAACTGATAAAGAGGCCAACTTTGATTTGTCGCAAAAGAGGAGAACACGAACAGAAGTCAGTTTGGCCACAGGTGCAATAATATCATAGTCAAGCCCATACGTTTGAGTAAAGCCGCGGGCAACAAGACGAGTCTTATATCAAACAACACTAGCATCAGAGTTATGTTTGACGGTGAAGACCCAATGACAACCCACAGCTTTCTTCTCAGCTGGAAGGGGAACCATATCCCAAGTCTGATTAGACTGAAGAGCATTCATTTCATCAACTATAGCACTCTTCTACTCAGGATAAAGAAGAACATTACAAACGGACCGAGGAATAGTCACAAGTATCACATTGAAAAGTAGATGAAAAACAAAGTTTACTAAAAATAAGAATAAAAGAACATAAAGTCTTCGATCCAATATGCCCAAGCTTGGCATGCCATAAACGATAAGTATCAAGAGTAACATCAACAGAAAAAGGAAAAACAGAAACAGTAGCAGCAGTAGAGGAGACTCGATCAGGAGCATAATCAGTGTCAAGGTAATAAAGTCTACCTCTTTCCACTCCTCTACCAACAATCTTCCTTGTAATTAGGTCTTAAAAGAGACAAGGAGAAGGATAAAACATAGCACAACAGTTAAGTTTGATAGTGAGACTACTTATTGAAAGAAGGTTAGAAGATAAATGAGGAACATGTAACACATTAGATAAAGAGAGAGATGGAGACACATGAATGTGTTTTACTCCTGAGACCGGAGTAAAAGAACCATCAACCAAGCGAACCTTGGTAGTAGACAATGAAGGTGAATAAATGGAATAACCCTGTGACTCACCAGTTGTAGACACCCTATTTTACATGGGCCTGAGAAAATCCAGTGGTGCCAAGTACTGAGAAAGAAGACGAGATCCGGACTCCGGAAGGTCGAAGATCAAAGCCGAGAACAAAGCCCAAGCCCAAACCAACTCAAGCCCAAGGGGGGGGCATTTGTCTTTAAGCTTGAAATTAACCCGCGCCCTTTATAAGGGCGCGCCACTATTTTTTTTGCCAAGATCAGTCCCGCGGTCTTTCGAAAGGCGCGGTGTGCAGTTAACCCTAATCACGACCTCGTTTCGCGTGCCAACGGGTTTTGGGTTATATTTTTAGTCCCACATCGGAAAAAAAACGTGAAAATCCTATTGTTTCACCTTATAAAAGGAGCCTTACTCCAACCCATAACTCATCTTGGAAAATCCTTGAGAGCTTTGAAATTTCGAAGCTTGGGAGAACTCCAAACAAGTTTAACTTAGCCCTCGAATCCCAGAAATTCCAGCCATCAACCTAGGAAGGATCTTCACCAACTTTAGGGGAAAATCTTGGGAGTTCGGATCTCGTCAAAGCATTCTCTTCTCTTCAACCACTTGGAGTATCTATAAAGGGAAAAGGTATGCCACATCCTCATCCTCTGTTTCTACCTGTCCAAGTCTCTTCTTCCCTCACTTTCTCTGAGTAGCTCGGAGATTTCCCTCTTCACGGTTGTGCGGACGAGGAAATCCGGGTGAAGGAAAGGGCCGGAAGACCAGATCTTCGACTTCTTTTAAAGCTTTTCTTTATTATTGTTAGTAGTTTCGTCTCTTTTCCACCCAAAGGTAGGCGGGGCCCCTCTTAACTCGGTTGAGGAGGGATGCGTGGCCGTTCGCCGATTTAGGGAAAAGGGATTTTGCCGTGCAAGTAGAGAGAAACTCACCCTAACTCGGTCGAGGAGGGGTGGCTTTCCAATCTCGAAATAAAAGAAAACAAGTAGGGATGAAATCGCCTTAACTCGGTCGAGGAGGGGTGGTTTTTCTCGAAATAATAATAAAAAAATAGAAAATAATTTCGAATTAATTTAATGGAGAAAGTTAAGAGGTAACCGTCGCTCGACGGATGAGGTGGGGTGCCTAACACCTTCCCCAACTCATAAAAGAATCCCCGGACCCATTCTCGGTTTTTTATTTAATCGAGGGTTCTTAATTGTGGGTGACCAATCACACCCAGAATCTTGATTGGTGGCGACTCTAACAGATCTCGGCTTCACATCGGTTGAAAAACACGGATGTGGGGAGGGGATCGACCCGGGCCGGCTATCGCACAGCTGGCGACTCTGCTGGGGACTTAGAGGATTCGAGCCTCAATTTAACTTTCTCCACTAAATTAATTTCTTGTTATTTTCATTTTTTTATTTGTCGTTTTCTTCTGCTTCATCTTTTGCACTATTGTTCACGGCATCCACTTCCCCTCATGTTGTCCGAAACCGGACTTACCCCCATATTCGGAACTAAGTAGTTGAACGACCGTGGATAGCATCCCGGAAACGGCGACGAAACATTCCGACCCCAATCGTTTTGAATAAAGGAAGTGCACGGATCGTGCACGGATATTCTATGATTGTGGGACCTATTTTAGGTGGATATTAGAACCCTACAAACCTCATATAGAGATATTTGTTGAGGACACGTTGCCTTGCATGTTTTCTGATGATAGTACTGAATGATGTTAATGTTTAGATTAGTCATCTGCACAATGTTCAACTGAGTGGTGCCGTAAGTCTTTGGTATCCGCATTGGATATTACAGAGCAACTACCCAAAAAGCTCAGGCATTAGAACATTCCCTGTTCATTATACTGGTTATCTCCATGCTTTATATTCGAGATTTCTAAGTCTCTGTTAATGGACACTTAGTTGTGAGGAATTTTTCTTTAGCTGAACCTTCGGACTTCAAAAAACAAAAAAAAAAAAAGAAAAAAAAAAGAAAAAGAGTGAGCCATTGTTTTAAAATCCCCTAAGTCCTACGGGCAACCTTGTTAGAGGCCAAAAACCTCTATCCCGTCATTGTTTTTAGAAATCCCCTAAGTCCTACGGGCAACCTTGTTAGAGGCTGAAAACCTTTATCCCGCCATTGTTTTAAAATCCCCTAAGTCCTACGGGCAACCTTGTTAGAGGCTGAAAACCTCTATCCCGCCATTGTTTTTAGAAATCCCCTAAGTCCTACGGGCAACCTTGTTAGAGGCTAAAACCCTCTATCCCGCCATTGTTTTAAAATCCCCTAAGTCCTACGGACAACCTTGTTAGAGGCTGAAAACCTCTATCCCGCCATTGTTTTAAAATCCCCTAAGTCCTACGGGCAACCTTGTTAGAGGCTGAAAACCTCTATCCCGCCATTGTTTTTAAAATTCCCCCAAGTCCTACTGGCAACCTTGTTAGAGGCTGAAAACCTCTATCCCGCCATTGTTTTAAAAAAATTCCCCAAAGTCCTACGGGCAACCTTGTTAGAGGCTAAAAACCTCTATCCCGCCATTGTTTTTAAAATTCCCCTAAGTCCTACGGGCAACCTTGTTAGAGGCTAAAAAACCTCTATCCCGCCTTTTGATCTTGACTCATTCTTGGAAAAAAAAAAAAAAAGAGAAAAAAAAAAAAAAAAAAGAAGCAAAAATAAGTTCGTAGTATTTGTCTCAGCTAAAGGAAAGTTCCCAATCGAAAGAAGTGTTCATCAACAGAGATCCTTCCCATATTTGATCATTTTCTTTCTTTCTTATTCTCAGGTTATTCATTATAGCTCCGAGGAGGAAAGCTCTATCCTCGTTGACTCAACCTGTTCGGAGTCCTTACTTCTTAAGATCCAGACATAACTATCCTAAAATGGCAGAAGAGCACGAACCTGTACGAAGCGAGTTCGAACTAAGAACCACAGATGAGTTATCCGAATTGAGAAGCAACATGCAGAACATGAGTTTCATGATGGAGCAGATTCTGGCTCGGTTAGACAGGAGCCCGGATAACCCGGAAGGGTCAAATAATCAACCAAGATTCCTAAGGCAAGCACGGACAGGGGCACCACCAGCCCCCCCACCAAATGATCCGGGTCACACAGAGGAGCAACCTGTTTATTTTGATCATCCAAAGATGACCCATTACGAAGAAGAAGAATGGCGTCATGAGAATTCAAAAAGTTCGTTGGCCACCCAAGTAGAAAAACTCACAAACGATCTAAGATTGGTTAAAGGGGCGGATCCGTTCACCAAGATAGATGTTGACGATCTATGCTTATACTCTGTAACTAACCTCCCATCTAACTTCAAAATCCCAGAGTTTAAGCAATACAATGGCCAAGGCTGTCCCATAGCCCACCTGAAACTGTATGGAGGCACTCTAGGGATATATGGGAAAAATGAACAGTTGATGTTGCAGCTCTTCCAAATGAGTTTATCCGGAGGGGCACTGCAGTGGTTCTCTGAACTTGATCATTCTAAGATCAAGCGTTGGAGGGATTTGGCGGAAAGCTTCGTGGCGCAATACCGGTACAACACAGAGGTAGTCCCTACCAGAATGGATCTCCTTAAAATGGAGAGAAAGACTTCTGAATCATTCAGGGAACACGCCTATAGATGGCGAGACATAGCCGCGAAGGTCAGACCTCCTATGATGGAGGAAGAGATGGTCAGCACTTTCGTATCGACTTTGAAGGCCCCATATTATGATCGTCTGGTGACACAGACGAAGCAAGGCTTCGCAACTATCATTCAATACGGGGAAGGCATCGACGAAGGAGTAAAAACAGGTAAGATCATGGATCATGCTACGTTTCGTACAGTTATGGACACGTACGCAAATGGCGGACATACTGCAAAGAAGGTCTACACAGGAAATAAGAAAAAAGAGAGTGAGGCATCCGGGACAACGGCCACTGCATATGGGCAAGTTGCTTATGCTCAACCTACATCCTTCCGATATCCAGCTCCAGTGACAAACCCAGGATTTGTCCAGCCTTTCCAGGCATCGGCCCCGCAGCAACATCAGCAGCAACAGTATCAGAACCAAGGTCAGGGTCAGAACCAAGGTTACCAACGAAGGTACCGCCATTTAGACCCCCTCCCTGCACGCCCGTCAGAAATGCTGCGCACTTTGATGAAGGAAGGAATTGTGAACCCGGTCGAGCCAGGAGTACAAGATAAGACTTCTAGATTCTACAACCCCAATCAGAATTGTGAGTACCATATGAATGCCCCGGGGCATTCCACAGATAGGTGCTGGATATTGAAGCACAAGATCCAAGATCTGATTGAGAGCAGGAGAATTGTAATCCCACCAGCTCCCTCCGGTATTCATCAGAACCCCCTTCCTACTTACAACCACAATGGGGCATCCACCTCAAGGACCGTCAATACCCTTGAGTGGGACGACCTTGACTTTGATCCATCTCAATTGATCCAGAAACCTGGGGCAAAATTCAGGGTTTACTTCAAGGACCAAAGAGCATCACTTCCGGTTAATACTGTAAAGGATCAAAGGCCGCCGATTGTGTTCAATTGGCCTTCTCCTACTGCCGCTCCCTCTAAGCCAATCGTGTTTGACTGGCCTACCCCTCGACCGGCCCAGGAATCAAAAACAATCGTGTTCGATTGGCCTGTCCCTCCAGTTAGTCAAGTTCCAACCCCTAAGCTGATCATATTCGACTGGCCCACTCCACAACCCCCTGCGGATTTAAAAAGAATGCCGTTTAACTACAGCAACATCCGTCAACCAAGAAGGGGAGAGGCTAAGGGAGCAGTTGCTGATGTGGATAACCTCAACCGATATGGGCAGGTCTACAGATCCGACCCGTCAAAGGTCAAAGGAAAAGGAAAAATGAACGAGACGGCAATGGAGAAAGAAGTCAGGGAAAGCAGAGAAAGGGAAGCCCTGGAGTCAAGGGAGGAAGAGAGAAGGGTAAGAGAAAAAGAGGAAGAGAACCAGAAGAGAGAAGAGGAGAAAGAATCTGGAAAGGACCAGGAGATACAAGGTCAGCGACGAGTCAGTCCTGAAGGCCCTCAAGCAGTCTAAAAAGGCGGAGTATTCAGTTCTTGAGCAAATGAACAAGATGCCTGCCCAAATCTCAATCCTCGGTTTGCTCTTATCCTCTCAATTACACCGTAAAACCTTGTTAAAAGTACTGGATGAGGCTCAGGTTCCATCAACTATATCTCCAGAGGACCTGGAAAAAGTGGTCGGTAATATCACGACCCTCACCACAATAAATTTTGATGAAGAAGAATTAGGTCCTGAAGGGACTAACCATGCAAAAGCACTACACATCACAGTGCTATGCAATGAGATGATTGTGGCGAGGGTCTTGATTGACAACGGGTCAGCCTTAAATGTCTGCCCACGAGCCACCATCCAGAGCCTTGGGATTAGTGAAGAAAACATCAAACCTAACGGGATGACTATCCGAGCTTTTGATAGTTCCAAAAGGCAGGTTGTAGGAGAGATTGACCTAGAAGTGACCATAGGTCCACATAACTTTGATATCACCTTTCAAGTGGTAGATATCCCTGCAGCCTTTAACCTTTTGCTTGGTCGTCCCTGGCTCCATTCAGCCGGGGCAGTGCCATCGTCCCTCCACCAGAGGTTAAAATACATTAAGGACGATGAGGTCATCACGATCCTCGCAGAAAATATGCCCTCAATAAGACATCAATCTGATATTCCTTTCATTGACTTGGAATATCCCAAAGAGGTTCCTGGGTTTCACTCCTTTGAGTTCACTTCGGTGAATAGCATACCCAGGATGCGAGGACTAGTGGAGCCCGAAGGCATTGATGTCAGTGCGATGATAACAAGGATTATGACGAACCAAGGATATCTGAAAGGAAAAGGCCTAGGCCGAAACCTCCAAGGGATTACCACTCCTTTGGTACCAAAGACCTCACCCCTCAGGTTTGGTTTAGGGTACCAACCAACTGTCGAAGAACAGATTGAAAAATCTAGAGTGCTGAGAATGGCTAAGCTTGATGGACCTCAGAAAGGCTTAGGAAGGATCCCCCACATCAGGGAAACCTTCCCCTACCCATCTTACGTCATTCGGCCGGAGTCGGATAGTCAACCCGGAGGTAGAGTTGAATTTGAAGTTGATGAAATATTTGATTTGTCACTTCTCTTCGAAGAAGTGACATTAAATGATTCTAACTCCTCTGCAATGTTTAGTACCTCAGGATTACAGGGAACTCCACAGGAAGAAGAGCAGGAAAGATGTGAACAAGAAAGATGTGATGTAATGGTGATTGGTAATCAGCAAAATGATGGACTAGAAAAGTCAATTCGCCCATTGAGAGCAAATGAATCACTCAAGAATTGGGAAACGATTTCTCGACGGTGCCCAGCCAACCGCGGTAGGAAGACCGGAATGGCCCCTGAATCAAGTTTGAAATGGTGCCCTGCCAACCACGGCGAGAATGCCGAAATGGCCCTTAAAAAAAAAGTTCATTGAATGAAGAATCGCTACCGGGGAATGGGCCTTCGTCCTCGGCTAGCGTTAATTTAGAAGGTCATTTTATAAAAAATTCCAAAAATATTTTTTGTTTTCCTAGTCAGCTACCTAGGTATGGGCCTTCGACCTCGGGTAGCATTAATTTAGGAGGTCACCTTTCAAAAAATCCAAAAAATATTTTCAGTTTTCCTAGCCGTAGTTATTTGCAAGAAAAACCCAAAAAAATAATCTTTAAAGAATTTGGAAAAGAAGATGAACTCATGGAGCTTGAAAATGAAGATGACGAAGAAGATTTGGAACCTCCAAAAGAGATTCTAGATCTTCTGGAACGTCATGAGAAAGGTGTTCAACCTAATATAGAAGAGACTGAGTCAATAAACCTGGGTACTGAGGAAAAACCCCAATTGGTAAAAATCGGAATTCAACTCACCACCCAGCAGCGGACTGACTTGATCATGCTTTTGAAGGAATACAAGGACATCTTCGCCTGGTCATATGAGGACATGCCGGGACTTGATACAGATTTAGTTGTGCATCGGCTCCCGCTCATCCCTGAAGCCAAGCCAGTCAAGCAGAAGTTAAGAAGACTCCGACCTGAATGGACATTGAAAATTAAAGATGAAGTCATGAAACAGTTTCAAGCAGGCTTTCTGGTAGTCTCTTCATATCCAGAATGGTTAGCCAATGTAGTTCCAGTGCCAAAGAAGGATGGGAAAGTCCGTATGTGTGTCGACTATCGCAATCTAAACAAGGCCAGTCCCAAGGATGATTTCCCCCTCCCTCACATCGACATCCTCGTCGACAACACTGCGGGCCACGAGACACTTTCCTTTATGGACGGATTTTCAGGTTACAATCAGATAAAAATGGCTGAAGAGGACAGAGAGAAGACCGCGTTCATAACTCCTTGGGGCACTTTTTGTTACAAGGTGATGCCATTTGGACTCAAGAACGCTGGAGCTACATACCAACGTGCCATGACCACCTTGTTCCATGACATGATCCACAAAGAAGCTGAAGTGTACGTTGACGACATGATCATCAAGTCACCAAAAGGAGAAGATCACCTTATTAATTTAAGGAAACTATTTGGGCGACTGAGGAAGTTTCAATTACGGCTAAATCCAACAAAATGTGTGTTCGGGGTGTTCTCGGGTAAGTTGCTTGGTTTCATTGTCAGCCAAAGAGGAATAGAGGTAGATCCAGCAAAAGCAAAGGCGATAATTGATATGCCACCTCCAAAGTCAGAGAAGGAAGTGCGCGGCTTTCTGGGAAGACTCCAGTACATCAGTAGGTTCATATCTCAACTGTCGCCAATTTGTGAACCCATCTTCAAGCTTCTCAGAAAGAACCAACCTAAAGAATGGAATGAAGAATGTCAGCAAGCTTTTGATAAGATCAAGAATTATTTGCTTAATCCACCAGTGTTGGTACCTCCTACGCCCGGCCGACCTTTATTGATGTACCTGTCAATTTCCGAGAACTCCATGGGTTGTGTACTGGGGCAACATGATGAAACCGGAAGGAAGGAAAGAGCTATCTACTATCTTAGCAAAAAGTTTACTGATTACGAGACAAGATACTCGACACTTGAAAAGACCTGCTGTGCATTGGTCTGGGCCTCGCAACGCCTAAGACACTACATGCTGAGCCACTCGACCATACTAATAGCTCGAATGGACCCCTTCAAGTATCTTTTTGAGAAGCCGGCACTTACAGGACGAACGGCACGATGGCAAATGCTTCTCTCCGAGTTTGACATCACTTATAGGACCCAGAAGGCGATCAAGGGACAGGCCATTGCAGATCATTTGGCAGACCATCCACTACCAGACTATGAACCAATGAAAACCAATTTCCCCGATGAAGCTATACTGTTCATGGCTGGCGAAGTAGAAGAAGAGTCAAAGACCAACTGGAAAATGTACTTCGACGGAGCGGCAAACAAGTACGGATATGGAGCGGGCGCAGTCTTAGTGTCTCCTGAGGGTAAGCAAATTCCCGTTGCGGTGAAGATGAGGTTCGAGTGCACAAACAACGTCGCTGAATACGAAGCCTGCATTATCGGTCTACAAGCAGCTGTGGACCTGAACATTAAAGCAGTGGAGGTCTTTGGAGACTCTACTCTCATTATTTTCCAGGCTACAGGAGATTGGCAAACAAGGGATTCCAAGCTAATTCCCTATCATGAGTATTTGGACAACATCAGCGACAATTTCGAGCACATCACGTTCACACACCTGCCAAGAACGGAGAACAGGTTTGCAGATGCCCTAGCCACCTTGGCCTCGATTATTGACATTCCGGAAGGGGTCGACATTCGGCCAATTGAGATCGAGGTTAGGGATGAACCAGCCCATTGCATGCCGATTGAAGAAGTTGGAGAAGATGAGCCCAACGAAAGGCCCTGGTACCACGACATAAAGCAGTACTTAGGAGATAGAACATTCCCACCCGAAGCCAATGCCAATGATCGACGAACTCTTCAAAAATTGGCCGGACAGTTCTTTCTGAGTACAGGGAATCTCTACAAGAAAACGTTCAATCACATACTCCTTCGATGTGTGGAAGCGAAAGAAGCGGAAAAGATTGTTAAAGATGTCCATGAAGGGATATGCGGCCCACACATGAATGGTCATATGCTAACCAAGAAGATCTTAAGGTTGGGTTATTACTGGATAACCATAGAACGCGACTGTAATGAGCATATGAAGAAATGTCACCTTTGCCAGATTTATGCCAACAAGATACAGGCTCCGGCCTCAGAGCTCCATAATATGACAACCCCTTGGCCTTTCTCCATGTGGGGCCTAGATGTTATTGGGCCAATAAATCCGAAGGCGTCAAATGGGAACAGATTCATACTAGTTGCAATTGATTATTTCACAAAGTGGGTAGAAGCAGCTTTTTATGCGAGTGTAACAAAGGGCCAAGTAGTCAAGTTCATGAAGAGGGACATTATCTGCAGATATGGAGTTCCAAACCAGATCATCACTGACAATGCCAAAAATTTTAAGAACAGGCAGATGACGGCGCTATACGAACAATTCAAGATAACTCATCATAACTCCACTCCGTACCGTCCTCAGATGAATGGTGCAGTCGAAGCAGCCAACAAGAACCTGAAGCGGATTATTGAGAAGATGGCAATCACTTATAAAGATTGGCACGAAATGCTACCATTTGCACTTCATGCATATAGAACCTCAATCCGGACCTCGGTAGGGGCAACCCCTTTTTCACTGGTTTACGGTATGGAGGCTGTCTTACCAATTGAAGTTGAAATCCCGTCACTCAGAGTACTCATGGAAGCTGAGCTTGAAGAAACAGAATGGGTACAGGCCCGGTTCGACCAACTCAACTTGATTGAAGAAAAAAGACTGAATGCTATATGTCATGGCCAATGCTATCAAAGGAGAATGGCCAGAGCCTACTCCAAGAGAGTCCGACCACGGGAATTCAAAGAAGGTGATCTAGTACTCAAAAAAATGTTGCCACATCAGACTGATGCACGAGGAAAATTCAAGCCTAATTATAATGGTCCGTACGTGGTCAGAAAAGCATTATCTGGAGGAGCCCTAATATTGGCAGAGATGGATGGAGATGATCTCCCTGAGCCGGTCAACTCAGATTCAGTTAAAAGGTATTATGCATAACTCAACCCCATAGGAACATGGCTAAAGTTAAAATGAAGAGAGGCCTTCTTTGCTGTAACCCCCACAATTTTCCTAGTTATCCTTTTTGCTTAGCCCTTTGAGCCTGAAAATTTCATTCACCAAACAATGACATTGGTTGCACCCCACACTGGGGCATTTCTGGAAAAAAAGAGGAATTAAATCAAGGCAAAGTGTCCAACTTATACTGGGGCAAATTTTGCGATTCAAGAAATTCATGTCACTCCAGTACTTTTATACTGGGGCAGTTTTTTTCGTCACTCCTGAAAAAAAAAAAAAAAAAAAAAACGGGGGAAGAAAAGAGAATTGGATAGCCCAAGAAGAAAAGGAAAAGAGCAAAGACTAACAAGGATCCTCAAAGCAAGCAATGTCATACCTGATTCTATCATGTGCAAAGAGTCTTTGAGCCATATCCCTTTTGTTTCAAAAACCTCAACCCTGGCCTATGTTTCGTCCTACTACTAAGTCCTCTCTGATTAATGATAACCATAAAGTACTGAGGTTTGAATTATGCATAATCCTTTCCTTCCGGCGAGGATGAACGAGATAGCTTGAGAGAAACCGTAAAAGAAAGCATGATATGAAAGGGCACAATGAAAACCCGAAAGGGCGTTGTGAGTAAAAACATCATATCATGGCAAGAATCAATTGCCACGGGCTTGGTGAAAACCCCTCGGGGCGCCAATGCGCAAAAATTACGTGGGCCAGACTTGGTGAAAACCGTAACAGGCACTAAGGGCAAAAGAGGCATTAAAAAAAAAAAAAAAAAAAAAGGAGGTGTCTATTTTGTCACGGTCAAGAGTCCGGCATGACCACGGTGGTTCTTACTTACGGTACTTGGGATAATTCGAGACACTCACGGTAGACTTGCACAAGGTAATTCTGTATCAGTTTGAACACCATCGAAGTTGGTTTTAACATATATATCTTTTAATCCAAATTCTTTAAAGTTTTAAAAAAAAAAAAAAAAATCTGTGTGCTTGCATGGTTCTCGAACTACGCTGGTCTGATTCCCATATTAAGGGATACGTAGGCAACCTTCATAGGTGCGACCCCATTAATGGAAAGATTTTGGTGTGTTTCTTTCTTTTCCTTTCTTTATTGCATGAAAAAGTAGTATTTTTGGTCGATGACGAGAATTCTGAAAAAAAAAAAATATATATATATATATATATAGAAGAAAACAATTCTTTTATTGAATAAAACAGAGTTCTGAGACCCATAAATATGAAAACAATATTTTCTATAGAAAGTATTATCAATGCTCTAAGGCAGGTACTGAAGACTCAATCTGAATCTGAAGAAGCACCACCTTGGTCCTTCAACTTATGACGAAGGCGAGCCAGCTCAGCATTCAATTTCAAGATTACCTCCTGGCTACTTGACTTCTTCCCACCAATGGGATTTTGGAAATATTGAAACTCCTCATTCACTGCTTCCAGAACGTTGACCTGAGCCCTTAAGTCCCGTATACAATCCTGATATGTGGCAGCCTCAACCCCCATTTTGGCGACCTCAGCCTTCAAGCCGACATTTTCAGCAAGAAGGGAAGTTATCCTTTCTTCTAACTCTTTATAATTTGGTTGATCTTCAGTAGGCACAGTACTCATTGGTTCCTTTCTTTTCTCGCCTACACAGGGGAGTGGAGGAGGAACATAGGGGATACAACAATCGGTGAGCCATCTGACATATTCCCCGGTGACAAGAGATTCTTGGTCATCACCAAAAGTAGACTTCACTCTTGATCTCCAGCCAACCAGAAGACGGGAGAGGAGCTTTTCAGATGAAGGCCCAAAATCAACCACATCAGTTATAGTCTCGATAACAGGAATGCCTTGAGTACGTCCGAATTGGCGCACCACCCGGTTTGGAAAGTACTGGCTAGAACCTCGAAGACCAATTAAAATGAGATGATTTCTCCCAGACATACCTGAAAGGACCTCTACAACATGGATCCAAGAACACTTCCACACCAGCACATCTGGAGCCAGCGTGATAAGTTGATCATACCATGACTCTGGACTGTCCAGAAAATGAGGAATGTTACTGAAAGAGCAATGAGATTTGATCAAATCCTGTCTCATAAAAGCCGGAGTAGCAAGAGGATTACAGAACTTGAGATGCTCTAATATCCATATCTGTAACAATGAAATACATCCTCTGAAGAAGCCGCCTCTCTTTTGAACACACCGATCCAAAGCCCTAAAAGTCTCAGCCAACAACATGGGGACGAAGGAATGACCTGTCATTATCTGCTCAACCACCTCCAATACCTGCATATCAATGTAGTTGAAACTCAACGGAAATAATACATGCCCGACAACTGCAAGAGCAAGGGCCCAGTAACGGTACTGGGGCGAAGAACCAGGAGGGCCCACAAAGGAGGGAGTGCTAATCCAACTGGGATTCCTCGGTGAGAAGTAGTCTATCAGAAATTTCAAAGAGCAACGGAAATAATTTTCCTCACCATCCAACTTCTCAAGAAATCCTCGCTTCACTCCTAGGAAGGAAGATGCTTTAGTTTTCCAACTAGCCCGATGAGTTGGAAGAACAATTCTGCCTTGGTCAAAAGGTACTGATAACAATCTTCCATATTCCTCCAAAGTCGGGCTGAGTTCAAAAGCCCCGAGCCTAAATACGTGGAATTCCAGATTCCAACAGCCCAAAAGAGCCTCAACAAGATGGCCGTTAATTTTCACATCAAAAAGGGAGGCCACATTACCCAACTTCAATTTATGGAAGGCTTCTTGCTCCGGCGAATCTAAGGAATTCATCCACCGTTTCAGCTTTTTATCATAATATTGATGATTCTCCAAGTTGGGCAAGGTATGAAAAACGGAGGCTGAATCGTCACTGCCGCAAACGGAATATTCCATCGTGTCCGGATGAGTCGAAAAAGTCCTGGATTGAAGTGCCGAAACTCTCGGACGAACAGTGTTGAAGCAGAGAATTTTCAGACAAGGGAAAGTGCAGTGCAAAAAAACAGTCTGTTCGCAGGTTTTTAAAAGAAAAAATTCTCAGAATCGCGCCCTTTAAAAGGGCGCGGGACACGAAGTAAGACCAAAATGGGCACCGCGCCCTTCCAAAAGGCGCGGGTAACGGGGCATCCGAAAATAGCACCTGCTATTTTGTTTCAACGCGCAATTGCGCGAGTTGCTCCGCGACTTGCTGTACCTGTTTCAGGGAAGTATTTTCCATGCAGTTCATACATACATTCCTCCAAGGCCTCTGGCCACTCCCATCCTCCCAAATTTTCAAAAAATGGAAAGTTTCTAATTATTGAAATTCATGTTTACATTACAGGAAAATTTACAAATGAGGCCCTAATAAAAAGGGAAAATTCCTAATCTATTCTCGGGACCTCGAGCTCCGAATCGTGGCGTGCCAAGTGTCCACTAATCCTCGTCATCATCCTGCCAAAAGAGAAAGAAAAGAACAGGGAATAAATAACGCTAATGATGTGCTTTATCAATAACAATTAACGAGCATATTTATTAATTGAACTACTTTACCTGTGCAGGGTCAGCATCAAAATCGAAGCTAAGGTCAGGACGAGACCGACACTGCAAAACCCAAAGAAGGAAAAAATCAAGCAATGTTGGTACATGAAGATTAAATCAAAAAGAAAAGGAGTTTTACCTGATGAGGAGGGATCTCCGCCAAAGTGACTGAAGGATCCTCAAAGGTCGCACACCGACCTCTCAGACGTGCCTGGGGAAAAGGAAAAAATCAGATCAAAGGAATTGCTGGCACCATTACAAAAGAAGGATGAAAACTTACGTTCTCTTCAGTCAATGCCCGGTTATCCTCCTCCAGGATAGCGAGTAGAGGTCTCTGTAAAGAAAGAGCAAAAGTTAGAAAAGCAAAAGTTCAAGACATCAAGTAAAGAGAAGCACACAGGAAAGAAAGCTTACCATCTGGAAATACTTCTCCACCAGCTTGCCTCCAACCTCGGTGGCCCCAGGACGAGTAGAAAATGGACGCATGATGGGACCGATAGACACGCCCCGGAACCAGGAAAGATAGAAAGAATGCGTCACAACCTCCCCAGCCAGATGGTGGATAGGGACACCGGCCATGCGCATCTCCCCCATGAAAGCATCATGGTCCAATATGGGCGTCACCTCCGGAGGGGGGAGCGGAATCCGAAATTCTCCATCACACTGATGAAGGACTCGCTCTCCCAAGAAATACTCGCAAGTCCCTAGATACGAGAAGGCCACACGGCGGCCCAAGAAGCGTCTCGCCCCTCTGCAAAGGAGCCGGATCATATCCTCAAGATCGGCAAAGGGCCGAAGAGTCACCTGCATTTGAAGCAACAAGTAGGATGAGCAAAAAGAGGTAGAGGACAGCAGTTATCGACAAAATCAAGTATCATCTTACCCTCCTCATAGTCAGACGATCCAACTCCTCTCTAGCCTTATCCAGGAGATGGCTATCAACCTTGGAGCAAGGCGCGCTCCATCGAGAGGACCTCGGGAATGAAGTAATATCAGGAATCCTCAATGTCGGGCGGAAAGGATCGAGATACTCATGAGCCCACATCTGAAGCAAGCAATGAGTTAATAAGAAGCCGTGAGACAAAGACAAAGAGGGTGAACAGTAAGAAAGGGAGATACCTCGAGGAAGGGATAGAAGAAACGGGCCGATCGACCTCCCCCACGAGAGACTCGGCTGAGTCCTGCTAAGATGCTAGCGTAGATAGCTCCTCCCCAATCAAAAGTATCAAAACGGTCGATCGGATCCATCAGGGATAGGAAGCTAGAATCCACGCACGATCGATCGGTCATGAAGAAACAGGAACCCAGGATAAACAAGAGGAAGACGCGGAGTATACTGGTGAATGCAGGGGAATCAAGATCGATAACTGCAAGAGCTACTTCCCCCAGAACACTGCCCAACCAGGAGAGCTTCACCTTGCCCGCTTCCCATCCGCTGTCCGATGCTACGGTCGCCGGTGAAACTCCCATCAAGGCAGCAGCCTGATCCATGGAAATATCGGGAAGAGGTGGAATCACCTCACCAACGATCTGGATCCCCGTCAGCATCACAAAGTCAAGGGGAGTGATCGCCAACTCACAACAGGGAAAATGAAAGGTGTTAGTATCCCCAAACCATCTCTCGCAAAGGGCGGCAATCAATCTCCGGTCACTCTGGATCCGGGGAATGGTCAGGAATGAACCGAGCGGAGTCCTCCCTAGAGCATCTCTCAAGGCAGGAGAAGCAACCTTATAGAATGTCAAGACATTCTAGGTCAAGAGCATATTCCGCTGTGACAGAAAAATCTCTTCTTTGATCGAGCAATCTCCAGACCAACAAAGTATTTCAGATGACCAAGATCTTTTGACATCAAAGGTACGCCCTAGCTATGCTTACATAAGAGATGAATGAAGCATGAGGTGCCAGAATGGATGAAAACAGTAGATCAGAGTGACCGCTGGAAGCCCATGCTAGGACCACTTCACTGAAACGTGAAACCAAGCATAGGTGACTGTTTCAAACCATATATAGACTTTTGAAGTCTACAAACCTTTCCAAACTCCCCTTGAGCAGGAAACCAGGAGGGTTCCATTTACACCTCGGTGAGATGCCAATTATGAAAAATTTCTTGATGTCTAACTGATAAGAGGCCAACTTTGATTTGTC
Source organism: Tetracentron sinense (assembly GCA_015143295.1). Lineage (NCBI taxonomy): Eukaryota > Viridiplantae > Streptophyta > Magnoliopsida > Trochodendrales > Trochodendraceae > Tetracentron > Tetracentron sinense. The sequence goes on from CM026554.1 coordinate 19,056,348, forward strand.
GCAAAAGAGGAGAACACGAACAGAAGTCAGTTTGGCCACAGGTGCAATAATATCATAGTCAAGCCCATACGTTTGAGTAAAGCCGCGGGCAACAAGACAGTCTTATATCAACAACACTAGCATCAGAGTTATGTTTGACGGTGAAGACCCAATGACAACCCACAGCTTTCTTCTCAGCTGGAAGGGGAACCATATCCCAAGTCTGATTAGACTGAAGAGCATTCATTTCATCAACTATAGCACTCTTCTACTCAGGATAAAGAAGAACATTACAAACGGACCGAGGAATAGTCACAAGTATCACATTGAAAAGTAGATGAAAAACAAAGTTTACTAAAAATAAGAATAAAAACATAAAGTCTTCGATCCAATATCCCAAGCTTGGCATGCCATAAACGATAGTATCAAGAGTAACATCAACAGAAAAAGAAAAACAGAAACAGTAGAGCAGCAGAGAGAGACTCGATCAGGAGCATAATCAGTGTCAAGGTAATAAAGTCTACCTCTTTCCACTCCTCTACCAACAATCTTCCTTGTAATTAGGTCTTAAAAGAGACAAGGAGAAGGATAAAACATAGCACAACAGTTAAGTTTTGATAGTGAGACTACTTATTGAAAGAAGGTTAAAGATAAATGAGGAACATAACACATTAGATAAAGAGAGATGGAGACACTGATGTGTTTTACTCCTGAGACCGAGTAAAGAACCATCAACCAAGCGAACCTTGGTAGTAGACAATGAAGTGAATAAATGGAATAACCCTGTGACTCACCAGTTGTAGACACCCTATTTACATGGGCCTGAGAAAATCCAGTGGTGCCAAGTACTGAGAAAGAAGACGAGATCCGGACTCCGGAAGGTCGAAGATCAAAGCCGAGAACAAAGCCCAAGCCCAAACCAACTCAAGCCCAAGGGGGGGGGCATTTGTCTTTAAGCTTGAAATTAACCCCGCCCCTTTAAAGGGCGCGCCACTATTTTTTTGCCAAGATCATCCCGCGGTCTTTCGAAAGGCGCGGTGTGCAGTTAACCCTAATCACGACCTCGTTTCGCGTGCCAACGGGTTTTGGGTTATATTTTTAGTCCCACATCGGAAAAAAAACGTGAAAATCCTATTGTTTCACCATATAAAAGGAGCCTTACTCCAACCCATAACTCATCTTGGAAAATCCTTGAGAGCTTTGAAATTTCGAAGCTTGGGAGAACTCCAAACAAGTTTAACTTAGCCCTCGAATCCCAGAAATTCCAGCCATCAACCTAGGAAGATCTTCACCAACTTTAGGGGAAAATCTTGGGAGTTCGGATCTCGTCAAAGCATTCTCTTCTCTTCAACCACTTGGAGCATCTATAAAGGGAAAAGGTATGCCACATCCTCATCCTCTGTTTCTACCTGTCCAAGTCTCTTCTTCCCTCACTTTCTCTGAGTAGCTCGGAGATTTCCCTCTTCACGGTTGTGCGGACGAGGAAATCCGGGTGAAGGAAAGGGCCGGAAGACCAGATCTTCGACTTCTTTAAAGCTTTTCTTTATTATTGTTAGTAGTTTCGTCTCTTTTCCACCCAAAGTAGGCGGGGCCCCTCTTAACTCGGTTGAGGAGGGATGTGGCCGTTCGCCGATTTAGGGAAAGGGATTTTGCCGTGCAAGTAGAGAGAAACTCACCCTAACTCGGTCGAGGAGGGGTGGCTTTCCAATCTCGAAATAAAAGAACAAGTAGGGATGAAATCGCCTTAACTCGTCGAGGAGGGGTGGTTTTTCCTCGAAATAATAATAAAAAATAGAAAATAATTTCGAATTAATTTAATGGAGAAAGTTAAGAGGTAACCGTCGCTCGACGGATGAGGTGGGGTGCCTAACACCTTCCCCAACTCATAAAAGAATCCCCGGACCCATTCTCGGTTTTTTATTTAATCGAGGGTTCTTAATTGTGGGTGACCAATCACACCCAGAATCTTGATTGGTGGCGACTCTAACAGATCTCGGCTTCACATCGGTTGAAAAACACGGATGTGGGGAGGGGATCGACCCGGGCCGGCTATCGCACAGCTGGCGACTCTGCTGGGGACTTAGAGGATTCGAGCCTCAATTTAACTTTCTCCACTAAATTAATTTCTTGTTATTTTCATTTTTTTATTTGTCGTTTTCTTCTGCTTCATCTTTTGCACTATTGTTCACGGCATCCACTTCCCCTCATGTTGTCCGAACCGGACTTACCCCCATATTCGGAACTAAGTAGTTGAACGACCGTGGATAGCATCCCGGAAACGGTGACGAAACATTCCGACCCCAATCGTTTTGAATAAAGGAAGTGCACGGATCGTGCACGGATATTCTATGATTGTGGGACCTATTTTAGGTGGATATTAGAACCCTACAAACCTCATATAGAGATATTTGTTGAGGACACGTTGCCTTGCATGTTTTCTGATGATAGTACTGAATGATGTTAATGTTTAGATTAGTCATCTGCACAATGTTCAACTGAGTGGTGCCGTAAGTCTTTGGTATCCGCACTGGATATTACAGAGCAACTACCCAAAAAGCTCAGGCATTAGAACATTCCCTGTTCACTATACTGGTTATCTCCATGCTTTATATTCGAGATTTCTAAGTCTCTGTTAATGGACACTTAGTTGTGAGGAATTTTTCTTTAGCTGAACCTTCGGACTTCAAAAAAAAAAAAAAAAAAAAAAAAAAAAAAAAAAAAAAGTGAGCCATTGTTTTTAAAATTCCCCTAAGTCCTACGGGCAACCTTGTTAGAGCCAAAACCTCTATCCCGTCATTGTTTTAGAATCCCCTAAGTCCTACGGGCAACCTTGTTAGAGGCTGAAAACCTCTATCCCGCCATTGTTTTAAAATCCCCTAAGTCCTACGGGCAACCTTGTTAGAGGCTGAAAACCTCTATCCCGCCATTGTTTTTAGAAATCCCCTAAGTCCTACGGGCAACCTTGTTAGGGGCCAAAAACCCTCTATCCCGCCATTGTTTTTAGAAATCCCCTAAGTCCTACGGGCAACCTTGTTAGAGGCTGAAAACCTCTATCCCGCCATTGTTTTAAAATCCCCTAAGTCCTACGGGCAACCTTGTTAGAGGCTGAAAACCTCTATCCCGCCATTGTTTTTAAAATTCCCCTAAGTCCTACGGGCAACCTTGTTAGAGGCTGAAAACCTCTATCCCGCCATTGTTTTAAAAAATTCCCCTAAGTCCTACGGGCAACCTTGTTAGAGGCCAAAAACCTCTATCCCGCCATTGTTTTTAAAATTCCCCTAAGTCCTACGGGCAACCTTGTTAGAGGCTAAAAAACCTCTATCCCGCCTTTTGATCTTGACTCATTCTTGAAAAAAAAAAAAAAGAAAAAAAAAAAAAGGCAAAAATAAGTTCGAAGTATTTGTCTCAGCTAAAGGAAAGTTTCCCATCGAAAGAAGTGTTCATCAACAGAGATTCTTCCCATATTTGATCATTTTCTTTCTTTCTTATTCTCAGGTTATTCATTATAGCTCCGAGGAGGAAAGCTCTATCCTCGTTGACTCAACCTGTTCGGAGTCCTTACTTCTTAAGATCCAGACATAACTATCCTAAAATGGCAGAAGAGCACGAACCTGTACGAAGCGAGTTCGAACTAAGAACCACAGATGAGTTATCCGAATTGAGAAGCAACATGCAGAACATGAGTTTGATGATGGAGCAGATTCTGGCTCGGTTAGACAGGAGCCCGGATAACCCGGAAGGGTCAAATGATCAACCAAGATTCCCAAGGCAAGCACGGACAGGGCACCACCAGCCCCCCACCAAATGATCGGGTCACACAGAGGAGCAACCTGTTTATTTTGATCATCCAAAGATGACCCATTACGAAGAAGAAGAATGGCGTCATGAGAATTCAAAAAGTTCGTTGGCCACCCAAGTAGAAAAACTCACAAACGATCTAAGATTGGTTAAAGGGGCGGATCCGTTCACCAAGATAGATGTTGACGATCTATGCTTATACTCCGTAACTAACGTTCTTTGCAAGCAAATCCGGCAAAGAGGGGCAGCTGTAGACACCCTATTTTACATGGGCCTGAGAAAATCCAGTGGTGCTAAGTACTGAGAAAGAAGACGAGATCCGGACTCCGGAAGGTCGAAGATCAAAGCCGAGAACAAAGCCCAAGCCCAAACCAACTCGAGCCCAAGGGGGGGCATTTGTCTTTAAGCTTGAAATTAACCTGCGCCCTTTATAAGGGCGCGCCACTATTTTTTTTGCCAAGATCAGTCCCGCGGTCTTTCGAAAGGCGCGGTGTGCAGTCAACCCTAATCACGACCTCGTTTCGCGTGCCAACGGGTTTTGGGTTATATTTTTAGTCCCACATCGGAAAAAAAACGTGAAAATCCTATTGTTTCACCTTATGAAAGGAGCCTTACTCCAACCCATAACTCATCTTGGAAAATCCTTGAGAGCTTTGAAATTCCGAAGCTTGGGAGAACTCCAAACAAGTTTAACTTAGCCCTCGAATCCCAGAAATTCCAGCCATCAACCTAGGAAGGATCTTCACCAACTTTGAGGGAAAATCTTGGGAGTTCGGATCTCGTCAAAGCATTCTCTTCTCTTCAACCACTTGGAGCATCTATAAAGGGAAAAGGTATGCCACATCCTCATCCTCTGTTTCTACCCGTCCAAGTCTCTTCTTCCCTCACTTTCTCTGAGTAGCTCGGAGATTTCCCTCTTCACGGTTGTGCGGACGAGGAAATCCGGGTGAAGGAAAGGGCCGGAAAACCAGATCTTCGACTTCTTTTAAAGCTTTTCTTTATTATTGTTAGTAGTTTCGTCTCTTTTCCACCCAAAGGTAGGCGGGGCCCCTCTTAACTCGGTTGAGGAGGGATGCGTGGCCGTTCGCCGATTTAGGGAAAAGGGATTTTGCCGTGCAAGTAGAGAGAAACTCACCCTAACTCGGTCGAGGAGGGGTGGCTTTCCAATCTCGAAATAAAAGAAAACAAGTAGGGATGAAATCGCCTTAACTCGGTCGAGGAGGGGTGGTTTTTCTCGAAATAATAATAAAAAAATAGAAAATAATTTCGAATTAATTTAATGGAGAAAGTTAAGAGGTAACCGTCGCTCGACGGATGAGGTGGGGTGCTTAACACCTTTCCCAACTCATAAAAGAATCCCCGGACCCATTCTCGGTTTTTTATTTAATCGAGGGTTCTTAATTGTGGGTGACCAATCACACCCAGAATCTTGATTGGTGGCGACTCTAACAGATCTCGGCTTTACATCGGTTGAAAAACACGGATTTGGGGAGGGGATCGACCCGGGCCGGCTATCGCACACCAGTCATATGATCAATAGCTTCGGTATCAATAACCCAGCTATGAGAAGAAGACGATGTAGTGGCGGCATAGGCCGATGGAGCATGGATACCTATGGTAGATGAAGCAGTAATATAAGGAGAATCACTTTGCAGACGGAACTCAACTCAGATTATCTCAGCAACCTGGGCTCTCATGGACTCCAAAGGATCACTAACAATAACTGAGGACTGAGGATCAACAACAGAAGTTGTAGTAAAGTGAGAAGAAGGACGAGGCTGGTAACCCTCGGGATAGCCATGTAAATGGTAACAATAATCACGATCGTGTCCCACTATACCACAGTGACTACAAGGAGTAGTAGGTCTGCCACGACCACGATGACCCTTATTAGTCCCCCTACCATTGCTAGCAGTAGGATGAAAATTAGTAGCAAAGGTGGTATGATCCAGAAGGGGCATAGGAGTGGTGCTCGAAGACATAACCCAATGATGTTCCTCACCAAACACAGTGGAACACAAAGATTGAAGAGATGACAAAGGAGATGTGGCAAGAATCTGAGTGTGCAACTACTCAAATTCAGCCCGAAAACCTCCCAAGAAATCATAAATGCGGTGACGCTCAATTCGCTTCATCATAATCTTGGCAGAAGCAGGAGATAATTTAGAAAGAGGCTCATAATGTCTCAATTCTTCCCAACAACGCTGAAGAGCCCCAAAATAATCTGAAATAGACATATTCCCTTGTTGAAAGTGAGTAATCTCACTAGTAAGTTGATAAATCCGAGCATCATTCTCTATTAGAGCATAAGTTTAAATAAGAGCCTCCTAAAATTCATGACAATCTTTATAAAAAATATAATTCCCGACAATCTGAAGCTCCATAAAATTGAACAACTAGCCCAAAATAATGCTGTTCTCTACCTTCCACTTAGCAATTTCGGCAATACCTGTCTCCGGCTGTGGGGTCTTATCATTAAGATAACCCTTCTTAGAACCCCCAATATAAAGCTCAACCGAGTATCGCCATGTAAGAAAATTATCACAATTGAATTTAATATTGGTGATAGAGTGGACAACAGAGTCAGAAAGAGCCGGCGGAGTAAGAACTTTGGGATCTATAGAAGAAACTCAAGAAGCAAACAACCAATTAATCAAAAATATCAACAAGAAATGATCTAATGGTATTAAGATTACCAAATAGATGATTTAAGTTGTTATAAGCAAATAGGGTGTAAACAACCAATTTTCAGTAAAAAAGGGTAGTGAAGTGGGGTTGCAAATCATCATAACTTCTTCAAATCTCATTCAAACGAAGAAAAAATAGGTACAAGATGTTCCTATCAAAAAAAGGGTCCAACCACCAATAAACAGCAGAAGCAACAACCATTCAAGTGGTAACAAATCTGAACCAAAACAGTATTTTTCTTCTAATTTTTCTGTATTTTTTCTTCAAATCACATAACTTAATCAATATTTAATCAAATCTCATGAAATAGGATTCAAAAATCCTCTAAAATCAAGATCTTTGAAAAATATACATTTGAAGAACGCAGAACCCAAAAATAAGGCCTAGGCCATACGACTAGAGATAGCCGTATGGCTAAAAACGTGGCAACTAGCTCATTCCTCCTTTTGTTGTTGTTACAACTTTAAACGACAATGTTCTTCCTTTGATGTAGCTCTATACCAAGTTGGAGAAAGGGTTTAGATAAGAGAAAAGAGAGGAGAGGAAAAAGAGAGGTTAGGGTAAATTGCTTAGGGATTAGAGAACCTTACTAGCATATTATATAAAAAGAATATTACATATATGCCCTTTTACAAGTATACCCCCGATATTACATATATCAACAAGATTCACCCTCTTTGACCAATAAAAAAAATCCTAATTAACTCATTCTAATCCAGTTAATTTAAAACCTTGACCGCTCCGGCTGGTCAGATCGATTGACCGTGACCTAAACCTTTCACTTGTCTTTTTTGAACATTGATGAGTCAAACGTCAATATGAACTAGTTTGGACCATTTGACCTGGCATGATCTATGTGACCTGAACGGTTTTCTTTGAATCGTTTGAGTTATTGTAAAAGCTAAATATATAGACCTTCCAAAATCTACGAAATTCGATAAAATGTCATTTCTCACGTTACCATTTCCGAAGGTCATACCATTGGTTACTTCAACAAGTAATATGCTAATCAAATAGACCCACATACCTAGGGTTGAGCTTTCCCCTCTTCTCAAACCTCATGATTCCCCGGCTCGGAGAAATTTTCACAAAGACCCGATCCTTAACCTGGAATTCTAAGTCTCTACAGCGAGTGTCGGCATAATTCTTCTGCCTATCTTGGGCAGTCTTCAACCTCTCTTGAATAATCCCGACTCTCGGTAGTCTGCTCGATCAACTCAAGATCCAAAATCTTTCTCCAACCTCATCCCAGTACAGAGGAGACCTACAACTTATTCCATACAAGGCCTCAAAAGGTGCTGTGACACCCCGAACCCGTGCCTAGGGAATCAAGTTCTGAGACGTGCGCCCGTTCGTTAAATCACGCAAGCGGAAGACTTTACTTGTGAAAATACGGGAAATTTAAACACTTATCAGATGCTTCCAAAAAGCAAATAACACCTGTCATCACAATAGCCATCATACAAACCATATGCCTATATTATTTTCATCAAGTCTATTCTACAAAAGTAAGCGCATTGCCTCTATCACACTGGGTACAGTTTGTACAATCTTCCAAAATGTCCAGTTGGACTTTTCACTTATTGGTCAGCAGCTCTGAGATCTGCTGACATAAAAAATCAGTGAGGTATGAAGCCCAATAAAACCAGTCCTTCTAAATTTTTTTCCACATAATAACACATATCAATAATGATATAATAAAAAGTTCAATTTGTATGTTACTAATAAAATAGAACAGTATATGGGGTTACGTCACCCTAACCGAGGTTCCCGACCTCACATTACTTTCCAATTATGGGATTCAATTATGAATGTATTCATATTACCAAGTTATCAGTTCAATCATCAATCATGTTTCATTTCGAGTCTTGAGATTATTAACTGGCCATAACATACAAATGTTCAGCTTAAAGTCTCTAAATCATAACCATACATAGAGCCATTTAGACTCACCCACCCTGTTCCGGCTTTCACCCGAATACGACCAAATCTTGGGCATACCAACCCAACTCACCTAGAATCCGACGATTCCATACCGAATCCTGAGTACACCAATTTAGACAATTACACTAATCCTGAGTATACCGACTCAGACAACTTTGTATCCGAAGTTTACAGACATAACATGGGCATTCACCCAATAAAGACATACTTTTCCATTCAACTGACTGACAACATCTATCGTGCATTTGCCGTTATCGCCGTGGGTATCAGTCAAGAAGGAACTCCGACCAACCTGCCTACTGTCATCTTTTCGCTAGTTTATGGAGGAACCCCGACATTTTTACCAATGCCGACATCTCCTGACGTTTTACCAAGAAGGGACCCCGATAGACACGGTGCTGACATCTTCTGACCCAACTAGAGAGGAACCTTGGACTATACACTATCTGATGTTCAACCACTTTAAACTCCCTAGGACTCCGACATCTCCCGACTATCTGTCACGGAGGAACCACGGGTCATGCAGGACACCGCCACTCCTTAGTCCAAGTGGCACCACAGACGACCTAGACAAATAGATCGACATCTCCCGACTATTAGTCATAGAGGAACCCAGGGCCTTACTGGACACCGTCTCTCCTGACATAGTTAAAGAGGAACCATGGACTATATTTTTAACCCTGGTTAGGTATTCTAACCACAGGTTAATCCTGGTTATCCCAAGTCTTGTTTGATTAACTGAAATACTTGGGCCTCGAGCCCGTGAACCAAATCCGGTAACACACCGTCTCGTTAGGGAACGCTTCTAGGCTAATGGATGTGTCTATAGCCTTATACGACCTGCAAAATAACTTTTTTTCACCTTAGAGTGGCGATACAATTTACCCGGGACCCGATCTGGGCTCCCCAAAGATCCACATAAAATCACATCACATAGGGGTCTCCGACCCTTTTTCCATCCACGCCATTCACACAGTGAGCTTAAATCCGAGGTTTTGACACCCCAGACCATGGGCTACACCCCTCATTTTTCACGGACATCTAACCCTTCCACACATCACATAGGGGTCTTCGACCCTTTTCTATTCACGCCATAAATTAAACACGCCATTTCACATAAAAATATTGCATAAATAAGGGAAAGAGGAGAGGGAGAGATTTTACCCACTACACGCTTTTCGAGCTTCGGAGAGGTAAACAGACGACGCGGTTGCGTCCAGAACACTGAAAAACCCCTAGGTAGACTCTCTCTCTAGCACCCACTTTCTTTCTCTTTCTCTCTCTCTACATGCAAATCGAGGCATCGGAAAAAGAAACGGACGTCGCCAGTGCGTTGGGAATGTCAAAAAACCTTAGGAGACCTCCCTTTTCTTTTCTCTCTTCCTTTCTCTCTCCTCTTTCTCTCTCCTCACTTTCTCTCTCTAAAAACCCACGGACAGCAAGTGAGTTCTCTGGTTTTGAACGAACACAAATGAGGGGGTTGCCCCCCTTTATGTAGGCATTTGGGGTGATGACATGGCTAAGCCACGTGATGTCCATGTGAAACCCATGTGACGTTTGACTTGGCGTTTGACCGGATTTTCCCACTTTTCACGCATGTCCTCCGAAACCCTACTATATGACACCTGATAGTGATGAAACTTCAGGTGACCAAACTTGGGATAGTCTGACACCCGCTGTAAAAATTTCCAGAAGAAATATAGCGTTTTGACAGTAAAAAACAAGTCTGGAAGAAAACTACAAAACCCACTAATTTCCTGGTTTTGGATACAAAACACGCTATCGTTTCTTCTTATACGATAATTAACTGCCGAAACGACGGTCGTCCTCACGACCGACCGGCACGCTGTGGTATCAGCGGATTTCTATTAGAACCCCACAATTATGGAGTCTCACTGAATTCTGAAAATCTGAAATTTTCTGGTTTTCTCGATTTTCTTACATTTAAGACCTCCGCGGTCTCACAAATCGATACGCGACGGAACTGGAACGATTGGTGATCGTCTAGATAGTCAACTCGCACATTGTACACGATTTTCGAGGAAAAACACTGAAGTTTTACCAGTACAATCCAATCTCGAACAAAATCCATTTTTTTTTACCAATTTAACAAATAATTAACTAATTAACCTCCATTAAGGACCCATAAACACATAGTTTTATTATATTAAAATTCTGGGTCGTTACAGGTGCCATTTGGATACTCGCTTGATAATTGTTCTTGTAGGTGAACCAACCAACGGCAAGTGATCCTCCCAACTGCCCTGAAAGTCTAATATGCAAGCTCGGAGCATGTCTTCTATAACTTGGTTCACCCTCTCGGTCTGCCCATCAGTCTGAGCATGAAAGGTGGTGCTAAAGTCTAGACAGGAACCCATAGCGCTTTGAAAGGTCTTCTAGAACCTGGAAGAAAACTTCGGATCCCTGTCTAACACAATAGTAACTCGCACCCCATGCAACCGAACCACTTCCTTGATGTACAAGGCCACCAGTTGAATCGAATTGCACGTAGTTCGATAAGGAAGGAAATATGCAGACTTTTCAAACAGTCAACAAAAACCCAAATAGCATCGAAGTTTCTTGCCGTCCGTGGCAAGCCAACTACGAAGTCCATAGAGATGTTCTCCCATTTCCATTTAGGAATAGGGAGGGGCTGTAAAAGACCTGCTGATCTCTGATGCTCGGCCTTCACCTGCTGGCACACCAAGAAACTAGCCGCATACCCTGCCACTTTCTTCATGTTCTGCCATCAGAAGTGCCTTTTAAGGTTCTGGTACATCTTCGTACCCCCACGATGCACAATATACTTGGAACGATGGGCCTCGTCCAAGATCTCAGGCTTTAACTCTGCGTCGGCGGGAACACAGAACCTGCTCTTGAATGTGATGGCGCCATCACTATTCACAGTAAACTCCTGACTACCACTACTCATCTACTGGTCTCAGTAAGCAAGCAACTCAGCATCCGCACTCTGTAACTCCTAGATCCGATCCAAGATGTGAGGTCTAACCGCTAGATTAGCCATGAAAGACCCGAATGCATGGACATTGAAGCTCGACGTGTGGTTAGACATATCCTCCAATAATCTCCACTCACTGACCATCAGACGAGCCATGAGTCTAGGAGGCTTCCTGCTAAGAGCATCTGCTACCACGTTCGCCTTATCCGGGTGGTACTGAATAGACCACTTATAGTCCTTCATGAACTCCACCTATCGACGTTGCCTCAGATTCAGGGAAAAAAAGTACCGTAAACTCTTGTGATCCGTGAACACATCGAATTGCTCCCCCTAAAGGTAGTGACGCCAAATTTCAGCGCAAAGACAACTGCGGCAAGCTCTAGATCGTGCGTAGAATAGTTCTTCTAATGATCTTTCAACTGCTCGGAAGCATAGGCTATGACCTTCCCATGCTGCATCAGAACACATCCTAGCCCGATAAGTGATGCATCATTGTAGACTACGAAACTGCTGCTTCTAGATGGAACTGTGAGAACATAGGCCGTAGTAAGCTTCTTCAACTCTGTGAAGCTTTCCTCGCATCTGTCACTCCAAGTGAACTTAGTGTTCTTTCGTGTGAGATAAGTAAGCGGAGTTCGCTAAGCTGGAAAACCCCTCTACAATCTTCCTGTAGTACCCTGCCAAGCCAAGAAAACTACGAATCTCAGTAACACTCTTCGGGCTTTCCTAGTTCATCACTGCATCTATCTTTGCAAAGTCGACTGAGATACACTCGACAGACATCACGTGGCCAATGAACGCCACCTTCTCCAACCAAAACTCGCACTTACTCAATTTAGCATACAAGTTATGCTCTCGAAGAGTCTGCAGTGTAAGGTGAAGGTTTCTCGCATGATCATCTCGTGTCTTGGAATACATAAGAATATCATCAACGAACACGATCACACATCGATTGAGAGATGGTCTGAATACCCGATTCATCAATCCATGAAAGCAGTTGGCGCATTAGTCAAACCAAAAGGCATGACCAGGAACTCGTAATGCCCATACCGAGTCCTGAAGGCAGTCTTGGAAACGTCTTCAGGCTTGATCTTCAACTGATGGTACCCATATTGAAGATAAATCTTCGAGAAGAACCTCTCTCCCTTTAGCTGGTCGAACTAGTCGTCTGTCCAAGGCAATGGATAATGATTCTTAATCGTGACCTTATTCAACTGCCTGTTGTCAATGCACATCTGCATCAACCTATCCTTCTTCACGAAGAGCACAGGAGCTCCCTATGGTGAAACACTTGGCCGGATGAAGCCAAGGCCTTGCAATTCTTCTAACTGCTCCTTCAACTCCTTAAGCTCAATATGGGCCATCCTGTATGGAGCCTTAGAAATCGGAGCCGTGCTTGGAGTAAGCTCGATCGCGAACTTTATCACTCGATCGGGAGGCAAACCCGGTAAGTCCTTGGGGAATACGTCCATATACTCATTCACAACTGGAATGGTTGAAGAGTCTCGTGCCTCCAAACTCGAGAGACCTTAGCTGCAAAGTGGGCGATGTCTCTCCTCGCAATCCCCTGATGTGAAATGACTTCTCCCCAATAGGCTGGAAGTTTCCCATCTTCTTGAAACACGACACATGCCCGTGGTGAGTCGAGAGCCAATCCATGCCCAAGATGACATCGAAGTCCTGGAAATCCAAGACGATAAGATCGGCCAACAACTCATGCTGCCCAACTTGTACCACACAATCCCGATACACATTGTCCGCAGTAACAGACTTGCCTAGTGGAGTCGAGATGGATAACTCCTGGTTTAACCGACTCGGTGCTGGAAGGAAACCCTTCGTAAAGCTGGGTGAAACGAAGGAATGTGTCAATCCAGTGTTGACCAACACCCGAGCTAAGCACTTGCTAATCAAGAGGGTGCCTGAGTACAATTAAGTACATCAAGCAAAGCATAGAGACTCATAACATATAAGTTACATCTTCGTACAAGCATAGCAATATACATCACATACAGTCAACATCTTAGAAATTTTAACTTGACTTGAGCCTACCTTGCACAACATCATCAGATGTATGTGCGTCCTGCTCGGTCATGGCAAAAACCTGACCTTGGTTAGCCTGGAGAGGCGGCTGGGTGGGCTGTGGAGGCCTGGAAACATGTGAAGACCCCTGCTGTGAAGTCTGCATGACTGGAGGTTTGACTCCCTACGGCTTTGCCTGTAACTGTCTCCGTGGGCAATCCCTGATCATGTGGCCCTGATCACCACAATGGAAGCTACCACTTGAGAGTCTACGACACTCCCCAGTCTTGTGCCTCCTACCATATATAGCGCACTCCTCGAATGAAGACGATGTTGAGGAAGCTGGCGGCGCATACCTAGTCGCATGTGAAGCAGTAGGGCGAGGTGCTTGTGGGACAAAAGGAGGCCTCTGAGCCTGTAGGCTGAGAAAACTGAAATGGAGCAGTCCTGGCCCTCTTCTCAGGTTGTGCTGAGCCACCAGACTATCCTCTAGACATGCCTCTCCCTAGGTTACTATCCCTCCTCCTGAGAAACTCCTCGGAATTCATCTCGACTATCTTCGCCTTTCCCACAATATCTTTCCAGCTCTCTGCCTGGAGAATGGACACCTGATCTCGTATGAAAGATTTCAACTCCGTCTCGAAATTTCTGACCAGCATACTCTTAGTAGCAATCAGATGCGTAGCAAATCTCGACAAGCCAATGAACTTAACCTCATACGCGGCTACGCTCATCTCTCCTTGCTCTAAAAGCATAAACTCCCTCTCCTTCTATTCCCTGATAAACTTGGGGAAGTACTGCTGATAGAAAGTATATTCAAAAACTCTCCCCATGTCCAGGGTTCCCCTGCATTGGAGGGTTCCCCTGCATTGGTGGCATCCCTCTGCCTCTGAGCAGCTCTCCACCAGTGCTAGGCTTCGCCTTCCATCACGAGGAAGCCCACTCCACAAGCTGCTCATTTATATAACGAAGTGCTCGGAAAGTCTTCTCCAGCTGCATGATCTTTGCCTCTACAGCCATGGGATCAAAAGTCCAATAAAAAGTAGGAGGCCGAAGTCTCCGGAAAGGTTCGAGTCCCGCGGTGTGATGCACCGGAGGAGGTGCAGGTGCAGTAGTAGGCCTAACTGCAAGCAAAGCGAAAGTCTGCTATGAAATCCATGGCATGAGTGAAGTAGGGCGGCTCCTCATCCCTAGGCATATCACCCCCATTCCTTTGGGTCTGGTAACCCCTACCTCGATAGCCATGCCTCATAATCTAATCCTAAGGCAATAGCAAAGCGTGAGTCTAACTCGTAATCAAGCTCTTTGAACATAACAATTCAATGAGCTTTTAGTGCTTTATATAAACATTGTATAATCGGAGTACACACATAATAGTATAAGCATACCAAGAAAATCCTAGCGATGCGAAGTTCTCAATTCGGCTAATGAGTTAACCGGTTACATGATAAGACTAGATGACTAGTCCATACTTGGAATCTAAACTTCCTAGATTGACCTAAGGACTTGCTTGATACCCATTATGTCACGGTATCAAACTTAAGTTAAAAAGTTCATCTGAGTTCTAAGTTCAACTCAGAGAACATGCTTCCGCTTAAAAGACGACCTAGCCCAAGGGAAACTAATCCCTAAGCTCTGATACGAAATCTGTTGTGACCCAAAATGCCCCCTAGGAGTTAGGGACACTTTAGCTCGTGACTTATCATATATCAAACCATCCTGTGAAATATACAAGGCATATATACAGCAGAAACAAGTGACTAACATAGCGGAAACAACTTAAAACATAAACCTGTATCATGGACTTCAAGTCTGAACCAACAGTTGTAAGCAAAACTGCAAGTATGAAGTGGACAAACCCCACTCTCAAAATACAAGTATAACTTTCCCTCACTCTCTCAACAATAATCTAGATAGGGCCACCTATCTAAAGCTCCATCATCCTGATGATGATCCATGGTGGGCTCCGGCTCATAGTACTCCTCTATCCAAGGTTTAGGAGCAAAAGGATCCACAGAACCTATCGAAGTCAATAATTCGACTGAGTATGGAATACTCAGTGTATTCAAACTAATAACTAATAATGTAATAATATCATTGAGCATGCAAACACATAGAGACATAGAAATCCATAAAAGCCTGTACTAGTTTCCAAAACCAATTCCTTATGAATTTCCGTATGAAATCAAAACCATATGAGTCGTATGAGAATCAGAGTCTTATGAGTTTTGAGTCATGTTAAGTTTCTTAGAGTTCTTATGAGTCATGGTAAGCAATATGATCCTTAGAGACTTAGAGCATTTATGATCTGTAGAGACTTGGAGCATTTATGATCTTGTGAAATGATCTTGGAGTCATAGAGCCTTTTTCTTAGAGCTAGATTTGACATATCCATTGGATACACCTTATCCTTGACCAACCCACAGTTTGACTTTATGAATGCTTTTGAGCTTGGTAGCTTATGAGTTCTTAATTCCCTTATGAATGCATCGGTAAACCAATCTTATGAGAAAAACCATTGAGTCATGTGAGACATGTAAGACATAGAGTGCATAGAGTTCCTGTGAACATCATATTATAGTTAGAAAGCTTAGAAACATTGAATCATAGTCAAAGAAATTCAATAGTAGTGATAGCTTTCAAGCCATGTAGAATTCATTCATCAAATTCATTCAAGAACATACTGTGAAACATAATTTTGCTTAAAAGAATATCATAAGGGTAGATAGTAGAGTGTATCTACCTTTCACAGACTAATTCCCTTTAGTCTAGAGTATAAGATCAGTTGAGAAGCAAGGAATCCTCTTGCGGTTGAATTTCCGAAATCCAAGAACACTTAAATGAACACAGTGAAGAATCGTAGCTTTCTTCTCAAAATCCCCAAATGATCTTCTCTTAGAGTTTGAGTAAATCAAACCACGAATTTGAGTTCTATTTATAGGCCAAGACTTTCCAAAACCCCAAAAGATCCTTTTCAAAATATCTCCCAAAGGTCGGTTACGAGTTTCAGGTCAAAATGACCATTTTCTGTACATGACTCGTCGACGAGTCAGAAACCCCAATCTCAGTCGACGACGAGTGAAACTACAGAACTCTCTGTTTCAACAGTCTGTTCGGTCGTCGACGAGTGGAAATCACCCAGATGCAGTCGACGTGTGCACCCTGTTTTTCCCTTGTTTTGATATTTTTCCCATTTTCAACACTTAAAGACCAATTTCCTACTTTATTTCTAACACCCATAAACATAAAAGAGAATACTCTAACTCTCATACATGTTATAACATATTAAATACTAAATTCAAATACCAAAAACCTTTTCTTCATTGATGATAATCAAGCAAAACACATAAGGCTTCAATGCCTCAAAACACTATTCATAGCACTATTCACAGCACTATGAACTTTGTTCCAAGGTTCTATAGGTAATCTTCCCCAAACTTTTGCTTAGTTCTCTTTGTTTGAATCTTTCATTCATTTTTTTTTGTTTTTCTCTCTCTTAGCTCGGTCCTTGCTAGTTAGTTTATATCCAAAACCGAATCCTCGGCAATTGGAGATGATCTCTATTGACTCTGTTACACCTTGAAGATCTTGAACCTTGCATAATTTGACTTTTTGAGGACCTTGAAGATTTTAATTTTACACAGCTCTTAGAAGCCTAGTCGCACCCAAAATCTGATTTTCGGGTCTTCGCTTTGAAGACCTTCTAAGGAGCTTGGAGAATTGTTGGAGGGATTCTTAGAGCAGTTGAGACTTGAGTAGTGGGCAGTTGCTTCTTATTCGTTGAATACTTGCAGAAATAGTTATATATCAAATAGGAATTTTCTTTACATGATTTCCAATAAGATCATCAAATAAGGAGATTGGAAGGGATCTACCAAAATGATTCCCCCCATGATACAGGCCCCTGAGTAATAGGAGGGATTCTTGGATGAAAATAGGAATTTGGAAAAGGTACCCCTCTAGGCATAGAACCCCCCGTAGTTAATATTTGTTTGCTAACTTTTCGTATCCCTTAGACTATTTTGTCTAGTACAAGAAGTCTCCCTCTTGATATGGTTTGAGGATAGAGAGGGACCCTTCTTGAAAAGGACAAAAAGAGGTTTTTAGGTTCTAATAAGTTATATGGATGATCTTGTCATTTCAATCTTCTGTATCAAATAAAGCGTGATTTATGTTTTTCTTTACTTTGTGTGGATTTACATATTCTCTTAATTGTAAGTACGGATGGAAATTTCCTTCAACAAAGGGTACTTTAAAGTTTCCTTCCTTGTTCCCAATTGGTTTGTGGCAAGGAGATTTCCATTCTAACATTAGAGGTAATTCATCTTTTTTTTTTCTTATATTAATTGAGGTCTATTTATTTCAATTTGCCAATTTAATCGATTATAGATGTATTTTTTTTTTTTGAGAAGTCTAGGTAACCGGCTTTTATAGATGGATGGATTGGGAGTGCCTAACACCTTCCCTAGTCCATAATTGAAACTCTGTATCCATGTCTTAGTTTTCGCAGATCTAAGGGGGCTTTATCTTTATTTTTTATTTATCGTTGACCAACCACCCCAAATTCAATGGTTGGCCGGACTCCATTGCTTTCATATTAGTATGCAAATGTTGGTATGAAAATATTGCATCTCCACTTTTGGTCCTGTGGTCATTATCCTACAATGTCATTTGCGAACATCAGTATATTTTGCTTATTTAGTAACATGAATGTGTTAATCTTTGCATTTTGTCATGCATAGTAAGATCTCAGATTCAGAATGAAGAGGTACCAGTGTTATGAATATGTTTATACGTATGAATAGATGTGCCGATCTTCATATGGTTTTAAGGAAATTGTTTCCAAAGTTTATGTTGAAGGATCATATGCCCATATCTTCACATGGTCACAACATTTTCTATTTCTTCATCCCAATTCCTGGCGTAATTCATATTCTGTCCCACAAAGAAGTCATGAGATATCTGCAAGAAGACGGTCAGCGAAGGAAACTTGGTTCGACAATTGTTTAGCAGTGTGCTGGAGGTTTTTTTTTAAAAGATGAATGAATAAACCAATTGTCAATTCTACATGTATCTTGTGGTTCAACCTTAAGCATATTCCATTAAATGGCTTGCAAAGAGAAAAAAATGGTTTCTTTTGTTTGAAGGGTTAGATCTGTCTCATTTCATGTGCTTTGATTTGCTTGGTTTCTCTCTATATTTAGGTGGCCTGTCATATGCTATGTATGCATAGAAGTGCATGCTTGTTTTTGACCTATAACTAAGTATCTATTCAGAATTACAAATAAATTCATATCAGAGAGAGCACAAATGATTATTGACGGAATGCATTGCATGACTAGAGCTTTCCAATTTCTTTTTTGGGGGGTGGGTAAGCTGGCGTGGAACATGAACTTGTGGTACAATTCAGTATGTTAACCATTTGGGCTACAGGCTTAAGAGTATAGAAAAAACATCAAATTCTTACTATAATTTCCACAGTACCTCGGAAATAGTGTGAAAGTAATTACCTTATATTGCTTTGATGAAAACATATTTGATGATCTTAATTTTGATTTGCTTGATATTTGTAGTTATTAGTTAAGAAGTCCAACTAGGTGGTCGTTGGAGATCAATATAAGCTATAGATCATAAATCTTCTTCCCTTGGCTTAATTTTTTGGAACTTACTGACTGCAGGGGAAGGAAGATGGAAAACCAAAAGAATTGGGGAACAAAGGGCAAAGCCTGTAATATGCTTGTTTGTAGGGCATTTCATATCCATGTCTTGTTTTGCAGGAAATGTTTTATCATGGTTTCGTAACATAGAAAATTGTGGGGTATGCAGGATGTGTGAAAGCTTTATGAATAAAATTATATATAAAGATAGAATAATAGTAAATGCCCGTGGATGCATGGAAGAGATATACATCCAAACCCCCAAGGGATATTGTGATTCTCCACCTCTCATGCTGCATCAGTTAACAGAGTGATTGTGTACTGAGCTGTTAGTTTTTTTTTTTTTTTTTGTGCTAAGCATGTAGTTCATGTTCTCAATTGAGCAACCACCTTTTTTTTATATAGTTTTAAGAGTTTAGACAGACGTGTCTGTGAATCTTGAATGCTTGTAGAGTTATTATTGGAAAGCAAAAGCTGTGGATTGGAGCATATATTATTGTTGGATTCTTACCATCGAGGAGTGCTTGTCTTTTGAATTAATTTTTTTTTGAAAAAACTTCATTCTAGGAGTTGAGACATCTTCCTAATTCATATGTGAGGTATCTCAGGTTGGATGCATCCACTGGATGGATGATCCTGATTGAATGGCCTTATTTTCCTTGGTACTTTAAGCATGAAAGCCGAGCAAAAACCGGCAGAGGTTGGTTGGGGATCATGGATGCTTTAATTCTATCATACTCCTTCATGATGTCGAGTCAAATGCTTGCCATCTTGTCAGCTACAATCTCACTTCTAGGTTGCATTCTGGGCAGAGAATGACTGATGAAACTAAAACTGATCTGATTTTGTTAATTAGTTTGATGTAAGAGGTAAAATATCCTGCTTACATGGTGAAAATGGTGCAGCCTTGTGGTTGTTGGCTATAGGTATTTGGAATCTGAGTGGGTCTGTGACCATTTCAAGAGTTGTATTTACAGTTCCAGACAGGCCTA
This sequence comes from Tetracentron sinense, assembly GCA_015143295.1. Lineage (NCBI taxonomy): Eukaryota > Viridiplantae > Streptophyta > Magnoliopsida > Trochodendrales > Trochodendraceae > Tetracentron > Tetracentron sinense. Next base: position 19,076,384 of record CM026554.1, read on the forward strand.
TTAGAGCTCAACACAGACAGAAATAGACATGGGGTCTTCTTTCAAAAGGGTTCTTAGATGATAACATAACTGCTATTATGATTATTAAATTTAACACGGTTGTGAATGAATTATTTTCAGTGTTTTCGGCGTGACAATTTGAGGTTTCATTTTATATTTTCTTGGTACTGGTTCCTTCTTTCTCTGTGAAATGTTGGGGACATTCTTTATTTTCTTTCCTGTTATATTCCATTTTCCTAGAAGAGCTCTCTACCAAGGTTCTGGTAGCTGTCAAAGTTCTACATGGGAGCTTCGACAAAAGAATGGGTCAGTTCATGGCAGAAGTGAACATCATAGGGAGAACCCACGATTTCAATCTTATACAGCTCTATTGGTTCTGCCTTGACAGAGAAATCCGAGCTCTTGTATATGATTACATGGAGAATGGTTCACTGGATCGGTGATCTTAATAAGTTTCACGACTTTGCAGTTGGTGCACCAAAGGAATTGCATATTAACGGGAAGCCTGAAAACATCCTTCTGGATGCGAATTTTTGTCTAGAAGCAGCTGATTTTGAACTGGCCAAAGCTTTCTTACAAGGGAGAAGACCCACGTTACTATGACAGGAGGCAAAGGGACGGGGCACTGGAGTTGTGGACGCCACAAATGTGATGTTTACAGCTTTGGGATACTTTTGTTTGAGAAATGGGGAAGAGACAACCTTGATGTGAATTTGTCGGATAGTCAGGATTGGTTTCAGATTAGCCATGGCCGCTTTGTGGTGCGTTCAATATCAGCCAGAGTTGAGTGCTGTGGTAAAGATGTTGGAAGGAGCTAGGGTGATGGTGGGGCCTCCTCATTGCTACATCTGCGCACCCATTATCTTCTCGACCCATTCTTAGGGTCTCTTCTTTTGCCGAGACTTGCAAAGATCGGCATTTTACAAGTTTTGGAGACTTTTAAGTACTTGGTTTTGCAAGTCTCTTTCGTTCTTTGTAATTCTCGTGAGACTTTAAAAGCTGCAAAATGAGAGAGTTCAAGTTCCATTTAAAATAGAGGGACTTAAAAGTCTTAGGATGATAGGAATTTTTATTTATTTGAATCTTGGACTCAAAAGCCAAAATAACAAAAGAGAATTGCAAAATCAGCACTTAAAGCCTCCAAACTTGCAATGCCAAGCTTTGTAAGTCTCGGCAATGTACTCAATTCAAAAATTCTTTGTATTGCAATACGTGACAATCAATGGGGGATTAGAGATAGTCAGTTCAGTAATGCAGAACATAACTGGAGTTTCACAGGGAGGGTGAAAATGACCTGTAATTCCTCCATTTCTTAATGGACTTTGCTATTGAGACCCTCTTAAGACCGAGACCACGAGACCATGCTCTAGAGCATTGGATTTCGGGTGGGGCCCATTTCACATGGTGGGCTCCACTTGAAATCTTGCTCTCTTAGGGCATGGTCTTGGTGGTCTCGGGCCCTAAGAGGGTCTCAGAAGCTTTATCCTTTCTTAATTACCTCCGAGTCTCGGATTATGACATTTTGTTCAACAGATTGATACCGGGTGAACTCTAATGCGTTTTCAACGTTGTGTACAATGGCTGGGCTCTGAAATACAGTTGTACTTCAAGCAGTTCCAAGAGCAAATGGACCCCAGGAGAATTAAACTAAGCATGTCTTAGCATATGTAGAACAGTGGTATAATTGTATAAACTTTTAATGTGGATGTCCATTTCTTGGCCGGCTTCAAAGTCACCGTCGGGGAAGATTCTGAGGTGGGTTTTGGGTCTATTCATCGGTACAAAACACAAATTTATAGTAATTAACAAATTGAGAAACCGGACGGATTATACTACATTCTATATTATGAAAGAAAATCAAATTTTTTTTAAAAGATAATTGGTTTCCTCCATTCTCTTGCAAAAGCCATGTTACTCTATTGTTGCCCTCCATATTCCGGACAATTTTTTATGCTTCCTCGCTCTCCTGATAAGCATTCAAGCTTCTTTTGATTCTCCTGTGATCTTATCTCTTGCGGAATGTCGGACACGTCGGGTGCGGTAGCAGTAGAAGTTACGGTTACCTTGAGTAAGTTTTTCATCTGAGTGTTTTCTGCTTTGGTTTCTTGTATTACTTTTCCGTTCAATCTGACAAAAATATGGCCTAACTGCTGAGGGTTCTTACTTCTGCTCTGTTAAAACTGCAGTAGTAATCTTTGTAAAGATCATAATTATTGTCGTGGTATGCCACAAGAGGGCTCAAAGAGGAAGCAGCACTGTTCTTCCAGACACGAGGTTTCTGACGCTCACCATGGACAAGTTCCTCAAAGATATGGAAAGAGAGAAGCCCATCAGATTTTCCTCTCAGCAGCTTAGGATCGCGACTGATAATTTTCGGCACTTGTTGGGTTCAGGTGGTTTTGGAGCAGTTTATAAAGGACTTTTTACTAATGGAGTACAAGTGGCAGTGAAGGTTCTAAATGGGAGCTCTGATAAGAGAATTGAAGAACAGTTCATTGCAGAAGTGAGTACAATTGGAAGAACCCATCACTTTAATCTCGTTCGGCTCTATGGCTTCTGCTTTGAGATAAATCTGAGAGCTCTGGTTTATGAGTACATGGAGAATGGATCACTTGATAGGTTCTTGTTTCATCAAAACAAGGTCATAGAATTTCAGAAACTTCACGAGATTGCGGTTGGAACAGCAAAGGGAATTGCCTACTTGCACGAAGAATGCCAACAGAGAATTGTCCACTACGACATAAAACCAGGAAATATCCTCTTGGACTCAAAATTCACACCTAAAGTTGCCGATTTTGGCTTGGCGAAGCTTTGTAATAGGGAGAACACCCATCTGACCATGACAGGAGGAAGAGGTACTCCAGGTTATGCTGCACCAGAGCTGTGGTTACCATTCCCGATAACCCATAAGTGTGATGTTTACAGCTTTGGCATGCTTCTGTTTGAGATTGCAGGGAAGAGAAGGAACCACAATACTAATCTTCCAGAGAGCCAAGAGTGGTTCCCAAGTTGGGTTTGGAACAGGTTTGAAAATGGAGGATTGGGGGATCTGATGATTGTATGTGGGATTGACGAGAGTGATAGAGAGATGGCAGAGAGGATGGTTAAGGTAGCTCTCTGGTGCGTTCAGTATCAGCCTGAATCGAGGCCTTCGATGGGTGTTGTGCTGAAGATGTTGGAAGGAGGTGTTGAGATTCCTACTCCCTCAAACCCATTTCAACACTTAGTAGGTGCTCCGGTCTGCCCTGATTTGCTCGCCTCCACCGCATTGACTGGTAGCGGCTTCGACTCTGTTTCCTATCAAATGCTAACAGGATCTTCTTATAGGTGTGCAACCCCCATCATGTTGAAACATGGGATCAAACTAGCTTCTACTTAAAGGTAGTTTAAAGAATATCTCCTTTCTCTCTGTTGCTGTATCTCCTCTCCATGTATATTTCATGGTCCCGTTCTTTCTGTATCTCTTCTCTTCACACAGATCTCGTGGTCTAGTACTTGTAGAACATTGTCTTTTAATTCAGCGGTTCACATCCCCTTGAATCCATGTGTTTTTAAAACCAATTCGGAATTGAATATTATTTAGAAATTGTAGCAGTGATAGATTTCATGGGTACGTCTATCACTGCTCTAACAGAAATTCCGGTACTTTCCAATCAATTGTTTTTGCAATTTCTTTTTTGGTAATGACAAAGGAGAGCCAAAAGCAAAACAGGGAGCTAAGCAAAAACATCAAAGAACCCCCACTAGCCGAATCCAGTATTCCCAGGTTAAAAGGGATAAGTTGACCCCTAAAAAGACCAATATTCCTGAAACTTCTAGTTGATCTGGGTGAGCGGATAGCCATTTGAGTTGGCTATGAGTTGCGAAGTTTGCCTGACGGTGAATGAACACTACTCTCCCAGAGGAGAGAAGGTATAAAGAGGGATATAATATCCTCGAGGATTGGACGAACTTCCATCATCGATGAGAAGGATCCGTCGTTTATAGCTTGTACCAAAACTTGTGAGTCGCTTTTAATGTAGAACTGAACCCACCCCTTTCGAACGGCCAATTCCAATCCCTCTTTAATAGCATATGCCTAAGTTACAAATCAGGTTGATCCCTGCTACACCGTCCAAATCCCGAAAGGCACCATCACAATTGATTTTCAACCAACCTCTGTAACGACCCGAATATTTTTATAAATAAAAATATTATATATATTCAGTATATGACTGAATATTTGGTAATTCCTAGTATTACCTAAGTATATAAGTCATTATATCACTTAATTAGGTGATAATGGAGTATATTAAGATTAATACATAAAGCTTAGTGTTAATATAGGTATTTAATACTAAAGTAATTTAATTCGGTGATAATGGAATATATATTAAGCTTAATGTATAAAGCTTAGTGTTAATATAGGTATTTAACCTTAAAGTAATTTAATTAGGTGATAATGAAATATATACTAAGCTTAATGTATAAAGCTTAGTGTTAAAATATGTATTTAACATTAAAGTAAATTGGATCATGACAAGTGGCAATATCATAGGGTGGATGCCCAATTATTTAATGAAAGAGTTGATCATGAGCTAAAAGGAGGACACGTGCCACATGTCAACACCACAAAAAGGGACGTCCAAGATTAACTGTGGTTAGAGTTAATTAACTAAGATGAGTTAATCATAGAGTAAAAACATCATGATGATGACATATGACATAATATCCATATATCTTCATCTATTAAATGGATGGACAAGATTTAATCTTGAGATATCTAATGCCACATGACACCTTTATTAAATAGGTTCATGGAACAAAAGAAGCAAATATGAGATAAGGGAGAAGAACCTAAAAATCTCCCACCATGGATGATGTCCACGCCCACCCCTTGGGTATCTTGGGAGTTAACCACTTGAGTTGGTTAAACTAACCATGAATCAAGTTAAAAGATTCATGAATATTAGTCTATGTACATAATTAATGGATTCATGAATTAATATATTCCATGAATCTAAGTTGGAAAATCATGAATTTAGACTATGTATATATTAATATATTCATGAATTAATGTGGTCCATTGAATCTAAATTGGTGATTCATGAATTTAGTTTATGTACATAATTAATGTATTCATGAATTAATAGGATCCATGAATCTAACCCATGTACATAATTAATGAATACATGAATTAGGATAGGATTAATTGGAGTGAATCTTCTAATTCAAGAACCATAATTAGTATGCATCTAATTATTGTGATGTACCTAATTAATATGAGGATGAATCTCCTACCCTATATATACCCCATGCCCACCCTTGTATCTCACTCCAAGCTAACGTCTAAACCATGAGGGAATAGTGAGAGAGCAAGGGAGAAAAAGAAGAAAGAAAGAAGAAAGAAAGAAAGGGAGAGAAAAAGAAGAAGAAAGAAAGAAAGGAAAGAAAAAAGGGATCGTGCCAAGCCGTACTTCGGTTTCGGTAAAAAGGGTAAGTTATATTTGAGGATCTCATTTTAAATAGCATTTTAGAATGAATGTTAGTAAAAGCAAGTATTTTTATATAAGGTGAAATATGTAAGTGATATTCTATGATATCATTCTAAATAGTAATTTAGAATGAAGGTTATGATTAGATGATAATTATTCTACTATATCTATGGAAATAAATAGTATGATCTTACTATATTAAAATGCTGTAAAAATAGTATAATAATACTATGATAGTATTACCTTACTATGTTTAATTGTTGGAAAATAGTATTATCTTACTATGTTTAATTGCTGGAAAATAGTATAAGAGATACTAGAAACTAGTATAATGATACTATGAATGATTTGATAAGGATATATTGAAATTCTGGAAAAAGATAGTATAATAATACTATGGTCAAATCATAAGATGATGTTATGTAATGTGTTAACAATATAGAGTGATGATACTAGTACGTTACATGTTATTCATATATTACATTCTATGATATGGAAATAGATGTAATTGAAAATGAGGATTCTAAATTGTGAAGTTATAGTTATGAGAAAAATTATAATAAAAAATAATTAAAATGGAAATCATAATGTTATGATGTATAATGTCTTAATGAGAAGGCAAGGAAAACACTTATCTTATAAAGGGTTTCAAGACAGATGGGTGAGCCCCAAAAGGGAAGACCGTTCGGCAATCATCTTGAGGGGTTAAGGAAAATCCTAAGACAGGTGGGTGAGCCCCAAAAGGGAATACCATTCGGCGATCATCTTGAGAGACAAGATTAAGATAAGTCAGAAATAAAAGAAAAAGATAAAAGAAAATGAATATTTATCTTAGGTCTCAAGACAGATGGGTGAGCCCCAAAAGGGAATACCGTTCGGCAATCATCTTGAGGGATTATGGAAAATCCCAAGACAGATGGGTGAGCCCCAAAAGGGAATACCGTTCGGCGATCATCTTGAGAGACAGGAGTAAGATAAGTCTGAAAAATAAATGAAAAAAATAAAGGAAAAGATAAAGAATGTTTATCTTAAAAATGTCTCAAGATAGTGGCGAGGTAAAGGAAGGCCGTTCGACAATACTTCATGAGGAGTAATGATGGCTTCAAGACGGAATGAAATACTTCATGAGGGGTCAAATTCTAAGATGGAATGAGTCTAAAGAGGTGTACCTTTCAGGGATCATCTTGAGAGGCAAAGTTAAGATAAACTGGATCCGAGTAAAAGATAAATAAGAAATGTTGAAAATAATATTAAAATTTTTAATATTATATATATTGTTATGCTTATTCTATCTTGTTATTTAGCATGATATCTTGGAATATTCTTATTGGGCTTCATAGCTCACTGACCTCTTATGTCTCCAGATGAACAGTAAAAGAACAACTTGAAAGCGACGTTCGAAGAAGGGCGGTGTTGCTTTTGATCTTGATGTTATATTTTGTTATATGTTCATTTGGATGTAATTAAACTGGTTATGTAAACCTTAACTTTAATTATGGACATGATTATGATGGCTATTGCATATGTAAAGAGAAGAAGGGTTTAAAAATTTTAATTCCCTTGATATTTTACTCTTTCGCATTATAAAAGAAAAAGGATCTCACGGACGGATTACTCTTACATTTCATGAGGGAAATGTTAAGTTTAAGTCGGGTCGTGACAACCTCACTCAGGAGCATGCCATCTATAAGCTGGAGACTCGATAGTCTGGTCTCTAGAACCGTGTCTCTGGTGAAGATGCGAATCAGGTTGATGCAAAATCTCATTTGCCAACCTTGCGGCCCTATCCGCTGTTCTTTTTGGATCTGCCTCAACTTGGGAGAAGACAACCTCATTACGAGCCAACCAGATGCCCCAAATAGTCATGCTCATCCACACAGCCAGCCTATAGTTTTCCGCACGAAAGCAAGGTTTCAACGACCAAAAGGACCACCACGATGCAAAGTCTCCCTAAATATCCGTCTCCCACCTCCAATGGAAAGATAAAGCTAGCCAGGTAGCTCGAGCAAATGAGCAATGGAGAAATAAATGAGAAACAGATTCGTCCTCAACATGACATAGTGGACACAACTACTCAACTAGGATCCGCCTCCGTTTAAGATTTTCAGCCACTGCTATAGCATTCCAGTAGCTTCTCCATATCAAATTTCGAATTTTTGGTGGAATTGGAATCTTCCAAGTGTGCTTCCAAACTTCAGTACTAACTGTAAACACCCCAATTTTGCACTCCTCTTTTCTCTTTCTACACCTTTAAAAACCCTTTCAAAAACCCTCTTTTAAAACCCTCATTCCCTGTGCTTCGGTTTGCAGAAATGCCATTGAGGTAAAAAATGACCAAAATTCCCCTGAAAAGTTCTGAAAAACTCATATTTTATCTAAAATATTTTTCTGGATTTTATCAGTTCAATTTCGGTTGTTTTGGAGATCAAATCGGGCTTAAAACTGAAAAATGATCAAACTGCCCCTGAAAAGTGCTCAAAAGTTATGATTTCATCCGAAATAATTTTACAAAATTTTTAGTTCAATTTTGGCTATTTTCGGGCTCAAAATGGGCTTAAAACGACAAAAACTGTTTTTCGGCAAATAGGAGCATAAACCAAAAAAACAGTTTTTTGAAGGGCCAAACAGGCCCCAAGGGGCAACCTCGCCCTTTTAAAAGGCGCGGAACCATGTGGGCCCCACTTGCACTACAAACTTTGTTTTTTATTATTTTATTTGTCCATAATTAAATATATTAAATCTCGCTTTTTAAAATGGCGCAGATTTAGTGTTATCCGCGTTGCCGCCCCACTGTTCACATTGCTTTACTATTCATTAAAATATATTAAATCGGGCCCTTATGAAACGGCATGGGCACTATTCCGAAACACTATAAATACCCCCTCTCTCTTCCTTCATTTCTCACCAATTCCTTCTCCCTCTTTTTCCCTTTTCATTTCAAAGTTCTTCTTAGCGCGCTCGGATTCCTAAGAAAGTCGATTGCAAAGAGACGATTCTCGGGACCCATTTTCATAAATCTTTTCAGATTTCCCAGAAGGTAACTTTTCTCCAAAACTCTATCTTACTTTGTATTTTAATAGTTTAATTAGATTTTTAATTACTTTTTAAAATTTTTTAATTGCTTAAACTGCTTGCCCTGTCAAACCCCTGCCCGGTTTGATTCAAACTTGCTAAACCCTGTCGAACCTCTGGCCGAACTTCGGTTCAAACTTAGTTTACCCTGTCAAACCTCTGCCCGAACTTCGGTTCAAATTTAGCCTACCCTGTTGAACCTTTGCCCGAACTTCGGTTCAAATTTAGCTTACCCTGTTGAACCTCTATCCGAATCTCGGTTCAAACCCTGGTTCAAACCCCACTTACCATAGCCGAACCTCTGTTTGAACCTCGATTAAAACCCTGGTTCAAACCCTACTTACCTTAGCCAAACCTCTGTCCGAACCTTGCTTCAAACCTTGGTTCAAACCCTACTTACCTTAGCCGAACCTCTGTCCAAACCTCGATTTAAACCCTAGTTCAAACCCTGACCTAACCCATTAATGCTCATTGACATGAGCTAAAACAGTCCAAATGCTCTCCGGTAAGAGCATAAAAGGCCCAAGCGCTCCTGAATAGGAGCCCAAACCATTCAAAAACACCCTAACATTCAATGACAAATCTCAGCCTATCAAACACCCACAATCCAAACACTCAACAAATCAAACCATCAATTACCCTCTGGAACTACGTGTAGCTTGATTCCACTAACAGTGGATACGTAGGCAACCCTGATCGGGTTAAGCTCATCTAGGATAGAACCCCTGTCCTATCCCTGCTTATTTCAACCTGTACATTACTGTCAATATAACACCGCTTAACATATAGATAAAATACAAGCTTCTCTTATGGTTTCCCCCACTTTAATTCAGATTTAAGGAGTAGATAACCATCTCCGGATGAGAGTTTAGGGATGCCTAACACCTTCCCTTGACTTAAATGAATTTTTACCTTGAACTCTATTTCCAGACCAAAGCTTTATCCAACCTTTTCAGGGACCCTATTTTCCCGCACAATCTAAATAGGTGGCGATTCTCACTTTTCTGCATTTTTAGCACTATTCCTCCTCAGGTTCAATCCTGATTGGGAGTGGGGTTAAAATCGCGGGTCTACAGCTTGGTGACTCTGCTGGTGTCACGCCCCAAAATACCCCCTAGGAGTTAAGGGATACTTTAGAGGTGACTACGTGTACCTGTCAAACCATCCTGTAATGCAAGAGGCTAAACATAATATAATTCAATGAAAATCAGAGCGCGGAAACTAAACATAAGTGCGGAAGCATAAGCCAATTTTTTTCTTTTCTTCTATAACTCCAAATAATATTCCAAGTTAACATATACCAAATACAATCAAAGTAAAGGTGGACATGCCCACCTATCAAAATACAAAAAGGAACTCTCTAACACTCTCCTCTCAACAGTAGTCGAGGTATGGCCACACATCCAAGTCCCCATCCTCCTGAGACTGCCATGGGATAGGTGGCTCCCTCTCCTCTACATACTCCACCTCGACCCAAGGCTCGGGGTCGAGGACATCCACAGTACCTGCCGACATAAAAGTACGGCGGAGCATGGAATACTCAGCGAGTACAAACTACTAGCTAACCATAACAATAGCGAAAGCATAACAACAGTGAGCAATACAAGATATTAATTTAAAGCAATAGTGAAAGCATAAGATACATAGCCATATCTTGACATGCGTGTATGAATGCAAAAACCTCGGTAAAACTCATGTCTCGGAAACCCTTTTCGTGTCTCGGTCAAATCATGTATGTGTATCGTGTCTTGTCTTGTATTTCATGTCTTGATTTGTTCTTGACTTGTATACTTGTGAGCCAGAGGCTAGCACCCTTCCTTGGGCTACCAACCTCCTTGTCATGTTCTCTCTTGCATTTCACTTGTGAGCCAGAGGCTAGCACCCTTCCTGGGGCTACCAACCTCCTTGTCATGTTCTCTCTTGCATTTCACTTGTGAGCCAGAGGCTAGCACCCTTCCTGGGGCTACCAACCTCCTTGTCATGTTCTTGTTCCATTTCTCTTGTGAGCCAGAGGCTAGCACCCTTCCTTGGGCTACCAACCTCCTTGTCATGTTCTCTCTTGCATTTCACTTGTGAGCCAGAGGCTAGCACCCTTCCTAGGGCTACCAACCTCCTTGTCATGTTCTTGATTAGTTTCTCTTGTGAGCCAGAGGCTAGCACCCTTCCTTGGGCTACCAACCTCCTTGTCATGTTCTTGTTTCATTTCATATACATATACAAATACAATCTTGGAAAAACCCGGTTTCATGCATGCATGCGTGCTTGTGTGCTTGTCAATAGTGGTAATCATGATGACATACTTGAACGGGCGGATCACATGACTATGGCATTTCAATCCTTAACATAGTGGTATGAAAATTTAGGCAACATATAGCACATTTGAGCAATTTATCTTTTCTAAGAACAATTACACAATTTCTATTTCCATTTTCTTCATTAAGTCCATTTATCCATTGTTTAGTCATTTTATCAAACACATAGCATGCAAGGTTCCTTAATGGTTCATCTTCTTCTTTTTAGTGCCTACTTTCCATCCAAAAATCAAGGTATGTTCATTATTGGTAAAGTACCCATCCACCATTTCCATCACACACATCACCCAACATACACCTCGGCATCCAATCGCCACATCAACACCCACACACATCCATACCTTTTTCTTATCTTATTTAGGTTCATTGGAGATGATACATTTCATATGGGAGGCAAACATAATCGCATAAATCACATTTCATAAGGAAAACCTAGATTTATTGCTAGGGTAAGTTAGTAGGGTGTACTAACCTTAAATCAAGGCTTGATCCTTGTAGAAACTTTGATTGAAGCTCCAACTTGAAAGAAGAACACCTTTGCTTGAAGGAGACTTGAGTTGGGGAAGAAATCCCTTTCAAAAACGTGCTTGGGCTGCTGCCCTAGGTTGGAGAATGGAACCCCACACGAGATTGAGTTGAAATCTTGAAGAAAACGTGCTTGGGGACGATCTAGGGTCTTCACCCCTTTGATTTCTTCTCCAATGGAAAACCCTATTTGCAAATCCCCTTCTCCTCTCTCTCTATCTCTCAAAATACCTTAAGTGTTGTGAATGAAGCCCTAAAGGCTCGGGCAAGCCTTAAGGAGAAAGGGTTTAACCCCCAAAAGACGATAAAGCCCTTAATGAAAATTCTGAGAAACACGAAGACCGAGCGATCGGTGGTTATGACCGATCGATCGGTTGCCTACCGAGCGATCGGTGTTTATGACCGATCGACCGGTCAAAAACTCACTCTCTGGAAAATTTCCCCATACAAAATTTCTGACCGCGCGATAGCTACCGATCGATCGGTTATGGACCGATCGATCGCTGATTGAACCGAGCGATCGGTTCTCTACATGTCTGGACTATTTTGACCATATCTTTTGACTCGCTTGTCGGATTTCGACGATTCAACTTGCGTTGGGTTCGTCTTTCGAAAACGCACATTTCTGACGTTTCGAAATTTCCGATTTCTTCCTTATTTATTAATTAGACTATAAAAACGGCCAATTAGCTATGAAGGTGGTATTCATTAAGGATGAAAAAGTCCGGGGTGCTACATTCTCCCCCCCTTACAAAAATTTCGTCCTCGAAATTTGGACAATGCGTGCTTTACAAATTTAACAACTTAGCATAACAATTCGAAACAAAATTACAAGTTATACCCAAAATCATTGAAACAACTCGGGGTACTTCGCCTTGACTTCGGCCTCACGTTCCCATGTAGCCTCTTCTCGAGCGTGATGTTGCCATTGCACGAGAACTAGCGGAATAGTCTTGTTGCGAAGTACTTGGTCTCTTCGATCCAAAATATGAACCGGCTTCTCAACCAAAGTGAGATCCTCTCGAATCTCAACCGGATCAAGCTCGATGACGTGAGAAGGATCCGGGATGTACTTCCGAAGCTGGGAGATATGAAACACGTTGTGGACCGCCGCCATGTGAGCGGGCAAAGCAACACGGTAAGCCACCTCGCCAACTCGAGTAATGATCTCGAATGGACCCACATATCTCGGGCTAAGCTTGCCTCTCTTCCCGAATCGCATAACACCTTTGGTCGGTGAAATCCTTACAAACACAAAATCACCGACTCGGAATTCAAGATCCCTCCTTCGGTTGTCGGCATAGCTTTTCTGTCTATCTTGTGCGGTCTTCAACCTCTCCCGGATAAGCTTGACCCTATCCGCGGTTTGTTCAATCAACTCGGGGCCCAAAAGCTTTCTTTCTCCCACTTCATCCCAATACAACGGGGATCTGCAACTCCTTCCGTACAAAGCCTCGAAAGGCGCCATTTGTATGCTTTCTTGATAACTATTGTTGTAAGCGAATTCCACCAAAGGTAGGTGATCTTCCCAACTTCCCTTGAAGTCTAGCATACATGCTCGGAGCATATCTTCAATAACCTGATTCACCCTCTCGGTTTGCCCGTCGGTCTGTGGGTGGAAAGCTGTGCTAAAGTCTAATCGGGAGCCCATTGCACCTTGAAAACTTTTCCAAAACCTGGATGTGAATCTTGGGTCTCTATCCGACACAATACTCACTGGCACCCCATGCAATCGGACTATTTCTTTGATGTATAGTTCTGCTAACTGGTTGGAGTTGAATGTAGTCCGGTATGGTAAGAAATGAGCGGACTTCGTGAGTCTATCAATAACTACCCATATAGCATCAGTCTTCTTGACCGTCTTCGGCAATCCCACGATAAAGTCCATAGAGATATGTTCCCATTTCCACTCGGGAATAGGGAGAGACTGCAAAAGACCTGCCGGTCTCAAATGCTCCGCTTTCACCTGTTGGCACACCAAACACCGTGCCACATACTCCGCAACCTCCCTCTTCATGTTTCGCCACCAAAAGTGACTCTTGAGGTTCCGATACATCTTTGTCCCTCCGGGATGCACTGTATACTTAGACCGGTGAGCCTCGTCCATAATCTCTCTCCGAAGGTCTACATTGGCTGGGACACAAAGTCTTCCCTTGAATGTAATAGCACCTCGGCTAGTGAGAGAGAAGTCCGTACTACCCTTGGCCACTTCCTTATCCCTGAAAGCCAACAAGTCAGTGTCTGTGGCTTGATACTCCTGGATCAAGTCTATAAGGTACGGCCGAACTGTAACATTTGCCAAAACCGGACTGCGGACAGAATCGTTCACACTGATGTCTAGATTTGCCAAATCGTCTAACAGTCTCCATTCCCGCACCAACATGTGAGCCAACAACCCCGATGGTTTCCTACTCAGAGCATCTGCCACCACATTTGCTTTTCCCGGGTGATATTGGATAGTGCACTCGTAGTCCTTTAAGAACTCAATCCAACGCCGTTGTCGTAAGTTTAACTCTTTTTGAGAAAAGAGATACTTGAGGCTCTTGTGGTCCGTGTACACATAGAACTCCACCCCGTACAGATAATGTCGCCAAATTTTAAGTGCAAACACGACCGCCGCAAGCTCCAAGTCGTGAGTGGGGTAGTTCTTTTCATGCTCTTTCAACTGCCTTGATGCATAGGCAATGACTTTCTTGTGTTGCATTAGGACACACCCGAGTCCGACGTGCGAGGCATCACTATACACCTCATACCCAAAAGGTCCAGATGGCACAGTAAGGACAGGGGCTGTGGTGAGGCGTTTCTTCAACTCTTGGAAACTTACTTCACATCGGTCACTCCAACTGAACTTTGCATTTTTTCTTGTCAAGTAGGTGAGAGGTGCAGCCAGACTGGAGAATCCCTCCACAAATCTCCGGTAGTAGCCTGCCAATCCGAGGAAACTACGTATCTCCGTAACGCTCTTGGGCCTCTCCCAACTCATGACTGCCTCAACCTTGGCTGGATCTACAGAAATACCCTCGGCCGACACCACGTGTCCAAGAAATACGACTTTCTCTAGCCAGAACTCGCACTTACTCAATTTGGCATATAGCCTATGCTCTCTCAACATCTCCAGAGCAAGACGGAGGTCTCGTGCGTGATCTTCCCGTGTCTGGGAATACACCAAAATGTCATCAATGAATGCAATCACGCATCGATCCAAGTAAGATCGGAACACCCGGTTCATCAAATCCATGAATGCCGCCGGTGCATTCGTCAGCCCAAAAGGCATGACAAGGAACTCGTAATGCCCATACCGAGTCCTGAAAGCCGTCTTCTGAACATCTTCCGCCTTGATCCTTAATTGGTGATACCCCGATCTAAGATCAATTTTGGAGAAGAATCTCGCTCCCTTCAGTTGGTCAAACAAGTCGTCTATCCTTGGCAAGGGGTAACGATTCTTGATAGTTACCTTGTTCAACTGACGGTAGTCTATACACATCCTCATAGACCCGTCCTTCTTCTTCACAAAGAGAACCGGAGCTCCCCACGGCGAGACACTTGGTTGGATGAAACCAAGTTGTTGTAACTCCTCAATCTGCTTCTTTAATTCTTCAAGCTCTATAGGGGCCATTCTATATGGTGCCCTTGAAATCGGAGCGGTACCCGGAGCAAGCTCTATAGCGAATTCGATCTCTCTATCAGGAGGTAATCCGGGAAGTTCTTCCGGGAACACATCTAAGAACTCACTCACAACTGGAATAGCCGATGAGTTTTGTGCTTCTGGGTGTGCTATACTCAAGGCTGCGAGGCGAGCAATGTCCCTCTCTCTTAATCCTCGGAAGTGAAAAGGCTTACCCCCTTCCGGCTTGAAATTCACCATCTTTTCAAAACACGCAACATGCCCGTGATGGCTTGCCAACCAATCCATACCAAGAATGACGTCAAAGTCTAAATCTTGGAAACCCAGGACGATAAGGTCGGCTAACAATTCATTCTCCCCCACTTGAACCACACTATCCCTGAATACCTTGTCCGTATCAACCGACTTGCCGAGTGGAGTTGCAATGGTCAACTCCCGCTCCAACGGAGTAGCCTCAGTCGAAAAGCCCTTTGCAAAACTTGGGGAGACAAAAGAGTGAGTGGATCCTGTGTCTATCAACACTCGAGCGAGACATTCGTTCACTAATAAAGCGCCTGTGCGATTAAGTAACTAATATCAGTAGACTTCAAATAGTAACAAGCATCATACATAGGTAACCCTTAGTATAACTAACCGCATAACAAGCCACAGAAATTTTATACCACTTAAACTCAAAACTCTCGCGTACCTTGCACGACATCGTCGGATGCACGTGCGTCTCTCTCCGATAGAGCAAAAACTCGACCCTGAGTGGCTGGGCGAGGAGGCCGGGCAGACTGTGAGGCCCTCGAAGCCTGAGAAGAGCTAGGCTGAGATGTCTGCCTAATCGGGGGCCTGCTCCCTGAAGACTGAGCTGGCAATAGACGTCGGGGACAATCCCGAATCATGTGGCCCTGGTCGCCACAATGAAAACAGCCTCCTGTAGCCTTCCGACATTCCCCTGCTGGATGCCTCCTTCCACAAAGGGTGCAGACATCATGTGAATAAGTGGGAGGAGTATAACCCGTAGCCTGAGTCACTGCGGGGCGAGGAGCATACGAGGTAGCCGGGCGAAAAGCCGGTGGAGAAAAAGGGCGGGGGGCCTGTGGTGCCGAGTACCTCCTCTGTGACTGAGCCAGCCCTGCGGACTGATAAGACATAGTCCTAGCTCTCTTCTCCCCTGAACTACTAGACTGTCCCTTCTCTATTCCTCTTCTCTTAAAGAACTCTTCGGAATTAGACTCGGCCAACAATGCTTTGTCCACAACTTCTGAATATGTCTCATGTCGGAACATTGAGACACGATCTTTGAGGTAGGCCTTCAACCCCCTCTCGAATTTCCGGGCCTTCATAGCCTCGGTAGCTATCATGTGTGGAGCAAATCGAGATAGCTCTGAGAACTTGGCTTCGTAAGCCGCTACAGACATATTACCTTGCTCCAAGGTAATAAATTCAATTTCTTTCTTTTCTTTCATCCCAACCGGAAAGTATTTCTTGTAGAAAACGTCCAAGAATTCTCCCCACGTCCATTCTTGGCCTTGCCGGGTCAACTCTCGGGTCCGAAGTGCAGACTTCCACCAATGGTCGGCCTCGCCTTCAAGCATAAAGGCAGCCCATGTGACCCTCTCTACTTCCGTAGGTGCCAAAACCGAGAATATCTTCTCAAGTTGCCGAATCCAACCCTCGGCAATAAGTGGATCAATGCTTCCACAAAAAGTTGGAGGCCTCATCCTCCGGAAAGCTTCTATCCCGGCTTGGGCTCGATTAGGAGGAGCCGGTATAAGTGCCGCATTAGGCGGGGTGGCCGGTTGCCTTGCCGCCAACATAGCCAAGGTCTCGGCTATGGATGCGAATGCTTGGGCAAAGTCGGGTTGATCATCACCCGATGGAGCCTCACCTCCATTACCCCTCGTGTTGTACCCGCGACCCCGAGTATTGCGTCTCATGATTTCTCCTGAGAACGACAATACAACATGAGTCTAACTTGGATACGCATTTAGTACAATTTCGCAATTCACTTAATACATATTCATCAAGCACATTTAATAAGTACAACACAAATAATGTACACATGGTATATAACACAATAGCATAACATACAATCCGTGTTCCTAGCGTAGGACTCTATGTTCGGTTGAAGTTCAACCCATTTTTGACTAAGACTAACTTGTTAGTCTATACTTGGAATACAACTCTCTAAGGTGATTCTAATACCTTGTTCAATCATCTAAGTGACCTTAGGGACTCTAATACCTAGAGCTCTGATACCACTTCTGTCACGCCCCAAAATACCCCCTAGGAGTTAAGGGATACTTTAGAGGTGACTACGTGTACCTGTCAAACCATCCTGTAATGCAAGAGGCTAAACATAATATAATTCAATGAAAATCAGAGCGCGGAAACTAAACATAAGTGCGGAAGCATAAGCCAATTTTTTTCTTTTCTTCTATAACTCCAAATAATATTCCAAGTTAACATATACCAAATACAATCAAAGTAAAGGTGGACATGCCCACCTATCAAAATACAAAAAGGAACTCTCTAACACTCTCCTCTCAACAGTAGTCGAGGTATGGCCACACATCCAAGTCCCCATCCTCCTGAGACTGCCATGGGATAGGTGGCTCCCTCTCCTCTACATACTCCTCCTCGACCCAAGGCTCGGGGTCGAGGACATCCACAGTACCTGCCGACATAAAAGTACGGCTGAGCATGGAATACTCAGCGAGTACAAACTACTAGCTAACCATAACAATAGCGAAAGCATAACAACAGTGAGCAATACAAGATATTAATTTAAAGCAATAGTGAAAGCATAAGATACATAGCCATATCTTGACATGCGTGTATGAATGCAAAAACCTCGGTAAAACTCATGTCTCGGAAACCCTTTTCGTGTCTCGGTCAAATCATGTATGTGTATCGTGTCTTGTCTTGTATTTCATGTCTTGATTTGTTCTTGACTTGTATACTTGTGAGCCAGAGGCTAGCACCCTTCCTTGGGCTACCAACCTCCTTGTCATGTTCTCTCTTGCATTTCACTTGTGAGCCAGAGGCTAGCACCCTTCCTGGGGCTACCAACCTCCTTGTCATGTTCTCTCTTGCATTTCACTTGTGAGCCAGAGGCTAGCACCCTTCCTGGGGCTACCAACCTCCTTGTCATGTTCTTGTTCCATTTCTCTTGTGAGCCAGAGGCTAGCACCCTTCCTTGGGCTACCAACCTCCTTGTCATGTTCTCTCTTGCATTTCACTTGTGAGCCAGAGGCTAGCACCCTTCCTAGGGCTACCAACCTCCTTGTCATGTTCTTGATTAGTTTCTCTTGTGAGCCAGAGGCTAGCACCCTTCCTTGGGCTACCAACCTCCTTGTCATGTTCTTGTTTCATTTCATATACATATACAAATACAATCTTGGAAAAACCCGGTTTCATGCATGCATGCGTGCTTGTGTGCTTGTCAATAGTGGTAATCATGATGACATACTTGAACGGGCGGATCACATGACTATGGCATTTCAATCCTTAACATAGTGGTATGAAAATTTAGGCAACATATAGCACATTTGAGCAATTTATCTTTTCTAAGAACAATTACACAATTTCTATTTCCATTTTCTTCATTAAGTCCATTTATCCCTTGTTTAGTCATTTTATCAAACACATAGCATGCAAGGTTCCTTAATGGTTCATCTTCTTCTTTTTAGTGCCTACTTTCCATCCAAAAATCAAGGTATGTTCATTATTGGTAAAGTACCCATCCACCATTTCCATCACACACATCACCCAACATACACCTCGGCATCCAATCGCCACATCAACACCCACACACATCCATACCTTTTTCTTATCTTATTTAGGTTCATTGGAGATGATACATTTCATATGGGAGGCAAACATAATAGCATAAATCACATTTCATAAGGAAAACCTAGATTTATTGCTAGGGTAAGTTAGTAGGGTGTACTAACCTTAAATCAAGGCTTGATCCTTGTAGAAACTTTGATTGAAGCTCCAACTTGAAAGAAGAACACCTTTGCTTGAAGGAGACTTGAGTTGGGGAAGAAATCCCTTTCAAAAACGTGCTTGGGCTGCTGCCCTAGGTTGGAGAATGGAACCCCACACGAGATTGAGTTGAAATCTTGAAGAAAACGTGCTTGGGGACGATCTAGGGTCTTCACCCCTTTGATTTCTTCTCCAATGGAAAACCCTATTTGCAAATCCCCTTCTCCTCTCTCTCTATCTCTCAAAATACCTTAAGTGTTGTGAATGAAGCCCTAAAGGCTCGGGCAAGCCTTAAGGAGAAAGGGTTTAACCCCCAAAAGACGATAAAGCCCTTAATGAAAATTCTGAGAAACACGAAGACCGAGCGATCGGTGGTTATGACCGATCGATCGGTTGCCTACCGAGCGATCGGTGTTTATGACCGATCGACCGGTCAAAAACTCACTCTCTGGAAAATTTCCCCATACAAAATTTCTGACCGCGCGATAGCTACCGATCGATCGGTTATGGACCGATCGATCGCTGATTGAACCGAGCGATCGGTTCTCTACATGTCTGGACTGTTTTGACCATATCTTTTGACTCGCTTGTCGGATTTCGACGATTCAACTTGCGTTGGGTTCGTCTTTCGAAAACGCACATTTCTGACGTTTCGAAATTTCCGATTTCTTCCTTATTTATTAATTAGACTATAAAAACGGCCAATTAGCTATGAAGGTGGTATTCATTAAGGATGAAAAAGTCCGGGGTGCTACAGCTGGGGACTCTGGTTTCGCAGACCAGTATTGAAGCCAAAACCTAAGTCTGAACTAAACAAGGGAAACCACATCAGAAACTTTTACTTTCATCCATATGCTGCTAATTTTGTACATATTCTTACTTTACTATCATTCATCGAATCTCGGACATTTGTTTGCCAACTTAGCAACATGCCTAGGATTCCATTTCTTTTATTCATTAGTTGATTTTGATTGATGCATATACATTCATATTCATTGCATACTAGAATAAGGACCCTTCACCTATTTAGTTGGATCCGGTAAGCTTACAATCGAGGGGTGGTTATCCCCGATGCTGGAGCCCAAAGATTTATGGAAAGTACTGGTTGTAGACCGAGAGATGGTTATCTCCGGTAAACACGACTGGTCTTTCCTACTTGCACCAATCGTCCATTTTTAGGTATGTTTTATACCGGGGAGTCGCATATATGACCAAGTGCTCATCAACCTTTTAGACAAAAACCTTGCATACATCAGCATAAGCATATAGAATATAGGTCTTTGTTTGAGCGTAAACCAAGAACACCCATCAGGAGGGACTATCTTATCTCTATTCTGTTACTGGTTTAAGCCGCTCCTGCATTATTTGTTCAGGTATAGGGACAACCGTATCTCTATACCTAAACCATTTTCGGAGCATGTGTGAGCTTTCATTGCTAGATAGGTCTAACCCTAATCCATTCTTTAGCTGGCTCAATCATGTGAGGTTTAAAAGCCTAGACTCTAAAGCGAATCATATGGAGAATCCATTGATTCATTTTGATCTTGCCCCAATGAGCTCTGGTTCCCTACAACCCAGATAAGTGAAATAGATCTCTATTTACTCACCTCATTGGGTCACACACGTTGAGTTGACGCATCCTTTTCTGAGTATACTTGCTCAGTTCATCTAATTCAATTCAAATTCCTTCATTTCATTTGTGTGTATCAACACCATTCAACATGCTAACAATTCATATTCTGTGCATTAGACATCCATCATTCTTTGTACATATTCATATTCATGGCCAGACAAGGGGCAACGTCCCATGTCAAATGCCTTTTATTAGATCATATGTTTGTATCATGACTACATCCAACTTGGCATCATTCATCTAGCATCTTGTCCAAATGGCGGCAGTCATGTGACCCTCCTGTATATACATTTTTTATCATCTCAATTCATAGCAGACCCTGAGCGAGTGCACGAAAAAAAAACAAAATAGCCAATTGAAGCATCTCCAGAGCCTGCCAAAGGAAGAAGGTTGAGAGCCATCATGCTAAAGCAAGATCGATCAATACTAAGCCAAGTCTAGTCAGTTTAGCCTAGGTTTTCAAACTTGTCATTTTAACTTTGTAAAAAAAAATACATTTTAAAACATTTTCAGTCAAGTCTTATACAATCCTTTTTTTACAAAACTAATACTCTTTCAAAACTTTTTTAGTCAAGTCTTGTACAATCAGTTTTTACAAAACCAATACTTTTTCAAAACATCAGCTTTCTCAAAACATACAAAAATAGGCCCATGATGATGGTGATCTAGTGTTTCCCAAGAGCTCTAGTGACCTAAGGCCACCAAAAATCAAAAAAATAATTTTCTCCTATCATGCTTACTTAATCTACTGGTTTACAAAGGGATCATTTAAACTGTGATTAAAATTCTAGAGTTCCCAAGGTAGCATATATTAATGACCCGGAAGAGGAATTTCCCAAAAGAAATCCTTGACCCATAGAGCCAAGCGAGAAAGAGACAAAACTCAGCAATGACCCTAAGGATGTAAAAATTAGAACCTTGCTACACTGGAGGTAGAGAGAAAATGAGCTATCTCATCAAGAAGGTCCCGCACAGTACATCAGGCCACTGTCAGAATTCGAAGTTACAAATCATTCATACAGTTGAGCATTATAGAGCATCCACTACATACCTGGGACAACATCACCCTCGCCAATACATAGGATAGGGGGCAGTACCATCCTTTAAGCAAATACAACAAAGAAGACTGACTGGTCATCATGGAAGCATCAGTAATTCATCATAGAGCTGGAGCAAGCTCAGTCCATCTTTTGAAGGCCCATACGGTTGAAACTGGATTTTCTAGTGATATTTTATAACTCGGCCGTATGGAGGACGAAGACCTCCCAGAGCCAATCAATACGTATCAAATGAAGAGACCACTGTGCTTAAGATATTGTCAAGAAACTGCTTGTACTCTCAGTCGTTGTAGGAAATGAAAGGAGGCCATTTTTGGCACATCATTTTTTCCCTATTCATAACCGATCAAGCTTTATATCAATAAGATCTGCTAGTCAGCCCTTCGAGCTTAATAGCGTTTCTTTCTTTAAACTCATTTATCGGGGCACCCCTACAAAATTTTTATCACTTGCTTGAACTACGACATGACCTGATCTTGAAGAGGGTACGTAGGCAACCTGAAAATCAGGTGTGGTCACAACAAAACAATCATCCTTCTTGAGCAAAATACTGCTTCACAAAAAAAAATATGGCAAAATCCAAAAAAGGAAAAATTCAAAAGAAAAGAGCAAAAGAGCAAAATCAAAAGAAACAAAAGCCAAAGAGAAAAGCTCAAAAGAATCGCTCAAGAAAGCTCCAAAGCAAACAAGGTGTCCCAAATCTTTGACCCTTTAGCCTACGTTTCATCCTACCCAAGCCCTCAGAGACTAAGAGTACTGGCAGACTGACTGACAAATATCAAAAGCTATATATCTCATGCGCAAGGCAAAGAAGGGAGAAGATAGATCAAATTATCAGAAAATCGCAGGCTCAGTGAAAACTAGAAATGGCACTGAGGAATAAAAATTATTCGAGCCCAGCTTTGACATTGTTGTCAGGGGCAAAAAAGGGAACAAATTATTCAACTACGTAGGCATGAGTGAAAACCGGAAACGACCTCATTGCACAAAAATTATGCAACACCAGACTTGGTCATTCCAAGGGAAAAAAAGGAAAAAAAGTTGAACTATGTTGGTAGCAGGATCTTGGTGGAAGTCAGCCTCAACCCCAGCAACATCACATCTGCAAGCGCTCAGAAAACATAACAACTCGAAGCCCTCAGCTCCAAGTAAGGTCTAATCTAGTATGCAACAAAGTCTAAACTAAGTTTATACCTTTCTTAGCCATAGCACAAAAGGTTACTGTTACCCAGGTAATGACCCTAAAGGGGGGGGGGGTGAATAGGGTCTATGGCAAATAAAAAAAATTGGACTACAAGTTTAATATGCGGAATAAATTTAGTATGCAACAAGCTAAACAATAAAAATATTTAAAGGAAGGGAGAAGAGATAAGGAGATTGCAAACTCAGGATTTGTTCACGAGGTTCAGCAAATCAGCCTACTCCCCGCCTTAGCTTCCAGCTAGAGGATTCACCACGATTCCTCAATCGTACAGGTTCCTTCACAGGTGGAGTCCAAACCCTTACAATCTCTCTTACAGGTCGAGAAATTACCCTTACAAGCTCTCCTTTAGGCCGAGCTAAAGCCTTTCAAGAGCACAACCCTCTCTTGATAAAACTGAAGCAACAACTTCAGTGCAAGAATCTTAAATTCTTGATAGATCTCAATAAATGAGTTTTGGACTGAAAATTTGAATTGAAAGCTCCTTAAATGAGCTGGATAAGAGTGTAATACAAACTCTAATAAAGTCTCTCAAGGGAAATAGGAGTTGAATGAGCTCAAGAGAGATTTTGGGGATTTTCTAAGTGTGAGAGTGAGTAAGAATCAATAGCAATGAATGAGTGATCGATATGAGTTATTACTGTGACCAAGAGTTGTTATTTGTTTATAAATGAACTCTTTTTGTAGCATTTGATCCAATAATGCCGTTGGAGAAGCATTAAATGCTTTTTGATTCGTTGCAAACTAGTCGTTACAACGATTTTTTAGAGTCAGACACGAGTTCATCGACGAAGTGGAGTTCCCACTTGAATTCGTCGTTGAATACATATTACAGAATTGAATTTTGAAAAACCCTGTAACGAATTCGTCACCGAATTCAAACTTTCTTAGAGAGTTCGTCGCCGAAATCAGGAGACAATTGAATTTCAAAAATTCTGTCATAACTTCGTCGCCGAATTCAATCTACTCAGAGAATTCGTCGACGAATTCAGAGTAAAAAATCTGAATTCTGTATTGGATCAGACCAAAGGGATGGGATTAATTTCCTAGGTTAATTAGCTATATTTTATCATGCTTTTATGATCATTTAGGGCATTAGAATGATTTTCAAAAGGTGTCCTTGGCTCCTATGGTCAATCTATGATTCTTGAGCTTTTTAACTTACCATTCTTTTGAGGACTTTTAACATAAGACCTATGAAGTCTCAAAATAGAAAATAAATACACTTAATTTGTTGAGAGATGATCTTGGCTTAACTTGAGTCTTGAGATTTTGACTTTTATCTTCAATGGACCCGACTTGGACTATGGTCTTATCTTGAATCTTCATCTTGTATACAATGAGTTGAGATTCCGCTTGGGTAGTTTCCATCATTTTTCATGATTGGAGTGCTATCAACTTGTGTATTCTGAAATGTTCACACACTTAAACAAGATTATTAGTACCAAATAGTTCATTTCATTATTATGTTATTATCAAAATTATTAGGGGTACTCATGGTTGTAACCCTGAGGCTAACAATCTCCCTTGTTTTGATGATGACATAACAATGTAATGAAATGGGGTTAAGTTCCACCTCACAATATGTCTTTCATAAGAACTATGAGGTAAGCTCCCCTAAACATAGGCAATAAAAATCACAGTTGATATTTGAATGCATATTTAGATGGATTAAAAGACATATCTCCATGTTTTAATACGAAGAGAAGTTCCACAAAGATAAGTGTCAAAATTTAATTTCTATTCACAACACATTGGATCAAGATAGATTAATCAAGGATAAAGGATTGATCACTTTGAGTTGAGAATTAAGTGAAGTTCCATGAAGATAAATAAGAAGTTATTTTTGAACAACCAAAGATGCGAAAAAATCAAATTCAAATAATTAATGCAAATTCAAAAGTCAAATGTCATTAATGGGCAAAAAAATCAAATTCAAATAATTATTGCAAATTCAACAGCCAAATGTCATTAATGTCATTACCATTATAAAATTTTCATTACATTTTTCATTCTCCCCCTATGTCAATATAAAAAAAAATCAAAAAATTACAATCCATCTTGTTTTTGTTTCTCTATAAGTTCAGCCACTTTGGTAAAGATATTCTCTAAGGGACCAGCTTCTTCTTGAGTGGCCTTGGGGTCTTGGATAGCCTATTCTTCATCCGAATCTTCATTTCCACTAGAGCTACTACTAAATATCTCATTGGATGAGGGAGGAATGGAGTGAAGTTTGGAGGATTTTGGAGGTTTAGTCTTGACAACTTTAAAGGATTAGTTCTTGACTTTAGAGACTTCTAAGGATAGTTGAGACATTTGAGTTGCCATTTGATGGATGATTGGAGCTTGATTTCCAAGAAGAGAAGACATTTGAGATGTGGAAGGGCCTTGATTCCTTACATGCTTCTCTGTACTTCCACTTTGCCCTTCAACATTGTCACTAAATCATTCAATTGTAGGCCTTGCTCCAAGGCATCTACAACCTCTCTCTATTAGGGATAGAATTGAATCTATCCAATTCTTAGTGACATCTCCTGAAATCTCAATCTCATCCAACCTCGGCTCCAAAGAATCAATATTTTTCTTTACTTCTCCTTGAAGGTTATCAATTCTTGTCTAAAGAGCTGAAAATTGATTTGAGCTGGCTGCTTGGAGACTTTGAAAGTACTCCCTAGACTCTGAATGAATGGCAGAGATACTAGCCCTAGTCTCAGCCATGAAGGAGAGCATGGAAGCTCTCATCTCCTCTTGAAAAGCCTGTTGGCTCAAACTCATCTCCAGCTGAAATTGCTCCAAGCTGGAGGACATGGAGGCAATCTGCCCTGCCATGATACTTAGCTGCTCTTCTGAGGCTGTTGGCCTACTGGGCACCTCATAAAACCGACCAGGGTCCTCAAAGTGAGGAGACACCTGTCTTTTAGAACTCTCTGGTATCTCTCCAGCATCCACGAAGTCAGACCAATCAGGCATCTCATCCCTAGGGTGCTGCTCAACCTGAAGCACATCTGCAGGGTCCTCTGCTAGGACAGAATCTGGCTGCTGCTCAGCCTGGGGCTCCTCCTCTGGCACTGACTCTGGCTGCTGCTCAACCTGGGGCTCTACTGATGGTGCAGCTGAAGAGGAAGGGATAGATGGAGTGGGAGTAGAAGTAGGCATGGATGAAGTAGGAATAGGCACTGAAGAACTAGAAGGAATGGTGGAGGACTGAGAGGCAGAGGGTTTGGGAATCCAAACCTTCTGGGTTTCATTCCAAGTATAGCCCATTCTCTGAATGGTTACCTTGCTATAAATGGAGGAGTTATCAGGGGTGAAAAAATCTGTTTGAGAAGATAGGGGTAAATTGAAATGTTTAAAGATTTTAGTCAGGGCCTGACCAAAAGGGAGACACCCTGATTTTCTCTTAAATGCATCATCCATACAATGGTCAATGATGTAAGAGCGATCAATGGGTGTGGTGGTTAGGATGCACCACATAAGGAATACATCAAAGTAAGTAAGGTATTCCCTACCACCAGCTCTGGGAACTAGGTTATAGGTTATAATATGGTGAATGAGTCTAGATGTGAGGGTAAGGTCTTTAACTTTTGGTTAAAAAGGAGTAAATTCTTGGTTTATGCACATCATTTTTGGTAGCACCCTGGAACTATTGCCATGTATTGGAACCCATGCCAAGGCTTTAGGCCTTTGTAATCCTCCTATTTCTATGAAATGAGAAATTTAAAGAACTCTAAGTGTTAAGAAGTAGTATTCCTAAGTCGGATATATCGAAAACCCGAGTTACTGAATCTCATTTGTGGATCAGTCAACTTTAGGGGCAATTTGGTCGATAAATAAAGAAGAAACTGGTAATTCTAAATGCTAGAAATGTTTCCCTTTGAAAGACGAATCCAACGCAAGTTGAATCATCAAAATCGGACAACCGAGTCAAAAGTTATAGCCGAATTACCGAAGTAGGGAAAAATAGGAGAAAATAACAAAATCTGGAGTGTGCGATCGATCGCAAGTCAGGTGCGATCGATCGCATGCAGGCGAAATGGGTACCAAACTCTCTGGGCTATATGCGATAGATGGATCCTCAGGTGCGATAGATCGTAGGGATCTGCGACCGATCACAAGAGTGTGCGATCGATCGCATGCAGGGGGAAATCAGACCAAAATTTTCGGGTTCATGTGCGATAGATTGCATCCAGGTGCGATCGATGGTAAGGACCTGCGATCGATCACAGACAAGTGTGCGATCGATCGCACGTGGTAGCAGATTCCAAATTTGAGGGTCTTAAACCCTTGTCTTGTTAGAGGGTTCTCATTTAGGGCTTTTCGAACCTAGAGGAGAGAAAGAGGGAAGAGAAAGGAGAAGAGGATTTTGGGGAAATCCTCCAAAGGAGCTTGGATTGGGAGATTAAGGGAGGTTCAAGCTTGGGAAATTTCAAGCAAGGGCCATCCTCAAGGCAACTAGTGTTCCTCAAACCCAAAGAGGGGTTCTTCCTCAAGTTAGAGCTCCTCATCAAGGGTTTTCTTCGCTCTATTCAAGGTTGGTACCCTACACTACCCTTCTAGTTCATCTATTATCTTTATTCCCATTCATTTTATGATTTTTCCCAAATTTCTAAACAAGATAAGGAGATGGGATGAATGGATGGTTGTTATATGTGAATGTGCGATTGGATGCCGTGTGTATGTGTGGTGATGAACGAAAATGGGAAGGGCATTGTGATAATAATAAATACACATGTATGCTATGAGCTTAACCCACCTAGAAATCCAAGATTTAGGGTTAACAATAACGTACACACCACGTGTTT
Organism: Tetracentron sinense; assembly: GCA_015143295.1. NCBI lineage: Eukaryota > Viridiplantae > Streptophyta > Magnoliopsida > Trochodendrales > Trochodendraceae > Tetracentron > Tetracentron sinense. The sequence goes on from CM026554.1 coordinate 19,104,064, forward strand.
GATGAAATGCCAATGTGAAGAAAATGAGTTGTAAATCAAGAAATGCATGCTTAAAAGCTTACGAGAATTGCTAGGGTTTATGATAGTGTGATAAGTTGCTTTCCCTAAATTGGTATGAATATTGACTTGCTCAAATTATTGATGTTCTATGTATTGTGAACTCCCCAAATGTCATATTTAATTTTAAATGAAAGTATGCACACGATTCCACGAGCACGGCATGCATGACATGTTTTATCGATGGTTTTTCAAGAATAAGGATGTTAGGGGTGGGACATATCTTACGATATGTTTTACCTCGCTTTTGACAAGAGGACAAGAACAAGCATTTCATAGGAGAGAGTTTACACTTCCCTTCCATGAGCGGTCTCCCCTCACTCACAAGTGCATCGCATTAAAGAAGGGTCTCCCTTCCCTCTCAAGTGCATATCATAAATGAAGGGCCTCCCTTCCCTCTCAAGGTATACCATAAATGAAGGGCCTCCCTTCCCTCTCAAGGCATGTCATGAAAGAAGGGTCTCCCTTCTCTCTCAAGTGCATCTCACAAGCGCATCTCACAAGTGCGTCTCACAAGTGTATCTCACAAGCGCATCTCACAAGTACATGAGCATGTTTAAATTCCAAGCAAGTATGCATGACACGCATGGCATGACAATCTTGATAAGATCAAGCAAGACAAACATGACAAGTTTTCAAGCACGAAACGAGGATTTTTAAGTCAAGTCAAGTGCACGACAATTTCAAGAGATTTATCGGCTTTTATGTAATACAAGCATGAATATAAACTGTTTTACTTTCCTGTATGATATAAATTGCTTCCTACTTTATGTTGTTGTTGTTATGCAACGGCTGTTGGTTAGTGTTTGGTACCCGCTGAGTATTCCATGCTCAGTCGTACTTCTTATGTCGGCAGGTGATAGCGGAGCGGCTGCTCCTTTTGATATCTGTGCTCCGAGCCCTTGGGTGGACGAGGAGTATGTTGAGGAACCTGTGGAGGAACTTCCCATAGAGGGTAACTATTAGGTGGTGGTGGATTCTAAGTGAGTGAGCTGTGGGTGAGTTTAAGAGAGTATATTCATGTATTTTGGCGGGCCTGTCCGCACTTTCTTTTGTGATTTCATTTTGTACAAAACTTGGATCATGTATATATACATAAAGGTTTTGTTAGACTTCCGCTGTGTCATGTTAGGGTATGTTTCCGCTATTTTTGTCCTCTATTGTATATGCTTTGTGGGTTTTTACAGGATGGTATGTTAAGCAAGTCAAGTAAGTCATGGTAGGTCGTCCAAGATTCACTCTAACTCCTAGGGTGGGTTTTGGGTCGCGACATTTTTAGTGCTACCACCACATCAAATCCTTCATGTCTGGTCCACTATCCATTCACAAAGGTTTGAAGGTTGCATTGAGGGATTTTTAAAATGGAGTGCAATTAGTTTAGGTGAAAAGAGATGTTTTTACCTAAGACAAATGAAGTAATAAGTGATTCAGATTGATTGAAGTAAAAGTGGGTGTAAAAGAGTTTAACTAACTCAAGAAACATGAGTTCGTTAGATCCAAGAAATTTGTCTCATTTTAGGGTAGAGAAAAGGGTTTTTATGGGTTCTAGGTCATAGGCATCGAAACTTACGAAATTAAAAACCTTACCATAAAGAGGGGAATGAGGTAAGAATTTTTCTTTGAACAACTTCTCGTATTTTGCTTCCTTGAACTTCACAAGGACTGGGGTTGAACTTGAAGCCGGTTCTTTCCCTTTGTTTGTTCTTGATTTCTTCTTTGGCGGCTCCACTGATGCGTTCTTCATTCTAGGAGGCATTTTCTGAGAGATAGGGAGAGATTTGGGAGGAAGAAGGGTGCAAGATCAATGGAATAGGAACTTTGGAGAGAAAGATTAGGTTTGAAAAAAATCAGATTTGGGGGTTACTATTTATACCCACTACTCAATTCGTCGCCGAAATGGGTTTCGTCCCTGAATTCGTCACCGAAATTGAGTCAAGAACCCTACTGTTTTTTAATTTTGGATTGACTTCTTCGACGAGATGGATGAGTCATCTAGATTCGTCACCGAAATGGGTACAGAAAACATTCTGTTTTCCGTTTCACCCAAGGATTCGTCGCCGAAATTAAATTCCAGATTGAATTCGTTGCCGAATTCAGTCCTGAATTTGAAGAATTGATTTTTCTTCAAACCAATGGTTCATTAAGGCACCTAAAATCATCATAAGGAATTCAATTCAATCTTGTCAAATGATCAAACAAGTTATAAGCATATCAATTCAAAGATTTTAATTTTTGATTGCTTTTGATCTTGATTAAGTTAGCTCACTCAGACTAGTCATTCCCAATTCTCTTCTTAAAGAACTAAATCTATCAGATTGTAGAGGTTTTGTGAAAATATCAACGATTTGATTAACTGTATCTACAAATTCCAAGATAACATTTCTATTTTGCACATGATCTCTAATAAAATTGTCGTGACCCGAAACCCACCCTAGGAGTTAGAGTGAACTTTGGACGACTAATCATAACTTGCATGACTTGCTTGACCAGAATAACCTGCAAAAGACCTGGAGCATATACAATAGAGGACAATAATAGTGGAAACATATAACAAAACACAGCAGAAGTCTAACAAACCTCTACGTATATACATACATGATCCAAGTTTATACAAAAAGGAAACCAAAAGAAATTGCGGACAAGCCCGCCAAAATACATGGATATATCTCTCTCAACTCTCCCATAGCTATATCACTCAGAATCTACTACCATCTAATAGTAACCCTCGACCGGAGGTTCCTCTAAAGGTTCCTCAATGTACTCCTCCTCCACCCATGGGCTAGGAGCATAGACATCGAAAGGAGCAACCGCTTCGCTATCACCTGCCAACATAAGAAGTACGGCTGAGCATGGAATACTCAGCGGGTACCAAATACTAACCAATAGTCATAGCATAAAAATGGCAATACATAAATCAGGAGCAATTCATATATATTAAACGGGAACAATTCATTTCATACAAGGAAGTAAAGCAATTTATAATCATGCTTGCATTTTGTAAAAAGCCGATAAAACCTCTTGAAAACATCGTGCACTTGACTTGACTTGAAATATCTTTTTCGTACTTGAAAGCTTGTCTTGTCTATCTTGCTTGATTCTTGTAGATCGTGTTGTGTCATGCATGTCATGCGTGCTTGCTTGTGATCATGTAACTTGTGAGATACACTTGTAAGATGTACTTGTGAGATGCACTTGTGAGATGCACTTGAGAGGGAAGGGAGACCCTTCTTTATGCAATGCACTTGAGAGGGAAGGGAGACCCATCTTCATGATATGTATGTACTTGCGAGGGAAGGGAGGCCCTTCTTTATGCTATGCACTTGTGAGTGAGGGGAGACCCCTCGTGGAATGTTTGTTCTTGTTTTCTTGTGACAAGCGAGGTAAAACATATTGTAGGATATGTCTCACCTCTAAAATTCGTTCTTGAAAACCTCGGTAAATTCATGTCATGCATTCCGTGCTCGTGGCATCGTGTGCATACTTGCATTTGAATTTAAACATGACATTTGGGGGATTTCACAATGTATAGCATATAGCAATTTTTAAACAAATAAACATTCATAATATTTTAGGGAAAACAAGAACTCATGCTAGCATAATCCCTAACAAGTTACTTAAGTAATTTAGCATGCATTTTCTTGATTTATACTCATTTCATTCAACTTGGCATTCCATCAAACATGGTATGTTCATTATTTGTTAACCCTACAATATGCTTTTCTAGGTGAGTTATAATTCCATCATACATGTTTATTCATTATGGATACAATGCCCTCCCCATTTCAATTATCACAACACAACCATTGGCATCCAATCGCCCATTCCATCACCATTCACAACATCCACACATCCCAACTCCTAGCACAAGTATAGATGAAGGAAAACAAAGAAACATGGAGGAAAAGAGGAACTATGACTAGGAGGGTAGCAAGAAGTACCGACCTTGACAAATGAGGGAAGGAACTCTCCTCCAAAACGTGCGTGTAGATGTTGCCCTAGCTTGAGGAGAGTGCTCCACGAGTGCTTGAACAGGAATCTTGAAGCAATCCAAGCTTGAGGTGATCTAGGGTTCACAAACCCTTTGATTTCTTCTTAAAAATCAAATCCTAGGTTAGGAAAACCCCTTTCTCTTCCTCCTTAGCTCTCAAATGTGTCTAAGTGTTGTAAATGAGCCCTAAAGGTTCGGGCAACTCTTAAGAGGAAAGAGTGAAACGCCCAAAAGATGAAAACACCCTTAATGAAATTTCTGTAAAAACACGAAGACCGAGCGATTGGTGTTTATGACCGATCAATCGGTTGCCTACTGAGCGATCGGTGTGTTGACCGAGCTCTCGACCAAAAATCAACTCTCTGGAAAATTTCCCCATACAAATTTTTTGACTAGTCGATAGCTACCGATCGATCGGTTTTGGACCGATCGATCGCTCTATGGACCGAGCGATCGGTGGTCTGCAGGTCCAAACTGTTTTGGCCATATCTTTTGACTCGTTCGTCGGATTTTGACAATTCAACTTGCGTTGGGTTTGTGCTTCGAAAAGGAACATTTCTGACGTGTCGGAATTTTCAATTTCTTCCTTATTTATTAATTATACTACATTAAAGGAAAATTGGCTAGGAAAGTACCATGTATTACGCATAAAAAGTCCAGGGCTCTACAAAAATGATATCTTATTACTATGTGTTTAGTTCTTGAGTGTTGAATGAGATTCTTAGTCATATAAATTGTACTTGTATTATCACACTTAATAGGAATTTTGGTATAGATAAGTTTAAAATCTTCTAGTTGTTGCTTCATGTAGAGAGTTTGAGCACAACAAATTCCAGCTGCCATATACTCTGCCTCAGCTGTAGATAAAGAAACTGAATTTTGCTTTTTACTAAACCATGGAACAAGAGAATGTCATAAAAAGTGACAAGTTCCACTAGTGCTTTTTCTATCTACTTTGCATCCAGCAAAGCCTGCATCTGAATAGCTTATTACATCTAGGTTAGTGTCTTTAGGATACCATAAGCCTAAATCAATTCTTCCAAGTAAGTATTTGAAAATTCTTTTCACAGCAGTTAAGTGAGATTCTTTTGGACAGGATTGAAATCTTGCATAAATGCAAACACTGAACATAATGTCTGGTTTACTTGCAGTGAGATACAAAAGACTTCCAATCATGCCTCTATAAAGTTTTTCATCAACATCTTTCCCTTTTTCATCCTTATCAAGTTTGGTTGATGGACTCATAGGAGTATCCATTATTTTAGTATTTTCCATTCCAAACTTTTTATGTAATTCTTTAGTATATTTGGCTTGATTAACGAATGTTCCTTATTTGGTTTGTTTAATTTGAAGTCCTAAAAAGAATGTTAATCCACCCATCATGCTCATTTCAAATTATTTTTGCATAGTTTTAGCAAACATCTTACAAAGAGATTCATTTGATGATCCAAATATGATGTCATCTACATAAATTTAAATTATTAGCATATCATCATCTTTGGTTATTATGAATAAAGTTGTATCAGTTTTACCTCTTGTAAATCTATTTTCAATTAAGAAACTACTTAGCATTTTATACCAAGCTCTTGGAGCTTGCTTTAATCTATATAAGGATTTAGTTAATTTAAATACATGATTAGGGAATTCATGATTTTCAAAATAAGGAGGTTAATTTACATAAACTTCTTCATTAATATACCCATTTAGAAATGCACATTTTACATCTATTTGGTATAATTTAAATCCTTTATGACTAGCAAATGCAAGTAGCATTCTTATAACTTCTAGTCTAGCAATCGGGGTAAATGTTTCATCATAGTCTATCCCCTCTTCTTGGTTGTAACCTTGAGCTACTAGTCTTGCTTTATTTTTAATTACATTTCTATTTTCATCCTCTTATTTCTAAAAACCCATTTTGTACCAATTATAGATTTGTCATTTGGTCTAGGTAGTAGATTCCAAACTTGATTTCTATGAAATTGATTTAATTCTTCTTGCATTGCATTGCCCCAAGATTCATTTTCAATAGCTTCGAAGACATATTTTGGTTTAATTTAACTTAAGAATGCAAGGTTCATTAAATTTCTTCTTGTTCTAACCCATTGTTCTATATTACCAAGTATTAGATCCTTAGGATGATCTTTTGTTAATTTCCAAGCTTTAGGTAGTTGATAAGATTCTTCATCTTCATTTTCTTCTTCATTATCTATTTCAATAGATTTATCACTAGATTTTTCTTTTTCTTGATCATCTTTATTTTCTTTGTTGATTTCTAAGTTGGATAATTCTTTTGGAAGATTTTCAATTTCATCGTCAATATTAGTATTGACTTTGTTAAATGGATTTGATTCATCAAAAACTACATGAATTGATTCTTAAACAATTAGTAATTTCTTATTAAACACTCTATAAGCTTTGCTATTAGTAGAATATTCTAAGAAAATTCCTTCTACTGATTTTGCATCAAATTTCTTAAGATGTTTAACATTAAGTATAAAACATTTACATCCAAACACCTTGAAATAACTTATATTAGGGATTCTAACATTCCAAAGCTCATAGCGAATTTTATTTAACTTGTTTCTTATAACCACCCTATTAATTACATAGCATGAGGTGTTAATGACTTCAGCCAAAAAATAATTAGGTAATTTATTTTCATTAAGCATTGTTCCAGCCATTTGTTGAAGAGATCTATTCTTTCTTTCTACTACACCATTTTGTTGTGGAGTTCTAGGTGCTGAAAAATTAAGATTAAAACCATTTTCATCACAAAATAATTCAAGCTCTTTATTTTTAAACTCTCATCCTTTATCATTTCTTATGTTGTTAATGAAACCATCTTTTTCAATTTGAACTCTTTTACAAAACTTTTTAAATAGTGAAGATGCTTCATTTTTATGTGAAATAAATAGAATCCATGAGTATCTTGAAAAATCATCCATTGTTACAAAAGCATAAGTTTTTCAAGCTAGGCTAGCTATGTCATTTGGACCAAAAAGATCCATATGCAAAAGTTCTAAAGGCCTAGTGGTAGAAATCATTTTCTTGCGTTGGAATGAAGATTTTATTTATTTTCCAAGTCGACAAGCATCACAAATTTTATCTTTAATAAATTTAGTTTTAGGTAATCCTTTAACTAATTCATTTTTAGAGAGTTTATATAAAAGATCCATACTAGCATGTCCTAGTCTTCTATGCCATAACCAACTAGCTTCATCTATAGTAGAAAAACACATCATGTTTTGAGATTTTAGTTCATCAAAATCTAAGGTGTATACATTCTCATTTCTATGTGCTACAAACAAAGTAATTAGATTATCTTTGTCCTTAATCATGCAAATATTTGATTTAAATAAGACATTCAATCATTTATCACATAGTTGACTAATACTAATGAGATTATGTTTGAGACCATCAACAATTAATACATTTTCAATAAAAATAGATTTATTCTTGCCAATGTTATTGATACCAATGATCTTCCCTTTAGCATTGTCTCCAAATGTCACATGACTGCCATCCTTTGGAGTGATTGATGCAAATAGCTCCTTGTTCCCGGTCATATGTCTTGAGTATCCACTGTCCAAGAACCATGTCGTCTTGGAAGTTTTAGACTTGAAGCATACCTACACATCCAATTCAAGTAACTCCAAGATACTTTCCCCTCGATACCCAAACTGTTTTGGATGGAACCCAAAGTGATTTGGGTTTTTATTTGGGAGGATTAGTTCCCTTGGGAACCCATATCATTCTTGGTCCTTTATGGTTAGTCTTTGAAAGAGAAGATGTTCCTTTTGGAACCCAAACTTTTTAAACTATTTTACCATTATAAAATGAAGTAGATGGTGGAGTTTGGTTACAACTTAATTTTGTAAAGAAGTTTTGATAATCTTTTTGTTTTGAAAAAGTATTATAACCTAGTCCAGCTTTGTTAAAAACACATCTTTACTGTCCTAAAAGTCTTTCAAGATTCTTTTGACCATTTGTGAATGTGAGGACAGTATTAGTCAAGTCCTTGACTTTAGCGTTTAGCTCATCACATCCACAAGGTGAGTCATGAGGAACATTTTGAACATCATTTAATTTTTTACTTAATTCCTCATTCTCAATAGTCAACACACTCTTTTCATTTTGTAGAGTTTCACATGATCGTGAAAGAGTGGGGATTTCCTTTTTAAAAGATTTATTTAATTTAGCTATTCTACCAAATTCAATATAAAGTTCATCAAATGTTTGTCTTATTTCATCATATGAGAGAGAATCATTTGGGGAAGAAGTTACCTCATCCTAATTTTTCATGAGGCACAAGTTTGCCACTCTTCATCACTTGAATCTCCTGACTTGCTTCCCTTTGAGTCATCCCAGGAAGCCATCATAGCCTTTTTCTTGTACTTTTGGCTCTTCTTGAGTCAAGGACATTCAGTCCTTATGTGGCTTGGCTTCTTGCATTCATAGCAAGTGAGAGGTTCCTTCTTGCTAGATTCAGCCTTGTTCACCTCTTGCTAGATTCAGCCTGTATGGTCTCTTTTTGAAGTTCTTATGCTTTAGGAACCTTTTGAACCTTCTTGCCATCAAGGCTATATCTTCATCATCACTGCTGGTTTCCTCATCACCGTTTTCAACTTGAGTGGTCTTGAGGGCCAGTCCTTTCTTGGCTCTTGGTTCATCAGGCATTTGATCCTTCATTATGACTTCATGAGTCATAAGAGATCCCAGCAGCTAATCCATAGGCAGTTTGGTGAGGTCCTTAGCTTCTTGGATTGCTGTCACTTTTGGAGTCCATTCCTTGGGCAGTGATCTCAGAATCTTTTTGACATTTTCTGCATTTGAATTGTTAGTAAATCTGGTGAACATGTCACCAATAGATTCTTCTTTTTCCATTTTGAATAATTCATACTTATGAACAAGCATGCTAATCTTTTCTTCTTTAACTTGTTAGTCCCTTCATAGGTGACTTTCAGTTTAGCCCATATTTCTTTAGCAGAGTCACATCTAGAAACTCTGTTAAATTGTTGGAGACTTAGGGCACAGTTGAGGTTGCTAATAGCCTTAGCATTGATTTGAATGAGCTTAATATCAGCTTCATTCCATTCCTCCTCTACCTTAGGGATTCTAACATCACCCATAATTTTTGTGGGAAGATGTGGGCCATTGACTATTACTTTCCAACACTCATAATCTAGAGCTTGGATGTAATACATCATCCTAGTTTTCCAATAATTATAATTTTCCCCATTAAACAATGGGGGTCTAGTGGTGGACTGTCCTTTTCCTAGGCTTGTTGCAAAAATAATGTTTGCCATTATAGAATCGATTACTCAGATTGTTTAGATCTACTTAGAGTATTAGGCTCTGATACCAATTGTTGCCCAGGTAATGACCCTAAAGGGGGGTGAATAAGGTCTATGGCAAATAAAAAAAATTGGACTACAAGTTTGATATGCGGAATAAATTTAGTATGCAACAAGCTAAACAATAAAAATATTAAAAGAAAGGAAGAAGAGATAAGGAGATTGCAAACTCAGAATTTGTTCACGAGTTTCAGGAAACCAGCCTACTCCTCGCCTCAACTTCCAGCTAGAGGATTTACCATGATTCCTTAATCGCACAGGCTCCTTCACAAGTGGAGTCCAAACCTTTACAATCTCTCTTGCAGGTCGAGATATTACCCTTACAAGCTCTCCTTTAGGCCGAGCTGAAGCCTTTCAAGAGCACAACCCTCTCTTGATAAAATTGAAGCAACAGCTTCAGTGCAAGAATCTTAAATTCTTGACAGATCTCAATAAATGAGTTTTGGATTGAAAATTCGAATTGAAATCTCCTTAAATTTGATGGATAAGAGTTTAATACAAACTCTAATAAAGTCTCTCAAGAAAAATAGGAGTTGAATGAGCTCAAGAGAGATTTTGGAGATTTTCTAAGCGTGAGAGTGAGTAAGAATCAATAGCAATGAATGAGTGATCAATAAGAGTTATTACTGTGATCAAGAGTTTTTATTTGTTCATAAATGAACTCTTTTTTATAGCATTTGATCTAATAATACCGTTGGAGAAGCATTAAATGCTTTTTGATCGGTTGCAAACTAGCCGTTATAACGATTTTTCAGAGTCAGACATGAGTTCATCGACGAAGTGGAGTTCCCACTTGAATTCGTCACCGAATACATATTACAGAATTGAATTCTGAAAAACCCTATAATGAATTCATTTTCGAATTCAAACTTCTCAGAGAGTTCGTCGCCGAAATCATGAGACAGAATTGAATTTTAAAAATTCTATCATGACTTCGTCGCCGAATTAAGTCTACTCCGAGAATTCGTCGACGAATTCAGTGTAAAAAATCTGAATTCTGTATTGGATCAGATCAAAAGGATGAGATTGATTTCCTAGGTCAATTAGGTATATTTTATCATGCTTTTATGATTATTTAGGGCCTTAGAATGATTTTCTAAAGGTGTCCTAGGCTCCTATGGTCAATCTATGATTCTTGAGCTTTTCAACTTACCATTCTTTTGAGAACTTTTAACATAAGACCTATGAACTCTCAAAATAGAAAATAAATACACTTAATTTGTTGAGAGATGATCTTGGCTTGACTTGAGTCTTGAGATTTTGACTTTTATCTTCAATGGACCTGACTTGGACTATGGTCTTATTTTGAATCTTCATCTTGTATACAATGAGTTGAGCTTCCTCTTGGGTAATTTCCATCATTTTTCATGATTGGAGTGCTATCAATTTGTGTATTTTGAAATGTTCAAGCACTTAAACAAGATTATTAGTACTAAATATTTCATTTCATTATTATGTTATTATAAAAATTATTAGGGGTAGCCATGGTTGTAACCCTAAGGCTAACAGTTACAATTGCTCATTGCTATGTTTTGTCTTCTAAGGGACAAAAGATCCACAATCTCAAGCAAGGGTAGACCCCTTTATGAATCAGCAGACAAAGAGAGCATCCCTACTTGTTTTCAAAAATCAAATTCAAAAACAAAAATTTCAAAAAACAAGCTCATCTTTAAAAGTTTTAGAGTCCTATTATGTCTCTTGGCCTAGTAAAAAAATATACCTTCGTCACTGGTGCAAAACAAACAGATCAATCAAAGCAAAAGCTGGCTCGAGTTCATTTACTTCACAATTTGGCGATAGGCGTGCAGACAAAGGACTGGCAGTGGCTCAGGGACAAACTTTCACTCCTTATGCCCCGTCATTCATTTCATGTGCTTGCTTATGGGTAAGCCACATGGCTATCCCCATTCTTACATACTTTTTTTATTCATTGGACGCCATGTGGCAATCCCCATTTATACATCATACTTGCTTATGGATTAGCCATATGGCTGTCCCCATCCTCATACATTTTTCATCTCATTCTTCTACTGGCTTGTTTCATACATGGTGAAGACGGTCGTGTAACCAGCCTTCACTAACTTTGCATTCATCTCGGTGAAGACGGTTGTATAACCAATCCTCACTAACCTTACATTTTGCTTTCTCATGGGTTAGCTGTGTGGCTTTCTCCTTTCATACATCTTGCTTGTAAAATGGAGCAACCACGTGCTTGTCTCCACTCATCATACACTCTGCTTGCTTATACACTTGCTCGTGGACTAGTCATGTGGCTATCTCTACTTATACATTTGCTTGCTTACTTGTGCTGAAGTGGTCGTGCGACCCTTTTAAATTTGACTTTATTCATCTTGCTGGCATAGTACCCAGTGGGGCAACCGTGTGGTTATCAGCACCATAGCATCGTACCTGATGGGGCAACTGCACGGTTGTCTGTACCATGGCATAGTACCCAGTGGGGCAACCGTGCTGTTGTCAGAACCATGGCATAGTGTAGAGCCCCAAAATTTTATTTCACTAAGTAGTGAACAGTGTGAATAGTGTTCTAGTGTGAACTTGTACACTAGCAAGCTTTAATTGAATATACGAGATTGGAATTATGGAGCACATGTTCTAACGGGTCTATGTATCACTAAGAAGTATGTTTTAGGCATAAAAGAGTGTTAGAATTGGATTGGAGGAGATTCAAGTAGTGTAAACAAGGTTTTACAGCAAAATAGGGGATCACCGATCGCTCGGTGCCATCCTCCGATCGACCGGTCAACTACCGATCGATCGGTATCTATCGACTAGTCAACTTTTTTGCATGGAAAAATTTTCCAGAGAGGGTGTTTTCAACCGATCGCTCGGCTGAAACCACCGATCGACTGGCAAGCCACCGATCGCTCGGTATGTACCACCGATCGATCGGTTATACGCAGATTTTCTTCATTAAGGGTGTTTAAGACTTTAGTCACCACCCTTTGACTATATAAAGGCTGGGTTCGTGCCTTAGGGTTTCACAAACCCTTTGTGCATTATTTTGGAGGATTTTGAAGAGGAGAAGAATGGGAGGAACTACTTGTTGATCAAGCTTGTGAAAGATCAAGGTTCTTCCATTTTCTTTGGTGATTCTCAACCAAGAACTCACAGTTCTTGCTTGTTCCAGCTTGTGGGAATCAAAGAAGTTCATTTTACCAAGGTAGATACACTCTACTACCAATCTTGCAATCCTACTAAGTTACTAAATGATGTTCTTCTAAATCTATATTACTTATGTATATATATCTTGGATGATTATGGTGTGAAAATATGTGACTATATACTTGGATGCAAGATACTATTATGACGCACTCTAAGTGTTTGATGAAATACCTCTAAGGGATTTTTATGCTTAAATATGATGATTTCTCTCATATGTTCATATGCTCGTATGTCTCGCATTAATCGATGTTTTCCATGGATTTCTCAAAGTACGAAAATGTGTTTTTCACTAAATGACTTATAAGGAACGATTCTAAGTAACTCTATGACTTCTCTAAGATCGTTTCACAAGCTCTACGGATCATACTATGCTCACAAGGAACTCTATGATAAGCTCTAAGATCGTCTCATAAGCTCTACGGATCATAAATGTAATGCTTTAAGATGTAGAGCCCCGAAACTTTTTGCATATGCCTTGGGATGTGTGTCAAGGCATGGTGTCTTGTAATCTCAATTTCATGAAATGAAAATTTGAAACTTCAATGGAATTGTGTCAAGAATGCTATAATTAATTAGATAAATTATTTAATAAAGCCCATAAGCTTTGAAGGGGTCCTAGTCAAGTTTAGAAGATGTTAGAATAGAAGTATAATGGGTCTAAATAGTAGGAATGGGTGAAAAATGGACTCAGGGTCAAAACCTGCAGACCACCGATCGCTCCGTCCATTGTAGCAATCAATTGGTCCACAACCAATCGATCGGAGGCTATCGACTGGTGCACTTTTTTGTATGGAAAAATTTTCCAGAGAGCAGGTTTTTGACCGGTCGCTTGGTCAAGAACACCGATCGCTCGGTAGGCAACCGATCAATCGGTAATAACCACTGATTGCTCGGTCCCCCATGTTTTGCAAAAATTTCAGTAAGGGCATTTTCATCTTTTGGGCATTTCACTCATGCCTTAAATGCTTTGCCTGAGCATTGAGGGTTCATAAACCTTAAATAGAGACTTTGAGAGATAAGGAGAGAAGAGAAAGGGGATTCTAAACCTAGGGTTTGCTTTTGAGAAGAAATCAAAGGGTTTGAAGACCCTAGATCACTTCAAGCTCGTGTCTCTTCAAGTTCAAGGTTCAAGCTAGTGAGGACTACGCTCTCAAAGCTAGGGCAGCAACTCACGCACGTTTTGCAAGGGGTTTCTTCCCTCATTTGTCAAGATCGGTACCTTGTGCTACCCTCTTAGTTATAGTTTTCTCTTTTCTTTTCTATTCTTTGTTTTCCCTCATCTATAACTATAATATGAGTTGTAATGTGTGAATGGTGTGAATGGTGTGAATGGAGATGGATATTGGCGATTGGATGCCATGCGAATGATGTGATGAATGAAAAAGAGGAAGAGCATTGTACCAATAATAAACATACGAGTATGTTGTGAATATAAATCCACCTAGAAAAGCATGATATAGGTTTGATCAATAATGTACACACCCCATGTTTGATGAAATGCCAAGGTGAATAAAACAAATTGTAAATTAAGAAAATACATGCATAATTGCTTATGGAATTGCTAGGGCTTATGATAGTGTGATTATTTACTTTCCCTAAAATGACATGAATATTGACTTGTTCAAATTATTGATGTCTTATGCATTGTGAATTACCCAAATGTCATATTTAAATTCAAATGCAAGTATGTACACGATTCCACAAGCACGGCATGCATGACATTATTTACCGAGGTTTTTCAAGAACGATAATTAGAGGTGGGACATATCCTACGATATATTTTACCTCGCCTTTGACAAGAACAAGACAAGCATGAGCATTTAGGAAGAAGGGTCTCCCTTCCTTTACAACTAGTTTATTTTCCAAGCAAGCAAGATACATGGCATGGCAAGCATGAGCATTTAGGAAGAAGGGTCTCCCTTCCTTTACAAGTAGTATGAACACGTTTATTTTCCAAGCAAGCATGACATGGCATGACAAGCATGACACGACATGATACGACAAGACAAGATAGACCAGACAGGATTTCAAGCACTCAACAAGTATTTTAAGTCAATTCAAGTGCATGACTATTTCAAGAGGTTTTATCGAATTTTCTGCGATGCAAGCATGAATATAAATTGCTTTACTTCCTTGTTATTATATGAATTGTTTCCAGCGTTATAATATGAATTGTTCTCTGCTTTATATATTGCTATGGTTATGCTATGGCTGTTGGTTAGTATTTGGTACACGCTGAGTATTCCATGCTCAGCCGTACTTCTTATGTCGGCAGGTGATAGCGGAGCGGCTGCTCCTTTTGATATCTGTGCTCCTAGCCCTTGGGTGGAGGAGTATGTCGAGGAACCTGTGGAGGAACCTCCGGTAGAGGGTTATTATTAGAGGTGGTAGATTCTGAGTTAATAGCTGTGGGTGAGTTGAGAGAGATGTATTCATGTATTTTGGCGGGCCTGTCCGCACTTTCTTTTGTGTATCTTTTTGTATAAACTTGGATCACATATATATATACATAGAGGTTTGTTAGTCTTCCGCTATGCTATGTTAGAGTATGTTTCCGCTATTAGTGTCCTCTATTGTATATGCTCCAGGTTTTTGCAGGTTATTTTGATGAAGCAAGTCATACAAGTCATGATGAGTCGTCCAAGATTCACTCTAACTCATAGGGTGGGTTTTGGGTCGCGACATAAGATCTCTATGGTATTGGCTTTATGTTGTGCTCTACGGTATCTCTATGTCTCTACGGATCATAAATGACTCTAAGTAACTCCATGAACTCACAAGGCTATGATTATCGCATGACTCACACGAATATGGATTTGGTTTCGGATTTCGGATTTCATCACATATGCTCACATGGTTTCTACGCTTGGCTATGCTTTAAGAATTTAATCTCCATGCTTCGTATGCTCTATGCTGTATTGCTCTATTGTTATTAGTTTGTATACACTGAGTATTCCACGCTCAGCCGATATTTAATATCATCGGCAGGTGCTCGGGCTCCGTTTGATCTATGTGGCATGGAACCATGGTTGGAGGAAGAGTACTTTGACCCGGAGCCTTCCATGGATCATTATCAGGACGATGGTCCTATAGATAGGTGTCGAGACTTCGACTTTTGTTGATCGGCAGACTTAGAACTTTAAGATGTTATTTTGTTATGTGAGTGTGGGGTTTGTCCACTCCACTTTTGGGTTTCTCACATGTATATACTTTTGTTGGTTCACACTTGAACCGAGTTATAGGAGTTATTGTTTTGCTTGCGCTATGTTTAGTATTTTATTCCGTTGTGCATTCTTTATCGCTTTCGCTAGATATGTTTGTGTTTTTGACAGGTCTCCACGTGTGCCTTATGTATTATACTAGAGGTATGATACGGCGGTCATGAGTCAATGTATCCCTAACTCCTAGGGGGTATTTTGGGTCGCGACAGACTTGGTATCAGAGCCTAGGCATTAGGTCATGTAGGACTAGAGTTATCTTACTCTAGGAAATTGTCTCTAGTGAAGTAGTTCTCCGAGTTGAAATTAGAACTCAGATGGACTTGTTGTCTTAGGCTTGTTGCCACGACATAACCGGTATCAAGCGAGTCCTTCAGTCAGTCTAGGATCTTAGTCTAGGCACTAGTTTAGACTATGTCCTGAGTTTTATTCCAGAAAGAGTAGATGCCCAACTTAGTTACGCTAGGACACTCTAAGTTATACTTATTTGATTCTGTGTATACCTCGATGTATACGATATGCGTAATAGCAATTCATGTATATTGAACTGCTGTATGATGTGTGAGGTTGGTATCCAAGTTAGACTCATGTTTTCTCAATGGATCTCAGGATTTGATATCATGAGACGCGGCACTCGAGGTCGAGGTTACCATACTCGTAGGGCCGAGAGTGAAGTTGTATTTCATGAATGCTATGGACTCCATAGCCGAGACTTTGGCGTTGTTGGCAGCGAGACCTACTCCTACCCCACCGGCTACTCCAGTGCCTACACCGGTGCATCACATCGCGGGGCTTGAAGCTTTCCAGAGACTGCGGCCTTTGACATTTTACGGTACTCTGGACCCAATGGTGGCAGAGTCTTGGATTATGCAGTTGGAGAAGACCTTCTGGGCTCTCCGATGTACTGAGGAGCAAAGAGTGGGATGGGCTTCCTTCGTGATGGAAGGTGAAGCCGAACACTGGTGGAGGACTGCCCAAAGGTAGAGAGATGTTGCAAATGCAGGAGTGCCCTGGACTTGGGCAGAGTTCTTAGAGACTTTCAGAGAGCAGTACTTTCCTAGGTTTATTCAGGAACAAAAAGCGAGAGAGTTTATGCTTTTGGAGCAAGGGTCGATGAGCGTAGCCGAGTATGAGGCTAAATTCACCGAATTATCAAGGTTTGCTCCGCACTTGGTTGCTACTGAGGACCTACGGGTTAGGAAGTTTGAGATGGGCTTGAAGGCCTTTATTCGAGATCGGGTGTCCATTCTCCAGGTGGAGTCTTGGAGAGAGATAGTAGGGAAGGCGAAGATTGCCCTAAAGAATGCAGAAGACTTTATGAGAAGAATAGATAGTGGCCTCGGAAAAAGCATGTCTCGGGGTTAGCCTAGTGGTTCATTGTCCGAGAAGAGGACTAGGACTGCACCGTACCAGTTCTCCCAGGCGATGCCGGCTTAGAGACCTTCTTTGTGCCTCAGGCACCACGCCCTACGACATCACAAGCTATGAGGGTTATGCCTCTGACTTCCTCCACATCACAGACTTTTGAGGAATGCGCCGTCTGTGGTCGTCGGCACAAGACAGGGGATTGCCGAAGAATGTCAGGTGGATGCTTCCACTGTAGCGAGATGGGCCATATGATTCGAGATTGCCCGCGTAAGCAGTCACAGACTAGGCCATAGGGAGTTCGGCCTCTAGGCAGTCAGACTTCATTGCAGGGGTCTTCATCGCAGGCCTTTAGATCTGTGCCGCCCACCCAGCAGCCTCGTCAGGCTAACCAAGGCAGGGTCTTTGCCATGACTGACATAGACGCACATGCATCTGATGATGTTGTGCAAGGTACGTGTAAGTTTGATCTTGTCTAAGTTTTAATGTTGCCATAATGTGTGGTATATATGTATCCTGTGTGATGTTTTGCGATGCTTGTATCTATATGTATAGTTTGTGTGTATGGTTTATGTTATAACTTGGGTGATTAAAATTCTCAAGATCGTTACTAGTGAATGAGTGCTTAGCAAGGGTGTTAATCGATATAGGATCCACTCATTCGTTCGTCTCACCTAGCTTTGCAAAAGGCTTTACATCCTAGTTGAGTAAGCTACCTCGGGAGTTGTCCATTTCATCCCCATTGGGCAAGTCTATAGAGACAGATAAAGTGTATCGGGGCAGTGTTGTGCAAGTTATGCAGCACGAGTTGCCAGTAGACTTGATCATTATGGGATTTCAGGATTGGAATTTCGACGTCATCCTAGGTATGGATTGGCTCTCAGCTCACCATGGGCACGTGGCGTGTTTCGATAAGGTGGTGAATTTTAAACCCGCTGGGTTGAAGCCATTTCATTTCAGAGGAGAGACATTGCTCGCTTTGCAGCTCTCAGTCTCGAGAAGGTGGAAGTGCGAGACTCCACACCTGTGCCCGTTGTGTGTGAATATATGGATGTCTTTCCGGAGATCTTACCGGGATTGCCTCCTGATCGGGCAATTGAGTTCGCGATTGAGTTGACTCCAGGCACAGCCCCGATTTCTAGGGCTCCGTACAGGATGGCCACTATTGAGCTAAAGGAGTTAAAGGGCCAGTTGGAAGAATTGCAATGCCTTGGTTTCATTCAGACAAGTGTCTCACCTTGGGGAACTCCGGTGCTCTTTGTGAAGAAGAAAGATGGGTCTATGCGTATGTGCATTGACTACGGGCAATTGAACAAGGTCACGATCAAGAATCGTTATCCATTGCCTCGGATAGACGACTTGTTTGATCAGCTGAAAGCTGCGAAGTTCTTTTCCAAGATTGACCTTCGATTTGGTTATCATCAGTTGAAAATCAAGAAGGAAGACATTCCGAAGACAGCGTTCAGGACTCAATACGGCCATTACGAGTTTCTAGTCATGTCTTTTGGGCTGACTAACGCCCGGGCAGCATTTATGGATCTGATGAACCGGGTATTCAGATCATCTCTCGATCGATGTGTGATTGTATTTGTAGATGATATCCTTGTGTATTAACAGTCACAGGATGATCACACGAGAGATCTCCGCTTTGTATTGCAGACTCTTCGAGAGTATAGTCTATATGCTAAATTGAGTAAGTACGAGTTTTGGCTAAACAAGGTATCCTTTCTTGGATATGTAGTGTCTGCTGAAGGTATCTCAGTCAATCCTGCAAAGATTAAGGCAGTGATGAATTAGGAAAGGCTAAAGAGTGTTACCGAGATTCGTAGTTTTCTCGGCCTGGCAGGATAATACCGGAGGTTTGTGGAGGGATTTTCAAGCTTAGCTTCTCCGCTTACCTATCTCACGTGGAAGAACACTAAGTTCGTGACAAGTGCGAGGTGAGTTTCCAAGAGTTGAAGAAGAGGCTTACCACAGCTCCTGTCCTCACAGTTCCATCCGGAAGTGGTGGCTTCGAAGTCTATAGTGATGCCTCACTAGTTGGACTGGGATGTGTTTTGATGCAGCATAAATAGGTGGTTGCCTATGCTTCTCGTCAGTTAAAGGAGCATGAGCAAAACTACCCCACTCACGACTTAGAGCTTGCAGCCGTCGTGTTTGCACTGAAAATTTGGCGTCACTACCTCTACGGGGAAGAGTTCGTGGTGTTCACGGACCACAAGAGCTTGAAGTATCTCTTTCTCCAGAAGGAGTTGAATAAAAGGCAGTGATGATGGATGGAGTTTATGAAGGACTATGATTGCTCTATCTAGTACCATCCGGGTAAGGCTAATGTGGTAGCCGATGCTCTTAGTAGGAAACCCTATGGGGTTATGGCTCACTTGAGAGTACAAGAGTGGAAGTTTTTGAATGATATGTGTAACTTAGACACTACTCTCAGGCATGTCACATACGGGCCGATGATGTCCAACATTGTGGTTAGGCCACATATTCTGAACCGGATCAAAGAGTTGCAAGATTCGGATGTCGAATTGCTTACTTACCAAGACAAGTCGGTTTGTAATGGCAGTCAGGAGTTCGCTTTGAATGGTGATGGTGCCATCACGTTCAAAGGCAGGTTGTGCGGTCCAACCGACACCGTATTGAGGGATGAGATTTTGGACGAGGCTCACCGATCCAAGTATACGGTACATCCAGGAGGTACCAAGATGTATCAGAATCTGAAGAAGCACTACTGGTGGCGAAACATAAAGAGGGAAGTCGCCGAGTATGTTGCTAGATGTTTGGTGTGCCAGCAGGTGAAAGCCAAGCATTAGAGGCCGGCAGGTCTTTTACAGTCTCTCCCTATTCCGGAATGGAAATGGGAGAATATCTCGATGGATTTCATCGTGGGTTTGCCGTGAACGATGAAGGGCTCTGATGCTATTTGGGTGATTGTAGACAGATTAACTAAGTTTGCACATTTCCTTCCGTATCGGACTACTTTCAATGCAAATCAGTTAGTAGCCCTGTATGTTAAGGAGGTGGTTCGTCTGCATGGTGTGCCAGTTTCTATAGTATCTGATTGGGATCCTAGGTTTACTTCCAGGTTGTGGAAAACTTTTCAGGATGCTATGGGTTCTCGTTTGGAATTCAGCACCGCCTTTCAGCCTCAAATTGATGGGCAGACTGAACGGGTGAATCAGGTTGTGGAAGATATGCTCCAAGCTTGTATGCTAGACTTTCAGGGTAGTTGGGAGGAACAATTGCCGTTGGTTGAGTTTGCTTACAACAATAGTTATCAGGCAAGCATCCAGATGGCGCCTTTTGAAATCCTGTATGGTCGCAGTTGCAGATCTCCGCTATACTGGGATGAAGTTGGTGAGAGGAAAGTTCTTGGTCCTGAGTTGATCGAGCGGACCGTAGAAAGGGTCAAAGTTATCTAGGAGCGATTGAAAACTGCTCAGGATAGGCAGAAGAGCTATGTGGATACTCGTCGTAGAGATTTGGAATTTCAAGTTGGAGATCGGGTCTTTGTGAAGATTTCGCAAAGTCGGGGAATCATGCGATTCGGAAAGAAGGGAAAGCTCAGTCCTAGGTACATAGGACCATTTGAGATCATCACGAGGGTTGGTGAGGTTGCTTACAAAGTAGCACTACCGCCTCACATGACAGCGATCCATAATGTATTTCACATCTCTATGCTTGGGAAATACATTTAGGATCCGTCTCACGTCATTGCTCTTGATCCTGTGGAGATTAGAGAGGATCTCACTTTGGTTGAGCAACCAGTTCAGATTTTGGATCGTCGGGATCAAGTGTTGCAAAACAAGACTATCCCTTTAGTCCTAGTGAAATGGCAGCATCATTCCAAGGAGGAGGCTACTTGGGAGCGAGAAGCCGAGGTAAAGGAAAAGTACCCTCACTTGTTTGAGTGAATTTCTTGGTGGGTTTTGTATGTATTTTGTCCTTCTTATGCTTTTGGTATCGTTCTAATTTCGAGGATGAAATTCTTGTAAGGGGGGAGGGATGTAGAGCCCCGAAATTTCATTTCACTATGTAGTGAATAGTGTGAATAGTGTTCTAGTGTGAACTTGTACACTAGCAAGATTTAATTGAATATACGAGGTTCGAATTATGGAGCACATGTTCTAACGGGTCTATATATCACTAAGAAGTATGTTTTAGGCATAAAAGAGTGTTAGAATTGGATTGGAGGAGATTCAAGTAGTGTAAACAAGGTTTTACAGCAAAACAAGGGATCACCGATCGCTCAGTGCCATCCTCTGATCGACCGGTCAACTACCGATCAATCGGTATCTATCGACTGGTCAACTTTTTTGTATGGAGAAATTTTCCAGAGAGGGTGTTTTCAACCAATCGTTTGGCTGAAACCACCGATCGACCTGTAAGCCACCGATCGCTCAGTATGTACCACCGATCGATCGGTTATACGCAGATTTTCTTCATTAAGGGTGTTTAAGACTTTAGCCACCACCCTTTGCCTATATAAAGGCTGGGTTCGTGCCTTAGGGTTTCACAAACCCTTTGTGCATTATTTTGGAGGATTTTGAAGAGGAGAAGAATGGGAGGAACTACTTGTTGATCAAGCTTGTGGAAGATCAAGGTTCTTCCATTTTCTTTGGTGATTCTCAACCAAGAACTCACAGTTCTTGCTTGTTCCAGCTTGTGGGAATCAAAGACGTTCATTTTACCAAGGTAGATACACTCTACTATCAATCTTGCAATCCTACTAAGTTACTAAATGATGTTCTTCTAAATCTATATTACTTATGTATATATATCTTGGATGATTATGGTGTGAAAGTATGTGACTATATACTTGGATGGAAGATACTATTATGACGCACTCTAAGTGTTTGATGAAATACCTCTAAGGGATTTTTATGCTTAAATATGATGATTTCTCTCATATGTTCATATGCTCGCATGTCTCGTATGAATCGATGTTTTCCATGGATTTCTCAAAGTACGAAAATGTGTTTTTCACTAAATGACTAATAAGGAACGATTCTAAGTAACTCTATGATTTCTCTAAGATCATTTCACAAGCTCTACGGATCATACTATGCTCACAAGGAACTCTATGATAAGCTCTAAGATCGTCTCACAAGCTTTACGGATCATAAATGTAACGCTCTAAGATCTCTATGGTATTGGCTCTATGTTGTGCTCTACGGTATCTCTATGTCTCTACGGATCATAAATGACTCTAAGTAACTCCATGAACTCACAAGAACTCACAAGGCTATGATTATCGCATGACTCACACGAATATGGATTTTGGTTTCGGATTTCGGATTTCATCACATATGCTCACATGGTTTCTACGCTTGGCTATGCTTTAAGGATTTAATGTCCATACTTCGTATGCTCTATGCTGTATTGCTTTAATGTTATTAGTTTGTATACGCTGAGTATTCCACGCTCAGCTGATATTTAATATCATCGGCAGGTGCTCGGGCTCCGTTTGATCTATGTGGCACGGAACCATGGTTGGAGAAAGAGTACTTCGACCCGGAGCCTTCCATGGATCATTATCAGGGCGATGGTCCTATAGATAGGTGTCGAGACTGCGACTTTTGTTGATCGGCAGACTTAGAACTTTAAGATGTTATTTTGTTATGTGAGTGTGGGGTTTGTCCACTCCACTTTTGGGTTTCTCACATGTATATACTTTTGTTGGTTCACACTTGAACCGAGTTATAAGAATTATTGTTTTGCTTGCGCTATGTTTGGTATTTTATTCCACTGTACATTTTTTATCGCTTTCGCTAGATATGTTTGTGTTTCTGACAGGTCTCCACGTGTGCCTTATGTATTATACTGGAGGTAAGATACGGCGGGCACGAGTCAATGTATCCCTAACTCCTAGGGGGTATTTTGGGTCGCGACACATAGTACCCGATGGGGCAATCGCCTAGTTGTCAGCACCATGACATCGTACCCGGTGGGGCAACCGCGCGGTTGTCTGCACCATGGCATATTACTCGGTGAGGCAACCATGTGGTTGACAGTACTAATTGTATCTTACCCATCTTTTGAAGGAGTAACTGAACGGTTGTCTGATCGACCTTCAGTTGTGGCCTCTCGTGAAGCTGGTTGTGTAACCAACCTTCACTCATTTGCATCTTTCACCACATGTTCACACTTCACCACACTGCATTGCAATACTTGCTCACTCTTAAAGGAGTAACTAACACGGTTGTATGGTCGACCATCAGTTGCAGCCTCTCGTGAAACAAGTCTTGCACACTTCATACATAGCACTGCAATACTTGCTCATTCTTAAAGGAGTAACTGACACGGTTGTCTGATTGACCATTAGTTGTGACCTCATGCGAAGCCAGTTTTGCACTCTTCACACATTACATTGCATTACTTGCTCACTCTTAAAGGAGTAATTGACACGGTTGTCTGATTGACCATCAGTTGCGGCCTCTTGTGAAACAAATCTTGCATACTTCACACACATCATTGCATTACTTGCTCACTCTGAAAGGAGTAACTGACACAGTTGTCTGATCGATCATTAGTTGCGACCTCTTGTGAAGCCAGTCTTGTACTCTTTACATACTGCACTGCAATACTTGCTCATTCTTGAAAGAGTAACTGACACGGTTGTCTGATCGACCATCAGTTGTGGCCTCTTGTGAAACAAGTCTTGCACACTGTAAGTGTCGCGCCCCAAAACCCACCCTAGGAGTTAGAGTGAACTTTGGACGACTAATCATGACTTGCTTGACAACCAACCTGCAAAACCCACAGAGCATATACCATAGAGGACAATATAGCGGAAACATAACTATAAAATACAGCGGAAGTCTAACCAAACCTCTATGAATATACATACGCAAATCCAAGTTATACAAAAAGTAACCAAAAGAAAGTGCGGACAGACCCGCCAAAATACATGAATGTATATCTCTCATCTCACCCACAGCTATTCACTCAGAATCTACAACCACCTAATGGTAACCCTCTACGGGAGGTTCCTCCAAAGGCTCCTCGACGTACTCCTCCTCCACCTAAGGGCTCGGAGCACAGATATCAAATGGAGCAGCTGCTCCGCCATCACCTGCCGACATAAGAAGTACGGCTGAGCATGGAATACTCAGCGGGTACTAAGCACTAACCAACAGTCATAGCATACAGATAGCATACATAAAGCAGGAACAATTCTTATAAGTTAGAAGGAAACAATTCATATCATACAAGGAAGTAAAAGCAATTTATAATCATGCTTGTATTTCGTAGAAACCGTTAAAACCCTTGAAAACCTTGTGCACTTGACTTGATTGGAAATACCATTTCCGTGCTTGAGACTTGTCATGTTGTCTTATCTTATCATGTCATGCGTGTCATGCCATGTCATGCTTGCTTGGAAAGTAAACTACTTGTGAGGGAAGGGAGACCCTTCTTCCTAAATGCCCATGCTTGTCATGTCATGTATCATGCTTGCTTGTTCGGAAAAGTAATCTACTTGTGAGGGAAGGGAGACCCTTCTTTCTAAATGCTCATGTCATGTCCTTTCACTTGTGAGATGTCCTTGTGAGATGTACTTGCGAGGGAAGGGAAACCCTTCTTATGATATGTATGTACTTGCGAGGGAAGGGAGACCCTTCTTATGATAATGCATGATTGACTTGTCCTTGCCAAAAGCGAGGTAAAACATATCGTAGGATATGCCCCACCTCTAAATCCCATTCTTGAAAAACGTCGGTAATCCATGTCATGCATGCGTGCTCGTGAGATCGTGTGCATACTTGCATTTGGAATTAAATATGACAATTTGGGTAATTTACAAAGCATAGCATATTATGATTTGAACAAGTAATAAATCGCACATTTTGAGAAATGTAAGAAAGACACTATCATATGCCCTAACAATTTCATGAATAATTAAACATGTATTCCCTTAATTTATCACTCATTTTATTCACCTTGGCATCTCATCAAACATAGTGTGTTCATTATTTATTAACCCTACAACATGCTTTTCTAGGTGGGTTTTACTCACATCACATATGTATGTTTATTATGGGTACAATGCCCTACCCGTTCATCCATCACATCAATACACACGGCATCCAATCGCCCATATTCATCTCCATTCATCATTCATCATTCACCATTCACCATTCACAACCCATCTCATAATACATAGATGTATAAAGGAACACAAGGAAAATAAAGGAAAAGAAGAACTATAACTAGGAGGGTAGCAAGAAGTACCGACCTTGAACAATGAGGAAGAAACCCCTTCCAAAAATGACCGTGTAGCTGCTGCCCTAGCTTGGATCACGAGCTCCTCGAATGCTTGAGCCTTGATCTTGAAGAAAACGGGCTTGGGGTTGATCTAGGGTCTTAACCCCTTTGATTTCTCCCAAATGAAAACCTAGGTTTTGGAAACCCTTCTCCTTTCTCTCTATCTCTCAAAAGACTCTAAGGGTTGTGTATGAACCCTCAAATGATTGGGCAAAGCCTTTAAGGTATGAGTGAAACGCCCAAAAGATGAAAACACCCTTACTAAATTTTCTGTAAAAACGCGAGTACCGAGCGATCGGTGTTAATGACCGATCGATCGGTTGCCTACCGATCGATCGGTTTCATAACCGAGCGATCGGTTAAAATTTCACTCTCTGGAAAATTTCCCCATACAAAAATCTTGACCAGTCGATAGCCTCCGAGCGATCGGTTTTGGACCGATCGATCGCTCCATGGACCGAGCGATCGGTTGCCTGCAGGTCCAGACTGTTTTGGCCATATCTTTTGACTCGCTAGTCGGATTTTGACGATTCAACTTGCGTTGGGTTCGTACTTTGAAAAGGAACATTTCTGACATTTCAGAATTTCTAATTTCTTCCTTATTTATTAATTGTACCTCTGTAAAGGCAAAATGGCAACGAAAGTGTCATGCATTAAATGTGAAAAGGTCCGGGGCTCTACAGTAAGCACCCCAATTTTGCACCCCTCTAGTGTCTTTTATACTCTTAAAAACCCTTTAAAAAACTCTCTTTTAAAACCCTCTTTCCCCGTGCTTCGATTTTTAAAAATAGCCCAGAGGTAAGAAAATGACCAAAATACCCTTGAAAAAGTGGTAAAAAGCTTTCAATTTTTTCAAAATGATTTTAGAAAATTTTCGATGAATTTTGGCTATTTTTGGGATTAAAACAGGCCTAAAATAGTGAAAAAGGACTAAAATGCCCCTGTGGTGTAAAAAAGACCAAAATGCCCCTAGAAAAGTGTTCAAAAGTTGTCATTTGGTCCAAAATAATTTTAGAAATTTTTCGATGAATTGTGATTATTTTCTGGATCAAATTTGAGTTGAAAAGGTGAAAAATGACTAAAATGCCCTTGTGGTGTAAAAAGACCAAAATACCCCTCGATAAGTCTTCAAAATGTATCATGTTGTCCGAAATAATTTTGAAAAATTTTTGACTCAATTTTGACTATTTTCGAGATCAAAACGGACTTGAAACGAAGAAATGGTTTTGGGCGCGACACGTGGCAAGTCAAAAAGTCAACAAAAAAAGAAAAAAAAATATAATTTAGGGCCCCTTAATAAGGGCACTACTTCAAACAGCGCCCCTAGAGGGGCCCCTTTCAATTGCGCATGTCAGTAGGCATTTTCGGAAAAAACGAATAGGGGTGCTACTTCAAGTAGCGCCCCCTCAATGTCGACCTGTTTTACCGCCGCACTTTTCCTTGCCGCCTCACTATTCGGGCTTTTTATCCATCGGGGTGCTACTGCAAGTAGCGCCCCCCCTGTTTTGAAAAACAATAAATACCCCACCCCCCTCACTTCATTTTCAACTCATTTCACTCTCTTCTCTCTTCCTTTTCTTCTTTAAAGTCCCTCGAAGCGCTTCGGATTCCCGAGAACGTCGATTGCGAAAGGTCGATTCTCGGGACCCCTCTTTAGAAATCTTTTCAGATTTCCCGGATGGTAATTCTTCTCAAAACCCTATCTTGCTTTGTCTTTTAATAGTTTAAGTTGGTTTAGTCATTTTTTAAAGTTATTTTTTTATTACTCAACTAATTAGACTGCTTGCCTAGTCGAACTCCTACCCAAATCCCAGTTCAAAACTAGCATCGCCTAGTCGAACCTCTACCCAAAACTTGGTTCAAAACTAGCCTCGCCTAGTTCGTTATGGTTTAGATGGAGGTCATCTAAACCATATAGAATTATTGAACCTAATTTTTCTTTGATGAAACTAATGAAAGAGTTGTGCGAATGCTTTTTTGGAAATTGGTACTAATTTGACGGATAACAAACCATCTCCGAATGGTTTGGATGACCTCCATCCCAGGAAGGAAATTGTCGCGATCGGTGTAGCACCCAATTTTTACACCCCCATCTTACCATGGTTAAGGTCTTAATCCTGGTTACCCTCTGCCAAGTCCCTTACACCCTAGGTAAGTCTCTAGTTGGTCTTAGGACTCACCCTAAGTCAAACCCTAGGAAACCCTAGAACCAAAACCCTAACCCTAGATAAACCCTAGGTAAACCCTAGACTCAACCCTAGTTAAAACCCAGGACCTATTCCTAGTTTAACCCTAGTTGAACCCTAGTCAAACCCTACTACAAAACCTAGGCCCAAAACCTAGCCCTAGGTGACATTAGCCGAAGCCCTAGCCATGCCCTAGAGCCCTTAGGGCCTAAAACCAGAGTCCATGACCTCTAGGGCCTGACCCCTTTACCTAGGCCCAGAAGGCTCAAAAACCCTAAAGCAAACCCCCATACCCGTCTGTGCATGGGCTTGGCCCAGTTATTTAAAAACTTCCTTATTGGCGGTAGAAGGTCTACCGCCAATTATTTTTTGGCCTGATTTCACATTGTCGGTAGACCTTCTACTGACATTATGAGATCTTCAGTTTGCAAACTGCGAACACCCCTGCACACTCCACCCTCACTTCAACCTCTCCCTTCAGCTTCCCTACTTGACCTCCCCTTGGTCCAACCACCTCCTCCCCCTTCTTTTCATTTCCCCTCAGGTCTGTAAAGTCCAAGTTTTTTGTGTTGGTATATTCCGGTGTCAAAATAAGTGAGTCTAGGTGCCTAGGTGTGTATTTTGTGTCCTTGCCGTCAAGCATCCGCAAACTTGTGAAGTTGAAGACCGTTGAAGATTCGGTTGATCATTTCCTTCATAGGATGGTAAGTGACCTAGATACCATGCTACCATAGGTGGGAATTGACTTAGAATAATCCTAATATGATGCCATAGGTGGTAAGTGTCCTAGACTAACCATACGGACCCTAGGTGATGAGATAAATAGTGCAAAACAAGTTTAAAATTTTGAAAATTTTCAAAAAACCAAGGTTGCTTGTTTTTGGCATATCTCCCAAATCTTAACTCAGATTTTTCTCCACAATATGTCAAAACGACCGTGTGGAAAAGATCTACAACTTTTGTGAAGGGTGCAAGAGCCAAAAATGATATTTGAAAATCGTGTTTGCACCACTAGGTCGACTATGGGCATTGAGGGTCTACCCTGAGGTTAAGAAAAAATGTATGGCAAAAATTTCTAGAATGCTGAAAATTTGAGGGTCGACCAAGTGCACATTTGGGTCGACCCAAGTAACCCCCAGGGTCGACCCTGATATGGGAAATTTTCCTAAATTGGTTCTTTTGCCTATTTTGGTTATTTTAAACCCTTTTAAGCAACTTCTAAACATTGTTTTTGATTCCCTATAAGTGGGGAACCCTTCTACTCCGTTGAGTACAACTTAGGGACTGTGTGAAGAGTGTTTTTAACTTTCTCTAGAGATTATAGAACCTATGGAAATAGTTTTTCTCTACCCCCTTTGTTATTGCATTCAACCTAGAGTTTGCAAGCCCAAATCTCAATTTTGCTTGTTTGGACTTGTCCTTTGAAGGAGTCCATCTAGGTGTTGATTTTTACAAAACCATCAACCCGTTTTGGATAGAACACCTTGGCCGGAGTGTTCCAGAGCCTTTGTGGAGGAGATCGATCCGAGAAGGATCGTGGTAGTGCAAATTGGTCGGTTGAATCCGAAGCCGTCAATGACAAAGATCGATCGGAAGATCGTGGATTGTTTTTGAGACACAAAGAGAATTATGAGTTGCTGCGGTTGATCATGAGACTTGTGAGTACGTGATGACTTTTCAAGGCGTGGAGGACTAAGAACTGAAGGATCGTAGTGTCGAGTCTGAAGGAGTCAAGTTTGATTCTTGTAAGTTCTTGTTTACTTTGTCTTAGTGGATTCTCAGGGCTGGACTATGTAGAACCCCGTATCTTCATTTCACTAAGCAATGAATAGTGTTCAAGTGTGGTCTTGTACACTTGGGGGTTTTGTACAAATGGAAGTGTTTGGATTTATAGCATGCATGTTTTAATAGGTCTACAAATCCTTAAGGAGTGTGTTTTAAGCACTAAAGGTGTTGGAGATGGGATTGGAAAGGTCTAAAGTAGTGAAAATAGGGTTTTGCAGCAAAACAGGGGATCATCGATCGCTCGGTGATAACCTCCGATCGACAGGTCATATACCGATCGATCGGTTAACTAATTTGTATAGGGAAAAATTCCAGAGAGGGTGTTTTCAACCGATCGCTCAGTTGAAACCACCGATCGCTCGGTTTATACCACCGATCGATCAGTCATACGCAGATTTTCTTCATTAAGGGTTTTTGTGTCTTTTGCCACTACCCCTTTGCCTATATAAGGCTGGGTTCATGCCTTAGGGTTTCAGAAATCCTTTGTGCACTATTTTGAGAGATTTTGAGAGGGAGAAGAAGGGAGAAGCTAGGTTGTTGCTCAAGCTTGAAGGAAGATCGAGATCCTTCCTTCCTTTTGGTGTTTCTCATCTAAGAACTCGAAGTTCTTCATGTATTCCAAGCTTTTGGAATCAAAACCACTGATTTAACCACGGTAGATACTCTACTACCAATCTTGTGATTCTACTACTTACCACATGTTGCTCTTCTTGTTCTATACTATATATCTTTTAATTGTTATGGTGTGAAGGGATGTTATTTTATACTTGGAAGTATCACTCTGATGCACTCTAAGTGTTTGATTTAATGCCTCTAAGGGTTTTTGGGTGTTTCAACATGGTATTACTCTCATATGTTCACATATTTGCATGTCTCGCATGAACCGTTGTTTTTCCATGGATTTCTCAAAGTACGAAAAGGGTTTTGAATAAGTAACTTAAATGAATGATTCTAAGCAAGTCTATGATATCTCTAAGATCGGTTCACAAGCTCAAAAGGTTCATGATACACTCATAAGAACTCTATGCTAATGTCTAAAATCGTCTCACAAGCTCAAAAGGATCATAAATGAAATTGCTCTAAGATCTCTATGGTTTTGGCTCTATGGTTGTGCTCTATGGTATTGCTCTATGTCTCAATAGGATCATAAATGACTCTAAGGAACTCCATGAACTCTATGAACTCTAAGAGCTCACAAGGCTATGATTATCGCTTGACTCACACGGTTTTGGTTCTGGATTTCATCATATGTGTTGTTTTACGGTTTCCACGCTTTGACATGTTTTAAGGATTTCATTCTCCATGATTCGCATGCTCTATGCTATTATTGCCCTATTGTTAGTAGCTTGTATATGCTGAGTATTCCACGATCAGCCGATATTTGTTATCATCGGTAGGTGCTCGGGTTCCATTCGACTTATGTGGTTCGGAGCCTTGGGTAGAGGAAGAGTGCTTCGACCCAGAGCCTTCCATGGATCACTATCAGGATGACGGCTCATTAGATAGGCGTCATGATTTCAACTTTTGTTGATCGACTTAGAAAGACTTGATATGTTGTTAAGTGTGAGTGGGGCTTGTCCACTCCACCCTTTATGGATTCTTATACAGTATATTTTGTTGGTTCACACTTGGACCAAGTAATAGGAGTATTTAGTTCCGTATTTTGGCTTCCGCTATGTTTAGTTATGTATTGCTTATGCTGTGTATTGTAAATCGTTTCCGCTATGTATGTTGTGTACTTTGATAGGTTTCCATGCATGCCTTTTGTATCATATTGGAGGTATGATACAACGGTGATGAGTCAAAGTATCCCTAACTCCTAGGGGTATTTTGGATTGCGACAGACTTGGTATCAAAGCAATGGCATTAGGTCACATAGGCTAGTGTCTTTTAAGTTGGAACTAGAGTTATTCAACTCTAGGGATTAGTGTCCCTTGGGCCAAGCGGAAGTCAGTTCTCTGAGTTGAACTTAGAACTCAGATGGACTTGTTTGTGTTAGGCTTGTTACCATGACATAACCGGTGTCAAGCAAATCCTTAGGTCGGTCTAGGATCTTAGTCTAGTTGCTAGTCTAGACCATGTCCTTAGTCTTATTCCAAAGGACAAGTTAGATGCCCAATACAAGGATCTTGACTACGCTAGAAAACTCTAAGTTATAATTATATGATTATATGTATACTTTGATGTATAAGATATGCGGTAATAGCAATTCATGTTTATTGAATTGCTATATGTTGTGTGTGGATCGGTATCCGAGTTAGACTCATGTTTTGCCATTGATCTCAGGATTTCACATCATGAGACGCGGTAATCGGGGTCGTGGTTACCATACTCGGAGATCGGAGGGTGAGGTTCCAAGAGAAGAGGAGCCGCTTTACTTCATGAATTCTATGGATTCTATAGCAGAGACCTTGGCTTTGTTGGTAGCCAGGCCTACTCCTACCCCACCGACTACTCCTGTGCCTCCATCGGTGCATCACACCACGGGACTTAAAGCTTTCTGGTGACTATGGCCTCCTACTTTCTATGGTACTCTGGACCCGATGGTGGAAAATCCCTGGATTATGCAGCTGGAGAAGACCTTTTGGGCTCTCCGATGTACTGAGGAATAAAGAGTTGAATAGGCTTCCTTCGTGATGGAAGGTGAAGCTGAACATTGGTGGAGAGCTGCCCTGTAGAGCCCCGGACCTTTTCATATTTAATGCATGGCACTTTCGTTGCCATTTTGCCTTTAAAGAGGTATAATTAATAAATAAGTAAGAAATTAGAAATTCTGAAACGTCAGAAATGTTCCTTTTCGAAGTACGAACCCAACGCAAGTTGAATCGTCAAAATCGGACGAACGAGTCAAAAGATATGGCCAAAACAGTCTGGACCTGCAGAAAATCGTAGCTCGGTTAGACACTAAGGACGTAGCTCGGTTATGCACTAAGGACGTAGCTCTGATAACGTATACGTTGTGCAACTCAACGGGTACGTTGTACAACAACAACGGGTACGTTGTACAGCTCACCGGGCACGTTGTACATAAGACAACGGACAACGAGCTCAGCACAACGTGTTCGGCACTATCCACAATGACAACGTGTTCAACACTGTTCATAGCACAACGTGTTCAGCACTGTTCACAGCACAACGTGTTCAGCACTACTCACAGCACAACGTGTTCAGCACTGTTCACAGCACAACGTGTTCGGCACTGTTCACAGCACAACGTGTTCGGCACTGTTCATAGCACAACGTGTTCGGCACTGTTCACAGCACAACGTGTTCAGCACTGTTCACAGCACAACGTGTTCGGCACTGTTCACAGCACAACGTGTTCAACACTGTTCACAGGCACAACGTGTTCGGCACTGTTCACAGCACAACGTGTTCAGCACTGTTCACAGCACAACGTGTTCAGCATTATTCACGGTCCTCGCGTCTTTGCAGAAATTTCAGTAAGGGTATTATGGTCGGTTCACTCTTACCTTAAGAGTTTAACCCGAGCCGTTAGGGCTTCATTTCGACACTTAGAGAGATTGGGAGATAAGAAGAGAGGAGAGGGCGATTCCTAAACCTAGGGTTTCCAGTTTGGAGAGAAATCAAAGGGTTTTGAGACCCTAGATCACTTCCAGTCCGGTTTGTCTTCAATATCTCGGCTCAAGCTCGTGCGAAGCTCGTGTTCCAAGCTAGGACAGCAACTCACAGTCGTTTGGAAGAGGGATTTCTTCCTCATCTCTTCAAGGTCGGTACTTCTTGCTACCCTCCTAGTTATAGTTCCTCTTCTCCCCTTTATTTCTTTTGATTTTCTTTCATTTACCCATGTGCTATGAGATTGATGAATGGTGAATGGTGAATGGTAAATGGTGAATGGTGAATGGTGAATGGTGAATGGAGATGGAATGGGCGATTGGATGCCAATGGTTGTGTTGTGATGATTAAAATGGGGAGGGCATTGTTCCAATAATGAACATACATGCATGATCTGAGTAAAACCCATCTAGAAAAGCATGCTGTAGGGTAAATGAATAATGAACACACCATGTTTGATGAAATGCCAAGGTGAATAAAGTGAGCTGTAAATTAGGAAATGCATGCCTAATAAATTATGAATATTGCTAGGGCCTATGATAGTGTGTTTCTTGCTTTCCCTAAATGATATGAACATTACATTGCTCAATCATTGATGTTATATGTGTTGTGAAATTACCCAAATGTCATATTTAAATTTAAATGCAAGTATGTACACGGTTCCCACGAGCACGGCATGCATGACATGATTTATCGAGGTTTTCAAGAACATGGTTAGAGGTGGGACATATCCTACGATATGTTTTACCTCACTTTTCACAAGAAGACAAGAACTAACATTCCACGAGGGGTCTCCCCTCACTCACAAGTGCATATCATGAAAAGGGCCTCCCTTCCCTCGCAAGTACATGCATATCATGAAGAAGGGTCTCCCTTCCCTCGCAAGTGCATTGCATAAAGAAGGGTCTCCCTTCCCTCTCAAGGCATCTCTCAAGCGCATCTCACAAGGATATCTCACAAGTGTATCTCACAAGTTACATGATCACAAGCAAGCACGCATGACATGTATGACATGACACGACATACAAGAATCAAGCAAGATAGACAAGATGAGTTTTCAAGCACGAAAAAGATATTTCAAGCCAAGTCAAGTGCACGATGTTTTCAAGAGGTTTTATCGACTTTCTACGAAATACAAGCATGATTATAAATTGCTTTACTTCCTTGTATGATATGAATTGTTTCCGTCTAACATATATGAATTGCTCTTGATTTATGTATTGCCATTTTTATGCTATGACTATTGGTTAGTATTTGGTACCCGCTGAGTATTCCATGCTCAGCCGTACTTCTTATGTCGGCAGGTTTTGAGGGAGCTGCTGCTCCATTTGATGTTTGCGCTCCTGGTCCATGGGTGGAAGAGGAGTACGTTGAGGAGCCTTTGGAGGAACCTCCCGTAGAGGGTTATCAGTAGGTGGTGTTAGATTCTGAGTGAATAGCTGTGGGTGAGATGAGAGATATACCTTCATGTATTTTGGGGGTCTGTCCGCACTTTCTTTGGTTACTTTTTGTATAAACTTGGATTTGCGTATGTATATACATAGAGGTTTGGTAGGCTTCCGTTGTGCTTTATGGTTATGTTTCCACTATAATGTCCTCTATTGTATATGCTCTGTGTGTTTTGCAGGTTGGTTGTCAAGCAAGTCATGATTAGTCGTCCAAAGTTCACTCTAACTCCTAGGGTGGGTTTTGGGTTGCGACATGCCCAAAGGCAGAGAGATATTGCAAAGGCAGGGGAACCCTGGACATGGGCGGAGTTCCTAGAAATATTCCGCGAGTAGTATTTTCCCAGATTCATTCAGGAACAGAAGGTGAGAGTTTATGCTTTTGGAACCAGGAACGATGAACGTGGCCGAGTATGAGGCTAAGTTCACCGAGTTGTCCAGGTTTGCACCGTACTTGTTTGCCATTGAAGACCTGAGGGTCAGAAAGTTTGAAATGGGGTTAAAGGCTTTCATCAGAGATAGGGTGTCCATTCTCCAAGTGGAATCCTGGAGAGAGATAGTAGGAAAGGCGAAGATCGCC
This sequence comes from Tetracentron sinense, assembly GCA_015143295.1. NCBI lineage: Eukaryota > Viridiplantae > Streptophyta > Magnoliopsida > Trochodendrales > Trochodendraceae > Tetracentron > Tetracentron sinense. Next base: position 19,139,069 of record CM026554.1, read on the forward strand.
GAGAAGAACGCAGAAGAGTTCGTCAGGAGAAGAGATAGTGGCTTAGGGAGAAGCATGTCTTGGGGTCAATCTAGTTGTTTTTCACAGTCTGAGAAGAGGACCAAGACTGCACCCTACCAGTTCTCTCAGCTGATGTTGACTCAAAGGTCTTCTTTTGCACCTCAGGCACAACGTCCTACGACTTCACATGCTACGAGGGTTATGCCTCTGGCTTCCTCCGTATCGCAGGCTTTTGAATAGTGCACTACATGTGGCCATTGGCACAAGACTGGGGAGTGTCGAAGGTTGTTAGGTGGATGCTTCCACTATGGTGAGGTTGGCCACGTGATACGGGATTGCCCCCGTAAGCCGTCACAGACTGGGCCACAGGGAGTCCGACCTCCAGGCAGGCAGACTTCACTTCAGGGGTCTTCATCTCAGGCCTCTAGATCCTTGTCGCCCACCCATCAACATCGTCAGGCAAACCAGGGTAGGGTCTCTGCCATGACTGACAGAGACGCACAGGCATCTGATGATGTTGTGCAAGGTACGCGTAAATTGAGATAGTCAAAGTTCTTTTGCTGTTATGATGTATTATGTGTATATATCCTATGTGGTGTTTTGCTATGCGTGTATCTATATGTATTAGCATGTAGTTTATGTTATAACATGGGTAGTTAAAATTCTCAGGTTCGTTGCTAGTAAATGAATGTTTAGCACAGGTGTTGATCGACACGGGATCCACTCATTCGTTCGTCTCACCTAGTTTTACCGAAGGCTTTACATCCGAACCGAGTAAGCTACCCCGAGAGTTGTCCATTTCGAATCCACTAGGTAAGGCTGTAGAGGCAGATAAAGTATATCTAGGTAGCATTGTGCAAGTCATGTAGCATGAGTTGCTAGTCGACCTGATCATTCCGGGATTTTAGGATTACGATTTTGACGTCATCCTATGAATGGATTGGCTCTCAGCTCATGTAGAGCCCCGGACCTTTTCACATTTAATGCATGACACTTTCGTTGCCATTTTGCCTTTAAAGAGGTATAATTAATAAATAAGGAAGAAATTAGAAATTTTGAAACGTCAGAAATGTTCCTTTTCGAAGTACGAACCCAACGCAAGTTGAATCGTCAAAATCGGACTAACGAGTCAAAAGATATAGCCAATACAGTCTGGACCTGCAGGCAATCGATCGCTCGGTTATGCACTTGAGGGCAAGCTCTGGAGAGGCATTAAGGACGTAGCTCGGAAGGCACTAAGGACGTAGCGCTGATAACGTGCTCTGACAACGTGCTCTGATAAGGCACAGACAACGCATAGACAACGTACTCTGATAACGTATACGTTGTGCATCCGTCGTGCAGCAGACAACGTGTACGTTGTACAGCTCACGACGGGCACGTTGTACATAAGACAACGTGACAATGGGTTCGGCACCCTTCACAGCCCAACGTACTCGGCACTATTCACAGCGCAACGTGTTCGGCACTATTCACAGCACAACGTGTTCAGCACTATTCACAGCACAACGTGTTCAGCACTATTCACAGCACAACGTACTCAGCACTATTCACAGAACAACGTGTTCAGCACTATTCACAGCACAACGTGTTCGGCACTATTCACAGCACAACGTGTTCGGCACTATTCACAGCACAACGTGTTCGGCACTATTCACAGCACAACGTGTTTGGCACTATTCACAGCTCAACGTGTTCGGCACTCGTGTTTTTGCAGAAATTTCAGTAAGGGTATTATGGTCTTTTGGTCGGTTCACTCTTACCTTAAGAGTTTAACCCGAGCCTTTAGGGCTCATTCTCAACACTTAGAGGATTTGGGGGATTAGAAGAGAGGAGAAAGGGTTTCCTAAGCTAGGGTTTTGCTTTTGGAGAAGAATCAAAGGGGTTTTGAGACCCTAGATCACTTTAAGTCTGATTTTTCTCCAAGATCACGGCTCAAGCACTCGTGGAGAGCGTTCCCCAAGCTAGGGCAGCACCTAACGGTCGTTTTTGGAAGGGGTTTCTTCCTCATTTCTTCAAGGTCGGTACTTCTTACTACCCTCCTAGTTATAGTTCCTCTTTTCCCTTTATTTCTTTTGATTTTCTTTCATTTACACATGTGCTATGAGATGGATGGTTGTGAATGGTGAATGGAGATGGAATGGGCGATTGGATGCCAAGGTTTGTGTTGTGATGATTAAAATGGGGAGGGCATTGTATCCATAATAAACACACCATTATGATGTGAGTAAACTCACCTAGAAAAGCATGATTTAGGTTTAAATGAATAATGAACACACCATGTTTGATGAAATGCCAAGGTGAATAAAATGAGTTGTAAATTAGGAAATGCATGACTAATAAATTATGAATATTGCTAGGGCCTATGATAGTGTGTTTCTTGCTTTCCCTAAATGATATGAATATTACATTGCTCAATCATTGATGTTATATGTGTTGTGAAATTACCCAAATGTCATATTTAAATTTAAATGCAAGTATGTACACGGTTCCCATGAGCACGGCATGCATGACATGATTTATCGAGGTTTTCAAGAACATGGTTAGAGGTGGGACATATCCTACGATATGTTTTACCTCGCTTTTCATGAGAAAACAAGAACCAAAATTCCACGAGGGGTCTCCCCTCACTCACAAGTGCATATCATGAAGAAGGGCCTCCCTTCCCTCGCAAGTACATACATATCATGAAGAAGGGTTTCCCTTCCCTCGCAAGTGCATTGCATAAAGAAGGGTCTCCCTTCCCTCTCAAGGCATCTCTCAAGCGCATCTCACAAGGATATCTCACAAGTGTATCTTTCAAGTTACATGATCACAAGCAAGCACGCATGACATGCATGACATGACATGTACGACACGCTTGACAAGATCAAGTAAGACAAACACGACAAACTTTCAAGTACGAAAGGATATTTCAAGCCAAGTCAAGTGCACGATGTTTTCAAGAGGTTTTATCGGCTTTCTACGAAATACAAGCATGATTATAAATTGCTTTACTTCCTTGTATGATATGAATTGTTTCCGTTGAACATATATGAATTGCTCCTGATTTATGTATTGCCATTTTTATGCTATGACTATTGGTTAGTATTTGGTACCCGCTGAGTATTCCATGCTCAGCCGTACTTCTTATATCGGCAGGTTCTGAGGGAGCTGCGGCTCCATTTGATGTTTGTGCTCCTGGTCCATGGGTGGAAGAGGAGTACTTCGAGGAGCCTTTGGAGGAACCCCCGTAGAGGGTTATCAGTAGGTGGTGTTAGATTCTGAGTGGATTGGCTGTGGGTGAGCATGAATGATTATATCCATGTATTTTGGCGGGCATGTCCGCACTTTCTTTGTTTTGATTTCTTTGTATTAAACTTGGACCATGTGTATATACTTAGAGGTTGTTAGACTTCCGCTGTGTTTTTTAGTTATGTTTCCGCTGTCATCCTCTATTGTATATGCTATGTGGGTTTTTGCAGGTTGGTTTGTCAAGCAAGTCATGTAAGCCATGATTAGTCGTCCAAAGTTCACTCTAACTCCTAGGGTGGGTTTTTGGTCGCGACAGAAGTGGTATCAGAGCTTAGGCTTTAGGTCTCTAGGTCTCTAGGGTCACTTAGAATCTTATACCACGGCTTAACAAGAGCATATGTTAGGAAACAAGTTAGGAAGGAAGTAAGTTGGGAGCGAGTCTGGTTCCAAGTGTAAGACTAAACTTTAGTCTTAGTCTAAAATGGTTGCTTTAACCAATACTAAACTTTAGTAAGGTCTAAAATGGCCAGCACCACCGATGAGGCCATCTTATGCGCCTCCAGCTCCACGGCAGTATGTGCCTCAGGCACCGTGACCTCAGGCTCTTCCGGCCCCACGGCCGGTTGCACCTCAGACGATGAGGTATGCTCCACCTCCGGCCCCTCCGACTTATACACACGAGGTCTGCACTTCATGCGACCGAAGGCACCCGGCAGGAGATTGCTGAAGAGCATCGGGTGGATGTTTTCATTGTGGTCGCCAGGGCCATATGATCAGGGATTGCCCCAGTCGGCATTTACCAGGCCAGTCTCAGGGGAGTAGGCCACCAGCACGCCCCGCAGGATCATATCAGGCGTCATCTCAAACTACCCGGTCTACACCTCAGTCTCGCCAGGCGAACCAGGGGCGAGTTTTTGCCTTAACAGAGGGTGATGCACTTGCATCTGACGATGTAGTGCAAGGTACGCAGTTGTAGCTTATTTAATTATCCGTAAATTAAACTGTTAAGTATTAATTGATTGTGTACGTACTTGGCATGTTATATATGTATATATACCTACATGTATACACTGTTGATGCATGGATTGACTTAGCTAGCTAAAATTTCAGGAACCCTACTAGTCAATGAGTGTTTGGCTCGAGTGTTGATTGATACCGGGTCTACTCATTCGTTTGTCTCGTCGAGTTTTTCAGAAGGTTTTTCTGTGGAGCCAAGTCAGCTAGAACCGGAGTTAACCATTTCGACTCCTCTCGGCAAAACAGTATTGGCAGATAAAGTGTATAGAAATAGTGTGGTCCAAGTTGGAAGCCACGAGTTGGCGGTTGATCTCATCGTCCTTGGATTCCAAGACTTTGATGTTATATTGGGAATGGATTGGTTAGCAGCACATCATGGGCATGTAGCTTGCTTTGAGAAAATGGTACTCTTCAAGCCAGTAGAAGGAAAACCATTCCACTTTCGCGGGTTGAAAAGTAGATATATTGCTCGTTTTACGGCATTGAGTTTAGCTAACCCCGAGGCAAAGGACTCATCGACTATTCCGGTTGTGAGTGAGTTCTTGGATGTATTTCCAGAGGAGTTGCCAGGATTGCCTCAAGACAGGGAGATTGAGTTTGTGATCGAGCTTGCACCAGGCACAGCTCCTGTTTTTAGGGCTCTGTATAGAATGGCCCCTATTGAACTCAAAGAGTTAAAGACCCAGTTGGAAGAATTACAAGGTCTTGGTTTCATTCGACCAAGTGTCTCACCGTGGGGTGCCCCGGTGTTGTTTGTTAAGAAGAAAGATGGCTCGATGCGGATGTGCGTCGATTACAGGCAATTGAACAAAGTCACTATAAAGAATAGGTATCCCTTGCCTAGGATTGATGACTTGTTCGATCAGTTGAAGGGAGCAAGATTTTTCTCGAAGATAGACCTTCGATCGGGTTATCACTAGTTGAAGATTAAGGTGGAAGATGTTCCCAAAACTGCTTTCAGGACTCGGTATGGACACTACGAGTTCTTGGTGATGCCTTTTGGACTCACGAACGCGCCGGCAGCCTTTATGGATTTGATGAACCGGGTGTTCCGGCCATATCTTGATAGGTGCGTGATTGTATTTGTTGATGACATTTTGGTCTATTCCCAGACATGGGAAGATCACAAACGCGACCTATGCCTTGCTTTGGAAATGCTAAGAGAGCACAAGCTATACGCCAAACTTATCAAGTGTGAGTTTTGGTTGGAAGAGGTGGCATTCCTAGGCCACGTTGTCTCTGCAGAAGGTATCTCGGTAGATCCAAAGAAGATCGAAGCAATTATGAGTTGGGCGAGGCCCAAGAGTGTTACCGAGATACGCAGCTTTCTTGGGTTGGCAGGCTACTACAGGAGATTCGTAGAGGGTTTCTCTAGCCTTACAGCATCGCTCACTTACCTGACAAGGAAGAACGCCAAGTTTGTATGGAGTGATAAGTGCGAGATCAGTTTCACGGAACTGAAGAAGAGGCTTACTACAGCCCCTGTCCTAACTGTGCCATCTGGACCTTATGGGTATGAGGTGTATAGTGATGCCTCACACGTTGGACTTGGGTGTGTACTCATGCAGCACAAGAAAGTCATTGCCTATGCATCGAGGCAATTGAAGGAGCATGAGAAGAATTACCCCACGCACGACTTAGAGCTTGCCGCAGTCGTGTTTGCAGTCAAGATCTGGCGACATTACTTATACGGGGTGGAATTCTATGCGTATACGGACCACAAGAGCCTCAAGTACCTCTTTTCCCAAAAGGAATTGAATCTAAGGCAACGGCGTTGGATGGAATTTTTGAAAGACTATGATTGTACCATTCAATACCACCCGGGTAAAGCAAATGTAGTGGCTGATGCTTTGAGTAGAAGACCTCCGGGGTTATTAGCATGCATGTTAGTGCAGGAATGGAAGCTACTTGAAGACTTGGCAAATCTAGACATTAGTGTGAATGACTTTGTTCGTAGTCCTATCTTGGCAAATGTCACGGTTCGGCCATACATTATAGATTTGATCCAAGAATACCATGCCACGGATGCTGAATTGTTGGCTTATCGGGACAAGGAAGTTGCTAAGGGTAGTGAGGACTTCTCTCTCACTAGTCGGGGTGCTATCACATTCAAGGGAAGGCTGTGCGTCCCAGCCAATGCAGATCTTCGAAGAGAGATTTTGGATGAAGCACACCGTTCGAGGTACACAGTACATCCAGGGGGTACAAAGATGTACCGGAACCTCAAGAGTCACTTTTGGTGGCGGAATATGAAGAGGGAGGTTGCGGAATATGTAGCACGGTGCTTGGTATGTCAACAAGTAAAAGCAGAACACATGCGGCCCGCAGGTCTATTACAGTCCCTTCCGATTCCCGAGTGGAAATGGGAGAACATATCCATGGATTTCATAGTTGGCTTGCCAAAGACGGCAAGGGGCTCAGATGCGATATGGGTAGTAGTGGATCGTTTGACGAAGTCCACTCACTTCTTACCTTACCGAACTACTTTCAACTCTAGTCAGTTAGCCGCTTTGTACATCAAGGAAGTGGTGAGGTTGCACGGAGTGCCCGTTAGTATTGTGTCAGATCGGGATCCAAGATTCACATCACGATTCTGGGAAAGCTTCAAGGAGGCTATGGGTTCCCGACTTGATTTCAGCACCGCTTTTCATCCACAGACGGATGGACAAACCGAGAGAGTGAACCAAGTCATTGAAGACATGCTTCGGGCTTGTATGTTGGATTTTAGAGGCAGTTGGGAAGAGCACTTGCCTTTGGTTGAATTCGCCTATAATAACAGCTATCAGGCGAGTATCCAAATGGCACCATTTGAGGCCTTGTATGGGCGAAGTTGTAGGTCTCCTCTCTATTGGGATGAGGTAGGAGAAAGGAAAGTACTTGGTCCGGAGTTGATTGAGCAAACTGCAGGCACAGTTAAGATCATTCGGGATCGATTGAAAGCCGCTCACGATCGCCAGAAAAGTTATGCGGACACGCGCCGTAGGGACTTGGAATTTCAAGTAGGGGATCAAGTTTTTGTGAAAGTATCTCCTAGCAAAGGGATCATGAGATTTGGAAAGCGAGGCAAGCTCAGTCCTCGGTATGTTGGGCCTTTTGAGATTATCACACGAGTTGGTGAGGTTGCTTACAGGGTAGCTCTCCTACCTCACATGGCCGCAGTTCACAACGTCTTCCATGTGTCTATGCTTCGGAAGTACATTGCGGATCCTTCGCATGTCATAGACTTGGAACCGTTGGAGATTCGAGAGGACCTCACCTTGATTGAAAAGCTGGTTCAGATTTTGGATCGAAGAGATCAGGTGCTTCGCAACAAGACAATCCCTTTGGTTCTTGTGCAATGGCAACACCATGCTCGGGAAGAAGCTACATGGGAGCGTGAAGCCGAAGTCAAAGCAAAGTACACAGAATTAATTGAATGAGTTTTTGTATAAGTTTGTATATGACTTGTAATTTTCTTTTTGGTTTGTAATGCAAGTAGCGTCTAAATTTCGAGGACGAAATTTTTGTAAGGGGGGGGGAGGATGTAGAGCCCCGGACCTTTTCACATTTAATGCATGACACTTTCGTTGCCATTTTACCTTTAAAGAGCAATAATTAATAAATAAGGAAGAAATTGGAAATTTCAAAACGTCAGAAATGTTCCTTTTCGAAGTACGAACCCAACGCAAGTTGAATCGTCAAAATCGGACGAACGAGTCAAAAGATATGGCCAAAACAGTCTGGACCTGCAGGCAATCGATCGCTCGGTTATGCACTTGAGGGTGAGCTCTGGAGAGGCACTAAGGACGTAGCTCTGATAACGTGCTCTGACAACGTGCTCTGATAAGGCACAGACAACGCATAGACAACGTACTCTGATAACGTATACGTTGTGCATTCATCGTGCAGCAGACAACGTGTACGTTGTACAGCTCACGACGGGCACGTTGTACATAAGACAACGTGACAACGGGTTCGGCACCCCTCACAGCACAACGTACTCGGCACTATTCACAGCACAACGTGTTCGGCACTATTCACAGCACAACGTGTTCAGCACTATTCACAGCACAACGTGTTCAGCACTATTCACATCACAACGTGTTCAGCACTATTCACATCACAACGTGTTCAGCACTATTCACAGCACAACGTGTTCGGCACTATTCACAGCACAACGTGTCGGCACTATTCACAGCACAACGTGTTCGGCACTATTCACAGCACAACGTGTTCGGCACTATTCACAGCACAACGTGTTTGGCACTATTCACAGCACAATGTGTTCGGCACTGTGGCGACCCAAAACCCACCCTAGGAGTTAGAGTGAATCTTGGACGACTCAATCATGACTTACATGACATGCTTGACAAACCAACCTACAAAAACCCACAGAGCATATACAATAGAGGACATTATAGCGAAAACATAACTATAAAACACAGCGGAAGTCTAACAAACCTCTAAGTATATACATATGGTCGAAGTTTATACAAAAAGTAACCAGAAGAAAGTGCGGACAGACCCGCCAAAATACATGGATATAATCTCTCATCTCACCCACAGCTAATCCTTTCAGAATCTACAACCACCTAATGGTAACCCTCTACTGGAGGTTCCTCAAAAGGCTCCTCGACGTACTCCTCCTCCACCCATGGACCAGGAGCACAAACATCAAATGGAGCAGCTGCTCCGCCATCACCTGCCGACATAAGAAGTACGGTTGAGAAATTGAAGCATTACACAAGAAGGGAGGGACATGGAAGATTAATCCACAATACCACTTCGAATGAAGAAATAATAAAATATTGTTTCCAGATATCAGCCCAACCCTTGGAACATACTACAGCCCCAGGTGGCGAAGAGTTTGATAGGAGTAGGTGCTTTCAAGCCTCCAGCCTTTCATAAGAAAACCTAGGTTATATTACCAAGCTAGTTAGTAGGGTGTACTAACCTTGAGATCAAAGCTTGATCTTGGAAGAAAACTCTTGATTGAAGTTCCAACTTAAAAGAGGAGAACCCAATCTTGAAGATAAAGGAGCCTTGCTTGATTTGGGGGGATCTTGGGTTCTCAAACCCTTGATTTCTGTCAAGTGGATGCCTCAGGTGAAATCCCCTTTCTCCTTTCTCCCTCTCTCTCAAATATAATGCTAAGGGTGTTTATGAACACCCTTGGCTCGAGTGTGGTCTTTAAAGGCCAAGGGTGGAAGCCAAAAGACCCCAAATGCCCTTAATGAAAATTTGCAAAAACGCGAAAGACCGAGCAATTGATGCTTATGACCGAGCGATCGGTGGCCTAACGAGTGATCGGTGTTTTTGACCGAGCTATTGGTTGAAAACACCCTCTCTGGAATTTTTCCCCATACAAATTTTTGGACTAGTCGATAGATACCGATCGCTCGTTTTGGACCGAGCGATTGCTACTTTGGACCGAGCGATCGGTGCTTTGCAAATTTTGACACTGAGTCCATTTTTCACTCAATTCCACTACTTAACTTATCCCACTTCTATTCCAACCCCTTTTTCCTTTTGTTTTTCACCCTCATAGGCTTAAGGAAACACTTTATGCCTTTTCCATCATAAAATGAACACCTATTATCTTCTTAATACTTATATATTATGAAATAACATACACATGATTTCAATATTTTCTTTTATTGAATTTTGAACATTACAAAGGCTTCATGCCTTGACACGCATCCCGAGACACGTACAAAAGTTCCAGGGTTCTACAACTTCACTTTCTTTCATTCATTTACACCCCAAACGAACACACCCTTAGTGAAAAGGACATTGCTTGAGAGCCTCCCACCTTGCGTGTTTAAGGTGCTTGGGTTCATTTCAAAACCCTAGCTAGCCACTCAAAACACACACACTCCTGTGGATTGTTTTAAGGTTCACACATGCCCTAGCCGTAGCATTTTTATAATGAATAAAGTGTTAATTTTTGAATTCCAATTTCGGATTTTTAGAATTAGCTAACAGAATTATTAATTTCATCCTAATTTTAAGAGATCGAATCACAGCCAATCGTGATTGAATTCGGGGAGAGATCAATCACACCCACCGATCAACATGTGTCCCATTTACTCCTATTAATTGTGGTTAAGATTCACTAATCCTTAGGGTTCAACTATTTAACCTTGGTTTTTATTTTTTAAAATTAATCTTGGGGTTATGAAATTTCAACCCTAGGGTTAACTTTTAAAAAAAAAAATTAAAAATCAAGGTTAGATTGTTGAACCCTAAGGGTTATGAGTCTTAACCACGGTTAATAAGGGTTACAAGTGACACATGTTGTGGGTGCGATTGAACTCTCCCCGAGATCAATCGCGATTGGCTGTGATTCAATCTCAAATTAGAATTATGTTGTTTTGGTGTATTATAAAAAGAGTGGAACTAAAATTAATCAATTATACATGAAATTAAAGTGCTGATTTCATGGGCTAAATGAGTGGAATTCAATTCATTCTTAGGATCCGTTCTTTTGTTGAGATTTATAAAGCTGGGCACTTTGAGCCACTTTATCAAGGTTTCTAACAAGATTAATTTTTATCATTATTAGATTTCAAGTCTTATCATATTTTATGAGATTCGAAATCATACATTATTTTGCTGTGTTTGAAGTCTCACAAGAATTGCAACCCAAGAGATGAAAAGCATGATAAAGAAACCTTGCAACTTGAAGACTGTGCATATTTCATGAAATTCATCAAGATACTTTTAGGGATCTTCATGTTAGAGATGATGCCTAGAAAAGTCATTTAGATTGTTAGACTTCTATTAATTTGATTAATAAAGACTTCTTCTTAATCTATTGTGTATTCATTATGGGTAATTGACCATGAGCATGAGATGATCTATACGATATGAGATATCGATAAAGGTCCATAGGATATATTGTAGGAAAGTTATGTGATTAGATTATCACATACAAATATAACTTTCCGGTTCCTTATACCTTATATAGTCACAGCTGTGGGTGAAGTTGGGCACTTCACTTATATATGGCTGCTAGAATGCTAAGATGTTCTCAGTAGTTGAGATGTAGTTCTATCTCGAACTATTGTAGTGGAGACTACACATCAGCATATGGGTGCTTAAATATACACTGACTAATTGCATTCAATGAGAGACCTCTTGCATAAACATACTATCAGATAGTTGGTCTCTCATTCACATTGAACAGTTTCAATGATCCTTAGATTTGATGAGTTCATCTATGACTGAGTAGTGATCTGACTGTTTTGATTCCACCAACGTATTTTCTAACTTAGGAAATATAATACAGTGACAGTTGGATAGTTAGAAAGCTGTTCAAGTTATGATGAATTTCAAACAAGAAATCCATACTCATTAATTTGAGAGATTATCTAAGTTCTGGGTAAGACAGTTGATTAAGTTCAAATCCTACACAGGTGATTTTGAAAACAAAATAAGTTTTGAAATATACTTTTATGAAAATGTATTAAACTTATAAAAGGATTTTCTCAACATGTTTTTCATGAGAAATTGTTTCCATGGCTTAATCATAAGTCTTGGAAACCTGGATGATTTGCAATGAGCTATGGGTTAGATAGTATGTCAATCTCGAAGGCCCATTAAGGATAATGTATTTTGAAGGATAAATCGAATTTAAAATTTCATGTGGCGGGATCCTTAATGGTTAATGTTTATACACTGGGATTCAATTGCAACATGGATATCTCACGTCACTTGCAATTCCAATGTAATTCCTATTTAGGGTCAATGGGGTAACATTGGGTAAGCCAGGGTAAGAATGTCTCAGAGCAATCTGTGGAGGTGCTCACATAAGAAATACAAGCTCAATAATTGATTAAAATTTAATCAATTATTTAAGTGATTAAAACTTAATCATTTAATTAAATTGATTAAAAGTTAATCTATGGTTTAAATTAATAATTAATTTAAATCTAGGGATTATTTTAATAATTATTTGATTAACATAATTAGAGGGGAAATGGGTTTGAACCATATCCATAAACCCATTAAAATGGACCTTTAATATGGGCCAAAACCCATGGGTTTAAACCCTAGGGTGGGGCGCCCACTTGAGGAATCCTAATTGGATTAGGATTTGTTTAATTGAATAATTTTTGAAATATAATTCCTATAATTATGGAATTAAAATCCAATTGTTGGATTGCAATAAGGATGATGATAAGTTGTAATTGGATTACAACATGGAGTGTTTAACTCCCCAAAGTCCATGCCCCTTGAAGCTCACGCCCACCCTTGTGTAGGGTTTCCTAGTTTGACTAGGTTTCCTTTTTTTTGTTGGATGTTGACTTATCTCTTTTAATTAAGGAATCCTCTTGCAATAAGAACTCTATAATTAGTAGGATTACTATAACTAAAGTAGTTATAGATTAAGTAGGAGTTTAATTAATTAATAGTAAGAGTTATTATTAATTAATAAATCCTACTAGATAAGATCAAGTTGGAGTAGGATTAGGATATGATCCTAGTTTATAAATACCCCAACACCCTAGACCGTTAAACACTTTTTTTAAGAATTTTTTCTCTCCTCTCCTCTCTCTCTCCAAACCGTGAGCCCTAGGAGATACCCCTAGGGATTTTCGTGAGCTTCTAAGGTGGTGCAAGTTGGGTTTTGTTTATTATAAGGTTTTGAACCTTAGTACTTTTGGTGATAGAAGGTCTACATCATTACTCCATTTTCTTCCTCTTACTTCTATAATTCCAAAGGAGATTCTAAAGTTTCGTGGGGATAGCGAAGAATAAGGATCGAGCTTCTAGTACTTTTTCGGAGAAATCTTTACAAAGTGTTCTGACGGTTTGAGTGAATTTAAGTTTCACCGGTGAAAAGTATTCACCGAGGTGATATGACTAAAACTCTTAGATTATTTTGATGCTTTTTATGGTGTTAAGATCTAGGGGATCCAGTTTCCGCATAATTTTTTATTCGGATCCCCATTCACTTCATTATGAAGTCCATGATAAGATGGTATCATTTGAATAATACTAAACCTAATTTCTTAATAGGCTGCCGATGTTTCTGCGAACTGGATGCATGAGGGCGATAAATATGTAGAAGGTGTAAAATACTCCTTCAAGAATTTCATTGGATCTTTTGTTCTTCCACCATCTTAGGAAAAGGGATAGCTTCTAAGTTAACACTAAACTAGGATAAAACCTTAGCTTCGGGAATAGAATTAAATAAGGCTAAAGCCTTCAGAAACCTACCAGTACACTCTAATTCCGACTCAAGAGAGAATAGCTCAGGATTACAAGAACTCCTACCATGCATAAACCCTAAAGAAATATTTTATATCTGACAGACTCCAATTTTACAATATCTACTTATAGAAAATAGACACTTACAAAGCTCTTCTACTTTCCGAAATTTGAGCAAGCTTTTGAAGATTTGCAGTTTAAACAGTTTGGAACCTGAAAAATAAAAGTATTCAAAAATAAATAAATAAATAAATAAAAAGAAAAATATTTTTAGATTTTTGGATTTGATTAATTGAAACTTAATCTTTAAAATTTAACAACTAGACAATTCTAACAATCCTCAACAACGGCGCCAAAAATTGATCGTCTTGCAATTTAATATACCTCGTAGTACTAATCCCATAGAATAGCTACTAGTAAGGGTGTCGAACCATAGAGGATTGCACTGGTTTCGTTGCCTTTTTTTATCGAGATTAATTTTAAATAAATGAGAACAGAAGTTGAATTAAACTAAAATAAGAATTAAACTAATGACTTCAACTTAATTAATCAATAAAAGGTTTTTGTGATCTTTTGAAGAGAATATCTAGGGTGTTTAAATCCACCACTATCCTTATAACTGATTTCGAATTGAATCTATTCAGATCTCTCGAAGTGTAAACATTACAGTGAAAGTGACGACACGTCCCCTCTCAACAGATCGAGAAAGATACAAGGGATTAAATCCTAAGCATATTTTATATGCGGTTAACACGATTGATACACATTAAACTAGGGTAGTGAAATCACCTGTCTTCCCTAAGCATAAAATATCTCAGTATTTAATATCTTGAATAATTAAAATCATTGCATAAAACTCACATTAACAATTATAGAAAATTAACACGAGTGATTTCAATTTCAATTTCATAACACCTAAGACAAGGATAAAACTCCATTTAAATCGAATATGATCAATAAATCTGGTTGATAAAATAATCATCTCATTATGCAATCGATGTTAACAATTGAGAAATCTAAATAAAAACAAAACAAAGATACAATTATTTTGTAGAACTCCGGATCTTGATGGTATGACATGGTGAATAGTGTCTAAGGCTTAAAGCCTATTATAATGCCTTGAATGGTTATCAATGATAATGAGAACCTTATTTTGATATATGTCGGGTGGATGATGTGTTATGACATGTATTAAAACTTTAAGAATATTTTCTTAAGTTTATGGGTGTTTGGGATGAAGGAGTAAGAGCACAAAATACTCTAAGTGTCAAAAAGGGTTATGTCTTAACATACCCTCAACTTTAGAGAACTTTAGTTTTGTCACTGATGATCGGAATCGAATGATTCTTGAGTCATTAGAAAGATATCGAAACCTTCTTCGATATTCATGTTTATCATTTTTTCATATTTTTAGTCGAAGTTAGGTTAAAAGTTTGATTTCCGAAGTCTGGTCTGCTGAAATTCTGGTATGCTGTAATTCATCCCAGACCAGTCAGCTTTAGATCACATTTAGACAATTAAGAACTCAGAATTAGGATTTATCCATTAGACACAAAATTGTTTCCCTTTGAATGAAGAATCCAAAACAAATTGAATCGTCAAAATCCGATAAGCGAGTCAAAAGTTATGGTCAAAATATCAAATCAGAAAAAACTCAAGCCAGTCAGAGCACCCAGACCTCGACGTCTGTAACCCAAACGTCGACGTTTGGGACAAAAAAAATGTTCAAATCAACTCAAACGTCGACATCTGTAACCCAAACATCGATGTCTAGCCCAAACATTGACGTTTACATGCGGGGACGCGAAAAATGGATTTTTAAAGGGTATAAGCGTGATTTTTTCAACCCTAACCCTATAAATACTCAATTTTAGTGAGATTAAGGGTTTGAACACTTTGAAAAACATATTTTGAGAGGAAAAGGGAGAGAGCTAGGTTTTCTAAAAGGGGTTTTCATTTGAGATCAAGGAGGAGCTCGATTTCTTGCCCTAGAAGCTTGGATCTTCATCTCCAAGCTCGGATTTTCCTTCCATTACACCATTGAAGCTTGGAGTTAGCTTCTACTAGCATCCTCAAGCTTCCTCAAGGCTTGGATCTTCTTCTTCAAGCACGATTTCACTCCTCCAAGCTTCTCAACCATCTCAAGCTTTAAGATCAAAGGGGTTTTGACCTTTCCAAGGTAGATACACTATAGTAAACCTAGCTTGTTATATTTCATTAATAGAAATTAGGTTTGTTTGATTCTTAGCAAATCAAGGTCTATGACCTTGATTTTTGTAAACTATGGCTATGTTATTAAACGATAAAGGATTTTGCTTGTTGTTGCTCACAAATGATCACATCCACTTCTATGTTGAGATTTTCATTTTGAATCAACATGAGTTTTGTAATGCCCCAAAATCCCCCTAGGAGTTAGGCGATAATTTGGGCTCGTTACCTACCACACATGTAGAATCCCGAATCTTCATTTCACTAAGTAGTGAATAGTGTTCAAGTGGAGTCTTGTACACTAATGAGTTTTATGCTAATGAAAATATTTTGATATATGGTGTGTATGTGTTGATAGGTATATATAGCCTAAGGGAGTGTGTTTTGAGTGTACAAGGTGTTAGAGTTAGAATGAAGAAGGTCCAAGTAGTGGGAAAAGGGTTTTGCAGCAAAAACAGGGGAGAACCGATTGCTCGGTGATAACATCGATCGCTCAGTCAACTAACGATTGATCAGTATCTATCGACTGGTCAAAGATTTTGTATGGGGAAAAATTTCAGAGATGGTGTTTTCAACCGATCTCTCGGTCAAAACACCGATCGCTTGGTCCTGACCACCGATCGATCGGTTATACGCAGATTTTCTTCATTAAGGGTTTTTAAGTCTTTAACCACCACCCCTTTGCCTATAAAAGGCCCAGCTCGTGCCTTAGGGTTTCAAAAACCCTTAAGGCATATTTTTGAGAAGAGTTTGAGAAAAGAAGGAGGAGAAAAGTTAGGGTTTGCTCAAGCTTGAAGAAGAAGATCAAATCTTCCATTCTTTGGTGTTTTCAACAAAGAACTCGAAGTTCTCACTTGTTCCAAACATTTGGAATTGAATTCATCAATTTTACCAAGGTAGATACATTCTACTACCAAACTTGTGATAATACTAGTTTACCATATGATATTCTTCTCATTCTATGCTATAATCTTAGGTTGATATAGTATGTGATATTGCTTTTATACTTGGATGTAAACTACCATTACTAGGCACTCTATGTGTTTGGTTTAATGCCTCTAAGGACTTTTATGTTGAGTATGCTATTATCTTCATGTGCTTCGCATGTCTCGCATGAATCGGGGTTTTCATGGATTTCTCAAAGTTATAGAAAGGGTTTTTAAGTAAGGAACTCACATGATGATTTAAGAAACACCATAATATTGTCTAAGATTGGTTCACAAGCTCCAAGGATCATACAAAACTTACAAGGAACTCTATGATAAAGTCTAAGATCGATGTACAAGCTCTAAGGATCATAAATGTAAATGTTCTAAGATCTCTATGGTTTTGCTCTAAGGCTTTATGGATCATAATGACTCTAAGGAACTCTATGAACTTAACACGACTCAAAGAATTCACAAGGCTATGATTATCGCAAGACTTACATGGTTTTGGTTCGGATGTCATTACACATGCTATTTCATGGTTTCTATGCTTCGATATGTTTTAAGGATTTCAGTCTCCATGTCTCGCATGCTTCCATGATATTATTGCTTTATTGTTAGTAGTATGTATACACTGAGTATTCCACGCTCAGCCAATATTTGTTACCATCGGCAGGTACACGGGTTCCTTTCGACTTGTGTGGTTCGGAGCCTTGGGTAGAGGAAGAATACTACGACCCGGAGCCTTCCATGGACCACTACCAGGATGATGGATCACTAGATAGGCGTCCCGACTTTGATTTTTGTTGACTATGTTAGGAAGAGGAGATATTTTGTTTATGATGAGAGTGGGACTTGTCCACTCCACATTTTGGTTATATATTTTGTTGGTTCAGACTTAAACCGAATGATAGGAGTAATTGATTTTGAATCGTTTCCGCTATGTATAATTTGTGTACTCTGACAGGTTGGTATGTGTGCCTTATGTGTCATACGGGATGGTATGACATGGCGGTCACAAGCTAAAGTTTCCCCAACTCCTAGGGGGTATTTTGGGTCACGACAAACTTGGTATTAGAGCTCTAGGGATTAGTTTCTCTTGGGACTAAGCGGAAGTGAGTCCTCTAAGTTGAACTTAGAACTCAGATGGAATTGTTTGTCTTAAGTTTGCTACCATGACATAACCGGTATCAAGCGAATCCTTAGGTTAGTCTACGATCCTAGTTTGAATGCCAGGTTTAGACTATATCCTTAGTCTTATTCCAAAAAGGGTAGATGCACAACAAAAGGATCTTAGCTATGCTAGAAAACTCTAAGTTATAACTGTATGATTATGTGTATACTTCGATGTGTACTATATGCGGGTATTAGCATTTCATGTTCATTGAATTGCTATATGTTGTGTGAAGATTGGTATCCAAGTTAGACTCATGTTTTCCCATTGATCTCAGGATTTTACATTATGAGACACGGCAATCGGGGTCGAGGTTACCATACTCGGAGATCGGAGGGTGAGGTTCCGAGAGAGGAGGAGCCGCCTTACTTCACAAATGCTATGGATTCTATAGCAGAGAGATTGGCATTATTGACAGCCAGACCTGTTGTGTCTATTCCTACCCCACCGACTACTCTTGTGCCTCCGCCGGTGCATCACACCGTGGGACTTGAGGCTTTCCAGAGACTTCGGCCTCCTACATTCTATGAGACTCTAGACCCGATGGTGGTAGAGGCATGAAATATGCAGTTGGAGAAGACCTTTCGGGCTCTCCGATGTACTGAGGAGTAATGGGTTGAATGAGCTTCCTTCGTGATGGAAGGTGAAGCCGAGCATTGATGGAGAGTTGCCCAAAGGCAGAGGGATGTTGCGAAGGTAGGAGAACCCTGGACATGGGAGAGTTCTTGGACACCTTCTATGAGCAGTATTTTCCCAGATTTATCCAAGAACAGAAGGCAAGGGAATTCATGATCTTATAGCAGGGAGCGATGAACGTAGCTAAGTATGAGGCTAAGTTTACCGAGTTGTCAAGATTTGCTCCTCATCTGATCATGACTGAAGATCTATGGGTCAAAAAATTTGAGATGGGGTTAAGGGTGTTCATTCGTGATAGGGTGTCCATCCTCCAATTAGAGTCCTGGAGGGAGATAGTGGGAAAGGCGAAGATCGACGAGAAGAATGTAGAGGAGTTTATTAGGAGGAGGGATAGTGGCTTCGAGAGGAGCATGTCACGGGGTCAGTCTAGTGGTTCAGCATAGTTCAAGAAGAGGACCAAGACTACTCCATATTAGTTCTCTCAGCCGATGTCGGCTCAAAGGCCTCCTTTTGTGCCTCAGGTACCGCGCCCTACAACGTCACAGGCTACGAGGGTTACCCCTCTAGCATCCTCCACATCGCAGGCATTCGAGGAGTGCGTAGTATGTGGTCATTGGCACAAGACTGGGGATTGCCGAAGATTATCAGGTGGATGTTTCCACTGTGGTGAGGTTGGTCACGTGATATGGGATTGCCCATGCAAGCAGTCACAGACTAGGCCTGTAGCACCCCGGACTTTTTCATCCTTAATGAAAGCACCTTCGTAGCTAATTGGCCGTTTTTGTAGTCAAATTAATAAATAACGGAGAAATCAGAAATTCCGAAAGTCAGAAATGTTCGTTTTCGAAAGACGGATCCAACGCAAGTTGAATCGTCGAAATCCGACGAGTGAGTCAAAAGATATGGTCAAAATAGTCCAGACATACAGAGCAGCGATCGCCCGGTCCAGTCAGCGATCGATCGGTCCATAACCGATCGATCGGTAGCTATCGCACGGTCAGAAATTTTGTATGGGGAAATTTTCCAGAGAGTGAGTTTTTGACCGGTCGATCGGTCATAAACACCGATCGCTCGGTAGGCAACCGATCGATCGGTCATAACCACCGATCGCTCGGTCTTCGCGTTTTTGCAGAAATTCAGTAAGGGCGTTTTCATCTTTTGGGGGTTAAACCCTTTCTCCTTAAGGCTTGCCCGAGCCTTAGGGCATCATTCACTATACTTAGAGAGATTTGGGAGATAAGAGAGAAGAGAAAAGGGTTTCCTAAACCTAGGTTGCTTTTGGAGAAGAAATCAAAGGGGTGAAGACCCTAGATGACCACAAGCACGTTTTTTTCAAGATTTCAACTCAAGCTCGGGTGGGGTGCATTCTCAAAGCTAGGGCAGCCCTCACTCATGTTTTTGAAAGGGATTTCTTCCCCAACTCAAGCTTCTTTCAAGCAAAGGCTTCATCTTTCAAGTTGGAGCTTCAATCAAGGTCCCTACCAAGGATCAAGCCTTGATTCAAGGTTAGTACACCCTACTAACTTCCCTTAACAATAACCTAGTTTTGCTATGAACTATATGATTTTGCTACTATGTATTTCTCCCTTATGAAATGAATCATATTCACTAAATATAAACAAGGTGAGGAAAATGGTGTGGATGCATGGATGAGAGGTTGATTGAGGCGATGGGATGCCGAATGTATGGTGTATGAATGTGTGGTGTGAAGAATGGAAAATGGAGGATGGGCATTTTACCAATAATGAACATACCTTGATTCTTGGATGGAAAGTAGGCACTAAAAAGAAGAAGATGAACCATTAAGGAACCTTGCATGTTATGTGTTTGACAAAATGCCTAAACTAGGAATAAATGACATAAACGAAGAAAATGAAAATAGACCTTATGCATGTGTTCTTATGAATGATGAACTATTCAAATGCCACGTAGATTACTCAAATTCCTATATGGTTATATTGTGGATTGAATTGCTATACACTACTCTTCATGTCATATTGTCATCATGATATTACAAGTGCTACACACACCACACATGCATGCATGAAACCGGGTTTTCCAAGATTGTATTTGTGTATGAAATGAATCAAGAACATGACAAGGAGGTTGGTAGCCCAAGGAAGGGTGCTAGCCTCTGGCTCACAAGTGAAATGAATCAAGAACATGACAAGGAGGTTGGTAGCCCAAGGAAGGGTGCTAGCCTCTGGCTCACAAGAGAAATGGATTGGGTGCTAGCCTCTGGCTCACAAGAGAAATGGATTGGGTGCTAGCCTCTGGCTCACAAGAGAAATGGAACAAGAACATGACAAGGAGGTTGGTAGCCCAAGGAAGGGTGCTAGCCTCTGGCTCATAAGAGAAATGGAACAAGAACATGACAAGGAGGTTGGTAGCCCAAGGAAGGGTGCTAGCCTCTGGCTCACAAGAGAAATGGAACAAGAACATGACAAGGAGGTTGGTAGCCTAAGGAAGGGTACTAGCCTCTGGCTCACAAGTATACAAGTCAAAAACAAATCAAGACATGAAATACAAGACAAGACACGACACACATACATGATTTGACCGAGACACGAAAAAGGTTTCCGAGACATGAGTTTTATTGAGGTTTTTGCATTCATACACGCATGTCAAGATATGGCTATGTATCTTATGCTTTCACTAGTGCTTTAAATTAATATCTTGTATTGCTCACTGTTGTTATGCTTTCGCTATTGTTATGGTTAGCTAGTAGTTTGTACTCGCTGAGTATTCCATGCTCAGCCGTACTTTTATGTCGGCAGGTACTGTGGATGTCCTCGACCCCGAGCCTTGGGTCGAGGAGGAGTATGTAGAGGAGAGGGAGCCACCTATCCCATGGCAGTCTCAGGAGGATGGGGACTTGGATGTGTGGCCATACCTCGACTACTGTTGAGAGGAGAGGGTTAGAGAGTTTCTTTTTGTATTTTGATAGGTGGGCATCTCCACCTTTACTTTGATTGTAATTGGTATATGTTAACTTGGAATACTATTTGGAGTTATAGAAGAAAAGAAAAAGTTGGCTTATGCTTCTGCACTTATGTTTAGTTTCCGCGCTCTGATTATCATTGTATTATATTATGTTTAGCCTCTTGCATTACAGGATGGTTTGACAGGTACACGTAGTCACCTCTAAAGTATCCCTTAACTCCTAGGGGGTATTTTGGGGCGCGACAAGGCCACAGGGAGTCCGACCTCTAGGCAGGTAGACTTCACTTCAGGGGTCTTTATCTCAGGCCTCTAGATCCTTGCCGCCCACCCAACAGCCTCGTCAGGCAAATCAAGGCAGGGTATTTGCCATGACTGACCGAGACGTACAGGCATCTGATGATGTTGTGCAAAGTACGTGTGACTTTGAGATTGTTAAAGTTCTAGTGTTGCCATGATGTATTGTATGTATATATGCTATGTAGTGTTTTGCTATGCGTGTATCAACATGTATTAAGTATGTAGTTAATGTTATAACTTGGGTAGTTATACTTCTCAGGTTCGTTGCTAGTAAATGAGTGTTTAGCACCGGTGTTGATCGACACGGGATCCACTCATTCATTCGTCTCTCCCAGTTTTGCCGAAGGCTTTACGTCCGAGCCAAGTAAGCTACCTCAGAAGTTGTCTAATTTGACTCCATTGGGTAAGTCTATTGAGGCAGATAAAGTGTATCTGGGCAGTGTTGTGCAAGTCATGCAATATGAGTTGTCAGTCGACCTGATCATTCTGGGATTTCAAGATTGGGATTTTGATGTTATCCTATGTATGGATTGGTTCTCAGCTCACCATGGACATGTGGCGTGTTTCGAGAAGGTGGTGAACTTTAAGCCCACTGGGGTGAAGTTTCATTTCAGGGGACTTCAGAGGAGAGACATTGCTCGTTTTACAGCTCTCAGTCTCGCCAGTGTAGAAATACGAGACTCCACATCCATTCCGGTTGTGTGTGAGTATATGGATATTTTCCGGAGACCTTATTGGGATTACCTCTAGAGCAGGCAATCGAGTTTGCGATTGAGCTTGCTCCAGGCACGGCTCCGATTTTTAGGGCTCCATATAGGATGGCCCCTATTGAGCTTAAGGAGTTAAAAGAACAGTTGGAAGAATTACAAGGCCTTGGCTTCATCCAGCCAAGTGTCTCACCTTGGGGAGCTCCGGTGCTCTTCGTGAAGAAGAAAGATGGGTCGATGCGGATGTGCATTGACTACAGGCAACTAAACAAGGTCACTATCAAGAATCGTTATCCATTACCTCGGATAAATGACTTGTTTGATCAGTTGAAGGGTGCGAAGTTCTTCTCAAAGATCGATCTTTGATCTGGGTATCATTAATTGAAGATCAAGGTAGAAGACATTCTGAAGACGGCATTCAGAACCTGATACGGTCACTACGAGTTTCTCGTTATGTCTTCTGGTCTGACTAACGTGCCGGCTTCATTCATGGATTTGATGAACCGGATGTTCAGATCGTCTCTCAATCAATGTGTGATCGTATTCATAGATGATATTCTTGTGTATTCATAGACATAGAATGATCACACGAGAGATCTCTGCCTGACATTACAGACTCTTCGAGAGCATAGCCTATATGGTAAGTTGAGCAAGTGCGAGTTATGGCTGGACAAGGTGTCGTTTCTTGGTCATGTGGTGTGTCACGCTCCAAAATATCCCCTACGAGTTAAGGGATACTTTAGAGGTGACTATTCGTACCTATCAAACTAACCTATAATGAACAAGGCTAACATGATACAATGACAACAATAATCAGAGTGCGGAAGCTAAACAAGAGTGCGGAAGTGTTAACCAAAATTTTCTTTACTTTATAAGGTGGTCTGTATTCCCAGTGAGAATATATATACAAAACATATCAAGTAAAAGGTGAACATGCCTACCTATCAAAATACAAAATGAGAAACCTCACAACTCTCTTTCGCTCAATAATCACCCCCGTGGGGCCAAGGGTCTAAGTCCCTCGCCTCAGCCTGAGGCTCAACTACCGACTCCTCATATTGTTCTTCCTCGCCGAAGTCCTCTTCAACCCAAGGACCCGGGGCACAAATGTCAAAGGGGACCCGTGCATCTGCCAACATAAAGGTACGGCTGAGCTGAAGGGGGATCCGGATAAAAATTTATGCGAAAACTGGATCCCTTAGATCTTAACACCATAAAAAGTATCAAAATTGTCTAAGAGTTTTAGTCATATCACCTTGGTGAATATTTTTCACCGGTGAAGCTTAATCCACTCAAACCGTCAGAACTCTTTGTAGAGATTTCTCTGAAAAAATACTAGAAGCTCGATCCTTGTTCTTTGCTATCCCCACGAAGCTTTAGAATCTCCTTTGGAATTATAGAAGCAAGATGAAGAAGATTGATCAATGGTGTAGACCTTCTATCACTAATAATACCAAGGTTCAAAATCCTAGATTTGCAAAACCCAACTAGGACCACCAATATAGCTCATGAAAATCCCTAGGGGTCTCCTCTAGGGCTCACGATTTGGAGAGAGAGGAGAGGAGAGAAAAAATTCTGGAGAATTCTACTTAATGGTCTAGGGTGTTGGGGTATTTATAGACTAGGATCTTATCCTAATCCTACTCCAACTTGATCTTATCTAGTAGGATTTATTAATTAACAATAACTCTTATTATTAATTAAATAAACTCCTACTTAATCTATAACTACTTTAGTTATAGTAATCCTGTTAATTAAGAGTCCCTATTATAAGAGGATTCCTTAATTAAAAGGGATAAGTCAACATCCTACACCAAAGTAGGAAACCTAGTCAAACTAGGCATCCACAAGGGGGGCGTGAGCTTCTATGGGGTGTGGGATTTGAGGAGTTAAAACTCCTTATTGTAATCTAATTACAATAACATCTTAATCCTAATTGCAATCCAACACTTGGATTTTAATTCTATAATAAAAGGAATTATATTTCAATAATTATTCAATTAAACAAATCCTAATCCATTTAGGATTCCTCAAGTGGGCACCCCACCCTAGGGTTTAAACCCATGGGCTTTGGCCCATATTAAAGGTCCATTTAAATGGGTTTATGGATATGAGTCAAACCTATTTCCCCTTTAATTATGTTAATCAAATAATTACTAAAATAATCCCTTAGTTTAAATTAACAATTAATTTAAACAATAGATTAACTATTAATCTATTTAATTAAATGATTAACTTTTAATCACTTAAAATAATTGATTAACTTTTAATCAATTTATTGAGCTTGTATTTCTTATGTGAGCACCTCCACAGATTGCTCTGGGACATTCTTACCCTGGCTTATCCAATGTTATCCCATTGACCCTAAATGGGAATTACATCGGAATTGCAAGTGACGTGAGATATCCATGTTGTAATTGAATCCCAGTGTATGGACATTAACCATTACGAATTCCGCCACATGAACTTTTAAATTCGATTTATCTTTCCAAATACATTATCCCTAATGGGCCTTTGAGATTGACATACTATCTAACCCATAGCCCATTGCAAATCATCCGAGTTTCCAAGACTTATGATTAAGTCATGAGAAACAATTTCTCATGAAAAATGTTTTAAAAATAATAATTTTATAAGTATAATATCTTTTAATAAAAGTATATTTCAAAACTTATTTTGTTTTCAAAATCACCTGCGCAGGATTTGAACTTAATTAACTCTCTTACCCAGAACTTGGATAATCTCTCAAATTAATGAGCATGGATTCCTTGTTTGAAATTCATCATGACTCGAAAAACTTTCTGACTATCCAACTGTCACTGTATTGTATTCCCTAAGTTAGAAAATACGTTGAAATCAAAACAGTCAGATCACTGCCCAGTCATAGATAAACTCATCAGATCAAAGGATCATCAAAACCGCTCAATGTGAATGAGAGACCAACTATCTGATAGTATGTTTATGCAAGAGGTCTCTCATTGAATGCTGAAATTCCTTATTCCAATGCACTCTTAGACCTAGAGGAGGGGGTGAATAGGTCTACTTTAATTTTCTCTACCAATTTTTATTTTAATCAATCACACACAGCCAAACTCACTTGAACACACAAGATTTTTACGTGGAAAACCCTTCCGAGAAAAACCACGGGACCTAATCCAGCACATAATCCACTATAAGAAGATTTAAACAATACAAGACTCGAATCTTACCCAACTGGACACGACACAACGTTCCTTGGTATCGATTCCTCAGCTTGCAAACCACGAACACAGCACGTTCGATCTCCGCAACAGCACCTCTGGTTCCTCACCGGCCAATCTTACTCAAAGTGATCAACCACGGTCTTCGAAGACCAATCTCCGTCCTTGATGGCTTTAGTATAGGCTAACCAACACTCACAGTAGAGCAACAGTGGGTTTTAGGGTTTGTGGAAGCTCTAGGTTGATCTCTTAATGTTTAAGGATCATTTAATGCAAAATAGATAAAATATGCTATAGAACCATGCAAAACCTAGAGGCCAATTATTGGAGATAAAGATCAATGAAACAAAGAGTTTTCATAAACTCAAAGCAAGTACAAAGTACCCTAAAAAGTCTCCAATCAATCTCTTTTTTTGGATTGGGAGAGATCCCCTATATATAGGAAAGATCCAAGGGATTAGAAGTTGCTAAAAAGGTAATTTTGGAATGTTTTTTTCATATCAGGGTCGACCCTGGGTCGACCCATTATAGTAAAATCAACTTCCAGCCGAAAATCCATATCAGGGTCGACCCATGGGCCACATTCGGTCGACCGGATGGTGCCTTTCGGTCGACCGGATGGTCCTCAGGGTCGACCCTCACAAAATCTACTCTCTGCCAAAAAACCTGGTACAAATCTTGGGTTCTTCAGGGTCCACCCAAAACGCTCAGCGTCGACCCTGGGGTGCAGGTTTTTGGTTTTTCATCTTTTTAAACATTGAATGCATTCCTCTATCAACCCTTCTCCAATTTGACTTATTTTTAATGATGAATGAGCATTTTCATGAGGTATCATAGGGTCAACTAAGTCTCTCTCTTAATCCCAACTTTTGAGCCACTATGAGTGATGAGGCTTCAAGATCCTTCATGGCTTCTTCTTCACTTTGTCTTCAAACTGGATGAGACCTACTATGACCTAAATACAATATTTTGGGCTCAGAATTTTGCCAACATTTTGACTTTACAATCTCCCCCTTTGGCAATTCCGAGACAAAACAACCAATAAAACTAATGGTCATGGCTTTACAGACTCTCTTAAACCCACAAGAAACAAAGAGAATGAAAAATACATGACACTGGACATTTGGACTTCTTCCATGGAGCAGTATGCGTTATAAGATCTTTGAGGTATCAATCAAACCTGAAACACTGAAACAATCAATACCTTTGTGAAGCATGGGGGAATTTCATAAAAGAAGATAAGTATTGAAACAATGAACATCATGCAAGGAGTATGAGTTCTCTCCCTCAATCTGAGATCCCGTCTGACAAAGGTTTCAAAATCATGAACAGGAGAGTAATGTAAATATATGCAACATGTCAGTATGTAACCGGAGATAATGTGACATAACAATTGCACATATGATGAATAACATGACATAATAATTGCACATATGATGAATAACATGAGATCAAACTAAGGCACCTTCTCCCCCTTTTTGGCTTGAATTGCCAAGGGAACATCAATCCTGCATAACAGAGACTCTAGCATGAAGCAATATGATCAACAAGGAGCAAGAGCATAGAGAAACACAAGGAAGCAGAGGCGGGAACTAAACTGCAGAAACAAAGCAAAAGCATCCCATATTCAGTAACCAAGGGTGCACAACATAAAGTCCAACCCAGACGCATAATATACACACCAACTAGCTACATCAAGCATAAACTATGAGCAAAACAAGGCGAAAACCATCATCGCAAGAAGTGCTAATCATCTTGGTGCGAAGGAAAATGGTGAGCAACATCATCCTCATAGCGTGAACGGAAATCACGAAGCTCCTAGCGAGACGCCAGCACCATGTCTGAAAGTGCATCAATCCGGTGATTAGTGTAACGCCCCGAAATACCCCCTAGGAGTTTAGGGATATTTTAGGTGTCACACTACGTACCTATCAAACCATCCTGTAATGCACAAGATAAAATACAGTACTAACAACGATAATCAGAGCGCGGGAGCTAACATATATGCGGAAGCGTAAACAAATTTTCATTTCTTCTGATGATCCAAAATAGTATTCCAAGTTAACATAAATACAAGACATGTCTAAGTCTAAGGTGGACAGGCCCACCTATCAAAATATCAAAATACACAAGACCCTCTCATACTCTCCCCTCAACAGTAGTTGAGGTATGGCCACACATCGAGGTCTCGGTCCGCCTGAAACTGTAATGGAATAGCCGGCTCTCTCTCCTCTATATACTCTTCCTCGACCCAAGGCTCCGGGTCGAGGGCTCCCTCAGTACCTGCCGACATGAAAGTACGGCTGAGCATGAAATACTCAGCGAGTACAAGCTACTAGCAGACCATAACAATAATAAAAACACACAATAGTAATATCATACAAGCAGTAATTAAAACATCACAAAAGAAACAGTATAACGCATGATACAATACAAGCATCCTGACGTGCGTACATGAATGCGAAAACGTCGATAAAACTCATGCTTGAAAACCCCTGTCATGTCCCGGTATGCCTCGTAGAAATCATGTATGCGTGCATGCATGAATGCATGATCATCATCTTGTAAACCTCCATCTCGTAACTTGTGAGCCAGAGGCTAGCACCTGAATCTCCCTGGCTGCCAACCTCCTTGATATGCAATGCACTTGTGAGCCAGAGGCTAGCACCCGAATGTCCCTGGACTACCAACCTCCTTGTTATGAAATGCATGGTTTTCTTGTGAGCCAGAGGTTAGTACCCGAATGTCCCTGGACTACCAACCTCCCTGACAATAGGTGATTTTTATTACTTGTTTAGTTTTCTTGTGAGCCAGAGGCTAGTACCCGAATGTCCCTGGGCTACCAACCTCCTTGACAATAGGTGTTTTAGGGGTTATCTTGTGAGCCAGAGGTTAGTACCCGAATCCTCCCTGGGCTACCAACCTCCTTGACATGCAATATTTTCTTGTTGTTTATTATATGCACATGCTCTTGAAATCTCGGTTCATGCTATCATGCGTGCTCGTGTACGTGTCCATAGTGACAATCATGATAATGAGAATAACCAAGATATGACATTACAATTCAATTCATGATATGAACATAGGTAACATAAGTAGTTTGCATAACATTTGATCAATTTATCGTTTATAAGAACGCATGCATAAAACCCATTTCCATATTCTTCCTTTAGATCATTTATTCATAATTTAGGCATTTTTTCAAACACAGCACATGCAATGTTTCTTAATGATTCATCGTGTTCTTTTTAGCGCATATCTTCCATCCAAACATCAAGGTAAGTTCATTATTGGTAAAGTACCCATCCACCATTTCCATCACACACATCACACAACATACATCTCGGCATCCAATCGCCACATCAACACCCACACACATCCATACCCTTTTCTTATCTTATTTAGGTTCATTGGAGATGATACATTTCGTATGGGAGGCAAACATAATAGCATAAATCACATTTCATAAGGAAAACCTAGATTTATTGCTAGGGTAAGTTAGTAGGGTGTACTAACCTTAGATCGAGGCTTGATCCTTGGTAGAAACCTTGATTGAAGCTCCAACTTGAAAGAAGAACACCTTTGCTTGAAGGAGACTTGAGTTGGGGAAGAAACCCCTTTCAAAAACGTGCTTGGGTTGCTGCCCTAGCTTGGAGAATGGTTCACACACGAGCTTGAGCCTCGATTTTGAAGCAACTCAAGTTGGGGTGAGCTATGGTTCTTAAACCCCCTTTGATTTCCTTCTCAAAACCAAACCCTAGGTTAGAGCTTTCTCCTCTTCTCTCTCTATCTCTCAAAATCCCTCAATTGTTGTAAGTGAGGCCTCAAAGGGTCGAGCAAACCCTTATGGGTAAGGGTTTAATACCCAAAAGACGAAAACGCCCTTACTGAAATTTTTGCAAAAACGCGAGGACCGAGCGATCGGTGTTAATGACCGATCGATCGGTTGCCTACCGAGCGATAGGTGTTCTTGACCGAGCGACCGGTCAAAAACATGCTCTCTGGAAAATTTCCCCATACAAAATTTTCCACCAGTCGATAGATACCGATCGATCGGTTTTGGACCGATCGATCGCTTCATGCACCGAGCGATCGGTGCTCTGCTGGTCCCGACTGTTTTGACCATATCTTTTGACTCGTTCGTCCGATTTCGACGATTCAACTTGCGTTGGATCCGTCTTTCAAAAACGAACATTTCTCACATTTCAGAATTTCCGATTTCTCCATTATTTATAAATTAGACTACAAAAATGGCCAATTAGCTACGAAGGTGCTATTCATTAAGGATGAAAAAGTCCGGGGTGCTACAATTAGTCGCTGAAAAACTGTCCTGAGTAGCAGCGGCATGAGAATCCAGGCTGACATAAAGATTAGTAGCAAAGTGGGACTGAGCAGCCGACATATCAGCAAGCATGACAGCCATTGTCTTGAAGGACCAGGGACCCGAAGGAGCTCGAGCATGGCTGGGAGTGGGACCGACATCCGGGGCCGAAGGAGCGATATCATCATCAATGTCCTCCTTATGCTCTGGTATTGCAACATGGGATAGACTACTAACCAAAGTGCGAGCACAGATGGGTCCTAAGGAAGGCTTGGTAGCCTCAGAGGAATGAGCCCTAATACCCTCAGCAAACATTATATTGGTGATGAGGACACCAAAAGGAAGAGCAGCTCGCTTTTGATGCACAGTGATAGCCTGAAGGATTAGGTCAATAATGTGGGCACCATCATCAATAGTGTCTCCAGTCATGATACTATAAGGAACCGAGCCCTATCAACACTCAAATTAGTAGAATGCACCTTGGGATGAATGTTGGAACACATAATAAGATGAAACAGACGACCCCAATATGAAAGACTTGAGTAACGTAAGTGGGGATGAGACCGTTTTGTGAGGGATCATCACAAAGATTGCTGGCCACCTTGTCCAAATCATACTTATCCTCATCGGTAGGATAGTGGTAAGGGTAATAGGTGCCCGGAATTCGAGGGGCACTAATGAAAAAGGCAATGACATCAAGATTAATGAGAGTTTTTTACCCTTAACCTAAGTTTTGAAGGTAAAAGTTCGAGGATTGACAGAATAAATGTTCGCATAAAATTCCTGAACAAGGTCGAGACTGGTATAACCGATCAATTTTAAAAGACCAGACCATTGGCGAGAGGCAATGATTTCCTTGAAGCCAGGATGGGTGAAATCCGAAATGACAGTAGCTCGTTCAATTGTAACAACCCAATTTTTAAGCCAAAAATTGTATAGCTTTTCATGCCCTGCGGTGCGAAATCGTACAATTTCAGGCTCAGGAGTGGGGACTTGAGATTTACCCTTTGATTTGGCCGAAGGCTGTGAACTGGAAGCACCCATGGCATTCTTACAGGAAGATATGGGTGGAGGAACCCTAGAATGTACCGCACGGCCCACATGGATGCCATGGCCAACATCATACGATGCACCCTTAGACTCAGGGACATCATCTTCTTCCCGAGGAGTGATGAGGCGGTGCTTAGGGCGACCCGCCATGAGGATGGAGGCAATGAGGAGAAGATACTCAAGCACCATTTACCCAAATGTAGAAGTAGGGGAAGAGAAGATATGGTTTCACCTGAAGGAGGACTGGGATGAGAGAAGAGAGGACTGTAAGTGCCGAAACCGAGTCCCTGGAAGCAACAGAGTAGCTGGGACACTTGATTTGAGGATCTTGAATCCCTAAACTGTAGTTGGATTGTATGAGGTTTGTACTTGAGGAAGCTAGAACCCCCGAGATGAGCTGCCACAACTGAGGAGAGCTGGAAATTGCAAGAGATGCCCAACCACTTGAGGGAAAATAATGGCTTGAAAGAAGGATGCTGGAAATCGCACATACCCAAAACTTTGAAGGTATGTAAAAATTAATTCTTCATTTTACTTCTTTAAATTCATGAAAATAGGTTGTAATCAACCCAAAATGAATAGTTGAGTTGACCACAGTGTGTCATCATGTCTAGGGCACCTATAATATGTCACTCAACTCAATTCCTGATCCTAGAGTGATAGAGTATGAGCCGGCACGAAGCTCAATGTGGTATTAAGCTTCTATCATCTTATGTAATTTATTAAATGTAAGATTTTAATATCAAGATTATATTTCCTATACTTGGTTAAGTAATTATGACATGTATTTTCATACATATTTATCAACGCGCACACCTCTTTTTATCTTATAAAATTGTTAACTCTCATTTGTATGATTATAAATGTAGTTGTAGGTCTTCATTTAGTTTGTTTTTAGCTTATATTTGCATTAAAAGAGGTTATATGCAAGGTATCCAAGTTTTTCCTCGCGTATCCAAGCTTTTTTTAGCGTATCATATTTTTTTCCTCCGTATCCAACCGATACGCTAATACGTATCCTATTTAGGACTTACCAATACGGCGACCGATACCAATATTTTGAATCATGCCTTTCAGGGTGTAGCCTTGTTGCTAGGAAACACTTTTTAATATTTCCATTAGGATCATAGAATGCTATCTAAGTCTCTAGACTTCAACTAATCACAATAATGTCCATTAACTAGATGTGAAAAACCAAATGGGTAGGACCCATTGGGGATTTTGATAAAAGATCAAGTAGGGGGATCCGGATAAAAATTTATGCGGAAACTGGATCCCGATGATCTTTACACCATAGAAAGCAACTAAAATTATCTGAGTTTTAGTCATATTACCTCGGTGAATGATTTTCACCAGTGAAGCTAAATCCACTCGAACCATCAGAACTCTTTGTAGAGATTTCTCAAAGAAATACTCGAAGCTCGATCCTTGTTCTTTACTATCCCCACGAAGCTTTAGAATCTCTCTTTGGAATTAAAGAAGCAAGAAGAAGTTGGAGTAATGGTGTAGACTTTCCATCACCAAAAACCCTATGGTTCAAAACTCTTGAATTGAAGAACCCAACTTGGATGCACCCTTGTAGCTCATGAAAATCCCTAGGGACTCTCCCTAGGGGCTCACAGTTTTGGAGAGGAGGAGAGAGTGAGAAAAAATTCTAGAGAATCTTCCTTTATGGTCAAGGGGTGTTGGGGTATTTATAGGATTTAGATCATATCCTAATCCTAATCCAATTACACCTTATCCCTTAGGAATTATTAATTAATAATAACTCTTGCTATTAATTAATTAAACTCCTAGTTGATCTATATCTACTTTTAGTTATTGTAATCCTACTAATTAAAGAGTCCTTTTTCAAAAGAGATTCCTTAAATAAAGGGATTAGTTAACAACCAACAAAAGGGAGGAATCCTAGTTAAACTAGGAGACCACAACCAAAGGGGGGGCATGAGCTTTGGGGATTTTAGCACTCCTAGTTGTAATCTAATTATAACTCATCTTAATCCTTCTTATATTCCAACCATTGGAATTTAATTCCATAATAAATAGAGTTATTATTCAATAATTATTCAAGTAACCAAGTCCTAATCCAATTAGGATTGCTATAGTGGGCGCCCAACCCTAAGTTTTTAATCCATGGGCTTGGGCCCATATTGAAGGTCTATCTTTTTGGGTTTATGGATATGGGTCAAACCTATTTCCCCTTTAATTAGGTTAATTAAATAATTACTGATATAATCCCTAGATTTAAATCAACAATTAATTTAAACCATAGATTAACTTTTAATCTATTTAATCAATGATTAACATTTAATCATTTAAATAATTGATTAACTTTTAATCAATTTATGAGCTTGTATTTCTTATGTGAGCATCTCCATAGATTGCTCTGGGACATTCTTAGCTTGGCTTACCCAATGTTATCCCATTGACCCTAAACAGGAATTACATCGGAATTGCAAGTGACGTGAGATATCCATATTGCAATTAAATCCCAGTGTATGAACATTAAGTAATACGGATCCCGCCACATGAACTTTTTAATTCAATTGATCATCCCAAATACATTATCCCTAATGGGCCTTTGAGATTTTTTATACTATCTAACTCATAGCCTATTGCACATCATCCGGGTTTTCAAACATTTGATTAAGCCATGAGAAACATTTTCTCATGTAAAACATTTTGAGAAAACATTTTTATAAGTATAATATATTTTAAATAAAATATATTTCAAACTTGTTTTGATGTAGAACCTCAGATCTTGATGGCCTAGTATGATGAATGATATTATGTATTAAACCTTTTAAGAATATATTTTGGTATGTGGGTGTTTGGAATAAAGTAGGTAAGAGTATAGAATACTCTTAAGTATTAACAAGGGTTATGCCTGAGCATACCCTCAACTTTGAAAAGCTCTAGTTCTCTCACCGTTGATCGGAAAAGAGTGATTCTTGAATTTTTAGAAAGATATTGGAATCCTCTTTGAGGTTCATGTTGATCACTTTTCTTGGTTTTGAGTCGGGGTTAACTCAAATGTCCGATTTCTGAAATCAGATCTGCTGCAAAAAGGGGTTGATGAAACCCATTTGCATATTAGTCAGTTTTAGAGCCATTTTTGGTAAATAAAAACTCAACATTAGGATTTTTATAAAACAACAAAGTTGTTCCCCTTCAAATGAAAAATCCAACGCAAGTTGAATCGTCAAAATCTAACAAATGAGTAAAAAGTTATGGCCGAAATACCAAAATAGGGAAAAACAGCAAGATGAACTCAGTGTCAAAATTTGCAGAGCACCGATCGCTAGCGAGTCCAAAAATGAGCAATTGGTATCTATCGACTAGTTCAAAAATTTGTATGGGAAAAAATTTCAGAGAGGGTATTTTCAACCGATCGGTCAGTCAAAAACACCGATCGCTTGGTAGGCAACCGATTGCTCGGTCAAAAACACCTATCGCTCCGTAGGCCACCGATCTCTCGATCATAAACACAGATTGCTCGGTCTCTCATGTTTCTGCCTAATCATTAAGGGTAAATGGGTCTTTTGACTCCCTTTTTCTCTATAAAAGCCCCAATTCGTGGGTTTGGGGTTTCATAAACCCTTAAGCATATATTTTGGAGATTTTAGAGAAGGAAGAGAGGGAAGAAGCTAGGGTTTGGTGCAAGAGTTGTTGGAGGATCCATTGGAGCTTGGATCTCTTCTTTCAAGCCAAGATCCTTCTCTCTTGAAGCTTTGATCTCAAGGTTAGTACACTCTTGTAGTTAACTTAGTATTACCCTATATTTTGAGTTCTTTTCATGAAGATAATCATATAACCTAAGGGTGTGTTCGGTTGAGGGGTAAATGGGTGGGAGAAAGTAAAGTGAAGTAAAGTAAAGTGAAAGAATTGTATAAATTCTCTTGTGTGTTTGGTTTGAAAGAAAAGTTTAGGGGAAAATATAAATTTTTCCAAAATCACCCTTTGCTCTCTTTAGAAATATGGTTCAACAAAAGGGTAGATTTGGAATTGGAAGCTTTTACTTTACTTTCTTTCACAATTCCAGCTTTTTGGTGGAATAAGGTTTGGGTGAAAGTGAGAGAAAGTTAGACACTATTGAGAAAGTTCAAGTTTTACTTTACCCCAAAATCCCTCAAACCGAACAAGGTGAAAGTGGGAGTTTCTCTCACTTTCACCCACTTTCCTTTACATTCCCCTCAACCGAACACACCCTAAGAGAATAAGATTAAAGAAAATATAATGGATGTGGGGTGAATGTATGGAGGTTAAGGCGAATGGATGCCACGTAGAATGTGATGGATGATGTTGTGTGATGAAAATGAGGGATGAACATTGTACCAATAATGAATACACCTATGATGTTGATGAATGTGAATATAAAATCATATGTTAAAAGACCTAAAAAAGTGTTGCACACCACATGTTTGATGAAATGCATGAATGTGGACTAAGTTAAGAAAATAAGGATATGATTTAGGGGATTTTCCCCATTTTGCAATTATTAAGTGAAATGCTATATATATATATATATATATATATATATATATATATATATATATATATATGTTTTCCTTCAATAATTCACATGTCTATGGAATTGTAAAAATGCCATATGATGTCGATTATTCTTACGATCACGATAGCACCTATTGTCACGTACAAGCATGCACACTTGCATGAACCGAGGTTTTCTCATAAGCATGTATTTAAAAAAGCATAAGAAAGGTTTTTAAAGGCATTCCTAAGAAAGAAGCATAAGCATTGACAAATCCAAACTTTGGGTTGGTATCTTAGGATCGGTTAACTCATGCTCACAAGGATCAAGTCTAAGATCTTGCATAAACTCCACGGATCATAAGTCTCGCAAGGCTTTTCACGAACTCATAAGAATCTCACAAGTCTAAGATTTTGCATATGTCTCTACGGATCATAAGGTCACAAGAACAAGCTCTCAAGAAGCTCACAAGCTCATAAGAAGGTTCACAAGAAGTCTCACAAGCTCATAAGAAAAGTCATAAGAACTCGTAAGCTCACAAGAACTCATAAGAAAACACGAGGCTCACAAGCATTCATAAGTACTCATAAACATGCATGTGATGGTTTGATTTCCAAGAAGAGTATAAGTTTTTATGAAGGGTTTTCGACGACGGGGTTTTTAAGCATGAATGTTGTGATTATTATTCCTTTAAATACTTGCATGTGAAATCTTTTTGTTATTGTATGGTTAGCTATTAGTTTGTGCTCGCTGAGTATTCCACGCTCAGTGGTACATGTTATGTCGGCAGGTCTGTTCAACATCTGTAACCCGGAGCCATGGGTTGAAGAAGAATACATAGAAGAAAGGGATTTGCCCATCCCGTTGCAGCCACAGGAGGAGATAGATCTAGATGTGTCGCGACCCAAAACCCACCCTAGGAGTTAGAGTGAATCTTGGATGACTTATCATAACCTACATGACATGCTTGACAAACCATCCTGCGAAACACTCGGAGCATATACAATAGAGGACAAAATAGCGGAAGTATAATGTTGCGACCCAGAACCCACCCTACGAGTTAGAGTGAATCTTGGACGACTTATCATGACTTACATGGCTTGCTTGAAAACCAACCTGCCAAAATACCTAGAGCATATACAATAGAGGACAATAATAGCGGAAACAAAACCAACATAGCACAGCAGAAGTCTTACAAAAACCCTCTAAGTATATATACATGATCCAAGTCTTGAATAAAAAGAAATCACAAAAGAAAGTGCGGATAGGCCCGCCAAAAATACATGAGTATACTCTCTTAAGCTCACTCACAGATCACTCAGAAACCACCACCTAGTAGTACTCGTCTACTTGAGGTTCCTCCACAGGTTTCTCAACGTACTCCTCCTCCACCCATGGACCAGGAGCACAGATGCCAAATGGAGCAGCAGCTCCCTCAGTACCTGCCGACATAAATGTACGACTGAGGATGGAATACTCAGCGGGTACCAAATACTAACCAACAATCATAACATAACAAAGGCAATACATATAAAGCAGGAAGCAATTCATATGATAACAGGAAAGTAAAACAGTTTATATTCATGCTTGCATCACATAAAAGCCGATAAAACTCTTGAAATTATTGTGCACTTGACTTGACTTAAAATACTCATTTCGTGCTTGAAAACTTGTTATGTTTGTCTTGCTTGA
This sequence comes from Tetracentron sinense, assembly GCA_015143295.1. Lineage (NCBI taxonomy): Eukaryota > Viridiplantae > Streptophyta > Magnoliopsida > Trochodendrales > Trochodendraceae > Tetracentron > Tetracentron sinense. Next base: position 19,176,161 of record CM026554.1, read on the forward strand.
TCTTGTCGAGCGTGTCATGTCATGCGTGTCATGCGTGCTTGCTTGGAATAAAATCATGCTCATGTACTTGTAAGATGCGCTTGTGAGATGCACTTGAGAGGGAAGGGAGACCCTTCTTTTAATGACATGCACTTGAGAGGGAAGGGAGACCCTTTTTTCTATGATATGCACTTGTGAGTGAGGGGAGACTCCTCATGGAAGGGAGGGAAGTGTAAACTCCCTCCTATGCGATGCTTGTTCTTGTTCTCTTGTCAAAAGCGAGGTAAAACATATCGTAAGATATGTCCCACCTCTAACATCCTCATTCTTGAAAAACATCGGTAAACCATGTCATGCATGTCATGCTCGTGAAATCGTGTACATGCTTTCACTTGAAATTAAATATGACATTTGGGATTTCAACAATACATAGAATATCACAATTTGAACAAGTAAATAATCATGCCATTTAGAGAAAGCAATTTATCACACTATCATAAACCCTAGCAATTCCATAAGCTTTTAAGCATGCATTTCTTGATTTACAACTCATTTTCTTCACCTTGGCATTTCATCAAACATGTGGTGTCTTCATTATTTGTTAAAGCCTACATCATACTTTTCTAGGTGGGTTTATATTCGCAACATACATGTATGTTTATTATTGGTACAATACCCTTCCCATTTCATTCATCGCATCATCCACACGGCATCCATCGTCCAACATCCATTCTCACACCACAATCCACCTCTCATTATATTCATACTTTAGGGAAAACAATAAAGAAGGGAAGAAAAATGAGGATATGAACTAGGAGGGTAGCATAAGGTACCGACCTTGAAGAAGGGAAGAAATCTCTTGTAAGAGTCGAGGTTGAACGCTGCCCTAGCTTTGGAGAACGTGCTCCTCGAGTGCTTGAGCCGTGAACTTGAAGAAATCCGAGCTTGTGATGATTTAGGGTCTTCAAACCCTTTGATTCCTTCTCAAACTAAAACCCTAGGTTAGAATCCCCTTTCTCCTTTCTCACTCTCTCTCAAATGCAAGCTTGAGGGTTTATGAAACCCTCAACCCACGAACTTGGGTTTATATAGCAAAGGGGATGGTCAAAGACCATTATACCCTTAATGATCTGCTTAAAAAGACCAAACCAAGCAAATTCGTAAGGGAGCGGTCGACCGGTCATGATGAGCGGTCGTCGATCCAAAAGACCCTCTCTGGAAAATAACCCCATACAAAATTAGTGCAATAGCGGTCGACCGGTGGTTAGAGCAGTCGACCAGTAGGCGAACGGTCGATCTGTTATATTAGTGGTTGAACGGTAGGGTACCGGTCGGTCGGTCCTGAGAGCAGTCGACCGGTTGGTCTGTGTTTTGCCTATTTTGCTGACTTTCTCATTTTTCATATTTTGTTATTTTGCCATAACTTTTGACTCGTTCGTCGGATTTTGACGATTCAACTTGCGTTGGATTTGTCTTTCAAAGGGGAACATTCTTGTAATGTTAGAATTTCTAATTTCTACTTTATTTATGGAATAAATTATCCCCAAAGTTGACTGATCCACAATAGAGTTCAACAAACCGGATTTCTAACATATCCAACTTAGGAATCTCACTTCTTAACACTTGGGTTCTTTAAAACTTCTCATTTCATGGAAATTGGAGATTACAAAGGCACCATGCCTTGACACGCATTCCAAGGCATATACAAAAATTTCTGGGGTTTTACACTAGGAATTAATTAGCCTGAGTCTTGTTTTGCCAAAAGGTATTGACATAATTCAGTCTGAATTAAACTCCTAGAGCCTTATTTCTATTGTAGATAAGTATGTGTATGGCTTGATAAGGAGTGTCAACTAAAATGAGGGCACAACCTTACTTGATCATATGACGAACGAGAATAATGAGTTTCACTTAAGTAAGGAAACATGGTAGCTAAAACGGTGACAGTCATGTTGTCCTTGGAGGTCGCAAGAAAATTGGGAATCACTGATTTATATAAGGAGTTATGCATGAGATGCTCAGTGATGGATGATTACTATCTTTCTTATAGTGCATGTGTGGTACTATCCTAAAATGGAAGATTACATGTGTATTATAAAGATCCCAATACCCATCTAGAATAAAAGGTTTATTCCCTAATTTCGTACACTGAAGGGAATGATGGAATTTGAAGAAAGATGAGAGGATCATCAGATTTTAAAATCCCAAAAAATTCGATGAATATATGTGTGAAAATTAATGTAATAGTTTATGCTTATTTTATTGTGTAAATAGCCATGAATCCCCTTTCCAAGATTCTAGATGAGAATCGTTTAACTGGTCCAAATTTTGTGGACTGGAAAAGAAACCTTGACATTGTGCTTATCTCTTAGAAGATAGCTTATGTCCTCACTTCCGACTATCCGGAATTTGATGAGGCAGTTCAAACCCCTGAGGCAGTTGAGAAAGCCTCAAAGTGGCATAAGTCAAATAGTTTGGCCAAATGCTACATGCTTGCATCCATATCGAATGTCCTACAACAACAGCACGAGGGTTTTGCTATAGCTACGGACATATTAACTAATTATAGGGAGATGTTTAGGGAATAGAACAGAACCGCTAGGAAGTTGGCAATGAAAGGACTGATGGGAACTAGGATGTCTGATAGTACCCCAATTTGGGAGCATGATGTCAAGATGATGGGGTTCATTAATGAACTCTTGACTCTTAGAGCAGATCTTGATCAACAGAGTCAAACGGATGTGATCCTGAACTCTCTCCTGGAATCATTTTCAGCTTTTGTGTTGAATTACAACATGAATAAATTGGAGAATGCTCTGCCAGAGCTCCTAAACATGTTGCAAGGAGCTGAGGACCTTATGAAGCACACTAAGCTCTAAGCAAATGTGGCAGAGGGAGTTGGACCTTCAAGGCCCCAAGCCAAAGGACAAAGGCTAGAAAAAGAAGAAGTCTAATTTCTTTAGGTTCCTCAAAGGTAAGAAGGGTATGAACAATAAAGCTTCTGAGAAGGAAAAGGAAAAGAATCAGAATGTCTGTTTCTATCGTAAGAAACCAGGTCACTGGAAGAGGAATTGCAAAGTTTACTAAGCATCCCTCAAGGACAGACCTTTGGAAGGTATGTCAGAATCATTCATCATTGAATCCAACTTCATTATTGGTTCCTCAAACTCTTGGTGTGTAGATAGTAGATCTACCTCACATATTTGTAATATGTTACAGGGGTTTCAGGAGAGTAGAAAGCTCAGTGATGGGGAAGTCGAGATAAGGATGAGAATGGAAGCAAGTGTTGCTGCGATCGCCATCAGAACTTATGTTTTAGAATTTTCTTTAGATAGGATTTTGGTTTTAAAAGACTGTTTATATGTGCTAGACATACGCAGAAATTTGATTTCTGTATCTAGTTTAATCTTTAATGGTTATTCAGTGAATTTTGATACTAATGTAGTTATCAAATACAATAATTGTTTTATTGTTTCCGGCACATTGTTTAATGGTCGTTATTATCTTGATCCTATAAGAAATTCTGTAAATAACATTAAGGATAAGAGTCCACCAGTGTGACACCTCAGAAAAGAGGTAGAGAGTCTATGAATCCAACATACTTATGGCATCTCAGATTAGGACATATCAATTTGGATAGGCTCAATAGATTAGTAAAGGATGGTCCTTTAAACCATTTATATGGTGAACCTTATCCAACTTGTGAACCTTGTTTGCAAGGTAAAATTACCAAATAGGCCATTTACAGGCAAACCTACAAGAGCCACAAGTATATTGGAATTAATTCACACTAATGTATGTGGACACATGAATCATTTAGCCAAAGGTGGTTTTATCTACTTCATTACATTCACAAATGATTTTTCATGATATGGTTACATATATCTAATGAAACACAAGTCGGAATCTTTTGAAAAGTTCAAAGAATTCCGGAGTGAAGTAGAAAAGCAATCAGGTAAATGTATTTAAAAATCTCAGATCCGACCGAGGAGGAGAGTACCTCTCGAATGAGTTTATGGATTATCTTAGAGATAATGAAATTTTATCCCAATGGACTCCCCTAGGAACACCTCAGCTTAATGGTATCTCAGAAAGAAGAAATCGAACTCTATTGGATATGTTTCATTCAATGAAGAATAATACTGATTTGCCAATTTCTTTTTGGGGATATGCATTAGAGACTGCAATCTATCTATTGAATAGGGTACCTTCTAAGTCTGTTTCCAAAACTCCAATTGAGCTATGGATGGGGCGAAAGCCAAGTCTAAAGCATGTCAGAGTATGAGGTTGTCTTGTTCATGTGCGAAAGCAGAACTTTGACAAGTTGGAAAGTAGGACTGAGAAGTGCCTATTTATAAGATATACAAAAGAAACTCATGGATATTATTTCTATAATCCTAATGAACAAAAGGTGTTTGTAAGCAGGAATGCCATTTTTCTAGAAGAGGATATGATCCTAAATAGAAAAGATGGATTTAGAATTGATCTTGAGGAGCAAAGTCAGGATAAAGTGACCATGGCTAATTTCATCTTAACTGAACCTTTAAATACATAACAACCTAGGAGAAGTACAAGGATTAGTAGACCTCCAGATAGATTGTCTTGTTAGCATGAGGTATATTCTATGGAATCAGATTCCTTAGATGATGATCCTTACACTTATCAAGAAGCGATAGTGATATTGATTCTGATAATTAGCATAAGGCCATGGAATCTGAAATGGACTCCATGTACTCGAATGGTGTTTGGACCCTGGTTAAAAAGCCTGAGTATTTGGTGCAAATGGATCTACAAGAGGAAACATGGATCCAATGGAAAGGTAGAGACCTTTAAAGCAAGGCTTGTGGCGAAAGGGTATAGTCAAAGAGCTGGTATCGACTATGAGGAAACCTTTTCACCAGTAGCAATGCTAAAGTCCATCAGAATTCTGTTATCAATTGCAGCTTTCTATGATTATGAAATATGGCAGATGGATGTCAAAACCACTTTCTTGAATGGAAACATTCAAGAGGATATTTATATAGACCAGCTCGAAGGTTTTGAACTCCATGGCCAAAATAATAAAGTATGCAAATTGATAAAATCCATTTATGGCCTTAAGCAAGCTTCTCGGAGTTGGAATATCCGTTTTGATGAATCAATTAAATCGTTTGGTTTTCAACAAAACAAGGATGAGGCACGTGTGTACAAGAAAGTCAGTGAGAGTGCAATAACTTTCCTAGTTCTTTATGTAAATGATATTATGCTAATTGGGAATGATGTAGGAATGTTATCCACAATTAAAATCTGGTTTTCATGTAACTTTGCAATGAAAGACCTTGATGAGACATCCTATATTCTTGGTCTTAAATTGCTTAGAGATCGAAAGAAAAGGATACTGGAATTGTCCTAAGTCAATTAGATTGACAAGAATTGATATATGTCATGCAGTGAGTTCCATGATTAGATATCAATCTAACCTTGGTCTTGAGCATTGGACAACAGTTAAGCATATTTTCAAGTATTTAAGGAGGATTAAATTATCTTGCTCACAGTATGGATAAAGTGTTTATCCAAGCCTAGTGTTGTTTCATTGATATAATCTCTTATCATACTTTATGGTGATAATAGTAGTACTATTGCTCAAGCCTAGAGCAAATCAAAGGACTAAGCACAATGAAAGGAGATTTCATCTAATTCGAGACAATTAGATTGTCAAGAGTGGAAACATTGAGTTATCCAAGAGTGTGCAGCGGACAACATGACAGATCCATTTATTAAAGCACTACCTCAGAAGGTGTTTGAGACACATCTAGAGTCAATGGGTATTAGATACATAGGAGATTGACTTTGAGTGCAAGTGGGAGATTGTTAGACATATATGCCCACGAAAGCCATTCCGGAATTGTATTAATCTACTTAATCAATAAAAGCATATATTACATTCACACATTGTCTTCTGCATTGAGTAACACAATAAAAGTATCTCATTGGATGAGACTACTTTGTCCCTTAGGTAACATTGTAGGAAAACCATCCAATTAGTTATTAACTAATTGCTAAAGAGATATGGTTTTTCGGTTCCTTGTAAACCTAAAATTATTCTAAGTTATTTAGGATACATTTGGACAATGTATTCCTACTAACTTACACATTGTTAGTTCCATATGATGGAGTGATGAATCTCAATCACTAAGAGAAGGGTCTCTTGACTAAGATGTGTATATAAGTAAGTAGTACTTATATTGCAACTGGATCGCTCAGTGGATACCCTTAGAAATATACTGTCTTTATATTTAGGGTAGTCCATTTAACAGATTGTCCTTAACCTGAGAGGTCGACATCTTCTCTAATATTTGCCTATATAGCTTTGATGTAGCCAATTATCAATGTCCAACACACCGGACTAAATATAGGCTCGTTGGGTTATGTACGCTATATTAGAAGAAGTGTGTTACGCTCAACAAGAATTCCACTACTCTTACAGAGTAATTAATATTAAGTTGATACTTGTCAAAACCGGACTTGAAAAACCCGCGCTGGTATTTATTGATGAAATGGTTTTATCGAGAAGTTTATTTTCTGTATAAAAGAAATATAATTATTAATTATTATTTCCTGTAAAGAATTTCTAAAATGTTTTGAAAGTCCAAGTTTGACTAAAAGTATCAAAGAGAATGGGTTCTCAATATAAGCCAGGGATTAAAGACTGTATTAGATATTGTCTCGTAAGCTTATAACAATGTTGGAAGTGGAGGGACGCATCTATAAACAAATCTTGAGATAGAAATACTTATAAGTATTTCTCTATTTTCTAGAGGTTAATCACATTGTGTTAATTGAAATTATTGTGATTGGTGGAAGTCCAGGGATATAGATAAAATTCTATAATCCTAATGGAGTGTAGGAAAGTTGTTTCCTAGTAACAATTCTTTAACCAAAAGGTTGAATACTTGGTCCCACAATCGGAAATAGGAGATCCCTTTAGATCCCACACACAAGGACTTTCTTAAAGTGTTTAATTTAATTATTTATTAAATTAATTAATTTCTCTAAGTAATCACTATATGGTATAGTGAAGCTCTAAAAGGTGGAATCACATTAGATGTGAAAAACCAAATGGGTAGGACCCATTGGAGATTTTGATAAAAGATCAAACATGTGACATTAAGGGGTTTGGAACCCTAGGGGTGTGTGGAAGTGGGGCCTACCTAGGGTGGGACGCCCACTTCAAGGAGGTGTTCTTATTTTAATTAGTTATTAACTAATAACTACTCTCCTTATTGGATAAGGTTAGTTAGTTAATTAGTTACTAATTAAATATTCCCTAATTGTTAGGGATTCTATTAGTTTCTTGCTAATCAAGGAATCCTAATTGGATTAGGATAAGGATAAGACTGGTTAGTTACTAATGGATAAGTTTAGTTTCTATTAATGATTAAACCTAATTAATTAGGAGAAATCAAGAATATAAACAATTTAGGATTTCTAATTGGATTAGAAAGAGGAGACTTGGGTTGCAAGCAACCCAAGTAAAGTCTATAAATATGGGTGGACGTCCATCCTTTGGGAGACACTTTTAATTTTCCAAATTTCACGCCCCCTTCTCCTCTCCTCAAAGTTCACGCCCTCCCCTCTCTCTCTCTAGGTGTACGGTCACACCTTCCCCCCTTTTCTTCTCTTCTCTTGTGTTCTAGGTTTTGAATATAAAGAAGATCAACTTTCTTGAAGATAAAGATTGGATCTTTTAATCAAGAATCAAGAGCTAGAATTTTTGGAAGGGCCATTAGCTTCCATTAGAGAAAGCTTTAAATTAAAATAAGGTTTGTGTGGATTGCGAAGGAGACTTGCCACTTGTGAAGTTTTTCCGGTATCGTTTCTATCGTGGATTTGACATAACAATTTCAAAGTCGCAAAGGAAATTGTTGTTTCAATCTTCATTGGATTAAATCAATAAGAATCTTAGTCAAAAATTGGGATTCAATGTATGCCCCCCAAGAACTATTTTTCTAAAATTAAAAACAGGCATGCTTTCAGTATGGAGCCCTAGAAATCGGAGTAATGCCTGTGGTAAGCTCAATAGCGAACTCTATCTCTTGATCTGGAGGCAATCTTGATAAAACCTTTGGTAACATGTCCAGGAACTCACTCACAATCAGAATGGTTGAGGAGTCTCGCACCTTCAAACTCAAGAGGCTAAGGGCTGCAAAGCGAGCGATGTCTCTATTCCGTCTCTCTCGAAAATGAAACGGCTTCACACTCTCTGGCTTGAAGCCTACCCACTTTTCAAAACATGCTACATGCCCATGGTGAGTCGAGGCCAATCCATTCCTAGGATGACATTGCACATGCTACCATGATCACTACAAGTGCTACACACACGATTCCTTTTAATTGTTCACGTCATCATGATTGTTATACATTGCCTCACACAAACAATAAAACAAGATTATGATTTACGATACGAATGATAAAGCCGGACATCGGGCCGGTCAGGGGTAGGGTGTATCACAAGATATGTCATACCTGGCTCACAAGAAAACAAGACAAGGAGGTTGGTGTACCTTTTTCTATATATGTATATTTTGTCGAAGGGAATTTACATTCCCAGCTCACAAGTCGCCTCAAGGGCACCAACCTCTGGCTTACAAGTATACAAGTAAGTCAAGTCAAGAACATGTCAAGAATATGACAAGAACAAGCATGACAAGTGTGATTCCCACGATACAAGAACAAGACAAGAACAAGTTTTAACACGACAAGCAATTTTTGTAAAACAAGAAAAGCTATTTTCAAGAACAAGTCATGATTTCTAAATATGGATTTTACCAGAGTTTTTGCATTCATTCAAGCATGTCAAGGTTCGCATTCATTCAAGTATGTTAGGATTATTACCTTGCTTTACTTTAAATGTTATGCATGCTATATGTTGCTAGTATCGCTTAAATTTGATGTTGTGTATTGTGGTTATATTATTGTTGTGCATTGTTATTGCTATTGTTGGTTAGTGGCTTGTACTCACTGAGTATTCTATACTCAGTCATACTTTTATGTCGGCAGGTGCATGGGTCCCTTTTGATATTTGTGCTCTGGGTCCTTGGGTTGAGGAGGACTACGGCGAGGAAGAACCATACGAAGAGTCGGTAGTTGAGCCTCAGGCCAAGGCGAGGGACTTAGACCATTGGCCCCACGGGGGTGATTATTGAGCGAGAGAGAGTTGTGAGGTTTCTCATTTTGTATTTTGATAGGTTGGCATGTCCACCTTTGACTTGAAGTATTATGTATATGTTTACTTGGAATACTGTTTTGAGTTATAGAAGAAAAGAAAAAGTTAGTCCATGCTTCCGCATTCATGAAATAGCTTCCGCACTTTGTTTAATGTTATTATTATGTTCTGTTTACCTTGTTCATTACAGGATGGTTTAACAGGTACGAATAGTCACCTCTAAAGTACCCCTTAACTCCTAAGGGGTATTTTGGGGCACGACAATGAGGCTCCCAACTACAAAAGCATAAGGGCACCTCTTCATTTGCTCGATCTCATCAGCTGATGTAAGGGCCATCCTTTTAGACAAAGTAACACCATGTCTAAAAGGAATGAAAGTTGTCTTACAATCACTCATACTGTACGTAGATAAAATCTTGTCTATGTAGGAAGTTTGGCTCAATCCCAACATCTGGCATTTCCTATCTCTTAGAATCTTTATTCCAAGAATATAGGATGCCTCTCCCAAGTCTTTCATTGAGAAATGCTAAGAAAGCCAAATCTTGACTGATGACAACATCCCTACATCATTCCCAATGAGTAGGATGTCATCTACATAAAGAATTAGGAATACTACCGTTCTCCCACTATCCTTCTTGTATATACAAGAATCCTCTAAATTCTTTTGGAATCCAAATTCTTTGATCAAAAGATCAAATCTTTGGTTCCAGCTTCTGGAAGCTTGTTCAAACCATATATCGACTTGTTGAGCTTGCAGACCATGTTCTCCTGGTTAGGAGTAATGAAGCCCTCACGTTACTTCATATAGATGTCTTCATCTAACATTCCATTAAGGAAAGCAGTTTTGACATCCATTTGCCATATCTCATAGTCATGGTGTGCAGCTATAGCTAGCAATATCCTGATGGATTTAAGCATAGCTATAGGTGAAAAGGTATCCTCATAATCAACTCTTTGAATTTGAGTATAACCTTTTGCAACAAGTCTAACTTTATAGGTCTCCACGTTACCATCGGCACCCTTCTTCCTTTCGTAAGTCCATTTGCATCTAATTGGCCTTATACCATCTAGTAGATCTACTAAAGTCTAGATGCCGTTGTCATACATGGAATCTATTTTAGCATTCATGGCTTTATTCCATTGAGATGCATCTACATCTAATGTAGCTTCCTGATAAGTATTAGGATCTGTATCCTCATCATCAGGGGTAATTAGATAAACCTCATTATTGTCATACTGAAGTCTATCTGGTGGTCGAGAAACTCATTCAGACATTCTCAGTGGAACATAATTAGAAGAATCAATAGTGGAAGGATTAGGTTCATCATGGATATTGGCTGAGTTGTCTTTCATCTCATGAAATTCAACCTACTTAAGAAGATCCATTTCTTCCTCCAAGAAAATGGCATGATTCCTAACAACTATTATTTGGTCTGCCTTGGAGTAGAAATAGAAACCCTTAGTTTCTTTTGGATATCCTACAAAGTTCCATTTTTCTGTTCTAGATTCCAACTTAGTGGGTTCAAGTTTGCGAACATGTGTAGGGTAACTCCATACCCTTAGATGTTGTAAACTAGGTTTTCGCCCAGTCCACAATTCATATGGTGTAACCGATATAGACTTAGAAGGAACCTGGTTCAGAATATAAATGACAGTTTGTAAAGTATACCCTCAAAGATAGGAAGGTACATCGGCAAGGCTTATCATAGAGCGAACCATATCTAATAAGGTCCGGTTTCTTCTTTCAGAAACACCGCAGGACTTGACCATTGCGAGATAATCCCATTATCCCTTAAGTAATCTATAAACTCGTTGGTGAGGTATTCACCACCTCGATCTAATCGAAGTGTCTTTATGGATTTGTCTGTTTGATTCTCAACTTCTAATCTGAATTCTTTGAACTTTTCAAAGGTGTCAGATTTGTGTTGCATCAAATAGACATATCCATATCTAGAATAGTCATTGGTAAATGTTACAAAATACCGGTATTGCCCTCGTGCAACAATGTTAAATGGACCACATACATCACTATGTATGAGTCTCAACTTATCTTCAGCTCTTCCTACCTTTTCAGGATAAGGCTTCTTAGTCATCTTCCCTTCGAGACAAGACTCGCAAGTAGGGAGTGGTTCTACCTTGAGAAATTCAAGGGGACCATCTTTTACCAACCTCTTGATCCTATCAAGATTTATATGACTAAGTCTCGTATGCCAAAGATAAGTAGACTATGTGCAATGTCTCTTCATTCCAGACATTCTAGATGATGAGGTATTGTCACTTTGCATATATTCATTATTTATCAAAGGAAATATTAAATAAAGACCATTAAGGAGATTACCAGTAATCAAGACCATTCCATCTTTCTTAATTTCAACAATTGAATTAAAATTGATAGAGAATCCACAATATAAAAGTCTAGATACTGAAATCAAATTATTATATGCAGAAGACACACAAAAGCAGTCTTCTAAAATTAATGTCTTTCCATTAGGTAAATAAAGAGTAAACAAGCCAATTGACTTCACTGCAACATTTGCACCCGAGCCAACTTTATGCTTCTGCTCCTGTTTGGTTGGCTTTCTGGTTTCCTTGAACCCCTGCAAACAATTGCAAACATGTACAGTGGATCCAGAATCCATGCACCATGAGTTAGGAGGACCGTCCAGAAAGTTTGACTCAACAGTAATCAATACTTCAAAGCATCTCATACCTTGAGTATTGGCACCACCATTCTTAAGAGTTGCGAGGTAAGTCCTACAGTTCCTCTTCCAGTGGCCTATTTCCCTTGCCTTTGTTTTCCTTGCCAGTATCTCCTGAAGAACCTTTGGCAACTCTTGTCTTACCCCTATTGTCTTTAAACTTACTTTTGCCCTTATTCCCTTTTCTAAACTTTTTAGATCGCTTGGAGGTATCAGGTTTATCGACTATTAAAGTTTCGCCCTTTGTTGACTTTTTGATCAAATCTTTTGCAGCCACAAGTGAGTTCATAAGCTCACTCAGTGACATTTCACTCTTATTCATGTTATAATTTAACACAAACGCATTGAAGGACGAAGGGAGTGATTGCTAAACAGTGTCAACCTGAGTGATGGCATCCATCTCTCCACCAAGAATTTCCAGCTCATTTAATAAGCCCATCATCTTTATGATGTGCTCCTTGACTAGAGTTCTCTCACCCATCTTGGTGTTAACAAGGGATTTCAACTTTACTTGTCGAGCTGACCTATTTTTCTCACCAAACATCTCATGCAGGTTTTGCAAAATGTAAGAAGCCTTATCCATATGTTGATACTGGCTTTGCAAAATGTTAGACATCGAAGCTAGTATGTAACACTTGGTCATTTAATTGGACCTCTCCCATTGCTCTAACTCGGCCTTTTAGGCCGGTGATGCATCGATGGGAATTTCGGGTCTAGGTGTCTTAAAACATAGGTCAAGATTATCCGCGGCAAATACTATTCTAATATTTCTTTTCCAGTCTACATAGTTAGTTCTTACTAACTTTTCATCACGAAGAATTTTAGTCAATGGGTGTAGGCCTGTCATGATCTAATCAAATGACAAATAAGATAGTATTAGGGATCTATTGTAACCGTCCGTTCCCGATTAGGATAAATCCCGAGGAAGAATAAGCGATAAATTGTAATTGAAAAGAGAGTCGCCACCTATCTAATTCTGAGGGAAATAAGTCTCTGAAATGGTTGGATAAGGCATAGTTTGGAAGTCAGAGGTCAGGATAAGGGATTCAGCTGAGTTAAGGGAAGGTATTAGGCACCCCTAAACTCCCATCCGGAGATGGTTACCTACTTCCTAAATTTGAATCAAAATAGGAAAACCATAAAGAGGATTGCAGTTTGATCTATATGTTGAGCAATGTAATATTGACTGAAATAAATGAATTGAGATAGATAGGATAAGAATGGAATAGGGATTCTATCCTAGGGGAGCTGAACCCGATCAGGGTTGCCTACGTATCCACTGTCAGTGGAATCAAGCCACATGTAGTTCTGGATGGATTGATGGTTTGAGTTGATTTGATTGGACTGGGTTGTGAGTGATTTAAAGGTTTGATGGTTTTCACTGATTTGGGAGTGAAAGGTTGGATGATTTGATTTGATGGATTTCCCTAATTCGGGAGCGAAATGGACTTTTAAGCTCGTGCTGAGGAGCGATGGGCTAGTTTAAGCTCGTGCCGGGGAGCTTCTGGAGGTGGGTATTTGAACAGGGTTTGAACCGAGGCTCTAATAGGGGTTTGGTAGGTAGATAGGGTTTAACTAGGGTTAAGCTAGGAATAACCTAGGGTTTAGGTAGGGTTTAACCAGGGTTTATCTAGGGTTTAGGTAGGGTTTAGGAAGGGTTTAACCAAGATTAACTATGGCTTAATTAGGATTTAACTAAGGTTAACTAGGGCTTAACTAAGGTTTAACTAGGGTTAACTGGGGTTTAATCAGGATTAACTAGGGTTTAACCAGGGTTTAATCAGGATTTTTGGGCAGAAGTTCGACTAGACAAGGCTAGTTTTGAATCGGAATTTAGGCAGAGGTTTGACTAAGCGAAGCTAGTTTTGAACTAGAATTTGGGCAGGGGTTCGACTAGGCGAGGCTATATTTGAACTAGAATTTGGGCAGAGGTTCGATTAGGCGAGGCTATATTTGAACTGGGACTTGGGCAGGGGTTTGACTAAGCAAGGCTATATTTGAATTGTAATTTGGGCAGGGGTTCGACTAGGCGAGGCTATATTTAAACTGGGATTTGGGCAGGAGTTCGACAAGGCAAGTAGTCTAAGCACTTAAATAATTTAAAAACAAATTTAAAAAGTGATTAAACTAATTTAAACTACTAAAAGACAAAGCAAGATAGGGTTTTTGAGAAAAATTACCTTCTGGAAAATCTGAAAAGGGGTCCCGAGATTCGACCCTTTGCGATCGACTTTCTCGGGAATCCGAGCGCTACGAGAGGGGTTTTGAAGAAGAAAAGGGAAAGAAAGGAGAGAGAATGGATGAGAAATGAAGTGAGGGGGGTGGGGTTTTTATAGTTTTTCCAAACAGGGGGGCGCTACTTCCTATGGATAAAAACCCCAAACAGTGAGGCGGCAATGAATAGTGAGGTGGCAAAATGGTGCCACATAGGGGGGCACTGTTTGAAGTAGCACCCCTAGCCAGATTTCCAAAAAAGGCTTGTCGACAAGGGTTGACAGGTCAAAAGGACCCAAAAGGGGGCGTTGTTTGAAGCAGCGCCCCTAGCTTAAGGGGCAAAACAAATAATTTTTTTTCTTTGTTTTTCCTTCACTATGTGGCGCTTTCTGATTTGCCAAAAAGTCGATTTTCTGTTTTGAGCCCGAAAATAGTCAAAATTGAACTAATAAAATTCAGAAAAATATTTTAGATAAAACTTTAATTTTTCAGTACTTTTCAGGGGCATTTTGGTCATTTTGCACTCCATGGGTATTTTGGTCATTTTCTACCGTTTTAAGTACAATTTAATCCCAAAAATAACCAAAATTCATCAAAAAAATTCTAAAATCATTTTGGACCAAATGAAAACTGTTGAACACTTTTCTAGGGGCATTTCGGTCTTTTTACAACACAGGGGCATTTTAGTCATTTTTCACCGTTTTAAGTCCAATTTGCTCCTGAAAACTATCAAAATTAATCAAAAAACTTCTAAGATCATTCTGGACCAAATGAAAACTTTTTAGCACTTTTTTAGGGGTATTTTGATCATTTTTCACCCAAGGGGCATTTTGGTCATTTTTACTTCAGGACCGTTTTTGAAAATCGAAGCACGCAGAAACAGGGTTTTAAAAGAGGGTTTTTGAAAGGGTTTTTAAAAGGTATTAAAGGGTCAAAAGGGGTGAAAAATTGGGGTGCTTACAGGATTTTTCAACCGATCACTCGGTAAAAACACAAATCGCTCGGTATGCCACCGATCGCTTGGTCCTGACTACCGATCGATCGGGTTATACACAGATTTTCTTCATTAAGGGTTTTTAAGTCTTTAACCACCACCCCTTTGCCTATAAAAGGCCTAGCTCATGCCTTAGGGTTTCAGAAACCCTTAAGGCATATTTTTTAGAAGAGTTTGAGAGGAGGAGGAGAAAAGCTAGGGTTTGCCCATGTAGAGCCCCGAAACTTTTTGCCATGTATTAGAAACCGTGTCAAGGCATTATGCCTTTATAATCCTCCTATTTCTATGAAATGAAATAATTCAAGGAACTCTAAGTGTTAAGAAGTAGTATTCCTAAGTCAGATATATCGAAAACCCGAGTTACTAAATCTCATTTGTGGATCAGTCAAATTTAGGGGCAATTTGGTCAATAAATAAAGAAGAAATTAGAAATTCTAAAATTCTAGAAATTTTCCCATTTGAAATAGAAATCCAACGCAAGTTGAATCGTCAAAATCGGACAAACGAGTCAAAAGTTATGGCTGAATTACCAAAGTAGGGAAAAAGGGGAGAAAACAACAAAATCTGGAGGGTGCGATCGATCGCAAGTCAGGTGCAATCGATCGCATGTAGGCGAAATGGGTCTCAAACTCTCTGGACCATATGCGATAGATGGATCCCCAGGTGTGATAGATCGCAGGGAGAATCAGACCGAAAACGTTCAAGTTCATGTGCGATAGATCGCATCCAGGTGCGATCGATCGCAATGACCTGCGATCGATCACAGATAAGTGCATGATCGATCGCATGCAGTAGCAGATTCTGAATTTGAGGGTCTTAAACCCTTTTCTTGTTTAGGGATCCTCATTTGGGGCTTTTCTAACATAGAGAAGAGGAAGAGGGGAGAAAGAGGAGGAGAGGAAGATTGTGGAAATCCTCCAATGTGGCTTTGATTGGAGATCAAAGGAGGTTCAAGCTTGGGAAATTACAAGCAATGGTCTTCCCCAAAGCATCTAGAGTTCCTCAAACCCAAAGAGGGGTTCTTCCTCAAGTTGGAACTCCATTTCAAAGGTTTTCTTCAACCTAATCAAGGTCGGTACCCTATACTACCCTTCTAGTTCATTTCTTTTCTTTGTTTTCCTTCATTTTGTATTTTTCCCTAATTTCTAAGTAAGATAAGGAGATGAGATGAATGGATGGTTGTGTAGATGTGAATGGGTGATTGGATGCCGTGTGTATGTGTGGTGATGAACGAAATGGAAAGGACATTGTATTAATAATGAACACACATGTATGTTGTGAACATCAAACCACCTAGAAATCCAAAATTTAGGTATTAAGCATAATACACATACCAAGTGTTTGATGAAATGCCACAATGAAGAGAATGATGATTTGTTCTTAGAAATGCATGTGTGAACTTCCTAAATTCCTAGAATGGTATGTTGATAGATTTACTGTTCATTTATTTGATGTATTGATCAAATGCAAATGCTTTATATGCCATTTTCATCCTTAATTGTACACGGAATCACGAGCACGGCATGTAGTCCACGAGTAGGGTTCAAGCATTAAACACCGTGTTTTGTTTTCAAGGTTTTATTCCCGATTCACGAACACCATGACAAGGCCAAACGAAAGGGTTGGTAAATAGAGGTAGGGCATATCTTAAGATATGTTTTGCCTCGCTTTTGATAAGAACAAGAACGCCCCATGCATGCATGTTCCATTCAATGCATTTTGTTAAAGAGGGGTCTCCCCTCCCTCACAAGTTGTTTCTCATTTAGGAAGAGGGGCCTTCCCTCCCTCACAAGTAGCAAGAAAATGTTTATTTTCCAAGCAAGCAAGCATGATACATGACATGACACGCATGACACGCATGATACGATAAGGCACGACAAGACAAGACACATGACAAGACAAGTTTTGGACACGAAAAGAGTATTTTAAGCCAAGCTAAGCATATGACGTTTTCAAGAGATTTCCGACTTTGATGTTATGCAAGCATAAACTATAAATTGTTTGCTTTCCTGTATGATATAAATTGCTTCCTGCCTTATATTGTTATTGCTATGCTATGGTTGTTGGTTAGTGTTTGCTACCCACTGAGTATTCCATGCTCAGCCGTACTTCTTATGTCGGCAGGTGATAGTGGAGCAGCTGCTACTTTTGATATTTGTGCTCCGAGCCCTTGGGTGGAGGAGGAGTTTGTTGAGGAACCTGTGGAGGAGCCTCATGTAGTTGGTCACTATTAGGTGGTAGATTCTAAGTGAGAGATTGTGCGTGAGTTGAGAGATTATAATCATGTATTTGGCGGGCATGTCCGCACTTTCTTTTGTGTTTCCTTTTGTATCAACTTGGATCATGTATATATACATAGAGGTTCTGTTAGACTTCCACTATGATATGTTAGGGTATGTTTCCGCTATTTATGTCCTCTATTGTATATGCTCAGAGTATTTTACAGGTTGGTTTGCCAAGCATGTCATGTAGGTCATGACAAGTCATCCAAGATTCACTCTAACTCCTAGGGTGGGTTTTGGGTCGCGACAGCTCAAGTTTGAAGAAGAAGATCAACTCTTCTCTTCTTCCCTTCTTTGGTATTTTTCAACAAAGAACTCGAAGTTCTCACTTGTTCCAAGCATTTGGAATCGAATTCATCGATTTCACCAAGGTAGATACATTCTACTACCAAACTTTTGATAATACTAGTTTACCATATGATGTTCTTCTCATTCTATGCTAAAGTCTTAGGTTGATATGGTATGTGATGTTGCTTTTATACTTGGATGTAAACTACCATTATTAGGCACTCTATGTGTTTGGTTTAATGCCTCTAAGGACTTTTATGTTGAGTATGCTATTATCTTCATGTGCTTCGCATGTCTCGCATGAATCAGGGTTTTCATAGATTTCTCAAAGTTATAGAAAGGGTTTTTAAGTAAGGAACTCACATGATGATTTAAGAAACACCATGATATTGTCTAAGATCAGTTCACAAGCTCCAAGGATCATACAAACTTACAAGGAACTCTATGATAAAGTCTAAAATCGATGTACAAGCTCTAAGGATCATAAATGTAAATGTTCTATGATCTCTATGGTTTTGCTCTACGGTATTGCTCTAAGGCTCTATGGATCATAAATGACTCTAAGGAACTCTATGAACTTAACACGACTCAACGAATTCACAAGGCTATGATTATCGCAAGGCTTACACGGTTTTGGTTTTCGGATGTCATTACACGTTCTATTTCATGGTTTCTACGCTTTGATATGTTTTAAGGATTTCAGTCTCCATGTCTCGCATGCTTCTATGATATTATTGCTTTATTGTTAGTAGTATGTATACGCTGAGTATTTCACACTCAGCCGATATTTGTTATCATCGGCAAGTGCACGGGTTCCCTTCGACTTGTGTGGTTCGGAGCCTTAGGTAGAGGAAGAATACTACGACACGGAGCCTTCTATGTACCACTACCAAGATGATGGATTGCTAGATAGGCGGCCCGACTTTGATTTCTATTGACTATGATAGGAAGAGGAGATATTTTGTTTATGTTGAGAGTGGGACTTGTCCACTCCACATTTTGGGATATATATTTTGTTGGTTTAGACTTGAACCGAATGATAGGAGTAATTGATTTTAAATCGTTTCCACTATGTATAAATTTTGTACTCTAACAGGTTGGTATGTGTGCCTTATGTGTCATACGGGATGGTATGACACGGCGGTCACAAGCTAAAGTATCCCTAACTCCTAGGGGTATTTTGGGTCATGACATCTATTGTATTCATTAATTACTATTAGATTATGGGTCTGTTTCTAATAGTATTACCAATTTAGGAAGTTCAATTGGCATCGAATACCTAGACACTGGCTTAATGTAATCCTGCCTTTGGGCACAACATCACATCGCCTTGAATAGGCAGATAGAAACTATCTTCTCCATTTTCATAGATCTCATTTAGTGAATTCCAGAGCATTCGATATACTCTCTGATCTATAAGGCTCCATTCTTTTTGTGGAACTTTTAAAGTCTAGAACTTCCATTTTTTCATGCCTAATTTTACTTAATGTCTAGAACTATATTATTCCATAGAGTGCAAAAGTTCTACAAATATGGAACTTTTAAGCTCCACCAAAAAATTTGGATTTTTAAGTTCCATGAATGTGGAACTTCTAATTAATTTGAACTCCATAAATCTGAGATACCATTGTGTAAAAGAGTTAGAAACTCTCTCCCCTTTCATCCCAGACTATTGCCTCTTGTTCCAAAATAGTAATGTTCCGGATTTTTAAATGTTCCACCAAAAGAACGGGGCCTAAGGGATGTTATACTCACGCTTTGGCGTTATTGTATAATATCTCTTATTCATGTGCCCACTTACCATGAACCTAATAAACATCTAGCGAAAGCTCACGCTTTGGCGTTATTGCTCCCACTATGTGCTTACATAGTTTTTACCATGTTCTCACATAGGTGAGAGGGATTGGGCCCGGCTTTGGCCTGTCAATTTACTCACACTCCCCACTATAAGGTCACGTAGTGTATGGTAGAAGATCATAATACTTAGGGATTTGTCCCCGGTCTTATATACACATGATATATCAAGAGCAATTATTTCAACAGAATAATTAAACAACAGATATCATCTCATGATAAAAAATAATAAACAGTATCATCTCATGATAAAATCAACAGTAATAAACATCATATGAGATTAATAGCTATGGGTCAATAAAATTAAAATGCATGGATGCAAGAAAATGGGATTAAGAACAAAGGCAGCTTGCAAACTCCTTCGCAATTCCTTCCTCTATCATCTTATCCAAATCAACATCACAGCATCTCCACCAATGCATGATACATAAAATAATAGCATTATGGAAACCAATATTCCATTCTCCCTTTTCAGGGAAATCGAATGAATCTGCCCTTTACAAATTGCCAAAACCTATTACATATTTGTTCTAATATGAATGCATGATAAACGATTTATCACATAGCAAAATTTTGACCCATAACTATAATCTTATATAATTAGATGCAACATGGTGATGGAGTACTTTTTCCTATAATTTAAAAGGATTAAAATATAAAGATAGCAGTTATCATTAAGCTTGATAAAATCTATATCTCATATAGATCAAACTCGAAAAATAAAACTATTATATTTTCCTACAAAATATTTTAATAAAACTATTTTATTAAAAATTCCAGATAGGATTTTCTTAAAAATATTTTAAGTAATATTTAATATTTATTAGGACTTTCCTGATAATATAAAATAAATACTTTAAATCCTAAATGTGATCTCATCACAATAAATAGGTTTTAAAACTTTCCAATAAAATCTATTTATTAGAAAAATCATTATTAATTATTTTAAAAAATTAATAAATATTATTTAAATGATCAAATCATTAATAAAAGAAATTTCAAAATAAACTATTTATTTCGAAATTAATTATATCTCATATAATTATACTAGTTTTTTAAAATTATTACCATTATCAAATCTCATTCGATAATTAATAAAAAAAATATTTATTTATTCATCTCATGAACAAATAAAATAATAAAAATTACGACCAATAAAATAAATAAAATCATCTCATGAATTATATTATTATATTATCTATTTAATAATCCTCAAATACAAATAGGAAAATTACTCCCTAACCATGATCCGGATAAAAATTATGCGGAAACTAGATCCCGATGATCTTTACATCATAGAAAGCAACTAAAATTATCTACTCATTTTAGTCGAATGATGTTCACCGGTGAAGGAAAAACCAACTCGAACGGTCAGAACTCTTTGTAGAGATTTCTCGAAGAAATACTCGAAGCTCGATCCTTGTTCTTCGCTATCCCTGCGAAGCTTTGGAATCTCAACTTGGTCTTGTAGAAGCAAAGAGAAGAAGATAGAATTTTGGTGTAGACTTTCTAACAACCAAAACCCTAAGGTTCAAAACCCTAGAATTGAAAAACCCAACTTGGAAGCAACCCTTGTAGCTCACGAAAATCCCTAGGGGCTCACGGTTTTGGAGAGGAGGAGAGGGAGAGAAAAAATTCTGGAGAATTCTTGTTCTTTATCATTTAGGGTGTTGGGGTATTTATAGACTAGGATCCAATCCTAATCCTACTCCAACTACAACAAATCCCTTTGAAATTATTTATCAATAATAACACTTATTACTAATTAAATAAATCCTAGTTTATCTATAACTACTTTAGTCATAGTAAACTTACTAATTTAGGAGTCCTTTATAAAAGAGGATTCCTTAATTAAAAGGAATTAACCAACAACCAAACATATAAGAATCTTAATCCAATTAGGATTTCTCCAAAGGGGGTGTGAGCTTAAGGGGGGTGGGGGTATTGGACTCGAAGTTGTATTATAACTCCATCTTATCTTAATCCTTCTTGCATTCCAAGTATTGAAATTTAATTTCATAAATAAAAGAGTTCTAATTCAATAATTATTCAACTAATCTAATCCTAATCTAATTAGGAAAGCTAAGTGGGCGCCCAACCCTAGGGTTTTAATCCATGGGCTTGGGCCCATATTAAAGGTCCATACTTTATGGGTTTATAGATATGGGTCAAACCCATTTACCCTTTAATTAGGTTAATTAAATAATTACTAATATTAATTCTTAATTTAAATTAACAATTAATTTAAACCATAGATTAACTTTTAATCTATTTAATCAATGATTAACATGTAATCATTTTAAATAATTGATTAATATTTAATCAATTGTTTGAGCTTGTATTTCTTATGTGAGGATCTCCACAGATTGCTCTGGGACATTCTTATCCTGGCTAACCCAATGTTATCCTATTGACCCTAAACAGGAATTACATCGGAATTGCAAGTGACGTGAGATATCCATGTTACAATTGAATCCCAGTGTATGAACATTAACCAATACGGATCCCGCCACATGAACCTTTAAATTCAAATTATCCTTCCAATTACATTATTCCTAATGGGCCTTCAAGATTGACATACTATCTAACTCATAGCCATTGCACATCATCTAGGTTTCCAAGAAATTTTGATTAAGCCACGAGAAAAATTTTCTCATGTAAAACATTTTGATAAAATTTTTTTATAAGCATAATATATTTTAATAAAAATATATTTCAAACTTATTTTGTTTCAAAATTACCTGTGCAGGATTTAAGCTTAATCGACTATCTTACCCGGAACTTGGATAATCTCTCAAATTAATGAGTATGAATTTCTTGTTTGAAATTCATCATGACTCGAACAACTTTCTAACTATCCAACTATCACTGTATCGTATTCCCCAAGGTAGAGAATACTTTGGTGGAATCAAAACAGTCAGATTACTGCTCAGTTATAAATGAACTCATCAGATCTAAGGATCATTGAAACTATTCAATGTGAATGAGAGACCAACTATCTGATAGTATGTTTATACAAGAGGTCTCTCATTGCATACAATCAGTCAGTGTACATTTAAACACTTATATGCTGATGTCTAGTCTCCACCACAATAGTTTGAGATAGAACTACATCTCAACTATTGAGAACATCTTAGCATAGTGGCAGCCATATAAGTGAAGTGCCCAGCTTCACCCATAGTTGTGACTGTATAAGGTATAAGGAACTGGAAAGCTATATCTGCCTGTGATAGTCCTATCACATAGAATATATCCTATGGACCTTTATCGATATCTCATCTCATGATCATGGTCAATTACCCATAATGAATACACAATAGATAAAGAAGAAGTTTCTATTAATCAAATTAATAAGAATCTTACAATCTAAATATCTTTTCTGGGCATCATGTCTAACACTCATCAAGGGTTAATGAGAACTCTAAGAGGGGGTGAGTCTAAAGAGGTGTACCTTTCGGCGATCATCTTGAGAGACATGATTAAGATAAACCGGATCCAAGTAAGAGATGTTTAAAGGAAATGTCGAAAGTAATATTAAATGGTTTAATATTATACTCTTGTGATAAAGTTGTTATCTAAATGTTATATTATGCTTATTTTAAGTTTTTATTTAGCATAATGTTATTGAAACTTTTTATTGGGCTTCATAGCTCACTGACATTTTACGTCACTAAATGAATAGAGAAGGAACGATTTAGAAGTGACGTTCGAGGAAGGACAAAGTCGCTTTTGATATGCTTTTACATTTTGTTTCAATTTGATGTAATTGAATTGGTTATGTAAACTTTAAGTTTCATATGGACATGATATGATGGCAATTGCGAATGAATAAGGAATGGTTTAAAAGTTTAAATTCCCTTGGTATTTTACGCTTCCACAATCTATGAGAAAAGAGGATCCCACGGTCGGATTTACATTTAAATTTCATTAGTGAAATATTAAGTTTAAGTCAGGGCGTGACAGTTGGTATCAGAGCGAAACAATTCTCATCATAGCATGTGCCTAGGTATAAAACTTAGTTTTAGACATAGATATGCAAAAAAAAAAAAAAAAATCTAGTTATATACATAGATACATAAAATAGACTAGGAAAAATGTGCATTAATTAGATGATATGACTAGTCGAGATGATTATAAAAAATAGATCATAGAATGACTGGTCGAGATGATTATGCAAACTAGATCATAAAATGATTGGATTATATTAATGGTTATTTTGATGATGGATGCAAACTACATGAAAGAGATCATGAGTAGAACTTATTATGATGAAGATGAATTTGAGGAAAGTTTGGGAGATAACTCCATGGAGCTTAGTTTGGATCCAGGAAAACCATTTAGAGCCTTATATATATAGGTTATAAATTAATTATATAAGTTTAAAGTTTATCTTTCAATAAATGTATTATCTAAATTATATTATGATTTTTGGCTGAATTGTTTGCTTGATTGATTGTATTTTCAAGTTATTATACTATTGTTTTAAATAGGAAAACATGCCGCCTAGGAGAGCCCCCAACAACGATACCTTAGCTGGAGCCTTTGAAGCCATAACAACCTTAGCAAACCTGATACAACAACAACAGATTCTGAATAATGCTCTTGTTGTACCACCCTTGAACCAAAGAAATGGAAACCGCTTAGAGCAATTCAAGAGATTGAGGCCGCCAACATTTTCTGGTTCTACTGATCCCTTAGTAGTAGAAAAATGGATTCAAGGTATTGAGAAGATTTTTAGGGCAATGGCCTGTGTTGAGGAAAATAAGACCGAGTTAGCCGTGTTTATGTTAGAAGGAGAGGCTAAACACTGGTGGATAACAGTCGAGAGAACCATACCAGAGAACCTTAGGCCTATCCCATGAGTAAGATTTACTGAATTATTTTATAAAAAATATTTTTCATTTGCTATGAAGAAAAGAAAAGAGATCGAATTTCTTCAACTCACACAAGGGAGTTTGACGGTTAATGAGTATAACAAAAGTTCAATGAATTATCGACGTTTGCACCACGATTGGTGGAAGATGATCAATGGAGAATAGATAAGTTTGAAGAAGGATTGAATACTGCAATCTGAGTGAAGTTAGCAATTCAGCGATTTACGTCATTTATAGATATTTTGGATCAAGCTTTGAAGATTGAAAGAGTCCATGAGGAATTCCAAAAGCCTAGTGATGGCAAATGGAAGAAAACCGTTGAGAGGACTTGGGATAAGAAACCAGTTGCAAAGACTTGGGATAATAAATCATCGGGAGACTGGAACAAGAAAAGAAAGTTTGAAGAGAACAGGCAAGGAAATGATACTGAGAAGGCAGTACCAACTTATGGTCATTGTGGTAAAAAGGGTCACAATTCTGAAAGATGTCGAGCGATTTCTGGAGCATATTATCAGTGTGGTAAGATGGGACATGTCAAGAGAAATTGTCCAAAGTTACCAAATAAATTGACGGATGGAGGCAAAGGTTGTGTAGAGCCCCAGATTTCAGGTGCACTGTTCATGTGAATAGTGTTAGTGTACAGTGCATGTAAAGGCCTAAGGCCTACCATGTGTTCTTGATATTGGGGAAAGTAAAGTGAGGGTTTTATATGTATATGTTGAGTCTTAAAATAAGAGTATAATAATACTCAAGTATCTAGGGTATAAAATACCCTAAGTGTGAATGTAGAACCCGGGAACCCAATTTACAATGTTGTGAATAGAGCCATGGGCACAAGTCTTGTAAAGGTTGAGGGTCATTTATATAACTTGGTTTATGAGGTATGATAAGAATATTTTAAATTAGTTTAAGTGTTGTTGTTGGGTGTTTGGGATGAAGAAACAAGAGTATAACATGCTCTAAGTGTTGAGAAAGAGGGATGTCTTTACATTCCCTCGGCTTGCAGGAGCTCTAGTTTTGTCATCGCTTATCGGAATTGAGTGATTTTTAAATTTTTGGAAGGGTATCAAAGTTCTCTTCGAGGTTTATGCTTTATGATTTTTCATATTTTGAGCATAATTTATGTCAAATGTAAGGTTTCTAAAAGGTGGTCTGCTGTCAATTCAGCTGTCATTTTGGACCAGTCCACTTGTGGGCCCATTTAGATCATTAAGAAATCATAATTAGGATTTGTGCAAAACATGAAAGTTGTTCCCCTTTAAATGAAGAGTCCAACACAAGTTGAATCGTCAAAATAAGATAATCGATTCAAACGTTATGCTCAAAATACCAAGGTGGGAAAAACGGGAAACAAGGTGACCAAACCGGTCGACCGAACTTATGACCGGTCGACTGGTCAACTGTTCATTTGTGTTTGGCCGACTCCCAGTGATATTTTAAGGGTGGTTTGAGGCTTTGGCAACCCCCAAACCCTTATATGAACCCAAGAATTCGTGGGTAAGGGTTCCAAAACCCTAGAGAGAGTTTGAAAGGGGTTTTGAAAGAGGGAGAAGAAGAGAAGTTGGGTTCTTCTTGGGTTGTTCTTAGCTTGGGTGTTGGCTTGAGTTGTGAACCAAAGAGAAGATCATTCCTCTTTCAAGGTGTCTTCCTTGGTGCATTCTCAAGCGGATTAGATCAAGGGACTGATCTAGGAAAGGTAGAACAATCTACTAATTGGCTATGTTATGATTCATTAAGATTACGTATGATCAAATGCTTGAGTTTTTATGAAAAAATACATAGTTTTAATGAAAGGTCTTTAAAATAAGATGAAAAGTATGTTATTTAGATGAAATGAAGTAGATACAACCTACTAACACCGCTCATGTTCTAATTCATTAATGCTTAGTATCTATTTAAACACGTTTTGGAGAAAACTAAGGCATAGAGCCTTATATGTGTATACTATTGAAGCAACTGAAATGAAATTGGGATTTCCATGAGTTTAATGAGTTTTCTTGCCTACCATGTTTGCATAATAGAGTTTCTGTATAAATGAGAATATGAGAATGGATGGTTTTGATGAAATAGGCTAAGTAGACCATTTGCACACTATGATAACTCCATGAATGAAATTCCATGATCTATTTCGATGTTTTCAATACTCACTATGAATACTATGACGCTCACACTTACTCCCATGAATGTCATTCTATATTTAAACGCTTTCTAAGTATACCATGAGGCTAATCAATCTATTATGCATATGTTGGGTGTTTAAATGCTTTCTATTATACTATAATGCTCACAAGTACTCTAGGCTAACACGTACTCCATGCTATGCATATGACTAAGTGTTTAAAAGATTTCCATGATCTCTATGATGCTCACATGTATTCGATGATTTCTCACAAGAAATGTGTTTTCTAAAAGTTCATAAGCAAGGTTTTTGTAAAGAAAATTTCACAAGTTTACAAGCATTGATAAGGCCAAACTTTGGGTTGGTATTCTAAGATCGTTTCCCAAACTCATAAGGATCTCATAAGTCTAAGATCATCTCACAAGCTCATAAGGATCTCAAAGCTCATAAGTACTCATAAGTCTCATACATTCTCTATGCTCATAAGGATCTCACAAGGCATCATAAATGGCTCTAAGTTATGCTCACAAGGATCTCATAAGCTCATAAGTGAATCTTAAAGTCTCTAAGTGCTCTAAGTCTCTATAGATCATAAGCTCTAAGGAATTCTAAGAACTCTAAGGAACGTAAAAAACTCATAAGAACCCATAAGCTATTGATTCTCGTAAGACCTTCTAAAATTTATGTTTTTACACGAAAGCTCATAAGACGAATAAGACTAATAAGGAACTCACAAGACTCATAAGATTCATAAAGAACTCATAAGATATTGAAATACGTTATGATTCAATGTATGCACTTGTTAATTCATTTTGGTTTCCGCACTCTGATGTTGTATATTATATGATGAACTGTACACTATATGTAATGTTTATGTCTGTAGGTCTATTTGGCAAGAGCTACGGGTTGAAAAAGAGTAAGTGGAAGAGGATCCTGCTTGGGGTCATCATGTGAAGATAAGGGTCTTGACAGGCAACCGTATTATTACTGCTTTGAGTGATGAGAGGGATAGACATGTATATTTAACTAGGTGGGGGTGTCCACTTTGATTTATCGCACTTGTATGCACTTGGAATACAGTTAAGTTATTAAGAAATTTTTAGGTTCGCCTTTTAGCATGCCTTGTATGTTCTTGCAAGATGGTATGTATGTGTCATGACAGGATGGTATGACACGGCGGTCACGAGCCAAAAGTCTCCTAACTCCTAGGGGGGATTTTGGATCATGACAGGTCGTGTCTTCACTATTACTTAGGAAGAAGAAAAGGAATATAAGGACGTTATTGAAGGTAAGATGCTTCTTTTTTAAATTTATGCTATAACATTAATAGACACTGACTTTACACATTCTTTTGTGTCTTCCCATTTTGCTAAAAATATCAAAATTAAGCCTGACACATTAGAGCACATGATGTCAATTACCACACCATTTGGAATGATTTTGTGCACCAAAACCTTCTACAATTAGTGTCCTACACAAATCGATAGTGTGCAAATGACTGTATATCTCATAGTGTTAGATATAAAAGATTTTAATCTCATCTTAGGGATGGATTGGATTTCAGAACACTATGTTGTAAGTTGATTTTAAGGCTAGGACATTAACCTTTAGGAGTCCAGGCATCTTTGAGTTTGTGAGGAATTGATAAGGAAGAAGAGTTTATTATCTATAACACCCCAGTAGTCAAGGATTTATTTGAAATGTATTTTCTGAGGAATTACCAAGACTTGCTCCAGTTCGGGAGATTGATTTTTCGATAGACGTTATTCCTAGAACAAGCCCGATATTGAAAACACCTTAAGATTACACTCCAGACCTTGAAGGGAAATCATTTATTTACTAAATTCTTGAAGTGTGAATTTTGGCTGGAAAATGTATCTTTCTTAGGTTACATTGTATCTAGTGATGGAATTTCAGTGGATCCATCCAAGATTAAGATAATAATGGAGTGAGAAAGGCCAACTAATGTCACGAAAATTCGAAATTTTCTAGGTCTAGCTGGTTATTTCAAGAGATTTTTTGATGGATTCTCAAGGTTAGTTGCCCCATTAACTGAATTAATAAAGAAAACTTTCAAACTTGAGTGGTCACCATTAAGGGAAAAGATTTTCAAGAATGGAAGAGTCAATTAACCACAACTTAATTTTAACAATCCCCTCGGGAATGGAAGGTCATGGAGTCTATTGTGATGTGTCTCATAAATGATTGGATTGTGTATTAATGCAAAATGAAAAAGTGATTGCTTATGCATCTAGGAAGTTGAAGACTCACGAGCACAACTATCCCACTCACGATCTTGAGTTGTTAGCAATTTGAAGACATTAATTATTTGGGGGAAAAGTTGGTAATATTCACCGACCACAAAAGTTGGAAGTATTTATTTTCTCAAAAAGAACTCAATATGCGACAAGGAAGATAAATGGAGTTTTTGAAAGATTACTACTGTATAATCTAGTATCTATTGGTAAAGAAAATATTGTTCCTGATGCATTGAGGTGGAAAACAGTTGGATCATTGGTAAGTATTAGAATGAGGAGGCGAAAAGTGGTTAAAGAATTTCAGATTTGGGATTTGAATGTTGAGGAAAAATTCAAAGTCAGTGTTGGTTAATATTCAAGTTCAGCTTGAATTAATACGAAAAATTAAGGAAACACAGGCTTGAGATACTGAATTAATGACACTTAAGGATAAAATTCAGGAATGTCAATCTAATGATTTCAAAGTTTCGTCTAATGGGATTCTAAAATTTTCGAAATTGAATATATGTGTCAAGAGATTCGGAGTTGAAAAATGAGTTATTAGACGAAGCTCATAACTCTCGATATGTTGTACATCCAGGGAGTACAAAGATGTATAATAATTTAAAGCCAAATTATTGGGGGAATAGTACAAAGAAAGGCCCATTAAAAATTTTGATCATAAGGAGCATGTATTGTGGAACAAGATAATTCACTTAGTAAAATTTTTGAGGCAATATCACGGTCAAGAAGAGGCGACTTGGGAGCGTGAGACCGAGATCAAGGAGAAGTACCCTCAATTGTTTGAGTAATCAGGTATAATTTTAATTTTGAGGAAAAAATTCATATAAGAAGGGGAGAATGTAACGATCCGGATATTTTTAGAAATAAAAATATTAAAATATAAAATTTAAGGTATTACCTTGATTATTGTTTTAGTATAAAGTATATACTATATATTAAACTCAATATTAATACATGTATATAATTAAGAAACATTAATTAAGATTATGACAAGTGGCGATATCCTAGGGTGGACACCCAAGTAATTAATGGGAGAATTGATCATGAGCTAAGATGAGGACATGTTGTAAGTGCCAAATGTCAACACTACAAGTGGGACGTCCAAGATTAACCAAGGTTAGGGTTAATTAACTATGTAGAGTTAATCAAAGGATTAAAAGAATCATGATGGATGTAATGGACGAATAAGTTTCAATCATGGGAATCAAGTGCCACATGGCACCTTCATTTATGATGTTCATGAACCAAAATAAATGAGGAAGCCAAAAGTCTCTTACATGGAGAGTGCTCCATGCCCACCTATGTTAACTAGGGTTAACACCTCATAATGGTTAGTTAAGTCATGAATTAAGCTTGGTTAGTTGAGTTGTGTTCACATTAGCTAATTAGGATATCCATGAATCTAATTTAATGTGTGTTTCATGAAAATAGATAAGGGAGAAGAACTAAATCCCATATCATGAACCAACTCACACCCACTTCAGTTAACCTAAGGTATAAACCCAAGTCAAGGTATGGTTAATCGTAGGAAATAAATCATGAGCTTGGGGACTTAACCCCTGGTCATGCATTTAATTAAGAAGCATGTATCTTATTTTTATTAACCAAGGTTAGAGAAGTAACCTTAGGGGTTAACCATGAATCTAAATTAATGAGATTCATGAAATTTATGTAATGCATGAACCATGATAAATATGAGGACTATACCACACATCAAACCATGGTTAGGCCATGAGTTCAAGAGGTTTACCTTAGTTAAATAATTTCTGGAATAAATTAGTACATAAAAGATACATGTATTATGATGATTAACCATGGGTTAAAAAGAGAACCATAGTTAAGTTAATACATAGTTAAGTGATTCATGTGTCTTAGGTTAGATGAACCTAATCTATGGGATGCACCCAAATTTAAGTGATTCATGATTTATTAAGTTCATGAACTAAGAGTTAATGACAAGGGAGTGAACCAAGAGCTAATGAAGGCCAAACCCTTGCCTATATATACCCACACGCCCATTTGGTGTTGCTCACTTAACTTGGTGCCAAACCATGAGAGATTAGAGAGAGAGAGAAGGAAAGAAAAAAAGGAGAAGAAAGGAAGAAAGAAAGAAAGAGAAAGTTCCAGTCGACCCGACTTCAAATTTGAAAAAAGATAAGTAGATTTCGGTAATATTATTCTAAATGACGATTTACAATGGAGGTTAGTAATGATGAATATTTTTTAATTGAAGGATAATAGAAAGTAGTTTTTTGGTAATATTATTCTAAAATGACGATTTAGAATGAAAGATAAGAGTAAGTAACGATAAAGTATATTTTCACTCTTGGTTGAAAAATAGTATGATGATGCTATGTTGATATGTTTATACTTTATATGTATAATCTCTTCTAATATTGTGTTAGAAAATGAATGTTATTAAGGGAAAATCTTGTAGTAATGTTTACAAGAATTATAGTTATGGAAACTAAGAAGTAACTATATTTTTAAACAATGAGAAAATGTATATTTGTAAAGAGACGATTTTGATACACGTGTTAATATTTCCTAATGAAAGGAAATGAATGAAATAATTTATCTTATAATGTCTTAATAAGGAAAAGATAAGGAAAAAGATAAATACGCTTATCTTATAAAGGGTCTCAAGAGAGATGGGCGAGCCCCAAAAGGGAAGACCGTTCGGCAATCATCTTGATGGGTTAAGGAAAATTTCAAGACAGATGGGTAAGCCCCAAAAGGGAAATACTGTTCGGTGATCATCTTAAGAGACAGGATTAAGATAATTCAGAAAATAAAAGAAAAAGATAAAAGAAAATGAATGTTTATCTTAGGTCTCAAGATAGATGGATGAGCCCCAAAAGGGAAAACCATTCGGCAATCATCTTTAGGGGTTAAGGAAAATCCCAAGATAGATGGGTGAGCCCCAAAAGGGAATACCGTTCGGCGATCATCTTAAGAGACATGAGTAAGATAAGTTTGGAAAATAAATGAAAAGATAAAGAATGGTTATCTTAAAAAGGTCTCAAGACAATAGCGAGGTAAAGGAAGGCCGTTCGGCAAAAACTCATGAGGAATTAATGAGAACTCGAAGAGGGGGTGAGTCTAAAAAGGTGTACATTTCAGCGATCATCTTGAGAGACAGAATTAAGATAAACCGGATCTAAGTAAAAGATGTTTAAAAGAAATGTCAAAAGTAATATTAAATGGTTTAATAATATACCCTTGTGATAAAGTTGTTATCTAAATGTTATATTATGCTTATTCTAAGTTGTTATTTAGCATAATGTTATTGAAACTTTTTATTGGGCTTCATAGCTCACTGACATTTTACATCACCAGATGAAAAGTAAAGGAACAATTTAGAAGTGACATTTGAGGAAGGACGGAGTCGCTTTTGATATGCTTTTATATTTTGTTTTAATTTGATGTAATTGAATTGATTATATAAACTTTAAGTTTCATATTGACATGATATGTTGACAATTGCGAATGGATAAGGAAGAGTTTAAAAGTTTAAATTTCCTTGGTATTTGACGCTTCTGCAATCAATGAGAAAAAAGGATCTCACGGTCGGATTTACACTTAAATTTCATTAGTGAAATGTTAAGTATAAGTTGGGTCGTGACAAAAATAACTATTCAGAATTATTTATTTAGTTTAAATGGGTTAGACAAATCTATTAGAATTCAAGGATTCTTTGTTCAAATTTACCTTTTGTAGTTTTATAAACAACCGGGTTTGGGTTAAAAGTATACTAATCGGTCAGCACCCGACCCATGCTACCACTAATACCTATTTGTATGCCATTTTATCTAGGGTAGTGATTAGCCCACCACACATTTTACTATGTAGTCAAATTCCGTGTCCACGTTTCCCTTAATTTTAGCACTCTTTTAACTATGGTTAAGCTTACGAAAATTAAGGTAAATAATTTTATTTTTCTTTCTAAAAACCAAGGTTAGGTTGCTCAACCCTAAGAATGATTAATCTTAACCACAATTGATGAATTTTAAAAAGGGGGACATGGACTGCACAACCTGAACACAAACGAACCTTGAATGAGAGGTGAGTAATGTGTTGAGACATTTTTGCGCTTTAGTTAGTCGTTAACAACGTTAAGAGAAACAGGTCTCTTTTAACCTTAAATGAGAAGTGGGTGATGTGTTAAGACATATTTACCCTTTAGTTTAGTCGTTAGCAAAGTTAAGAGAAAAGAGAAATAGGTCTATTCCTAATATAAGCATTAAATGAAAGCTGAGTGATGTATTAACATTTGATTGGCCCCTGATACTAATTTTGGTATTGGTGATCGACTAGAGGATTTGCACTCATGAAACACCACACTATGGTCAGCTGAAAAGGCGAGTGTGACACTCTGCTAGAGAAAGTCTGTTGCCTCTAGGGTTATCAACGGGTTGGATTCGGATTGGATCTGCCTAGATCCGAATCCGATCCAACTAAGAATCCGACATATCTGAATCCGATCCGAGATCCGTTGGGTCATGAATTAATCGATCCGAATCCGATTATATTTTCAAGATTCGAATCTAATCTGATCTAATATGATCAAGGTTAATTTTTGAAAAAAAACTCTATTTTAATAATATAAAAATCTAATAGTACCTTAATTAACTCTAATTAATGTTAATTTTAAAAAAAATTAATACTTTATGCATAGAAAATCCATATAATATATTTAAAATGATTTTAAAACGTTATTATAATCGGATCGGATTTTAAACGGATCAAATCACCCTATATTCAAATCTGAACCAATTACAATCGGATTCCACCGATTCGACATATAAGGTCCAAAGTCCAGCTAATCGGATCGGATCTAGATCCTGAACCAATCCATTGACAGCCCAAATTGCCCCAAAAGGAAAGAGACGCAGTTGATAGAAGTAATTTTCTCTAGGTAAGTGGTATAGCTCCTTTATGGCTTGGCTCAAGCTCACACCGTTAGATTAAACAAGCCGACCTGGGTTGAGCTCAAGTTTATTTATCGAGTTTGAGTCAAGTTTGAGCTGAGCTTAAACAACTCGCTATTGGGCTTGGCTCGATTTCATATCTCCTCCTAGTTGGAAGATGATGGGGGAGTCAGTGTTCACTTGAATTCATCTTGACAAAATGAGTCGGTTGTTTGAGTGCCAGCAAAAAAGGACAAAATCGGTTGAGTAGTCATACTGACCATTACTCTCCAACCAAAAAAATAAAAACATTATTCTTTATTTACATCCATAATTTTAGCGACTCTTAAAATTATTATTTTTAAATAAAATACTTTATTTTTATGAAATTTCATAAACAATGCCTTAAAAGTTTTAGGGTTTAACTATGAATATCATGAGTATTTTGAGAATTAGAAATATAAAATTAACAAATAAGAATATTCTTTATAATTTTCAAAATAGTAAAATCTTGAGGTTCATAGCAGATCTTGCATTTTTTGTGTAAAACAATGACAATTTTATAATTACTAGAAAAGACTCTTGTAATTTTGTAAAAAATATCTCCTATAATTATTAGATCCCCCCCCCCCCCCCCCCCCCCCCAAAGCTCTCTACTGTTGTAATTTTGTAAAAAAAATATCTTCCATAATTACAAGATTACCCTCCAAAAGCTCCATTTTTTTGTATGAAGCAAAGCTCTTCTTTGTATTTAAACCTTTTCAAAAGGAAAATAATTGATGTATCTGAAATTTCTATTTGCAAACCTAAGGCTGGTCCTAATTGGTCCATCCCTATTTTAAAATTCTCACCATAGTTAGTGAGTATTTTAGAGTGAGGTTTGGACCAATGAAGACCAACCTTAGGTTTGCAAATAGAGATCCCAGTATGCCTATCACTCCTATCACTACTCTTTTCAAAATATTTTTGTTTTTAAACTCTTTTCAAACTCACAGCGTTGATCTGTGAGCAGTACTGTCCTTTTTACACTATCACGGTGACAATCTTATAATTATGATATGTTATAAAATTGTTTAAGCTTCTTTCAATAATTACAAATGTGTCATCTTTTATGGTGCAAAAGGGGCGTTCTGCTTCAAGGCTTTACAAGGAGAGCTCTCGCTCAAACTTAATCTAAAATTTTATAAACATCTTTTTCCTACTTAACATTTTGAGTCGTGATTCTCTCCATTTGTAACCAGACTCTAGGGGAGTTCGGTTACACCACTAATGCTATCACGTGTCTTTTCTAATACTCCTTAATTATGGTTAAGATTCACTCACCTTTATGCTATGTTTGGTTGCCGAGAAAATATGTGAAAACATAGAAAAGAAAAGAAAATTTTGAATTTCTAACACTTGTGTTTTGTATAATTTTTTTTTCTTTTCCATGTGTTTTATTTATTTTGTTGACAACAAAACATAACATTAGGTTCACCCACCTATCTTTGATTTTTAAAAAAATAAATATTAAAAAAAAATTTAATCCCGGTTAAAATTCACTCACTCCTAAGATTAATTTTTTTTAAAAAAAACAAAGATAGGTAGGTGCACACTAAGAGTGGGTGAATCTTAACCACTCTTAAGGAGTATCAAAAATGACACGTGGCAGCATCAACGGCGTAACCGTGATCACATTTTTCTTGCGATCATGGGCTTCGTACTAGTTGATTGGTAGTGGTTCGGTAGGTCCGAATTCTCTGTAAGTACACCACGTGAACGTCTAGCGAAGAATGAAAAAGCGAAGAGATGGTGATGTATCCAAAGGTAGCAACACTCCCTCCACCTCGTACGCACCGCCTCGCTGCACCCTCTCAACACCCAACAAACCACACCATCACCCACGCCGTCTCCTTTTGTCTTTTTTCCTCCACCACCTTCAAAACTAAACTAATTGTACTTTTCTCTTTCATTCTCTCTTTCTCTCTCCATAATTGAAGACACCCACTTACAAAATGTCTGCCGGAATTCTCTCAACTCCGGTTGCCGGATCCGGCTACCTCGGCCTGATAACCACCTCACCCAAGCTGTTTCAGGGGAACGACTCGATTGCTTGGAGCCGGAAAACTATCTCTAATGGCTCTAGAACTCACTGCATGAAGGTACGTTGATCTAAAGTAACATTATCAAAACCGCTTAAGGTCTCATCTCTAACGCTCACCACTTTTTTTTTCCTTTCTCATTTGCATTTGTTTGTCAAATAAACAGACATGGAATCCGATCAATAACAAAAAATTCGAAACACTCTCTTACCTCCCCTCTCTCTCTGAAGACTCGATTGCCAAGGAAATCGATTACATGATCTCAAAGGAATGGATCCCTTGCCTTGAATTCGACGAGGTAAGAAGAATCTGAATCCAAATTTCTGGTTTTTTTTTTGGGTAGTCCAAGAACCAAACCAGCCAAAATCACTGGTAGCAGAGAAGTGGAAGCAGAATCTTCAAACCTTCCGAAAGAGCTAAGTACATGCCTTCTAAAGAATCTTCATCACACCATGACCTTACCAAGATCTTCACTGTCACTCCCTATTCATTCTACAATTTTTATAGATACACTTTCTGTTTTATAATTGTTTTCTATTAGTTTTCTTGATTTGGATTTGAATTGTTTGTGAAAGGTGGGACATGTTTATAGGAACAATAGCCAGATTCCGGGGTACTACGACGGGAGGTATTGGACGCTTTGGAAGCTGCCGATGTTTGGGTGCAACGACCCGTCTCAAGTCCTCAACGAGATCCAAGAGTGCAAGAAGACGTACCCTAATGCTTATATCCGTTGCTTGGCCTTCGACAACAAGCACCAGGTCCAGTGCATGGCCTTTGTCATTCAAAAACCGACCACCACCACCACCACTACATAGGCCTGTGGTTTCCTCCAGTTCTTTACCCTCTTTTTTTCTTCTTTGGTACTAATAAGATGGTGGCGGAGTTTGAGAAAGTGACTGTTGTTTTTTTAGTAGATCTAAGCTTTTAATTTGAATAATTGGTTTTGATATGTTTATTAAGACTCTATCAGTACATGTCCAAGCCCATAGTTTTTGTGGAAGAATCCATTTGTGTCATCTGGTTTTCTGAGAACTTTACGGTATTAAGTAGTATACAAACTGCCCACAAAAAAAAAATAAAAATAAAAAATAAAAAAGTAGTATACAAACTAAAGCTTTGTCACTCCACTCAATGGACCACTTTTCAATTGTTTCATAGATATGTCCGCACGATCATGAAGGTTGGTTTCAAGAACGGACTGTCTGGATGTAATGGAAATACGAATGGATGGCCAAGATTATACAAAGCAAATGAATATGTACTAATGTCTAGTATGTGTTTGGTGCTTCCAGAAATTGCCGTATAAAGGGGTGAAACCCCATAGACAATGATGGAGCCCTGCGGTATTGTAGATTTTGCCTAATGGTTGTCAGTCACTTAGTTGTCACGGGTAATATCAGTAATAATGGTAAAGGAATATGATAGGATTTGGATTTTTGGTGGGTAGGGATTGGGAGGGGGGATCATTTATCTGTTCAGACTAGTGAGGTACATAACGCATGCATGAAGTTAAACTTTCCCTCTCTCTCACTTGATTACAGGCGGGGAGTTTGGATGGGCAATCGCACAGCTGTTGCGCTTAGGGGTGCACACAAGCCAGGCAAGCTCGATGGTTTGGCTCGGTCCGGCTATATCAAGCCGACCTCAAGCTCAAAAATGTGGCTCAATCAAGCCGAGCCAAGCTTTGAAGATTGAAACGTGTTCAAGCCGAACTCGAGCAAAGGCCTGTTTTATTCGGCTTGCCTCTATTGAGGCTGGATCCGGCTTGAGCTCCAAATATATATTATATAAAATCAAAATATATATTATATTTAAAATTAAATTATATATTGAATTTTAAAAGATTTCTCACTTGTCACTTCATACCTTCTCTCCTCTTTAGTCAATTGTCTCACGTGTTATTTAGTCATTTCAATAATACTTACTTCCCTTTTTGAATTTTGAACAAGAGCAATGGTAAGTCCACTTTCGGATCATGTCCACCCTTCCCTATTTTCGCGCAAGAAGATAAAATAGTATGATACTTTTTTTTGAATCCCACTATATTTATTTTGTATTCTTGTATACAAATAATAAAAACCATTGGAGAGTAGACGATCGGAAAGTAGACCTAGCATTGCTCTTTGAACAAAGAAACTCATTTATCCTACTATACTTCTTCATTTCATAGATCGGAAATATTCAAGGGATTTGCGACCAAACTGAACTGCAGGATCTGGTTTTCTATATTGGCAAACCTCCTGAAGAAACTAAGACTACCTGGATCATGCATAAGTATCGGCTTTCAAAGCCTACTAGAAAAAGCAAAGAAAACATCAACGTTTCTTTCTCTTTCTCATCGTCATCTTCCCACCTTGACGACGTCCTCGAATGGTAGGTTACTCACCTCTGATCATCGCTTGGAGTTCAGGACCTAGACCATCGAACGACATCCTTGAATTGCACGATACACATCTCCTGGAGCTCCGGACCTAGACCATGGAAGATCCTCTCATAGTTTTTTTTTTGTTAGACTCTCACAGGTGTTAAAATAGGTGTTAACAAGCCGAGCTCAAGCTAAGCCAAGCTCGACTCGAGCTCGAATCAATTCGAGCTCGAGCTTGATATCCCATGTTCGAGCCGAGCTTCGAGCTTTATGGTTTGAACTTCATTCGAGCTTGAGTCGAGCTGAGCTAAGCTTAGTCTGATAACTTCAAGCCGAGCTCAAGCTTGGCTAAGCTCGACTCAGCTCGGCTCGAATACACCCCTTGTGTCTGAAAAAAGAAGTGGGGCCCTCCTTTGTTGATGTGCCTAACTTGTTGAATGTGGGCCCCCTAATTTTCAGACACAATCGGGCAACAACGCAACAACGAGCATTGTTGCCCATCTGAACTCATAGGCGGGGGATTGTCTCTGGCAGATGCCAATAAAATGGTATTTGGCTCCACACATCTTTGGACATGTGGTGATAAAAAAGGGGTGAGATATCAAGTGGGAGAAGTCAAAAACATGGGGGAGATAATGAAATGACTTCTCTCCCTTTTATCGCCACATGTCCAATGATGTGTGGGAAGCCAGAGACCATTTTCTAGCATCTGCCAGAGACAATCCAATGCCTTAATTACAAGATTACCCTCTCAAAAGGGGGCCACCTCAGCCATATGAGTTAGATGGTGATGCAGCCCAAGATGTAGGGCTCATATGATGTCATGCATTACGGTTGAACATGATGAGGAGCATTAGAAATATTTGTAGTTAGTTTCTAATATATTAATGACTTAGGAACTCATGAAAGCACATGAGAAATCATATTTTGTTGCATATATAGCAAATGTATTAGTGGGTTTCCAATGAAGCATGATGGTGACTCTTTATAAAGATCTTAGTACTTGATATGGAAAGAATAGAGTATGAGAATTTGTCTAGTTTAATGCCAATTTTAATAGGAGTCGAGTGATTCTTCCATTACAGAATGAGTTAGTCCTCTCAAGGGTGAAGAATTCCTCGAACTGATTGAGTGCGTCCCGGGTATCATTTGGGTTGAGTGATTCTCCAATCTTTATCTTGTTTCTTAGGTTGTAATTTTTTAGTTTAATATCAAGAAAGCTCTCATCAGTTCTCCCTCCAAATCTCTCTCAATTGATAGTATTTTATGGGCTGATCTAAGTTTACAACAGTCTACTTCAGATAGGCAGGTGGGCAATCCCATGTTGAGAAGATATAAAAAAAAAGAAAAATTCTTATCGGAAGTTTAAATAAAATAGTTGTTCATCGAACTTATGAAAAAAGGAAAATTCTGGTGGTAAGTTAAATAAGGATAGCTTTTTTTTTGGTAACTTAGAGTGTCCCTAACTCTTTGGGTCAAGACTAATCCCCGAGGGTGCGACGACAGTCCGTAACCCACCACATCATTTAAATTTGTTGGTATTTCTACCAAGTAAGCCCCTTTTTTTAGAGGGTTGGTAACCTACATACCAAGTCCTACAATCATGCATGCATTGGGGATCAACCTCAACACACATAATGTAGTCCTTTGGAGTAAATTGATGAGGGTGGGACTTGAACCCTGACCCAGAGTATGAACACCTCTAGGCTTTACCAATTGATCAAGATGACACCTTAAAAAAATTTGGTATTTCTACTAGATAAGCCAATTTTTTTTTCAGAGGATTGGTAACCTACTTGCCAAGTCTTAGAATCATGCATGCATTGGGGATCAACTGTAGAACCCCAGAATTCGTGTTCACTGTACAATGAACAGTGTTAGTGAATAGTGCCCTTGTATGGTGTTTATAAAGGCCTAAAGTCTTCCTTCATGTTCTTGGCATTATGGTGAGTCAAGTGAGGGTTTAGGTGCATGTTTTGAATCTCAAAAGAGAGTAAAAAGATAATCTAAGTGGGTAAAAGTAAAAGTATAAAATACCCTAAGTGTTTAATGGGTTGTAGGTGAATAGTATCTAAGGCTTAAAAGCCTATTGTAATGTCTTGAAGGGTTACCAATGATTGATTTTGATATATTTTGGGTAGATGGTGTGTATGGCATGTATTAAAGCCCTAATAATAGTTTTCTTAAATTATGGGTTCTTGGGATGAAGGAGTAGAGTATAGAATACTCTAAGTGTCAAGAATGGGTAGGTTTTAACATCACCCTCAACTTCAAGAAGCTCTAGTTTGATCACCGATGATCAGAATCGAGTGATTCTTAAATTTTTGGAAAGGTATCTTCAAGGTTGATGTTGATCACTTTCCCTGATTTTGAGTTGGGGTTGAGTCAAAAGTTTGATTTCCAAAGTTGGGACTATTGAAAATCTGGGCTGTCGAAACCCATTTACAGACCAGTCAGATTTCGAGCCATTTTTGGTAAAGTAAGACTCAAACTTTGGAGTTGTATAAAACATGAAAGTTGTTCCCCTTCGAAAGAAGAATTCAACGCAAGTTAAATCGTCAAAATCGAACCACCGAATCAAAAGTTATTGCCAAAATACCGAAGGACATTTTTGCAGACAAACTCGCTCGAGCGAGATCCAAACCCGCTCGAGCGAGATTAACCAAATTGCTGTTTTTGAGTACCGAAAGTAACCCACTTGAGCGAGATTGCATAGACACGTTTTTTTTAGGGTTTTTCTCAACCCAAACACCTATATATACCCCATTTTTGGGGGACCAAGGTTTCTAATACCTAGAGAAGGACTTTTTGAGAGAAAAAGAGAGAAAGGAGAGGAAAAGTTTGGGGATTTTCAAGAGGGGTCTTGTGGAGATCAAAGAGAGTCCAAATCAAAGCTTGGATCATTTCCTTCAAGAAGGATCTTCCACTACCAAGTTGAGATTCTACTCAAAGGCTTTCTTCTACAAAGAAATTGGTCCAAGAGGTTAGTGATTCTACTACCTAACTTTGCTATTATACAAAGATAGAAAAGATGATTAAAGGGGTGATTTAAATAGAGATTAACCTTGCTATAATGCAAATAGTGAATGTATGATTTAGGGTAAACTAGATTGTGATCAAGTGAGTAAATAAGGGTATATGATTTGGGGGTTTTTCTATAACAAGGATGAATATAGCTATACTTGTAAGTAAAACCACTATCTAACTTTGTCATCATACTAAGATTGAATAGATGATTTAATATGTGATTTTAACCTTAATGTGATGCAAATGGTAAATCTATTGTTTGGGGTGAAACTAGATAATGATCAATGAGTTAATAGGGATTTGAAATATTTGTAAGAAAAACTATGATCTAGCTTTGTTATCCTATAAAGACGAAAAAGATGATTTAATGGGTGATTTTAGTCTTGTTATGATGCAAATAACACATATGGGATTTTGGGTGACCCACATTATGAACAAATGAGTAAATAAGGGTTTATAAATTGGGGGTGTTGCAATACAAGAATCAATAGGGTTATACATGTATGAGATCATTATTATTCCCTAAATAAATCATGATTTTTAGTATGATGTGACGAAAATGACATGGTCTTTATGATGTGATGAATTAGGCTAAAAGCCATAGTCTTGATGTTGTGATGAAATGTATGGAAATATATTATGTTTTAGAATTATCCAATGATACTACAATGCTACTATGACTTGTATGAACCTATATGAATTGTTAAGGCTTTACATTTATACACAATGATGCTCACAAGCACATCAAGCACGATAAATTATGCATGATCGAGTTTTTGCATAAGCATGTATTTCAAGAGTCATGGACAAGGTTTTTCAAAGGCATTCATAAGAAAGAAGCATAAGCATTTGACAAAGCCAAACTTTGGGTTGGTATTCTAAGATCGGTTACTTCATGCTCACAAGGATCAAGTCTAAGATCTTGCATAAACTCCACGGATCATAAGTCTCGCAAGGCTTCTCAAGAACTCATAAGAAACTCACAAGTCTAAGATCTTGCATATGTCTCCAAGGATCATAAGCTCACAAGAAGACTCACAAGGAAGCTCATAAGCTGACAAGAAAAGTCATAAGAACTCGCAAACTCACAAGAACTCAAAAGAAAATACGAGACTCACAAGCATTAATACGAACTCATAAGCATGCATGAGATGGTTTGTTTTCCATGAAAATAATAAGTTTTACGAACGGTTTTCCATGATGGAGTTTTCCAGCATGAACTCGTGATTCGTAATTACTCATGCACTTGTATGTAATATTATGATTGTTATTCTTAGAGGGTACTTGCATGTGGTATTTTGTTATTTTAACACTGTTAGCTAGTAGTTTTGTCTCGCTGAGTATTCCATGCTCAGCCGTACATGTTATGTCGGCAGGTACACGGGTTCCCTTTGACATTGTGATCAGGGGCCTTAGATAGAGGAGGATTATGGCGAGGAAGAGCCATATGTGGAGCCTCAGGAGGAGGCAAAGGACTTAGACCATTGGTCCTTTCAGGGTGATTGTTGGGAGACAGAAAGTATTACCATTTTGTATTTTGATAGGTGGGCATGTCCACCTTTACTCTTGATTATGTATTGTACAAATTTGGAATACAGAGTATATATATAAAAAAGAAATTTTTGGGTTACGCTTCTGCACACGATTATGCTTCAGCATTACTTTATGTTTATAATGTATATTGCCTTGTGTATTTGATAGGATGATTTGCCAGGTTAAGTATAGTCTTGCCTAAAGTATCCCTAAACTCCTAGGGGGTATTTTGGGGCGCGACATCAACCTTAACACATATAATGTAGTCCTTTGAAGAAAATTGGTGAGGGCAAGACATGAACCCAGGCCTAGAGTATGAACACCTCTAGTTATTTGTAAACTCTCTCCTCCCTCTTCTTCCCAAAATATCTTGAAAGGAAGGCCACCTAAAGGAAATTTGTGCCTCTTGGTTGCTGAATTTTAATTGTTGACCACGTCATTAGAGTTTTGGAATCCTAGAGTAGAATGATGGGCTACCCAAAGGATTTATACCCTCAAGAAGATAACCTCTCTTTTAGGGTTTTGAAACCATTAAGTGAAAAGATAGGCTTCCCGAAGGATTTTTACCCTGAAGAGATGGTTACCCGAAGGATGCCTCTTGGTTGATTAAAGTTTAAAGAAGACTTCACTTTAGGTTCTGGAATCCAATAGCAGAAAGATCGGCTATCCAAAGTGTAAAGTCCATGTTTTAATGTTGGCTTATTCTAGTGTCAAAACAAGTTAGTCAGTGTATCTTGTGTCATTGCCTTCAAGCATCCACGAAAAGTGAAGATGAAGACC
This sequence comes from Tetracentron sinense, assembly GCA_015143295.1. Classification (NCBI taxonomy): domain Eukaryota; kingdom Viridiplantae; phylum Streptophyta; class Magnoliopsida; order Trochodendrales; family Trochodendraceae; genus Tetracentron; species Tetracentron sinense. The sequence goes on from CM026554.1 coordinate 19,219,629, forward strand.
GAAGAAGATTGGTTGAAGACATTTCGATCATATCCTTCGTTTCACTCATAGGATAGTAAGTGACTTAGATACCATGTTACCTTAGGTGAGAATTGACTTAGAATAATCATAATATGATACCTTAGGTAGATTTGACTTAGAGTAACCATATGGACCCTAGGTGACTAGATATGTAGCCCAAAACAAGTTAAAGGTTCGTAAAAAACCAAGGTTGCTTGTAAGAGGCATATCTCCCAAACCGTAGCTTGGATTTTACTCCATAATATATCAAATTAATCGGATTGAAAAGATTTACAACTTTCATGAAGGAAACAAGAGCTAAAAATGCATTTTTATACCTCAGGGTCGACCCTGACCATTTTCGATCGATCCTGATATGGAAAGATTTTGTATAGGAAAAATTTACAAAACATGAGAAAACCCAGGGTCGACCCTGAGTGCTTTGGGTAGACAGAAGTGCACATTTGGGTCAACCCAAAGTTCCTAGGGTCGACCTTGATATGGATTTTATTGCCTTTTTGGTTTTTAGCAACTTCTAGCTGTAAACACCTAAATTTACCGCCTTTCCTCCCCTCTCATCTCTAAGTGTTGAGAAAAGGTCCGAGAGTAGAGGAATAACGCTAAATTTATTCTAAGAGTCGCCACCTACTTAGGGGAAGTAGGATCCCAAGATAAATCCAAAATAAGGGGTCTACGGTCTAGAGTAGTCTAGGTAAGAGATTCATTTAGGTCTTGGGGAAGGGGTTAGGCACCCCAGGACCTCCATCCAATGATGGTAACCTACTCATTAGGTCTAAACCAAATATTTAAAATCACTTAAAATTTCCTAAATAATTATTAATTTTGTTAATCAAACACAAATCAATATGGGGTGTAAAACTTTTATCTTTGGTTGGGGTCGAACCCTGGTTTGGGCTGCCTACTTATCCGGTTAGTCGGAATCAGACCCTAATAGTAGTTCGGGGTGGTGACTGTTTTTATACTCGTTTCAGAGTGTGTGGTCACTTCCAACTCGTGTTTGAGTTAGGGGGATGGGGAATTGAGATTTATGAATCTCATTCCGGGAGATGGTTGCATGGCTAGGTGCTCGTGGGGGAGCTCTAGGGGGCGTTCATTTATTAGGGTAGGTTATTTTTTTCATTTTAGATTTTTTGAATGTTTTTGTTATTTTGCATTTTTTTGAATTTTTTGTATTTTTTAATTTGGCAAATTTAACTAGTCAAGAACTAACCTAGGTGCCCAATGTAGGCAAAAAAAGAAGAAAAGAAAAATAAGGCCTAAATGATTAATTAATTTAAAGGCAAAGAGCAGGGTGGATCAAGCGGCCTTAAACCAAAAAGGATATGGTTTAAATACGGACCCTGCTCTAGGTCCCAAGGGTGATAGACCAGTACCTTTAATTTATTTTGACTTTTTCACATTTTTTTGATTTTTTTGTAAGACTAACTAACGGGGTAGGCCAATTGTTTAGGGTAGAAAATCTACCTAATTGCCCAATGTAGGCAAAATATAAAAAAGAATCTACTGCCTAAACCCTATTGCACACACATGGATAATACATACATACATGACAAAATAAATGGGGCCCAAAGAGAAAGTTAATGGGCCAAGGCCCATTGACCACTAATGGTCAATTGGCTTTGGTCCGCTATCTTTCTAAGGCCTCAAGAGGTAAGCCCAAAAATTCTAAAAATGATTCTAGGGGCTCAAGGGCTTTCAACTCACTAACTATGGCCTAATCCAAAGGCCCAAAAGATTCAAATCTTAACACTCCCTCTCTAATTTAATCTCTAACATGCAAAAAGAAAAATGAATGAAATGAATATATAAATAAACAAGGAAAATGCATACCTGCGTGCGGTTGATGGAAAAGGATGCTGGTATCGCCGCTGCTCTGATGAGAAGAAAATGGCACCGACAAATCACTCAGTCTCACCGTCACTCAACCCACAGAACAATGGGTTTACCAAAAATAATAAATAAAAAAAAGAAAAACGAGATCCATTGAAGCCACTAATATGGCCGGAAACTCCTCTTGAGGATTGAGGGGTGGCCGAGATTATGCCTTGCCGCTACAGATCAAATACGAGATGGTGAGCCACTGACCGGAATGAGGTAATGACCGTATGAAAGAAGTGAATCTGATCTATTGACACATTTAGGGAGATGAACAAACATTCCCATTAATTAGAAAAATCAGATCAAAAGGTATAGATCTAGAGAATTCTAAAACAAAAAAAACAAAGATCTAAACCCAGGAAAAGGGATTACCGGACTTGCCGTGAACTCGGAGCAGAAAATATCCCCGGTGATGATGATACGCTTTGGCCAGAGTTGGAAATGGATGAACTAGATGGAGGTACGAACTAAGATCTCCTTAAGATCGACAGATGGTGGCTGGTTCGTTGACAAGGATGGAAGTCGCCGGGGAAGATGACCAGAGCTCAGACCGAATTGAGATCTTTACAGATCTAGGATATTTAAATTATAAAAATAAAACAATCAAAATCAAAGATCCAAATGAAAGAAAAGAAAAGAGGAGAAAATTCAAGAGAGGGTGATCTGTTACCTGAACAAAGGGGAAGCAAGGATTCATCGGAGGAGATGGCTGCTGCAATTGAGATGCGACCAAATCGACTGAGTTCGCAGGAGACAATGATGATCGGAGCTGGATCAAATGGAAGGGATGAACAGAGGTGAAATTACTTCCCCTACCACATATTAGATCTCAGAAAATCAAAAGGAGATAAATAAAAAGAAAGAAAATAGAACCAAGAAAAACCAGAGAAGAAATTCGGAGGATCAAATCGATCTAGATCTCGATCTAGAAATTCTAGATCTAGATCTAGAAATTACTGATCAGCAAATAAAATTAGTAGAAATAAAACCAAAATAAAAGAGAAAGAAGAATGAGAGGTTTACCTTGGGCGCGACTCACAGTTCCTCGGGGAAACTGGTTCGCCGGTTGGTTCAGGTGCTGTGAAGCCTGCTGATCGGATCCTTGTCGGCAAGAGAGCGGGAGAGAGAGTTCGAGAGTGCTGATGGGAGCTAAGAGGGAAGGGAAAAAAATGGGAAAAATTAGAGGGGAAGAAGAAGGGGAGAGAGCTTGAGAGAGCTGTGGCTACTCTCTGGTTTCACCGAAATGAATGGAAAAAAGAAACCTATCTCTTGCTTTATATGGTTAACAGTAATGGGCTTTGAACACATGGGCCTAATATTTGGCTTTTTAGAGCATATGGGCTTTGGTTTTGGACACTTGAGTTTTTGAAGATGGACCACAGCTTGGCTGGGTCTAAGATTGGTTTTGCAAAATGTTGGTTTAACTGATGGGTTTTAAAGATAGGATTGGGCTTGAGTGTTTATGGATTATGAGGGTAATGGACATGGGTTGCAGGTTTTGCCATTGGGTCGTGGATCACGTGGACTGGATTTTTGGCCCTGCGCTTTGAACATGGAATTTCTCTTTCTCTCTCTCCTTGCTGTAAAAATAATAATAATAATAATAATAATAAATAAAAATGAATAATTTAAAATAAATAATTAAAAATAGTAATAATAAATAATAAAATAAAATAAAAGGTAAATGAGATTTTAGGGGTGTAAAATTGGGGTGTTCACAGTTGCCCCTCTTTGTCGGAGAGTACTGGCAATTGAACGACAAAGACTGAAACACCGTCATTTTTACACACTGAAAACCTGAAAAAGCTTATGAAAATCAAAGATGAAAGAAAAGGGAAATAAATTATAACTCTAGTTAAACTTGCCAAAACCAAAAGATGGAGTGATGGATAGTAGTTTAAAACCTCATTACGGAGGACTATTGGAGAAAATGAGTGCACATGGAACATGGATTGACGGACTGCTGGCGAAAATGAATGTAAGTGAAACATGGATTGAAGGGAGCTTGAAAACAAATGATTAATGAAGTGAGTGACAACAAATTCCAATGTCAACCAAAGGATGGAAATGATGGGTGACAACACATTTCGATGTCAGCCAAGAGTGAATTGATGAGTGAGAAGGTGACAACACATTTTGATGTCGAACAAATTGAGATGAATGACAATACATTTCGATGTCAAACAGATGAGATGAAATGGATGACAACATATTTCGATGTCAACCAAAAAGAGATGAATGACAACACATTTCGATGTCAACCAGATCTAGATAAAATGGATGACAACACATTTCGATGTCAACCCAGAAGAGATGAATGACAACACATTTCGATGTCAAACAGATGAGTTGAAATGGATGACAACACATTTCGATGTCAACCAAAAGAGATGAATGACAACACATTTCGATATCAAACAGAAGAGATGAAATGGATGACAACACATTTCGATGTTAACCAAGAAGAGATTGAATTGATGGGTGACAACACATTTCGATGTCAGCCAAGATTGAATGAATGACAACACATTTCGATGTCAAACAGATGAGAAGGAATGGATGACAACACATTTCGATGTCAACCAAGAAGAGATTGAATTGATAGGTGCCAACACATTTCGATGTCAGCCAGGATTGAATGAATGACAACACATTTCGATGTCAAACAGAAGAGATGAAATGGAAGACAACACATTTCGATGTCAACCAAGAAGAGATGTATGACAACACATTTCGATGTCAAACAGAAGAGATGAAATGGTTGACAACACATTTCGATGTCAACCAAGAAGAGATTGAATTGATGGGTGACAACACATTTCGATGTCAGCCAGGATTGAATGAATGACAACACATTTCGATGTCAAACAGAAGAGATGAAATGGATGACAACACATTTCGATGTCAACCAAGAAGAGATTGAATTGATGGGTGACAACACATTTCGATGTCAACCAGGATTGAATGAATGACAACACATTTCGATGTTAAGCAGAAGAAATGAAATGGATGACAACACATTTTGATGTCAACCAAGAAGAGATTGAATTGATGGGTGACAACACATTTCGATGTCAACCAAGAAAAGATTGAATGACAACACATTTCGATGTCAAACAAAAGAGATGAGATGGATGACAACAGATTTCGATGTCAACCAAACCAAACTGAATGACAACACATTCCAATGTCAAACAGCAGAGAAAAGATAATTTGCTGGAGATTTACTTGCTTCCTTGCTAATCCGCGGTCGTAAAAGACGTTGCTTGCCATGATGATTGCTAGCGAGAGAAGACTGCCATAGTCAGACCATGAGACCCAAATATGAACAAAATTTTTAGATTTTTTTCTTTTGAGAATTTTTAAAAATTTATTTTGAAAGATGGCTTTTGAAACCAAGTGAAATACTATACTCTACTTTCGAGTTTGCAAGGGAACTGCCTTTTGGATGTAGCATTTGGAAATCATGAAAACATTTGGCGTTTTCGAACAGTACAGTATGACCAAGAGAAATCACTTTATTGATCATTATTGTCCAGGATATATATAAGTTTGATCTCATCATGTGCTGGATCAGTAATACAAGGAGTCCTGTGAACAAATGGATTGCTAAGACAAACTGATTGCTTGAGAGGTAAAGCACAAGAGGTCTTCTATAGATTTTGCTATTGAACTGTTTTTCAACTTTTTTCCCTTTTTTACCCTTGGAATGACCAAGTCACGGGTTTGCATAATTTTTGCGCGATGAGACCGTTGCCGGTTTTCACTCATGCCTGCGAAGTTGATCAAATCTTTTTTTTCCTTTTTTTCCCCTAGTCACAAGACTAAGACTGGGGTTCGCGTAATTTTTGCGCAATGAAGCCGTTTCCGGTTTTCACTCATGCCCGCGATTTATTCCATATGATTCAACTCTTAATACTGCGACTGATTGCTTGGAGGGCTGAGGCTCAAGTAGACTTAATCAGATTTGTTGTTGAACCCCTTTCAACGGTTTCTCCTTTTTTACCCTTGGAATAACCAAGTCATGGGTTCGTATAATTTTTGTGCGATGAGGCTGTTTCCGGTTTTCACTCATGCCTGCGAAATTGATCAAATGTTCTTTTTTCCCTCTTTTGCCCCTAGTCACAAGACTAGGACTGGGGTTCGCGTACTGTTTGCGCAATGAGGCCATTTCCAGTTTTCACTCATGCCCGCGATCTATTCCGATAAAGGCTTTACTCCCTTCATTGCCTTGGATGCCAATGTTCTACCTCGGATACTATTCTGATAATTGCTTGTACTCTTAATCTCTAAGGGATCTAGAAGGACTTGAGATTGGACGAAATGTTGGCTAAGGGGACCGAAAGTTTGGGACACCCTTTCTGCTTATCGGAATTCTTTCTTTTCTTGAGCACCTCTTGATCTAATTTTTTTTTATTTCTTTTATTTTTTTATTTTTTTTGTTGGGCTTCTTCTTTTTTTTACGAATTGAGGCTATTTTTGCCCAAATGATTTGAAAATTTGACCGCACCTGGTTTCCAGGTTGCCTACGTACCCTTTTCAGGATCAGGTCATGACGTAGTTCATAGCAGACTAAGTGCAAGGTGTCCCGATAAAAGGTTTTTGAAAGAAAGGTTATTAGGCTCGAAGGGTTAACTAACGAACTTTATTGATGTATTGTAGGTGTTGCATGATTTATAGGGAGAACAGGTGCCAAATACGGCCTCCTATCATGCCCCAAAGAAGCTAAGAGTACAAGTAGTTATCAGATAGAATCCTAAGCATAATACTTCTTAACTTTATCTATGTTGATTGGCTCAGGAAGATCCTCATCATCCATACATCCAAGTCGAAGGGCGCCTCCAAAAAACTTTTCCCGGACAATGTATGGGCCTTCGTAGTTTGGTGTAAATTTCCTCCTCGGATCTGGACGATTTGGCAACAATTTCTGGAGAACAAGGTCACCAACTTCAATATCTCTGTGCTTGACTTTCTTATTGAATGCCCTAGCCATACGCCTTTGATAGGCTTGAGAGTGATCTATGGCTTTCAGTCATTTTTCTTCAATCAGATGCAACTGTTCGTATCTGGCTTGTGCCCATTTTGATTCTTCAATTTTTGCTTCCATTAGCACTCGTAATGACGGAATTTCTACCTCAATAGGCAAGAAAGCTTCCATACCGTATGCTAAGGAGAATGGTGTCGCACCAGTCGAAGTGCAAATCGATGTTCTGTAGGCCATGAGTGCATAGGGGAGCATTTCATACTAGGCAGAATACTTGATTGTCATCTTCTCGATAATTCGCTTTATATTTTTGTTTGCGGCTTTGACTGCACCATTGGCTTGAGGTCTGTATGGTGTAGAATTATGATGCTGGATTTTGAATCTTAGGCAGATTTAAGTCATACATTTTTTGCAGAAATTAAGAGCATTATCTGTGATAATCTCATACGGAACACCATATCTGTAGATGATATCTTTTTTGAAAAACCGCTGAACAACTGAGGTTGTGACATTAGCAAAAGAAGCTGCTTCAACCCATTTTGTGAAATAATCAATCGCAACAAGAATAAACCGATGACCGTTTGATGCTTTCGGCGTGATGGGCCCAATGACGTCTATGCCCCAGGCTGAGAAAGGCCAAGGTGCGGTAAGATTGTGCAATGTAACAGGTGGTGCATTGATTCGGTCTGCATAAATCTGACATTGATGGCATTTCTGAACATGACGACAGCAATCGGATTCCATAGTAGTCTAATAGTACCCCAATCTAAGAATCTTCTTTGACAAAATTAATCCGTTCATGTGGGGACCACAAACTCCTCCGTGAACTTCTTCAACCACTTGTGCTGCTTCCTTTTTATCAAGGCATCTCAACCAAATCAAGTTTGGTGACCTCTTGTATAATACTCCTCCTGAGAAAACAAACTGAATAGAGAGTCTTCTGATTGCTCGACGATCTATTTTGGTGGCATCCAGAAGAAAAGTGTCGTCATCCAAGTATTGCTTGATATCTGTGTACCATGGCTTGTCATCTAGGCGCTCTTTTATAACTAGAAAATAAGCTAGTTGGTCTTGTTGCTGAATCTCAATAGGCCAAATCAGATTTCCTTTAGGAAATTTAACCATCGCAGCAAGGGTCGCAAGAGCATCAACGAATCTATTATGCATCCTACACCTGTGATAGAAAGTGATCCTCCTGAACTTAGTGATTAAAACATTAAGGCATGCCAGATACGGAATCAACTTTTCTTCCTTGATTACCCATGACTCATTAGCTTGACAAATTACTAGTGACAAATCACCGTAAACATCAATCTCTTCTATGCCAATACAATGTGCTTCTATGAGTCCAGCTATACATGCCTCGTATTCTGCAGCATTATTTGAACATTTGAACTTTAGCTTGACTGAGATAGGAAGATGAGCTCCTCTTGGCGAGATTAAGACTGCTCCTGCCCCATTCCCATGTTGGTTTATGGCTCCATCAAAGCACATCTCCAATCCAATATAATCAGGGTTTTCTGGTTCTAAACTTAGAATAACTTCATCTGGAAACTGGTCATGCACTAAAACATAGTCAGATGATGGGTTATATGCCAAATGATCTGTGATTGCTTCCCCCTTGATCGATTTCTGCGTCATGTATATGATGTCAAATTCTGATAACATCATGAGCCATCGAGCTGTTCTTCCTGACGTAGCGGGCTTCTCTAGTAAGTACTTGAGCGGATCCATTCTTGATATCAAAATCACAGGGTATGACAATAAATAATGTCGTAAACGCTGGGTGGCCCAAACCAATGCTAGACAAGTCCTCTCTAATGCATTGTACTTCTCTTCGTACTCATGCAAACGCTTACGGATGTAATAAATGGCCTGTTCTTTTCTGCCTGATTCATCATGCTGAGCTAGCACACAACCCATTGAAGTCTTTTGGATGGAGATGTACATTAAAAGTGGTCATCCGGGTATTGGAGGGACAAGTACGGGTGGATTGAGAAGAAACTGCTTAATCTTATCAAAGGCCTGTTGACATTCATCTGACCAGACTGTAGGCACATTCTTTCTAAGCAATTTGAAAATCGGCTCACAAATCGGAGTAAGCTGTGCAATAAAACAACTGATATATTGAATCCTGCCTAGAAATCTTTGAATTTCTTTTTCTGTCTGAGGTGCAGGCATTTCAATGATAGCCCTTGCTTTAGCTGGATCGACTTCAATTCCTCTTTTACTGACTATGAAACCAAGAAGTTTTCCTGACATAGTTCCAAACGTACATTTTGTTGGATTTAGCCTTAAACCAAAGACTCTGAGTCTATCACATAACTTCTTCGAATCTTCTGGGTGATCTTTAGCCAACGGAGATTTGACAATCATGTCGTCTACATAAACCTCTGTACTCTTGTGCATCATATCATGAAATAAAGTTGTCATTGCCCTTTGTCATTGCCCCCGCATTCTTGAGCCTAAATGGCATGACCTTGTAACAAAAGGTGCTCCAATGGGTAATGAACGAGGTCTTTTCCATGTCCTCTTCGGCCATTTTAATCTGATTGTATCTAGAAAACCTATCCATGAAAGATAGGGTTTCATATCCAGCTGTGTTATCGACAAGGATATCTATGTGAGGAAGTGGAAAATTATCTTTTGGACTAGCCTTGTTCAAGTTTCTATAGTCAATACACATTCTGACCTTGCCATTTTTCTTAGGCACCGGTACAATATTGGCCAGCCATTCTGGGTAAGTTGCCACTGCTAGAAAACCTGCACTTATTTGCTTTTCGATCTCCTCTTTAACCTTCTGAGACCATTCTGGCCTTAACCGCCTAAGCTTCTGCTTAACTGGTTTTACCCCTGGGTGGACTACTAATTCTGGATCAAGGCCAGGCATGTCCGCCTATGACCAAGCGAATACATCAATGTAACTTTTGAGGAAGTCAATCATAGCGCTCCTTTGCTCAGGACCCATTGTAGTGCCAATCTTCACACACTTGGGATCGTCTTCGGATCCAAGATTTATGGTCTCGGTGTCCTCATCATTAGGTTTACATACCCCTTCGTAATGTTCAAGGAGGTCGAGGATCTCTTGTGGAGGTTCATCTTCTTGCTCTTCATCATACTCTACTTCCAAAAGTTCAAGATTGATTTCATGTTTAGAATTAGCTTTGTCCTGGGCAATTCCCTGGCAAACCAGTAAACTCGGTCTTAGTATTTGAGTTTTTTTTTTTTTAGTAGTGACTTCAGATCACTAAGCCCCTTTTGGAGACTTAGGTCATACCATCATGAGCCAAGATTTTATGTATATACAAAAAGAAACAAGTCTTGAGACAAAGAAAATGAACTTCATTGATTTTTTGAAGTTTTGCAATATTTACAAAGATGCATAAAGCGAAAAGACTATCGACTATTTTGAAATGACCAACAAAGCCGCCTGGAAAACAAAAATTTTTGGGTTTTCTCTTTTTGACCTAAAGATAAAGAGAACAAAATAAAGAAAAGAAACTGGATCATGGTCTGACTAGTCCGACCTTCTTTCCCTGCATTCCTCTAGCTGCTTCAACTGTGATGAGATCGGTCCACCATACGAGCGGAGAAGAATTGGCTCGTACGAGTGAAACAGAGCTGGATGATGCTTGCAAAGCACTAGAGAAGGTGCAAACCTGTTCCTCTGCCACGTAATCAATCTGAACTGCATCTTCAACAGCGAGTTCTTCAAACAATTGAGCAACCTTGAACATTTCATGAAACCTTGCAGGATCGTCCTTTGGCTGAGGTTTGGGTGCAGGGTTGACGGTTGGCTCTGAGTCTGATTCTTCAAAGGGACGGTTTTTATAAATTTCAAAATCAGAGGGCCTGGGAGTACTGGTAGGAAAGGTAACAAATAGGGGAGGTGGGGGCACCGACTTTACTGATGATTTTCCTTTAGTTAGCTTGTTCAAGAAATCTTTCAACTCTTGTTTGTACCCTATTCTGAAACGAGGTGTGTAGCGAGGTGCTACATACCGCTTCTTCATTCCTTGATGGTGGGCGCCCAAACCCAAACCAGGTTTGTACTTCATTTTTGTCATGATCCTCACTGCGGCTGGTATATATTCATCTTTCTTGCTTTCAAGCTGAGCAATACAAGTTGCCTCCTCAAATTGATAAGTCATAAAAGTTACCCCTTGTCCCAATTCTTGGACATCCCCAAAAGGACTCGCCAAAGACTCCGTCGGAATCACAATCAATTGGTCACCTTGAATGAACTTAATCCTCTGATGAAGTGATGACGGGATGGCTCCGGCCATGTGGATCCACGGCCTTCCAAGAAGAAGAGTAAAAGAAGCTAGTACATTAACTACTTGAAAATTGGTCAAAAATTCTGATGGCCCAATAGAGATGTTTAAGTCGACGTCTCTCAAATTTTGACGAGTTGAATTGTCGAAAGCTCTAATTGTCATAGGTCTTTTTTTGACATGACTGATATCCATTCTCAAACCTTCCAAAGTAGTTAATGTACAGACAATCAAACCAGACCCATTATCTACCAAAACTGCTGAAAGTGTTTTACCCCTGCACTGCACTGAGATGTAAAGAGCTTCGGTGTGCTCTTTATCATTGTCTAGGATTTATTCTTCATTGAAGGTAATGGTCTTTGGTTCTAGAATCTGACCTACCAGTTGCCCCAAATGCTCGAGCGTTATATCCTTTGTGACATGAGCGTTGTTAAACACCCTGAGCAATTGCTCCCGATGGTGCTCTGAAGTTAAGAGTAGTCCCATCACTGAAATTTGAGTTGGGAGCCTCGTGAGTTGATGGGCAATATTATATTCCTTCGCTTTCTCCAAAATTTTCAACAATGCAGCATCTTCCTCTTTTTGTTGCTCAGGATTGAGACATTGCTCTTTGCCCTTGGACTTAGGCAGCCCAACTTCAGGTTGCTGGTAAACTCTTCCTGACAAGGTTATTGCAGTGATGTTTTCATTGTCTAGAATGAGAGATGAAGGGGCCGGTAAACGATTAAGGGGATGGATTGGTGCTGGAATGTATGGAATCTGGACTGGACCTTTACTAAGGGGTCGTGGAGATGATACAACTGGGGTTGTAGGCCAACCAGCAGGGCAAGAGATGGTATAAACAATCCTCTCTTCTTCAACAGGAATAAAAGGAATTTGTATAGGACGCTGAATGGGTTGAATAGTAGATGAGTGGACTGGCGACATGCGAGGTATTTGGATGGGTTGAATAACTAAGGATTCGGGAGACGACAAAGACTGAGGATATGGGATTCGAACAGGGACTCGGTACGAAGGACAGATAGCATCATCTGTCTCTGACAGCCCACCAATCTCCACTATACTAACATCAGACTCATCCCCGCTCAGAAAATTAATTTTTCCTTGATGTGGGGGAAGAGGAGTGTAGCACCCCAGACTTTTTCATCCTTAATGAATAGCACCTTCGTAGCTAATTGGCCGTTTTTATAGTCTAATTAATAAATAAGGGAGAAATCAGAAATTCCGAAATGTGAGAAATGTTCGTTTTCGAAAGGCGGATCCAACGCAAGTTGAATCGTCGAAATCAGACGAACGAGTCAAAAGATATGGTCAAAACAGCGGGGACCAGCAGAGCACCGATCGCTCGGTCCACGGAGCGATCGATCGGTCCAAAACCGATCGATCGGTATCTATCGACTGGTGGAAAATTTTGTATGGGGAAATTTTCCAGAGAGCATGTTTTTGACCGGTCGCTCGGTCAAGAACACCGATCGCACGGTAGGCAACCGATCGATCGGTCATTAACACCGATCGCTCGGTCCTCGCGTTTTTGCAAAAATTTCAGTAAGGGCATTTTCATCTTTTGGGTGTTAAAGCCTTACCTATAAGGGTTTGCTCGACCCTTTGAGGCCTCACTTACAACATTTGAGGGATTTTGAGAGATAGAGAGAGAAGAGGAGAAAGCTCTAACCTAGGGTTTGGTTTTGAGAAGAAAATCAAAGAGGGTTTAAGAACCATAGCTCACCCCAACTCGGGTTGCTTCAAAATCGAGGCTCAAGCTCATGTGTGAACCATTCTCCAAGCTAGGGCAGCAACCCAAGCACGTTTTTGAAAGGGGTTTCTTCCCCAACTCAAGTCTCCTTCAAGCAAAGGTGTTCTTCTTTCAAGTTGGAGCTTCAATCAAGGTTTCTACCAAGGATCAAGCCTTGATCTAAGGTTAGTACACCCTACTAACTTACCCTAGCAATAAATCTAGGTTTTCCTTATGAAATGTGATTTATGCTATTATGTTTGCCTCCCATATGAAATGTATCATCTCCAATGAACCTAAATAAGATAAGAAAAGGGTATGGATGTGTGTGGGTGTTGATGTGGCGATTGGATGCCGAGATGTATGTTGTGTGATGTGTGTGATGGAAATGGTGGATGGGTACTTTACCAATAATGAACTTACCTTGATGTTTGGATGGAAGATATGCGCTAAAAAGAACACGATGAATCATTAAGAAAGATTGCATGTGCTGTGTTTGACAAAATGCCTAAAATATGAATAAATGATCTATAGGAAGAACATGGAAATGAGTTTTATGCATGCGTTCTTATAAACGATAAATTGATCAAATGTTATGCAAACTACTTGTGTTACCTGTGTTCATATCATGAATTGAATTGTAATGTCATGTCTTGGTTATTCCCATTATCATGATTGTCACTATGGACACGTACACGAGCACGCATGATAGCATGAACCGAGATTTCAAGAGCATGTGCATATAATAAACAACAAGAAAATATTGCATGTCAAGGAGGTTGGTAGCCCAGGGAGGATTCGGGTACTAACCTCTGGCTCACAAGATAACCCCTAAAACACCTATTGTCAATGAGGTTGGTAGCCCAGGGACATTCGGGTACTAGCCTCTGGCACACAAGAAAACTAAACAAGTAATAAAAATCACCTATTGTCAAGGAGGTTGGTAGCCCAGGGACATTCGGGTACTAGCCTCTGGCTCACAAGAAAACCAAACATTGCATATCAAGGAGGTTGGTAGCCCAGGGACATTCGGTTACTAACCTCTGGCTCACAAGTGCATTGCATATCAAGGAGGTTGGCAGCCCAGGGAGATTCGGGTGCTAGCCTCTGGCTCACAAGTTACGAAATGGAGGTTTACAAGATGATGATCATGTATTCATGCATGCACGCATACATAATTCCTACGAGGCATACCGGGCGTGACATGGGTTTTCAAGCATGAGTTTTATCGGCGTTTTCGCATTCATGTACGCACGTCAGGATGCTTGTATTGTATCATGCCTTATACTGTTTCTTTTGTGATGTTTCTATTACTGCTTGTATGATATTACTATTACGTGTGTTATTATTGTTATGGCTAGCTAGTAGCTTGTACTCGCTGAGTATTTCATGCTCAGCCATACTTTCATGTCGGCAGGTGCGCGAGCCCCTCTTGACATATGTGATCAGGGTCCTTGGATAGAGGAGGACTACGGGGAGGAAGAACCGTATGAGGATCTAGTAGTCAAGCCTCAGGCGGAGGCGAGAGACTTAGACCATTGGCCCCACGGGGGTGACTATTGATCGAGAAAGTGTTGGGTCTTATGTATTTTGATATTTTGATAGGTGGGCCTGTCCACCTTAGACTTAGGCGTGTTATGTATTTATGTTAACTTGGAATACTACATTTTGGATCATTATAAAGAAAAGAAAATTTTACTTTTCGCTTCCGTAAATTTTGTTTAGCTTCCGCGCTCTGATTATCATTGTTTAGTACTGTGTTTATCTTGTGCATTACAGGATGGTTTGGCAGGTACGAAGTGTCACATCTAAAATATCCCTAAACTCCTAGGGGGTATTTTGGGGCGTGACAGAGGTGGTATCAAAGCTCTAGGCATTAGAGTCCCTAGGGTCACTTGGATGATTGAACAAGGTATTAGAATCACCTTAGAGAGTTGTATTCCAAGTATAGACTAACAAGTTAGTCTTAATCAAAATGGGTTGAACTTCAACCGAATATAGAGTCCTACGCTAGGAACACGGATTGTATGTTATGCTATTGTGTTATATACCATGTGTACATTATCTGTGTTGTACTTAGTAAATATGCTTGATGAGTATGTATTGAGTGAATTGCGAAATTTGTACTAAATGCGTATCCAAGTTAGACTCATGTTGTATTGTTGTTCTCAGGAGAAATCATGAGACGCAATACCCGGGGTCGCGGGTACAACACGAGGGGTAATGGAGGTGATGCTCCATCGGGTGATGATCAACCCGACTTTGCCCAAGCATTCGCATCCATAGCCGAGACTTTGGCTATGTTGGCGGCAAGGCAACCGGCCACTCCGCCTAATGCGGCACTTATACCGGCTCCTCCTAACCGAGCCCAAGCCGGGATAGAAGCTTTTCGGAAGATGAGGCCTCCAACTTTTTGTGGAAGCATTGATCCACTTGTCGCCGAAGGTTGGATTCGGCAACTCGAGAAGATATTCTCGGTATTGGCACCTACGGAAGTGGAAAGGGTCACTTGGGCCGCCTTTATGCTTGAAGGCGAGGCCGACCATTGGTGGAAATCCGCACTTCGGACCCGGGAGTTGACCCGGCAAGGTCAAGATTGGACTTGGGAGGAATTCTTGGAAGCTTTCAACAAGAAATACTTTCCGGTCGGAATGAGAGAGAAGATGGAAGTGGAATTTATTACCTTGGAGCAAGGTAATGTCCGTAGCGGCTTATGAAGCCAAATTTTCAGAGCTATCTCGATTTGCTCCACACATGATAGCTACCGAGGCTATGAAGGCCCGGAAATTAGAGAGGGGGTTGAAGGCCTACCTCAAGGATCGTGTCTCAATGTTCCGACATGAGACATATTCAGAAGTTGTGGACAAGGCATTGTTGGCCGAGTCGAATTCCGAAGAGTTCTTTAAGAGAAGAGGAATAGAGAAAGGACAGTCAAGTAATTCAGGGGAGAAAAGAGCAAGGACTAGCTTGTATCAGTCCACAGGGCCGGCTTAGTCACAGAGGATGTATTCGGCACCACAGGCCCCTCGCTCTTTTGCTCCACCGGCTTTTCACCCGGCTACCTCATATGCTCCTTCCCTCTATTCACATGAGGTCTGCACTCTTTGTGGAAGGAGGCATCCAGCAGGAGAATGTCGGAGGGTTTCAGGAAGTTGCTTCCATTGTGGTGACCATGGTCACATGGTTAGAGATTGTCCCCGACGTCAATTGCCAGCTCAGTCTTTGGGGAGCAGGCCCCCGATTAGGCAGACATCTCAGCCTAGCTCTTCTCAGGCTTCGAGGGCCTCACAGTCTACCCGGCCTGCTCGCCCAGCCACTCAGGGCCGAGTCTTCGCCCTATCGGAGAGAGACGCACGTGCATCCGATGATGTCGTGCAAGGTACGCAAAAATTCTAGAGTCTAAGTTGTGTAAAATTTCTATGGTTTATTATGTGATTATTTATACTAAGGGTTATTCTATGTATGATGCTTGTGATTGTTTGAAATCTACTAATAGTAGTTACTTAATCGCACAGGCGCTTTATTAGTGAACGAGTGTCTCGCCCGTGTGTTGATCGACACAGGATCCACTCACTCCTTTGTGTCACCTAGTTTCGCAAAGGGATTTTTGACTGAGTCTACTCCGTTAGAGCGGGAGTTGACCATTGTAACTCCACTCGGTAAATCAGTTGATACGGACAAGATATTCAGGGATAGTGTGGTTCAAGTGGGGGAGAATGCACTGTTAGCCGATCTCATCGTCCTAGCTTTTCAAGATTTGGATTTTGATGTCATCTTAGGGATGGATTGGTTGTCAAACCATCACGGGAATGTTGCGTGTTTTGAAAAGATGGTGAATTTCAAGCCGGAAGGGGGTAAGCCTCTTCACTTCCGAGGATTAAGAGAGAGGGACATTGCTCGCCTCGCAGCCTTGAGTATAGCAAACCCAGAAGCACAAAACTCCTCGGCCATTCCGGTCGTGAGTGAGTTCTTGGACGTGTTTCCGGAGGAACTTCCCGGGTTACCTCCGAATCGGGAGATTGAGTTCGCTATAGAGCTTACTCCGGGCACCGCTCTGATTTCAAGAGCCCCATATAGAATGGCCCCGATAGAGCTTGAAGAATTGAAGAAGCAAATTGAGGAGTTACAACAACTTGGTTTCATCCAACCAAGTGTGTCACCATGGGGAGCTCCGGTCCTTTTTGTAAAGAAGAAAGACGGGTCGATGAGAATGTGTATAGACTACTGTCAGTTGAACAAGGTAACTATCAAGAATCGTTATCCCTTGCCAAGGATCGATGACTTGTTCGACCAACTGAAGGGAGCGAGATTCTTCTCCAAAATTGATCTTAGATCGGGATATCATCAATTAAGGATCAAGGCGGAAGATGTTCCGAAGACGGCTTTCAGGACTCGGTATGGGCATTACGAGTTCCTTGTCATGCCTTTTGGGCTGACGAATGCACCAGCGGTATTCATGGATTTGATGAACCGGGTGTTCCGATCTTACTTGGATCGATGCGTGATTGTATTCATTGATGACATTTTGGTGTATTCCCAGACACGGGAAGATCACGCACGAGACCTCCGCCTTGCTTTGGAGATGTTGAGAGAGCATAGGCTATATGCCAAATTGAGTAAGTGCGAGTTCTGGTTAGAGAAAGTCGCATTTCTTGGACACGTGGTGTCGGCCGAGGGCATTTCTGTAGATCCAGCCAAGGTTGAGGCAGTCATGAGTTGGGAGAGGCCCAAGAGCGTCATGGAGATACGTAGTTTCCTCGGATTGGCAGGCTACTACCGGAGATTTGTGGAGGGATTCTCCAGTTTAGCTGCACCTCTCACCTACTTGACAAGGAAAAATGCAAAGTTCAGTTGGAGTGACCGATGTGAAGTAAGTTTCCAAGAGTTGAAGAAACGCCTCACCACAGCCCCTATCCTTACTGTGCCATCTGGACCTTTTGGGTATGAGGTGTATAGTGATGCCTCGCACGTCGGACTCGGGTGTGTCCTAATGCAACACAAGAAAGTCATTGCCTATGCATCAAGGCAGTTGAAAGAGCATGAAAAGAACTACCCCACTCACGACTTGGAGCTTGCGGCGGTCGTGTTTGCACTCAAAATTTGGCGACATTATCTGTACGGGGTGGAGTTCTATGTGTACACGGACCATAAGAGCCTCAAGTATCTCTTTTCCCAAAAAGAGTTAAACTTACGACAACGACGTTGGATTGAGTTCTTAAAAGACTATGAGTGCACTATCCAATATCACCCGGGAAAAGCAAACGTGGTGGCAGACGCCTTGAGTAGGAAACCACCGGGGTTGTTGGCTCACATGTTAGTGCGAGAATGGAGATTGTTAGAAGATTTGGAAAATTTGGACATCAGTGTGAATGACTCCGTCCTCAGTCCCGTTTTGGCAAATGTTACGGTTCGGCCGTACCTTATAGATTTGATCCAAGAGTATCAAGCCACGGATGCTGACTTGTTGGCTTTTCGGGACAAGGAAGTTGCCAAGGGTAGCACGGACTTCTCTCTCACTAGCCGGGGTGCTATTACATTCAAGGGAAGACTTTGTGTCCCAGCCAATGCAGACCTTCGGAGAGAGATCATGGATGAAGCTCACCATTCAAAGTACACAGTGCATCCTGGGGGTACGAAGATGTACCGGAACCTCAAGAGTCACTTTTGGTGGCGAAACATGAAGAGGGAGGTTGCGGAGTATGTGGCACGGTGTTTGGTGTGCCAACAGGTGAAAGCGGAGCATTTAAGACCGGCGGGTCTTTTGCAGTCTCTCCCTATTCCCGAGTGGAAATGGGAACATATCTCTATGGACTTCATCGTGGGGTTGCCGAAGACGGTTAGGAAGACTGATGCTATATGGGTAGTTGTTGATAGACTCACGAAGTCCGCTCATTTCTTACCGTACCGAACTACATTCAACTCCAATTAGTTAGCGGAACTATACATCAAGGAAATAGTCCGATTACACGGGGTGCCAGTGAGTATTGTGTCGGATAGAGACCCAAGATTCACATCCAGGTTTTGGAAAAGTTTTCAAGGTGCAATGGGCTCCCGGTTAGACTTTAGCACAGCTTTCCTCCCACAGACCGACGGGCAAACCGAGAGGGTGAATCAGGTTATTGAAGATATGCTCCGAGCATGTATGCTAGACTTCAAGGAAAGTTGGGAAGATCACCTACCTTTGGTGGAATTCTCTTACAACAATAGTTATCAAGAAAGCATACAAATGGCGCCTTTTCGAGGCTTTGTACGGAAGGAGTTGTAGATCCCCGTTGTATTGGGATGAAGTGGGAGAAAGAAAGATTTTGGGCCCCGAGTTAATTGAACAAACCGCGGATCCGGGAGAGGTTAAAGACCGCCCAAGATAGGCAGAAAAGCTATGCCGACAATCGAAGGAGGGATCTTGAATTCCGAGTCAGTGATTTTGTATTTGTAAGGATTTCACCAACCAAGGGTGTTATGCGATTCGGGAAGAGAGGCAAGCTTAGCCCGAGATATGTGGGTCCGTTCGAGATCATTACTCGAGTTGGCGAGGTGGCTTACCGTGTTGCTTTGCCCGCTCACATGGCGGCGGTCCATAATGTATTCCATGTCTCTATGCTCCGGAAGTACATCCCGGATCCTTCTCATGTCATCGAGCTTGATCCGATAGAGATCCGAGAGGACCTCACGTTGGTTGAGAAGCCGATTCACATATTCGATCAAAGAGACCAAGTGCTTCGCAACCAGACTATACCGCTAGTCCTAGTGCAATGGCAACATCACGCGAGAGAAGAAGCCACGTGGGAGCGTGAAGCCGAAGTCAAAGCAAAGTATCCTGAGTTGTTTGAATAGGTTTGTGTATATGGCTTGTGATTTTGCTTTGGTTTTGTACATGTATGTATCGTCCAAATTTCGAAGACGAAATTTTTGTAAGGGGGGGAGAATGTAGCACCCCGGACTTTTTCATCCTTAATGAATAGCACCTTCGTAGCTAATTGGCCGTTTTTGTAGTCTAATTAATCAATAAGGGAGAAATTGGAAATTCTGAAACGTGAGAAATGTTCATTTTTGAAAGACGGATCCAACGCAAGTTGAATCGTCGAAATCGGACGAACGAGTCAAAAGATATGGTCAAAACAGTCGGGACCAGCAGAGCACCAATCGCTCGGTCCACGGAGCGATCGATCGGTCCAAAACCGATCGATCGGTATCTATCGACTGGTGGAAAATTTTGTATGGGGAAATTTTCCAGAGAGCATGTTTTTGACCGGTCGCTCTGTCAAGAACACCGATCGCTCGGTAGGCAACCGATCGATCGGTCATTAACACCGATCGCTCGGTCCTCGCGTTTTTGCAAAAATTTCAGTAAGGGCGTTTTCATCTTTTGGGTGCTCGACTCTTTGAGGCCTCACTTACAACATTTGAGGGATTTTGAGAGATAGAGAGAGAAGAGGAGAAAGCTCTAACCTAGGGTTTGGTTTTGAGAAGGAAATCAAAGGGGGTTTAAGAACCATAGCTCACCCCAACTCGGGTTGCTTCAAAATCGAGGCTCAAGCTCATGTGTGAACCATTCTCCAAGCTAGGGCAGCAACCCAAGCACGTTTTTGAAAGGGGTTTCTTCCCCAACTCAAGTCTCCTTCAAGCAAAGGTGTTCTTCTTTCAAGTTGGAGCTTCAATCAAGGTTTCTACCAAGGATCAAGCCTTGATCTAAGGTTAGTACACCCTACTAACTTACCCTAGCAATAAATCTAGGTTTTTCTTATGAAATGTGATTTCTGCTATCATGTTTGCCTCCCATATGAAATGTATCATCTCCAATGAACCTAAATAAGATAAGAAAAGGGTATGGATGTGTGTGGCTGTTGATGTGGCGATTGGATGCCGAGATGTATGTTGTGTGATGTGTGTGATGGAAATGGTGGATGGGTACTTTACCAATAATGAACTTACCTTGATGTTTGGATGGAAGATATGCGCTAAAAAGAACACGATGAATCATTAAGAAAGATTGCATGTGCTGTGTTTGACAAAATGCCTAAAATATGAATAAATGATCTAAAGGAAGAACATGGAAATGGGTTTTATGCATGCGTTCTTATAAACGATAAATTGATCAAATGTTATGCAAACTACTTGTGTTACCTATGTTCATATCATGAATTGAATTGTAATGTTATATCTTGGTTATTCCCATTATCATGATTGTCACTATGGACACGTACACAAGCACGCATGATAGCATGAACCGAGATTTCAAGAGCATGTGCATATAATAAACAACAAGAAAATATTGCATGTCAAGGAGGTTGGTAGCCCAGGGAGGATTCGGGTACTAACCTCTGGCTCACAAGATAACCCCTAAAACACCTATTGTCAGGGAGGTTGGTAGCCCAGGGACATTCGGGTACTAGCCTCTGGCTCACAAGAAAACTAAACAAGTAATAAAAATCACCTATTGTCAAGGAGGTTGGTAGCCCAGGGACATTCGGGTACTAGCCTCTGGCTCACAAGAAAACCAAACATTGCATATCAAGGAGGTTGGTAGCCCAGAGACATTCGGTTACTAACCTCTGGCTCACAAGTGCATTGCATATCAAGGAGGTTGGCAGCCCAGGGAGATTCGGGTGCTAGCCTCTGGCTCACAAGTTACAAGATGAAAGTTTACAAGATGATGATCATGCATTCATGCATGCACGCATACATGATTTCTACGTGGCATATCGAGACAGGACATGGGTTTCAAGCTTGGGTTTTATCGGTGTTTTTGCATTCATGCACACACTTTTAAATGATTGTATTGTACCATGTCAAATAATGTTTAGTTCGTGATGCTTCTATTACTACTTTGCATGGTATGACTATTATGTGTGTTATTATTGTTATGGCTAGCTAGTAGCTTGTACTCGCTGAGTATTCCATGCTCAGGCGTACTTTCATGTCGGCAGGTGCGCGAGCCCCTCTTGACATATGTGATTAGGGTCCTTGGATAGAGGAGGACTACGGGGAGAAAGAACCGTATGAGGATCTAGTAGTCGAGCCTCAGGCGGAGGCGAGAGACTTAGACCATTGGCCCCACGGGGGTGACTATTGATCGAGAAAGTGTTAGGTCTTATGTATTTTGATATTTTGATAGGTGGGCCTGTCCACCTTAGACTTAGGCGTGTTATGTATTTATGTTAACTTGGAATACTACATTTTGGATCATTATAAAGAAAAGAAAAATTTAGTTTTCGCTTCCGTAAATTTTGTTTAGCTTCCGCGCTCTGATTATCATTGTTTAGTACTGTGTTTATCTTGTGCATTACAGGATGGTTTGGCAGGTACGAAGTGTCACATCTAAAATATCCCTAAACTCCTAGGGGATTTTGGTGCGTGACAAGGAGCTTGAATGATGCTAGTATTTCCAGGTGTAAATTCAACTTCGCCTTGATCTAAGAGATTTTGAATATCATGCTGAAGAGTGTAACATACATCTGTAGCATGATCTGGGCCTCGATGATATGCACAATAATGGTCTGCATGGTAATTTCAATTTTGCTTATCAACTGGAATGAGGGGAGTCAGTACCTTTAAAGTTACAAGATCCTGTTTGAGAAGGAAAGTCAGAAGCTGGCTTAAAGAGTAAGGTAAGGGAGTGAAATTTCTTTTAGGGTTTCTCACTGGCTAACGCACCTGTTGATACTGATTTTGCCTTACCGGCTGAGGATTTTGAGGTTGAGGATGTTGTTGAATCGGTGGAGCAAGTAGCATTAAGGGTGCACTTGGCGCAATCCAATTAACTTCTTCTCTTTTTCTGGTATCTCTTTGCCCGTTATTTCTATTGTTAGCTGGGGCACTTGGCCTTGGAGATGTATGACTAAGACTGGCATGTATAGTACCATTTTTAACGGCTGTTTCAATTCTTGCTCCTGTCTCAACAATTACCTTGAAATCGGTAGCCGGTAAAGTTATCATTAGTGTCGAATATGGTTGCTTTAAGGTTCCCAAGAAAGTAGAGGTCATTTCTTCCTTCGATAATTGCACTGATAGTCTTGACGCCACCTCTCTCCATCTAGCGGCATACTCAATAAATGATTCATTATTCCTCTGAGACAGCTGCTCTAGATCACTCTTTTGTGGGAGCACCTCCAAGTTAAAAGAAAATTGATCAATAAAGAGATCGATCACATCCTGCCAACTGGTAATCAGCTTCTTATCAATTGAAAGCCACCACTTTAGAGCGGCATCTTTCAGAATTTTCTGAAAATATTGGATAAGATATGATGGTTTATCTCTGTAAGCCATCATGTCTCCAACATACAACTGTAGATGCTCTTTCGGGCACCCTTTACCCCCATATTTGGTGAATTCTGGAACTCGAAAATCAGAGGGAACCAAAGTATTAGAGGAGAAGACTAGGTCATCCAGAGTTATCCCTGTAGAGGAGGATGATGTCCCCTGTATTTTTTTCATCATTTTTTTTAACTGACGAATTTCTTCTTGTTGGTTCTTGAGAGACATCAACAACTCAGAATCTTGTGGCGCCTTTGGATTGTGATGGTCACAGTGCACAGCCTCACCAGTTTTTCTATCAAATCGAGTGTAGTCAAAATCACCATCCTCACCTGCCTGATCATGAAGGGGGTTGATAAAGGTAAAATTCGGGACGGGAATCTCAATCCTTGGTTGATCCGGTTGAAAAGGTCTAAACCCTGACTGATCTGGTTGATGCCGAAAGGTTCCAATTCCAGGTTGGTCTGGCTGAAAATTTTATGGTTAGAATACAGTTCTAGGCTGTTCTGGTTGAAATGGTTCGGTTTCTGGTTGGTGAGTAGGTTTGTTAAGTTGCAAAGCCATCAGAGCCTGCAAGGTTTCCTGAATATTGTCCAATTGGGTTTTCATCCCATGTATCTCCTGATCGTGTGCTTGTACAAGCTGGTCTGTACTTGAATCCAAACGATTGTTGGGAGCAACCATGTTTGCTGAACTTTGAGACGACCAATCTGCGACTTCAGGACTGTCAAGATCTAGTATTACAGCTTGAGCAAGAGCACGAGATACAGAATGAGTGACAATTCACTATTTCATGCAACACTAAGAAAGATGTAGCGATTAAACATGAATGCATGATTTGACAGCAAAAAGTTGAAAATCACTTCTTTATATATGCACGTGTTTGTGTGATTTTAAGACAACATTGAACCAAAAGAAAAATAATGAAAAACAACGAAAGACAAAGAAAATGACTCAACCCTATACAGGTCTCTCAGGAATAATAAAGTCGGGAGGTAAGGGGTTGCCCCCAAGGTCTACCACTTGTTGACGAAGGATAGCAATCTCACTTTCTAGCCTATCTACCACGCCCAACGCACTTTGAATCCTGTAGTCGAACTCTAGAGCCTCGACTTGAGTATGGTGTCTAACTGCTTTCAACTGTTCTTGATTCTGACGGAACTGGACTTCAAACTGGAAAGACTCCTCAGCATCATCTCTTTTCCGCTTTTGAAACTCTCGGAGTGCTTGCTCTAGCTGATGTTCTTTATCACAGGCCAACTGACGTCGACTCCTCAAGTCATCTTCTTGTTGTCGGAGGGTCTGTTGCGCTTTCTCCAATTCTTCTCTATCTCTCAGAATCTTGATTTGGATCTGCTCTAACTGTTCCTCCTTCTTGCGGACTACCTGATATTCTCTTTTCAACTCAGCTTCGTGTTGCCGGTGCGCCTGTTGCGCTGACTTGAGCTTCTTAGTATCCCTTAATATCTTGAGACGATTACAAAGGAATGTATCTTTCCATGACACCACCACCTCTGATAAGGGAAGGCTTCCTCTGGACAGTGCTGTAACTGGGGTGAGCAATTCGGCTGGCTTTGGCATCTCTGATTGTAAGTCAGGGTTCTCCAACCACAAATCATACTCTTCTTCAGTCGACGGTACCCCTGGTCCATATTCTACTATATCGTCTGGAAATTTTTCTCTTTTAGATCGTCTCCATTCATTTTGGAAACGCCTCGCTAGAAGTTCAGACGTAGTAGAGAAAACACAATAGTCTTTCGCCAAATCATCGATCACTGGGATAAACTGTCGGTATCCAAACTGTCGGAGTACTCTGAGTGGAATGTAGGGTGACGAACCAGTTAGGCCAGCAAGAACTATACATCTTCTTCCAAAAGTAGTTAAAAGAGGAAGCCTTTGCTTGTTGATTACGAGCCAACGACACTTCCAAATTATCTCGTCTTCTGATAACTGCTGGAGCTTTCTGTAACAGTCTTCCATTTTTTTGTAAGCAAGCTTGGACTGAGTCTGGCTGAATTTTTGCACTATGTTCCGAGCATCATAAGCAAATTCTGAGGGCACAGTAACCATTGATGGTAAGTGCTCGACCAACCATAAATGCAAAAGAGATAAACTGGCCTTGAATGTCCCTTTCCTGTTCTCACTGCTATATTTAAGACCCTTAAGAAGTTCTCCCAGGATCATCGGGACGACTGACCCTCCACTACGCATGTCTTTGATTACCCCCACCAGTACAGATTCAGCGAAGTTGAGGTTTTTTAGGAAGATAAGCTGAGCTAGAACAATCCACGTAAGAACATTGAGTGTTGACTCGGATTCAGCTTCAGGTGCGCTAGGGTCCCACGAAGGTCTATACATATCCCACAGTTTGCCCATTTCAACCCTTGAGTAAGTACCTTTGGCATTGTTGGGTAATCGGTCAGGCTTGATGTGTAAAAACTGTGCGAGCTCAAACTGGTAATTTGTTCTGTAATGGGGTAAAATAGCAGGACCATCAATATCAAGCTCTAAGATGCGTTTAACTTCTTCGATTGTCGGACACATTTCGTTTTTACCAAAACAGAAATCCACTCTTTTAGAATCCCAACAAAGAATCGCCACCTTGACTAAGCACCAATCAGGATTTATCAAAGCAAGGTCTAAAATATTTCCCACATGGTATCTTTGCATCCACACTAGGCGACAGTTAGAGTTAACACCTTGAGCTGAACTAAAGTTTGTAGCTGTATCTCTGAGTTTGGCATCGCAAGCAGCACACATATCCAATTTGAGTGAAGGGCCTAGGCCTTCCGACTTAATTATTCCTGAAGGGCCTGCCATCAAACAATAGTGCACAAGTGAGACTCTATACAGGTGCTAAATGATGATGCAAAAGTTTTGAAAATGTTCTTTTTTTTTCTTCTTTTTTTAAAAATTTTATTATTATTATTATTATTATATTTTTTTTTTCTAGTGTGGCATTACATATGTAAACTAACAGGGTGGGTGGACAAAAGCCCAGTCCACTAACTTGGGTTTCCAAGACCTATTAGATTAAGGTAATAAATGAATAAGGGGATATCCATTTATATCTGGATTTTGAATCCCATATGTTGTAACGCCCCGAAATACCCCCTAGGAGTTTAGGGATATTTTAGGTGTCACACTACGAACCTATCAAACCATCCTGTAATGCACAAGATAAAATACAGTACTGACAACGATAATCAGAGCGCGGAAGCTAATATATATGCGGAAGCATAAACAAATTTTTCATTTCTTCTAATGATCCAAAATAGTATTCCAAGTTAACATAAATACAAGACATGTCTAAGTCTAAGGTGGACAGGCCCACCTATCAAAATATCAAAATACACAAGACCCTCTCATACTCTCCCCTCAACAGTAGTCGAGGTATGGCCACCCATCGAGGTCTCGGTCCGCCTGAGACTGTAATGGAATAGTCGACTCTCTGTCCTCTATATACTCTTCCTCGACCCAAGGCTCCGGGTCGAGGGCTCCCTCAGTACCTGCCGACATGAAAGTACGGCTGAGCATGGAATACTCAGCGAGTACAAGCTACTAGCTAGCCATAACAATAATAACACACGTAATAGTAATATCATACAAGCAGTAATAGAAACATCACAAAAGAAACAGTATAAGGCATGATACAATACAAGCATCCTGACGTGCGTACATGAATGCGAAAAAGCCGATAAAACTCATGCTTGAAAACCCATGTCAAGTCCCGGTATGCCTCGTAGGAATCATGTATGCGTGCATGCATGAATGCATGATCATCATCTTGTAAACCTCCATTTCGTAACTTGTGAGCCAGAGGCTAGCACCCGAATCTCCCTGGGCTGCCAACCTCCTTGATATGCAATGCACTTGTGAGCCAGAGGTTAGTACCCGAATGTCCCTGGGCTACCAACCTCCTTGATATGCAATGTTTGGTTTTCTTGTGAGCCAGAGGCTAGTACCCGAATATCCCTGGGCTACCAACCTCCTTGACAATAGGTGATTTTTATTACTTGTTTAGTTTTCTTGTGAGCCAGAGGTTAGCACCCGAATCTCCCTGGGCTACCAACCTCCTTGACAATAGGTGATTTAGGGGTTATCTTGTGAGCCAAAGGCTAGTACCCGAATGTCCCTGGGCTACCAACCTCCTTGACATGCAATATTTTCTTGTTATTTATTATATGCACATGCTCTTGAAATCTCGGTTCATGCTATCATGTGTGCTCACGTGCGTGCCAATAATAATCAATCGTGGGAATGCGCTTAACAAAAGAGATATGGCATTACAATTCAATTCATAATATTAGCATAGGTAACTTAAGTAATTCACATGACATTGGATCAATTCATCGTCTATAAGAACACATGCATAAAACCTATTTTCATTTTCTTCATTTAAACAATTTATTCATAGTTTAGGTATTTTTTCAAACACATAGTATGTTATTTTCCTTCATGGTTCATTTCCATCCTTTTAGTGCATATTTTCCATTCAATCACATAAAGGTAAGTTTATTATTTGTGAAATGCCCATCCTCCATTATCCAATCCACAACCCACATATACCATACATCACCCATTCGGCATCCAATCGCCACATCCAACATTCCATCCACACATCCACACATTTTCCATTATCTTGTTTATATTTAATGGGGGATAACACATTTCATAAGGTGGAAAATATAATATAAAGAATCACGTTTTTTTATATAGAAAACCTAGATCTTTGCTAGGGTAAGTTAGTAGGGTGTACTAACCTTAGATCAAGGCTTGATCAAGGCTTGATCCTTGGTAGAAACCTTGATTGAAGCTCCAACTTGAAAGAAGAACACCTTTGCTTGAAGGAGACTTGAGTTGGGGAAGAAACCCCTTTCAAAAACGTGCTTGGGTTGCTACCCTAGCTTGGAGAACGCTCTCCACGAGTGCTTGAGCCATGATCTTGGAGAAAAGCCGGACTTGAAATGATCTAGGGTCTCAAAACCCCTTTGATTCTTCTCCAAAAGCAAAACCCTAGTTTAGGAAACCCTTTCTCCTCTCTTCTAATCCCCCAAATCCTCTAAGTGTTGAGAATGAGCCCTACAGGCTCGGGTTAAACTCTTAAGGTAAGAGTGAACCGACCAAAAGACCATAATACCCTTACTGAAATTTCTGCAAAAACACGAGTGCTGAACACGTTGTGCTGTGAATAGTGCCAAACATGTTGTGCTATGAATAGTGCCGAACACGTTGTGCTGTGAATAGTGCCAAACACGTTGTGCTGTGAATAGTGCCGAACACGTTGTGCTGTGAAGGGTGCCGAACCCGTTGTCACGTTGTGTTGTGCATAGTGCTGAACACGTTGTGCTGTGAACAGTGCCAAACACGTTGTGCTGTGAACAGTGCTGAACACGTTGTGCTGTGAACAGTGCCGAACACGTTGTGCTGTGAATAGTGCCGAACACGTTGTGTTGTGAATAGAGCCGAACACGTTGTGCTGTGAACAGTGCCCAACACGTTGTGCTGTGAAGGGTGCCGAACACGTTGTCCGTTGTGAAGGGTGCCGAACACGTTGTCCGTTGTGAAGGGTGCCGAACCCGTTGTCACGTTGTGAAGGGTGCCGAACCCGTTGTCCGTTGTGAAGGGTGCCGAACCAGTTGTCACGTTGTGTTGTGCATAGTGCTGAGCTCGTTGTCTGTTGTCTTATGTACAACGTGCTCGTTGTGAGCTGTACCACATACCCGTTGTTTGCTGTACAACGTACACGTTGTCTGTTGCGCGACGTACCCGTTGTCTGTTGCACAATGGATGCACAACGTATACGTTGTCTGAGCTAGAGCTACGCCCTTAGCGCCTTCCGAGCTACGTCCTTAGTGCCTTCCGAGCTACGATTGCCTACAGGTCGAGACTGTTTTGGCCATATCTTTTGACTCGTTCGTCCGATTTCGACGATTCAACTTGCGTTGGATCCGTCTTTCGAAAACGAACATTTCTGATGTTTCGGAATTTCCGATTTCTCCCTTATTTATTAATTAGACTACAAAAACGGCCAATTAGCTACGAAGGTGCTATTCATTAAGGATGAAAAAGTCCGGGTGCTACATTCTCCCCCCCTTACAAAAATTTCGTCCCCGAAATTTGGACGATACATACATGCACAAGACCATAAGAATTACAAGGGAGTGCCAAGGCCTTAAACAAATAACTGGGGATACTTTTCCCGCACTTCGGCTTCTCGTTCCCATGTAGCTTCCTCCCTTGAATGGTGTTGCCATCTCACTAAGACCAAGGGAATGGTCTTGTTACGCAAGACTTGATCTCTCCTATCCAAGATCTGCACCGGTTGTTCGACTAGGGTGAGGTCCTCTCGAATCTCTATCGGATCCAACTCGATGACATGAGAAGGATCCGGGACATACTTTCGAAGCATAGAGACATGGAATACATTGTGGACCGCCATCATATGAGCGGGTAAAGCAACACGGTAAGCTACCTCACCGACTCTAGTAATGATCTCGAACGGACCCACATATCTCGGGCTAAGCTTGCCCCTCTTCCCGAATCGCATAACACCCTTGGTTGGTGAAATCCTTACAAATACAAAATCACCGACTCAGAATTCAAGATCCCTCCTTCGATTGTCGGCATAGCTTTTCTGCCTATCTTGGGCTGTTTTTAACCTCTCCCGGATAAGCTTGACCCTATCCGCGGTTTGTTCAATTAACTCGGGGCCCAAAATCTTTCTTTCTCCCACTTCATCCCAATACAACGGGGATCTACAACTCCTTCCGTACAAAGCCTCGAAAGGCGCCATTTGTATGCTTTCTTGATAACTATTGTTTTAAGCGAATTCCACCAAAGGTAGGTGATCTTCCCAACTTCCCTTGAAGTCTAGCATACATGCTCGGAGCATATCTTCAATAACCTGATTCACCCTCTCGGTTTGCCCGTCGGTCTGTGGGTGGAAAGCTGTGCTAAAGTCTAACCGGGAGCCCATTGCACCTTGAAAACTTTTCCAAAACCTGGATGTGAATCTTGGGTCTCTGTCCGACACAATACTCACTGGCACCCCGTGTAATCGGACTATTTCCTTGATGTATAGCTCCGCTAACTGATTGGAGTTGAATGTAGTCCGGTACGGTAAGAAATGAACGAACTTCGTGAGTCTATCAACAACTACCCATATAGTATCGGTCTTCCTAACCGTCTTCGGCAACCCCACGATGAAGTCCATAGAGATATGTTCCCATTTCCACTCGAGAATAGGGAGAGACTGCAAAAGACCCGTCGGTCTCAAATGCTCTGCTTTCACCTGTTGGCACACCAAACACCGTGCCACATACTCCGCAACCTCCTTCTTCATGTTTCGCCACCAAAAGTGACTCTTGAGGTTCCGGTACATCTTCGTACCCCCAGGATGCACTGTGTATTTTGAACGGTGAGCTTCATCCATAATCTCTCTCCGAAGGTCTGCATTGGCTGGGACACAAAGTCTTCCCTTGAATGTAATAGCACCTCGGCTAGTGAGAGAGAAGTCCGTACTACCCTTGGCCACTTCCTTATCCCGGAAAGCCAACAAGTCAGTGTCTGTGGCTTGATACTCCTGGATCAAGTCTATAAGGTACGGCCGAACTGTAACATTTGCCAAAACCGGACTGCGGATAGAATCATTCACACTGATGTCTAGATTTACCAAATCGTCTAACAGTCTCCATTCCCGCACCAACATGTGAGCCAACAACCCCGATGGTTTCCTACTCAGAGCGTCTGCCACCACATTTGCTTTTCCCGGGTGATATTGGATAGTGCACTCGTAGTCCTTTAAGAACTCGTTCCAACGCCGTTGTCGTAAGTTTAGCTCTTTTTGGGAAAAGAGATACTTGAGGCTCTTGTGGTCCGTGTACACATAGAACTCCACCCCGTACAGATAATGTCGCCAAATTTTAAGTGCAAACACGACCGCCGCAAGCTCCAAGTCGTGAGTGGGGTAGTTCTTTTCATGCTCTTTCAACTGCCTTGATGCATAGGCAATGACCTTCTTGTGTTGCATTAGGACACACCCGAGTCCAACATGCGAGACATCACTATACACCTCATACCCAAAAGGTCCAGATGGCACAGTAAGGACAGGGGCTGTGGTGAGGCGTTTCTTCAACTCTTGGAAACTTACTTCACATCGGTCACTCCAACTGAACTTTGCATTTTTCCTTGTCAAGTAGGTGAGAGGTGCAGCCAAACTGGAGAATCCCTCCACAAATCTCCGGTAGTAGCCTGCCAATCCGAGGAAACTACGTATCTCCGTGACGCTCTTGGGCCTCTCCCAACTCATGACTGCCTCAACCTTGGCTGGATCTACAGAAATGCCCTCGGCCGACACCACGTGTCCAAGAAATACGACCTTCTCTAACCAGAACTCGCACTTACTCAATTTGGCATATACCCTATGCTCTCTCAACATCTCCAGGGCAAGGCAGAGTTCTCGTGCGTGATCTTCCCGTGTCTGGGAATACACCAAAATGTCATCAATGAATACAATCATGCATCGATCCAAGTAAGATCGGAACACCCGGTTCATCAAATCCATGAATGCCGCCGGTGCATTCGTCAGCCCAACAGACATGACAAGGAACTCGTAATGCCCATACCGAGTCCTAAAAGCCGTCTTCGGAACATCTTCCGCCTTGATCCTTAATTGATGATACCCCGATCTAAGATCAATTTTGGAGAAGAATCTCGCTCCCTTCAGTTGGTCGAACAAGTCATCGATCCTTGGCAAGGGATAACGATTCTTGATAGTTACCTTGTTCAACTGACGGTAGTCTATACACATTCTCATCGACCCGTCTTTCTTCTTTACAAAAAGGACCGGAGCTCCCCACGGTGACACACTTGGTTGGATGAAACCAAGTTGTTGTAACTCCTCAATTTGCTTCTTCAATTCTTCGAGCTCTACCGGGGCCATTCTATATGGGGCTCTTGAAATCGGAGCGGTGCCCGGAGTAAGCTCTATAGCGAACTCAATCTCCCGATTCGGAGGTAACCCGGGAAGTTCTTCCGGAAACACATCTAAGAACTCACTCACAACTGGAATTGTCGAGGAGTTTTGTACTTCGGGGTTCGCTAAGCTCAAAGCTGCAAGGCGCGCAATATCCCTTTCTCTCAATCCTCGGAAATGAAAAGGCTTAACTCATTCCGGCTTGACATTCACCATCTTTTCAAAACACGCAACATTCCCGTGATGGTTTGACAACCAATCCATCCCTAAGATGACATCAAAATCCAAGTCTTGAAAAGCTAGGACGATGAGATCGGCTAACAGTTCATTCTCCCCCACTTGAACCACACTATCCCTGAATATCTTATCCGTATCAACTGACTTGCCGAGTGGAGTTGCAATGGTCAACTCCCGCTCAAACGGAGTAGACTCAGTCAAAAATTTCTTTGCGAAACTAGGTGACACAAAGGAGTGAGTGGATCCTGTGTCCACCAACACTCGGGCGAGACACTCGTTCACTAATAAAGCGCCTGTGCGATTAAGTAGCTACTATTAGCAGATTTCAAACAATCACAAGCATCATACATAGGTAACCCTTAGTATAAATAATCACATCATAAACCATAGAAATTTTACACAACTTAGACTCTAGAATTTTTGCGTACCTTGCACGACATCGTCGGATGCACGTGCGTCTCTCTCGGATAAGGCAAAGACTCGGCCCTGTGTGGCTGGGCGAGGAGGCCGGGTAGACTGTGAGGCCCTCGAAGCCTGGGAAGAGCTAGGCTGGGATGTCTGCCTAATCAGGGGCCTGCTCCCTGAAGACTGAGCTGGCAAATGACGTCGGGGACAATCTCTAACCATGTGACCCTAGTCACCACAATGGAAGCAACTTCCTGTAATCCTTCGACATTCTCCTGCTGGATGCTTCCTTCCACAAAGAGTGCAGACATCATGCGAATAGGGGGAAGGAGCATATCCCGTAGCCTGAGTAACTGCGGGGCGAGGAGCATATGAGATAGCCGAGCGAAAGGTCGGTGGAGCAAAAGAGCGAGGGGCCTATGGTGCCGAGTATATCCTCGCCGGCCCTGCGGACTGATACAAGCTAGTCCTTGCTCTCTTCTCCCCTGAACTACTCGACTGTCCTTTCTCTATTCCTCTTCTTTTAAAGAACTCCTCGGAGTTCGACTCGGCCAAAAGTGCCTTGTCCACCACTTCTGAGTATGTCTCATGTCTAAACATCGAGACTCGGTCCTTGAGGTAGGCCTTCAATCCTCTCTCAAATTTTTGGGCTTTCATAGCCTCGGTTGCTACCATATGTGGAGCAAACTGGCTCCGAAAACTTAGCCTCATAAGTGGCTACTGACATATTACCTTGCTCCAAGGTAATAAACTCAACTTTCATCTTCTCTTTCATCCCGATCGGGAAGTACTTCTTGTTGAAAACATCCAAGAATTCTTCCCAAGTCCAGTCTTGACCTTGTCGGGTCAACTCTCGGGTCCGAAGTGCGGACTTCCACCAATGGTCGGCCTCACCTTCAAGCATGAAGGCAGCCCAAGTAACCCTTTCCGCCTCCGTAGGCGCCAATACAGAAAATATCTTCTCTAATTGCCGAATCCATCCTTTGGCAACAAGCGGGTCAATACTCCCACAAAAGATTGGAGGCCTCATCCTCCGGAAAGCTTCTATCCCGGCTTGGGCTCGGTTAGGAGGAGCCGGTATAAGTGCCGCATTAGGCGGAGTGGCCGGTTGCCTTGCCGCCAACATAGCCAAAGTCTCGGCTATGGATGCGAATGCTTGGGCAAAGTCGGGTTGATCATCACCTGATGGAGTATCACCTCTATTACCCCTCGTGTTGTACCCGCGACCCCGGGTATTGCGTCTCATGATTTCTCCTGAGAACGACAATACAACATGAGTCTAACTTGGATACGCATTTAGTACCATTTTCGTAATTCACTCTCTATATATTCATCAAGTATATTTAATAAGCACAACATCATTTATGCACACATGGTATACAACACAATATCATACATACAATCCGTGTTCCTAGCGTAGGACTCTAAGTTTGGTTGAAGTTCAACCCGTTTTGACTAAGACTAACTTGTTAGTCTATACTTGGAATACAACTCTCTAAGGTGATTCTAATACCTTGTTCAATTATCTAAGTGACCCTAGGGACTCTAATGCCTAGAGCTCTGATACCACTCTGTAACACCCCGAAATACCCCCTAGGAGTTTAGGGATATTTTAGGTGTTGAGCCCCAAACTTTTGACATTTATGCATGACACTTTCGTAGCCATTTTTCCTTTAAAGTAGTGCAATTAATAAATAAGGAAGAAATTAGAAATTCCAAAACGTCAAAAATGTTCCTTTTCGAAGTACGAACCCAACGCAAGTTGAATCGTCGAAATCCGACGAGCTAGTCAAAAGTTATGGCCGAAACAAGAAGGAGGAAAAATATGGAATTTTGCTGCAAGTTACGACCGATCGTACACACCCTACGAACGATCGTAGGTGAGTTACGATCGATCGCAGAGGTTACGATCGATCGTAGAATCTCAGGAATTGACAAAAGTTTCGGGTCGATATACGATCGATCGTGGATAATTTACGATGGATCGTAGTACAACTTACGATCGATCGTAGACAGGTTACGATCGATCGTAGATCGCGAATCCAGAAATTTTAATCGGATTTTAGGGTTTCTTCACTACCTATAAAGGTTGCCCGAGCCTTTAGGGCTCTCATTCACACACCTAGAGTAATTTTGAGAGTTAGAGAGAAAGGAGAAGGGGATCCTAACCTAGGGTTTGTTCTTGAAGGAGAAATCAAGGGTTTGATACCCTAGATCACCCCAAGCTTCGGTCAAGCTCGGGAGGACCACGTTCTCCAAGCTCGGTAGCATCTCACGCACGTTTTTGCAAAGGTTTTCTTCCCTATTCGGGTCGGTACTCTTTGCTACCCTCCTAGTTATAGCTTCTCTTTTCCTTTATTTCTTCTTGTTTTCCTTCACTTATATATGTGTTATGAGATTGGTGGTATGAATGGTGAATGGAGGTGGATGTTGGCGAAAGGATGCCGTGTGGATGATGTGATGAATGAATGGGAAAGGGCATTGTACTAATAATGAACATACAAGTGTGATGTGAGCATAACCCACCTAGAAAAACATGATCTAGGTTTAAGTGAATAATCAACACACCCTATGTTTGATGAAATGCCAAGGTGAACAAAATGAATGATAAATTAAGGGAACCCATGCTTAAGTACTCTTGAAATTTGTTAGGGTTCATGATAGTGTGTTTCTTACATTTCTTAAAATGTGTAGATTATTACTCACTTAAATTGTTGTATGTTATGCTTTGTGAATTACCCCAAATTTCCATATTTAATTCCAAATGCAAGTATGCACACGATTTCACGAGCACGAATGCATGGCATGTTTTATCGGCGTTTTCAAGAACACGGTTTAGAGGTGGGGCATATCGTACGATATGTTTTACCTCGCTTTTGGCAAGGACAAGACAATCATGGATTTTCATAAGAAGGGTCTCCCTTCCCTCGCAAGTGCATACATAACATAAGAAGGGTCTCCCTTCCCTCGCAAGTGCATCTCACAAGGACATCTCACAAGTGAATCTAACAAGTGGAAGGACAAGCATGAGCATTCTAGGAAGAAGGGTCTCCCTTCCCTCACAAGTAGTTTACTCTTCCGAGTAGGCATGACATGACATAGCATGACAAGCATGAGCATTCTAGGAAGAAGGGTCTCCCTTCCCTCACAAGTAGATTACTTTTTAGAACAAGCAAGCATGATACAAGCATGACATGGCATGACACGCATGATATGACAAGATAAGACAAACATGACAAGTATTCAAGCACGGAAATGGTATTTCCAGTCAAGTCAAGTGCACAAGGTCTTCGAGGGTTTTATTGGTTTTTCTGAATGCAAGCATGATTACAAACTGCTTTACTTCCTTGTACGATATGAACTGTTCCTATCTTATATATATATATGTGTGCATTGCTATCTCATGCTATGACTATTGGTTAGTATTTAGTACCCGCTGAGTATTCCATGCTCAGCCGTACTTCTTATGTCGGCAGGTTCTGAGGGAGCTACTGCTCCATTTGATGTTTGTGCTCCTGGTCCATGGGTGGAGGAGGAGTACGTCGAGGAGCCTTTGGAGGAACCTCCCGTAGAGGGTTATTAGTGGGTGGTGTTAGATTCTGAGTGGATTAGCTGTGGGTGAGCATGAGTGATTATATCCATGTATTTTGGCGGGCATGTCCGCATTTTCTTTGTTTTGTTTTCTTTTGTATTAAACTTGGACCATGTGTATATACTTAGAGGTTTGTTAGACTTCCGCTGTGGTTTATAGTTATGCTTCCGCTGTTACCCTCTATTGTATATGTTCTGTGGGTTTTGTAGGTTGGTTCGTCAAGCAAGTCCTGTAAGTCATGATTAAGTCGTCCAAGATTCACTCTAACTCCTAGGGTGGGTTTTGGGTCGCGACATTAGGTGTCACACTACGAACCTATCAAACCATCCTGTAATGCACAAGATAAAATACAGTACTGACAACGATAATCAGAGCGCGGAAGCTAACATATATGCGGAAGCATAAACAAAATTTTCATTTCTTCTAATGATCCAAAATAGTATTCCAAGTTAACATAAATACAAGACATGTCTAAGTCTAAGGTGGACAGGCCCACCTATCAAAATATCAAAATACACAAGACCCTCTCATACTCTCCCCTCAACAGTAGTCGAGGTATGGCCACCCATCGAGGTCTCGGTCCGCCTGAGACTGTAATGGAATAGTCGGCTCTCTGTCCTCTATATACTCTTCCTCGACCCAAGGCTCCGGGTCGAGGGCTCCCTCAGTACCTGCCGACATGAAAGTACGGCTGAGCATGGAATACTCAGCGAGTACAAGCTACTAGCTAGCCATAACAATAATAACACACGTAATAGTAATATCATACAAGCAGTAATAGAAACATCACAAAAGAAACAGTATAAGGCATGATACAATACAAGCATCCTGACGTGCGTACATGAATGCGAAAACGCCGATAAAACTCATGCTTGAAAACCCATGTCACGTCCCGGTATGCCTCGTAGGAATCATGTATGCGTGCATGCATGAATGCATGATCATCATCTTGTAAACCTCCATTTCGTAACTTGTGAGCCAGAGGCTAGCACCCGAATCTCCCTGGGCTACCAACCTCCTTGATATGCAATGCACTTGTGAGCCAGAGGTTAGTACCCGAATGTCCCTGGGCTACCAACCTCCTTGATATGCAATGTTTGGTTTTCTTGTGAGCCAGAGGCTAGTACCCAAATGTCCCTGGGCTACCAACCTCCTTGACAATAGGTGATTTTTATTACTTGTTTAGTTTTCTTGTGAGCCAGAGGTTAGCACCCGAATCTCCCTGGGCTACCAACCTCCTTGACAATAGGTGATTTAGGGGTTATCTTGTGAGCCAGAGGCTAGTACCCGAATGTCCTTGGGCTACCAACCTCCTTGACATGCAATATTTTCTTATTGTTTATTATATGCCCATGCTCTTGAAATCTCGGTTCATGCTATCATGTGTGCTCACGTGCGTGCCAATAATAATCAATCGTGGGAATGCGCTTAACAAAAGAGATATGACATTACAATTCAATTCATAATATTAGCATAGGTAACTTAAGTAATTCACATGACATTGGATCAATTCATCGTCTATAAGAACACATGCATAAAACCTATTTCCATTTTCTTCATTTAAACAATTTATTCATAGTTTAGGTATTTTGTCAAACACATAGTATGCTATTTTCCTTCATGGTTCATTTCCATCCTTTTAGTGCATATTTTCCATTCAATCACATAAAGGTAAGTTTATTATTTGTGAAATGCCCATCCTCCATTATCCAATCCACAACCCACACATACCATACATCACCCATTCGGCATCCAATCGCCACATCCAACATTCCATCCACACATCCACACATTTTCCATTATCTTGTTTATATTTAATGGGGGATAACACATTTCATAAGGTGGAAAATATAATATAAAGAATCACGTTTTTTTATATAGAAAACCTAGATCTTTGCTAGGGTAAGTTAGTAGGGTGTACTAACCTTAGATCAAGGCTTGATCCTTGGTAGAAACCTTGATTGAAGCTCCAACTTGAAAGAAGAACACCTTTGCTTGAAGGAGACTTGAGTTGGGGAAGAAACCCCTTTCAAAAACGTGCTTGGGTTGCTGCCCTAGCTTGGAGAACGCTCTCCACGAGTGCTTGAGGCGTGATCTTGGAGAAAAGCCAGACTTGAAGTGATCTAGGGCTCAAAACCCCTTTGATTCTTCTCCAAAAGCAAAACCCTAGTTTAGGAAACCCTTTCTCCTCTCTTCTAATCCCCCAAATCCTCTAAGTGTTGAGAATGAGCCTTACAGGCTCGGGTTAAACTCTTAAGGTAAGAGTGAACCGACCAAAAGACCATAATACCCTTACTGAAATTTCTGCAAAAACATGAGTGCTGAACACGTTGTGCTGTGAATAGTACCAAACACGTTGTGCTGTGAATAGTGCCGAACACGTTGTGCTGTGAAGGGTGCCGAACCCGTTGTCACGTTGTGTTGTGCATAGTGCTGAACACGTTGTGCTGTGAACAGTGCCAAACACGTTGTGCTGTGAACAGTGCCGAACACGTTGTGCTGTGAATAGAGCCGAACACGTTGTGCTGTGAACAGTGCCCAACACGTTGTGCTGTGAAGGGTGCCGAACACGTTGTCCGTTGTGAAGGGTGCCGAACCCGTTGTCACGTTGTGAAGGGTGCCGAACCCGTTGTCCGTTGTGAAGGGTGCCGAACCCGTTGTCACGTTGTGTTGTGCATAGTGCTGATCTCGTTGTCCGTTGTCTTATGTACAACGTGCCCGTTGTAAGCTGTACCACGTACCCGTTGTTTGCTGTACAACGTACACGTTGTCTGCTGCACGACGTACCCGTTTTCTGTTGCACAACGGATGCACAACGTATACGTTGTCTGAGCTAGAGCTACGCCCTTAGCGCCTTCCGAGCTACGTCCTTAGTGCCTTCCGAGCTACGATTGCCTACAGGTCGAGACTGTTTTGGCCATATCTTTTGACTCGTTCGTCCGATTTCGACGATTCAACTTGCGTTGGATCCGTCTTTCGAAAACGAACATTTCAGACATTTCAGAATTTCCGATTTCTCCCTTATTTATTAATTAGACTACAAAAACGGTCAATTAGCTACG
This sequence comes from Tetracentron sinense, assembly GCA_015143295.1. NCBI lineage: Eukaryota > Viridiplantae > Streptophyta > Magnoliopsida > Trochodendrales > Trochodendraceae > Tetracentron > Tetracentron sinense. Next base: position 19,259,045 of record CM026554.1, read on the forward strand.
AAGGTGCTATTCATTAAGGATGAAAAAGTCCGGAGTGCTACATATGTAGTGTCACGAAAGAGAATTTTTTTTTATTCTTCATTTTAGTCAAGACACATGTAAACCAATGGGGTAGGTAGGGTAGAGGTCCAACCTACTATGTTGGGTTATTAGAAACCAAGGCCCATCAAGTTTAAAACAAAAATGGATAAGTGAGTACCCATTTATATTTGAGGTTAGGACCCCCATATGTAATGATTTAAAGAAGCGGGTAAGGGGGTTTATTCAATCACACATGACTCATCAAACATGGCTCACACATGCCCTTTTTCTTGAATGAACATATGGGTACAAAAGGTACCCTAATACACAACCAAAAAAGGAGGGCGGGTATAGATTATAAGCAGAGTAGGATTAGGAGAGACCACCCTAAGCTGTTGCTTATAAACTTTACCTCAATCTAATCTATATGCATATGCCGAGGTAATGCAAGGTGTTCCTAAGGTGGTTGGGGGATACTTGGCCGTATATGCGACTCCCAAAATGGGACGATTGGCGCAAGTAAGAGAAACTGAATCCATTTCTATGGGTACACCCCATAAGGCGTGATCCAGTTGAACTCCACAGATCAGAAAGCCCCTGACACTGAAGATACATATCAAACAGCCGTAGGCCCCATAGATCCAACTAATGGGTTTTGAGGTTATTACACTAATATGCAATGAATATGATATGCACAGGAGAGAGAATAAGAACATCCCACAACATAAAAAGAATTAGCAAAAGAATAATTGCTTTAGGAAATGATTAGGGATTTAAAGATCTTTGGCTTTTATCTAATTTTCATGTTGGATCCAACTCTTTAGGTAATCCTCAGCAAAGTCGCCAAAGCTGTAAACACCTAAATTTACCGCCTTTCCTTCCTCTCATCTGTAAGTGTCGAGATAAGGTCCGAGAGTAGAGGAATAACGCTAAAGTTATTCTAAGAGTCGCCACCTACTTAGGGGAAGTAGGATCCTAAGATAAATCCAAAATAAGGGGTCTACGGTCCAAAGTAGTCTAGGTAAGAGATCCATTTAGGTCTTGGGGAAGGGGTTAGGCACCCCAGGACCTCCATCCAATGATGGTAACCTACTCATTAGGTCTAAGCCAAACATTTAAAATCACTTAAAATTTCCTAAACAATTATTAATTTTGCTAATCAAACACAAATCAATATGGGGTGTAAAAATTTTATCTTTGGTTGGGGTCGAACCCTGGTTTGGGCTGCCTACTTATCCGGTTAGTCGGATCAGACCCTAATAGTAGTTCGAGGTGGTGACTGTTTTTATACTCGTTTCGGAGTGTGTGGTCACTTCCAACTCGTGTTTGAGTTGGGGGGATACGGAATTGAGATTTATGAATCTCATTCCGGGAGATGGTTGCGTGGTTAGGTGCTCGTGGGGGAGCTCTAGGGGGCGTTCATTTATTAGGGTAGGTTATTTTTTTCATTTTAGATTTTTTGAATGTTTTTTTTATTTTGCATTTTTTTGATTTTTTTGTATTTTTTAATTTTGACAAGTTTAACTAGTCAAGAACTAACCTAGGTGCCCAATGTAGGCAAAAATAAAATAAAATAAGGCCTAAATGATTAATTAATTTAAAGGCAAAGAGTAGGGCGGATCAAGCGGCCTTAAACCAAAAAGGATATGGTTTAAATACGGACCCTGCTCTAGGTCCCAAGGGTGATAGACCAGTACCTTTAATTTATTTTGACTTTTTCACATTTTTTTGATTTTTTTGTAAGACTAACTAACGGGGTAGGCCAATTGTCTAGGGTAGAAAATCAACCTAATTGCCCAATGTAGGCAAAATATAAAAAAGAATCTACGGCCTAAACCCTATTGCACACACATGGATAATACATACATACATGACAAAATAAATGGGGCCCAAAGAGAAAGTTAATGGGCCAAGGCCCATTGACCACTAATGGTCAATTGGCTTTGGTCCGCTATCTTTCTAAGGCCTAAAGAGGTAAACCCAAAAATTCTAAAAATGATTCTAGGGGCTCAAGGGCTTTCAACTCACTAACTATGGCCCAATCCAAAGGCCCAAAAGATTCAAATCTTAACACTCCCTCTCTAATTTAATCTCTAACATGCAAAAATAAAAATGAATGAAATGAATATATAAATAAACAAGGAAAATGCATACCTGCGTGCGGTTGATGGAAAAGGATGCTGGTATCGCCGCTGCTCCGGTGAGAAGAAAATGGCGCCGACAAATCACTCAGTCTCACCGTCACTCAACCCACAGAACAATGGGTTTACCAAAAATAATTAAAAAAAAGAAAAAGAAAAACGAGATCCAATGAAGCCACTAATATGGCCGGAAACTCCTCTTGAGGATTGAGGGGTGGCCGAGATTATGCCTTGCCGCTACAGATCAAATACGAGATGGTGAGCCACTGACCGGAATGAGGTAATGACCGTATGAAAGAAGTGAATCTGATCTATTGACACATTTAGGGAGATGAAAAAACATTCCCATTAATTAGAAAAATCAGATCAAAAGATATAGATCTAGAGAATTCTAAAACAAAAAAAAAACAGAGATCTAAACCCAGGAAAAGGGATTACCGGACTTGCCGTGAACTCGGAGCAGAAAATATCCCCGGTGATGATGATACGCTTTGGCCAGAGTTGGAAATGGATGAACTAGATGGAGGTACAAACTAAGATCTCCTTAAGATCGAGAGATGGTGGCTGGTTCATTGACAAGGATGGAAGTCACCGGGGAAGATGACCAAAGCTCAGACCGAATTGAGATCTTTACAGATGTAGGATATTTAAAGAATAAAAATAAAACAATCAAGATCAAAGATCCAAATGAAAGAAAAGAAAAGAGGAGAATTCAAGAGAGGGTGATCTGTTACCTGAACAAAGGGGAAGCAAGGATTCATCGAAGGAGATGGCTGCTGCAATTGAGATGCGACCAAACCGACTAAGTTCGCCGGAGACAATGATGATCGGAGCTGGATCAAATGGAAGGGATGAACAGAGGCGAAATTACTTCCCCTACCACATATCAGATCTCAGAAAATCAAAAGGCGATAAATAAAAAGAAAGAAAATAGAACCAAGAAAAACCAGAGAAGAAATTCAAAGGATCAAATAGATCTAGATCTCGATCTAGAAATTCTAGATCTAGATCTAGAAATTATTGATCAGCAAATAAAATTAGTAGAAATAAAACCAAAATCAAAGAGAAAGAAGAATGAGAGGTTTACCTTGGGCGTGACTCATAGTTCGCCTGGGAAACTGGTTCGCCGGTTGGTTCAGGTACTGTGAAGCCTGCTGATCGGATCCTTGTCGGCAAGAGAGAGTAGAACGGGAGAGAGAGCTCGAGAGTGCTGATGGAAGCTAAGAGGGAAGGGAAAAAAAATGGGAAAAATCAGAGGGGAAGAAGAAGGGGAGAGAGCTTGAGACAGCTGCGGCTACTCTCTGGTTTCACCGAAATGAATGGAAAAAAAAAACCTATCTCTTGCTTTATATGGTGAACAGTAATGGGCTTTGAACACATGGGCCTAATATTTGGCCTTTTTAGAGCATATGGGCTTTGGTTTTGGACACTTGAGTTTTTGAAGATGGACCACAGCTTGGCTGGGTCTAAGATTGGTTTTGCAAAATGTTGGTTTAACTGATGGGTTTTAAACATAGGATTGGGCTTGAGTGTTTATGGATTATGAGGGTAATGGACATGGGTTGCAGGTTTTGCCATTGGGTCGTGGATCACGTGGACTGGATTTTTGGCCCTGCGCTTTGAACATGGAATTTCTCTTTCTCTCTCGCCCTGCTGTAAAAATAATAATAATAATAATAATAATAGTAATAATAATAATAATAATAATAATAATAATAAATAAAAATGACTTAAGTTAAAATAATTAATTAAAAATAGTAATAATAAATAATAAAATAAAATAAAAGGTAAATGAGATTTTAGGGGTGTAAAAATGGGGTGTTCACACTAACTTCATGGTTTGGCTTCTCTATTTATTGGGACCCCTCTAGTCCGTGAAGGGGGATTTTGGGAGAGTTTTGAGAGGGTATTAGGCTATCTCTAGAGTTGATAGAAACTCATGAATTATTTTCTATCCCTCCTTTGATTAGTCCTTCTTCAATCCTAGAGTTTGCAAGCCAATGTTCCATTATTGCTTGCTTAGACTTTCCTATTAATGGAGTCCATCTAGGATTTGACTTTAATCAAACCATCAACCTGTTCTGAAAGAACAAATTGGTTGGAGTTTTCCAGAGCCTTTGCAAAGGAGATCGATCCGAGGAAGATCGTGGATGTGATATTTGGTCGGTGGAATCCGAAACTGTCATTGACGGAGATCGATCGTGGTTATCGACACACAAGAGAAGAACATTCTACTACGGTAGATTATGAGGCTTGCGAGATCGTGATTGTTTTCAAAGGCGTGGAGGACTAAGTACTGAGGATCGAGGAAGTCGAGTCCAGTTGAGTACAGTTCGAGTCTTGTAAGTATTTGTTTCTTTGTCTTAGTGGATTCTCATTGCAGGACTAGATCCCATGGTTTTTTTCAGAATGGTTTCCACGTAAAAATCCTTGTGTTGTGGTTTGCTTTTTTTTTTTATTATTCTTTTTATTTTAATTTATTTTTTTTAAAAAAAAAACCACTCAGAGGGAGTGGGGGGTTTGGCAGACCCCTACCTGTTTATTAATAAAAAAGAGAATGAGGGGGGGGGGGGGCATAAAACCTTACTCCTACAGGACGAACCAAAAGAAAGAAAAATAGAGGGGGGGACATAAACCTTACCTTATAAACAAACAAACTGGCTCAACTAAAAACAATTATCTATGAGAAACTCGAATATTGCCTAAACCAACCTTATCCAAAAAAAATTGAGCATAACAAGGACAATCTTGATTGGAGAAGAAAACACCAGAGCTGAGAGTATCACACCCATGATTAGCGACGAATCAGCAACCACATTAGCTTCTCTAAATATATGGCTGATAGAGGCACAAAAGGGATATAAAGCTGCAATTTATTTGTTCCAATACAAAATATTCCAAGGATAAGATTTTTTACCATTCCAAGCTTCAACTAGAGATTTAGAGTCTGATTCCACATCTACAATAAGGCCTCCAAAGTTATGACAAAGCCTTAGACCATCAAGGAGGGCACGAGATTCAGCAGTATAGTTGGAGTAGACCCCATAAGATGAAAAGAAACCAACAATCAAATTGCCTCTATGATCCTGGATAATGGCACCCCCACCAGCAACACCCGGATTTCCACGCGAAGCACCGTCAACATTGAGCTTTAATATACCTTGAGGGGGGTGGAGCCATTTAACATGGATAACAGATATCTTTCTATGAAAAGGAATCCCATTCTTCTTGAGTTATGCTATTTTCCCTTAAATAAACAAGATAAAGGGAATGATTGAGGATGTATATGATGTGAATGGGTTGAGGCGATTGGATGCCATATGTTGTGATGTGTGGTGAAATGGAAAATAGTGGAAGGGCATCCTACAAATAATGAACTGTAACGCCCCAAAATCCCCCTTAGGAGTTACGAGGCTTTGGCGACGTCACTTACACTTAAAATCATCTGCAAAGAGTATACAAGGCATGCTAAATAGTGAACTAAAAATTTCTTTAATAATTTGACTATATTCCATGTTTAATCATTTACAATAACTGGATATAAACTCAGACATATACATAAAATCTTTAACATGAGTTACCAACTCAAACTGATACAAATATTCCCAGAAATAAAAACCCAAAATACATGTCTCTCCCTCTACATCACTCAACCATAAGGTCATATGTCAAGACCCCTATCATCCTCAAGAACATCCCAAGAAGGCTCCTGCCCTCCATAATCCATCTCGATCTAATGCCCTCAGATACAATGTCGAATGAACCTGCCGACATAAATGTATGGCTGAGCATGGAATACTCAGCGTCTACAAACTACTAACTAACCATGTTATGAACTTCACATTACATATGTATTAAAGCAGTTCACAATCTAAATAGCATAATCAATAATAATAATCAAAGTACGGAAGCATAATACAATTTCATAAGCCTTGATTCTTGTCTTGATCTTTGACTAGTGGAACTCATTTTACCTTGTCATCACCTTTGGAATTGGAAGGGCGACAATTCCTTTTTTGGGCTTCCTCCTTGCTAGCGGTGGATAGATCTGAGCCGTAATCATTTTTTGTTTAATTCTTGGCGGGACAACACTCTTTTACTGCCAATGTGCACTCTATAATTTATAAAGCTCTACATTGTGATTTGGCCCAAAATGCTTTGTTATGATATTGGGAAAAGCTTTTGAGACCGCCTTAGGGCTCAAACCACCGAGAACTTGCTCTTAGGCCTCACCTGAAATCCATTTATCTTAGAGCACAGTCTCAGGGTCTCGGTCTCGATAGCAATGTCCTATGATATTTTCCCCTTTATTTTTAAATTTATAAATTCTATTTTATTTCTTCTTAAGTTAGTTATGACTTTAGGTCAAACCTGACTTGTCTTGCACTGTGCCTCATCCCTGCACGAGCTAACTACTTTGGCTATTAAAATAAAATACAAAAACTACAAATAATAAAAATTTAAAGGTTTAAAAATAATTCAAATTAGCATACTTTTGGAATAAATGTGGCTTGATCTCATGAAAATGAATACATGAACAACATCAGCCAAGTTCAGTTGGCCTGCATATATATATATATATATATAGATAGTATAATTTTTTTTTTAATTTGTGTTATTTTGGTAATTTTATTTCTGAAATTTACATGTTATTTGGGTGAATAATGCTTGATATGGCTTAGCATCTACCCAGTTACGATTTGTTATTCTTTTGACATATTTTCCATTATAACATGATATAGCATGTCATTAAATTAAAAAAATTTAGTAACGTTTATATTTAATCTATTCTAAAATTTGAAAGTAGATAACTGAAGGTGTCTAAGGTGCCTAACACATTCTCTTAATACAAATGAATCATTTTTTTAAGCCTATTGTCTCGTGGTGGTGGTGGTCCTTGTTTTCTACTTTAGTAATTTTTTAAGCCTACCGTAGTGGTGGTAGGTGGTCCTTGTTTTCTAATTTAGTTTTCTATTTCTAAAAAGAGAATTGATCCTTTACGACTGACGCGTTCCTGGAGAGGAACACGAGTTCTCTTGCAAGCCTCTTGAAAGCCAACACGTGTTTAAGACTTTTGTAACAAAAGTTGCATTCACTCTTCTATTATTTCTCTCTTCTATTTTAGCTTAATTTGTCTCTCTAAAATCATAACCACTTAGGCCCCTCAGGTTGCCACATATCCCTTTTGACACCCCGTGGCTATAGGTAAGGCTCACTCACCCCTAAGGTTCACCCTTCTCTTGGTTTTAGAAAAAATATTAATATTTTATATTTTTTAACCAACCAAAGGGTTGGTGAATCTTATCCGAGTTCGGATGGGCAACAGGCTGTTGCTCCTTTGTGTCTTACAAAGGAGGGTCCCATGTTCAACAGGGGTAAATTAGGAATAAAAAAAATGGGCCCCATTTTTTGTAAGAAACAAAGGGGTTGTTGCCCATCCTAACTCATCTTAACCACAGTTAAGGGATGTCAAAAGGGACACATGGCAACCTCAAGGGCATAGAAACTAATGCAACCAAATCTGAAACGGGTCACGGGAAGTGGCCGGAATCACAATCTTAAGATCAACGGAATTGGTGGAGTCCATGAGACAAGAAACGTGATAGGTGTGGCAGCAAAAGAATACAACGACAGATTCATTCATGGAGAAGGGATCAAAGCAGATGCAACACCTTCCACCAACCCTGGTTTTAGACTTGAGCTTCACCACTCTCACACTAGCTGCTTTCTCTGTTGCCAGATCAACAGGTAACACAGTCGGCTAGTCAGTTTCACAGAAACACCTCAGGAGAAATACCTGCAAGCATATTTCATAGCCTTCTAATGAAAACATGTGCTATAGAGAAATGGAAGGTCCCAACAATGGCGGAATGTTGTACCACGAAGAGCAGGAGTCGAAACTATAAGACAGGGTTGCGTGCAATTTTAGAGGAGACAAAATAGAGGAGAGGAATAATAGACAAGGGTATCGGGAACGCAACTTTTGTTACAAAAATCAGTTACAACTTAAACACACGTGTGTTGGCTTTCAAGAGGTTTGCAACGTCCCGCTTAAAGGATCAATTCCCTTCTCAAAAGGCCTCGATTCTCTCTAGCAATGCCAGAAAAATGGTTTAGGGCTACCACACATTATGCGACATGTGACCATAAAAAAGAGAGAAGTCATTTTATTTTCTCTTTCGATTTTGATTTTGACTTCTCCCCGTTTGATATCTCTCCCCCTTTTTTCTCACCACTTTATCGTCACATGTCGCATAGTATGTGAAAAAGTCAAAATCATGGAAGACAATGAAATGACTTCTCCATAACATGTCGCACACATTGTGTTAACCCAAGACCACTTTCCTAGCATCTGCTAGAGAGAATCTGAGACCCTTCTAAAAATTGAGGTAACAAGAATTTTATGTTACCTTAATTTTCAAAAAAATTGGTATTAGATTTTAAAGCAAAAAAACAAAAGCATGCTTACAAACATGTTTTATACAATATATATCTATATATACTAGTTGGTGTGGCACGTGCAAGGCACATGCAGTCTTTTTATCTTAATGTAATAAAGAGAATATTTAAAAAAATCTACACTCATCAATTGAAAATGTGCAAAGTATTTCTTATAATTTCAGACATAAATAAAATAAAAAAAATATGTATATTACGTTAAAAATGAAAAACATTGACAACTATTCACTATAATTTAATTTAATCAGGACAATGCAAAAAAAAACTAAAATTATTAATCTGAAATTGTGCCAAACAAAGGCGAAACCAAAAAATTCACAACATTTCAAAAATCAAACCGTGGCCAGCCCATAAACATAGATAAAATGCATTTAAGATCTATTAAGTTTCCTTTTGTTTTTATTTTTTCACGTCAAGATCCTAAAGCAAAATCTATTGGTGTAGATGGGAAAATTGGAATACAAGCTCTTCATTTACCCAACTCAATGGGCCCACATGACAAATAACTTGATTGAATATTGACATGATAAAATAAGATCAACCATCCAATATGCTAATTTGTTTTTGGATAGTTGAAAACTTCACGGATGGTCAAAAGGAGCTATGAACCCAGTTTCATTCCCCATTGAGTCAAAGTAGAAATAGCCTCTCTTTCATTATTTTAGTGGGTCTTAAAGGTCCCAGAACTGGGTCTCAGTTACCTGCTTAGTATATTGCCCCCACTCGGTCACTTGCATTACATATGAAGGCCAATGAAGGACGATGCATTACATATATATGAAAGGCGATTGGTTCAATGTTAGATGGACTTGGAAGTTTTGTACGCATGTAGAGGCAATGAAGTTTGTGGGTGTGGGTGTGTCTTGCTCGAGGAAAGGGTATTCTTATCAATTTTTTATTCAATGTATGCTTTGTAGCCTGTGTGTACAGTAAGGGTCCCACAGTCGGGCTTTGTATCATTTGCGCGTGTTGCATGGCACGTAAACATCTAAATGAAGAGGCCAAAACTGTGTGATACAGCACCTGCTTGTAGTACAAAGGTTATCGACAACTGTAAGTCTGAGTTATAGACTTTAAAGGGATGAGATTTGATCCGGCTCTCGCCGGATCAAAATCATCTTGCCGCATTTGTCCAACATGTGGTGCTAAACAAGGTGAGAAGCCATTTCATTTCTCCCTATTGTTTTTTTGACTTCTCTCCATTTGATATCTTCTCCCCTTTTTATCACATGTCACTCATAGAGGGAGGCAAGATGATTTTGATCTAGCGAGAGCCGGATCAAATCCCATCCCACTTTAAAAGGCTCTTTGTCCTCGGTTCCACGTGAAATAAATAATATATTTAGGAGTAAAATCCTCTACAATGATAACCGGATTGGGCAAATCCGGTTATCACCATTTGAGGTGGCTACGTGTCCCCTTGACACCCCTTAACTGTGATTCAAATTCTCCCACCCCTAAGGTTCACCAACCCAGTCTTGGTTTTTTTTTTTTTAATATTAATTATATTTTTAAAATTAAAAAACTATTTTTAGGGCTTTTTTTAATATTAAAATATATAAAAAATAGAATTAATATTTTTTTAAAAAGATGGGTGTGTGAACCCTAGGGGTGGGTGAATCTGAACCACAGTTAAGGGGTGTTAAAGGAGACACGTGGGCACCTCAAAGAGTGATAACCGGATTTGCCAAAGCCAGTTATTACCGTAGAGGATTTGACTCCATATATTTAAGGAGTCAAATCATATCCAGTGGGATTTACAGTTTTGTAATTTTAAAAAGGGAATTAATATTTTTATAAAAAAACCAAAAAATGGTAGGTGAATCCAAGGGATGGATGAGTCTTATCCAAGGGTCACGGGGTGTCAAAGGAGACACGTGGCGACCTCTAGGGGTGATAACCGGAATCCGGTGATAGAGGATTTGACTCCTATATTTACTGATAGCCTGTGCTACAGCAGGTCCCACCAATGAAAGTTGTCAAAGATATACAGCAATTGCTTGAGAACGACGGTAATTTTTTTGGATTATACGGCGCTTGGCTTCAGGTGAATTTGAAATGTTGAGGCCAGCTCTGTGGTCCCACCAACGTAAAACGAAAGGGAAAAATTGGACGACAGTAGCCGACTTAAAACACAAGATACAATGGGAATACGAAAAATTTTAGGGGGGGCTGCTTTATGAGAAGGGGTATTCTCGGAAGTGAAAAGAGTATGGACGAATTCGTCAGCGTTTAACGCCCTTTTATTATAACGTTTTATATATATATATATATATATATATATATATATATATAAAAGTACAAAGAGTATACAAAACTTTATGTGGACATAATTATCCTTCACCTTTTATACAAAAGATTATAGTGTATAGTATTATGTGATTATTACGTATTAAATATCTTTTTTCCTATTTCTATTAGGCTTCTTCCCTGATATGGTAAGAGTCCTAAATGTGATCTCCTTCCTTTTCCGGTTCTTATAGGGGTTGGCACTTTTTAGGGCTAGAAAGATTAAATAAAGGAAAAAAATTAGTAGTTAAAATTTGTTAGTCTGCGGTTTCCTGAGAGAAAAGGAAAACAATGGATATTGCACAAGAGATGATATTGCCGTGAAATTTTTTGAGATTTACAGGCGGTTATATAAGGAGCTCGAGAAGAAGCCCAAATTCTTAAAGAAGGGTGATGCTGGGTTTGTTGAAGGCGTTTCATGGGAGAGAACGGAAAGTATTTAGTTCATTATTCTCTTATACAAAATTTAATGTACTGGATTACGAACGGTTTCCTGAGTTGGACTTGTGATATTGTCTTACATGCTGTGCTTAAAAATAGAAATCCTTGCTCTTAACCGCTTCACCAATCGAGGGGGTGATTATTTTCTTTTGATAATATGACTACACATTTTGCTATTAGTTGGTAAAAAAAAAAGTATTCTCTAATAAGGACTTTATTTTAAAAAAATCTTTATATAAATAAATTAGAATACTTCTATATTCTTCATAAATGAATGTTACTTTATATAAAAAAATTATAAATTATTTTCGCCTAATTGAAATTAAAATACTAATTATCTTTTTTTATATAATATTATTTCACAGTTCCTCTTTCTCTAATTTTTTTTCTCTTTCCTCTCATTCTCTTCTCCTAAGGCTCTACATTCTCATGGACTCTCTCCCCAAACTATACTCGCACATATGTGTGGGTTGAAGAGAATGATGTATTTTAGTTTTTTTTTTTACTAAGATATCTTTCCATTATACTTAGATATCAAAGTTACTTTGGCATAGACATTTATTTCTTATACGAATTTTAAATTCTATTTTCCCAACACCTCTTACATATTCATGAGGAGAATCTATGGATTCTCACTTGAGAAGTATCACAATCCGTATATGCTCAATGTCTATCAATAAAACTACAAATAATATACATATTTAATTTAATTTAATTTAATCTTATTAATTTTTCATTAAGAAAAAATTAATACGTGCAAAGCACGTGCTACTTTACTAGTATATATATATATATATATGTATATATATATATATATATATATATAGAGAGAGAGAGAGAGAGAGAGAAAACAAAAAACAATGTCTGACTTATTTTCAAGATGCAACCAAAACTTGTTTTCGAGTGTACGCCCCACCTTAAATAGTCCATCTAGAATGTGGGTTTTGCCAATCCCAATTGACAAACACTTAAGAGTCAGCCTCACCCCAAATATTTGACATTTAGCCCCAAATGGGCAGGGTTTGACACAATTGAGGTGGGCAGGGTTTGACACAATTGAGGCGAGCAATCTCCTTTAACTGTTTATTACCAACAAAGTATCTTTTCATCTTCATTTTTTGTTTTCTAAAACTCAAAAAATGAATTGGTATTGGAAGCCAGGTTTGATTTTTTCCTGATTTAATCATTGAAAAGTGATTAAAATATTTAGTTTTCAATAAACCTGTTTGATAACAAGTGATTGAATCTTTTTAATTTGTACTATCCTAAATCCTAAATAGCTCAGATATGTTCATGATTTAACCAATTATATTTTCAGTGGTTGTGTATGTCTAATGATTATATTATAAATGTTTATGGCCAAAATAATCAAACCCAAACGCATCCTTTTAGAGTCAACCACATTAAAATCACTTAGTATTAAGTAGTCATATTGACTAACAAATAAAAGAGCACTCAGAGGAACAGTGTCAGGATAATTGTGCAGTCTTATACATGAGAGGGGATTCGTGTTCGTGACCCCAAGTATTTAAGCTAAAGCAATAATGATGCCAATGATGACATGGAAACCATTTTAACATAACAGCAACCTTTCTCATCTCAATCCTCTCTTGCTTAGACTTTTATATAGATTCTAGTCGTCTGTCACACCTGCTTGGATCTCTCATCAGTCCCAGTTGGGTCCTGAGATGAGTTCTGAAACCTTGTCTTCCATCATCTGGAATATCAAAACAAGGCTTCGAGCACAACTATTGCCAATATTGCATAGTTCTATTTTCTAATTCAAGCAAATAAGAAACAGATTTTTCTGAAAGACTAGTTGAATGTTTTTACATATATAAACAAAGACAGTGTCCATGATGGATAATAGTTTACATCATTTGATAACTAGCATATAAGATCCAACATGTGCATCCTAAGCTGATATTTTAAAATTTGTTCATGAGAGATGGGCTGATACAGTGAGAAAAAGCATCCATGAAAGAGAATGTAGGAGATTCGTGGGTTGTAGAAATCTAGTTGTCATAGAAGAGAGAAAAGCGCCTTCGAGAGCTGTGACATAAAAAAAAAAAACAGATGAAAAGTATCAAAGAAATGGAAATGATGAAAATAACATCACCCCCTAAAATAGATCAGGCCAATTCAAAGGAAATAAGTAGTATTTGCATTAACCACTCTCACAACTCTACCGACATTACTGTTCTGTATATGGTGCACATGCAAAGAGTTTGAGATCCACCATTTAATGGATCCGACTGAGGTCAGATTATCCTAACCATGTGGCAATGATCTTTACAAATGAAATTGGTACACTTTCTTCTGGATCACTTCTAATGATTTCACTATTGGTTTGAAAGTAGAACATTGATCAGAGATGGTTAAAGATATTTCATCATAGCTATTTTAAGATTGCATAAGATTCGCCCATGGATTGATCAGTCTGGATATCCATGCACTGTCTACAGTAGAGATATGGCAGCATTAGAATACAATGACACCAAGGCTCATATCAGTGTAGACAAAGTGTCCAGACGACAAAAAGGAGATAGGGATTGTCCAGGCGACATGGACATAGGGTTCCCTTAGGCATTGCCTAACAAACCTACAGGACAAAATTTACTGTGTATTGAAACTTGAAAGTATAATGATTTAGTATATTTGTATATTATTGAAGAAATATAAAAATCAGACTGAAAGCATATATAAGACCAAAATGTCACTAAAAAAATAAAGAGCATAGTTTACATAAAGGGGAAACAAGGCTAGATGCAGAATTCCTAGACTAAACCTGTCAAGTATAATTATATGTTTTTAAAGAACTTCCAACATTATATATGTTTATAGGCATTTTTTCAATGCACTTTAGTGCCAAGAAGATGATGCCAGACGAAATTGTCTTAACGAGTGTACACCCATTCCTTAGTCAGGCAATAACTGTTCTCTGGCAACATGAGGAATGGCCTAGCTGATATTTAAACTAAGGGCTCGTATGGTAGGTCTTGTCTATTTCAGACAAATCTGGTTAAAATAAATTTGTGACAACAGATCTATAAGAAATAGATCCGTACACAGCAAAATCGTTTAGACATTCCAAATGGCACCTAATACTGCCTCCTAGTACTGTGGAATGATATTACAAAAAGGAGGATGATCTATGAAAACTAGCCAATACTTACATAATAGTACTGAGTTGGACACCAAATAATAAAAATCTAAAAGCTTGCTATTTGGGAACAATTGAACATAGACAAGAATCTTAAAATATGCTTCACTGACCTACGGTGATTAGAGCTCCGCCTTGAGCGGCCAATTGCACTTGCAAATTCATCATCAGTCTCTCCAACTCTGTTTTCCACAATTTCTACAGATGACACAGAACCCTCATCAGAATTTGAAGCATCATAACTTGAATAGCGCTGACCACTCCTTGTCTCACTGACTCTTGATCTTCTTCGGTTTCTAGAAGTCCTAAAGTTATCAAAGACATTATACAACATACAAGATGTCCACCAGTTGCCTTCATCCCCTGGAAAGTCCTCAAATTCATCTCCGGTCTCATTTCCCCCATACTCAATCACATAGTCTCCCGAAACCACCCCATGTGGGACTTCTGAATGAATGGTGCTCAAAACATCTATAATCTCAGAGGACTGTTGGATGTTCTCCCAGTCAAGTTGCCGACCAGGATCTATTTTTGAAGGAGAAGCATTAGGGTGTTCGAGTGTAGTATGTTGCTGGAGCTCCAAGTAGTTGCCAATGAATGCACAGTGTTCCTGCTCACAGCATCGTCTCTTCTTGTTCAACTGCACACGAATCTCATCTACAACAATCCACCCTGTGACTTCCCCTCTACACAAAGGACATGCAGCATGACAGTTTCCATGCAATGCCAATGGGTGGATGCTTTCTGTGACAGTTGAATCAGATGTTGAAAGGACCATCACTATTGCTGACATCCCGTATGCAGTTTTGAAACGGTCAAGACAGTTTGAGTGTGTGTGGTCTGTATTGCACATGAACGGACGGCATCCTTTCTCGTAAGATGAGCATTTGAGGAGGACAACATTGTGAGGGAAATCCAAGCATATAGGACATATGACATTCTCTAAATTGGTGTTCAACTGAACATCCTCTATGTTGGAAGAGTTCGTTTGGAGGTTCCTCTGATGAAATTTGTTGATGGTCATGATTGATCTTTTCAAAATAAGAATTCTCAACCAGAGAACATGTGGCTTTCTATTCACGTGTCACTAAGTTTTGTCCTAACAGTTGCAACAACGCACAAAACACTTTGTCTGGTATGCGATGCCTACTAAAAATATCTGCACACGGTAATGAAAGTTGTTGACAGAAATTTAAATGCAGACAAAAGAACCCAGGTGCAGAGATGCATGGACAGCTATCAGACTGACTCGACTTTCAATGATTAAATAGTAGATAACAGTATAAGACTACAACAGCAATCAGGAAATGTTAAAATTCAACAAAACCACTAAATGGGGAAGGCCAGCTCAAGGAAGAACAAGTATTTCATTTTCCAATTACAGAGAGAAAAAGGCCCAAACGATAACCCTTCATACCTTTAGTCTGACCTTTCCGTACATTCCCGGGATGATAAGTAAAACAGGTTATAAAATTCTGACCCTCAAAACTAAACCAATAATAGTCCAGAACCTTAACAACACTTTTTCCTTGAAGTTAGTCATCATCAGATTATAAGCCATGTTCCTACTTACCAATCGCCACAATCTAGTAAATATTCATGGCATCATCTCATATTGTTTAAATTTGGAAATTAAAAAAAAAGTTCCAAAAATGTTGATTATACCCTTTTGGAAGCATAATCCATTTATGAATAGTTCTAGAACTTAAAAAAGAGATAACAAAAAATTTGCTCGATATGATCTTTAAAACAAGTCGGGGATCTCCTAAATGTTAGATTTTCATTTTTGATAGATATCCAACAGACGGTTAGGCTAGAAACCCATTTAGTAGATTCGTATCTGTCTGAGTGAGAGAGCAGGCATATCAATTACATTCAATGCGATTCAATCCCTGTTAGCATATTACAACCCAAAATTTTAATAAATAAATAAACTCAACTAAAAAAGAAGAAGAAAACAAGAAGAGTTGAGATAAAGATGACATTTGAGATAGTCGCTCTCTGATTTTCACCAATTTCATTAATTCCAAATCTGATTACAAAACTAACAAGGAGTCTTATTTAAATAGACTAGCAAATAACAAACGCCTATCTATACCGATCTATTCTAGTGAGTAGATCTCATCCTTATTTGAATTCAAAGACATTGAATGGCTACAGTCTATCTTATCTAGAATTTGAATTAAACAATTCAAATTATTCAGATTTACGATTCAAGATTATCTTTTTTTTTTCTTTTTTTTTCTTTAATAAAGAAGCAATGCTGAAGGTGCCATCATAAAACAATTGATCCCAAAAACAAAAACTTGGTAATGGATATGTTGACAATAGTCATAGTCCTAAACCAACAAAAGAAAAATACTGAGAAGTCAGACCAAATAAAAACACAGACCACAATAATATTTTTGACGTTTCATCATCATCTGTTGAAGTCAAAATTTCCTTTGAGCATCTAAAACTCAAAAGATTTTGCTTTTTTAGCTCTTTGAGGCGTGCTTTTCCCTAGTCTTTTGGATCTTCAACCCCTTCACAATCTTTTGCTCTTCCACCAAGAAAGCTTGGATTATCCTCTCTCCAGATAATACACCACCATATGCACGGTTCATAGTCCTTCGGTTCCTAGATAATCTAGACCTTTTGTACTCAGTAGGTCTCAAGTAAGGAATCCCTTGAATTCTCTTTCTAGTAACGGGACACTTAATGTGACGCCCCGAACCCGCGCCTAAGGAATCAAGTTCCAAGACGCGTGCCCGTTCGTCATAACCACGCATGCGGAAGACTTTACCTGCGAAAATGCAGGAATTTTCAACTTTTCTTATGAGCTTACATAAGCAATAACAACTAGTCATCACAATAACCCATCATAAGCAAATGTGTTACCTCACTAGCTACAGTAGTCTTTACTTTTGGCACCACAACCGCACCGATATACCTCCAGACTCTAAAGTGTAACTCCTTGTCAATCGGTAACCACTTCAGAATCTGAAGACATAAAATGAGATGTGAGTCATAGAGCCCAGCAAAATCCACAGCCCATCTAAACTATTTTCCACATAATAACATTCATCAATAATGATATAGTAGTACAATACAATTCTCATATTATCATAATATGCAGAATAATAATATCGTAATTCGTGACCCGAGGTCACTCAGGGCTATTTCACTCTACTTGAGGTTCCCAACCTCCAAGTTGTCAAATTCATCCAGTGATTGTCCACGACACCAGGTTACCGTTTCAGATAACCGCTCACGCTTTATCCTTGAGTCCATAGACTCGATCAACTGGGCCTTCGCTCGTGTACAACCTCTATCCATGAGTTCATAGACTCAATTATCAACCAATCGGGACTTTTCCCGATTATAACCAATCA
Source organism: Tetracentron sinense (assembly GCA_015143295.1). Classification (NCBI taxonomy): domain Eukaryota; kingdom Viridiplantae; phylum Streptophyta; class Magnoliopsida; order Trochodendrales; family Trochodendraceae; genus Tetracentron; species Tetracentron sinense. The sequence goes on from CM026554.1 coordinate 19,276,933, forward strand.
TTGGGTATGTCGACCAAATTAATCCTTAAATCATCATATTCTACACATAACCCGGGTCTTCACCCGATAACTGTCAGGAACAATATTTCTAACACATCATACTCTGTCAGGAACAATACCTCTGACATATCACACTTTATCAGGAACCACACCTCTGACACTTACTTTATATTTTCCCTCTATGGGAACACCGACACACACACAACCACATTTGTCAGGAATCACCAGGATACACATCTGATCGTCAGGATACACATCTGATCAGCCAGGATACACATCTGATAGCCAGGAAACCCATCCAACCTGTCAGGAAAATGAAACTCATCTGACAAGCCAGGGACGCACCTCTGACTAACAGGAAATACCTGACCATCAGGAAACACCTGTCTATCAGGTTCACATCTGACATATCACTCTGTCAGGTATAACACCTCTGACATGACACCCTTGTTAGGAAATACCTCTGATTACTAGGAACACATCTGACCTGCCAGGAATAACACATCTGACATGCCACGAACACCCATCTAATAACCAGGAAACACCTCTGACATCAAATCCTGTCAGGCACAATACTTCTGACATGCCAGGAACACCCATCTAATAACCAGGAAACACTTCTGACATCAAATCCTGTCAGGCCCAACACCTCTGACATCAAATCCTGTCAGGCAAAACACATCTGACATTAATCCCTGTCAGGCACAACACCTCTGACATCAAATCCTGTCAGACACAACACCTCTGACAGCTACCATCATATATCATCGCAATCTCTGTTGGGTACATATCTACCGACACAGGCCAATGCCCCCTCAAGGTAACATCATTGAGTTCGTAAACTCAATACATCCTTGAGTCCATAGACCCCAATCCAACCTTGAGCTCATGTCCCAATGCCGTCCTAACTCTCCCGACTATCAGTCACGGAGGAACCCGGGCTCATAATAGATACCGCCTCTCCGAACCTAGCCAAAGAGGGACCACAGACAGCAGTTCACGTAGGTTAAGTTTTCTAACCATAGGAAATCCTCAATTATTCAGGCCTTGCTTGAATAAGCCCTCATGCCCGTGGACCAAGTCCGAGGGTATACTGCGCTGGTGTGGAACATTACCCGACCGATGGACCATTCCATCACTTTACCATGTCCCAACAACATCACATCATACACAAAGGTTGTCCCGAGGTGGGACTTTTACCAGGCCAATGGACCCTACCAATGCCTTTAAAACATCACATCATATCAAATTCATTCCGATAGGGAACTCAGGCCAATGGACCTACCATTGCCTTAAAACAAACATCACATCATACAAGAATAGTTTCGATAAGGAACTTAACCAGGCCAATGGACCTACCATTGCCTTAAAACAAACATCACATCATACAAGAGTAGTTTCAATAAGGAACTTAACCAGGCCAATGGACCCTACCATTGCCTTACAATGTCAAAATCACATCACATCACACATATAGAAGCCCAGTTAGACTCTCATAACTTCCTGCAGTCGATCACACTTTCCCTACGATCTATCGCAAATCACACTGAGCCTAAATTCCGAGCTAGAAACAGCCTGAAACCGAGGGCTCCATCCCTCTGCTCCATTTTCAGTCTCATCCATCCCATCCATACATCATTCATAAGGTCTCCGATCTTTTTCCATCCACACATAATATCACCAAACTATTCCACATAAATAAAGTAACTTAAATAAGGGAAAAAAGAAGAGATAGAAAGGGATTTTACTTCTTTTGCGCTTTTCGAGACGTCTAGTGGCAAAACGGACACTGCCAACGCATTTGGGAAAAAGATCAACGCCCAAGGTGAAGCTCCTCGCCTTCAAACCTGATTTTCCACAAATTTATCAAACACTTGACTAATCAACCCCAGTTAAGGACCCATAAACGCATAATTTTATTCTATTAAAATTTTGGGTCATTACAATCTCCCCTCCTTACAAAAATTTCATCCTCGAAATTTGATGAACCTGTATCTTCCAACAATAGTAGAGGGTACCTTATATCCTACCGCCAATTTCACCATAAGGGTATGAGAGTTCTATTTAGTCAAGTAGCATTCCATTCTCATATGCGCTTGAACACATTACAAAATATATCAATTCTAAAAAAAAACTTTTGAGTTTGTACATACATATTAACAAGGAGAAACTACAAACCATACAAAAAATACATCATGACAATGCCTACTATAGCAAAACAAAAGTGTCTAAAGTCTATCTCTAATGAAGTCATCATTGTGTTGGACTTCTTCTTGTGACATTGCGAAGACATGGCCCTTTTTGTCCTCGCCTGACTTTTGCTTCAAATTAGGGCAATCCCTTTTTATTTTGCCCGGTTTGCCGCACTGATAGCAAACCCTTGCTTTATAAGCTTCAGTACGCTGGTCTCGATCACCACGCCCAAAATTTGTTGTTTTTGTTCCTTCTGAAACATTTTCTCAACGAAAATTTTCAAATCTTCTTTTCTTGTTGTTATCCTCTGAATTCTTTTTTCCATTAATATTTCAGCTGGCCTCTTTTCTGATGGCCAACGATTCTTGTATTTCTTTATGTATTTTTTCAATTCTCAGGGCTCTATCTAGAATTTCTGAGAACGAAGTAAACCTTTGAACTGCCAATTTTCCTTTGATTGCTGGCTTGAATCCATCCTCGAACTTGTCGACTCTCCATTGTTCATCCTCAACAAGCCTTTTTGCGAATCGAGAGAGCTGGTTGAACTTCTGTTCATATTCGCTGACTGACATATTGCCTTGAGTTAGCTGAAGGAATTCCATTTCCTTTGTCTTCCTCATGGAGATCGAAAAATACTTCTGATAAAACAATTCCACAAATTTTCCCCAAGAGATAGGCTTTTGATCGTCTGAAATTGTCCTTTCAACGGTCGTCCACCAATGCTCAGCCTCTCCTGCCAACATGAATATTGCTAACTCTGGCTTAACCTCTTCTGAGCACGTCATCGCTCGAAATATCTTTTCGAGCTCTCGAATCCAGTTTTCGGCCACTAATGGATCGGTGGCACCAGAGAATGAGTTTGGTCTAAGTTTTCTGAACTTCTCAAGTCTACCACCGTTCCCTTGCTTTTGTTCGGAGTTAATAGAGACACGATTACCACTCTGTTGCCGTTGGATCAATTCGGTTAGAGCAGTGATGGCCTCAAATGCTCCTGCCAGAGTATTTCCAGGTGCTCGTCTCGGCGGCATCGTATTCCTATTACGAAAATAACAACGTTTTACTATCTCGTAATAGGGACATCAAAATCAAAATGACATCCAAAGATATCAAAAATATTTCACTCATCTATCCTACTTATGTTAAAAATGTTTAATTCCCTTTTGGCATAGTAAGACTTCCTCTTACACTCTCCTGGATATGATCTATATCTCCAGCTTTCACTCCTAACAATATACACAAGGTTTCAAATCATCATTTGATTCGAAACCGGCAGTGTACAATGGTCCTAATTGAGTCTATTATACAATTAGAGACTATAACTAATACGATTTGTTATGATGGTTATTGCTTTTAGCTCTGATACCAACTGTGACGCCCCGAACCCGCGCCTAAGGAATCAAGTTCCAAGACGCGTGCCCGATCGTCATAACCACGCATGCGGAAGTCTTTACCTGCGAAAATGCGAGAATTTTCAACTTTTCTTATGAGCTTACATAAGCAATAACAACTAGTCATCACAATAACCCATCATAAGCAAATGTGTTATCTCACTAACTACAGTATTCTTTACTTTTGGCGCCACAACTGCACCGATATATCTCCAGACTCTAAAGTGTAACTCCTTGTCAATCGGTAACCGCTTCAGAATCTGAAGACATAAAATGAGATGTGAGCCATAGAGCACAGCAAAATCCACAGCCCATCTAAACTATTTTCCACATAATAACATTCATCAATAATGATATAGTAGTACAATACAATTCTCATATTATCATAATATGCAGAATAATAACATCGTGATTCGTGACCCGAGGTCACTCAGGGCTATTTCACTCTACTTGAGGTTCCCAACCTCCAAGTTGTCAAATTCATCCAGTGATTGTCCACGACACCAGGTTACCGTTTCAGATAACCGCTCACGCTTTATCCTTGAGTCCATAGACTCGATCAACTGGGCCTTCGCTCGTGTACAACCTCTATCCATGAGTTCACAGACTCAATTGTCAACCAATCGAGACTTTCCCCGATTATAACCAATCATTGGGTATGTCGACCAAATTAATCCTTAAATCATCATATTCTACACATAACCAGGGTCTACACCCGATAACTGCCAGGAATAATATTTCTAACACATCATACTCTGTCAGGAACATTACCTCACATATCACACTCTCTTAGGAACCACACCTCTGACACTTTATATTTTCCCTCTATGGGAACACCGACACACACACAACCACATTTGTCAGGAAACACATCTGATCGCTAGGATACACATCTGATCGTCAGGATACACATCTGATCAGCCAGGATACACATCTGATAGCTAGGAAACCCATCCAATCTGTCAGGAAAATGAAACTCATCTGACAAGCCAGGGACGCACCTCTGACTAACAGGAAACACCTGAACACCAGGAAACACCTGACCATCAGGAAACACCTGTCTATCAGGTACACATCTGACATATCACTCTGTCAGGTATAACACCTCTGACATGACACTCTTGTCAGGAAACACCTCTGATTACTAGGAACACATCTGACCTGCCAGGAATAACACATCTGACATGTCAGAAACACCCATCTAATAACCAGGAAACACCTCTGACATTAAATCCTGTCAGGCACAACACCTCTGACATGCCAGGAAAACCCATCTAATAACCAGGAAACACCTCTGACATCAAATCCTGTCAGGCACAACACCTCTGACATCAAATCCTGTCAGGCAAAACACATCTGACATTAATCCCTGTCAGGCACAACACCTCTGACATCAAATCCTGTCAGACACAACACCTTTGACAGCTACCATCATATATCATCACAATCTCTGTTGGGTGCATACCTACCGACACAGGCCAATGCCCCCTTAAAGTAACATCATTGAGTTCGTAAACTCAATACATCCCTGAGTCCATAAACCCTAATCCAACCTTGAGCTCATGGCCCAATGCCGTCTTAACTCTCCCGATTATCAGTCACGGAGGAACCTGGGCTCATAATAGATACCGCCTCTCCGAACCTAGCCAAAGAGGGACCACAGACAGCAGTGCACGTAGGTTAGGTTTTCTAACCATAGGAAATCCTCAATTATTCAGGCCTTGCTTGAATAAGCCCTCATGCCCGTGGACCAAGTCCGAGGGTATACTGTTCTGGTGTGGAACATTACCTGCCCGATGGACCATTCCATCACTTTACCATGTCCCAACAACATCACATCATACACAAAGGTTTTCCCGAGGTGGGACTTTTACCAGGCCAATGGACCCTACCAATGCCTTTAAAACATCACATCATATCAGATTCGTTCCGATAGGGAATTTAACCAGGCCAATGGACCTACCATTGCCTAAAAACAAACATCACATCATACAAGAGTAGTTTCGATAAGGAACTTAACCAGGCCAATAGACCTACCATTGCCTTAAAACAAACATTACATCATACAAGAGTAGTTCCGATAAGGAACTTAACCAGGCCAATGGACCCTACCATTGCCTTACAATGTCAAAATCACATCACATCATACATATAAAAGCCCAGTCAGGCTCTCATAACTTCCTGCAGTCGATCACACTTCCCCTGCGATCTATCGCAAATCACACTGAGCCTAAATTCCGAGCTAGAAACAGCCTGAAACCGAGGGCTCCATCCCTCTGCTCCATTTTCAGTCTCATCCATCCCATCCATACATCATTCATAAGGTCTCCGACCTTTTTCCATCCACACATAATATCACCAAACTATTCGACATAAATAAAATAGCTTAAATAAGGGAAAAGAGAAGAGATGGAAAGGGATTTTACTTCTTTTGCGTTTTTCGAGACGTCTAGGGGCAAAACGGACACTGCCAACACATTCGGGAAAAAGATCAACGCCCAAGGTGAAGCTCCTCGCCTTCAAACCTGATTTTCCACAAATTTATCAAACACTTGACTAATCAACCCCAGTTAAGGACCCATAAACGCATAATTTTATTCTATTAAAATTCTGGGTCGTTACACTTAAGCCCACTAGCTCACTTCTTGGTGGTCTGGTAGACGAGCTTTCCACCAATGGTTTTGACAAACCTATTCTGGTTGGACTTTGTGGCATAGCTATGCCGTTTGCAATATGTGAGCCGCTGAACCATATTCGCTCGCTCGAGCTTTCTCTAATTTTTTTTTTTTTGTGAGCTTGATCCAAGATTATCATATTGTAATGAACTAAAAAAAGAGGAAGAAAATGTGAAAAAGAGTTAAGAAAAAGATGACTGATTTGAGATACTCTCTTGTTTTCACTAATTTCATTAATTCCAAATCTGATTACACCACTAACAAGGAGTCTTATTTAAATAGACTACTTAAGCAAATATCAAACACATATCTATACGGATCTATTCTAGTTAGTAGATCTTATTGTTATTTGAATTCAAAGACATTGAATGGCTAAAGTCTTTCTTATCTAGATTTTGAACTATTCAAATTCTTGCAACTGAACCTCTGTGCGCATCATTCCCTCACCCTTAAAATGACCCTTGTCCTCAAGGATCAATCGCGAAGCCAATGTTCCTTCAAGATCATATGGATACCATGCAATTGCATAGTCTAGGGTATGGATTGAGACTAACACCATTCAATCAAAAATTTGAAAATATTCCACTAAGATTATCCAATCTATCAGATCCTTCCAATCAAACTATCGCACCTTGACACATGAGGGTCTTAGCGGAGCTAGGTTAAAATTCTTAATTCCATTGCATTTAATCCCCACATGAGGGTGTCTTCATTTGATACTTCATCTTCTGTGGGTGTAGGTATAGGATCCTCAATCTCTTGTTCTTGGATCCATAGCTCAAATTTGTCGATGCAATTTTTATTCGAATTCTTGCAACTGAACCTCTATGTGCATCATTCCTTCACCCTTAAAATGACCCTTGTCCTCAAAGATCGATCGTGAAGTCAATGTTCCTCCAAGATCATATGGGTGCCATGCAATTGTGTTGTCTAGGGAATGGATGGAGACTAACACCATTCAACCAAATATTTGAAAATATTCCGCTAAGATTATCCAGTCCATCAGATCCTTCCCACCAAACTATCACACCTCAACACGTGGGGGGCTTAGTAGAGCTAAGTTAAAATACTTAATTCCATCGAATTTAATCCCCGTATAAGGGTGTCTTCATGTGATACTTCATCTTGTTTGGGTTTGGGTATAGGATCTTCAATATCTTGTCGTTCTTGAATCCAAAGGTCAAATTTGTCGATGCAACTTTTCATTTTAGCTAAAATTGGTTGGATTCCGTCAACTGCCCCCTTGAATCCTTGTCCATCACTATCTGGTTACATGCCATAGTCTCTAGGATTGCTGCTATGATACTAATTGTTACGATCCCCGATTATCATATCATAATCAAATAAAAAAAGAAGAATGCGTGAAGGGTTTAGAAAAAAAAAATATTGGTTTAATATAGTCAATCTCTGGTTTTCACCAATTTCATTAATTCCAAATCTAATTAAAAACTAAGAGCCTTATTTAAATAGATTACTTAAGCAAACACCTTACTGTATGGATTTAATCTAGATTTAGGATTTATTGCATCTGATAGCATAAATCCAACAGACATCTCCTAATTCTCTCATTAGGGATAGTTGGGTATGGGCTCCGGACAACAAGAGGTGGTTCTCAGTGAAATCATGTTTGCAAGCTTTGAATATTGGGCCTAGTTTACCTTTTCCTCATCAAGTTGTGTGGATCTCGTTGGTTCCTTTTAAGGTTGCATTATTCTTGTGGATAACAGTTCTAGATAAAATTATAACTTGTGATCATCTCATGCATAGAGGTTAATGCTTGGCTAACAGGTGTTTTATGTGACTTCTAATAGAGGAGTTAGTGGACCATCTATTGTTACATTGTCCGGTAGTGTGCGAGGTGTGGTCCTATTTCCTTTCACAGCTTCGCATCCTATGGATCTTTCCCTGATCCTTTCAGAGCTTCTTATCTCATTGGACTTCAAAGTCATTCCCCCCTCTAGCGGGTTTAGTGTGGCCCCTCATACTGGGGGCAGTAGCCTGCGTCTTGTGGAAGGAGAGGAACAAGAGGGTGTTTGAGGACTCATCCTCGTCAATCATCAGGATTTGGCAGCAATAGTTCAGATCCTTGGAGGAACATTTTTGATTTATAGTGTCATTTCATAGTAAACTAGTAACTGTTGCTTTACTTTGTTGCTTTTATGTGTTTTTTTGTTTTGTTTTTGCACTCTCTCCTGGTTTACTTTTAGTGAACCTTGAGTTGTAGTCTTGTTTCTTTTGTTTCAATATATATCATACATTTTGCTTACCGGTTGAAAACAATAATAATAATAATAATAAAAGTTTAAAATCTATCTTATATAGAATTTGAATTAAATAATTCAATTAAGACAGATTCTTGCAACTGAACCTCTGTGCGCATCATAGTGATACAATTCTGCCATCAGAATGACAAGGCAGGTCTTACTAAAACTTAGATACTCCTCTTGAGAAGCCATTAGGAATCTTAATTTAGATACTCCGTAAAATAGTACCTTTTCAATTGAATTAACTAACATTCATTCAATCATTGTAATTATAAAACAAAACCTATTTCTATTCTTTAAGAACGTTCCAAGACAAAACCCAAGTCACAGACTGGGACGTAATTCCAATACTCAAACTCTTTCAACCAAAAAACAGTCCTATAACCTCCCTCCCTCCCTCAGATACCTCAGAAATGCTCAATAACAGATCAAACTACAAGATAAAAATAACCCAGTAATCGATTGACACTATCCAATAGATTGGACGAACAATGCTCCCATAATAATGGATTCATCTGCACCCTCGGGTTTTGGTCCCAAGAAGTCAAGAAAAAGTGGGAAAGTTTTAGAAAGACCATCCATGATTCTGAAAAAAATAAATATTAATAAGAGGATCCCAATCAAAGATAATTAAGAAAATATATGAAACAAACAAGATCCAGTACACAAAATTAATAGTCGCAATTTCTGTTCAGGAAAATATCAAAGAACCACAGATACTGATACAGAGGATGAAGAGAGCAAAACCAAAACAGAAGAACCAGTATTCCAACAGGGATTAAGAGAACCAACCTTGCTTTCCTTTGCCTAAATTGTTGTCTGAAAGTTGAAACCATAAAATACAAAGAGAACCCTAAGAGAGAGAGTCCGTCTTCCTGGTAAACGATAGCTGCTTTTGCTTGCCCCTGTTCAGAGATATGTTATATAGTTTGGGTCTTCACTTACGAGATCGAATCACAGTCAATCGCGATTAAATTATGGGAGAGTTCACTTACGAGATCGAATCACAGTCAATGGCGATTAAATTAAGGGAGAGTTCGATTGCACAGATGAACACGTTTCACCTATTAACTATAGTGAGATTTTATAACCCTTAATAGTCAATGATCTAATCTTAGCTTTTTGATAAAAGTATTAAAAATACATTAAGGGTGACGCTACGAGCACACCACTATTTACTAATTGGACACTATTTATAGTACTTACTAATTGTACATCATTAAAATATAACAAATTCTACGTGCACGCAATGAGTAAAAAAAATACCTATAAATTTTTTACTTATACACTATTTTAAGGGAAATACTTTTTCCCGCGTGCCTCTACACCCTCCCATGTGTCCCTTTATAACTTTCACTAACTGTGGTTAAGATTCACGCACATCTAGAGGTCATTCATCTACCTTGGTTTTTAGAAGAAAAAAAATATGAAAAATATTAACCTTAAAAATGCTAACCTTAGGTAGATTGAGCTTAACCATAGTTAAAGGGGCTATATAAGCCATCAGGCTTCAATTTTAACTCTCATTAATTGTGGTTAAATTCACTCACCCTTAAGGTTCACCCATATAAGTCGCCACGTGTCCAATTTTATTGAAAGAGTACCTTGGTAGCCCTGCGACCACCATGAAACAACTATTTCTATAGGATTATTAATATGAAAAATAAGCACAAAGCATATAGAAGGAGACAATATATAGAAGGATTATAAAAGGAGGTGAGAAGGGATATCAAAAAAGTAGACATTGAAAAGATTACTTTTTAAAAAGGAGAAGACTGTGTTTTTTAGGAGAGTTTTTTTTATAAGGGTTTAGGGATTTGGAATGTGGGTGCACATAGAAATACAAACTATAAAAAAAATGTAAGTTATTTTTTTAAATGGTGTCCAATCAGTAAATAGTGGTGTGCTCGGTTCATTCAAAGTTAGTTCGGTAACGTATTTGGCTAAAATCCTTCTCGATAAAGATAGATCGTCTACTAGTGGCTAGGGAGGAGAGCGTGGGGTTTTTTGGAGTAAAATTTGGTAGCTTAAAGTCCCTTCTAAAATTCAGGTCTTCGTGTGGAGACTTTGCCATAACGCGGTGGCTGTAGCCAAAAATTTGCAACAAAGGAGGATTCTGGTGGAGGAGAAATGTCCCCTTTGTAAAACCCATCTCGAAACCATCTCTCATCTATTTTTAACTTGTCCATGCTCGCGTAGTATATGGTTCGATTCAAACAGTGCTATTCGGCTACCCCACTGATGAGAATTTGCCTTTTGTTTCGTGGTGGAGTTCTTGGTCCCGACATCCACAATTTCATCCACATAGTCTCCTTGCTATTCGAATTTGTTCTACCTTATGGTTCATATGGAAGTTAAGAAATGAGGTGGTGTTCCGAGGCAGTGTGCCAAATCCTATTGAGGTCATCCATAAATTGGAGTGTTTCATCGAAGAGTAGTATGGTCGTTTCCATGACGCGAGTCGAGATGTTTCCATCATCAACCATTCGTGGGTGGCTCCGGATCTGGGGTGGATTAAGATCAATGTGGACTATGTGGCATTACAGTCGGGTTTGGCAGCAGGTGCGGGGATTGTAGTTCGAGACGACAAGGGAGTAACTCTCCTGAGTAAGTGCAAACCTCTTGGCAGACGGAGTAGTAGATCGGCGGAGGCCAAGGGTATAAGGATGTGTATCCAAGTAGCTATAGGCCGTGGTTGGAATCAGGTTGTTTTGGAATCGGACTCAAAGGAATCCATTGATTATCTCCAAGGCAGATCATATCTTCCTCACTGGGAGGTGGGGGGTGATAATGGAAGACATTCATAAGATCACAGGTCTCGTAGGAGTAATTCAGTTTAACTTCATCCCCAGAGAAGCTAATACAGTAGCTCATTCCATAGCCCAGGAGGGGCTGGCGTGGAGTATTCGGAAGCTTAGAGTGGACATAGTTCCCTCTCCAGTGTCCCATTCCATAAGGGAATTTTTGTTAGCTGGGTCTACCTCTGTTGAAGATTGTTTTGTATATCCTTAAATGAAAGTCGGTTTTGCACCAAAAAAAAAACTATTAATCATATTAATAGAATGTTATTAAAATTTAGAGCAATAGTCACCATCCCGGCCTCGCTCTCACAAACACTTGAAACTATGGTTCCACCTCTTGTGGTTAATTTTTTTTTAAAATAATTTTTTCTAAAAACCAAGGGTAGATGTGTGAACCCTAGGGTTGACTGAATCTTAACCACAATTAATGGGAGAAAAAAGGGGACACATGGCCCTAAAAAGGGGGGATGGGATGGTAAGTCCCCTCCTTGGCCCCAAGAGGTGTCTATTTTCCTAAAATTTATAGGTTAAAAAAAAATATGCATAAATTTCAACTATAATCCATCAAATGAAAAGTCGTTGCACATGTAAGTATATAGTTGAAGTTCGTGTATGATTTGAATGTCTTCAGGACGATAACAAAGTAGAAAAACGAGGTTGAAAAACACCTAAGACGTGTACTAACTGCTCATATCAAATATGTGTGACAGGTCGGTTCTCTAGCCACAGAGATATTGATTGCAGACTTGCAGTGGTCTTGGCTTCAAACCTGCCCCTGGACTTACTTGATGTGGTGGGTCGCGTCACGCTCGCGGGGCCATAGTCCTGACCCAAAGGGTTGGGATACCTGACTAAACAAAAAAAAACTCAAGAATCTGAATATACACAAATGTAAATTAATTAAAAATAATATCCTCCATGAACCTCACCTCCACCACCACCTCCATCACTTCTGTTCCCCCACCGTTGCCGTCACCCCACCTATGATAATTTCTCACCACCACCACTACCTCCCAACCACCATCTTCACAATTTTTCTTTTAGGAGCCAAAGTACATGTATTTAAAAAATTAATTGTTTTGTGAAAAAGATCAAGCGTGTAAGAATATTATGGGGTTCAAGGGCATAGCTCTCAAGAATTTTTTTTTTTGATAGAACTATTATATAAATAAAATTTCTATATTTTTTAATTTTTTATATTATACATATACAAATTTTACAAAATTTTGAGGGGCTATGTAATTTGGGGGGCCACTATATATAAAACTTAGATACCATTTACCTCGAATCAAACAACCAATTGATTGCGATTGAACTAGGGGAGAGTTCAATCTTACCCACAAGCCAACACATGTCCATTTTAACCTCAATTAACTGTGGTAAAGATTCATAAACCCTTGGGGTTCAACAATATAACCTTGGTTTCAAAAAAGAAATAATAAAAAAAAATTAATCCTAAGAGTTAAAATTCTTAACTAGAGTATAGAAAAATTAAAATTGAGAAATATTAAAAAATATTAATCCTAAGAAGAGATAAAATTCTTAACTACAGTTAAGAAAAATTAAGATATTTTACCAAGGTTATATTGTTGAACCCCAAGGGCTTGTGAATCTTAATCACAGTTAATATGAGTTAAAAGTGTTGGCCTAGGGTCCAATTGAACTCTCCAAGAGTTTAATCGCAATTAGTTGTGATCCAAGTTCAGTTCTTCTACGGTTTTGCGGAACCTACTTACTAAAAAGTGATTCACAAACAATTGAAGGAGCCACTGTAAAAATAAGATTAAAAATTTGGGAGGGCCACTATATATAAAAAAAAAAGCTTAAAAATTTGTGGGGATCCACTATGTTAGCCTATAGGTTTTTACCTTAGATCTCCATATTGATTTTGATGATAACAATAATAGAATGAGATTTATGATACTAATGTTTCTATTAAGTTTATATGATAAACAGTTTATGAAGAGCATTAGCAAGTCATTCAAGATGAAAAAACGTGAAAATGGCTCTATCCATGAAGAAAGATCTTTACCAAGTCAAGCAAAGCCATTAAATCAAGTTGAGCATATTGATGATCATGCCCAAAGTCCAAGGCGGGTCATGAAGCTTAAAGTCAAATTGTAACGACCTCAAAACCCCACCTTGGACATAATAAGACTTTGAGTTTGCCACATTACTTATCCTTGCTTGACTTCAAAAACAATAAGGCAAAATTATAAGATAATTCTTCCAAAATAGCAACAATAAAATTCATTTCATTTATATAATCCAAACTATCCTGAATAACTAAAATAAGCCCAACATAACCCACTATAAATCGGGTAGAATAAAGTAATCAAACCAAAAGTAAACAGTCTAGCAACATCTTGAAATAACAAAAGTCTAAAACAATACTACTCAGAAAGTAAGCTACGATCTACTAGTAGGGATAACTATCAAAATCTCTGTCTCTCTCCTTTGGAAGCTCACCTACTTCTCCTTCTTCAAAGTACTACTCCTCAATCCACGGCTCCGCTGTATGCTCCTGCACTGAACCTGATGATAATAACAGGTCGACTGAGCATTAAAACACTCAGTAGATATCAAATCTAACTAACAAAAACAATAACACATATACAAACTCAATATCCATTTCATGTAATAATTACGTAATCAATAACAGTTCCATATAACATATACATAATCAGAGTGTAGAAACATGTGATCCTGACATCATCTTGACTCGTGTACTTGTGTGATTCTTAGACTTGTAGAATGTGTTTCATGCATGCTTGTTTTCCAATAAAAGTAGTTATCAAGGTTTTTGTATTAAATCCATGGAGGTGCATCGACAGAATCGTAAGCCCCTAGAGCTCTTAGATACCAAAATATCCATTATAATTATCCAAGACTTGAAAACTTATCCATGGAGAGCATCAACGATTACCGGAGCTACTTGAGATATCGGGGTCCTTATAAAATCATGCAGTGTTCTTGTTCTTGTTCTTGTACTTGTTTCTTATTCTTGTACTTGTTTCTTATTCTTGTACTTGTTCTTATACTTCTTCTTGTTTCTTGTTCTTGTACTTATACTTGTATTTCAATGTCTAGTGTTCAGTGTCCATGTAATATTTGTGTCATGCTTACATACATGTGAGACTTGTAATCTACCACGCATGTGAACTTATGCTTGAATGTTGTGATTGTTAGACATGATGCCTAGAAAAGTCATTTAGATTGTAAGATTCTTATTAATTTGATTAATAGAGGCTTCTTCTTTATCTATTGTGTGTTCATTATAGGTAATTGACCATGATCATGAGATGATCTATACGATATGAGATATCGATAAAGGTCCTTAAGATATATTATAGGAAAGCTATGTAATGGGATTATCACATACAAATATAGCTTTCCAGTTCCTTATACCTTATATAGTCACAGCTATGGGTGAAGATGGACACTTCACTTATATGGTTGCCACAATGATAAGATGTTCTCAATAGTTGAGATGTAGTTCTATCTCGAACTATTGTAGGGGAGACTACACATCAGTATATGGGTGCTTAAATGTTGTAGCACCCCAGACTTTTCCATCTTTAAATGAATAAGTATTTCGTAGTTGAATGGCCTTCCGCGTAGTCTAATTAATAAATAGGGGAGAAATTGGAAATTCCAAAACGTTAGAAATGTGCGTTTTTGAGAGACGAATCCAACGCAAGTTGAATCGTCGAAATCGGACGAACGAGTCAAAAGATATGGCCAAAACAGTCGGGACCAGCAGAGCACCGATCGCTCGGTCCATGGAGCGATCGATCGGTCCAAAACCGATCGATCGGAGGCTATCGACTGGTCGAAAAATTTGTATGGGGAAATTTTCCAGAGAGTGATTTTTTTGACCGGTCGATCGGTCAATAACACCGATCGCTCAGTAGGCAACCGATCGATCGGTCATAACCACCGATCTCTCGGTCTTCGCGTTTTTTTGGCAAAAATTTCATTAAGGGCTTTTTCATCTTTTGGGGGTTAAACCCTTTCTTCTTAAGGCTTGCACGAGCCTTAGGGATTCATTTACCATACTTATGAGATTTTGAGAGTTTGAGAGAGGAGAAGAGACTCTAACCTAGGGTTTTGTTTTTGAGGAGAAATCAAAGGGGGTTTAAGAACCCTAGACCATCCTCAACTTGGATTGCTTCAAGTTCAAGGCTCAAGCTCGGGTGGGGTGCATTCTCCAAGCTAGGGCAGCACTCACTCACGTTTTTGAAAGGGGTTTCTTCCCCAACTCAAGTCCCCTTCAAGCAAAGGTTTCCTCCTTCCAAATAGAGCTTCTATTTCAAGGTTTCTTCAAGATCAAGCCTTGATCTAAGGTTAGTACACCCTACTAACTTTCCCTAGCAATAATCTAGGTTTTTCCTTATGAAATGTGATTTATGCTATTATGGTTGCTTTCTTGTGAAATGTATCATCCCTAATAAATATAAACAAGATAAAGAAATAGTATGGATGCTTAGATGGATATTGGATGTGGCGATTGGATGCCGAATGGGTGATGTATGGTATGTGTGGGTTGTGGATTGGATAATGAGGATGGGCATTGCACAAATAATAAACTTACCTTTGTGTGATTGAATGGAAAATATGCACTAAAAGGATGGAAATGAACCATGAAGGAAAATAGCATACTATGTGTTTGACAAAATACCTAAACTATTAATAAATGGTTTAAATGAAGAATATGGAAATGGGTTTTATGCATGCGTTCTTATAAATGATAAATGGATCAAATGTTATGGAAATTACTTTAGTTACCTATGTTCACATCATGGAATGAAATGTAATGCCATATCTCTCTTGTCACCCGCATTCCCACGTTTGTCACTATTGGCACGCACATGAGCACGCATGCACACATGACCGAGTTTTTCGAGAGCATATGCATCTAATAATAACAACAATAAAATATTGCATGTCAAGGAGGTTGGTAGCCCAGGGAGAATTCGGGTACTAGCCTCTGGCTCACAAGAAAACCCCTAAAACACCTATTGTCAAGGAGGTTGGTATCTCAGGGAAAATTCGGGTACTAGCCTCTGGCTCACAAGAAAACTAAACAAGTAATAAAAATCACCTATTATCAAGGAGGTTGGTAGCCCAGGGAGATTCGGGTGCTAGCCTCTGGCTCACAAGAAAACCAAACATTGCATATCAAGGAGGTTGGTAGCCCATGGACATTCGGGTAGTAACCTCTGGCTCACAAGTGCATTGCATATCAAGGAGGTTAGCAGCCCAGGGAGATTCGGGTGCTAGCCTCTGGCTCACAAGTTACAAGATGAAAGTTTACAAGATGATGATCATGCATTCATGCATGCACGCATACAT
Source organism: Tetracentron sinense (assembly GCA_015143295.1). Lineage (NCBI taxonomy): Eukaryota > Viridiplantae > Streptophyta > Magnoliopsida > Trochodendrales > Trochodendraceae > Tetracentron > Tetracentron sinense. The sequence goes on from CM026554.1 coordinate 19,293,609, forward strand.
GATTTCTACGAGGCATATCGAGACAGGACATGGGTTTCAAGCTTGGGTTTTATCGGTGTTTTTGCATTCATGCACACACTTTTAAATGATTGTATTGTACCATGTCAAATACTGTTTAGTTCGTGATGCTTCTATTACTGCTTTGCATGGTATGACTATTACGTGTGTTATTATTGTTATGGCTAGCTAGTAGCTTGTACTCGCTAAGTATTCCATGCTCAGCCGTACTTTCATGTCGGCAGGTGCGCGAGCCCCTCTTGACATATGTGATCAGGGTCCTTGGATAGAGGAGGACTACGGGGAGGAAGAACCGTATGAGGATCTAGTAGTCGAGCCTCAGGCGGAGGTGAGAGACTTAGACCATTGGCCCCACGGGGGTGACTATTGATCGAGAAAGTGTTGGGTCTTATGTATTTTGATATTTTGATAGGTGGGCCTGTCCACCTTAGACTTAGGCGTGTTTTGTATTTATGTTAACTTGGAATACTTCATTTTGGATCATTATAAAGAAAAGAAAAATTTAGTTTTCGCTTCCGTAAATTATGTTTAGCTTCCGCGCTCTGATTATCATTGTTTAGTACTATGTTTATCTTGTGCATTACAGGATGGTTTGACAGGTACGAAGTGTCACATCTAAAATATCCCTAAACTCCTAGGGGATATTTTGGGGTGTGACAGAAGTGGTATCAGAGCTCTAGGCATTAGAGTCCCTAGGGTCACTTGGATGATTGAACAAGGTATTAAAATCACCTTAGAGAGTTGTATTCCAAGTATAGACTAACAAGTTAGTCTTAGTCAAAATGGGTTGAACTTCAACCGAACATAGAGTCCTACGCTAGGAACACGGATTGTATGTTATGCTATTGTGTTATATACCTTGTGTACATTATTTGTGTTGTACTTATTAAATATGCTTGATGAATATGTATTGAGTGAATTGCGAAATTTGTACTAAATGCGTATCCAAGTTAGACTCATGTTGTATTGTCATTCTCAGGAGAAATCATGAGACGCAATACCCGGGGTCGCGGGTACAACACGAGGGGTAATGGAGGTGATGCTCCATCGGGTGATGATCAACCCGACTTTGCCCAAGCATTCGCTTCCATAGCCGAGACTTTGGCTATGTTGGCGGCAAGGCAACCGGCCACTCCGCCTAATGCGGCACTTATACCGGCTCCTCCTAACCGAGCCCAAGCCAGGATAGAAGCTTTTCGGAGGATGAGGCCTCCAACTTTTTGTGGAAGCATTGATCCACTTGTCGCCGAGGGTTGGATTCGGCAACTCGAGAAGATATTCTCGGTATTGGCACCTACGGAAGTGGAAAGGGTCACTTGGGCCGCCTTTATGCTTGAAGGCGAGGCCGACCATTGGTGGAAATCCGCACTTTGGACCCGAGAGTTGACCCGGCAAGGTCAAGATTGGACTTGGGAAGAATTCTTGGAAGCTTTCAACAAGAAATACTTTCCGGTCGGAATGAGAGAGAAGATGGAAGTGGAATTTATTACCTTGGAGCAAGGTAATATGTCTGTAGCGGCTTATGAAGCCAAATTTTCAGAGCTATCTCGATTTGCTCTACACATGATAGCTACCGAGGCTATGAAGGCCCGAAAATTCGAGAGGGGGTTGAAGGCCTACCTCAAGGATCGTGTCTTAATGTTCCGACATGAGACATATTCAGAAGTTGTGGACAAGGCATTGTTGGCCGAGTCGAATTCCGAAGAGTTCTTTAAGAGAAGAGGAATGGAGAATGGACAGTCAAGTAGTTCAGGGGAGAAAAGAGCAAGGACTAGCTTGTATCAGTCCACAGGGCCGGCTCAGTCACAGAGGATGTATTCGGCACCACAGGCCCCTCGCTCTTTTGCTCCACCGGCTTTTCGCCTGGCTACCTCATATACTCCTCGCCCCGCAGTTACTTAGGTTACGGGATATGCTCCTTCCCTCTATTCACATGAGGTCTGCACTCTTTGTGGAAGGAGGCATCCAGCAGGAGAATGCCGGAGGGTTTCAGGAAGTTGCTTCCATTGTGGTGACCATGGTCACATGGTTAGAGATTGTCCCCGACGTCAATTGCCAGCTCAGTCTTCGGGGAGCAGGCCCCCGATTAGGCAGACATCTCAGCCTAGCTCTTCTCAGGCTTCGAGGGCCTCACAGTCTACCCGGCCTCCTCGCCCAGCCACCCAGGGCCGAGTCTTCGCCCTATCGGAGAGAGACGCACGTGCATCCGACGATGTCGTGCAAGGTACGCAAAAATTCTAGAGTCTAAGTTGTGTAAAATTTCTATGGTTTATTATGTGATTATTTATACTAAGGGTTATTCTATGTATGATGCTTGTGATTGTTTGAAATCTACTAATAGTAGTTACTTAATCGCACAGGCGCTTTATTAGTGAACGAGTGTCTCGCCCGTGTGTTGATCGACACAGGATCCACTCACTCCTTTGTGTCACCTAGTTTCGCAAAGGGATTTTTGACTGAGTCTACTCCGTTAGAGCGGGAGTTGACCATTGCAACTCTACTCGGCAAGTCAGTTGATACGGACAAGATATTCAGGGATAGTGTGGTTCAAGTGGGGGAGAATGAACTGTTAGCCGATCTCATCGTCCTAGCTTTTCAAGACTTGGATTTTGATGTCATCTTAGGGATGGATTGGTTGTCAAACCATCACGGGAATGTTGCGTGTTTTGAAAAGATGGTGAATTTCAAGCCGGAAGGGGGTAAGCCTTTTCACTTCCGAGGATTAAGAGAGAGGGACATTGCTCGCCTCGCAGCCTTGAGTATAGCAAACCCAGAAGCACAAAACTCCTCGGCCATTCCGGTCGTGAGTGAGTTCTTGGACGTGTTTCCGGAGGAACTTCCCGGGTTACCTCCGAATCGGGAGATTGAGTTCGCTATAGAGCTTACTCTGGGCACCGCTCCGATTTCAAGAGCCCCATATAGAATGGCCCCGATAGAGCTTGAAGAATTGAAGAAGCAAATTGAGGAGTTACAACAACTTGGTTTCATCCAACCAAGTGTGTCACCGTGGGGAGCTCCGGTCCTTTTTGTAAAGAAGAAAGACGGGTCGATGAGAATGTGTATAGACTACCGTCCGTTGAACAAGGAAACTATCAAGAATCGTTATCCCTTGCAAATGATCGATGACTTGTTCGACTAACTGAAGGGAGCAAGATTCTTCTCCAAAATTGATCTTAGATCGGGGTATCATCAATTAAGGATCAAGGCGGAAGATTTTCCGAAGATGGCTTTCAGGACTCGATATGGGCATTACGAGTTCCTTGTCATGCCTTTTGGGCTGACGAATGCACCGGCGGCATTCATGGATTTGATGAATCGGGTGTTCCGATCTTACTTGGATCGATGCGTGATTGTATTCATTGATGACATTTTGGTGTGTTCCCAGACACGGGAAGATCACGCACGAGACCTCCGCCTTGCTCTGGAGATGTTGAGAGAGCATAGGCTATATGCCAAATTGAGTAAGTGCGAGTTCTGGTTAGAGAAGGTCGCATTTCTTGGACACGTGGTGTCGACCGAGGGCATTTCTGTAGATCCAGCCAAGGTTGAGGCAGTCATGAGTTGGGAGAGGCCCAAGAGCGTCACGGAGATACGTAGTTTCCTCGGATTGGCAGGCTACTACCGGAGATTTGTGGAGGGATTCTCCAGTTTGGCTGCACCTCTCACCTACTTAACAAGGAAAAATGCAAAGTTTAGTTGGAGTGACCGATGTGAAGTAAGTTTCCAAGAGTTGAAGAAACGCCTCATCACAGCCCCTGTCCTTACTGTGTCATCTGGACCTTTTGGGTATGAGGTGTATAGTGATGCCTCGCACGTCAGACTCGGGTGTGTCCTAATGCAACACAAGAAAGTCATTGCCTATGCATCAAGGCAGTTGAAAGAGCATGAAAAGAACTACCCCACTCACGACTTGGAGCTTGCGGCGGTCGTGTTTGCACTCAAAATTTGGCGACATTATCTGTACGGGGTGGAGTTCTATGTGTACACGGACCACAAGAGCCTCAAGTACCTCTTTTCCCCAAAAGAGCTCAATTTGCGACAATGGCGTTGGATTGAGTTCTTAAAAGACTATGAGTACACGATCCAATATCACCCGGGAAAAGCAAATTTGGTGGCAGACGCTTTGAATAGGAAACCATCGGGGTTGTTGGCTCACATGTTGGTGCGGGAATGGAGACTGTTAGACGATTTGGCAAATCTGGACATCAGTGTGAATGATTCTGTCCGCAGTCCTGTTTTGGCAAATGTTACGGTTCGGCCGTACCTTATAGATTTGATCCAGGAGTACCAGGCCACGGATGCTGACTTGTTGGCTTTTCGGGACAAAGAAATTGCCAAGGATAGTACGGACTTCTCTCTCAATAGCCGGGGTGCTATTACATTCAAGGGAAGACTTTGTGTCCCAGCCAATTCAAACCTTTGGAGAGAGATCATGGATGAAGCTCACCGTTCAAAGTACACAGTACATCCTGGGGGTACGAAGATGTACCGAAACCTCAAGAATCACTTTTGGTGGCGAAACATGAAGAGGGAGGTTGCGGAGTATGTGGCACGGTGTTTGGTGTGCCAACAGGTGAAAGCGGAGCATTTGAGACCGGCGGATCTTTTGCAGTCTCTCCCTATTCCTGAGTGGAAATGGGAACATATCTCTATGGACTTCATTGTGGGGTTGCCGAAGACGACTAGAAACTGTGATGCTATATGGGTCGTGGTCGACAGACTCACGAAGTCCGCCCATTTCTTACCGTACCGGACTACATTCAACTCAAATCAGTTGGCTGCATTGTATATCAAAGAAATAGTTCGGTTGCACGGGGTGCCCGTGAGCATTGTCTCGGATCGGGACCCTAGATTTACCTTCAGGTTTTGGAAAAGCTTTCAGAGTGCCATGGGTTCCCGGTTAGACTTTAGCACGGCCTTCCATCCACAGACGGATGGGCAGACTGAGAGGTTGAATCAGGTGATAGAAGACATGCTTCGAGCTTGTATGTTGGATTTTAAAGGAAGTTGGGAGGATCACCTACCTTTGGTGGAATTCGCCTACAATAACAGTTATCAAGCAAGCATACAAATGACACCTTTTGAAGCCTTGTACGGAAGAAGTTGTAAATCCCCTTTGTATTGGGATGAAGTTGGAGAAAGAAAGATTTTAGGCCCCGAGTTGATTGAACGAACCGCGGATAGGGTCAAGCTTATCCAGGAGAGGTTAAAGACCGCCCAAGATAGGCAGAAAAGCTATGCCGACAATCGAAGGAGGGATCTTGAATTCTGAGTCGGTGATTTTGTATTTGTAAGGATTTCACCAACCAAGGGTGTTATGCGATTCGGGAAGAGAGGCAAGCTTAGCCCGAGATATGTGGGTCCGTTCGAGATCATTACTCGAGTCGGTGAAGTTGCTTACCGTGTTGCTTTGCCCGCTCACATGGCGGCGGTCCACGATGTCTGTCATATCTCCATGCTTCGAAAGTACATCTCAGATCCTTCTCACGTCATCGAGCTTGATCAGGTTGAGATTCGAGAGGACCTCACTTTGGTTGAGAAGCCGGTTCATATTTTGGATCGAAGAGACCAAGTACTTCGCAACAAGACTATTCCGCTAGTCCTCGTGCAATGGCAACATCATGCACGAGAAGAAGCCACGTGGGAGCGTGAAGCCGAAGTCAAAGCAAAGTATCCCGAGTTGTTTGAATAGACTTGTGCATATGGCTTGTAATTTTGTTTTGATTTTGTACATGTATGTATCGTCCAAATTTCGGGAACGAAATTTTTGTAAGGGGGGGAGAATGTAGCACCCCAGACTTTTCCATCTTTAAATGAATAAGTATTTCGTAGTTGAATGGCCTTCCGCGTAGTCTAATTAATAAATAGGGGAGAAATTGGAAATTCCGAAACGTTAAAAATGTGCGTTTTCGAGAGACGAATCCAACGCAAGTTGAATCGTCGAAATCGGACGAACGAGTCAAAAGATATGGCCAAAACAGTCGGGACCAGCAGAGCACCGATCGCTTGGTCCACGGAGCGATCGATCGGTCCAAAACCGATCGATCGGAGGCTATCGACTGGTCGAAAAATTTGTATGGGGAAATTTTCCAGAGAGTGAGTTTTTGACCGGTTGATCGGTTAATAACACCTATCGCTCGGTAGGCAACCGATCGATCGGTCATAACCACCGCTCGCTCGGTCTTCGCGTTTTTTTGGCAAAAATTTCATTAAGGGCTTTTTCGTCTTTTGGGGGTTAAACCCTTTCTTCTTAAGGCTTGCACGAGCCTTAGGGATTCATTTACCATACTTATGAGATTTTGAGAGTTTGAGAGAGGAGAAGAGACTCTAACCTAGGGTTTTGTTTTTGAGGAGAAATCAAAGGGGGTTTAAGAACCCTAGACCATCCTCAACTTGGATTGCTTCAAGTTCAAGGCTCAAGCTCGGGTGGGGTGCATTCTCCAAGCTAGGGCAGCACTCACTCACGTTTTTGAAAGGGGTTTCTTCCCCAACTCAAGTCCCCTTCAAGCAAAGGCTTCCTCCTTCCAAATAAAGCTTCTATTTCAAGGTTTCTTCAAGATCAAGCCTTGATCTAAGGTTAGTACACCCTACTAACTTTCCCTAGCAATAATCTAGGTTTTTCCTTATGAAATGTGATTTATGCTATTATGGTTGCTTTCTTGTGAAAAGTATCATCCCTAATAAATATAAACAAGATAAAGAAATGGTATGGATGCTTAGATGGATATTAGATGTGGCGATTGGATGCCGAATGGGTGATGTATGGTATGTGTGGGTTGTGGATTGGATAATGGAGGATGGGCATTGCACAAATAATAAACTTACCTTTGTGTGATTGAATGGAAAATATGCACTAAAAGGATGGAAATGAACCATGAAGGAAAATAGCATACTATGTGTTTGACAAAATACCTAAACTATTAATAAATGGTTTAAATGAAGAATATGGAAATGGGTTTTATGCATGCATTCTTATAAATGATAAATGGATCAAATGTTATGGAAATTACTTAAGTTACCTATGTTCACATCATGGAATGAAATGTAATGCCATATCTCTCTTGTCACCCGCATTCCCACGTTTGTCACTATTGGCACGCACATGAGCACGCATGCACACATGACCGAGTTTTTCGAGAGCATATGCATCTAATAATAACAACAATAAAATATTGCATGTCAAGGAGGTTGGTAGCCCAGGGAGAATTCGGGTACTAGCCTCTGGCTCACAAGAAAACCCCTAAAACACCTATTGTCAAGGAGGTTGGTAGCTCAGGGAAAATTCGGGTACTAGCCTCTGGCTCACAAGAAAACTAAACAAGTAATAAAAATCACCTATTGTCAAGGAGGTTGTGTCACGCCCCAAAATACCCCCTAGGAGTTTAGGGATATTTTAGATGTGACACTTCGTACCTGCCAAACCATCCTGTAATGCACAAGATAAACACAATACTAAACAATGATAATCAGAGCGCGGAAGCTAAACATAATTTACGGAAGCGAAAACTAAAATTTTCTTTTCTTTATAATGATCCAAAGTGTAGTATTCCAAGTTAACATAAATACAAAAAATGCCTAAGTCTAAGGTGGACAGGCCCACCTATCAAAATATCAAAATACATAAGACCCAACACTTTCTCGATCAATAGTCACCCCCGTGGGGCCAATGGTCTAAGTCTCTCGCCTCCGCCTGAGGCTCGACTACTAGATCATCATACGGTTCTTCCTCCCCGTAGTCCTCCTCTATCCAAGGACCCTGATCACATATGTCAAGAGGGGCTCGCGCACCTGCCGACATGAAAGTACGGCTGAGCATGGAATACTTAGCGAGTACAAGCTACTAGCTAGCCATAACAATAATAACACACGTAATAGTCATACCATGCAAAGCAGTAATAGAAGCATCACGAACTAAACAGTATTTGTCATGGTACAATGCAATCATTTAAAAGTGTGTGCATGAATGCAAAAACATCGATAGAACCCAAGCTTGAAACCCATGTCCTGTTTCGATATGCCTCGTAGAAATCATGTATGCGTGCATGCATGAATGCATGATCATCATCTTGTAAACTTTCATCTTGTAACTTGTGAGCCAGAGGCTAGCACCCGAATCTCCCTGGGCTGCCAACCTCCTTGATATGCAATGCACTTGTGAGCCAGAGGTTAGTACCCGAATGTCCCTGGGCTACCAACCTCCTTGATATGCAATGTTTGGTTTTCTTGTGAGCCAGAGGCTAGTACCCGAATGTCCCTGGGCTACCAACCTCCTTGACAATAGGTGATTTTTATTACTTGTTTAGTTTTCTTGTGAGCCAGAGGTTAGCACCCGAATCTCCCTGGGCTACCAACCTCTTTGACAATAGGTGATTTAGGGGTTATCTTGTGAGCCAGAGGCTACTACCCGAATTCTCCCTGGGCTACCAACCTCCTTGACATGCAATATTTTCTTGTTGTTTATTATATGCACATGCTCTTGAAATCTCGGTTCATGCTATCATGCGTGCTCATGTGCGTGCCAATAATAACAATCGTGGGAATGCGCTTAACAAAAGAGATATGGCATTACAATTCCATTCATAATATTAGCATAGGTAACTTAAGTAATTCACATGACATTGAATCAATTCATCGTCTATAAGAACACATGCATAAAACCTATTTCCATTTTCTTCATCTAAGTCGTTTATTCATAGTTTAGGCATTTTGTCAAACACAACACATGCAATGTTTCTTAATAATTCATCTTGTTCTTTTTAGCGCATATTTTCCATCCAAACATCAAGGTAAGTTCATTATTGGTAAAATGCCCATCCACCATTTCCATCACACACATCACACAACATACATCTCGGCATCCAATCGCCATATCCAACATTCCATCCACACATCCACACCTTTTCCATTATCTTGTTTATATGTAATGGGGGATAACACATTTCATAAGGAGGAAAACATAATATAAAGAATCACATTTTTATATAGAAAACCTAGATTTTTGCTAGGGTAAGTTAGTAGAGTGTACTAACCTTAAATCAAGGCTTGATCTTGGTTGTAAACCTTGATTGGAGCTTCCACTTGAAAAGAGGAACCCTTTGCTTGAAGGAGACTTGTGTTGGGGAAGAAACCCCTTTCAAAAACGTGAGTGAGTGCTGCCCTAGCTTGGAGAATGCACCCCACCCGAGCTTGAGCCTTGAACTTGAAGCAATCCAAGTTGAGGATGATCTAGGGTTCTTAAACCCCCTTTGATTTCTCCTCAAAAACAAAACCCTAGGTTAGAGTCTCTTCTCCTCTCTCAAACTATCAAAATCTCATAAGTATGGTAAATGAATCCCTAAGGCTCGTGCAAGCCTTAAGAAGAAAGGGTTTAACCTCCAAAAAACGAAAAAGCCCTTAATGAAATTTCTGCAAAAACGCGAAGACCGAGCGATCGGTGGTTATGACCGATCGATCGGTTGCCTACCGAGCGATCGGTTGATTGACCGAGATCTCGGTCAAAAATCAACTCTCTGGAAAATTTCCCCATACAAATTTTTCGACCAGTCGATAGCCTCCGATCGATCGGTTTTGGACCGATCGATCGCTCCATGGACCGAGCGATCGGTGCTCTGCTGGTCCCGACTGTTTTGGCCATATCTTTTGACTCGTTCGTCCGATTTTGACGATTCAACTTGCGTTGGATTCGTCTCTCGAAAACGCACATTTCTGACATTTCAGAATTTCTGATTTCTCCCCTATTTATTAATTAGACTACGCAGAAGGCCATTCAACTACGAAATACTTATTCATTTAAAGATGGAAAAGTCTGGGGTGCTACAGGTTGGTAGCCCAAGGAGATTCGGGTGCTAGCCTATAGCTCACAAGAAAACCAAACATTGCATATCAAGGAGGTTGGTAGCCCAAAGACATTCGGGTACTAACATCTGGCTCACAAGTGCATTGCATATCAAGGAGGTTGGCAGCCCAGGGAGATTCGGGTGCTAGCCTCTGGCTCACAAGTTACAAGATGATGATCATGCACGCATACATGATTTCTACGAGGCATATCAAGACAGGCCATGGGTTTCAAGCTTGGGTTTTATCGGTGTTTTTGCATTCATGCACACACTTTTAAATGATTGTATTGTACCATGTCAAATACTGTTTAGTTCGTGATGCTTCTATTACTGCTTTGCATGGTATGACTATTACGTGTGTTATTATTGTTATGGCTAGCTAGTAGCTTGTACTCGCTGAGTATTCCATGCTCAGCCGTATTTTCATGTCGGCAGGTGCGCGAGCCCCTCTTGACATATGTGATCAGGGTCCTTGGATAGAGGAGGGCTACGGGGAGGAAGAACCGTATGAGGATCTAATAATCGAGCCTCAGGCGGAGGCGAGAGATTTAGACCATTGGCCCCACGGGGGTGACTATTGATCGAGAAAGTGTTGGGTCTTATGTATTTTGATATTTTGATAGGTGGGCATGTCCACCTTAGACTTAGGCGTGTTTTGTATTTATGTTAACTTGGAATACTACATTTTGGATCATTATAAAGAAAAGAAAAATTTAGTTTTCACTTCCGTAAATTATGTTTAGCTTCCGCGCTCTGATTATCATTATTTAGTACTGTGTTTATCTTGTGCATTACAGGATGGTTTGGCAGGTACGAAGTGTCACATCTAAAATATCCCTAAACTCCTAGGGGGTATTTTGGGGCGTGACAAATGTACACTGATTAATTGCATTCAATGAGAGACCTCTTGTATAAACATACAATCAGATAGTTGGTCTCTCATTCACATTGAACAGTTTCAATGATGCTTAGATCTGATGAGTTCATTTATAACTGAGCAGTAATCTTACTGTGTTGATTCAACCAAAGTAATCTCTATCTTAGGGATTACGATACAGTGATAGTTGGATAGTCAGAAAGTTGTTCGAGTCATAATGAATTTCAAACAAGAAATTCATACTCATTAATTTGAGAGATTATCCAAGTTCCGGGTAAGACAGTCGATTAAGCTTAAATCTTACGCAAGTAGTTTTGAAACAAAACAAGTTTGAAATATATTTTATTTAAAAAAAGTTTTTCTCAAAATATTTTACATGAGAAAATGTTTATCATGGCTTAATCAGAATGTCTTGGAAACTCGGATGATGTGCAATGGGCTATGAGTTAGATTGTATAAATAATCTCGAAGGCCCATTACGGATAATGTAATTGGAAGGATCAATTGAATTAAAAAGTTCATGTGGCGGGATCCATATAGGATAATGTTCTTACACTGGGATTTAATTGCAACAAGGATATCTCACGTCACTTGCAATTCCGATGAAATTCTTATTTAGGGTCAAAGGGATAACATTGGGTAATTCAGGGTTTGAATATCCCAAAGCAATCTGTGGAGATGCTCACATAAGAAATACAAGCTCAAACAATTGCTTAAATGTTAATCAATTATTTAAAATGATTAAATGTTAATCATTTATTAAATAGATTAAAAGTTAATCTATGGTTTAAATTAATTGTTAATTTAAATTAAGGGATAATGTTAGTAATTATTTAACTAACCTAATTAAAGTAGAAATCAGTTTGACCCATATCCATAAACCCATAAATTATGGACCTTTAATATGGGCCCAAGCCCATGGATTAAAACCCTAGGGTTTGGCGCCCACTTAGCTTTCCTAATTGGATTAGGATTAGGTTAGTTGTATAATTATTGAATTATAACTCTTTTATTTATGGAATCAAATTTCAATACTTGGAATGTAAAAAGGATTAAGATAAAATGGTGTTGTAATACAACTTGGAGTCGAAGACTCCCCAAAGCCCATGCCCCCCTTGTGCTCACGTAAAATCCTAATTGGATTAGGATTTGTTGGTTGTTGGTTAATCCCTTTGAATTAAGGAATCCTCTTTTGAGAAGGACTCTTAAATTGGTAGGTTTTCTATAATTAGAGTAGTTATAGATAAACTAGGAAATTATTTATTAAACAATAAGAGTTATTATTAATAAATAATTCCTAAAGGGAAAAGGTATAATTGGATTGGGATTAGGTAACTAACCAAGTCCTATAAATATACCCAACACCCCTTGACCGTACACAACTCTCTCTCTCTCAAAAATTCTCTCCCTTTCCTTCTCTCCAAAACCGTGAGCCCCTAGGGAGTGTCCCTAGGGATTTTCGTGAGCTACAAGGGTTGCTTCAAGTTAGGTTTTTCAACTTAAGGGTTTTGAACCCTAGGGTTTTGGTTGTTAGAAAGTCTACAACAAAATTCAATTTTCTTCTTCTTGCTTCTTCAATTCCAAGTAGAGATTCTAAATGTCACGACCCAAAATACCCCCTACGAGTTAGGGATAATTTGACTCGTGACCGCCGTATCATACATCCCATATAATACATAATGCACGCGTAACAACCTGTTAGAGTACACAGACATACATAGCTGAAACGATTTAAAACACATAGCGGAAGCAAAATATATAATTAAACACTCTCATTGCTCGGTCCAAGTTTGAACCAACAAAATACACATATATATCCAAAATGTGGAGTGGACAAGTCCCACTCTCACTTAACAAAATATCATATGTTTCTAACTATGGAAATCAACAGAAGTCGAAGTCATGACGCCTATTTAGTGAGCCATCACTACAAGAAACAACACTTTTAGCGGGGGCCAAGGCCGCTGCTAAAAACCACGATTCCCACCGCTATAACCTTTAGCGGCGGCCACGTGGTCGCCGCTAGCTGACACTAAATAACTTGTCGCTATATATACATAGCGGCGGCCTGGTGGTCGCCGCTGTTAATAAGGACCTTTAGCGGCAGCCAAGATTCGCCGCTAATTATGTTTTTCCAACAAATTTTGTCAACCTATAGCGGCGGCCGTCGACCCCCGCTAAATGTTAAAGGTATGGAATTGACTTATAGCTGCGGCCGTTGGCCCCCGCTAAAGTTGATTTTTTTTTTAAATTATTAATTTATTTCTCGTTCAATCAAAATATTTTTCCATTTTCATTAACCTGTATAAATACACATTCAGGCAAAATATAAACACAATTCATCCAAATCAAAATATACCATATATTGCACCACGGTATAAATCATACTTCAAAAACATCGTTCCCTAAAATTACAAGTCAACTGTTTAACAAAAAATTCATAACAAAATAAAAATATTTAAAATATAAAAGCTCCATCTTATCATCAATCTCCATCTACCTCCTGCAAACAAAAGAATGATAAAATAATTAGATTTTTCTTTTAACAATTCATAAAAACATATAATTAAAGAATATGAAGCACAAAAACCCACAAACTTGTGGGTATGGGTATCTCAAATTTCTTGATTGATATTTTTATATTTAAAAAATGAAGCTAAATTGGATGTAAATAGAATGTGAACATTTTAGGTGGAAGTAAGTTGGGTATAAGGGAAGAACTAACTTGATTCCTTTGCCCCCATAAAATAAAAATAATATGTTGATAAAATGACAAAGAAAGAAAAAGCCTGCAACTTTTTCTCTTCTTCCCTCCAATATCCGAAGACTCACGAAACTTCTCTTACTAGAATTCAACAACTCCAAATAGACTTTCATGAACTATCTTTTGCCACTGTCCCTAAAAATCTGGACTTTGGAAAACATTTGAAGAACTTGCATTTTCATATCATTTCAAGTGCTTCACTTCTCTTCCTCAATTCTACTACTTCCAACACCAAATTTTACCTCAAAAATTTATCCTCCAAATATTTGAAAATCAATAAAATCGAAATTTAGAATCTAAAACCACCATGAACATTTTGGGAGAAAACAAAGAGCTATTTGTGCTTTAAACCCATAAATCTTGCAAGTAAACTTACAGATCTCATTCAGTAACCTTTGATGAAAAACACAAAAATCAGAATTGCAAACTCCTATATTTTTTCAATTTCCAGGCTAATTTTAAAGTTTCTCATTCAGTAACCTTTGATGAAAAACACAAAAATCAGAATTGCAAACTCCTATATTTTTTCAATTTCCAGGCTAATTTTAAAGTTTCCACAAAAATGGTTGTTCAGGTATGCAATATCAAAAATAACACCTTTTCAGTTCTTTTTACATTCTATCTACATACATGCACAAAAACCCACAATATTACCACCGCCCAACCACCCACCACCACCACCATACTGCCACCACCACCCACCACCCCACCACCCAACAAGTCACTTGCAGTTTTTAAAAACCAAAAATAAAGCAAACAAATGGCAGTTAGTTTATCCAAATAGCCCATTAAATATCAGTTTTTTTATGCAATCTCTTTTAACACTTGTATGTGAATACAATCTAAATGTTGGAATTGGTCCTAAGCCTAAAACCCCATAAACCTATCAGTGTACATACCTCATCAGACCGATGTTGACGCCTTTGTGACATCATCTGTTGCATCATCGCCATCATCTCTTGTTTCGTCTCTTGTTGAGCCTGCTGTATTTTTTCTTGCATGTTTTGCTGCATCTCCTCCATTTGTCGATGCATGTCTTGCACCTGACTTTGCATCTCCTCATAACTAGTTTTGTATTGGCTTGACAAGGAGCCAAAAACAGAAGTCGGTGTCTGACCTAGCCCATAGCCACGTACTCGACCATGCCGCTCAGGACCCATCACATGGGTATAGATGTCGCTTATGGAGCTAGATCCATCCTGATTAGAATTGGACAGCTCTCTAAATTTGGACTACAAAAAAAAAATTAAAAAAATCAGTGAAGCAAACATATATTTTTAATATTAAAAAGATTGACATTTTACATACCATGATTTCCTCGGATCTCTCATCAACAGCGCGGCCATTCTTCTGTGTATGAGTGAGGAAGAAGAGATCCACTTGAGTAGGTGTACCCCCATCTGTCCTACTCTGAGTCTATCCTTGCACAAAGTAAATTTAATTTAAAAGTAGTAGGTAATTCTGAATTTTAAAAGAATTAGTGGTACAATGAGCTTACTTACAGCTTCGTCTCTATATCGGGCAAAACTCTTCGTCTCACCCGCATGTTTCATCGTATGCTTGCTATGAAATTAACTTTATTTCTTTTTGCTATCGCCTACATAAGTTACAAATACGAAAATTTTAAGGGAAAATACAAAGTGCTAATAACATTTTATTCATGCACATATTTATACCTGCACTCTTGGACTACTCCAATATTGTACTAGCCATGTCCAATCTGGCACCGAGACGTTGGCAGGTGGATGGGCAATGCGCTCTTCATTTGTATCCCATAACGAACAGGACACCTTCATTTTGGCTCTGTTATCCCTAAATTTTTTTCGAATGGACATCATAATCCAATATTTTCTCTCATTCCCAACTTCAAAATATTCCTGAAAAGTAATATATATATATAAAATGGAGAGTTGCAAGTATGGCAAATTATAAAAACACATTTACCTGAATGTGCCTCCTCATCCTCTCTTTTGAATGGTCAGGAATTTGAAACCATTTATCCACCTGCAATGGAGAAAAATTGGGATTCCTATCTACTACGCCGCATAAGCCAGCAAGCAAGGTCACGTTTTCTCCAATCGGCTGACCAAACTCATTGAACTTTAGCTTTTTTTCCTCACCAGGTGCCATATTCAACAGCTTAAGTACTTTAGTGGGCCCTCGACCCCTCTTCCTTTGAGTGCTCGGACCTATTCAGGAAATTAAAAATAAACATGTCATAAGTGTATACAATAATTACAAACAATAACAATATACATTAATTGAACCAGTTTAAGTTATCTTACCAGATATGCCCTTATTCCCCCCAACCTGTGTAGGGGGAGACTGACTCTGACGCTCCCCTACCATCTCTGGTGGCGGAGGAGCTGAAGAACTCTGAATTCTAACACCCTTGCCTCTTCGATTCATACTTATTTAATTCTCTGCATTAATCATTAAGACAATAGGTTGAATTTAGATTAAATAAGTAGACAATTAATACATGATAAAACATTAATCCATTTTTTATATCGATAATCAGGCATATAATCTACGGAAAAATGAGATTCAAAAATATGCATACAAATATGCAAAAATTCAACTGTGTTTAGTGAGCAGTAAACACAAGAAAATATAGAAAGACAAAAGACCCTAAAAAGGGATTTAAAATCTCAGGAGATATAACAGAAACTCTTTGATAATTTGAACATATACTTACCGGTTAAAAAGTTTGAAGGCATATTTGCATCAACAAGAACTCCTTCAATATCATCCCTATTCCAAGTGGCAACATCATCATTAATATCTTCTGTGTTGATCGAATCTTGGTGCAACTCATGCTCATTTTGTTGGAATGGCTCCATTTCCGACTCCATATCATATAAGTCTCTGGGTTGTGTCTTTATTACAACACGCCAATTATCATCGATGGTGTCTTGGATATAAAAAACTTGTTTTGCTTGATTTGCAAGAATAAAAGGTTCATTGGTCATTAAGGTTCGTGTGACATTCACACAGGTGAACCCATATTCATCTTGCTTGATTCCCCTACCATCACGGCTCGTGACATCCCACCAATCGCATTTGAATAATACGATCTGAATTCCACCGAGATAATGTAATTCCACAATATCATTTAAGATGCCATAGTAGCCAACATTGTTTGTAGTTGGGTTCGAGTCTCTCGCATTTGCAAAGCTCAATGTCTCTGCAGATATGAAAACTCCACTATTTTGAGTTTTTCTTTGTCTCTCACGATCTTTTGTGTGGAATCTAACGCAATTGACAATGTACCCCTTAAAACACCTCATTGCTCGATCAGGACCAAAAGCTACCGATTCGAGTTGCTCATTTATTTCCTCACCATCTAGTCGCATTTGTGAAACCTATTCAGATTTCACGATTAGTTATGCACAATTATGGTTATACTTAATAATAAAAAGTGATATGATATCTAACACTTACATGACGTTCAAACCATCCACCAAACTCCTTAATATGAATGCGGTCTATTTCCCTAACACTAATGTCTCCACTATGTGCATCCTTAATTATTTGCTTGTGTTTCCTGAACAATAAATGGCTTAATTATGATCCGAACTAAAGGAGTATGTGAAGTCTACCGTTTATAAATAGTATGTAGATTGAAACAAGAAGACTTACAGAATAAATGGGGCGACTTCATCACAGTTATTTAGCACGTACAAACGAGCTTGTTCCCACTCAACTGTACTTAGCATGTGTGAGGTTGCCTTCCTTAAAGCACGACCAGATCCTATGAAAATGGACAACTTGCCATGTGATTCAATATTACCACCATCATAATTCCATTCTGGTCGGTTGAATCTTGTCTCTACCCCATGCAAGTACCTTGAACAAAATGTCAAACATTCTTCCGAGAGATACCCTTCTGCAATGGAACCCTCTGGACAACTTTTATTGCGCACATATGACTTTAGTGTGTGCAAGTACCTATGAGAATACAAGTGTAGATGTTAATGAGAATACAAGTGTAGATAATAAATTGATATTATTTATAAACTGACCTCTCAATTGGACACATCCAACGGTATTACACTGGTCCGGCAATCTTGGCCTCTTCAGCGAGATAAATGGGCAAGTGCACCATAATGTCAAAAAATGATGGCGGAAAGATCATTTCCAATTTACAAAGTGTTAGAGCAATCTGAGATTCAAGTTTTTCCATCTCCTCCACCTTCAACAACTTGGAACATAACTGCTTAAAGAAAGTGGACAACTCAACCAAAACTGAACACACATCCTTAGGTAAGAGTCCACGTATTGCAAGCGGAAATAATTGTTGCATAAGAATATGGCAATCATGACTCTTCAACCCTATGATCCTACATTGTTTGAGCTGAACACATCGTGAAATGTTTGACGAATAATTATCTGGAACCTTTACCTCCTTCAAGCATTTACAGAACTTCCTTTTCTCATCCAAAGACATTGTGTAGCATGCAGGGGGTAGTAACAATCTGTCACCATTCGGTTTTGGGTGAAGTCGTTCCCTTATACCCATTAACTGTAGATCAAGGCGAGCCTTCAGGTTGTCTTTTGTTTTCTCCTCCATATTCAACAGTGTTCCAATCACACTATCACACACATTCTTTCCAATGTGCATAACATCCAGATTATGGCGCAACAGAAGATCTTTCCAATACGGTAATTGAAAGAAAATACTCTTCTTCTTCCAATTTTTTGGCAATTTACAATCATCCTGTTTTCTCTTCCTCCCAGTCTTATCCTTATCCGTTTTACCAAAAATGATTTGTTCGTAGTTGCATAATTGATCGAGCACATCATCACCAGTTAACGAAATTGGCGCATGTTTTAATTCTTTATTACCATCAAAAGAACTCTTATTATGTCGAAATTTATGATCAAGTGGTAGGAATCGACGATGTCCCAAGTAACACGACTTGCGCCCATTTTGTAATTTGATCGAACAAGTGTCCTTGTTGTAAGAAGGACATGCCTTTTCACCTTTAGTGCTCCATCCTGACAAATTAGCATATGCAGGAAAGTCACTAATAGTCTATAAGACTGCTGCATGCATCCGAAAATTCTGTTTTGAATAGGCATCATACGTCTCAACTCCATCTGTCCACAACTCCTTCAACTCCTCTATCAATGGTTGTAAGTACACATCGATGTCGTTCCCAGGAGCCTTAGGGCTAGGAATAAGCAACAATAGCATGAAAAATGTTTGCTTCATACATATCCATGGAGGCAAATTATATGGAACAAGAACGACAGGCCATGTGCTATGAGAAATACTCATAGTACCAAAAGGATTGAACCCATCACTCGCTAACCCAAGTCTAACATTGCGAGGTTCCAAACCAAACGACGGGTGTTTCTCGGCTAAAATTTTCCACGCCTCAGAATCAGCTGGATGCCTCAACACCCTATCCTTTGTTCGACTCTCAGCATGCCATTTCATGTCCTTGGTTGTTTTTGAAGACATAAATAACCTCTGAAGCCTCGGTTTCAATGGAAAGTAACGCAAAATCTTGATGGCTATTTTCTTATCTTTTGCAGGAAGAGTGGAACCTTGTTCAGTAGATTGGCATGTAACTGGTTTCCACCTAGACTCACCACATACGACACATTCATTCACATTTTCATACTCATTCCAGTACAACATACAATCATTCGGGCATGCAACTATCTTTCGGTAATGTAAGCCAAGATCCCTAAGGATCTTTTTTGATTCATAGTGATTTTTGGGCAACAATTCACCAACAGGAAGTGCTTCTTTTAATAACTCAAGCAACATGTCGAACGATTTGTTACTCCATCCATTAAGACACTTCAAGTGAAACAACCATGCAAGGAACGATAATTTCAAAAATTTAGTGCAACTTAGGTATAGTTCAACCTCGGCATCCTTCAAGAGTTGGTAAAATTTATGTGCATCCCCCTTTGGCTCATCTGTACTGCGCTCATTCAAATCGTTATCCTCCTCATCGTCTAAGTTTGACATTCCGAATGCATCTTGTAACATTCCCTGCATATCATCTGCCCCATCAGACTCATCACTAATATCTTCCTCTCCATATAAATCCTCCCCATGGCTCATCCAAAGGGTGTAACAGATCATTATCCCATTCCATAACAAGTCACCATGCACATCTTCTCGATTCTTTAATAACACAATGCAACATTTCTTACATGGGCACAAGATCTTGTCATCAAAACTTGTACGAGCAAATGCATAATCCAAAAAATCCTGAACTCTGTCTTGATATTCACGGCTCACTCTATCCTTCTGCATCCAACCTTTATCCATCGGCTTACCCCTTCACGATAACCTCACATTTCAGCCAAAATCATAACTAATTCAACTTATCAAATGATAAATAACCCACTTTGCACACAATGTTTATTGAACGAGAGATCTAAGAGTGAATGCATGTTTGAAAATGAACTAGAAGCAAAAAAAAAAAAAAATCCAACAAATCCAATTCAAAAAATAAATCAACATATCATTCGACTAAGTTATGAAAACATTTTCCAAGAAGTGAAGGAATCCATATTTGAATACACAAACACCTCCCCAAGAAAAAATAAAGCAATAAAGAAGCACAATACCAACATTGGCCTAAGAATCAAATTTAATACTTGATAATATTGGATATAAATGAAAGTATGCCTCTTTTTAATTTTAGAAACACAGTTCTTGGGGGGCATACATCGAATCCCAGGATCTGATTAAGATTGTAATTGATTTTATTCAATGAAGGTTAGAATAACATTCACCTTTGCGACTTTGAAATTGTTAAGTCAAATCCACGTTAGAATAGTACTCGCAAAACTTCACGTGTCAAGTCTCCTGTCGAGTCACACGAACCTTCTTTTTCCTTTAAAGCTTTCTCTAATGGAAGCTAATGGCCCTTCCAAATTTCCAGCTCTAGGAATCTTGAATAAAGATCCAATCTTTATTGATCAAGAACCTTTCTTGATGAACAAGATGAATTCTTTCTTTTCCTTAAGATCCAATCAAAAAGACAAAAGAAGAGAGAGATGGGTGTGACCGTACACCTCAAGGAGAGAGGGGAGGGCGTGAGGTTTGAGGAGAGGGGAGAAGTTTTTTTTTTCAAATCTGGAAAATTTTCTTATATCCAAAGCCTTGGATGTCCACCCCTTTTATTGGCTTCATTGGTTGCTTGAAACCAAAGTTTCCTAATCCTTATCCAATAAGGATTCCTCAATTAGTTTCCTATTTGGTTTTTCCATAATTAATTAGGAATAATCAAAATAGAAACTAATATCATCCATTAGTGTCCAACTAATCTTATCCTTATCCTAATCCAATTAGGATTCCTTGATTAGCAAGAAACTAATAGAATCTTTGTCCAACAAGGAATCTTTAATTAGTAACTAACTCTAACTAACTAACTAACCTTATCCAATAAGGATATTAGTTATTAGAAACTAATTAAATAAATAATAACAATTATTATTTCCTCCTTGAAGTGGGCGTCCCACCTTAGGCGGGTCCCACTCCACAAGCCCAAAGGGTTTCCAAAACCCTCTTGGTCACTTGAATTATTCTTTTATAATAATTCCCAATGGGTCCTACCCATTTGGTTTTTCACATCTGATGTGATTCCACCTTTTAGAGCTTCACTATACCATATAGTGATTACTTAGAGAAATTAATTAATTTAATTATAAATTAAATTAAATACTTTAAGAAGGTCCTTGTGTGTGGGATCTAAA
Source organism: Tetracentron sinense (assembly GCA_015143295.1). Lineage (NCBI taxonomy): Eukaryota > Viridiplantae > Streptophyta > Magnoliopsida > Trochodendrales > Trochodendraceae > Tetracentron > Tetracentron sinense. The sequence continues at coordinate 19,314,832 of CM026554.1, forward strand.
GGGATCTCTTATTTCTGGTTGTGGGACCAAGTACTTCACCTTTTTAGTTGAAGCATTGTTACTAGGAAACACCTTTCCTATACTCCATTAGGATTATAGAATTTTATCTACATCCCTGGACTTCCACCAATCACAATTAATGTCCATTAACACAATGTGATTAACCTCCAGAAATTAGAGAATTGCTTGTAAGTACCATCTCACAATATATTTACAAATAAATCCTTCCACATTCCGATATCACTTGTAAGCTTACGGGATTGGAACAATTCCACTGTCTTAGTCCCTAGCTTATGAATAGAACCATTTCTCATGATTACTTTTTCAATGAACTGAACCTCCAAAACACTTTTGAAGAAACATTAGAAAAGAACTAACATATATATTTATATATACTTTTCCATATTAAAAATATCAACTTCGATAAATACCATTTTACTGAAAAGCACCAGTACTGGATTTAACAGTTCAGTTCAACAAGTATCACCTTGATATCATTATCTCCAATTAAGGAGTTGTGGATTCCTTATTGAGTGTTTACACACTTCTCCAAACATTGTGTACATGACCCAACGTACCCGGAGTTAGTCCTGTGTATTGGACATTGCTGATTGGCACATCAAAGATATATAGACAAATGTCTGAGAAGATGTTAACCTCTCAGGTCTAAGGACAATTTGTCAAATGGATAACCCTAATACAATCTGACAGTGTATTCCATAGGGTATCCACTAGTGACCCCGTTCAGTATTATGTACTTGCTACATATACTCACATGTTAGTCAAGAGTCACCACTCTCTGTGAATGAGATTCATCACACTATCTTATAGAACTACACATGTGCAAGCCATGATGAAGTACAGCGCCCAACCAGTACTCTAGAGGCTTCGAACAATATTAGGTTTACAAGAAACCGGAAAATCATATCTCCTCGCAACCTTTACATGATTTTTCTACAATGTTACCTATGGAACTTTATGTCTTCATCATATGAGACAGTAATTAATATAAATACCCTTTATAGTTGGTTGTGTGAATATGATGCTTACCTAATCAACATAGAAAAGTCTCTTATTGGCTTTCGAGGGCATTTATGTCCAACAATAAAAAAAATCTCATAACAATTAGCTCAGAGGCCCATAAAGGCCCTAACAAAATTTGGACTGATAACTCCCCTTGCAGCCCAAGTCATAGGCCATAAATAACCCAGAACAGAAATATACATCTAAATATCTAGAAACCCACTTCTAATTGGTAGTAAAAACACAAGAAAAACAATTGAGAAGAAACCAAGATCAAAACTAGAAACAACCCAGAAGACTATATAATTTCATTTAAATAAAAAATTAATTGTGGAATCCTTATTTCTAGTGAGTGAATATGTGGCTGTGTGTGTGTGTGTGTGAGTGGTGTGTGTTTTCCCTTCTATTACATGTAGCTTTGCCTTGTGGTATTGTTACCTTGACCCAAAAAAAAAATATGGGGGTACAAACCTAATTGTGCTCCTTGCGAAAGAAAGTCACATTTCAATTGGATTTATAAATGGTGGCCTATTAGAGGGCACAACCCTAAGTGGGTTTAGTTGGATTGGAGGCCTAGCCAAGCCCAACTCTATGATCAAAATCCCATGGCCTAACCCAACCAGACCATTAACCCTAGGTGCTCATTTTTCAATCTGTCAAAATCAGGCTGGATTCTTAAAATATAGAAAAAAAAACGTGAAGATGAGTAGGGTTAGGTTTTTGTTTTTTTGTTTTTGTTTTTTGCTTTTGCTTTTATGTTTTGGTACGGTTATGATTGGATTACAATATCCAATAACCATTTTAGTGGACTGTAACCAAATCAACAGAACGATATTGTTTGCAAGGAACAAACATAATGCCACAAAAGGGGAACAATTGAAATCCTTCTTCTCAAAGAGATCTAGAGATAAGAATGAAAAGTTTGACAAATGGAAGAAATGCATCAAAAAAAATCTCCATTTTCTTGTTTGTAAGGAACAAACCTCCAAAAAGAAAGCAATAGAAAGAAATTTTTACAAAAAACGACAATGAGATAAAATCATAAAAGCCAAAAATAGGTCTTTAAAATAAAAAGAAATGAAGTAATCAAAGAAAGATAAGAGACTTACGCTTCTCCTTGAGGAATAGAAAAGATATACCTCCTCTGTAGACCTTTTAAGTGTAAAAAAAAGACTGCATATGCCAATCAACTACCCTCATCACCCTTCATCTCTTCCAAACTCTTATTGAGGAATAGAAAAGATTCAAAAAGATTAGAAAGCACCAAATCAACACAAGATAACCAACATTTTTTTTAAAGGAGCAGCAAGAATAGGATCCGTACTGTTTTCTTCCTAATTTCTTTTCTCTCTTATGAGGAGAAGGAAGGGATAGGAAAACTAAAGAAGAAGATGAAGATATGGGAATTGGGAGGGTCTCGAAAATCCAAATGAGGAGGTTATCAGATTGCAAGATGAACAGAATAGTATTTGCAGTAACAATGAAAATCTCCATTACAGATGAACAAAATATGTACTGAAAGAAAACTGGAAACAGAGTCTAAATTTGCAACCCTTATATTAATATCAATCAGCTCACTCCATCAAAACTTCCATTTCCCCCAAACCCCCGAATTGAAACCACATGAGCTTACAAAACCCTAATTATTCGATATATATCTAAAAGATATATTGGGAGCAAAATCAAAACCTAGAATCAAATGAACACAAAATAGAGTACGTGAAGACCTGCAAATGCCGATTTCAAATCCAATACAGAAAACCTTTTATCAATCTTCCCTCTGAACCCTGCAGGCAAAAACGAGCCTCAGAAAACCCTACAACAAAAAGATATATAGAAAATGCCCAACTGATTAAGGATCTTAGATCCTTTAACAAAGCCCTCATTCTTTTAAATAAATCTAAAATCAAACTGTCCTTATCTAGGACTTACTTGTACTCGGCGGGATAGATCGGCGGGAGGAGCAGCAGGTGATGGATCCAGAATGAAGAAAATGACAGAATGAATGGAAAATGAAAGATACAAATAGGTTTTAGATGAAAAGACGCCTCTATGAGTTCCCTCCAATTTCTTAGCGGTGGCAAGCTGGCCGCCTCTATGAGTTCCCACCACTTTTTTCAGCCCAAATTTTTAATTTGATGGACCCTTTACCGTCGGCCAAGGCCTGGCCGTCGCTAACACCGGTAATATTCCCCCGCCTATTTTTCTGCGCCATTCTTTTGCTTCATGTTTCTCGTGGCCCCCGCAAACAGTATCCTTTAGCGTCGTGATCTTTCTTAGCTGCCGGTAATGGGAAAATTTTTATCATTTCTTAGCGGCGGCCATTAATGGCCCCCCGCTATAAGCATCCTATAGTGTCGAGACAAGGTAGTCACCACTAAAACTTTGACGCTAAAAGTGAGTTTTCTTGTAGCATCATCCTATTAGTGGTCCACAGAAGGCTCTGGGTAGTAATATTCTTCCTCTACCCAAGGCTCCGTACCACACAAGTCGAAAGGAGCCCGAGCACCTGCCAATGATAACAAATATTGGTTGAGTGTGGAATACTCAGTGTATACATACTACTAACAATGAAGTAATAATATCATAGAGCATGCAAATCATGGAGACTGAAATCCTTAAAACACATTGAGGTGTAGAAACTCTAAACTAGTAAGTACGAGGAAAATCCGTAAACCAAAACCATGTGAGTCATGCGTTAATCATAGCCTTGTGAGTTCCTTGAGTTAAGTCCATAGAGTTCCTTAGAGTCGATTATGATCCATAGAGACGTAAAGCAATATCGTAGAGCAAAACCATAGAGATAAACCATAAAGATAAACCATAGAGATCTTAGAACATTTGCATTTATAATCCTTGGAGCTTGTGAACCTGTAGTGACCCAAATCTTTTCATGTTTTTATTGCTAGTATTAAGGGTATTATAGTCCTCATGATATTTTTATGTTTGTGTATTTATATCTAATCAGTGTGGTGTGATCTAGGCTTAATCAAAGTTGTAAAGGGAGGGAGGTCTTAACACACCAGGAATGTTAGGAAGCTCTAGTTTTGTCATCGTTTATCAGAAGAGAGTGATTCATGAACCACTAGAAAGGTATTGGAATCCTCTTCGAGGTTAATATTTAATGTTTTTCCAGAATTTGAGTTTAAGCTAGTCAAAAGTGGGTTTTCCGATGTTCTGTCTGATGAAATTGTAGATCAATCCACTTGTGGGCCCACTTAGACAGTTTAAAACTCTAAATTAGGAGTTGCATCAAACATGAAAGTTGTATCCCTTCCAAAGATGAGTCCAATGCAAGTTGAATCATAAAAATCGGTTGAGCGAGTTTAAAGTTATGGCCGAATCAGTGAAATGGAGTAAGTATCAAAACTTCAGAGTACTGATCAATCGGTCTCAAGAGAGATCGATCGTTACAAAACCGATCGCTCGGTCAAAAGTAGAGATTGATCGGTCCAAAACTGATCGAATGGTATCTATCGACTGTTCCAAAATTTTCTATGGGGAAAATTTTCAGAGAGGTTGTTTTCAATCGATCGCTCGGTCAAAAACACCGATTGCTCAGTCAAAAACACCGATTGCTCGGTTGAGAATCGATCGCTCGGTTCTAAGCACCGATCGATCGGTGTTTCTCTTTTTTTTCAGAATTTCATTAAGGGCTTTTAGGTCTTTTGACCCTTACTCCCTTGGCTTTTTAAGGCTTGCTCGAGCCTTGGGACCCCACACACCACCTTTAGTGATATTTTTGACAAGATAAGAGAGAAAACCTAGGGTTTCTAAGAGGGTTTGGTGAAGGTGAAGGTGGAGATTGCTCTTAGAAGGAGGAGAAAGCTTGAAAATCTTCCCCAAATCATCTTAAGAGCGATTTGGATCCAAGGGAATGATTCCTAAGGTCGATATACTATCCAAATCAACCCTATTGTAATGTTTTGTGAATGTTAATACGATAGAAATGATAGAAATAGAGATTAGATGTGTTTTTCACTATTTCTGTATGAAGTAAGCTATTATAGATGAAAATGTGGTTTAATAATGTGTATGGAATGTATGGAGGATGGGAAATACTACGGAGGATGGGATGAATGTGTGGATGTGGATTGTATTTGGATTGTATGGATGGATTATGGTTTGATGAAATGTTGGAAATGTGAAAGGGCAATGGATTCATAGTCCAAATACCCAAGGTGTTTGTGAAAATGCTTAAGAGGATAAATGCTAATATATTACTATGAAATTGTTGGTAATTGACTATGAATTATACTAAGAATCATGGTAGGATATATATGTACGTGATTGCTTGTCAAGATTATGCTTAATTATTTGCATGGTAATTGATATTCGGGAAAGTAAGAACTTAGAGGAAAATCTCACAAACCGGGAATTCTCTAACTATATGGTATGAGACAGCATAGTGGAGTTTCCATGGTGGGAGATCGGAATGTAAGCAATTACCTACTCAAATGTTAATTACGACACTTATGCACAAAGCACTTGTATGTTAAGATAAGAGTCTCAAAGGTCACACATGTGGACCACAAGCATAAGCATTGCATACGCTTGATATTCTGAATAAGCCCAATGAGGGATCTGAATAAGTACATGTTCTGAATAAGCTGCTCAAGACTTATAAGCATAAGCATGACATACGTATGACATTCTGAATAAGCATAGCTTGGGCATGGTCCGTATCCTCCAAGAGCGGCATGTCACTGTATGATCTGAATAAGTGCATAAGCATAAACATCTCACAAGCACGTGGTCTCATAAGCATAAGCATCTCATAAGTATATTGTCTTCTAAGTCTAAGGTTCTCACAAGTACACGAGTCAAGGTGAGGATATGATATATATAAGCACATGTTCTTTGGTACTTTGATTATGTAATTATGCTATTGTTATGGTTCTAAGTAAGTGCAGGTATATTATTATTGTTGGTTGGATTTTATATACACCGAGTACTTTCGTACTCAACCAGACTTTGTCTTGGTAGGTTTAGAGCAGGAGCACACGACGGAGCCGTGGATTGAAGAGGCTTACATAGAAGGAGGAGAAGGTGAGCCTTCTGAGGAGGGAGCCGGAGGCTTGGATGATTACACCTACTAGTTCACGTTTTGTTTTTTTTAAGAGATTTGTAATAGAATTTTAGATGATGTTGCTTATTGGATTATTTTAGAGTTGGATATTAGACTATTGTTTATTGTGGGTGGTTATGTTGAGCATGGACTTGAGCAGGATGACTTGTGATACCACCTCTGTAACGACCGAAAAATCCTACAAGGCTAAAACAGTACTTTGGAATCGTCACATTTCCTTAACTTGCTTAAAATCCATACCTACAAGGCGTAGTAACATGAGTCTCCAAAAAATGAGGATAATAAAATTTCGATATAGATAAAACCAAGTCATCCTGCTCAAGTCCATGCTCAACATAACCACCCACAATAAACAAGAGTCTAATATCCAACTGTAAAGTAATCTAATGAGCAACATCATCTAAAAGTCTATTACAAATCTCTTAAACAAAACAAAACGTGAACCAGTAGGTATAATCATCCAAGCCTCCGGCTCCCTTCTCAGAAGGCTCACCTTCTCCTCCTTCAACGTAAGCCTCTTCAATCCATGGCTCCGTCGTGTGCTCCTACTCTAAACCTGCCAAGACAAAGTCTGGCTTAGCACAAAAGTACTCGGTGTATATAAAATCTAACCAACAATAATAATATACATGCACTTAGTTAGAACCATAACAATAGCATAATTATATAATCAGAGTATTGAAGAACATGTGCTCATATACATCATATCATCACCTTGACTCGTGTACTTGTAGAACCTTATACTTAGAAGACAATATACTTATAAGATGCTTATGCTTATGAGACCACGTGCTTGTGAGATGCTTATGCTTATGCACTTATTCAGATCATACAGTGATATGCCGCTCTTGGAGGATACGGACTATGCCTATGCAACTACTTAACTGGCATGCCGCTCTTGGAGGATACGGACCATGCCTAAGCCTTGCTTATTCAAAATGTCATACATATGCCATGCTTATGCTTATGAGTCTTGAGCAGCTTATTCAGAACATGCACTTATTCAGATCCCTCATTGGGCTTATTCAGAATATAAGGCGTATGCAATACTTATGCTTGTGGTCCACATGTGTGGCTTGTGAGACTCTTATCTTAACATACATGCGCGTTGTGGAAAAATGTCGTCATTAACATTCGAATAGGTAATTGCTCAGATTCCGATCTCCCACCATGAAAAATCCACTATGCTGTCCCATACCATATAGTTAGAGAATTCCTAGTTTGAGAGATTTTCCTCTAAGTTCTTACCTTCCCGAATATCAATTACCATGCAAATAATTAAGCATAATCTTGACAAGCAATCACATACATATATATCCTATCATGATTCTTAGCATAATTCATAGTCAATTCCCAACAATAATTTCACAGTAATATATTAGTATTTATCCTCTCAAGCATTTTCACAAACACCTTGGGTATATAGATTATGAATCCATTGCCCTTTTACATTTCCAACATTTCATCAAACCATAATCCATCCATACAATCCAAATACAATCCACATCCACACATTCATCCCATCCTCCCTAGTATTTCCCATCCTCCATACATTCCATCCACATTATTAAACCACATTTTCATTCATAATAGCTTACTTCATACATAAATAGTGAAAAACACATCTAATCTCTATTTCTATCATTTCTATCGTATTAACATTCACAAAACATTACAATAGGGTTGATTTGGATAGTATATCGACCTTAGGAATCCTTCCCTTGGATCCAAGTCACTCTTAAGATAATTTGGGAAATATTTTTAAGCTTTTTTCTCATTCTAAGAGCAATCTACACCTTCACCAAGAAAAACCCTCTTAGAAACCCTAGGTTTTCTCTCTTATCTTACCAAAAATATCACTAAAGGTGGTGTGTGGGGTCCCAAGGCTGGAGCAAGCCTTAAAAAGCAAAGGGAGTGAGGGTCAAAAGACCTAAAAGCCCTTAATAAAATTCTGAAAAAAAAGTGAAAGACCGATCGATCAATGCTTAGAACCGAGCGATTGGTTCTCAATCGAGCGATCGGTGTTTTTGACCGAGCGATCGGTTGAAAACACTCTCTCTGAAAATTTTCCCCATACAAAATTTTAGACCAGTCGATAGATACTAATTAATCAGTTTGGGACCGATCACCCTCTACTTTTGACTGAATGATCGGTTTTGTACCGATTGATCTCTCTTGAGACCGATATATCAGTACTCTGAAGTTTTGATACTTCATCCATTTCACTGATTCGGCCATAACTTTGGACTCGGTCAATGGATTTTGATGATTCAACTTGCGTTCGACTCGCCTTTTGAAGGGACACAACTTTCATGTTTGACGCAACTCCTGATTAAGATTTTTAAACTATCTAAGTGGGCCCACAAGTGGATTGATCTGCAATTTCATCAGATAGAACATCGGAAAACCCACTTTTGACTAGCTTAGAATCAAAATCTGGAAAAACATTAAACATGAACTTTGAAAAGGATTCCAATACATTTCTAGTGGTTCAAGAATCACTCTTTTCTGATAAACAGTGACAAAACTAGAGCTTCCTAACATTCATGGTGTGTTAAGACCTCCCTCCCTTTACAACTTTGACTAAGCCTAGATCACACCACATTGATTAGATATAAATACACAGACATAAAAACATCATGAGGACTATAATACCCCTAATACTTGCAATAAAAATAGGAAAAAGATTTGGGTCACTACATTCTCCCCCCTTAAAAGAATTTCGTCCTCGAAATTTGTGTACCTTAGGTGAATAAGTGTGGGTACTTTTCGCGGACTTCGGCTTCTCTCTCCCAAGTAGCCTCTTCTCTTGAGTGATGCTCCCATTGTAATAGTACAAGAGGGATGACCTTAGAACGTAAGACTTGCTCCTTCCGGTCCAAGATTCGAGCCGGTTGCTCCACTAGGGTCAGATCTTCCCGAATTTCTAACGGTTCCAAATCAATGATGTGAGAAGGATCAAAAATATACTTCCTAAACATAGAGATGTGAAAGACATTATGTACACCTATCATGTGAGATGGTAAGGTAACCCGATAAGTAACTTCTCTGACCCGGGTGATGATCTCAAAAGGACCCACATATCTCGGACTGTGCTTGCCCCGCTTGCCGAATCTCATCACTCCCTTCATAGGTGAGATCTTAACAAACACAAAATTTGTAACTTGGAACTCCAGATCTCTCATGCGAGTATCGGCATATCTCTTCTGCCTACTCTGAGTTGCTTTCAATCTCTCCCTAACCAACTGAACTCTATCCACAGTTTGACCAACAAGCTCGGGACCCAAAAGTTTCCTCTCGCCAACTTCATCCCAACACAAAGGTGAATGGAAACTCCTCCCATAGAGTGCCTCAAACGGAGCCATCTGAATGCTGGCTTGATAGCTATTGTTGTAGGCAAACTCAACCAATAGCAGATGATCATCCCAACTGCCTTGGAAGTCTAACATGCAAGCTCGTAGCATGTCCTCTATGATCTGGTTCACTCTGTCAGTTTGTTCATCTGTTTACGGGTGAAATGCCATACTGAAACCTAAACGGGAACCCATGGCTTGCTAAAAACTCTTCGAGAATCTGGATGTAAATCTTGGGTCTCGATTGGAAACAATACTAATTGACACTCCATGCAAATATACTATCTCTTTGATATAAAGGTTGGCCAACTGGTTGGAATTAAATGTGGTCCAATATGGAAGAAAATGAGCTGACTTAGTTAATCGGTCGACCACAACCCAAATGACATCAAAGTTCTTAGTCGTCCTTAGCAAACCAACAACGAAATCCATGGAGATATTTTCCCACTTCCACTCTAGAATAGGAAGAGACTAAAGAAGTCCTGCCAGTCTCCTGTGTTCGGCCTTCTCTTACTGACACACCAAACACTTGGATACAAAGGTAGCTACATCTTTCTTCATACCTTTCCACCATAAATACTTCTTGAGGTTCTATTACATCTTAGTACCTCTCGGATGGACAGTGTATTTGGAGTTATGTGCTCTCCAAAATCTCCCTTCTCAAATCTTCATTATCCGGAACGCAAAGTCTACCCTTTAAACAAATTCCTCCATCTTTCCAAGAGAAAACCTCAAACCCGCTGCTAAGTGACTTGTTCATGGTAGCATGCAGTTCTCCATCATTCCGCTGCAGGTCTTTAATCCTGTCCAATAAGGTTGGCCTAACCGTAATGTTAGCCAACAAAGCTCCAGACGCTCCCACACTGAAGCCCGCATCAAGGCTAGACACTTCTTTAAGTAACTTCCATTCTTGGAACCATCAAGTGTGCCAAGAACTCGGTAGGTCTCCTACTTAGCACATTTGCCACCACATTTGCTTTACCCGGGTGGTACTAGATAGAGCAATCATAATCCTTGAGGAATTCCATCCAAAGGCGTTGCCTCAAATTCAGCTCTTTCCGCAAGAACAAATACTTTAAACGGTAGGTGAAAACTTCAAACTGCGCACCGTACAAGTAGTGTCTCCAGATCTTGAGAGTAAAGACTAAAGCTGCTAACTCCAAATCATGGGTGGGATAATTCTTCACGTGGTCTTTCAACTGCCGAGAAGCATAAGTAATAACTTTCCCGTGTTGCATGAGGACAGAACCTAACCCAATGAGTAAGGCGTCACTGTACACCACAAAACCTTCATTACCGGATGGAACAGTCAAGATTGGAGTGGTGGTAAGACGCTTCTTCAACTGAAGGAAACTCTTCGCACATTTCTCATTCCACTAGAACTTGACGTTCTTTCGAGTTAGGTAAGTGAGTGGAGCTGCCAAACTGGAAAATCCTTTCACAAATCTTCGATAATATCCAGCTAGGCCCAAGAAGCTTCGAACCTCTGTAACACTCTTTGGCCTTCCTCATCCTTCCACTGCTTCTACCTCAGTAGGATCAACTGAAATCCCCTCTCCAGACGCCACATTACCTAGAAATACTACATTTTCTAGCCAAAACTCGCACTTGCTAAGCTTAGCATATAGCTTATGCTCACGAAGTGTCTTCAGTGTGACCCAGAGATGCATCTCATGCACCTTTTGTATCCTGGAGTACACTAGAATGTGGTTCAAAAACACGATCACAAAACGGTCCAGAGTCGGCTTGAAGATTCTGTTCATGAGATCTATGAATGCTGCCGGAGCATTTGTCAAACCGAATGACATGACTAGGAATTCAAAATGCCCATATCTGGTCCTAAAAGCAGACTTAGGCACATCTTCCGCCTTTATCTTGAACTGATGGTAGCTTGACCTTAAATCGATCTTGGAAAAATACTTAGCTCCTTGTAACTGATCGAACAAGTCATTGATCCTATGCAAAGGATATTTGTTTTTGATAGTGACCTTGTTCAGTCACTGATACTCGATGCACATTCTCATCGAACCATCCTTCTTCTTCACAAACAAAACAGAAGCTCCCCAAGGTGATATACTTGGGCGGATAAACCCAAGATCAAGCAATTCATCAATCTGCTCCTTAAGCTCTTTCAACTCTACTGGAGCCATCCTATATAGTGCTTTAGAGATGGGTGTCGTACTTGAAACTAACTCAATTGCAATACTTTTCAATCTGGTGGCAAACCCGGCAAGTCTTTGGGAAAGACATGCATGAATTCCTCTACAACAGGGATACTTGAGGAATCTGGTGCTTCCGAGGTAGTAAGACTCAATGCCGCAAAATGGGCTAAATCTTTCTTCTTCAACCCTTGGAAAAGAAAAGAGGGCTCACTGATTGGTCTAAATTGACTACCTTCCCAAAATAGTCGACATGCCCATGGTATTTGGAAAGCCAATCCATGCCTACTATGACGTCGAAGTCTTGGAATTCAAGGACAATCAAATTAGCTAACATCTCTCTCTGACCTACTCGAATATCACAAGCTCGATAAATCTTATCGGTAATGACCGAACTACCAATAGGGGTGGCGATCGACTGTTCACGGTTTAACGAACTTGGCTCCACTGGAAAATCTCGTGCAAAACTAGGTGTAACGAAGGAGTGAGTAGACCCGGTATTGATCAATACATGAGCGAGAAAATCTTTATCAACAATGAGCCTGAATTAAATACATGAAGCTAATTTGTCAAATCATGTGCACAAGCAGATAATATATATTTAGTATGTTGATACATAACAACAAACATCATCAAAACATATAATACATATAACATACAAAATTGGAATTTACACACTACACGTAACCTGCACAACGTCGTCGGATGCCTGTGCATCCTGCTCTGAGGTAGCAAACACTCGACCCTGAGCTGGCTGGTGAGGCTGTTGAGGTCTAAGGCCCCGTGGTGGCCCCTGCTGCATGGATTGCCTACCTGGGGGTCTAATTCCCTATGGCTGAGTCGGCTGAAGCATCTCCATCCAGTGTGAAACATCTCCATAATGAAAACAACCTCCGATAATTGCCCTACACTCTCCTGCTCTATGCCTCTTTCTGCACTGGCTGCGTTCCTCATACAACTGGGTCCCAGCAGTAGGTGGAGCAACCTGAGATGCTCGAGGGGCTACCTGAGTAGACCTCTGATATAGGGTAGGCCTAGTAGTCGGCATAGGACCTGATATCCTCGGCCTCTTGTCTTGATGGCCAAACCTACTTGCTTGAATCTTCTCCCTCTTCTTCAAAAATTCTTTTGAATTTTTCTCATCTATCAAGGCACGCTGGTAACACCTCCCTACATGTTTCGAGCTGAAGTATCGAAACCTTCTCCTGAATAAAATCCTTCACGCCTCGCTCAAACCTCTTTGCCTTCATTCTCTTCGTAGCAATCAAGTGAGGAGCGAACCTAGAAAGTTCTACAAACTTGGCCTCATACTCGGCCACTGACATTCTCCCTTGCTCCAAAGTAGAGAATTCAATCTCCTTCTGATCTCTTAAAAACACTGGGAAGTATCTCTCGTAGAAAATGTCGAGGAACTCTCCCCAAGTCCACTCTTGCCCAGCTTGCAATTCATTTCTCTGCCTAGATACAGCCCTCCACCAATGTTCAACTTCGCCTTCCATGACGAAGGAGGCCCATTTCACCCTCTGTTCATCGGTGGCCTCTAGCACAGAGAAAATCTTTTCTAGTTGCATGATCCACAACTTAGCAACTGCAGGATCCGTACTACTGTAGAAGGCTGGAGGACTCAGTCTCCTAAAATATTCCACTCCATTATGCCAGGGTGGGTGAACATCAACCGGCCTCTCTTGCCTAACTTGACTAGCCGCTAGCAATGCAGTTTGCTAACCCATAATCTCGGCCTGCCGCTCTATGGCTGCAGCGATAGCCTCCATAGCCCGACTCACATTTTCTTGGGGAGTATCGTTTGGGGTATCCCCGTTGGTCACACTGCCCCTCCATTTCTATTGTTTCTTCCGCCTCTCCTCATGCTTAAAATCCTAAGAAGAAGGAAATAATCCATTTAGAACACACTCACATAAATTCTTAAGTCTATGCTTAATCAAAGCTCAATCCTCAGCAAATTTTTTTTTTGTCCTAAGTTTAATGTTGCTTCCCTGAGGTTGACATCTTCCTGTATCCTATACTTAATACCTTAGCCCTAAGGACTCTAATGCCTTGGGCTCCGATACCACCACTGTAATGACCCCAAAATTCTACAAGGCTAAAATAGGACTTTAGAATCATCACATTTTCTTAACCTGCTTAAAATCCATACCTACAAGGCGTACTAACAATTTTTTTTTGTCCTAAGTTTGATGTTATTTCCCTAAGGTTGACATCTTCCTGTATCCTATACTTAATACCTTAGCCCTAAGGACTCTAACGCCTTAGGCTCTGATACCACCTCACATGACACGTGTACATAATGTCTTTCACATCTCTATGTTGAGGAAGTATATTTCCGATCATTCTCACATTAGAAATTCGGGAAGATCTGACTCTAATGGAGCAACCAGCTCGAATCTTGGACCTGAAGGAGCAAGTCTTACGTTCTAAGGTCATCCCTCTTGTACTATTGCAATGGGAGCATCACTCAAGAGAAGAGGCTACTTGGGAGAGAGAAGCTGAAGTCCGCAAAAAGTATCCACACTTATTCACCTAAGGTACGCAAATTTCGAGGATGAAATTCTTTTAAGGGGGGATAATTTAGTGACCCAAATCTTTTTCATGTTTTTATTACAAGTATTAGGGGCATTATGGTCCTCGTGATGTTTTTATGTTTGTGTATTTATATCTAATCAGTGTGGTGTGATCTAGGCTTAATCAAAGTTGTAAAGGGAGGGAGGTCTTAACACACCATGAATGTTAGGAAGCTCTTGTTTTGTCACTGTTTATCAGAAAAAAGTGATTCTTGAACCACTAGAAAGGTATTGGAATCCTTTTCGAAGTTCATGTTTAATGTTTTTCCAGATTTTGATTCTAAGCTAGTCAAAAGTGGGTTTTCCGGTGTTCAGTCTGATCAAATTGCAGATCAATCCACTTGTGGGCCCACTTAGATAGTTTAAAACTCTTAATTAGGAGTTGCACCAAACATAAAAGTTGTGTCCCTTCAAAAGATGAGTCCAACGCAAGTTGAATCGTCAAAATTTGTTAAGCGAGTCCAATGTTATGTCCAAATCAGTGAAATAGACTAAGTATCAAAACTTCAAAGTACTGAACGATCGGTCTCAAGAGAGATCGATCGGTACAAAACCGATCGCTCGGTCAAAAGTAGAGATCGATCGGTATCTATCGACTAGTCTAATATTTTGTATAGGAAAAATTTTCAGAGAGGGTGTTTTTAACCGATCGCTCGGTCAAAAACACCGATCGCTCGATCAAAGACACCAATCGCTCGGTTGAGAACCGATTGCTCGGTTCTAAGCACCGATCGATCGGTCTTTCGCTTTTTTTTCAAAATTTCATTAAGGGCTTTTAGGTCTTTTGAGCCTCACTACCTTGGCTTTTTAAGGCTTGCTCGAGCCTTAGGACTCGACACACCACCTTTAGTGATATTTTTGGCAAGATAAGAGAGAAAACCTAGGGTTTCTAAGAGGGTTTTGCTTGGTGAAGGTGGAGAATGCTCTTAGAAGGAAGAGAAAGCTTGGAAATCTTCCCCAAATCATCTTGAAAGTGACTTGGATCCAAGGGAAGGATTCCTAAGGTCGATATACTATTCAAATCAACCATATGTTAATGTTATTTGAATGTTAATACGATAGAAATGATAGAAATAGAGATTAGATGTGTTTTTCACTATTTTTGTATGAAGTAAGCCATTATGGATGAAAATGTGGTTTAATAATGTGGATGGAATGTATGGAGGATGGAAAATACTATGGAGGATGAGATGAATGTGTAGATGTGGATTGTATTTGGATTGTATGGATGGATTATGGTTTGATGAAATGTTGGAAATGTGAAAGGGCAATGGATTCAGAATCTATATACCCAAGGTGTTTGTGAAAATACTTGAGAGGATAAATACTAATATATTAATATGAAATTGTTGGGAATTGACTATGAATTATGCTAAGAATCATGTTAGGATATATATGTACGTGATTGCTTGTCAAGATTATGCTTAGTTATTTGCATGGTAAGTGATATTTGGGACAGCATAGTGGAGTTTCCATGGTGGGAGATCAGAATCTAAGAAATTACCTACTCGAATGTTAATTACGACACTTATGCAAAACGCACCTGTATGTTAAGATAAGAATCTCACAGGTCACACATGTGGACCACAAGCATAAGCATTGCATACGCCTGATATTCTGAATAAGCCCAATGAGGGATCTGAATAAGTGCATGTTCTGAATAAGCTGCTCAAGACTCATAAGCATAAGCATGACATACATATGACATTCTAAATAAGCATGGCTTGGGCATGGTCCGTATCCTCCAAGTGCGGCATGTTAGTTAAGTAATTGTTTAGGCATGGCCCGTATCCTCCAAGAGCGGCATGTCATTGTATGATCTGAATAAGTGCATAAGCATCTCACAAGCACGTGGTCTCATAAGTATAAGCATCTCATAAGTATATTGTACACGAGTCAAGGTGATGATATGATGTATATTAGCACATGTTCTTCTGTACTCTGATTAAATAATTATGCTATTGTTATGATTCTAAGTAAGTGCAGGTATATTATTATTGTTGGTTGGATTTTATATACTACTTTTGTACTCAGCCAGACTTTGTCTTGGCAGGCTTAGAGCAGGAGCACACGGCGGAGCCGTGGATTGAAGAGGTTTACGTAGAAGGGGGGAGAAGGTGAGCCTTTTAAGGAGGGAGCCGGAGGCTTGGATGATTACACCTACTAGTTGTTCACGTTGTGTTTTGTTTAAGAGATTTATAATAGACTTTTAGATGATATTGCTCATTGGATTACTTTATAGTTGGATATTAGACTATTGTTTATTATGGGTGGTTATGTTGAGCATGGACTTGAGCAGGTTGACTTGGTTTTACATATATCGAAATTCCATTATCCTTATTTTTTGGAGACTCGTGTTAGTACATCTTGTAGGTATGGATTTTAAGCAGGTTAAGGAAATGTGATGATTCCAAAGTCCTATTTTAGCTATTGCTGTTACCGATGAAGAGAGGGTGAAATGGGTCTCCTTCATTATGAAAGGGGAAGCTGAACATTGGTGGAGGGCTGCATCTAGGTAGGGAAATGAAATGTGAATTGGACAATAATGGACTTGGGGAGAGTTCCTCGACATTGTCTATGAGAGATACTTCCCGGTGTTTGTGAGAGATCAGAAGGAGATTGAATTCTCTACCTTGGAGCAAGAGAGAATGTCAGTGGCCGAGTATGAGGCCAAGTTTGTAGAACTTTCTAGGTTCGCTCCTCACTTGATTGCTACAGAGAGAATGAAGGAAAAGAGGTTTGAGCGAGGCTTGAAGGATTTTATCCGGGAGAAGGTTTCGATACTTTAGGTCGAAACTTATAGGGAGGTGTACCAGCGTGCCTTGATAGCTGAGAAGAATTCAGAGGAATTTTTGAAGAAGAGGGAGAAGATTCAAGCAAGTAGGTTTGGCCCCCAGGACAAGAGGCCGAGGATATCAGGTCCTATGCCGACTGCTAGGCCTACCCTGTATTAGAGGCCTACTCAGGCAGCCCCTCGATAATCTCAGGTTGCTCCGCCTACTGTTGGGACCCAGTTGTATGATGTATGTAGCCAGTGCGGAAAGAGGCTTAGAGCAGGAGAGTGTAGGGCAATTACCGTAGGTTGTTTTCATTGTGGAGATGTTTCACACCGGATCCAGATTGCCCACTCCGCATTCAGCAGGGGCTTCAGCCGACTAAGCCACAGGGAGTCAGACCCCTAGGCAGGCAGTCCATGCAGTAGGGGCCACCACAGGGCCTTAGACCTCAGCAGCCTCGCCAGCCAGCTCAGGGTCGAGTGTTTGCTACCTCGGAGCAGGATGCACAGGCGTCCAATCATGTTGTGCAGGGTATGTATAGTGTGTAAATTCCAGTTTTGTATGTTATATGTATTATATGTTTTGATGATGTTTGTTGTTATGTATCAACATGCTAAATATATATTATCTGCTTGTGCACATGATTTGACAAATTAGCTTCATGTATTTAATTCAGGCTCATTGTTGATAAATGATTTTCTCGCTCATGTATTGATCAATACCGGGTCTACTCACTCCTTCGTTATACCTAGTTTTGCATGAGATATTTCAGTGGAGCCAAGTTCGTTAGACCGTGAACCGTCGATCGCCACCCCTATTGGTAGTTCGGTCATTACCGATAAGGTCTATCTAGCTTGTGATATTCGAGTAGGTCAGAGAGAGATGTCAGCTAATCTGATTGTCCTTGAGTTCTAAGACTTTGACGTCATAGTAGGCATGGATTTGCTTTCCAAATATCATGGGCATGTCAACTGTTTTGGGAAGGTAGTCAACTTTAGACCAAACTGTGAGCCCTTTTTCATTTCCAAGGGTTGAAGAAGAAAGATTTAGCCCATTTTGCGGCATTGAGTCCTACTACCTCGGAAGCACCAGATTTCTCAAGTATCCCTGTTGTAGAGGAATTCATGGATGTCTTTTCCAAAGACTTGCCGGGTTAGCCACCGGATAGAGAAGTAGAGTTTGCAATTGAGTTGCTCTGGGTACGACACTCATCTCTAAACCGCCATATAGGGCTCCAGTAGAGTTGAAAGAGCTTAAGGAGTAGATTGATGAATTGCTTGATCATGGGTTTATCCGCCCAAGTGTATCACCTTGGGGGCTCCTGTTTTGTTTGTGAAGAAGAAGGATGGTTTGATGACAATGTGCATCGACTATCAGCAACTGAACAAGGTCACTATCAAAAGAAAATATCCTTTACCTAGGATCGATGACTTGTTTGGTCAGTTGTAAGGAGCTAAGTTTTTCTCCAAGATTGATTTAAGGTTAGGCTACCATCAGTTGAAGATAAAGGGGGAAGATGTGCCTAAGTCTGCTTTTAGGACCAGATATGGGCATTTTGAATTCCTAGTCATGCCGTTCGGTTTGACAAATGCTCCGGCGGCATTCATGGATCTTATAAACAGAATCTTTAAGCCGACCCTGGACCACTTTGTGATCATGTTTGTGGATGACATTCTAGTGTACTCCAGGACACAGAAAGAGCATGGGATGCATCTCCGGGTCACACTGAAGACACTTCGTGAGCATAAGCTATATGCTAAGCTTAGCAAGTGCGAGTTTTGGCTAGAAAAGGTAGCATTTCTAGGCCATGTGGTGTCTGGAGAGGGGGTTTCAGTTGATCTTACTGAGGTAGAAGCAGTGGAAGGATTTTCCAGTTTGGCAGCTCCACTCACTCACCTAACTCGAAAGAACGCCAAGTTTGAGTGAAATGAGAAATGTGAGAAGAGTTTCCTTGAATTGAAGAAGCGTCTCACTACCGCTTCGATCTTTACTGTTCCATCTGGTAGTGAAGGTTTTGTGGTATACAGTGATGCCTCACTCATTGGGTTAGGTTCTATCCTCATGCAACACGGGAAAGTTATTGCTTATGCTTCTCGGTAGTTGAAAGACCACGAGAAGAATTATCCCACCTATGATTTGGAGTTAGCAGGTTTAGTCTTTGCCCTCAAGATCTGGAGACACTACTTATACGGTGCGCAGTTTGAAGTTTTCACCGACCACAAAAGCTTAAAGTATTTGTTCTCCCAGAAAGAGCCAAATTTGAGGCAACGCCGTTGAATGGAATTCCTCAAGGATTATGATTGCTCTATCCAGTACCACCTGGGGAAAGAAAATGTGGTGGTAGATGCACTAAGTAGGAGACCTACCGGGTTCTTGGCACACTTGATGGTCCAAGAATGGAAGTTACTTGAAGAAGTGTCTAGCCTTGATGTGGGCTTCAGTGTGGGAGCGTCTGGAGCTTTGTTGGCTAACATTATGGTTAGGCCAACCTTATTGGACAGGATTAAAGATTTGTAGTGGAATGATGGAGAACTACACGCTGCCATAAACAAGTCGCTTAGTAGCGGGTTTGAGGTTTTCTCTTGTAAAGATGGAGGAGTTTGTTTCAAGGGTAGACTTTGCATTCCGGATAATGAAGATTTGAGAAGGGAGATTTTGGATGAAGCACATAAGTCCAAATACACTGTCCATCTGGGAGGCACTAAGATGTACCAGAACCTCAAGAAGTATTTCTGGTGGAAAGGTATGAAGAAAGATGTAGCTACCTTTGTATCCAAGTGTTTGGTGTGTCAATAAGTGAAGGCCGAACACAGGAGACTGGTAAGACTTCTTCAGTCTCTTCCTATTCTAGAGTGGAAGTGGGAAAATATCTCCATGGATTTCGTTGTTGGTTTGCTAAGGACGACTAAGAACTTTGATGCCATTTGGGTTGTGGTCGACCGATTGACTAAGTCAACTCATTGTCTTCCATATCGGACCACATTTAATTCCAACCAATTGGCTAACCTTTATATCAAGGAGATAGTTCGTTTGCATGGAGTTCCAGTTAGTATTGTTTCCGATCGAGACCTAAAATTAACATCCAGATTCTGGAAGAGTTTTTAGCAAGCCATGGGTTCCCGTTTAGATTTCAGTACGGCATTTCACCCGCAAATAGATGGACAAACTGAGAGGATGAACCAGATCATAGAGGACATGTTACGAGCTTGCATGATAGACTTCCAAAGCAGTTGGGATGATCACCTGCCATTGGTTGAGCTTGCCTACAACAATAGCTATTAAGCCAGCATTCAGATGGCTCCGTTTGAGGCACTCTATGGGAGGAGTTGCCGTTTACCTTTGTGTTAGGATGAAGTTAGAGAGAGGAAAATTTTGGGTCCCGAGCTCCTTGGTCAGACTGTGGATAGAGTTCAGTTGGTTAGGGAGAGGTTGAAAGTAGCTCAGAGTAGGCAGAAGAACTATGCCGATACTTGCAGGAGAGATCTTGAGTTCCAAGTTGAAGATTTTGTGTTTGTTAAGATCTCACCTACGAAGGGAGTGATGAGATTCGGCAAGTGGGGCAAGCTCAGTCCGAGATATGTGGGTCCTTTTGAGATCATCACCCGGGTCGGAGAAGTTGCTATCGGGTTATCTTACCACCTCACATGACAGGTGTACATAATGTCTTTCACATCTCTATGTTGAGGAAGTATATTTCCAATCATTCTCACATCATTGATTTGGAACCGTTAGAAATTCGGGAAGATCTGACGGTTCCAAATTAATAATGTGAGAAGGATTGGAAATATACTTCCTCAACATAGAGATGTGAGAGACATTATGTACACCTATCATGTGAGGTGGTAAGGTAACCCAATAAGCAACTTCTCTGACCCGGGTGATGATCTCAAAAGGACCCACATATCTCGGACTGAGCTTGCCCCGCTTGTCAAATCTCATCACTCTCTTCATAGGTGAGATTTAACAAACACAAAATCTCAAACTTGGAACTCAAGATCTCTCCTGCAAGTATCGGCATAGCTCTTTTGCCTACTCTGAGCTGCTTTCAACCTCTCCCTAACCAACTGAACTCTATCCACAGTCTGACCAACGAGCTCGGGACCCAAAAGCTTCCCCTTGCCAACTTTAGCCCAACACAAAGGTGAACGGCAACTCCTCCCATAGAGTGCCTCAAACAGAGCCATCTGAATGCTGGCTTGGTAGCTATTATTGTAGGCAAATTCAACCAATGGCAGGTGATCATCCCAACTGCCTTGGAAGTCTAATATGTAAGCTCATAACATGTCCTCTATGATCTGGTTCACCCTCTCAGTTTTGTCCATCTGTTTGCGGGTGAAATGCTGTATTGAAATCTAAACCAACTGAACTGATCTTAGACATTATCATAGAGTTCTTGTGAGTTTATTATGATCCATGGAGCTTGTGAACTGATCTTAGACAATATCGTGGAGTGTCTTAAAATCATCTTGTGAGTCCCTTGTATAAAAACACTTTCTAGAACTTTGAGAAATCCATGGAAAACCCCGGTTCATGCGAGACAAGTGAACATATGAGAGTAACAACATATTGAAACACCAAAAACCCTTAGAAGCATTAAACCAAACACATAGAGTGCATAATAGTGGTAGTTTACATCCAAGTATAAAAACAACATCACACACCATATCCAATCAAGATTTATAGTATAGAATAAGAAGAACATCATATGGTAACTAGTATTATCACAAGATTGGTAGTAGAATGTATCTACCTTGGTAAAATCAATGACTTTGATTCCAAGGGCTTGGAACACATGAGAACTTCGAGTTCTTTGTTAAGAAACACCAAAGAAGGGAAGATTTGATCTTCTCTTCAAGCTTGAGCAACTACCTTAGCTTCCTCCTTCTCTCTTCTCAACTCTCTCAAAAATATGCCTCAAGGGTTTCTGAAACCCTAAGGCATGAGCTGGGCCTTTTATAGGCAAAGAGGTGATGGTTAAAGACTTAAAAACCCTTAATGAAGAAAATTTGCGTATAACCGATCGATCGGTGGTTTTGACCGAGAGATCGGTTGAAAACACCCTCTCTGAAATTTTTTCACATACAAAATATTTGACCAGTTGACAGCTACCGAGCGATCAGTAGATGACCGGTTGATCGGTGTTATCACCGAGCGATCGGTGATCCCCTGTTTTGCTGCAAAACCCTTTTTCCATTACTTGGACCTTCTCCAATCCAATTCCAATACCTTATACACTCAAAACACACTCCTTTAAGCTACATATATCCATAAACACATGCACACCATATATCCAAACATTTTCATTAACATATACCCACAAGTGTAAAAGACTACACTTGAACACTATTCACACATTATTCACTACTTAGTGAAATGAAGATTCGGAGTTCTACACTAAAGATTCGTGGGGATAGCGAAGAACAAGGATCAAGCTTCAAGTATTTCTTCGAGAAATCTCTACAAAGAGTTCTGATGGTTGGAGTGGATATTAGCTTCATCGGTGAACATCATTCACCGAGGTAATTGACTAAAACAAGTAGATAATTTTAGTTGCTTTCTATGGTGTAAAGATCATCAGGATCCAGTTTCCGCATAAATTTTTATCCAGATCCCCTTCAGTGATTAATATCCGAACTAGGTCATTACCTAGATTTCCACCTTCCGGTAAGAAATTCCGCTAGGTTACATCTCCCTAGTTAGAGAATTCCCGATGTGGAGGATTTCCTCTAGGCTTTGGCCTATCCGAATGTCAATCACCATACAATGTAGATATGACATAATTTATCATGACATGTATTGATATCTCTTGAACATACTTAAACAATTTCAATAACATCATTTCTACCTTTTACAATTCAAAGCATCTATATTAATACATCTAATCTATTATTCATGAACTATTGCCCTTCCTCAATTATTCACACTCCATCACCTATTCATATGTTAGCTTAAAGGTTACAACCATATGACCCTAAATTAGTTTTAATGATAACATAAATAATGAAATGACTCTTGTAATACTAATATCTTCCATGAGCATCAATGTCTACAATATTCTAAAGCTAAAGGATTGACTTCAAGCAAGAATCAAGAACCTTCAATGAAAAAGATCAAGTCAAAGCATGATGACAATTCCAAATCAAAGCTTCAAGAAGATATTCATCTGTAAGAAAAAATGATTCTGGAAGATTGTCTTTAATGCACTACTACTAAAGACCAAAGAAGTAAATGATCAACTTCATCAAGTCTAAGTTTAGGTAGTCAGTGGTTTGTCTAGGATTTCTTGTAAAAATCCTTAAGTGGTGATTTGGTGAAAAGCTCAAAACTCCTTAGATTGACCATAGGTCCCTTGAACAAATATAAAAATATAATTAAGAACCTTAAAACATGATCATCTTTCTCATAAAAGTTTAGTATAAAACCTTGGAATCAAATCCTATCTTAAACCTTTTGAAAAATGAATTCTGCAAATAAAATGGTCTATCCAGTCGATCAGATAGCCCATCCAGTAGATCAGCTAGACCATCCAGTCAATTAGGCAAGCCCTGTGATAATCTAATTACATAACTTTCCTACAATATATCCTATGGACCTTTATCGATATCTCATATCGCATAGATCATCTCATGATCATGGTCAATTACCTATAATGAATACACAATAGATTAAGAAGAAGCATTTATTAATCAAATTAATTAGGTTATATAACAATCTAAATGACTTTTCTGGGCATCATGTCCAACACTGAGCTCCATCATAGACCTCCCATTCATGATGATATCTTGAGCTTGATGATGGGAAAATTGGATTCTCTGAGTTCTGGGATTCTAAGCTTTCGAGCTGAAATGAGAGAAAGAAAGGAAAATCAAGAACCTTAAGCCACTGGACTTCAAACTGAAGTGAGAGACATGTTGGCATACCTTGAGGGATCTTCTTGTTAGACATGATGCCCAGAAAAGTCATTTAGATTGTTAGACTCTTATTAATTTGATTAATAAAGACTTCTTCTTAATCTATTGTGTATTCATTATGGGTAATTGACCATGATCATGAGATGATCTATACGATATAAGATATCGATAAAGGTCCATAGGATATATTATAGGAAAGTTATGTGATTAGATTATCACAGGCAGATACAACTTTCCGGTTCCTTATACCTTATATAGTCACAGCTGTAGGTGAAGCTGGGCACTTCACTTATATGGCTACCAGAATGCTAAGATGTTCTCAATAGTTGAGATGTAGTTGTATCTCGAACTATTGTAGTGGAGACTACACATCAGCATATGGGTGCTTAAATGTACATTGACTGATTACATTCAATGAGGGACCTCTTGCATAAATATACTATCCGATAGTTGGTCCCTCATTCACATTGAACAGTTTCGATGATCCTTAGATCTGATGGGTTCATCTATGACTGAGCAGTGATCTGACTGTTTTGATTCCACCAAAGTATTTTTTACCTTAGGGAATACAATACAGCGACAGTTGGATAGTCAGAAAGCTGTTTGAGTCATGATAAATTTCAAAAAAGAAATCCATGCTCATTTATTTGAGAGATTATCCAAGTTCTGGGTAAGACAGTTGATTAAGTTCAAATCTTGCGCAGGTGATTTTGAAATAAAAATAAGTTTTGAAATATACTTTTATTAAAAGATATTATACTTATCAAAGGATTTTCTCAAAATATTTTTCGTGAGAAATTGTTTCTCATGGCTTAATAATAAGTCTTGGAAACTCGGATGATGTGCAATGGGCTATGGGTTAGATAGTATGTCAATCTCGAAGGCTCATTAGGGATAATGTATTTGGAAGGATAAATCGAATTTAAAAGTTCATATGGCGGAATCTGTAATGGTTAATGTTCATACACTGGGATTCAATTGCAACATGGATATCTAACGTCACTTGCAATTCCGATGTAATTCCGGTTTAGGGTCAATGGGATAACAATGGGTAAGCTAGGGTAAGAATGTCCCAGAGCAATCTGTGGAGATGCTCACATAAGAAATACAAACTCAATAATTGATTAAATGTTAATCAATTATTTAAGTGATTAAAAATTAATCATTAATTAAATAGATTAAAAGTTAATCTATGGTTTAAATTAATTGTTAATTTAAATCTAGGGATTATTTTAATAATTATTTAATTAACCTAACTAAAGGGGAAATGGGTTTGACCCATATCCATAAACCCATTATTATGGACCTTTAATATGGGCCCAAGCCCATTGGTTTAAACCCTAGGGTGGGGCGCCCACTTTGGAAATCCTAATTGGATTGAGATTTGGTTACTTGAATAATTATTGAGTAATAACTCTATTAATTAAGGAATTAAAATCAAATGGTTGGATTGCAATTAGGATTAAGATGAAATGGAGTTGGATTGCAACAAGGAGTGTTAAACTCCTCAAAGTCCATGCCCCCTTGATGCTCATGCCCCGCCCTTGGTTGTTTAGGCTTCCTAGTTTGACTAGGATTCATCCATGTGTTGGTTGTTGACTTATCCCTATTAATTAAGGAATCCTCATTTAATAAGGACTTTTTATTTAGTAGGATTACTATAACTCAAGTAGTTATAATTAAACTAGGATTTTATTTAATTAATAATAAGAGTTATCATTAACAAATAACTTCTTAAGGGATAAGATCAAGTTGGAGTAGGATTAGGATTGGATCCTAGTTTATAAATACACCAAGACCAAAACGTGGCGAGAGGATAATCACAATTCTCAAGAATTTTTTCTCTCTCCCTCTCCTCTCTCTCCAAACCGTGGGCACCTAGGGAGTCTCCCTAGGATTTTCGTGAGCTACAAGGGTGGTCCAAGTTGGCTTTTGCTTTTCTAGGGTTTTGAACCTTAGTATTTTTGGTGATAGAGGGTCTACACCATTGATCCATCTTCTTCTTCTTGCTTCAATAATTCCAAAGAAGATTCTAAAGCTTCGTGGGGATAGCGAAGAACAAGGATCGAGCTTCTAGTATTTTTTAGAGAAATCTCTACAAAGAGTTCTGATGGTTCGAGTGGATTAAGCTTCACCGGTGAACATCATTCACCGAGGTGATATGACTAAAACTCTTAGAAAGGTTTTGATGCTTTCTATGGTGTTAAGATCTAGGGGATCCTGTTTTCCGCATAAATTTTTATCCGGATCCTCCTACAAGTGGCATCAGAGCATGGTTAGGGAGTATTTTCTGTTTATTTTAGTATGGTTATTAAATGGATAATTTAATTCATGAGATGAATTTAATTTAGATCTATTTAATATTGCTCTTAGTTTTTATTATTTTATTT
The DNA here is from genome assembly GCA_015143295.1 of Tetracentron sinense. NCBI lineage: Eukaryota > Viridiplantae > Streptophyta > Magnoliopsida > Trochodendrales > Trochodendraceae > Tetracentron > Tetracentron sinense. The sequence continues at coordinate 19,341,113 of CM026554.1, forward strand.
GTTCATGACATAAAAAATAAATAATTTTTTTTATTATGTTATCGAATGAGATTTGATAATAATAATAAGTAAATAATTTTAAAAACTAGTGTTATATGAGATATAATTAGATTCAAAATAAAGAGTTTATTTTGAAATTCCTTTTTAAATGATTTGATCATTTAATATATATTTATTAATTATGTAAAATAATTAATAAATGATTTTTCCCATAAATAGATTTTATTCAAAAAATTATAAAACCCTATTTCATGATGTGATCATATTTAGGTTTTACTATATGTTTTTATAATATTAGGAAAGCCCTAATATATATATTAATTATTACTTAAAATAGTTTCAAGTATTTCCTATCCGGATTTTTAATAAAATAGTTTTATTAAAATATATTGAAGGAAAATATAATAATTTATTTTTCGGATTTGATCTATATGAGATATAGAATTTTATTGAGCATATTGATAATTGTTATCAATTTTAAATCCTTTTAAAATAAGAAAAATTACTCTATCACCATGTAGCATCTATTTTATATCAGATGATAGTTATGGGTCAATTTTTACGATAAATTGTTTATCATTCATGCATTCATATTAGACGATAATATGTAGTAGGTTTTGACAATCTGTAAAGGACAGATTCATTCGGTTTCCCTGAAAAGGGCGAATGGAATACTGGTTTCCCTAATGCCATTATTTTATCATGCATTGGTGGAGATCCTGCAAAGGAGTATGTTGCGATGTGATCTGGATAAGATGATAAAGGATGGGATCGTGAAGGAGTTTGCGAGCTGCCTTTATTCTTATCTCATTCTCTTGCATCCATGCATTTTAATTTATTGACCCATGATGATTAATCTCATATATTATTGTTATTATTGTCATGAGATAATACTTGTTTATTTTATCATGAGATGATAGCTGTTTATATGTTTAGTTATTTTGTTGAAATAATTGCCCTTGATATATCATGTGTATATAAGACTGGGACAAGTCCCTAAGTATTATGATCTTCTACCATATACTATGTGATCCTATAGTGGGGAGTGTGAGTACGCTGAAAGGCCAAAGCCAGGCTGTGACGCCCCGAACCCGCGCCTAGGTAATCAAGTTCCGAGACGCGCGTCCGTTCGTCAAATCATGCAAGTGGAAGACTTTACCCGCAAAAATACGAGAAATTTAAACATTTATCAGATGCTCCCAAAAAGCAAATAATACATGTCATCACAATAGCCATCATACAAACCATATACCTGTATTATTTACATCAAGTTTGTTTTACAAAAGTAGGCGCTTCTATCACGCCGGGTACAACTTGTACAAGCTTCCAAAATGTCCAGTTCGACTTTCCACTTACTGGTTAGCAGCTCCGAGATCTGCTGACATAAAAAGTCAGTGAGCTATGAAGCCCAATAAAACCACAATCCTTCTAAACTATTTTTCACATAATAACACGCATCAATAATGATATAATAAGGAGTTCAATTTGCATGTTACAGTAAAATAGAACAGTATATAATAAATTGTAACCCAAGGTCAATTAGGGTGTAGCACCCCAGACTTTTTCATCTTTAATGAATACCACCTTCGTAGCTAATTGGCCGTTTTTATAGTCAAATTAATAAATAAGGGAGAAATCGGAAATTCCGAAACGTCAGAAATGTGCGTTTTCGAAAGACGAACCCAACGCAAGTTGAATCGTCGAAATCCGACAAGCCAGTCAAAAGATATGGTCAAAACAGTCCAGACATATAGAGAACCGATCGCTCGGTTCAATCAGCGATCGATCGGTCCATAACCGATCGATCGGTAGCTATCGCGCGGTCAGAAAGTTTGTATGGGGAAATTTTCCAGAGAGTGAGTTTTTGACCGGTCGATCGGTCATAAACACCGATCGCTCGGTAGGCAACCGATCGATCGGTCATGAACACCGATCGCTCGGTCTTCGCGTTTTTTGCAGAAATTTCAGTAAGGGCTTTATCGTCTTTTGGGGGTTAAACCCTTTCTCCTTAAGGCTTGCCCGAGCCTTTAGGGCTTCATTCACAACACTTAAGGGATTTTGAGAGATAGAGAGAGAGGAGAAGGGGATTTGCAAATAGGGTTTTCCATTGGAGAAGAAATCAAAGGGGTGAAGACCCTAGATCGTCCCCAAGCACATTTTCTTCAAGATTTCAACTCAAGCTCGTGTGGGGTTCCATTCTCCAAGCTAGGGCAGCAACCCAAGCACGTTTTTGAAAGGGGTTTCTTCCCCAACTCAAGTCTCCTTCAAGCAAAGGTGTTCTTCCTTCCAAATAGAGCTTCTATTTCAAGGTTTCTTCAAGATCAAACCTTGATCTAAGGTTAGTACACCCTACTAACTTACCCTAGCAATAAATCTAGGTTTTTCCTTATGAAATGTGATTTATGCTATTATGTTTGCCTCCCATATAAAATGTATCATCTCCAATGAACCTAAATAAGATAAGAAAAAGGTATGGATGTGTGTGGGGGTTGATGTGGCGATCGGATGCCGAGATGTATGTTGGGTGATGTGTGTGATGGAAATGGTGGATGGGTACTTTACCAATAATGAACATACCTTGATTTTTGGATGGAAAGTAGGCACTAAAAAGAAGAAGATGAACCATTAAGGAACCTTGCATGCTATGTGTTTGATAAAATGACTAAACAAGGGATAAATGGACTTAATGAAGAAAATGGAAATAGAAATTGTGTAATTGTTCTTAGAAATGATAAATTGCTCAAATGTGCTATATGTTGCCTAAATTTTCATACCACTATGTTAAGGATTGAAATGCCATAATCATGTGATCCGCCCGTTCAAGTATGTCATCATGATTACCACTATTGACAAGCACACAAGCACGCATGCATGCATGAAACCGGGTTTTTCCAAGATTGTATTTGTATAAGAAATGGAACAAGAACATGACAAGGAGGTTGGTAGCCCAAGGAAGGGTGCTAGCCTCTGGCTCACAAGAGAAACGGAACAAGAACATGACAAGGAGGTTGGTAGCCCCAGGAAGGGTGCTAGCCTCTGGCTCACAAGTGAAATGCAAGAGAGAACATGACAAGGAGGTTGGTAGCCCAAGGAAGGGTGCTAGCCTCTGGCTCACAAGAGAAATGCAAGAGAGAACATGACAAGGAGGTTGGTAGCCCAAGGAAGGGTGCTAGCCTCTGGCTCACAAGAGAAATGGAACAAGAACATGACAAGGAGGTTGGTAGCCCCAGGAAGGGTGCTAGCCTCTGGCTCACAAGTGAAATGCAAGAGAGAACATGACAAGGAGGTTGGTAGCCCAAGGAAGGGTGCTAGCCTCTGGCTCACAAGTATACAAGTCAAGAACAAATCAAGACATGAAATACAAGACAAGACACGATACACATACATGATTTGACCGAGACACGAAAAGGGTTTCCGAGACATGAGTTTTACCGAGGTTTTTGCATTCATACACGCATGTCAAGATATGGCTATGTATCTTATGCTCTTACTATTGCTTTAAATTAATATCTTGTATTGCTCACTGTTGTTATGCTTTCGCTATTGTTATGGTTAGCTAGTAGTTTGTACTCGCTGAGTATTCCATGCTCAGCCGTACTTTTATGTCGGCAGGTACTGCGGATGTCCTCGACCCCGAGCCTTGGGTCGAGGAGGAGTATGTAGAGGAGAGGGAGCCACCTATCCCATGGCAGTCTCAAGAGGATGGGGACTTGGATGTGTGGCCATACCTCGACTACTGTTGAGAGGAGAGTGTTAGAGAATTCCTTTTGTATTTTGATAGGTGGGCATGTCCACCTTTACTTTGATTGTATTTAGTATATGTTAACTTGGAATACTATATGGAGTAATAGAAGAAAAGAAAAAGTTGGCTTATGCTTCCGCACTTATGTTTAGTTCCGCGCTCTGATTTTCATTGTATTCTATTGTGTTTAGCCTCTTGCATTACAGGATGGTTTGACAGGTACACGTAGTCACCTCTAAAGTATCCCTTAACTCCTAGGGGGTATTTTGGGGCGTGACAGAAGTGGTATCAGAGCCCTAGGTATTAGAGTCCCTAGGGTCACTTAGATGATTGAACAAGGTATTAGAATCACCTTAGAGAGTTGTATTCCAAGTATAGACTAACAAGTTAGTCTTAGTCAAAATGGGCTGAACTTCAACCGAACATAGAGTCCTACGCTAGGAACACGGATTGTATGTTATGCTATTGTGTTATATACCGTGTGTACATTATTTGTGTTGTACTTATTAAATGTGCTTGATGAATATGTATTAAGTGAATTGCGAAATTGTACTAAATGCGTATCCAAGTTAGACTCATGTTGTATTGTCGTTCTCAGGAGAAATCATGAGACGCAATACCCGGGGTCGCGGGTACAACACGAGGGGTAATGGAGGTGAGGCTCCATCGGGTGATGATCAACCCGACTTTGCCCAAGCATTCGCATCCATAGCCGAGACCTTGGCTATGTTGGCGGCAAGGCAACCGGCCACCCCGCCTAATGCGGCACTTATACCGGCTCCTCCTAATCGAGCCCAAGCCGGGATAGAAGCTTTCCGGAGGATGAGGCCTCCAACTTTTTGTGGAAGCATTGATCCACTTATTGCCGAGGGTTGGATTCGGCAACTTGAGAAGATATTCTCGGTTTTGGCACCTACGGAAGTAGAGAGGGTCACATGGGCTGCCTTTATGCTTGAAGGCGAGGCCGACCATTGGTGGAAGTCTGCACTTCGGACCCGAGAGTTGACCCGGCAAGGCCAAGAATGGACATGGGGAGAATTCTTAGACGTTTTCTACAAGAAATACTTTCCGGTTGGGATGAAAGAAAAGAAAGAAATTGAATTTATTACCTTGGAGCAAGGTAATATATCTGTAGCGGCTTACGAAGCCAAGTTCTCAGAGCTATCTCGATTTGCTCCACACATGATAGCTACCGAGGCTATGAAGGCCCGGAAATTCGAGAGGGGGTTGAAGGCCTACCTCAAGGATCGTGTCTCAATGTTCCGACATGAGACATATTCAGAAGTTGTGGACAAAGCATTGTTGGCCGAGTCTAATTCCGAAGAGTTCTTTAAGAGAAGAGGAATAGAGAAGGGACAGTCTAGTAGTTCAGGGGAGAAGAGAGCTAGGACTATGTCTTATCAGTCCGCAGGGCTGGCTCAGTCACAGAGGAGGTACTCGGCACCACAGGCCCCCCGCCCTTTTTCTCCACCGGCTTTTCGCCCGGCTACCTCGTATGCTCCTCGCCCCGCAGTGACTCAGGCTACGGGTTATACTCCTCCCACTTATTCACATGATGTCTGCACCCTTTGTGGAAGGAGGCATCCAGCAGGGGAATGTCGGAAGGCTACAGGAGGCTGTTTTCATTGTGGCGACCAGGGCCACATGATTCGGGATTGTCCCCGACGTCTATTGCCAGCTCAGTCTTCAGGGAGCAGGCCCCCGATTCGGCAGACATCTCAGCCTAGCTCTTCTCAGGCTTCAAGGGCCTCACAGTCTGCCCGGCCTCCTCGCCCAGCCACTCAGGGTAGAGTTTTTGCTCTATCGGAAAGAGACGCACGTGCATCCGACGATGTCGTGCAAGGTACGCGAGAATTTTGATTTTAAGTTGTATAAAATTTTGTGGTTTGTTATGCGATTAGTTATACTGAGGGTTACCTATGTATGATGCTTGTTATTATTTGAAATCTACTTATATTAGTTACTTAATCGCACAGGCGCTTTATTAGTGAACGAATGTCTCGCTCGAGTGTTGATAGACACAGGATCCACTCACTCTTTTGTCTCCCCAAGTTTTGCAAAGGGCTTTTCGACTGAGGCTACTCCGTTGGAACGGGAGTTGACCATTGCAACTCCACTCGGCAAGTCGGTTGATACGGATAAGGTATTCAGGGATAGTGTGGTTCAAGTGGGGGAGAATGAATTGTTAGCCGACCTTATCGTCCTGGGTTTCCAAGATTTAGACTTTGACGTCATTCTTGGTATGGATTGGTTGGCAAGCCATCACGGGCATGTTGCGTGTTTTGAAAAGATGGTGAATTTCAAGCAGGAAGGGGGTAAGCCTTTTCACTTCCGAGGATTAAGAGAGAGGGACATTGCTCGCCTCGCAGCCTTGAGTATAGCACACCCAGAAGCACAAAACTCATCGGCTATTCCAGTTGTGAGTGAGTTCTTAGATGTGTTCCCGGAAGAACTTCCCGGATTACCTCCTGATAGAGAGATTGAATTCGCTATAGAGCTTGCTCCGGGTACCGCTCCGATTTCAAGGGCACCATATAGAATGGCCCCTATAGAGCTTGAAGAATTAAAGAAGCAGATTGAGGAGTTACAACAACTTGGTTTCATCCAACCAAGTGTCTCTCCGTGGGGAGCTCCGGTTCTCTTTGTGAAGAAGAAGGACGGGTCTATGAGGATGTGTATAGACTACCGTCAGTTGAACAAGGTAACTATCAAGAATCGTTATCCCTTGCCAAGGATAGACGACTTGTTTGACCAACTGAAGGGAGCGAGATTCTTCTCCAAAATTGATCTTAGATCGGGGTATCACCAATTAAGGATCAAGGCGGCAGATGTTCAGAAGACGGCTTTCAGGACTCGGTATGGGCATTACGAGTTCCTTGTCATGCCTTTTGGGCTAACGAATGCACCGGCGGCATTCATGGATTTGATGAACCGGGTATTCCGATCTTACTTGGATCGATGCGTGATTGTATTCATTGATGACATTTTGGTGTATTCCCAGACACGGGAAGATCACGCACGAGACCTCCGCCTCGCTCTGGAGATGTTGAGAGAGCATAGGCTATATGCCAAATTGAGTAAGTGCGAGTTCTGGTTAGAGAAGGTCGCATTTCTTGGACACGTGGTGTCGGCCGAGGGTATTTCTGTAGATCCAGCCAAGGTTGAGGCAGTCATGAGTTGGGAGAGGCCCAAGAGCGTTACGGAGATACGTAGTTTCCTCGGATTGGCAGGCTACTACCGGAGATTTGTGGAGGGATTCTCCAGTCTGGCTGCACCTCTCACCTACTTGACAAGGAAAAATGCAAAGTTCAGTTGGAGTGACCGATGTGAAGTAAGTTTCCAAGAGTTGAAGAAACGCCTCACCACAGCCCCTGTCCTTACTGTGCCATCTGGACCTTTTGGGTATGAGGTGTATAGTGATGCCTCGCACGTCGGACTCGGGTGTGTCCTAATGCAACACAAGAAAGTCATTGCCTATGCATCAAGGCAGTTGAAAGAGCATGAAAAGAACTACCCCACTCACGACTTGGAGCTTGCGGCGGTCGTGTTTGCACTTAAAATTTGGCGACATTATCTGTACGGGGTGGAGTTCTATGTGTACACGGACCACAAGAGCCTCAAGTATCTCTTTTCTCAAAAAGAGTTAAACTTACGACAACGGCGTTGGATTGAGTTCTTAAAGGACTACGAGTGCATTATCCAATATCACCCGGGAAAAGCAAATGTGGTGGCAGATGCTCTGAGTAGGAAACCATCGGGGTTGTTGGCTCACATGTTGGTGCGGGAATGGAGACTGTTAGACGATTTGGCAAATCTAGACATCAGTGTGAACGATTCTGTCCGCAGTCCGGTTTTGGCAAATGTTACAGTTCGGCCGTACCTTATAGACTTGATCCAGGAGTATCAAGCCACAGACACTGACTTGTTGGCTTTCAGGGATAAGGTAGTGGCCAAGGGTAGTACGGACTTCTCTCTCACTAGCCGAGGTGCTATTACATTCAAGGGAAGACTTTGTGTCCCAGCCAATGTAGACCTTCGGAGAGAGATTATGGACGAGGCTCACCGGTCTAAGTATACAGTGCATCCCGGAGGGACAAAGATGTATCGGAACCTCAAGAGTCACTTTTGGTGGCGAAACATGAAGAGGGAGGTTGCGGAGTATGTGGCACGGTGTTTGGTGTGCCAACAGGTGAAAGCGGAGCATTTGAGACCGGCAGGTCTTTTGCAGTCTCTCCCTATTCCCGAGTGGAAATGGGAACATATCTCTATGGACTTCATCGTGGGATTGCCGAAGACGGTCAAGAAGACTGATGCTATATGGGTAGTTATTGATAGACTCACGAAGTCCGCTCATTTCTTACCATACCGGACTACATTCAACTCCAACCAGTTAGCAGAACTATACATCAAAGAAATAGTCCGATTGCATGGGGTGCCAGTGAGTATTGTGTCGGATAGAGACCCAAGATTCACATCCAGGTTTTGGAAAAGTTTTCAAGGTGCAATGGGCTCCCGATTAGACTTTAGCACAGCTTTCCACCCACAGACCGACGGGCAAACCGAGAGGGTGAATCAGGTTATTGAAGATATGCTCCGAGCATGTATGCTAGACTTCAAGGGAAGTTGGGAAGATCACCTACCTTTGGTGGAATTCGCTTACAACAATAGTTATCAAGAAAGCATACAAATGGCGCCTTTCGAGGCTTTGTACGGAAGAAGTTGTAGATCCCCGTTGTATTGGGATGAAGTGGGAGAAAGAAAGATTTTGGGCCCCGAGTTAATTGAACAAACCGCGGATAGGGTCAAGCTTATCCGGGAGAGGTTGAAGACCGCACAAGATAGACAGAAAAGCTATGCCGACAACCGAAGGAGGGATCTTGAATTCCGAGTCGGTGATTTTGTGTTTGTAAGGATTTCACCGACCAAAGGTGTTATGCGATTCGGGAAGAGAGGCAAGCTTAGCCCAAGATATGTGGGTCCGTTCGAGATCATTACTCGAGTTGGCGAGGTGGCTTACCGTGTTGCTTTGCCCGCTTACATGGCGGCGGTCCACAACGTGTTTCATATCTCCCAGCTTCGGAAGTACATCCCGGATCCTTCTCACGTCATCGAGCTTGATCCGGTTGAGATTCGAGAGGATCTCACTTTGGTTGAGAAGCCGGTTCATATTTTGGATCGAAGAGACCAAGTACTTCGCAACAAGACTATTCCGCTAGTTCTCGTGCAATGGCAACATCACGCTCGAGAAGAGGCTACATGGGAACGTGAGGCCGAAGTCAAGGCGAAGCACCCCGAGTTGTTTGAATGATTTTATGTATGACTTGTAATTTTGTTTCAAATTGTTATGCTAAGTTGTTTAAATTATAAAGCACGCATTGTCCAAATTTCGAGGACGAAATTTTTGTAAGGGGGGGAGAATGTAGCACCCCAGACTTTTTCATCTTTAATGAATACCACCTTCGTAGCTAATTGGCCGTTTTTATAGTCAAATTAATAAATAAGGGAGAAATCGGAAATTCCGAAACGTCAGAAATGTGCGTTTTCGAAAGACGAACCCAACGCAAGTTGAATCGTCGAAATCCGACAAGCCAGTCAAAAGATATGGTCAAAACAGTCCAGACATATAGAGAACCGATCGCTCGGTTCAATCAGCGATCGATCGGTCCATAACCGATCGATCGGTAGCTATCGCGCGGTCAGAAAGTTTGTATGGGGAAATTTTCCAGAGAGTGAGTTTTTGACCGGTCGATCGGTCATAAACACCGATCGCTCGGTAGGCAACCGATCGATCGGTCATGAACACCGATCGCTCGGTCTTCGCGTTTTTTGCAGAAATTTCAGTAAGGGCTTTATCGTCTTTTGGGGGTTAAACCCTTTCTCCTTAAGGCTTGCCCGAGCCTTTAGGGCTTCATTCACAACACTTAAGGGATTTTGAGAGATAGAGAGAGAGGAGAAGGGGATTTGCAAATAGGGTTTTCCATTGGAGAAGAAATCAAAGGGGTGAAGACCCTAGATCGTCCCCAAGCACATTTTCTTCAAGATTTCAACTCAAGCTCGTGTGGGGTTCCATTCTCCAAGCTAGGGCAGCAACCCAAGCACGTTTTTGAAAGGGGTTTCTTCCCCAACTCAAGTCTCCTTCAAGCAAAGGTGTTCTTCCTTCCAAATAGAGCTTCTATTTCAAGGTTTCTTCAAGATCAAACCTTGATCTAAGGTTAGTACACCCTACTAACTTACCCTAGCAATAAATCTAGGTTTTTCCTTATGAAATGTGATTTATGCTATTATGTTTGCCTCCCATATAAAATGTATCATCTCCAATGAACCTAAATAAGATAAGAAAAAGGTATGGATGTGTGTGGGGGTTGATGTGGCGATCGGATGCCGAGATGTATGTTGGGTGATGTGTGTGATGGAAATGGTGGATGGGTACTTTACCAATAATGAACATACCTTGATTTTTGGATGGAAAGTAGGCACTAAAAAGAAGAAGATGAACCATTAAGGAACCTTGCATGCTATGTGTTTGATAAAATGACTAAACAAGGGATAAATGGACTTAATGAAGAAAATGGAAATAGAAATTGTGTAATTGTTCTTAGAAATGATAAATTGCTCAAATGTGCTATATGTTGCCTAAATTTTCATACCACTATGTTAAGGATTGAAATGCCATAATCATGTGATCCGCCCGTTCAAGTATGTCATCATGATTACCACTATTGACAAGCACACAAGCACGCATGCATGCATGAAACCGGGTTTTTCCAAGATTGTATTTGTATAAGAAATGGAACAAGAACATGACAAGGAGGTTGGTAGCCCAAGGAAGGGTGCTAGCCTCTGGCTCACAAGAGAAACGGAACAAGAACATGACAAGGAGGTTGGTAGCCCCAGGAAGGGTGCTAGCCTCTGGCTCACAAGTGAAATGCAAGAGAGAACATGACAAGGAGGTTGGTAGCCCAAGGAAGGGTGCTAGCCTCTGGCTCACAAGAGAAATGCAAGAGAGAACATGACAAGGAGGTTGGTAGCCCAAGGAAGGGTGCTAGCCTCTGGCTCACAAGAGAAATGGAACAAGAACATGACAAGGAGGTTGGTAGCCCCAGGAAGGGTGCTAGCCTCTGGCTCACAAGTGAAATGCAAGAGAGAACATGACAAGGAGGTTGGTAGCCCAAGGAAGGGTGCTAGCCTCTGGCTCACAAGTATACAAGTCAAGAACAAATCAAGACATGAAATACAAGACAAGACACGATACACATACATGATTTGACCGAGACACGAAAAGGGTTTCCGAGACATGAGTTTTACCGAGGTTTTTGCATTCATACACGCATGTCAAGATATGGCTATGTATCTTATGCTCTTACTATTGCTTTAAATTAATATCTTGTATTGCTCACTGTTGTTATGCTTTCGCTATTGTTATGGTTAGCTAGTAGTTTGTACTCGCTGAGTATTCCATGCTCAGCCGTACTTTTATGTCGGCAGGTACTGCGGATGTCCTCGACCCCGAGCCTTGGGTCGAGGAGGAGTATGTAGAGGAGAGGGAGCCACCTATCCCATGGCAGTCTCAAGAGGATGGGGACTTGGATGTGTGGCCATACCTCGACTACTGTTGAGAGGAGAGTGTTAGAGAATTCCTTTTGTATTTTGATAGGTGGGCATGTCCACCTTTACTTTGATTGTATTTAGTATATGTTAACTTGGAATACTATATGGAGTAATAGAAGAAAAGAAAAAGTTGGCTTATGCTTCCGCACTTATGTTTAGTTCCGCGCTCTGATTTTCATTGTATTCTATTGTGTTTAGCCTCTTGCATTACAGGATGGTTTGACAGGTACACGTAGTCACCTCTAAAGTATCCCTTAACTCCTAGGGGGTATTTTGGGGCGTGACATAGGGTTACGTCACCCTAACCGAGGTTCCCGACCTCACATTACTTTCCAATTATGAGGTTCAGTTAGGAATGTATTATATTACCAAATTATCGTTTCGATCATCAATCATGTTTCATTTCGAGTCCTAAGCTCTATTAATTGGCCATAGCCCACAAATGTTTAGCTTAAAGTCTCTAAATCATAACCATAATACATTGAGTCATTTAGACTCACACACACTGTTCCGGCTTTCACCTGAACATGACCAAATCTTGGGTATACCAACCCAATTCACCTGGAATCCGATGATTCCATACCGAACCATGAGTCCACCAACTCAGACAATACACCAACCCTAAGTATACCAACTCAGACCACTTCGTATCTGAAGCTTACACACACAACATGGGCATTCACCTAATAAGGACATATTTTTCCATTTAATTGACTGGTCACATCTACCGTGTATTTGCCGCCATCGCTCTGTGTATCAGTTATGAAGGAACCCCGACCAAGCTGCCTACCGTCATCTTCTGGCTAGTCTACGGAGGAACCCCGACATCTATACCAATGCCGACATCTCCTGACGTTCCACCAAGAAGGGACCCCGATAGACACGGTGCCGACATCTTCTAACCCACCCAGAGAGGAACCCCAGACTATACACTATCTGATGTTTAGCCACTTTAAACTCCCTAGGACTCCGACATCTCCTGACTACCAGTCACGGAGGAACCACGGGCCATGCAGGACACCGCCACTCCTGACCTAGTCCAAGAGGCACCACGGACGACCTAGAAAAACAGACCGACATCTCTCGACTATCAGTCACGGAGGAACCCCGGGCCTTACTGGACATTGTCTCTCCTGACCTAGTCAAAAAGGAACCACGGACTATACTTAACCCTGGTTAGATTTTCTAACCACAGGTTAACTCCAGTTAACCCAAGCCTCGCTTGATTAACTGAAATACTTGGGCCTTGCGCCCGTGAACTAACTCCAGTAACATATCATCCCGTTAGGGAACGTTTTCAAGCTAATGGATGTCTCCATAGCCTTACAAGACATGCAAAACAACTTTTCGTCACCCTAGAGTGGCGATACAATTTACCCGGGACCCGATCTAGGTTCCCTGAGGGACCACGTAAAATCACAACATCACATAGGGTCTCCGCCCCTTTTTCATTCACGTCAAAAGACATACATATACATCACATGGAATAATATAGCAAAATAAGTGGAAAAAGAGAAGAAAAGAGAGAGGTTTTACCTGTTTCACGCGTTTCAAGGCAACTAGAGTCAAAACGGACACCGCCAACGCGCTCGGAAGGATGATCAATCCCAAGGTAGAGCGCATGCAACTTTCTCTCTCAACTTTCTCTCTCTACCTTTTTCTCTTTCTCTCTCTACACGCAAAACGAGATACCAGAGAGAAAATCAGACGCCGCCAACGCGTTGGGGACGTCGAAAAACCCCAAGGGGACCTCCCTTTCCCTTTCTCTCTCTTCCTTTCTCTCTCTTCCTTTCTCTCTCCTCACTTTCTCTCTCTAAAGTGCTGTGGCAGAACCTCCCCTGATTACAAAACGTGAGAAAATGGGGGAGGTTGGCCTCCTTTATATATAGATAAGGTCATGTGCATAGCACATGACCATAATTAATGGTCCCGTTGACCGAGTCAACGGGTTTGACCATTTTGACTATTTTTTTGCCTTCTCTTATGTATACGGCCTCCGTAGTCCTACCTAATGACATCCGATTTTGACGAAACTTTAGGTGACTGAACTTGGGGTAGTCCGACACCTACTGTAAAAATTTTGGGGAAAAATACTGAGTTTTGACAGCTGCACTTTAGTCCGGAAGAAAATTGTAAAAACCACTAATTTTCTGATTTCTGACACAAAACACGCTATCACTTTTTTGTTTTAGATAACTAACTGCCGAGACGACAGACATTAGTCCCCACGACCGACCGACACGCAACAGTGCCAACCGCACGGATTTCTATTCGGATCTCTAATAGATATTGGGTCCCACTTAATTTTTGGAAGTATGAAAATTTTTCCTTTTTCTCAATTTTATCACACATAATGGCCCCGCGGTCCTGTGAAATGGCACATGACGGAACCGATACGGTAGGGGTGTGTCCCGGCAGTCGACCGACACACTGTGTGCGAGTTTCGCCAAACGATACTGAGATTTCCTCGGTGCACTTCAATCCCGAGCAAAGTTCACATTTTATTAATTTAACAAATAATTAACTAATTAACCTCCATTAAGGACCCATAAACACATAATTTTATTATATTAAAATTCCAGGTCATTACAATCTCCCCTCCTTACAAAAATTTTGTCCTCGAAATTTACATATATACTAGTCATCAAATAACTGAGGATGATTGCTCCTAATGACATCTTCAAGTTCCCATGTGGCTTCCTCTATGCTATGGTATTCCTATAAAACTTTAACTAGCTTAAGCGTTTTGTTTCGTAACACCTGTTCCTTGCGGTACAAAATTATCACTGGCTTTTCTTCAAAAGTTAAGTCCTCTCTGACTTGAATTGGTTCATATCGTATCACGTGAGAGGGATCAGGTACATATTTTCTCAACATGGATATGTGGAATACATTGTGAACCCTTGCTAGCTCTGGTGGTAACGCCAAATGGTAGGCTACACCTCCTATTTTGGCCAAAATCTCAAAAGGTCCAATGAATCGCGGACTTAACTTTCCCCGCTTTCCGAATCGTACAATACCTTTTGATGGAGAGATTTTCAAGAAGACATGGTCACCGACTTAAAACTCTAAGTCTCGGCGCTTTCCATCTGCATAGCTTTTCTGTCGACTTTGTGTAGATAATAACCTCGATCGAATCAACTCGATCTTCTTTGTTATTTCTTGCACCAACTCAGGTCCCAGTAGTCTACGTTCCCCTACTTCAGTCCAACATACTGGTGACCGACAACTCCTGCTGTATAAGGCCTCGTAAGGAGCCATTTGAATACTTGCCTGATAACTGTTATTATATGCAAACTCGATCAATGGCAAGTGATCATCCCAGTTTCCTTGAAAGTCCAGACTGCAAGTGCGCATCATATCTTCTAGCGTTTGTATTGTGCGCTCAGACTGTCCATCGGTTTGCGGATGATAAGCTGTACTCATGTTTAGTTGCGTACCTAAAGCTTCTTGCAAGGTCCTCCAAAATCGGGAAGTAAATCGCGGATCATGATCTAACACAATAGATACCGGCACACCATGCAGCTTCACAATCTCCTTGATGTACAACTTTGATAAATTTTCCAGGGTTATGGTATCCTTTATAGCAAGAAAGTGAGCTGACTTCGTCAATCGATCAACTATCACCCAAACAGCATCATGTCCACTCCTTGTTTTTGGTAACCCCACCACAAAATCCATCGTAATGTGCTCCCATTTCCACTCGGGAATAGGCAATGAATTTAACAATCCAGGTGGTTTCTGATGTTCTGCCTTGACTTGCTGACAAACAAGGCATCGAGATACATACTCTGCAATTTCTCGCTTCATGCCATTCCACCAGTAGTTATTCTTTACATCCTGATACATCTTTGTACTTTCAGGGTGTACCGCAAAACAAGATCGATGTGCCTCATTGAGCAGTTCATTCTTCAACTTAGGATTTCTAGGCACACAGATTCGACCTTTGAATCGAAGTATTCCATCTTCAGATTCTTCAAAATCACCCATTTTTCCTTGAAGAATCTTATCTCTGATAACTTTGATCTCCTGATCTTCCAACTGTGCTTCTTGAATCTTTTGTAATAACACTGGCTTGGCCTGAATACTAGCCAACTTGGCACTATTACCCTGGAATCCTAGACTCAGATTCCAACTCTTGAATTCTTCGATCATCTTCCATCGCTCTGCCCTCATATATGCTACAGATCCAACTGTCTTTCTACTCAGGGCATCAGCAACCACGTTACCCTTACCAGGATGATACTGGATTACATAGTCATAATACTTCAAGAATTCCATCCATCTACGCTGTCGCATATTGAGTTCCTTTTGGGAGAATAGATACTTTAAACTCTTGTGATCACTATAGATCACCAACTTCTCTCCATAAAGATAATGTCTCCAAATTTTTAGTGCAAACACTACCGCAGCTAACTCCAGGTCATGCGTGGGATAATTCCGTTCATGAATCTTGAGTTGTCTCGAACCATAAGCAATGACCTTTTTGTTTTGCATTAAGAAACAACCGAGTCCCTTACTGGAAGCATCGCAATACACCTCAAATCCTCCAGATCCTGAGGGAGTTGTCAATACTGGAGCGGTTGTTAATCTCTTCTTTAATTCTTGAAAGCTTCGCTCCCGAGATGCCGTCCATTCAAACTTCACATCTTTCTTAGTCAATTCCATTAATGGAGCTGCTATCTTCGAGAAACCTTCTACAAATCTGCGGTAGTACCCAGCCAATCCCAGAAAACTTCAAACTTCAGTAACAGTGGATGGCCTTGCCCAATCGGTTACTGCCTGAATCTTAGAAGGATCAACAGATATTCCATTTCTTGACACAATATGCCCAAGAAAGGCTACTTCTTCCATCCAAAACTCGCACTTGGAGAACTTAGCATACAGTTGATTATCTCTTAATGTCTGTAGTGTAATCCTCAAGTGCTCAGCGTGCTTCTCATGACTAGGTGAGTACACCAAGATATCATCAATAAATACCACAATAAACTGATCTAAGTACGGCCTGAAAAGACGATTCATCAACTCCATAAAGGCCGCAGGTGCATTTGTCAGTCCAAAAGGCATCACCAAGAACTCGTAGTGACCATACCGAGTTCGAAATGCTGTCTTCTGAATATCTTTTTCTTTGACCCTCAATTGGTGATAGCCGGACCGTAAATCAATCTTTGAAAACACTTGGGCGTCTTACAACTGATCAAATAGATCATCAATCCTGGGGAGAGGATACTTATTCCTGATCGTCGCTTGATTCAGCAGATGATAATCTATACACAGACGCAGACTCCCGTATTTTTTTCAGACAAATAACACCGGTGCTCGCCATGGTGAAACACTAGGACGGATCAAGCCCTTATCTAATAGGTCTTGCAACTGAATCTTCAGCTCTTGCAAGTCAGCCGGAGCCATCCGATACGGTGTTTTAGATATCGAGTCTACGCCTGGAGTAACATCGATTGTAAAATCAATTTCTCTAGTAGGAGGGAGTCCTGGTAATTCATCAGGAAACACATCTCGAAACTCTCTGACCACCGGGGTATTCCCTAAAGTGTCATCTTCATCTTTATCGACTACCATTGCAGCTAAATACCCAGTTCACCCCTTGTCTAGAAGGTGACATGCTTTAATTGCTGATATTAGCTTGGGTGCTTGACCTCGGACAATCCCCTGCATTTCGAACTCTGGGATGTCCGGAATTCGAAATATCACTTTCTTGGCATTACAATCTACCACTGCATGGTAATTAGCTAACCAATCCATCCCTAGGATAACATCATAATCTTTCATGTCTAACACGATCAGATCTACTAACATCCGTACACTATTGACAAGTATGGGACACCTATCATAGACTGTTTTTGTGCACAGAACTTTCCCTGATGGTGTAGTTATAGACATCATGCTTTTGAGTGTATCAGGCTTGTAACTTATGTGTTTAGCAAAACGAGTAGAGACAAACGAATGTGTAGCACCAGTGTCAATCAAAGCATAAGCAGGTACTTGAAATACTAAAAGTTTACCTTTGATGACACCTTCGGTTTGTTGTGCCTCTTCCTGGGTAATTGCAAACACTCTTCCTTTTCCGCCTTCCAACGCTAGTGGTTGAGCCTTAGGGCAATCCTTCTTGAAGTGTCCAGGCTTTCCGCACTGGAAGCAAACCTTCGCTCTACAGTCCTTGGTCAAATGGCCTTGACCACATTTCTCGCACTTAAGCCCCAATCTTCCTGTAGACCCTTGGCTTTTCATGTCCTCGAACTTTCTTTTCCCAGTAAACTGTCGGTTATTCTCCTTTATCCAGGGCTTCCCAACGGTCCCTTTGCCTTTACTAGCACTAGACTGTGCCAGTTCTTCATGCACTCGCTCTACTCTGAGTGCTCTATCTAATATCTCTGAGAAGGAGGTAAATCGTTGAGCTACCAATTTTCCTCTGATAGCCGGCTTCAATCCTTCTTCAAATTTCTCAACCCTCCACTGCTCATCTCGACAAATCTCGCAGCGAACCTCGAGAGTTGATTAAACTTTTGTTCATACTCGCTAACCGACATATTTCCTTGGGTCAGCTGAAGAAACTCCATCTCCTTCCTCTTTTTCATTGACGCTAAAAAATAGCGCTCATAAAATAATTCAGTAAATTTTGCCCAAGTCACGGGCCTCTGATGCGGTGGAACTATCCTTTCCGCTGTGGTCCACCAATGTTCCGCTTCTCCTTCAAGTAGAAAGATAGCGAACTCGGGCTTGTCATTTTCTGGCAAAGACCTAGCCCTAAAATTTTTTTCCAGACTTTTGATCCAGTTCTCCACCTTCAGCGGATCAGTAGTGCCCGAAAAGGCCGACGGTCCAAGCCTCTTAAACTTCTCCAATCGGGTCACATTCCCATGCTTTGGCATGGTAGCAATGGGGATACAACTACCATTCCCATTTCCATTCATATTCTGGGCCTGTTGTTGCTGAATTAGGTTGGCTAGGGCTGTAATAGCCTCGAATGCCCCAGCCAAGGTATTCTCGGGTGCTCGTCGAGGTGGCATGATTCACCTATAATTATAAAGTAACGAACTTTTAATAATAAAATGAAACTGAAATGCACTGAGAATTCGATATCCAAAAAGAGATATTTCATTCATTTCATCTTTAATATATACATACCACACCATATACATGAACATACTACATCATAGTATACAAAACATCATTTCCACTGTACAAGTATATACACCAAAAATCTATGAGTCGAGTGATAAGAAGACCGCCTAGGGCATCTACTATACTCCAAAACCATACAAATACGCTACAGTCTCCCCTCCTGACTCCCTACTCCTGCATCTAAACCTCAGTCGAGGTAGATGGACTACTCGCCTCCACCGACTTCTTCTTACTCTGCTTACGGTTGTTCAAAATCGCACGATACTCTCGTGCCGTAAGCCTCTTAGATGATAGGGGTGGAGGTATCCAACCAGTCCCATCCGGACTAGGCCTAATATCTGCCAGTGCCCGCTTGACCTGCCTTAAAATCTCACGACGTACCCGAGCTGGTACTGCAAGCTCCATCGGAGACGGGGGTGGCATCCAGGCAGTTCCGTCTGGATTTATCCGGACAGCCTTTGGCTTAATGGCCGCCTTGATTCGTTGAGTCATCCCAAGCCACTGTGGATAACGGCGACTCAATATGGCTGCCATCTGGTCATAATGCTGCCAATCCTCTTTAGTGGGGACTCTGTGCATTAACGGCATCCCTGCACATACACACAATTTCCAAATCACTACCTGATTTCGAAATAGGTGATGTACAGTAATACATCTAGCCACACAACTAAAAATCATGTACTACGGTATTTCATGAACAAATATGGTTTGTTATGATGGTTATTGCTCTTAAGCTCTGATACCAATTGTGACGCCCCGAACCCGCGCCTAGGGAATCAAGTTCCGAGACGTGCGTCCGTTCGTCAAATCATGCAAGCGGAAGACTTTACCAGCAAAAATACAGGAAATTTAAACATTTATCAGATGCTCCCAAAAAGCAAATAATACATGTCATCACAATAGCCATCATACAAACCATATACCTGTATTATTTACATCAAGTTTGTTTTACAAAAGTAGGCGCTTCTATCACGCCGGGTACAACTTGTACAAGCTTCCAAAATGTCCAGTTGGACTTTCCACTTACTGGTCAGCAGCTCCGAGATCTGCTGACATAAAAAGTTAGTGAGCTATGAAGCCCAATAAAACCACAATCCTTTTAAACTATTTTCCACATAATAACACGCATCAATAATGATATAATAAGCAGTTCAATTTGCATGTTACAGTAAAATAGAACAGTATATAATAAATTGTGACCCAAGGTCACTTAGGGTTACGTCACCCTAACCGAGGTTCCCGACCTCACATTACTTTCCAATTATGAGGTTCAGTTCTGAATGTATTATATTACCAAATTATCGTTTCGATCATCAATCATGTTTCATTTCGAGTCCTAAGACTCTATTAATTGGCCACAGCCCACAAATGTTTAGCTTAAAGTCTCTAAATCATAACCATAATACATTGAGTCATTTAGACTCACACACGCTGTTCTGGCTTTCACCTGAATATGACTAAACCTTGGGTATACCAACCCAACTCACCTGGAATCCGATGATTCCATACCGAACCATGAGTCCACCAACTCAGACAATACACCAACCCTGAGTATACCAACTTAGACCACTTCGTATCTGAAGCTTACACACACAACATAGGCATTCACCCAATAAGGACATATTTTTCTATTCAATTGACTGGCCACATCTACCGTGTATTCGCCGCCATCGCCCTGGGTATCAGTTATGAAGGAACCCCGACCAACCTGCCTACCGTCATCTTCTGGCTAGTCTACGGAGGAACCCCGACATCTATACCAATGCCGACATCTCCTGACGTTCCACCAAGAAGGGACCCCGATAGACACGGTGCCGACATCTTCTAACCCACCTAGAGAGGAACCCCGGACTATACACTATCTGATGTTTAGCCACTTTAAACTCCCTAGGACTCCAACATCTCCTGACTATCAGTCAAGGAGGAACCATGGGCCATGCAGGACACCGCCACTCCTGACCTAGTCCAAGAGGCACCACGGGCGACCTAGACAAACAGACCGACATCTCTCGACTATTAGTCACGGAGGAACCCCGGGCCTTACTGGACATCGTCTCTCCTGACCTAGTCAAAAAGGAACCACGGACTATACTTAACCCTGGTTAGATTTTCTAACCACAGGTTAACCCCAGTTAACCCAAGCCTCGCTTGATTAACTGAAATACTTGGGCCTTGCGCCCGTGAACTAACTCCAGTAACATACCGTCCCTTTAGGTAACGTTTTCAAGCTAATGGATGTCTCCATAGCCTTACAAGACATGCAAAACAACTTTTCGTCACCCTAGAGTGGCGATACAATTTACCCGGGACCCGATCTGGGCTCCCTGAGGGACCACATAAAATCATAATATCACATAGGGGTCTCCGCCCCTTTTTCATTCATGTCAAAAGACATACATATACATCACATGGAATAATATAGCAAAATAAGTGGAAAAAGAGAAGAAAAGAGAGGGGTTTTACCTGCTTCACGCGTTTCAAGGCGACTAGAGTCGAAACGGACACTGCCAACGCGCTCGGAAGGATGATCAATCCCAAGGTAGAGCGCATGCAACTTTCTCTCTCAACTTTCTCTCTCTACCTTTTTCTCTTTCTCTCTCTACACGCAAAACGAGACGCCAGAGAAAAAATCAGACTCCGCCAATGCGTCGGGATGTCAAAAAATTTCAAGGGGACCTCCCTTTCCCTTTCTCTCTCTTCCTTTCTCTCTCCTATTTCTCTCTCTTCCTTTCTCTCTCCTCACTTTCTCTCTCTAAAGTGCTGTGGCAGAACCTCCCCTGATTACAAAACGTGAGAAAATGGGGGAGGTTGGCCTCCTTTATATATAGATAAGGTCATGTGCATAGCACATGACCATAATTAATGGTCCCGTTGACCGAGTCAACGGTTTGACCATTTTGACTATTTTTTTGCCTTCTCTTATGTATACGGCCTCCGTAGTCCTACTTAATGACATCCGATTTTGACGAAACTTTAGGTGATCGAACTTGGAGTAGTCTGACACCTACTGTAAAAATTTTAGGGAAAAATACTGAGTTTTGACAGCTGTACTTTAGTCTGGAAGAAAATTGCAAAACCCACTAATTTTCTGATTTCGGACACAAAACACGTTGTCACTTCTTCGTTTGAGATAACTAACTGCCGAGACGACAAACATTAGTCCCCACGGCCGATCGACATGCATTAGTACCAACCGCACGGATTTCTATTTGGATCTCTAATAGATATTGGGTCCCACTTAATTTCTGGAAGTATGAAAAATTTTCCTTTTTCTCAATTTTATCACACATAATGGCCCCGCGGTCCCGTGAAATGGTACATGACGGAACCGATACGGTAGGGGTGTGTCCCGGCAGTCGACCGACACACTGTGTGCGAGTTTTGCCAAACGATACTGAGATTTCCTCGGTGCACTTCAATCCCGAGCAAAGTTCACTTTTTATTAATTTAACAAATAATTAACTAATTAACCTCCATTAAGGACCCATAAACACATAATTTTATTATATTAAAATTTTGGGTCGTTACAAGGGCCCAATCCCTCTCACCTATGTGTGAACATGGTAAAAACTAAATAAGCAAATAGTTAGAGCAATAACGCCAAAGCATGAGCTTTCGCTAGTGTTTATTAGGTTCATGGTAGTGGGCACATGAATAAGAAATATTATACAATAACGCCAAAGCGTGATTATAACATCCCTTATAGATCAGACAGTAGATCGAATGCTCCAGAATTAATAAGATGAGATCTATGAAATTGGAGAAGATAGTTTCAATCTGCCTATTCAAGGCAATGTGATGATGTGCCCAAAGGCAAGATCACATTAAGCCCGTGTCTAGGTTTTCGATGCTAATTGATTCTTACCAAATTAGCAATACCATTAGAAATAGACACATAATCTACTAGGTATTAATGAATACAATAAATCCCTAATACTATCTTTTTTGTCATATGATTAGATCATGATAGGCCTACACCCAATCACTGAAATTCTTCATGATGAAAAGTTAGTAGGAACTAACTATGTAGACTGGAAAAGAAAAATTAGAATAATATTTGCTGCTGATATCCTTGATCTATGTCTTAAGACACTTAAACTAGAAATTCCTCCAGATGCTTCACCGGCCCAAAAGGCTAAGTTAGAGCAATAGGAGAGGTCCAATCAGATGACCAAGTGTTACATTCTGGCTTCGATGTCTAACATCTTGCAAAGTTAGCATGAACATATGAATAAGACTTTTGACATTTTGCAAAACCTACATGAGATGTTTGGTGAGCAAAATAGATCAGCTTGACAAGTTAAATTGAAATCCCTTGTTAACACCAAGATGGCTGAGGGAACTCCAGTCAGAGAGCACATTATAAAGATGATGGGCTTATTGAATGAACTGGAAATTCTTGGTGGAGAGATGGATGCCATCACTCAGGTTGACACTGTTCTGCAGTCACTCCCTTCGTCCTTCAATTCGTTCGTGTTACATTATAACATGAACAAGAGTGAAATGTCACTAAGTGAGCTTATGAACTCACTTGTGTTTGCAGAAGATTTGATCAAAAAGTCAAAAAAGGGTGAAATTTTAACTGTCGATAAACCTGATACCTCCAATCGATCTAAAAAGTTTAAAAAGAAGAATAAGGGTAAAGTAAGTTTAAAGACAATAAGGGTAAGACAAAAGTTGCCAAAGGTTCATCAAGAGATGCTGGCAAGGATAAGAAGGGCAATGGAATGTGTTTTTATTGTGGTAAGATAGGCCACTGGAAGAGGCACTGTAGGACTTACCTCGCAACTCTTAAGATGGGTGGCAGAAGTACTCAAGGTATGAAATGCTTTGAAGTGCTTATTACTGTTGAGTCTAACTTTTGGACGGTCCTCCTAACTCTTGGTGCGTGGATTCTGGATCCACTGTACAGGTTTGCAATTGTTTTCAGGGTTCAAGAAAACCAGAAAGCTGACCAAACAGGAGTAGAAGCTTAAAGATGGCTCCGATGCAAATGTTTCAGTGAAGTTAATCAGCTTGTTTACTCTTTATTTACCTAATAGAAAGACATTAATTTTAGAAGACTGCTTTTATGTGCCTTCAGCACATTGTAATTTGATTTCAGTATCTAGACTCTTACATTATGGATTCTCTATCAATTTTAATTCAATTGTTGAAATTAAGAAAGATGGAATGGTCTTGATAACTGGTAATCTTATTAATGGTCTTTATCTAATATTTCCTTTGGTAAATAATGAATGTCTGGAATAAAGAGACATTGCACTGAGTCTACTTATCTTTGGCATAAGAAACTTGGTCACATTAATCTTGATAGGATCAAGAGGTTGGTAATAGATGGTCCCCTTGACTTCCTCAAGGTAGAACCACTCCCTACTTGCGAGTCTTGTCTCGAAGGGAGATGACCAAGTAGCCTTACTCTAAAAAGATAGGAAGAGCCGAAGAAAAGCTAAGACTAATGCATAGTGATGTCTGTGGTCCATTTAACATTGTTGCATGAGGTCAATACCGGTATTTTGTCACATTTACCGATGACTATTCCAGATATGGATATGTCTATTTGATGCAACACAAATCTGACACATTTGAAAAGTTCAAAGAATTCAGATTAGAAGTTGAGAATCAAACTGACAAATCCATAAAGACACTTCAATCAGATTGAGGTGGTGAATACCTCACCAACGAGTTTATGGATTACTGAAGGGATAATGAGATTATCTCGCAATGGATAAGTGCTACCTCTCCTCAACAAAATGGAGTTTCTGAAAGAAGAAACCAGACCTTATTAGATATGGTTCGCTCTATGATGAGCCATGCTGATGTACCTTCATATCTTTGGGGATATGCTTTACAAACTACCATTTATATTATGAACCAGGTTCCATCTAAGTCTATTCCGGTTACACCTTATGAATTTTGGACTGGGCGAAAACCTAGTTTACAACATCTAAGGGTATGGGGTTATCTTGCGCATGTTCGCAAACTTGAACCCATTAAGTTGGAATCTAGGATGGAGAAATGAAATTTTGTAGGGTATCCTAAAGAAACTAAGGGTTTCTATTTCTACTCCAAGGCAGACCAAACAATAGTTGTTAGGCTTCATGCCACTTTCTTGGAGGAAGAAATGGATCTCCTTAAAAAGGTTGAATTTCATGAGATGAAAGATAACACAGCCAGTGTCCAAATTGAACCTAATCCTTCTATTAATGAGTCTCCTAATTCTATTCCACCGAGAAGGTCTGAAAGAGTTTCTGGACTGCCAGATAGACTTCAGTATTACAATAATGAGGTTTATCTAGTTACCCCTGATGATGAGGATACGGATCCTAATACTTATCAGGAAGCTACATTAGATGTAAATGCATCTCAATGGAATAAAGCCATGAATGCTGAAATAGATTCCATGTATGACAATGACGTCTGGACTTCAGTAGATCCACCAGATGGTATAAGGCCAATTGGATGCAAATGGATTTACAAAAGGAAGAAGGGTGCCGATGATAACGTGGAGACCTATAACGCTACACTTATTGCAAAAGGTCTGTCGCGACCCAAAACCCACCCTAGGAGTTAGAGTGAATCTTGGACGACTTATCATGACCTACATGACTTGCTTGACAAACTATCTTGTAAAACACACAAAGCATATATGACAGAGGACAAAATAATGGAAGCATAAACTAATATGGCACAGCGGAAGTTTAACCAAAAACTCTAGGTATATACATGACCCAAGTTTGTACAAAAGTTTAAACAAAAGAAAGGTGCGGACATGCCCACCAAAATACATGAGTATAAAATCTCTCATACTCACCTACACTCACTTAGAATCTACCACCTAATAATAGCCCTCTACTTGAGGCTCCTCAGCAAGGACCTCCTCGATATACTCCTCCTCCACCCATGGGCCAGGAGCATGTCAAAAGGAGCAGCCACTCCACTAGCACCTGCCGACATCCAAAGTACGGCTGAGCATGGAATACTCAGCGAGTACCAAATACTATCCAACAGTCATAGCATAACAATAACAAAGTAAAACAGGAATCAGTTCATATCATAACAGGAAGGTAAACAATTTATATTTCAAGCTTGCATCACATTAAAGCCGAGAAAACATTCTCGAAATCATTGTGTGCTTGACTTGGCTTGAAATACTCTCTTTGTGTTTGAAAACTTGTCTTGTCATGTTCTGTCTTGTTGTTGTGTCATGCCATGTCTTACTTGTCTTGTCGTGTCATGCAAGTCATGTCATGAAATGCAAATGCTCATTTTTGCTTGCTTGCTTGGAAAATAAACATGCTCATGCACTTGGAATGTTAGTGCCCTTGAACAACTTGTGAGGGAGGGTGGTATAGAACCCTTTCTTAAGAAAATAAGATGCGGCTTGTGAGGGAGGGTGGTATAGAACCCCCTCTTTTGTGAAAATACAATAAGGTACACATGCATGCTTGGAGGTGCACTAACATCTTACTTGCTTGTTCTTATCATGTTCATGTTCATGTTCTTGTTAAAAGTGAGGTAAAACATATCTTAAGATATGCCCTACCTCTATTTACCAATCCTTACGTTTGGCCTTCTCATGGTGTTAGTGAATCGAGAATAAAACCCTTGTCTTGAAAAACACCGATAAACCATGTCATGCATGCCGTGCTCGTGAAGTTGTGTACATGCTTTAGCTTGGAATTAGACTTGACATTTGAAATTCAATAATACATGAAATAACATTCATTTTAAAACATAAAAATATTCATGCCATTAAAGAAAGTGAATAATCATACTATCATAAACCCTAGAAGTTTCATATACCTTAAATTCATACATGCTTTTCTAGAAACAATCATCATTCTCTCCACCTTGACATTTCATCAACCATTTGGTGTGTATATTATGGTTAAAGCCTACATCTTGTTTTTTTAGATGGATTAACGCTCATAACATACATGTGTATTCATTATTGGTACCATGCCCTTCCCATTTCATTCATCACAAAACATACACATGGCATCCATCGCCCAGACACAACCATCCATCTCCATCCATTCATCCCATCTCATTATCATGCTTATAATTTAGGGAAAAACTATAAAATGAAGGAATAGAAGAAAAGATGAACTAGAAGGGTAGTATAGGATACCGACCTTCAATAGAATGAATAAAACCCTTGATTTGGAGTCCTAACTTTGAAGAAGAACCCCTCTTGGGTTTGAGGAACTCTAGTTGATTTGGGGAAGGTCCTTGCTTGAAAATCTTCAAGCTTGAGTTTCCCTTGATCTTCAATCCAAGCCCTCTTTGGAGGTTTTCCCCCAATTTCTCTATTCTTCTTTCTTCCCTCTTTCTCTCCTCTAGGTTAGAAATCCCCAAATTAGGATCCTCTAATAAGCCAAGGGTTTAAAACCCTCAAATTCGGCATCAGCTACCACGTGTAATCGATCGCACACTTAATTACGATTGATCGCGGGTCAGTGTGATCGATCGCACATGGATGCGATCTGTTGCACATCAACCCGAGAGTTTTGGTTTGATTTTCACCTGCATGAGATCGATCTAACACTCTTGCGATTGATCGCAGATCCCTGCGATCTGTCGCACATGTCATCCCATCTATCACATATGGTCCAGAATGTTTGAGACCAATTTCACCAGCATGCAGTCGATCGTTCCTAACTTGTGATCGATCGCACTTCCCAGATTTTGTTGTTTTCTCTCATTTTTACCCACTTTGGTATTTCGGCCATAACTTTTAACTCATTTGTCGGATTTTGATGATTTAACTTGTGTTGGATTCGTCTTTTGAAGAGTGACATTTCTAGCATTTTAAAATTCTACTTTATTTATGGATCAAATTGTCCCCAAATTTGACTGATCCACAAATGGAATTCAGTAACCCCGATTTTCAATAGATCCGACTTCGGAAATCCAACTTCTAATTCAAGAAAATGACCTTAAGGCTTAATACATGACAAAATAATCCAGGGTGCCACATCCTCCCTCCCTTATAAAAATTTCATCCTTGAAATTTGGACGATACTTGTATTGCAAAACCAAAATAAAATTACATGTCAGAAACAAAAGCTTATTCAAACAACTCTGGGCACCTTGCTTTGACTTCGACCTCACACTTCCATGTGGCCTCTTCTCGAGCATGATGTTACCATTGCACGAGAACCAACGGGATAGTCTTGTAGCGAAACACTTGATATCTCTGGTCCAAGCTTGAATCAGCTTCTCTACTAGTGTGAGATCCTCTCGGATCTCCAACGGCTCATGGTCAATCACGTGCGAAGGATCGGAGATGTATTTCTGGAGCATTAACACATGGAACACATTGTGGACTGCGGCCATATGAGTTAGAAGAGCTACCCAATACGCAACTTCACCAACTCTAGTGATAATTTCAAATAGCCCAACATACCGAGGACTAAGCTTGCCTCTCTTGCTGAACCTTATGATCCCCTTGCTAGGAGATATCTTCACAAAGACTTGATCCCCCACTTGGAATTCCAAGTCCCTGTGGCGAGTATCCGTATAGCTCTTCTGACGATCTTGGGTAGCTTTCAACCGATCCTGGATGATCTTGACTTTGTTCGCAGTTTGCTCGATCAACTCAAGACCCAACACTTTTCTCTCTCCTACTTCATCCCAGCAGAGAGGAGACTTGTAGCTTCGCCCATACAAGGCCTCGAACGTTGCCATTTGGATGCTCGCTTGGTAGCTATTGTTATAGGTGAATTCAACCAAAGGCAAGTGCTCTTCCCAGCCGCTCTTAAAGTCTAACATACATGCCCGAAGCATGTCTTTGACAACTTGATTTACTCT
Organism: Tetracentron sinense; assembly: GCA_015143295.1. Classification (NCBI taxonomy): domain Eukaryota; kingdom Viridiplantae; phylum Streptophyta; class Magnoliopsida; order Trochodendrales; family Trochodendraceae; genus Tetracentron; species Tetracentron sinense. The sequence continues at coordinate 19,369,416 of CM026554.1, forward strand.
CTCGGTCTGCCCATCCATCTCTAGATGAAAGGCAGTGCTGAAATCAAGTCGGGAACCCATAGCGCTCTGAAAGCTCTTCCAGAACCTGGATGTGAATCTTGGATCCCAATCTGACATAATACTGACTGGCACCCCATGCAACCGAACTATTTCCTTGATGTACAGTGTTGTTAGTTGGTTCGAGTTGAACGTAGTCCGATAGGGCAAGAAATGCACAGACTTCGTTAAACAGTCTACTACAACCCATATTGCATCCGAGTTTCTTACCATCCTTGGCAAGCCAATGATGAAGTTCATGGAGATGTGCTCCCATTTCCACTCGGGAATAGGGAGAGACCGTAATAGACTCACCGGTCTCATGTGCTCTGCCTTCACTTGCTGGAACACCAAGCACTGTGCCACATACTCTGTAACATCTCTCTTCATATTTTGCCACCAAAAGTGCCCCTTGAGGTTCTGGTACATCTTCATACCCCCAGGATGCACGGTATGCTTCGAACGGTGGGCTTCATCCATAATCTCCTGCCTCAACTCTGCATTGACAGGGACACACAGTCTTCCCTTGAATGTGATAGCACCTCGGCTAGTCAGAGAAAGGTCTTCGCTACCCTTGACAACTTCCCTATCCCAAAAAGCCAACAAGTCAACATCCAAAGCTCGCAACTCTCAGATCCGATCTATGATGTACGGCCGAACCGTGATATTTGCTAACATAGGACTACAGACAGAATCATTGACACTAATGTCCAGATTTGCCAAATCTTCCAATAGCTTCCATTCTCACACCATCATGTGAGCCAACAACCCTGGAGGTCTTCTACTCAAGGCGTCATCCACTATATTTGCTTTGCCTGGGTGATACTGAATGGAGCAGTCATAGTCTTTTAGAAATTCCATCCAATTCCGCTGCCTTAGATTCAGCTCCTTTTGGGAAAAGAGGTACTTGAGGCTCTTATGGTCCATGAACACATAAAACTCTTCCCTGTAAAGGTAATGGCACCAAATCTTGAGTGCAAACACGACCGCAGCAAGCTCCAAGTTGTGCGTGGGGTAATTCTTTTCATACTTTTTCAATTATCTTGATGCATAGGCAATGACCTTCTTGTGCAGCATGAGAACACACCCAAGCCCGATGTATGAGGCATCACTATACACCTTATAACCACCATGCCCTCATGGCATAGTAAGGAAGGGGGTCGTGGTATGCCTTTTCTTCAGCTCTGTGAAGCTGATCTCGTACTTATCGCTCCATATAAATTTGGCATTCTTCCTGGTCAGATAAGTGAGTGGCATTGCAAGGCTGGAGAGACCCTCAACGAATCTCTGGTAATAGCCTGCCAACCTAAGGAAGCTGCAGATCTCTATGACATTCTTGGGCCTCGCCCAACTCATGACTACTTTTATCTTCTTCGGATCTACCGAGATGCCTTCCATAGAAACAACGTGGCCTAGGAATGCCACTTCTTCCAACCAAAACTCACACTTGCTTAGTTTGGCATACAGCTTGTGCTCTCTCAGCATTTCCAAAGCAAGGCGAAGGTCTCATGTATGATCTTCCTATGTTTGGGAATAGACCAGGATGTCATTGACAAACACTGTCACGCACTGATCCAGGTATGGTTGGAACACCCGGTTCATCAGATCCATAAAGGCTGCCGGAGCGTTCGTGAGACCAAAAGGCATTACCAAGAACTCGTAGTGTCTGTACCGAGTCCTGAATGTCGTTTTGGGAATATCTTTGCCCTTGATCTTCAACTGGTGGTAATCGGACCGAAGATCGATCTTAGAAAAAAAATTTACTCCCTTTAACTGATCAAACAAGTCATCAATCCTAGGCAATAGACACTTATTCTTTATTGTGACCTTGTTCAACTGCCTTTAATCTATGCACATCCGCATCGAGCCATCCTTCTTCTTGACAAATAGCACCAGGGCACCCCACAGGGAGACACTTGGTTGAATGAAACCAAGGTCGTGCATCTCCTCTAATTGAGTCTTCAACTCCTTGAGTTTAATCGGGGCCATCCTCTACGGAGGCCGAGAGATGGGAGTTGTGCCTGGTGCAAGCTTGATCACAAATTCAATCCCCCTGTATGGGGAAAACCCTGACAAATCCTCTAGAAATGCATCCAGGAATTCACTCATCATCGGAATAGTCGAAGAGTCCTTTGCCTCGGGGTTCGCTAGGCTCAACGCCGTAAAAGGGAAATATCTTTACTTCTCAACCCCCGACAATGAAATGGCTTCCCTTCCACCGGCTTGAAGAGTACCATCTTCTCAAAGCAAGCCACATGGCCATGGTGAGCTGCTAACCAATCCATCCCCAAGATGATGTCAAAATCCTTGAATCCAAGGATGATGAGATCAGCTGATAACTCACGGCTTCTAACTTGAACTATATTGCCTCTGAAAATGCTATCTGCTACCATTGTCTTACTGAGAGGAGTCGAAATGAATAACTCTGGTTCCAGTTAACTAGGCTCTGTAGAAAAGCCTTTGAAAAAACTCGGCGAGACAAATGAATGAGTAGACCCGGTGTCAATCAACACTCCAGCCAAACATTCATTAACTAACAAAGTTCCTAAAATTATAACTAGCTAAGTCAATCCATGCATCAACAGCATATACATATAGGTATATATCTATATAAATTGCCATATTCGTACACAATTGATTAATACATAACAAAACAATAATGGAGAATCAAATAAAACTATAACTAGGTACCTTGCACTATATCGTCAGATGCAAGTGCATCACCCTCTGTCAAGGCAAATACTCACCCCTAGTTCGCCTGGCGAGGCAGAGGTGCAAACCGTGCAGGCTGGGAGGATGCCTAGTATGATCTTGTTGGGCGGACTGGGGGCCTAATCCCCTGTGACTGGCCTGGTAAATGCCTCATAAGGCAATCCTTGATCATGTGGCCCTGATGACCACAGTGGAATCATTCACCCGATGCCTTCTGGCAATCTCTTGTGGGGTGCCTTCAGCTTTAAGACGTGTAGACCTCATATGTGTAGGTCAGAGGGGCCAAAGGTGGAGCATTCCTCACTGCTTGAGGTGTAATGGGCCATGGGGCCAGAAGAGCCTGAGGCCGTGGTGCCTGAGGCTCATACTGCCTTGGAGCTGGGGGTGCATAAGATGGCCTCTGCGGTGGTGCTGGCCATGTATACTAAGGTGGTGCTGGCCAAGTGTACTGCTAAGGGCCAGTCTGGGCCCGCCTCTCTGGAGGTGCTGAACTGCTAGATTGGCCTCTCGCCAAATCCCTCTTCTTAGACACGCCCTTAGAGTTAGTCTCAACCAACAAGGCTTTATCCACCACTTCGGCGTAAGTGGCGTGCTTGAAGACCGAGACCCGGTCCATGATGAAGTCTCTGAGCCCTTGCTTAAACCTCCTCGTCTTCATTACCTCAGTGGCGATCATGTGAGGAGCGAATCTCGAGAGTTCTGAGAACTTGGCCTCATACGCGGCCACAGTCGTCGAACCCTGCTCGAGGTTGATGAACTCCCTCTCCTTCTTTACCCGAGCTCCAACTGGAAAGTACTTCTTGTAGAAGGTATGCATGAACTTGCCCCAAGTCCATGGTTGACCTTGCCTGGTCAATTCTCGAGTCCTCAAGGCAGAAAACCACCAATGGTGAGCCTCACCTTCTAGTATGAACACAGCCCACGCAACTCTTTCCTCCTCAGTGGATGAGAGGACCACGAAGATCTTCTCTAGCTGGAGGATCCATGCTTCTGCAGCAAGAGGGTCCACACTCCCATGGAATGGTGGAGGCCTCATTCTCCAAAATGCCTCAATCCCAGCTGTGCGATGTACTGGTGCTGCAGGGGTGGAGTAGGCGCTGCCAATGATGGAATAGTCTACCTAGCCGCTAGTATGGCTAGAGTCTCTGCAATAGAGCTGAGAACCTGAGAGAGGTCCGGCTACTCATCCTTATCTTGAGAAGAGGAAGAAGCTCTCGTATGTGATCTGCGACCCCGTGTGCCCGCCTCATAACCAAAGTCCTGAGAACAATAGCACTACATGAGTCTAACTTGGAACCACAATTTATTATAGTTCCACTTCACAATAATTCAAATAGTATTATTTGTATAATACTAATATACATCGTATCATAGCCATCGGTGTATGCATAATAGACTTGGTGTTCTAGCCTTTCTAGACACGAACTTGGTTGAATCCAACCATTTTAGACTAAGACTAAGGTTTAGTCTTACACTTGGGACATGACTCACTTCTGACTTACTTCCTTCCTAACTTGCTTCCTGGCATATGCTCTTGTCAAACCGTGGTACCAGATTCTAAGTGACCCTAAAGCCTAAGCTCTGATACTACTTCTATCGTGACCCAAAACCCACCCTAAGAGTTAGAGTGAATCTTGGATGACTAATCATGACCTACAATACTTGCTTGACAAACCATCTGCAAAACACACAAAGCATATACGACAAAGGACAAAATAGCGGAAGCATAAACTAACATGGCTAAGCGGAAGTCTAACCAAAATCTCTATATATATACATGACCCAAGTTTGTACAAAAGTGTAAACAAAAGAAAGGTGCGGACATGCCCTCCAAAATACATGAGTATAAAATCTCTCGTACTCACCCACACTCACTTAGAATCTACCACCTAATAATAGCCCTCTACATGAGGTTCCTCAGCAGGGACCTCCTCGATGTACTCCTCCTCCACTCATGGGCCAGGAACACAAATGTCAAAAGGAGCAACCGCTCCACTAGCACCTGCCGACATCCAAAGTACGGCTGAGCATGGAATACTCGGTGGGTACCAAATACTATCCAACAGTCATAGCATAACAGTAACAAAGTAAAGCAGGAAGCAGTTCATATCATAACAGGAAGGTAAACAATTTATATTTTATGCTTGCATCACATTAAAGCCGAGAAAACATTCTTGAAATCATCATGTGCTGGACTTGGCTTGAAATACTCTCTTTGTGTTTGAAAACTTGTCTTGTCATGTTCTGTCTTGCTTGTCATGTTATGTCATGTCTTGCTTGTCTTTTCGTGTCATGCATGTTATGTCATGAAATGCAAATACTCATGCTTGCTTGGAAAATAAACATGTTCATGCACTTGATATGTTAGTGCCATTGAACAACTTGTGAGGGAGGGTGGTATAGAACCCCCTCTTAAGAAAGTAAGACGCGGCTTGTGAGGGAGGGTGGTATAGAACTCCTCTTTTGTGAAAACACAATAAGGTACACATGCATGCTTGGAGGCGCACTAACATCTTGCTTGCTTGTTCTTGTCGTGTTCATGTTCTTGTCAAAAGTGAGGTAAAAAATATCTTAACATATGCCCTACCTCTATTTACCAACCCTTACGTTTGGCCTTGTCATAGTGTTCATGAATCGAGAATAAAACCATTGTCTTAAGAAACACCAATAAACCATGTCATGCATGTCGTGCTTGTGAAGTCGTGTACATGCTGTAAGCACCCAATTTTTACACCCCATCTAACTATAGTTAAAGCCTTTTAGCTATGGTTACCCTCTGCCAAATCCCTCACAACCTAGGTAAGCCTTTAGTAGCCTTAGGACTCACCCTAAGTCAAACCCTAGGAAACCCTAGAACCAAAACCCTAATCCTAGGTAAACCCCAGCTAGACCCTAGGTAAACCCTAGACTCAACCCTAGTTAAAACCCTAGGACCTATCCTTAGTTTAAACTCAGTTGAACCTTAACCAAACCCTAGGTAGCCCTAATCAAGCCCTAGCCTAGCCCTAGAGCCCTTAGGGCTTAAACCCTAAACCCAAGGCCCCTAATACATAAACCGGTGGCATGGGCCCATAAAGCCCAAAAAAACACCAAAGCCTATCTCCCTTAACCTGAGTGTGCTGGACCAGGCCCATGTTTTAAAAATCTCTTATTGTCGGTAGAGGGTCTACCGACAGTCACAAAAGTGCCTGTTTTGCTAATGTCGGTAGAACCTCTACCAACACTAGTTGATTTCAAGTTGCAGACCTGCGTAGACGCCTGCACACTCCACCATCCCCTCCTCCATCATGTCTCAGCCCTTACTCGACCTCTGAGAGGTCCCGTAGCACCCCGGACTTTTTCATCCTTAATAAATAGCACCTTCGTAGCTAATTGGCCGTTTTTGTAGTCTAATTAATAAATAAGGGAGAAATCAGAAATTCTGAAGTGTCAGAAATGTTCATTTTCGAAAGAAGGATCCAACGCAAGTTGAATCGTCGAAATCCGACGAGCGAGTCAAAAGATATGGTCAAAACAGTCCAGACATAACAGAGCACCGATCGCTCGGTCATTACCTACGATCGATCGGTCCACTACCGATCGCTCGATAGCTGTCGCACGGTTAACTTTTTTGTATGGGGAAAAATTCCAGAGAGCGTGTTTTTGACCGATCTCTCAGTCATAACACCGATCGACCGGAAGCCACCGATCGCTCGGTCCATACCACCGATCGATCGGTCATACGCAGATTTTCTTCATTAAGGGTGTTTAAGACTTTGACCATCACTCTTTGCCTATAAATAGGCTGAGTTCGTGCCTTAGGGTTTCAGAAACCCTCTGTGCCCTATCTTAGGAGATTTTGAGAGAGAGAAGAAGGAGAGGAACTACTTGTTGATCAAGCTTGTGGAAGATCAAGGTTCTTCCACTTCCCTTGGTGATTCTCAACCAAGAACACAAGGTTATTGCTTGTTCCAGCCATTGGGAGTCAAACTCATTGATTTCTCCTAGGTAGATACACTCTACTACAATCTTGCAATCCTACTAGTTACTAGATATGATTCTTCTTATCTATGCCCTATCTATATGTATTGATTTTATGTATGAAAAGGGTGATTATATACTTGGATGAAGGTTACTATTATGATGCACTCTAAGTGTTTGATAAAATACCTCTAAGGGATTCTATGCTTAAATACGATGATTTCTCTTATTAAGTGCATATGCTCGCATGTCTCGCTCGCATGTCTCGCATGAACCGATGGTTTCCATGGATTTCTCCAAGTACAAACAAAGGTTTTTCACGTAAAGACGAATAATGAATGATTCTAAGTAACTCTATGATTTCTCTAAGATCGTTTCACAAGCTCTAAGGATCATACTATGCTTTCAAGGAAACTCTATGATAATGCTCTAAGATCGTCTCACAAGCTCCACGGATCACAATGAAATGCTCTAAGATCTCTAAGGTTATGCTCTATGGAAATGCTCTAAGGTTATTGCTCTATGCTCTATGTCTCTACGGATCATAATGACTCTAAGTAACTCCATGAACTCACAAGAACTCATAAGGCTATGATTATCGATTGACTCACACGGTTACAGTTTTGGTTTTTGAATATTATCTCGCATACGTTTTCACGGTTTCCATGCTTTAAGGAAATTACGGATTTCATTCTCCATGTCTTGTATGCTCTATGCCTAACCGCTTTATTGTTATTAGTTTGTACACACTGAGTATTCCATGCTCAGTCGATATTGTTATGATCGGCAGGTGCTCGGGTACCATTTGATTTGTGTGGCGAAGAACCTTGGGTCGAGGAAGAGTACCGTGACCCGAAGCCTTCCATGGATCACTATCATGACGATGGTGCTTTAGATAGGAGTCGTGACTTCGATTTCTGTTGATCGACCGACTTAGAACTTGTGTCATTTTGTTATGTGAGTGTGGGGTTTGTCCACTCCACTTTTGGGTTTATCACACATGTATACTTGTTGGTTCTTACTTGAGCCAGGTTATAGGAGTATTCATTTTGCTTCCGCTATGTTTAGTATTTTATTTTCCGCTGTGCATTGTATTTCGTTTCCGCTATGTATATTCAGGTACTCTGACAGGTTTCCACGTGTGCCTTATGTATCATACTGGAGGTATGATATGGCGGTCACGAGTCAAAGTATCCTTAACTCCTAGGGGGTATTTTGGGTCGCGACAGGTCCAACCACCTTCTCCCACTTCTATTTTAATCCCTCTTAGGTCCTTAGGTTCTTCCTTATAAAACCCAACGTCCTCAGCCTATAAACGGATCCGTAAAGCTGAGACTCGAATCCCTGAGCATTTTTCGAGGCCTGAACCCCTTCTCTAAGCTCCCTCGAAGCTTCATTGCAACTCCAAGATCACCCTCAGTCTCCCCTTTGCACCTGAGTCACACCACCACGCAGCAGCCTCATCTCCTCTCCAGCACAAATAGAGCATTCGGGTAGGGCCATTCCCTACCCACTTTTTACTGTTTCCTTCATCATGTGAACCCCTGGTCATCTCCAGGGGGCTTATCTACCTTTTTTTTGTTGTTTAGTTTGTAAGCAAACCCTCACAGGGTGTTCACCTTCCTAAACCATAGGTATGGTGAACCCCTAAGGGTATATCACTTTGTTTTTGAGCTTGGCAGACCACTATGAAGTCCCTGGGGGTCCCTTAACTCATAAGGGAACCCTCCGAGACCTCTGTGCACAGCCCCCTGAGCAGCAAACCCGTTTCTGGTTTTTTTAGTATTGGCGGTAGACCTTCTACCGCCAATAAGTTTTTTGCCTACTATGCATATTGGTGGTAGAAGATCTACCGCCAAGCTGTTTTTCGCTTAGTTTGAAGGTGGCGGTAGATCATCTACCGCCCTTATTCGTTTTGCAGGAACAATATGCTTTGAGCTCTATGGGGCACACTCCAGGCATCCCTGGGGCCCACACCAGACTCAAAAGATTCCAGGGAGTCCACTTTACACTCCTATGGTCTTGGTTCACCTTGGGCTACACCTTAACCCTAGTTAAGCAGAGGCAAGAGACAAGTTAAAAATGCAGTTCTTAATGTCGGTAATCCAATTACCGACATTAACTGTTTTTTGATATTGGACTTTTGCAGGGGCCCAGGCCTGGTAGGAGGCCACTTTAGGCCCTGCCTAGCCCCCTGGGCCCACCTTGGACCTCACTTGACCCTTAACCCCGGTTAAATGCACCTCCGATTAACATTTAATCGTGGTTAAGCACCCCTTAACCCTACAAATTTTTGGAAAATTAATCGAAAATTCCTTAAAACATGATTGGACCAAAAAACTAACTTTGACCCTCTGCCTAACCCTGGTTAGCAACCCTAATCACAGTTAGAACCCCCTTAACTTCAGTTATCAACCCTAATTATAGTTAATCTCGGTTTATGGCCTACTAGGCCTAAAAACCAAGTCTACCAGACTTATCTCGGCCTACCGGGCACCCCTTAGCCTATCGGGCTAAAACTCACTTCCCCTGGACTGTGGTTAGCAAACCTAATCATAATTTATTCGGCCTAACCCTGGTTAGCAACCCTAACTCGGGCTGGACTCCGCCCTAGTCTACTAGACTATCCCTAAGCCTATCGAGTTTAAATACCTTGCACTTGACTAACCTCGGTCAATCAAACCCTAGTCTACCGGACTAGTCCATGTTAGCCACACTTGGTACACACACACATGCCCCTAGCCTCGGCACAGGCTCACATGCCAGAACTACGCTCGGTCTGATCTCACCCTGTGAGTACGTAGGTAACCCAACCCGGGTTTGACCTCAGTTAGATTTTCTCTTCTTGGATTAGTGTTAACTTAAACACTTCGACATTCTAATCAAGATTAACTTTAATTGGCTTATACCTGGCGAGCACGGAACCGTTGTAAAATGGAAGCCTTGGGGTGCCTAACACCTTCCTCGAACTTAACCGAACCCCTTACCCTGATCTCACTCATAGACCAAGATCTTATCCAAACTCGGTGGACTTATCCCTTGTTAATGAATAGGTGACGACTCTTAAATGATAAAACCCTTTCACACCCGTGAGGGTACACTGGTAATGTCATCTCTTTTGTGAGTGAAGAAATTTCATGCTCACAGCTCTGGCGACTCTGCTGGGGATCGTACCTCTAATTAGGGTTCAACCAGGAACCTGGGTTTGAGCCAACGAAACCTTAATATTGATTAAAGTGCCTAAGTGTTTAACTTAATACTAATCATTTTTACATCTCTTGGTTAATTGTGTACTGTGCATCCATACATGTCATAGTAGTGTAATTATCCTATTCAACCCAGTAGACAGGCTTATTACGTTAACGGCTGCTGGATGATCATACTCAGTGTAGGTCTGCGGAGTTACTCCTGTTGGGTGACTATCCCCAAGAAAGGATTCTGAACGCTCCCGCTTACACCAATGGTCCATTTTCAGGTATGTTCCATACCGGGGAGTCGCATATACGGTGTTAAGTGATCCCTCCATCCTTCTAGGAACACACCTGCATCAAACCAACATTCATACATGTAGTTTAGGCTAGAGTGTAGTCTACAAGCAGCCCATCCAGGGAGGGTTACTATAAACCCTAACCTGCTTGTATCTTATACCTGTCCCCAATCATGGTTGACTACCCGGGCTCATTCTACCCGGATAAAGACCCACCAAGGGGTATGTAATGAGCTAAACCTGTGCTTGTAATAAACTACATCCAACTCTACTTCTCGACATTGCATAGGGGATCCAAAGCCCAGGCAGACAGGCCTTCACTGGGCCTGTCTCAACCTTGATTTGATAGGTCCCTTGGTTCCGAACAACATGGGCTAAAGCACGTCGGACCTCCATCCGTCTGCCCAATCGGATGACATGTGCCTTGTCACACCCAATCAAAATCAAAAAATATTGCATCATCATTTTGCATCCCATCTGCATACACAGTGCACTCATAAAGTCTGTATCATTATTATCCAGGTAGATGGCAGGTCCGTCCAGGATTGTTCAGTCAATGGGTCGACCATCAAGACCCGTGCATCTAACTTCTCAGGGGGCATGTTATGACAACCTCCAGAGGGTAATTAGGGCCTTTAACTCGAGTCAGCATCTTGCTTGAGCTCAGTACTACAAAACCGGGACTATCCTAGACCTATCTGTGGTTAACCCGGACTCGCGCCTCATGAACGCCACTATCCAGTGTTGGAGTCCATCTTACATGGTATTCCATTTTGGTAAAAACGAGCTCTGCTCAACATTGGAAGAGATTCAGCGTATTCTCGAGTTAAACATGGACGGCGAAGCCATAGTATTGCACTACAAGACAATATACCAGACAGACCTATCCAGGTTCTTGCATATCAAGCCTATCTGCTTGCAGCCTGGTCCTAACAGATCTTTTGATCGGATACCCATGTCTTTTCTCAAAAAGAGGTACAAGCGCAAGTGGAATCCTGACCCCATCACAGCGGAACTTCCCGGTCTCAATGCCCTTTCACTGATAGCTATGTCTCAGCTAGTGTTCCCAAGGTGCCGTTCACTTGTCGGAGCAGTTTTGGTCAGGATTATCGAGGACATGCACAACACCTGCTCAATTGTACCAATCATCCTAGCCGAGCTTCTTAGGGCTCTCAACCAGTCAGCAGGTCACAGAAAGGGCATTTTCTATACCAGTACACCTCTCTTACACCTTTGGTTGGTAAGTCACTTACCTACAATCATATCGGTACCAGACGGCATCCGTGATGCTTACAGTCTACCTCAGAAGATCTCTCAGAATCAAGGCCTGATAGCAACTACAGATGTTGGAGAGCTTTACCAGCTTCTCCAAGATCTGTCAGATGAAGAAATCACTTGGCAATGCGATTAGCTTGTACTGAATAGGCTGCCTCGCGTTGTCATCATCGGCAGACGATGCATGATTCTTGCTGGTTTAACAGGCTCCGCAGTCTATACACCACTCTGCATCCTTCGACAGTTTGGACTCCCTTAGCATATCCCAGTGATAGACCAGTAGGAAAATGATTGGATCACTTTCACAGTGCACTCCAGCAACCTCACTCAACGCTTCAGTCATCTTGGCGCAGCTCCAGACGAGACCAGTGGCCGGATTTTATGGTTAGATCAGAGCCACCGACCAACTCAGCATACCGACAGTGGGTGGATAATCCTGACATTCTACCCGGCATGCCCGCACCCAGGGAACTACCCACACAAGGAACCAAACCTCTGGCTGACATGGTGGTTCCCTGGACAGACTTCTTCCTGGAGAGACAGCTCCAGATCTAGTAGAAATAGAAAAAGCTACAGATAGCCTAGCGTGCATTCAGGCAGCAGGAAATGGAACAAGGCCGTAAATCTAAGTCATACAAGAGTAGGTTGAACAATTGGACAGACAATCTAGTCTATTCGGAGGAGACGCAGAGGCGATGCTAGAGAAGTAGCCGTTATCTGGGCCCAGTTGTACTTCCACCAAGAATAACTTGATAGTGCAAAGGTGGAGATGACCTCCTGTATCCAACAATTTGGGTACCGCATGTTCAACATTACTGAAACCCTTACGCACATGGAGGTTGAGGTCACATCCCTCCAGCAATAGATCATGGATCTTAAGGGTGTGCCTCGGCCACTTGACTTTGCGATCCCTGATGGGCCTGCCTAGGATCGAGTCTTTTCTCTTTATTTGAGTCACACTATCCCTGTACTCATTGCACTCTTCATGCATCAATGAAAAATCATTTTTCTAGCATCTGCTTCTTATCATCATGCATAATCATGATTAGCCATTGCATTCTTTTCAGTTGCATGAGCCGACCTGTGACTCTTTCTCTGACTGCGATTCTCGTAGAAGCAGCAGTCGTGGACGCCGTCTTGACAAAGGTACTAATTACAGAGTTAGTATCTTGCACAGCCAAATCAGAGAGCAGCTGTAGAGCCTCGAAACTTTTTTTATATGCCTTGGGATGTGTGTCAAGGCATGGTGTCTTGTGATCTCAATTTCATGAAATGAGAATTTGAAACTTCAATGGAATTGTGTCAAGAATGCTATAATTAATTAAATAAATTATTTAATAAAGCCTATAAGCTTTAAAGTGGTCCTAGTCAAGTTTAGAAGATGTTAGAATAGAAGTAGAATGGGTCCCAATATTAGGAATGGGTGAAAAATGGACTCAATGTCAAAACCTGCAGACCACCGATCGCTCAGTCCATTGTAGCGATCGATCGGTCCACAACCGATCGATCGGAGGCTATTGACTGGTTCAAATTTTTGTATGGGGAAATTTTCCAGAGAGCTTGTTTTTGACCGAGAGCTCGGTCAATATCACCGGTCTCTCGGTAGGCAACCGATCGATCGGTCATAACCACCGATCGCTCGGTCCCCCGCGTTTTACAGAAATTTCAGTAAGGGTGTTTTCATCTTTTGGGTGTTTCACTCATGTCTTAAAAGCTTTGCCTGAGCATTTGAGGGTTCATAAATCCTAAGTAGAGACCTTGAGAGATAGAGAGAAATGAGAAGGAGATTTCTAACCTAGGGTTTGCATTTGGGGAGAAATCAAAGGGGTTGTGAACCCACAATCACCTCAAGCTCATTTTCCTTCAAGATCAAGGCTCAAACACTCGTGGAGCACGTTCTCCAAGCTAGGGTAGCAACTCACGCACGTTTTGCAAGGGGTTTCTTCCCTCAATTATCAAGGTCGGTACCTTTTGCTACCCTCCTAGTTCATACTTCTTTTCTTTCCTTCTTCTTTATAGTTTTCCTAATGTAAGAACCTAATGGGATGAATGGATGGTTGTTGGATGTGAATGGATGGTTGTTGGATGTGAATGGGCGATTGGATGCCGTGTATATGGTTGTGATGAATGAAATGGGAAGGGAATTGTATCCATAATGAACATACATGTGTGATTCGAGCATTAACCCACCTAGAAAAGTATGATGTAGGTTTAATAAATAATGAACACACCCAATGTTTGATGAAATGCCAAGGTGAATAAAATGAGTTATAAATTAAGAAATGCATGCTTAATTAATTATGGAAATTGCTAGGGCCTATGATAGTGTGCTTTCTTATTTTTCCTAAATTGCATGAATATTGACGTGTTCAAATTATTGATGTTATATGTATTGTGAATTACCCAACTGTCATATTTAAATTCAAATGCAAGTATGTACACGATTCCACGAGCACGACATGCATGACATTATTTACAAAGGTTTTTCAAGAATGATAATTAGAGGTGGGACATATCTTACGATATGTTTTACCTCGCTTTTGACAAGAACAAGACAAACATGATCATTTAGGAAGAAGGGTCTCCCTTCCTTCACAAGTAGTTTATTTTCCAAGCAAGCAAGATACATGGAATGGCAAGCATGAGCATTTAGGAAGAAGGGTCTCCCTTCCCTCACAAGTAGTTTATTTTCTAAGCAAGCAAGAGACATGGCATGGCAAGCATGAGCATTTAGGCAGAAGGGTCTCCCTTCCCTCACAAGTAGCATGAACTCGTTTAATTTCCTAGCAAGATACATGGCATGACACGCATGACACGACATGATACGACAAGACAAGACAGACAAGACAAGTTTTCAAGCACGAAAAGGGCAATTTGAGTCAAGTCAAGTGCACGATGTTTTGAAGGGTTTTATCGGCTTTTACGAAAATACAAGTATGATTATAAACTGCTTTACTTTCCTGTTATGAGATTAACTGCTTCCTGCTTATATATATATCATTGTTACTGTACTATGACTGTTGGTTAGCATTTGGTACACACTGAGTATTCCATACACAGCCGTACTTCTTATGTCGGTAGGTGATAGCAGAGCGACTGCTCCTTTTGATATCTGTGCTCCGAGCCCATGGGTAGAGGAGGAGTACGTTGAGGAGCCTGTGGAGGAACCTCAGGTCGAGGGCTACTATTAGGTTGTGGTAGATTCTGAGTGAATAGCTGTGGGTGAGCTTTAGAGAGTATATTCATGTATTTTGGCGGGCATGTCCACACTTTCTTTTGTGTATCTTTTGTATCAAACTTGGATCTTGTGTGTGTGTATATATACATAGAGGTTTGTTAGTCTTCCGCTGTGCCACGTTAGAATATGTTTCCACATTTTGTCCTCTATTGTGTATGCCTTGTGGGTTTTTACAGGATGGTTTGTCAAGCATGTCATGTAGGTCATGACAAGTCTTCCAAGATTCTTTCTAACTCCTAGGGTGGGTTTTGGGGTGCGACAGAAGTGGTATCAGAGCTTAGGCTTTAGGTCTCTAGGGTCACTTAGAATCTAATACCACGGCTTGACAAGAGCATATGTTAGGAAACAAGTTAGGAAAGAAGTAAGTCGGAAGCGAGTTTTGTTCTAAGTGTAAGACTAAACTTTAGTCTTAGTTTAAAATGGTTGTTTCAACCAAGTACGGGTCTTAGAGATGCTAGAACACCAAAGTATAATATAATAAATACTCCGATGACTTGATGTGATGTATGCTAGTATTATACAATTTATACAATTGAATTATGATGAATTGAACCAATACGATAAATTGTGGTTTCAAGTTAGACTCATGTGGTGCTATTGTTCTCAGGACTTTAGTCATGAGAGGGGGCACACGGGGTCGTGGACCACATACCAGAGCTTCATCTTCTTCTCGAGATGAGGTTGAGTAGCCGGACCTCTCTTAGGTCTTAGGCTCTATTGCTGAGATTCTCGCCATCCTGGCAGCTCGACAAACTATACCATCATCAGCGGCACCTACTCTACCGCCTACAGGTCCAGTACATCATACCGCTGGGGTTGAGGCATTTAGGAAATTGAGGCCTCCATCATTCCATGGGAGTGTGGACCCTCTTGTTGTAGAGGCTTGGATCCTCCAAGTGGAGAAGATATTTGTGGTTCTATCGCCGACAGAGGAAGAGAATGTAGCATGGGCTGTTTCCATGCTTGAGGGTGAGGCACACCATTGGTGGTTGTCCGCCTTGAGGTCTCGAGATTTGACCATACAGGGTCAACCTTGGACTTGGGAGGAGTTCAAGGATACTTTTCACAAAAAGTATTTTCCGATTGGAGCACGGGAAAAGAAAGAGAGAGAATTCATCAACCTAGAGCAGGGTTCGATGACTATGGCCGCTTATGAGGCTAAGTTTATGGAGCTCTCTAGATTTGCGCCTGACATGGTTGCTACTGAGGCAAGGAAGGTGATGAGATTTGAGCAAGGGTTCAAGGATGTCATTATGGAGAAAGTATCGACTTTCAGGCACGCTACTTATCCAGAATTAGTAGACAAGGCCTTATTGATCGAGGCAAATTTGGAGGCGGTGTCCAAGAAGAGGGAGTTGGGAGAGGCCAACCAAGTAGTTCAGCACCTCCAGAGAGGTGGGCTCGTACCGGCCCTTATCAGTACACATGGCTAGCACCACCTCAGTATGCATGGCTAGCACCACCGATGAGGCCATCCTATGCGCCTCCAGTTCCGCGGTAGTATGTGCCTCAGGCGCCACGACCTCAAGCTCTTTCGGCCCCATGGCCAGTTGTACCTCAGACGGTGAGGTATGCTCCACCTACGGCCCCTCTGACCTATACACACGAGGTCTGCACTTCATGGGGCCAAAGGCATCCGACAAGAGATTGCTGAAGAGCATCAGGTGGATGTTATCATTGCAGTCGCTAGGGCCATATGATCAGGGATTGCCCTACTTGGTATTTAGCAGGCTAGTCATAGGGGATTAAGACCCCAACACGCCCAGCAGGATCATACCAGGCGTCATCCCAGACTACCTGGTCTGCACCTCCGCCTCGCCAGGCCAACCAGGGGAGAGTCTTTGCCTTGACAGAGGGCGATGCACTTGCATCAGATGATGTGGTGCAAGGTACACGTTTAGAGTTATTCATTGTCCACGATTGTCGTGTTATGCCTTATTCCTTGTGTACGTGTATGGCATGTTATATATCTATGTATCTATACGTATACGCTATTGATGCATGGATTGACTTAGCTGGCTAAAATTTCAGGAACCTTATTAGTCAATGAATGTTTGGCTCGAGTATTGATCGACACCGGGTCTACTCATTCATTCGTACCGCCGAGTTTCTCTCAAGGTTTTTCCTCCGAGCCTAGCCAGCTGGAATCGGAGTTAGCCATTTCGACTCCTCTCGGCAAAATAGTATTGGTGGATAAAGTGTATAAAAACAGTATGGTTTAAGTGGGGAGCCACGAGTTGGTGGTTGATCTAATCATCCTCGGATTTCAAGACTTCAATGTCATCTTGGGAATGGATTGGTTAGCAACACATCCTGGGCATGTAGCTTGCTTTGAGAAAATGGTACTCTTCAAGCTGAGAGAAGGAAAACCATTTCACCTTCGTGGGTTGAAAAGCAGAGATATTGCTCGCTTTGCGGTATTGAGTTTAGCGAACCCCGAGGTAAGGGACTCTTCGACTATTCCAGTCGTGAGTGAATTCTTGGATGTATTTCCAGAGGAGTTGTCAGGATTGCCTTCAGACAGAGAGATTGAGTTTGTGATAGAGCTTGCACCAGGCACCGCTCCCATTTTTCGGGCTCCGTATAGAATGGCCCCGATTGAACTCAAGGAGTTGAAGACACAGTTGGAGGAATTGCAAGGCCTTGGTTTCATTCGACCAAGTGTCTCACCGTGGGGTGCCCCGGTACTATTCGTTAAGAAGAAGGATGGCTCGATGCGGATGTGCATCGATTACCGACAGTTGAACTAAGTCACTATAAAGAATAGGTACCCATTGCCTAGGATTGATGATTTGTTCGATCAGTTGAAGGGAGCAAAATTTTTCTCTAAGATTGATCTTCGGTCCGGTTACCACCAGTTGAAGATCAAGGCCGAGGATGTGACCAAAATTGCTTTTCGAACTCGATATGGACACTACGAGTTCTTGGTGATGCCTTTTGGTCTCACAAATGCGCCGGCAACCTTTATGGATTTAATGAACCGGGTGTCCGGCCATACCTGGATCGATACGTGATCGTGTTTGTCGATGATATCTTGGTGTATTCCCAGACTCGGGAAGATCATATGTGAGACCTTCGTCTTGCTTTGGAAATGCTGAGAGAGCACAAGCTGTACGCTAAACTTAGCAAGTGTGAGTTTTGGTTGGAAGAGGTGGCATTCCTAGGCCACGTTGTATCCGCGGAAGGTATTTCGGTAGATCCGAAGAAGATAGAGGCAGTCTTGAGTTGGGCGAGGCCCAAGAGTGTCACAAAGATACGCAGTTTCCTTGGGTTGGCAGGCTATTACAGGAGATTCGTAGAGGGTTTCTCCAGCCTTGCGGCACCGCTCACTTATTTGACAAGGAAGAATGCGAAGTTCGAGTGGAGCGATAAGTGCGAGATCAATTTCACGGAACTGAAGAAGAGGCTTACCACGGCCCCCGTCCTTACAGTGCCATCTGGACATGGTGGTTATGAGGTGTACAGTGATGCCTCGCATGTTGGACTTGGGTGTGTGCTCATGCAACACAAGAAAGTCATTGCCTATGCATTGAGGCAATTGAAAGAGCATGAAAAGAATTACCCCACGCACGACTTGGAACTCGCTGCAGTCGTGTTTGCGCTTAAGATTTGGCAACATTACTTGTACGGGGTAAAATTCTATGTGTTCACGGATCACAAGAGTCTCAAGTACCTCTTTTCGCAAAAGGAGCTAAATTTAAGGCAATGACGTTGGATGAAATTTTTAAAGGACTATGAGTGTACCATCCAATACCACCTAGGCAAAGCAAACATTGTAGCAGACGCTTTTAGTAGAAGACCTCCGGGGTTGTTGGCTCATATGTTAGAGCGAGAATGGAGATTATTGGAGGATTTGGAAAATCTGGACATCAGTCTCAATGATTCTGTTCGTAGTCCTATTTTGGCAAATGTCACGGTCCGGCCGTACATTATAGATTTGATTCAAGAATATCAAGCCACGGATGCTAAATTGTTGGCTTTCCGGGACAAGGAAGTTGCCAAGGGTAGTGAGAACTTCTCTCTCACTAGCTGAGGTGCTATCACATTCAAGGGAAGGCTTTGTGTTCCGGCCAATGCGGATCTTCGACGAGAGATTATGGATGAAGCCCACCGGGCAAAGTACACGGTGCATCCAGGGGGTACAAAGATGTACCGGAACCTCAAGAATCACTTTTGGTGGCAGAATATGAAGAGGGATGCTATGGAATATGTGGCATGGTGTTTGGTGTGCCAGCAGGTGCAAGCAGAGCACATGCGGCCCGCAGGTCTATTACAGTCTCTTCTGATTACCGAGTGGAAATGGGAGAACATCTCCATGGACTTCATAGTTGGCTTGCCAAAGACGGTAAGGGGCTCAGATGCGATTTGGGTCGTGGTGGACCGTTTGACAAAGTCCGCGCATTTCTTAACCTACCGGACTACGTTCAATTCTAGTCAATTGGCCGCGTTATATATCAAGGAAGTGGTTAGGTTGCACGGGGTGCCAGTCAGTATCGTGTCGGATCGGGATCCGAGATTCACGTCCAGGTTCTAGAAGAGTTTTCAGGAAGCTATGGGTTCCCGACTTGATTTCAGCACCGATTTTCATCCACATGCTTCGAGCTTGTATGCTAGATTTCAAGGGCAGTTGGGAAGAGCACTTGCCTTTGGTTGAATTTGCCTACAATAACAGCTACCAGGCGAGCATCCAAATGGCTCCATTTGAGGCCTTGTATGGGCGAAGCTACAGGTCTCCTCTCTATTGGGATGAGGTAGGAGAAAGAAAGGTGTTAGGTCCGGCGTTGATCGAGCAAACTGCGAGTATAGTCAAGATCATCCAGGATCGGTTGAAAGCCGCTCAAGATCGTCAGAAGAGCTATGCGGACACGCGCCGCAAGGACTTGGAATTCCAGGTTGGGGATCAAGTCTTTGTGAAGGTATCTCCTAGCAAGGGGATTATGAGATTTGGCAGGCGAGGCAAGCTTAGTCCTCGATATGTTGGCCCGTTCGAGATCATCACGCGAGTTAGTGAAGTTGCTTACAGGGTAGCTCTTCCACCTCGCATGGCCGCGGTTCACAACGTTTTTCATGTGTTTATGCTTCGGAAGTACATTGCGGATCCTTTGCATGTGATAGACTTGGAGCCGTTGGAAATACGGGAGGATCTCACTTTAGTTGAGAAGTCGGTTCCCATATCGGTTCACATTTTTGTATATGCCTTGGGATGTGTGTCAAGGCATGGAGTCTTGTAATCTCAATTTCATGAAATGAGAATTTGAAACTTCGATGGAATTGTGTCAAAAATGCTATAATTAATTAAATAAATTATTTAATAAAGTCTATAAGCGTTAAAGAAGTCCTAGTCAAGTTTAGAAGATGTTAGAATAGAAGTAGAATGGGTCCCAGTAGTAGGAATGGGTGAAAAATGGACTCAGTGTCAAAACCTGCAGACCACCGATCGCTCGGTCCATTGTAGCGATCGATCGGTCCACAACCGATCGATCAGAGGTTATCGACTGGTTAAACTTTTTGTATGGGGAAATTTTCCAGAGAGCTTGTTTTTGACCGAGAGCTCGGTCAATATCACCGGTCGCTCGGTAGGCAACCGATCGATCGGTCATAACCACCGATCGCTTGGCCCCCAGCGTTTTACAGAAATTTCAGTAAGGGTGTTTTCGTCTTTTGGGCGTTTCACTATGCCTTAAAGGCTTTGCCCGAGCATTTGAGGGTTCATAAACCCTAAGTAGAGACCTTGAGAGATAGAGAGAAAGGAGAAGGAGATTTCTAAACTAGGGTTTGCATTTGGGGAAAAATCAAAGGGGCTGTGAACCCACAATCACCTCAAGCTCGTTTTCCTTCAAGATCAAAGCTCAAACACTCGTGGAGCACGTTCTCCAAGCTAGGGCAGCAACTCATGCACGTTTTGCAAGGGGTTTCTTCCCTCAATTGTCAAGGTCGGTACCTTTTGCTACCCTCTTAGTTCATACCTCTTTTCTTCCCTTCTTTTTTATAGTTTCCCTAATGTATGAACCTAATGGGATGAATGGATGGTTGTTGGATGTGAATGGGTGATTGGATGCCGTGTGTATGGTTGTGATGAATGAAATGGGAAGGGCATTGTATCCATAATGAACATACATGTGTGATGCAAGCATCAACCCACCTAGAAAAGCATGATGTAGGTTCAATAAATAATGAACACACCTCATGTTTGATGAAATGCCAAGGTGAATAAAATGAGTTATAAATTAAGAAATGCATGCTTAATTAATTATGGAAATTGCTAGGCCCTATGATAGTGTGCTTTCTTATTTTCCCTAAATTGCATGAATATCGACTTGTTCAAATTATTGATGTTATATGTATTGTGAATTACACAATTGTCATATTTAAATTCAAATGTAAGTATGTACACGATTCCACGAGCACGGCATGCATGACATTATTTACTGAGGTTTTTCAAGAACGATAATTAGAGGTTGGACATATCTTATGATATGTTTTACCTCGCTTTTGACAAGAACAAGACAAGCATGATCATTTAGGAAGAAGGGTCTCCCTTCCCTCACAAGTAGTTTATTTTCCAAGCAAGCAAGATACATGGCATGGCAAGCATGAGAATTTAGGAAGAATGGTCTCCCTTCCCTCACAAGTAGTTTATTTTCCAAGCAAGCAAGATACATGGCATGGCAAGCATGAGCATTTAGGAAGAAGTGTCTCCCTTCCCTCACAAGTAGCATGAACTCGTTTAATTTCCTAGCAAGATACATGCATGACACGACATGATACGACAAGACAAGACAGACAAGACAAGTTTTCAAGCATGAAAAGGGCAATTTGAGTCAAGTCAAGTGCACGATGTTTTGAAGGGTTTATCGGCTTTTACGGAAATGCAAGCATGATTATAAACTGTTTTACTTTCCTGTTATGAGATTAACTGCTTCCTGCTTATATATATATCATTGTTGCTATACTATGACTATTGGTTAGCATTTGGTACACGCTGAGTATTCCATACTCAGCCGTACTTCTTATGTCGGCAGGTGATAGCGGAGCGGCTACTCCTTTTGATATCTGTGCTCCGAGCCCATGGGTAGAGGAGGAGTACGTTGAGGAGCCTGTGGAGGAACCTCAGGTCGAGGGCTACTATTAGGTTGTGGTAGATTTTGAGTGAATAGCAGTGGGTGAGCTTTAGAGAGTATATTCATGTATTTTGGCGGGCATGTCTGGACTTTCTTTTGTGTATCTTTTGTATCATACTTAGATCTTGTATGTGTGTGTATATACATAGAGGTTTGTTAGTCTTCCACTGTGCCACGTTAGAATATGTTTCCACATTTTGTCCTCTATTATATATGCCTTGTGGGTTTTTGCAGGATGGTTTGTCAAGCATGTCATGTAGGTCATGACAAGTCGTCCAAGATTCACTCTAACTCCTAAGGTGAGTTTTGGGGCGCGACAGCAGCTCTTACATAGCACAATCAGAAAATAGTTCGGAGTCAATGGTGGAACCTGCAGATCAGCACCAACGGACCAATGAGATCCTGCAGTCACCAACCGAGCAAGCTATACCTGAGCCTTGTCCTCCCCCCTTCGTCATACCTAACCCTATACAACAGGCGGAGGAGAGGAGTATGACCAATATGAAGAGCAACCCAAGGCCTCATATATCCACCAAGATCGGCCATCATCCTTCGATCCTACCCGATCCTTGTAGGACAAGATCAAGCAAATGAAAGAAGAGATGAGAAGAATGAAGGGTGCATCTACCAGTACCAGTCTATCACTGGAGGACTAAACTTTCTTATCAGGGGATGCTTTCCCGCAGGTTTCAAGGTCCCAGACTTTGACAAATACGACAGCTCTAGCTGTCCGAAACAACATCTACAGTTGTACCTGGGGACATGCTCCAACACAATAAAAACCAGCCTCTACTCATCCAGTACTTCCAGAAGAGTCTGAAGGGGGTAGCCCTTACATGGTGGATGTCTGTGTACAAACAGAAGTTCAAGACTTGGTAGGATGCCATGGACAGCTTCGTGGAGCAATACTCCTTCAACCAGGAGCTCCGCCTTCAGAGGAGCCAGCTTGAGCAGTTGAGCAAGTGTAACAATGAATCATTTCTGGAGTACGCCTCCCACTGGAGGGAGATGGCAGCTAAGATCCTGACTCCTACTCCTAAGGAAGAGCTGGAAGGCATGTTTATAGGTACTCTAAAGCAGCCCTACTCTACACTCATGGTGACCTAACCAGTGGTGGACTTCGGCACCATCGTCAGGACAGGTGCCCGTATTGAGACTGTCATTAAGAGCGGGGCTATTCATTCCAGTCTAGGACTTGATCCTCCCAAGGCGGCAACCTCATCCAGCATAAACGTCGGTCCCAAGGACCACAGAAAGAAGGAAGATGTACATATGGTTGCCTCTACGACACCCATCCGACTACCAGCTCAGCAACAATTAGTTGCCAAAAATACCAGGCCAGCCTGACTAGCCCAGAGGCAAAATCGTCCTCCTAAAAACTTTACCTGTCGCGACCCAAAACCCACCCTAGGAGTTAGAGTGAACTTTGGACGACTAATCATGACTTGCTTGACAACCAACCTGCAAAACCCACAGAGCATATACAATAGAGGACATTATAGCGGAAACATAACCATAAAGCACAGCGGAAGTCTACCAAACCTCTATGTATATACATACGCAAATCCAAGTTTATACAAAAACTAACCAAAAGAAAGTGCGGACAGACCCGCCAAAATACATGAATGTATATCTCTCATCTCACCCACAGCTATTCACTCAGAATCTATAACCACCTAATGGTAACCCACTACTGGAGCTTCCTCCAAAGGTTCCTCGATGTACACCTCCTCCACCCAAGGGTTCGGAGCACAGACATCAAAAGGAGCAGCTGCTCCGCCATCACCTGCCGACATAAGAAGTACGGCTGAAAATGGAATACTCAGCGGGTACTAAGCACTAACTAACAGTCATAGCATACGGATAGCATACATAAAGCAGGAAACAATTCACGCATATAAAGCAGGAATGATTCATATCATGACAATAAAGTAAAGCAATATAATTCATCATGTTGCATTCATAAAAGCCGGTAAAACCCTTGAAATCTTGTGCACTTGACTTGACTGCAATTACCCTTTTTATGCTTGAAACCTCGTCTACCGTGTCATGCGTGTCATGCTTGTATCATGCGTGTATCATGCTTGCTTGTTCTGAAAGTAATCTACTTGTGAGGGAAGGGAGACCCTTCTTCCTAGAATGCTCATGCTTGTCATGCTATGTCATGTCATGCTTACTCGGAAAAGTAAACTACTTGTGAGGGAAGGGAGACCCTTCTTCCTAGAATGCTCATGCTTGTCCTTCCACTTGTGAGATTCACTTGTGAGATGTCCTTGTGAGATGCACTTGCGAGGGAAGGGAGACCCGTCTTATGATATGTATGCACTTGCGAGGGAAGGGAGACCCTTCTTATGAAATGCATGATTGTCTTGTCCTTGCCAAAAGCGAGGTGAAACATATCGTAGGATATCCCCCACCTCTAAATCCCATTCTTGAAAACCTCGGTAAATCATGTCATGTATGCGTGCTCGTGAGGTTGTGTGCATACTTGCATTTAGAATTAAATATGGCATTGAGTAATTCATAACACATAACATCAATGATTTGAGCAATTTAGTATTCATATCATTTAGGGAAAGCGAATAATCACACTATCATGACCCTAGCAATTTCCATAAACCTTAAACATGCAATCTCTTAATTTATCATTCATTTCATTCACCTTGGCATTTCATCAAACAGGGTGCATTCATTATTTATTAACCCTACAACATGCTTTTCTAGGTGGGTTATGCTCACATCATATGTGTTTGTTCATTATGGATACAATGCCCTCCCCATTTCATTCATCACATCATTTCACACGGCATCCAATCGCCAATTCCGTCTCCATTCACCATTCACACCCATCCATCTCATAGCACATGTGTAAATGAAAGAAAACAAAGAGAAATAAAGTAAAAGAAGGAACTATAACTAGGAGGGTAGCAAGAAGTACCGACCTTGAAGAAATGAGGAAGAAACCCCTTCCAAAAACGACTGTGAGGCGCTGCCCTAGCTTGGGGAACGCTCTCCACGGGTGCTTGAGCCGTGATCTTGGAGAAAGGCCGGACTTGAAGTGATCTAGGGTCTCAAAACCCTTTGATTTCTCTTCCAAAGACAAGCCCTAGGTTGGAATCGCCTTCTCCCCTTTCTCCTATTCTCTCAAACTCTCTAAGTGTCGAATGATGCCCTAAGGGCTCGGGCAAGACTCTTAAGGTAATAGTAAACCGACCAAAAACCATAATACCCTTACTGAATTTTTTTCAAAAAAAACGCGAGTACCGAGCGATCAGTGTTAATGACCGGTCGATCGGTTGCCTACCGATCAATCGGTTTCATAACCGAGCGATCGGTTAAAATTTCACTCTCTGGAAAATTTCCCTATACAAAAATCTTGACCAGTCAATAGCCTCCGAGCGATCGGTTTTGGACCGATCGATCGCTCCATGGACTGAGCGATCGGTGGTCTGCAGGTCCAAACTGTTTTGGCCATAACTTTTGACTCGTTCGTCCGATTTTGACAATTCAACTTGCGTTGGGTTCGTACTTCGAAAATGAACATTTCTGACATTTTGGAATTTCTAATTTCTTCCTTATTTATTAATTATACCTCTTTAAAGGCTAGATGGCAACGAAAGTGTTATGCATTAAATGTGAAAAGGTCTGGGGCTCTACATTACCCCTCTTCCGTATAGTCTTAGTCAGTTGTTGGAATTCTTAACCAAATAGGATCTTCTCGAGTTGAGAGGCCCCACACCTCTCCTACCTCCAGACAAGCAGAATAAGAACTACAATGCCGATCATCACTACGCCTTTTACAGAGGCCCAGACCATGCTACAGACTACTGCATTAGCCTGAAGTGTGCTATCCAAGATCTCTTGGATGACAGAAGGGTTGAGCTGGCCCCCAGCAACACCAGCATCAATCAGGTGCCACTGCACCCATATAACAATCAAATCAATTTTATTCAGTGGGAAGAGCCCGGGGCAGGGTAGCTAGGACCCAGCACACCCGCAGTTGATGATGGCATCATCAGGTCCTCTTACCAATCACCTGTCATAATCCCCTTCCCCCAGTCAAACATACAGACTTCAACCCAAATACCTGTCCCCCAACAGATCGTCTATACTATCCCTTGCCCCGTAAATTAGCCTACAGCTCCTACCCAAGCCTCAACCTCTTCAGGCCCTATCCGGATCCCCTACATCCCAAAGCCTCCCTTCAACCTCAACCGAGTACCCGCTCCCCGCTCTCTCATCCTTGAGAGCCAGAGCATTGCCAACCTAACCAGATCTGGCCGGGTATATCAACCTCCCACAACCAAGCTGGTAAATATAAAGAGTGCAGAGAAAGAGAAAGAGAAAGCAAGTGTGTCAGACCTACAGAAGGAAGTAGCTAATTCAGTAATCTTATTGAAAATCCTAGAAAAAGTAGAGGAGTTCAATATCGCTCAACAACTGAGCAAGGTCCCAACGTAGATATCCATGTTGGGTCTTCTTATCACTTCAGAGCATCATTGGAAGCAACTGCTCTGAGTATTTAACAATGCCCACGTAATACCAGATATAACGCCCGAGAAGCTGGGGCAAATGGTAGGGTAAATCCTCAAATCCAGAATCATCTTTTTCATAGAGGAAGAAATACCGGACGGTGATAAAGACCATACCCGGGTTTTGTACATCGCAGTTCAGTGCATGGACAGAACTTTATCATCAATGCTCATCGACAATGGCTCTAGCCTGAATGTCTGCACACTTTCCATACTACAGAACCTAGGCTTGGACCTCAGTCAAGTGAAGAAGAGACTCATGACCATCAGGGCCTTTGATAACACAACTAGGCAGAACCTGGGTGACATCAATCAGACCATTGGGGTCAGACCAGTGCAGTTCTCAACAAAATTTTAGGTTATGAACGTGCCAGCATCGTTCACTCTGCTCCTAGGGAGGCCATGGATCCATGTGGCCAGAGCCATTCCCTCCTCTCTGCACCAAAGAATTGAGTTCATCCAGGATGACCATCTGATCGTCATCCCTTCTGAGGAGTTGGCAAGTTCCTTTGGGGACGTCCAAGAACTAGGGCAAGACACTGCTTTCATGACATTCCAATTTGAGCAAGTTAGTTCTATCGCCGAGATAGAACAGAAAAACGAGCAAGTAGTGCCACCGTTTGTCAGAATGAACTACCAGCCTGGGTATGGGCTCGGTGCCAGAAATCAGGGCGTGAAGAAGAGATACATGCCTCCTCGTTATACATCTTCTTATGGCTTGGGATACAAGCCTAAATATGAGGACTACCTCTCCAAGCTGACTAAGAAGAGCAAACAGTCAGCGAAACATGAGCCCCGACCACACATCTTGGTAACCTTCCCCATGGGAATCTTCGAAACCTACCAAGAAACCTCTGCCGCACTCGTTGCCTTAACCACCTAGTCTAGTGTTGAGTCTTCAGGGATTCTAGATCCAGAAGTGTTCAGCATGACCCAGATGTTCGACGAGCTGACTGTTGAAGATACTACTGAAGCAGAATATCTAGTAGGAGAGCATGTCTGCACCCTCTCCAACAGCACTGAAGCATCCTCTAGTCGCCAAGCCGTTGATCCGTTGGTGGATTGAGGCTCTCACCATCAAGGCCAACCAGGGCCGGGGCAAACACAGTGCCGGACAGGTTGGTCCAAGACAGTAGTGACCAAGCATCACCCTTCTCCTTCTCTCTTTTGCTCCCATTTGTAAAATCCAATGTCATGCCACTATCGGCCTCCTTTCTATTTGAGTCATTTTTTGTAACAAATCATCGTTTTGTTAATGAAAATCAGATGTTTTGACTCAAAAATCATGTTTTCAAAAAAAAATTTCATATCGGCTGATGACGAAATCACACAGACTCTTCCCTTGGATGGCCTAGTGTCCTATAGCCAACAAAAAAACCGAAAATCATAAGCATGCTAAACTGAGGCTAATTTATTTACCAGGAAATTACCTCTGACAGGGCTACCCCTCAAACCCTCTTTGAACTCTCTGAAGTAGAGTATGACTCATAACATGAAGACGAACTGCCTCAGGAAATTCTGGAACTCCTTGAGCACAACGAAGAACTTCTGCAGTCAAATAGGGAAGACACTGAAACAGTCAATCTGGGATCCACAGACAACCCCTAGCTAATCAGGATTGGCACAAGCATAAGCCCCTAACAGAGAGCAAATATGATCAGTTCCCTGAGAAGCTACAGTGATGTCTTCGCCTGGTCTTATGTAGACATGCCAGGCTTAGACCCAGTATTTGTGGTACACAAACTACCCTTAAACCCTGACGTCAGACCAGTTAAGCAGAAACTGAGGCGAATGAGGCCCGAATGGTCACAGAAGGTCAAGGAAGAGGTTGAAAAGCAGATCAGTGCAGGCTTCCTGGCAGTTGCAACCTATCCTGAGTGGTTAGCCAACATTGTTCCAGTACCCAAGAAGGACGGTAAAGTCTAAATGTGTATTGACTACCGGAATCTGAATAGGGCAAGCCCCAAGGACAACTTTCCTCTCCCACACATTGACATTCTGGTCGACAATACTGTTGGGCACAAGACTCTCTTATTCATGGATGGTTTCTCCGGGTACAACCAAATCAGGATGGCTGAATAAGACATGGAGAAAACCTCCTTTATCACACCTTGGGGTACATTTTACTACAAGGTCATGCCCTTCGGACTCAAGAACGCAGGGGCCACCTACCAAAGGGCCATGATAGCCTTTTCCATGACATGATCCACAAGTCCACCGAGATCTATGTGGATGACATGATCGTCAAGTCTCTTACTGCCGAGCAGTACCCAGAAGACCTGAAGAGACTCTGTAGCAGACTCAGAGAGTACGGCCTGAGACTAAATACAGCCAAATGTGTCTTTGGATCCTCATCAGGAAAGCTCCTTGGCCTCATAGTCAATAAGAGAGGCATTGAGATCGATCCAGCTAAGGCCAGAGCTATCATCGAAATACCGGTACCCCAAACGGAAAAGGAGATTCGTGGTTTCCTGGGTAAAATTCAGTACATCAGTCGATTCATTTCTCAGTTCACTTCGATATGCGAGCTGATCTTCAAGCTTCTCCGGAAGAACACACCAACAGTCTGGATAGCAGAATGCCAGGAAGCCTTTGATAGAATAAAGCAGTATCTTCTGAATCCTCCAGTACTTGTGCCTCATACGCCAAGACGACCTCTACTACTACACATCTCAGTACAAGAAACTTCCAAGGGGTGTCTCCTGGCACAACATGACGAGCAAGGCAGAACAGAGCAAGCCATCTACTACATCAGTAAGCGCCTGCTAGAGTATGAAGAGCGATACAGCCCTCTTGAGAAGACATGTCTGGCACTGGTCTAGGCTACTCAGCGCTTTTGGCATTATCTGCTTTCTTACCCAATAATCCTGATGTCCCGGTTGGACTCACTCAAGTACTTACTGGAAAAGCCAGCCACCACTGAAAGGACTGCCCGATGGCTTATGATGTTGTCTGAATTCGACATCACGTACATAACACAGAAGTCAATCAAGGGGCAGGCGATAGCAGACCACCTTTTCCACACTCCAACATAAGACTGTGTCTGTACATGATCGATTTCCAGATGAAGCCATTCTGTATGCAGAAGTAGATAAACAAGAGTACTCCAGCTGGGAGTTATACTTTGACGGAGCTGCCAACAGTCATAGGCATGGGGCAGGAGCAGTCCTGATCTCACCTAAGGGAGCACACCTCCCTATCTCAGTAAAACTGAAGTTCAGATGCTCCAACAATGAGGTAGAATACGAGGCTTGCATAGCCAGACTGAAAGAAGCCCTGGACATCGGGACTAAAGAGGTAGACGTCTACAGTGACTCAACTCTAGTAATCTGTCAGGCAAATGAATCTTGGGAAATCCGAGAAGCAAGGCTAGTCCCTTACATAGCCTACCTCAATCTACTAATTAGTCAATTCAGAAGAATCAGCTTCAGTCACAGGTCTAGGAACCAGAACAGATTCGTCGACGCATTAGCCACTCTTGCCTCTATGGTGCAGATCCCTATAGACATTATGCTCTGGCCGATTGGAATCCAGTAGCATGATCAGCCTACCTATTGTCTTCAGATCGAGGAGGTATCGGACAATAAGCCTTGGTATACGGACATCAAGCAGTACCTCGAGGACGGGACCTTCCCTCTCAATGCTACTAAAACAGACCATCGGGCAGTTAGAAGACTGGCTATTCAGTTCATCTTATCAGGAGGCATCTTGTACAAGAGGTTGCTGAACCTACTCTGGCTTAGATGCTTAGATACCAGTGAAGCATCAGGGTAGTTGAAGAAGTTCACGGAGGAGCTTGCGGCCCACACATGAACGGGTTAATGTTATCTAAGAAGATATTGAGGCTAGGCTACTATTGGTCCACCATGGAATCAGATTGTTGCAAGCATATATAGAACTGCCACTAGTGCCAAATCTATGCCGATAGGGTAAATGCACTGCCAACCAAGTTACACAACCTCACTACTCCGTGGCCATTCTCCGATTAGGAAATCGATATAATTGGACCCATAGCTCTGAAAGCATCTAACAGACATCGATTCATTCAGGTAGCAATCGATTATTGCACAAAATGGGTCGAGGCAGCCTCTTATGCTAGCATCACAGCCTCAGTGGTTCAGCGTTTTCTGAAAAGGGATATCATCTACCGATATGGGACCCCGTATGAGATTGTAATAGACAATGCTCTTAACTTCTACAACAAGGGGATGACCGACCTCTGCCAGATGTTCAAGATCCAATATCTCAATTTTACGCCATACAGGCCATAGACCAATGGTGCATTCGAAGCTGCCAACAAGAATCTGAAGAAAATCATAGAGAGGATGGCCACGAAGTACTCTGCCTGGCATGAGATGCTCCCCTACGCACTCATGGCCTACAGAACGTCCATCCGAACCTCAACTGGGGCAACACCATTCTCTCTGGCCTATGGCATGGAAGCAGTCCTCCCCGTCGAAGTACAGATTCCATCACTCTGGATATTAATGGAAGTAGAGCTCTCAGAAGCAGAATGGGCACAAACCTGATATAAACAGCTAAATCTAATTGAAGAGCGGTGACTAAAATCCATCAACCATTCTCAGGCCTATCAAAGGCGCATGGCTAGGGTATTCAACAAGAAGGTCAAGCCAAGAAGCATCGAGATCGGTGACCTGGTTCTCCGAAAAATGTTGCCAAACCACCCTAACCCAAGGGACAAGTTCACTCCCAACTATGAAGGCTTATATGTCTTCCGGGATAAATTCTCAGGCGGTTCCCTTCGACTTAGACGTATGGATGACGAAAACCTCCCAGAGCCTGTCAACATGGACAAAGTCAATAGATACTATGTTTAGGGTCAAGATCTGATAGGCGCTTTACACTTATAGTTTCTCCGAGAAATGACAAGAGGCCATCCTTGGCACACTCTTCACCCCTCTTTCCTGTAACCCCATTTACAAATCAATTAAATTTGCTAGTTAGCCCCTTGAGCTTGACAACCCTTCTTTCATTACACCTTTCTAGGGACACCCTCCCTCGCCCTTTGCGCCATATGCCTGAACTACGTCATGACCTGATCCTGCAAAGGGTACGTAGGTAACTTGTCAAATCAGGTGCGGTCACAAAAGGGGTATCCACTCCCTGACTCCCCCAAATAGAGTCCCTCTTTCCCCAAAAGAGTCATTGAATTTCCCCCAAAAAGTCACTCCCCAAGCGGAGACAAAATCTCCCAGCTCCCCAGGCGAATCGACTCTCAAGGGTACAAAATTTTTATCAAAAGGAAAACTCAAAATAGAAGTCAAAACATTCCAAAAGTCAGAGACTCCCCACAGAGGTAATCTTTCTGAACTCTTTCCCTAATAGAAAAACCTTTCAGAGACAACCTCTCCTAAAAAATAATCCTTGGGCAGAGACAACCTCTCTATCCTCAGCAGAGACTACCTCTCTCACCCTTTCTCAACATCCCCTAGCGAAGTAAAAAAAAAAAAACAAACCCGGCGAAGGCACAAGTCTTAAAAGAGATGAATTTCCCAGAGAGAGAAGTGTCTTGAAATAGAAGGGTTCTCCCTGGAAGGTGAAAATTAATTATTTCAAAACCAAAACCTCAAAGGGAGTGCAAATCAACAACAAACAGGAGAAATCCCAAGGTGTCCCAAACATCAGTCCTTTAGCCTACATTTCATCCTACTACAAAGTCCTTCTAGATCCCCTAGAAACTACAAGTGCAAGCACAATATCACATCTGTATCCCCACCAGAAATATCAGCTCCCAATCCCTAGAGGAGTGCCATTCAGGGCAATGACGGGAGAAGACCTATTTTTCCCAGCATAACAAAGCGTCCCCAGTAAGTCGCGGGCATGAGTGAAAACCGGTAAGGGCCTCATTGCACAAAAATCACGCGATCTCCAGACCAACTCCCTTGATTAAGGGCCAAAAAGGAACAAAAATCAATCAGCTTCGTAGGCATGAGGAAAACCGACAACGGCCTCATCGCGTAAAAATTATACGAACCCCAAGATTTGGTCATTCTAAGGGTAAAAAAGGGAAAAAAGCTAAATGATAGTTTGACAACAGAATCCGATAGCAGTCAGACTAGCCAGATAAATCCCCTACAGCAATCCTCGGTAGAGGGCATGGAAGAGCAGTTTCCTCAACACTAGTCTCCAGTAGAGTTCAGATCCCCAGCATTAATCTACGACAGCATCATATCCCCTAGCAGATCCCTAGTAACGGTCTACAACGATACCACATTCCCCAACGAATCTCCTGTAGAAGCATCCAATTTGCTCCCCAGCAAGCTTCTCCCTAGCTAGAGTCCAATCTCCATCAGTGACAAAACAAACAGGTTTATCCATGAGCATCCCCAACGGTGACAAAGCCTCTTCTAGGTCATACTCTACTCTCCAAGAGTGAAAGGCAGAATACATGATCCCCAAGCCCTGACTAAGGCACTTTCTTACAAAAACAAATAGCTAGTTGAACATTCTTTCAGTTGAAACCAAAAGCTTTTTACAAAGGTCCAAAACCTTTCACAAAATGTTTTCAAAAATAGCCCCTCTCTGGTATCCAGACCAGATCACACTAGCCTGCATTGAGCAGCCCTGACAAGACAAAGTAGAAGAAGCCGACACCATGGATCCCCACTAGTCGTAATCAGTAGAGTCATGAGAAAGCATCCTCACCATTATCCCCTGCATGACATCCCTGCATAACATCACACCCCGTGTGACCAAACTCCTCAGCATAAACTTGATTAAAATCCAGCACCTCTCGGCCATTTTAATCATCCGACTAGTGCCTCTTGGACATACCGCACCCTTTCGATACCCCCGTGTGTCCTCGACATCCAGTGTATACCACCCGCACGTCACCTCCCTTCGACAACCCCATGTGTCCTCATCATCCCGTGTATACCTTTGCAGTGTATACCACCTCCCTTTTGACACCTTGTGTGTCCTTGGCATCCTGTGTGTACCTTTACAGTGTACGTCACCCGCATGTCAAACCCTTCAACATCCTGTGTGTTCTTGATACCCTGAGTGTCTTTTTGATCAAACTCGATCAAATCCCTTCGGCCGACGCCTCCGGGCTATGCCATCCTTGCATCCATCACTCCCCAGTGAGTAGTCCGAACTACTCGCTCTTCCCAGCAGTGGCCATGCCACTAGCACTCACCATTTGCACTGCATGCATACATGTCATCATACTGTATCCCTGTTATTCGAGCTCAGTGTAAAAATAGGATGATTCTAGTCTTTGCCGTTCAAAATCGGCAACCTTGGCATTCTCTAGCGAAGAGGGGTAGCTGTAAGCACCTAATTTTTACACCCCATCTATCTATAGTTAAAGCCTTTTAACTATGGTTACCCCTACCAAATCTCTCACAACCTAGGTAACCCTTTAGTAGCCTTAGGACTCACCCTAAGT
Source organism: Tetracentron sinense (assembly GCA_015143295.1). Classification (NCBI taxonomy): domain Eukaryota; kingdom Viridiplantae; phylum Streptophyta; class Magnoliopsida; order Trochodendrales; family Trochodendraceae; genus Tetracentron; species Tetracentron sinense. Next base: position 19,403,188 of record CM026554.1, read on the forward strand.
CTAACCCTAGGAAACCCTAGAACCAAAACCCTAATCCTAGGTAAACCCCAGCTAGACCCTAGCTAAACCCTAGGTAAACCCTAGACTCAACCCTAGTTAAAACCCTAGGACCTATCCCTAATTTAAACTCAGTTGAACTCTAACCAAACCCTAGGTAGCCCTAGCCGAGCCCTAGCCGAACCCTAGGTACCCCAAATCAAGCACTAGCCTAGCCCTAGAGCTCTTAGGGCTTAAACCATAAACCCAAGGCCCCTAATACATAAACCGGTGGCATGGGCCCATAAAGCCCAAAAAAACACCAAAGCCTATCTCCCTTAACCTGAGTGTGCTGGACCAAGCCCATGTTTTGAAAATCTCTTATTGTCGGTAGAGGGTCTACCGACAATCACAAAAATGCCTATTTTGTTAATGTCGGTAGAACCTCTACTGACACTAGTTGATTTCGAGTTACGGACCTGCGTAGACCCGTGCCCACTCCACCATCCCCTCCTCCATCATGACTTAGCCCTTACTCGACCTCTGAGAGGTCCAACCACCTTCTCCCACTTCTATTTTAATCCCTCTTAGGTCCTTAGGTTCTTCCCTATAAAACCCAACGTCCTTAACTTGTAAACGGATCCCTAAAGCTGAGACTCGAATCCCTAAGCATTTTCTGAGGCCTGAACCCCTGCTCTAAGCTCCCTCACAGCTTCATTGCAACTACAAGATCACCCTTAGTCTCCCCTTTGCACCTGAGTCGCACCACCATTGGTGCACCACCACGCAGTAGCCTCATCTCCTCTCCAGCAAAAACAGAGCATTCGGGTAGGGCCATTTCCTACCCACTTTTTATTGTTTCCTTCATCATGTGAACCCCTGGTCATCTCCAGGGGGGTTATCTACCTTTCTTTTGTTGTTTAGTTTGTAAGCAAACCCTCACAAGGTGTTCACATTCCTAAACCATAGGTATGGTGAACCCCTAAGGGTATTTCTCTTTGTTTTTGAGCTTAGCAGACCACCACGAAGTCCCTGGGGGTCCCTTAACTCATAAGGGAACCCTCCGAGACCTCTGTGCACAGCCCCTGAGCAGCAAACCCGTTTATGGTTTTTTTCAGTATTGACGGTAGGTGCCAATAAATTTTTTGCCTACCATGCATATTGGTGGGTAGAAGATCTACCGCCAAGCTATTTTTTGCTTAGTTTGAAGGTAGCGGTAGATCATCTACCGCCCTTATTCGTTTTGCAGGAACAATATGTTTTGAGCTCTATGGGGCCCACTCCAGGCATCCCTGGGGCCCACATCAAACTCAAAAGATTCCAGGGAGTCCACTCTACACTCCTATGGTCTTGGTTCACCTTGGGTTATACCATAACCATAGTTAAGTAGAGGCAAGAGATAGGTTAAAAATGCAGTTCTTAATGTCGGTAATCCAATTACCGACATTAACTATTTTTTGATATTGGACTTTTATAGGGGACCAAGCCTGGTAGGAGGCCACTTTAGGCCTTGCCTAGCCCCCTGGGCCCACCTTGGACCTCACTTGACCCTTAACCCCGGTTAAATGCACCTCCGGTTAACATTTAATCGCGGTTAAGCACCCCTCAATCCCACAAATTTTGGGGAAATTAATCAGAAATTTCTTAAAACATAATTGAATCATAAAACTAACTTTGGCCCTCCGCCTAACCCTGGTTAGCAACCCTAATCACAGTTAGAACCCCCTTAACTTCGGTTAGCAACCCTAATCATAGTTAATCTCGATTTACGGCCTACCGGGCCTAGAAACCAAGTCTACCGGACTTATCTCGGCCTATTGGGCCTCCCCTTAGCCTACCGGGCTAAAACTCACTTCCCCTGGACTATAGTTAGCAAACCTAATCATAGTTAGTTTGGCCTAACCTGGGCCAGACTCCGCCCTAGTCTACCAGACTATCCCTAAGCCTACCGGGTTTAAATACCTTACACTTGACCAACCTCGGTCAATCAAACCCTAGTCTACCGGACTAGTCCATGTTAGCCACCCTAGGTGCACACACACACGCCCCTAGCCTCGGCACAGGCTCACATGCCAAAACTACGCTCGGTCTGATCTCACCCTATGAGTACATATGCAACCCAACCCGGGTTTGACCCCAGTTAGCTTTTCCCTTCTTGGATTAGTGTTAACTTAAACACTTCGGCATTCTAATCAAGATTAATTTTAATTGGCTTATACCCGGAGAGCATGAAACCGTTGTAAAACGGAAGCCTCGGGGTGCCTAACACCTTCCCCGGACTTAACCGAACCCCTTACCTTGATCTCATTCGTAGATCAAGACTTTATCCATACTCGGGGGATAACCCTTCTGAATGAATAGGTGTACACTGGTAACGTCATCTCTTTTGTGAGTGAAGAAATTCTGCGCTCACACATGCTTTAGCTTGGAATTAGACGTGACATTTGAAATTCAATAATACGTGAAATAGCATTCATTTCAACACATTGAAATATTCATGCCATTAACGAAAGCGAATAATCACACTATCATAAACCCTAGAAGTTTCATATACCTTAAATTCATACATGCTTTTCTAGAAACAATCATCATTCTCTCCACCTTGACATTTCATCAAACATTTGGTGTGTACATTATAGTTAAAGCCTACGTCTTGTTTTCTATATGGATTAACGCTCATAACATACATGTGTGTTCATTATTGGTACCCTGCCCTTCCCATTTCATTCATCACAAAACATACACACGGCATCCATCGCCCATACACAACCATCCATCTCCATCCATTCATCCCATCTCATTATCATGCTTAGAATTTAGGAAAAAACCATAAAATGGAGGAAAAGAAGAAAAGATGAACTAAAAGGGTAGTATAGGGTACTGACCTTCAATAAAATGAATAAAACCCTTGATTTGTAGTCCCAACTTTAAAGGACAACCCCTCTTGGGTTTGAGGAACTCTAGTTGATTTGGGGACGGTCCTTGCTTGAAAATCTTCAAGCTTGAGCTTCCCTTGATCTTCAATCCAAGCCCTCATTGGAGGTTTTCCCACAAGTTCTCTTTTGCTCTTTCTCCCCTCTCTCTCCTGTAGGTTAGAAATCCCCAAACGAGGATCCCCTAATAAGCCAAGGTTTTAAAATCCTCAAATTTGGCATCAACTACTGCGTGCGATCGATCGCACACTTAACTGCGATCGATCGCGGGATAGTGCGATCGATTGCACATGGATGCGATTTTTCGCACATGAACTTGAGAGTTTTGGTCTGATTTTCACCGACATGCGATCGATCGCACACTCTTGCGATCAATCGCAGATCCCTGCGATTTTTTACACCTATCATCCCATCTATCGCATATGGTCTAGAATGTTTGAGACCAATTTCACCTGCATGCGATTGATCACACTCCCCAGATTTTGTTGTTTTCTCTCATTTTTCCCCACTTTGGTATTTCGGCCATAACTTTTGACTGATTTGTCGAATTTTCCCCAAATTTGACTGATCCGCAAATGGAGTTCAGTAACCCGGATTTTCAATAGATCCGACTTCAGAAATCTAACTTCTAATTCAAGAAAATGACCTTAAGGCTTAATGTATGACAAAAAAATATGGGGTGCTACAAGGTTACACTTAAATTCAAAGAGTTGATTATGAGGATACCTTTTCGCTAGTAGTTGTGCTCAAATCCATCAGGATATTGCTAGCTATAGCTACACACCATGACTATGAGATATGAAAAATAGATGTCAAAACTACTTTCCTTACGGAATGTTAGATGAGGACATCTATATGAGGCAACTAGAGGGCTTCGTTGCTCTTAACCAGGAGAACATGGTATGCAAGCTCAACACGTCGATATATGGTTTGAAACAAGCTTCTAGAAGCTGGAACCAAAGATTTGATCTTTCAATCAAAGAATTTGGATTTCAAAAGAATTTGGAAGAATCTTGTATTTACCAGAAGGACAGTGGGAGAGCAGTAGTATACCTAATTCTATATGTAGATAACATTCTACTTATTGGGAATGATGTGGGGATGTTATCATTAGTCAAGATATGACTTTCTTAGCATTTCTCAATGAAAGACTTGGGAGAGGCATCCTATATTCTTAGAATAAAGATTCTGAGAGATAGAAAATGCCGAATGTTGGGATTTAGCCAAACTTCCTACATAGACAAGATATTGTCTAGGTACAGTAAGAGTGATTGTAAGACAACACTCATTCCTTTTAGACATGGTGTCACTTTGTCTAAAAAGATGGCCCCTACATCAACTGATGAGATCGAGCAGATGAAGAGGTGCCTTTATGCTTCAGCAGTTGGGAGCTTCATGTATGCCATGTTATGTACTATACCAGATATCTGTCATGCAGTGGGAGTTGTTAGTCGGTTCCAAAGCAATCCAAGTATGAGATAATTAGACTGTTGTGAAGCATATCATGAAGTACCTAAAAAGGACTAGAGATTATGTGCTTACTTTTCACTTAGAAGAAGTATCTTCTCATTAATGAGATTATTGAGAGAAGGCAAAATATTGTTGTTACAAAGATTAGGTCTCAACTTAATGTTGCTGACCCGATGAGTAAGGCTTTATTAGATAAAGTTTTTGTAACATACTTAGATAGTATGGTATTGAAATCTATGGCATAGTGACTTTTAGGGCAAGTGGGAGATTGTTAGACATGATGCCTAGAAAAGTCATTTAGATTGTTAGACTCTTATTAATTTTATTAATAAAGACTTCTTCTTAATCTATTGTGTATTCATTATGAGTAATTTACCATGATCATGAGATGATCTATACGATATAAGATATCGATAAAGGTCCATAGGATATATTGTAGGACAGTTATGTGATTAGATTATCACAGGCAGATATAACTTTACGGTTCCTTATACCTTATATAGTCATAGCTGTGGGTGATGCTGGGCACTTCACTTATATGGCTGCCAGAATGCTATGATGTTCTCAATAGTTGAGATATAGTTCTATCTCGAACTATTGTAGTGGAGACTACACATCAGCATATGGATACTTAAATGTACACTGAATGATTGAATTCAATGATAGACCTCTTGCATAGACATACTATCAGATAGTTGGTCTCTCATTCACATTGAACAGTTTCGATGATCCTTAGATCTGATGAGTTCATCTATGACTGAGCAGTGATCTGACTATTTTGATTCCACCAAAGTATTTTCTACCTAAGGGAATACGATACAGTGACAGTTGGATAGTCAGAAAGCTGTTCGAGTCATGATGAATCTCAAACAAGAAATCCGCCCATTTATTTGAGAGATTATCCAAGTTTCGGGTAAGGCAGTTGATTAAGTTCAAATCCTACGCAGGTGATTTTGAAATCAAAATAATTTTTGAAATATACTTTTATTAAAAGATATTATACTTATTAAAGGATTTTCTTAAAATGTTTTTTATGAGAAATTGTTTCTCATGGCTTAATCATAAGTCTTGGAAACCCGGATGATGTGCAATGGGCTATGGGTTGGATAGTATGTCAATCTCGAAGGCCCATTAAGGATAATGTATTTGGAAGGATAAATCGAATTTAAAAGTTCATGTGGCGGGGTCCATAATGGTTAGTGTTTATACACTGGGATTCAATTGCAACATGGATATCTCACGTCACTTGCAATTCCGATGTAATTCCTGTTTAGGGTCAATGGGATAACATTGGGTAAGCCAGGGTAAGAATGTCCCAGAGTAATCTGTGGAGATGCTCACATAAGAAATACAAGCTCAATAATTGATTAAATGTTAATCAATTATTTAAGTGATTAAAAGTTAATCTTTAATTAAATAGATTAAAAGTTAATCTATGGTTTGAATTAATTGTTAATTTAAATCTAGGGATTATTTTAATAATTATTTAATTAACCTAATTAAAGGGGAAATGAGTTTGACCCATATCCATAAACCCATTAATATGGACCTTTAATATGGGCCCAAGCCCATGGGTTTAAACCTTAGGGTGGGGCACCCACTTTGGAAAGCCTAATTGGATTGGGATTTGGTTACTTGAATAATTAATGAGTAATAACTCTATTAATTAAGGAATTAAAATCAAATGGTTGGATTGCAATTTGGATTAAGATGAAATGGAGTTGGATTGCAACAAGGAGTGTTAAACTCCTCAAAGTCCACGCCCCCTTGATGCTCAAGCCCCGTCCTTGGTTGTTTAGGTTTTCTAGTTTAACTAGGATTCCTCCATGTGTTGGTTGTTGACTTATCGCTATCAATTAAGGAATCCTCATATAATAAGGACTCTTTAATTAGTAGGATTGCTATAACTAAAGTTGTTATAGTTAAACTATGATTTTGTTTAATTAATAATAAGACTTATTATTAATAAATAACTTCTTAAGGGATAAGATCAAGTTGGAGTAGGATTAGGATTGGATCCTAGTCTATAAATACACCAAGACCAAAATGTGGGAAGAGGTGTAGACTCGGGATTTTAACCCCCACTCCCGATCAGGATTGAACCCGAGGAGGAATAGTACTAAAAATGTTGAAAAGAGAGTGTCGCCACCGATTTAGATTGTTAGGAAAAATAGGGTCCCTTAAAAGGTTGGATAAGGCTTTGGTCTAAAAATAGAGTTCAAGGTAAGGATTCATTTGAGTTAAGGGAAGGTGTTAGGCACCCCTAAACTCCCATCTGAAGATGGTTACCTACTCCCTAAGTCTGAATTAAAGTGGGAGAAACTATAAGAGAAGCTTGTATTTCATATATATGCTGACAGATGTGATATGAACAGTAATGTACATGTTAAAGTAAGCCAGGACAAGATAGGGGTTCTATCTTAGGTGAGCTGAACCCGATTAGGATTGCCTACGTATCCACAATCAATGGAATCAAGCCACACATAGTTCTAGATGGTAGTTGATGGTTTGATTGGGATTGTGGGTGTTTGACAAGCTGAAGTTGGTCTTTGGATGTTAGGGTATTTTTTAAATGGTTTGGGCTCCTATTCAGAAGCGCTTGGGCCTTTTATGCTCTTGCCAGGGAGCATTTGGATAGTTTTAGCTCATGTCAAGGAGCACCTGGGTTAGGATTTGAACTAGAGGTTCGACTAGGTAAGCTAAGGTTTGAACCAGGGTTTGAATCGAGGTTCAGACAGAGGTTCGACTGGGTGAGTAAGGTTTGAACCGAAGTTCGGGCAGAGGTTCGCCAGGGTAGGCTATGTTTGAGTAAAACCGGATAGGGATTCGACAGGGTAAGATATGTTTAAGTAAAATCGGGCAGGGGTTCGACAGGGTAAGATATGTTTAAGTAAAACCGGGCAGGGGTTTGACAGGGTAGGATAGGTTTAAGTAAAACCGGGCAGGCATTCGACAGGGTAAGATATGTTTAAGTAAAACTTGGCAGGGGTTCGACAGGGTAGGATAGGTTTAAGTAAAACTGGGCAAGGGTTCGATAGGGCAAGCAGTCTAAGTATTTACAAACAATAAAAAAATTAAAACTAATAAAAGACAAAGCAAACATCAGAGTTTGGCAATATTTTACCTTCCGGGAAACCCAAAAGGGTCTCTGAAATAAGTCTCCCGAGAATGATTCTTCGAAATTGAATTCCCGGGATCGCCAGCGCTAAAGAGAGGTTTTGAAAGAGAGAGAGAGAAGAGAGAAAGTGAAAATGGAATGGATTGTGAAGGAATGGGGTGGGGTATTTATAGGAAGCAAAAACCAGGGGGTGCAACTTGTAGTAGCGCCCCTTTTGGATAAAAACCCAAACCAGTAGGCGGTGGTGAACAGTTAGGCGGCAAAACAGACATAAACTAGGTGGGCGCTACTTGAAGTAGCGCCCCTATTTAAGGGGCCAAAAAAACATTTTTTATTTGCCACGTGTTACGCTCTGATTGGCCGTTTTTAAGTTTTAGCCCGAAAATAGTCAAAATTGAACTGATAAAATCCAGAAAAATATTTTTGATCAAACATGAAATTTTTAGCACTTTTTAGGGGCATTTTGGTCATTTTACACTCCAGGGCATTTCGGTCATTTTCTACTGTTTTAAGTCCGATTTAATTCCAAAAATAGCCAAAATTCATCAAAAAATTTATAAAATTTTAAGCAAAATGACAAATTTTTAGCACTTTTTTAGGGTATTTTGGTTATTTTTCACCCTAGGGGCATTTTGGTCATTTTTTACCAGAGGGACGTTTTTCGGAAATCGAAGCACGTGGAAAGAGGGTTTGAAAAAGGGATTTTTTTAAAGGGTTTTTAGAGGTGTACAAAGAGACTAGGGGGTGCAAAATTGGGGTGTTTACAGTTGCCCCGCTTTATCGGAGGGTGCAGGCACGTGAACGACAAAGGCTGATAACGCTTCAATTTTGCACGCGTGTGTGAAAAACTTGAGAGAAGATAGAGGAGAAAGTGGATTTCTACTTAGACTGCTTGCCATGGATTGGATGACTGAAGGATAACAGAGGAAGGGTGCACTCATGCCAAGTCGGCACTTGTTAGGGATAGAGGGGGTTATGGTGTATGAAGCTACCTGCTAATCGATCACACGACCAAATAGCAGGGTGCATGATGCAAGTGAGTGAGATGCAAGTGAATGATGATTATTGCAAAACTGGCTTTACAAGAGGTCGCAACTAATGGTCGATCAGACAACCATTTCAGTTACTCCTTGAAAAGTGAACAAGTAGTACACTGCGGTGAAGTGTACAAGACTGGCTTCACAAGAGGCCGCAACTGATGGTCGATCAGACAACAGTGTCAGTTACTCCTTTAAGATTGAACAAGTAGTGCAGTATAGTGTGCGAAGAGTGCAGAAATAGCTACACAAGAGGCCGCAACTGAAGGTCGATCAGACAACCGTGTCAGTTACTCCTTTAAGAGTGAGTAAGTATTGCAGTGCAGTGTATGAAGTGTGCAAGACTTATTTCCCAGGAGGCCACAACTGATGGTCGATCAGACAACCGTGTTAGTTACTCCTTTAAGAGTGAGCAAGTATTACAGTGCAGTGTGTGAAGAGTGCAAGACTTGTTTTACAGGAGGCCGCAACTGATGGTCGATCAAACAATTGTGTCAGTTACTCCTTTAAGAGTGAGCAAGTATTGCAGTGCAGTGTATGAAGTGTACAAGACTTGTTTCATAGGAGGCCATAACTGATTTTTGATCAGACAATCGTGTCAGTTACTCCTTTAAGAGTGAGCAAGTATTGCAGTGCAGTATACGAAGTGTGCAAGACTTGTTTCACAGGAGGCCGCAACTGATGGTCAATCAGACAACCGTGTTAGTTACTCCTTTAAGAGTGAGCTAGTATTGTAGTGCAGTGTATGTAGTGTGCAAGACTTCTTTCATAGGAGGCCGCAACTGGTGGTCGATTAGACAACCTTGTCAGTTACTCCTTTAAGAGTGAGCAAGTGATGCAGTGATATGCGGTGAAATGTGAACATGTGGTGAAAGATGCAAATGAGTGAAGGTTGGTTACATAACCAGCTTCACGAGAGACCGCAACTAAAGGTCGATCAGACAACCATGTAGTTACTCCTTCAAAAAATGGGTAAGATGCAATTAGTGCTGACAACCACGCGGTTGCCCCACCGGGTACTATGCTATGGTGTTGACAACCACGCGGTTACCCCATCGGGTAAGATGCCATGGTACAGACAACCACACGTTTACCCTATCGGGTACTATGCTTGGTGCAGACAACCGCGCGGTTGCCCCACTGGGTACTATGCTATGGTGTTGACAACCGCGCGGTTACCCCACCAGGTACTATGCTATGGTGCAAAAAACCGTGTGGTTGCCCCACCGGGTACTATGCCATGTTACAGACAACCGCGCGGTTGCCCTACTGGGTACAATGCTATGGTACTGACAACCACGCGGTTGCTCCACCGGGTACGATGTTATGGTGCTGACAACCGCGCGGTTGCCCCACCGGGTACGATGCTAGCAAGATGACTGAAGTTAGATATGAAGGGGTCACACAACCACTTCAGCACAAGTAAGCAAACAGATGTATAAGTGGAGATAGCCGCACGGCTAGTCCACAAGTAAGTGTATAAGCAAGCAGTGTGTATGATGAATGGATACAACCCCGTGGGTGCTCCATTTTACAAGCAAGATGTATGAATGGGGAAAGCCACATGGCTAACCAATGAGAAAGCAAAATGTAAGGTTAGTGAGGATTGGTTACACAACCGTCCTCACTGGGTATGATTACAAAGCAAACAAACAAATGCGATATATGTATAAATGGAGATTGCCACATGGCTAGTTCATGAGCAAGCAAAATGTAAATGCATGAAAGGGGATAGCCACGTGGCTTACCCATAAGAAGGGAAATGGAATAAATGGGGTATGAGGATTAAGAGAGTGGGGCATGATCCTGAGCCTCTATCTGATATCTGTCCTCTGCCTAATGTATCAACACTATATTGAGGTTATGCCTGGATTTGTCCAACTGAAATATTCTGACAGGATAATCTGCTTGAAGCAGTCTAAAGTTTAGGAGAATCGATTGCACCGCCGAAAGGATTAGCCAAGTTTGAGCTGACTTGCGGGAGGACACGACTCTGACTGACTGACCTGACATGACAGACGGACGTCTTGGTGATAGATTGATAGAATGACTTGATAGGCTGACAGATCGACATAAGTATTTTGAAAGGTCCAATATTGCCTGTTGATGGGAAGCCTAGCTAGGATTCCTTTGCCTTAGAAAGGAACTGAATAAGTCTGGGTTGATTGCTTCTGAGATAGATAGGTAAATCTGTTCTTGGATGTCCTCGCCAGATGCCTGATGTATAAGATAGTGTTTGACTGCATTAGCTGATTGCTACTGGTGGCGCTTTATATGAAAGCTCGCACTTCACAATTTTTCTTTTTTTGCCCCTGGACGTTAAATGGTTTCACCAGGACTAGGTTCATGTTATTTTTACACTCTAGCAAGATTGATAATTCCATACTAAGCCCGTGAAATCATAAATTTGTCTTTCCCTTTTTTGCCCTTGGAATAACCAAGTCTTGGGGTCGCATAATTTTTGCGCAATGAGGCCGTTTCCGGTTTGCTCCTGACAGCAATTGATTAATTTGTTCCTTTTTTTGCCCCTAACAGCAATGTCAGGGCTGGGCTTGCATAATTTTTGCACCTTAGTGCCATTTATGGTTTTCACTAGGCCTGTAATTTTTGATAAGTTGATTTGTCTTCTCTCGTCAATGCCTGGTAAAATGGTAGAGATTAATGCTTCTGACCATTAATGCTCAAGACCTTTCAAAGATCAAAGAGTGCTTAGTTACTAGGACGAAACGTAGTAGGGGTAGAAACGATTGAGGCTCAAAGTTTTCCTGTGGGGTAGGACACCCTAAAATGTTTATTTGATGTTGCATACAGAGATGGAACCAATAGGCTTCTATTCATCATTTTGGAGATTGGTCGTTTTTGCTCTCTTCTCTTTTTTTTTCTCCTTTTTTTTTTTGCTCTTTTTTTTTTTTGTCAGCTCTTTGTGCTCTGTATAGAGATAGCAGCCTGGTATTGATTAAAATTTTCCATAATGTGACCGAACCTTTTTTAGGTTGCCTACGTATCCATGATCAGTGGAATCAGGTCATGCCGTAGTTCAAAATAAGCTTTGCTTTTGATTGGTTGGATTATGCTCTGTTGATTTGTCATTCATAGGGTGCCCCAGTGTATGGGTTTAGAAAGAAAGGCTATCAGGCTTGATGGGCTAACTAGCGTATGTTGTTGCATGGGTACGAAAGGGATTTTAAGGGTTAACCAAGGATGGCCTCCTATTCTTTCTTTGATTGGTCAAGAGCATGTGAGGTCATTGCATTATCCTCGTTTAAATTTTTTTAATGCTTGATAGTTCGGGGAGGTCTTCATCCCTCCATTGCTTCTTGTCGTTTGATGGATTGGTAGCTCGCCTTGAAATCTTTGGGGAGCAGAGTACCTTTCTAATTCATAAGAGGGTCATGAGTTTTTATATTACTCATCCAATGATCATGCAATTGCCCTTTGCAAGCTTAGAATCTAGTTCAGTTCCCAAAACTAGGCATCTCAGAGTAATAAGCAAGATAGATTTTAACAAAAGTGGAGAATTTCATTAGAGTATGAAATGATGTACAGACTCAATTAGGGAAGATAAAGACAGGTGGCCACTGGCCAATATGCTAACTGACTGGGAAGACTTCGATTTGGGCCATCATGGCCATTTGCAAAAGAGAAATTTTGGAATAAACAAAAAAGACAAAAAACTGGTAAGACAGCTCAAAGTCGGCTATAGAGTGGCTCAAGCTGGTGCACCTTGGTTTCCTGCTATTGCATGATTAGGGAGAGGGACCTGGTTGAAGTTGGTGTTCCCTGGTTCAAACTGAATCTTTCCCATTTCAAGCATGTCTTGGATTGTGTGCTTTAGATCAAAACACATATCAGTGGAATGCCCCAGGGCTTGATGATACCCACAATGCTAATCAGTCCTCTATGACCTTGGCAACGTGATTGGTGGTGGCTTGGGTTCCCTCAGTGTGACCAATTCTTATCTAGTAGATAAGGGAGGAGTTGCATCATGGTATATGGCATGGGCGAGAAGACTCTTCTCTTTTTCTGCTAAAATGTCATTTACTGCGAGGGAAGCTGTTGCTGAGTTTGCTCGGGTTGTCGAGGTTGTTGGAGTAAATGGGGAATATGGATAGGCATTGTTGTCACCATCTGCACCTCATCATCTCTTCTCCATGTATCTTTTTACAGTGATTGAGGATGACTAGAAGATGACACCCCTTGGATTTTGAGAACAAGTCAACTACTCTCACATCTCCCATTGTAGCCTTAATCCTGGCCCCACATTTGGCCATAGTGCTGAAGTTGGAAATAGGTTGGGCTGCTAGCAGAGTCTTGAATGGATGCTTGAGTGTGCGGAGGAATGTGGTCATCAACTCATCCTCGGGCAGAGGAGTGTTCATCTTTCCTGCATTTTCCCTCCATCGAACAGAATATTCAATATAGGATTCATTCTCTCTTTGAGTCATTCTCTCCAGATCTGCTCTCTATGGGACTAAGTCAATGTTGTAAGAGTATTGAGCAACAAATGCCTCATAGAGGCCTTCCCATGTGCGGACTTTATCTGAGTCAACTTTGGTGAACCACTGTAGGGTTGGTCCCTTCAAACTTCTCTGAAATAGCTACACCAGCAGCTTGTCACCGTGCTCTAGCTGGAACAACTCTCCGTAGTAGACTTTCAAGTGTGTCTCTGGGCACCTTTTCCATTGTATTTCTCAAATTCGGGCATTTTAAAGTCTCGAGGTAATTAAATCCCCGAATGCAAACACATATCTAGGGCTCCGTATAGGATGACCCCCATCGAGCTTAAAGAGTTAGAGGAGCAGTTAGAAGAATTGCAAGGCCTTGGCTTTATCCGGCCATGTGTCTCACCTTGGGTAGCTCCGGTGCTCTTTGTAAAGAAGAAGGATGGACCGATGTGGATGTGCATTGACTATAGACAGCTAAACAAAGTCACTATCAAGAATCGTTATTCATTGCCTCAGATAGATGACTTGTTTGACCAGTTGAAGGGTGCAAAATTCTTTTCAAGGATTGATCTTTGATGGAGGTATCATCAGTTGAAAATCAAAGCAGAAGGCATTCCGAAGATGGCATTCAGAACCCGATACGGTCACTACGAGTTTTTGGTGATGTCTTTTGGTTTGACTAACACGTCGACTGCATTTATGGATCTGATGAACTGGGTGTTCAGATCGTCTCTCGATCGGTGTGATTGTGTTCGTCGATGATATCCTGGTGTATTCACAGACACGGGATGATCACACGAGAGATCTCCACCTGACATTACAAACTCTTCAAGAGCATAGCCTGTATGCTAAGTTGAGCAAGTGCGGGTACTGGTTGGACAAAGTGTCATTTCTTGGTCATGTGGTGTCCGTCCAAGGTATCTCAGTCGACCCTACAAAGATCGAGACAGTGATGAATTGGGAGAGGCTGAAGAGTGTTAGCGAGATTCGTAGTTTTCTCGGCCTGGCAGGATACTATAGGAGGTTCGTGGAGGGATTTTCTAGCTTAGCAGCTCCGCTAACCTACCTCACACGAAAGAACGCTAAGTTCATTTGGAGTGAGAAGTGTGAGGCAATCTTCCTGGAGTTGAAGAAGAAGCTTACCACTGCCCCTGTTCTCATAATTCTGCCTGGAAATGGTGGCTTCAAAGTCTATAGTGATGCTTCACTTGTCGGGCTTGAGTGCATTCTTATGTAGCATAAGCAGGTGGTTGCTTATGCTTCTCTTCAGTTAAAGGAGCATGAGCAGAACTACCCTATGCACGATTTAGAGCTTGCCGCAATCGTATTTGTGTTGAAGATTTGGCATCACTACCTCTATGGGGAAGAGTTCGTTGTGTTCACGGATCACAAGAGCTTAAAGTATCTCTTCTTTCAGAAGGAGTTGAATTTGAGGCAGCGTAGATGGATTGAATTCATGAAGGACTATGTTCCATTCAGTACCATCCGGGTAAGGCAAATGTAGTAGCCGATGCTCTTAGCAGGAAGCCTTACGGGGTTATTGCTCACATGAGGGTCCAAGAGTGGAAGTTATTGAAAGATATGTGTAACCTAGACACTACCCTCAAGCAAGCTACCAACGGGCCGGTATGTCAAACATTTCAGTTAGGCCACATATCTTGAACCGGATCAAGGAGTTGCAGAATTCAGATGTTGAGTTGCTTGCTTATCGAGATAAGTCAGTTAGCAGTGGCAGTCAGGAGTTTGCTTTGAATGGTGATGGTGCTATCACATTCAAAGGCAAGTTGTGTGTTCCCGCCGACGTGGTGTTGAGGGGTGAGATCTTGGACGAAGCTCATCGATCCAAGTACACGGTACATCCGGAGGTACTAAGATGTATCAGAATCTTAAGAGGCACTACTAGTGGCAAAACCTGAAGAGGGAAGTCGCAAAATATGTTTCTAGATGTTTGGTGTGCCAGCAGGTGAAGGCCGAGCATCAAAGGCTGAGCATCCAATTTCGGGGATGAAATTCTTGCAAGGGAAGGAGGATGTAGAACCCCGAATCTTCATTTCACTAAGTAATGAATAGTGTGTGAATAGTGTTCAAGTGTAGTCTTATACACTTGTGGGTATATACTAATGAAAATGTTTGGATATATGGTGTGCATGTGTTGATGGATATATGTAGCTTAAAGGAGTGTGTTTTGAGTGTATAAGGTATTGGAATTGGATTGGAGAAGATCCAAATAGTAGAAAAGGGTTTTGCAGCAAAACAGGGGAGCACCGATCGCTCGGCAATAAACACCGATCGACCGGTCATCTATCGATCACTCGGTATCTATGGACAGGTCAAATATTTTGTATGGGGAAAGATTCCAATGAGGGTATTTTCAACCGATCTCTCGGTCAAAAACACCGATCGCTAGGTAAGCCACCGATCGCTCGGTTCTAACCACCGATCAATCGGTTATACGCAGATTTTCTTCATTAAGGGTTTTTAAGTCTTTAACCAACACCCTTTGCCTATAAAAGGCTCAGCTCGTGCCTTAGGATTTCATAAACCCTTGAGGCATAATTTTGAGAGAGATTTGATGGGAGAAGAAGGAGAAAGCTAAGGGAGTTGCTCAACCTTGAAGAGAAGATCAAATCTTCCCTTCTTTTGTGTTTTTTAGCAAAGAACTCGAAGTTCTCACATGTTCCAAGCCCTTGGAATCAAAGTCATTGATTTCACCAAGATAGATACATTCTACTACCAATCTTGTGATGATACTAGTTACCATATGATGTTCTTCTTATTATATACTATAAATCTTGATTTGATATGGTGTGTGATGTTGTTTTTATACTTGGATGTAAACTATCACTATTATGCACTCTATGTGTTTGGTTTAATGCCTCTAAGGGTTTTTGGTGTTTAAATGTATTATTCTCTCATATGTTCGCATGTCTCGCATGAACCGGGGTTTTTCCATGGATTTCTCAAAGTTCTAGAGGAGGTTTTTAGTTGAGGACTACACGATGATTTTTAAGAAACTCTATGATATTGTCTAAGATCAGTTCACAAGCTCTAAGGATCATATTAAACTCATAAGAACTCTATGATAATGTCTAAGATCGGTTCACAAGCTCCAAGGATCATAAATGCAAATGTTTTAAGATCTCTATGGTTTATCCCTATAGTTTTGCTATACGGTATTGCTCTACATCTCTATGGATCATATATGACTCTAAGAAACTCTATGAATTGAACTCAAAGAACTCACAAGGCTATGATTATCACAAGACTCACATGGTTTTGGTTTTTGGATTTCATCATACATACTTTGCACGGTTTCCAGGCTTAAATGTGTTTTCAGGATTTCAATCTCCATGATTTGCATGCTCTATGATATTATTACTTCATTGTTAGTAGTATGTATACGCTGAGTATTCCATGCTTAACCGATATTTGTTATCATTGGTAGGTGCTCGGGTTCCTTTTGACTTGTGTAGTACGGAGCCTTGGGTAGAGGAAGAGTACTACGACCCGGTTGGATTTATACACTTGTGTAAATGAGAGTGGGACTTGTCCACTCCACATTTGAAACATATGATATTTTGTTAAGTGAGAGTGGGACTTGTCCACTCCACATTTTGGATTTATACACTTGTGTATTTTGTTGGTTCAAACTTGGACCGAGCAATAGGAGTGTTTAATTATATATTCTGCTCCCGCTATGTGTTTCAAATTGCTTCCGCAATGTATCTCTGTGTACTCTGATAGGTTGTACGTGTGCCTTATGTATCATATGGGATGTATGATACAGCGGTCTCGAGCTAAAGTATCCCTAACTCCTAAGGGGTATTTTAGGTTGCGACACTCTTTGTAAATCCATTTTAGATCATTCAAAAGATCATTATGAGATGTTAATCATGTTTAATTAATATGTTAAAAGACTTTGGAACTCATGCAAATCATTAAAGTCTAAGAAAACCAAAATCATAATGTTTTTTGGTCTATCCAGCCGATTAGGTGGTCCATCCAGTCGATCAGAAGACCCATGTAATCGACTGGATAGAAAAAAATGCACTAAGTTTGGTTTTTGCCATCCAGCCGATCAGAAAACTGATCCAGGCGGTTTGATGACCATCCAGCCGATCAGAGGACCCTTCTAATCGACTGGATAGCTCAGAAAAATCTGAGACCCGTCTTTAGTGCTCAACGGCTATATTTATAATGGGTGATTTTTCATTAAATGCTTATCAATGGTAATAAATATCAGAACACTATAAATAAAGATGATCTTTGAAAGATCCAAGAAGAACAACACATACATTTATATTGTTCTATTGATCAATCATTCACTTGAGCTAAAAACCCTAATCCTAAGAAAACGATACTCTATTTTTCTCTTTGAGCTGAATCTAAATCATTTCTTGAGAGATTTTTTAGAGCTTGCTATTCTATTCAAATCCAACTCAAAAGGAGTTATTCATTTCAGATTATAAATCCAAAACTTTCATTTTCAGTCAGTCAAGAACCTGCGTGTTCTTGCAATGAAGCTGCGGCTTCGTTTTTGTCAGAGAGGGTTGTGCTCTGACTATATAAGGTTCTGTCCTGACTTGAAGAGGGATTGTAAGGTTGCATCTCAACCAGAAGAGAGATTGTTAAAGGTTTAAGCTTCACCTGTGAAGGAACTAGTACAATCGTGGATCATAGTGGAACCTCTTGTGGTTTTGCAGAGGCGGGGAGTAGGTTGGAGATTGCCGAACCTCGTTAACAAACTGAGTTTGCACTTCTTTTTCTCTACTCTATCTCTTAGATTATCCAGTTATTAAATTTCTGTAACAATTGATAGCTGCATTTCCCTTTGATTTTTTATTTCCGCATTATAAGGGATAGCTAGTTTTAAAAACTGCCATTGACCCAATTCACCCCCCCCTCTAGGGTCCATATCTGGGCAACATTATATCCATCCACAAAACCGTAACCATACAATCAAAACTCATAAATTATCATTTCTCTTCCTCCACAAACTATATTTATGTCATTCAACCCATCCATTATCATTTACATATATCCAAAACCTATATAAACATCATCGCATACTTTAATACAATATCCATTCCCTTTATCATGTATTATAAAATCACCAAATATATTTAATAGCTCTTTTTAATTCTCAAGCTTAGTAATCAACTCATTTTTATAATAAACATTCAATAATCTTATCTAATCACATGAAATCATACAATAGAGTTAGATTAGAAGGGATATCGACCTTAGGGATCTTTCCTTTAGACCCAAATAGCTAGATAAAGCTCCTTGAAACTTTAGGTTGATCTCCATGCTAATCTTCTTCTTCTCCAAGCAAATCCCTTCTCATCCAAGTCAAATCCTCTTGATAAACTAGGGTTTCTCTTTTCCTTTTCCAAATTAGGTTTAGAATAGTTAGGAACCTAAAACCCTCGAAATAAAACTTCTATTTATTGCCTAGGGGTTTAAAACCCCAAATTCCGTAACCCTTTTTAAAAAACCTGCAAGCGATTGCGATTGATCGCACATGCACTGCGATCGATCGTAACCTTCAGTGCGATCGATCACACCTGATGGTGATCTATCGCATACTACCCAAAAAATTTCCAGGTAATTCTACTGAGTATGATCAATCGTAGCTCCCTTGCGATCGATCGTAGCTTCCCTGCGATCGATCGTACCCTGAATAGAAACATTCCCCAATTTTTCATTAAGTACGATCGATCGTAGTTACTCTACGATCGATCGCATGCTCTGTTTGTCATGCCCCAAAATACCTCCTAGGAGTTATGATAGTTTGACGACGTGACTTATCCTTAAACCATCCTGCAAGTAGTGTACAAGGCATACCAAATAGCAAACCTGAAAATTTCTTTTATATAAATATTCTTCCAATGTTAACATAAACAACGACTGAATAAAAACTACAATAAATACAAAAGGAACAACACTTGAGTTACCAACTCAAGTCCACATGAAACTCCCCTAAAGTAGATCCCAAAATAGATGTCTCTCTCACTCAACCCAACCCTAGGGCCACATGTCAAGAACCCCAACCTCTGGATGACAATCCCAAGCAAGCTCCTACCCTCCAGGAACCGCTTCACTCCAAGGACTCGGAGCACATATACCGAAAGGTGCACCTGTTGACATCAACATGTACGGCTGAGTATACTCAACGAGTACAGGCTACTAGCTAACAATAGTAATAACATTAATATGCCATGTGTAGTATAGTTCATTATCACATATACATAATTAGAGTGCGGAAGCTAAGACAAAATAACAACTGTAAACTCTTGTACATCATATATTAAATTATGCTTTGTGTTCATGCTTTAACCAAACGTATTTCAATTGCCTCGTGAGTTCCTTATATGTCTTATGCATCTTTTGGTTTCCTTACAAATCTTATGAGATTCTTCATTTCACTTATCTTATTTGGCTAGTACCCGAACTATGAATTGGATGGACATACCAGCTTCTTGTTTTGTTCTTGTCTCGTGAGGATCATGTGTGGTTTTTTTGTTAACTTGCTTGTGAGTTTCTTATAATCTTACTTGCATGGAAACAGATGATAGCGCCAATACCTGATCTTAATACACTAAACATCCTTTCATTTTTCTTGATTCTTGCTTGGAGACAGACAATAGTACCCGTATCTGGTCTTAGTATACTAGTATCCTCTCATACTTTCTTGGAAACAAATGTTAATGCCCATACTTGGTTTTAGTACATTAACATTCTTTCATACTTATTTTGGAAACATATACTAGCGCCTATACCTGGTCTTAGTACACTAGCATACTTTCATGCTTGTCATTTTACTTGGAGACAGATGCTAGTACCCGTACTTGGTCTTAGTATACTAACATCCTCTCATACTTACTTGGGAACGGATGTTAGTGCCCGTACCTAGTCTTAGTACACTAAAAACCTTCCATATTCTTGTGAGCCAAATATGACATATCCTTAGATATGCCCTATCCTTGACCGACCCAAAGTTTGGATTTATCCTTCGTTCCATAAATCACATATCTTGTTCTTGTTTATTTCTTACATGTATCCTTATACTTGAAAGGCTCGGTTCATGCATGCCCGCGTGCTTGTGTGTGGTAATTCGTGGCAATCATACTATCATGGATGATTCAAGGGACAACATATAGCATTTCAATTCTTTTTATAATCATGTTGGAATTTAAATGAGCATATAGGGCATTTGACCTAAATTACCATTTAGGGAAAACTACAAAATCATGCTTTCATAATCTTCATTAAATTCGTTGAATTCTCATTCATGCATTTCATAAAACATGTGGTGTTCAACGATTTTATAGTCATTTGTTCATGTTTTCTTGTTCCAACATTTCATCAAACATCACATGTGCATTCATTATGTGTACATTTCCCTTCCACCTTTTCCATCACACATTCATTACAACCACACGGCATCCAATAGCCTCAACCATCCACATCCCACACATCCACAAATATTTAGTTTATCTTATATATTTTAGGGAACTTTGATTCATCTCAAAAATTAGAATGTACAAACTCAAGCAAACATCATTTTCAAAAGGAAAACCTAGGTTATTGTTAAGCTAACTAGGAGGGTGTACTAACCTTGAGGATAAACTCCTAATCTTGAAGAAAACCCCTTTGATTTGGAATCCCAAGCTTGAGGAAGAACACCACCTTGGACTAGAAGAATCCTTGCTTGAGGGATGATCCAACCTTGAGTTTAGCTCCTCTTGATCTTCAATCCAAGCCCTTCTTGAAGAATCCCCAATTTCTCTTTTCCTCTCAATCCCTCTTAGGTTTAGGAAAATCCCAAAATCCCCCATATAAAGCCCTATTTATAGGCAAAGGGTTAAAACCCTTAATTTCAGATTCAGTACCCACGTGTGTTCGATCGCACACCAGCTGTGACCGATTGCAGATTGCAGATTGCAGTGTGATCTATCGTACTCCAGCTGATCTGTCGCACTTTCCCCCGAGAACTCTTTGCCCATTTTCTCCTGTATGCGATAGATCGCACAACACTTGTGATCGATCGCAAATCCCTGTGCGATCTATCACACCTGGAGGTGACCTATTGCACACTCACCCGAGGGTTTTGCCATTTTTCCACTGTATGCGATCGATCGCACACCACTTGCGATCGATCGCAGATCAACTTGAAAGTTTTCTCAATTTTTCTTCTATATGCGATCGTTCGCACCTCCCATTTTCTGAATTTTTTTACCAGCAGCCTCCTTGGGATGTTTTTAACCTTGTTCTCATCATTCTTGGGGCATTAACCCCTTCATACATCACACCTAGGTTGTTATTTAACCCTTTTCTCAAAATTTCCAATTTCACATTACATGTAAGGCCTTTTGGCCAAAAACACTATTCACAACCACGTGTAAAACGTTCCGGGTTCTACATTGTCTTTCCACTTTTTTCAACACTTAAGCCTTTTAAACCTTCTACACTGCTTAGCCATAATCACGACATGCATAATAACATAACAAAAGACCAAACTACCCTTATTAATTCTATTAAAGACATGTAAGAAAGTTCGGGTCTCTACCCAAATCCTTTCAAGATCAAGACTAGAAGAATGAAGACTCTCAAGATGGTTTAATTGTTTTATTTAAGAGTCATACAATTTATTTAAGAAATCCTCAAAGTTTGGTCGGTTGAATTGCTCAATACTTAGATTGACCATAGGTGCCTTAAGAGATAATTGAATATCATTCCAAGGACTTAAAACATGATAATTATCTTGTTAAAGGTAAGGTTAAAGACCTAGGAAATCATTCCCATCATATTGGTCTTCGAAAAGAGAGGTTTATGAGAAAATGAATGGGAACCGTCGACGGTTGGACCAGAGCATTGGTAAACTGTCAATGGTTGGAAGTTAGAGAATGTTCTATAACTTTCTTTCTATTGAACCATCGACGGTTCACGAATGGAAATCCCATCTGTCGATGGATGCTTGCGGGAAACATGAAAATTACTCACAACAGTTTATTTTTAACGGCTCTTTGAGTTCCCATCAAGCCTCCAATGGCTATATTTTCTCAAGGGCTATAAAATGGAATGATTTATGAATGAAATTAATAACTCCAACACTTTCAATCATTCAATCCATCACTCAAAGCTTAGATTGCTAAATCTATTGAGTTAAACCTAGAAATTCCCAAACCCAAGTTCTTGAGCTATTCAACTCCAATCTTTGGGAGATTTCATAAAGTGTTAAAAGTCATCGATCGGCTCATCTAAGGAGCATTTTTCAAATTGTAAACCTCTTCCTAAAAGGAGTGTATTGAAATCAAGACGTCCGTGGGAGTCTTGTCTATGAAGCCGAAGAACTTTGTAAAAGGTTAGGTCCCAATCCGGAAAGTGGACTAAGTCTAGGGAGGATTGTTCCCTAGCAAGGCTTTAATCTTGACCCGGAAGAGGGATTAGCGATTTGGAATAAATCGTGGTGAATCCTTCAAGCCGGAGAGCTTAAGGCGAGGAGTAGGCGGGTTGCCGAACCTCGAGAACAAACATAATGTGTCAACTTGTGTTTGCATTTTCTCTAACTCTATCTCTTTAATTTTTGTTTGAATGTATGTTTAGAATTACCTAGTTTCAATTCCCTTTAACTTAATTGAGTTGAAATTCCACTTAGGGAATTGGAGAAGATTTTTAATTCACCATAGACCCTAATCATCCCCCCTCTAGGGTCAATACCTTGGGCAACATACTATATTAGTACTAGCTAAAGAGAGGATTTCAAAAATTTTGAGGGGGCCATGGCCCTCTTCTGCCCCTGGCTCTGCCCATCTTCACCGCCATTGCTACCTCCACTATCAACCCATGCACCCCCAACTCTAGCACTATGAAACTAAAAATAAAGTAGAGCATGGCATGTATAATAATGGATGTTTCATAAAATTTCTAACATGACATGTATAAATATAAGGAATTTAAGAAAACTTTATAATTGGATGGATGAAAATTTTACAATGTAATCTAGTTGGAGTAGTACAATCACTACAAGAAATCAAGAACCCACATAAAAATAGCCATGGTAATAAATTCCGTCAGTAAAATGACCTTTTCCCACGGTTTTTGTTTCCGTTGCTATATATTAGTTGCTTTTAATAATTAATGTATCGTATTCATAAAAAAAGATGTTACTAACCATTAGCCATGGTTTATTTACCATCCCTAATAATTTTAACAGGTATCGACGAAAAAAATACAGTTACTAAAGTTTATTTTACTAGCCATGGTATTATTATCGTGGCTAATATCTACGGAATTTATTACCCATGGAAATAATACCATGGCTAAAAAAAATTTAATGAATAATATGCCGACCCTCTTCGCCATCACTTCATCCTACCCTAATCTTTCGCCCCTTTTTCCCTCTATCTGGCCATTGTCGTCGCCTCTCCATCACCGTCGCATCTCCGTGCCGTCGTCATAGCCGTCTCCGACACCTCTCTCTCCGGTAACCCTTCTCTCCCTCCCTCTCTCTCTCTCTCTCTCTCTCTTGTTCTTGTAGGAGGAACTGGCTGCTTCCTCGCTCTCCTTGGCATTTTCTGAACCAGAGCCCACTCAAAACCCTTCACTGTCTCTTTCTATTTCTTTCAAAAAGGTTAACTGATTTGTATTCATTTTCTCTCTTTTTTACCCTCCGCGGAACATTGCACATTTTTCGTCCTAAAGAGCTCAAAAACTCTACTTTCTTCAAGCCTTAGGTTTGTCTTTCTCTGTTCTTGGCCGGACGAAATAATTTTTTACCTTTGGCGGCGAAGGGAGTGAGAGAAAACCATCCGTCCATTCATTTTTAATCCATCCATTTTTAATCTACGTACTGAAAGGAAACACAATATCTTAAACTTTTTTATTTTTGTTTTAAAGAACATTAGTGGAAAGCACGTCTCCTTCAAAGATGTCTAACTAAAATAATATAATATAAATATATAATCATATAGTGTTTATGACCTAATCATGCTTATCTAGTGTATTAGTTAATTAGAGATTTCTAAGGCACTTCTTAAACTATGATATAAACATGTGATCTAGTGTATACATTTTGTATGAAGTTCAAGAACTTAGTTTGAAACTGATTTAGGTTTCTAATCTTTGTTTAGATTTTAGGTCAAGTTATGGAACCTCCAAATATTCCACCAGACGTTATGCATGGAAAATTCCACCTTACCCAACCAGTAGTTCTATTTCTATCATTTCCTCATTTTTGTGATTTTGGAACTTCAAAATGATCCTCATTTGTATTTTTCCTATAATAACTGTATATCTAACATCGTGAGTAAAATCAAATAAAATATCAAGATTATAGACCTTACACTATTTTTTGTTTGGTTTATTTTCTTCTTTTTTATCAATGAAATTCTCAATTAATTTCAATTAGCAAGAGGAATTGAATTATAGTAGGATTGGTATAATAATGATGACGTAAATGCCTACCCGAGTAGTCGCAGCATACTCTTCATTTAGGATCCTTGGGTTCAAGTTTCTAAATAGTGAGGTGACAAAATGAATAGGCTCTCTCAAATTTAGGGCTCATTTGGTTCAAATTATTACAATCATAAGCAATTATATTAATAAACGTTGTCATGAATAAGTGTTATTTATCAATAAGCACCATAATTGTATTCCTGCATGGTTGACACTTTGTCGATAAGAGATTATCTGATCTTTGTAAATGAAATTTGTTTCTTCTTTTTCTTCCATGTTTTTCCACTCTTCAGAGAGTTTTAATTTTATTTTCAGTTTCAGTTGCGTTGATTCTACAATTCCTATTGTGTTTTCTTTTTCAATGATGTAGAGATTTTCTTTTCTACATGACACCAGCCCTCTGTTTTTCACAAGTCATTAGTGTTTCACAAAATATATATATATATATATATATATATATATATATATATATATATATATATATATATATTTCTTATAGTTTTCTCTTTTTAATGAAAAAAAAAAGATTATTACCAACGGTAATTTTTCCGTGGGTATACATTAAATACCGACGGAAATAATTCTATTGGTATAAATAAAATATAGCTGTGAATATATTTCCATCGGTATATAATGTATACCCACAGAAATATAACCATGGGTATAGATTTCTAACACCCATGGAAATAATTCCGTTGGTATGAATTATATATAGCCACGTAATTAGTGAATATATTTCCATCGGTATTTAATGTATACCCACAGAAATATAACCATGGTTATAGATTTCTAACACCCACGGAAATAATTCCGTTGGTATGAATTATATATAGCCACGTAATTATTTGAGCCGGTATTAGTCAATCTATACCCACGGTTATACTTTTGTGGGTATAAATTGGCTATATGTTTTACTGACGCCCATATCAGCCATGGACTACCGACGGTTACTATCCCGTGGTTAAAACCTTTTCCAACGGCAACTATAATATTACCCACGGTTTGAAAGTGTGGGTAAAACCTTCATTTCTTGTAGTGAATCGTGAGCTCGATTATTTGTTTCCTTCCAAACCGATTTTATTATTGCTTTTCCATAATAGATTATGATTGAGAGAATCCAGATTCATAAATGATGTGATCCTAGGGTTAGAATTCTAAAAGAATAATTTGGGTTAGCAAAGGTGACTAGGATATTCTTCACTTTACTTTCGGAAAGTTCCCTCTTAAGACTTGGTCTGATGCCACCCTAAGTGAGGGGCACACCTTGCACTCTGAGCTCAAGGGGCCAGGCATCTCTTACTTTGTTTTATGCATATTAATCTTATTTTTTTGTAACATAGTTTGAAATGTCGTCAAAATTATGATGTTGACTAATTCCCTATATTGAAATGGTTTAAATATTGGTTGGCACGTTTTGGCCGATATTCTGAAATTTTAGTAAAAATTTTGTAATAATGAATCTTGACCTAAATAATTTTTATTAGCAACGAAATTTTGGATTTCAGAATTTTTGAAATTTCAACCGAAATAAATTAGCCTAAACCAGAAAATTTCAACTAACATTTTTGATATTGTGAAAATTTTCTTGAAATTGAAAATTTTTCATCCAAAATTTTCATGGCTTTTTTCTAATTATACTTACTATGAAACCCCAAGCAGTTGCGTTGACACATGGCGACTCTAAAGAAGGTTTTGGACACATGGCAATTGGAGAGTTCTTCTTCTTAAACTTTTTTTTTCTATTTCTCTCTTAAAACCCATTTTTTACAAGTAACAATTTAACATTAATGGTGGGATTTATGGAGAAATGGGGTGTGGTTGGGGTGTGTACGGTTATGACTTTAGAGATTTTCAAAGTGTTATACCATCTATCCATTAGTAGATGTGTAGAGGGAAGATACAATTTTTTTTTTGTTTCTTCTCCTTCCTGAAGGGGGATCCGGATAAAAATTTATGCGGAAACTGGATCCCCTAGATCTTAACACCATAAAAAACATCAAAATTATCTAAGAGTTTTAGTCATATCACCTCGGTGAATGTTTTTCACCGGTGAAGCTTAATCCACTTGAA
Source organism: Tetracentron sinense (assembly GCA_015143295.1). NCBI lineage: Eukaryota > Viridiplantae > Streptophyta > Magnoliopsida > Trochodendrales > Trochodendraceae > Tetracentron > Tetracentron sinense. The sequence continues at coordinate 19,429,697 of CM026554.1, forward strand.
CCGTCAGAACTCTTTGTAGAGATTTCTCCGAAAAAATACTAGAAGCTCGATCCTTGTTCTTCGCTATCCCCACGAAGCTTTAGAATCTCCTTCGGAATTATAGAAGCAAGAGGAAGAAGATGGATCAATGGTGTAGACCTTCTATCACCAATAATATTAAGGTTCAAAACCCTAGATTTGCAAAACCCAACTAGGACCACCAATATAGCTCACGAAAATCCCTAGGGGTCTCCCCTAGGGCTCACAGTTTGGAGAGAGAGAAGAGAGGCGAGAAAAATTATGGAGAATTCTACTTAATGGTCTAGGGTGTTGGGGTATTTATAGACTAGGATCTTATCTTAATCCTACTCCAACTTGATCTTATCTAGTAGGATTTATTAATTAACAATAACTCTTATTATTAATTAAATAAACTTCTACTTAATCTATAACTACTTTAGTTATAGTAATCCTATTAATTAAAGAGTCTCTATTATATGAGGATTCCTTAATTAAAAGGGATAAGTCAACATCCTACACCAAAGTAGGAAACCTAGTCAAATTAGGAATCCATAAGGGGGGGCGTGAGCTTCTATGGGGTATGGGATTTGAGGAGTTAAAACTCCTTCTTGTAATCTAATTACAATACTATCTTAATCCTAATTGCAATCCAACACTTGGATTTTAATTCCATAATAAAAGGAATTATATTTCAATAATTATTCAATTAAACAAATCCTAATCCAATTAGGATTCCTCAAGTGGGCGCCCCACCCTAGGGTTTAAACCCATGGGCTTTGGCCCATATTAAAGGTTACTGAGATTGATAGGAAAGCATTTGGAGGCAATATAATTATTAAGCTTGACATGGAAAAGGCTTATGACCGAATTGAGTGGCCATTTATTTTTGCTGTTTTGAAAAGGTTTGGGTTTTGTGAGGGGTTTATAAGGCTCATTCAAGGTTGTATCCAAAATCCAAGTTTTTCTATTATTATAAATGGGTCCCTGCATGGATTTTTTCAGAGCTCAAGAGGTTTAAGGCAAGGTGATCCCCTTTCTCCCGCTCTTTTCATCATAGCCGAAGAAGTACTTAGTAGAGGATTAAAAAAGGTTTTGGCTCCTAATCCAGCTGCTTATAATGTGGGGAGAAATGGTTTTCCAGTTACTCACCTTCTTTTTGCTGATGACACTCTGATTTTTTGCAACGGTAACTCTAAAACCTTAAAGAATATTTTTGAATTCTTAAAGATTTATGAAGTTTCTTCGGGCCAGAAGATTAACAATAGGAAAAGCTCTTTGAATGGATCCGACAAACTCCTCAACTCTAGAAAAAGGATTATCTCAAATTTCACAGGATTTACATTTAAAAATTTTCCTTTTATGTATCTTGGGATTCCTTTATTCAAAGGTCGTCAAAAAAAGTCTTATTTTTTGCCTATGCTAGAGAAAATTAGACGTATCTCAGGTTGGACAGGTAAGCTTCTTTCTGCAGGAGGGAGATTGATTCTAATTAAGCATGTTCTATCTTCGATTCCTGCTTACACTTTAGCTGGAGTTCATATTCCAGTTGGTATTAGTATTGCTATTGATAAGGCTATGGTAGATTTTTTCTGGAATGACTCTGATTCTTCCAAAAGACGTCACTGGGTGAGTTGGAAGAAATGCTCTATGCCCAATCTGGAGGGAGGGTTAAGTATTCGAAAAATGGCTGAGGTAAATTCCGCTTTCCGAGTTAAACAGGCTTGGAAAATTTATTCTTCAGATAATCTCTGGTCTAGATTTTTCAAAGCTAAATACAGAGTGGATCATGTGTGGAATGCTTTTCCTAGCAAGGGGTCTTCAAAGTTCTGGACAGCTATCTGTGGGGTATTTCAGCTTATGCTTATTAACTCTGCTGTTCTTATTGGTTGTGGTTCTAAGATCAATTTCTGGTTTGATAGGTGGCACGACGATCAAGCCCTCATCTCCTTGGCTTCAGTTCCCCCTTTAGATTGTCCTAATATTAGCTCCATACTTAATTCTAATGGGGATTGGGATTTTTCCCAGGTAAGTCAATCTCTTTCCCCTAACATTATGGAGAATATTAGAGCTGGTGGATATGCTACTTCTGAGGATGAAGATGTGTTTATTTGGAAACCTTCTACTTCTGGAATTTTCTCAGTCCATTCGGCATGGAATTGCATAAGAAGTAAACAGCAAAATCAAGTCTGGACTTCTGTTGTTTGGAATCGCATTATACCTACTAAAATTCAGATTTTTTGTTGGAAACTATTTCATAATGTAGTTCCAACTGATGCAGCGATTCAAAGACTGGGTATACCTTTGGTTAGTAAATGTAGCTGCTGCAAGAATGCTAGGATGGAAGATATCTCTCACTTGCTTATTTGCAGTGATATGGCGATTCAGTTATGGAAGTTTTTCTCGGGGTGCTGCTTCATTCCATCTTATATCCAAGATAACATTAAATGCAGACTTATTCGATGGTTTCGCATGGTTTCTCATAGAAAAAATGATTTACTATTTCTTGTTCCGGCTCTGATTGTTTGGGAAATTTGGATCGAAAGGTGTAACAGAAAACATAATTCCAGAAGGCGCCCTATCAATAGTTTAAAGGATACCATCTACAGGAAGATTATAAACATTGCATCCTTGCATCATCAGAAAAATTTGGACTTGTCTATTTGTGGTATTAAACTTCCTACTCCCTCTCCTATTCACCCTCTCTTTGTCAAGTGGAGTTTTCCCCCTAGGGGTAGAATGAAATTAAATGTTGATGGGGCCTCCAGGGGGAACCCTGGAACTGCTAGTGGAGGAGGAATTATCAGAGACCATAATGGTGAATTTGTTGCTTGTTTTTATTCCTATTATGGTATTGAAAGCAATAACTCAGCGGAAGCTTGGGCACTTTTGGATGGTCTTATTTTGTGCAACTCCTTGGGTATCTACAACATTGACATTGAATCCGATTCTAAAATTCTGGTTGAGAGATGGAACGGAATAAGCTCATATTCTTGGAAGAATTGGTATTTGGATAAGAAGATAAAACTTTATTGGCGCAATAGTTTTTCTTTTAAACATGTTTATCGAGAAGCTAATTCAGTGGCTGATGGGTTAGCTAATATTGGTTGTGATCCAATGGGCTCTAATCGTATTTTTTCTTCTAGGAGCGTTCCAGAAAGAATTAAAGTGTTGATTCTGTTGGATAAATGGGGTTTAGGGAATTTTCGAAAGCAACAGAATTAGCTTGTGGGGTAGTAATTACATTCTTCTATTTTCTTTTCTTTGTAGGGGTAAGGTTTTATGTCCCCCCCATATTTCTTTTATTTTCAATTTTTTGTGGGGGTAAGGTCTTATGTCCCCCCCCCCCCGCTCCTTTATTTTCTTTTTTTGTAGGGGTAAGGTTTTTTGTCCCCCCCCCCCCCCCCTTTCTCATGTAGGGGTAAGGTTTATGTCCCCCCCAAAAATTTTAATTTTATTAATAAACTGGTAGGGGTCCGCCAAACCCCCCACTCCTACTGAGTGGCTTTTTAAAAAAAAAAAATATAAAATAAAAAAAAATAAAAAAATAAAGACCATTAATTAGATTACCAGTTATCAAGACCATTCCATCTTTCTTAATTTCAACAATTGAATTAAAATTGATAGAGAATCAAATTTCGATGTGCTGAAGGCACATAAAAGTAATCTTCTAAAATTAATGTCTTTCCGTTAGGTAAATAAAGAGTAAACAAGACGATTGACTTTACTGCAATATTTGCACTGGAGCCAACTTTAAGCTTCTGCTCCTGTTTGGTAGGCTTTCTGGTTTCCTTGAACCCTTGCAACGAATTGCAAACGTGTATAGTGGATCCAGAATCCACGCACCATGAGTTAGGAGGACCGTCCAGAAAGTTAGACTCAACAGTAATATGTACTTAAAAGTATCTCATACCTTGAGTACTACCGCTACCCTTCTTAAGAGTTGCGAGGTAAGTCCTGCAATTCCTCTTCCATTGGCCTATTTTACCACAGTGGAAACACTTTCCATTGCCTTTTTTTTCCTTGCCAGCTATCCCTGAAGAACCTTTGGCAACTCTTGCCTTACCCTTATTATCTTTAAACTTTCCTTTGTCTTTCTTCCCTTTTCTAAACTTTTTAGATTTCTTGGAGGTATCAGGTTTATCGACGATTAAAGTTTCACCTTTAGTTAACTTTTTGATCAAATCTTCTGTAGCCACAAGTGAGTTCATAAGCTCACTTAGTGACATTTCACTCTTGTTCGACCGAATTGAAGAACGGAGGGAGTGACTGCAGAACAGTGTCTGTCGTGACCCAAAATACCCCCTAGGAGTTAGGGATACTTTGACTCGTGACCACCGTATCATACCTCCGATATGATACATAAGGCACACATGAAAACCTGTCAGAGTACATGAACATACATAGCGGAAACGATATACAATGCACAGCGCAATTTAAAACACTAAACATAGCGGAAGTAAAACAAATACTCCTATAACTTGGTCCAAGTAGGGACCAACCAAATATACATTTGAGAATTCAAAAGGTGAAGTGGACAAGTCTCACTCTCACATAACAACACATAGTGCTAAATCTAAGTAGATCAACAAAAGTCGAAGTCTCGACACCTATCTACTGAACCATCGTCCTGGTAGTGGTCCATGGAAGGCTCCAGGTCGAAGTACTCTTCCTCTACCCATGGTTCCGTGCCACATAGATCAAACGGAGTCAGAGCACTTACCGATGATAACAAATATCGGCTGAGCGTGGAATACTCAGCGTATACAAACTAATAACAATAAAGCAATATAGCATAGAGCATGTGAATCATGGAGAATGAAATCCTTAAAACATGTAAGAGCATAGAAACCGTTAAATAGCATGTGAGATGAGATCCAAAACCAAAACCAATACCGTGTGAGTCTAGCGATAATCAAAGTCTTGTGAGTTCTTGTGAGTTCATGGAGTTAGTTAGAGTCAATTATGATCTGTAGAGACATAGAGCATAGAGCAAAACCATAGAGCCAATACCATAGAGATCTTAGAGCATTTCATTGTGATCCTTAGAGCTTGTGAGACGATCTTAGAGATATCATGGAGGTCTTTTGAGTGTGTATCATGATCCTTAGAGCTTGTGAACCGATCTTAGACAAATCATAGAGTTGCTTAGAATCATTCCTTTTAAGTCATTTGTTGAAAAACCCTTTTGTAACTTTAAGAAATCCATGGAAGACTTCGGTTCATGCGAGACATGCGAGCATATGAGTATACAAGAGTACTAGCATATTTTGACACCCAAAAACTCTTATAGACATTTCATCAAACACTTAGAGTGTATCATAATAATAACTTACATCCAAGTATATCAAGAACATCCTTTCACGCCACACTAATCAAGATATATGCATAGAAGGACTTAAGAAGAACAATATTTAGTAACTTAGTAGTATTGCAAGATTGGAAGTAGAGTGTATCTACCTTGGTGAAATCAAAGAATTTGATTCCAAAAGCTTGAACAAGCAAGAACCTTGAGTTCTTGGTTGAGAAGCACCAAAAGGATAGAAGAACTTGATCTTCCTTCAAGCTTGAACAACCACCTAGCTCCTCTCCTCCTCTCAAAATCCTTCGAAAGCAATGCACTAAGGGTCTCTGAAACCCTAAGGCACGAACAAGCCTTTATATAGGCAAGGGGTGATGGCTAAAGTCTTAAACACCCTTAATGAAGAAAATCTGCGTATCACCGATCGATCGGTGGTATAGACCGAGCGATCGGTGGCTTACCGGTCGATCGGTGGTTTCAACCAGTCGATCAGTTAAAAAAACCCTCTCTGAAATTTTTTCCCATACAAAAAGGTTAACCAGTCGATAGCTACCGATCGATCGGTAGAGGACCGGTCGATTGGAGGATAGCACCGAGCGATCGGTGATTCCCTGTTTTGTTGTAAAACCTTGTTTTCACTACTTGAATCTTTCCCAATCCGATTCTAACACTCTATTCTGCTTTTAACACACTCCTTAAGGATATATAGACCTAATAGAACATGGACGTCATAAATCCAAACTCGTCTATTAACATAAGGCCCATTAGTGAACAAAACCACACTGGGCACTATTCTCATACTATTCACACTTAGTGGGGTACGGATTCGGGGTTCTACAGTGTCAACTTGAGTGATGGCATCCATCTCTCCACCAAGAATTTTCAATTCATTCAATAACCCATCATCTTTATGATGTGTTCCCTGACTGGAGTTCCCTCATCCATCTTGGTGTTAACAAGAGATTTCAACTTTACTTATCGAGCTGACCTATTTTGCTCACCAAACATCTCATGAAGGTTTTGCAATGTCGCGACCCGAAACCCACCCTAGGAGTTAGAGTGAACTTTGGACGACTAATCATGACTTGCTTGACAACCAACCTGCAAAACCCACAGAGCATATACAATAGAGGACATTATAGCGGAAACATAACCATAAAGCACAGCGGAAGTCTACCAAACCTCTATGTATATACATACGCAAATCCAAGTTTATACAAAAAGTAACCAAAGAAAGTGCGGACAGACCCGCCAAAATACATGAAGGTATATCTCTCATCTCACCCACAGCTATTCACTCAGAATCTAACACTACCTACTGATAACCCTCTACGGGAGGTTCCTCCAAAGGCTCCTCAACGTACTCCTCTTCCACCCATGGACCAGGAGCACAAACATCAAATGGAGCAACAGCTCCCTCAAAACCTGCCGACATAAGAAGTACGGCTGAGCATGGAATACTCAGCGGGTACTAAATACTAACCAACAATTATAGCATAAAAATGGCAATACATAATCAGGAGCAATTCATATATGTCAGACGGAAACAATTCATATCATACAAGGAAGCAAAGCAATTTATAATCATGCTTGTATTTCGTAGAAAACCGATAAAACCTCTTGAAAACATCGTGCACTTGACTTGACTTAAAGTACCATTTTCGTGCTTGAAAACTCATCTTGTCTATCTTGCTTGATTCTTGTATGTCGTGTCATCTCATGCATGTCATGCGTGCTTGCTTGTGATCATGTAACTTGTGAGATACTCTTGTGAGATATCCTTGTGAGATGCGCTTGAGAGATGCCTTGAGAAGGAAGGGAGACCCTTCTTTATGCAATGCACTTGCGAGGGAAGGGAGACCCTTCTTCATGATATGTATGTACTTGCGAGAGAAGGAAGGCCCTTCTTCATGATATGCACTTGTGAGTGAGGGGAGACCCCTCATGGAATGTTGGTTCTTGTTTTCTTGTGAAAAGCGAGGTAAAACATATCGTAGGATATGTCCCACCTCTAACCATATTCTTGAAAACCTCGATAAATCATGTCATGCATGCCGTGCTCGTGGGAACCGTGTACATGCTTGCATTTTAAATTTAAATATGACATTTGGGTAATTTCACAACACATATAACATCAATGATTGAGCAATGTAATATTCATATCATTTAGGGAAAGCAAGAAAACACACTATCATAAGCCCTAGCAATATCCATAATTTATTAGGCATGCATTTCCTAATTTACAGCTCACTTTATTCACCTTGGCATTTCATCAAACATGGTGTGTTCATTATTCATTTACCCTACAACATGCTTTTCTAGGTGGGTTTTACTCAGATCATGCATGTATGTTCATTATTGGAACAATGCCCTCCCCATTTTAATCATCACAACACAACCATTGGCATCCAATCGCCCATTCCATCTCCATTCACCATTCACCATTTACCATTCACCATTCACCATTCATCCATCTCATAGCACATGTGTAAATGAAAGAAAATCAAAAGAAATAGAGGGGAGAAGAGGAACTATAACTAGGAGGGTAGCAAGAAGTACCGACCTTGAAGAGATGAGGAAGAAATCCCTCTTCCAAACGACTGTGAGTTGTTGTCCTAGCTTGGAACACGAGCTTCGCACGAGCTTGAGCCTTGAAGAAAAACCGGACTGGAAGTGATCTAGGGTCTCAAAACCCTTTGATTTCTCTCCAAACTGGAAACCCTAGGTTTAGGAATCGCCCTCTCCTCTCTTCTTATCTCCCAATCTCTCTAAGTGTCGAAATGAAGCCCTAAAGGCTCGGGTTAAACTCTTAAGGTAAGAGTGAACCGACCAAAAGACCATAATACCCTTACTGAAATTTCTGCACAAACACAAGTGCCGAACACGTTGTGCTGTGAACAGTGTCGAACACGTTGTGCTATGAACAGTGTCGAACACGTTGTGCTATGAACAGTGCCGAACACGTTGTGCTATGAACAGTGTTGAACACGTTGTGCTATGAACAGTGCTGAACACGTTGTGCGGTGAACAGTGCCGAACACGTTGTGTTGTGAACAGTGCCGAACACGTTGTGCTGTGAACAGTGCCAAACACGTTGTGCCGTGAACAGTGCTGAACACGTTGTCCGTTGTGGATAGTGTTGAACACGTTGTCCGTTGTGGATAGTGCCGAACACGTTGTCCGTTGTGGATAGTGCCGAACACGTTGTGCTGTGAACAGTGCCAAACACGTTGTGCAGTGAACAGTGCTGAACACGTTGTCGGTTGTGGATAGTGCTGAACACGTTGTCCGTTGTGGATAGTGCCGAACACGTTGTCCATTGTGGATAGTGCCGAACACGTTGTCCGTTTTTGATGTACAACGTACCCGTTGTTGATGTACAACGTACCCGTTGTTGCTGTACAACGTACCCGTTGTCTGTTGCACAACGGATGCACAACGAATACGTTGTCTATGCGTTGTTTGTGCCTTATCAGAGCACGTTGTCAGAGCTACGTCCTTAGTGCATAACCGAGCTACGTCCTTAGTGCGTAACCGAGCTACGATTTCCTGCAGGTCCAGACTGTTTTGGCCATATCTTTTGACTCGTTCGTCCGATTTTGACGATTCAACTTGCGTTGGGTTCGTACTTCGAAAAGGAACATTTTTGATGTTTCAGAATTTCCAATTTCTTACTTATTTATTAATTATACCTCTTTAAAGGCAAAATGGCAACGAAAGTGCCATGCATTAAATGTGAAAAGGTCCGGGGCTCTACATCCTCCCCCCCTTACAAAAATTTCGTCCTCGAAATTTGGATGAGACATGCTTTACAGAATCAAACAAAATTACAAGATACATATACATAACCTATACAAAATTCATTCAAACAATTCTGGGTATTTTGCTTTGACTTCGGCTTCACGCTCCCAAGTAGCTTCTTCCCGAGCATGGTGTTGCCATTGCACAAGAACCAAAGGAATTGTCTTGTTGCGAAGCACCTGATCTCTTCGATCCAAAATCTGAACCGGCTTTTCAATCAAGGTGAGGTCCTCTCGAATCTCCAACGGTTCCAAGTCTATAACACGCGAAGGATCCGCAATGTACTTCCGAAGCATAGACACATGGAAGACGTTGTGAACTGCGGCCATGTGAGGTGGGAGAGCTACCCTGTAAGCAACCTCACCAACTCGTGTGATAATCTCAAAAGGCCCAACATACCGAGGACTGAGCTTGCCTCGCTTTTCAAATCTCATGATCCCTTTGCTAGGAGATACTTTCACAAAAACTTGATCCCCTACTTGAAATTCCAAGTCCCTACGGCGCGTGTCCGCATAACTTTTCTGGCGATCTTGAGCGGCTTTCAATCGATCCCGAATGATCTTAACTGTGTTTGCAGTTTGCTCAATCAATTCCGGGCCAAGCACTTTCCTTTCTCCTACCTCATCCCAATAGAGAGGAGACCTACAACTTCGCCCATACAAGGCCTCAAATGGTGCCATTTGGATACTTGCCTGATAGCTGTTATTATAGGCGAATTCAACCAAAGGCAAGTGCTCTTCCCGAAGCATGTCTTCAATGACTTGGTTCACTCTCTCGGTTTGTCCATCCGTCTGTGGATGAAAAGCGGTGCTGAAATCAAGCCAGGAACCCATAGCCTCTTGGAAACTTTTCCAAAATCTTGACGTGAATCTTGGATCCCGATCTGACACAATACTAACGGGCACTCCGTGCAACCTCACCACTTCCTTGATGTACAAAGCGGCTAACTGACTAGAGTTGAAAGTAGTTCGGTAAGGTAAGAAGTGAGCGGACTTCGTCAAACGATCCACTACCACCCATACCGCATCTGAGCCCTTTGCCGTCTTTGGCAAGCCAACTATGAAATCCATGGATATGTTCTCCCATTTCCACTCGGGAATCGGAAGGGACTGTAATAGACCTGCGGGCCGCATGTGTTCTGCTTTCACCTGTTGGCACACTAAGCACCGTGCTACATATTCCGCAACCTCCCTCTTCATATTCCGCCACCAAAAGTGACTCTTGAGGTTCCGGTACATCTTTGTACCCCCTGGATGCACTGTGTACTTCGAATGGTGTGCTTCATCCAAAATCTCCCTCCGAAGATTTGCATTGGCTGGAACACACAGCCTTCCCTTGAATGTGATAGCACCCCGGCTAGTGAGAGAGAAGTCCTCACTACCTTCAGCAACTTCCCTGTCCCGATAAGCCAACAATTCAGCATCCGTGGCCTGGTATTCTTGGATCAAATCTATAATGTATGGCCGAACCGTGACATTTGCCAAGATAGGACTACGGACAGAGTCATTCACACTAATGTCCAGATTTGCCAAGTCTTCAAGTAGCTTCCATTCTTGAACCAACATGTGTGCTAACAACCCCTGAGGTCTTTTACTCAAAGCATCAGCCACTACATTTGCTTTACCCGGGTGGTATTGAATGGTACAATCATAGTCCTTCAGAAATTTCATCCAACGCCGTTGCCTTAGATTCAATTCCTTTTGGGAAAAGAGGTACTTGAGACTCTTGTGATCAGTGAACACATAGAACTCCACCCCATAAAGGTAATGACGCCAAATCTTAAGTACAAACACGACCGCCGCAAGCTCTAAGTCGTGCGTGGGGTAATTCTTCTCATGCTCCTTCAATTGCCTCGATGCATAGGCAATGACTTTCTTGTGCTGCATGAGTACACACCCAAGTCCAACGTGTGAGGCATCACTATACACCTCATACCCATACGGTCCAGATGGCACAGTAAGGACAGGGGATGTAGTAAGCCTCTTCTTCAGTTCCATGAAACTGATCTCGCACTTATCACTCCATACAAACTTGACGTTCTTCCTTGTTAGGTAAGTGAGCGGTGCTGCAAGGCTAGAGAAACCCTCTACGAATCTCCTGTAGTAGCCTGCCAACCCAAGAAAACTGCGTATCTCCGTGACACTCTTGGGCCTCGCCCAACTCATAACTGCTTCGATCTTCTTTGGATCCACCGAGATACCTTCTGCAGAAACAACGTGGCCTAGGAATGCCACCTCTTCCAACCAAAACTCACACTTGCTAAGTTTGGCGTATAGCTTGTGCTCTCTTAGCATTTCCAAAGCAAGGCATAGGTCGCGTGTGTGATCTTCCCGTGTCTGGGAATAGACCAAAATGTCATCAACAAATACAATCACGCACCTATCAAGATATGTCCGGAACACCCGGTTCATCAAATCCATAAAGGCTACCGGCGCGTTCGTGAGTCCAAAAGGCATCACCAAGAACTCGTAGTGTCCATACCGAGTCCTGAAAGCAGTTTTGGGAACATCTTCCACCTTAATCTTCAACTGGTGATAACCCGATCGAAGGTCTATCTTCAAGAAAAATCTCGCTCCCTTCAACCGATCGAACAAGTCATCAATCCTAGGCAAGGGATACCTATTCTTTATAGTGACTTTGTTCAATTGCCTGTAATCGACGTACATCCGCATCGAGCCATCTTTCTTCTTAACAAACAACACCGGGGCACCCCACGGTGAGACACTTGGTCGAATGAAACCAAGGCCTTGTAATTCTTCCAACTGGGTCTTTAACTCTTTGAGTTCAATAGGGGCCATTCTATACGGAGCCCTGAAAACAGGAGCTGTGCCTGGTGCAAGCTCGATCACAAACTCAATCTCCCTATCTGGAGGTAATCCTGGCAACTCCTCTGGAAACACATCCAGGAATTCACTCACAACTGAAATAGTCGATGAGTCCTTTGCCTCGGGTTTAGCTAAGCTCAACGCCACAAAACGAGCAATATCTCTACCTTTCAACCCCCGAAAGTGAAATGGTTTTCCTTCTGCCGGCTTGAAGAGTACCATCTTCTCAAAGCAAGCTACATGCCCATGATGCGCTGCTAACCAGTCCATTCCCAATATAACATCAAAGTCTTGGAATCCAAGGACGATGAGATCAACCGCCAACTCGTGGCTTCCAACTTGGACCACACTATTTCTATACACTTTATCTGCCAATACTGTTTTGCCGAGAGGAGTCGAAATGGCTAACTCCGGTTCTAGCTGACTTGGCTCTACAGAAAAGCCTTCTGAAAAACTCGACGAGACAAACGAATGAGTAGACCCGATATCAATCAACACTCGAGCCAAATACTCATTGACTAGTAGGGTTCCTGAAATTTTAACTAGTTACGTCAATTCAAGCATCAACAGTGTATACACATAGGTATATATACATATATAACATGTCAAGTACGTACACAATCAAATAATACTTAAAAGTTTAATTTACGGGTAATTAAATAAATTACAACTGCGTACCTTGCACTACATCGTCAGATGCAAGTGCATCACCCTCTGTCAAGGCAAAAACTCGCCCCTAGTTCGCCTGGCGAGACTGAGGTGTAGACCGGGTAGTCTGAGATGACGCCTGATATGATCCTGCTGGGCGTGCAAGTGGCCTAATCCCCTGAGACTGGCCTGGTAAATGCCGACTGGGGTAATCCCTGATCATATGGCCCTGGCGACCACAATGAAAACACCCACCCGATGCTCTTCGGCAATCTCCTACCGGGTGCCTTCGGCCACATGAAGTGCAGACCTCGTGTGTAAAAGTCAGAGGTGGAGCATACCTCATCGTCTGAGGTGCAACAGGCCGTGGGGCCGGAAGAGCCTGAGGTCGCGGTGCCTGAGGCACATACTGCCGTGGAGCTGGAGGCGCATAAGATGGCCTCATCGGTGGTGCTGGCCACGCATACTGATAAGGGCCGGCACGAGCCCGCCTCTCTGGAGGTGCTGAACTACTAGCTTGGCCTCTCGCCAACTCCCTCTTCTTGGACACTGTCTCTGAATTGGCCTCGACCAATAAGGCCTTGTCTACTACCTCAGGGTAGGTAGCATGTCTTGTCGCGACCCAAAACCCACCCTAGGAGTTAGAGTGAACTTTGGACGACTAATCATGACTTGCTTGACAACTAACCTGCAAAACCCACAGAGCATATACAATAGAGGATATAAATAGCGGAAACATACTCTAACATAGCACAGCGGAAGACTACCAAACCTCTATGTATATACATACGCAAATCCAAGTTTATACAAAAAGTCTCCAAAGAAAGTGCAGACATGCCCACCAAAATACATAAATCTAACTCTCATCTCACCCACAGCTAATCCACTCAGAATCTAATCACCACCTACTGATAACCCTCTACGGGAGGTTCCTCCAAAGGCTCCTCGGCGTACTCCTCTTCCACCCATGGACCAGGAGCACAAACATCAAATGGGGCAGCAGCTCCCTCAGAACCTGCCGACATAAGAAGTACGGCTGAGCATGGAATACTCAGCGGGTACTAAACACTAACCAACAATTATAGCGTAGAAATAGCAATACATAATCAGGAGCAATTCATATATGTCAAACGGAAACAATTCACATCATACAAGGAAGTAAAGCAGTTTATAATCATGCTTGTAATTCGTAGAAAACCGATAAATCCTCTTGAAACATCGTGTGCTTGACCTGACTTGAAATATCTTTTTGTACTTGAAAGCTTGTCATGTCTATCTTGCTTGATTCTTGTATGTCGTGTCATGTCATGCATGTCATGCGTGCTTGCTTGTGATCATGTAACTTGTGAGATATCCTTGTGAGGTGTCCTTGTGAGATGCCTTGAGAGGGAAGGGAGACCCTTCTTTATGCAATGCACTTGCGAGGGAAGGGAGACCCTTCTTTATGATATGTATGTACTTGCGAGGGAAGGGAGACCCTTCTTCATGATGTGCACTTGTGAGTGAGGGGAGACCCCTCGTGGAATGTTGGTTCTTGTCTTCTTGTGAAAAGCGAGGTAAAACATATCGTAGGATATGTCCCACCTCTAACCATGTTCTTGAAAACCTCGATAAATCATGCCATGCATGCCGTGCTCGTGGAAACCGTGTACATACTTGCATTCAAATTTAAAGATGACATTTGGGTAATTTCACAACACATATAGCATCAAAGATTGAGTAATGTAGTATTCATAGCATTATGGGAAAACAGGAAACACACTATCATAGTCCCTAGCAATATTCATAATTTATTAGGCATGCATTTCCAGATTTTCAGCTCACTGTGTTCACCTTGGCATTTCATCAAACATGGTGTGTTCATTATGGATTTACCCTACAACATGCTTTTCTAGATGGGTTTTACTCAAATCATACATGTACATTCATTATTGGAACAATGCCCTTCCCCATTTGTTCATCACACACAACCATTGGCATCCAATCGCCCATTCCATCTCCATTCACCATTCACCATTCACCATTCACCATTCACCATTCACCATTTACCATTTATCCATCTCATAGCACATGTGTAAATGAAAGAAAATGAAGAGTAAAGAAGGGGAAAGAGGAACTATAACTAGGAGGGTAGTAAGAAGCACCGACCTTGAAGAATGAGGAAGAAACCCCTTTCCAAAACGACTGTGTAGCTGCTGCCCTAGTTTGAGGAGATGCTCCTCACGAGTTTGTGCCTTGATCTTGAAGAAAAACGGGCTGGAGGTTGATCTAGGGTTTCAAACCCTTTGATTTCTCTCCCAAATGGAAACCCTAGGTTGGAATCGCCTTCTCCTCTTTCTTCTATTCTCTCAAACTCTCTAAGTGTCGAATGATGCCCTAAAGGCTCAGATTAAACTCTTAAGGTAAGAGTGAACTGACCAAAAGACCGAAATACCCTTATTGGGATTTCTGTGAATAGTGCTGTGAATAGTGCCAACTCGTTGTGCTGTGAATAGTGCCAACTCGTTGTGCTGTGAATAGTGCCAACTCGTTGTACTGTGAATAGTGCCAATTCGTTGTACTATGAATAGTGCCAACTCGTTGTGCTGTGAATAGTGCCAACTCGTTGTACTATGAATAGTGCCAACTCGTTGTGCTGTGAATAGTGCCAACTCGTTGTGCTGTGAATAGTGCCAACTCGTTGTGCTGTGAATAGTGCCAACTCGTTGTGCTATGAATAGTGCCAACTCGTTGTGCTGTGAATAGTGCCAACTCGTTGTGCTGTGAATAGTGCCAACTCGTTGTACTATGAATAGTGCCACTCGTTGTGCTGTGAATAGTGCCAACTCGTTGTGCTGTGAATAGTGCCACTCGTTGTGCTGTACATCGTACCCGTTGTGAGCTGTACAACGTACCCGTTGTGAGCTGTACAACGGATGCACAACGTATACGTTATCAGAGTACGTTGTCTGTGCTACGATATCAGAGTACGATGTCAGAGCACGACCTTAGTGCCTTCCGCGCTACGTCCTTAGCGCCTAACTGAGTTACGTCCTTAGTGCCTTCCGAGCTACGTTTTGCCTACAGGTTCAGACTATTTTAGCCATATCTTTTGACTCGTTCGTCCGATTTTGACGATTCAACTTGCGTTGGGCTCGTACTTCGAAAAGGAACATTTCTGACATTTCGAAATTTCTATTTTTCTTCCTTATTTATTAATTATACCTCTTTAAAAGGCGAGATGACAACGAAAGTGTCATGCATTAAGCATGAAAAAAATCTGGGGCTCTACATCCTCCCCCCCTTACAAAAATTTCGTCCTCGAAATTCAGACACTACTTGCATTACAAATCAAAAAGAACATTACATGTCATATACAGACTTCACACAGAAACTCATTCAAGTAATTCTGAGTACTTTGCTTTGACTTCGGCTTCACGCTCCCATGTAGCTTCTTCCCGAGCATGGTGTTGCCATTGCACAAGAACCAAAGGGATTGTCTTGTTGCGAAGCACTTGATTCCTTCGATCTAAAATCTGGACTGGCTTTTCAATCAAGGTGAGGTCCTCTCGAATCTCCAACTGTTCCAAGTCTATGACATGCGAAGGATCCGCAAGATACTTCCGAAGCATGGACACATGGAAGACGTTATGAACTGCAGCCATGTGAGGTGGAAGAGCTACTCGATAAGCAACTTCACCAACCCGCGTGATAATCTCAAAAGGCCCAACATACCGAGGACTGAGCTTGCCTCGCTTCCCAAATCTCATGATCCCTTTGCTAGGCGATACTTTCACAAAAACTTGATCCCCTACTTGAAATTCCAAGTCCCTACGGCGTGTGTCCGCATAACTTTTCTGGCGATCTTGAGCGGCTTTCAATCGATCCCGGATGATCTTAACTGTGTTTGCAGTTTGCTCAATCAACTCCGGACCAAGCACTTTCCTTTCTCCTACCTCATCCCAATAGAGAGGAGACCTACAACTTCGCCCATACAAGGCCTCAAATGGTGCCATTTGAATACTTGCCTGATAGCTGTTATTATAAGCGAATTCAACCAAAGGCAAGTGCTCTTCCCAACTGCCTCTGAAATCTAACATACAAGCTCGAAGCATGTCTTCAATGACTTGGTTCACTCTCTCGGTTTGTCCATCCGTTTGTGGATGAAAGGCGGTGCAGAAATCAAGTTGGGAACCCATAGCCTCTTGGAAACTTTTCCAAAATCTTGACGTGAATCTTGGATCCCGATCTGACACAATACTGACTGGCACCCCATGTAGTCTAACTACTTCCTTGATGTATAGTGCAGCCAACTGACTAGAGTTGAAGGTAGTACGGTAGGGTAAGAAATGAGCGGACTTTGTCAAACGATCCACTACTACCCATATCGCATCTGAGCCCCTTGCCGTCTTTGGCAAGCCAACTATGAAATCCATGGATATGTTCTCCCATTTCCACTCGGGAATAGGAAGGGAATGCAATAGACCGGCGGGTCGCATGTGTTCTGCTTTCACCTGTTGGCACACTAAGCACCGTGCCACATATTCCGCAACCTCCCTCTTCATATTCCGCCACCAAAAGTGACTCTTGAGGTTCCGGTACATCTTTGTACCCCCTGGGTGCACTGTGTATTTCGAACGGTGTGCTTCATCCAAAATTTCTCTTCGAAGATCTGCATTGGCTGGGACGCACAGTCTTCCCTTGAAGGTGATAGCACCCCGACTAGTGAGAGAGAAGTCCTCACTACCCTTAGCAACTTCCTTGTCCCGATAAGCCAACAATTCAGCATCCATGGCTTGATATTCTTGGATCAAATCTATAATGTACGGCCGAACCGTAACATTTGCCAAGGTAGGACCACGGACAGAGTCATTCACACTGATGTCCAGATTTGCCAAATCTTCTAGTAGCTTCCATTCTTGAACCAACATATGTGCTAACAACCCTTGAGGTCTTCTACTCAAAGCATCTGCCACTACATTTGCTTTACCCGGGTGGTATTGAATGGTACAATCATAGTCTTTCAAAAATTCCATCCAACGCCGTTGCCTTAGATTCAGCTCCTTTTGGGAAAAGAGATACTTGAGACTCTTGTGATCAGTGAACACATAGAACTCCACCCCATAAAGGTAATGACGCCAAATCTTAAGTGCAAACACGACCGCCGCAAGCTCCAAGTCGTGCGTGGGATAATTCTTCTCATGCTCCTTCAATTGCCTTGATGCATAGGCAATGACTTTCTTATGCTGCATGAGTACACACCCAAGTCCAACGTGTGAGGCATCACTATACACCTCATACCCATAAGGTCCAGATGGCACAGTAAGGACAGGGGCTGTAGTAAGCCTCTTCTTCAGTTCCAAGAAACTGATCTCGCACTTATCACTCCATACAAACTTGGCGCTCTTCCTTGTCAGGTAAGTGAGTGGTGCTGCAAGGCTAGAGAAACCCTCTACGAATCTCCTATAGTAGCCTGCCAATCCAAGAAAGCTGCGTATCTCGGTAACACTCTTGGGCCTCGCCCAACTCATAACTGCTTCGATCTTCTTTGGATCTACCGATATACCTTCTGCAGAAACAACGTGGCCTAGGAATGCCACCTCTTCTAACCAAAACTCACACTTGCTAAGTTTGGCGTATAGCTTGTGCTCTCTTAGCATTTCCAAGGCAAGGCATAGGTCGCGTGTGTGATCTTCCCGTGTCTGGGAATAGACCAAGATGTCATCCACAAATACAATCACGCACCTATCAAGGTGTGGCCGGAACACCCGGTTCATCAAATCCATAAAGGCTGCCGGCGCGTTCGTGAGTCCAAAAGGCATTACCAAGAACTCGTAGTGCCCATATCGAGTCCTGAAAGCAGTTTTGGGAACATCTTCCGCCTTAATCTTCAACTGGTGATAACCAGATCGAAGATCTATCTTCGAGAAAAATCTCGCTCCCTTCAACTGATCGAACAAGTCATCAATCCTAGGCAAGGGATACCTATTCTTTATGGTGACTTTGTTCAATTGTCGGTAATCGACACACATCCGCATCGAGCCATCTTTCTTCTTAACAAACAACACCGGGGCACCCCACGGTGAGACACTTGGTCGAATGAAGCCAAGGCCTTGCAATTCTTCCAACTGAGTCTTCAACTCCTTGAGTTCAATAGGGGCCATCCTATATGGAGCTCTGAAAACAGGAGCTGTGCCTGGTGCAAGCTCGATCATAAACTCAATCTCCCTATCTGGAGGCAATCCTGGCAACTCTTCTGGAAATACATCCAGGAATTCACTCACAACCGGAATAGTCGATGAGTCCCTTGCTTCAGGGTTAGCTAAGCTCAACGCCGCAAAGCGGGCAATGTCTCTACTTCTCAACCCTCGAAAGTGAAATGGTTTTCCTTCGACCGGCTTGAAGAGTACCATTTTCTCAAAGCAAGCTACATGCCCATGATGTGCTGCTAACCAATCCATTCCCAATATAACATCAAAGTCTTGGAATCCAAGGACGATGAGGTCAACCGCCAATTCGTGGCATCCAACTTGGACCGCACTAGTTCTATACACTTTATCTGCCAATACTGTTTTGCCGAGAGGAGTCGAAATGGCTAACTCCAGTTCTAGCTGACTTGGCTCTACAGAAAAGCCTTCTGAAAAACTCGGCGAGACAAATGAATGAGTAGACCCGGTATCAATCAACACTCGAGCCAAACACTCATTGACTAGTAGGGCTCCTGAAATTTTTTGCTAGTTACGTCAATTCAAGCATCAACAGTGTATACACATAGGTATATACATATATAGCATACCAAGTACGTACACATGGGATAAAACATAACATAACCATCACGAATAAGGAAAATAACTCCAAACGCGTACCTTGCACCACATCGTCAGATGCAAGTGCATCACCCTCTGTCAAGGCAAAAACTCGCCCCTGGTTCGCCTGGCGAGACTGTGGTGTAGACCGGGTTGTCTGAGATGACGCCTGATATGATCCTGCTGGGCGTGCTGGTGGACTAATCCCCTGAGACTGGCCTGATAAATGCCGACTGGGGCAATCCCTGATCATGTGGCCCTGGCGACCGCAATGATAACATCCACCAGATGCTCTTCGACAATCTCCTGCCGGATGCCTTTTGCCGCATGAAGTGCAGACCTCGTGTGTATAAGTCGGAGGGGCTGGAAGCGGAGCATACCTCATCGTCTGAGGTGCAACAGGCCGTGGGGCTGGAAGAGCCTGAGGTCTCGGTGCCTGAGGCACATACTGCCGTGGAGCTGGAGGAGCATAATAAGGCCTCATCGATGGTGCTGGCCACGCATACTGATAACGAGTCCGCCTCTCTGGAGGTGCTGAACTACTAGCTTGGCCTCTCGCTAACTCCCTCTTCTTGGACACTGTCTCCGAATTGGCCTCGACCAATAAGGCCTTGTCTACAACCTCAGGGTAGGTAGTATGCCTGAAAACAGACACCTTCTCCATAATCACATCCTTGAGCCCTTGCTCAAATCTCCTCGCCTTCATTGCCTCAGTAGCAACCATATGAGGCGCAAATCTCGACAACTCCGAGAACTTGGCCTCGTATTGTGCCACCGACATCAAACCTTGCTCAAGGTTGATGAATTCTCTCTCTTTCTTTTCCCGTGCTCCAATCGGAAAATACTTTTTGTAAAAAGTATCCTTGAACTCCTCCCAAGTCCAAGGTAGACCCTGCATGGTCAAATCTCTCGTCCTCAGTGCGGACAACCACCAATGATGGGCTTCGCCTTCTAGCATGAAAGCTGCCCATGCTACTCTCTCCTCCTCTGAAGGTGAGAGGACCGTAAAGATCTTCTCCATCTGGAGGATCCATGCCTCCGCGGTAAGAGGGTCCACACTCCCATGGAAGGATGGAGGCCTCAATCTCCTGAATGCCTCAACTCCCGCGGTACGATGTACTGGAGCTACGGGCGGTGGAGTAGGTGCCGCCGATGATGGTATAGCCTGCCGAGCCGCCAGTATGGCGAGTGTCTCAGCAATAGAGCCTAAGACTCGAGAGAGGTCCGGCTGCTCATCCTCATCCCGTGAAGAAGAGGAAGCTCTGGTATGTGGTCCACGACCCCGTGTGTTCCGTCTCATGACTCAAGTCCTGAGAATAATAACACCACATGAGTCTAACTTGAAACCACAGTTTACTTCAATGCCATTTCACAATAATCCAATTTGTATTAGTTGTATAATACTAATATACATCGCATTAAGTCATCAGAGTATTTATAATGTTATACTTTGGTGTTCTAGCGTTCCTAAGGCTCGTACTTGGTTGAAATAACCATTTTGACTAAGACTAAAGCTTAGTCTTACACTTGGATCAAGACTCTCTTCCGACTTACTTTCTTCCTAACTTGTTTCCTGACATATGCTCTTGTCAAGCCGTGGTATAAGATTCTAAGTGACCCTAGAGACCTAAAGCCTAAGCTCTGATACCACTTCTGTCGCGACCCAAAACCCACCCTAGGAGTTAGAGTGAACTTTGGACGACTAATCATGACTTGCTTGACAACTAACCTGCAAAACCCACAGAGCATATACAATAGAGGATATAAATAGCGGAAACATACTCTAACATAGCACAGCGGAAGACTACCAAACCTCTATGTATATACATACGCAAATCCAAGTTTATACAAAAAGTCTCCAAAGAAAGTGCAGACATGCCCACCAAAATACATAAATCTAACTCTCATCTCACCCACAGCTAATCCACTCAGAATCTAATCACCACCTACTGATAACCCTCTACGGGAGGTTCCTCCAAAGGCTCCTCGGCGTACTCCTCTTCCACCCATGGACCAGGAGCACAAACATCAAATGGGGCAGCAGCTCCCTCAGAACCTGCCGACATAAGAAGTACGGCTGAGCATGGAATACTCAGCGGGTACTAAACACTAACCAACAATTATAGCGTAGAAATAGCAATACATAATCAGGAGCAATTCATATATGTCAAACGGAAACAATTCACATCATACAAGGAAGTAAAGCAGTTTATAATCATGCTTGTAATTCGTAGAAAACCGATAAATCCTCTTGAAACATCGTGTGCTTGACCTGACTTGAAATATCTTTTTGTACTTGAAAGCTTGTCATGTCTATCTTGCTTGATTCTTGTATGTCGTGTCATGTCATGCATGTCATGCGTGCTTGCTTGTGATCATGTAACTTGTGAGATATCCTTGTGAGGTGTCCTTGTGAGATGCCTTGAGAGGGAAGGGAGACCCTTCTTTATGCAATGCACTTGCGAGGGAAGGGAGACCCTTCTTTATGATATGTATGTACTTGCGAGGGAAGGGAGACCCTTCTTCATGATGTGCACTTGTGAGTGAGGGGAGACCCCTCTTGGAATGTTGGTTCTTGTCTTCTTGTGAAAAGCGAGGTAAAACATATCGTAGGATATGTCCCACCTCTAACCATGTTCTTGAAAACCTCGATAAATCATGCCATGCATGCCGTGCTCGTGGAAACCGTGTACATACTTGCATTCAAATTTAAAGATGACATTTGGGTAATTTCACAACACATATAGCATCAAAGATTGAGTAATGTAGTATTCATAGCATTATGGGAAAACAGGAAACACACTATCATAGTCCCTAGCAATATTCATAATTTATTAGGCATGCATTTCCAGATTTTCAGCTCACTGTGTTCACCTTGGCATTTCATCAAACATGGTGTGTTCATTATGGATTTACCCTACAACATGCTTTTCTAGATGGGTTTTACTCAAATCATACATGTACATTCATTATTGGAACAATGCCCTTCCCCATTTGTTCATCACACACAACCATTGGCATCCAATCGCCCATTCCATCTCCATTCACCATTCACCATTCACCATTCACCATTCACCATTCACCATTCACCATTCACCATTTACCATTTATCCATCTCATAGCACATGTGTAAATGAAAGAAAATGAAGAGTAAAGAAGGGGAAAGAGGAACTATAACTAGGAGGGTAGTAAGAAGCACCGACCTTGAAGAATGAGGAAGAAACCCCTTTCCAAAACGACTGTGTAGCTGCTGCCCTAGTTTGAGGAGATGCTCCTCACGAGTTTGTGCCTTGATCTTGAAGAAAAACGGGCTGGAGGTTGATCTAGGGTTTCAAACCCTTTGATTTCTCTCCCAAATGGAAACCCTAGGTTGGAATCGCCTTCTCCTCTTTCTTCTATTCTCTCAAACTCTCTAAGTGTCGAATGATGCCCTAAAGGCTCAGATTAAACTCTTAAGGTAAGAGTGAACTGACCAAAAGACCGAAATACCCTTATTGGGATTTCTGTGAATAGTGCTGTGAATAGTGCCAACTCGTTGTGCTGTGAATAGTGCCAACTCGTTGTGCTGTGAATAGTGCCAACTCGTTGTACTGTGAATAGTGCCAATTCGTTGTACTATGAATAGTGCCAACTCGTTGTGCTGTGAATAGTGCCAACTCGTTGTACTATGAATAGTGCCAACTCGTTGTGCTGTGAATAGTGCCAACTCGTTGTGCTGTGAATAGTGCCAACTCGTTGTGCTGTGAATAGTGCCAACTCGTTGTGCTATGAATAGTGCCAACTCGTTGTGCTGTGAATAGTGCCAACTCGTTGTGCTGTGAATAGTGCCAACTCGTTGTACTATGAATAGTGCCACTCGTTGTGCTGTGAATAGTGCCAACTCGTTGTGCTGTGAATAGTGCCACTCGTTGTGCTGTACATCGTACCCGTTGTGAGCTGTACAACGTACCCGTTGTGAGCTGTACAACGGATGCACAACGTATACGTTATCAGAGTACGTTGTCTGTGCTACGATATCAGAGTACGATGTCAGAGCACGACCTTAGTGCCTTCCGCGCTACGTCCTTAGCGCCTAACTGAGTTACGTCCTTAGTGCCTTCCGAGCTACGTTTTGCCTACAGGTTCAGACTATTTTAGCCATATCTTTTGACTCGTTCGTCCGATTTTGACGATTCAACTTGCGTTGGGCTCGTACTTCGAAAAGGAACATTTCTGACATTTCGAAATTTCTATTTTTCTTCCTTATTTATTAATTATACCTCTTTAAAAGGCGAGATGACAACGAAAGTGTCATGCATTAAGCATGAAAAAAATCTGGGGCTCTACATGTCTGAAGACCGAAACCTTCTCCATGATAACATCTTTGAGCCCTTGCTCAAACCTTCTTGCCTTCATTGCCTCGGTGGCAATCATATGTGTCGCGAAGCGTGATAGCTCCGAGAACTTGGCCTCGTATTGTGCCACCGACATCAAACCTTGCTCGAGGTTGATGAATTCTCTCTCTTTCCTTTCCCGTGCTCCGATCGGAAAATACTTCTTATATAAAGTGTCCTTGAACTCCTCCCAAGTCCAAGGTTGACCCTGCATGGTCAAGTCCCGTGTCCTCAATGCGGACAACCACCAATGGTGGGCCTCACCCTCTAGCATGAAAACTACCCATGCTACTCTATCCTCCTCTGTAGGCGAGAGGACCACAAAAATCTTCTCCATCTGGAGGATCCATGCCTCCGCAGCAAGAGGGTCCACACTCCCATGGAAGGGTGGAGGCCTCAATCTCCTGAATGCCTCAACTCCAGCGGTACGATGTACTGGAGCTGCAGGCAGTGGAGTAGGTGCCGCCGATGATGGTATAGCCTGCCGAGCCGCCAGTATGGCGAGTGTCTCAGCAATAGAGCCTAAGACCTGAGAGAGGTCCGGCTGCTCATCCTCATCCCGTGAAGATGAAGAAGCTCTGGTATGTGGTCCACGACCCCGTGTGCCCTGCCTCATGACTAAAGTCCTGAGAACAATAGCACAACATGAGTCTAACTTGAAACCACAGTTTATTTCAATGCCATTTCACAATAATTCAATTTGTATTAGTTGTATAATACTAATACACATCACATCAAGTCATCAGAGTATTCATTACATTATACTTATACTTTAGTGTTCTGGCGTACCTAAGATCGTACTTGGTTAAAGCAACCCTTTTAGACTAAGACTAACGTTTAGTCTTATACTTGGATCAAGACTCTCTTCCGACTTACTTTCTTCCTAACTTGTTTCCTGCCATATGCTCTTGTCAAGCCGTGGTATAAGATTCTAAGTGACCCTAGAGACCTAAAGCCTAAGCTCTGATACCACTTCTGTCGCGACCCGAAACACACCCTAGGAGTTAGAGTGAACTTTGGACGACTAATCATGACTTGCTTGACAACCAACCTGCAAAACCCACAGAGCATACACAATAGAGGACATTATAGCGGAAACATAACCATAAAGCACAGCGGAAGTCTACCAAACCTCTATGTATATACATACGCAAATCCAAGTTTATACAAAAAGTAACCAAAGAAAGTACGGACAGACCCTCCAAAATACATGAAGGTATATCTCTCATCTCACCCACAGCTATTCACTCAGAATCTAACACCACCTATTGATAACCCTCTACGGGAGGTTCCTCCAAAGGCTCCTCAACGTACTCCTCTTCCACCCATGGACCAGGAGCACAAACATCAAATGGAGCAGCAGCTCCCTCAAAACCTGCTGACATAAGAAGTACGGCTGAGCATGAAATACTCAGCGGGTACTAAATACTAACCAACAATTATAGCATAAAAATGGCAATACATAATCAGGAGCAATTCATATATGTCAGACGGAAACAATTCATATCATACAAGGAAGCAAAGCAATTTATAATCATGCTTGTATTTCATAGAAAAACGATAAAACCTCTTGAAAACATCGTGCACTTGACTTGACTTAAAGTACCATTTTCGTGCTTGAAAACTCATCTTGTCTGTCTTGCTTGATTCTTGTATGTCGTGTCATGTCATGCATGTCATGCGTGCTTGCTTGTGATCATGTAACTTGTGAGATACTCTTGTGAGATATCCTTGTGAGATGCGCTTGAGAGATGCCTTGAGAGGGAAGGGAGACCCTTCTTTATGCAATGCACTTGCGAGGGAAGGGAGACCCTTCTTCATGATATGTATGTACTTGCGAGGGAAGGGAGGCCCTTCTTCATGATATGCACTTGTGAGTGAGGGGAGACCCCTCATGGAATGTTGGTTCTTGTTTTCTTGTGAAAAGCGAGGTAAAACATATCGTAGGATATGTCCCACCTCTAACCATATTCTTGAAAACCTCGATAAATCATGTCATGCATGCCGTGCTCGTGGGAACCGTGTACATGCTTGCATTTAAATTTAAATATGACATTTGGGTAATTTCACAACACATATAACATCAATGATTGAGCAATGTAATATTCATATCATTTAGGGAAAGCAAGAAAATACACTATCATAAGCCCTAGCAATATCCATAATTTATTAGGCATGCATTTCCTAATTTACAGCTCACTTTATTCACCTTGGCATTTCATCAAACATGGTGTGTTCATTATTCATTTACCCTACAACATGCTTTTCTAGGTGGGTTTTACTCAGATCATGCATGTATGTTCATTATTGGAACAATGCCCTCCCCATTTTAATCATCACAACACAACCATTGGCATCCAATCGCCCATTCCATCTCCATTCACCATTCACCATTTACCATTCACCATTCACCATTCATCCATCTCATAGCACATGTGTAAATGAAAGAAAATCAAAAGAAATAGAGGGGAGAAGAGGAACTATAACTAGGAGGGTAGCAAGAAGTACCGACCTTGAAGAGATGAGGAAGAAATCCCTCTTCCAAACGACTGTGAGTTGCTGTCCTAGCTTGGAACACGAGCTTCGCACGAGCTTGAGCCGAGATCTTGAAGAAAAACCGGACTGGAAGTGATCTAGGGTCTCAAAACCCTTTGATTTCTCTCCAAATTGGAAACCCTAGGTTTAGGAATCGCCCTCTCCTCTCTTCTTATCTCCCAATCTCTCTAAGTGTCGAAATGAAGCCCTAAAGGCTCGGGTTAAACTCTTAAGGTAAGAGTGAACCGACCAAAAGACCATAATACCCTTACTGAAATTTCTGCACAAACACAAGTGCCGAACACGTTGTGCTGTGAACAGTGTCGAACACGTTGTGCTATGACCAGTGTCGAACACGTTGTGCTATGAACAGTGCCGAACACGTTGTGCTATGAACAGTGTTGAACACGTTGCGCTATGAACAGTGCTGAACACGTTGTGCGGTGAACAGTGCCGAACACGTTGTGTTGTGAACAGTGCCGAACACGTTGTGGTGTGAACAGTGCCAAACACGTTGTGCCGTGAACAGTTCTGAACACGTTGTCCATTGTGGATAGTGCTGAACACGTTGTCCGTTGTGGATAGTGCCGAACACGTTGTCCGTTGTGGATAGTGCCGAACACGTTGTGCTGTGAACAGTGCCAAACACGTTGTGCCGTGAACAGTGCTGAACACGTTGTCCATTGTGGATAGTGCTGAACACGTTGTCCATTGTGGATAGTGTCGAACACGTTGTCCGTTGTGGATAGTGCCGAACACGTTGTCCGTTGTTGATGTACAACGTACCCGTTGTTGATGTACAACGTACCCGTTGTTGTTGTACAACGTACCCGTTGTCTATTGCACAATGGATGCACAACGAATACGTTGTCTATGCGTTGTCTGTGCCTTATCAGAGCACGTTGTCAGAGCTACGTCCTTAGTGCATAACCGAGCTACGTCCTTAATGCGTAACCGAGCTACGATTTCCTGCAGGTCCAGACTGTTTTGGCCATATCTTTTTACTCGTTCGTCCGATTTTGACGATTCAACTTGCGTTGGGTTCGTACTTGGAAAAGGAACATTTCTGATATTTCAGAATTTCCAATTTCTTACTTATTTATTAATTATACCTCTTTAAAGGCAAAATGGCAACGAAAGTGCTATGCATTAAATGTGAAAAGGTCCGGGGCTCTACATGCAAAATGTCAGAAGCCTTATCCATGTGTTCATGCTGGCCTTGCAAAATGTTAGACATCGAAGCCAGTATGTAACACTTCATCTGATTGGACCTCTCCCATTGCTCTAACTCAACCTTTTGGGTCTATGAAGCATCTGGAGGAATTTCGGGCTTAGGTGTCTTAAGACATAGTTCAAGGTTATCCACGGTAAATATAATTCTAATCTCTCTTTTCCAGTCTACATAGTTAGTTCCTACTAACTTTTCATCACGAAGAATTTCAGTTAATGGGTGTAGGCCTGTCATTATCTAATCAAATGACAAATAAGACAGTATTAGGGATCTATTGTATTTATTAATACCAATTAGATTATGAATGTGATCTTGCCTTTGGGCACATCATCACATCGCCTTGAATAGGCAGATAGAAACTATCTTCTCCAATTTCACAGATCTCATCTTGTGAATTCTGGAGTATTCGATCTACTGTCTAATCTATAAGGGATGTTATGCTCACGCTTTGGCGTTATTGTATAATATCGCTTATTCATGTGCCCACCTACCATGAACCTAATAAACCCCTAATGAAAGCTCCTGCTTTGGCGTTATTGCTCCCACTATTTGTTTATTCAGTTTTCACCATGTTCACTCATAGGTGAGAGGGATTGGGCCCGGCTTTGGCCTATCAGCTTACTCACACTCCCCACTATAGGATCACATAGTGTATGGTAGAAGATCATAATACTTAGGGACTTGTCCTCAGTCTTATATACACATGATTTATCAAGAGCAATTATTTCAACAGAATAATTAAACATATAAACAGATATCATCTCATAATAAATAAACAACAGTTACCATCTTATGATAATAAAACATTAGTATACAAGATTAATCGTTATGGGTCAATAAATTAAAATGCATGGATGCAAGGGAATGTGATAAGAACAAAGGTAGGTCGCAAACTCCTTCGTGATCCCTTCCTTTATCATCTTATCTAGATCACATCGCAACATCCTCCTTCACAGTATCTCCACTAATGCATTAAATAGAATTTAAATGGCATTAGGGAAACCAGTATTCTATTCACCATTTTCAGGGAAACCGAATGAATCTGCCCTTTACAGATTGCCAAAACCTACTACATATTAACCTCTAGTTTGAATGCATGAATGATAAACAATTTATCATATATTATGACCCATAACTATAATCTCATATATAAAAAATGCTACATGGTGATGGAGTACTTTTTCTTATTTTTAAAAGGATTTAAAATTTGATAACAATTATCAAATCACCGGATAAAATTCTATATCTTATATAGATGAAACTCTGGAAAAAATAAAACAATTATATTTTCCATAAAACAATTTTCATAATCAAATAATGCAATTTAGGAAAAATTTGAAAGCCTCTTGGAAAATTAATTTAGAAAACTCCTTTTCCCGCTTTAGATTTTCGACTCAAGTTTTGACCCTCAAAAAGATTGATTATGGAAAAAATTTCTTCATGAAAGTTGTAGGTCTTTTCGACGGCTTCTAAACGATATACTGACTGACCTAAATCGAACTTACGGTCATAAAGTTAAGGCCAAAATACCGAAACTATATCGATTCTTCTAATCAAATAAAAATCCGAAAATCCATGAATCAATTTAAATCGAAATAAGCTTTAATCTCCAAGAACGCTTAAGCAAGGGTGTCAAACACCATGAGATTTATTAAGTAATGATCAAATCATTTAAAAGGAATTTTAAAATAAACTCTTTGTTTTGAATTTAATTATATCACATATAATACTAGTTTTTAAAATTTATTTAATTATCAAATCTCATTCAATAATATAATAAATATTTATTTATTCATCCTATGAACAAATAAAATAATAAAAACTACGAGCAATATTAAATAGATCTAAATTAATTCATCTCATGAATTAAATAATCCATTTAATTACCTTATCAAAATACACAAAAAATACTCCTAACCATGTGCTCTGATACCAATTGAAGGGCGATCCGGATAAAAATTTATGCGGAAACTGGATCCCCTAGATCTTAACACCATAAAAAGCATCAAAATTATCTAAGAGTTTTAGTCATATAACCTCGGTGATTTTTTTTCATCGGTGAAGCTTAATCCACTCGAACCATCGGAACTCTTTGTAGAGATTTATCCGAAAAAGTACTAGAAGCTCGATTCTTGTTCTTCGCTATTCCCACAAAGCTTTAGAATGTCCTTTGGAATTATAGAAGCAAGAGAAAGAAGATGGATCAATGGTGTAGACCTTCTATCACCAATAATACTAAGGTTCAAAACCCTAGATTTGCAAAACCCAACTAGGACCACCAATATAGCTCACGAAAATCCCTAGGGGTCTCTCCTAGGGCTCACAGTTTAGAGAGAGAGAGGAGAGGAGAGAAAAAATTCTAGAGAATTCTACTTAATGGTCTTGGGTGTTAGGGTATTTATAGACTAGGATCTTATCCTAATCCTACTCCAACTTGATCTTATCTAGTAGGATTTATTAATTAACAATAACTCTTATTATTAATTAAATAAACTCCTACTTAATCTATAACTACTTTAGTTATAGTAATCCTATTAATTAAAGAGTCCCTATTATAAGAGGATTCCTTAATTAAAAGGGATAAGTCAACATCCTACACCAAAGTAGGAAACCTAGTCAAACTAGGAATCCACAAAGGGGGGCGTGAGCATCTATGGGGCATGGGATTTGAGGAGTTAAAACTCCTTATTGTAATCTAATTACAATAACATCTTAGTCCTAATTGCAATCCAACACTTGCATTTTAATTCCATAATAAAATGAATTATATTTCAGTAATTATTCAATTAAAAAAATCCTAATCCAATTAGGATTCCTCAAGTGGGCGCCCCACCCTAGGGTTTAAACCCATGGGCTTTGGCCCATATTAAAGGTCCATTTTAATGGGTTTATGCATATGGGTCAAACCCATTTCTCCTTTAATTATGTGTAGCACCCACCCCAGACTTTTCTATATTTAATGAATGGTACTTTCAGCTAATTGGCCTTTCTCGTAGTCTAATTAATAAATAAGGGAGAAATCAGAAATTCTGAAACGTCAGAAATATTCCTTTTCGAAAGACGAACCCAACGCAAGTTGAATCGTCAAAATCCGAGGAACGAGTCAAATGGTCAAAACGGTCGGGACCTGCAGAGCACCGATCGCTCGGTCATTAATAGCGATCTATCGGTCCAAAACCGATCGATCGGAGGCTATCGACTGGTTAACTTTTTTGTATAGGAAAATTTTCCAGAGAGCATGTTTCTGACCGGTCGCTCAGTCAAGAACACCGATCGCTCGGTAGGCAACCGATCGATCGGCCATAACCACCGATCGCTCAGTCTTCGCGTTTTTACAGAAATTTCAGTAAGGGCTATTTCGTCTTTTGGGGGTTAAACCCTTTCTTATAAAGCTTTGTCTGAGCCTTAGGGCCCCATTCACTACACTTAGAACATTTAGAGAGAAAAGGGAGGAGAAGAAGAGGGTTTTCTCCTAGGGCATCCTTGGTGAAGAAATCAAGGGTTTAAACACCCAAGATCATTCCTTTTTTTTTGCTTGGATCTCTCAAAGCCAAGCCTCAAGCTTGTGGGGGAGTCTCTCTCAAGCAAGGACAGCATTCTCCAAGCTATTTTCAAGAGGGTTTCCTTCCCACTCAAGCCTTCTTCAAGCAAGAGTCCTTCTTCTTGCAAGTTGGAGCTCCAATCAAGGTTTACAACCAAGATCAAGCCTTGATTCAAGGTTAGTATACCCTACTAACTTTCCCTAGCAATAACCTAGGTTTTCTATTGTAAATGGTGATTCTTTATATTATGCTTTCCTTCCCTATGAATTGTATCATCTCAATAAATATAAACAAGATAAGGAAAAAGGATATAGATGTGTATGGAATGTTGATTGAGGCGATGGGATGTCAAATGTATGATGTGTGATATGTGTGGTGTGGGAAATGGAAAATGGAGGATGGGCATTTTACAAATAATAAACTTACCCTTATGTGATTGGATGGAAATTATGCATTAAAGAAGAAGAAGATGAACTATTAATGGACATCGTATGTTATGTGTTTGATAAATGCCTAACCTATGAAATGATGACTTAAAGGAATTGGATGTAAGGCTTATGTAATTGTTCTTGTAAATGATGACTCGACCAAATGCTATGTTGATCACCTAAACGTTTGCATGTTATGCTATGAATTTAATTGAAATACAATATCTCTTTTGTTATCATCATTCCAATGATTGTCACTATTGGCAAGTACACGAGCACGCATGTTAGCATGAACCGAGATTTCAAGAGCATGTGCATATAATAACCAACAAGAAAATATTGCATGTCAAGGAGGTTGGTAGCTCAGGGAGATTCGGGTACTAGCCTCTGGCTCACAAGAAAACCCCAAAACACATATGGTCAAGGAGGTTGGTAGCCCAGGGAGATTCGGGTACTAGCCTCTGGCTCACAAGAAAACTAAACAAGTAATAAAAAAATCACATATTGTCAAGGAGGTTGGTAGCCCAGGGACATTCGGGTACTAGCCTCTGGCTCACAAGAAAATCATATATCAAGGAGGTTGGCAGCCTAGGGAGATTCGGGTGCTAGCCTCTAGCTCACAAGTTACAAGATGCAAGGTTACAAGATGATGACAAGGCATTCAGGCATACACGCATACATGATTTCTACAAGCCATATCGAGACATGAAACGGATTTCCAAGCATGAGTTTTATTGGAGTTTTCACATTCATGCATGCTCATCAAGATGATTGTATTGTACCATGTCTTATGCTATTTCTTTTGTGATGCTCTGATTTCTACTTTGTACTGTATTACCGTTGTTGTGTTCATTATTGTTATGGTTAGCTAGTAGCTTGTACTCGCCGAGTATTCCATGCTCATTCGTACTTTCATGTCGGCAGGTACTGAGGGAGCCCTCGACCCAGAGCCTTGGGTCGAGGAAGAGTATACAGAGGAGAGAGAGCCGTCTATCCCACTGCAGTCTCAGGCGTACCGAGACCTTGACATGTGGCCGTACCTCGACTACTGTTGAGGGGAGAGTGTGAGAGAGTGCTTATGTATTTTGACATTTTGATAGGTGGGCCTGTCCACCTTAGACTTAGACATGTTTTGTATATATGTTAACTTGGAATACTATTTTGGAAATCTTAGAAGAAAAGAAAAAGTTAGTTTACGCTTCCGCATTTATGTTTAGCTTATGCGCTCTGATTTCCATTGTTTAGTACTGTACTTATCTTGTTCATTACAGGATGGTTTGGCAAGTACGTATAGTCACACCTAAAGTATCCCTTAACTCCTAGGGGGTATTTTGGGGCGCGACATTATGTTAATCAAATAATTACTAAAATAATCCCTTAGTTTAAATTAAAAATTAATTTAAACAATAGATTAACTATTAATTTATTTAATTAAATTATTAACTTTTAATCACTTAAAATAATGGATTAACTTTTAATCAATTATTGAGCTTGTATTTCTTATGTGAGCACCTCCACAAATTGCTCTGGGACATTCTTACCCTGGCTTATCCAATGTTATCTCATTGACCCTCAATGGGAATTACATCGGAATTGCAAGTGACGTGAGATATCCATGTTGTAATTGAATCCCAGTGTATGAACATTAACCATTACGGATCCTATCACATGAACTTTTAAATTCGATTTATCCTTCCAAATACATTATCCCTAATGGGCCTTCGAGATTGATATACTATCTAACCCAGAGCCCATTGCACATCATCCGGGTTTTCAAGACTTAAATTTAAGCCATGAGAAACAATTTCTCATGAAAAACATTTTGAAAAAATCATTTTATAAGTATAATACCTTTTAATAAAAGTATATTTCAAAACTTATTTTGTTTTCAAAATCACCTGCGCAGGATTTAAACTTAATCAACTATCTTACCCGGAACTTGGATAATCTCTCAAATTAATGAACATGGATTTCTTGTTTGAAATTCATCATGACTCGAACAACTTTCTGACTATCCAACTGTCACTGTATTGTATTCCCTAAGTTAGAAAATACGTTGGTAGAATCAAAACAACCAGATCACTGCCCAGTCATAGATGAACTCATCAGATCTAAGGATCATCGAAACCGTTCAATGTGAATGAGAGACCAACTATCTGATAGTATGTTTATGCAAGAGGTCTCTCATTGAATGCAATCAGTCAGTGTATATTTAAGCACCCATATGATGGTGTGTAGTCTCCACTACAATAGTTCGAGATAGAACTACATCTCAACTATCGAGAACATCTTAGCATTCTGGCAGCCATATAAGTGAAGTGCCTAGCTTCACCCACAACTATGACTATATAAGGTATAAGGAACCAGGAAGTTATATCTACCTGTGATAATCTAATCACATAAATTTCCTATAATATATCCTATGGACTTTATCGATATCTCATATCGTATAGATCATCTCATGTTCATGGTCAATTACCCATAATGAATACACAATAGAATAAGAAGAAGCATTTATTAATCAAATTAATAAGGTTCTAACAATCTAAATGACTTTTCTGGGTATCATGTCCAACAATCTCTCACTTGCCCTAAAAGTCATTGTGTCATAGATTTCAATCCCATACTGTCTAAGTGTGTTACAAAAACTTTATCTGATAAAGCCTTGGTCATCGGGTCTACAACATTAAGTTGAGACCTAATCTTTGTAACCACTACATCTTGCCTGTCAATGATCTCACAAATGAGATGATACTTCCGCTCCAAATGTTTAATCCTTTTGTGGTTCCTAGGTTCTTTGCTATAGGCTACTGCACCGTTACTATCATAGAAGAGAGTGATAGGTCTGAGTGCTAAAGGAACATTTCCTATCTCTTGCAAAAACCTTCTAAACTAGACTGCTTCTTTTGCTACTTCTGAAGCTGCAATTTATTCTGCTTCTGTGGTGGAGTCAGCAATACTCTTCTGCTTTATGCTGCGCCAAATGACAGCAGCAGCACCCAATGTAAACACATACCCAGATGTGAAAGCTCTATTGTCTGGATCAGATTGGAAATCGGAATCAGTATAACCCAGTCCAACTATATCTTCTGATTGAAAGGTAAGCACATAATCCCTACTCCTTTTCAGGTACTTCATAATGTGCTTCACTGCAGTCCAATGATTAACACCTGGATCGCTTTGGAACCGACTAACAACTCCCACTGCATGACATATATCCGGTCTAGTGCATAACATGGCACACATGAGGCTCCCAACTGCCGAAGCATAAGGGCACCTCTTCATCTACTCGATCTCATCAACTGATGTAGGGGCCATCTTTTTAGACAAAGTGACACCATGTCTTAAAGGAATGAGTGTTGTCTTACAATCACTCATACTGTACCTAGACAATATCTTGTCTATATTGGAAGTTTGGCACAATCCCAACATTCGGCATTTTCTATCTCTCAGAATCTTTATTCCGTGAATATATGATGCCTCTCCTAATTCTTTCATTGAGAAATGCTGAGAAAGCTATATCTTGACTGATGACAACATCCCTACATCATTCCCAATGAGAAATGCTGAGAAAGCCATATCTACATCAAATCTTTGGTTCCAGCTTCTTGAAGCTTGTTTCAAACCATATATCGACTTGTTGAGCTTGCATACCATGTTCTCCTGGTTAGGAGCAATGAAGCCCTCTGGTTGCTTCATATAGATGTCTTCATCTAACATTCCATTAAGGAAAGCATTTTTGACATCCATTTGCCATATCTCAAGTAAAGTACATTCCGGCTTCAAGCTTCGCTCATACTCTTAGGATGGTAAGTGACCTAGATATCTAGTGGTTACCATAGGTGGAATTGACTTAGAAAACATTTATCATATACTCTAGGTGATTAGATATTGACCCATGTATTTATAATAGCCTTTGGATCTTTTTACGTAAATTGGATGTTGAGTCAGGGGAGGCAGTGCAAAATAATCAAGTATTGTATAGGTCGTTCGAACACCCAACCTAGCCGTTCGAACGCCCAAGAATGGCCAGTGACTGTTCGAATGGGCTTGTAAAAATCAAATCTCAGGACCGTTCGAACGCTCCACATGGCCGTTTGAACGAAACTCATATTTTTGGTTTCTAAAATCATCCGACCTCTGTTTTGGCAAGTGCTATTGCCTTGGCTATTTAATTGGTGATCCCTTAGCTCGTTCTAAGGAAGTTGTGATAGGGTTTAGAGAATTTTACAAGGCATAGAAATAATTCCGATGGTATAAATTATAGTCATGTAATTATTTCCGTTAGTATTAGTCAATCTATACCAACGGGTATATTTCCATGGGTATAGATTGACTAATACCGACGGAAATAATTCTATTGGTATATAGTATATTACCGACGGTTGTAAACAGGATTGAATATTGATTAATAGCCACAGAAATATTTCCATCGGTACTTAACGACAATTTACTATTCCGTGGCTATATATTTTATTGACACCCATTTCAGCCATGGACTACCGACGGTTACTATTCCGTGGCTAAAACCTTTTCCGACGGAAACTATAATATTACCCACGGTTTGAAACCATGGGTAAAACCTTCATTTCTTGTGGTGAATCGTGAGCTCAATTATTTTTTTCCTTCCAAACGGATTTTATTATTATTTTTCCATAATAGATTATGATTTAGAGAATCCAAATTCATAAATGATGTGACCCTAGGGTTAGAATTCTAAAAGAATAATTTGGGTTAGCAAAGGTGACTAGGATATTCATGTCACTTTACTTTAGGAAAGTTCCCTCTTAAGACTTGATCTGATGCCACTCTCAAGGGAGGGGCACACCTCGCCCTCTGAGTTCATGGGGCCAGGCGTCTCTTACTTTGTTTTATGCATATTAATCTTATTTTTTTTTAAATAGTTTGAAATGTCGTCAAAATTATGATGTTGCCTAATTCCCTATATTGAAATGGTTTAAATATTGGTTGCCACGTTTTGGCCGATAATCTGAAATTTTAGTAAAATTTTTGTAATAATGAAATATTAGCCTAAATAATTTTTATTAGCAACAAAATTTTGGATTTCAGAATTTTTGAAATTTCTACCGAAATAAATTAGCTTAAACCAGAAATTTTCAGCCAACATTTTTGAAATTGTGAAATTTTAT
The DNA here is from genome assembly GCA_015143295.1 of Tetracentron sinense. Taxonomy (NCBI): domain Eukaryota; kingdom Viridiplantae; phylum Streptophyta; class Magnoliopsida; order Trochodendrales; family Trochodendraceae; genus Tetracentron; species Tetracentron sinense. Next base: position 19,466,314 of record CM026554.1, read on the forward strand.
TGAAATTGAAAATTTTTCATCCAAAATTTTCATGGCTTTTTTCTAATTATACTTACTATGAAACCCCAAGCAGTTGGGTGGACACATGGCCACTGTAAAGAAGGTTTTGGACACATGGTAATTGGAGAGTTCTTCTTCTTAAACTTTTTTTTTTCTATTTCTCTCTTAAAACCCATTTTTTACAAGTTGCAATTTAACATTAATGGTGCAATTTATGGAGAAAGGGGGTGTGGTTGGGGTTGGGGTGTAATGCCCCAAAATCCCACCTAGGTGAAATGAGACTTTGGCGACGTGACTTACACTTCAAACCATCCTGCAAAGAGTATACAAGGCATGAAAAATAGTGAACTTGGAAATTTCTTCTATATAACAATTCTTCCAAGTGTTAACATAGACAAAAACTAAATAATAACTACAATATGTACAAAAGGGTCCAACACTTGAGTTATTAACTCAAGCCTACATGAAGATCCCCAAAACAAAATCCCAAAAATGCTTGTCTCTCTCACTCAACTCAACCATAAGGCCACCTGTCAAGGCCCTGACGTCTGCATCATAATCCCAACAAGCTCCTGCTTCTTATCCACACGACCATCCAACCTGAAACCTACCGAAATAACAGTTCGGCTGAGTATTGAATACTCAGCATATACATACCACTAACTAACCATGTTACAATACATTAATAAGTTATACATGATATAGTTCATCAAGATATACACATTATCAGAGTGCAGAAATTAAAACAAGATAAGAAATTAAAACAAGATAACAATTGCATAATCTTAAAATCATACTTTAAGTTCATGCTTGAATAAAACGCATTTCAAATATCTTATGGATCTTGTGAGTTCCTTATGCATCTTATGAGATTCTTCTTATCACTTATCTTGTACTTACTTTGAGATAGATGCTAGTACTCGTACCTGGTCATAGTATACTAGCATCTTCTCTTGTTTTCTTGTTAACTTGCTTGTGAGTTTCTTATAATCTTGCTTGCATGGAAACAGATGATAGTGCCCGTACCTAGTCTTAGTACACTAAACATCCTTTCATATTTCTTTATTCTTACTTGGAGACAGATACTAGTACCTGTACCTGGTCTTAGTATACTAGTATCCTCTCATACTTTCTTGGAAACAGATGTTAATGCCCGTACCTGATCTTAATACATTAATAACCTTTCATACTTATCTTGGAAACATATACTAGTGCCCGTACCTGGTTTTAGTACACTAGCATACTTTCATATTCTTTATGTCTTGGAAACAGATACTAGTGCCCATAGCTGGTCTTAGTACACTAGTATCCTTTCATGCTTTTCACTTTTACTTGGAGATAGATGCTAGTACCCGTACCTGGTCTTAATATACAAGCATCCTCTCATACTTACTTGCGACCAGATGTTAATGCCTGCACCTGGTCTTAGTACACTAAACATCCTTCCATATTCATGTGAGCTTCCTCTTGTGAACATTTTATTTTTTTCTTATGAGTTATCTTTTCGTATAACTTTTCTTATCGTTCCTAAAATCTTATTCTTGTCTTGTTCTTGTCTTGTGGAAATCACTCTTGTCTTGTTCTTGTCTCATGCTTAGAATCACACTTGTCTTGTTCTTGTCTCATGTTTAGAATCACACTTCTTGTCTTGGTTTAATTTCATATGATTGTACTTAGTAACACTACAAAATTCAAGCTCTATTGCGGCGGCTACAAGCCGTCGCTAAAAATCATAAAATCGCCGTTATAAATATGTAACGGCCGTTCATATAAACGCCGTTACAGGTACTGTCGCAATGGATATAACGGCGGTTTATAACAACGGTTTTTGTGTCCACAGCTGTAGATACAATTTATGACGGCACTACGTAGTCGCCGTAACAAATCAATTTACAACGGCGATTCCAACCGTCATTACAAAGTAAATATATAACGGCATTTAAAACCGCCGTACCAAATAAATCTTTAACGGCATAGCCAAACCGCCATACCAAATCAATTTATAACGGTGATTAAAACTATCATCATAATATCCACATATAACGACATATAATAACCGCCATTACGGTGCAGTATCTATAACGGCACCTACGAACCACCCAACTAAGGAAAAATTAAAAAAAATAATGTTTTTCTATTTATACGATTTTTTTTACCTATATTAATTATACCTATAAGCAATTCAAATAAATACAAATTATCTACAAGAGTATAAAATTCATGTCCATAAAAATCTCATAATAAACTGTCTAAAATGTCCGTCAATATATATATATATACATGTCCATCAAATGTCTCAAATGTGAAATAAAAAATCTGCTAGAGCTGCCGAGCAGGTCCCTTTGATTGATGCGCAGGTCCCTCCGATGGATCTGCTCCTGCTAGTCGAAAACCTGACAAATGTGTGCTGCCGACACCCTCCTACAAAAATAATAAAATACAATTCATTATTAGACTAGTAAAATGATAAAATTTATGAATTTCATCCATCAAAAATTTGAAAGTACAAAACTAATCGTAAAGATTTCATAGTTATTGAGTTCAACAAAATAGTTTTTAGTTCATTAGCCTAAACCTACAAATGCGCACCAAAAATCCGAACCCGGGATCGGATTTCGATGCCGTTTCTTCTAACGCATGTATTTCAACCCAAGCTACGGGTGGGGATTCGTTTCGTCGAAATCCGAAGCCATTTGCCTGATTTGGGCACCCAGAGGCCCGGAATCCATACTTGGATAGTATGGTTTTGCCTACACCTACATACGCCCCCCAAATCCAAACCGAGGATCAGATTTTAATGTCATTTCTTCTAACACGTGTATTTTGACCTAAGCTAAGTGTGAGAATTCATTTCATCAAGATCCGAGACCATTCACCCGATTTGGGCACCCAGATACCCGGAATCCATACTTGGATAGTATGGTTCTGCCTAAACCTAGATACGCCCACTAAATCCAAACCGGGTATCGGATTTTGATGCCGTTTCTTCTAATGCATGTATTAAACCCAAGCTAAGTTTGGGAATTTGTTTCATTGAAATCCGATGTCGTTTACCCGATTTGGGCACCTAGAGGCCCGGAATCCATACTTGGATAGTATGGTTCTGTATAAACCTACATACGCCCACCAAATCCAAACCGGGGATCAGATTTTGATGCCATTTCTTCTAACGCGTGTATTTTGACCCAAGCTATGTGTGGGTTTTCATTTCATCAAGATTCGATGCCGTTTGTCAGATTTGGGCACCTAGAGACCCATAATCCATACTTGGATCGTATGGTTCTGCCTAAACCTACATACGCCCACCAAATCCAAACCGGGGATCGGATTTTGATGTTGTTTCTTCTAATGCATGTATTTCGACTCAAGCTAATTGTGAGAATTCGTTTCGTCGAGATCCGATGCCATTTGCCCGATTAGGGCACCTGGAGGCCCGGAATCCAGACTTGGATAGTATGGTTCTGCCTAAACCTACATATTGTCGTGACCCAAAATACCCCCCGGGAGTTAGGGATACTTTGGCTCGTGATGTGCCATATCTAATAGCAAACCATCCTGCAATAATACTCAAGGCATAACATAATGGAATCATAAATTGGGCGGAAGCTTAAATCAAGTGCAGAAGCGTAACCCTAAAATTTATTTTTTATATCTTAAAGGTATTCCAAGTTGTACATACATATCAAAAGTAAAGGTGGACATTCCCACCTATCAAAATACAAAATGATAATACTCTTCTCTCTCTATCAGTAATCACCCTGAAAGGGCCAGTGGTCTAAGTCCTTTACCTCTACCTGAGGCTCCACATATGGCTCCTCCTCACCATAATCTTCTTCTATCCAAGGCCCTTGATCGCAGATGTCAAAGGGAACCCGTGTACTTGACGACATGAATGTATGGCTGAGCATAGAATACTCATCGAGCACAAACTAATAGCTAACACTACTATAATGATCATAATACCACATACTCGTGCATACAAGAATACAATTCACAAAATGCATGCTCAAAACCTGTCTTGGAAAACCTTTCACAAAACTTATTCTTTTCATAGAAAACAAACCATCTCATGCATGCTTATGAGTTCATATAAGCGCTTGTGAGTATCGTGTTTTCTTATGAGTTCTTGTAAGCTTTCGAGTTCTTATAACCTTTTTTGTGAGCATACGAGTTCTTATGAGTTCTTTACTAGTGGCGCCCTTTGTACCATCCCACTAAACACCCACCCAAAGTAGTTTGGGAATATCAGATGGTTAGTGGCACTCCACAGGCCGTCCCACTATCTTATGAGTTCTTACAAGTTCATCCCTAGTAGTGCCCTTCTTACCATCCCACTAAACACTCACCCAAAGTAGCTTGGGAATATCAAATGGTTAGTGGTGCTCCAAGGGCCATCCCACAAGCTTACAAGTTCTTACAAGTCCTTCAAGTTCTTACAAGTTCTTACAAGTTTTTACGAGTTCTTTACTAGTGGTGCCCCTCGTACCATCCCACTAAACACCCACCCAAAGTAGCTTGGGAATATCAGATGGTTAGTGGCGCTCCACGAGCCGTCCCATTAACCTACGAGTTCTCACAAATTCTTGTGAGCTTCTTCTTATGAATAGCTTTGAAAGCTTTCCTTATGATGCTTGAAATACATGTTTATGACAAAACTTCGGTTCATGCAAGTGTGCATGTTCATGCTTGACAAATTGTGGCAATCATGATGACATATAACAATTACAAAAACATGATATAGCATGTAGAACATTTCTTAAACTAGGCATGCTTGAAGTAACATATAAGGCATTTCACTTAACACATGTCAATTGGGGAAAACCCCTAAATCATACTTTCAATATTTTAGTTTAGTCCTCGTTCATGCATTTCATCAAACATGTAGCATTCAACATTTCTTAGGTCTTTAATTCGTGACTTCACATATAACATTTCATCTACATCATGTGTGTATTCATTATTGGTACAATGCCCATCCATCTTTTTTCATCACACAACACCATCCATCACATTCTACGTGGCATCCTTTCGCCTTAACCTTCATACATTCACCACACATCCATTTCTTCCCATTTATCTTATTCTTTTAGGTTACATGATTAAATTCATGCAATGAACTAAAAAATATAGGCAATGCTAGGTTAACTATAAGAGTGTACTAACCTTGAGATCAAGGCTTGATCTTGAAGGAAAACCCCTTTGATTTGGGACTTCAAGCTTGAGGAAGAAAGAACTCTTTGAGAATGGAGGATTCTTTCCTTGATGGGGAAGAAAACCTTTGAAAATGCCATTGGAAATGTTGCCGAGCTTGGATAAGAAACTCCACGCGTTGCATGAGGTTAGATTTGAAGAATCCAAGCCAAAGGGATGATCTTGGGTTCTTAACCCTTGATTTCTATCTCAAAAGGGAAGAAGCCTTTAGGAACCCTAGGTTCTCTCTCCCTCTCTCTCAAGATATTGCTAAGGGTGTTTATGAACACCCTTGGCTCGATCCAATCCTTAAAACTAAGGGTGGAGTAGCCAAAAGACCAAAAGACTCTTAATGAAATTTCTGCAAAACGCAAAGGAACTATTGATACCGAGCGATTGGTAGTGGACCAAGCGATCGGTGCTTATGAACGAGCGATCGGTAGTGGACCGAGTGATAGGTGTTTTGACCGAGCTCTTGGTCAAAAAACACCTCCCTGGAATTTCTCCCCATACAAATTTTTGGACCAGTCGATAGATACCGATCGATCGGTTTTGGACCGATCGATCACTCTAGCGATCGGTGCTCTGCAAAAACGCGTTTCAGTATTTCAGCCATAACTTTTGACTCACTCATCGGATTTTGATGATTTAACTTGCATTGGATTCTTCATTCAAAGGGAAACAACTTTGGTGTTTTATAAAAATCCAAATCTTGAGTTTTTATTTACCGAAAATGGCTCTAAAGCCAACTGATATGCAAATGGGTTTTATCAACCCGTTTTTGCAGGATATCCGATTTCAAAAATTGGACGTTTGACTTAACCCCGACTCAAAATCAAGAAACGTGATCAACATGAACCTTGAAGAGGGTTCCAATACCTTTGTAAAAATTCAAGAATCACTTTTTTCTGATTAGCGGTGATAGAACTAGAGCTTTTCCAATTTGAGGGTATGCTAAGGCATAACCCTTGTTAATACTTAAGAGTATTCTATACTCTTACCTACTTCATTCAAAACACCCACATACCAAAAATATATTCTTAAAATCTTTAATACATAATATCATTCATCATTCTAGGCCATCAAGATCCGGGGTTCTACATCCTCCCCCCTTACAGAAATTTTGTCCTCGAAATTTAAACAATACATAGAGATTATGAAGAACAAAATTTACATAAAAACGTCAATTATACAAATAAATGGTAATACTTTTCCCTCACTTCCGCTTTGTTCTCACATGTATCTTCTTCACGTGCATGATGTTGCCACCGAATAAGAACTAAGGGAATAACCTTGTTGCTCAAGACTTGATCTCTACAGTCCAAAATCTGAACCGGCTCTTCCATTAAGGTAAGATCCTCCCGGATTTCCAACGGATCAAGATCTATAACATGTGAAGGATCTGGGATATACTTTCGGAGCATGGACACATGGAAAACATTGTGAACCGCCGCCATGTGAATGGGTAGAGCAACCTGATATGCAACTTCACAAACTCGGGTGATGATTTCAAATGGACCCATACCTCGGACTAAGGTTCCCTCTTTTGCCAAACCTCATAACACCCTTTGTCGGTGATACCTTCACAAACACCATATCGCCAACTCGGAACTCAGGATCTCATCTACGGGTGTCGGCAAAGCTCTTTTGCCTATCCTGAGCCGTCTTCAATCTCTCCGTGAAGATCTTGACCTTATTCGTGGTTTGCTCAATCAATTCCGGGCCCAATATCTTTCTCTCTCCAACTTCATCCCAATATAGGAGAGATCTACAACTTCGATTATACAAGGCCTAGAAAGGTGCCATTTGGATACTCGCTTAATAACTGTTATTGTAGGTGAACTCCACCAATGGAAAATGATCCTCCCAACTGCCTTTGAAGTCCAACATACAAGCTTGAAGCATGTCTTCTATAACCTGGTTCACCCTCTCGGTCTGCCCATTTTTTGAGGATGAAAGATGCTGCTAAAGTCCAAATAGGAACGCATAGCGCTCTGAAAACTCTTCCAGAACCTAGAAGTGAATCTTGGACTCCTGTTGGAAACAATACTTACCTGCACCCTATGCAACCGACCCACTTCCTTAATGTACAATGCTACTAGCTGGTTCAAGTTGAACGTGATTCGATACAACAAGAAGTGAGCAGACTTTGTCAACCGATCAATCACTACCCAAATTGCATCAAATTTCTTCACTGTCCTTGGCAACCCAACAATGAAATCCATGGAGATGTTCTCCCATTTCCACTCAAGAATCAGAAGGGATTGCAAAAGACCTACCGTACCGGCCTCATATGCTCAGCCTTCACCTGTTGGCATACCAAGCATCTCGACACATACTCGGCAACTTCCCTCTTCATGTTCCGCCACCAATAATGCTTCTTCAGATTCTGGTACATCTTAGTACCACAAGGATGCACTGTGTATTTGGATCGGTGAGTTTCATCTAGAATCTCACCCTTCAACTCTGCATCCGCGGGAACACACAACCTTCCTTTAAATGTGATTGCTCCATTACTATTCACCGAGAACTCATCACTCTCTTTGCTAATCTCCTTATCTCTATAAGCAAGTAGCTCTGCATCCAAATTCTACAACTCTCGGATTCAATCTTGGATATAAGGCCTGACTGTGAGATTAGCCAAGGTGGGAACACTGAAACTGGTGTCGAGGTTTGCCATGACCTCCAACATTTTCAACTCGTGAACCATCATGTGGGCTATAAGTCCAGTAGGCTTCCTGCTCAAAGCATCTGCTACCACATTAGCCTTACCTGGATGGTACTGAATTGAACATTCATAGTACTTCAAGAATTCCATCCATTGGCGTTGTCGCATATTCAACTCCTTTTGGGAAAATAGGTATTTTAAGCTTTTGTGATCCATGAAAACATCAAACTCCTCCCCATAAAGGTAATGCCACCAAATCTTTAGTTCGAATACCACCGCGACCAACTCCAAGTCGTGAGTAGGATAGTTCTTTCATGATCTTTCAATTATTGGGAAGCTTAGGCAATGACATTCCCGCGCTACATAAGAACACATCCTAGCCCGATGTTTGAGGCATCACTATAGACCACGAAACCTCCACTCCTAGATGGCACTTTGAGAATGAGGGCCATAGTAAGCCTCTTTTTCAATTCTATAAAGCTTGCTTCACACTTGTCACTCCAAGCGAACTTGGCATTCTTCCACGTCAAATACGTGAGTGGTGCAGCTAAGCTGGAGAATACCTCTACAAATCTCCTGTAGTATCCTACCAAACCGAGGAAACTGCATATCTTGGTAACACTTCTGGGTCTCTCCTATTTCATCACAGCTTCTATCTTTGTTGGGTCTACTAAAATACCCTCGACAGATACAACGTGACCAAGGAATGCCACTTTCTCCAACCAAAATTCGCACTTACTCAACTTAGCATAAAGTCTATGCTCTCGAAGAGTCTCAAGTGTAAGGCAAAGGTCTCGATCATGGTCCTCCTGTGTCGGGGAATACACTTAGATATCATTAACAAAGACGATAACACATTTGTCGAGACAAGGTTTGAACACTCAGTTCATCTAATCCATGAATGCCGCCGGTGCATTTGTTAGACCAAAAGGCATGACCAAGAACTCGTAATGCCCGTACCAAGTCCTAAAGGCAGTCTTTGGCACATCTTCGGCCATGATCTTCAACTGATGGTACCTTGATCACAGATCAATCTTGGAGAAGAACTTTACCCTTTTCAGTTGGTTGAACAAATCGTCTTTCCATGGCAATAGTAAACAATTCTTGATCGTGACTTTGTTCAATTGTCTATAGTCGATGCACATCCTCATCGACCCACCCTTCTTCTTCACGAAGAGTACCAGTGCTCCCCATGGTGAAACACTTGGTCGGATGAAACCAAGCCGTTGTAATTCTTCAATTTACTCCTTTAATTCTTTAAGTTCAATGGGGGCATCCTGTATAGAGCCTTAGAAATCAGAACTGTTCCTAGAGCGAGCTCTATCGCAAACTCCATCTCCCTATCTGGAGGCAATCTCGGTAAGTCCTCGGGAAATACATCTAAATACTAACTCACAACCAGGATGGCTTAGGAGTCTCGTGCTTCCAGATTTGCAAGACTTAGAGCCGCTAGACGAGCTATATCTCTCCTTCTAAGTCCACGAAAATGAAATGGCTTGATGCCTTCTAGCTTAAACTTCACCATCTTTTCAAAATAAGCCACATGCCCGTGTTCTGCAGCTAGCCAATACATTCCAAGAATAACATCGAAGTCTAAGTCTTGGAACTCTAAGATGATTAGATCTATTGGCAGCTCATACTGTCTGACTTGAACTATACAGTTCTGGTATCCTTGGTCTGTGTCAACTGACTTGCCAAGTGGAGTCGAAATGGTTAACTCGTGACGTAGGTAACTCGGCTCAGACATGAAACCTTTGGCGAAGCTAGGTGACAAAAAGGAATGTGTCGATCCCGTGTCGATCAACACACGAGCTAGACACTCTTTTACTAGTAATACGCCTATGCATTGAAATTAGCTACATCAATAAATTTCAGGCAAAACATACATAGAGTATAGCTAGCAAGATATACACAAGCAAACACATATCATTTACTACATCCATTCATACTTAAAAGAAGTTTATAATTTTTGCGTACCTTGCACAACATCGTCAGATGCCTGTGCGTCTCTCTCAATCAAGGCAAAGACCCAACCCTGGTTAGCCCTGCGAGGTGGCTGTGTGGTCTGTGTGGGCCGTGCGGGTCTAGATGCAGAAGCCTATGAAGACCCTTGTGGAGCGTCTGTCAAACTGGGGGCCTGCTTCCTTGAGGTTGAACCCACGACTGCAGCGTGGGCAATTTCTAACCATGCGGCCTTACTTGCCACAATGGAAGCATCCTCCAAATGCTCTCCGACACTCTCCAGCCGGGTGTCTCCAACCACAGTGGTCGCACTCCTCGAATGATGAAGGCGATGATGACGACACATATCTAGTGCCCTGAGAAATAGTGGGGCGAGGTGCCTGTGAAGTGTAGGACGAGGCACTGGTGGTGCAAAAGGAGGCCTCTGTGTCTGTGTAGGCCTAGGAGCTGAATAAGGGGAAATCCTGGTCCTCTTGTCCTGTGGTGCTAAGCCATAGGACTGAACCTTCTGCATAACTCTCCCAAATCCGTTCTCTCTTCTCTTGAGAAACTCCTCTAAATTCTTTTCAGCAAACCTTGCCTTCCCCATAATCTCTCTCCAAGACTCCACTTGAAGAATGGAAACTCGATCCTTGATGAAAGGTTTCAACCCATCTCAAATTTTCGGACTTGCATCTCCTCTTTCGTGATCAAGTGTGGTGCGAATCGAGATAACTCCACAAACTTGGCCTCATACTTGGCCACACTCATGTCTCCTTGTACTAAGGTCATAAACTACATCTCCTTCTGTTGTTTGACAATCTTGGGAAAGTATTGCCCATAGAAGGCATCAAGAAACTCACCCCAAGACCATGGCTCTCCTGCTCTAGCAGTGTCTCTCTGCCTCAATGTAGCTCTCCACCAATGATCGGCTTCTCCCTCCATCATGAAGGTAGCCCAATCTACTCTTTGTTCATCCGTGCAGTGAAGGGCCCAAAAAATCTTCTCTAGTTGCATAATCCACGCTTCTGCAATCATGGGGTCTGTAGTCCCATAGAAGGTAGGTGGATGAAGCCTTCGAAAAGCCTCAAGTCCCGAAGTGTGGTGTGCAGGAGGTGGATGCTCCAAAGCTGTAGTAGCAGCAGGCTGTCGAGCTGCTAGCATGGTGAGGGTTTTAACCATAGTATTTAGCAACTGTGATATGTCGGGTTGATCATCACCTGAGGGAGCATCACTTCCGCTACCCCTTGTATTGTATCCGCGACCCCGAGCACCGCATCTCATGATTGAATCCTGAGAACAACAGTACCACATGAGTCTAACTTGGATACACATATAACAATTTTATTTCAATCATAACTCCAAGCTCATTTCATATTCATATGGTAGCTAATAGCAACATATCAAGGTATACATCGCAATAGATAAGTATACAGTTTGTGGTCCTAACGTGGATACTAAGTTCGGTTGGAACCCAACCGGTTATGGACCAAGACTAAATGATTAGTCTACACTTGGAATATGACTCAATTCTTGTTCTAATGCCTTGTTTAAATCATGGTATGAAGCACTAAGTGATCCTAAGGACTCTAAAGCCTAGCCTCCGATACCACCTCTGTCGCGACCCAAAATATCCCTTGGGAGTTAGGGATACTTTGGCTTGTGATGTGCCGTATCTGATACCAAACCATCCTGCAATAATACTCAAGGCATAACATAATGGAATCATAAATAGTGCGGAAGCTTAAATCAAGTGCGGAAGCATAACCCAATAATTTCTTTTTTATATCTCAAAGGTATTCCAAGTTGTATATACATATCAAAAATAAAGGTGGACATGCCCACCTATCAAAATACAAAATGATAATACTCTCACTCTCTCTATCAGTAATCACCCTGAAAGGGCCAGTGGTCTAAGTCCTTTGCCTCCACCTGAGGCTCCACATATGGCTCCTCCTCACCATAATCTTCTTCTATCTAAGGCCTTTGATTGCAGATATGAAAGGGAACCCATGTACCTGACGACATGAATGTATGGCTGTGCAAGGAATACTCAGTGGGCACAAACTAATAGCTAACACTACTATAATGATCATAATACCACATACTCGTGCATACAAGAATACAATTCACAAAATGCATACTTAAAACCTGTCTTGGAAAACCTTTCACAAAACTTATTTTTTCATGGAAAACAAACCATCTCATGCATGCTTATGAGTTCATAAGAGCGCTTGTGAATATCGTGTTTTCTTATGAATTCTTGTGAAGCTTTCAAGTTCTTATAACTTTTCTTGTGAGCATATGAGTTCTTTACTAGTGGTGCCCTTCATACCATCCAACTAAACACCCACCCAAAGTAGCTTGGGAATATCAGATGGTTAGTGGCACTCCATGGGCTGTCCCACTATCGTATGAGTTCTTACCAATTCATCCCTAGTGGTGCCCTTCGTACCATACCAACTAACACCCACCCAAAGTAGATTGGGAATATCAGATGGTTAGTGGTGCTCCACAGGCCATAGCACTGGATTACAAGTTTCTTACAAGTCATTCAAGTTCTTACAAGTTCTTACGAGTTCTTTACTAGTGGCGCCCCTCGTACCATCCCACTAAACACCCACCCAAAGTAGCTTGGGAATATCAGATGGTTAGTGGCGTTCCACGGGCCATCCCACTAGCCTACGAGTTCTTACAAATTCTTGTGAGCTTATTCTTATGAATTGCTTTGAAAAATTTCCTTATGATGCTTGAAATACATGTCTATGGAAAAACTTCGGTTCATGCAAGTGTGCGTGTTCGTGCTTGACAAATCGTGGCAATCATGATGACATATAACGATTACAAAAACATGATATAGCATGTAGAACATTTCTTGAACTAGGCAAGCTTGAAGTAACATATAGAGCATTTCACTTAACAATTTCAATTGGGGTAAACCCCTAAATCATACTTTCAATATTTTAGTCTAGTCCTCGTTCATACATTTCATCAAACACATAGTATTCCACATTTCTTAGGTGTTTAATTCGTGACTTCACATACAAAATTTCATCTACATCATGTGTGTATTCATTATTGGTACAATGCCCATCCATCTTTTTCATCACACAACACCATCCATCACATTCTATGTGGCATCCATTCGCCTTAACCTTCATACATTCACCACACATCCATTTTCTTCCCATTTATCTTATTCTTTTAGGTTACATGATTAAATTCATGAAATGAACTCAAAAATTTAGGTAATACTAGGTTAACTATAAGAGTGTACTAACCTTGAGATTAAGACTTGATCTTGAAGGAAAACCCCTTTCATTTGGGACTTCAGGCTTGAGGAAGAAGGAGCCCTTTGAGAATGGAGGATTCTTTGCTTGATGGGTAAGAAAATATTTGAAAATGCCATTGTAAATGTTTTCGAACTTGGAGAAGAAACTCCATGCGCTGCTTGAGGTCGGATTTGAAGAATCCAAGCCAAATGGATGATCTTGGGCTCTCAACCTTGACTTCTCTCTCAAAAGGGAAGAAGCATTTAGGAACCCTAGGTTCTCTCTCCCTCTTTCTCAAAATATTGCTAAGGGTATTTATGAACACCCTGGGTTTGATCCAATCCTTAAAAGTAAGGGTGGAGTAGCCAAAAGACTAGTTTCTACAAAACGCGAAGGATCGATTGATACCGAGCGATCAGTAGTGGACCGAGTGATCGGTGCTTATGACCGAGCGATCGGTGTTTTGACCAAGCTCTTGGTCAAAAATCACGTGTCTGGAATTTTTTCCCATACAAATTTTTGGACCAGTCGATAGATACCAATTGATCGGTTTTAGACCGATCGATCGCTCTAGCGATCGGTGCTCTACAAAAATATGCTTCTGTATTTCCGCCATAACTTTTGACTCGCTCGTCGGATTTCGACAATTCAACTTGCATTGGATTCATCATTTGATGGGGAACAACTTTGGTGTTTTATAAAAATCTAAATTTTGAGTTTTTATTTACCAAAAATGGCTCTAAAGCCAACTAATATGCAAATGGCTTTCATCAACCCGTTTTTGCAGTAGATCCAATTTCAGAAATCAGATGTTTGACTTAACCCTGACTCAAAATCAAGAAAAGTGATCAACATGAACCTCAAAGAGGGTTCCATTACCTTTCCAAAAATTTAAGAATTTCTCTTTTCCGATCAATGGTGATAGAACTAGAGCTTTTCAAAATTGAGGGTATACTAAGGCATAACCCTTGTTAATATTTAAGAGTATTCTATACTCTTACCTACTTCATTCAAAACACCCAGATACCAAAAATATATTCTTAAAAGCTTTAGTACATAATATCATTCATCATACTAGGCCATCAGATTTTGATGTCGTTTCTTCTAACACATGTATTTTGACCCAAGCTAAGTGTGGATTCATTTCGTCGAGATCCGATGCTGTTTGCCTGATTTGGGCACCCAGAGGCCCGAAATCCATACTTGGAATGTATTGTCCTGCCTAAACCTAAATACACCCACCAAATCCAAACCGGGGATTGGATTTCGATGCCGTTTCTTCTAATGCGTGTATTTCAACCCAAGCTATGTGTGGGAATTCATTTCGTTGAGATCCGATGGCGTTTGCCCAATTTGGGCACCTAGAGACTCGGAATCCATACTTGGATAGTATGGTTCTGCCTAAACCTACAAACTCCCACCAAATCGAAACCGGGGATCGGATTTCAATGCCATTTGTTCTAACACGTGTATTTCAACCAAAGCTACATGTTGGAATTCGTTTAGCTGCAATCTGATGTCAGTTCTTGCATGGCTTATTATAACCGCATTTATTGAAGAATAGACTTGATAAATTTTCTTACTAAATAACCCTTGCATGGGTCAAGAATGTTCTCATTCTTGGGCCGCTCATACAGACACTCTTACAATAAAAGGTCCGGTGATGGTGAGGCCCGTGATGCATAGATATATATTTTTTTAAAACCTCTTCCTTGATCGGGCCTTCATGTCAGCATGCACACGGAATCGATAATGAAGACATACAATGAACAAAATAACGTGAACAACAATATTCACTTTGGTTATGTCGTTAACATTGTAGAGTATTCCGTGGTACTTAAGAACCACCAAACTACATGAATTTGAATAGGCTAAAAGTTTTGATTCTTTTCTTTTATGATCCCTTACACCAGTACCATTTGTGAGCATGGAAATTCTTCACTCACAAGGGATGATGTATAAACCTATACCCTCACGGGTGTAAAAGGTTTAAGATTAAGAGTCGCCACCTATTCATTCAGAAGGGATAAGTCCCCTGAGCTTGGATAAGGTCTTGGTCTACGAGTGAGATCAGGGTAAGGGGTCCAGTTAAGTCCGGGGAAGGTGTTAGGCACCTCGAGGCTTCCGCTTTACAACAGTTCCGTACTCCCCATGTTTAAGCCAACTAAAGTTAATTTTGATTAGAATGCCAGAGTGTTTAAGTTAACACTAATCCAAGGAAGGAAAAGCTAACTGGGGTCGAACCTGTGTTGGGTTGCCTACGTACTCACAGGGTGAGATCAGACCGAAAGTAGTTCTGGCAAGTGAGCCTATGCCGAGGCTAGGGGCATGTGTGTGTGCACCAAGGGTGACTAGCATGGACTAGTCTGGTAGACTAGGGTTTGATTGACCGAGGTTGGTCAAGTGCATGGTATTTAAGCTCGACGGCCTTAGGGGTAGTCCGGTAGACTAGGATGGAGTCTGGCCCAGGTTCAGGTTGCTAACCAGAGTTAGGTCGAACTAACAATGGTTAGGGTTGCTAACCACAATTAAGGGGATGTGAGATGTAGCCCGGTAGGCAAAAGGGAGGCCCAGTAGGCCGAAGGTAAGTCCAGTAGACTTGGTTTTTAGGCCCAGTAGGCCGTAAATTGAAATTAACTACAACTAAGTTTGCTAACTGAAGTTAAGGGGGGTCTAACCGTGGTTAGGGTTGCTAACCAGGGTGAGGTAGAGGGTAAAAGTCATTTTTATGGTCCAATTGATTTTTAGAAATTTCTGTTTAATTTCCCAAAGTTTGTGAGGTTAAGGGGTGCTTAACCACGGTTAAATATTAACCGGAGGTGTATTTAACCGTGGTTAAGGGTCCCCTGTAAAAGCCTAAAATCAAAAACAAAATTAATGTCGGTAATTAGATTACCTACATTAAGAATGGTGTTTTTAACCTATGTTTTTATCTCTGTTAACTAGGGTTAGGGTGTAACCCAGGGGGAACCAAGATCATGGGAGTGTAGAGGGGACTCCAGGGAAGTTTTGAGTCTGGTGTGGGCCCCAGGGGGTGCCTAGAGTGGGCTCCACAGAACTGCAAATATGTTGTACCTACAAGTGCATATTGGTGGTAGTTATTCTACAGCCAATACAAAAAAAGGTTGAAATAGATAATGTCGGTAGAAGTTCTACCGACATTATGCACAGTATTGTTAATCAGGGATTTAGCCATGGTTAGGCTTAAACCATGCACCTAGAAGGACCAGGTGAGGCCAAGGAGGTGAGAGGGGTTCATTTTGGGCCCTGGACATGGACCAAGGTCCACCTAAGTAGGCCAATCGAAGCCAAAACAAAGAATGCCAGGAATGGCGGTATTGAGATTACCGCCATTCCTGGTTTTGCAAAACAACTGGATTTCACCCATGAGGGCTGTGCACAGGTATGTTCAGGGGTTCCCTCATGATGTGAGGGACCCCCAGAGGGTCTGTGAAGGTCTGCCAAGCTTCATGGAAAGTGCTCTACCCATTGGGGTTCACCACACCTATGAATAAGGTGGGTGAACACCCTATTGGGCTCAAACTACACACTAAACACCAGTAATGAATAGTAAATTATCCCTTGGAGATGACCAAGGGGTCACAAGTAATGCAAAAAAAAAAACAAGAGGGTAGGGGAAGCCCTACCCTAATACTCTGTCTTGACCGAAGGTGGTGGAGGTCTGGACGTGAGGTGGTGGTGCACTTCGGTGGTATTGCAGCAACTGGGAGCTTTTAGACAAGCCAACAGTTAAATTCATGGTGTGGAAGAGGCTGAGGGAGTGGGTTTCAAACAGGGCTTCTCCTATAGGGGTTTTCAGACCCTGTACGTGGTTGAGGAGCTTGGGTGTTATAGAAGTGGCAACTAAGGACTTGAGGGGTATTGAAAAGAAGGGAGAGGAGGTGGTTGGACCATGGGGAGGTCGAGTAGGGAAGCTGAAGAGAGTGCTTGAGGTGAGGGTGGAGTGTGTAGGGGTGTTCGCAGTCTACAAATTGAAGATCTCAAAATGTCGGTAGAAGGTCTACCGACAATGTGAAATCAGGCCAAAAAATAATTGGCGGTAGACCTTCTACTACTAATAAGAAAGTTTTTAAATAACTGGGCCAGGCCCATGCACAGCAGGTATGGGGGTTTGCTTTTGGGTTTTTGGGCCTTATGGGCCTAGGTAAAGGGGTCAGGCCTTAGAGGCCATGGACTCAGGGTTTAAGCCCTAAGGGCTCTAGGGCACGGATAGGGCTTCGGCTAGGGTCACCTAGGGCTAGGTTTTGGGCTTGGGTTTTGCAGTAGGGTTTGACTAGGGTTCAACTAGGGTTAAACTAGGGATAGGTCCTAGGGTTTTAACTAGGGTTGAGTCTAGGGTTTACCTAGGGTTTAGCTGGGGTTTACCTAGGGTTAGGGTTTTGGTTCTAGGCTTTCCTAGGGTTTGACTTAGGGTGAGTCCTAAGACCAACTAGAGACTTACCTTGGGTGTAAGGGACTTGGCAGAGGGTAACCAGGATTAAAAGACCTTACCAGGGTAAGATGGGGGTGTAAAAATTGGGTGCTTACAACTGCCCCTCTTTGCTAGAGAATGCCAAGGTTGGTGATTGGAATGGCAGAGGCTGGAATCATCCTATTTTTACACCGAGCTAGGATGATAGGGATGCAGAATGATGACATGTATCATAGAGTGTAAATGGTGAGTGCAATGTAGTGGCATGGCCACTCACTAGGGAGTGATGGATGTAAGGATGGCACGGCCCAGAGGCGCTGGACAGAGGGATTTGATCAAGTTTATTGGAAAGACACACAAGGCGTCGAGAACACATAGGGTGTTAAAAGGGACATACGAGTGATGTACACTGTAAAGGTACACACAGGATATCGAGGACACACAGGGTGTCAGAAGGAGGACATGCAGGTGGTATACACTGTAAAGGTATACACAGGATGTCGAGGACACACAGGGTTTCGAAAGGAGGACATCCAGGTGGTATACACTGTAAAGGTGTACACGGGATGTCGAGGACACATAGGGTGTCGGAAGGAGGACATGTAGATGGTATACACTGTAAAGGTATACACGGGATGTCGAGGACACACAGAGTATCAGAAGGAGGACATGCAGGTGGTATACACTGTAAAGGTATACACGGGATGTCGAGGACACACAAGGTGTCAAAAAGATGACATGCAGGTGGTATACAATTTAAAGGTATACACGGGATGTCAAGGACACATAGGGTGTCGAAATGAGGACATTCAGGTGGTATACACTGTAAAGGTATACACAGGATGTTGAGGACACACGGGGGTGCCGAAAGGGAGGACATGCAGGTGGTATACATTGTAAAAGAATACACGGGATGTCGAGTAATGTACACTGTAAAGGTACATACAGAAAGGGTGGTGTACACTGTAAAGGTACCCACAGATTGTTGAGTAATGTACACTGTAAAGGTACACACAGAAAGGGTGGTGTACACTTTAAAGGTACCCAAATATGTTGATTAATGTACACTGTAATGGTACATACAAAAAGGGTGATGTACACTGTAAAGGTACCCACAGATGTTGAGTAATGTACATTGTAAAGGTACATACAGAAAGGGTGGTGTATACTATAAAGGTACCCATAGATTGTTCAAAGATTTGAGACATGGCCTGGAGGTACTAGCCGGATTGATGTTGATATGGTCGAAAGGCGCTGAAGTATGATCATGTAGGGTGATGCTGAAGTGCGCGACTTGATTAAATGCATGCGGCTAAAGTGTAATGTGTTGTGCAACTTGAATGTGTTGGATGAGGCTTTCACCTTGAATGCAGCTAATATGTAGCATAGGATGTATTGAGTGCAACCTGATTGTATGTAGTTTTGTTTAGTGTATGGCATGCATGGCTTGACCTATGCTGATGTATGGAAGGTTGGGTATATGACTCACTTTCGGAGACTAGTCCTTTGCTAATTGAAGATTCTGAAGGCATCCAATCTTGCTCTTGCTTCTTGTTGGAACTGTGATGCATCTCGGGCGATTGCTGAGTTCTATTTGATCTGGCCAAGCCGGTGGACAAGCACTTGAAAGGTGAGTGATGCGGTGAGTATTGAGACCCTGGCACTGATTGGGGAATGTCACAGGTTTTGACAGACTCAGGAGACCTCAAGGATGATTGATCTGACGAGTATGAGAACTCTGAAGACTCAAGATTTGAAGTTGAATGATTCCTTTGCTTATGTGATTTAATATGGAGATCACTTTTCATAGGATGAATTGATTATAGCTTTAGGGATAGAGTACGAGGCTAAGCAGATTTTTCCCGTTGTGACATTGATGAAGTCGTGATTTGTACCTTGTGGAGTCGGGCTTCGCCTGGGACTTAGGGTTGCTTTGCCAATAAGACCTGCTCTGCCTTGATCTGGAGTTTAAGTACTCTGGCTGGGAAGAAGCTTGCTGTGATGCCTCTAGGCTCTTGCAGGGAAGAAGCTTGCTGTGATGCCCTTTTAGACTCTTGTAAGGGGAATGCTTATAGTGAGCAATGGGAGGCCTTTACCAAGGATCTGCTAGGGGTGGTGACACTATCGTGGGGCCTACTGATGATTTGCTGGGGAGTAGGTCTCCATTGTAGGCTACTGCCGGGGAACTTAGGATTTCTAGTCTGCTAGGGATTTCCCGATGTTTCCTGTATACTGGGGATATGTTCTAGAGCAACACATCTGTTGAGGGTATTCCCTGTTGGAATCTATGTTGGGTATATGTCATGGAGTGACACACCTGCTAAAGGTATTCCCTGTTGGAATTTCTACTGGGGATATGTCTTGGAGTGACACGCCTGTTCGGGGTATTCCCTGTTGGATTCTCTACTGAGGATGTTGGTCTGTTTAGGAGATGCTGACTGCTAAAGGTGTCTAGGGAGTCTGATGAATCTGATTACTGCTAAAATGTGTTGCCGAACTGGTTTTCAGCTTTTTCTCCCTTTTTTACCCTTTGAATGACCAAGTCATGGGGTTCGCATAATTTTAGCGCGATTAGGCCGTTGCCGGTTTTCCTCATGCATGCGAAGTTGATTGATTTTTGTCCATTTTTATCCCTAGTCGCAAGACTAGGTCTGGGTGTCGCGTAATTTTTGCGCACCAATGCCATTTCTGGTTTTCATTAGGCCCGCGATGGTTTTGAACGGAGTTCTGTTCTTATTGCCTTGGATGTCGGTATCTCGCTTTCGGGTACTTGTATGATAAGTTGCTTGCACTTTCAGTCTCTAAGGGATCTAGGAAGACTTGTGATAAGACGAAATGTAGACTGGGGGGACCAAAGTTTGGGACACCCTAGGATTTCTCCTTCGCTGCAACTGACTTGTATGGGGATTTTCTGCTTGGAGATTTATACCTTTGGTGTTTCCAGTGGAGAATTTTTTTTTGGTTTTTTTGTTTTTTGCTCCACTAGAGAAAAATCCTTTCTGGTAAAGGTTGATTCTTTTGGGATTTTTCTTCACACGAGGAGGTTTGGATTTGTTTCCACTAGGGAGAGATGTTTTAGGAGAAGTTGATTCTACTGGGGGTAAAGCCCGGCGAGATTGATTTCGCTCGGGTAGTCCCTGACTTGGAGAATGTTTCGACTTCTATTTTGGGTTTTCCTTTTATGGAAAATCTTGTAAATTAGGTGTTTACTCTGCCGGGGCAGTTGGGAGAGTTTGACTTTGCCTTGGGAGTGACTCTGTGGGGGGGTGAGTTGATGACTCTCTTTGGGGAAAAAAGGTCTCTGCTTGGTGAGAGTTAGGGAATGTTTATCCCTCCTTTTTTGTGTGTGACCGCACCTGATTTGTCAGGTTGCCTACGTACCCTTTGCAGGATCAGGTCATGACGTAGTTCAGGCAAATACCACAGATTGGTAAGGGAGGGTGTCCTTGAAGAGGTTATATGAAACAAAGGCTGTTAGGCTCAAAAGGGGCTAACTAGTAGATTCTATTGATTTGTAAAACGGTTTTACATTTGAACGGGATGAAGGGGTGTCAATGATAGCTTCCTGTCCTTTCCCAAAGCGGCTAAGAGTGCAAGCATTTATCTGACAAGATCCTAAGTGCTACACTTTGATTTTACCCATTTGATTGGTTCGAGAGCTGATGGTTAGCCTAATATTGCCCCTGGATTTTCCAGGGGAAGCATTTGTTCCAGGCTAGTAGATTTACATAACTTTTCTGAAGTTGTCAGTCACCTGCTCGGGTATCAGCTTCGATGAGTGCCTTGAAGAACGAGTTGCTCCCCTTCCCCTAGCATTGATGATGGTGGGGTATGATTTTGTCTGATGACCGGAGATGGGCTTGCCCCGGGCTTTTGATTGCCCCTTGCCCCTGGCGTGGTGAGGTTTTTACCTTTGCATTCGAGTTGCTACCCGATTTTGTACAGGATGAAGTTTCTAGATGAGAATTCTACTTTTCATTGTATTCTGCCCCTAAGGATTGTTGGTCTAAATATCTGTTTAAGTGACCTCTTGCTAAAGCAAATGAGCTTAAGAAGTATTCAGCTATGCTAGGCAAGTATGATGAAACTGTTGAGGAGGACAGTGATATTTCATTGATTTGAAAGAGTTGAACAATGGACTGGACTCGTACAAGGGCTACTGTAGCTGACTCTTCAGAAAGGAAATCCTAACTAGGACTGACTTAGACTCGACTTGGTTTTGATCAACCAAACTCAACAATGAACAATGGACTGGACTCCTCAAAGCGATGCAGTGATCAGTGGCATGCCTAGGGTCTTGATAAAAAGCACAGTGCTTGTGCTCCTGGTAGTTGTGGTTTCTTTTGGCTAAAGGTTGCAACGAGGTAGGTCCGGGAGTGCAATCAGATTTCTCTCAACGAGAGTCGATAGGAGTTGGCCGAGTGGAAGAGGGGTGAAATGTTTGGGTGGTACCCACTCTTTTGGAGGCTTGGGGAGCAAACGGGTGGAAGGTTTCGGTGGTTGAGAGGTGGGGCAGACCCGGATTTGCCTTTATGCCACTAGGAGCTTAATAAGAGTAACTGTTATATCTTGGAGGAGAGACTTGATTTCCTTGATGTCTTGCTCTTGACGAAGGAAGGTTCCCGAAATGATTTCTTGGCTGTTCGATATTTCTCCGTGCTCCATTGCTTGGGTCTTTGAGTTACTGCCTCGGTAAGGTAGGATCTGAAAATGTAGAGCGAGTCAAAATCGGGGGTAAGGTATGTGAATCTAAGATGTATGAGCATACACGGGTGAGACCCGATGAATCAGACTAAAAACCCTAGACAACATTCTTGATGATATAAACAGGGTGAAGGATGGACGTAGTTTACATGCCAAAATTAGGTTATTTATGAGAATTCTGCTAACTACATGATGCATGGATAGAGTCAGGCTGATTTTACAAATGCATGAGTGATGCTAGCTATAGTACAAATGTTTGTGCTCAATGTTAGGGTAGCATTATGAATGGAGTGACCTGTAGGCTAAACGTGCATGATTATGATGCGAGGAAAATGATGTTAGAGAGGATATTTGCAATTGATGTGCGCGAAAAGAGTACAGGACTGTGACTCAAAAAGACTCGATCCTAAGCAGGTCCATCAGGGATCGCGAAGTCAAGTGGCCGGGGTACACCATTAAGATCCATGATCTGTTGCTGGAGGGATGTGATCTCAACCTCCATGTTTGCAAGGGTCTCAGTAGCGTTGAACATGCGGTATCCAAACTGTTGGATACGGGAGGTCATCTCCGCCTTTGCACTATCAAGCTATACTTGGTAGAAGTGCAACTGGGTCCGGATGATGGCTGTTTCTCGGGTGTCGCCTCTGTGTCTCCTATGGAGAGATTGGATTGTCTGCTTGAGTTATTTAACCTGCTCTTGTGCGGCTTGGAGTTCACAGCCTTGCTCCGTTTCCTGCTGCCTGAATACACGTTGGGCCTTCCGTAGTCTTTTCTCTTTCTGCTGGATTTGGAGCTGTCTTTCCAGGAAGAAGTCTGTCCAGGGAACCACCATTTCAGTTAGGGGTATGATTCTGCGTGATGGAGCTGCGACTGGTGTGGGCAATTCCCTAAGTGCAGGCATGCTGGGTAGAATGTCAGGATTATCCACCCATTGTCGGTATGCTGAGTTGGTCGGTGGTCCTGATGTAACCATGAAGTCCGGCAACTGGTCTCGTCTGGAGCTGCGCCAAGCTGACTGGAAGTGTCGGGTGAGATTATCAGAGTGCACTGTGAAAGTGATCCAATCATTTTCTTGTCGGTCTATCACTAGGATGCGCTGAGGGAGTCCAAATTGTCGAAGGACTCAGAGTGGTGTATAGACTGTGGAGCCTGTTAGACTAGCAAGAATCATGCATCGTCTACCGGTGAAGACAATACGGGGTAGCCTATTTAGTACAAGCCACTCGCATGGTCATGTGATTTCTTCCTCTGACAGGATTTGGAGAAGCTGGTAGAGCTTTCCGATGTCTGTAGTTGTTATCGGACCTTGATTCTGAGAAATCTTCCAAGGTAAACTGTAGGGTTCACGGATGCCTTCTGGTACCGATATGATTGTAGGCAAGTGACATACCAACCACATATGTAGTAGAGGTGTACTGGTTTGGAAGATACCCTTTCTGCAGCTTGCAGACTAGTTAAGAGCTCTGAGAAGCTCGGCTAGGATGACTAGTACGACTAAGTAGGAGTTTTGCATGTCCTCAATGATCCCGACCAGAACTGCTTTGACAAGTGAACGGTACCTTAGGAATACCAGCTGAGACATATCTATCAGTGCAAGGGCGTTGAGACCGGGAAGTTCCACTACAATGGGGTCAGGGTTCTACTTGCGCTTATACCTCTTTTTGAGAAAAGACACGGGTTAGATGATCAAAAGAACCGTTAGGACTTGGCTGCAAGCAGGCAGGCTTGATATGCAAGAACCTAGATAGGTCTACCTGGTATATTATCTTGTAGCACGGTACTATGGCTTCGTTATCCATGTTTAACCCTAGAATGCGTTGAATCTTTTTCAGTGTTAGGCAGAACTCGTTCTTACCAAAATGGAATACCATGTGAGATGGGTTCCAACACTGGATAGCAGCGTTCATGAGGCGCGAGTCTGGGTTAACCACAAATAGGTCTAGGATAGTCCCGGTTTTGTAGTATTGAGCCCAAGCGAGACGCTGACTCGAGGTAAAGGCGACAATTGCTTTCTAGAGGTTGTCATCACATGCCCCCTGAGAAGTTAGATGCATGGGCCATGACAGTAGATGAGTGCACTGTGTATGCAGATGGGAATGCAAGATGATGATGCAATATATTTTTTTAATTTTTGATTTGATTGGGTGTGACAAGGCACAGGTGATCCGAGAGGGCAGACGGACGGAGGTCTAACGTGCTTTAGCCCAAGTTGTTGAAAATCGAGGGACCTATCAGATCAAGGTTAGGGACAGGCCCAGTGAAGGCCTGTCTGCTTGGGATTTGGATCCCATATGCTATATCAGGAAGCAGGGTTTGATGTAGTTTATTACAAGCACATGTTTGGCTCATTAGATGCCCCTGGGTGGGTGGTTATCCGGGTAGAATGTGCCCAAGTAGTCAACTATGAATGGGGACAAGTATAGGGTATAAGCAGGTTAAGGTTTATAGTAGCCTTCCCTCGGTGGGCCACTTATAAACTATATCCTAACCTAAGCTATATGTATGAATGCTGGTTTGATGCAAGTGTGTTCTTAGTAGGATGGGGGGATCACTTAACACCGTATATACGACTTCCCGGTATAGAACATATCTGAAAAAGGACGATTGGTATAAGCGAGAGCGCTCAGAATCTTTCCCTAGGGGTAATCACCCAACAGGAGTAACTCTGCGGATCTCTAAGACGATTAAGTCACTGACTCTGAGGATAATCATCCAGCAGCCGTTAACGTAATAAGCTTGTATATTGGGTTTAATGGGATAATTACACTACTATGACATGTATGGATGCACAGGACATAATTAACCAAGAGATGTAAAATAATTAGTGTTAATTTAAACGCTTAGATATTTTAATCAAGATTAAGGTTTAGTTGGCTTAAACTTGGGTTCCAGGTCGAACCCTGAAATGTACTTCTCCAGCAGAGTTGTCAGAGCTGTGAGCGTGGAAATTCTTCACTCACAAGGGATGATGTATAAACCTATAACCTCACAGGTCTGAAAGGTTTAAGATTACGAGTCACCACCTATTCATTCAGAATGGATAAGTCCCCCGAGTTTGGATAAGTTCTTGGTCTGTGAGTGAGATCAGGGTAAGCGATTTAGTTAAGTCTGGGGAAGGTGTTAAGTACCCAGAGGCTTTCGCTTTACAACGGTTCCGTACTCTTAGGCTTAAGCCAACTAAAGTTAATCTTGATTAGAATGTCGGAGTGTTTAAGTTAACACTAATCCAAGAAAGGAAAAGCTAATTAGGGTCGAACCCATGTTAGGTTGCCTACGTACTCATAGGGTGAGATCAAACCTAGCGTAGTTCTGGCACGTGAGCCTGTTCTGAGGCTAGGGGCGTGTGTGTGTACACCAAGGGTGGTTAACATGAACTAGTTCGGTAGACTAGGGTTTGATTGACTGAGGTTGGTCAAGTGTACGTTATTCAAGCCCGGTAGGCTTAGGGGTAGTTCGGTAGACTAGGATGGAGTCCAGCTCGGGTTAGGTTGCTAACCGGGGTTAGGCTGAACTAACTATGGTTAGGGTTGCTAACCACAGTTAAGGGGATGTGAGATGTAGCCCGGTAGGCAAAGGGGAGCCCCGGTAGGCTGAAGGTAAGTCCGGTAAACTTGGTTTTTAGGCCTGATAGGCCGTAAA
This sequence comes from Tetracentron sinense, assembly GCA_015143295.1. NCBI lineage: Eukaryota > Viridiplantae > Streptophyta > Magnoliopsida > Trochodendrales > Trochodendraceae > Tetracentron > Tetracentron sinense. The sequence goes on from CM026554.1 coordinate 19,492,160, forward strand.
CCGAAATTAACTAGGATTAGAGTTCCTAACCGAAGTTAAGGGGGGTCTAACCATGGTTACGGTTGCTAACCAGGGTTAGGCAGAGGGCTAAAGTCAGTTTTATGGTCCAATTGATTTTTAGGAATTTCCATTCAATTTTCCAAAGTTTGTGAGGTTAAAGGGTGCTTAACCGTGGTTAAATGTTAATCTGAGGTGTATTTAACCGTGGTTAAGGGTCTGGTAAAGTCTAAGGTGGGCTCAGGGGGCTAGGCAGGGCCTAAAATGGCCTCTTACTAAGCCTGGGCCCCTGCAAAAGCCCAAAATCAAAAACAAAATTAATGTCAGTAATCAGATTACCGACATTAAGAACAGTGTTTTTAACCTATGTTTTTGCCTATGTTCACTAGGGTTTGGGTGTAACCAGGGGGAACCAAGATCATGAGAGTGTAGAGGAGTCTCTAAGGAAGGTTTTGAGTCTGGTGTAGGCCCCAGAGGGTGCCTGGAGTGGGCCCCCCAGAGCTGCAAACATGATGTACCTGCAAGTGCATATTGGCAGTAGTTCGGTAGAAGTTCAACTGACATTATGCACAATATAGTTAATCAGGGATTTAAGCCTGGTTAAGCTTAAACCCTGCACCTGGAAGGCCTAGGTGAGGCCAAAGGAGGTGAGAGGGGTTCATTTTGGGCCCTGGACATGGACCAAGGTCCACCTAAGTAGGTCAATCGAAGCCAATACAGAGAGTGCCAGGAATGGCGGTACTGAGATTACCGTAATTCCTGGTCTTGCAAAGAAACTGGATTCCGCCCATGAGGGTTGTGCATAGGTATGTCCAGGGGTTCCCTCATGATGTGAGGGACCCCCGAGGGTCTGTGAAGGTTTGCCAAGCTTCATGGAAAGTGCTCTACCCGTTGGGGTTCACCACACCTATGAATAAGGTGGGTGAACACCCTGTGGGGTTCAAACTACACACTAAATACCAACAATGAATAGTAAATGACCCTTGGAGATGACCAGGGGCTCATAAGTAATGTAAAAAACAAAAAAGATAGTAGGGGAAGCCCTACCCTGAAACTTTGTCTTGACCGAAGGTGGTGGAGGTCTGCACGTGAGGTGGTGGTGCACTCCGGTGGTATTGCAGCAACTGGGAGCTTTTAGATAGGCCAACAAGGGTCCTGGGATTAAAATCAAGGTGTGGAAGATGCTGAGGGAGTGGGTTTTCAAACAGGGCTTCTCCTATGGGGGTTTTCAAACCTTGTACACGGTTGAGGAGCTTGGGTTTTATAGAAGGGACAACTAGGGACCTTGAAAAAATTCAGTGAACCTCAAATCTAGGATTTGAGTTGAGAATGCACAAGTTTGAGGGGATGGTTAAGTTTCCCTGCAATTCTATCTACCCTTTTTATGATTTAGCAATTAAGTTTTTTAACTTAAGGAATGATGAATTTAAAGTACGAAAATAGAGAGAAACATGAAAACCATAACACAAGGAATTTTACGTGGAAACCCTTCTAGGAAAAACCATGGGACCTAGTGCAGCCATGAGAATCCACTAAGACAAAGTAAACAAGAACTTACAAGACTCGAACTTGACTCCTTCGGACTCGACACTACGATCCTTCAGTTCTTAGTCCTCAACGCCTTGAAAATTCATCACGTACTCACAAGTCCCGTGATAAACCATAGCAGCTCGTACTTCTCTTTGTGTCTCAAAAATAATCAATGATCTTCCGATCGATCTCCGTCAATGACGGCTTCGGATTCCACCAACCAATTCACACTACCACGATCCTTCTTGGATTGATCTCTTTCACAAAGGCTCCAGAACACTCCAGCCAAGGTGTTCTATCCAGAATGGGTTGATGGTTTTATAAAAATCAACACCTAGATGGACTCCTTTAAAGGACAAGTCCAAACAAGCAAAATTGGAACTTTGGGCTTGCAAACTCTAGGTTGAATGCACTAACAAAGGGGGTAGAGAAAAACTATTTCCATAGGTTCTATAACCTCTAGAGAAACTTAAAAACACTCTCCACACACTCCCTAAGTTGTACTCCACGAAGTAGAAGGGTTCCCCACTTATAGGGAATCAAAAACAATGTTTAGAAGTTGCTTAAAAGGGTTTAAAATAACCAAAATAGGCAAAAAGACCACTTTAGGAAAATTTCCCATATCAGGGTCGACCCTGAGGTTTACTTGGGTCGACCCAAATGTGCACTTGGGTCGACCCAAGTATCCTCCAGGGTCGACCCTCAAATTTTCAACATTCTGGAAATTTTTGCCATACATTTTTTCTTAACCTCAGGGTAGACCCTCAATGCCCAGGGTCGACCCTGAGGTGCAAACATGATTTTCAAATATCATTTTTGGCTCTCGCAGCCTTCACAAAAGTTCTAGCTCTTTTCAACACGGTCGTTTTGACATATTATGGAGCAAAATCTGAGTTATGGTTTTGGAGATATGCCAAAAACAAGCAACCTTAGTTTTTTGAAAAATTTCAGAATTTTAAACTTGTTTTGCACTGTTTATCTCATCACCTATGGTCCGTCTAGGACACTTACCACCTAAGGCATCATATTAGGATTATTCTAAGTTGATTGCCACCTATGGTAGCATGGTATCTAGGTTACCTACCATCCTATGAAGGAAATGATCAACCGAGTCTTCAACGGTCTTCAATCTCACAAGTTTGCGGATGCTTGACGGCAAGGACACAAGATACACACCTAGGCACCTAGACTCACTTGTTTTGACACCGGAATAAGCTAGCACAAAAAATATGGACTTTAGAATCTCCCCCTTTGGCAATTCCTTCGCAAAGCCAAACTGAAGTACATAACTTGACACAAACTGTAACGACCCGAATATTTTTATAAATAAAAATATTATATATATTCAGTATATGACTGAATATTTGGTAATTCCTAGTATTACCTAAGTATATAAGTCATTATATCACTTAATTAGGTGATAATGGAGTATATTAAGATTAATACATAAAGCTTAGTGTTAATATAGGTATTTAATACTAAAGTAATTTAATTAGGTGATAATGGAATATATATTAAGCTTAATGTATAAAGCTTAGTGTTAATACAGGTATTTAATACTAAAGTAATTTAATTAGGTGATAATGGAATATATACTAAGCTTAGTGTTAAAATATGTATTTAACATTAAAGTAAATTGGATCATGACAAGTGGCAATATCATAGGGTGGATGCCCAATTATTTAATGAAAGAGTTGATCATGAGCTAAAAGTAGGAAGCCACATGTCAACACCACAAAAAGGGACGTCCAAGATTAACTATGGTTAGAGTTAATTAACTAAGATGAGTTAATCATAGAGTAAAAACGTCATGATGATGACATATGGCATAATATCCATATATCTTCCTCTATTAAATGGATGGACAAGATTTAATCTTGAGGTATCTAATGCCACATGGCACCTTTATTAAATAGGTTCATGGAACAAAAGAAGCAAACATGAGATAAGGGAGAAGAATCTAAAAATCTCCCAACATGGATGATGTCCACGCCCACCCCTTAGGTATCTTGGGAGTTAACCACTTGGGTTGGTTAAACTAACCATGAATCAAGTTAAAAGATTCATGGATATTAGTCTATGTACATAATTAATGGATTCATGAATTAATATATTCCATGAAAAAGGTCTATGTATATATTAATATATTCATGAATTAATGTGGTCCATTGAAATCTAACCCATGTACATAATTAATGAATACATGAATTAGGATAGGATTAATTGAAGTGAATCTTCAAATTCATGAACCATAATTAGTATGCATCTAATTATTGTGATGTACCTAATTAATATGAGGATGAATCTCCTACCCTATATATACCCCATGCCCACCCTTGTGTCTCACTCCAAGCTAACGTCTAAACCATGAGGGAATAGTGAGAGAGCAAGGGAGAAAAAGAAGAAAGAAAGAAAGAAAGGGAAAGAAAAAGAAGAAGAAAGAAAGAAAGGAAAGAAGAAAGGGATCGTGCCAAGCCGTACTTCGGTATCGGTAAAAAGGGTAAGTTATATTCGAGGATCTCATTTTAAATAGCATTTTAGAATGAAGGTTAGTAAAAGCAAGTATTTTTATATAAGGTGAAATATGTAAGTGATATTCTATAATATCATTCTAAATAGTAATTTAGAATGAAGATTATGATTAGATGATAATTATTCTACTATATCTATGGAAATAAATAGTATGATCTTACTATATTAAAATGCTGTAAAAATAGTATAATAATACTATGATAGTATTACCTTACTATGTTTAATTGTTGGAAAATAGTATTATCTTACTATGTTTAATTGCTGGAAAATAGTATAAGAGATACTAGAAACTAGTATAATGATACTATGAATGATTTGATAAGAATATATTGAAATTCTGGAAAAAGATAGTATAATAATACTATGGTCAAATCGTAAGATGATGTTATGTAACGTGTTAACGATAAAGAGTGATGATACTAATACGTTACATGTTATTCATACATTACATTCTATGATATGAAAATAGATGTGATTGAAAATGAAGATTCTAAATTATGAAGTTATAGTTATGAGAAAACTACAGTAAAAATAATTAAAATGAAAATCATAATGTTATGATGTATAATGTCTTAATGAGAAGGCAAGGAAAACACTTATCTTATAAAGGGTTTCAAGACAGATGGGCGAGCCTCAAAAGGGAAGACCGTTCGGCAATCATCTTGAGGAGTTAAGGAAAATCCCAAGACAGATGGGTGAGACCCAAAAGGGAATACCGTTTGACGATCATCTTGAGAGACAGGATTAAGATAAGTCGGAAATAAAGGAAAAAGATAAAAGAAAAATGAATATTTATCTTAGGTTTCAAGACATATGGGCGAGTCCCAAAAGGGAAGACCATTCGGCAATCATCTTGAGGGGTTAAGGAAAATCCCAAGACAGATGGGTGAGCCCCAAAATGGAATACCGTTCAGCGATCATCTTGAGAGACAGGATTAAGATAAGTCAGAAATAAAAGAAAAAGATAAAAGAAAATGAATATTTATCTTAGGTCTCAAGACAAATGGGTGAGCCCCAAAAGGGAATACCGTTCGACAATCATCTTGAGGGGTTATGGAAAATCCCAAGACAGATGGGTGAGCCCCAAAAGGGAATACAGTTCGGCGATCATCTTGAGAGACAGGAGTAAGATAAGTCTGAAAAATAAATGAAAAGATAAAGGAAAAGATAAAGAATGTTTATCTTAAAAATGTCTCAAGATAGTGGCGAGGTAAAGGAAGGCGGTTCGACAATACCTCATGAGGGGTTAATGAAAATTCCAAGACGGGGTGAGCCAAAGGCAACAACTCATGAGGGGTTAATAAAAATTCCAAGACGGGGTGAGCCAAAGGCAAAAACTCATGAGGGGTTAGTAAAAATTCCAAGACGGGGTGAGCCAAAGGCGAAAACGCATGAGGGGTTAATGAAAATTCCAAGACGGGGTGAGCCAAAGGCAAAAACTCATGAGGGGTTAATGATAACTCCAAGACGGGGTAAGTCTAAGACAAAAACTCATGAGGGGTTAATGAAAACTCCAAGATGGGGTGAGTCTAAAGAGGTACCTTGCAGTAATCATCTTGAGAGGCGAAATTAAGATAAGTCTGGAAGATAAAAGAAAAGATAAATGAAAGATAAAGGAAAGATGAAAATTATTTATCTTAAAAAGGTCTCAAGATAGTGGCAAGGCAAAGGGATATCATTTAGCAAAAACTCATGAGAGGTTAATGAAAACTTTAAGACGGGGTGAACCTAAGGCAAAAACTCATGAGGGGTTAATGATAACTCCAATACGGGGTGAGCCTAAGACAAAAACTCATGAGAGGTTAATGATAACTCCAAGACGGGGTGAGTCTAAAGAAGTACCTTTCAATGATCAACTTGAGAGACAGAGTTAAGATAAATCGGATCCAAAGTAAAAGATGTATAAAGTAAATGGTTTAATATTATATTCTTGTAAGAAAGTTGTTATCTAAAAGTTTTATTATGCTTATTTTAACTTATTGTTCAGCATAATATTATGGAATATTCTTATTGGGCTTCATAGCTCACTGACTTTTTATGTCGCCAGATGATCAGTGAAAGAACAATTTGAAAGTGACGTTCGAGAAAAGACGGAGTCGCTTTTGACTATGCTGTTACATTTTGTGATATGTTCATTTTAATGTAATTAAGTTGGTTATATAAACCTTAACTTTAATTATGGACATGGTTATGATGACTATTGCATATGGAAAGTGAAGAAGGGTTTAAAAATTTTAATTCCCTTGGTATTTTACGCTTCCGCATTATAAGAAAAAAAGGATCTCACGGACGGATTACTCTTACATTTCATGAGTGAAATGTTAAGTTTAAGTCGGGTCGTGACACAAACTCACCCAAACACATCAAAATGGTGAATTAAGACATTACATGACTCAAACACTATTACTTGACACCAATTGACAAGTAATCTTAAATAAAGACACTAAAGCACTTGTCAAGTAAAACCTATCTGCTGCAACCCTGCACCTACACATGCTCATAAACAAAACACCCAATGAAGCATGTGTGGAATATGAAAATAAGTAACCACAGGTAAAACAAGGAATGTACTGAACTTCTTGGGAAATAGTACCCAACATTCTCCTCCTTTTTGGCACAATTGCCAAAGGTATTTATGATGCCAATATCATAAAGAATAGATCAATTTAACACATGTGAAATATCAAGGCAATCACAGTACAACCAAGCAAATGCAGACAATGAGGGGACTAAAGAGTGGGGAACAAGATAGAAATATAAAGCACAAACTCCCCCTCAACTACTCAGCCACAGAACTCCCCCTCAACAACCCAACTTGATCTTCTCCCCCTAAGATCAAGGAAACCACCAAAAACAAGGCACTTATGCTAGAAAGGCCCTATGCCAAACAAAAAGGAAACACACAAAAAAAATATTATGTGTCACACAAACATGCATCAAAAGCATTCCAAGCAGTAGTAATTTAAAATTACAAATGAAGAACATGATTAATTAGTCCGACTGAGGTTACACATCTAACTAAATCTCACAAAATGCTAAAGCATAGCCAATTCACTTAGTCACATTTAGTGAACAGTTCAAAAGTGAAGCAATTGTGTGTAGTGGTGGTCTGACTAGATACTAGATCAAGGTTTCTTTCCCTTTCCAAGCATATGACATTAACCACTACGGGGACTCCCGAAGATATACATCTTAGAAGTCAAACCTAGTTAGATCCAGATATGCTGATTTTTTACATTTTGGTGCTCCTTTTTCCCTTTTATTTGACTCAATATGTTTCTTTTATTTTTAGTTAAATACCCCCAAATTTTGTAAGATTTCTTTTGATGATCTTTATCTTATCATATCTTTTCATGTAATGATGGCTTTCACACTATCCAGGTAGGTAGTCCTGGCTATTGGCAGTAGGGGCTTCACTCTAGTGACCCAGATAGATACCTACTATCCGCCTAGGTAGCCATTTCATACTGTTTGCATCCAATAGTGACTTTCACACTATCCCAGTAGGTAGCCCTTTTCATTAAAACAATTTTAGCTCATGGAGGATACACAAAATGGGGATGACTAACAAATATGGTCATTCTAGAATGGTCATCCAAGGTCACACTTAAGGGATAAGTCAAACACCTACAGATTGAAAAATAGACCTCTCAACAGAATCAGTCAGAGTGCATGTGAAATTTGTGCAGCATACACACATGAATAAGTCTCTAACTGTTCAAGGTAAAATCGGTCTAATTTTCAGACTAACCAAGAGACTATGCAGGTGATGTATCCTCAATCAGTAACAAACTCATGTTCAACCCTGGACAAGTATAGAAATAAAGATCATACAAGGAATGTAGATCATGCAAGTCAAACAGGAGCAACATGACAAAAATATTTTTGGATTTTAGGATTTTTCAATGTTTTTGGATTTTTCAAAATAAAGAAAATAGAAAAACATACCAGAGCAAATAAAGACTAGTAAAAAGAAAGACTACTAGTATACACAGATAGAATAGCACTAGGACAGGATATATCACTAACAGCACACCCTAGGCAATGACAGGCACGGGCTAAGTGAAGCCCTTCAGGTCTTCCTTTCTCACCCAAACGGTTTTAGAAGTTTGATTGACCATTTGGTCTCTAACCATTTCAGTTGAGATAGATATGACCTTTTGCCTCTTCCTCCTATTCCTCCTTTTCTAGGATTGAGACCTAGAATTATGGCGGGCATTATGGTTCTCCCCGTTACCTCCTCTATATTTAGTATGAGGAGTGTCATGACCATGCCACTGTCTAGAGTTATAAGCAATTTTCATCACATCTTCACACAGACTCCTAGACTTCTCCACTAAGACCTCAACTCTCCTTTGAAGAATCCCATTAAAGTTGTTGTGGTTCTCAAAATCATGATTGGATATTCTTCGAAGTTTAGGACATCGAGGCTTAATATGACCCTTCACTTCACATTTATGACATGTAGGAATAAATTTCTGAGTAGAAGGGTCTTTCCCTTTAGTAAGAGAGCACCTTTTAGCACCAGGCTCAGTGTTTAAGGTAGATGGAGTTCCCTTCACATCTCCATACCTCTGATTTTGCTCAAGATCAGCCAACTTGATTTCAAGACTTATCTTTTCATCAAGACAAACATGTAAATCAGATTCAAGTAACTGAGTTTTTGCAAGGAGGGAAGCCTTCTCTTCCTCAAGCTGTGACACAAAAGCTCTCAACCCCGAAGCCACTTGGTCTAAGGTATCTTTTTCCATTTTAATAGATTTGATCTTTTTAGACATGGAAAACTGAACCTTTTTCAGCTTTAGGCATTCTTGAAATAGCTCATCATAGGCTGCCTCAAGGTCTCCCTCGGTATCAGAGTCATTCTGACTCTCATCATCCTCCTCACCATCACTACAGTGTTAGTTACTCACAGCATTTGAAGAAGATTCGTCACTCCCAGATAAATATGCAGTAAAGGCCACATAACCCCTAGTCTCCTCACAAGAAGAACTATCTGATTCCTCAGATTTAGATTCACTGTCATCCCTTGCCTTTCCCTTAAATCTTTTCTTATTAGAGTATTTAGCGGCAATATGGCCGTAGCATTGGCATTCATAGCATTAAAGACCTTGGGATTTCTTGTCCACACTTTTAAAATGTTTCTTGTTTCAAAGTGCTTGGACTTGGGCTTTTCAAGCGATTTTTATCCTTTAGGATTAAATCTCCTATTAAGTTTCAAAATTTTTCTAAATTTCTTAGCAAATAAAGCCAACTCTTCTTCTTCATCCTTAGAGTCACTATCTAAACCATCTATGGATTCCTTGATGGACTTTAAGGCAATGGATTTTGGTTTCTTCGATGGGTTCAAATTTAACTCATAGGTTTGGAGAGAACCAACCAACACTTCAAGTTTGAGAGCATAAACATTTTTGCTCTCCTCGATGGCGGTAACCTTCGATCGAAATCTCTCAGGTAGAGATCTCAAAATTTTTCTCACAATTTTGGACTCAAAAATTCTTTCCCCTAGATTAAAACTAAAATTGACAATGTCACTCAGATTAGCATAAAAACTGTTAAAAGTTTCATTATCATCCATCATCAATTTTTCAAACTTAGAGTTAAGCATTTGAAGTTTTGAGATCTTGACAGTTGTAGTCCCTTCATGGGTGATTTGAAGAATGTCTCATGCCTCCTTCGAAGTGTCACATTTAGAAATATGTCAAAATTCTCCGAGTGTGACAGCAGCGAAGATTGCATTTAGACCCTTACAGTTCCATCTACAACTCTCAAGCTCTATATTGATCCATTCAGAAGAAGGTTTATGGATGATCTAATTATCTATGGTCTTTGTTGGATGGGTCTAACCTTGTTCAATGGACAACCATACTCTCTCATCTAATGATTTTAGAAATGCTCTCATTCGAGCTTTCCAATAGGCATAATTATTCCTATCAAATAATGGGGGACAAGAGATGGATCCGCCCTCTATTTGGAGATTCATATTCACCAAAAATATGAGACAATATCACACTAAAAAGTTAGTGAACCTGCTCTGATACCAATTGAAAAAATTCAGAGAACCTCAGATCTAGGGTTTGAGTTTAGAATCTACAAGTTGGAGGGGATGATTAGGTTTCCCTACAATTCTATCTACCATTTTTATGATTTAACAATTAAGTTATTTAACTTAAGGGATGATGAATTTAAAGTGTGAAAATAGAGAGAAACATGCAAACCATAACACAAGGATTTTTACGTGGAAACCCTTCCGGGAAAAATCACGGGACTGTCGCGACCCAAAATACCCCCTAGGAATTATGGATACTTTGACTTGTGACCACCGTATCATACCTCCAATATGATACATAAGGCACGCATGGAAACCTTTCAGAGTACACAACATACATAGCGGAAACGATTTACAATACACAGCGGAAGCAATACATAACTAAACATAGCGAAAGCCAAAATACGGAACTAAATACTCCTATTACTTGGTCCAAGTGTGAACCAACAAAATATACTGTATAAGAATCCAAAAAGGGTGGAGTGGACAAGTCCCACTCTCACTTAACAACATATCAAGTCTTTCTAAGTCGATCAACAAAAGTCGAAATCATGACGCCTATCTAATGAGCCATCATCCTGATAGTGATCCATAGAAGGCTCCAGGTCGAAGTACTCTTTCTCTACCCAAGGCTCCGTACCACATAAGTCGAATGGAACCCGAGCACCTGCCGATGATAACAAATATCGGCTGAACGTGGAATACACAGCGTATACAAGCTACTAACAATAAGGCAATAATAGCATAGAGCATGTGAATCATGGAGAATGAAATCCTTAAAACATGTCAAAGCGTGGAAACCGTAAAATAACACATATTGTAGCGACCCGGAATTTTAATATAATAAAATTTTGGATTATCGGTCCTTAATTGAGGTTAATTAGTTGTGTGTTTGATAAATTTGTGTAAAGTAGGTATTAATCGGAATTGGGTTGCACTACTACGAAATTAGTGTTTTTCTTCGATCTACGTACATAGTGTGCCGGTCGGCTATCCGGACGTCCACCCTCGTTCCGATTCAGTTGCACATCAATTTGCGAAACCGCGAAGGTCCTGTGTGTGGAAACATCGAGAAAATCAGGGAATTCGTAGTGTATCGAATTTTGATTGGGGCTCTATATTTAGCGAACTTTCTAATCGAAATCCATGCGGATTGTTCCACTTCATGCTAGAAGGCCATGGGGATGACCGTCTATCATTCCGGTAGCTTATTATCTCATATGGCGAAACCCCAGTGTGTTTTGTATCCGAAATTGGATTTCCCCAAAATTTTTACAGCAGGTGTCAGACTACCCCAAGATCGATCACCTGAAGTTTTATCAAAATCAAAAATCATATGGTATGGTTTTGGAATGACTTTCGGCGACATTACCGGAAACCGGTCGCGATTCGCAAGCCGTGACACGTGTCTTGGCTCAGGCCAACACGTGGCACCTTCCAAGCGACACTTGGCGCGCATGTGTGGGTTAGGCTAGTCTATAAATAGTAGACCACCCCCCAGCCATTTCTCTCATCCTAGTGAGAGAGAGGCGAAGCCCTGCCGAATTTTCTAGAGAGAGAAACATTTTAGAGAGAGAAAGAGAATTTTCTACAAAGAGAAAGTCTAGAGAGAGAGATAAAGAGGTGTATCCTAACATTTTTGGACGTGCTAAGCACATTGGCGGCATCTATTTCATCTCTCGGAGCTTCGAAACACGTGTACTAGAAGTAATAAAAACCCTTTCTTATCTATTTTTCATTCCACTGGATAAATTATGCGAATTGTGTTTTGTTTATATCAGACCCTTTCTGAGCTCCAATCATGCTCAAATGTTTTCTCTAAATTTATCTTCCTAATCTGTAAATCATATCAAAATTTCACTGCAATCTGATGGTTGGATAGGATGATATGAATTTCTAAAGGAAAACCTAGTCTGCTGTTTTTAAGGCTAACAGTACGGTTTTCCTAATTATAGGGAACCTTTCTATGTTCTGATCATACTCATATTTTTACTCTACATTTCTCTTCCTAATCTATAAATCATATCAAAATTTCACTGTGATCTGATGGTTGGATTGGATGATATGAATTTCTAAAGGAAAACCTAGTCTGCTATTTTTAAGGCTAATAGTACGGTTTTCCTAATTATAGGGAATCATTCTGAGCTCTGATCATGCTCAAATTTGTACTCTAAATTTATCTTCCTAATCTTTAAATTATATCAAAATTTTACTACGATCTGATGGTTGGATTGGATGATATAAATTTCTAAAGGAAAACCTAGTCTGCTATTTTTAAGGCTAACAGTACGGTTTTCCTAATTATAGGGAACCCTCCTAATCTCAGATCATTCTATAACTTTTACCATATATTCAAATTCCTAATCTCTAAATCATATCAAAATTTCACTACGATCTGATGGTTGGATAGGATGATATGAATTTCTAAAGGAAAACCTAGTCTGCTATTTTTAAGGCTAACAGTACGGTTTCGATCATTACAGGGAACCTTCCTTATCTCAGATCATGCTCAGATTTTTACCATATTGCGACCTTTCTACTTTTTCAATCATATCAAAATTTCAATGAGATCTGATTGTTGGATTTGACAATATGAATTTCTAAATAAAACCTAGTATGTTGTTTTAGGAACAACAGTATGGTTTTGATAATTACAGAGCTCCTTCCTGATCTCAGATCTTTATTCAACATTATGCTTGTCATGGTGTGTTAAAATGGGTTGTATGTACTTGTATGGGGAGGTATAGGAACTGAGCAGAGGGGCATAGCCCTCAGTTTCGGGTTAAATAACTCAGAATTTAGGTTCGGCGATCGATTGGGTGACCAATCGCTAAGCGATTTGTTGACTTGACATGGCATGTGTATATTATGGGATGATTATTTTGATACTGGAATAGTTGGGGTCGTAGTGTGTAGACCACCGTGACTGATAGTCGGGAGTGAGTGGATTGCTATCCATAGATCCTCTTTGACTAGGTCTAAAGTAGTGATTGTGTGTAGTCTGGAATCTTCGAATTCGCAGTTAGTTGAGCCGGCATGCTCAAGTGTTGTCACAATTGGTTGAACTGGGAGATGTCGGAGTCCTAAAAGATGTCTAAAGTGACTGAGCATTATATAGTGTATTGACTGGGATTCCTCTATGGTTGGGTCCGAAGAGGCGGCGTTGTGCCTATCGAGGTTCCTTCTAGGTGGTACGTCATGGAGAGACGGTGTCCAGTAAGGCCCGGGGTGCCTCCAGTGAATAGCCAGAAGATGACGGTAGACAAGTTGGCCAAGGTTCCTTCGTGACTGATAACCAGTGAGATGGCGGTGTGTATACACAATAGGTGCTGTCAGTCAGAGTATATGTGGTAAGTCCTTGGAGGATGATTACCCTAGTTGTGTAGAATCTTCAGGATTTTGGTTTGTGTGGGTTGGGACACCCAAGGGTTGGTCATGTTCGGGTAAATACCGGAACAGTATTCAGGAGTCTGGATGACTCAAGTTATGATGTGACCGGGTAATCCGGAATTGTGTTGAGCTTGGAATGATCAAGCTCGAATAGGGAATAGAGACCACTCTATGATGAACATGTATGGGCTAAAGGCCGGTTAACAGAGTCTCAGGACTCGGAGTAAAACATGGTTGATGATCGAAACAAATAACTTGGTAAAAGAAATACATGTTGCATAACGAACTCCATAATTGGGAAAGATATTCGAGATTGGGAATCTCGTGTTGGGTGCGATGGCCCTGTGTGACTGAGGGTCACAATATAACTTGGATATATTACTAAATCATATCATGAACCGGCATATGTATATTATGTGTTTATTGATACTTTGCTATAATGTGGAAGATAGTATAGATGGATTGTGGTTTTTTTTATTGGGCTTCATAGCTCACTGACGTTTCATGTCAACAGATACTGGAGCAAACAAGTAGTAGGTGTGGATCCTGCACCTTGTACTTTTATCTTTGGATAGAGACTTGTCCCGGCGCGTTAGTGGCGCCTCCGCTTTGTAAAACAGACATAATGGTAAATAATATACAGGTATTTGTTTTGTGGTTGATGGCTATTATGATGACCAGAGTTTATGTTGCTCCATATGAGTAAAGTTTAAATTTTTCAGCATTTGTGCGGTAAAGTCTTCCGTTGAGCTGGTATAAACGACCGGGCACGCGTCTCGGGACACTACTCCGGTATACGTGGGTTCGGGGTGTCACACATATGATGAAATTCGGAACCAAAACCGTGTGAGTCAAGCGATAATCATAGCCTTGTGAGTTCTTAGAGTTCATAGAGTTCATGGAGTTCCTTAGAGTTGTTTATGATCCTTTTGAGACATAGAGCAATACCATAGAGCACAACCATAGAGCCAATACCATAGAGATCTTAGAGCAATTTCATTTATGATCCTTTTGAGCTTGTGAGACGATCTTAGACATTAGCATAGAGTTCTTATGAGTGTACCGTGATCCTTTTGAGCTTGTGAACCGATCTTAGAGATATCATAGACTTGCTTAGAATCATTCATTTAAGTCACTTATTCAAAACCCTTTTCGTACTTTGAGAAATCCATGGAAAAACACCGGTTCATGCGAGACATGCAAACATGTGAACATATGAGAGTAATACCATGTTAAAACACCCAAAAACCCTTAGAGGCATTAAATCGAACACTTAGACTGCATCATAGTGATAACTTACTTCCAAGTATAAAATAACATCCCTTCACACCATAACAATCAAAAGATATATAGTATAGAACAAGAAGAACAACATGTGGTAAGTAGTAGTATCACAAGATTGGTAGTAGAGTGTATCTACCTTGGTGAAATTAGTGGTTTTGATTCCAAAAGCTTGGAATACGTGAAGAACTTCAAGTTCTTAGATGAGAAACACCGAAAGGAATGAAGGATCTTGATCTTCCTTCAAGCTTGAGCAACAACTTAGCTTCTCCCTTCTTCTTCCTCTCAAAATCTCTCAAAATAGTGCACAAAGGGATTCTAAAACCCTAAGGCATGAACCCAACCTTATATAGGCAAAAGGATAGTGGCAATAGACTCAAAAACCCTTAATGAATAAAACCTACGTATGACCGATCGATCGATGACTGACCGAGCGATCGGTGGTTTCAACCGAGCAATCGGTTGAAAACACCCTCTCTAGAATTTTTCCCCATATAAATTAGTTAACTGATCAATAGCTACCGATCGATCGGTATAAGACCGGTCGATCGGAGGTTATCACCGAGCGATCGGTGATCCCCTATTTTGCTGCAAGACCATATTTTCACTACTTTAGACCTTTTCAATCCCATTTCCAACACATTTAGTGCTTAAAACACACTCCCTAAGGATATGTAGACCTATTAAAACATGCACGCCATAAATCTAAACACTTCCCTTAGTATAAAACCCCCAAGTGTACAAGATCACACTTGAACACTATTCACTACTTAGTGAGACGAAGATACAGGGTTCTACATCCCTCCCCCTTACAAGAATTTCGTCCTCGAAATTAGAACGACATCAAAAGCATAACAAGAACAAAAACCTAGAAAATCCAACAAGGAAACTATACAAACAAGTGAGGGTACTCTTCCTTCACTTCGGCTTCTCGTTCCCATGTAGCCTCTTCCTTGGAATGATGTTGCCATTTCACTAGGACTAACGGGATAATCTTGGTGCTCAAGACTTGATGTCGACGATCCAAGATTTGAACTGGTTGGTCAACCAAGTGAGATCCTCTTGAATCTCACAGGATCAAGAGCAATGACGTGAGATGGATCCGAAATGTATTTCCTGAGCATAGAAACGTGAAATACATTATGAACCACTGCCATGTGAGGCCGTAGGGCTACCCTGTAAGCAACCTCACCAACTCTAGTGATGATCTCAAATGGCCCCACGTACTTAGGGCTGAGCTTTCCTCTCTTCCCAAATCGCATGATTCCCCGACTCGGCGAAATCTTCACAAAGACTCAATCCCCAACTTGGAATTCCATATCTCTGCGACGAGTGTCTGCATAGCTCTTCTGCCTATCTTGAGCAGTTTTCAATCACTCCCTGATTACCTTGACCCTTTCTATGGTCCGCTTGATCAAGTCAGGACCAAGAACTTTTCTCTCACCAACTTCATCCCAACTCCGACAATATAGAGCTTCAAAAGGCTCCATTTGGATGCTTGCTTGGTAACTGTTGTTGTAGGCAAATTCAACCAGTGGCAAGTGTTCCTCCCAACTGCACTAAAAGTCCAGCATACAAGCTCGGAGCATATCCTCCACAACCTGATTCACCCGTTCACTCTGCCCATTGGTTTAGGGATGAAAAGCGGTGCTAAAATCTAAACGAGAACCCATAGCACTTTGAAAAGTTTTCCAGAATCTGGAAGTAAGCCTAGGATCTCAATCAGACACAATGGAAATCGGCACACCATGTAGACAAACCACCTCTTTGACATACAAAGCCACCAATTGATTCGAACTAAAATTAGTCCAATACGGAAGAAAGTGTGCAAACTTTGTCAATCTGTCAACTATCACCCAAATAACATCAGTGCCCTTCGCCGTCCTCGGTAAACCCATCATGAAATCCATCGATATACTCTCCCATTTCCATTCTGGAATAGGGAGGGCCATAAAAGACCTACTGGCCTCTGATGCTCGACCTTCACCTACTGGCACACCAAACATCTAGAAACATACTCGTCGACTTCCCTCTTCATGTCTCGCCACCAGTAGTGCCTCTTGAGATTCTGATACATCTTGGTACCTCCCGGATGTATCGTGTACTTAGACCGATGAGCCTCGTCCAAGATCTCACCCCTCAACACTGTGTCGGCGGGAACGCACAACTTGCCTTTGAATGTGATGGCACCATCACCGTTCAAAGCAAACTCCTGACTACCACTACTAACCGACTTGTCTCGGTAAGCAAGCAACTCAGTATCCGAATTCTGTAACTCCTTAGTCCAGTTCAAAATGTGCGGCCTAACTGAGATGTTTAACATCACCGGCCCGTAGGTAAAATGCCTGAGAGTAGTGTCTAGGTTACACATATCATTCAATAACTTCCACTCTTGTACTCTCAAGTGAGCCATAACCCCGTAAGGTTTCCTGCTAAGTGCATTGGCTACCACGTTAGCCTTACCTGGATGGTACTGAATGGAACAATCATAGTCCTTCATGAACTCAATCCAACGACACTGCCTCATATTCAGTTCTTTCTGCAAGAAGAGATACTTCAAGCTCTTGTGATCTGTGAACACCATGAACTCTTCCCCATAGAGGTAGTGAAGCCAAATTTTCAGCCCAAAGATGACTGCTGCAAGCTCTAAGTTGTGCGTGGGGTAGTTCTACTCATGCTCCTTCAACTGACGGGAAGCATAGGCAACCACCTGCTTATGCTGCATAAGAACACATCCAAGTCCGACTAGTGAAGCATCACTATAGATTTCGAAACCACCGCTTCTAGACGGAACAGTGAGAATAGGGGCTATGGTAAGCCTCTTCTTCAACTCCAAGAAACTTGCCTCGTACTTGTCACTCCAAGTGAAGTTAGCATTCTTTCGCGTGAGGTAGGTAAGCAGTGCTGCTAAGCTTGAAAATCCTTCCACGAACCTCCTATAGTATCCTGCCAGGCCGAAAAAACTACGAATCTCAGTAACACTCTTCGGCCTCTCCTAATTCATCACTGCTTCAATCTTCACAGGATCGACTGAGATACCCTCGATAGACACCACATGGCTAAGAAACGACACCTTGTCCAACCAGAACTCGCACTTGCTCAATTTAGCATACAGACTATGCTCTCGAAGAGTCTGTAATTCAAGGTGGAGATCTCTCGTGTGATCATCCTGCATCTATGAATACGCAAGGATATCATCTACAAATACTATCACACATTGATCGAGAGACGATCTGAACACCCGGTTCAACAAATCCATGAATGCGGCTGGCGCGTTAGTCAGACCAAAAGACATCACTAGAAACTCGTAGTGACTGTATCAAGTTCTGAATGCCGTCTTCGGAATGTCTTCCTTCTTGATCTTTAACTGATGATAACCAGATCGAATGTCAATCTTTGAGAAGAACTTTGCACCCTTCAACTGATCAAACAAGTCGTCTATCCAAGGCAATGGATAACGATTCTTGATAGTGACCTTGTTCAACTGCCTATAGTCAATGCACATTTGCATCGACCCATCTTTCTTCTTCACGAAGAGTACCGGAGCTCCCCAAGGTGAGATACTTGGCCCGATAAAGCCAAGGCCTTGCAATTCAGCCAACTGCTCCTTTAACTCTTTAAGCTCGATGGGGGCCATTCTATACGGAGCCCTCGAAATCGGCATCGTGCCTGTAGTAAGCTCATTTTCAAACTCAATTGCCCGATCAGGAGGTAATCCCGGTAAGGTTTCTGGCAAGACATTCATATACTCACATACCACCGGAATGGATGTGGAGTCTCGTACTTCTACATTCGCGAGGCTGAGAGCTGCAAAGAGTGCAATGTCTCTCCTCTAAAGTCCCCTAAAATGAAACTGCTTCAACCCAGTGGGTTTAAAGTTCACCACCTTCTTAAAACACACCACATGCCCATGGTGAGCTGTCGCGGCCCAAAACCCACCCTAGGAGTTAGAGTGAACTTTGAACGACTAATCATGGCTTACATGACTTGCTTGACAAACCAACCTGCAAAAACCCACAGAGCATATACAATAGAGGATGACAGTGGAAACATAACTATAAAACACAGCGGAAGTCTAACAACCTCTAAGTATATACACATGGTCCAAGTTTAATACAAAGAAATCAAAACAAAGAAAGTGCGGACATGCCCGCCAAAATAGATGGATATAATCATTCATGCTCACCCACAGCCAATCCACTCAGAATCTAACACCACCTACTGATAACCCTCTACGGGAGGTTCCTCCAAAGGCTCCTCGACGTACTCCTCTTCCACCCATCGACCAGGAGCACAAACATCAAATGGAGCAGCAGCTCCCTCAGAACCTGCCGACATAAGAAGTACGGCTGAGCATGGAATACTCAGCGGGTACCAAATACTAACCAATAGTCATAGCATAAAAATGGCAATAGATAAATCAGGAGCAATTCATATATGTTCGACGGAAACAATTCATATCATACAAGGAAGTAAAGCAATTTATAATCATGCTTGTATTTTGTAGAAAGCCAATAAAACCTCTTGAAAACATCGTGCACTTGACTTGGCTTGAAATATCCTTTCGTACTTGAAAGCTTGTCGTGTTTGTCTTACTTGATCTTGTCGAGCGTGTCGTACGTGTCATGTCATGCATGTCATGCGTGCTTTCTTGTGATCATGTAACTTGCGAGATACACTTGTGAGATATCCTTGTGAGATGCGCTTGAGAGATGCCTTGAGAGGGAAAGGAGACCCTTCTTTATGCAATGCACTTGCGAGGGAAGGGAGACCCTTCTTCATGATATGTATGTACTTGCGAGGGAAGGGAGGCCCTTCTTCATGATATGCACTTGTGAGTGAGGGGAGACCCCTCGTGGAATGTTGGTTCTTGTTTTCTCATGAAAAGCGAGGTAAAACATATCGTAGGATATGTCCCACCTCTAACCATGTTCTTGAAAACCTCGATAAATCATGTCATGCATGCCGTGCTCATGGGAACCATGTACATACTTGCATTTAAATTTAAATATGACATTTGGGTAATTTCACAACACATATAACATCAATGATTGAGCAATGTAATATTCATATCATTTAGGGAAAGCAAGAAACACACTATCATAGGCCCTAGCAATATTCATAATTTATTAGGCATGCATTTCCTAATTTACAACTCATTTTATTCACCTTGGCATTTCATCAAACATGGTGTGTTCATTATTCATTATTCATTTAAACCTAAATCATGCTTTTCTAGGTGAGTTTACTCACATCATAAAGGTGTGTTTATTCTGGATACAATGCCCTCCCCATTTTAATCATCACAACACAAACCTTGGCATCCAATCGCCCATTCCATCTCCATTCACCATTCACAACCATCCATCTCATAGCACATGTGTAAATGAAAGAAAATCAAAAGAAATAAAGGGAAAAGAGGAACTATAACTAGGAGGGTAGTAAGAAGTACCGACCTTGAAGAAATGAGGAAGAAACCCCTTCCAAAAACAACCGTGAGGTGCTGCCCTAGCTTGGGGAACGCTCTCCACGAGTGCTTGAGTCATGATCTTGGAGAAAAACCGAACTTGAAGTGATCTAGGGTCTCAAAACCCCTTTGATTCTTCTCCAAAAGCAAAACCCTAGCTTAGAAAACCCTATCTCCTCTCTTCTAATCCCCCAAATCCTCTAAGTGTTGAGAATGAGCCCTAAAGGCTCGGGTTAAATTCTTAAGGTAAGAGTGAACCGACCAAAAGACCATAATACCCTTACTGAAATTTCTGCAAAAACATGAGTGCCGAACACGTTGAGCTGTGAATAGTGCCAAACACATTGTGCTGTGAATAGTGCCTGTAGAGCCCCGGACCTTTTCACATTTAATGCATGACACTTTAGTTGCCATTTTGCCTTTAAAGAGGTATAATTAATAAACGAGGGAGAAATCGGAAATTCCAAAACATCAAAAATGTTCATTTTCGAAAGACGGATCCAACGCAAGTTGAATTGTCGAAATCCGACGAGCGAGTCAAAAGATATGGTCAAAACAGTCCAGACATACAGAGCACCGATCGCTCGGTCCAGTCAGCGATCGATCGGTCCATAACCGATCGATCGGTAGCTATCGCACGCTCAGAAATTTTGTATGGGGAAATTTTCCAGAGAGTGAGTTTTTGACCGGTCGATCGGTCATAAACACCGATCGCTCGGTAGGCAACCGATCGATCGGTCATCACCACCGATCGCTCGGTCTTCGCGTTTTTGCAGAAAATTTAGTAAGGGTGTTTTAGTCTTTTGGGCGGTTTACTCTTACCTTAAGAGTCTTGGCCGAGCCTTTAGGGCTTATTTACAATACTTAGAAGATTGAGAGCTAAGGAGAGGAGAAGAAGGCGATCCCTAACCTAGGGTTTGATTTTTGGAGGAGAAATCAAAGGGTTGTGAACCCACACTCACCTCAAGTCCATTTTCTTCAAGATCTCGGCTCAAGCTCGTGTGGGGCACTCTCCTCAAGCTAGGGCAGCAACTCACGGTCGTTTTGAAAAGGGGATTTCTTCCTCATTGTTCAAGGTCGGTACTTCTTACTACCCTCCTAGTTATAGCTTCCCTTTTTCCTTTGTTTCTCCTTGTTTTCCTTCACTTATATATGTGTTATGAGATTGGTGGTATGAATGGTGAATGGAGATGGATGTTGGCGAATGGATGCTGTGTGGATGATGTGATGAACGAATGGGAAAGGGCATTGTACTAATAATGAACATACAATTGTGATGTGAGCATAACCCACCTAGAAAAGCATGATCTAGGTTTAAGTGAATAATGAACACACCCCATGTTTGATGAAATGCCAAGGTGAACAAAATAAATGATAAATTAAGGGAACCCACGCTTGATTGCTCTTGAAATTGTTAGGGTTCATGATAGTGTGTTTCCTACATTTCTTAAAATGCGTAGATTATTACTCACTTAAATTGCTATATGCTATGCTTTGTGAATTACCCCAAATTGCCATATTTAATTCCAAATGCAAGTATGCACACGATCTCACGAGCACGCATGAAATGATGTGATTTACCGATGTTTTAAGTATGGGACGTAGAGGTGGGGCATATCCTAAGATATGTTTCACTTCGCTTTTGACAAGGGCAAGACAATCATGCATTGCATAGGGAAAGGTCTCCCATCCCCTCGCATGACATGCATAGCATCGCATGACACGCATAGCATAGCATCACATAACACGCATAACTCTGCATGGCATTACACGCATGGATGCTAGTTGCGACGGGCTATGAACGGCAACTAGGCATTCACATACACGCATGGATGCTAGTTGCGACGGGCTATGAACGGCAACTAGGCATTCACATACACGCATGGATGCTAGTTGCGACGGGCTATGAACGGCAACTAGGCATTCACATTCCGCATGGATGCTAGTTGCGAAGGGCTATGAACGGCAACTAGGCATACCCATCTGCATATAGGGTACTAGTTGTGACGGACTATGAACGGCAACTAGGCATGTGAACATGTTTAAATTATGAAAATGCAAGCATGACAAGCATGACACGGTTAACAAGTTCCCAATCACGCAAAAAGGGTATTTCAAGTCAAGTCAAGTGCACGATGTTTTCAAGGGTTTTATCAGTCTTTCTGAATGCAAGCATGAATATAAATTGCTTTACTTCCTTGTATGATATAAATTGTTCATGTTCTATATATGCAACTTGCTTCCTCCTCTATGTATGCTATCTGTATACTATGACTGTTGGTTAGTGCTTAGTACCCGCTGAGTATTCCATGCTCAGCCGTACTTCTTATGTCGGCAGGTGATGGCGGAGCAGCTGCTCCATTTGATGTTTGTGCTCCTGGTCCATGGGTGGAGGAGGAGTACGTTGAGGAGCCTTTTGAGGAACCTCCAGTAGAGGGTTACCATTAGGTGGTTGTAGATTCTGAGTGGATTAGCTGTGGGTGAGATGAGAGATTATATCCATGTATTTTGGCGGGTCTATCCGCACTTTCTTCTGGTTACTTTTTGTATAAACTTCGACTATATGTATATACTTAGAGGTTTGTTAGACTTCCGCTGTGTTTTATAGTTATGTTTCCGCTATAATGTCCTCTATTGTATATGCTCTGTGGGTTTTTGCAGGTTGGTTTGTCAAGCAAGTCATGTAAGTCATGATTGAGTCGTCCAAGATTCACTCTAACTCCTAGGGTGGGTTTTGGGTCGCGACAGAAGTGGTATCAGAGCTTAGGCTTTAGGTCTCTAGGGTCACTTAGAATCTTATACCACGGCTTGCCAAGAGCATATGTTAGGAAACAAGTTAGGAAGGAAGTGAGTCGGGAACGAGTCTGGTTCCAAGTGTAAGACTAAACTTTAGTCTTAGTCTAAAATGGTTGCTTTAACCAAGTACGGGTCCTAGGTACGCTAGAACACTAAAGTATAAGTATAATGTGACGAATACTCTGATGACTTGATGTGATGTATATTAGTATTATACAACTAATACAAATTGAATTATTGTGAAATGACATTCAAATAAACTGTGGTTTCAAGTGAGACTCATGTGGTGCTATTGTTCTCAGGACTTTAGTCATGAGGCGGGGCACACGGGGTCGTGGACCACACACCAAAGCTTCATCTTCTTCCAGGGATGAGGATGAGCAGCCAGACCTCTCTCAGGTCTTAGGCTCTATTGCTGAGACACTCGCCATCCTGGCGGCTCGGCAAACTATACCGGCATCAGCGGCACCTACTCCACCGCCTGGAGCTCCAGTACATCGTACAGCTGGAGTTGAGGCATTCCGGAGATTGAGGCCTCCATCCTTCCATGCGAGTGTGGACCCTCTTGCTGCGGAGGCTTGGATCCTCCAGGTTGAGAAGATATTTGCGGTGCTCTCTCCTACAGAGGAAGAGAAAGTAGCATGGGCAGTTTTCATGCTAGAAGGTGAAGCCCACCATTGGTGGTTGTCCGCATTGAGGACACGAGATTTGACCATACAAGGTCAACCTTGACTTGGGAAGAGT
Source organism: Tetracentron sinense (assembly GCA_015143295.1). Classification (NCBI taxonomy): domain Eukaryota; kingdom Viridiplantae; phylum Streptophyta; class Magnoliopsida; order Trochodendrales; family Trochodendraceae; genus Tetracentron; species Tetracentron sinense. The sequence continues at coordinate 19,515,946 of CM026554.1, forward strand.
TCAAAGATACTTTTTACAAGAAGTATTTTCCTATCGGTGCACGGGAAAAGAAAGAGAGAGAATTCATCAACCTTGAGCAAGGTTCGATGTCTGCGGCCGCTTATGAGGCCAAGTTCTCGGAGCTATCACGCTTCGCGACACATATGATTGCTACCGAGGCGATGAAGGCGAGAAGATTTGAGCAAGGGCTCAAGGATGTTATTATGGAGAAGGTTTCCGTTTTCAGGCATGCTACCTACCTTGAAGTGGTAGACAAGGCCTTATTGGTCGAGGCCAATTCTGAAGCGGTGTCTAAGAAGAGAGAGTTGGCAAGAGGCCAAGCCAGTAGTTCAGCACCTCCAGAGAGGCGGGCTCGTACCGGCCCTTATCAGTACACATGGCCAGCACCATAGATGAGGCCGACTTATGCGCCTCCAGCCCCACGGCAGTACGTGCCACAGGCACCTCGACCTCAGGCTCTCCCGGCCCCATGGCCAGTTGCACCTCAGGTGGCGAGATATGCTCCACCTCAGGCCCCTCCTACCCGCACACACGAGGCCTGCCCTTCATGCGGCCGAAGGCACCCAGCCGGGGATTGCCTAAGAGCATCGGGTGGATGTTTTCACTGTGGTCGCCAGGGCCACGTGATCAGGGATTGCCTTACCTGGCATTTACCAGGCCAGTCTCAGGGGATTAGGCCACCAGCACGCCCAGCAGGATCATATCAGGCGTCATCTCAGACTACTCGGTCTACACCTCGGTCTCGCCAGGCGAACCAGGGGCGAGTTTTTACCTTGACAGAGGGTGATGCACTTGCATCTGACGATGTGGTGCAAGGTACGCGTTAGGAGTTATTTTCCTTATTCGTGATTGTTATGTTATGTTTTATTCCTTGTGTACGTAGTTGGTATGCTATATATATATATACCTACGTGTATACACTGTTGAGGCTTGAATTGACGTAACTAGCTAAAATTTTAGGAACCCTACTAGTCAATGAGTATTTGGCTCGAGTGTTGATTGATACCGGGTCTACTCATTCGTTTGTCTCGCCGAGTTTTTCAGAAGGCTTTTCTGGGGAGCCAAGTCAGCTAGAACCGGAGTTAGCCATTTCGACTCCTCTTGAAAAAACAGTATTGGCAGATAAAGTGTATAGAAATGGTGTGGTCCAAGTTGGAAGCCACGAGTTGGTGGTTGATCTCATCGTCCTTGGATTCCAAGACTTTGATGTTATATTGGGAATGGATTGGTTAGCAGCACATCATGGGCATGTAGCTTGCTTTGAGAAAATGATACTCTTCAAGCCAGTAGAAGGAAAACCATTCCACTTTCACGGGTTGAAAAGCAGATCTATTGCTCGTTTTGCGGCGTTGGGCGTAGCTAACCCCGAGGCAAAGGACTCATCAATTATTCCGGTTGTGAGTGAGTTCCTCGATGTATTTCCAGAGGAGTTGCCAGGATTGCCTCTAGACAGGGAGATTGAGTTTATGATCGAGCTTGCACCAGGCACAGCTCCTGTTTGCAGGGCTCCGTATAGAATGGCCCCTATTGAACTCAAAGAGTTAAATGCTCAGTTGGAAGAATTACAAAGCCTTGGCTTCATTCGACCAAGTGTCTCACCGTGGGGTGCCCCAGTGTTGTTTGTTAAGAAGAAAGATGGCTCGATGCGGATGTGTGTCGATTACCGGCAATTGAACAAAGTCACTATAAAGAATAGGTATCCATTGCCTAGGATTGACGACTTGTTCGATCAGTTGAAGGGAGCGAGATTTTTCTCAAAGATAGATCTTCGATCGGGTTATCACCAGTTGAAGATTAAGGTGGGAGATGTTCCCAAAACTGCTTTCAGGACTCGATATGGGCACTATGAGTTCTTGGTGATGCCTTTTGGTCTCACGAACGCGCCGGCAGCCTTTATGGATTTGATGAACCGGGTGTTCCGACCATACCTAGATCGGTGCGTGATTGTATTTGTTGATGACATTTTGGTCTATTCCCAAACACGGGAAGATCACATACGCGACCTTCGCCTTGCATTGGAAATGTTAAGAGAGCACAAGCTATACGCCAAAATTAGCAAGTGTGAGTTTTGGTTGGAAGAGGTGGCATTCCTAGGCCACGTTGTTTCCGCAGAAGGCATCTTCGTTGATCCGAAGAAGATAGAAGCTGTTATGAGTTGGGCGAGGCCCAAGAGTGTTACTGAGATACGCAGCTTTCTTGGGCTGGCAGGCTACTACAGGAGATTCGTAGAGGGTTTCTCTAGCCTTGCAGCACCGCTTACTCACCTGACAAGGAAGAATGCGAAGTTTGTATGGAGCGACAAGTGTGACATCAGTTTCACGGAACTGAAGAAGAGGCTTACTACAGCTCCTGTCCTTACAGTGCCATCCGGACCTCTTGGATATGAGGTGTACAGTGATGCCTCACACGTTAGACTTGGATGTGTGCTTATGCAACACAAGAAGGTCATTGCCTATGCATCGAGGCAATTGAAGGAGCATGAGAAGAATTACCCCACGCACGACTTAGAGCTTGCCGCAGTCGTGTTTGCACTCAAGATCTGGCGACATTACTTATACGGGGTGGAATTCTATGTGTATACGGACCACAAGAGCCTAAAGTACCTCTTTTCCCAAAAGGAATTGAATCTAAGGCAACGGCGTTGGATGGAATTTCTGAAGGACTATGATTGTACCATTCAATACCACCCGGGTAAAGCAAATGTAGTGGCTGATGCTTTGAGTAGAAGACCTCCGGGGTTATTAGCATGCATGTTAGTGCAGGAATGGAAGCTACTTGAAGACTTGGCAAATCTAGACATTAGTGTGAATGACTTTGTCCGTGGTCCTACCTTGGAAAATGTTACGGTTCGGCCGTACATTATAGATTTGATCCAAGAATATCAAGCCATGGATGCGGAATTATTGGCTTTCCGGGACAAGGAAGTTGCCAAGGGCAGTGAAGACTTTTCTCTCACTAGTCGGGGTGCTATCACATTCAAGGGAAGGCTGTGCGTCCCAGCCAATGCAGATCTTCGAAGAGAGATTTTGGATGAAGCACACCGTTCGAAGTACACAGTGCATCCAGGGGGTACAAAGATGTACCGGAACCTCAAGAGTCACTTTTGGTGGCGGAATATGAAGAGGGAGGTTACGGAATATGTAGCACGGTGCTTGGTGTGTCAATAGGTGAAAGCAGAACACATGCGGCCCGCAGGTCTATTACAGTCCCTTCCGATTCCCGAGTGGAAATGGGAGAACATATCCATGGATTTCATAGTTGGCTTGCCAAAGACGGCAAGGGGCTCAGATGCGATATGGGTAGTAGTGGATCGTTTGACGAAGTGCGCTCACTTCTTGCCCTACCAAACTACTTTCAACTCTAGTCAGTTAGCCGCTTTGTACATCAAGGAAGTGGTGAGGTTGCACGGAGTGCCCGTTAGTATTGTATCAGATCGGGATCCAAGATTCACATCACGATTCTGGAAAAGCTTCCAGGAGGCTATGGGTTCCCGACTTGATTTCAGCACCGCTTTTCATCCACAGACGGATGGACAAACCGAGAGGGTGAACCAAGTTATAGAAGACATGCTTCGGGCTTGTATGTTGGATTTCAAAGGCAGTTGGGAAGAGCACTTGCCTTTGGTAGAGTTCGCCTACAACAATAGCTATCAGGCGAGCATCCAAATGGCACCATTTGAGGCCTTGTATGGGCGAAGTTGTAGGTCTCCTCTCTATTGGGATGAGGTAGGAGAAAGGAAAGTACTTGGTCCGGAGTTGATTGAGCAAACTGCAACCACAGTTAAGATCATTCGGGATCAATTGAAAGCCGCTCAAGATCGCCAGAAAAGTTATGCGGACACGCGCCGTAGGGACTTGGAATTTCAAGTAGGGGATCAAGTTTTTGTGAAAGTATCTCCTAGCAAAGGGATTATGAGATTTGGCAAGCGAGGCAAGCTCAGTCCTCGGTATGTTGGGCCTTTCGAGATTATCACGCGAGTTGGTGAGGTTGCTTACAGGGTAGCTCTCCCACCTCACATGGCCGCAGTTCACAACGTCTTCCATGTGTCTATGCTTCGGAAGTACATTACGGATCCTTCGCATGTCATAGACTTGGAACCGTTGGAGATTCGAGAGGACCTCACCTTGATTGAAAAGCCGGTTCAGATTTTGGATCGAAGAGATCAAGTACTTCGCAACAAGACTATCCCTTTGGTTCTAGTGCAATGGCAACACCATGCTCCGGAAGAAGCTACCTGGGAGCGTGAAGCCGAAGTCAAAGCAAAGTACCCAGAATTATTCGAATGAGTTTTTGTATAAGTTTGTATATGACTTGTAATTTTCTTTTTGGTTTGTAATGCAAGTAGCGTCTAAATTTCGAGGATGAAATTTTTGTAAGGGGGGAGGATGTAGAGCCCCGGACCTTTTCACATTTAATGCATGACACTTTAGTTGTCATTTTGCCTTTAAAGAGGTATAATTAATAAACGAGGGAGAAATCAGAAATTCCAAAACGTTAGAAATGTTCATTTTCGAAAGACGGATCCAACGCAAGTTGAATCGTCGAAATCCGACGAGCGAGTCAAAAGATATGGTCAAAACAGTCCAGACATACAGAGCACCGATCGCTCGGTCCAGTCAGCGATCGATCGGTCCATAACCGATCGATCGGTAGCTATCGCACGCTCAGAAATTTTGTATGGGGAAATTTTCCAGAGAGTGAGTTTTTGACCGGTCGATCGGTCATAAACACCGATCGCTCGGTAGGCAACCGATCGATCGGTCATCACCACCGATCGCTCGGTCCTCGCGTTTTTGCAGAAAATTTAGTAAGGGTGTTTTAGTCTTTTGGGCGGTTTACTCTTACCTTAAGAGTCTTGGCTGAGCCTTTAGGGCTTATTTACAATACTTAGAAGATTGAGAGCTAAGGAGAGGAGAAGAAGGTGATCCCTAACCTAGGGTTTGATTTTTGGAGGAGAAATCAAAGGGTTGTGAACCCACACTCACCTCAAGTCCATTTTCTTCAAGATCTCGGCTCAAGCTCATGTGGGGCACTCTCCTCAAGCTAGGGCAGCAACTCACGGTCGTTTTGAAAAGGGGATTTCTTCCTCATTGTTCAAGGTCGGTACTTCTTACTACCCTCCTAGTTATAGCTTCCCTTTTTCCTTTGTTTCTCCTTGTTTTCCTTCACTTATATATGTGTTATGAGATTGGTGGTATGAATGGTGAATGGAGATGGATGTTGGCGAATGGATGCTGTGTGGATGATGTGATGAACGAATGGGAAAGGGCATTGTACTAATAATGAATATACAAGTGTGATGTGAGTATAACCCACCTAGAAAAGCATGATCTAGGTTTAAGTGAATAATGAACACACCCCATGTTTGATGAAATGCCAAGGTGAACAAAATAAATGATAAATTAAGGGAACCCACGCTTGATTGCTCTTAAAATTGTTAGGGTTCATGATAGTGTGTTTCCTACATTTCTTAAAATGCGTAGATTATTACTCACTTAAATTGCTATATGCTATGCTTTGTGAATTACCCCAAATTGCCATATTTAATTCCAAATGCAAGTATGCACACGATCTCACGAGCACGCATGAAATGATGTGATTTACCGATGTTTTAAGTATGGGACGTAGAGGTGGGGCATATCCTAAGATATGTTTCACTTCGCTTTTGACAAGGGCAAGACAATCATGCATTGCATAGGGAAAGGTCTCCCATCCCCTCGCATGACATGCATAGCATCGCATGACACGCATAGCATAGCATCACATAACACGCATGGATGCTAGTTGCGACGGGCTATGAACGGCAACTAGGCATTCACATACACGCATGGATGCTAGTTGCGACGGGCTATGAACGGCAACTAGGCATTCACATTCCGCATGGATGCTAGTTGCGACGGGCTATGAACGGCAACTAGGCATACCCATCTGCATATAGGGTACTAGTTGTGACGGACTATGAACGGCAACTAGGCATGTGAACATGTTTAAATTATGAAAATGCAAGCATGACAAGCATGACACGGTTAACAAGTTCCCAATCACGCAAAAAGGGTATTTCAAGTCAAGTCAAGTGCACGATGTTTTCAAGGGTTTTATCAGTCTTTCTGAATGCAAGCATGAATATAAATTGCTTTACTTCCTTGTATGATATAAATTGTTCCTATTCTATATATGCAACTTGCTTCCTCCTCTATGTATGCTATCTGTATACTATGACTGTTGGTTAGTGCTTAGTACCCGCTGAGTATTCCATGCTTGTGGATGTGTGAATGGATGAAGGATGAGGCAATTGGATGCCGTATGGATGTGATGTGTTATGTGTGATGGAAAATGGTGGATGAGCATTTCAAGCATAATGAATACACCCTATGTGGTTTGATGAAATGTATGTACTAAGAAATTGAAAAGAATGACTATGAAGGTGTTGCACACAATGTGTTCGAGGAAATATATGAATGAGTTGGAAACCAAAAGCCAAGAAAATTTTGAGTGATATAAACAGTGCATGCAAGGTGTTTGATGAAAGACTTGTATGAAAATTAAAGCGTTAAATCAAAACTATGAAATGCATGAAGTATGGGGTTTTAACTATTTAGTAATGTTGACCAAATGCTATGTATAAGTACTAAATTTCTCACATGCCTATCGACGAAATTGAAATGCTATGCAACATTCTTAAATTGTTCATGTCATCAGGATTACTACACATTGCCACACACACACACATGCATTAACCGAGATTTTCCTAAAGTATAAGTATATGAAACACCAAGAACATGACATGTGATTTACGACACAAATGATAAAGCCGGACATAGGGCCAGTCAAGGGTAGGGCATATCCCTCAGATATGTCATACCTGGTATTAGACATGATGCACAGAAAAGTCATTTAGATTGTTAGACTCTTATTAATTTGATTAATAAAAACTTCTTCTTAATCTATTGTGTATTCATTATAGGTAATTGACCATGATCATGAGATGATCTATACGATATGAGATATCGATAAAGGTTCTTAGGATATATTGTAGGAAAGTTATGTGATTGGATTATTACAGCCAGATATAAATTTTCAGTTCCTTATACCTTATATAGTCATAGCTATGGGTGAAGTTGGGTACTTCACTTATATGGCCGCCACTATGCTAAGATATTCTCAATAGTTGAGATGTAGTTTTATCTCGAACTATTGTAGTGGAGACTACACATCAGCATATGGGTGCTTAAATGTACACTGACTGATTGCATTCAATGAGAGACCTCTTGCATAAACATACTATCATATAGTTGGTATCTCATTCACATTGAACAGTTTCAATGATCCTTAGATCTGATAAGTTCATCTATGACTGAGCAATGATCTGACTGTTTTGATTCCACCAAAGTATTTTCTAACTTAGGGAATACGATACAGTGATAGTTGGATAGTCAGAAAGCTGTTCGAGTCATGATAAATTTTAAACAAGAAATTCATGCTCATTAATTTGAGAGATTATCCAAGTTCCGGGTAAGACAATTGATTAAGTTCAAATCCTGCGCAGGTGATTTTGAAATTAGAAATATACTTTTGTTAAAAGATATTATACTTATTAAATGATTTTCTCAAAATGTTTTTCATGAGAAATTGTTTCTTATGGCTTAATCAGAAATCTTGGAAACCCAGATGATGTATAATGGGCTATGAGTTAGATAGTATGTCAATCTCGAAGGCCCATTAGGGATAATGTATTTCGAAGGATAAATTGAATTAAAAAGTTTATATGGCGGGATCCGTAATGGTTAATGTTCATACACTGGGATTCAATTTCAACAGGGATATCTCACGTCACTTACAATTCCGATGTAATTCCTGTTTAGGGTCAATGGGATAACATTGGGTAAGCCAGGGTAAGAATGTCCCAGAGCAATCTGTGGAGGTGCTCACATAAGAAATACAAAATCAATAATTGATTAAATGTTAATCAAATTATTTAAGTGATTAAAAGTTAATCATTGATTAAATAGATTAAAAGTTAATCTATGATTTAAATTAATTGTTAATTTAAATTAAGAGATTATTTTAGTAATTATTTAATTAACCTAATTAAAGGAGAAATGGGTTTGACCCATATCCATAAACCCATTAAGAATGGACCTTTAATATGGGCCCAAGCCCATAGATTTAAACCCTAGGGTGGGGCGTCCATTTGAGTAATCCTAGGTGGATTAGGATTTGGTTACTTGAATAATTATTGAATAATAATTCTATTTATTATGGAATTAAAATCCAATGGTTGGAAAGCTAGTAGGATGAAGGAGTTGTAATTGGATTACAACTAGGAGTCCAAGAAGCCCCCAAATCTCACGCCCCCTTGAAGCTCACGCCCCTCCCCCCCTCTGGTTGTGGTTTCCTAGTTTAACTAAGATTCCTCTCTTATGTTGGTTGTTGACTAATCCATTTATTTAAGGAATCCTTAATTGATAAGGACTCCTTAATTGATAGGTTTACTATAACTAAAGTAGTTATATATAAACTAGGATTTATTTAATAAAAAATGTTATTATTGAAAAATAATTCATAAAGGATAAGATCAAGTTGGAGTAGGATTAGGATTGGATCCTAATCTATAAATACACCAACACCTAGACCGTAGGAGAATAATAATTCTCCATAAGTTTTTCACTCTCTCTCTCATCTCTCTCCAAACCGTGAGCCCCTAGGGTCTCCCCTAGGGAATTTCGTGAGCTACTAAGGGTGCTTAAAGTTGGGTTTTGCTACTTTAGGATTTTGAATCTTAAGGTTGTGGGTGATAAAAAGTCTACACCATTACTCTATCTTCTTCCTCTTACTTCATCAATTCCAAAGAGAGATTCTAAAGCTTCGTGGGGATAGCGAAGAACAAAGATCGAGCTTCGAGTATTTCTTCGAGAAATCTCTACAAAGAGTTCTGATGGTTTGAGTGGATTTAAGCTTCACCGGTGAACATCATGCACCGAGGTAATATGACTAAAACTTTTAGATACTATTAGATGCTTTCTATGGTGCTAAGATCGAGGGATCCTGTTTTCTGCATAAATTTTTATCCGAATCTCCCTACACCTGGCTCACAAGTAAACAAGCATGAATGATAAAGCCGGACATCGGGTCGGTCAAGGGTAGGGCATATCATAAGATATGTCATACCTGGCTCATAAGAAAACAAGTTGATCATGCCGGACATCAGGCCGGTTAAGGAGATTGGTGTACCATTTTCTATATATATATTTCGCTGAAGAGAATTTACATTCCCGGCTCACAACTCGTTATAAGAGCACTAACCTCTGGCTCACAAGAAAACAAGCAAGTCAAGTCAAGAACATTTCAAGTCATGACAAAAACAAGCAAGACAAGTGATTTCAATAAGAACAAGACAAGCATGTGTGAATCTTACGAACGAGACCAAGACAAGAACAAGTTTTAAATAAGACAAGCAAGTTTTGAACAACATGAAAGACTATTTTCAAGAATAAGACATGACTTTCAAAGTATGAGTTTTATTGGAGTTTTTCGCATTCATTCAAGCATGCCAAGACTATTACCTTGCTTTACCTTCAATGCTATGAATGTCATATGTTGCTAGTATTGCTTTAAATTGATGTGATGAATTATATCTCGTTTATTATTGTTGTGTTATTATCATTGTGTTTTGTTATTGCTATTGTTAGCTAGTAGCTTGTACTCGTTGAGTATTCCATACTCAGCCGTACTTTTATGTCGATAGGTACAGTGGACAATCTCAACCCTGAGCCTTAGGTTGAGGAAGAGTATGTAGAGGAGAGGGAGCCACCTATCCCGATGTAGTCGTAGGAGGATGAGACCGACATGTGTGGCCATACTTAGACTACTGCTGAGAGTAGTGAGAGTGAGAGTTCTTTTTATATTTTGATAGGTGGGTGTGTCCACCTTTACCTTTATGTTATGCTTGTATATGTAAACTTGGAATACAGACAGCCTTAGAAAGAAAAGAAAAAGTTGGTTTATTCTTCCGCACTCATGTTTTAGCTTCCGCACTCTGTTTAATGTCTCTATTACATTACGTCAGCCTTGTTCATTACAAGATAGTTCAACAAGTTAAGTATAGTCATAACTAAAGTATCTCTTAACTCCTAGGGGGTATTTTGGGGCGCGATAGAAGTAAAGTGAAGTAAAAGAAAAGAAAGAGAAAGTGGGTTTTCTCTTGTATGTTTGGTTTGGGAGGAAAGTGGTGAGAGAAAGTATTTTTTCTTCCAATTGCATTACGTCAGTCTTGTTCATCACAGGATGGTTCGACAGGTCAAGTATAGTCACGACTAAAGTATCCCTTAACTCCTAGGGGGTATTTTGGGGCACGACGTAAGTAAAGTGAAGTAAAAGAAAAGAAACAGAAAAGTGGGTTTTCTCTTGTATGTTTGGTTTGGGAGAAAAGTGGTGGGAGAAAGTTTTTTTTTTTCCCAAATATACCCCTTGTTCACATTTACAAAACCCTTTTGATAAAATGGTAGAATTGGAATAACAATGAATATTTTTCACTTTATTTCACTATTCCACCAAAAAGCTGGAATATGAATTGGGTGTAAGTGTAAGAAAATCTGTCACTATTGAGAATCATGATTCTCTAGAAAGTGAAGGTTTCTTGGAAACCGAACATGAAGTAAGTGGGTGTTTCTCTCACTTTCTTTTACTTCCCCCCACTTACCCCCCATACGAACACACCCTAATGGAAATTTCTACAAATGTATAAGAAGAAAAAGGGAAAAATGTTTGGTGGACCCGCATCCGCGAATGCCGGTTTTCATTGGTCCAAGTCTCCATTTTTAATACTTATTAACTATGGTTAAGATTTACTCACCCTTAGGATTCATCCATTTAACCTTAATTTTTGAAAAAAACAATTACAAATATATTAATATTAAGTTTTTTTTGGAAGCCATGTTAATATTAATATTAAGTTGGTTAATGTCATGCCCCAAAATACCCCTTGGGAGTTAAGGGATACTTTAGAGGTGACTACGTGTACCTGTCAAACCATCCTGTAATGCAAGAGGCTAAACATAATATAATACAATGATAATCAGAGCGCGGAAACTAAACATAAGTGCGGAAGCATAAGCCAACTTTTTCTTTTCTTCTATTACTCCATATAGTATTCCAAGTTAACATATACTAAATACAATCAAAGTAAAGGTGGACATGCCCACCTATCAAAATACAAAAAGGAACTCTCTAACCCTCTCCTCTCAACAGTAGTCGAGGTACGGCCACACATCCAAGTCCCCATCCTCCTGAGACTGCCATGGGATAGGTGGCTCCCTCTCCTCTACATACTCCTCCTCGACCCAAGGCTCGGGGTCGAGGACATCCACAGTACCTGCCGACATAAAAGTACGGCTGAGCATGGAATACTCAGCGAGTACAAACTACTAGCTAACTATAACAATAGCGAAAGCATAACAACAGTGAGCAATACAAGATATTAATTTTAAGCAATAGTGAAAGCATAAGATACATAGCCATATCTTGACATGCGTGTATGAATGCAAAAACCTCGGTAAAACTCATGTCTCGGAAACCTTTTTCGTGTCTCGGTCAAATCATGTATGTGTGTCGTGTCTTGTCTTGTATTTCATGTCTTGATTTGTTCTTGACTTGTATACTTGTGAGCCAGAGGCTAGCACCCTTCCTTGGGTTACCAACCTCCTTGTCATGTTCTTGTTCCATTTCTCTTGTGAGCCAGAGGCTAGCACCCTTCCTTGGGCTACCAACCTCCTTGTCTTGTTCTTGTTCCGTTTCTCTTGTGAGCCAGAGGCTAGCACCCTTCCTTGGGCTACCAACCTCCTTGTCTTGTTCTTGTTCCGTTTCTCTTGTGAGCCAGAGGCTAGCACCCTTCCTTGGGCTACCAACCTCCTTGTCTTATTCTTGTTCCGTTTCTCTTGTGAGCCAGAGGCTAGCACCCTTCCTTGGGCTACCAACCTCCTTGTCATGTTTCATTTTCTTGTTTGCTTTATTATGCACAATTACTCTTGGAAAACTCAATTCATGCATGCATGCGTGCTTGTGTGTTTGTCAATAGTGGTAATCATGATGACATACTTGGATGGGCGGATCACATGAATATGGCATTTCAATCCCTAACATAGTGGTATGAAAATTTAGGCAACATATAGCACATTTGAGCAATTTATCATCCCTAAGAAAACTTACACAATTTCTATTTCCATTTTCTTCATTAAGTCCATTTATCCCTTGTTTAGTCATTTTATCAAACACATAGCATGCAAGGTTCCTTAATGGTTCATCTTCTTCTTTTTAGTGCCTACTTTCCATCCAAAAATCAAGGTATGTTCATTATTGGTAAAATGCCCATCCTCCATTTTCCATTCTTCACATCACCCAACATACACCTCGGCATCCAATCGCCACATCAACACCCACACACATCCATACCTTTTTCTTATCTTATTTAGGTTCATTGGAGATGATACATTTCATATGGGAGGCAAACATAATAGCATAAATCACATTTCATAAGGAAAACCTAGATTTATTGCTAGGGTAAGTTAGTAGGGTGTACTAACCTTGAATCGAAGCTTGATCTTGGTGTAGACCTTGATTTAAACTCCAACTTGGAAGAAGAAAGCCCTTACTCAAACTATACTTGCTTGGGTAGGAAACCCTCTTGAAAGTACCGTAGAGAGTGCTGCCCTAGCTTGAGAAGGGAACCCCACACGAGCTTGAGTTGAAATCTTGAAGAAAACGTGCTTGGGGACGATCTAGGGTCTTCACCCCTTTGATTTCTTCTCCAATGGAAAACCCTAGTTGCAAATCCCCTTCTCCTCTCTCTCTATCTCTCAAAATCCCTTAAGTGTTGTGAATGAAGCCCTAAAGGCTCGGGCAAGCCTTAAGGAGAAAGGGTTTAACCCCCAAAAGACGATAAAGCCCTTAATGAAAATTCTGAAAAACACGAAGACCGAGCGATCGGTGGTTATGACCGATCGATCGGTTGCCTACCGAGCGATCGGTGTTTATGACCGATCGACCGGTCAAAAACTCACTCTCTGGAAAATTTCCCCATACAAAATTTCTGACCGTGCGATAGCTACCGATCGATCGGTTATGGACCGATCGATCGCTGACTGGACCGAGCGATCGGTGCTCTGAATGTCTGGACTGTTTTGACCATATCTTTTGACTCGCTCGTCGGATTTCGACGATTCAACTTGCGTTGGGTTCGTCTTTCGAAAACGCACATTTCTGACGTTTCGGAATTTCCAATTTCTCACTTATTTATTAATTAGACTACGAAAACGGCCAATTAGCTATGAAAGTGCCATTCATTAAAGATGAAAAAGTCCGGGGTGCTACAGTTAAGCTTAACCAAACTTAACTATAGTTAAAGGGGACGCTAGCTGAATGCGGTCAACTAATCACTGCTTGAAAAAAAAAGCTTGCAAACCCTAACACTCAGATGGTATTCGCATGTGTGTGTTTAGATTACCTCTCTAGTACCCCCCAAAAAAGTTATCTCCATGAAACTGTCATTTCTCTAAAATGAGAGGAAGGGAAGCATTAATTTGATTATATTCAATGGTGAGCAAAGGTTTGAAATCCCGATAATCTCGACCATTTTGGTTCTTCAATCCAAACAAAATTATAAAAAATTTCGGTTATCTCGACGAGAATTCAGAATTCCGACTTATTAATATTTTATTAATTATATATATTTTTGATATTTATAGAATTTTTGTATGTTGAAAAATAATATTTTATTAATTAATATATTTATATAAATATTATTATTTTATTTTTAAAATAAATATATAAATTTTCAAAATTTCACAAAATTTTGATAAAAATATCGAAATATTTCAAAATTTTAATAAAAAACTATTTAAAAACAAATTTCCATAATATTGCCGAAATTTCGAAAGTTCACTCGAAATTTCCAAAATCCCGTCAAAATCATATGGGCGAACTGGAATTTTGCGAAAATTCGCGAAGTGGGATTTCAAACCTTGATGGTGATTTTTTTTTTTTTGATTCAAGATATATGTTTAGGCCGCAACGCCGGTTAGGTGTTAGTATCTGTTCAGTTAGCGGGCGGGTGGAGAGTATATACGAACTCCCACCCTCTTGGGATCATCTTCAATGGCGACTGAGCTCTGAGAGTTCAATTGCAACCACAAGTTAACACATGCCCTTTTCAATCCCATTAACTATGGTTAATATTAAGTAATTTCAACAATGTGACCTTGATTTTTAGAAAAAATTACTAATAAAATATTATCCTTAGGGTTAAAATTTTAACCAGAGTTGAAAGGACAGTTGAAGGGAATGTGACTGCGATTGAGTTCAATCGCATCCGGACTCGGTGGGAAGATGGCGTGGAGCCATTTTTATTCTTAGTCTTACTGGGACTGCTACAGTCACACCTAATAATTGAGCGTGACTTTTACGTCCCATTCTTGTAAGTTTTATTTACATAACTGGTATAGAAATAGTTTCTTAAATTGTTGACCAGCGACATGAGATGTGCAACTCACGCTCAATAAGTGCGCTTGACATCAGGGTTCTTATTTTATCGTACTGCTTCCTTTTCACTCTCTCGTTTAAAGACACTTTCAAAGGAGAGGACGCACCAAAACAAGACGACTACTGATTTTCTCAACTTGTAACCGGACTCAAGGATTCCCGGTTACAACACAAAAGCCTCTTTAACTGCTTTTTAAGCTCTGGTTAACAATTTTAACCTTTGAAGTTAATATTTTGTTATTTTGTTTTTCTAAAGACCAAGGTTAGACAGTTGAACTTAAGGGTTAGTGAATCTTAACCCCGGTTAAGGGATATCAAATTAACACGTGTTGACCTGTAGGACGTCACCAGATTCTTTGGAGTTCGGTTACAGCTTGGGAAAATTTCGAGTCCAAAACAAAACAAGAAGGGAAAAAAACCCTTCCAACGTGTCCGAATCAATTTTCCCTACTGGGTTCCTGAAAAGCCCACGAAGAGGACCGAGTCAGTCATGGATTCATTCGTTGTAGCAGAATTTCAAGCGTCTCTTCTTGGAATTTGTATATTTCTTCTCCTTCTTCAAGTTTTGCTTTCCTTGTATTTTCTTTTTGTGTTCTATGTCCTGAGGTTTTATCTGTTGCAGGTGGACAGAAGTTGGGGTTTTTTACTGTAATGTGGTAGGTATTGAGGCTACATATTGGACTATGGATTCTTCTTTTGAGGGTTAGTAATTTTTTTTTTTTGAATTTTCTGGGTTTTTGTTTATCTTTCATCTGGATTTGAGATGAATGTAATCTTGGTTATTGAAGGTTTTGATTTGTTTTTCTTTGACTAGAGGATATTTGAGATTTGTATATGATGCGTTTCTGAAGGTTTAAATTTATCTGCATATCTGCCAAATTGTTGGAATCCTTGTGTTGTTGGGAATTTTTATGTTATGGGTAATGATTTTGGTTTTGGGATTTCTTTGAGATTAATAGAAATTGTGGTTAGGTCCTTAGGCCTCCTTCCTTCTAATGAGATTGAGTATTTGATTTGATAATTTTTAAAAAAATTATTTTGTGAGTCAACCCCATTTTTTTTTTTTCAGTTTCTCATGAAATGCTGAGCTGGTTTAGTCGGTTGTATTCATTCTGATGTAACTAGTTGAACATCTAAAGAAATGCTGGTGGTTTTTCCTTTTATATCTCCTTTTTCTTTGTTCAAGTTGTCGATGAGTTCTTATATATGTATTTGATGTAGTTGGGGTGGCTTTATTAATTCAAGTCAACCATTTGTTTATATGTTTCTGTACAATTCTTAATTGATTTATTCTATCGATCAATAGTTTTTTTTTAAAGAAGATGAAAAGAGAATTCAAATCAATAATTCATAATTTGATCCTAATTGATTCAACCAAAAAAGGGATGACTGCAATTTGGATGCCATATGTGTTTAGTAGCATTCTTTCTTGTTTTCTCATTATCGTTTTGTTTTATTCATTTTGGCATGTTATAAGTATCAAGTAATGTACTTCTAAAAGGAGAGAGAAGCATAGGAGGATTCTTAAAATTTTGGGGGTTTTGTTTTTTGTTATCTTCAACATTTACAATTTGATCTGTATTAATTTTATGTTTATCCCTGCAATATCATATAACATTTTGATATTTTCTTTTTTTTCATAAATTTTTGTAACAAATTATTGTTACCATATATGCCTTTTGATTTGTTTGGATCTTTATAAGAATTCCTGTTTTTTAAGGTACATTTTTTCTTTTCTTTTGGCTCCAGGATTTATTCTTGATCCATCAAAATGCAGTAAGTTGACTATGGAGGAAAAGAGAGAACTTGTATATGAAATATCAAAGTGGTCACATGGTGCCCCTGAAATGCTTCAGTCATGGAGCCGTCAGGAGCTTTTACAAATCCTGTGTGCAGAGATGGGAAAAGAAAGAAAATATACCGGGTTGACAAAGTTCAAAATTATAGATCATCTTCTTAGAATTTTATCTGAAAAGAAATGCATGAAACGTGTGACTGGAGCAGGTGCTGAACCACAGACTTCACCTGCAAACAGCCAAAGCACTTCTAAGAGGCCAAGGAAGGCCAATCACCCTTCTCGACTACCCATTGTAGAGAACCGTTTCTTCATCAGCAATGGCGATGGAGATCTAGGTAACGCCTTATACTGCCAAAACTCAGCTTGCAGAGCTACAATATTCCAAGAGGACCGATTTTGTAAGCGGTGCTCCTGCTGTATCTGTTATCAATATGACGACAACAAAGATCCTAGCCTTTGGTTGGTTTGCAGCTCGGAGCCTCCCCATCAAGGCGATTCATGTGACATGTCATGTCATCTTGAATGTGCTCTTAAACATGAAAGAGCTGGCATTGTGAAGGATGGGCACCAGGAAAGACTGGATGGGAGCTTTTATTGTGTATCTTGTGGGAAAGTGAATGACTTGCTTGGGTAAAACCTCCTATATTCTTTTTTTTTTTTCAGTTTTTATTTTCAATAAACAGTGCTTCATTGTGAAGGTTCAAATATTCTATTGAAAGTTTCTTATCCCTATATCTTGTAATCCTTCTAAGTTTCTGATTTATGATAATTGGCATGTTGTTATTTTCTTAAACGATTATTCTTTCTAATCAAACTGTTCAGAACAATGCTGAAAGTTGCTCTATGATGTATTGGGTTAGTAGATTTATGATAATTTCCATTGTGGCGTTATGGGAATTAAATTGTTTCTTCCATAGTAGAGTTATCAGTTTAGTGTAACCTCTATTCAAAAGGAGGAGGAGATTGTACAAGTACTCTTTTGAGTGTAGGGAATGATCTTGCTCTAACAATTGTTATTTTTTAATTCTATTGTCTTCCAGAAGCCAGAAGGTATCGTTTGGTGAGAGTGAGATCCATGCACTTTGTTAAAACTAGAAATTAAGTACACCTAAACAGGGCGGACGTAGAAAATGTGGTAATTGAGAGACAGTAGTAATTGCCATATAGATATATATATTTTATTGGCAAAAATATACTATGAATACAAATGTGGAAAAGAGAAGTAAAATATGAGTAACATTAGACAGTAGAAAATCCGTTTCTAATGCAGTTATTTCTTGAAGTAGTGAGACTCTACTTCTCTTCTTTCTTTCACCTTATTTAATTTCTTGTTAAATTTTGTATTCCTTTATTATAATCTAGCATCATTATTTTTTCGTACTACATCAATTTTTGGTAACAAAGCAAGTTCCGACTTCTTGGCAATTTTGTGGAAAAATGTCTACTTGAAGTGGATGACCATATGCTCCTAAACTCACGCAATCTCAATGCGATGAACTTCTTTTGGAGTTAGTTCAACAAGTGTTGCAACTCTCTCAACATACAGTCATCCTGTGGTCTCGTATATTCCCGGAGCAGTCGGAAGAAGTTCAACAAGAACCCAACAATGGTGATGCAAATTTTGATGAAAATTTTTAAGAGCATGAAGACATAGTTGGTATTGGTGAGGGCACGAGGAACAATCAGCCCAAAACATCAGCAACTCATACTCCAATTTGCGATGATTTTACTTCACATCGACCACCTCCATGTTGAAGCTAGAATTCCACAAGTCAATTTTCATCAAATCTTGGGGAGTCGTGATAATTATAGAGATCAATTTAATGATGGATTGAGGGGAGTTAAAGTGGAAGTTGCTGATTTCTTTGGAAAGCTAGATCCGCATGCCTTCCAAGACTGGTTAATGTCTTTGGAAGAAGATTTTTGATTGGTTCGAAATGTCCAAAGAACGATGGGTCTGTTTTTGTGAAAATGAAATTTAAGGGACAAGCTCATATATGGTGGCATAGTATAGATGATCGACTCTATAGACTCTGTCAACCTCCTATCAATGATTGGGAGGAAATGAAATTGAAGTTGAAAGAGAAGTATCTTCCTCTTGATTATGAAGAAATCATATTTGAGGAGTTATTTCTACTTCGGCAAGGAGCTTCTAGTGTAGAGGAATACACGGAGAAATTCAATGAATTGACCATTCGGAGCCGGATAATGGAAGATGAGCGACAAACTATATCGTGGTATCAGATGAGTTCGAAGATGGAAATTAAGAAGGAACTCACGACTGTATGCTTGACAAGACTTGAAGAAGCTTATTAGTTGACCTTAAAGATTGAAGCCCAATTAAGGCACTCATCGTTAAAGCATACTGGAGTTGTAGTTGGGGGATTCTCTACCTCTCAAAATGCTTCCAGTGCTCCCCGCAGCAATGTGAGTACTTCAAACTCTCCTTTAATCAAGAAATTCAGTAGCTTGAAGCCATTTGGTGGAGATAGTAACAAGGGCAAGGCTCCTGTGAATAATACCTCACGCCGTGATAGTGATGCAAAATGCTACAAGTGTGGTGGAGCAAGGCATTATGCAGTTGTGTGCCCTACAAAGAACATTCACTATTGTCAAGAAGAACTGAAGAAGATCAATTAGCTAATGATCAAGGTGTTGAACTATTAAAAGAGTCAGATATTGAAGAACTAGGTCTCCTTGAGACTACTCTTATAGTTCGAAGAATCTTGACCATCCCTAAGGAAGAGGAGAAAGAAGATTGGCGTCGCTGAAGAACTAGAAGGTCTCCCTGAGACTACTCTTATAGTTCGAAGAATCTTGACCATCCATTAGGAAGAGGAGAAAGAAGATTGGCGTCACACCAATATTTTTCATACTCATGTAGCGTGTGAAGGAAAAGTTTGCAAGGTCATTATCGACAGAGGAAGTACCATGAACGTGGCTTCCCAGGAGTTGGTTGATAAGTTGAATCTAAAGGTGGAAAAACACTCACGACCTTATTGAGTTGCTTGGGTAAATGACACATCAATATTGGTAAGTACTCGATGCTTAGTTATTTTTTCTTTGGGTCAAAATTATTCTGATTCGGTTTGGGTGATGTTATCCCAATGAAAGTTAACCACATATTGTTGGGAAGACCTTGGCTATATGACCGCAAGGTTCAACATGATGGGTTTGCCAATACCTATACGTTTTTACACAATGGTCGTCGGACTATCCTTAAGCCCATGAAGAAGGTGGAAAAGAAGACCTCCTCTAATGTGCTTACCATGCGAGAGAATTCATAGAGGACAGTCGAGATCAAGGGCTAATTTATGCATTAGTGCGTTATGAAGTTGAAGAACCCAAGGAAATGCCAAAGGAGTAGCCACCTGAAATTCAGAAGCTTCTATTGGATTTTTCAGATCTCATTCCGGAAGAACTACCAAAAGTGTAGAACCTTGGATCTTGGAATCATTATTCTAGTGGATAGTGTTGTGAATAGTGCTTTTGCACTAGGTATGTTTAAGCTAAGGTCTTCTATGTGACCTTGGTATTCTATTTATGGAATGAGGATTACTTAATGATCCTAAGTGTGTTGGTATTGTGTGAGTGTTGGGTATTCAAAGAAGGGGTGTAAAGTACCCTAGTTGAGTTATGGGTGCAAGCAAAGACTATGAAAAATACTAAGTGTTGAAAAAGGGAAAACAGGCAAAAATATAGGGTACCGGTCGACCGATATCCTTACCAGTCGACCAAACAGCAAGCAGTTGACGAATAGTCCTTACCGGTCGACCGAAGGTCGTAATTTTTGTATGGGGATTCTAGGCAGAGAGCTGGTTTTTGACCAGTCGACCGAACCTCCCTACTAGTTGACCGATGATGCTGGTTTTGCCTTATTGCCGACCTACTTTGGCCTTGGGGTGTTTTGGGTGTTTCACCAAGGCCCAATTAGACCCAATTTCGTGGTCTAGGGTTACAAGAACCCTTAGAAGAAATTTTTGGGAGAAAGTTGTGAGACAAGAGGAGAAGAGCTAGGGTTTGTTGAGTTTGGATACTAAGATCATTGGTGAAGGTTGTTTTTGCTCGGATCTCGCTTCTCCAACTATTCTAAAGTGCTAAACCAAAGGGATTTGGTTTGTGGAAGGTAGATACTCTCTACTAGGTGACTTTGCTATGGTTTCATAAGTAGACACACTCTACTCTCTAACTTGTATTATTTCTTTTAAGAAAAACCATGAAACTCATATGTTCTTGAATGGGTTAGATGATTTGAGTTGGGTGTAAGCTATATGGATAAACTATCACTACTATGGATGCTCTATGACTATGGCTCTATGTTTAAAGATTTTCTAAGCTTATCATGAGGTTCACATGTTTACTACGCTTACCATGCCTACTATCCTCACATGTCTTGCATGATTTTACGGTTTCTCACATGAATGGGTTTATCGAAGTATTCATAAGATTTCTAAGAATTCATAAGCTACCAAGCTCAAAAGCATTGATAAAGCCAAACTGTGGGTTGGTCAAGGATAGGGTGTATCTAATGGATATGTCATATCTGGCTTAAAGTAATCTCATAAGAAATTGGATAAAGCAAGTGGGAAGGTTGGTCAAGGATCTTGGTAGCCCATTTCTATGTATTCGATGAAGGGTATTTTTATATATCCAACTCTAAGTCTTTTCACTGGTGCTGAGGTTTGGCTCAAAGTTATGCTCATAAGAAATCTCATAAGCTCAAAAGCTCATAAGCCTTATAAGTTAAGATCTCATAAGAATTACATGCTCATAAGTTTCAAAGGGCTCTAAGTCTCAAATTCTCTATGGATTATAATGGCTCATATGACTCGTAAGGAACTCTAAGAACTCATAAGACTCTGATTCTCATACGAAGTCATACAACTCATATGTTTTGGATTTCAAAAGGAAACTCATACGGATTTGGTTTGAAAGCTACTTTTTAAGGATTTCTAAGTATCTATGCCTTTGCATGTTCAATAAAATTATCACTTGTTAGCTAGTTGCTTGTATATGCGGAATATTCAATACTTAGCCGTACATGTTTATGTCGGCAGGCCTGTTCGATATTTGCAATCCTATTCCAATTCCATGGATTGAAGAGGAGTATGGAGAAGCAGAGGCTATTCCATTGCAGCCTCAAGAAGATAGAGATCTAGATAGGTGGCCCTATCTAGATTAGTGTTGAGCGAGAAAGGGAGATTATACTTATAGTTTGAGAGTGGGACTTGTCCGCTTCATACTTCACTTTTGTATATGTTCGGTTGGTTCAGACTTGATTATGTAAATAGGTTACACAATATATGTTTTACTTCCGCAGCTAGCTGGGTATTCCGTTTCCGCTATGTTTTTCTTGTGTATTTTCACAGGATGGTTTGTTATACGATAAGTCAAGCTAAAGTATCCCTAACTCCTAGGGGTTATTTTGGGTCGTGACAAAAAGAGTTACTGCCAATTAGGGATATCCAACATGCAATCGATTTGGTACTTGAAGCTGTTTTACCTAACTTGCCAGCCTATCGTATGAACTAGAAAGAGTATGACGAATTTAAAAGGCAAGTGGATGATCTCCTTGATAAGGTTTTCATAAGAGAAAGTATGAGTCCTTGTGCAGTACCAGCTCTCCTCACTCCTAAGCGTGATGGAACTTGGAGGATGTGTATTGATAGTCAAGCCATCAACAAGATCATGATTGAATACAAATTTCCAATTCCAAGGCTGACGACATGCTAGATATGATGGCGGGTGCAATGATCTTCTCTAAGATAGATTTTCGTAGCGGATACCACCAAATTCGCATCTGTGCAGGAGATGAATGGAAAAAAAAACCTTCAAAACTAAAGATGGTTTGCATGAATGGTTAGTCATGCCATTTGGACTAACCAATGCCCCAAGCACATTCATGTGCATTATGACACAGGTACTTTGACTTTTTTGTTGAAAGATTTTGTCGTAGTCTACTTTGATGATATTCTTATCTATAGCAATCTAATAAGGACTATGAGGAGTATCTGCGTCAAGTTATGAGAGTTTTAAGATCTGAGAAACTTTACATTAACTTGAAAAAGTGTTCTTTCATAAGTCAAAGCGTTGTTTTCTTGGGCTTGCGTTGTTTTCTTGGGCTTTGTTATATCATTAAGGGGAGTTGATGCGGATCCTGAGAAGGTTAGAGCAATCATTGAGTGGTAGCTTCCTTCAAACATTTATGAAGTACGGAGTTTCCATGGGCTAGCTACCTTCTGTAGAACCCTAGAATTCGTGTTAGTGAATAGTGCCCTTGTATGGTGTTTATAAAGGCCTAAAGTCTTCCTTCATTTTCTTGGTATTATGGTGAGTCAAGTAAGGGTTTAGGTGCGTGTTTTGAATCTCAAAAGAGTATAAAAAGATAATCTAAGTGGGTAAAAGTAAAAGTATAAAATACCCTAAGTGTTTAATGGGTTGTAGGTGAATAGTGTCTAAGGCTTAAAAGCTTATTGTAATGTCTTGAAGGGTTACCAATGATTGATTTTGATATATTTCGGGTAGATGGTGTGTATGGCATGTATTAAAGCCCTAAGAATAGTTTTCTTAAATTATGGATTTTTGGGATGAAGGAGTAGAGTATAGAATAAGTGTCAAGAATGGGTAGGTCTTAACATCACTCTCAACTTCAAGAAGCTCTAGTTTGATCACCGATGATCGGAATCGAGTGATTCTTGAATTTTTGGAAAGGTATTTAAATCTTCTTCAAGGTTCATGTTGATCACTTTCCTTGATTTTGAGTTGGGGTTGAGTCAAAAGTCCAATTTCCAAAGTTGGGACTGTTGAAAATCTGGGCTGTCGAAACCATTTACAGACCAGTCAGCTTTCAAGCCATTTTTGGTAAAGTAAAACTCAAAAGTTGGAGTTGTATAAAACATGAAAGTTGTTCCCTTTCGAAAGACGAATCTAACGCAAGTTGAATCGTCAAAATCGGACCACCGAGTCAAAAGTTATGACCAAAATACCGAAGGGTGTTTTTGCAGACAAACTCGCTCGAGCGAGATCCAAACCCGCTCGAGCGAGATTGACCAAAATGTTGTTTTTGAGTACCGGGAGCAACCCGCTCGAGCGAGATGGAAGCCCGCTCGATCGAGATTGCACAGACATGTTTTTTTAGGGGTTTTTCTCAACCCAAACACCTATATATACCCCATTTTCGGGGGACCAAGGTTTCTAACACCTAGAGAAGGATTGTTTGAGAGAAAGAGGAGGAAACTTAGGTTTCCAAAGGGGGGTTTCTCTCAAGATCAAGGAAACCCCCAAATTCAATCTCCAATCTTCTCAAGACCAAAAAGGGGAGCAAGAATCGTGCACACCAAGGCTTTCCTCACGAACTAAGCCACGAGGAAACGACCACAAAGGGGATTTCATGAGAAGATCAAAGAGGAGCTCAAATCATCACTTCCTAAGCATCCTCAAGCTTGGATCTCGTCCCCACGCACCACTAAAGCTTGGATCTTCATCCTCGAGCTCGGGGTTCTCTCCTACAAGCTTCCTCAAGCTTTCTCAAGCCTTGGATCAAAGGGATTTTATCCCCTAAGGTAGATACATTCTACTAACCTCCCTTGTTACAATGCTTTGATATACATTCAATTTTAGTGATCCTTTGGTGGAAATCATGATGTAAATTATATTGAGAGAATATTAAGATGTATAGCTTAATAGGTTATAATAAATTACATATTATGAATGTGATGGTTGATGTATGATGAAAAATGGGAAATGGTGAGGTACTCATAAGAAAAAGAAATGCACACAAGATGTTTGAGGAAATGTGGATGATGAAAATGTAAGTAAAAGCCTTAAGGAAAGGTTGAATGCAAGATGCTTGACAAAATGCACATATGAAATTTAGAACTAAGACTATAAAATATGAATTAGGGATTTTTCCCAAATTTGGTAATTGTCAATATGATTTATGTGTTTCCTTAAAATCTCGTATGCTTATAGAAAGTTGGGAAATGCGATATGATGGTCTTTCAATCTTCTCATGACATTATGATGTTCACCATTCCCTATACACAAGCACGTATTCACGTAGGAACCTAGTTTTTTTTGAAGTATAATCATGTGGAATTAAACCAAGACAAGATAAGAGTGATTTCCACGAAATAAGAACAAGACAAGAGTGAATTCTACAAGACAATGATAAGACTTTAAGTACGTTAAGAAAGATAAACGCTAGTATGTACATCCAGTTCATAAGTAAGTGTATACGAAGAATTATAAGAAAGTTCAAAAGACAGAGAGAAGGTGAAATCATAAGTTAGGTTCATAAGAACATTCTTAAGAAAAGGAAGAAAACGTGTAAGAACAAATGGAAGCTTATAAGATAAGAAAGAAATACTCACAAGCTCACAAGTTCACAAGTATATGGAAAGATGCTAGTGTACTAAGACCAGGTATGGGCACTAGTATCTGTTTTCAAGGTTCACAAGCTCACAAGTTCACAAGCTCACAAGTACATGAAAGTATGCTAGTGTACTAAGATCAGATACGGGCACTAGTATACGTCTCTAAGATAAGTATGAAAGGATGTTAATGTACTAAGACCAGGTACGGGCATTAACATCTGTTTCCAAGAAAGTATGAGAGGATACCAGTATATTAAGACCAGGTACGAGTACTATTATTTGTCTTTAAGCAAGAATAAAGAAATATGAAAGGATGTTTAGTGTACTAAGACCCGGTACGGGCATTATCATCTGTTTCCATGAAAGCAAGTTCACAAGAAGCTCACAAGCTCACAAGAAATCTCACAAGAAAGATCGTAAGAACTCGTATGCTCACAAAAATGGTTATAAGAACTCGTATGCTCACAAGAACTCGTATGCTCACAAGAAAGATTATAAGAACTTGTATGCTCACAAGAATGGTTATAAGAACTTGTATGCTCACAAGAAAGATTATAAGAACTCGTATGCTCACAAGAATGGTTATAAGAACTCGTATGCTCACAAGAACTCATAAGAACTCGTATGCTCACAAGAAAGGTTACAAGAACTCTCAAGCAAACTCACAAGAACTCACAAGCGAGCTCATAAGAAAGTTCACAAGAAAGCATATGCCTCAACGCAAATGTAAGATAACTGATAAGAAGGACCTCATAGGCTAAGAACCTCATAAGATGCATAAGGAACTCACAAGGCTCGTAAGAGACATGAAATAGGTATTGTTAAAGCACGAACTTAATGTAGGATTTGAAGTATGATTTTAAGATTATGCAACCGTTATCTTGTTTTAACTTCCGCACTCTGATCATGTATATACTTGGATGAACCGTATCTTGTATGGCGTGTGAATGCATCGTAATATGGTTAGTTAGTATTATGTATACGCTGTGCTCAGCCGTACATTTATTTCGGCAGGTGCACTATAAGATATCTATACTCCAGTTCCTTGGATCAAGGCGGTTCGTGGAGAGCAGGAGATTGCTCGGATTGTCACCCAGATATGAGGGGTTTAGAGATGTGGCCCTATGGTGAGGTTGAGCGAGAGAGACATGTATTTTGGGTTTTATGTTTGGGGATATTCTATCACTTGAGTTTGTAACTCAGGTGAAGGATTGCTTGTACATGTTTCAGTTTATATGCAGTTATTGTAAACAGTTGTACTTGGAATACAGTTAAGTTATTAAAGAAAATTTTCAGTTCACTATTTAGCATGCCTTGTATACTCTTTACAGGATGATTTGAAATGTAAGTGACGTCGCCAAAGTATCCTAACTCCTAGGGGGTATTTTGGGGCGTTACACCTATCGGCGATTTATAGAAATTTTAGTACCATCATGACCCCTATTACTAAATGCTTGAAGGGTGGACAGTTTGAATGGACGAAGGCTGCTACTCGAGCTTTTGAAGAGATTAAAGTGAAGATGACTGAGACCCCAATCCTAGGACTCCCAAACTTTGATAAGGTGTTCAAAATTGCTTGTGATGCTTCACATGTGGGAATCGGTGACATCTTAAGTCAAGAAGGACATCTAGTGGCCTATTTTAGCAAGAATCTCAACGATGCCCAAAAAAGGTACTCTACCTACGATGTTGAGTTCTATGCCATGGTCCAAGCCCTGAAGCATTGGAGGCATTATCTTATCCATCTAGAGTTCATTTTGTTCTTAGATCATGAAGCCTTGCGATATCTTAATTCTCAAAAGAAGCTCAGTGCTCGACATGATAAATGGAGCGCATATCTACAAGAATTCACTTCCCTTCTGAAACACAAGGCAAGGATTGAAAATAAGGTTGCAGACGCATTAAGCCGTAAGTCCTACATTCTATCAACCATTATAGTAACAGTTGTTGGATTTGAGGAGATTAAACGTGATTACACATCTGATGAGGATTTTGGTAAGATATATGGGGTTTTACTAGTAGGCCCTAATTTAGAGTACCCACAGTATCTGTTACTTGACGGGTACTAATTTTTTGGGAACCAGTCGTGCCTACCAAGAACTTCTCTTCAAGATCGTGTTGTATGGGAGCTACACTCCGGAGGTCTAGGGGGTCATTTTGGACGTGACAAAACGATCGTACTTGTAAAAGATCATTTTTATTGGTCAAGCTTGAAGCGTGATGTGGGAAAGATTTTAAAGCAATGCTGAGCTTGTCAGTTGGGAAAATGGCAAAAGAAGAACATTGGGTTGTACACTCCACTGCCTATTTCGGAAGCACCATGGGAAGATTTAAGTATGGATTTCGTGTTGGGTTTACCAAAAACTCAAAGAGGATTCGATTATATCTTCGTCGTTGTGGACCGATTCTAAAAAATGGTGCAGTTTATTCCATGCAAGAAGGCCTCAAATGCTTCTTATATAACTACATTATTCTTTCAAGATGTTGTTCGATTGCATGGGGTGCCAAAAACCATTGTTTCTGATTGAGATGTCAAGTTTGTAAGTACTTCTGGAAAACATTGTGGGCAAAAATGGGCACAAAACTTAAGTACTCCAGTGCTTATCAACCACAGACAGACGGGCAGACAGAAGTTGTTAATCGAAGCTTGGGTAATTTCTTATGATGCTTGGTTGGTGACAAAATTACAACATGGGATCTTATTCTTCCTCAAATGGAGTTTGCTTATAATAGCTCTATTAATCGAACGATGGGACGATCTCCTTTTGAGATTGCTAATGGTATTAAGCCTAGGCAACCTATTGACTTGATTCCTTTACCAGTATCTGCTTGTACTATTGAAGATGCTGAAGCATTCTCCTAACATATCAAGGAAATCCATGATGAGGTTCGTAGAAAGATTGCAATTAGTACTGAGAGTTACAAAGAAACATTTGATCTCCATCGACGGTTTGCCCAATTTAAGGAAGGTGATATGGTGATGACCCGTTTAAGGCCTGAAAGATTCTCAGTTGGTATCTATCACAAGGTCCATTCAAAGAATGTTGGACCTTATCGTGTTTCGAAGCGACTTGGGGAAAATGCTTACTTGCTTGAGCTTCCACTAGATGTTAGATTTAGCCCTATCTTCAACATTGAAGACTTAATAGCATCTATTGGGCACCATGAAGAAACTGAAGAATGTGCTATCCATCTCCCTCTAGCACCCAAGCAAAAGGTAGAGGACATTGAAGATGTGCTTGATGATCAAATTATGTCTACAAGGCGCGGTGGATATCAAAGGTTTTTAGTTAAGTGGAAGAATCGCCCTTTATCAAATTACACATGGATCACTGTAGAAGATTTTCAACGAATCAATCCTGATTTGTATGAGCATTACCAAACCATTCACTCATTGGAGATGAGTTTTTTCAAGATGGGGGGAATTGATGAAGACATGCCCGTGGACCTCAATGTGTACAACCGTAGGCCCAAGAAAACCCATGAGTATCCATAAAGCCCATAAAATGGGCCCACAAATCTGAAAATCCAACCATGCATTAAAGGGGTCTTCTAGAAAGACCAAAACTCTTTTTAGAAGTTGTTAGAATTCTTTAGAAAGTCAAAAAAGTCTTTAAGAAATCTTTAAAATGTCAAGAACTTTCTAGAAAGTTAAATCTTTAAAGAGTTTTCTAGAAAGTTAAGAGTCTTTAAAATTCTCTAGATAGTCAAGAGTCATTAAGAATATTCTAGAAAGCCTAAGGGTCTAGATAGTCCACGAGTCTTAGTTGGTCTTAGAACCTTAATGCCTTAGCATTAATCAGTGTTTTAAAAAGCGGTAGAGGCGCACGCCTTGAGGCGCGCCTCAGGGCGAGGCGCTATCAAAACGCTACCAGGCGTGGAGAAAAGGCATGTGGGATTGAATAGCGTACACATTTGTTGAAAAGCGTGATAAAAGCTTACGCATCCAGAAAGGCGTACGCCATTAAACGCTGCCTTATGGTTATTTTACGCTACAAGACAAAGTTACAAGTAACGTGTTTAGAAGCTACCGTTTCTTTCTCTCTCCTTTTAGAAGTCCAATACCCAATTTTAACATTAAAAAAGAAATAAATAGACATCTTTGCTGAAGACGTCTTCAGTTTTGCAGTTCAACCCAAAGAGGGATATCTTCAGACTTCAACGTCTCTCCTCCTCTGACTCTCTCTTTCTCTCTCTCTCTCAAAAATAGAGAAGTAGAAAAGAGGAAAACAGCGAGAATAAGAAGACAACCTACTGAAGACGTCTTCAGTTCGACCCAAAGAAGGAGAAGAAGAAAAAAAAAAGAACAAGGAAATTTCAGGTATGTTTCTCTCTTGCTCTCTCTCTCTCCTTCCTTTCTTTTTTTTTTCGGCCTCCCTGATTGTTCTGTTTTTCTATGCAAGTTGAAGAAGAAGAAGAAGAGGAGGAGGAGGAGGAGGAGGAGGAGGAGGTTTTTTTTTCGGAAGGCACTGTTACGACTTTATTGAGGGATACTGCCATTAAAAAAAAAAAAAAACAGAGGAGAATAATAAAGGAGGAAGAAGAACCAGAAATTCTGGTTCGGCTTCAACCCCCAATCTCATTCCGTCTTTTTTTCCCTCTTTTCCTCTGGTATATGTCAGTTGCTGGATACTGCCATTAAAAAAAAAACAGAGGAGGAGAAGAAGAAGAAGAAGAGGAGGTTAATATGCTAAATACCTTCTCGTCTTCCACTCGTGCCCACGCTCTCCCCTCTTTTTTTTTTTTTTACTCTTCCTTACAGATGAGAACAAGTATCTTGTAGGCTTGTACAGTTGTACGTAGGTTTAAGTTGAACTTAGGTTGAAGTTTAACCAGGGTTTAAGTTGAATGAATTTTGCTCTTGATGCTGGGGGCATGATCCAACCGTTGATTATCAGTTAATCAACTTAGTGTATTTTTAAAACTTAATGTACAGCCCTGTTGATAATGATACAACCATTTGATTAATGATAGTCCAAATCAAGAATTTTTCTGCACTTTAGCGTCCAAAATCCTGCAAGGGAAATCATAATTTTCAATTTAGACCAAAAGAAACACAAAATAAACAATTCATAAATAAATTTCAGTACAAATTACAATAATCTTTTTTAATATGATTAGTGTTCGACTGCTTGTGACTTGTGAGTATATTATTTATAATTTTTTTTTCTAATTTCAATTTTATTTAGGAACATCGATGACTAGTCGAAGGGATTTTGCATGGGAATATGCCAAAGAAGATGAAGGAAATACTGTTAAAGGCTATATGTATTGCAAATTTTGCAATAAAAAATGTACTGGCGGTATTAGTCGATTGAAAAATCATTTAGCCGGTACTCATTATGGTATGGGTGCATGTACAAAATGCCCAGAAGATGTGAAGAAAAAATGTGAGAAGGCTTTAAATGATTTTAAGATTCAGAAGCAACGAGAAGCAGAACTTGTTTGTAGCATTGGGAGGGCTGGTACAAGCAATATCGAAGTTCCTGGGAATAGAGTTGGGGTTGAAGGGCTTAATCAAGATACTTATGATAGTGGTATTGGAAATGTTCCCTCGAATTTACAATCACAACCAATGGGTCCCATGGATCAATTTGTTGCATCCGAAGCACGTCAGTCTACCTTAAACAAATCATGGAAGCAGGCACAAAGAAAAGATGTGACGCCCCGAACCCGCGCCTAGGGAATCAAGTTCCGAGACGCGTGTCCGTTCGTCAAATCATGCAAGCGGAAGACTTTACCCGCAAAAATGCGGGAAATTTAAACATTTATCAAATGCTCCTAAAAAGCAAATAATACCTGTCATCACAATAGCCATCATACAAACCATATACCTGTATTATTTACATCAAGTTTGTTTTACAAAAGTAGGCGTCTTTATCACGCCAGGTACAACTTGTACAAGCTTCCAAAATGTCCAATTGGATTTTCCACTTACTGGTCAGCAGCTCCGAGATCTGCTGACACAAAAAGTCAGTGAGCTATGAAGCTCAATAAAACCACAATCCTTCTAAACTATTTTCCACATAATAACACGCATCAATAATGATATAATAAGCAGTTCAATTTGCATGTTACAGTAAAATAGAACAGTATATAATAAATTGTGACCCAAGGTCACTTAGGGTTACGTCACCCTAACAGAGGTTCCCGACCTCACATTACTTTCCAATTATGAGGTTCAGTTATGAATGTATTATATTACCAAATTATCGTTTCAATCATCAATCATGTTTCATTTCGAGTCCTAAGACTCTATTAATTGGCCACAGCCCACAAATGTTTAGCTTAAAGTCTCTAAATCATAACCATAATACATTGAGTCATTTAGACTCACACACGCTGTTCCGGCTTTCACCCGAACATCACAAAACCTTGGGTATACCAACCCAACTCACCTGGAATCCGATGATTCCATACCGAACTATGAGTCCACCAACTCAAACAAATACACCAACTTTGAGTATACCAACTCAGACCACTTCGTATCCGAAGCTTACACACACAACATGGGCATTCACCCAATAAGGACATATTTTTCCATTCAATTGACTGGCCACATCTACCGTATATTCGCCGCCATCGCCCTGGGTATCAGTTATGAAGGAACCCCGACCAACCTGCCTACCGTCACCTTCTGGCTAGTCTACGGAGGAACCCCGACATCTATACCAATGCTGACATCTCCTGACGTTCCACCAAGAAGGGACCACGATAGACACGGTGCCGACATCTTCTAACCCACCCAGAGAGGAACCCCGGACTATACACTATCTGATGTTTAGCCACTTTAAACTCCCTAGGACTCCGACATCTCCTGACTACCAGTCACGGAGGAACCACGAGCCATGCAGGACACCGCCACTCCTGACTTAGTCCAAGAGGCACCACGGACGACCTAGACAAACAGACCGACATCTCTCGACTATCAGTCACGGAGGAACCCCGGGCCTTACTGGGCACCGTCTCTCCTGACCTAGTCAAAGAGGAACCACAGACTATACTTAACCCTGGTTAGATTTTCTAACCACAGGTTAACCCCAGTTAACCCAAGCCTCGCTTGATTAACTGAAATACTTGGGCCTCGCGCCCGTGAACCAACTCCGGTAACACACCGTCCCGTTAGGGAACGTTTTCAAGCTAATGGATGTCTCCATAGCCTTACAAGACATGCAAAACAATTTTTTCGTCACCCTAGGGTGGCGATACAATTTACTCGGGACCCGATCTGGGCTCCCCGAGGGACCACATAAAATCACAACATCATATAGGGGTCTCCGCCCCTTTTTCATTCACGTCAAAAGACATGCGTATACATCACATGAAATAATATAGCAAAATAAGTGGAAAATGAGAAGAAAAGAGGGGTTTTACTGTTTCACGCGTTTCGAGGCAACTAGAGTCAAAACGGACACCGCCAACGCGCTCGGAAGGATGATCAACCCCAAGGTAGAGCGCATGCAACTTTCTCTCTCAACTTTCTCTCTCTACCTTTTTCTCTTTCTCTCTCTACACGCAAAACGAGACGCCGGAGAGAAAATCAGACGCCGCCAACGCGTCGGGGACGTCGAAAAACCTCAAGGGG
This sequence comes from Tetracentron sinense, assembly GCA_015143295.1. NCBI lineage: Eukaryota > Viridiplantae > Streptophyta > Magnoliopsida > Trochodendrales > Trochodendraceae > Tetracentron > Tetracentron sinense. The sequence continues at coordinate 19,548,236 of CM026554.1, forward strand.
ACCTCCCTTTCCCTTTCTCTCTCTTCCTTTCTCTCTCCTCTTTCTCTCTCTTCCTTTCTCTCTCCTCACTTTCTCTCTCTAAAGTGCTGTGTGGCAGCCTTCTGTCTCTGCAGAAAAATATAAGAGAATGAGGGTTTTAACCCTCCTTATATAATAGTAAGGGGTGGGATCATGTGCAACAGCACATGACCAATAATGTGTGGAGAGTTGACCGGTCAACTCATTTGACCGGTTGACTCTTTGACCAATTTTTTGAATTTTTCTGCATTTATGGTATTCAAAACCTTACTACATAGAGTCCGATTTTGACGAAACTTTAGGTGACCGAACTTGGGACAGTCCGACACCTACTGTAAAAATTCTGGGGAAAAATACTGAGTTTTGACAGCTGCACTTTAGTCCGGAAGAAAATTGCAAAACCCACTAATTTTCTGATTTCGGACACAAAACACGCTGTCGCTTCTTCGTTTGAGATAACTAACTGCCGAGACGACAGACATTAGTCCTCACGGCCGACTGACACACATTAGTGCCAACCGCACGGATTTCTATTAGGATCTCTAACAAATATTGGGTCCCACTTAATTTCTGGAAGTATGAAAAATTCCCGTTTTTCTCAATTTTATCACACATAATGGCCCCGCGGTCCCGTGAAATGGTACATGACGGAACCGATACGGTAGGGGTGTGTCCCGGCAGTCGACCGGCACACTGTGTGCGAATTTTGCTAAATGATACTGAGATTTCCTCGGTGCACTTCAATCCCGAGCAAAGTTCACTTTTTATTAATTTAACAAATAATTAACTAATTAACCTCCATTAAGGACCCATAAACACAAAATTTTATTATATTAAAATTCCGGGTCGTTACAATCTCCCCTCCTTACAAAAATTTCGTCCTCGAAATTTATATATACACTAGTCATCAAATAACTGAGGATGATTGCTTCTAATGACATCTTCAAGTTCCCATGTGGCTTCCTCTATGCTATGGTGTTCCCATAAAACTTTAACTAGCTTAATCGTTTTGTTTCGTAACACCTGTTCCTTGCGAAACAAAATTATCACTGGCTTTTCTTCAAAAGTTAAGTCCTCTCTAACTTGAATTGGTTCATATCGTATCACGTGCGAGGGATCATGTACATATTTTCTCAACATGGATATGTGGAATACATTGTGAACCCTTGCCAGCTCTGGTGGTAACGCCAAACGGTAGGCTACACCTCCTATTTTAGCCAAAATCTCAAAAGGTCCGATGAATCGCGGACTTAACTTTCCCCGCTTTCCGAATCGTACAATACCTTTTGATGGAGAGATTTTCAAGAAGACATGGTCACCGACTTGAAACTCTAAGTCCCGGCGCTTTCCATCTGCATAGCTTTTCTGTCGACTTTGTGCAGATAATAACCTCGATCGAATCAACTCGATCTTCTTTGTTGTTTCTTGCACCAACTCAGGTCCCAGTAGTTTACGCTCCCCTACTTCAGTCCAACATACTGGTGACCGACAACTCCTGCCATACAAGGCCTCGTAAGGAGCCATTTGAATACTTGCCTGATAACTGTTATTATATGCAAACTCGATCAATGGCAAGTGATCATCCCAGTTTCCTTGAAAGTCCAGACTGCAAGTGCGCATCATATCTTCTAGAGTTTGTATTGTGCGCTCAGACTGTCCATCGGTTTGCGGATGATAAGCTGTACTCATGTTTAGCTGCGTACCTAAGGCTTCTTGCAAGCTCCTCCAGAATCGGGAAGTAAATCGCGGATCGCGATCTGACACAATAGATACCGGCACACCATGCAGCTTCACAATCTCCTTGATGTACAACTTTGATAAATTTTCCAGGGTTATGGTATCCTTTATAGCAAGAAAGTGAGCCGACTTCGTCAATCGATCAACTATCACCCAAACGGCATCATGTCCACTCCTTGTTTTTGGTAACCCCACCACAAAATCCATCGTAATGTGCTCCCATTTCCACTCGGGAATAGGCAATGAATTTAACAATCCAGGTGGTTTCTGATGTTCTGCCTTGACTTGCTGACAAACAAGGCATCGAGATACATACTCTGCAATTTCTCTCTTCATGCCGTTCCACCAGTAGTTATTCTTCATATCCTGATACATCTTTGTACTTCCGGGGTGCACCGCAAAACGAGATCGATGTGCCTCATTGAGCAGTTCATTCTTCAACTCAGGATTTCTAGGCACACAGATTCGACCTTTGAACCGAAGTATTCCATCTTCAGATTCTTCAAAATCACCCATTTTTCCTTGAAGAATCTTATCTCTGATAACTTTGATCTCCTGATCTTCCAACTGTGCTTCTTGAATCTTTTGTAATAACACTGGCTTGGCCTGAATACTAGCCAACTTGGCACTATTACCCTGGACTCCTAGACTCAGATTCCAACTCTTGAATTCTTCGATCATCTTCCATCGCTCGGCCCTCATATATGCTACAGATCCAACTGTCTTTCTACTCAGGGCATCAGCAACCACGTTACCCTTACCAGGATGATACTGGATTACATAATCATAATCCTTCAAGAATTCCATCCATCTACGCTGTCGCATATTGAGTTCCTTTTGGGAGAATAGATACTTTAAACTCTTGTGATCACTATAGATCACCAACTTCTCTCCATAAAGATAATGTCTCCAAATTTTTAGTGCGAATACTACCGCAGCTAACTCCAAGTCATGCGTGGGATAATTCCGTTCGTGAAACTTGAGTTGTCTCGAACCATAAGCAATGACCTTTTTGTTTTGCATTAAGACACAACCGAGTCCCTTACTGGAAGCATCGCAATACACCTCAAATCCTCCAGATCCTGAGGGAGTTGTCAATATTGGAGCGGTTGTTAATCTCTTCTTTAATTCTTGAAAGCTTCGCTCCCGAGATGCCGTCCATTCGAACTTCACATCTTTCTTAGTCAATTCCGTTAATGGAGCTGCTATCTTCGAGAAACCTTCTACAAATCTGCGGTAGTACCCAGCCAATCCCAGAAAACTTCGAACTTCAGTAACAGTGGATGGCCTTGCCCAATCGGTTACTGCCTGAATCTTGGAAGGATCAACAGATATTCCATTTCTTGACACAATATGTCCAAGAAAGGCTACTTCTTCCATCCAAAACTCGCACTTGGAGAACTTAGCATACAACTGATTATCTCTTAATGTCTGTAGCGTAATCCTCAAGTGCTCAGCGTGCTTCTCATGACTAGGTGAGTACACCAAGATATCATCAATAAATACCACAATAAACTGATCCAAGTACGGCCTGAAAAGACGATTCATCAACTCCATAAAGGCCGCAGGTGCATTTGTCAGTCCAAAAGGCATCACCAAGAACTCGTAGTGACCATACCGAGTTCGGAATGCTGTCTTTTGAATATCTTCTTCTTTGACCCTCAATTGGTGATAGCCGGACCGTAAATCAATCTTGGAAAACACTTGGGCGCCTTGCAACTGATCAAATAGATCATCGATCCTGGGGAGAGGATACTTATTTTTGATCGTCGCTTGATTCAGCAAACGATAATCTATACACAGACGCAGACTCCCGTCTTTCTTTCGGACAAATAACACCGGTGCTCCCCATGGTGAAACACTAGGACGGATCAAGCCCTTATCTAATAGGTCTTGCAATTGAATCTTCAGTTCTTGCAACTCAGCCGGAGCCATCCGATACGGTGTTTTAGATATCGAGTCTACACCCGGAGTAACATCGATTGTAAAATCGATTTCTCTCGTAGGAGGGAGTCCTGGTAATTCATCAGGAAACACATCTCGAAACTCTCTGACCACCGGGGTATTCCCTAAAGTGTCATCTTCATCTTTATCGACCACCACTGCAGCTAAATACCCAGTACACCCCTTGTCTAGAAGGTGACATGCTTTAATTGCGGATATTAGCTTGGGTGCTTGACCTCGGATAATCCCCTGCATTTCGAACTCTGGGATGTCCGGAATCCGAAATATCACTTTCTTGGCATTACAATCTACCATTGCATGGTAATTAGCCAACCAATCCATCCCTAGGATAACATCATAATCCTTCATGTCTAACACGATCAGATCTACTAACATCCGTACACTATTGACAAGTATGGGACACCTATCATAGACTGTTTTTGTGCACAGAACTTTCCCTGATGGTGTAGATACAGACATCATGCTTTTGAGTGTATCAGGCTTGTAACTTATGTGTTTAGCAAAACGAGTAGAGACAAACGAATGTGTAGCACCAGTGTCAATCAAAGCATAAGCAGGTACTTGAAATACTAAAAGTTTACCTTCGATGACACCTTCGGTCTGCTGTGCCTCTTCCTGGGTAATTGCAAACACTCTTCCTTTTCCGCCTTCCAACGCTAGTGGTTGAGCCTTAGGGCAATCCTTCTTGAAGTGTCCAGGCTTTCCGCACTGGAAGCAAACCTTCGCTCTACAGTCCTTGGTCAAATGGCCCTGACCACATTTCTCGCACTTAAGCCCCAATCTTCCTGTAGACCCTTGGTTTTTCATGTCCTCGAACTTTCTTTTCCCAGTAAACTGCCGGTTATTCTCCTTTATCCAGGGCTTCCCAACTGTCCCTTTGCCTTTGCCAGCACTAGACTGTGCCAGTTCTTCATGCACTTGCTCTACTCTGAGTGCTCTATCTAATATCTCTGAGAAGGAGGTAAATCGTTGAGCTGCCAATTTCCCTCTGATAGCCGGCTTCAATCCTTCTTCAAATTTCTCAACCCTCCACTGCTCATCTTCGACAAATCTTGCAGCGAACCTCGAGAGTTGATTAAACTTTTGTTCATACTCGCTAACCGACATATTTCCTTGGGTCAGCTGAAGAAACTCCATCTCTTTCCTCTTTTTCATCGACGCTGAAAAATAGCGCTCATAAAACAATTCAGTAAATCTTGCCCAAGTAACAGGCCTCTGATGCGGTGGAACTGTCCTTTCCACTGTGGTCCACCAATGTTCCGCTTCTCCTTCAAGTAGAAAGATAGCGAACTCGGGCTTGTCATTTTCTGGCAAAGACATAGCCCTAAAAACTTTCTCCAGACTTCTAATCCAGTTCTCCGCCTTTAGCGGATCAGTCGTGCCCGAAAAGGCTGACGGTCCAAGCCTTTTAAACTTTTCCAATCGGGTCACATTCCCATGCTCTGGCATGGTAGCGATGGGGGTACGACTACTATTCCCATTTCCATTCATATTCTGGGCCTGTTGTTGCTGAATTAGGTTGGCTAGGGCTGTAATAGCCTCAAATGCCCCAGCCAAGGTATTCTCGGGTGCTCGTCGAGGTGGCATGATTCACCTATAATTATAAAGTAACGAACTTTTAATAATAAAATGAAACTGAAATGCACTGAGAATTCGATATCCAAAAAGAGACATTTCATTCATTTCATCTTTAATATATACAAAGCAACACTGTACAGTATATAGTACACCAGCGTATACAAAACATCATGTAGCTGTACACATACAAAAAGTGATCTAATGATGGAAAGATCGAGTAGGGCATCTATTATATTACAAAACCATACAGATGCGCTACAGTCTCCCCTCCTAACTCCCTACTCCTGCATCTAAACCTCAGTCGAGGTAGACGGACTACTCGCCTCCACCGACTTCTTATTCTGCTTACGGTTGTTCAAAATCGCACGATACTCTCGTGCCGTAAGCCTCTTAGATGATAGAGGTGGAGGTATCCAACCAGTCCCATCCGGACTAGGCCTAATATCTGCCAGTGCTCGCTTGACCTGCCTTAAAATCTCACGACGTACCCGAGCCGGTACTGCAAGCTCCATCGGAGACGGGGGAGGCATCCAGGCAGTTCCGTCCGGATTTATCCGGACAGCCTTCGGCTTAATGGCCGCCTTGATTCGCTGAGTCATCCCAAGCCACTGTGGATAACGGCGACTCAATATGGCTGCCATCTGCTCATAATGCTGCCAATCCTCCTTAGTGGGGACTCTGTGCATTAACGGCATCCCTGCACATACACACAATTTCCAAATCACTATCTGATTTCGAAATAGGTGATGTACAGTAATACATCTAACCACACAACTAAAAATCATGTACTACGGTATGTCATGAACAAGTATGGTTTGTTATGATGGTTATTGCTCTTAGGCTCTGATACCAATTGTGACGCCCCGAACCCGCGCCTAGGGAATCAAGTTCCGAGACGCGTGCCCGTTCGTCAAATCATGCAAGCGGAAGACTTTACCCGCAAAAATGCGGGAAATTTAAACATTTATCAAATGCTCCCAAAAAGCAAATAATACCTGTCATCACAATAGCCATCATACAAACCATATACCTGTATTATTTACATCAAGTTTGTTTTACAAAAGTAGGCGTCTTTATCACGCCAGGTACAACTTGTACAAGCTTCCAAAATGTCCAATTGGACTTTCCACTTACTGGTCAGCAGCTTCGAGATCTGCTGACACAAAAAGTCAGTGAGCTATGAAGCTCAATAAAACCACAATCCTTCTAAACTATTTTCCACATAATAACACGCATCAATAATGATATAATAAGCAGTTCAATTTGCATGTTACAGTAAAATAGAACAGTATATAATAAATTGTGACCCAAGGTCACTTAGGGTTACGTCACCCTAACAGAGGTTCCCGACCTCACATTACTTTCCAATTATGAGGTTCAGTTATGAATGTATTATATTACCAAATTATCGTTTCAATCATCAATCATGTTTCATTTCGAGTCGTAAGACTCTATTAATTGGCCACAGCCCACAAATGTTTAGCTTAAAGTCTCTAAATCATAACCATAATACATTGAGTCATTTAGACTCACACACGCTGTTCCGGCTTTCACCCGAACATCACAAAACCTTGGGTATACCAACCCAACTCACCTGGAATCCGATGATTCCATACCGAACTATGAGTCCACCAACTCAAACAAATACACCAACTTTGAGTATACCAACTCAGACCACTTCGTATCCGAAGCTTACACACACAACATGGGCATTCACCCAATAAGGACATATTTTTCCATTCAATTGACTGGCCACATCTACCGTGTATTCGCCGCCATCGCCCTGGGTATCAGTTATGAAGGAACCCCGACCAACCTGCCTACCGTCACCTTCTGGCTAGTCTACGGAGGAACCCCGACATCTATACCAATGCTGACATCTCCTGACGTTCCACCAAGAAGGGACCACGATAGACACGGTGCCGACATCTTCTAACCCACCCAGAGAGGAACCCCGGACTATACACTATCTGATATTTAGCCACTTTAAACTCCCTAGGACTCCGACATCTCCTGACTACCAGTCACGGAGGAACCACGAGCCATGCAGGACACCGCCACTCCTGACTTAGTCCAAGAGGCACCACGGACGACCTAGACAAACAGACCGACATCTCTCGACTATCAGTCACGGAGGAACCCCGGGCCTTACTGGGCACCGTCTCTCCTGACCTAGTCAAAGAGGAACCACAGACTATACTTAACCCTGGTTAGATTTTCTAACCACAGGTTAACCCCAGTTAACCCAAGCCTCGCTTGATTAACTGAAATACTTGGGCCTCGCGCCCGTGAACCAACTCCGGTAACACACCGTCCCGTTAGGGAACGTTTTCAAGCTAATGGATGTCTCCATAGCCTTACAAGACATGCAAAACAATTTTTCGTCACCCTAGGGTGGCGATACAATTTACTCGGGAGTGGAAAATGAGAAGAAAAGAGGGGTTTTACTGTTTCACGCGTTTCGAGGCAACTAGAGTCAAAACGGACACCGCCAACGCGCTCGGAAGGATGATCAACCCCAAGGTAGAGCGCATGCAACTTTCTCTCTCAACTTTCTCTCTCTACCTTTTTCTCTTTCTCTCTCTACACGCAAAACGAGACGCCGGAGAGAAAATCAGACGCCGCCAACGCGTCGGGGACGTCGAAAAACCTCAAGGGGACCTCCCTTTCCCTTTCTCTCTCTTCCTTTCTCTCTCCTCTTTCTCTCTCTTCCTTTCTCTCTCCTCACTTTCTCTCTCTAAAGTGCTGTGTGGCAGCTTTCTGTCTCTGCAGAAAAATATAAGAGAATGAGGGTTTTAACCCTCCTTATATAATAGTAAGGGGTGGGATCATGTGCAACAGCACATGACCAATAATGTGTGGAGAGTTGACCGGTCAACTCATTTGACCGGTTGACTCTTTGACCAATTTTTTGAATTTTTCTGCATTTATGGTATTCAAAACCTTACTACATAGAGTCCGATTTTGACGAAACTTTAGGTGACCGAACTTGGGACAGTCCGACACCTACTGTAAAAATTCTGGGGAAAAATACTGAGTTTTGACAGCTGCACTTTAGTCCGGAAGAAAATTGCAAAACCCACTAATTTTCTGATTTCGGACACAAAACACGCTGTCGCTTCTTCGTTTGAGATAACTAACTGCCGAGACGACAGACATTAGTCCTCACGGCCGACTGACACACATTAGTGCCAACCGCACGGATTTCTATTAGGATCTCTAACAAATATTGGGTCCCACTTAATTTCTGGAAGTATGAAAAATTCCCGTTTTTCTCAATTTTATCACACATAATGGCCCCGCGGTCCCGTGAAATGGTACATGACGGAACCGATACGGTAGGGGTGTGTCCCGGCAGTCGACCGGCACACTGTGTGCGAATTTTGCTAAATGATACTGAGATTTCCTCGGTGCACTTCAATCCCGAGCAAAGTTCACTTTTTATTAATTTAACAAATAATTAACTAATTAACCTCCATTAAGGACCCATAAACACAAAATTTTATTATATTAAAATTCCGGGTCGTTACAAAAGATGTGTGTAAGTCAATAGGGAGGTGCTTTTATGGAAATGCTTTATCCTTTAATTTGGTAAATAGTCCATATTTCAAGACAATGTGCGAAGACATTGCTAACTTTGGACCAGGGTTTAAGCCCCCTTCTATGCATGAGTTGAGGACATGGGTCTTGAAAGAGGAGGTAACACGCGTCAATATTTTAATGGAAGAGTACAAGAAGTCTTGGTCAAAGTATGGGTGTACAATAATGTCAGATGGATGGACTGATGGGAAAAATAGGTCATTGATTAACTTTTTGGTAAATAGTCCAATGGGGACAATGTTTTATAAATCGATTGATGCATCTGCATCAATTAAAGATGGAGAGTTACTCTTCAAATATTTGGATGATGTTGTTGAAGAAATTGGAGAGGATAATGTTGTTCAGATTATCACAGATAATCACTCAAGTTATGTGTTAGCTGGAAAGAAGTTAATGGAGAAGAGAAAAAGTTTATATTGGACTCCGTGCGCCGCTCATTGTATTGACTTGATGTTGGAAGATATTGGAAAGATGAAAGTTTTTACTGACACGATTGATAAGGCAAAGCAAGTCACCAAGTTTATTTATCGACATGGGTGGGTTTTGAGCTTAATGAGGAGCTTCACAACAAATCATGAGCTGTTAAGCCCAGCTGTGACACGCTTTGCTACTTCCTTCCTCACATTACAAAGTCTCTACAAACAAAAACAATCTCTTCAATCAATGTTTGCATCAGAAAAATGGAATAACTGCCAATGGTCTAAGAATACTGAGGGTGTAATAGCAAAGGCAACGATACTTTTTGATCCCCAGTTTTGGCCCTCGGTCAGTTTCTGTGTAAAAGCAACTTTGCCGATTGTCGCAGTACTCAGGGAGGTGGATTCTGAAGAGAGACCGTCGATGCCTTATTTGTATGAGATGATGGATTCAGCAAAGGAGAAGATTGCATATGCATGTGGTGGTGTAAAAAAGAAGTATACGCCTATTTGGAAGAAGATTGATGAAAGATGGACTCCTCAACTTCATCGTCCTCTTCATGCAGCCGGGTATTACTTGAACCCACAATTTCGTTATGATGAGAACTTCTCGGGTGATCAAGAAGTGCGAGAGGGGTTATATGAATGCATGGAGAGAATGATTCATAACCAAGATGAGCGCATAACTGCAGATTGCCAATTAGATTTCTATGATGAAGCAAAAGGAGACTTTGGTTCAGAAATGGCAATCAACACAAGGAAGAGACGATCGCCAGGTAATTAATTGAGTTATTTTATTAATATGTTCATCATTTAACTAAACTTAATATGTTTATATTATATTTAATATTTTAATGTTTATTGTAGCTGATTGGTGGGCTCGTTTTGGGACAAATACTCCTGAGTTAACAAAATTTGCAATTCGAGTCTTAAGTCTGACATGTAGTGCTTCAGGTTGTGAGCGCAACTGGAGTACCTTTGAGCAGGTATCTTTACTTTTTTTTTTGTAGTTATAATGACTTGAATTTCAAGTACTAATTTCTACTAATAAATTATAATAGGTACATACAAAGAGGAGAAACAGATTAGAGCAACAAAAGTTAAATTCTCTTGTCTTTGTGATGTATAATATGAAGTTGAGGGAGAGAAGTATGAGGAGGAAAGCAAATGCGAATGTTGATCCCATTTTGGTTGAACACATTGACTCAGACGACGAGTGGATCACCGAAAAAGAAGATCCTACTCTTCCATCTGAAGCTTCATGGTTGCAAGATGATGACTTGGCTCTCGAAATTACTGCAGTAGAAGTGATAGGAGATACAACTTTAGTAGAGCCAACAGTTATCAATACTGATCGTGGAAAAAGAAAGAGGACGCATAATGATAAAAGTGGGACATCACAACAAAGTAAGCAATGCAAAGTTAAAATTAACTAAAAGAATCAAAAGTTAACCCTTTTGAACTTGATTACTAATTTTAGCATTTATTTGTATGTAGGCAAAGGCAAAAGTGTACAAGTTAATTTGGTTGATGAGCTTGATGAACTTGATGACTTCGTTGGAGTGCAAGTTCAAGGGGATGTTGGCAATTATGATGAAGATGCATTTGATGTGATAAATGATGATGATTTTGTTTGAAAATATTTCACAATACTATTCAGATGTGGGAAATTAGGCTTCTTAATTGTTGATATCATTCAATTTATACTTTTGAAGTCATTAATTTTCAATTTAATGACTTATGAATTATGTATGAGATTGATGATGCATTTATGGTGAATGATATATTTTAATTACCTTTATCTTAATTTTTTTAGATTATTTAATTATTAAAAATTCAAATCCCAAAAGGCTTACGCCTCACGCCTTAGGCAAGTGCAACGCCTCGCCTCACGCCTTAGCGTTTTAAAACATTGGCATTAATATAGAATATTCTATAAATGCCTATAAATAGAGGACCCTATGACAATGTAAGGAATTCAGAATTGAAGTGAATGAAAAGTTATTCTTTAGTAAGGTGTGACTCATTGCATTAATGGTGTGACTCCATCTTCGGACTCCTAAGTTGGTGAGACTCCAACCCTAGGTAATCCATTGAAGTAGTGAGACTCTACTTCTCTTTTTTCTTTCACCTTATTTCATTTCTCGTTAAACTATGTATTCCCTTTAATATAATCTAGCATCATTCTTTCTTCATACTACATCAGTGACTGAGAGTAGCTCGGCATTTGTGACAAGATATACAATTTCTTTTCCTGCTTTACTAGAGTACATGTCCCTTTTGTTTGACTAGGAACCACTTCTTCCATATTAGTAAAGTAGTTTAGGATCCCCCTTCTGACGCTGTCCGCTAAATAACGAGAGGGATTTCTTGGCGAAAATAAGAATATGGAGAAAATACCCTATAGGCATAGCCATTTAGTTGATATTTATGTGTTAACTTCCTGATATTCCTTAGATTATTCTGTCTAGTACAACAGGTTTCTCTCCAACATGATTTGAGGATGGAGAAAATCTCTTCTTGAAAAGGATAAAAAGGTCTTTGGATTTTACTAAATTATAAATTAATGTTCTCATGACATCAAAATTCTTGATAGAATAAAAGATAATTATAAATCTCTTAAATGTGTGAATTTGCATCTTTTCCCCCGTTATTGCAAGTGTGGAAATTTCCTCCAAAAAAGGGTATTATAAAGTATCCTTCCTTAATCCTAATTGGTTTGTGGCGAGGAGATTTTCATCCTATCATTGTAGGTTACTCATTTTTGAGTTCTTTTTGCCAGTTTAATCGATTTAAAATGTAAAAAAATGAAGTTGGAGAAGTTTTGGTATCCACCTTTTATAGATGGATGAATTAGGGTACCTAACACCTTCGCTAGTCCGTAATCAAATTTCTGTACCCATGTCTCAGTTTCTACAGATTCAAGGAGTATTTTTATGTATTGGTGACCAACCACACCAATTTAATGGTTGGTGTGACTCCATTGTTTTCATTCTAGTATTTCGGTACTGGTATGCAAATAATCCCTCTCCACACTTGGATGCGAGCTGCTAACATACAGTTGGCGACTCCACTAAGGAATTTAAGGTTTAAGCTTAGAGAGACTTCTCCAATTTCTTAGATTTTACCTGGTTATTTGCTTTTCTCAAATTTGATATTGTTTTTTAGACTTGCTTGTCTCGTATGTTGGTTTTCCGTTCACCTTTTATTTGCTTCAAGTTGAGGACCTTATTTTGTTTTTCTTTATTTCAACTTCTTAGTAGATTTATTTTGCCATTGTTATTTTAGCTGCTTCCCTAAGGTTAGGTTTTGTGTTTTAATTCGAATTTTTAGTTTTTGCTTTGGTCAGGTTTAGCTGTTTCAAGATATTAAAAAGTTTTGTTCTTCATTTGTGTTGTCTTTTGTTTTGAATTTTCGTTTTGGTTTATCTCTTCCGGACTTTGGTATATATATATATATATATATATATATATATATATGTATATATATATAACATATGTTCCAACACCTTAGTTTGTTCCAAAATGTTGATTTAATGCATGGTTTTTTATTATAGCATGTTAGATGATATGCTTGAATTTTAATACCATGAACTGGTGTTGCCTTGATTTCATGACTAACATTTTCGAGTGTTTACTGTTTTCTATAAGATGCTTGGGTGTTAATTTCTTTTTGTTTTCAAAATGCAACTGTGTATGTATGATACATCATTTTACTCCCGTGTACGTATTTGGACCATATGTAGTTGAGGGCGCCCAAGGATAGCATCTTGATAGCAGCAACAAACGTCTTAACTCCAATCACCAGCATGGAAATGTACATTTATGTGCATGGGGTGTAAGGATTCAAGAGCCGAGCTTCTAGAATGGAAGTAGTGAATCTACATAACCTCATGAAGCATGTAAAGACAAGGTTCCTTCTTTAAAATCATGATTGATCATAGATTTCTTAGGAATGTTTGATGCTGTGTTATTAATAGGAAATGATGTCATGTGAACTTAGATGATTGCTGTATACTTTATCCTGCCATTTTGTGAATATGTTGTGCATTTCATCATTTAATCAAGGTTACTAGTTACCTAGATCTCCTTCATGCATAACGAGTCCATTATCATAGGGGTTTTGCACTTGTGTTTACTTGTCTTATACAAAATAGGAGTCCGTGGCTCATGTTAAGAGTTTTCTTAATAAGGGTAACACTTACCCTACATCTCATTGTGTGGACATTTAATTATGACTCTCATTCAAGCAAGCAAGGTTCTAAATGTCGATATCGCGGGATATGTCGTAATTTGGGGAAAGGATATATCGTTTCCCGAGGAATATATTGCACGTCAAGAAAAATTGGGGGGAAAATATGGAATTTTTTAGTGAAACTTCAAAAAAGTTAAAATAGATGTTAATACATATTTAAGAATAAAAAAAACTAAAAAAATAATAATGTACATAAAAGATGAAATGGTAAGGGGGCAAAGATGTGCGTTGACAACAATGTATGATTGAGTATTATTCATATAACTTACAGAAAGGTTTCATTCATCCCTCAATTAGTCATAACGATAAAAATATCTAATCAGAGTTTCATACATAAATCATAGTACATCCGTGATCCACCCACTCCAAGAACTACAATCAGAGAATGGTTGTTAAAGGTATTGCCCTCAGGCGCCTTAGACGGTCACTCATGCAACCATGCGCTCTTTGCTGACATCAGGTGACTGCCCACCTAAGTGGCCATTATTAAAAATATGGTATATATGTAATATTTGTTTGTTTAAGGGTACACGATATTCATCTGATTTACCATATAACATGTTAAAGTTTGTAAACCTAACAAAAAAGGGTTTGCAAATAGTAGAAAAAAGAAAAAGAAACCACACGATGTCAAGTATGTTTCCCTCATGCTATGGATTCATTGGTCTTTCTCTCTCTCTCCCCTTGTGTTTGTGGGTGGATAATATAGTCCACTTTATTTTTTGCATGGTTGTTAAAGAGGTCGCTTGAGACGACTAAGGCGATCGCCTAAGTGAGCATAGTTAGGCCTAGGCGCCCCAATAAAATAAAGGTCTTTAATTGTCCCAAAATTCCTTTAGAGCCCCCCCCCCAAAGCTCTCACAAATCCTTATTAAAGGGGTCTTTTATAATTTAAATAAGCGTAGGGCCCATAATTGTATATATTTTACTTATGATATGTTTTTATTACCTTTTTTGGGTATAACAGAGAAGAAGAAAGGCTACGAACACTCTTTGTCTCCCTTGTTCGACTGTAACATTTGATTGTTGGGCTATTTATTTATTCATTTTTCATTCTTCGTCCTCTCTTCTAATCGATTGTTACTATAGACTATTGTTTTTTGTTTTGTATCCCCCACAATTCCTATCTCTTTATCCCTCCTTTTGATAGTGTCATTGTAGACTGTTTTTTTTTTTGTTATGTTTTTTTATTTCTAACATTTGAAATTCCTTGTTAATACTCCTAGAACTGTCTCTAATGATGGTTCTATCAAAGTGCATATGACAATCGAGATATGCAATTTGTATAAATTGTAGGTCCCCCTTTTTATAGACAAGGGGAAATATACCGCAAATATCGCGCGATATATAGGAAATATCGTGCAATATTTTCTATATATCGTCGATATTAGCGATATTTTGTAAAAATTTAACTACTTGTGAAAGATATATTGCATGGGTGCGATATCGAAACATTTATCTGATATCTCTGAAATATCGTAGATATTTTGATTCATGCCAATGTTTTGATTGTTAATATCACAGGATATAATATAGGGTTGTATTCGAGCTGAGTTGTGCCAAGCTCGAGCTCGGCTAGAGCTTGACTCAAGCTTGAAAAGCTCGGCTCGAATACAATAGCTTGGCTCGAGCTCGGCTCGACTTATAAAAAATATAATTTTAATAATAATAAAATAATTTATTATTATATATATAAGAATTATATTATTTATATAAATAATAAATATTTTATTATTATTTTATATAATATTCGAGCTGAGCCGAATTAAACAGGCCTTGGCTCGAGCTCGACTTACACACATTTCAAGCGAAAAAAAAACTCAGCTTTGCTCGATTGAGCCAAATTTTCAAGCATGAACTTGGCTTGGATACACCCCTAGCATGATATGTCCTACATTGGAAAAGAGATGTATCATTTTGCGCGAAATATATCGCATGTCGAGGGGAAAATTGAACAAAATGGGAAAAAAATGAAAATTTTCAGTGAAACTTCAGGAAATGTTAAAATAATGTTAATACAAATTTGAGGAAAAAAATTATGTACATATGAGGCAAAAATGTACGCTAATAACAATATATGACTAATATTGATATAACTTATATAAATTGTTTTATTCATCCCTAAATCAATCATAATAATACAAATACGCAATCAAAGTTCCATACATAATACAATTATGATCAAACGCAGCCCATAACTATAATTAGAGCCATATGTGGTTAAGCCAAAAAAGTGAGTTTTCCCAATTTTTTCTCCCAAAAGTAAGAAATTTGAATTTTTAACTAATAAATTGTAATCGCATCAAATTGATGCATTTTCACTAGTTTAGGACTAATGACACACTAATTATGCAAAACTTCATTCTAATTTTAAGAAAATACTTAAATTGTAGAGAAATGTCGCCAAAAGTAGTGCAAATGGGTTGCATTTCGATTTCGAATGACGAATGTAGGTACTCATAATGACAAAGATAGGGTTCGGGAATAATTCAATAGGGATCAAGTTAGGAAAAATTTGGGAAAATTTGAAAAAAAAATAGGGAAAATAAAAAATAAATTAATAATATAAAAATATATTGAATAATTTGATTAAAAAATATACAACTTAAGTAGTTTTTTTTAAACCAAATTTGTGAATAATTTGGGAATCCAATAATTTGCGAATAATTTGCAACCCAAAAATGCGTGAATAATTTTCAATTTTTTGTAAAAAATGGAGTTTTTTGTTAGAGACCGTACATTTGGGTACCAAAGTGGGAGATATCTTAAGAAAATGGAAAAATCCCTTAAAATTTCTCATCTTTGGTCGATATTTCTCCGTTTTATTGACTAAAGGACGAAATATCCTTAACTTATTAAAGATATACCGGAAATATTAGAAATATCGTGTGATATATCAGAAATATTGGAGATATTTTGTAAAAACAATAACTACATGTTTCGCACCCTTGCGATACAAAAAGATATTTGGGATATATTGAAAATATAGGAGATATTCTAAACCATAGGGATAGCCGCAAAATAAGCTCCTCAATGCTTGAAGATGAGATAGTCGCTACATTCGTCTTAACTCTAAAACCTCTCTACTATGACCATTTGTTGTGTCATATGTTAGACATATATGCCCTAAAAAGCCATTCCGGGATTGTACTAATCTACTTTATTAATAAATACATATTTACATTCACACATTGTCTTCTACATTGAGTAATATAAATTATAAAGTGTCTCATATGATGAGACTACTTTGTCCCTTAGGTAACATTGTAGGAAAACCATCTAGTTGGTTTTGAATCAATTGCTAAGGAGATATGGTTTTGTGGTTCCTTATAGACCTAAAATTGTTCTAAGTTATTTAGGATACATCTAGACAATGTATTCCTACTAAATTACTCATGGTTAGTTCCATATAATGGAGTGAGGAATCTCAATCACTGAGAGAAGGGTCTCTTGACTAAGATGTGGATAAGTAAGAAGTACTTATATTGAAACAGGATCGCTTAGTGGATAACCTTAGAAATATTCTATATATTTATGGTAGTCCATTTGATAGAATGTCCTTAACCTGAGAGGTCGACATCTTCTATAGTATTTGCTTATATAGCTTTGATGTAGCCAATCGTTAATGTCCAATACACCGGACTAAGTACGGGCTCGTTGGGTTATGTACGCTATACTAGAAGAAGTGTGTGTACGCTCAACAAGGAATCCACCACTCCTCTCTTAGAGTAATTTATATTGAGTTGATACTTGTCAAACTGGACTTGGAAAACCAGCGTTGGTATTTATCGATGAAATGGTTTTATCAAGAATGTTATTTTATATATAAAAGAAAGTAATAATTATTATTATTTCTTTTAAAAAGATTTCAAATAGTTTTGAAAGTTCAAGTTTGATTAAAAGTATCAAAGAGAAAGAGTTCTCAGTATAAGCTAGGGATTACAGACAGTATAAGATATTGTCCCGTAAGCTTATAACAATATTGGAGGTCGAATGACGTATCTGTAAACAAACCTTGTAATAGATAATACCTGCAAGTAATTCTCCTTTTTTTAGGGGTTAATCACATTGTGTTAATGGACATTATTGTGATTAGTGGAAGTCCAAGGACCTAGATGAAATTCTAAGATCCTAATGGAATTGTGGGAAAGTGTTTCCTAGCAACAAGGCCCAACCAAAAGGTTAAGCACTTGGTCCCACTACCGGAAATGAGAGATCCTTTTAGATCCCACACACTAGGACATTCTTAAAGCTTTAATTGAATTAATTAAATTCTCCATGTAACTCACTATATGGTATAGTGAAGCTCTAATAGATCAAATCACATAAGATGTGATTAATTAAATGGGTAGGACCCATATGAGAATTTTGAAAAAGATCAAAACATTGACCAACATGAGTTTGGAACTCATAGAGGGGTGTGAGATAGTGGGGCCCACCTAGGATGGGACGCCCACTTTATTAGTTACTACTTTATTAGTTGCTAATTGCTTAGTTACTAAATTGGTTAGTTGCTAAAATGTTTAGTTGCTAATTAATGATTTCCTACTAAATAGGAATAAGATTAGTTACCAATTATTTGATTTCTATTTTTGATAAAGCTTAATTGGATTAGGAAAATATCATTAAGGAATCAAGTAAGGGGATTCTAATTAGATTAGAATAAGAGAGAATAGAAGGCCAATTACCTATATAAAGGGTGGGATGCCCACCCCTTGGAGTTACACACTCCCATACGGTTTTCTCTCCCTCCCTTGTAGCTCACGCCCCCCTCTCGCTTCTCTTGTGGTTTTTTGTTTGATCTTGGATAATATCAGAACCAATCTTGTAAGAGAAAGGATCTTGAATTCAAGAGAAAAATAAAAGATCATAGAGCTTGGATTGGAAGGGCCATTAGCTTCCATTGGAGAAAAGCTTTAAATAAAAAGAAGTTCGCGAAGGAGACTTTTCATTTGCGAAGTTTTGTGGGTATCGTTCTATCCTTCAAATCATGGAAACGACTTTTCTATATCAAAGTCGCGAAGGTAATTTGTTTTTTATCCTTCGTTGAATAAAATCAATTAGAACTATAGTCAGATCTTGGGATTCGATGTATGGCCCCCAAGAATTGTTTTTCTAAAATTAAAAAGAGGCATACTTTCATCATACACAATTGATCGCCACCATTATCTAGATAGGAGATAATGTAGATGATGACTTGAAAACAGGAAAATTTTTGGACTATGCTACCCTCAAAATCGTGGTTGTGTTGGATAATGGTGGGAGCTCCAGCCAAAAAAGATCATACAACGGTAGAAAATAGGAAAGAAAGAAAGTGATTGAGGTCCAAGCCAAGGTTGTTAAATTGTAATCGAATCGTAAAATTGTTTTAGGACCGATTTGATTCAAATTGGAATTCAAATTGTAAATCATAAGATTCAATCCATTTTTTTTTAAATCGTTAAAAAATACAAAAAATACTTAATAAATCAGAAAAATGGAATAATCTATTATCCAGAAGATTTCATTCATATCTATTGATAAACGAAAGTAATGAACATTTCATTGAATACACTATACAAAAACAATTGAACTCCTTAAAATGAAACATAACCTCCAATATCATCAAAGATAAATTAACAAAAGTAAACATATAATCATGTTGTATGAGATTAAATATCAAAAGATTTGTAAAATTAAAAAAAAAAAAAATTATATAAACTATCAAGTTCTTCCGGAGTCTAACTCTTCAATTACATCTTTCTTTTTCCTCCTTTCTCCGCTTTTCTTTCTCTCTTTTTTCTCATTTCAAGCAACAGAGAGAACCCAAATAGGAGGTTTGGCATGTCCGTAACATGGGTTTTCCCATTTTTTTCTCTTCTTAAAAGACATAAATTACCTTTAGAAAATTGAAAGAATAAAAAATATTTAAAAATCATTATTTAAGTATCGGTTCATAATAGGGGTTTCGTGCTCAAATCGTACGATTTAAATTGCAAATCACAATCTGGATCACAAATCAAATGAGATTTACCCAATTAAGATTTTTACTTATAATTTGAATTGTTTTGTCTGTGATTCGATTCAAATCATAGGATTTGAATTGCAAATTGCAAGGATTTAAAAACCATGGTTTTTCTTAGGAGCCACCAGTTTGATGAAAAGGATATAAGTTTCTTGTGTCTTTACAGTTTTAGATCTCTTAGGTGTTAAAAAGAAAACATTAACTTCTAAGTCTCTATGTGAATATTCCCTTATCTCATAACTAAACCTGTTGAGAGTGAGGACTGAGGACAGGAAGCCCAAAATGGCACAAATAAGCTTGAAAAAACAAATTTAACAGACCCGTTAAATGAGCTTGAGCTTGGGTCTTCCGGGTAAACAAGAGGAGCGGAGCTAAGCTTGAGCTTGGGGTGTTTTCACAAGCCGAGCTTGTATAAAAATGGTCATGATCAAGTCGAGCTTGAACACCTTTGTAGTTTAATGAGCTGAGCTTTTACACCCCTCTACTCTACTCTCGCTCCGTATCACCCTTGGAGGGGGCTACTCAAGGGGTATGCTTTCTTTTTGTCATTCTTTTGCCCCCCTCTAGTCAGTGACAATTATTTTGTGAAAACAAGGATAGAAGGTGCAAGTAATATAATTCCTAATTTAACTAGTTCAAGGTTGATGAGTGGCCATATGTAATCACAAATGAAATGCTTACACTTGCCTAACTTAGGCCTTCTTTGGCTTTGGCTTAGTATCTGAAATTGTTACCCAACTGTGAAGGGGCAATTCAAGTGTTTCGTTTTGTTTTTTCAAATGCTTAAACTATATGCTAGTATATAGTTCCCTATCTAGTGTATGTTCATTTGGTGATTTCGTCTATGCATCCGCTCCTCATTGGTACTCTCAATAGGAGTCGCCTTTGATAATTAGAAGATTTGAAGAATATTGATAAAAGACCTTGTTGCTACTCTCTTTCATCATCATTTAGAATGAGTTGTGACTTGTGAGGTTTCCATGGCCCAAGAAAGTAGGATGAGATCTGATTGATTGGATATTTCCGCCTTGACTTTAGCGAGAACTTGGATTATGTGGAGCTTGCTAGATGGGGAATCTGGAAAAAACCACTGTTGTTTGGGTCTTTGGGATGACTTCAGGATCCAAAGATATTCTGGGTACTGGGACCGCTCTGTGTACATCTTCTCTTAGGGATATTTCTCCTAGCTGTATGTAGACATGTTTTGAATATGGGAAGTTTCTCTTCCTGTTATCTGGATACTTTGTGCTTTTCTGTAATTACTGTACTTTAATTCCTACAATTTTGGCTATTAACCAGATGTAATATAAGAACATAAATTAAATTTGTGTGCCAGTGTGTGAAGAATTAGTGACATTCTATAATATGCGGCTTATGAGCCATGAACATTGACAATTTTGTGTTCTATTTACAATCAGGTTGTTGCATTTAGTTATTCATGATTTTGTATTTGCCTTGTTATAAATATCTATTTATTATGAAGCATTGGATGCCACTCTAAACATTATACCTAAGTCGACTCATGATCATGTGATGCCAGTTTTTCTACTTTTTAATTAATTTATTCTCTTATTAGATTTTGTGCTTATTCAGAAGAATCAGAACCATGACCCAAAACATGATTGATTCATTTGAGTATCCTGTTGAGTCGTTGGTCAAGTAGGAGTTTGGCACTCATTGAACTTGGATTGAGTTTGATTTTTAACCTTTATAGTGTATATGATATTTTAAATTTGATAAAATGTTGTTCCTCCCAAAAATTAATCTTTTCTTAAATGCTAATATATTGTTCAAGATGGTACTAGCATATTCTGTTGAAATTTCTCAAAATATCAAACCATAGTTGATAAATCCAAAAAGTTGACTTGAAAGTTAGTTGGGTTAAATAACTCGACTAACTTCTTAGAATATCAAACCATGGTTAATAAATCCGAAAAGTTGACTTCAAAGTTAGTTGGGTCGAATAACTTGGAAAACTCAAAAAAACTTGACTTGGTCAAACTCGGAATATGTATATATGTACCAATTAGGTGATTACTAGTTTCTTGGCATTTCATCCAAGATCGAACCACAAAAACTTGAAAAACTTGGGTTGAAAGAAGCCAAATTAGGCTAGTTTTCCAGCTTCAAACAACCTTAAAACAGGTTTACTAGAACCCATAGTAGGTTGATTTTGCAGTTCCTCAAATAATCTGATGCAAAATCAGTATGACGTTTAAGTTTGGGCTAAACAAAATACAAAAACATCCTTCTGTGACTCGACCGAGTCTGGCGAGTCAAAAAACTCAACTCGAGCGAGTCACCCGAGTAACTCGCTGAATAGTGTCTCCTTTGAGTTTTGAGGCGACTCGACTCAGTTGAATCGACTAACTCAATCGAGTTTCGAGTTGACTCACCGAGTTTTCGAACTATAATTCAAACACAATACTTCTGCTATTAAATGACTATCCAATAGTTTATCCAAGTGACAAAATTACAAGTTCCATATCTAAATAATATAATGAATTTGTTTATGTCCTAATTAACCTTGAGATGAGTGCATTTAAACATCATGTCTGGTAGTGTGAGAAATGTCCAAAATCTTTGAGAAGAATTGAAATTTGAATAGAAGTTTGCATGCTATATGCTATAGTTAGAGGAGAATGTTAGAACATTTGGAAGATCAGCTCATGGCGGCACCTGCCTAAAATTGCTATTGCTCTGCTGTTTGACATCATTGATTGTGTATTTGTGTTTTCTGGGAAATGTAGTTGAAATATTGGAAAATATCAGACTCTGCTTATTGTTCTCTTAATTCATGTTGCTACATAGTTATGCTAAAGTTATCCTTACAGGTGGGGTATAAATTTAGTTATATTCTTAAAATGAAGGTAAAGCTAAACTAGAATAGTCCCTACCAATAAAAAAATTAAATAAAATGAGTCCCATCCTTATGATGGATGCTAATGTAAAAATGGCTCTGGAAGAATTAAGAAGTCAGAGGGCGCTGGTTGTTAGGTAAAGGCATGAATCTTAGTTGCAGGAATTTTGGTCTGGATTCTTGTATAGGGAGGCAAAGTGGCAGTTCTCAAAAGAATCAGGACGGTAGACAGTTCAGAATCTTTTGTATGATATATATTTTTTAAAGTATGTTTCCAATTCTTGACTTACTATTTTACTAAAACTTCACTTATTATGGTGTACATATTTAGACTTTTGATGTTGAATCTTAGAATTAATGGTTTCACTTTCGCATAATGAAGAATGGTCATGAATATAAATTCTTCATGATTTGTATAATGCCATTGCATATTGGTTTTTCTTTTCCTGGAGAAATCTACTAGACCTACCTATAGAGGGCTTTGATTGGGGTCTTATGAAGCTATAAGAACTTGCTGTTTGGGTATGTACCATCAGGCTGATAAGGTATAATGCTTGGGCGACTGCAGGTTGGAAAGGTGTCCATGGCTTGATAGAAGCATCAATACTGGAAGGTTTTTTGCCTTTTCTGTTTTTAGTTCCTTTTAGGATAAGCTCGTTCGCTTCCCCTTTGAAGCGACTAGCCAAAAATTTTGTTCACGACCTACTTGCCCTAGTGGACCTTCTCTTTTCCCTCTAGTCTTCCCTTCTAAGGCTCCATGGTGCAAGTGCTCCAGAATAAGCATGACACAAACCTCCGTCTATGTATTGACTATTGGCCCCATAACAACTCTCAAAATAAAAAAGTGCCTGTGCAAGTTACAACTCATCATGTATATTTTTTTATGCGGGAAGGTATTTCACCAAGTTGGACTTGCGTTTTGGGGTTTATTTTTCAGGGTGGATTTTCTGGTTAGTTGTTGAAGTCATTTTTTTTTTCATCTTCTTTCTCTAATTAGGTGAATATGCTTGATGTCATTTTTCTTTTATGAAAAGCAAACAGTTTATTCAGACAACCCTAGTTTCTTTATTCACATAAGTTAACATCCTACCACAAGCATATAGATCATCCAGTGTTTTTAGCCAGCAATCTCAATGCTTGTTCTTACGAACTTCTTACAAAATGTTGAGAAAAGCATCTCTTGATTAGAGTCCAACTCCATTGAATGGTGATAAAAGCTTTGAATTGTTTAGCATATGGTAGTTGAAACTTGAAACTCTCATTGTATTTCATTTATTAACCGGAGGAGATTCCAATAAATACTCATTAGGATCCAATGAAGTACAATATTGAAATCCAGTAAAAAATTTCAAAACATAAGACTTTTAACATCCTGTAGTGCTTTTGCAATCCTGCCCGCCTGCCTTTATTTATTGTCCTTTTTATGAATCAACAGATAGAAGAAGAAATTTATTTGCTTGAGAATGTTTTATTAAGGTAATTTGGGATAATTTCTTGAATCTTAAAGATGCGAACTCCGGTTACTAATCAAATCTTTTCTGTAGATGCTGGAGAAAACAGCTGATGGCGGCAAAAGATACTAGACGGGTGGATGTACTGTGCTACCGTGTCTGTCTAAGCCAAAAGCTTCTCGGTGGAACTGAGAAATTCCAAACTCTGTATGAGATTGTGGATAAGGTGGCAAAAAAGCTTGAAGCGGAGGTGGGGCCTTTAGCTGGTTTACCTGTAAGAATGGCACGGGGTATCGTCAACAGGCTCTCTTCAGGCCCAGAAGTCCAGAAATTGTGTGCTTCTGCAGTGGAAACACTAGATACGATGCTTTCTTGTACTGTCTTGCATCCGCCTCCCAATCTTAGGATCGAAGGTAATCTTTACCCTGCATCCTGTACTTTTGTCATTCAAAGCATGAATGCTGGGGCACATCAGTAACCTTTCAGCTGTTGAATGTGTTTTGATGTCTGCAGATTCCAGTTTGATATCTTCAAATCTCATTAAATTTGAAAATGTCTGCCCGACATCTCTTACCTTGGTTTTGTGTTCTAAAGACGCATCAAGTGAAAAGCTTGTTGGGTACAAATTGTGGCATCGCAAGGCTGATGCTTCAGACTATCCTACTGAACCAACCTCTACTTTGTTCACGCCAAACACAAGATTCTCAGTGTTAGATCTTGTTCCATCTACAGAGTATCTGTTCAAAGTTGTTTCTTTCCACGATAAAAGAGAGTTGGGGATGTGTGAAGTTAGGTTCACGACAAGCATTGCTGGGAACAATGTCTCAAAAAGCTTGGTCTTAGAAAGAAATCTAAGCCCAACAACCAACTGTAGCAGCCTTTCTAATCCTTCTTCAGAGGGAGATGAATCTAATAACATCACTACCTACAGGGACCAGAATGATTGTTCCCCAGGCAATTATTTCAGTAATTGCAAGAACACTGATAAAACCGACTCAGCAAAGTTATCCAATGAAACCATCAAAGGAATAAGTGACACTAAAAACACAAGCAATGGAACAGGTCAGGAAGGATCGCCAGGAGATTCAGTTTCTGGGTTAGATGAAGAACATGTCATGAGGGAACTAGGGTCCCTACCCAATTCAGAGTCTCCAAGAAACTCCACAAATTCCACTGATGGAAACCAAGTGTCTGACGTCCTGAAACCTGAGAACAAGCTCTCACTAGAAGGTCAATTGGTTGAGGAGATGAGCACCGAAAATGGGTCGAACACCCCTAGGAAAGACATGGAAGTTGTGCCCCTTTTACATCGTTCAGATGCTCTCTTACCCATTACTCCATGCAAGCTGGACATTGGCAAGGATGGGCCAGGAAGGAATGGGAGACCAAAACCAGAGCCCCTAGCTGGCAGCTCATCAAGGAAGAGAAACGGCGCAAAGTGGGGTGATGGGTGTGCCGTAGATGGTTCTTTGGAAAGGGAGTACGAGCATTGTGTGAAGGTAATCAGATGGTTGGAGTGTGAGGGACACATTGAGAAGAATTTCAGGGTGAAGTTCCTCACTTGGTACAGCTTGCAAGCAAACCCAGAGGAGAGGAGAGTTGTGAAGGTGTTTGTTGATACTCTAATGGATGATCCAGCATGTCTTGCAGGGCAGCTGGTGGACACCTTCTCGGAAGCTATTTCCAGAAAGAGACCACTGCTTGTGCCGACTGGGTTCTGCATGAAGCTATGGCATTGATCAATCGACCTGGTCTTGCTATTTAATTATTGAATACAAGCACAGTTAGTGCTTGTGAATCAGTGATTCTTTTGACCCAAATATTCAGCATTCTTAATTAGAGATTCCCATTTATGTAGATTAGATTGCCATTTTGATGTAGATGTAAGAACTACTAGCTCATTTCATTTGCAGAACAAATTTCTTCTGTTCACAGAAAGGTTCTATTGAAGGAAATTTCACTTTGACCTTTGAGAAAGTGTACTACTATATGCATGTGGAACTATTAGGTCTGATACACTAACGCTACAGTAATGGGAAGTAAGTTCCGATATTATCGTAGTCATGGTAATACCTAGTCTATATTTGACAAATGGGAAGTTGGTGGTTGGATGCACCCATGTGGCATTGACGACCATATTATTTGGATAAACCAGAGCATGTGATGAATAAGGCTGTAAATGGATCATATTCTGATAGGATCTGTCTATATCGAACCCGATACGATTAAAAATTAGATAGATCTGACTTTGATGTCAAATCTGTTGGATTCTAAATCACCCCATTATTTATTCAAGATTTGAATCCGTTTTGATTAATTTTAATTTTCTTAAAAATTATTGTTTTAATTAAGAAATTAAAGGTTTAGTGGGTAATATATTTATAAAATGTAGATATTCTTCTTCTTATTAGTTATACAATGTAATCAAAGGGAATTTTAAATAGATTGGATCGCTATAGATCCAATTATAATTGGATTCAAGATTTCAAATTCAATCCGAAGGATCTAAAGTAGGATAAAGATCCTGTCTTATGGGACTGGATCCGGATCTTGATCTGATCCATTGACAATGATGAATAACTTTGTTAAATGTTTAAATATGTTGAAATATCCACCCTCTGCAAAGGCTTTGTTTTTTTTTGGTTAAAAAGTGATTTCATATCATCAGGCATTAGGTGTTACAAAGAGGTCCCATAAGGGAACGAGGTTGGTCCCCAGTTGAAACAAACTGAGATCTGCCAAGGCTTCAAATGCTAGAAAAAGAAGAGTCACTTCCCCAAGACTTGTGACTGTTTTGGTAGCCAACTACTCCTTGCCAAAGGGGACTTGAACCATCTTTAAATATAGAGAGATCTCCAAGACCGGTCTTACCAATTTAAAATACACAAATCCTTAAGAAATCAGTTGTAAACCATCAAGCAACTTCTTTATTCTACTTTGTATGATTTTTACAAATGGTTTTGGCTTCAAGGAGGCAAATGCAGAAGCTTCCTTTGGGATTGTTTTCCATCACTTGATGCTGGGGTGTTTGAGTAAGTCGTAGGGTAGTTCAGTTGGTTTGGGTCTTGGGAGAGATCTTCAAGGTCTCAAGTTCAACTCCGCCCGGGCTTACCCC
Organism: Tetracentron sinense; assembly: GCA_015143295.1. Classification (NCBI taxonomy): domain Eukaryota; kingdom Viridiplantae; phylum Streptophyta; class Magnoliopsida; order Trochodendrales; family Trochodendraceae; genus Tetracentron; species Tetracentron sinense. The sequence goes on from CM026554.1 coordinate 19,575,234, forward strand.
AATCCCGTTACCAATTTTTTTTTTGTTTTTTTCTTGTTTTTGTACAATGATTAAGAAATAGTAGTCACAAACAAGAGATCTAGGATTCACTGTATCTTGGAGATAATTCACCATGAACCTGTTGTAGTTGTGAAAATTAGTCTTTTGGATAACGATTTTGTAGACGTTCTTTGGAGTCTAAGACCCATCCATTTAACTAATGAAATTGTAGTTGATCTTCTTGTTAGTAATAAAACCACCCATTTAACTAATGATGTGACGTCCCGAACCCGAGCCTTAGGGAATCGTGTTCCGAGGCGTGCGCCCGGTTGTTCGTACCAATGCAGCGGAAGACTTTGCCCGCGAAAATTGTGGGAACTTTCAAACTTTGCCCCCAATGAGGCAAATCATCACTGGTCATCACAATAGCCATCACCACAAAACAAATACATGTATTAATTACATTTATGTCTGTTTACAAAACGTAGGCGTCACTAACGCGTTGGGTAATCTCTATCCCAAAATCCAAAAAGGTCCAAGGTGCAGGATCCACACCTACTACTCAGCAGCTCTTGTATCTGTTGACATAAAACGTCAGTGAGCTATGAATCCAATAAAAACCACAGTCCATCTATACTATTTTCCATGAATTAATATGCATCAATAACAACATAATAGTACAGATCCAGTGTTATGATACCGTATAATAATATATCCAAGTTATAATATGACACACGGTCACACAGGGCTATTTCACCCAACACAAGATTCTCAATCTCAAAGATATTCAGTTATGAATTCATTTTAACATTTCCACACAACAATCATGTTATTCTTCGAGTCCTTCGACTCTATTAACTGGCCGTAGGCCCACGCACAATTTTATTTGCACTATACATACTTGGACTCTTGTCCAATCATCAATCATCACTTGAGTCCTTTAGACTCACTTACACAATCCCGGGTTATATACCCGATCAAGACCGAACTTTGGGTACTCCAACCCAAATACTAACTTAGAATCCGAAGATTCACTACAACTTTGAGCACACCTGCTCGTACAACCCTAAATCCGAAGATTCAATACCAACCTGAGCACTCCGGCTCCAAACTGCGAATCTGAAGATTTCATACCACACGGGCACCTGCCCTACAAGAACAAACTCCTCAAAGCCACTGGCTGACCACATCTCATTTATTTGCCGCCATCTCAGCTGGATATCAGTCCAGAAGGAAACCACGGCCAACCAGCCTATCGGCCTCTTCTGGCTAGTCTTACGGAGGAACAAGGACATCCAATGCCACCACTCCTAGATGTCCCACCACGAAGGTAACCCCGATAGACTCGGTTGCCGCCCTCTTCTGACCCATCCAGAGAGGAAACCCCGGACTATACACCATCAGATGCTCAGCCACTGACTCCCTAGGACTCCAACATCTCTTGACTACCAGTCCTGGAGGAACCACGACATCCAATGCCACCACTCCTAACCTAGTCCAAGAAGAATCACAGATGACCTAGACTAACAGACTGACATCTCCCGTCTATCAATCCCAAGGAACCCACGACATCCAATGTCACCATCTTGGACCTAGACAAGGAGGAACCACGACCCCATGTAATCATGGTACAAACAACCCCAATTATCCCAAACCCCGCTTGGATAACCGACACACTTGGGCATCACGCCCGTATACCAAGTCCACAAGTATACCACTCCGATAGAGAGCTCATCCAAGCCAATGGACACCCTCTATTGCCTTAAAAATACCAATCGTGACTTTTGGGGCTTTCCAGGAGGACCCCATAAACATAAGGGAGCCAACATAGGCTTCCAAAGCACATTGTCCAACTTACGATTGATCGTTACGATCAATTGTCACCCTGCGATCTATCGCCCGAAGCCAAACAGGACCCCGAGTGATCAACCTGTTCTGCGATCGATCGTCGGATTGATCGCATGATCCATCGCACACCTTCTGTATGGCTGTGATCGATCGCCATACACCTGCGATCGATAGCACATCATTTGGAGTCTAAATTTCGAGCTGCGAACAGCTCGAAACCGAGGCTACATCCCTCTACTCCAATTTAATCCCTTTCCACATTCATCCACACATCATTTTAGGGTCTCAGACCCTTTTTATTCATCCACATGATTCACACATTCCAAACCACGACAAAAAGGGTAAAAATAGAAGAAAATAGGAAGGAAAGAGAGGGTTTTTACCTTTTTTGTGCTTTTCGAGGTCCTGCATGCACGATTCGACGTCACCACAGTGTTCAACACGTCGAGGATAGTGCGCATGCAACTTCTCCGTCCACTTTCTCTCTTGCCTTTATATAGGCAAAAGGGTGGGATCCGGTGCAATAGCACATGAGTGATATGGTGTGACACTTTGACCGATGTGACTAGTTTTGACCAAGTTTGACCGGATTTCTGATTCTTCGCACATACAAGCCTCCAAAACCCTACCAAATATCATCCGATCGTGACGAAACTTCAGGTGACCAAACTTGGGGCAGTCTGACACCTACTATAAAAATTTCAAAGAAAAATATTGAGTTTTAGCAGCTACATTTTAGTCCGGAAAAAAACTGCAAAATCCACTAATTTCCTGATTTTGGACACAAAACATACTGCCGTTTCTTCGTTTAAGATGATTAACTGCCGAAACGACAGACAGTCATCCTCATGCCCGACCGACACGTTGTGGTACCAGCCGCACGGATTTCTACTAGAATCCCCGATAATTATGGAATCCCAACTGAATTCCGGAAAATCTGGAATTTCCTGATTTCTCTCAATTTTATCATACATAATGGTCCCACGGTCCCGCGAAATGATACCTGACCGAATCAATACAATAGGGGTGTGTCTAGGCAGTCGATCGGTACACTGTGTGCGATTTTTGAGAAAAGATATTGAGATTTCCTTGGTGCACTTCAATCCCGAGCGAAACCCACTTTTTATTCATTTAACAAACACTAAAGTATTTAACCCCAGTTAAGAACCAATAAATGCATAATTTTATTATTTAAAATTCTGGGGCGTTACAAATGAAATTGTAGCTAATCTTGTAACTAGTAATATACATAAATTTTTCTCAATTTTCTCTACTTTCAAAACTGTAACGAGGGAAAAATCTTCTCAACTATTAAGTAATATACTTAAATTTTGTTTATAGTAACAAAATTATCCTCATACTTATCTTCTCAACTATTATTATAAGAGAATGAAAAATCTACCATTCCACTTATCTTACCTACTATTATTTGATAATATGAGTTAAACTTGTATCTTTTCTATCTCTACACTATTATAATCACTATTTTTTTAAAAAAAAGAGAAGTGCTACCCCTACTCCCAACCTTCACCAACCACTTGTCCATTTTGTGAGAAAATGTTTTAATCATTATAAAGTGGATTGATGAATGGAAGAGACTGAAAGTAGAGGTTGACTGAGAGTAAGGCTAGCATTCATCTTCAATAAAAAAAAAAAAACTATCTTTGTACTCATATCTTTTCTATCTTCTCACATCTGTTTCGTGGGTCTAAACAAAGTCTCTCTCTCTCGTATCTTATACTAAGTTAAATGTATACACAACTTTACCAAAACAGTACTTTGAATCATGGGTTTGCACCTTGTGGTTGTGTGCTCAACTCCCACTCAATTTACCCTAGTGTTCGTAGGAAAAATATTGTACGCGTAAATTGTACTTTGAAAAGTTATCGGAGTATACTATTTCCCATTAAAGCAATAAGGTATGAAATTACCTCCATCCCCAAGAAGGCAACAGATTCAGATGCCCGAGTATCACACTCGGGCATGCCTCTTCAGCTTACGCGTGGAATGGTGTTTCACTAAGGAGGTGGTAACATGCATCTCATGTGTTCTATTGAGCAGTACATGCACACCTCCCAGCTCGCCATGTGTCCTCTTTGACACCATAGTTACCAAACACCGGTATTATACCCGTATAGTATTCATATAAAACTTTTAGGGGGGTCATCGTTTAAAACACCATACTTTTGCCGTATTATGTGTTATACCCATATCGCCGTTTAATACCCTTTTAATATGCGAATTACGTATTAAATGCTTACAATATTACGCATATTTTTGCCGTTCTTTTACTGTGTTAAATGCATATTCTGCATTAAAGGATTGCTATTAGTTAATATAATGAGTTATATTTATTTATAATTATTAATTATTTTTGAATTTTTCCATACTTTTACTGTGTTTTTGCCGTATAACACCCATACTTCCCGAACAGATTATTGCCTTTTTATACCCTTACTTGGTAACTATGTTTGTGTAGAGACCCAAAATTTAGTTTCTCGACATTCGAATCATTTATATGAATTTCTTGAAACATGTACCTGATTTTAAATGCATGCGTTCCTAAAAGATGAATTAAAAGGGATGCCTTAACATACCCTCAAGTTCAAGAAGCCATAGTTTTGTCGCCGCAAATCGGAATCGAGTGATTCTTGAATTTTTGGAAAGGTATTGAAACCCTCTTCAAGGTTCATGTTTACCATTTTCCAGATTCTTAGTCAAAGTAGGTTAAAAGTTAGATTTCTGAAATTAGGGTTGCTGCAAATCTGGGCTGCTGAAATCTATTTCCAGACCAGTTAGCTTTAGGGGCAAATTAGTCCATGAATAAAGAAGAATTAAAAATTTTGCAAAACATCAAAGTTGTTCCTGTTCAAATGACGAGTCCAACACAAGTTGAATCGTCCAATTTTGATAACTGAATCAAAATTTACGGCCAAAATACCAAAAATAGTTCCAAGTCAAAAATTTAAAAAGGGGGGGGGGGGGGGGGCGATCGATTGCCCACCACTGACGATCGATCGCCAAATGCAAGGAATTTTTCGAAAAATCGTTATTTTACTTTTTTAGCTTCCCTAGGGTTCCCAAACTCTATAAATACCTCATTAACTCATGAATTAGGTTTTCTAGAGCCTCATAAACATAAAAGAGAGAGAAGAGAGTATTTTGAGATATCCAAAGAGGGAAAAGCCTAGAGATTTCAAAGATTCAACAAAAGAAGAAGGATAAAGACTTGAGGATCTAGATCAAGCCCCATTCACAAGCGATAGATTGTAGAGAAGCGATCAAGTGAGGTAAATAATTTTCCATAGTTCTCAATATTATAACTATTAATCTAAAGTATGAATCTAATGATAAGATCTATATAAAGAACATGATTAAGATGTAAATAACAAACCTAGTCTTCAATATTTTGAGTATTAACCTAAAAAATGGATTGAAAGAAGTAGACTTAAGTAAGAACATGAAATTAAAATAGGATGTGAAGAACCATGATTTGATTTCTATCTTATTATTTATGGATTTGTTAAAATGGGATGTGAAGAACCATAATTATGATCTCCGTTTCATTATTTTTGATTTGTTAAAATAGGATGTGAACCATATTTATGAATTCAGGTTTCATGATTTTTGAATTGTTAAATTAGGATGTGAAGAACCCTATTAAAAATATTTATGATTCAACAAGGGGATTGGGAAATTTCATTAGAGTGTGTGGATTTATGAGAAGAATTGGATAAATGAATGGATGAATTATTGTAGGAGTTAATTATATGTGAGTTTGATTTTATGTTTATAATTCATGAGAATTACCATCGATGAAAGGTGTTATAATTAGGATATTGATTGTGATTAAATAAAAAGGGGATATGATTTTAAATTAAATCGTGACTTATGTGTATGTTAATATCAACTGTGATTTTTGTATTGTTGAATCATTAGAAATATAATAGTTGTGTGTTTCTTTTATGTTCCTTATACGTGATATACATTTGGTTAAATGAGCCTTTGAGGAAAGTCAAGCTTGCCTAGGCTTGGTTAACATAGTGGTATGGGACGCTATGGTGAGCACTCACAAATGAAAGGTATATCATTGAGCACTCACAAATGAAAAATATGTGAAAGTATAAAGAGAGAATTAAAGACTTTAATAAGATTTTAAGTAAGACAAAAAGTAAAGTAAGAAAGAAAAAAGAAAGACACACAAAACGATAATGCATGTATGTGTTTTGTACCACCAGATACTGCCACTAGGGCGAGATGTCTGCCAAAGTAAGTAAGCCGTCGTACCGGAAAATATACTAAGTTGTCCGTGCTAGATAATGTACGAAGGGTGGTATCTCGATAAAGTAAAGTATAGTAACCCCTTTCTTTATACGGTAAAGCGGTATTTTAAGTTATTACTGATGCATGTGAATGCGTTATTCATGGAATGATAAAGTATGAAGTATAAAAAAAAAGTAAGAAAAGAAATATCTCCAAAGATGCTAGTGCTTCAAGATAAATTTCCAAGGGTACTAGTTATCTGGCTTTAAGAAAGATCTCAAAGAAAAGTAAGAAAAGAAGAAAAGTAAGAGTGTAAGAAAAGTAAGAAAAAAAAAAGTAAGAAATAAATAAAAAAAATAAGAAAGATAAGTACACGTGAGCACATGAAATAGTTGAAGAGAAAATATGTTTCAGCACTCTGATTTATGTATGTGAATTGTAATTGAACTATTAGTTGTATGCATGTTATCGTTATAATATTGTTTACTATGAATTGTTGTCAACAGGTTCAAGATTTGAAATATTATGCGCAGGAGCCTTGAGTTGAAGAGGAGTACGTAAGGAAGATCTTGTAGGTGATCATCCCGAAGATGAACTGGATTTCAATTGATGGTTTTATTATTATTTTAGTTTATTAGAAATTGTTTAAATTCCAGAAAGATTGTAACTAGTTATTATGTTATAATCTTAATTTGGGATATTTAGATTTGATACGGTTAATTAAAGAGTTGAGAATCACGATATTATGTTGGTTTAGATTAATTACATATTTTTAAGTGATGTTTAGTTGAAGAATTTAATAAAGAAATTTTTTTAAGTTCTGATTTTGGTATGCCTTTAAACCTGATTAAATGGATTAAGTCAAGTAAGTCAAGTGCCAAAGTTCTCAATTCTCCTTGGAGGGATTTTGGAGCGTGACAGTTTGACACTCATTAACTGTAGTTAAGATTCACTCACCCTTAGGATTAAATAATCTAACCTTAGTTTTTAGAAAAAAAATATCACCAAAAAATTAACCACATGAATGAGAGAATCATAACCAAGGTTAATTTTTTAAAAATATGGGGTTTTTTCCTAATTACCCCTCAAGTTTGGGGATCTCCAAATACCCATTGTGCGATAGCCGGCCCGGGTCGATCTCCTCTCCACATCCGTGTTTTTCAACCGATGAGAAGATGAGATCTGTTAGAGTCGCCACCAACCAAGATTCCGGGTGTGATTGGTCACCCACAATTAAGATCCCTCGATTAAATAAAAATCGAGATTGGGTCCGGGGATTCTCTTATGAGTTGGGGAAGGTGTTAGGCACCCCACCTCATCCGTCGAGCGACAGTTACCTCTTAACTTTCTCCGTTAAATTAATTTAAAATTATTTTCTCTTTTTTTATTATTTCGAGATTAAAAACCGCCCCTCCTCAACTGAGTTAAGGCGATTTACTCTCTACTTGTTTTATTTTATTTCGAGATTGGAAAGCCACCCCTCCTCGACCGAGTTAGGGTGAGTTTCTCCCTACTTGCGCGGCAAAATCCATTTTCCCTAAATCGGCGAACGACCACACTTCTCTCCTCGACCGAGTTAAGAGGGGCCTCGCCTACCTTTGGGTGGAAAATGGACAAAACTACTAACAATAAATAAAACTGAAAAAAAAAAAAAGTCGAAGATCTGGTCTTCTGGCCCTTTCCTTCACCCAGATTTCCTCGTCCGCACAACCGTGAAGAGGGAAATCGCCGAGCTACTCAAAGAAAGTGAGGGAAGAAGAGACTTGGACGGGTAGAAGTAGAAGATGTGGATGTTGCATACCTTTTCCCTTTTTAGATGCTCTAAGTATTTGAAGAAAGAAGAAACTTCGACGAGATCCGAACTCCCAAGATTTTTCCCCTAAAGTTGGTGAAGATCACTCCTACGTTGATAGCTTGGATGGCTGGAATTTCTGGGTTTTGAAGGCTCACACCAAAGTTAGAGGGTTCTCCAAGTTATGGGTTGGGCAAATCTGGGCCTTTTCAAAGTTCTCCGGATTTTCCAAGTGAGAGAATGGGTTGGGGTGAGGTCCCTTTTATAAGGTGAAACAGTAGGGTTTTCGCTCTTTTTTCCCGATGTGGGACTAAAAAAAAATAACCCAAAACACGAAAACAAAGTGGCACGGAAAATGAAGACCAATAAGGGGTTCCGTACCGCGCCTTTTTAAAGGCCGCGGGAACAGAATCTTGGGCATAATAGGTGGCGCGCCCTTCTAAAGGGCGCGGGCCTACTGCTATGCTTAACGAGCCCCTACCCGTTGGGTCTTGGCTGGTTTGGCTCGGTTTGGGTTGGGCTTGTTTTTGGCTTCAACCTTGGAGTCCGGATCTTGTCTTGGAGTTCACCCTTCGATACTTGAAGTTAAATCATTGGGCATAAAAATGGGGTGTCTACAGCTGCCCCTCTTTGTCGGATTTGCTTGCAAAGAACGACAAAGAAGAATAGACATGGCCCATTTTTGCACTTGAAAACTAATGTGTGCATCCTTGATTGAGTCCAACATTTTTCACAAATCAATTTTTTCAAAATAATTTAAAAGCTCGGTAAGAAAAAGTAAAGGAAAACGGAGACGAATCCGACACGTGGGCACTATCATGGACCTCAATTTCCCTCATAGGTTCGATCCGAACCTGCGTAAAGGGGGTAGTTTTAAAAGATTGGTAAAGGAAAACGGAGACGGATCCGGCACGTGGGCACTATCATGGACCTCAATCTCCCTCACAAGTTCAATCCGAACCTGCGCAAAAGGGGTAGTAAATAAGGTAGATTTGAAAGCTTTTAAACAATTTTTCAAAAATATATATCTTCTCAAATTTGTAACTCAATTCAAGGGTGCTCACATCATTTTCATTGCAGTATTAATCAAACAATCATGATTATGGAATGAATCAGACTGTCGATTGGTATGCATATTAAGTTTGAAAAACAAACCCAAAGTTTAATGTAGCACGGTTTCCAACCATACAACCATTGATTGATTGCAGGTAAGCGAGGTAAGCATGCTTAAAAATCCTTTTTTTTTTTTTTTTTTGTGATCCATTGTTGATTCTCTTCTTGCTTTGCAGCATAGAGCTCCAGCTGAGAGTACCTTTTCGACTCGAATATGAACTTTGATATTGCTCCTGGTCCTACACAGGTAAGTACTAGTTAGTTGATGTTTCTTTCAAAACATGCATGTTTATACCTTGACATTGGCCATTTGATTCTCTGAAAGTTGTCAGTTTATGTAGTATTATTATGTCAAAAAGAAACAATGCACTTTACTCCCTGTATTTGTGCCTTTGCAGGTAGGCGGAGCAGAAAAGAGCCGGAGGCTGATGATGGCCATGGTGTCGCTGAAATCAACTGAGCCGAGAACCATTGGAAAAGATTTAGAAATTTCACTTTCTGCATTTATGATTTTGTATGTAATTTGTAATAAAACAAATGAAGAATATTATTGGAAATCATTGCAGAGTCCAATGGGGATCACAAACTCTTTTTTTTTTTTTTTTTAAAGAAAGAAAAATAAAGAAACAAACAGAAAACTTTCCATCAATGGGGTCGCACCTATGACGGTTGCCTACGTATCCCTTGAAAAGAGAATCAGACCAGCGTAGTTCAAAAACATCCAAGCAACCACACTTTTTTTTTTTGTTGAAAAAATATGATGATGAGAATTATGATAGGATTAAAATTGATGGGCATGATTCAGACCACTTTCAGAATGTTTAGACCAACATAGTATTCACTTTATCACATTCGCCTAAGTCCTTTGGATTAACCCTTAATGGTGCAACAACTATATGATATTGTCCGACCTGTAACTTCTTTTGTTCTCATCCTGAGCATTGAGACCTGGTTATGATGTAAAATTGACTGCTGAAGCTTTTTTTTTTTTTTGTGCATTTTTTACCCCTGATGCCAATTATGGTTTTCAATAGGTCTGGCCTGCATAATTTTTGCGCATTGACGCCCCCAAAGGGGTTTTCATCATGCCCGCTGTAATTTGATCTTGCCATGACTTGATGTTTTTACTCGCAACGCCCTTTCGGGTTTTCATTGTGCCCTTTCAAGTCATGCTTTTCTTTATAGTTTTCTCTCAGTCACTCTAACCCGTCATCGCCGGAACTCATGTTTGCATATGCGGAGTCCAATTTTAAGATTTTATGGTTATCATTGATCCGGGAGGACTTTAATGGTAGGACGAAACGTGGGCTATGGTTAGGGTTTTTGAAAGAAAGGATGAAGGCTCAAAGGTTGTGATAATTGGGAAGAACTGAGACATTTGCTTGCTTTTGGGTTTTGTTCCTTTTCTCCTTTGGTGATTTTCCCGCTTGTCTTGCTTTTCCCTTCCCAACTTTTTCATGGGGCATTTTAAAAAACTGCCCCAGTGTATGGACACTGGGGTTCCTCTAACTTTTCGCTTTTGCCTACTTGTACTGCTTTGATTTTCTCATTTTTGTCCCCCTCTTTTTTTTTTCCTTTTTTATGGGGGACAAAAAACTGCCCCAGTGTACGGACATTGGAGTACCTTGAATTTTGGCGGAAGCAATTGACCTCTTTTTTTTCTTTCATAATTGATCACAAAAATTGCCCCAGTTTATGATCACTGGGGTACCTTGAACTTTCGGCTTTACTCGATTGTACCCAGAATGCCCCAGTGTGGGCGCAAAATGTCCCAGTTTGGTTGTGAAACGAATGCTAAGGCTCAAAGGGGCTGACTAGATTACATATAATGTTGATGGGAGAAATGCAAGGATGGCCTCTCTTCCTTTCAATTTTAACCATATAACTCAAGATTGAACTATGCATAGTACCTTTTGAATTTTTGATAGAGTCCAAATTAATTGGCTCAGAAAGATCTTCCTCGTCTATCATGATGAGAGCTCCCCCGGAAAATACCATTCTGATTATGTTGAGATGATTTGACATGGATTCTTGAAGTGAGTCATTTGTGTGGAAGCACCATCGTCTTTGAGGTAAACTCGTGTCATCATGTTTTGGCTTTCATCATAGAATGACATCACCTGTTATCCATTTCAGGTCTCTTATTTGCGGCTCCTATGACTCCATTCATCCGTGGTCCATATCAGGAGGAATTGTCGTAGGTGATCTTGAACTGCTCGTATAGTACTTTCATTTGCTTGTTCTTGAAGTTATTTCATTCAGGATCTCATATCTGCATGGTCAATCACATTAGCTTGCTGTCTAGAAGTGAGTTGGACTTTGATGGTCACCATCTTGAGTCTCTCCTTTGAACTTAGCATTTTGGATTTAGATTCTCCTACATTGGTCTTAACTCTTAATGTCTTTCTCATGATGATCCAGAAAAAATATGAAATTTCTTTAGAGGATCCATTTTACCAATTTTCATTTATTTCAATCAAGTCCTTTTCATCATATTTTGCCAAAGTTTTTTTTTTTTTTTTTCAAAACAAAAACAAAATACTTGTAAATAAAAACCTCTCTTTTTTTGGTTTTTTTTTTTTTGTTTTTTTGTTTTTTTGTTTTTTTGTTTTTTTGTTTTTTTGTTTTTTTGTTTTTTTGTTTTTTTGTTTTTTTGTTTTTTTGTTTTTTTGTTTTTTTGTTTTTTTGTTTTTTTGTTTTTTTGTTTTTTTGTTTTTTTGTTTTTTAAAAAGTTGCCTTCTAAATTAATACCACCCGAGGCCGAAGGCCTATCCTCGGGTGGTAACCAAAAAACTAATGAAACCTTGCTTTCCAGGGACCATTAAGGTATGGTCCAGCTTGTACCACATAATAGGAGTCATCTCCCAATTCTTTACCTTTGCATTTGCCCTTGAAGGGTAGATTGGATTTTCATTACCTGCACAAAAGAAAATACCTGATTGGTCTGAATCTTCTTTCTGACCTTTTTGACTTTCATCCCAGTCCTCCTCGGATCCTTTTTCTTGTGGACTCATTTGTTCAAAGACGGAATGCTTTGTTTTCTCAACCTGCTCAAAGATGTCCTCCATAGAGTCATTGAAGATTGTGTATCTTTTTGCTTTTTCAGATTCTTTTCTTTCATCTTCTCTTCTTCTTTCTCTTTTTTCTCTTTCATCATTTCTTTCTTCTTCTTCTTCTCTCCCATCCTCTTTTTCTTTTTCTTCTCTTTCAATCTCTATTTCTTTATTTTCTCCCTCAGCCTCTTTTCCTTTCTCACCTTCTTCTCTTTCTTCCTCTTTTTCTTTTTCTTCTCTTTCAGTCTCTATTTCTTTCTTTTCTCCCTCAGCCTCTTTTTCTTTCTCACATTCTTCTCTTTCTTCCTCATCTTCTCTGATTTTCTCCTTCTCTTTGGCCAAGTCTGATTTACGAGTCTGTCTGCACTTACTGAAATCTTCGACCTTGACAACTACCTCTCCTAGGACTTCATTCCTTATCGGTTGGATATTGTTGCAATCGAATGGAGCCCTTTTCAAGTCTGTTGGGGTGGGAGTTTGGTTGGATGGAGGGGTAGGCCAATCAAATACAATAGGTTGTGGGGTTGGGGTTTGGTTGGATGGAGGGGTAGGCCAATCAAATACGATTGGTCGTGGCATAGGAGTAGGTGGTGGAGGGGTAGGCCAATCAAACACGATTGGTCGTGGCATGGGTTTAGGTGGTGGAGGGGTAGGCCAATCAAGCGTTACTTGTGGTGGTGTGGGATTGGAAACGATGGGGGAGGGCCGGCTAAAGACGATAGGCTGTTGTTGAACTGATGGTCGCTGCTTGGATATGGTGCTGGAGATAGGGGAGACTTGACTCTTGTTGAAATGAGCTTGAAATGGAGACGGGTCAACATTGCATCCTTCCATGTTTATGACATTGACTGCCCGAGAGGTAGTTGTGATGTCCTCATCACCATACATCGAGAGCGAATTTTGACTCTGATTTATGCATTGTTGCTCTTGTTGAGGCATTTCTACTTGAGTGGGTTGCATGTATTCTTGCACTGTTACTGATGGTTGAGGTTGATAGTGCACCTGAAACGGTTGAGAGTTTCCCTTATATGCTTTTGTTGGGGTAGACCATGATAGTACATTACCTTCTGAAAAGTGGTATAATCCATGATTCTCCTAGTCCTGACCCCTTCATCAATGTCATTCCCATACCGGACAATAGTTGCGAAGCTCGACTTTGTTTGTGTCACTAGGCGCTCGTAATACGGGGCCTTCAACGTTGAAATGAAAGTACCGACCATCTCCTCTTCCATCATGGGAGGCCTGACCTTGGCGGCTATATCGTGCCACCGGTGTGCATGTTCCCTGAATGATTCTGATGCCTTCCTCTCCATTTTGAAGAGATCTAACCGGGTGGGAGTTACCTCCATATTGTACCGATATCGAGCCACAAACATTTCTGCTAGGTCCATCCAGCACTTGATTCTGGAGTGATCAAATTCTGCAAACCATTGGAGAGCTCCTTCTGATAGACTCATTTGAAAAAGCTGCAACATCAGCTGCTCATCCTTCCCGTATATCCCCAGTGTACCTCTATAAAGCTTCAAGTATGCCACAGGACAGCTTTGACCACTATACTTGTTGAATTCAGGAATTTGAAAATTCGGTGAGAGACTTGATGTGGAATAAGGGCAGAGATCGTCAATACCAATCTTAGGAAAGGGGTCAGAGTCTTTGACCGATTCCAGATCTTTTGTAAGCTTTTCTACCTGTGTGGCTAGCGCACTCTTGGGTCTTTCATGACGCCATTCTTCTTTCTTTTTAAGGTAGACCGGATTTTTTTGATCCCCATGTAGTGGATGCGGTGGTGGAGCATCTGTCCGCGTTTGCTTTGGAGAATTTGGGGGAGGTACATCAGATGTTCCAGGGATCTTCGGTCCCTTGTTCCGGTCATATCGAGCCAAGAGTCGTTCCATCATTAGTGTCAAGTTCTGAAGGTTTCCTTTTAACTCGGCCAACTCAGCTTTGGTTTCTTGCCTAAATTTCGCTCGGACGGGACCATTGCCTTCTTCCATCCCGAGTATGCTTTGTCTAGACCTCAGTAAATAGGGGGCTCCTGATAAGCTGGGTCAATGTAGACGATACTTCCTTCCCTGGAGCTGTTAAGAATAACTTGAAAACCAAAAAGAGATCAAATATAGAAAAGTCCCTGATGATGGACACTTCTGTTGGTGGGAAACTTTCCTCTAGCTAAAATTTTGGAATTTTTTTTTCTCCTTTTTTTTAAAAAAAAAAAAAAAAAACGAGTCAAGGTTGCAAGGGCGGGATAGAGGTATAACCTCTAACAAGGGTACCCGTAGGACTTAGGGGAAAAAACACAAAGGCGAGATAGAGGTTTTAACCTCTAACAAGGTTGCCCGTAGGACAAGGGATTTTAACACAAAGGCGGGATAGAGGTTTTAACCTCTAACAAGGTTGCCCGTAGGACTTAGGGGATTTTAACACAAAGGCGGGATTGGTCACCCACAATTAAGATCCCTCGATTAAATAAAAATCGAGATTGGGTCCGGAGATTCTCTTATGAGTTGGGGAAGGTGTTAGGCACCCCACCTCATCTGTCGAGCGACGGTTACCTCTTAACTTTCTCCGTTAAATTAATTTAAAATTATTTTCTCCTTTTTTATTATTTCGAGATTAAAAACCGCCCCTCCTCAACCGAGTTAAGGCGATTTACTCTCTACTTGTTTTCTTTTATTTCGAGATTGGAAAGCCACCTCTCCTCGATCGAGTTAGGATGAGTTTCTCCCTACTTGCGCGGCAAAATCCATTTTCCCTAAATCGGCGAACGACCACACTTCTCTCCTCGACCGAGTTAAGAGGGGCCTCGCCTACCTTTGGGTGGAAAAGGGACAAAACTACTAACAATAAATAAAACTGAAAAAAAAAGAAGTCAAAGATTTGGTCTTCCAGCCCTTTCCTTCACCCAGATTTCCTCGTCCGTACAACTGTGAAGAGGGAAATCGCCGAGCTACTCAAAGAAAGTGAGGGAAGAAGAGACTTGGACGGGTAGAAGTAGAAGATGTGGATGTTGCATACTTTTTCCATTTTTAGATGCTCTAAGTATTTGAAGAAAGAAGAAACTTCGACGAGATCCAAACTCTCAAGATTTTTTCCCCAAAGTTGGTGAAGATCACTCCTACGTTGATAGCTTGGATGGCTGGAATTTCTGGGTTTTGAAGGCTCACACCAAAGTTAGAGGGTTCTCCAAGTTATAGGTTGGGCAAATCTGGGCCTTTTCAAAGTTCTCCGGATTTTCCAGGTGAGAGAATGGGTTGGGGTGAGGTCCCTTTTATAAGGTGAAACAGTAGGGTTTTTGCTCTTTTTTCCCGATGTGGGACTAAAAAAAATAACCCAAAACACGAAAACAAAGTGGCACGGAAAACGAAGACCAATAAGGGGTTTCGTACCGCGCCTTTTTAAAGGCCGCGGGAACAAAATCTTGGGCATAATAGGTGGCACGCCCTTCTAAAGGGCGCGGGCCTACTGCTATGCTTAACGAGCCCCTACCCCTTGGGTCTTGGCTGATTTGGCTCGGTTTGGGTTGGGCTTGTTTTTGGCTTCAACCTTGGAGTCTGGATCTTGTCTTGGAGTTCACCCTTCGATACTTGAAGTTAAATCATTGGGCGTGCAAAAATGGGGTGTCTACACCCATGTTTTAAAAAACTTCTCTCAATGCCCCCCATACATATGAAGGAGTTCACACATGCAAACTTTTTCCATTTTGGACTATTTTATCCAAACCATTTGAAAGAAAGACATTCGTGTCCCTTCCATTCCTTATCAACCATGAAGAGCTCTCTGTTCCTTATCAACAATGGAGCCCCTTCATTGATCAAGAAGAGTCCTCAAACATTTCATTATCTACCGTTTCGACTGAGATTTTCACAAGAGAGCTTCATTTAGCTAAATTAGTAACCACGACTGTGAGAGAATGTCATTAACAGAAGAATAACACTCATTTTTGGGTTTTTTGTATAACCCCGGACTTTTTCGTGCTTAATGCCTAGCACTTTCGTAGCTAATTTTCCTTTAACGTAGTATAATTAATAAATAAGGGAGAAATTGAAAATTTCAAAATGTCAGAAATGTTCATTTTCGAAGTACGAATCAAACGCAAGTTGAATCGTCAAAATCCAACGAACGAGTCAAAAGATATGGCCAAAACAGTTTGGACCTGCAGAGCACCGATCGCTCGGTCCACAACAGCGATCGATCGGTCAACAACCAATCGATCGGTAGCTATCGACTGGTTAACTTTTTTGTATGGGGAAATTTTCCAAAGAGTATGTTTTTGACCGATCGCTCGGTCAAGAACACCGATTGCTCGGTAGGCAGCCGATCGATCGGTCATAACCACCGATCGCTCGGTCCCCGGCGTTTTGCAGAAATTTTAGTAAGGGTGTTTTCATCTTTTGGGCGTTTCACTCATGCCTTAAAGGTTTTGCCCGAGCATTTGAGGGTTCATAAACCCAAAGTAGAGACCTTGAGAGATAGAGAGAAGGGAGAAGGAGATTTCTAACCTAGGGTTTGCTTTTGGGGAGAAATCATAGGGTTTTAAGAACCCTAGATCATCACAAGCTCATTCTTCTTCAAGTTCTCGGCTCAAGCTCGTCAGGAGCACTTTCCCCAAGCTAGGGCAGTGACTCACGCACGTTATTGTAAGGGGTTTCTTACCTCATTTGTCAAGGTCGGTACCTTTTGCTACCCTCCTAGTTCATACCCTCTTTTCTTCCTTCTTCTTTATAGTTTCCTTAATGTATGAACCTAATGGGATGAATGGATGGTTGTTGGAGGTGAATGGGCGATTGGATGCCGTGTCTATGGTTGTGATGAATGAAATGGGGAGGGCATTATATCTATAATGAACATACATGTGTGATGTGAGCATCAACCCACCTAGAAAAGCATGATGTAGGTTTAATAAATAATGAACACACCCCATGTTTAATGAAATGCCAAGGTGAATAAAATGAGTTATAAATTAAGAAATGCATGCTTAATTAATTATGGAACTTGCTAGGGCCTATGATAGTGTGCTTTCTTGTTTTCCCTAAATTGCATTAATATTGACTTACTCAAATTATTGATGTTATATGTATTGTGAATTACTCAATTGTCATATTTAAATTCAAATGCAAGTATGCACACGATTCCACGAGCACGACATGCATGACATGATTTACCGAGGTTTTTCAAGAACGAGAATTAGAGGTGGGACATATCCTAAGATATGTTTTACCTCACTTTTGACAAGAACAAGACAAGCATTCATAAAGAAGGGTCTCCCTTCCCTATCAAGTGCATATCATGAAAGAAGGGTCTCCATTCCCTCTCAAGTTCATATCATAAAGAAGGGTCTCCCTTCCCTCTCAAGGCATATCATGAAAGAAGGGTCTCTCTTCCCTCTTAAGTGCATCTCACAAGCGCATCTCACAAGCAAGCACGCATGACACGCATGACATGGCACGCTCGACAAGATCAAGCAATATAAATATGACAAGTTTTCAAGTATGCAACGGGTATTTCAAGTCAAGTCAAGTCAAGTCAAGTCAAGTCAAGTGCAAGAAGATTTCAAGAGTTTTATTGGCTTTTATGTGATGCAAGCATGAATATAAACTGCTTTACTTCTTTGATTGTTATATGAATTGTTTCCTACGTTACAATATGAATCGTTTTCTGCTTTATATATTGCTATTGTTATGCTATGATTGTTGGTTAGTATTTGGTACCCGCTGAGTATTCCATGCTCAGCCGTACTTCTTATGTCGGCAGGTGATAGTGGAGCGGCTGCTCCTTTTGATATCTGTGCTCCGACCCCTTGGGTGGAGGAGGAGTATGTCGAGGAACCCGTGGAGGAACCTCCGGTAGAGGGTTGCTATTAGGTGGTGATAGATTCTGAGTGAGTGGCTGTGGGTGAGCTTGAGAGTTATATTCATGTATTTTGGCGGGCCTATCCGCACTTTCTTTGTTTAAATTTCCTTTTTGTATCAAACTTGGATCACTGTATATACATAGAGGTTTGTAGACTTCCGTTGTGCCATGTTTGAGTATGTGTCCGCTATTTTGTCCTCTTTGTATATGCTCCAGGTGTTTTTGCAGGTTTGTTTGTCAAGCAAGTCATAATTAGTCGTCCAAAATTCACTCTAACTCCTAGGGTGGGTTTTGGGTCGCGACATTTTTTGTGCTTTTTTAAAAACTGAATTAGTTTAACTTAAAGAAAAAAGATTATAATTATTGAAACTATGATTTTTAACCTTAAATCCCATGTCTATGGGTGTACATGTATTTTCTTTACATTTTTAATGTTTTACACTGTGCAGTCGATACTCAACAAGGTGGGTCAATACTTAGGATCGATAATAGTTGTGTTCTATGGTTGAAGACGATCAATATCGATATGTACTAATAGAGGGTGTATCAATCACGTAGTGTATTGATATGTGAATCGATATATGTTTGATATGTATTGATAATAGAAATCTTCAACCCTCAAAACGATTTCAAAATAGAAATCTGAGCATTTGAAAACTACTTTAGCTTTTCAATCCAGATCCGTCTCGTCAAGCTACCCGAAATTCATATGTTATAATAGTCAATTGGACTTTTGAATCAAAAGTTATGGCCAAAACAAGTTCTACAGTTGGGTATTGATATGTATCAATATGGGTATTAAGCAAGTGTATCGACCACGTGTATCAATTGGTTTCGATATGTATTGACCTTGTGTGCGAAAAACTTTGTTAAAACCCAGATTTTTATGAATTTTTCATATTTTTTCAAGGACACTTCTATTAAGTTTGTACTAATACATCCATTGAAGGAGAAAGGATGGATAGGAAGATGAGAAGAGTGGGAAGCTTCTCCAATCTTATGCGTAGTACATAAATCCCTTTTTTCTTCTTCTTCTTCTTCTTCTTCTTCTTCTCCTCCTTATTCTTCTTTCAAAATTGTTCTTTAAAGTGTTGGTGGCAGTAGATGAGTATTTCAAACTTTTCATAAATAAGGAATTATGGAAAAATAATCATAAACCTCTTGTGAGAAAGGTTTTTAAAATGTGGTAATTTGAGAACAAACCCATTCTTGAGGGGTAATTAAGGAAAAATCCCTTAAAGCAATAAAGTACCAAATTGCCTCTTTCACCCCAAGAAGGCAACATATTTTCTCTGGCAGATGCTCGAGTATCACACTCAAGCACGCCTCTTCAGCTTACACCTTCAGTTGAACTGTGGAATAGTGTTTCACTAAGGAGGTGATAGCATGCATCTCGCATGTTTGTACGTGTACTGTCACGACCCAAAATACCCCCTAGGAGTTAGGGATACTTTAGCTCGGACCGTCGTATCATACCATCCTGTATGACACATAAGGCACATATACTTACCATCCTGTCAGAGTACACAAATTATAAAACATAGCGGAAACGATTTATAATCAAATACTCCTATAATTCAGTCCATGTCTGGACTAACATAACATATCCAAAAATAAGGAGTGGACAAGTCCCACCCTCAACATGTACAAAATATCAGTATGATCCCTCTCACTCTCTCAACAGAAATCAAAGTCGAGCCACTTATCTAGCGATCCATCATCCTGGTAGTAGTCCATAGAGGGCTCCGGATCATAGTATTCTTCCTCTATTTAAGGCTCCGTACCACAAACATCAAATGGAACACGTGCACCTGCCGAAGTCAATAATCTACTGAGCATGGAATACTCAGTGATATACAAACTACTAACTAACAGTGAATAATATCATGAACATGCATAAGCTTAGAGAATAACATTCATGAAAGTAGTTACAAAAATCATTTTCTTAACAGTATTCGTGTGAAATCAAAACCAGGTAAATCTTGTCATGTGATAATCATGTTTCTTGCGAAAGTTGGGATTCTTTGTGAGCATGCGAGGATCGGAGTATGCATGATTTTCTTGTGAACTTGCGAGCTTGTGAGACATGACTACTTGTGTGTCCATGTATAGTGGGATTCCTTGTGAGCTTTGAAACGATCTTAGAACTTGTCACTTTCATGAATGTACCAATAGTTTGGCTTTATCACTTGTGAGCCTGTGAGAATTCTTTTAATCAAAACCTTGCTTATGAACTTTTAGAAATGCCCTTTTCTTGTGAGAAATCATCGGATCATGCGAGACTTATAAACATCATGCTAGACTTGTGAACATAAGGTGCATATAGTACTTGTGAATCTCATGGTGAACTTAGAAAAACTTGTAAACATAACATCATATTCATAAAAATTTAATAATAGTAATAGCTTACATCCCATATACCAATCATCATCCAATCAATCCAAGAACAACCATAAACATGGCATTTTGCCTTAAAAATAATAGCATAAGTTAAGTAGTACAGTGTATCTACCTTAAAAGAAAGTTTTTACATTTCTGTGGAACAAAATCAAGTTTGAGGAAGCTTGGTTGAAGCTTTGAGTATCCTGAACCTTAATTGGGAAACAAACCAAAAACCCCTATTTTGATTTAAGAATTTAAGAATCACCTTGGGTAGAAAACCCAAGCTCTAAAACACCAAAAATAGTAAAATACCAACCTTAGAAGCAAGGATTTTGCTTTACTTTGGTCTGAGGAGAACGGTTTTAGAAATCAAAGTGTTCTTCTTCTTCTTCTCTTCTTCAATCTCTCAAAAATCCAAGCTTAGGGTTTGAGTAGATCAATCCCACGAATTCAGATCTTATTTATAGTTCTAGGGTTGCTAAAAGTCCTTGAAAATATCTCAAAAGATCTCCTGAGGTCGGTGCCAAGGTCGGTGGAAGAGTTCTGGGTCGTTCTGGGCCTGAAATCGTCGAAGAGTTGTCAAAAATCGTCGCCGAATAGGAAATTTTCGCTTTCAATTTGGTTCACTCGTCGACGAGTCCAAGGCACTTGGCGTCGAGTGGAACCAGTAACTCGCTAGAGTTTTTCCCGCTTTGGTATTTTGACCATAATTTTTGACTTTTATCCGATTTTGATGATTTAACTTGCGTTGTATTTTTCTTTCAAAGGGGAACAACTATCATGTTTTACAAAATTTCTAATTCTTCTTTATTCATGGACCAAATTGCCCATAAAGCTAGCTGGTCTGGAAATGGAATTCAGCAGCCCTAATTTTCAGTAGACTTGTTTCTGGAAATCTGACGTTTGACCCATTCTCGACTCAAAATCTGAAAATATAATAAACATGAGGCTCGAAGAGGGTTTCGATATCTTTCCAAATATTCAAGAATCGCTCAATTCCGATCAGCGGTAAGAATTCTAGAGCTCGTCAAATTTGAGGGTATGTTTAGGAATTCCTTTCTTTGACACTTAGAGTATGTTATGCTCTCATTTTTCATTTTTTCCTAACCCCCCAAAACACTTTCCATACATATTTTGATTCATTTAAAACCTCATTTCATTATAAAACATGAATCCATAATGTCATTAAGGCTTTGGGCCTTGAAGGCACTATTCACTGCACTATTCACACACTATTCACATGAATAGTGAACCTAAATTCCGGGGCTCTACATCCTCCCCCCTTAAAGAAATTTCATCCTCGAAATTAGGATGATACAAAAACATGCCAAGGAACAAAATATATGGAATCTCACAAAAGAAACTATACAAACAAGTGAGGGTACTTTTCCCTTACTTCAGTCTCACGCTCTCATGTAGCCTCTTCCTTGGAATGATGCTGCCACTTCACAAGGACAAGTGGAATAGTATTGTTACGCAAGACTTGATCTCGACGATCCAAGATCTGAGCCGGTTGCTCCACTAAGGGGAGATCATCTCGAATCTCCATAGGATCAAGATCAATGACATGCGAAGGGTTCGACACATATTTCCTAAGCATGGAAACATGAAAGACGTTATGGAACGCCACCATGTGAGGAGGTAAAGCCACTCGGTAAGCAACTTCTCCAACGCGTGTGATCCCCCTCTTGCCGAACCTCATGATTCCTCGGCTTGAAGAAATCTTCAAAAAAACTCGATCCCCAACTTGGAATTCCAAGTCTCTGCGACGAGTGTCCGCATAGCTCTTCTACCTGTCTTGGGCAGTCTTCAGCCTCTCCCGAATGATCTTGACCCTATCAGTGGTCTGCTCGATCAACTCAGGACCAAGTATCTTTCTCTCTCCAACCTCATCCCAGTAGAGAGGAGACCGAAACTTCGCCCATACAAGGCCTCGAAAGGTGTCATCTAGATGCTTGCCTGATAACTGTTGTTGTAGGCGAACTCAACCAATGGAAAATGAAATTTATCCAGATCAATGATCTCTAAGACCTAGAGGGGGGGGTGAATAGGTCTATCTAATAATTTCTAACCAATTTTAATTTTTCAATTAATATGTTTAAAAATCAATGATTAACTCAATCAGACAATCCACACAAATCAAACACAGAAGATTTTTACGTGGAAAACCCTAACGGGAAAAAACCACGGGACCTTGTCCAGCAATAAACTTCACTATGAAAAGATATCAAGTACAAGATAAGACCTTACCAAAACAGAAACGACGTTCCTAGGTATAGACTCTTACTCTTGATTTCCACGAACCAGCAGGTTCGATCTCCGCCTTAGCAGCTTCGGTTCCACACCGACCAAATCTTTTCAAGCAACTTCAAATCCACGATCACACACGATCGATC
Organism: Tetracentron sinense; assembly: GCA_015143295.1. NCBI lineage: Eukaryota > Viridiplantae > Streptophyta > Magnoliopsida > Trochodendrales > Trochodendraceae > Tetracentron > Tetracentron sinense. The sequence continues at coordinate 19,597,910 of CM026554.1, forward strand.
TCCTTCCACGAAGGCTCCGGATCAAACACCGGACACACACACAAGGTATAGGGTTGTGAATCAATTTAGTAAATTTCAAACCCTAGAGGGATCTCATACAGATCTGAGATCACACAATGCAAGATCAAAGATTTTAATCTATACTTGCATTCTCTAGGATCTAAGAAAGAGGAGGGATCAACAAAGATCTAATAAAAAAAATTAGAAAAACCCTAGAAGAGTTTCTCAGACCTCTACTCTTTCAAAAATTATCAAAGACACGAATTAGGTCTCTCAAAAGTTGTTTATATAGGGTTAACAAAAGAATCCAGAAAAAGAAAAATTCTTTTTACGGGGACCGATCGATCGGTGCTCACAACCGATCGCTCGGTTCACAACGGATCGATCGGTTCTAATGACCGATCGCTCGGTCTTAAAACATCTCTCTGGAAAATTTCCCCATACAAATATTTAGTCCAGTCGATAGCCACCGATCGCTCGGTAGGCCACCGATCGATCGGTCGCAATACCGAGCGATCGGTTGAGACAGAATTTTTGCCAAAATTAATTCATTTTATTTTTATTTGATTCAACTAAGATCAAATAACTTTGGTAGGCTTAAAACTATCCTCCTAGGTATTTTTAGGGTTATCTAAGTCAAATCAAACCTAGGTAGGGGTCTCTAAGTCCATTACCTGTCTAGATCCAGAGTAGAACCTTTTTCTTCTCTTTCTTCTATCTTCTTTAAGCTTTAGCTCTTCTCTTCTTTTCTGACAAGTTGAACATGACTCGACGACTCGACTCAACTGACCTATCTAATGATCACGGAATTTGCCAACACCTATTTAGGGATTTACAATCTCCCCCTTTGGCAATTCCGGGACAAAACAAAACTAATTCATATACTAGGTTCAAATTTTCCCAATTGATTCAAAAATGGAAAATTGACCATTACATGACTCAAAAATAATTACATGACTTTTGACATGTTAACTTGTCATGATTTACCAAACTTAGAACCTGTTTGCCTGCACATGCTAAATCAAAAACCTGTGAAGCAGAGGAAATAACATATAAAATGAAAATATGTATAACCATTCACAATCCATAACAGGTTAGTATTCCAAAAGCTCATCCATCATCCATAACACAATCCATAACATCTATAATACCATTCTCCCCCTTTTTGGCTCGAAATGCCAAAGGTGGATTAGAAAAGAAAAGCATAAACCATTGAAAGGAGATGAGATAGAAAGTAATGAGCATAAACCATTCAAATGTATACATCCATAACAAGTCAATAATAACCAAGAAGGTTTGTACTAAGTACAACCAAGACAAAATACATCAAAATGGTAAACAAAGTCTGTCACTCGACTAAAAAACAACTTCTATCACGAACCATCACTCTTGCTCATCATCAGAAGTGAGCTGTGACTCATAGTAAGCTCGAAAATCTCTAACATCTCTCTGTACTCCAAGCACTGCTGCATCGAGAGATCCAAGTCTACCACGAACCTCTGTAGTAAACTCCTCGTATGAAGAAATATGAGTCCGGAGATCCATCTGCATCTCTCTCATCATCCTCCCAAGATCGTCCATAGTGGTCGGAGGAGGACGAGATGACCCAGCACCAACTTCTGCTCCCTCCTCTGTATCTCGAACTGAGGCATGTGAAAAACTCTGAGCTAGGGTCTTTTTGGTGATTGGACCCTTAGGAACTCGAGTAGGAACACCAGGAGGAGCGATAACTCCTTGAGAACCAAGAAGTTTAGTGATGAGTGAACCAAATGGTAGGGCTCCAACTGCTGTATTAGTTTGATGGGCTTGGATCATCAAGTCAATGATGTGAGCGGCAAGATCAATATCACGCCCACGTAGAAGACTAAACAAAAATCTAGCTCTATCTTCCCTAAGGTCCGCAGTATGAACCTTTGGATGGATATTTGCACTCATAACTAGGTTTACTAGTCTAGCATCCTTAGTGAGTTTCGCCACTTCAATAAGAGACCCAACCCAAAACGTAGGAGTACCACTTAGAAAGGTAACAACATGTTCCATGGAGTCTTTATCCTCATCAGTTTTATAAATATAAGGATAATATGCATTTGGAACTCGAGGACACCCAAGGAATTTAGAAACCAAATCAGCATTTATGACAACAGATTGTTCTAATGCTCGAGATTTGAATGACCATTTTTTCTGGTTGATTTCAGAAAAATTAGAGTAAAATTCTCTAACTAACTGGACAGAAGCAGGACCGGATAAGGTAAGTATACCTTCCCATTGACGATCTGAAATGAGAGTAGGAAGATAATAATCACCAAAATCAGAAATATGTATGTCCCTTTCAACCATAACACCTTTCTTGCTAAAATACTCACTATAGAGTTGAGCAGCAGTAGGACTGATAAACTGGGATAACTTACTGGACTGGGAAGATGAAGCTTTACCTTTATTTTTCCGAGTTTTATCAGCCAGAGATTTTTGACGATTCTCAATTGTAGAATCAATCATTCTACGAATTGGCCTGTCCCCAATGGAAATACCATGCCCTATTGGAGTGAAAGTAAAGGGCTCTAGGTTTTCCTCATCTTGAGGAGGATCCTCTTGGTTGTTGAGGACCAACCTCCGACGTTTGGGAATGCCAGACATGAGATAGGCAAGAAGGATTAACGACAAAACGAAAGCCATTGAAGAAAATGCAAGAAATGATGCCCTAGATGAGAAAATCAATCTAAAGCAAAGAAAATGCACAACTCTTACCTTTTAGATGCTTGGGAAACCTTTAGAGTAGAATGGAATGTTCGTAGGAAAGATTTGGAGGAGAGGAAACCGAGAGATCGCTCTGGAGATCGGAGAACAAGTGAACAAAAAAAATAGAAATGAGGGTTTTATAACCCTGTTCACGAAAGACCGATCGATCGGTCTTTAGCACCGAGCGATCGGTGGTCTGAAAATTTTTCAAAAATTTTTACGGTTAAAACCTTTTCTCCCCCTCAACCAATGGAACATTTAAAATACATTTTCACCTCAAAATGACCAACTTATAAAAAAATTTGCAACATGTGATTTCATAAAAATCATAGATAATAATCACCCAAGAATTGATATATCAAGTATAGGCATAAACAAGGATTATGAAAACATTAATTGATTTTCACCGGTGATTAAATATGGTATTTGCATCAAATTCACAATCAGAGTCAAGATACAATTAGAAGTAATGTGAGTATGAAATCAAAATTCATTACTTGACTCGTTGAATTGGTTTCCTTCCTTAATCTAGATTTTGACATTATATTTCAAATGGGACTCTAAAATTTTCAAAAACTAGTGTTAAAACCAATAATCATCCATATTTATCTGATGAGCAATTTTTACCCCATATTTGACTAATAAATTTATTTCATTTCTTTTTCAGTCAAATTGTACTCATTATGTAAATTCTTTTTGGAGTACACATATATAGACACTAGCACACTGGTGACTTTCACTCAAGTGAGAAGGTAGCTCTTTCTAATGACAGTAGGGGCTTTCACACTAGCAATCCATATAGATACCTACTATTTGTCTAGGTAGCCATTACTCACTGTTTGCATTCACTAGTAGCTATCACACAAACTCACAGGTAGTCCTCTCCATGTCAATAATTTTTATATCTAGGGGGCTCACCTTATGGAATTTTTTATGACATTGGTTATACTAGATTTGATTAATCTAGGGAACCATATGGTATAATATCAGAACCTTTATATAGGAACTAAAACCATCTAAAGAATCAGTCAGAGTGCTTGTGCAAATTAGAACATCATTGTATGCTCAACTCTAACTGAGGTTAATTAGCATGACCAAATTCAATCACAAGATCGAACCAACAATTGAACTTTCCTATTTTATTCAATCCTATGATATATTTATCCTTGGATTATATGGTTAAATATGATTTCAAGGAAATAACATTAAGCTAAAAGATAGGATAAATAAGGTCATACAAACACATTATTTTTTGCAATATTTTTCAATTTTTTGAATGTTTTTGGATTTTTATTACTTAAAGAAAATAACAAAAAAATAGCTCTATGACTTAAATAGAACATGAAAAACATATAGGCTATAAAACAAGTACACCATTACTCAACTCCACACAAACCGATGGATTTCCTAAGGAGTTCAAACCTAAGGGAATCTAAAGGTTTTGTGAGAATGTCCGCATATTGATTCTCTGTTTGGACATACTCAATAGACACAACTTTTTGCTCAACAAGATCACGGATGAAGTGATGCCTAATGTCTATATGCTTTGTGCGAGAGTGTTGCACAGGATTTTTGGAGATATTGATTGCACTTGTGTTATCACAATACACAATCATAGTGCTTTGATCAATTCCATAATCCTTCAACATCTGTTTCATCCACAGAAGTTGGGTGCAACAACTACCAGCTGCTATATACTCAGCCTCGGCTGTAGACAAGGAAATGAAATTCTGCTTTTTGCTAAGCCAAGCAACTAAGCAGTTTCCAATATAGAAACACCCGCCGGAGGTGCTCTTCCTATCATTAGTATTTCCAGCCCAATCAGCATCAGAATACCCCACAACAATGACATTTGTATCGAAAGAATACCAGAGGCCTAAGGACAAAGTTCCACTCACATAGCGAATGATACGCTTGACAGCAACTAAGTGAGACTCTTTGGGATTTGCTTGATAACGGGCACATGCTCCAACACTAAAGGCTATGTCGGGTCTAGTAGCAGTTAGGTAGAGCAAACTACCAATCATGCTTCTATAATTAGTCTGATCGACATCCTTCCCTGAAGTATCTTTACTAAGCTTTATAGTAGTACTCATAGGAGTCCTAGCATGCTTAGCAAAACTCATTCCAAATTTCTTCACTAGATTTTTTGCATATTTGATTTGAGATACTGAGATCCCAGAATCCAATTGCTTGATCTGAAGACCAAGGAAGAAACTTAGCTCACCTACCATGCTCATTTCAAATTCATTTTTCATTTGTTCAGCAAATGAATGAGCATGTAAGTCTAATGTGGAACCAAATACTATGTCATCAACATATATCTGGGCGATGACAATATCACCTTTCACTTTCTTTATGAAAAGGGTTCTGTCTACTCCCCCTCTCGAAAATCCGTTTTCCAAGAGATAAGTAGTCAGCCTCTCATACCAAGCTCTTGGAGCTTGTTTTAAACCATAGAGGGCCCTTTTTAGTCGATAAACTTGATCAAGGTGATGTGGATCTTCAAACCCTTTTGGTTGTTCCACATAGACTTCTTCATGTAGAATGCCATTCAGAAAGGCACTCTTAACATCCATTTGAAAAAGTTTGAATTTCATATTACAAGCCACAGCTAGAAGAATTCTTATTGATTCTAGCCTGGCTACAGGAGCAAAAGTTTCATCGAAGTCAATACCTTCAATTTGGGTATATCCTTGTGCAACTAACCTAGCCTTATTTCTTATGATAGTACCTTTTTCATCAGATTTGTTCTTAAAAATCCATTTGGTACCTATCACATTTGTATTCTTAGGCCTAGGTACTAAATACCAAACATCATTCCTAGTAAACTGAAGTAACTCTTCTTGCATTGCATTTATCCAATTATCATCTGCAAGAGCTTCAGCTACATTCTTGGGTTCAAAAGATGAAGTATAGCAAATGTAGCTAACTTCATTTTCAATTTGTTTCCTCGTTCTCACTCCACTTTCAACATCACCAATAATATCAGTGGAGGTGTGAGGACTCATGACCCTAGGATGTGTAGGTTTTAATGGAGATGTTTGCTTATCTATAGGTGAAGTTGAAATAATTTCAACATCTTCATTTTCAGCACTTTCATCATCCTCACATTGCACATTTTCAACACCAGAGTCATCCACAATTACATTTATGGACTCCATAATTGTAGAGGTTCTCAAGTTATACACTCGATAAGCTCTACTGTTGGTAGAATACCCAAGAAATATCCCTTCATCACTCCGGGATTCAAATTTTCCCAGTTGCTCTCTATCCTTAAGGATATAGCATTTACTTCCGAATTCTCGAAAGTACTTGACACTAGGTTTCTTGTTATTCCACAACTCATATGGGGTTTTCCTTGTTCCAGGTCTTACAAAAACTCTATTAACTATATAGCAAGCAGTGTGAACTGCCTCAGCCCAGAAATGAGAAGCTAGATTGTTGCTATGAAGCATAACTCTAGCCATCTCTTGGAGAACCCTGTTCTTCCTCTCTACTACACCATTCTGCTGAGGTGTAATAGGTGCAGAAAATTCATGTTTGATACCAGACTCATCACAAAAGTCGTTGTACTTAGAGTTTTCAAACTCCTTTCCATGATCACTTCGAATTCGAGTGATTGGGCATCTTTTCTCATTTTGAATTTTCAGGCAAATACTTTTGAAATTGTCAAAAGCATCGGATTTCTCTCTTATAAATGCCACCCAAGACATTCTAGAGAAATCATCAACCATAACTAGGATGTATCGCTTTCCACTTAGACTTTCTGTTCTTGTAGGACCCATAAGGTCCATATGAATTAATTCCAGTGGATATGAAGTAGCAATACTTGAAGTCTTCTTATGTGGGGTCCTAATTTGTTTACCAATTTGACATGGCCCACACACAGCAGTAGAAGACTTTCCTAGTTTGGGAACACCTCTCACAAGCTCTTGCTTAGAGATTTTACATAGGTCTTTGAAGTTCATGTGACCTAGTCTTCGGTGCCACAAATCAACCTCCTCAATTCTAGTCTTATAACAGACATTTGAGGGAATAGTACTGGGAGTTAGGCCGTAGCAATTGTCAGTGGTTCTCAATCCTTCTAGAACACACTTACCTTTACCATTAATGACTAAGCATTTATTTTGGGTAAAGTGCACAACATGATTATCATCACATAGTTGACTTATGCTAATTAAATTAGCTTTCAGTCCTTCAACAAACAAGGCATCTTTCAATTTAGGTATGCCTGGTGAATTGATGATACCCTTTCCTTTGACTAAAGACTTGCTTCCATCACCAAAAGTAACAGTCCCATCAGGACAGTCCTCAAATTGAATAAATAAGGACTTGTTACCTGTCATATGCCGAGAACACCCACTATCGAAGTACCACATTTCTGTGTTTTGGGCTTTCAAGGCAGTATGAATGACAAAGCACTTAAGGTCTTCCTTTCTCACATACACAGTCTTTAAACTTTGTTTAGATCTTTGATCATTAATCTGTGTAGTAGAGACCTTTTTCTTTTTTGTCCTCCTTGACCTTTTTCTATTTTGTTCAGTTCTAGTTTTTTGATAAGTCAAATTATTTCCTCTTGAATAATCATTTGGAATAAATTGACCAGTCCTTGTCCTAGAGATTTGAGCAATTCTGTTAACATCATCGCTCAACATTCTAGACTTTTCAGCTAGAACCTGAATCTGCCTTTGAAGAGTCCCTTGACTCAGATTTTGGTTCCATGAACCATTTCGGGGAGCTCTCCTAAATGCATTACAATTAGGTCGAATGTGACCTCTCACACCACAAAAGTGACATGTGGGTATGAATCTTGGTAGAGGAGGAAGATTTCTTCTAACTGGAATTTGATTCCTTAAAGCATTCACTCTAGGAGCTGTATATCTAGGCTTTACAAAATTTGTATAAGCCTTAGTACTTGATGTAGAAGGTAAATTTTCTTTGGGTTCAGAATGTATTGGCTCAAACACTGCACTAGCCATTGTTCCAACAGCTAAAGGACCAGTTGGTGTGTCAACATGTCCTATCCCAGATCTACTAGAATTTGATCCATACTTTCTGACTAATTCATCTAGGCAGCTAGTGTTACCAAACATTCTCACTTCTTTTTCAAGAGTATAGACCTTCTGAATCAAGTTAGTCTTGTCTTTAAGGGTAATTTGGTGTTCTTTTTCAAGAAATTTCACCTTATCAACAAGAGAGACTTTAAAAGTATCCAGCTCCATTTGCAGAGTTTTTAACTCTTCAATTTCTTTCATGGAAGTGTCTCTTTCATCTTCTAATTTTCTGACCACATTAGTCAATGAGACATTCTCTTCCAAAAGACATTGAACTTTTATAACAAATGCTTCTTTTTCATTTTCCAACTGACTAACTAGTGCACTCTTCTCTTCTGCTACTATTTTACAGATATCTCTTTCATTTTGAATGAATTTGAGTTTTTTGCTCAAAGAGATTTTTGTTTTAGTCAGTTTTAAACTTTCAGCATACAACTTATCATAAGTTGTTTTCAAATCTTCATCACTTTCAGAGTCAGTTTGACTCTTCTGTAAGTCATCACTTGACTCAGTATGAATACTTTCATCACTTCTATCCTTTTCATCAACCGCAGAGGTAGTCTCAAGAATCCCAGATAGGGAAACAGTGAAAGCCGTATGATTTCCAGTATCTTCACTTGAAGAGGAACTGTCCGATTCTTCATTCTCGGAATCACTGTCATCCCAACAGGCATTCATCACCTTGCCCTTACTCTTCTTCTTGTTAGGACAGTTAGGTGAAATATGTCCGAAGCCATGGCATTCATAACATTGAACACCTTGGGATTTCTTGTCGCCACTTTTGGAATTTTTCTTGTTTTCCCAGGGCTTAGACTTTGACTTATCAAAAGATTTTCCTCCCTGTTTGGGATTAAACCTCTTTTTCGTTCTAAAAAATTTTCGAAATTTTTTAACGAAAAGAGCCATTTCTTCCTCATTCATTTCTCCATCACTGTCATCCTCATCCAAAGTTTCCTTGATGGTTTTCAAGGCTAAAGATTTATTCTTCTTGGATGGACGTAGATTGAGTTCATAGGTTTGGAGTGATCCAACCAATTCCTCAATCTTCAGAGAGTCAACATTTTTACTCTCTTCGATTGCAGTGACTTTGGGTTGAAATCTCTCTGGGAGAGATCTAAGGACTTTTCTAACTATTTTGGACTCAGATATTTTCTCACCTAAATTGAAACTAGCGTTGACAATGTCACTAAGTTTTGCATAGAATTCATCAAAAGTGTCATTGTCGTCCATGTTTAAATGTTCAAATTTGGTGGTTAACATTTGGAGTTTTGAGATTTTAACAGTGGTAGTACCCTCATGGGTAATTTCAAGAATGTCCCAAGCCTCCTTTGCTGTTTCACATGAAGAAATTCGTCTGAATTCCTCAGCAGTGACTGCAGTAAAGATAGCATTGAGACCTTTAGTGTTCCATCCACTTGAATCAAGCTCTTCTCTGGTCCATTCATCAGAATATTTGACGACAGTCAATTCACCTACAGTTTTTACGGGCGTAGTCCACCCATTCTGTATAGACATCCAAATTCTCTCGTCAATTGATTTGAGAAAGGCTCTCATTCTAGCTTTCCAGTATGCATAATTATTTCCATCAAAAAGTGGGGGACGAGAGACGGATCCTCCTTCTCTTAGAGTACTCATGATCACGGATAATACAGGATCACACTTAAGGGATTAGCCTTATCAGTGAACTAGCTCTGATACCAATTGAAATTTATCCAGATCAATGATCTCTAAGACCTAGAGGGGGGGTGAATAGGTCTATCTAATAATTTCTAACCAATTTTAATTTTTCAATTAATATGTTTAAAAATCAATGATTAACTCAATCAGACAATCCACACAAATCAAACACAGAAGATTTTTACGTGGAAAACCCTAACGGGAAAAAACCACGGGACCTTGTCCAGCAATAAACTTCACTATGAAAAGATATCAAGTACAAGATAAGACCTTACCAAAACAGAAACGACGTTCCTAGGTATAGACTCTTACTCTTGATTTCCACGAACCAGCAGGTTCGATCTCCGCCTTAGCAGCTTCGGTTCCACACCGACCAAATCTTTTCAAGCAACTTCAAATCCACGATCACACACGATCGATCTCCTTCCACGAAGGCTCCGGATCAAACACCGGACACACACACAAGGTGTAGGGTTGTGAATCAATTTAGTAAATTTCAAACCCTAGAGGGATCTCATACAGATCTGAGATCACACAATGCAAGATCAAAGATTTTAATCTATACTTGCATTCTCTAGGATCTAAGAAAGAGGAGGGATCAACAAAGATCTAATAAAAACAATTAGAAAAACCCTAGAAGAGTTTCTCAGACCTCTACTCTTTCAAAAATTATCAAAGACACGAATTAGGTCTCTCAAAAGTTGTTTATATAGGGTTAAAAAAAGAATCCAGAAAAAGAAAAATTCTTTTTACGGGGACCGATCGATCGGTGCTCACAACCGATCGCTCGGTTCACAACGGATCGATCGGTTCTAATGACCGATCGCTCGGTCTTAAAACATCTCTCTGGAAAATTTCCCCATACAAATATTTAGTCCAGTCGATAGCCACCGATCGCTCGGTAGGCCACCGATCGATCGGTCGCAATACCGAGCGATCGGTTGAGACAGAATTTTTGCCAAAATTAATTCATTTTATTTTTATTTGATTCAACTAAGATCAAATAACTTTGGTAGGCTTAAAACTATCCTCCTAGGTATTTTTAGGGTTATCTAAGTCAAATCAAACCTAGGTAGGGGTCTCTAAGTCCATTACCTGTCTAGATCCGGAGTAGAACCTTTTTCTTCTCTTTCTTCTATCTTCTTTAAGCTTTAGCTCTTCTCTTCTTTTCTGACAAGTTGAACATGACTCGACGACTCGACTCAACTGACCTATCTAATGATCACGGAATTTGCCAACACCTATTTAGGGATTTACAGAAAATGATCCTCCCAACTACCCTGGAAGTCTAATATGCAAGCTCTGAGCATATCCTCAATCACCTGGTTCACCCTCTCGGTCTGCCCATTAGTTTGAGGATAAAAGGCGGTGCTGAAATCTAACCAAGAAACCATAGCACTCTGAAAGCCCTTCCAAAACCTAGAAGTAAACCTATGATCTCGATCAGATACGATGAAAACTGGTAACCCATGTAGCCGAAGCACCTCCTTGGTATACAAGGCTACAAGCTGGCTTATGCTGTACGTAGTCCGATAGGGTAGGAAATGCGCAGACTTTGTGAATCGATCAATGACAACCCAGATAGCATCGGAGCCCCTTGCCGTCCTTGGCAAGCCAACTATGAAATCCATCGAGATATTTTCCCATTTCCACTCTGGAATAGGGAGGGACTGTAAAAGACCTGCTGGCCTCTGAGGCTAGGCCTTCACCTGCTGGCACACCAAACATCTAGAAACATACTCTGCGACTTCCCTCTTCATATTTCGCCACCAGTAGTGTCTCTTGAGATTTTGGTACATCTTAGTACCTCTAGGATGTACCGTGTACTTAGAACGATAAGCCTCATCCAAGATCTCACTCCTCAACACTGCGTTGGCGGGAACACACAACCTACCTTTGAATGTGATAGCACCATCACCATTCAAAGCAAACTCCTGGCCGCCACTATTAACTAACTTGTCTCGGTAAGCAAGAAACTCTGTATTCGAACTCTGCAACTCCTTACTCTGAACTAGGATATAAGGCTTGACTGTAAGATTAGCCATGACTGGTCCAAAAGTAGGTCTACTGAAACTAGTATCAAGGTTCATCATTTCCTCCAACATCTTCCACTCAGATTTTGCTCCTTTTGGGAAAACAGATACTTCAAGCTCTTGTGATTTGTGAACACCTCAAACTGTTCCCCATAAAGGTAGTGATGCCAAATCTTCAGTGTAAAGACAATTACAGCAAGCTCTAGATCATGCGTAGGATAGTTCTTCTCGTGTTCTTTCAACTGCCGGGAAGCATAGGTAATGACCTCCCATACTGTATCGGAACACATCCTAGCCCGATCAATGAGGCATCATTGTAAACTATGAAATCGCCACTCCTAGATGGAATTGTGAGAACCGGGGCCGTAGTAAGCCGCTCTTCAACTCGACGAAGCTTGCCTCACACTTCTTGCTCCAAGTAAATTTAGTGTTCTTCCTAGTAACATAAGTAAGCGGAGCCGATAAGCTGGAGAATCCTTCAACAAATCTCCTATAGTACCCTGCTAGGCTAAGAAAACTATAAATCTCGGTAACACTCTTCGGTGTCTCCCAGTTCATCACTGCATCTATCTTCGTAGAATCGACTGAGATACCCTCTGCAGATACCACGTGGCCAAGGAACGCCACCTTCTCCAACCAAAACTCACACTTGCTCAACTTAGCATACAGGCTATGCTCTTGAAGAGTCTGCAATGTAAGGCGGAGATCTCTCGCATTGTAGAGCCCCAGACTTTTTCATGCTTAATACATGACACTTTCGTTGTCATCTTGCCTTTTTAAGAGGTATGATTAATAAATGAGGAAGAATTTGGAAATTTCGAAATGTCAGAATTGTTCCTCTTCGAAGTACGAACACAACGCAAGTTGAATCGTCAAAATCGGACGAACGAGTCAAAAGATATGGCCAAAACAGTCTGTACCTGTAGGAAATCGTAGCACAGACAACGTACTCTGATAACGTATACTGTGTGCATCCGTGGTACAACTCACCACGGGCACGTTGTGCAGCTCACCACGGGTACGTTGTACAACACCACGAGTTGACACTATTCACAGCACCACGAGTTTGCACTATTCACAACACCACGAGTTGGCACTATTCACGGCACCACGAGTTGGCACTATTCACGGCACCACGAGTTGGCACTATTCACAGCACCACGAGTTTGCACTATTCACAACACCACGAGTTGGCACTATTCACGGCACCACGAGTTGGCACTATTCACGGCACCACGAGTTGGCACTATTCACGGACCACGAGTTGACACTATTCACAGCACCACGAGCTGACACTATTCACGGCACTATTCACAGAAATCCCAGTAAGGGTATTACGGTCTTTTGGTCAGTTCACTCTTACCTTAAGAGTTTAACCCGAGCCTTTAGGGCATCATTCGACACTTAGAGAGTTTCAGAGAATAGAAGAAAGAGGTGAAGGCGATTCCAACCTAGGGTTTCCATTTTGGAGAGAAATCAAAGGGTTTGAAACCCTAGATCAACCTCAAGCCCGTTTTCTTCAAGATTTCGGTGCAAGCATTCGTGGAGCTCACGAATCAAGCAAGGGCAGCAACTCACAGCCATTTGGAAAGAGGGTTTCTTCCTCATTTCTTCAAGGTCGGTACTTTTTACTACCCTCCTAGTTGTAGTTCCTCTTCTCTCTCTATTTCTTTTGATTTTTCTTTCATTGATACATGTGTCATGAGATGGATGAATGGTGAATGGAGAATGGTAAATGGTGAATGGTGAATGGAGATGGAATGGGCGATTGGATGCCAATGGTTGTGTGTGATGAACAAATGGGGAAGGGCATTGTTTCAATAATGAACATACATGTATGATTTGAGAAAAACCCATTTAGAAAAGCATGTTGTAGGGTAAATCCATAATGAACACACCATGTTTGATGAAATGCCAAGGTGAATAAAGTGAGCTGTAAATCAGTAAATTCATGCCTAATAAATTCTGAATATTGCTAGGGCCCATGATAGTGTGTTTCCTGTTTTCCCCTAAATGCTATGAACATTGAATTGCTTAATCCTTGACGCTATATGTGTTGTGAAATTACCCAATGGTCATGTTTAAATTTAAATGCAAGTATGTACACGGTTCCCACGAGCACGGCATGCAGGGCATGATTTATCGAGGTTTTCAAGAACATGGTTAGAGGTGGGACATATCCTAAGATATGTTTTACCTCGCTTTTCACAAGAAGACAAGAACCAACATTCCACGAGGGGTCTCCCCTCACTCACAAGTGCATATCATGAAGAAGAGTCTCCCTTCCCTCGCAAGTACATACATATCATAAAGAAGGGTCTCCCTTCCCTCACAACTGCATTGCATAAAGAAGGGTCTCCCTTCCCTCTCAAGGCATCTCACAAGGACATCTCACAAGGATATCTCACAAGTTACATGATCACAAGCAAGCATACATGACATGACACGACATACAAGAATCAAGCAAGATAGACAAGACAAGATTTCAAGTACGAAAAGAGATTTCAAGTCAAGTCAAGTGCACGATGTTTTCAAGAGGATTTATCGGCTTTCTACGAATTTCAAGCATGATTATAAACTGCTTTACTTCCTTGTATGATATGAATTGTTTCCATTTGACATATATGAATTGCTCCTGATCATGTGTTGCCATTTCTATGCTATAATTGTTGGTTAGTATTTAGTACCCGCTGAGTATTCCATGCTCAGCCGTACTTCTTATGTCGGCAGGTTCTGAGGGAGCTGCTGCTCCATTTGATGTTTGTGCTCCTGGTCCATGGGTGGAAGAGGAGTATGTCGAGGAGCCTTTGGAGGAACCTCCCGTAGAGGGTTATTAGTAGGTGGTGATTAGATTCTGAGTGGTTTAGCTGTGGGTGAGACGAGAGTCAGATTTATGTATTTTGGCGGGCATGTCCGCACTTTCTTTAGATTCTTTTTGTATAAACTTGGATTGATTATGTATATACATAGGGGTTTGGTAGACTTCCGCTATACCATGTTAGAGCATGTTTCCGCTGTTTTGTCCTCTATCGTATATGCTCTGTGGGTTTTGCAGGTTAGTTGTCAAGCAAGTCATGATTAGTCGTCCAAAGTTCACTCTAACTCCTAGGGTGGGTTTCGGGTCGCTACAGAAGTGGTATCAGAGCTTAGGCTTTAGGTCTCTAGGGTCACTTAGAATCTTATACCACGGCTTGACAAGAGCATATGTCAGGAAACAAGTTAGGACGAAAGTAAGTCGGAAGAGAGTCTTGATCCAAGTGTAAGACTAAAACCTTAGTCTTAGTCGAAAATGGTTGCTTTAACCAAGTACGGGTCTTAAGTACGCTAGAACACTAAAGTATAAGTATAATGTGATGAATACTCTGATGACTTGATGTGATGTGTATTAGTATTATATAACTAATACAAATTGAATTATTGTGAAATGGCATTGAAATAAACTGTGGTTTCAAGTTAGACTCATGTGGTGCTATTGTTCTCAGGACTTTAGTCATGAGACGGAACACACGGGGTCGTGGACCACATACCAGAGCTTCCTCTTCTTCACAGGATGAGGATGAGCAGCCGGACCTCTCTCAGGTCTTAGGCTCTATTGCTGAGACACTCGCCATACTGGCGGCTCGGCAAGCTATACCATCATCGGCGGCACCTACTCCACCGCCCGCAGCTCCAGTACATCGTACCGCTGGAGTTGAGGCATTCAGGAGATTTAGGCCTCCACCCTTCCATGGGAGTGTGGACCCTCTTGCTGTGGAGGCATGGATCCTCCAGATGGAGAAGATCTTTACGGTCCTCTCACCTACAGAGGAGGAGAGAGTAGCATGGGCAGCTTTCATGCTAGAGGGTGAAGCCCACCATTGGTGGTTGTCCGCATTGAGGACGAGAGACTCGACCATGCAGGGTCTATCTTGGACTTGGGAGGAGTTCAAAGATACTTTTTACAAGAAGTATTTTCCGATTGGAGCACGGGAAAGGAAAGAGAGGGAATTCATCAACCTTGAGCAAGGTTCGATGTCTGTGGCCGCTTATGAGGCCAAGTTCTCGGAGCTATCACGCTTCGCGACTCACATGGTTGCCACCGAGGCAATGAAGGCAAGAAGGTTTGAGCAAGGGCTCAAGGATGTTATCATGGAGAAGGTTTCAGTCTTCAGACATGCTACCTACTCTGAGGTAGTAGACAAGGCCTTATTGGTCGAGGCCAATTCAGAGACAGTGTCCAAGAAGAGGGAGTTGGCGAGAGGCCAAGCTAGTAGTTCAGCACCTCTAGAGAGGCGGAATCGTACCGGTCCTTATCAGTATGCGTGGCCAACACCACCGATGAGGCCATCTTATGCGCCTCCAGCTCCCCGGCAGTATGTGCCTCAGGCGCCGAGACCTCAGGCTCTTCCAGCCCCACGGCCTGTTGCACCTCAGACGATGAGGTATGCTCCGCTTCCGGCCCCTCCGACTTATACACACGAGGTCTGCACTTCATGCGGCAAAAGGCATCCGGCAGGAGATTGTCGAAGAGCATCTGGTGGATGTTATCATTGCGGTCGCCAGGGCCACATGATCAGGGATTGCCCTAGCCGGCATTTACCAGGCCAGTCTCAGGGTAGTAGGCCCCCAGCACGCCCAGTAGGATCATACCAGGCGTCATCTTAGACTACCCGGTCTACACCACAGTCTCGCCAGGCGAACCAGGGGCGAGTTTTTGCCTTGACAGAGGGTGATGCACTTGCATCTGACGATGTGGTGCAAGGTACGCGTTTGGAGTTATTTTCTTTATTCGTGATGGTTTTGTTATGTTTTATTTCATGTGTACGTACTTGGTATGCTATATATGTATATACCTATGTGTATACACTGTTGATGCTTGAATTGACGTAACTAGCTAAAATTTCAGGAGCCCTACTAGTTAATGAGTGTTTGGCTCGAGTGTTGAATGATACCGGGTCTACTCATTCATTTGTCTCACCGAGTTTTTCAGAAGGCTTTTCTGTAGAGCCAAGTCAGCTAGAACTGGAGTTAGCCATTTCGACTCCTCTCGGCAAAACAGTATTGGCAGATAAAGTGTATGGAGATAGTGTGGTCCAAGTTGGGAGCCATGAGTTGGAGGTTGATCTCATCGTCCTTGGATTCCAAGACTTTGATGTTATATTGGGAATGGATTGGTTAGCAGCACATCATGGGCATGTAGCTTGCTTTGAGAAAATGGTACTCTTCAAGCCGGTAGAAGGAAAACCATTTCACTTTCGAGGGTTGAGAAGTAGAGACATTGCCCGCTTTGCGGCGTTGAGCTTAGCTAACCCTGAAGCAAAGGACTCATCGACTATTCCGGTTGTGAGTGAATTCCTGGATGTATTTCCAGAAGAGTTGCCAGGATTGCCTCCAGATAGGGAGATTGAGTTTGCGATCGAGCTTGCACCAGGCACAGCTCCTGTTTTCAGAGCTCCATATAGAATGGCCCCTATTGAACTCAAGGAGTTAAAGACTCAGTTGGAGGAATTACAAGGCCTTGGTTTCATTCGACCAAGTGTCTCACCGTGGGGTGCCCCGGTGTTGTTTGTTAAGAAGAAAGATGGCTCGATGCGGATGTGTGTCGATTACAGGCAATTGAACAAAGTCACTATAAAGAATAGGTATCCCTTGCCTAGGATTGACGACTTGTTCGATCAGTTGAAGGGAGCGAGATTTTTCTCAAAGATAGACCTTCGATCGGGTTATCACCAGTTGAAGATTAAGGTGGAAGATGTTCCCAAAACTGCATTCAGGACTCGGTATGGACACTACGAGTTCTTGGTAATACCTTTTGGACTCACGAACGCGCCGGCAGCCTTTATGGATTTGATGAACCGGGTGTTCCGGCCACACCTTGATAGGTGCGTGATTGTATTTGTGGATGACATCTTGGTCTATTCCCAGACACGGGAAGATCACACACGCGACCTATGCCTTGCTTTGGAAATGCTAAGAGAACACAAGCTATACGCCAAACTTAGCAAGTGTGAGTTTTGGTTGGAAGAGGTGGCATTCCTAGGCCACGTGGTTTCTGCAGAAGGTATCTCGGTGGATTCGAAGAAGATCGAAGCAGTTATGAGTTGGGCGAGGCCCAAGAGTGTTACTGAGATACGTAGTTTTCTTGGATTGGTAGGCTACTACAGGAGATTCGTAGAGGGTTTCTCTAGCCTTGCAGCACCACTCACTTACCTGACAAGGAAGAACGCCAAGTTTGTATGGAGTGATAAGTGCGAGATCAGTTTCACGGAACTGAAGAAGAGGCTTACTACAGCCCCTGTCCTTACTGTGCCATCTGGACCTTATGGGTATAAGGTGTATAGTGATGCCTCACACGTTGGACTTGGGTGTGTACTCATGCAGCATAAGAAAGTCATTGCCTATGCATCAAGGCAATTGAAGGAGCATGAGAAGAATTATCCCACGCACGACTTGGAGCTTGCGGCGGTCGTGTTTGCACTTAAGATTTGGCGTCATTACCTTTATGGGGTGGAGTTCTATGTGTTCACTGATCACAAGAGTCTCAAGTATCTCTTTTCCCAAAAGGAGCTGAATCTAAGGCAACGGCGTTGGATGGAATTTCTGAAGGACTATGATTGTACCATTCAATACCACCCGGGCAAAGCAAATGTAGTGGCTGATGCTTTGAGTAGAAAACCTCAAGGGTTGTTAGCACACATGTTAGTTCAAGAATGGAAGCTACTAGAAGATTTGGCAAATCTAGACATCAGTGTGAATAACTCTGTCCGTGGTCCTATCTTGGCAAATGTTACGGTTCGGCCGTACATTATAGATTTGATCCAAGAATATCAAGCCATGGATGCGGAATTGTTGGCTTATCGGGACAAGGAAGTTGCTAAGGGTAGTGAGGACTTCTCTCTCACTAGTCGGGGTGCTATCACATTCAAAGGAAGGTTGTGTGTTCCGGCCAACGCAGATCTTCGACGAGAGATCATGGATGAGGCACATCGTTCGAAGTACACAGTGCATCCAGGGGGCACAAAGATGTACCGGAACCTCAAGAGTCACTTTTGGTGGCGGAATATGAAGAGGGAGGTTGCGGAATATGTAGCACGATGCTTGGTGTGTCAACAGGTAAAAGCAGAACACATGCGGCCCGCCGGTCTATTGCATTCTCTTCCTATTCCCGAATGGAAATGGGAGAACATATCCATGGATTTCATAGTTGGCTTGCCAAAGACGGCAAGGGGCTCAGATGCGATATGGGTAGTAGTGGATCGTTTGACAAAGTCCGCTCATTTCTTACCCTACCGTACTACCTTCAACTCTAGTCAGTTGGCTGCACTATAAATCAAGGAAGTAGTTAGACTACATGGGGTGCCAGTCAGTATTGTATCAGATCGGGATCCAAGATTCACGTCAAGATTTTGGAAAAGTTTCCAAGAGGCTATGGGTTCCCAACTTGATTTCAGCACCGCCTTTCATCCACAAACGGATGGACAAACTGAGAGAGTGAACCAAGTCATTGAAGACATGCTTCGAGCTTGTATGTTGGATTTTAGAGGCAGTTGGGAAGAGCACTTGCCTTTGGTTGAATTTGCCTACAATAACAGCTATCAGGCAAGTATCCAAATGGCACCATTTGAGGCCTTGTATGGGCGAAGTTGTAGGTGTCCTCTCTATTGGGATGAGGTAGGAGAAAGGAAAATACTTGGTCCGGAGTTGATTGAGCAAACTGCAAACACAATTAAGATCATCCGGGATCGATTGAAAGCCGCTCAAGATCGCCAAAAAAGTTATGCGGACACACGCCGTAGGGACTTAGAATTTCAAGTAGGGGATCAAGTTTTTGTGAAAGTATCTCCTAGCAAAGGGATCATGAGATTTGGGAAGCGAGGCAAGCTCAGTCCTCGGTATGTTGGGCCTTTTGAGATTATCACACGGGTTGGTGAAGTTGCTTATTGAGTAGCTCTTCCACCTCACATGGCTGCAGTTCATAACGTCTTCCATGTGTCCATGCTTCGGAAGTATCTTGCGGATCCTTCGCATGTCATAGACTTGGAACAGTTAGAGATTTGAGAGGACCTCACCTTGATTGAAAAGCCAGTCCAGATTTTAGATCGCAGGAATCAGGTGCTTCGCAACAAGACAATCCCTTTGGTTCTTGTGCAATGGCAACACCATGCTCGGAAAGAAGCTACATGGGAGCGTGAAGCCGAAGTCAAAGCAAAGTACCCAGAATTACTTGAATGAGTTTCTGTGTGAAGTCTGTATATGACTTGTAATGTTCTTTTTGATTTGTAATGCAAGTAGTGTCTGAATTTCGAGGATGAAATTTTGTAAGGGGGGAGGATGTAGAGCCCCAGACTTTTTCATGCTTAATACATGACACTTTCGTTGTCATCTTGCCTTTTTAAGAGGTATGATTAATAAATGAGAAAGAATTTGGAAATTTCGAAATGTCAGAATTGTTCCTCTTCGAAGTACGAACACAACGCAAGTTGAATCGTCAAAATCGGACGAACGAGTCAAAAGATATGGCCAAAACAGTCTGTACCTGTAGGAAATCGTAGCACAGACAACGTACTCTGATAACGTATACTGTGTGCATCCGTGGTACAACTCACCACGGGCACATTGTGCAGCTCACCACGGGTACGTTGTACAACACCACGAGTTGACACTATTCACAGCACCATGAGTTTGCACTATTCACAACACCACGAGTTGGCACTATTCACGGACCACGAGTTGGCACTATTCACGGCACCACGAGTTGGCACTATTCACAGCACCACGAGTTTGCACTATTCACAACACCACGAGTTGGCACTATTCACGGCACCACGAGTTGGCACTATTCACGGCACCACGAGTTGGCACTATTCACGGACCACGAGTTGGCACTATTCACGCACCACGAGTTGACACTATTCAAAACACCACGAGTTGACACTATTCACGGCACTATTCACAGAAATCCCAGTAAGGGTATTACGGTCTTTTGGTCAGTTCCCTCTTACCTTAAGAGTTTAACCCGAGCCTTTAGGGCATCATTCGACACTTAGAGAGTTTCAGAGAATAGAAGAAAGAGGTGAAGGCGATTCCAACCTAGGGTTTCCATTTTGGAGAGAAATCAAAGGGTTTGAAACCCTAGATCAACCTCAAGCCCGTTTTCTTCAAGATTTCGGTGCAAGCATTCGTGGAGCTCACGAATCAAGCTAGGGCAGCAACTCACAGCCATTTGGAAAGAGGGTTTCTTCCTCATTTCTTCAAGGTCGGTACTTTTTACTACCCTCCTAGTTGTAGTTCCTCTTCTCCCTCTATTTCTTTTGATTTTTCTTTCATTGATACATGTGTCATGAGATGGATGAATGGTGAATGGAGAATGGTAAATGGTGAATGGTGAATGGAGATGGAATGGGCGATTGGATGCCAATGGTTGTGTGTGATGAACAAATGGGGAAGGGCATTGTTTCAATAATGAACATACATGTATGATTTGAGAAAAACCCATTTAGAAAAGCATGTTGTAGGGTAAATCCATAATGAACACACCATGTTTGATGAAATGCCAAGGTGAATAAAGTGAGCTGTAAATCAGTAAATTCATGCCTAATAAATTCTGAATATTGCTAGGGCCCATGATAGTGTGTTTCCTGTTTTCCCCTAAATGCTATGAACATTGAATTGCTTAATCCTTGACGCTATATGTGTTGTGAAATTACCCAATGGTCATGTTTAAATTTAAATGCAAGTATGTACACGGTTCCCACGAGCACGGCATGCAGGGCATGATTTATCGAGGTTTTCAAGAACATGGTTAGAGGTGGGACATATCCTAAGATATGTTTTACCTCGCTTTTCACAAGAAGACAAGAACCAACATTCCACGAGGGGTCTCCCCTCACTCACAAGTGCATATCATGAAGAAGGGTCTCCCTTCCCTCGCAAGTACATACATATCATAAAGAAGGGTCTCCCTTCCCTCACAACTGCATTGCATAAAGAAGGGTCTCCCTTCCCTCTCAAGGCATCTCACAAGGACATCTCACAAGGATATCTCACAAGTTACATGATCACAAGCAAGCATGCATGACATGACACGACATACAAGAATCAAGCAAGATAGACAAGACAAGATTTCAAGTACGAAAAGAGATTTCAAGTCAAGTCAAGTGCACGATGTTTTCAAGAGGATTTATCGGCTTTCTACGAATTTCAAGCATGATTATAAACTGCTTTACTTCCTTGTATGATATGAATTGTTTCCATTTGACATATATGAATTGCTCCTGATCATGTGTTGCCATTTCTATGCTATAATTGTTGGTTAGTATTTAGTACCCGCTGAGTATTCCATGCGCAGCCGTACTTCTTTTGTCGGCAGGTTCTGAGGGAGCTGCTGCTCCATTTGATGTTTGTGCTCCTGGTCCATGGGTGGAAGAGGAGTATGTCGAGGAGCCTTTGGAGGAACCTCCCGTAGAGGGTTATTAGTAGGTGGTGATTAGATTCTGAGTGGTTTAGCTGTGGGTGAGACGAGATTCAGATTTATGTATTTTGGCGGGCATGTCCGCACTTTCTTTGGATTCTTTTTGTATAAACTTGGATTGATTATGTATATACATAGAGGTTTGGTAGACTTCCGCTATACCATGTTAGAGCATGTTTCCGCTGTTTTGTCCTCTATCGTATATGCTCTGTGGGTTTTGCAGGTTAGTTGTCAAGCAAGTCATGATTAGTCGTCCAAAGTTCACTCTAACTCCTAGGGTGGGTTTCGGGTCGCTACACGCATGATCGTCCCGTGTCTTGAATACACAAGGATATCATCGACGAACACGATCACACATCGATCGAGTGATGACTTGAAAATACCTAGTTCATCAACTACATGAAAGCAGCCGGCGCATTCGTCAAACCAAAAGGCATGACCAAGAACTCATAGTGCCCATACCGAGTCCTGAAGGTGGTCTTGGGAACGTCTTCAGCCTTGATCTTCAACTGATGATACCTAGATCGAAGAACAATCTTTGAGAAGAACCTCGCTCCCTTTAGCTGGTCAAATAGATCGTCTATCTGAGGTCGTGGATAATGATTCTTGATCGTGACCTTGTTTAACTGTCTGTAGTCAATGCACATTCGCATCGACTCATCCTTCTTCTTTACGAAGAGCACAGGAGCTCCCCATGGTGAAACACTCTGCCGAATGAAGCCAAGGCCCTGGAATTCCTCCAATTGCTCCTTCCACGCCTTAAGCTCAATAGGGGCCATCCTGTATGGAGCCCTAGAAATTGGAGCAATACCAAGAGTAAGCTCAATAACGAACTCTATCTCTCGATCCGGAGGCAATCCTGGTAACACCTTTGGAAACACGTCCAAGTACTCACTCACTACTGGATTGGTTGAGTAATCTTGTACTTCCAAACTCGAGAGACTAAGGGCTACAAAGCGAGTAATGTCTCTCCTCCGTATCCCTTGGAAATGAAACGGTTTCACACCAGCTGGCCTGAAGTCCACCATCTTCTTAAAGCACGCTACCTGCCCATGATGAGTCGAGAGCCAATCCATCCCGAGGATGACATCAAAGTCCAAGTCTTGGAACTCAAGGATGATCAGATCGACTGGCAACTCATGCTACTCAACTTGCATGATACAACCCCGATACACTTTGTCTGCATCAACTGTCTTGCCGAGCGGAGTCGAAATGGACAACTCCTGGGGTAATCGACTTGGCTCTAAGGCAAAGTCTTTGGCAAAACTTGGCGAGATAAAAGAATGCGATGATCCAGTGTCGATCAACACTCGGGCTAAACACTCGCTAATGAGCAAGGTGCCTGAATATTTAAACTAACTTACATCAATAAATTTCACAAGTCACATATATCATATAAGTAACATGTTTGTACAATCATGTATATACATCACATACAATCAACATTTTATAAATTTAAACAATTCGGCTTGAGCGTACCTTGCACAACATCACCTGATGCATGTGCATCGTGCTCGGTCATGGCAATAACTCGACCCTGATTCACTTGGCGAGGCGACTGGGTAGGCCGTGGAGGTCTAGAAGCCTGTGAAGACCCCTGCTGTACCGTAGGCCTAAGTGGAGGTTGGACTCCCTGAGGCGTGGCTTGCAACTGCCTCTTCGGGCAATCCCTGATCACGTGGCCCTGCTCACCACAATGGAAGCAACCACCCAAGAGTTTACGGCACTGTCATGTCCTATGTCTCTTGCCACATGTGGCACACTCATCAAAGGAGAACGACGCCGAGGAAGCTGGCGGCACATACCTAGGAGCCTGTGAAGCGGTAGGCGAGGTGCCTGTGGGGCAAAAGGAGGCCTCTGAGCTTGCATAGGCTGAGAAGTCTAAAATGGAGCAGTCCTGGCCCACTTCTCAAACTGTGCTGAGCCACTGGACTATCCTCTAGACATGCTTCTTCCGAAGCTACTGTCCCTCCTTTTGAGAAACTCTGCAGAATTCCTCTTGGCGATGTTCGCCTTCCCCACGATATCCTTCCAGGTCTCTACCTGAAACATAGAAACCTGGTCCCGGATAAAAGACCGTAACCCATCCTCAAACTTCCTAACTCGCATACTCTCAGTAGCGATCAGATGTGGAGCAAATCTCGATAATCCAACGAACTTCGCCTCATACTCGGCTACACTCGCCTCTCCCTGCTCAAGAAGCACAAAATCCCTCACCTTCTGCTCTCTGATAAATCTGTGGAAGTACTACTCATAGAATACATCTAAGAACTCTCCCCATGTCCAGGGTAACCCTACCTTTGCAATATCCCTCTGCCTCTGGGCAGCTCTCCACCAATGTTCGGCTTCACTCTCCATCATGAAGGAAGCCCACTTGATTCGCTGCTCATCTGTACAGTGGAGGGCCTTGAAGATCTTCTCCAGCTGCATGATCCATGTCTCTGAAACCAGGGGATCCAGAGTCCCATAAAAAGTAGGAGGCCACAGTCTCCAAAAAGCCTCTAGTCTTGAGGTGTGATGCACCGGAGGAGGTGCAGGTGCAGCAGGAGTAGGAGTGTCAACCCTATCCGCAAGCCTAGTCATTGCTGCTGCCATAGCTCCAAGGATCTGAGTCAAGTCGGACTGCTCATCACCCATAGGAACATCTCCTCCATTTCCTCGAGTCTGATACCCTCTACCTCGAACGTTCTGCCTCATGATAATAATCCTGAGGACAATAGCAAACGTCAAGCTCTTGAATACTACAGTTCAATAAGTACTTAGTGCTTTATATAAGCATTGTATACATCGGAGTATACACATAAAGCATAAGCATACTACAGAGTCCTAGCAAAGCTACGTTCTCACGGTCTCATATTTCAAAGTTTATCTGAGTTCTAAGTTCAACTCAAAGAACACCATAGCCCTAAAACCTACTTCTGCTTAGAGTACAACCGAGCCCAAGGGAACTAATCCCTAGCCTCTGATACCAAGTCTGTCGTGACCCAAAATACCCCCAGGAGTTAGGGATACTTTAGCTGGGACCGCCGTATCATACCATCCTGTATGACACATAAGGCACATATACTTACCATCCTGTCAGAGTACACAAGTTATAAAACATAGTGGAAATGATTTATAATCAAATACTCCTATAATTCAGTCCATGTCTGGACCAACAAAACATATCCAAAAATAAGGAGTGGACAAGTCCCACTTTCAACATGCACAAAATATTAGTATGATCCCTTTCATTCTCTCAATAGAAATCAAAGTTGAGCTGCTTATCCAGCGATCCATCATCCTGGTAGTGGTCCATAGAGGGCTCTGGATCATAGTATTCTTCCTCTATCCAAGGCTCCGTACCACAAACATCAAATGGAACACGTGAACCTGCCAAAGTCAATAATCGACTGAGCATGGAATACTCAGTGATATACGAACTACTAACTAACAATGAATAATATCATGAACATGCATAAGCTTAGAGAATAACATTCATGAAAGTAGTTACAAAAATCCTTTTTTTAACAGTATTCATGTGAAATCAAAACCAGGTAAATCTTGTCATGTGATAATCATGATTCTTGTGAGTTCTTGTGAATTCTTGCGAAAGTTGGGATTCCTTGTGAGCATGCGAGGATCTGAGTATGCATGATTTTCTTGTGAACTTATGAGCTTGTGAGACATGACTACTTGTGAGTCCATGTATAGTAGGATTCCTTGTGAGCTTTGAAACGATCTTAGAACTTGTCACTTACCCACCCATAGTTTGACTTTATCACTTGTGAGCTTGTGAGAATTCTTTTAATCAAAACCTTCCTTATGAACTTTTAGAAATACCCTTTTCTAGTGAGAAATCATCGGATCATGCGAGACTTATAAACATC
Source organism: Tetracentron sinense (assembly GCA_015143295.1). Lineage (NCBI taxonomy): Eukaryota > Viridiplantae > Streptophyta > Magnoliopsida > Trochodendrales > Trochodendraceae > Tetracentron > Tetracentron sinense. The sequence goes on from CM026554.1 coordinate 19,623,732, forward strand.
ATGCTAGACTTGTGAACATAAGGCACATATAGTACTTGTGAATCTCATGGTGAACTTAGAAAAACTTGTAAACATGACATTATATTCATAGAATTTCAATAATAGTGATAGCTTACATCCCATATACCAATCATCATCCAATCAATCCAAGAACAACCTTAAACATGGTATTTTGCCTTAAAAATAATAGCACAAGTTAGGTAGTAGAGTGTATCTACCTTAAAAGGAAGATTTTACACTTCTGTGGAACAAAATCAAGTTTGAGGAAGCTTGGTTGAAGCTTTGAGTATCCTGAACCTTAATTAGGAAACAAACCAAAAACCCCTCTTTTGATTTAAGAATTTAAGAATCACCTTGGGTAGAAAACCCAAACTCCAAAACATCAAAAATAGTAAAATACCAACTTTAGAAGCAAGGATTTAGCTTCACTTTGGTCTGAGGAGAACGGTTTGAGAAATCAAAGTGTTGTTCTTCTTCTTCTCTTCTTCAATCTCTCAAAAATCCAAGCTTAGGGTTTGAGTAGATCAATCCCATGAATTCAGATCTTATTTATAATTCTAGGGTTGCCAAAACCCCTAAAAGTCCTTGAAAATATCTCAAAATATCTCCCGAGGTCGGTGGAAGAGTTCTAGGTCGTTCTGGGCCTGAAATCGTCGATGAGTGGTCTCCAGTCGTCGATGAGTAGGTTCCATTCGTCGACGAGTGGTCAAAAATCGTCGCCAAATAGGAAATTTTTGCTTTCAGTTTGGTTCACTCGTCGACGAGTCCAAGGCACTCGGCGCCGAGTGGAACCAGTAACTCGCTAGAGTTTTTCCCGCTTTGGTATTTCGACCATAACTTTTGACTCACTTATCCGATTTTTACGATTCAACTTGCGTTTAATTTTTCTTTTCAAAGGGGAACAAATTTCATGTTTTACAAAATTTCTAATTCTTCTTTATTCATGGACCAAATTACCCACGAAGCTGACTGGTCCGAAAATGGAATTCAACGGCCCAGATTTTCAGCAGACTTGTTTCTGGAAATCTGACGTTTGACCCATTCTCGACTCAAAATCTGAAAATGTGATAAAAACGAACTTCGAAGAGGATTTTGAGATCTTTCCAAATATTAAAGAATCGCTCAATTTCGATCAGCGGTAAGAATGCTAGAGCTCGTCAAAGTTGAGGGTATGTTTAGGCATTCCTTTCTTTGATACTTAGAGTATGTTATACTCTCATTTTTCATTTATCCCTAATCCCCAATAACACTTTTCATACATATTTTGATTCAATCAAAACCTCCTTTCATTAGAAAACATGAATCCATAATGTCATTAAGGCTTTGGGCCTTGAAGGTACTATTCACACACTATTCACAACACTATTTACATGAATAGTGAACCTAAATTCTGGGGCTCTACATGCACACCTCCCAACTCGCTATATGTCCTCTTTGACACCCATTGAATGTAGTTAAGATGAAAAAATTCGATGAAACTCAAATCTATGTTTGAGTTGAGAACTTACAAATTCAAGGGGATGGTTAGGTCTCCCTACAAGTCTATCTACCATTTTTAATATTTAACAATTAAGTTATTAATTAAGAGATGATGTACTTTAAAATGTCCAATAGGGGAAACAGGCAAACCACAACACAAGCAATTTTTACGTGGAAACCCTTCCGGAAAAAATCATCGGACCTAGTCCAACCATGAGATATCACTAAGACAAAGTCAACAAGAACTTACAAGACTCGAACTTGACTCTTTTGGGCTCGACACTACGATCCTTCAGTTCTTAGTCCTCCACGCCTTGAAAATTCATCACGTACTCATAAGTCCCGTGATCAACCGTGGCCACTCCTACTTCTCTTAGATCTCCAAAACAACCAAGATCTTCTGATCGATCTCCGTCAATGATGGCTTCAGATTCCACCGACCAAATCACACATCCATGATCCTTCTCAGATTGATCTCCTTTGCAAAGGCTCCAAAATACTCCGGCCAACTAGTTCTTTCCAGAACAGGTTGATGGTTTGATTAAAATCAAATCCTAGATGGACTCCATCAATGGGAAAGTCCAAGCAAGCAAGAATGGAGCAATGACTTGCAAAAACTAGGATGAGAGAAGGACTAACAAAGGGGAGGAGAGAAAACCAATATCGAGTTTCTATGAACTCTAGAGATAGTTAAAATTACTCTCTATTCTCTCCCAAACTCCTTCTCCACGAACTAGAAGGGTTCACAATAAATAGAGAACCCAAAAACAAGTTTTAGAAGTTGCCAAAACCAAAATAGGAAAGAAAATCCATATCAGGGTCGACCTTGGGAGTACCTTGGGTCGACCTAATAGTTTTAGCATGATTTTCCATATCAAGGTCGACCCAAATGTCCACTTTGGTCGACCTTGGCTTTTCTCACATTCTGAATTTTTTCCCCATACAAAGTCTGTCTATATCATGGTCGACCCTGGGCACTTTTGGTCAACCCTGAGTTATAAAAACCTATTTTTAGCTCTTTCTTCCTTCACAAAAGTTTTAGATATTTTCGACATGGTTGATTTGATATATTATGGAGCAAAATTGGAAGTACGGTTTGTGAGATATGCCTTTTACAAGCAACCTTGGTTTTTAAGCACTTTAAGAACATTGAACTTGTTTTGGGCTACATATCTAATCACCTAGTGTAGAACCCCGGAACTTTTTGTATATCCCTTGGAATGTGTGTCAAGGCATGATACCTTTGTAATCTCCAATTTCATGAAATGAGAATTGGGACCCCTTTTAGAATTGTTTCAAGAATGCTATAATTAATTAAATAAATTATTTAATAATGTCTATAAGCCTTGAAAGGGTTCTAGTCATGTTTAGAAGAGGTCAAAAGGAAAGTTTGATAAGTCAAAGTAGTAGGAATGGGTGAAAAATGGACTTAGTGTCAAAACCTGCAAAGAACCGATTGCTCGGTCCATTGTAGCGATCGATCGGTTTACAACCGATTGATCGGTAGCTATCGACTGGTGCACTTTTTTGTATGGGGAAAAATTCCAGAGAGCATGTTTTTGACCGATCAATCGGTCAAAACACCAGTCGCTCGGTAGGCAACCGATCGCTCGGTATTGACCACCGATCGATCGGTATATCGCGTTTTGCAGGATTTCATTAAGGGCTTTTTCGTCTTTTGGGCGTTACACCCTTGCCTATTAAGGCTTGCCCGAGCCTTATGTGTTTCATAAACCCTAAGTAAAGCATTTTGAGAGAAAGGGGATTCTAACCTAGGGTTTTCATTTGAGAAGGATTCAAAGGGTTTGAAAACCCTAGATCACCACAAGCTTAGATTTCCTAAAACTCACGGTTCAAGCACTCGAGGAGCACGTTCTCCAAGCTAGGGCGGCGACTCCACGCACGATTGGAGGGTTCTTCCTCATCTTATTCAAGGTCGGTACCTTTTGCTACCCTCCTAGTCATGATTTCCTCTTTTTTCCTTCCTTATTCTTTGTTTTCCCTAAACTATAACTATGCCATGAGTTGGGATGTATGAATGGAGATGGATGTTGGGCGATGGATGCCATGTGTATGTGATGTGATGAATGAAATGGGAAGGACATTGTATCAATAATAAATACACGTATATGTTGTGAACATAAATCCATCTAGAAAAGCATGATATAGGCTTTAACAAATAATGTACACACCACATGTTTGATAAAATGCCAAAGTGAAGAAAATGAATTTTAAAATCAAGAAATGCATGCTTAAAAGCGTATGGAATTGCTAGGGATTATAATAGTGTGATTAATTGCTTTCTATAAATGGCATGAATATTCACTTGTTTAAATTTATGATATTCTATGTATTGTTGAAATCCCAAATGTCATATTTAATTCCAAGTGAAAGCATGTATACGATTTCACGAGCACGGCATGCATGACATGGTTTATCGGCGTTTTCAAGAATAAAGTTTTAGAGGTAGGACATATCTTACGATATGTTTTACGTCGCTTTTGACAAGAACAAGAACAAGCATTGCATATGAGAGAGTTTACACTTCCCTCCCATCTCATTGAAAGAGGGGTCTCCCCTCACTCACAAGTGCATATCATTGAAAGAATGGTCTCCCTTCCCTCTCAAGTGCATGTCATTGAAAGAGGGGTGTCCCCTTCCTTCCAAGTGCATCTCACAAGTTACATGAGCATGTTTAAATTGCAAGCAATCAAGTAGACATGACATGCATGACAGACAAGCAAGACAGACATGACAAGTTTTTCAAGCACGAAAAAAATAATTTAAGTCAAGTCAAGTGCACGATGATTTCAAGAGTTTTATCGGCTTTTATGTGATGCAAGCATGAATATAAACTGTTTTACTTTCCTGTTCATATATGAATTGTTTCCTACTTTATATATCGTTATGGTTATGCTGTGATTGTTGGTTAGCATTTGATACACGTTGAGTATTCCATGCTCAGCCGTACATTTATGTCGGCAGGTACTGAGGGAGCTGCCGCTCCTTTCGACATCTGTGCTCCTGGCCCATGGGTGGAGGAGGAGTACGTTGAGGAACCTCTGGAGGAACCTCCCGTAGAGGGTTATATTAGGTGGTAGGTTCTAGGTGATTGTGGGTTAGCTTGAGAGAGTTTCTCATGTATTTTGGCGGGCATGTCTGCACTTTCTTTTGTTTCATTTTGTTCAAAACTTGGATCACATGTATATACATACAGATTTTGGTTAGACTTCCGCTGTGCTATGTAAGTTTATGCTTCCACTATTACGTCCTCTTTGTATATACTCCGTGTATTTTGCAGGATGGTTTGTCAAACAAATCATGATAAGTGACGATTCACTCTAACTCCTAGGGTGGGTTTTGGGGCGCAACACTTAGGATCCATATGGTTACTCTAAGTCAATTTCCACCTAAGGTATCATATTATAATTATTCTAAGTCAATTCCCACCTAAGGTAACATGGTATATAGGTCACTTACCATCCTATGAGTTAAACGAAGGATATGATCAACCGAGTCTTCACCCGATCTTCTTCGATCTTCAACTTTACTTGTCGTGGATGCTTGAAGCTAATGACACAAGATACACTAGACTCACTTGTTTTGACACCGGAATAAGCCAACAGTAAAACATGGACTTTATAATCTCCCTCTTTGGCAATTCCATGGCAAAACCAAACTGAAGTACATGACTTGACGCAAACTCATCCAAACACATCAAACGATGAATTAGGACATTACATGACACCAATTGACAAATAATCTTAAATGAAAACACTAAAACTCTTGTCAAGTAAGATCTGTCAGCTACAACCTATGCTCATATACAAAACACCCAGTGAAGCATGTATGAAATAAGGAAATAAATAAATACAGGTATTACAAGGAATGTACTGAACTAGAGAAATAATACCCTAACATTCTCCCCCTTTTTGAAACAATTGCCAAAGGTAGTCATGAAGCCAATATCACAACGAATATACCAATTTAACACATGTGTAATATCAAGGCAATCACAATACAACCAAGTAAATGTAGACAATGCGGGGACTAAAGGGTGGGCAACAAAATAACAATACAAAGCACAACCTCCCCCTCAACAACTCAACTTGATTTTCTCCCCCTAAGATCAAGGACACCACCAAAATCAAGGCACCTATGTTAGAAAGGCCCATACGAACTAATAAGGAAATACATAATACTAATGCTAAAAAGGTATCATGTGTCACACAAACATGCATCGAAAGCATTCCAAGCAGTAGTAATTTAAAATTACAAATCCAATGAAGAACATGATTAGTTAGTCCAATTGTAGATACACATCTAACTAAATCTCATAGAATGCTAAAGCATAGCCAATTCACTTAGTCACATTTAGTGAATAGTTCAAAAGTAAAGCAATATGTGTGTAGTGGTGGTCTGACAAGATACTAGATCAAGGTTTCTTTCCTTTTCCAAGGATATGACATTAACCACTAAGGGGACTCCCGGAGACATAAATCTTAGAAGTCAAATCTAGTTAGTTCCAGATATGCTGATTTTTTATATTTTGGTGCTCCTTTATGCATTTTATTTGGCTTAATTTTTTTTTTACTTTTGGTCAAATACCTCCAAACTTTGTAAGATTTTTTTTGATGTTCTTTATCTGAATATATCTTTTAATGCAATGATGACTTTCACACTATCCAGGTAGGTCTTAGCTATTGGCAGCAAGAGCTTTCACTCTAGCAACCCAGATAGATAACTACTGTCCATATAGGTAGCCATTACATACTGTTTGCATTTAATAGTGACTTTCACACTATCCCAATAGGTAGCCATTTTCATTGCACTAATTTTTGTTCATGGAGGATACACAAAATGGGGATGACTAACAATATGGTCATACTAGATTAGTCATCCAAGGTCACACTTTTGGGATAAGTCAAACACCAATAGATTGGAAAATAGACCTCTCAACAGAATTAGTCAGAGTGCAAGTGAAATTTGTGAAGCATACACACATGAATAAGTCTCTAAATGTTCAAGGTAAAACCAGTCTAATTTTTAGCCTAAACAAGAGACTATGAAGGTGATATATCCTCAATCAGCAACAAACTCATGTTCAACCCTGGACAAGTATAAAAATAAAGATCACACAAGAAATTCAGATCATGCAAGTCAAACAAGGGCAATATGACAAAAATATTTTTGAATTTTATAGTTTTTCAATGTTTTTGGATTTTTCAAAATAAAGAAAACAGAAAAACAAACCAAAACAAATAACAACTGGTAAAAAAAATCTACTACTATATACAAGAAGCATAACACTAGGACAAGATATAACAATACTAGCATACCCTAGGCTATGACAGACACGGCTAAGTGAAGCCCTTCTAGCCTTTCTTTCTCACCCAAACGGTTTTAGAAGTTTGATTGACCCTTTGGTCTAAGTGTTTCAGTTGAGGTAGGTATGACCTTTTGCTTCTTCCTCATGTTCCTCCTTTTTCAGGATTGAGTCCTACAATTATGGCGGACATTATAGTTCTCCCCATTAGCTCCTTTATATCTAGCATAAGGAGAGTTATGACTATGCCACTGTCTAGAGTTGTGAGCAATTTTCATCACATCTTCACACAAACTCCTAGACTTCTCCACTAGGACCTCAACTCTCCTTTGAAGATTTTCATTAAAGTTATTTTGGTTCTCAAAACCATGATTGGGCATTCTTTGAAGTTTAGGACATCGAGGTCTATGACCCTTCACTCTACATTTATGACATGTAAGAATGAATTTCTGAGTAGAAGGGTCTGTCCTATTTTCAGGAGGGTGCCTTTTATCACCAGACTCTGTGTTCAAGGTAGGTGGAGTTCCCTTCACATCTCCATACCTCTGATTATCCTCACCATCACTACGGTGTTGGTTACTAACAAGATTTGAAGAAGATTCTTCAACCTCAGATAAAGATGCAGTGAAGGCCACATAATCCCTAATCTCCTCACAAGAAGAACTATCTGATTCTTCAGATTTAGATTCACTGTCGTCCCTTGCCTTGCCCTTAAATCTTTTCTTATTAGAGTACTCAGCGGCATTCATAGCATTGAACATCTTGGGATTTTTTGTCCACACTTTTAAGATATTTCTTGTTTTCAAAGTGCTTGGACTTAGGCTTCTCAAAAGATTTTTGTCATTTCGGATTAAATCTCTTATTAAATTTCAGAAATTTTTTAAATTTCTTTGCAAATAAAGCCAATTCTTCTTCATCATCCTTAGAGTCATTATCTGAACCATCTATGAATTCCTTAACGGATTTCAAGGCAATAGATTTTGGTTTCTTAGATGGGTTCAGATTTAACTCATAGGTTTGGAGAGAACCAATCAATTCTTCAATTTTGAGAGCATCAACATTTTTGCTCTCTTCGATGGCGGTAATCCAAAATGTCTCAGGTAGAGATCTCAAAATTTTTCTAACAATTTTGGACTTAGGAATTCTTTTTCCTAGGTTAAAACAAGAATTAACAATGCCACTCAGATCGGCATAAAAGCCATCAAAAGTTTCATCATCATTCATTCTCAGATTTTTAAATTTAGAAGTAAGAATTTGAAGTTTGGAGATCTTGACTGTTGTAGCCCTTCATAGATAAGTTTAAGAATGTCCTATGCCTCCTTTGAAGTGTCACATTTAGAAATACGTCGAAATTCTTCGGGTGTGACAGCAGTGAAGATTGCATTTAGACCTTTATTGTTCATCTACAACTTTCAAGATCTACATTGGTCCATTCAAAAGAAGGTTTAGGGATGGTCTGGTCATCTATGGTCTTTATTGGATGGGTCCATCCTTGTTCAATGGAGATCCATACTCTCTCATTTAATGATTTTAGAAACGCTCTCATGTGAGCTTTCCAATAGGCATAATTATTCCCATCAAATAATGGAGGACAAGAGATGGATCCTCCCTCTCTTTGGAGATTCATATTCACCGAAAATAGAATAAGATTGCACTAAAAAATTAGTGAACCCGCTCTGATTCCAATTGAAAAAATTCAGTGAACCTTAAATCTATGTTTGAGTTGAGAACTCACAAATTCAAGGGGATGTTAGGTCTCCCTACAAGTCTATCTACCATTTTTAATATTTAATAATTGAAATTCCTTATTTCAATGCACTCTTGACCTAGAGGGGGGGGGGTGAATAGGTCTACTTCAATTTTCTCTACCAATTTTAATTTTAATTAATCAGACACAATCAATCTCACTTGCACACACAAGATTTTTACATGAAAAACCCTTCCGGGAAAAACCACGAGACCAAGTCCAGCACAAAATTCACTATGAGAAGATTTGAATAATACAAGACTCGAATCTTACCCAACTGGACACGACACACCGTTCCTCGGTATCGATTCTCAGCTTGCAAACCACGAACACAGCACGTTCGATCCCCGCAACAGCAGCTCCAGTTCTTCACCGGCCAATCTTACTCAAAGTGATCAACCATGGTCTCCGAAGACCAATCTCCGTCCTTGACAGCTTTAGCTCAGCCTAACCAGCGCTCACAGAAGAGCATACAATGGGTTTAAGGTTTTTGGAAGCCCTAGGGTGATCTCTTAATGATTAAGGATCATCTAATGCAAAGTTGAGAAAATATGCTTTAACACCATGCAAAACCTAGAGGTCAACTACTGGAGATCAGGATCAATGAATCCAAGAGATTTTATAAGCTCAAGGTAGGCACAAAGTGCTCTAAAAAGTCTACAATCAATCTCTCTCACGGATTGGGAGAGGACTTATATATAGAGGAAAGGTCCAAGGGATTAGAAGTTGCTAAAAACTGTTTTTAGAATGATTTTTCATATCAAGGTCGACCCTGGGGAATCCCTGGGTTGACCCATTATAGCAAACTCAACCATCAGCCAAAATCCCATATCAGGGTTTGGTCGACCGGATGGTGCCTTTCGGTCGACCGGATGGTCCTCCAGGGTCGACCCTCAAAATCAACTCTCTACCTAAAAACCTCATACAAAACTTGAGCTATTCAGGGTCGACCCTGGGGTGTAATTATTCACTATTTTGCTCATTTTATCTTTAAATGCAATCCCCTATACCTCTAGTATTTTTTGACTAAACATTTATGATGAATGGGACAATTTCATGAGGTAACCTAAGGTCATCTAGGTCTCTCTTTCAAACCTTATTTTTTGAGCCAAGCTTAGTGATGTAATTTCAAGATTCTTCACTGCTTCTTCACGGCTTCTTCTTCACATTGTCTTCAAACTGGATGGGACCTTCTATGACCTATATACCCCATTTTGGGCTCGGAATTTTACCAACAACATTTTGACTTTACAATCTCCCCCTTTGGCAATTCCGAGACAAAACACACAATACAACAGGCAGACATGACTTTACAGACTCTCTTAAAACAAAGAGAATGAAAAAGGACATGACACTGGACATTTTGAATTCTTCCATGTAGTAGTATGCCTTACGAGATCGTTGATGCATCAATCACACCTGAAACACTGAAACACAGAATACCTTTGTGAAGCATGGGGGAATTTCATAAAATATAATAAACATTTAAACAATGAACATCATGTAAATAGTATGAGTTCTCTCCCTCAATCTGAGATCCCATCTGACAGAGTATTCAAGATCATGAATATGAGAGTAATATGAATATATGCAACATGTCAAAATGTAACCGGAGATAATGTGAAATAACAATTGCACATATGAAGTGATCAATCTCAGCCAACACGTGATCAAACTTAGGGAACCTCTCTCCCTTTTTGGCTTGAATTGCCAAGGGTACATCAACCCTGCAAAAAGAGTAGCTCTAGCAAGGAGCAAAATGAGTAACAAGGAGCAATAGCATAGAGAAACACAAGGAAGCAGAGGCAGGAACTAAACAAGAGAAACAAAGCAGAAGCATCCCATATACAGTAACCAAGGGTGCACAACATAATGACCAACCACAGACTCATAATAAACAAAGTAGACTAACTAAATTCAGCACACACGACAAACAAAACACGGCTGGAACCATCAGAGCAAGAGGTGCCAATCAGCCTGGTGCGAAGGAAAGTGGCGAGCAACATCATCCTGATAGCAAGAACAAAAATCGCAAAGCTCCTGGTGAGACGCCTGCACCATATCGGAAAGAGCATCAATCCAGCGATTAGTCACCGAAAAACTGTCTTGAGTAGCCGCGGCATGAGAATCCAGGCGGGCATGGAAATCACTAGCGAAGTGCGACTGAGCAGCCGACATATCGACAAGCATGACAGCCATTGTCTTGAAGGACCAGGGACCCAAAGGAGCTCGAGCATGGTTGGGAGAGGGACCGGCACCCTGGACCGACGGAACGATATCATCATCAAGGTCCTCCTCATGCTCTGGCATCGCAGCATGGGACAGACTACTAGTCAAGGTGCGAGCACAGATGGGTCCTAAGGAAGGCTTGATAGCCTCAAAGGAACGAGCCCGAATACCCTCGACAAACAGAAGGTTGGTGATGAGAACACCCAAAAGGGAGAGCAGCGCGCTTCTGATGCACAGCAATAGCCTGAAGAATTAGGTCGATAATATGGGCACTAGTATCAATAGTGTCTCTAGTCATGACACTATACAGGAACCGAGCCCAATCAACACTCAGATTAGTAAAATGCACATTGGGATGAATGTTGGAACACATAATAAGATGAAACAGACGACCCAAATATGAAAGACTCGAGTGAGGTAAATGAGGATGAGTCCATTTTTGTGAGGGATCGTCACAAAGATTGCTGGCCACCTTGTCCAAATCATGCTTATCCTCATCGGTAGGATAGTGGTAAGGGTAATAGGCACCCGGAATCCGAGGGGCACTAATGAAAAAGGCAATGACATCCGAATTAATGAGAAATTTCTTATCTCTAACCTGAGTTTTGAAGGTAAAATTGCGAGTATTGACAGAATAAATATTCGTATAAAATTCCCGAACAAGGTCTAGACTGGCATAATCGGTCAATTTTAAAAGACCAGACCATTGGCGAGAATCAATGATTTCCTCAAAGCCAGGATGGGTGAAATCGGAAATGACAGTGGCCCGTTCAATTGTAACAGCCCAATTTTTAAGCCAAGTATTGTAAAGCTTTTCATTCCCTGTGGTACGAAATCTTACAATTTCAGGCTCAGGAGCGGGGACTTGAGATTTACTCTTTGATTTGGCCAAGGGCTATGAACTGGAAGCACCCATGGCCTTTTTATGGGAAGACGAGGGTGGAGGGACCCTAGAATGGATCGCACGGCCCACATGGATGCCATAGCCCGCATCATATGAGGCATCCTCGGACAGGGGAACATCCTCGTCATCCCGAGGAATGATGAGACGGCGCTTAGGGCGACCCGCCATGAGAATAGAGGCAATGAGAAGGAGATATGCAAGAGCCATAGATCCAAATGCAAGAAAAGGAATAGAAGGTAAGGGGTTACCTGGAGGAGGATGTAGAGAAGAAGAGAGACGGATGGGAGTCCGAAGAACAAACCCGGAAACTTGACCAAGGAAGGATGGAGGATCGTACGACACTGTGGAAGGAGCAGAGGGCTGAGCAAGGGAACTTGGAGTGAAGGAAGTAGCTCACTGGAACAGGGATGAGCCGAAGAATCCTTGCAGTACAGAGTCTTTGAAGAACTCGTGAAGCCTGTAAGCTTTCAAGAACGAAGGCAGTGAAATCGTGAACCGTGAATCCAAGAGAAAAGCCTGATATAACGCATGTGAGGGCTGAAGGCATAGGAATCCCAGCTGGATTCTTGCAGAGGAAAACTCCAAAAGGGAAGGAATCTCCGAAAATCAGCAAGGGGGGTTTCAAAAACCCCATTTCTAGGTGTTCAGTCGACCGAATAAGCACTCAAGTTAGACCCTTAGTGGTAGAATTTCTGAATCTGTGTAAGTGATGAGTGAGATCCCATTGGGAAGATAGTTGGAATGTTAGGGGACAGCCTTTTGGAGGAGAATCTCTGAAAAATTCAAACAACAATGACAAAGCCTTCAAAAACAAATATCAGAGCATGCTATAGACCCGAGGATTGCAACTCTTGAAATGGACACATGAACAACGGGTATATATCTGCAAACAGGGATCTGAAGAATGGCAAGGTAAAATCTTTCCCTGAAAACCCTCAAACTCAATCAAAAATATGCAATTTGCTAGAAAAAGGTTTTATAAATTTGTTATTTTGCAACCCAAATTTCATCATGATAAGTCCAAAAATCAAAACCAGTACGTGCAAATTTTTCAAGAAGCAAATAATACCCTGTCCAAGAATGTGTAGTAACCAATTATGAGTATATGAGGATATTTCCATCGACACTATGCATAAGGGATGGCAAGACACAGGCACATAATGTAATGTACAGTTAGTAATAGGCTAGACCATCGGTGTGAAGTGTGGAGGTGAAATTCTGACTGTTCACCTTTAGAGGTAGGCACCCTTCGATAGATAAGGACATTAGTGCATTTCAGGAACACCAAGCTTCAAAAATGACTGAGAGATGCATATAGGATAATCCAAAAAATGAAGAATTTTATGTGCTATTTTTACCCTTTTCATATGCTGCTCTCACAGTGTTCATGGAATTTTTGTTTGGTGAAGCTATTCGTAATTAGTCTTTTTCTTTTGAATTTTTAGATGCACTAGAGGCTTTCACACTTACTGGGTAGGCAGCCCTAGCTATTGGCAGCAGAGACTTTCACTCTAGGGACCCAGATAGATACCTACTGTCCACCTAGGTAGCCATTTCATGCTGTTTGCATCCAATAGTGACTTTCACACTATCCTAGAGGTAGCCCTTTCCAATGCATAAGACCTTTAAACAGGGGCACATTTTGAGGGATGGTACCCTTCATGATCTAGTCAGATTTTATCAACTGGAAGAACCATCATGACTAATATTATTACCTGTTCATAAGGATATACACCATCTACAGGAGATATTCAGAGTACAAGTGTAGGTGATGGTGCAACAATATTTGCCATAGTTCTAACTTTATTTAGCAAGATAGTCTATGTGCACTTCCCGAAATACATTTTGGTAGGTATGATATCCTCATGAACTCAATACAATCACATATGTATCTTGAACAAACATTATGTGCACAAGAAAAATTCAGCAATTCACACCACAAGAGTTCACAACCATTGCCAACAAACATCTGTTTGGTAATGCCTAGCTAAAAGAAAACAAAAATCTTTTTGAAGGTTTTCTGAATTTTTTTTAAATGTTTTTGGATTTTTGAAATCAGAGAAACAAACAAAAACCAACTATATGCCAAAATTGATAATACACACCTGAGGAATAGAGCTAGGAAGAGATATGGAAATGAGATTACCTAGTCTATCAAAGAGCACTCAATCACTCAATACCGCACACACTGATGGATTTCCTAAGAAACTCAAACCTAAGGGAGTCTAGAGGTATGGTTAGGAGATCTGCAAGTTGTGTATCAATTTGCACATGTCGCGACCCAAAACCCACCCTAGGAGTTAGAGTGAATCTTGGACGACTTAATCATGACTTACAGGACTTGCTTGACGAACCAACCTACAAAACCCACAGAACATATACAATAGAGGGTAACAGCGGAAGCATAACTATAAACCACAGCGGAAGTCTAACAAACCTCTAAGTATATACACATGGTCCAAGTTTAATACAAAAGAAAACAAAACAAAGAAAATGCAGACATGCCCGCCAAAATACATGGATATAATCACTCATGCTCACCCACAGCTAATCCACTCAGAATCTAACACCACCCACTAATAACCCTCTACGGGAGGTTCCTCCAAAGGCTCCTCGACGTACTCCTCCTCCACCCATGGACCAGGAGCACAAACATCAAATGGAGCAGCAGCTCCCTCAGAACCTGCCGACATAAGAAGTACGGCTGAGCATGGAATACTCAGCGGGTACTAAATACTAACCAATAGTCATAGCATGAGATAGCAATGCACACATATATATATATAAGATAGGAACAGTTCATATCATACAAGGAAGTAAAGCAGTTTATAATCATGCTTGCATTCAGAAAAACCGATAAAACCCTCGAAGACCTTGTGCACTTGACTTGACTGGAAATACCATTTCCGTGCTTGAAAACTTGTCATGTTTGTCTTATCTTGTCATATCATGCGTGTCATGCCATGTCATGCTTGTATCATGCTTGCTTGTTCTGAAAAGTAATCTACTTGTGAGGGAAGGGAGACCCTTCTTCCTAGAATGCTCATGCTTGTCATGCTATGTCATGTCATGCCTACTCGGAAGAGTAAACTACTTGTGAGGGAAGGGAGACCCTTCTTCCTAGAATGCTCATGCTTGTCCTTCCACTTGTTAGATTCACTTGTGAGATGTCCTTGTGAGATGCACTTGCGAGGGAAGGGAGACCCTTCTTATGTTATGTATGCACTTGCGAGGGAAGGGAGACCCTTCTTATGAAAATGCATGATTATCTTGTCCTTGCCAAAAGCGAGGTAAAACATATCGTACGATATGCCCCACCTCTAAACCGTGTTCTTGAAAACGCCGATAAAACATGCCATGCATTCGTGCTCGTGAAATCGTGTGCATACTTGCATTTGGAATTAAATATGGCAATTTGGGGTAATTCACAAAGCATAACATACAACAAATTAAGTGAGTAATAATCTACACATTTTAAGAAATGTAAGGAACACACTATCATGAACCCTAACAAATTTCAAGAGTACTTAAGCATGGGTTCCCTTAATTTATCTTTCATTTTGTTCACCTTGGCATTTCATCAAACATAGGGTGTGTTGATTATTCACTTAAACCTAGATCATGTTTTTCTAGGTGGGTTATGCTCACATCACACTTGTATGTTCATTATTAGTACAATGCCCTTTCCCATTCATTCATCACATCATCCACACGGCATCCATTCGCCAACATCCACCTCCATTCACCATTCATACCACCAATCTCATAACACATATATAAGTGAAGGAAAACAAGAAGAAATAAAGGAAAAGAGAAGCTATAACTAGGAGGGTAGCAAAGAGTACCGACCCGAATAGGAAAGAGAACCTTTGCAAAAACGTGCGTGAGATGCTACCGAGCTTGGAGAACGTGGTCCTCCCGAGCTTGACCGAAGCTTGGGGTGATCTAGGGTATCAAACCCTTGATTTCTCCTTCAAGAACAACCCTAGGTTAGGATCCCCTTCTCCTTTCTCTCTAACTCTCAAAATTACTCTAGGTGTGTGAATGAGAGCCCTAAAGGCTCGGGCAACCTTTATAGGTAGTGAAGAAACCCTAAAATCCGATTAAAATTTCTGGATTCGCGATCTACGATCGATCGTAACCTGTCTACAATCGATCGTAAGTTGTACTACGATCCATCGTAAATTATCCACGATCGATCGTATATCGACCCGAAACTTTTGTCAATTCCTGAGATTCTACGATCGATCGTAACCTTTGCGATCGATCGTAACTCACCTACGATCGTTCGTAGGGTGTGTACGATCGGTCGTAACTTGCAGCAAAATTTCATATTTTTCCTCCTTGTTTCGGCCATAACTTTTGACTCGCTCGCCGGATTTTGATGATTCAACTTGCGTTAGGTTCGTACTTCGAAAAGGAACATTTCTGACGTTTCGAAATTTCCAATTTCTTCCTTATTTATTAATTGCACTACTTTAAAGGAAAAATGGCTACGAAAGTGTCATGCATAAATGTCAAAAGTTCGGGGCTCTACAGCACATATTCCAATGTGATGACACTTTGCTCAACAAGCTTTCGAATGAAGTGGTGTCTAATGTCTATGTGTTTGGTGCGAGAGTGTTGCACCGGATTTTTGGAGATGTTGATGGCACTTGTGTTATCACAATACACAGTCATGGTGCCATGTTCTATCCCGTAGTCCTGCAACATCTGTTTCATCCACAGAAGTTGAGTGCAACAGCTGTCGGCTACAATGTACTCAGCCTCGGCAGTAGACAAAGAGATGAAATTCTGTTTCTTGCTAAGCCAAGCAACCAAACAGTTTCTAACATAAAAGCATCCTCCGGAGGTGCTTTTCCTATCATCAGTATTTTCGGCCTAGTCGGCATCGGAATATCCAACAACCACGGCATTAGTATCAAAGGGATACCAGAGGCCAAAAGAGAGAGTTCCATTTACATATTGAATAATTTATTTAACAGCAAGTAAGTGGGACTCTTTGGGGCTTGCTTGATAGCGAGCACATGCTCCAACACTAAAGGCAATGTCTAAACAACTGGCAGTGAGGTAAAGCAGACTACCAATCATACTTCGATATGTGGTGTGATCGATATTTTTGCCTGAAGTATCTTTGCTGAGTTTGGTGGTGGTGCTCATAGGAGTGCAAGCATGTTTAGCTGAGCTCATGCCAAATTTCTTTACAAGGTCTTTGGCATATTTAGTTTGGGACACAGAAATCTCATTGCTCATTTGTTTAACCTGCAAACCAAGAAAGAAATTCAGCTCATCAACCATGCTCATCTCAAATTCATTCTTCATTTGTTTAGCGAAGGTGTGTGCATGTGAGTCTGATGTGGAACCAAAGACAATATCATCAACATATATCTGAGTAATAACCATATCATCCTTGATGAATGAATAGGGTTCTGTCTACTCCCCCTCTCGAAAATCCCTTTTCTAAGAGGTATGTAGTCAGTCTCTCATACCAAGCTCTGGGAGCTTGTTTCAAACCATAGAGAGCCCTTTTTAATCGGTAAACCTGATCAGGATGATTAGGGTCCTCAAACCCTTTTAGCTGTTCCACATAGACTTCCTCCTGAAGAATACCATTCAGAAAGGCACTCTTGACATTCATCTGAAAGAGTTTGAATTTGAGATGGCATGCAACAGCAAGCAAGATCCTGATAGACTCTAGTCGGGCAACAGGAGCAAATGTTTCATCGAAATCAATGCCCTCAATCTGCGTATATCCTTGTGCAACTAACCAAGCCTTGTTTCTTACAATGGTACCATGTTCATCGGATTTGTTCTTGAAAATCCATTTAGTACCAACAACATTTGTATTTTTAAGCCTAGGAACTACAAACCATACATCATTCCTTGTAAACTGATTGAGCTCTTCTTGCATGACATTTATCCAATTTTCATCAGTGAGAGCTTCAGTTACATTTTTGGGTTCAAATGTAGAAGTGTAGCAAAAGTGACTAACTTCATTTTCAACTTGTTTTCGAGTTCTCACTCCACTTTCAAGGTATCCAATAATTTCAGTTGAGGAGTGAGGCCTCATAACCCTAGGATGTGTAGGTTTTTTAGGAGGTGACTTTGAAGGTGATTCATCTTCTGATTTAGATAATAGAATTTTCACAACTTCATCAGCATTGTCATCCTCTGGTTGCAAGGACTCAGATCTTGAGTCATCAACCACCACATTTATTGACTCCATAACAGTAGAGGTTCTCAAGTTGTACACTCGATAAGCCCTACTATTTGTGGAATATCCAAGAAAAATCCCTTCATCACTCCGGGAATCAAATGAATTGAATTGAGTCAAATAAACTGAGCAAGTATACTCAGAAAAGGAATGAGTCAGCTCAACGTGTGATCCAATGAGGTGAGTGGACAGAGGTCCATTTCACTTATCTGGGTTGTAGGGAACCAAAGGTCATTCGGTCAAGATAAAAATGAATCAATGGATTCTCCATCTGATTCGCTTTAGAGTCTAGGCTTTTAAACCTCACATGATTGAGCTAGCTAAATAATGCATTAGGGTTAGACCTATCTAGCAATCAAGGCTCACACAAGCTCTGATAATGGTTTAGGTATAGAGATACAGTTGTCCCTGTACCTGAACCAATGATGTAGGAGCGGCTTAAACCGGTAACAGAATAGGGATAAGGTAGTCCATCCTGATGGGTGTTCTTGGTTTATGCCCAAACAAAGACCTACAGTCTATATGCTTATGCTGGTGTATGCAGGGTTTTTGTCTAAAAGGTTGATGTGCACTTGACCGTATATACGACTCCCCGATAAAGAACATGTAACGCCCCGAAATACCCCCTAGGAGTTTAGGGATATTTTAAGTGTCACACTGCGTACCTATCAAACCATCCTGTAATGCACAAGATAAAATACAGTACAACAACGATAATCAGAGCGCGGAAGCTATCATATATGCGGAAGCGTACACAATTTTCATTTCTTCGGATGTAGTATTCCAAGTTAACATAAATACAGGACATGTCTAAGTCTAAGGTGGACAGGCCCACCTATCAAAATATCAACATACACAAGATCCTCTTATACTCTCCCCTCAACAGTAGTCGAGGTATGGCCACGCATCGAGGTCTCGGTCCGCCTGAGACTGTAATGGGATAACCGGCTCTCTCTCCTCTATATACTCTTCGTCAACCCAAGGCTCCGGGTCGAGGGCTCCCTCAGTACCTGCCGACATGAAAGTACGGCTGAGCATGGAATACTCAGCGAGTACAAACTACTAGCAGACCATAACAGTAATAAGACACACAATAGTAATATCATACAAGCAGTAATAGAAACATTACAAAGAAACAGTATAGGGCATGACACAATACAAGCATCCTGACGTGCGTACATGAATGCGAAAACGCCGATAAAACTCACGCTTGAAAACCCCTGTCATGTCCCCGGTATGCCTCGTAGAAATCATGTATGCGTGCATGCATGAATGCATGATCATCATCTTGTAAACCTCCTTCTTGTAACTTGTGAGCCAGAGGCTAGCACCCGACTCTCCCTGGGCTACCAACCTCCTTGTTATGCAATGCACTTGTGAGCCAGAGGCTAGCACCCGAATGTCCCTGGGCTACCAACCTCCTTGTTATGCAATGCACTTGTGAGCCAGAGGCTAGCACCCGAATGTCCCTGGGCTACCAACCTCCTTGTCATGCAATGCACTTGTGAGCCAGAGGCTAGCACCCGAATGTCCCTGGGATACCAACCTCCTTGTTATGCAATATTTCTTGTTGTTTATTATATGCACATGCTCTTGAAATCACGGTTCATGCTATCATGCGTGCTCGTGTACGTGTCCATAGTGACAATCATGATAATGGAAATAACCAAAATATGACATTATAATTCAATTCATGATATGAACATAAGTAACATAAATAGTTTGCATAACATTTGATCAATTTATCATTCATAAGAACGCATGCATAAAACCCATTCCTATATTTCTTCATTGAGATCATTTATTCATGGTTTAGGTATTTTGTCAAACACTTTCATACATTATTCCTTAGTAGTTTATCTCCTTCTTTTAAATGCATATTTTCCATTCAATCACACAATGGTAAGTTTGTTATTTGTACTATGCCCATCCTCAATTTTCCAATCCACAACCCACACATCATACATCACACATTCGGCATCCAATCGCCGTATCCAACCTCCATCCAAGCATCCCTACCCTTTCTTTATCTTGTTTATATTTATTATAGATGACTCATTTTGCAAGGAATAAAGCATACTAACAAGAATCATATTTCATAAGGAAAACCTAGATTTATTGCTAGGGTAAGTTAGTAGGGTGTACTAACCTTGAATCAAGGCTTGAGCCTTGGTAGAAGACTTGATTGAAGCTCCAACTTGAAAGAAGAACACCTTTTTTTCTTGAAGGAGGCTTGAGTTGGGGAAAAAACACCTTTCCAAACGTACGTGAGATGGCTGCCCTAGCTTGGAGAGTGGCTCCCACACGAGCTTGAGCCTTGAACTTGAAGCAAATCCAAGTTTGAGGACGACCAAGGATGGTCCACCCCTTTGATTTCTTCCTCAATGGAAACCCTAGGTCAAAACCCTCTTCTTTTCACTCTCTAGCTCTCAAAATGTCTAAGGGTTGTGAATTAGGGCTCAAAGGGTCGAGCAAACCCTTATGGGTAAGGGTTTAACACCCAAAAGATGAAAACGCCCTTACTGAAATTTCTGCAAAAACGCGAAGACCGAGCGATCGGTGTTCATGACCGATCGATCGGTTGCCTACCGAGCGATCGGTGTTTATGACCGATCGACCGGTCAAAAACTCACTCTCTGGAAAATTTCCCTATACAAAATTTCTGACCGTGCGATAGCTACCGATCGATCGGTTATGGACCGATCGATCGCTGACTGGACCGAGCGATCGGTCTTCTGTATGTCTGGACTGTTTTGACCATATCTTTTGACTCGCTCGTCGAATTTCGACGATTCAACTTGCGTTGGATCCGTCTTTCGAAAACGAACATTTCTGACATTTCGGAATTTCCGATTTCTCCCTTATTTATTAGTTAGACTACAAAAACGGCCAATTAGCTACGAAGGTGCTATTCATTAAGGATGAAAATGTCCGGGGTGCTACATTCTCCCCCCCTTACAAAAATTTCGTCCTCGAAATTTGGACGATACATACATGCACAAAATCAAAACAAAATTACAAGCCATATGCACAAGTCTATTCAAACAACTCGGGATACTTTGCTTCGACTTCGGCTTTACGCTCCCACGTGGCTTCTTCTCGTGCATGATGTTGCCATTGCACGAGGACTAGCGGAATAGTCTTGTTGCGAAGCACTTGATCTCTCCTATCCAAAATATGAACCGGCTTCTCAACTAAAGTGAGGTCCTCTCGGATCTCAATCGGATCAAGCTCGATGACATGAGAAGGATCCGAGATGTACTTCTGGAGCATAGAGACATGGAATACATTATGGACCACCGCCATGTGAGCGGGCAGAGCAACACGGTAAGCCACCTCGCCAACTCGAGTAATGATCTCGAACGGACCCACATATCTCGGGCTAAGCTTGCCTCTCTTCCCGAATCGCATAACACCTTTGGTCGGTGAAATCCTTACAAACACAAAATCACCGACTCGGAATTCAAGATCCCTCTTTCGGTTGTCGGCATAGCTTTTCTGTCTATCTTGTGCGGTCTTTAACCTCTCCCGGATAAGCTTGACCCTATCCGCGATTTGTTCAATTAACTCGGGGCCTAAAATCTTTCTTTCTCCCACTTCATCCCAATACAACGGGGATCTACAACTCCTTCCGTACAAAGCCTCGAAAGGCGCCATTTGTATGCTTTCTTGATAACTATTGTTGTAAGCGAATTCCACCAAAGGTAGGTGATCTTCCCAACTTCCCTTGAAGTCTAGCATACATGCTCGAAGCATATCTTCAATAACCTGATTCACCCTCTCAGTTTGCCCGTCGGTCTGTGGGTGGAAAGCTGTGCTAAAGTCTAACCGGGAGCCCATTGCACCTTGAAAGCTTTTCCAAAACCTGGATGTGAATCTTGGGTCTCTATCCGACACAATACTCACTGGCACCCCGTGTAATCGGACTATTTCCTTGATGTATAGCTCCGCTAACTGATTGGAGTTGAATGTAGTCCGGTACGGTAAGAAATGAGCGGACTTCGTGAGTCTATCAACGACTACCCATATAGCATCGGTCTTCCTAACCGTCTTCGGCAACCCCACGATGAAGTCCATAGAGATATGTTCCCATTTCCACTCGGGAATAGGGATAGACTGCAAAAGACCCGCCGGTCTCAAATGCTCTGCTTTCACCTGTTGGTACACCAAACACCGTGCCACATACTCCGCAACCTCCCTCTTCATGTTTCGCCACCAAAAGTGACTCTTGAGGTTCCGATACATCTTTGTCCCCCCGGGATGCACTATATACTTAGACCGGTGAGCTTCATCCATAATCTCTCTCCGAAGGTCTGCATTGGCTGGGACACAAAGCCTTCCCTTGAATGTAATAGCGCCTCGGCTAGTGAGAGAGAAGTCCGTACTACCCTTGGCCACTTCCTTATCCCAGAAAGCCAACAAGTCAGTGTCTGTGGCTTGATACTCCTGGATCAAGTCTATAAGGTACGGCCGAACTGTAACATTTGCCAAAATCGGACTGCGGACAGAATCGTTCACACTGATGTCTAGATTTGCCAAATCATCTAACAGTCTCCATTCCCGCACCAACATGTGAGCCAACAACCCCGATGGTTTCCTACTCAAAGCGTCTGCCACCACATTTGCTTTTCCCGGGTGATATTGGATAGTGCACTCGTAGTCCTTTAAGAACTCAATCCAACGCCGTTGTCGTAAGTTTAGCTCTTTTTGGGAAAAGAGATACTTGAGGCTCTTGTGGTCCGTGTACACATAGAACTCCACCCCGTACAAATAATGTCGCCAAATTTTAAGTGCAAACACGACCGCCGCAAGCTCCAAGTCGTGAGTGGGGTAGTTCTTTTCATGCTCTTTCAACTGCCTTGATGCATAGGCAATGACCTTCTTGTGTTGCATTAGGACACACCCGAGTCCAACATGCGAGGCATCACTGTACACCTCATACCCAAAAGGTCCAGATGGCACAGTAAGGACAGGGGCTGTGGTGAGGCGTTTCTTTAACTCTTGGAAACTTACTTCACATCGGTCACTCCAACTGAACTTTGCATTTTTCCTTGTCAAGTAGGTGAGAGGTGCAGCTAAACTGGAGAATCCCTCCACAAATCTCCGGTAGTAGCCTGCCAATCCGAGGAAACTACGTATCTCCGTGACGCTCTTGGGCCTCTCCCAACTCATGACTGCCTCAACCTTGGCTGGATATACAGAAATGCCCTCAGCCGACACCACGTGTCCAAGAAATGCGACCTTCTCTAACCAGAACTCGCACTTACTCAATTTGGCATATAGCCTATGCTCTCTCAACATCTCCAGAGCAAGGCGGAGGTCTCGTGCGTGATCTTCCCGTGTCTGGGAATACACCAAAATGTCATCAATGAATACAATCATGCATCGATCCAAGTAAGACCGGAACACCCGGTTCATCAAATCCATGAATGCCACCGGTGCATTCGTCAGCCCAAAAGGCATGACAAGGAACTCGTAATGCCCATACCGAGTCCTGAAAGCCGTCTTCGGAACGTCTTCCGCCTTGATCCTTAATTGATGATACCCCGATCTAAGATCAATTTTGGAGAAGAATCTCGCTCCCTTCAGTTGGTCGAACAAGTCGTCGATCCTTGGCAAGGGATAACGATTCTTAATAGTTACCTTGTTCAACTGACGGTAGTCTATACACATTCTCATCGACCCGTCTTTCTTCTTTACAAAAAGGACCGGAGCTCCCCACGGTGACACACTTGGTTGGATGAAACCAAGTTGTTGTAACTCCTCAATTTGCTTCTTCAATTCTTCAAGCTCTATCAGGGCCATTCTATACGGGGCTCTTGAAATCGGAGCGGTGCCCGGAGTAAGCTCTATAGCGAACTCAATCTCCCGATTCGGAGGTAACCCGGGAAGTTCCTCCGGAAACACGTCCAAGAAATCACTCACAACCGGAATGGCAGAGGAGTTTTGCGCTTCTAGGTTTGCTATACTCAAGGCTGCGAGGCGAGCAATGTCCCTCTCTCTTAATCCTCGGAAGTGAAAAGGCTTACCCCCTTCCGGCTTGAAATTCACCATCTTCTCAAAACACGCAACATGCCCGTGATGGTTTGACAACCAATTCATCCCTAAGATGACATCAAAATCCAAGTCTTGAAAATCTAGGACGATGAGATCCGCTAACAGTTCATTCTCCCCCACTTGAACCACACTATCCCTGAATATCCTGTCCGTATCAACTAACTTGCCGAGTGGAGTTGCAATGGTCAACTCCTGCTTTAACGGAGTAGCCTCAGTCAAAAATCCCTTTGCGAAACTAGGCGACACAAAGGAGTGAGTGGATCCTGTGTCGATCAACACTCGGGCAAGACATTCGTTCACTAACAAAGCGCCTGTGCGATTAAGTGACTACTATTAGTAGATTTCAAACAACAAGCATCATACATAGGTAACCCTTAGTATAGAAACTCACAAAGCAAACCATAGAAATTTTACACAATTTAAATTCTAGAATTCGTGCGTACCTAGCACGACATCGTTGGATGCACGTGCATCTCTCTCTGATAGGGCGAAAACTCGACCCTGTGTGGCTGGGCGAGGAGGCCGTGTAGACGGTGAGGCCCTCGAAGCCTGAGAAGAGCTAGGCTGAGATGTCTGCCTAACCGGGGGCCTGCTCCCTGAAGACTGAGTTGGCAATTGACGCCGGGGACAATCTCTGACCATGTGGCCTTGGTCACCACAATGGAAGCAACTTCCTGAAACTCTCCGGCATTCTCCCGCTGGATGCCTCCTCCCACAAAGAGTGCAAACATCATGCAAATAGGAGGAAGGAGCATATCCCGTAGCCTGAGTAACTGCGGGGCGAGGAGCATATGAGGTAGCCGGGCGAAAGGCCGGTGGAGCAAAAGAGCGGGGAGCCTGTGGTGCTGAATACATCCTCTGTGACTGAGCCGGCCCTGCGGACTGATACAAGCTCGTCCTTGCTCTTTTCTCCCCTGAACTACTCGACTGTCCTTTTTCCATTCCTCTCCTTTTGAAGAACTCCTCGGAGTTCGACTCGGCCAATAGTGCTTTATCAACAACTTCGGAATATGTCTCATGTCTAAACATCGAGACTCGGTCCTTGAGATAGGCCTTCAACCCCCTTTCGAATTTCCGGGCCTTCATAGCCTCGGTCGCTATCATGTGTGGAGCAAATCGAGATAGCTCCGAAAATTTGGCTTCATAAGCCGCTACGGACATATTACCTTGCTCCAAGGTAATGAATTCGACTTCCATCTTTTCTTTCATCCCGACCGGAAAGTACTTCTTGTTGAAAACCTCCAAGAATTCCTCCCAAGTCCAATCTTGACCTTGCCGGGTCAACTCTCGGGTCCGAAGTGCAGACTTCCACCAATGGTCGGCCTCGCCTTCAAGCATAAAGGTGGCCCATGTGACCCTTTCCACTTCAGTAGGTGCTAATACCGAGAATATCTTCTCAAGTTGCCGGATCCAACCCTCGGCAACAAGTGGATCAATGCTCCCACAAAAAGTTGGAGGCCTCATCCTCCGAAAAGCTTCTATCCCGGCTTGGGCTCGGTTAGGAGGAGCCGGTATAAGTGCCGCATTAGGCGGAGTGGCCGGTTGCCTTGCCGCCAACATAGCCAAAGTCTCGGCTATGGATGCGAATGCTTGGGCAAAGTCGGGTTGATCATCACCCAATGGAGCATCACCTCCATTACCCCTCGTGTTGTACCCCCGACCCCGGGTATTGCGTCTCATGATTTCTCCTAAGAACGACAATACAACATGAGTCTAACTTGGATACGCATTTAGTACAATTTCGCAATTCACTCAATACATATTCATCAAGCACATTTAATAAGTACAACACAAATAATGTACCCATGGTATATAACACAATAGCATAACATACAATCCGTGTTCCTAGCGTAGGACTCTATGTTCAGTTGAAGTTCAACCCATTTTAACTAAGACTAACTTGTTAGTCTATACTTGGAATACAACTCTCTAAGGTGATTCTAATACCTTGTTCAATCGTCTAAGTGACCCTAGGGACTCTAATGCCTAGAGCTCTGATACCACTCTGTAACGCCCCAAAATACCCCCTAGGAGTTTAGGGATATTTTAAGTGTCACACTGCGTACCTATCAAACCATCCTGTAATGCACAAGATAAAATACAGTACAACAACGATAATCAGAGCGCGGAAGCTATCATATATGCGGAAGCATAAACAATTTTCATTTCTTCGGATGTAGTATTCCAAGTTAACATAAATACAGGACATGTCTAAGTCTAAGGTGGACAGGCCCACCTATCAAAATATCAACATACACAAGATCCTCTCATACTCTCCCCTCAACAGTAGTCGAGGTATGGCCACGCATCGAGGTCTCGGTCCGCCTGAGACTGTAATGGGATAGCCGGCTCTCTCTCCTCTATATACTCTTCATCAACCCAAGGCTCCGGGTCGAGGGCTCCCTCAGTACCTGCCGACATGAAAGTACGGCTGAGCATGGAATACTCAGCGAGTACAAACTACTAGCAGACCATAACAGTAATAAGACACACAATAGTAATATCATACAAGCAGTAATAGAAACATCACAAAGAAACAGTATAGGGCATGACACAATACAAGCATCCTGACGTGCGTACATGAATGCGAAAACGCCGATAAAACTCACGCTTGAAAACCCCTGTCATGTCCCCGGTATGCCTCGTAGAAATCATGTATGCGTGCATGCATGAATGCATGATCATCATCTTGTAAACCTCCTTCTTGTAACTTGTGAGCCAGAGGCTAGCACCCGACTCTCCCTGGGCTACCAACCTCCTTGTTATGCAATGCACTTGTGAGCCAGAGGCTAGCACCCGAATGTCCCTGGGCTACCAACCTCCTTGTTATGCAATGCACTTGTGAGCCAGAGGCTAGCACCCGAATGTCCCTGGGCTACCAACCTCCTTGTTATGCAATGCACTTGTGAGCCAGAGGCTAGCACCCGAATGTCCCTGGGATACCAACCTCCTTGTTATGCAATATTTCTTGTTGTTTATTATATGCACATGCTCTTGAAATCACGGTTCATGCTATCACGCGTGCTCGTGTACGTGTCCATAGTGACAATCATGATAATGGAAATAACCAAAATATGACATTATAATTCAATTCATGATATGAACATAAGTAACATAAATAGTTTGCATAACATTTGATCAATTTATCATTCATAAGAACGCATGCATAAAACCCATTCCTATATTTCTTCATTGAGATCATTTATTCATGGTTTAGGTATTTTGTCAAACACTTTCATACATTATTCCTTAGTAGTTTATCTCCTTCTTTTAAATGCATATTTTCCATTCAATCACACAATGGTAAGTTTGTTATTTGTACTATGCACATCCTCCATTTTCCAATCCACAACCCACACATCATACATCACACATTCGGCATCCAATCGCCGTATCCAACCTCCATCCAAGCATCCCTACCCTTTCTTTATCTTGTTTATATTTATTATAGATGACTCATTTTGCAAGGAATAAAGCATACTAACAAGAATCATATTTCATAAGGAAAACCTAGATTTATTGCTAGGGTAAGTTAGTAGGGTGTACTAACCTTGAATCAAGGCTTGAGCCTTTGTAGAAGACTTGATTGAAGCTCCAACTTGAAAGAAGAACACGTTTTTTTCTTGAAGGAGGCTTGAGTTGGGGAAAAAACCCCTTTCCAAACGTACGTGAGATGGCTGCCCTAGCTTGGAGAGTGGCTCCCACACGAGCTTGAGCCTTGAACTTGAAGCAAATCCAAGTTTGAGGACGACCAAGGATGGTCCACCCCTTTGATTTCTTCCTCAATGGAAACCCTAGGTCAAAACCCTCTTCTTCTCACTCTCTAGCTCTCAAAATGTCTAAGGGTTGTGAATGAGGGCTCAAAGGGTCGAGCAAACCCTTATGGGTAAGGGTTTAACACCCAAAAGATGAAAACGCCCTTACTGAAATTTCTGCAAAAACGCGAAGACCGAGCGATCGGTGTTCATGACCGATCGATCGGTTGCCTACCGAGCGATCGGTGTTTATGACCGATCGACCGGTCAAAAACTCACTCTCTGGAAAATTTCCCTATACAAAATTTCTGACCGTGCGATAGCTACCGATCGATCGGTTATGGACCGATCGATCGCTGACTGGACCGAGCGATCGGTCTTCTGTATGTCTGGACTGTTTTGACCATATCTTTTGACTCGCTCGTCGGATTTCGACGATTCAACTTGCGTTGGATCCGTCTTTCGAAAATGAACATTTTTGACGTTTCGGAATTTTCGATTTCTCCCTTATTTATTAATTAGACTACAAAAACGGCCAATTAGCTACGAAGGTGCTATTCATTAAGGATGAAAATGTCCGGGGTGCTACAGAACATACCTGAAAAGGGACGATTAATACAAGCGGGAAAGACTAGTCGCGTTTACCGAAGATAACCATCCCTCGGTCTACAACCAGTACTTTTCACAGATCTTTGGGCTCCAGCATTGGGGATAACCATCCCTTGATTGTAAGCTTACCGCATCCAACTAGATAGATGAAGGGTTTTTATTCTACTATGCAATGAATATGAATACAATAATCAATATCAAGCAATGAATAAAAAATGGAATCTTAGGCATGTTGCTAAGTTGGCAAACAAATGTTCGAGATTTGATGAATGATAGTAAAGTAAGAATATGTACAAAATTAGTAGCATATCGATGAAAGTAAAAGTTTCTGATGTGGTTTCCCTTGTTCAGTTCAGACTTAGGTTTTGGCTCGAATACTGGTCTGCGAAACTAGAGATTCTGGGTTCGATCCCTAGTAGAGTCGCCAAACTGTAGACCTGGGATTTTCACCCCCACTCCCAATCAGGATTGAACCCGATGAGGAATAGTGCTAAAAATGCTGAAAAGAGAGAGTCGCCACCTATTTAGATTGTTAAGGAAAATAGGGTCCCTTAAAAGTTGGATAAGGCTTTGGTCTGGAAATAGAGTTCAAGGTAAGAATTCATTAGATTTAGGGGAAGGTGTTAGGTACCCCTAAACTTCCATCCGGAGATGGTTACCTACTCCCTAAGTCTGAATTAAAGTGGGAGAAACGATAAGAGAAGCTTGCATTTCATATATATGCTGACAGATGTTATATGACCAGTAATGTACAAGTTGAAATAAGAAGTGGCAGGATAGGGGCTCTATCCTAGGTGAGCTGAACCCGATCATCCACTGTTAGTGGAATCAAGCTACACGTAGTTCCAGAGGGTAATTGATGGTTTCATTTGTTGAGTGTTTGGATTGTGGGTGTTTGATAGGCTGAGGTTTGTCTTTGGATGTTAGGGTGTTTTTGAATGATTTGAGCTCCTATTCAGGAGTACTTGGGCCTTTTAAGCTCTTACCGGGGAGCATTTGGACAGTTTTAGCTCATGTCAAGGAGCATCTGGGTTAGGTTAGGGTTTGAACTAGTGGGTAGGGTTTCAACCAAGGTTTGAATCGAGGTTCGGATAGAGGTTCGGCTAAGGTAAGTGGGGTTTCAACATAGGTTCGGATAGAGGTTTGACAGGGTAGGCTAAGTTTGAACCAAAGTTTGGGTAGAGGTTCGACAAGGTAGGCTAAGTTTGAACCGAAGTTTGGGTAGAGGTTCGACAAGGTAGGCTAAGTTTGAACCGAAGTTCGGGCAGAGGTTCGATAGGGTAGGCTAAATTTAAACCGAAGTTCGGGCAGAGGTTCAACAAGGTAGGCTAAGTAAGCAGTCTAAGTATATAAAAGTAATAAAGCAATTAAAACTAATAAAATACTATGCAAAAGATAAAAGTTTGGCAAAATTTTACCTTTCGGAAAACCCAAAAGGGTCTCTGAAAAGAAGTCCTGAGAATCGACCCTTCATAATCGACGTTCTCGGGAATCCAAAGCGCTAAAGAGGGATTTTTGAAAGAGGAGAGAGAAGAGAGGAAGTGGAATGAATAAAAATGAAGGAGAGGGGGTGGAGTATTTATAGGGGTTAAAAAATAGGGGGGCGCTACATGAAGTAGCACCTCTAATTGGATATTATTGAAACAGTAAGCGACAATGAATAGTAGGGCGGCAAAACAGGGGCAAAATCGTACTTTACTGGGGGCGCTGTTTGAAGTAGCGGCCCTATTTAGGATATTTTTAAACACGGTGTCGACTGGGTTGATCCATCTGACGAGAGGGATGATTTTGTAAAGATAGGGGCGTTGTTTGAAGTAGCGCCCCTATTGAGGGATTAAAAAATGCCACGTGGTACTTTCCGATTCACCGATAAGCTATTTTTCTGTTTTTAGCCCAAAAATAGTCAAAATTGAACTGATAAAATCCAAAAAAGTATTTTAGATAAAAATAAATTTTTCAGAGCATTTTGGTCATTTTGCACTCCAAGGGTATTTTGGTCATTTTTACCATTTAAGTCCAATTTAATCCCAAAAATAGCCAAAATTCATCAAAAAATTTGTAAAATTATTTTGGACGACATAAAAACCTTTTAGAACTTTTTAAGGGGTATTTTGGTCATTTTTCACCCTATGGGTATTTTGGTCATTTTTTCCCTGAGGGGCGTTTTTGGAAATTGAAGCACGTGGAAAGAGGGTTTTAAAAGTGGGTTTTTTTAAAGGGTTTTTAGAGGTGTGCAAAGAGACTAGAGGGTACAAAATTGGGGTGTGTACATATGGTGTTAAGATCTAGGGGATCAAGTTTCCGCATAAATTTTTATCTGGATCCCCCTTCATAAATTAGTACATAAAAGATACATGTTTTATGATGATTAACCATAGGGTTAAAAAGAGAACTATAGTTAAGTTAATACATAGCTAAGTGATTCATGTATGCACCTAAATGTAAGTGATTCATGAATTTATTAAGTTCATGAACTACGAGTTAATGACAAGGGAGTGAACCAAGGGTTAATGAAGGCCAAACCCCTGCCTATATATACCCACATGCCCATTTGGTGTTGCTCACTTCACTTGGTGCCAAACCATGAGAGATTAGAGAGAGAGAAGGAAAGAAAAAAAAGGAGAAGAAAGGAAGAAAGAAAGAAAGGAGAAAGAGTTTCAGAAAGAAAGAAAGAAAGGAGAGAGAAAGAAAGGAGAAAGAAGAAGAAAGAAAGAAAGAGAAAGTGCTAGTCGACCCGACTTTAGATTCAGAAAATGGTAAGTACGTTTTGGTAATATTATTCTAAATGACGATTTAGAATGGAGGTCAGCAATGATGAATATTTTTGAATTGAAGGATAATAGAAATTATTTTTTGGTAATTTATTATAAAATGACGATTTAGAATGAAAGATAAGAGTAAGTAACGATAAAGTATATTTTCACTCTTGGTTCAAAAATAGTGTGATGATGCTATGTTGATATGTTTAGACTTTATACGTATAATCTCTTCTAATATTGTTTTAGAAAATGGATGTTATTAAGGGAAAATCTTGTAGTAATGTTTACAAGAATTATAGTTATGGAAACTAAGAAATTACTATATTTTTAAAGAATGAGAAAATATATATTCGTAATGACAAGATTTTGATACATGGGTTAATATTTCCTAATGAATGAGATAATTTATCTTATAATGTCTTAATGAGGAAAAGACAAGGAAAAAGATAAATACGCTTATCTTATAAAGGGTCTCAAGACAGATGAGCGGGCCCCAAAAGGGAAGACCATTCGGCAATCATCTTGAGGGGTTAAGGAAATTCCCAAGACAGATGGGTGAGCCCCAAAAGGAAATATTGTTCGGCGATCATCTTGAGAGACTGAATTAAGATAATTCGGAAAGAAAGGAAAAAGATAAAAGAAAATGAATGTTTATCTTAGGTCTCAAGACTGATGGGTGAGCCCCAAAAGAGAATACCGTTCGCCAATCATCTTGAGAGGTTAAAGAAAATCCCAAGACAGATGGGTGAGCCCCAAAAGGGAATACTGTTCGGCGATCATCTGGAGAGACAAGAGTAAGATAAGTCTGGAAAATAAATGAAAAGATAAAGAATGGTTATCTTAAAAAGGTCTCGAGATAGTGGCGAGTTAAAGGAAGATTGTTGGGCAAAAACTCATTGAAGGGGGATCCGGGTAAAAATTATGTGGAAACTGGATCTCGAAGATCTTTACACTATCGAAAGCCACTAAAATTATCTACTCAATTTAGTCGTATTACCTCGGTGAATGATGTTCACTGGTGAAGCAAAAACTAACTGGAACGATTAGAACTCTTTGTAGAGATTTCTCGAAGAAATACTCGAAGCTCGATCCTTGTTCTTTGCTATCCCCGCGAAGGTTTGGAATATCAACTTGGTCTTGTAGAAGCAAAGAGAAGAAGATAGAATTTTGGTGTAGACTTTCTAACAACCAAAACCCTAAGGTTCAAAACCCTAGAATTGAAAAACCCAACTTGCAAGCAACCCTTGTAGCTCACGAAAATCCCTAGGGACTCTCCTAGGGGCTCATGGTTTTGGAGAGGAGGAGAGGGAGAGAAAATTCTGGAGAATTCCTGTTCTTTATCGTTTAGGGTGTTGGGGTATTCATAGGCTAGGATCCAATCCTAATCCTAATCCTACTCCAACTACAACAAATCCCTTAGGAATTATTTATCAATAATAACACTTATTATTAATTAAATAAATCCTAATTTATCTATAACTACTTTAGTTATAGTAAACTTACTAATTTAGGAGTCCTTTATAAAAGAGGATTCCTTAATTAAAAGGAATTAACCAACAACCAAACATATAAGAATCCTAATCCCATTAGGATTTCTCCAAAGGGGGCATGAGCTTAAGGGGGTCTTGGACTCCAAGTTGTATTATAATTCCATCTTATCTTAATCCTTCTTGCATTCCAAGTATTGGAATTTAATTCCATAAATAAAAGAGTTATAATTCAATAATTATTCAACTAACCAAATCCTAGTCCAATTAAGAAAGCTAAGTGGGCGACCAACCCTAGGGTTTTAATCCATGGGCTTGGGCCCATATTAAAGGTCCATACTTTATGGGTTTATGGATATGGGTCAAACCCATTTCCCCATTAATTTGGTTAATTAAATAATTACTAATATTATCCCTTAATTTAAATTAATAATTTATTTAAACCATAAATTAACTTTTAATCTATTTAATCAATGATTAACATTTAATCATTGTAAATAATTTATTAACATTTAATTAATTGTTTGAGCTTGTATTTCTTATGCGAGCATCTCCACAGATTACTCTGGGACATTCTTACCCTGGCTAACCCAATGTTATCCTATTGACCCTAAATAGGAATTACATCGGAATTGCAAGTGACGTGAGATATCCATGTTGCAATTGAATCACAGTGTATGAACATTAACCAATACGGATCCCGTCACAGTTCCTTTAAATTTGAATTATCCTTCCAATTACATTATCCCTAATGGGCCTTCGAGATTGACATACTATCTAACTCATAGCCCATTGCACAACGTCCGGGTTTCCAAGACATTTTGATTAAGCCATAAGAAACTTTTTCTCATGTAAAACATTTTGATAAAACCTTTTTATAAGTATAATATATTTTAATAAAAATTTATTTCAAACTTATTTTGTTTCAAAATTACCTACGCAGGATTTAAGCTTAATCGATTGTCTTACCCGGAACTTGGATAATCTCTCAAATTAATGAGTATGGATTTCTTGTTTGAAATTCATCATGACTCAAACAGCTTTCTGACTATCCAACTGTCACTGTATCGTATTCCCTAAGGTAGAGAATACTTAGGTGGAATCAAAACAGTCAGATTACTGCTCAATTATAAATGAACTCGTCAGATCTAAGGATCATTAAAACTGTTCAATGTGAATGAAAGATCAACTATCTGATAGTATGTTTATGCAAGAGGTCTCTTATTGCATGCAATTTTTCAGTGTACATTTAAGCATCCATATGCTGATGTGTAGTCTCTACTACAATTGTAGAGCCCCGGACCTTTTCACAATTAATGCATGACACTTTCGTTGCCATTTTACATTTAAAGAGGTATAATTAATAAATAAGGAAGAAATTGGAAATTCCGAAATGTTAGAAATGTTCCTTTTCAAAGTACGAACCCAACGCAAGTTGAATCGTCAAAATCGGACGAACGAGTCAAAAGATATGGCCAAAACAGTCTGGACCTGCAGGCAATTGATCGCTCGGTTATGCACTTGAGGACGAGCTCTGGAGAGGCACCGGGCATATGCACTTGAGGACGAGCTCTGGTGAGGCACTGGGCATATGCACTTGAGGGCGAGCTCTGGAGAGGCACTAAGGACGTAGCTCGGAAGGCACTAAGGACGTAGCTCGGAAGGCAATAAGGACGTAGCTCGGAAAGCACAGACAACGCATAGACAACGTACTCTGATAACGTAGCTATAGCTCTGATAACGTATACGTTGTGCATCCATTGTGCAACAGACAACAGGTACATCGTGCAGCAGATAACGTGTACGTTGTACAGCAAACAACATGTACGTTGTACAGCTCATGACGGGCACGTTGTACATGAGACAACGTGACAACGGGTTCGGCACCCTTCACAGCACAACGTACTCGGCACTATTCACAGCACAACGTACTCGGCACTATTCACAGCACAACGTGTTCAGCACTATTCACAGCACAACGTGTTCAGCACTATTCACAGCACAACGTACTCGGCACTATTCACAGCACAACGTGTTTGGCACTATTCACAGCACAACGTGTTCGGCACTATTCACAGCACAACGTGTTTGGCACTATTCACAGCACAACGTGTTCGGCACTATTCACAGCACAACGTGTTTGGCACTATTCACAGATCAACGTGTTCGGCACTCGTGTTTTTGCAGAAATTTCAGTAAGGGTATTATGGTCTTTTGCTCTGTTCACTCTTACTTTAAGAGTTTAACCCGAGCCTTTAGGGCTCATTCTCAACACTTAGAGGATTTGGGGGATTAGAAGAGAGGAGAAAGGGTTTGCTAAGCTAGGGTTTTGCTTTTGGAGAAGAATCAAAGGGGTTTTGAGACCCTAGATCACTTCAAGTCCGGTTTTTCTCCAAGATCACGGCTCAAGCACTCGTGGAGAGCGTTCTCCAAGCTAGGGCAGCACCTCACGGTCGTTTTTGGAAGGGGTTTCTTCCTCATTTCTTCAAGGTCGGTACTTCTTACTACCCTCCTAGTTATAGTTCCTCTTTTCCCTTTATTTCTTTTGATTTTCTTTCATTTACACATGTGCTATAAGATGGATGGTTGTGAATGGTGAATGGAGATGGAATGGGCGATTGGATGCCAAGGGTTGTGTTGTGATGATTAAAATGGGGAGGGCATTGTATCCATAATAAACACACCTTTATGATTTGAGTAGACTCACCTAGAAAAGCATGATTTAGGTTTAAATGAATAATGAATAATGAACACACCATGTTTGATGAAATGCCAAGGTGAATAAAATGAGTTGTAAATTAGGAAATGCATGCCTAATAAATTATGAATTTTGCTAGGGCCTATGATAGTGTGTTTTCTTGCTTTCCCTAAATGATATGAATATTACATTGCTCAATCATTGATGTTATATGTGTTGTGAAATTACCCAAATGTCATATTTAAATTTAAATGCAAGTATGTACACGGTTCCCATGAGCACGGCATGCATGACATGATTTATCGAGGTTTTCAAGAACATGGTTAGAGGTGGGACATATCCTACGATATGTTTTACCTCGCTTTTCACAAGAAAAAAAGAACCAACATTCCACGAGGGGTCTCCCCTCACTCACAAGTGCATATCATGAAGAAGGGCCTCCCTTCCCTCGCAAGTACATACATATCATGAAGAAGGGTCTCCCTTCCCTCGCAAGTGCGTTGCATAAAGAAGGGTCTCCCTTCCCTCTCAAGGCATCTCTCAAGCGCATCTCACAAGGATATCTCACAAGTGTATCTCACAAGTTACATGATCACAAGCAAGCACGCATGACATGCATGACATGACACGTACGACACGCTCGACAAGATCAAGTAAGACAAACACGACAAGCTTTCAAGTACGAAAAGATATTTCAAGCCAAGTCAAGTGCACGATGTTTTCAAGAGGTTTTATCGGCTTTCTACGAAATACAAGCATGATTATAAATTGATTTACTTCCTTGTATGATATGAATTGTTTCCGTCTAACATATATGAATTGCTCCTGATTTATGTATTGCCATTTTTATGCTATGAATATTGGTTAGTATTTGGTACCCGCTGAGTATTCCATGCTCAGCCGTACTTCTTATGTCGGCAGGTTCTGAGAGAGCTGCTGCTCCATTTGATGTTTGTGCTCCTGGTCCATGGGTGGAAGAGGAGTACGTCGAGGAGCCTTTGGAGGAACCTCCCGTAGAGGGTTATCAGTAGGTGGTGTTAGATTCTGAGTGGATTGGCTGTGGGTGAGCATGAGTGATTATATCCATGTATTTTGGCGGGCATGTCCGCACTTTCTTTGTTTTGATTTCTTTGTAATAAACTTGGATCATGTGTATATACTTAGAGGTTGTTAGACTTCCGCTGTGTTTTATAGTTATGTTTCCGCTGTCATCCTCTATTGTATATGCTCTGTGGGTTTTTGCAGGTTGGTTTGTCAAGCAAGTCATGTAAGCCATGATTAGTCGTCCAAAGTTCACTCTAACTCCTAGGGTGGGTTTTGGGTCGCGACAACAATAGTTCAAGATAGAACTACATCTCAACTGTTGAGGACATCTTAGCATGTGGCAGCCATATAAGTGAAGTGCTTAGCTTCACCCATAGTTGTGAATATATAAGGTATAAGGAACTGGAAAGCTATATTTGCATGTGATAATCACATAGCTTTCCTACAATATATCCTATGGACCTTTATTGATATCTCATCTCGTATTGATCATCTCATGATCATGGTCAATTACCCATGATGAATACACAATAGATAAAGAAGAAGTTTCTATTAATCAAATTAATAAAAATCTTACAATCTAAATGACTTTTCTGTGCATCATGTCTAACAATCTCCTACTAGCCCTAAAAGTCACTGTGTTATAGATTTCAATCTCATACTATCTAAGTGTGTTACAAATACTTTATCTGATAAAGCTTTAGTCATCGAGTCAGCAACATTAAGTTGAGACCTGATCTTTGTAACAATAATATCTTGCCTCTCAATGATCTCACAAATGAAATGATACTTCCACTCCACATGTTTCATCTTCTTGTGGCTCTTAGGTTCTTTGCTATGAGCTACTGCACCATTACTATCACAAAAGAGAGTAATAGGTTCAAATGCTGAAGGAACATTTCCTAACTCTTGCAAAAACCTTCTGAACTAGACTACTTCTTTTGCTACTTCAGAATATGTAATATATTCAGCTTCTGTGGTGCAGTCTGCAATACTCTTCTGCTTTATACTACGCCAACTGATAGCAGCACCACCCAGTGTGAACACATACCCAGATGTAGAAGCTCTATTGTTTGGATCAGATTGGAAATCAGAATTTGTATAACCCAATTCAACTAGATCTTCTGATTGAAAAGTAAGCACATAATCCTTAGTCCTTTTCAGGTACTTAATGATGTGCTTCACAACAGTCCAATGATTAACACTTGGATTACTTTGGAACCGACTAACAACTCTAACTGCATGACAGATATCCAGTCTAGTACATAGCATGATATACATGAGTATAGCACCCCGGAACTTTTCGTACCTAATGAATAGTGTTCTCGTAGCCATTGGCCTTTCACATCATCTAATTAATAAGTAAAGAAGAATTTGGAAATTCTAA
The DNA here is from genome assembly GCA_015143295.1 of Tetracentron sinense. Taxonomy (NCBI): domain Eukaryota; kingdom Viridiplantae; phylum Streptophyta; class Magnoliopsida; order Trochodendrales; family Trochodendraceae; genus Tetracentron; species Tetracentron sinense. The sequence continues at coordinate 19,661,427 of CM026554.1, forward strand.
AACATCAGAAATGTTCATTTTCGAATGACGAATCCAACGCAAGTTGAATCATCAAAATCCGACAAACGAGTCAAAAGATATAGCCGAAACAACAAAAACCTACAGAGCACCGATCACTAGGGATCGATCGGTCCACAACCAATCGATCGGTCCAAAACTGATCGATCGGTATCTATCGACTGATTCACTTTTTTGTATGGGGAAAAATTCCAGAGAGGGTGTTTTCAACCGATCACTCGGTTAAAAACACCGATCACTCGGTTAAAAACACCGATCGCTCGATTGGGCACCGATCACTCAGTCTTTCGCTTTTTTGTAGAATTTCATTAAGGGCATTTTAGGTCTTTTGGCCATCATCCCTTGGCTTTATAAGCCTTGCTCGAGCCTTGGGTCCCCATACACCATCCTTAGAGATATTTGAGAGAGAGGAAGAGAGAACCTAGGGTTCCTAAGGTCCCTTTGCATTGAGAGAAAGATCAAGGGTTTAAACACCCTAGAATCATCCCAAGGGCTTGGATTTCTCAAATCCACCCTCAAGCTAGTGTGGAGTCCATTTCAAAGCTAGAGCAACGTTGTTCCACGGTATTTCTCAAAGGGTTCTTCCCTAATCAAGCATCCTTTGAACAAGGGTTCTCCTCTTCCAAGTTGGAGGTTCAATCAAGGGTTTCCATCCAAGATCAAGCTTTGGTTTGAAGGTTAGTATACCCTACTAACTCACTTAAGAATAACTTAGTTTTTCTCTTGAATGTAGTGTATTGATCTCCCCTATTTTTCCCCTTCTTGTTGTAATATCCTAACTTTCCCAAGAATGAACAAGATAATTAATGGTGTGGGAATGTATGAATGAATGGTGGATGTTGAGGCGATTGGATGCCGTGTTGGTTGATGAATGTGTGTTGGAAAAATGGAGGATGGGCATTTTAAGCATAAGGAACACACTTTCTGTGGTTGATGAAATAGATGCACTAAGAAGTTAAAATGAAATGACTATGAAAGGGTGGCACGCCATGCATTTGATAAAATACCTAAACAAGAATTTAATGGATTTAAGGAAGAAAATGAAAGAAGACTTTATGTATTTTTCCCTAAAAATGATAAGTTGATCAAATGCTCCATATGTTGTCTAAATTCTTGCATGGTTATTTTAAGAATGAGAATGTTATACATCTTCCCTTTTGTTCCACATGCTACCATGATCACTAAAAGTGCTACACAAACGAATCCTTTCACTTCATCATGATTATTACACATTGCCTCACACACACATGCATGTATTAGCCGAGATTTTTCCTAAAGCAAAAAGTATACAAGAAACAACAAGAACAAGATTGTGATTTACGATACGAATGATAAAGCCGGACATCGGGACGGTCAAGGGTAGGGCATATCGCAAGATATGCCATACCTGACTCACAAGAAAACAAGCATGATTGATAAAGCCGGACATCGGGCCGGTCAAGGGTAGGGCATATCGCAAGATATGTCATACTTAGTTCACAAGAAAATAAGAAAATTTTAGAAAGCCGAACGTCGGGCCGATCAAGGGTCATATCGCAAGATATGTCATACCTGGCTCCCAAGAAAACAAAACAAGGAGGTTGGTGTAGCCTTTTCTATATATGTATATTTCGTTCAAAGAAATTTACATTCCCGGCTCACAAGTCGCCTCAAGGGCACTAACATCTGTCTCACAAGTATACAAGCAAGTCAAGTCAAGAACATGTCAAGAATATTATAGGGGGATCCGGATAAAAATTCATGCAGAAACTGGATCCCCTAGATCTTAACACCATAGAAAACATCAAAATTATCTAAGAGTTTAGTCATATCACCTCGGTGAATGCTTTTCACCGGTGAAGCTTAATCCACTCGAACCGTCAGAACTCTTTGTAGGGATTTCTCCGAAAAAAATACTAGAAGTTCGATCCTTGTTCTTTGTTATCCCCACGAAACTTTAGAATCTCATTTGGAATTATAGAAGCAAGAGAAAGAAGTTGGATCAATGATATAGACCTTCTATCACCAAAAATACTAAGGTTCAAAACCCTAGATTTGCAAAACCTAACTTAGACCACCAATGAAGCTCATGAAAATCCCTAGGGGTCTCCCTAGGGTCTCACGGTTTGGAGAGAGAGAGGAGAGAAGAGAAAAAAATTCTTGAGAAAAGTGCTTAATGGTCTAGGGTGTTGGGGTATTTATAGACTATGATCCTATCCTAATCCTACTCCAACTTGATCTTATCTTTTAGGAATTGTTTATCAATAATAACTCTTATTATTAATTAAACAATATCCTAGTTTATCTATAACTACTTTAATTATAAAATACCTACTAATTAAGGAGTCCTTCTAATAAGAGGGTTCCTTAATTAAAGGGATAAGTCAACATCCTACACAAGAGAAGGAAACCTAGTCAAACTAGGAGACCAATGCCAAGGGGGGGGGGGTATTAAAATCGACTTGTGTAAAGAATTGCTGCACAACTACCATCTCAAGAAAGGGAAGCCACAGGTGGCTATTAAAATCGACTTGTGTAAAGCCTATGATTCGGTTAGTTGGCAATTTTTGGAAAGGGTTATGATGAAAATGCAATTTCCAAGTAGTTTTATTCAGCGAGTTATGGCTTGTATCGCTGGGGCTACGTTTGCGGTAATGGTAAATGGTAAGAGAGAGGGATTTTTTGCGAGTGGCAAGGGCTTAAGGCAAGGAGACCCACTGTCCCCCTACCTCTTCATGCTAATCATGCAGGTTTTATCTAGTGAGTTGGCAACTCAAGCTCGGCTTGGTACATTTACTCCACACCCTTTTTGCCAGAATCCTCTAATTACTCATCTAAGTTTTGCAAACAACCTTTTTATATTTACTACAGCTGAGTTAGACTCTATTCGTAGTGTGTGCGATTCGCTTAAAAAATTTCAAGGCTCGGGTATGACCCTCAATCTTGCCAAGTCTCAGGTTTTCTTTGGAAATGTAAATAGACTTACTTTTGGGGTCACGGGGCTGCTGGGCATTACTAGAGGGAGGTTACCTGTAAAGTACCTTGGGTTGCCTCTATCTTCCACTAGGCTCACTAGTAGGGACTGTTTGCCCTTGGTGGAGAGGATCCAAAAACTAATGGCATCTTGGAAAAATAGGTCACTATCGTATGCCGGGAGATTAGAGCTTATTAGTCTGTTCTAAGCAGCTTTCCTCTCTATTGGTGCAATGTGGTCGCTCTTCCAGAAGCTACTATTAATTTTATTGAGAAGATTCTGGCTGCCTTCTTATGGGGTGGTTGTGACTTGGATAGTAAAATTCATAAGGAGGCGTGGATTGCAATTTGTAAGCCTATTAGTGAAGGGGGTTTGGGCCTTAGGAAACTGAAGGACTGGAATAGGTTCGCACTGCTACGTCGGGTTTGGGAAATTGCCTCAAATCAACAATCTATATGGGTTCAATGGTTTACTAGCAAATACCTGAGAAAAGAGTCTATTTGGACCATGGTCATGCCAGCTTCACCTGCTTGGAGCACCCGCAGTATATTAAAAGTCCGTAATATAGTGGAATAGGCTGTAATTCATATAATTGGCAATGGAAAGAACACAAAAATTTGGCTTGACCCTTGGCACCCGAAAGGAATCCTAGTGCGCCAATACTGGAATGCTCGGCTTGGCATGAGTGGCATAGATAGGCAAGCTACTGTGGACCAGTTACGTGATGGGCAACAGTGGAGCTTAGATACCCCATCTGAGCCCGCACTTTTTGAAGTCTGGGATGAGATTAACGATGTTCAAACGATAAGCTATGCTGTGGATGATCGAGTGGTATGGAAACCTACTACTGATGGCACTTTCTCTTTCTCGTCTGCATGGGACTATTTACAGCCAGCCCCTACGATCAGCTATTGGCATAAGCTGGTTTGGTTTCAAGGAAATATCCCTCGTCATGCTTTCATATTGTGGATGGCTATTAAGGAAGCGCTGTTGATAGGCGACAAACTCATGCGATGGGGTACTATCGCAACGGACAGATGCTTGCTCTGTAGCTCCGCCATCGAAACACATGACCACCTGTTTTCTCAGTGTGTATACTCTGAGATTGTGTGGAAGGTGCTTGCGGCGCTATGCTTATTTTGAGTGAGGCGTTTCCCTAGCTGGAAGGAGCTGGTGCAATGGTATAGCCGTAAATGGACTTCCAAAAGCTTGGCTAATCAGGTGCGCCGTTTAGTCTTGGGAGCTTTTGTGTATCATATATGGGCCTAATGTAACTGCAGGTGGGCTTCCTCATCTAAATTACCCCCTAATAGGCTGATTAGCACTATTATATTAGAGACCTATCTTAAGCTTGATGGGGTGCAAGAATCAGTGAGGGATTGTCCTCGTAACCAATTGCTATGTTCTAAGTTACAGCTACAAGTCAAGTGGACGGTGGCCCAGATTAAATGGATGTCTTGGATCCCCCCAGACCAAGATTTTATCAAGCTGAACATCGATGGTGCCTTGGATGCAAACCATGTTGGGTATGGCTGCATATTTCAGGATTCGAATGGTAGACCGGCGCATGCGCTTGCGGGTTCTAGATCAGGAAATTATGTGCTGGAGATGGAGCTGCTAGCAGTGAAAAGGGGGATGGAGGAGGCAATGCGGCTGGGAATTCCAAGAGTCCAAATTGAATCAGACTCCCTTTGGGGAGTAAAGTGTATCGAGAAGGAGTGTCCTAGGCCTTGGAAGCTATGGAGGTTATTGGACGACATCGACAAGCTTCGATCTAACATTGAGAAGGCTGATATCACTCATATATCTAGAGAAGCAAACAAAGCGGCTGATTTCTTATCTAAAATGTGTACCTCTAGCTCTGAATTAATTTTAGATTTTGATCATTTCCCCTCCAAATTAGCAAAGTTTGTTGCTGATGATACGAGGGGATGTAAGTATATTAGGATGTAATTCTTTTTGGTTTAATTTATTTGGTCGAGGTCTGCCTAACCCCAGCTTTCATTTCCTCAAAAAAAAAAAAGGGTAAAAAATTTGCAGAACACCGATCGCTAGGGATCGATCAATTCACAACCGATCGCTCGGTCCAAATTAGCAATTGATCGGTCCACAACTGATTGATCGGTAGCTATCGACTGGTTAACTAATTTATATGGGGAATTTTTCCAGAGGGGGTGTTTTTGACTAATCGCTCAGTCATAACCACCGATTTCTCGGTCTTTCGCGTTTTACAGAAATTTCATTAAGGGCTTTTAGGTCTTTTAGCCAACACCCCTTGGCTTTATAAGCCTTGCTCGAGCTTAGGATCCCCACACACCATCGTTAGAGCATTTTGAGAGAAAGGGGAAGAGAAACTAGGGTTTCTAAAGACCTCTTCTTATTTGAGAGAAAGATCAAGGGTTTAAACACCCTAGAATCATCCCAAAAGCTTGGATTCCTCAAATCCACCCTCAAGCCCGTCTGGGGTTCCTTCTCCAAGCTAGGGCAGCGTTTCCACGGTATTTTTCAAAAGGTTTCTTCCCCAATCAAGCATCCTTCAAGCAATAGTTCTCCTCTTCCAAGTTGGAGCTTCAATCAAGGGTTTCCATCCAAGATCAAGCCTTGATTACAAGGTTAGTACACCCTACTAACTCACTTAGCAATAACCTAAGGTTTTCTTGAAAAATGATGATGTTAATCTTGTATTCTTCCCTTTTCCTTTGAGATGAACTATTTTCCCCAAATATAAACAAGAATAATGTAAATGGTGGGATGTATGAATGTATGATGAGAGGAGGCGATTGGATGCCGTATGGATGTTGTGTGATGTGTGTATGGAAAATAGTGAAAGGGCATTCTACAAATAAGGAATACACCTTGATGTTTGTATGAAATATACGCTCTAAGAAATGGAAATAACATGACTATGAATGGTGCATGTCAAGTGTTTGATAAAATGCCTAAATAAGAATTTAATGGATTTTAAGAATATGAAAGTAGGGCTTTTGTGGTTTTCCCTAAAATGATAAATTGATTCAATGTCTTATATGCTTGGCTATTTCCTTATGTTAGAATTAGAATTTAAATGTCATATGCCATTTCTTTAAATTGCTCATGTCATCATGGTTGCCACTATTGACACGCACACAAGCACACATGCATGCATGAAACGAGGTGTTCCCTATATAAGTATATGAATACGACAAGAACAAGAATGTGAATTACGATACAAGTTGATAACGCTGGGCATCGGGCCGGTCAAGGGTAGGGCGTATCCCTAGGATATGTCATACCTGGCTCACAAGGAAAACAAGCAAGTTGATAAAGCCGGACGTCAGGTTGGTCAAGGGTAGGGCATATCGCAAGATATGTTATATTTGGCTCACAAGAAACAAGACAAGGAGGTTGGTGGTATCCTTTTATATATATATAATTCGTTGAAGGGAATTTACATTTCTGGCTCACAAGTCGTTTCAAGGGCACTAACCTCTGGCTCACAAGTACACAAGCAAGTCAAGTCAGGAACATGACAAGAACAAGTAAGACAAGTGATTCTAAACAAGACAAGACAAGTATGCATGATTCTTACAAATAAGACCAAGACAAGAACAAGATTTTAAGTATGACAAGCAAGTTTCGAAAAACACGAAAGGCTATTTTCAAGAACAAGTCATGATCTCCAAACATGAGTTTTACCGGAGTTTTCACATTCATTCAAGCGTGTCATGACTACTACTTTACTTTACTTTTAATGTTGCGAATGTGTTCCTAGTATTGTTTTAAATTGATGTTGTGCATTATGATTGTTATTGTTGTGTTTTGTTATTGCTATGGCTAGCTAGTAGCTTGTACTCTCTGAGTATTCCATGCTCAGCCGTACTTTTATGTCGGTAGGTACCGTGAATCCCCTCGATCCTGAGCCTTGGGTCGAGGAAGAGTATATTGAGGAGAGGGAGCCTCCGATCCCGATGCAGTCGCAGGAGGTTAGAGATCTGGACGTATGGCCGTATTTAGATTATTGTTGAGCATAGTTGGCTTGACATTTTTTTTGTATTTTGATTGGTGGGCATGTCCACCTTTAATTTCATCATGTTTTATATATTAAACTTGGAATACTAATATGGATTTTAGAAAAGAAAAAGTTGACTCACACTTCCATACTCATATTGAGCTCTGTACTCTGATTATCGTGGTTATTATATCATGTCAGCCTTGTTTATTACAGGATGGTTTGATAGGTACAAATAGTCACCTCTAAAGTATCCCTTCCTAGAGGTTATTTTGGGGTGCGACAGCACTTATAACGGCTCCTCCTAATCGAGCACAAGCTGGAATAGAAGCTTTTCGGAGGATGAGGCCTCCAATATTTTGTGGGAGCATTGACCCATTAGTTGCCAAGGGATGGATCCGGCAACTTGAAAAGATCTTTTCTGTCTTACCCGGAACTTGGATAATCTCTCAAATAAATGAGCATTGATTTCTTGTTTGAAATTCATCATGACTCAAACAACTTTCTGACTATTTAACTGTCACTGTATTGTATTCCCTAAGTTAGAAAATACATTGGTGGAATCAAAACAGTCAGATCACTGCCCAGTCATAGATGAACACATTGTTAGACATGATGCCCAGAAAAGTCATTTAAATTGTTAGACTCTTATTAATTTGATTAATAAAGACTTCTTCTTAATCTATTTTGTATTCATTATGGGTAATTGACCATGATCATGAGATTGATCTATACGATATGAGATATCGATAAAGGTCCATAGGATATATTGTAGGAAAGTTATGTGATTGGATTATTACAGGCAGATATAACTTTCCGGTTCTTTATACCTTATATAGTCAATGCTGTGGGTGATGTTGGGCACTTCACTTGAATGACTGCCAGAATGCTAAGATGTTCTCAATAGTTGAGATGTAGTTCTATCTCGAACTATTGTAGTAGAGACTACACATCAACATATGGGTGCTTAAATGTACTGTAGCACCCCGGAACTTTTCGTACCTAATGAATAGTGTTCACGTAACCATTGGCCTTTCATGTCATCTAATTAATAAATAAAAAAGAATTTGAAAATTCTAAAATGTCAGAAATGTTCATTTTCGAATGAAGAATCCAATGCAAGTTGAATCGTTAAAATCCGACGAACAAGCCAAAAGATATGACCGAACAGCAAAAACCAGCAGAGCACCGATCGCTCGGTCCAAACTAGCGATCGATCGGTCCAAAATCGATTGATCAGTATCTATCGACTGGTTCACTTTTTTGTACGGAGAAAAATTCAAGAGAGGGTGTTTTCAACCGATCGCTCGGTTGGGCACCGATGGCTCAGTCATAAGCACCGATCGCTCGGTCTTTCGCATTTTTGCAGAATTTCATTAAGGTCATTTTTGGTCTTTTTGCCATCACCCCTTGGCTTTATAAGCCTTGCTCGAGCCTTGGGTCCCCACACACCATCCTTTGAGTTATTTGAGAGAGAGGGAGAGAGAACCTAGGGCTCCTAAAGGTCCCTTACATTTGAGAGAAAGATCAAGGGTTTAAACACCCTAAAATCATCCCAAGGGCATGGATTTCTCAAATCCACCCTTAAGCTTGTGTCATTTCGAAGCTAGGGCAGCGTCCTCCAAAACATTCTCAAGGGTTTTCTTCTTTTCTTCAAGGTTAGTACACACTACTAACTCACTTAGCAATAACTTGGTTTTCTTCTTGAATGTGGTGTGTTGATCTCCCCTATTTTTCATTTTTATTGAAATGCCCTAATTTCCCTAAAAATAAACAAGAAGATAAGGGTTGTGAGATGTAGAATTGATGTAGTTGAGGCGATTGGATGAAAAATATGCACTAAAAAGGGTAAATGAAACGACTAAGAAAGGTTGCATGCCAGGTGTTTAATAAAATGCTTCAACAAGGATTAAATGGATTAAATGAAGAAAATGGAAGTAGGATTTATGTAACTTTCTTACAAATGATAAATTGAGTAAATGCCATATAGGTTATTTAAATTCTCACATGTTTATACTATGAATTGAAATGCTATGCACTATCCCTTATGTCATACATGTCATTATGGTTATCATAAGTGCTACACACACCCACGCATGCATGCATGAACTGATGATTTCAAAGTACAAGTATTTGAAGGAAATAAACAAGAATGTGATCGACGATACGCAAGATAAAGCTGGACATTAGGCCTGTCAAGGATAGGGCATATCGCAAGATATGTCATACCTGGCTCACAAGAAAACAAACATGATTGATAAAGCCTGACATTGAGCCGGTCAAGGGTAGAGTATATCGCAAGATATGTCATACTTGGCTCACAAGAAAACAAGACAAAGAGGTTGGTGTACCTTTTCTATATATATATATATATTTCGCTGAAGAGAATTTACATTCCTGGCTCACAAGTGGCCTCAAGGGCACTAACCTCTGGCTCACAAGTATACAAGTCAAGGAAGTCAAGAACAAGTAAGACATGTGATTCCTAACAAGACAAGAGATGCATGCATGATTTTCACAAGCAAGACCAAGACAAGAAACTGGTTTTTAAATATGACAAACAAGTTTTGAAAAACACGAAAGACTATTTTGAAGAACAAGTCCAAGTTTCCAAACATGAGTTTTACTGGAGTTCTTGCATTCATGCACGCATGTTAAGATTATCATATTGTTTTATTTTCAAAGCAATCAATGTCATATGCTGCCAGTGTTGCTTAAAATTGATTATTATATATTATGCTTCATTATTGTTGTGTGAAGGTCATTGCTATTGTTAGCTAGTAGCTTGTACTCACTGAATATTTCATACTTAACCGTACTTTTATATCGGCAGGTACTGAGGAAGCCCTCAACCCTAAGCCTTGGGTTGAGGAAGAGTATGTAGAAGAGAGGGAGCCTCCTATCCCGATGCAGTTGCAGGAGGATAGGGACCGCGATGTCTGGCCATACCTAGATTACTGTTGAGCATAGTGGGCTCAACATTTCTTTTTTGTATCTTGATAGGTGGGCCTGTCCACCTTTACTCTGATTATGTTATATATTTTTTTTACTTGGAATACAGACCACCTTATAAAGAAAAGAAAAAGTTGGTTCATGCTTTTGCACTTATGTTTAGCTTCTGCACTCTGATTATTATTGTTATTGCATTATGTTAGCCTTGTTCATTACAGGATGGTTTGACAGGTACGAATAGTCACTCCTAAAGTATACCTTAACTCTTAGGGGGTATTTTGGGGCGAGACAGAAGTGGTATCAGATCACTTAAAACTGATACCATGATTGAACAAGGCAATAGGTGTTATGTAGAGACCCTGAATCTTTTTCATGTTTTTACTTCATTGTATTAGGGGTATTATAGTCCTTATGATGTTTTGATGTTTATTGTATTATATATTTATTTGGTGTGGTGTGAACTAGGCTTAATCAAACTTGTAACGGAGGGATGTCATATCACACCCTAAACTTTAGGAAGCTCTAGTTTTGGCACCGTTTACTAGAATTAAGTGATTCTTGAACCATTAGAAAGGTGTTGGAACCCTCTTCGAAGTTCATGTTTAATGTTTTTCCTTATTTTGAGTTTAAGCCAAGTCAATGGTGGGTTTTATTTAATGGAAATGCAGATCAGTCAACTTTGGGGACAATTTAGTCTATTAATTAAGTAGAATTTAGAAATTCTAAAATGCCAGAAATGTTCGTTTTCGAAAGACGAATCCAACGCAAGTTGAATCGTCAAAATCCGACGAACGAGTCAAAAGTTATGGCCAAAACAGTAAAGCGGGTCAAAAATCTATAGGCAACCGATCGCTCGGTCAGAAGTAGCGATCGATCGGTCCAAAACCGATCGATCGGTATCTATCAAACTGGTCCAGAATTTTGTATGGGGAAAATTTCCAGAGAGTGCTTTTTTGACCGATCGCCCGGTCAAGAGCACCGATCGCTCGGTTGAGAACCGATCGATCGATCATAACCACCGATCGCTCGGTCTTTCGTGATTTTTACAGAATTTTAGTATGGGCTTTTTGGTCTTTTTGTTCTCAGACCTTGAGGCTATAAATAGGGGGTCCTACTCGAAATATTAAAATACTCCACCTAGTTCTAACCTAATTTGGCAAAAAGGGGGAGAAACCCTAGGGTTTTGAGAGAGGGTTGCTTGGAGAGGAAGGAGATTGGTAGAAGATTGAGAGGAAAGCTTGGAGATCGTCCTCAAAGCTTCTCCAAATCGTCTCGGGAGCGTTTTGAATCCAAGGGAAGGATTCCTAAGGTCGATATACTATCCTAATCAACTTTATTTTAAGGTTTTGTGAATGTTAAGATGCTAGGAATGGTCTAATAGATGTTTGATGCATTTTCCCTAATTTTCTAAGAAGCAAGCTAATTATGGATGGATATGTGGATTGAAAATGTGGATTAAATGTGGATAGAATGTATGGAGGATGGGAAATGTATGGAGGATGGGATTAATTTGTGGATGTGGATGAATATATGGATTGTAGATGGAATTATGATTTGATGAATGCATGAAAAGGTAGAGAAACAATGGATTCATATTATGTGTACTCAAGGTGTTTGTGAAAATGTCTGTGAGAATAAATGCTATGATACTTTTATGAAATGGTGGTAAATGGATTATTTATAAATGATGTTAAGAATTATGATAAGAAATATATATGTGATTGTTTGTTAAGTATACTTAATTTCTTGCATGGGAATTGATAGTCGGGAAGGTAAGAACTTAGAGGAACATCTCTCAAACCGGGAATTCTCTAACTATTTGGTATGGGACATATAGTGGAGTTTCCATGGTGGGAAATCGGAATCTAAGCAATTACCGACTTGAACGTTAATTTCGACACTTAAGCACATAAGCACGTGTATGTTAAGATAAGAGTCTCACAAGTCACACATGTGGACCACAAGCATGAGCATGGCATACGTATGACATTCTGAATAAGCATAAGCATGACATGGTCCGTATCCTCCAAGAACGGCATGTCAACCTGATTCTTAGACATGGTCCGTATCCTCCAAGAACGGCATGTCAACCACATGATTTCTAAGGCATGGTCCGTATCCGCCAAGAACGGCATGTCTCATTACTGTGTGATCTGAATAAGTGCATAAGCATAAGCATCTCACAAGGACGTGGTCTCATAAGCATAAGCAACTCATAAGTGTATTGTCTTCCAAGTCTAAGATTATCACAAGTACACGAGTCAAGGTGATGATATGATGTATATGCGCACACGTTCTTCCGCACTCTGATTATTATTTTTTTTTGAAAAAGGAAAGCTGGGGTTAGGCAGACCCCGACCAGAATAAATTAAAAACAAAGTGATTACACTCTTATGAATCTACAACCCCGAGCATCATCCTGAATTAGCTTACATAATTGGAGGGTGAACGAGTCACTATCTAATAAAATCTCACCACTAGAGGGATAAAGCTTGGAGAGAGCATCTGCTACCTTGTTAGCCTCCCTATAAACATGAGAAATAGACACCAAGCAAAGCCTACCCCATAATTGATCAATGTCATCCAATAAACAATATAGAGCCCATGGACGAGAGCAAGTCTTGGAGACACACTTGACTGCCCATAGCGAATCAGATTCTATCTGAATCCTATGAAAGCCTAACCGAATAGCTTCCTCAAGCCCTCTTTTTATAGCAAAAAGCTCCATTTCGATTACCGTACCAATAGTTTTTGTTCCCGCACAAGCGTGCACCACCAGCCCTTCCGAATTCCGGAAGACGCAACCATACCCGACCCGGGAACCTCCAACAGCTCCATCTGTGTTTATCTTAATAACACCATGATCTGGGGGAATCCAGGAGACCCACTTTATCGGGGAAGCGGCCCAACGAACAGCCAAATCCCACTTGATACAAAGAAGACGATGCCGCGCAGAATCCTGAATAGCAACCGGTGAGCAATCAAACTTAATTTTGACATCCATTATGATGTCCTTTAGCACCACACTTGGAAGGCGTTTAGCATTTGTAGTCCACCGCCGATTCCTTTCCTTCCATAAATGATAGACGAAGGCACCCAAGACAACCCGACGAATATGGTTTGCAAAACTAGGAGACCGCCACTTCCTACCATACCACCGAACCATAGCACTCCACGATGAAAATCTTCTAAGCTGAATATGAGTGAGCTGGGACAGCTTTTTCCATAGGAACTCAGCATAGTCATAGCGAGTAAACAGGTGGTCATGTGTCTCGGCTTGATAGGTACAAAGTAAACACCTATCAAACCCAATAGTTCCCCATCTAAAGAGTTTGTCCTTAGTCATTAAAACTTCTTTGGCAGCCATCCACAGAATAAAAGCATGACGAGGAATGTTATCCCCAAACCACACAAGGTTATGCCAACTAATAGGAGACTGATGAATACGAATAGTTTCCCAAGCTGAAGAAAGAGTGAAAGACCCATGAACAGAAGGTTTCCAAATAATTCTATCAGTCTCCTCACCGTTCATCGTTTGAACATTGCTAATCTCATCCCAAGCATCAAACAGCTCCGGGTCATCTGGCGGAGCAATTCTCCATTCATTTCGATGTCGAATGGAATCAACAGTGGCCAAGCGGCCTAACCCATTCATCGGGAGGCTGAGCTGCCATTCTTGGTTCATCAGCACCCCCAAAGTGTGCCATGGTTCTAACCAGAGCTTCGTCCTCTTGCCATTTCCAATTAAGTGCTTAACCATTGGATCCGCAATAGAGCGCACCCGTAGGATACTACGAGTACTCCATGAAGGGGAGTAGGGAATAGCCATAGTCCAGATAGAGTCCCTTTTGAGGTATTTACTTGAGAACCAGTGGCTCCATATGGATTCAGACTGAGCAGCTAGCTCCCAGACTCTTCGCATCAACAAGCATGTATTCCACTCCTTAATCTTCCGCAGCCCCAGCCCTCCTTCACATGTGGGCTTACACACCGCATCCCAAGCAACCTTATGATTTTTCCGATCCATATCCACGCCCCCCATAGGAAACGAGCAAAATTTCTTTCAATAGAATGGATAATCGATTTCGGGAGCGCAAAAACTGAGCCCCAGTATATTAGAAAGCTAGATAACACTGTTCTAATGAGCTCCAACCTCCCAGCATAGGAAAGGACTTTGTTCTTCCATGAGGTCAATCTCTTTTGAATCCTCTCCAATAATGGCAAGCAATCCCTAGAGGTGATACGAGTAGAAGAGAGTGGGAGGCCCAGATACTTAATTGGCAAAGTACCTTTTTTAATGCCTAATAGATCTTCAATCTTCTTAGTAAGTCTGATGTTCACATTGCCAAAAAAACATTGGGACTTGTCCAGGTTAATTTCCATTCCCGACTCCTTGAACCGCTCAAGAGCAAGATGAATGCATCTGATGGAGGCACTGTTGGCTTCAGAGAAAATGATTAAGTCATCTGCAAAGCAGAGATGAGTGAGCAAAGGGGACTTGCAATAAGGGTGGGGAGTGAGGGAACCCTCTTGCGCAAGACGGGTTAGGTCACTAGATAACACCTGCATGATCATCATAAATAGATAGGGCGACATCGGGTCTCCTTGTCGAAGGCCCCGACCACCAGAGAAGAATCCCTCCCTCTTACCATTGACCATAACAGCGAAGGTAGCACCCGTAATGCAAGCCATTACTCTATCCACAAAAAAAAGAGGGAAGCACATTTTAAGCATGACTGCCTTCAAGAAACTCCAGGACACAGAGTCATAGGCTTTCCGTAAATCAATCTTTATAGCAACCCTTGGCTTTCGTCTAGCAAGATGATAATTATGGAGTAGCTCTTGGCATAGAAGAATATTTTCGGAAATCCGACGACCCTTAATAAAAGCAGATTGACTAGGATCAATGATATCATGCATCACGCGCTGGAGCCGACCCACCAAGATTTTGGAGATGATACGATACACCACATTGCACACTGAGATAGGACGATAATCCAAAAATGTCCTAGGTTGATCCACTTTTGGAATTAAAGAGATTAAGGTTCCATTCATTTCTCGCAACAGTTGACCACTTCGAAAAAAGCTCAATATGGCTAATGCAAGGTCAGCTCCAACAAGGTCCCAACATATTTGGAAAAAGTGGGCAGTGAACCCGTCCAGTCCAGGGGCTTTATTCCCGTCAGAAGAAAACACTGCTTGCTTAATTTCCTCCAAAGAAAATGGGCTAACCAATAAGGCCTGGCTATGGGAGATCTGGGATGGCCCCATTTCCTGAACCTGCACTTGCAAGCATAGAATTGGAAAAAAAGGATACGGCCTCTGTTGCAATCTGCTTAGCCTCCAAAAGAACCGTTCCCGAGCTGGTTACAATAGAATCAATTCTATTCAAACTACGCCGAGAGCACATTGATCTGTAGAAAAAGGAGCTATTGGAATCCCCTAGCTTAAGCCAATTTACTCGCGATCGTTGCTTAAGCTCAGCCTCCTCCCAAGACAACAAGGTATATAGCGACTTCCTAGCCAAGTCGTACTGAGCATGAAGTAAGGCATTGTCTTGATCTAAGCTAATTTGACCCTGTAGATCTTCAACATTTGCTCTACATTCAGCCACCTTTTTCTGGACATGACCAAAGCAACTCCTACTCCACTCCTTCAAAGCCCATTTCACTGCCTTAAGCTTGTACTGGAGACGAAACATAGGGGTGCCTCGAGAAGGGGAAGACCAAGCCTGAGCCACAATGCTGAGAAAATCAGGGTGAGTGGTCCAATAATTGAAGAATTTAAAAGTACTTCCTGGGCGCCGAATGTCAAAATTGAACCGAACAAGGACTTGGTGGTGATCAGAAGTATTACCACCCTTAAACCAAGCTTCGGCCTCTGGAAATCTCTGGGTCCATTCCGAATTTATAAGGCATCTATCTAGCTTACAAGAAATACTACCAACTCCGATGCGACTATTAGACCAAGTGAATAGAGCACCTTTCCACTTAAGATCGAATAGGTTGGCATCCAATAAGCAATCAAGACAAGGTTGCAAAATACGTTGCAGAACCATATTACCACCTCTCTTCTCAGAGGGATAGAGAATGGAGTTGAAGTCACCCAGCACAAGCCAGGCTGCATTATGGTTGCTAGCAAAAGTAGATAAGTCATTCCAAAGGGCCTAGCGCTTAGAGTGAAGATTGGATCCATAGACAATAGAGACCAACAAATGGGAGTTCCAGGAAGGTTTCATAACTGAGCAGTGGATGACTTGAGAAGTTATGTGTAATGGGGAAATAGAGATAATATTGGCATCCCAAACTAACCAAATGCACCCACCAGAAGAGGCCGAATAATTATCAATGCGGGACCAGTCCGGGGCAATCTTTCGCATGATATTATTTGCATTTCCAATCTGCACTTTTGTCTCAAGCAAACCAACCAGACTCATTTTATTATTCCGAATGAAATCACGCACATCATGTTGCCGAACAGGGCTATTTAGCCCCCTCACATTCCAAGAACCCCAAATCATCTAACTAACAAGATTGGAGCCCCGTATAGAGGCTAGAGAGCTACTGTTGGCCAAGGCCTGAATTGTGATTTCCACGATCCGGCACCTTATCTTGACTTTGCTGCAAAAGGGAGATACTTAGTCTCTGGTCACGCTTAGATTGCATGGCATCAATCACTCTACGTCCCAATGCCGTCTGAGCACTTCTATTCACTGGAGTAATTGGCGGACTTCCCACCTTCTTGGTTGGTCGGTGGTTCACTCGGAGAGTGAGTTCCTCCTCCTCCAAATCTGGCAAGAGCCCAAATCTGTTTGGGCTCGTGGTTAGGCCCTCCGAACTTTTGGTGGCTCGGATCTTAGCTTTACGCTTGCTAACCATCTCCCAATTTGACTCCTCTAATTGATGATTCGCATCTGCCTCGTTACAAGCGATTTCAGTTGGTTCAAGATCATCCACACGTTCGGATACAATCTTAGGTATACTCATCTTAGGAGAGATCTTTCTCGATTCCGAATCTAACGCCCTGTCCTTGCCTCCATCCGGAATTCCAACGGGCTGGTCCTTTGGTTCCCAACGCGTCTTAGAGATGGCCATACTGGATCTGCTTCTGCTCTTATGTTGGCCACGCCTTCCCCCGTCCACAAGTCGAGGATTATCAGGGCATTTCTGGATGTTATGGCCAAACACACTACATTTCGAACATCGAAGGGGCTTCCAATCATACTCAAGCTTGATGATGTAGTCCTTTTGCCCATTTAAAGTGACTGTAATTTCATCCGGTAATTCACATTTGGCATCTACTTCAACAAATACCTTAGCATATCCAAGGTGAGTACGATCTAGGGTCTGTTTATCAAGGCGCAATGGCTTCCCCACCATGCTACTAATAGCACTCAAAAAAGACTCCTCCCACATAAACAAAGGTAAATTAAACATTTTTATCCATATTGGAACATAAGAAAATGCTACCTTTTCCAGCTCTATGGACCGGTCCCAAGCTTTTAAAATCAGAAGTGAAGAGCGAACTCACCACGGACCTCCTTCCAAAATACGCTGTTTATCTTCCTCGCAATTTAGCTTAAAGATAAAAAAAACCCGATTCCAAGGAGTACACATCTATATGGCCCTTTACTCGCCACAATCGTTCCACGGTCCTCTTAGCGACCATGAAAGGGGGTTTTGGACCAACAAAGAATCCAACAAGCGAGTGTTTCCACTCCTCACAAGCCTTATCAAGCTCATCCTCTGATTTGCTGATAAGCAACCTACCGTTAACAACCAAAGGAGGGATATATTTCAGATCTCCAGGAGCTGCTGAGCCCTTCGCATCAAAGAATAACGCCAACCACGGCAGAGGTTTCTGAAGGTCAATTCTAGGGGTCGTCTCCACTCCCACTAGAGAGCTAGCCGGACCCACCCCTCCACACGAGCCAAACCCACCCAAAAGGGACATGCTGCCATTTACAATTTTAGTATGGCCACCTGCCCCATTCACATTAAGGCATCCACTAGTTGACAAAATGTTAGTCTCACCAAGAATAGCAGCTTTTGGGCTATGAGGACCAAAAGAAGTACCACAATCTGACACCACATCACAAGTACCAGATCCACTTTTCTCAAGTGGAGGTAAAGAGTCAATCTCAACGCATGCTACTCCACTTGGAGTGTCAAACAAGCAATCAGAACCCATACCGCTTTCAAGGCCTGAACTAGTACCTACAAACGTGCTATCAAGTGCTAATCCATTGACTAGAGAGATATGGCCTGCAAAACCACCTCGGGAAAGACTACGACCCCTAGCACTCATACCCCGCCGGAGAAGAAAACCGGAGGATAGCCAAAGAACGAAACAACACCCGACCGAAGTGCTGGAAAAAGCCCTGAGAAGGGTAATAGAGATGTCCCACAGAAGCTAACCAAAAGGAACTGGGACAAAGGATTTTAAGGGGAGCAAACCATGAACCAAACTAAGGACTGGCCGGAAAAAAACCACAAGCTACTGAGGAAAACACCCCGCAAGTCGCCTATGTTCCCGGCTCACAAGTCGCCTCAAGGGCACTAACCTCTGGCTCACAAGTATACAAGCATGTCAAGTTAAGAACATGACAGGAACAAATAAGACAAGTGATTCCAAGCAAGAACAAGACAAGCATGTGTGATTCTCACGAACGAGACTAAGACAAGAAACACGTTTTCAAACACAACAACCAAGTTTTGAAAGAAACACGAAAAACTATTTTCAAGAATAAAAACATGACTTTCAAGTATGAGATTTACTGGATTTGTTGCATTCATTCAAGCATGTCAAGGCTATTATATCACTTTACTTCAATGCTATGAATATCACATGTTGCTAGTATTACCTTGAATTGATTTTGTGTATTGTGATTATCATTGTTGTATTTTGTTATCGCTATTATTAGCTAGTAGCTTGTACTCGCTGAATATTTCATGCTCAGCCGAGTCGGGGAAGTTGCTTATCGGGTCGCCCTACCACCTCACATGGAAGGTGTGCATAATGTTTTTCATATCTCTATGTTGAGAAAGTATATTTCCGATCCTTTACATGTCATACATTTGGAACCGTTGGAAATTCGGGAAGATTTGACTTTAGTGGAGCAACCGGCTCGAATTTTGGACCGGAAAGAGCAAGTTTTGCGTTCTAAGGTCATTCCTCTTGTACTCTTGCAATGGGAGCATCACTCTAGAGAAGAGGCTACTTGGGAGAGAGAAGCCGAAGTCCGCGAAAAGTACCCACATTTATTCACCTAAGGTACGTAATTTCGAGGACGAAATTCTTTTAAGGGGGGGAGGATGTAGAGACCCCGAATCTTTTTCATGTTTTTACTTCATTGTATTAGGGGTATTATAGTCTTTATGATGTTTTGATGTTTATTGTATTATATATTTATTTGGTGTGGTGTGAACTAGGCTTAATCAAACTTGTAACGGAGGGATGTCATATCACACCCTAAACTTTAGGAAGCTCTAGTTTTGGCACCGTTTACTGGAATTGAGTGATTCTTGAACCATTAGAAAGGTGTTGGAACCCTCTTCGAAGTTCATGTTTAATGTTTTTCCTTATTTTGAGTTTAAGCCAAGTCAATGGTGGGTTTTATTTAATGGAAATACAGATCAGTCAACTTTGGGGATAATTTAGTCTATTAATTAAGTGGAATTTAGAAATTCTAAAATACCAGAAATGTTCGTTTTCGAAAGACGAATCCAACGCAGGTTGAATCGTCAAAATCCGACGAACGAGTCAAAAGTTATGGCCAAAACAGTAAAGCGGGTCAAAAATCTATAGGCAACCGATCGCTCGGTCAGAATTAGCGATCGATCGGTCCAAAACCGATCGATCGGTATCTATCAAACTGGTCCAGAATTTTGTATGGGGAAAATTTCTAGAGAGTGCTTTTTTGACCGATCGCCCGGTCAAGAGCACCGATCGCTCGGTTGAGAACCGATCGATCGGTCATAACCACCGATCGCTCGGTCTTTCGTGATTTTTACAGAATTTTAGTATGGGCTTTTTGGTTTTTTTGTTCTCAGACCTTGAGGCTATAAATAGGGGGTCCTA
Organism: Tetracentron sinense; assembly: GCA_015143295.1. NCBI lineage: Eukaryota > Viridiplantae > Streptophyta > Magnoliopsida > Trochodendrales > Trochodendraceae > Tetracentron > Tetracentron sinense. The sequence continues at coordinate 19,681,418 of CM026554.1, forward strand.
CTCGAAATATTAAAATACTCCACCTAGTTCTAACCTAATTTGGCAAAAAGGGGGAGAAACCCTAGGGTTTTGAGAGAGGGTTGCTTGGAGAGGAAGGAGATTGGTAGAAGATTGAGAGGAAAGCTTGGAGATCGTCCTCAAAGTTTCTCCAAATCGTCTCGGGAGCGTTTTGAATCCAAGGGAAGGATTCTCCTAAGGTCGATATACTATCCTAATCAACTTTATTTTAAGGTTTTGTGAATGTTAAGATGCTAGGAATGGTCTAATAGATGTTTGATGCATTTTCCCTAATTTTCTAAGAAGCAAGCTAATTATGGATGGATATGTGGATTGGAAATGTGGATTAAATGTGGATAGAATGTATGGAGGATGGGATTAATTTGTGGATGTGGATGAATATATGGATTGTATGGATGAAATTATGATTTGATGAATGCATGAAAAGGTAGAGAAACAATGGATTCATATTATGTGTACTCAAGGTGTTTGTGAAAATGTCTGTGAGAATAAATGCTATGATACTTTTATGAAATGGTGGTAAATGGATTATTTATAAATGATGTTAAGAATTATGATAAGAAATATATATGTGATTGTTTGTTAAGTATACTTAATTTCTTGCATGGGAATTGATAGTCGGGAAGGTAAGAACTTAGAGGAACATCTCTCAAACTGGGAATTCTCTAACTATTTGGTATGGGACATATAGTGGAGTTTCCATGGTGGGAAATCGGAATCTAAGCAATTACCGACTTGAACGTTAATTTCGACACTTAAGCACATAAGCACGTGTATGTTAAGATAAGAGTCTCACAAGTCACACATGTGGACCACAAGCATGAGCATGGCATACGTATGACATTCTGAATAAGCATAAGCATGACATGGTCCGTATCCTCCAAGAACGGCATGTCAACCTGATTCTTAGACATGGTCCGTATCCTCCAAGAACGGCATGTCAACCACATGATTTCTAAGGCATGGTCCGTATCCGCCAAGAACGGCATGTCTCATTACTGTGTGATCTGAATAAGTGCATAAGCATAAGCATCTCACAAGCACGTGGTCTCATAAGCATAAGCAACTCATAAGTGTATTGTCTTCCAAGTCTAAGATTATCACAAGTACACGAGTCAAGGTGATGATATGATGTATATGCGCACACGTTCTTCCGCACTCTGATTATGTTATTATGTTATTGGATATGTTTCTAACTAAGTGCTGGTATATTATTATTGTTGGTTGGATTTTGTATACACTGAGTACCTTTGTACTCAGCCGGACTTTGTCTTGGCAGGTTTAGAGCAGGAGTACACGGCGGGGCCGTGGGTTGAGGAAACATACGCAGAGGAAGGAGGTGAAGGTGAGCCTTCTGATGAGGGAGCCAGAGACTTGGGTGGCTACACCTCTTAGTTTTTATTTCATTTGATTGAGAGAATTGTATTAGACTTGAGTAGATGTTGCTTAGTAGACTTTTTTAGTTGTGTATCAGACTCTTTGGTGTTAGAGTGAGTTGTATATGTTTACCGTAGACTTTTGCTATTTTATTATAGTTTATATACCAGAAATTTTATTATCCTCATTTTTGAAGACTCGTGTAGTAGCCTTGTATGCATGGTTTTAAGCAGGTTTAAGTAATGTGGCGATTCCAAAGTCCTATTTTAGCCTTGTGGGATTTTGAGGTCGTTACATGTTATGAAAGAGTTGTATTCAAAGTATAGACTAACAAATTAGTCTTAGTCAAAACCGGTTGTAATCCAACCGAACTTAGTGACCTAAGCTAGAACTCACTTGTATGCTTGTTATGATGCTATGTATACTTTGAGTGAACTGTTATATGCTTAGGGTAAAAATTTGTGAATATTGAGTAATTATTGAAAAATGGCTAAATGCTTATCCAAATTAGACTCATGTGTATTGTCGTTCTCAGGATCAAATCATGAGACGCAATGCGCGGGGTCGTGGATACAACACAAAGGGCAATGGAGGTGATGCTCCATCGGGTGATGATCAACCCGACTTTGCCCAAGCTTTTACTTCAATAACCGAGACTTTGGCTATGCTAGCGGCGAGGCAACCGGCTACTCCTCCTAATGCCGCACTTATAACCGCTCGTCCCAATGGAGCACAAGCCGAAATAGAGGCTTTTCAGAGGATGAGGCCTCCAACACTTTGTGGGAGCATTGATCCACTTGATGCCTACTGAGGCAGAGAGGACCTCACTTGGGCCGCCTTTATGCTTGAAGGTGAGGCCGATCATTGGTGGAGATCCACACTTAGGACCCGAGATTTGACCCGACAGGGTCAAGTGTTGACATGGGCTGAGTTCTTGGACGTCTTTTACAAGAAGTACTTCCCCGTCAGGATGAAATAAAAGAAGGATGTCGAATTTATTACCTTGGAGCAAGGTAGCATGTCAGTGGCGACTTATGAAGCCAAGTTGTCGGAGCTATCTTGATTTGCTCCACATATAATAGCGACCGAGGCTATGAAAGCCCAAAAATTTGAGAGGGGGTTGAAGGCCTACCTCAAAGACCGAGTTTCGACGTTCCGGCATGAGACATATGCCGAGGTAGTGGACAATGCACTATTAGTGGAGGCTAATTCTGAAGAGTTCTTCAAGAGAAGAGGAATGGAAAAAGGACAGTCTAGTAGTTCAGGGAAGAAGAGAGCTAGGACTATGTCATACCAGTCCGTAGGGCCAGCTCAGTCACAGAGGATGTATTCTGCACCACAGGCTCCCCGCCCTTTTGCTCCACCAACTTGTTGCCCGGCTACTACTCAGGGCCCTCACCCTGAAGTGACTCAGGCCACGGGTTACGTACCTTCCACCTATGCTTATGATATCTACACCATTTGTGGAATGAGGCATCCAGCAGGGGAATGCCGGAAGGTTACGGGAAGTTGTTTTCATTGTGGTGACCAAGGTCACATGATTCGGGATTGCCCCCGACATCATCTACCAGCTCAGTCTCAAGGATGTAGGCCCCCTGTTAGGCAGGCATCTCAGTAGAGCTCTTCCCCGACATCGAGGCCTGCACAGTCTACATGGCCCCCTCGCCAAGCCACCCAAGGTCGAGTTTTCACTCTGTCCGATAGAGACGCACGTGCATCGGATGATGTCATGCAAGGTACGCAAGAATGTTAGAGTTTTGAGTTATGGATGGTTACTATCATGTGATGTGTTGTTATTTATACTAGGGGTAACCTCTGTATGATGTATGTTCTTGTTTGAAATCTATTGATATCAATTATTTAATAGCACAAATGCTTTATTAGTGAATGAGTGTCTCGCCCGAGTGTTGATCGACACAGGATTTACTCACTCTTTTGTCTCACCCAGTTTTGCAAAGGGTTTTTGAACTGAGTCTACTCCGTTAGAGTGAGAATTGACCATTGCGACTCTGCTTGGCAAGTCAGTTGATACGGACCAAATATACAAGGATAGTGTGGTTCAAGTAGGGGAGAATGAACTATTAGCCGACTTTATCATCCTAGATTTCCAAGACTTGGATTTCGACATCATCCTAGGGATGGATTAGTTGTCAAATCACCACGGCTATGTTGCATGTTTTGAAAAGATGGTGAACTTCAGGCCGAAAGGAGTTAAACCATTTCATTTTAGAGGATTGAGAGAAACGGATATTACTCGCCTCGCAGCATTGAGCTTAGCACACCCAGAGGCACCGAACTCCTTAGCCATTCCAGTTGTGAGTGAGTTCTTGGATGTGTTTCTGGAAGAACTTCCTGAATTGCCTCCGGATAGAGAGATTGAGTTCGCTATAGAGCTTACTCCGGGCACTGCTCCAATTTCAAGAGCACCATATAGAATGGCCCCGATTGAACTTAAGGAGTTGAAGCTGCAATTAGAAGAACTGCAAAGCGTGGGTTTTATTAGACCGAGTGTCTCACCGTGGGGTGCCCCAGTGCTATTTGTGAAGAAGGACGTTCAATGCATATATGCATTGATTATAGACAATTGAATAAGGTCACAATTAAGAATCTAGAATCTAGGACAGAGAAATGAAACTTTGTAGGATATTCAAAAGAAACTAAGGGTCGATATTTCTACTCCAAGGCAGACCAAACAATAGTTGTTAGGCTTCATGCCACTTTCTTGGAGGAAGAAATGGATCTCCTTAAGAAGGTTGAATTTCATGAGATGAAAGACGACACAGGTAGTATCCAACCTGAACCAAATCCCTTCTGTTGGCCAGGAAATGACCCTAAAGGAGGGTGAATAGGGTTTATGGTAGATTTAAAAATTTATGAACTACTAGTTCAAGATGCGGGATAAATAAAATATGCAGCAAGTAAAAACAATAGAAATATAGTAAGAAAAAGAGAGAAGAGATAAGAGAGTGCAAACTCAGAATTTGTTCACAAGGTTCAGCAAACCAGCCTACTCCCCGCCTCAGCTTCTTGCTAGAGGATTCACCATGATTCCTTAATTGCACAGGATCCTTCACAGGTGGAGTCCAAACCCTTACAATCTCTCTTACAGGTAGAGATATTACCTTTACAAGCTCTCCTTTAGGCCGAGCTGAAGCCTTTCAAGAGCACAACCTTCTCTTGATAAAACTGAAGCAACAACTTCAGTGCAAGAATCCTAGATTCTTGACTGACCTCAATAAATGAGTTTTGGATTGAATATCCGAATTGAAAGCTCCTTAAATGAGCTGAATAAGAGTGAAATACAAACTCTAAGAAAGTCTCTCAAAGGAAATAGGAGTTGAGTGAGCTCAAGAGAGATTTTGGGGATTTTCTAAGTGTGAGAGTGAGTGAGAATCAATAGCAATGAATGAGTGAACAATAAGAGTTATTGCTATGATCAAGAGTTATTGTTTGTTCATAAATGAACTCCTTTTATAGCATTTGATCCAATAAAGCCGTTATAAGCTCATTAAATACAATTTGATTCGTTGAAAAATAGTCGTTACAATTATTTTTCAGTTTCAGACAAGATTTTGTCGACGAAGTGGAGTTCCCACTTGAATTCGTCGCCGAATACAGAAGACAAAATTGAATTTTGAAAAACTCTGAAATTACTTCGTCGCCGAATTCAATATAACCATAGAATTCGTCGCCGAATTCAAGAGACAAAATTGGATTTTAAAACTTCTGCCATGACTTCGTCACCGAATTAAATCAACTCAGAGAATTCGTCGACGAATCCAGAGTAAAAATCCTAAATTCTGTTTTGGATCAGAAAAAAGGGATGGGATTGATTTCCTAGGTCAATTAGCTATATTTTCATCATGATTTTATGATCATTTAGGGCCTTAGAATGATTTTCAAAAGGTGTCATAGGCTCCTATGGTCAATCTATTATTCTTGAGCTTTTCAACTTACCATTCTTTTGAGGACTTTTTGCATAAGACCTATAAACTCTTAAAATAGAAAATAAATACATTTAAATTGTTGAGAGATGATCTTGGCTTGACTTGGGTCTTGTGATTTTGCCTTTTATCTTCAATAGACCCGACTTGGATTATGGTCTTATCTTGAATCTTCATCTTATATACAATGAGTTGAAACTTCTTCTTGGGTAATTTCCATCATTTTTCATGATTGGAGTGCTATCAACTTATGTATTCTGAAATGTTTAAGCACTTAAACAAGATTATTAGTACCAAATAGTTCATTTCATTATTATGTTATTATCAAAATTATTAGGGGTACCCATGGTTATAACCCTGAGGCTAACAATCTCCCCCTTTTTGATGATCACATAACAATGTAATGAAATGGGGTTAGGCTCCCCCTTACAGTATGTTTTTCATAAAAACTATAAGGTAAGCTCCCCTTAAACATATTCAATAAAAATCACAGTTGATATTTGGATGCATATTTTAGATGGATTAAGAGACACATCACCATGTTTTAATACCAAGAGAAGTTCCACAAAGATAAGTGTCAAAATTTAGTTTTTATTCACAACACATTGGATCAAGACAGATTAATCAAGGATAAAGGACTGATCAATTTGAATTGTAAATCAAGAGAAGTTCCATGAATTTAAATAAAATGTTATTTTTGAACAACCAAGAGAAATTTCATGTACAAAAAGATGATCATATTTGTATATGCTACCAAAGATGCCAAAAAAATTCAAATGATTCAAATTTCATTTCATAAGAGAATGTCAAAAGTCATTACATCTACCATTATCAAATTTTCATTACATCCATTCTCCCTATGTCAACCAATTGTAGAAAGTGTACTTCGGATGGTATTTCTCTTCTCCGGTATGGTTGCCTCTGCCGGTGAGCCTGCAGATGCCCCGGCTGGAGATCGTGCACGTGGCTCCTCGGATCCTACTCGGCCTTGGTCCGCTCTGTTTGCTTCTAATAGGGTCAAATCTAATGGTTTAATGCTTGAGTTCATTCGTCCTCTGTCTGATAATGGTCACAAGACGGTCATTTGTCCCTTAGCCGAAACGGCTGAAGATTCGGAGAGATGGTCTGCTGCTTTGGTGGGTTTTCGTTCTTGGGCCAAAACCCTATTTTCAAAGTCTTAAAAATTTTGTGATGAAGGCTTGGGCGCCAAAGGGTCATCTCAATATTTCGTCACTGGAAAATGGAATTTTTATCTTTGATTTCAGCTGTGAAGAAGATAAACTTCGAATCTTAGAAGCTGGCCCTTGGTTTTTCAACCAAAAGCCTCTGATTCTCAGGCCGTGGACACCCTGTCTAAAACTGGAAAAACCCCTTGTATCCTCTTTACCTTTATGGATTAAGCTCCCCGTACTTCAACTCCATCTTTGGGGTCAGCGTATGCTCAGCCGCCTTGCTAGTGCGATTGGCATTCCCCTCTTCACGGACAAAGTGACTGCTGCTCGGGATCACCTCTCCTATGCCAGGGTATGTGTGGAAGTTTCTGCCCTTAAGGACCTACCCGATTTCATTGATGTTCTTAGACCAGATGGATCTAGGTTTCAGCAAAAGGTTCAATATGATTGGAAACCACTACGGTGCTCAAAATGTTCGACTTTTGGCCACCTAGAATCAAAATGCGTAACCAAGCAGATCTTGGTCCCAAAGAATAAACCCAATGCCACCACTGATTCTGCTCTCTCAACTGTGGCTACGATCCGTAACCCTCTGGATGATCCCATCACTGTGGAAGATTTGGGGGATGAGCAGCAACCAAGAACAAGATCGGTGATGAGCGAACCAAATCCTGATGATGTTGATTTGCTAGGTGAGGATGATGTTATACATGATCCTGCAGGCAACGATGATGAAAATGGACCAAGTGATAAGGAAGATTCAGCTGACTCCATAATTGTGGGTTTTGGAAACCCAGGCCACTTCGCTTCTTATTGCCCATCACCTGTTCGACGTTTTGCCTCACTACGAGAGAAAGATGCAGCACTTCAAAGTAATCCATTAATGGACTGGGAAATCCAATCTTCAGCTACGAAAGATGACGAATCTGCTCTTTTGCATGCTACCAGCCCGGCTCAGCCTCGCCCCCTTCAAATTTCTAGTTTGATCTCAGACAAGCCAGCTTATCTCGGTCCGAAGATTACTGATCCAGGCCACGGAGGCAAGTTCTCGAGCCCAAACCGCTTTGATGCCTTATCTACCGTTCTGGATGATGATATTACCACTGTCCCAACAGGGGAAGTTCCCAATCTCTAATCTCCGTTCCCCCCAATGAATAAAATTGCTGCCTCAATGATCCTCTCAAGCAAGTAGAAATCCGTAAGCTTATTGCGGTTCAGAAACTCTCTATGTTCGCCATTTTGGAAACTCGTGTTAGCCAGACTAACTCACTGCGGATTATTAAGAAGATTGCTAGAGACTGGAGTTATGTAGATAACTACACTCATTCTCCCCTTGGCCGAATTTGGGTTCTTTGGAATTCCAACTACCGTCGAACCCAAATTGTTCATTCCTCGGCTCAACTAATCCATTGTAGAGTCACTGACATTGAAGCTAACGCTGATTTCATGGTAACTTTTATATATGCGTTAAATCTTGACTCTGAGCGGTGTACTCTCTGGTCAGATTTGATTACCATTGCTAGCCCTGTTATGCCTTGGATTCTGCTCGGAGATTTTAATGTTGTTCGGTTCTAGAATGAGAAAATTGGAGGAGCCCCTTACCAGCCACGGAACACCCGATCTTTTAACAATTGTCTCCATCAGCTCGGCATGTTTGATCTCAAGAGCAGAGGACTTTTTTGTACATGGAGCAACTCATCCACCAACAGTTCTCGACGCATTCAATGCAAGCTCGACAGAGTCCTTATCAACATTTACTGGTGCACCAGATTCGTAGCTTCTGAAGCTGATTTCCTTCCGCCTGGTATCTCTGACCACACACCCATGGTGGTGCTGCTATACCCTCCTCATCCTAAGGGCCGTAAGCCTTTCAAATTTTTTAATTTCTAGTCTAATCATGATGAATTCAGGGCCCTTGTTTCAGCAGCTTGGACAATCCCAGTTGAGGGCAATCCGATGTTCAAGCTTGTACAAAAGCTGAAAGTGCTCAAGGCTAAATTACGTGTCTGGAGTAAAGATCGCTTCAGCAATATTAGCTCCCGTGTCCATATTGCCAAGCAAGCTCTTCACACTGCTCAAACCCAGCTCAATCTGAATCCTCATGATGATACCCTTATTGCTGAAGAGAAACAACTTCTCCGCACTTACAACTTCTTTGCAAGGGCTGAAGAGGCCTCGCTTCGGCAAAAATCCAGAATTTCGTGGCTTTCTTTGGGGGACAGCAATTCCAAATTTTTCCACAGTAGCTTGGCTTCTCGGCGAGGAATCAATAGGATCTCATCCATCCAAGCAAATGAGACCACCCTAAATCAGGCAGACGATATCAATGCAGCAGGAGTTAGTTTCTTTACCACCCTCTTATCTCAGCCTCCTGCGGACTCTACTCTCGACTATGAAAACTTCCCCAGGCTTCGCTCTATTGATCCCATGGATATTCCTATGCTCACAAATCCGATCTCTCCTGATGAGATAAAATGGGCTTTCTTTGACTGTGATGATGACAAAGCCCCAGGCCCGGATGGATTTACTGCTCACTTCTTTAAGTTGTGTTGGGACATAATTGCAGATGATGTGGTCAAAGCTGTCCAAAATTTTTTCAGATCTTCTAGATTGCTCTCTGAGATGAACTCAACCCTGATCACACTTATTCCAAAAGTGGCAAGACCAAATTCATTCTCTGATTTTCGCCCTATCTCTCTGTGCAACACAATCTACAAATGCATCTCAAAAATCTTGGCAAGCCGACTCAAGAATGTGCTTCCCACAATTATCAGCTCTAACCAATCGGCTTTTATTAAGGGTCGTAACATTACGGATACTGTTCTCCTCACACATGAGCTGGTAAGAAATTACCATCGTGATAAAGGGGCCCCCCGATGCGCAATCAAAATAGATCTTAGAAAAGCTTTTGACACTCTTCGATGGGATTATATAATAACTTTGCTGCAAATGATGGGCTTCCCATCCATTTTCATCAGTTGGAAACTACCTTGCTTCACCACCCCAAGTTTCTCAGTAGTCATCAATGGAACGCCTCAAGGATATTTCAGAAGCTCTCGAGGGCTGCGTCAAGGCGACCCTCTATCACCTTTCCTTTTTGTTATAGCCATGGAAGGATTCTCTGCACTTCTTGATCAAGCTATGCATGCAGGGCTCATTCAACCCCACCCCAGGTGTACTAACCCCTTAATCTCGCACATTAGTTTCGCTGATGACTTGTTTGTTTTCCTTAAAGCAGATCTAGCTTCAGTATCCGAGCTCGGCAAAATTCTATCTACCTTCTCATCTCTCTCGGGGCTCCATCCTAACCACCAGAAAAGTCAAATGTTCTTCGCTGGCACGTCCTCAAGCATCAAATCTGCATTTAAAAGAATTCTGAACTTCCGGATTGGGAACTTGTCTGTTAAATATTTGGGATTGCCATTAATCTCTGGCCGACTATCTGCATCATCCTGCCAACCGTTGATTGATCGGATACTCACCAAAGTTCAAAGCTGGAAATCCTATTTTTTATCTTATGCGGGACGGACAGAGCTCATCAAATCAGTGCTCAATAGCTTTTATTTATATTGGACTAATCTTCTTACTCTTCCCAAATCAATTTGTAAGCAGATTGATCAAATTTGCTGCAACTTTTTGTGGTCTGGCCCTGACCTCCGAAGAAAAATCCACCCAATCACCTGGTCGACTGTCTGCTGTCCCAAGACTGAGTGTAGCACCCCAGACTTTTTCATCTTTAATGAATACCACCTTCGTAGCTAATTGGCCGTTTTTATAGTCTAATAATAAATAAGGAAGAAATCGGAAATTCCGAAACGTCAGAAATGTGCGTTTTCGAAAGACGAACCCAACGCAAGTTGAATCGTCGAAATCCGACGAGCGAGTCGAAAGATATGGTCAAAACAGTCCAGACATACAGAGAACCGATCGCTCGGTCCAGTCAGCGATCGATCGGTCCATAACCGATCGATCGGTAGCTATCGCGCGGTCAGAAATTTTGTATGGGGAAATTTTCCAGAGAGTGAGTTTTTGACCGGTCGATCGGTCATAAACACCGATCGCTCGGTAGGCAACCGATCGATCGGTCATAACCACCGATCGCTCGGTCTTCGCGTTTTTGCAGAAATTTCAGTAAGGGCGTTTTTGTCTTTTGGGTGTTAAACCCTTACCCATAAGGGTTTGCTCGACCCTCTGGGGCCTCACTTACAACATTTGAGAGATTTGGGAGATAAGAGAGAAGAGAAAAGGGTTTCCTAAACCTAGGTTGCTTTTGGAGAAGAAATCAAAGGGGTGAAGACCCTAGATCGTCCCCAAGCACGTTTTCTTCACGATTTCAACTCAAGCTCGTGTGGAGGTGCATTCTCCAAGCTAGGGCAGCACTCACTCACGTTTTGAAAGAGGTTTCTTCCCCCAACTCAAGTTCCCTTCAAGCAAAGGCTTCCTCCTTCCAAATAGAGCTTCTATTTCAAGGTTTCTTCAAGATCAAACCTTGATCTAAGGTTAGTACATCCTACTAACTTACCCTAGCAATAAATCTAGGTTTTCCTTATGAAATGTGATCTATGCTATTATGTTTGCCTCCCATATGAAATGTATCATCTCCAATGAACCTAAATAAGATAAGAAAAGGTATGGATGTGTGTGGGTGTTGATGTGGCGATTGGATGCCGAGGTGTATGTTGGGTGATGTTTGTGATGGAAATGGTGGATGGGTACTTTACCAATAATGAACATACATTGATTTTTGGATGGAAAGTAGGCACTAAAAAGAAGAAGATGAATCATTAAGGAACCTTGCATGCTATGTGTTTGACAAAATGCCTAAACTAGGAATAAATGACATAAATGAAGAAAATGAAAGTAGACCTTATGCATGTGTTATTATGAAGGATGAACTATTCAAATGTCACGTAGATTACTCAAATTCCTATATGGTTATACTGTGGATTGAATGGCTATACACTACTCTTCATGTCACATTGTCATCATGATATTACAAGTGTTACACACACCACACATGCATGCATGAAACCGGTTTTTCCAAGATTATATTTGTATATGAAATGAAACAAGAACATGACAAGGAGGTTGGTAGCCCAAGGAAGGGTGCTAGCCTCTGGCTCACAAGAGAAATGAATCAAGAAGATGACAAGGAGGTTGGTAGCCCAAGGAAGGGTGCTAGCCTCTGGCTCACAAGTGAAATGAATCAAGAACATGACAAGGAGGTTGGTAGCCCAAGGAAGGGTGCTAGCCTCTGGCTCACAAGTATACAAGTCAAGAACAAATCAAGACGTGAAATACAAGACAAGACATGATACACATACATGATTTGACCGAGACACGAAAAGGGTTTCCGAGACATGAGTTTTACCGAGGTTTTTGCATTCATACACGCATGTCAAGATATGGCTATGTATCTTATGCTTTTACTATTGCTTTAAATTAATATCTTGTATTGCTCACTGTTGTTATGCTTTCGCTATTGTTATGGTTAGCTAGTAGTTTGTACTCGCTGAGTATTCCATGCTCAGCCGTACTTTTATGTCGGCAGGTACTGTGGATGTCCTCGACCCCGAGCCTTGGGTCGAGGAGGAGTATGTAGAGGAGAGGGAGCCACCTATCCCATGGCAGTCTCAGGAGGATGGGGACTTGGATGTGTGGCCATACCTCGACTACTGTTGAGAGGAGAGGGTTAGAGAGTTCCTTTTTGTATTTTGATAGGTGGGCATGTCCACCTTTACTTTGATTGTATTTGGTATATGTTAACTTGGAATACTATTTGGAGTTATAGAAGAAAAGAAAAAGTTGGCTTATGCTTCCGCACTTATGTTTAGTTTCCGCGCTCTGATTTTCATTGAATTATATTATGTTTAGCCTCTTGCATTACAGGATGGTTTGACAGGTACACGTAGTCACCTCTAAAGTATCCCTTAACTCCTAGGGGGTATTTTGGGGCGTGACACTGAGGGTGGTTTGGGTATACGGAAAGTGATTGATTGGAACAAAGCGGAAATTCTTAGGCAAGTTTGGAGTATTGCAAATCGGGTGGACAGTTTATGGGTCAAATGGTGCTACGCCAAACTGATTCGGAACAAATTCTTCTGGACCCTCAAAATCCCTTCAGAGTGCTCCTGGATATGGCGAAAGCTTCTTCAATGTCGCCACCTTGCTAAAGATATTATTACCCACTCTATTGCAAATGGAGCTTCTACTTCTCTGTGGCATGATCCTTGGCATCCTTTGGGCATCTTATCTAAACGATTTGGAAATCATATTCAGTATGATTTCCATTTACCTCGTGATGCTTCTGTGGCAACCATTATCTCAAATTCTGACTGGGACCCTCCTCCGGCAGTCTCAGCCGATCTTCTCACTGTTTGGCAAGAATTGCAAAATGTAGCCATCAACAAATCCTTGCCTTCAGATCGTGTTATCTGGACACCAAGTAGTAAGGGTCGCTATTCGCTTAAATCAGCTTGGGAAAGCATTAGAGATCAAAACCAATTGACTCCATGGTGGTCTCTGCTCTGGACAGGTAAGTACATACCTCGGCACTCCTTTATTTCTTAGCTGGCTCTCTCAAACTGCCTCCAAACGCAAGACCGTCTTCTCAGTCTACATATAACCACTCAGTCCAGATGTGTTTTCTGTTGGGCATCCCCAGAGAATACTGGTCATCTGTTCTTTGATTGCAGATTCACGGATCAGATATGGACTTATGTGCTCAACTTATGCTGCTACCCCTCTCGTTTGATTCTTCCTTGGGACCGTGAGGTGGAATGGGCTGCCAAAGAATTCCATGGTTTGAATATAGTCCCAAATATTAAGCGAATTGTTTTTTGTGCCACGATATACCATATTTGGAATGAAAGGAACAGCAGAATTTTCTCTAATTCTTCCAAGCCCATTGAGAATATTATCAACAACATCATCACCGATACTAGATTGAAGTTTGGTGCATCCACTGCCCAGGTAGAAGATTCGGCACACACCAGAAGATTTTTGAATCAATGGCAGATATATCCTGGATTTACCATCAAACCACAGCTATGGTGCTCTTGGTCCCCTCCCCCAATAGATCATTGGGTCCTCAACAGCGATGGCTCTGTAAGAAATGGAGGTGCAGGTTTTGGTGGAATCATTCGAAACAATATGGGTGTTCCTTTGGTGGCTTATGCTACTGGAATAGCTGATACAGACATCCTAAAACTTGAGATCATGGCCATTGCAAGAGGGTTGGAAATTGCACGGCAATTTGGTGTGAACAAACTCGTGATTGACTCAGACTCCTTACAAGCTACAAGATTCCTCAAATCCACCAGTGAACCCCCTTGGACTCTAAGTAACCTTGTTGCTTACTGCAAACTTCTTCTGACAGATTTCCACTCTTATTCTATCCACCACATTTGGCGTGAAAGCAATACTTGTGCTGATTTTTTGGCAAAATTTTGTACTAGTATCTCCTATACAGTTCTTTTACCTAGAGAATTTCCCTCCGATCTTTCTTCTCTTCTTGAGAAGGACAGAGTTGGTTGTAAATACCTTAGATTGTAATCTCTTTTTCTATTAATATATCTGGTCGGGGTCCGCCTAACCCCAGCTTACCTTCCAAAAAAAAAATATATAAAAAAAATCAAAAAAAATTTACAATCCATCTTATTTTTGTTTCTTGATTAATTCTGCAACTTTGGAGAGATAGTCTTTTGAGGGTTCTTCATCTTCATTATCTGGGGTCTTGGTCACTTCTTCACTACTAGAGTGGATGGGAGAGCCATCAAGAGAGTCAGAGGAAGAAGAGTCTTTATCTGAGGATGGAAGAGAGATAATAGGAGCATCCTTCTTGGAAGGGGTCTCCTTGGTCTTCATTATTGGCCTCTTGCCTTTAGAAGAAGAAGGTGGAGCATGAGAGGAAGGATGGGAAGGAGTGGCTCCACTAGCCAAGCTAACCAGGAAATTGTTCATTTTCTTCAACTCATCAGTAGCTCTCAAAATAATGGAGGCTGATATAGAATCCTGCTCTGCCATATCTAGGAGAAGCTTGCCTTGAGTCTTCAACTGAAGAGCTGAGAAATCCACTTGACCTTGGATTAACTTAGTGATTTTCTCCATTCTAATACTTTCTTCTGACTGATCTACCCCCAATCTATGAAGGAGTGAAGACACAGAGTCAACCCTATTTTTGGTGACTGAAGAATCCATGTTAACTGTTCCCAAAACTGAGTAGGTGGCATCAGCTCTCTCTCTTAGATCATTATGAACAGCAGCTAGAGAGGATTGCACTTCCTTGAGGATGCTGATCATCCCTGTCTCAAGAGCATCAAGACTAGAGGAAGTGGCTGACTGGAGGTTCTGAAAGCATTCTCTTGATTCTGACTGAATGGCAGCAAAGCTTGCCCTTGTCTCAGTCATGAAGGAGACCATGGAGGCTCTCATCTCCTCTTGAAAAGCCTACTGGCTCATCCTCATCTCCAGCTGAAAGTGCTCCAAGCTGGAGGACATGGAGGCAATTTGCCCTACCATGATGCTCAATTGCTCTTCAGAGGCTGTTGGCTTGCTGGGCACCTTATAAAACTGACCAGGGTCCTCTGCTGGGATAGAATCTGGCTGCTGCTCAGCCTGGGGTTCCTCCTCTGGCACTAACTCTGGCTGCTGCTCAGCTTGATGCTCTACTGATGGTGCAACAGAAAAGGAAGGAATAGATGAAGTGGGAGCAAAAGTAGGAATGGTTGGTGAAGTAATAGGGATTGAGGAACTATAAGGAATGGTGGAGGACTGAGAGGCAGAGGGTTTGGGAATCCAAACCTTTGGGTTTCATTCCAAGTATAGCCCATTCTTTGAATGGTTGCCTTGCTACAAATGGAGGAGTCATCAGGGGTGACAAAATCTGTTTAAGAAGATAGGGGTACATTGAAATGTTTAAAGATTTTTGTCAGAGCTTGACCAAATGGGAGACACCCTAATTTTCTCTTAAATGCATCATCTATACAATGGACAATGATGTAAGAGAGATCAATGAGTGTGGTGGTTAGGATACACTACATAAGGAATACATCAAAGTAGGTAAGGTATTCCCTACCACCAACCCTGGGAACTAGGTTATAGGTTATTATGTGATGAATGAGTCTAGATGTGAGGGTAAGGTCTTTAATCTTTGGTTGAAAAGGAGTGGTGAAATCTTGGTTTAGGCACATCATTTTTAGTGCTTCAACCACATCAAATCTTTCATGTCTGGTCCACTGACCATTCACAAAAGTTTGAAGGGTGGACTGAGGGATTTTTAAAATGGAGTGCAACTGATTTAGGTGAAAGGAAATAATTTTACCTAGGACAAAAGAAGTAATAAGTGATTCAGATTGATTGAAGTGAAAGTGGGTGTAGAAGAGTTTAACTAACTCAGGGAACATGAGTTCGTTTGATTCCAGAAATTTGTCCCATTTTAGGGCAAAGAAGAGGGTTTTGATAGGTTCAAGGCCATAGGCATCAAGACTAAAGAAATTAACAACCTTACCGTAAAGAGGGGAAGTGGTAAGAATTTTTCTCCGAAAAGTTTCTCTAATTTGGCTTCCTTGAACTTCACAGGGACTAGAGTTGAGCTCATGGCAGGTTTTTTTCCTTTATTTATTCTTGATTTCTTCTTTGGCGGCTCCACTGATGCGTTCTTCATTCTAAGAGGCATCTTCACACAGATTTGAGAGTATTTGGAAGGAAGAAAGATGCGAGAGCAATGGAATAGGAACTAAGAGGAAAAGATTAGGTTTGAAAAGATTCGGATTGGGTTTCAGCCCAGAATTTGTCACGCCCCAAAATACCCCCTAGGAGTTAGGATACCTTGGCGACGTGACCTATCCTTAGTCAACCGGCGAGAGCATAACAAGGCATGCAAAAATAGAGAGACTAAAAGTTCCTTTAACATAAATGTAATTCCAAGTGTCCACATCATCAATAGCTGGATAGAATACAATAATCACAAGAGTACAAATGCTTGAGTCACCCACTCAAGCTCACACGAAAAGTCCCCAAGGAAATCCCAAAATACATGTCTCTCTCTCTCTCGCTCATCCCAACCGTTGGCCATACGCCACGTCTCCTAATATCTAGGTAACCATCCGAAGAATCTCCTGCTCACCCCGAGCTGCCTCGATCCAAGGGGCAAGAGTTCCTATGCTGCATAATGTACCTGCCGACATAAAAGTACGGCTGAGCATGGAATACTCAGCGAGTACAAGCTACTAACTAACAATAGTAATAACAATAGCATAACATGTAATACATGATACAGTTCACCCAAGAGATACAAATTCAGAGCGCGGAAGCTAAAACAACATAACCACGTAAGTGAATCATGAACATCAACTCATGCATTGTAAATTCGTATCCAAAAGTCATGACTTGTTCTCGTATCGTGGAAATCACACCTGCCTTGTTTTGTTCTGGTTTAGCTAGTACCCGAACTATGAACTGGACGGACGTACTAGGTTCTTGCCCGGTTCTTGTCTCGTGAGTGAGTATTATGCGTATGTTCGTGAGTTTTCTTGTTTGCCTGGGAACAGATGACAATGCCCGTACCTGGTCTTAGTACATCATCACCCTTCCATATTTCTTGATTATCGCTTGGAGACAGATACTAGTACCCGTACCTGGTCTTAGTATACTAGTATCCTCTCATACTTGTTGGAAACAGATGTTAATGCCCGTACCTGGTCTTAGTACATTAACATCCTTTCATGCTTGTCTTGGAAACATACACTAGTGCCCGTACCTGGTCTTAGTACACTAGCATACTTTCATGCGTGTTGGGGAACAGATGTTAGTGCCCGTACCTGGTCTTAGTACACTAACACCCTTCCATGTTTCTTGATCCTTGCTCGTCGTGTTTTCTTGTGAGCCAGGTATGACATATCCTAGGGATATGCCCTACCCTTGATATTCATGTTCGTTTAACTTGTGAGCCAGAGGCTAGCACCCGCACATCCCTGGGCTACCAACCTCCTTGACATATGCTTGTTTCTCGTTTTATTTCTCATGCACTAATACTCGTGAAATAAACCCAGTTCATGCAAGCATGCGTGCGTGTGTGTAGAAATTGTGGTAGGCATGAGGACATACTTGAGTATGATGGTCACATGAGCATAGCATTTCAATTCTTAATATGAGCATCTGGAAATGTAAATGACATGTAGCACATTTGATCAAGATAGGCATTTTAGAAAGAATAACTCAATGCATGCTTTTATAATTCAAGTTCACTCATTCAAATCATCATTTAAACATTTTCTCAAACACTTGGTAAGCATCACTATGATAGCCTTTTTATTTAAGTTGCTTAGTGCATGTTTTTCATCCATCACAAAGGTATGTTCATTATGTTGAAAATGCCCTTCCACCATTATCCATCCCATTACATACATCACCCCACACGGCACCCATTCGCCACAATCCACCATCCATTCACACATTCCCACACCTTTATCCATTTATCTTATTTATTATAGGGATTTCATCACAACTCAATAAAAAGGGACATACAACATATAAAATCATCATATTTGAGGAAGAAAAATCAAGGTTATCACTAATGAAGTTAGTAGAGTGTACTAACCTTGAAATCAAGGCTTGACCTTGAAGAAACCTTGAAATCGAACCTCAAATGGTAGGGAAGAACCCTTACTTGAAGAAGGCTTGATTTGGGGAAGAAACCCCTTTCAAAATGCCGTAGGATCGCTGCCCTAGCTTGGAATGGGAATGCCACACGAGTTTGAGGTTGGATTTGATGAATCCACGCCCTTTTTGGGATGATCTTGGGTGTTTAAACCCTTGATTCACTCTCAAGATGAAACCCTAGGTTAGAACCCCTTTCTCCTCTCCCACTCTCTCTCAAATATCTGCCCTAAGGGTTTATGAAATCCTTAGGCTCGTGCAAGGCTTATAAAGCAAGGGTGAAATGCCCAAATGACGAAAAAGCCCTTATTGAAATTTCTGCAAAAACGCGAAGACCGAGCGATCGGTGTTAATGACCGATCGATCGGTTGCCTACCGAGCGATCGGTGTTATTGACCGATCGACCGGTCAAAAACTCACTCTCTGGAAAATTTTCCAATACAAATTTTCTGACCGTGCGATAGCTACCGATCGATCGGTTATGGACCGATCGATCGCTGACTGGACCGAGCGATCGGTGCTCTGTATGTCTGGACTGTTTTGACCATATCTTTTGACTCGCTCGTCGGATTTCGACGATTCAACTTGCGTTGGATCCGTCTTTCGAAAACGAACATTTCTGACGTTTCAGAATTTCCGATTTCTCCCTTATTTATTAATTACACTATGAAAATGGCCAATTAGCTACGAGAGTGCCATTCATTAAAGATGAAAAAGTCCGGGGTGCTACATTCTCCCCCCCTTACAAAAATTTCGTCCTCGAAATTTGGATGATGCCTAATCAGGCGGGGGCACCTCTCTCACTACAACTTGAACTCTGTCACCTAGTTATACTAAGGACACACGAATCTTCCCTCAATTGACACAAGACCAGACACTTGCTTGTTGGCACGGCACTTAGACTTTTCAAGTCACTACTCACCCACGAAAAATGAGGAAAGTTCCTTAACATAACATAATATGGTTATACATGTACGCAACATAGTTAAACACAACAGTAAGTCATCCTTGACAACCAAAATTTCTATCTCTCGGCATTCATGCAACATCATTAGGTGCCTGAGCACCTTGTCTTGAGATAGCAAAAACTTGACCCTCATTAGTTTGACGTGGAGGCTGTATGGGCTGTTGGGGCCTCGAAGCTTGGAGTGATTCCGGTTGCGTAGGCAGTCGATTTGGGAGTCTAGTCCCCTGGGTTTGAGAGCGTGACCGTCGGCTTGGACAAGCTCTAATCCGGTGTCCCGTGTCACCGCAATGGTAACATGCTCCCGTAAGAGCTCGACAATCCCCAGCTAAGTGTTTCCTCTTACAGTAATTGCAAAACCCGAACGTAGATGTAGAAGATGCTGGTAGAACCTGTCGAGTAACTTGCATAGTAGTAGGGCGAGGGGCCTGGGGTGTAAGAGAATGGCTCTGCACCTGTGTATGTCCAGAGAACTGGTATGGAGTCGTTCTGGCCCTCCTCTCCAACTCTGTCGAGCCACTGGACTGGCCTCTCAACATTTCTCTCCTCTTGTAGAATTCCTCCATATTCGTTTCTGCCAACTGGGCCTTATCCACAACTTCGGCGTAGGTCTCATGCCTGAACATAGAGACCCTGTCCTTGATGTAGGCCCGCAATCCCCTTTCAAATTTCCTGGCCTTCATTGCCTCTGTGGCTATCAGATATGGGGCGAACCTTGACAATTCGGAGAACTTGGCTTCGTACTCTGCCACTGTCATGTTCCCCTGCTCCAAGGTAATGAACTCTAGTTCTTTCCTTTCTTTAACTCCTACCGGGAAGTATTTCTTGTAGAAAACCTCTAGGAACTCTTCCCAAGTCCATTCTTGACCCGTTCGAGCCAAGTCTCTCGTTCTGATGGCGGACCTCCACCAGTGATCGGCCTCACCCTCCATCATAAAGGCGGCCCATGCAACTTTCTCTGCCTCCGTAGGTATCAAGACGGAGAACAACTTCTCCAACTGCCTGACCCATGCTTCTGCAACCAATGGGTCTGTGCCACCATAAAATGCCGGGGGCCTCATCCTCCGAAATGCCTCTATCCCCGTGGCATGATGTGTAGGAGTAGGCACAAGTGCCGCAGTAGGAGTAGGGGTAGAGGACTGCCTAGCGGCAAGCATCGCTAGTGTCTCTGCTATAGATCCCAAGACCTGGGTGAGGTCAGGCTGCTCATCCCCCAATGGAGGAGGAGACGCTCCACCTCTCCTAGTGTGGTATCCATGACCCCGATTGCCACGTCTCATGGTTTACTCCTGGGGACGATAGCAAGACATGAGTCTAACTCGGATACTATCATCATTCAAACATAGCATTTCCATAATAGCAGGTATTTATCGAAGCATAGAACATACATCAAGATATGCACACCATAGTATAATGGTACACTCTGAGGTTGCTAGCGAAGCTAAGTTTCACGCTTGGTTAAGGTATTAACCGATTTCATACCTAAGACATTACCCAGCTTAAGATTAGGACTAATGATTTGTTCACTTGTTTGAGTTAATTTAAGTAAAATCCTCTTAATCTGGTGACTTGCATGATGCTTCTAAAATCTAAATGATGTTCATGAGATGTGCATACGGTGTCTATGATATGCATGTGATGTTCATGCCATGTATGCAATACGTGCCATGTATGAATATGTATGATGCATATGTGATGCATGATGCTTATGCCGTGCATAATGCTTATGTGATGTATGACGTGCATGTTATTGATGATGCTCATGAGATAAATGGAGTGCATGCTATGTATGAAATGTATGATTATCCTTGAAGTTATAATGTATTTCTTATTTTGGACTGAGCACCGAGTCTAGGACGTGCTGCAATAATGCGCATCTGTACTTAGAAGCGTGCATCAAGCATCCCTGAGTCGGTTAAAATATATTGATGTCTATATATGCTCCTACTAGTTGAGGGGTTACATGAACTTACATGGATTCATCATCATATCGTGATGTACGGGTTATGTTTATTTGTTGTGTAAGACACATTAAGTACAGTTTAACCAATCAATTTACACTAGATACGCATACTAGTATATA
Source organism: Tetracentron sinense (assembly GCA_015143295.1). Classification (NCBI taxonomy): domain Eukaryota; kingdom Viridiplantae; phylum Streptophyta; class Magnoliopsida; order Trochodendrales; family Trochodendraceae; genus Tetracentron; species Tetracentron sinense. The sequence continues at coordinate 19,702,634 of CM026554.1, forward strand.
TCAAAACCCACGTCCCTGTTGTCGCAATGACTCTAAATACACTAGACTTGTAAGACCTAGCACCATCCTATAGCCTCTCTTGGGAAACAATTCCCTATAGAAACCTAATAACACAGCATATGACGAGGGATCCTCCATCCCCTTGTTAACTAACACATAGGCTAGCCTCTAGCCTGAATGTCACATCACTCATGGATCTAATTGGGAAACTCATTCATCAAGCATTGGTTTTCACTTAGCATATAACATATAATATGCACACCATATATATATATATATATATATATATCACATAATACCACATAACAATTCAACACATAATCGTATAAGTATATAAAATTTTTGGTTTTCTAGCGTAAATGGACAGTACCTTCAGTTGAAATCACCCTGTTCTGGACAAGGACTAAGGGATTAGTCCACACTTGGAATACGACTCTCTAAGGTGATTCTAATACCTTGTTCAATCATCTAAGTGACCCTAGGGACTCTAATGCCTAGGCTCTGATACCACTTCTGTCACGCCCCAAAATACCCCCTAGGAGTTAGGATACCTTGGCGACGTGACCTATCCTTAGTCAACCGGCGAGAGCATAACAAGGCATGCAAAAATAGAGAGACTAAAAGTTCCTTTAACATAAATGTAATTCCAAGTGTCCACATCATCAATAGCTGGATAGAATACAATAATCACAAGAGTACAAATGCTTGAGTCACCCACTCAAGCTCACACGAAAAGTCCCCAAGGAAATCCCAAAATACATGTCTCTCTCTCTCGCTCATCCCAACCGTTGGCCATACGCCACGTCTCCTAATATCTAGGTAACCATCCGAAGAATCTCCTGCTCACCCCGAGCTGCCTCGATCCAAGGGGCAAGAGTTCATATGCTGCATAATGTACCTGCCGACATAAAAGTACGGCTGAGCATGGAATACTCAGCGAGTACAAGCTACTAACTAACAATAGTAATAACAATAGCATAACATGTAATACATGATACAGTTCACCCAAGAGATACAAATTCAGAGCGCGGAAGCTAAAACAACATAACCACGTAAGTGAATCATGAACATCAACTCATGCATTGTAAATTCGTATCCAAAAGTCATGACTTGTTCTCGTATCGTGGAAATCACACCTGCCTTGTTTTGTTCTGGTTTAGCTAGTACCCGAACTATGAACTGGACGGACGTACTAGGTTCTTGCCCGGTTCTTGTCTCGTGAGTGAGTATTATGCGTATGTTCGTGAGTTTTCTTGTTTGCCTGGGAACAGATGACAATGCCCGTACCTGGTCTTAGTACATCATCACCCTTCCATATTTCTTGATTATCGCTTGGAGACAGATACTAGTACCCGTACCTGGTCTTAGTATACTAGTATCCTCTCATACTTGTTGGAAACAGATGTTAATGCCCGTACCTGGTCTTAGTACATTAACATCCTTTCATGCTTGTCTTGGAAACATACACTAGTGCCCGTACCTGGTCTTAGTACACTAGCATACTTTCATGCGTGTTGGGGAACAGATGTTAGTGCCCGTACCTGGTCTTAGTACACTAACACCCTTCCATGTTTCTTGATCCTTGCTCGTCGTGTTTTCTTGTGAGCCAGGTATGACATATCCTAGGGATATGCCCTACCCTTGATATTCATGTTCGTTTAACTTGTGAGCCAGAGGCTAGCACCCGCACATCCCTGGGCTACCAACCTCCTTGACATATGCTTGTTTCTCGTTTTATTTCTCATGCACTAATACTCGTGAAATAAACCCAGTTCATGCAAGCATGCGTGCGTGTGTGTAGAAATTGTGGTAGGCATGAGGACATACTTGAGTATGATGGTCACATGAGCATAGCATTTCAATTCTTAATATGAGCATCTGGAAATGTAAATGACATGTAGCACATTTGATCAAGATAGGCATTTTAGAAAGAATAACTCAATGCATGCTTTTATAATTCAAGTTCACTCATTCAAATCATCATTTAAACATTTTCTCAAACACTTGGTAAGCATCACTATGATAGCCTTTTTATTTAAGTTGCTTAGTGCATGTTTTTCATCCATCACAAAGGTATGTTCATTATGTTGAAAATGCCCTTCCACCATTATCCATCCCATTACATACATCACCCCACACGGCACCCATTCGCCACAATCCACCATCCATTCACACATTCCCACACCTTTATCCATTTATCTTATTTATTATAGGGATTTCATCACAACTCAATAAAAAGGGACATACAACATATAAAATCATCATATTTGAGGAAGAAAAATCAAGGTTATCACTAATGAAGTTAGTAGAGTGTACTAACCTTGAAATCAAGGCTTGACCTTGAAGAAACCTTGAAATCGAACCTCAAATGGTAGGGAAGAACCCTTACTTGAAGAAGGCTTGATTTGGGGAAGAAACCCCTTTCAAAATGCCGTAGGATCGCTGCCCTAGCTTGGAATGGGAATGCCACACGAGTTTGAGGTTGGATTTGATGAATCCACGCCCTTTTTGGGATGATCTTGGGTGTTTAAACCCTTGATTCACTCTCAAGATGAAACCCTAGGTTAGAACCCCTTTCTCCTCTCCCACTCTCTCTCAAATATCTGCCCTAAGGGTTTATGAAATCCTTAGGCTCGTGCAAGGCTTATAAAGCAAGGGTGAAATGCCCAAATGACGAAAAAGCCCTTATTGAAATTTCTGCAAAACGCGAAGACCGAGCGATCGGTGTTAATGACCGATCGATCGGTTGCCTACCGAGCGATCGGTGTTATTGACCGATCGACCGGTCAAAAACTCACTCTCTGGAAAATTTCCAATACAAATTTTCTGACCGTGCGATAGCTACCGATCGATCGGTTATGGACCGATCGATCGCTGACTGGACCGAGCGATCGGTGCTCTGTATGTCTGGACTGTTTTGACCATATCTTTTGACTCGCTCGTCGGATTTCGACGATTCAACTTGCGTTGGATCCGTCTTTCGAAAACGAACATTTCTGACGTTTCAGAATTTCCGATTTCTCCCTTATTTATTAATTACACTATGAAAATGGCCAATTAGCTACGAGAGTGCCATTCATTAAAGATGAAAAAGTCCGGGGTGCTACATTCTCCCCCCCTTACAAAAATTTCGTCCTCGAAATTTGGATGATGCCTAATCAGGCGGGGGCACCTCTCTCACTACAACTTGAACTCTGTCACCTAGTTATACTAAGGACACACGAATCTTCCCTCAATTGACACAAGACCAGACACTTGCTTGTTGGCACGGCACTTAGACTTTTCAAGTCACTACTCACCCACGAAAAATGAGGAAAGTTCCTTAACATAACATAATATGGTTATACATGTACGCAACATAGTTAAACACAACAGTAAGTCATCCTTGACAACCAAAATTTCTATCTCTCGGCATTCATGCAACATCATTAGGTGCCTGAGCACCTTGTCTTGAGATAGCAAAAACTTGACCCTCATTAGTTTGACGTGGAGGCTGTATGGGCTGTTGGGGCCTCGAAGCTTGGAGTGATTCCGGTTGCGTAGGCAGTCGATTTGGGAGTCTAGTCCCCTGGGTTTGAGAGCGTGACCGTCGGCTTGGACAAGCTCTAATCCGGTGTCCCGTGTCACCGCAATGGTAACATGCTCCCGTAAGAGCTCGACAATCCCCAGCTAAGTGTTTCCTCTTACAGTAATTGCAAAACCCGAACGTAGATGTAGAAGATGCTGGTAGAACCTGTCGAGTAACTTGCATAGTAGTAGGGCGAGGGGCCTGGGGTGTAAGAGAATGGCTCTGCACCTGTGTATGTCCAGAGAACTGGTATGGAGTCGTTCTGGCCCTCCTCTCCAACTCTGTCGAGCCACTGGACTGGCCTCTCAACATTTCTCTCCTCTTGTAGAATTCCTCCATATTCGTTTCTGCCAACTGGGCCTTATCCACAACTTCGGCGTAGGTCTCATGCCTGAACATAGAGACCCTGTCCTTGATGTAGGCCCGCAATCCCCTTTCAAATTTCCTGGCCTTCATTGCCTCTGTGGCTATCAGATATGGGGCGAACCTTGACAATTCGGAGAACTTGGCTTCGTACTCTGCCACTGTCATGTTCCCCTGCTCCAAGGTAATGAACTCTAGTTCTTTCCTTTCTTTAACTCCTACCGGGAAGTATTTCTTGTAGAAAACCTCTAGGAACTCTTCCCAAGTCCATTCTTGACCCGTTCGAGCCAAGTCTCTCGTTCTGATGGCGGACCTCCACCAGTGATCGGCCTCACCCTCCATCATAAAGGCGGCCCATGCAACTTTCTCTGCCTCCGTAGGTATCAAGACGGAGAACAACTTCTCCAACTGCCTGACCCATGCTTCTGCAACCAATGGGTCTGTGCCACCATAAAATGCCGGGGGCCTCATCCTCCGAAATGCCTCTATCCCCGTGGCATGATGTGTAGGAGTAGGCACAAGTGCCGCAGTAGGAGTAGGGGTAGAGGACTGCCTAGCGGCAAGCATCGCTAGTGTCTCTGCTATAGATCCCAAGACCTGGGTGAGGTCAGGCTGCTCATCCCCCAATGGAGGAGGAGACGCTCCACCTCTCCTAGTGTGGTATCCATGACCCCGATTGCCACGTCTCATGGTTTACTCCTGGGGACGATAGCAAGACATGAGTCTAACTCGGATACTATCATCATTCAAACATAGCATTTCCATAATAGCAGGTATTTATCGAAGCATAGAACATACATCAAGATATGCACACCATAGTATAATGGTACACTCTGAGGTTGCTAGCGAAGCTAAGTTTCACGCTTGGTTAAGGTATTAACCGATTTCATACCTAAGACATTACCCAGCTTAAGATTAGGACTAATGATTTGTTCACTTGTTTGAGTTAATTTAAGTAAAATCCTCTTAATCTGGTGACTTGCATGATGCTTCTAAAATCTAAATGATGTTCATGAGATGTGCATACGGTGTCTATGATATGCATGTGATGTTCATGCCATGTATGCAATACGTGCCATGTATGAATATGTATGATGCATATGTGATGCATGATGCTTATGCCGTGCATAATGCTTATGTGATGTATGACGTGCATGTTATTGATGATGCTCATGAGATAAATGGAGTGCATGCTATGTATGAAATGTATGATTATCCTTGAAGTTATAATGTATTTCTTATTTTGGACTGAGCACCGAGTCTAGGACGTGCTGCAATAATGCGCATCTGTACTTAGAAGCGTGCATCAAGCATCCCTGAGTCGGTTAAAATATATTGATGTCTATATATGCTCCTACTAGTTGAGGGGTTACATGAACTTACATGGATTCATCATCATATCGTGATGTACGGGTTATGTTTATTTGTTGTGTAAGACACATTAAGTACAGTTTAACCAATCAATTTACATTAGATACGCATACTAGTATATATATCAAAACCCACGTCCCTGTTGTCGCAATGACTCTAAATACACTAGACTTGTAAGACCTAGCACCATCCTATAGCCTCTCTTGGGAAACAATTCCCTATAGAAACCTAATAACACAGCATATGACGAGGGATCCTCCATCCCCTTGTTAACTAACACATAGGCTAGCCTCTAGCCTGAATGTCACATCACTCATGGATCTAATTGGGAAACTCATTCATCAAGCATTGGTTTTCACTTAGCATATAACATATAATATGCACACCATATATATATATATATATATATATCACATAATACCACATAACAATTCAACACATAATCGTATAAGTATATAAAATTTTTGGTTTTCTAGCGTAAATGGACAGTACCTTCAGTTGAAATCACCCTGTTCTGGACAAGGACTAAGGGATTAGTCCACACTTGGAATACGACTCTCTAAGGTGATTCTAATACCTTGTTCAATCATCTAAGTGACCCTAGGGACTCTAATGCCTAGGCTCTGATACCACTTCTGTCACGCCCCAAAATACCCCCTAGGAGTTAGGATACCTTGGCGACGTGACCTATCCTTAGTCAACCGGCGAGAGCATAACAAGGCATGCAAAAATAGAGAGACTAAAAGTTCCTTTAACATAAATGTAATTCCAAGTGTCCACATCATCAATAGCTGGATAGAATACAATAATCACAAGAGTACAAATGCTTGAGTCACCCACTCAAGCTCACACGAAAAGTCCCCAAGGAAATCCCAAAATACATGTCTCTCTCTCTCTCGCTCATCCCAACCGTTGGCCATACGCCACGTCTCCTAATATCTAGGTAACCATCCGAAGAATCTCCTGCTCACCCCGAGCTGCCTCGATCCAAGGGGCAAGAGTTCCTATGCTGCATAATGTACCTGCCGACATAAAAGTACGGCTGAGCATGGAATACTCAGCGAGTACAAGCTACTAACTAACAATAGTAATAACAATAGCATAACATGTAATACATGATACAGTTCACCCAAGAGATACAAATTCAGAGCGCGGAAGCTAAAACAACATAACCACGTAAGTGAATCATGAACATCAACTCATGCATTGTAAATTCGTATCCAAAAGTCATGACTTGTTCTCGTATCGTGGAAATCACACCTGCCTTGTTTTGTTCTGGTTTAGCTAGTACCCGAACTATGAACTGGACGGACGTACTAGGTTCTTGCCCGGTTCTTGTCTCGTGAGTGAGTATTATGCGTATGTTCGTGAGTTTTCTTGTTTGCCTGGGAACAGATGACAATGCCCGTACCTGGTCTTAGTACATCATCACCCTTCCATATTTCTTGATTATCGCTTGGAGACAGATACTAGTACCCGTACCTGGTCTTAGTATACTAGTATCCTCTCATACTTGTTGGAAACAGATGTTAATGCCCGTACCTGGTCTTAGTACATTAACATCCTTTCATGCTTGTCTTGGAAACATACACTAGTGCCCGTACCTGGTCTTAGTACACTAGCATACTTTCATGCGTGTTGGGGAACAGATGTTAGTGCCCGTACCTGGTCTTAGTACACTAACACCCTTCCATGTTTCTTGATCCTTGCTCGTCGTGTTTTCTTGTGAGCCAGGTATGACATATCCTAGGGATATGCCCTACCCTTGATATTCATGTTCGTTTAACTTGTGAGCCAGAGGCTAGCACCCGCACATCCCTGGGCTACCAACCTCCTTGACATATGCTTGTTTCTCGTTTTATTTCTCATGCACTAATACTCGTGAAATAAACCCAGTTCATGCAAGCATGCGTGCGTGTGTGTAGAAATTGTGGTAGGCATGAGGACATACTTGAGTATGATGGTCACATGAGCATAGCATTTCAATTCTTAATATGAGCATCTGGAAATGTAAATGACATGTAGCACATTTGATCAAGATAGGCATTTTAGAAAGAATAACTCAATGCATGCTTTTATAATTCAAGTTCACTCATTCAAATCATCATTTAAACATTTTCTCAAACACTTGGTAAGCATCACTATGATAGCCTTTTTATTTAAGTTGCTTAGTGCATGTTTTTCATCCATCACAAAGGTATGTTCATTATGTTGAAAATGCCCTTCCACCATTATCCATCCCATTACATACATCACCCCACACGGCACCCATTCGCCACAATCCACCATCCATTCACACATTCCCACACCTTTATCCATTTATCTTATTTATTATAGGGATTTCATCACAACTCAATAAAAAGGGACATACAACATATAAAATCATCATATTTGAGGAAGAAAAATCAAGGTTATCACTAATGAAGTTAGTAGAGTGTACTAACCTTGAAATCAAGGCTTGACCTTGAAGAAACCTTGAAATCGAACCTCAAATGGTAGGGAAGAACCCTTACTTGAAGAAGGCTTGATTTGGGGAAGAAACCCCTTTCAAAATGCCGTAGGATCGCTGCCCTAGCTTGGAATGGGAATGCCACACGAGTTTGAGGTTGGATTTGATGAATCCACGCCCTTTTTGGGATGATCTTGGGTGTTTAAACCCTTGATTCACTCTCAAGATGAAACCCTAGGTTAGAACCCCTTTCTCCTCTCCCACTCTCTCTCAAATATCTGCCCTAAGGGTTTATGAAATCCTTAGGCTCGTGCAAGGCTTATAAAGCAAGGGTGAAATGCCCAAATGACGAAAAAGCCCTTATTGAAATTTCTGCAAAACGCGAAGACCGAGCGATCGGTGTTAATGACCGATCGATCGGTTGCCTACCGAGCGATCGGTGTTATTGACCGATCGACCGGTCAAAAACTCACTCTCTGGAAAATTTTCCAATACAAATTTTCTGACCGTGCGATAGCTACCGATCGATCGGTTATGGACCGATCGATCGCTGACTGGACCGAGCGATCGGTGCTCTGTATGTCTGGACTGTTTTGACCATATCTTTTGACTCGCTCGTCGGATTTCGACGATTCAACTTGCGTTGGATCCGTCTTTCGAAAACGAACATTTCTGACGTTTCAGAATTTCCGATTTCTCCCTTATTTATTAATTACACTATGAAAATGGCCAATTAGCTACGAGAGTGCCATTCATTAAAGATGAAAAAGTCCGGGGTGCTACAGAATTCGTCACCGAATTAGATTCAGGAAACCTATTGTTTTTCATTTCGGATTGACTTCAACGACGAAATGAATGAATCATCCAGATTCGTCGTCGAAATGGGTACATAAAACATTCTGTTTTTTATTTACCTACGGATTCGTCGCCGAAATCAAATTCTAGATTGAATTCGTCGTCGAATTCAGTTCTGAATTTGATGAATTGATTTTTCCTAGATTTTTCACCTATTTTTCTTCAAACCAATGGTTCAATTAGGCATCTAAAATTATCATAAGGCATTCAAATCATTCTTCTAAAGTAATTAAACAAGTTATAAGCATATCAATTCAAAGATTTTAATTTTTGATTGCTTTTGTTCTAGATTAAATTAGTTCACTAAGACTAGTCATACCCAATTCTCGTCTCAAACCACTAAACCTATCAGATTGTAGAGGTTTGGTGAAAATATCAGCAAACTGATTAATTGTATCCACAAATTCCAAGATAACATTTCCATTTTACACATGATCTCTAATAAAATGATATCTTATTTCTATGTGTTTAGTTCTTAAGTGTTGAATGAGATTTTTAGTCATACAAATTGCACTTGTATTATCGCACTTAATAAGAATTTTAGTATGGATGAGTTTAAACTCTTCTAGCTGTTTTTTCATGTAGAGAGTTTGAGCACAACAAAGTCCAGTTGCCATATACTCAACCTCAACTATGGATAAGGCCACTGAATTTTGTTCTTTACTAAATCATGAGACAAGAGAATGTCCTAAAAAGTGGCAAGTTTCACTTGTGCTTTTACTATCTACTTTTCATCCAGCAAAGTCTGCATCTGAATTGAAAGTATGCCTCTTTTTAATTTTAGAAACACAGTTCTTGGGGGGCATACATCGAATCCCAAGATCTAACTAAGATTCTAATTGATTTTATTCAATGAAGGTTAGAATAACATTCACCTTTGCGACTTTGAAATTGTTAAGTCAAATCCACGTTAGAATAGTACTCGCAAAACTTCACAAGTGTCAAGTCTCCTGTCGATTCACACGAACCTTCTTTTTCCTTTAAAGCTTTCTCTAATGGAAGCTAATGGCCCTTCCAAATTTCCAGCTCTAGGAATCTTGAATAAAGATCCAATCTTTATTGATCAAGAACCTTTCTTGATGAACAAGATGAATTCTTGCTTTTCCTCAAGATCCAATCAAGAAGACAAAAGAAGAGAGAGATGGGTGTGACCGTACACCTCAAGGAGAGAGAGGGGAGGGTGTGAGGTTTTTTAGGAGAGGGAGAGAAGAAAAAAATTCTGGAGAATTATATATCTTAAAGGGCTGGGCATCCAATCCTTTATATAAGTTCTCTCTTGGTTGCTTGAATTGTAATCCAATTATAATTCATTAACCTTATCCTAATCCAATTAGGATTCCTCAATAGTTTCCTTTATTGATTATTCTCCTAATCCAATTAGGATTAATCTTAAAAGAAACCAACCTTATCCATTAGTAACTAATCTTATCCTTATCAAATAAGGAATCTTGAATTAGTAACTAACTAATGGAATCCCTAATAATTAGGGAATCTTTAATTAGTAACTAACTAACTAACTAACCTTATCCAATAAGGTGTTAATTAATTAGAAACTAATTAAAATAAAACTTCCTCCATAAAGTGGGCGTCCCACCCTAGGTGGGTCCCACTCCACACGCCCAAAGGGTTTCCAAAACCCTCTTGGTCACTTGAATTATTCTTTTATAATAATTCCCAATGGGTCCTACCCATTTGGTTTTTTACATCTAATGTGATTCCACCTTTTAGAGCTTCACTATACCATATAGTGATTACTTAGAGAAATTAATCGATTTAATTATAAATTAAATTAAATACTTTAAGAAGGTCCTTGTGTGTGGGATCTAAAGGGATCTCCTATTTCCGGTTGTGGGACCAAGTACTTCACTTTTTTGGTTGAAGCATTGTTACTAGGAAACACCTTTCCTAAAACTCCATTAGGATCATAGAATGTTATCTAAGTCCCTGGACTTCCACCAATCACAATTAATGTCCATTAACACAATGTGATTAACCTCCAGAAATTAGAGAATTGCTTGTAAGTACCATCTCACAATATATTTACAAATAAATCCTTCCACATTCCGATATCACTTGTAAGCTTCCAGGATTGGAACTATTCCACTGTCTTAGTCCCTAGCTTATGAATAGAACTCTTTCTCATGATTACTTTTCATTGAACTGAACCTCCAAAACATTTTTGAAGAAAACATTAGAAAAGAACTGACATATATATTTATATATACTTTTCCATATTAAAAATATCAACTTCGATAAAGACCATTTTACCGAAAAGCACCAGTACTGGATTTAACAGTTCAGTTCAACAAGTATCACCTTGATATCATTATCTCCAATTAAGGAGTTGTGGATTCCTTATTGAGTGTTTACACACTTCTCCAAACATAGTGTACATGACCCAACGTACCCGGAGTTAGTCCTGTGTATTGGACATTGCCGATTGGCACATTAAAGCCATATAGACAAATGTCTGAGAAAATGTTAACCTCTCAGGTCTAAGGACAATTTGTCAAATGGATAACCCTAATACAATTTGACAGTGTATTCCATAGGTTATCCACTAGTGACCCCGTTCAGTATTATGTACTTGCTACATATACTCACATGTTAGTCAAGAGTCACCACTCTCTGTGAATGAGATTCATCACACTATCTCATAGAACTACACATGTGCAAGCCATGATGAAGTACGACGCCCAACCAGTACTCTAGAGGCTTCGAACAATATTATGTTTACAAGGAACCGGAAAATCATATCTCCTCGCAACCTTTGCATGATTTTCCTACAATGTTACCTATGGAACTTTATGTCTTCATCATATGAGACAGTAATTAATATAAATACCCTTTATAGTTGGTTGTGTGAATATAATGCTTGTCTAATCAACATAGAAAAGTCTCTTATTGGCTTTCGAGGGCATATATGTCCAACAATCTCCCACTTGCACTCTAAGCCAATTAGATGTAATGCCCATCTTCTCAGTGATGTTTCTCAAACACCAATTGAGACATAACTTAATATGTATGGGTCTGTCATGTCTGCTTTACCACAACTATTGTAGTGATGCAATAACACTTGCAACTCTTGCAAATTTATTATCAATAACCATAGTCTTAAAAGACTAAACAAAAATGATACTGTCCAACAGTCATTTTCAGAAGTTAACATGCTTGTGCTTTATCATTGTGCAATGCTCCGGACTAATCTGATCAATATCTTATCACATCAACATGTGATGAATATCCGGTCTAGTACAATTATATTTTCTCATGATATCATATATCTAAGAGAAACAGATTCCATCCCATAAAGGTAGAAACTCTTTTCTTGGAATCTTACTTGCACAAAAACATAATTGTTATTGGGAGAATAACAATATCATTTTCCATTTGTCTCTAAACCATTTAGGACTAAGAAAACATGATGTCAAAGTTTTTGTCCTACATTGCATAATTGCTAGATCAAATCTAAGAGAAGAATAATATTCATACTTCATTCACAATGAAAAGAATATTATCTCTGCATAGAGCCAGGAAAGTAATTATGCTCCCACTAACTAATTTGCACACAAATGATACTTTGATTCTTAGATGAAAATCAAACAGTTTGATTACTTCATCAAAATAAAAGTTAGTTCATCTACAGATTCTGGGACCTGTGGGTTCTAGTGTACTATTTAGGTCTAGTGAGAGTAGAGAGTTGATCTCTATCAATTCTCATAGTTATTGGTCTATTGGGCTTCCGCTTCTAGAACAATTCTAGATTCAGTTTCTCTATTAGGAAACTTGTATTCCTGTTTACAAATATCTTTTGTTATCCAGGAATAGAGACTAAATGTCTCTAACGCGATACCCAATCTCATCTTCTATCAAATCATATCCAATATAATTCGATTTAACAACACCATCATTGTCACGCCCCAAAATACCCCCTAGGAGTTAAGGGATACTTTAGAGGTGACTACGTGTACCTGTCAAACCATCCTGTAATGCAAGAGGCTAAACATAATATAATACAATGATAATCAGAGCGCGGAAACTAAACATAAGTGCGGAAGCATAAGCCAACTTTTTCTTTTCTTCTATTACTCCATATAGTATTCCAAGTTAACATATACTAAATACAATCAAAGTAAAGGTGGACATGCCCACCTATCAAAATACAAAAAGGAACTTTCTAACACTGTCCTCTCAACAGTAGTCGAGGTATGGCCACACATCCAAGTCCCCATCCTCTTGAGACTGCCATGGGGTAGGTGGCTCCCTCTCCTCTACATACTCCTCCTCGACCGAAGGCTCGGGGTCGAGGACATCCACAGTACCTGCCGACATAAAAGTACGGCTGAGCATGGAATACTCAGCGAGTACAAACTACTAGCTAACCATAACAATAGCGAAAGCATAACAACAGTGAGCAATACAAGATATTAATTTAAAGCAATAGTGAAAGCATAAGATACATAGCCATATCTTGACATGCGTGTATGAATGCAAAAACCTCGGTAAAACTCATGTCTCGGAAACCCTTTTCGTGTCTCGGTCAAATCATGTATATGTGTCGTGTCTTGTCTTGTATTTCATGTCTTGATTTGTTCTTGACTTGTATACTTGTGAGCCAGAGGCTAGCACCCTTCCTTAGGCTACCAACCTCTTTGTCATGTTCTTGTTCCACTTCTCTTGTGAGCCAGAGGCTAGTACCCTTCCTAGGGCTACCAACCTCCTTGTCATGTTCTTGTTTCATTTCTCTTGTGAGCCAGAGGCTAGCACCCTTCCTTGGGCTACCAACCTCCTTGTCATGTTCTTGATTCATTTCACTTGTGAGCCAGAGGCTAGCACCCTTCCTGGGCTACCAACCTCCTTGTCATGTTCTTGATTCATTTCACTTGTGAGCCAGAGGCTAGCACCCTTCCTGGGCTACCAACCTCCTTGTCATGTTCTTGTTTCATTTCTTATACATATACAAATACAATCTTGGAAAAAACCCGGTTTCATGCATGCATGCGTGCTTGTGTGCTTGTCAATAGTGGTAATCATGATGACATACTTGAACGGGCGGATCACATGACTATGGCATTTCAATCCTTAACATAGTGGTATGAAAATTTAGGCAACATATAGCACATTTGAGCAATTTATCTTTTCTAAGAACAATTACACAATTTCTATTTCCATTTTCCTCATTAAGTCAATTTATCCCTTGTTTAGTCATTTTATCAAACACATAGCATGCAAGGTTCCTTAATGGTTCATCTTCTTCTTTTTAGTGCCTACTTTCCATCCAAAAATCAAGGTATGTTCATTATTGGTAAAGTACCCATCCACCATTTCCATCACACACATCACCCAACATACACCTCGGCATCCAATCGCCACATCAACACCCACACACATCCATACCTTTTTCTTATCTTATTTAGGTTCATTGGAGATGATACATTTCATATGGGAGGCAAACATAATAGCATAAATCACATTTCATAAGGAAAACCTAGATTTATTGCTAGGGTAAGTTAGTAGGGTGTACTAACCTTAAATCAAGGCTTGATCCTTGTAGAAACTTTGATTGAAGCTCCAACTTGAAAGAAGAACACCTTTGCTTGAAGGAGACTTGAGTTGGGGAAGAAATCCCTTTCAAAAACGTGCTTGGGCTGCTGCCCTAGGTTGGAGAATGGAACCCCACACGAGATTGAGTTGAAATCTTGAAGAAAACGTGCTTGGGGACGATCTAGGGTCTTCACCCCTTTGATTTCTTCTCCAATGGAAAACCCTATTTGCAAATCCCCTTCTCCTCTCTCTCTATCTCTCAAAATACCTTAAGTGTTGTGAATGAAGCCCTAAAGGCTCGGGCAAGCCTTAAGGAGAAAGGGTTTAACCCCCAAAAGAGGATAAAGCCCTCAATGAAAATTCTGAAAAACACGAAGACCGAGCGATCGGTGGTTATGACCGATCGATCGGTTGCCTACCGAGCGATCGGTGTTTATGACCGATCGACCGGTCAAAAACTCACTCTCTGGAAAATTTCCCCATACAAACTTTCTGACCGCGCGATAGCTACCGATCGATCGGTTATGGACCGATCGATCGCTGACTGGACCGAGCGATCGGTTCTCTGTATGTCTGGACTGTTTTGACCATATCTTTTGACTCGCTCGTCGGATTTCGACGATTCAACTTGCGTTGGGTTCGTCTTTCGAAAACGCACATTTCTGACGTTTCGAAATTTCCGATTTCTCCCTTATTTATTAATTAGACTATAAAAACGGCCAATTAGCTACGAAGGTGGTATTCATTAAAGATGAAAAAGTCTGGGGTGCTACAATCATGCTATGGTTTGTTATGAGAATTATCTGAGACAGATGTAATGAGAGTAAATTATGAAATTTCTATTAAGAGGTACTCTTCTCAATCATGGAAGACTTACCTAGCTATTTATTTATTTCAATGCGGAATTCCTTGAACTTTTCAAAGAATGTGAAATAAAGTTAGCTATCTCTTAATGGAAGATTCATATAATTATGATCATCCAACTTTTGTCTCATTCCCAAGTAGAAGTTTTATCTACTCAGATTTCTCCTTCTCCTTAACAAACATGCAACTATTGCACTTATGCAAGATCATACCAAGCATTAGGAGCTAGATGTTCCAACAATTAAGTTGGACTTGATGAGTATACAATCTGGACAATCCTTCCAAAGGTTTGTCTTGTATCCAATGACCAATTGCTTCACTATGAAGCACAATCCTTATACTTTCCTTTCTTCTCAGAAGAGCCTTTGTCCATACTACTAGAATACCTTTCCAATGGAAAATCTTGGATTTCTTTCCTTTGCATAAATGCTCGGGATTTTGAAAATCCAATTCTTTTGAACATCTTTGCAAGTAGCATTGAACTCTTCAAAGGTTCTTAGTCATATGCAACATGTAGGATTTCAGACAATCTGATTTCCTACTTGTTCAACATAACCATATTAAAGGACTGTGGGAGTTTGTCGAAGATCATATCCTCTAATCTCATAAATTTATCTCAGCACCAAGAATTGAGATTTATGAATCCAATGATCTCTATCATATTCTTTGTGACTGGGTTTCCCTAGTCAACTTGGTGTCCACTTGTCCTTTTATATAGTAAGCTGCCTAGCAGCCCTATTGTATTCTGTAAACATCCCATATGAGATTTAACATCAGTAGTGAGAACTTGGGCAATTCTTTAGATAGTAAGCACAAACTTGAGATTCCTTTTCCATTCCAAACACTTTGAATTGGTCAAGAGATTCTCATTAAAGTCTTGGTAAGGTGGTTATAGAATGACATGAAAATAAAACATACATCATAATATTTCACACATTATAATATCATTAGATCAGGGCTTTCGATCTTTGATGATATTGCTCATCATTCAGTCAAATTTCATAGACCCCTCAATCTATAAAATTAGGAAATATGCAACTTCATATTTCTGATGAGCATTGGGTGCCTTATAATACACATGTAATCTTCCATGCTAGGATAGTACCACACATGTACTACAAGGTGGATAGTAACTATCCATCACTGAACATCTCATGCATAACTCCTTATGTTAATCAGTGATTCCCAATTTTCTTGTGACCTCCAAGGACAACATGACTGTCATTGTGTCAGCCGTCATGTTCCTTGGTTAAGTGAAACCCATTATTCTCGGTTGTCATATGATCAAGTAGGAATATGCCCCCATGCTAGTTGACACTCCCTATCAGGCCATACACATTCCTATCTACTATAGAAATAAAACACTAGGAGTTTAATTTAGACTGAATTATGTCCGATTCCTGTCAGAGAGACAAGACTCAGGCTAATTAATTCTCAGTCTTATTGATAATGGAAGGTCATAGGACAATATTATCCCGTAGGATAGATTAGCCCATTTAATTCACTTAATATTTTTCTTGAGGGAAAACAGAATATCATGAATAAATTATACATCTAATGCAGATATCAAAAACATTCACAATATTTATCATTGTATCACATGTATAAAAAAAAATATACAAATATCATCACATGATAATAAATCAAATTTCATTTAATTAGATCAAACTAATTCCAATGAACTCCCACTAGCCCCAGAAATCTTAATGGATCTAATCCAAGGGTACAAAGGTCATTTTTAACATCAGTGGGCTTTAAATGGTTCATACATCCATATGATGGACCATTGGTCATACCAAGCACCATGGGCCCAAAATAACAATTATAAAGTGTCCATGTGCATCACTAAAGCCCATGAGTCAAAATGGACTATATTACCCTTTAATTCTCTACGAATTATTCTTAGCACATTAGGGTTCAACAACCTTAAGTCTAAAAGAAATTATGGAAGTCTTTAAACAACTCTCTAAGACCTCTACTAGGGTCTATAAGTGTCACTCAAGCACTTCTCATAATCGTGAATATTGTTAGCTTACATCTATGCCAATTAAGGCATAATTATCTCATAATCATGCAAGTAACATATTCCACGTAAAAATTTCAACATGGACTACATGAATCATGTCCAAAAAGGGCTATAATAATGTGTTTTATTTAAACACAAACTTTTTATGTTTGAACAAAACACATATTGTGGGGTTTGATCCAATTATCCAAAATTTACATAAAAACGATAATCACATTATCACAAGGATTATAGACTTTTCTAAGCAACTAAAAGTTATAATAAATCATCACATGAAATACATAATATAGCCGCACAATGGGTCAACATGATCATGCTATCTTAAAAATCCTACAACTACTCTTGTAGAACACCTTCTAAGATTTATTCTCCATGCGATTATCATTATCTTCTATCTTCAATTCGATTTCTCCATAGAAAAATTAGCAACTCCTAATACTAAGATTACATCATATTCAAAATAAGAAACCTTGAGAAACCACCCAAAATAGGGTACTCAAGGGGAGTATAACTCATAAGAAGAAAGAGAAGAGAATAGAGAGAGAAGAAGAAGGCATGATCATGGAACCCATCCACCATTCAACAAGAATATTTATTAACAATTCATCAACTATGAATAATAACATGACATGACAAATTACTTAGAAAATCCATAACCTCAACAAGGGTTTTGTTAACCTTAGGGAAACTCTTTCCCATATGGTTAAGGTCTCTATTAACATTTAATAGAAATACCCTAGATCAAAGAAAACAAGCATGACAAGAATGAATTCTTAGGATTTTTAGATCATCATTAAAAAAAAACAATTTTCCTTTAATGCTTAGAAAATCATTAAGAGAAACAATTTCTCTAAAATTTAATTTAACCTTAAAATTCATCCTCACATTCCTCAATTGATAAACAAATAGAAAACACCATATTAAATTCGGCTAGTCTAGGGATCTAATCCCTTCTATATTATTTTGATCTAATAACTATTAAAAAAGCAAAATAAAAATCAGCAAATTGCTAATTTTTTAATATCACTTTATATTGATTCAAAATCAATAATAGGTGAATTCAAAATTTTCCATAATGGCCAACTGCTTTAGGGATTATTTGATTTAACAATTAAATAAAATAATACCCTAAACACTAGTATTAAATGTCCATAAAATAATTGATCTCTATCAATTAAAATTTACTTGAGATAAAACTCTGTATCTCAACCAATGGCATTTATGTAATTACTTGATTAACTATTAATCAAATAAATACTTATAAATACTATGCAGGCAGTCATTCTGAGCACATGTAATTGATCTAAATCAACTACAATAATTATGGTATTATTCCCATAAACTTTTTAGGGAACCATAAAAGATATCATAATTAACATTTAATTAAATGATAGCCTGTGGACTCGAAGAAGATAATTAAACAATTTAATTAAATCTCAGCCCGTGCTCTCGAATCAAATAATTAAACTATTTAATTAATTGATAGCCCATTAAACGATTTAATAGCATCCCATGCTCTCAAATCAAATAATGAAATTTAGGAAAAATTTGAAAGCCTCTTGGAAAATTAATTTAGAAAACTTCTTTTCCCGCTTTAGATTTTTGACTCAAGTTTTGACCCTCAAAACGATTGATTTTGGAAAAACTTTCTTCATGAAAGTTGTAGATCTTTTCGACGGCTTCGAAACGATATACTGACGGACCTAAATCGAACTTACGGTCACAAAGTTATGGCCAAAATACCAAAACTGTATCGATTCTTCTAATCAAATACAAATCCGAAAATCCATGAATCAATTTTAATCGAAATAAGCTTTAATCTCCAAGAAAACTTAAGCAAGGGTGTCTAACACCATGAGATTTATTAATTAACATTTAATAAATAAAATCTCATCTATTTATGCTAGCCAAAATATCAATGGGTATCTAAGTGGTATATATCAAAGGGAAAACTTGCCCGAGGCTCATAAGAATAAATTAAACAATTTAATTTAATATAAAAAGGATCTCTGAATCCTTAAAGGGCTTTAACCAAATTTATATCTCTATATACCTATCCCTAATAGAATCAAGAGAGATTTTAAAATCATCCAAAAACTGAAATTAGTATCACACTAATTTCTAGGGGCTTGATTACTCCCTCAATAACTAGAGGGGGATCCCTTAAGCCTAATAATGATTATCCAATAATCAAGAATCTAGAAGATTGATTCATTAGGGCTACCAAAATTCATAGGGAAGGTAATCTTGATATAAATCTTGATTAAACTCAAAAATCAAAGAGAAGCATAGCCCTGGCTCTGATACCAATGAAAGTATGCCTCTTTTTAATTTTAGAAACACAGTTCTTGGGGGGCATACATCGAATCCCAAGATCTAACTAAGATTCTAATTGATTTTATTCAATGAAGGTTAGAATAACATTCACCTTTGCGACTTTGAAATTGTTAAGTCAAATCCACGTTAGAATAGTACTCGCAAAACTTCACAAGTGTCAAGTCTCCTGTCGATTCACACGAACCTTCTTTTTCCTTTAAAGCTTTCTCTAATGGAAGCTAATGGCCCTTCCAAATTTCCAGCTCTAGGAATCTTGAATAAAGATCCAATCTTTATTGATCAAGAACCTTTCTTGATGAACAAGATGAATTCTTGCTTTTCCTCAAGATCCAATCAAGAAGACAAAAGAAGAGAGAGATGGGTGTGACCGTACACCTCAAGGAGAGAGAGGGGAGGGTGTGAGGTTTTTTAGGAGAGGGAGAGAAGAAAAAAATTCTGGAGAATTATATATCTTAAAGGGCTGGGCATCCAATCCTTTATATAAGTTCTCTCTTGGTTGCTTGAATTGTAATCCAATTATAATTCATTAACCTTATCCTAATCCAATTAGGATTCCTCAATAGTTTCCTTTATTGATTATTCTCCTAATCCAATTAGGATTAATCTTAAAAGAAACCAACCTTATCCATTAGTAACTAATCTTATCCTTATCAAATAAGGAATCCTGAATTAGTAACTAACTAATGGAATCCCTAATAATTAGGGAATCTTTAATTAGTAACTAACTAACTAACTAACCTTATCCAATAAGGTGTTAATTAATTAGAAACTAATTAAAATAAAACTTCCTCCATAAAGTGGGCGTCCCACCCTAGGTGGGTCCCACTCCACACGCCCAAAGGGTTTCCAAAACCCTCTTGGTCACTTGAATTATTCTTTTATAATAATTCCCAATGGGTCCTACCCATTTGGTTTTTTACATCTAATGTGATTCCACCTTTTAGAGCTTCACTATACCATATAGTGATTACTTAGAGAAATTATTTAATTTAATTATAAATTAAATTAAATACTTTAAGAAGGTCCTTGTGTGTGGGATCTAAAGGGATCTCCTATTTCCGGTTGTGGGACCAAGTACTTCACCTTTTTGGTTGAAGCATTGTTACTAGGAAACACCTTTCCTAAAACTCCATTAGGATCATAGAATGTTATCTAAGTCCCTGGACTTCCACCAATCACAATTAATGTCCATTAACACAATGTGATTAACCTCCAGAAATTAGAGAATTGCTTGTAAGTACCATCTCACAATATATTTACAAATAAATCCTTCCACATTCTGATATCACTTGTAAGCTTCCAGGATTGGAACTATTCCACTGTCTTAGTCCCTAGCTTATGAATAGAACTCTTTCTCATGATTACTTTTCATTGAACTGAACCTCCAAAACATTTTTGAAGAAAACATTAGAAAAGAACTGATATATATATTTATATATACTTTTCCATATTAAAAATATCAACTTCGATGAAGACCATTTTACCGAAAAGCACCAGTACTGGATTTAACAGTTCAGTTCAACAAGTATCACCTTGATATCATTATCTCCAATTAAGGAGTTGTGGATTCCTTATTGAGTGTTTACACACTTCTCCAAACATAGTGTACATGACCCAACGTACCCGGAGTTAGTCCTGTGTATTGGACATTGCCGATTGGCACATCAAAGCCATATAGACAAATGTCTGAGAAAATGTTAACCTCTCAGGTCTAAGGACAATTTGTCAAATGGATAACCCTAATACAATCTGACAGTGTATTCCATAGGGTATCCACTAGTGACCCCGTTCAGTATTATGTACTTGCTACATATACTCACATGTTAGTCAAGAGTCACCACTCTCTGTGAATGAGATTCATCACACTATCTCATAGAACTACACATGTGCAAGCCATGATGAAGTACGGCGCCCAACTAGTACTCTAGAGGCTTCGAACAATATTAGGTTTACAAGGAACCGGAAAATCAAATCTCCTCGCAACCTTTGCATGATTTTCCTACAATGTTACCTATGAAACTTTATGTCTTCATCATATGAGACAGTAATTAATATAAATACCCTTTATAGTTGGTTGTGTGAATATGATGCTTGTCTAATCAACATAGAAAAGTCTCTTATTGGCTTTCGAGGGCATATATGTCCAACATGAATAGCTTATTAGATTTAGATTTGTGTCTTTAGGATACTATAGGCCTAAATCAATTGTTCCAAGCAAATATCTAAAAATTCTTTTTACAACAATTAAGTGAGATTCTTTTGGAGAGGATTGGAATTTTGCACAGATGTAAACACTGAACATAATGTCAGGTATACTTGCAGTGAGATACATAAGGCTTCCAATCATGCCTCTATAGAGTTTTTCATCAACATTTTTCCCATTTTCATCTTTATCAAGTTTGGTTGATGGACTCATAGGAGTATCAATTACTTTAGTATTTTTCATTCCAAACTTTTTAAGTAATTCTTTAGTATATTTAGCTTGATTAACAAATGTTCCTTGGTTGGTTTGTTTAATTTGAAGTCCTAAAAAGAATATTAATTCACCCATCATGCTCATTTCAAATTTTTTTTGTATTATTTTAGCAAACATTTTACAAAGAGATTCATTTGTTGATCCAAATATGATGTCATCTATATATATTTGAATTATTAGCATATCATCATTTTTGGCATAATGAATAAAGTTGCATCCATTTTACCTCTTGTGAATCAATTCTCAATTAAGAAACTACTTAGCCTATCATACCAACCTCTTGGACCTTGCTTTAATCCATATAAGGCTTTAGTTAACTTGAATACATGATTAGGGAATTTATGATTTTTAAACCAAGGTGGTTGATTTATATAAACTTCTTCATTAATGTAACCATTTAAAATGCACTTTTTACATCCATTTGGTATAATTTAAATTCTTTATGACTAGCAAATGCAAGTAGTATTCTTATAGCTTCTAGTCTAGCAACCAGGGCAAATGTTTCATCATAGTCTATTCTCTCTTCTTGGTTGTAACCTTGAACTACTAGTCTAACTTTATTCTTAATTACATTCTCATTTTCATCATTTTAATTTCTAAACACTCATTTTGTACCAATTATAGATTTGTCATTTGGTCTAGGTACTAGATCCCAAACCTGATTTCTATCAAATTGATTTAATTCTTCTTGCATAGCAATGCCCCATGATTCATCTTCAATAGCTTCTAAAGTATTTTTAGGTTCAATTTGACTTAGGAATGTAAGGTTCATTAGATTTCTTCTTGTTCTAACCCCTTGTTCCATATTACCAAGTATTAGATCCTTAGGATGATGATCTTTTATCAATTTCCAAGCTTTAGAAAATTGATTGGATTCTTCATCTACATTTTCTTCTTCATTTTCTATTTCAATGGATTTATCTTTTGAATGTTCATTTTCTTAATCATCTTTGTTTTCTTCATTAATTTCTAATTTGGATATTTCTTTTTGAAGATTTTCAATTTCATCAATATCATCATTTTTAGAAGATTTATTAAATGGATTAGATTCATCAAATACCATATGAATTGATTCTTCAATAATTAAGGATTTCTTATTAAACACTCTGTAAGCTTTGCTATTAGTAGAATATCCTAAGAAAATTCCTTCCACAAATTTTGCATCAAATTTCTTAAGATGTTGTTTATCATTAAGTATAAATCATTTACATCCAAACACCTTAAAATAGGTTATATTGAGAATTTTTCTATTCCAAAGCTCATAGGGAGTTTTATTTAACTTATTTCTTATAACGACTCTGTTAATTACATAACATGAAGTTGTCGCGCCCCAAAATACCCCCAAGGAGTTAAGGGATACTTTAGAGGTGACTATTCGTACCCGACAAACCATCCTGTAATGAACAAAACTAACATGATATAATGACACAATAATCAAAATGTGCGGAAGCTAAACATGAGTACGAAAGCGTAAACCAAATATTTCTTTTCTACAAAGGGTGGTCTATATTCCAAGTGAATATATACAAAACATAACAAGGTAAAGGTGGACATGCCCACCTAACAAAATATCAAAATACCAGAAGAACTATTGAGCCCACTATGCTCAACAATAATCTAAGTAAGGCCAAACGTCGCGATCTCTATCCTCCTGTGATTACATTGGGATAGGAGGCTCTCTCTCCTCTACATACTCTTCCTCAACCCAAGGTTCGAGGTTGAGGGCTTCCTCGGTACCTACCGACATAAAAGTACGGCTAAGTATGGAATACTCAACAAGTACAAGCTACTAGCTAACAATAGCAATAACCATCACACAAGGCAACAAGATGTAGTTCATTTCATCAATTTAAAATAATAATAGCAGCAAATGACAATAGCATTGAAATAAAGCAGTATGATAATCTTGACATGCTTGATTGAATGTAAAAACTCCGGTAAAACTTATACTTTGAAATCATGTCTTATACTTGAAAATAGTCTTTCATGTTTCTTTCAAAACTTGTTTGTCATGTTTCATAACTCGTTTCTTGTCTTGGTCTCGTTCGTAAGAATCACGCATGCTTGTCTTGTCTTGCTTGTTTTTGTCATGTTCTTGACTTGATTTGCTTGTTCACTTGTGAGCCAGAGGTTAGTGCCCTTGAGGCGACTTGTGAGTCAGGAATGTAAATTCTCTTCAGTGAAATATATATAGAAACGTTACACCAACCTCCTTGTATTGTTTTCTTGTGAGCTAGGTATGACATATCTTGCGATATTCCCTACCCTTGACCGGCCTGATGTCCGACTTTATCAATCATGCTTGTTTTTTTGCGAGCCAGGTATGACATATTCTAGGGATATGCCCTACCTTTGACCGGCCCGATGTCCGGGTTTATCATTCGTATCGTGAATCACAAACTTATTCTTGTTGTTTCTTGTATGCATATACTTTAGAAAAACCGATTCATGCATGCATGGGTGTGTGTGTGTAACGATTTTAGTAAACATGATGACATGCTTGGATGAGAAGATCACATGAGCATAATAATTCAATTCCTAACATAATCATAAGAGAATTTAGACTAGCATGTATAACGTTGGATCAAGGTTACAATTTAGGAGGAACCACATAATTCATACTCGCATGATTATCTTTTAAACTTGTTAGTTTCTCCTTTGGGCATTGCATCAAACACTTAGTGCACAACTTTTTATAATCTTTTGTTCGAGTTCTTAATTCATGCATTTCATCAACCATCACACATGTGTTCATTATTTGTAGAATGCCCTTCCACCATTTTCTATTTCACACAACACCTCATGTAGAACCCCGGATCTTTATGACATGTATTAAATGCCCTAAGATGTATTTTCTTAAGTTTATGGGTGTTGGGATGAAGGTTTAAGAGTGTAAAATACTCTTAAGTGTTAATGAAGGTTATGCCTTAGCATTACCCTCAACTTTAAGGAGCTTTAGTTTTATCACTGCTCATCGAAATCAAGTGATTATTGAGTTTTTAGAAAGGTATGGAACCCTCTTCGAGGTCCATGTTGATCACTTTTCCAGATTATGTGTCGAGGTAGAGTCAAACATCCGATTTCCAAAACCGGGTTGGCTGCAAATTTGGACTATCGCAACCTATTGCAAATCAATCAGCTTTAAGGGCAAAATGGTCCAAGAATAAAGAAGAATTAGAATTTGTACAAAACACAAAAGTTGTTTTCCTTCAAAAGATGAATTCAACGCAAGTTTAATTGTAAAAATCAGACCACCGAGTCAAAAGTTATGGCCGATTTACCAAAGTGAGTTTTTGCAGAAAAACTCGCTCGAGCGAGATCCAAATCCGCTCGAGCAAGATCAGCGAAAAATGGGTTTTTGAGGCCAGTGAGCAACCTGCTCGAGCGAGATTGAGGCCCGCTCAAGCAAGATCACCCAGAAACGTATTTTTTTGGTTTTTCATAAACTTAACACTATATATACCCCATTTTCGAGGGTCCAAGGTTCCTAACACTTAGAGAGGGACTTTTTGAGAGGAAAAGAGAGGAAGGAGAGGAAAGGTTTGGGGATTTCCAAGAGGGGTCTTGTGGAGATCAAAGAGAGTCCAAATCAATCTTGGATCATCCTCTTAAGCAAGGATTTTCTTCCTCAAGTTGGGATTCTTGTT
Source organism: Tetracentron sinense (assembly GCA_015143295.1). Classification (NCBI taxonomy): domain Eukaryota; kingdom Viridiplantae; phylum Streptophyta; class Magnoliopsida; order Trochodendrales; family Trochodendraceae; genus Tetracentron; species Tetracentron sinense. The sequence goes on from CM026554.1 coordinate 19,728,134, forward strand.
CAAGGGTTTCTTCAAACTAAGAAGGGATCCTCACAAGGTTAGTACACCCTTACTAACTAACTTAGTAGTAACCTAGGTTTTCATTTGAAATGGGTTATGATTGATAATGAGTATCCTATTCTTACCTCACTACCTTGATTCTTTGAATAATGCAAGAAAAACTAAGTAGGGATGGATGTGTGATGAAAATGGTGGAAGAACTTGGTACACATAATGAATACACCCATGTGTTGGATGAATTGTGTGAATGAGAAAATATGAAATAAACAAATATAAAAAGGTATTGAATACCACATGTTTGAGAAAATGCATGAATGAATTTAAAGGCATAAGATGAAGGAATATGAATAAAGGGTTGAACAAATGTTGCATGCAAGATCTTTGATATAATGTATGTGCAAAAATGTGGAATAAAAGCTATGAGATATGAACTAAGGACTTTTCCCCAAATGTTAGTGAAAATAATGCCATGCCTTATGAATTTTCCAATGCCTATCATGTGCCTAAAATTGTTCAAATGCCAAGTATATTTTCTCAATCCTTCTTTTTCATCATTATGCCCACGAATCTCACCCACGAGCACGCATACATGCATGAACCGGGCTTTCAAGTATATGTATGTAAGAAAACAAAAGAACAAGGATGTGATTCACAAACAAGCAAGTTGATAAAACCGGACATCGGGCCAGTCAAGGGTAGGGCATATCCCTGGGATATGTCATACCTGGCTCACAAGTTAAACAAGCAAGTTGATAAAGCCGGACATCGGGCCGATCAAGGGTAGGACATATCGCAAGATATGTCATACCTGGCTCACAAGTTAAACAAGCATGAATATCAAGGGTAAGGCATATCCCTAGGATATGTCATACCTGGCTCACAAGAAAACAAGACAAGGAGGTTGGTGGTACCCTTTTCTATATGTATATATATATATATATATATATTTTTTTTTTGAAAAGGAAAGCTGGGGTTAGGCAGACCCCGACCAGAATAAATTAAAAACAAAGAGATTATACTCTTATGAATCTACAACCCCGAGCATCATCCTGAATTAGCTTACATAATTGGAGGGTGAACGAGTCACTATCTAATAAAATCTCACCACTAGAGGGATAAAGCTTGGAGAGAGCATCTGCTACCTTGTTAGCCTCCCTATAAACATGAGAAATAGACACCAAGCAAAGCCTACCCCATAATTGATCAATGTCATCCAATAAAAAATATAGAGCCCATGGACGAGAGCAAGTCTTGGAGACACACTTGACTGCCCATAGCGAATCAGATTCTATCTGAATCCTATGAAAGCCTAACCGAATAGCTTCCTCAAGCCCTCTTTTTATAGCAAAAAGCTCCATTTCGATTACCGTACCAATAGTTTTTGTTCCCGCACAAGCGTGCACCACCAGCCCTTCCGAATTCCGGAAGACGCAACCATACCCGACCCGGGAACCTCCAACAGCTCCATCTGTGTTTATCTTAATAACACCATGATCTGGGGGAATCCAGGAGACCCACTTTATCGGAGAAGCGGCCCAACGAACAGCCAAATCCCACTTGATACAAAGAAGACGATGCCGCGCAGAATCCTGAATAGCAACCGGTGAGCAATCAAACTTAATTTTGACATCCATTATGATGTCCTTTAGCACCACACTTGGAAGGCGTTTAGCATTTGTAGTCCACCGCCGATTCCTTTCCTTCCATAAATGATAGACGAAGGCACCCAAGACAACCCGACGAATATGGTTTGCAAAACTAGGAGACCGCCACTTCCTACCATACCACCGAACCATAGCACTCCACGATGAAAATCTTCTAAGCTGAATATGAGTGAGCTGGGACAGCTTTTTCCATAGGAACTCAGCATAGTCACAGCGAGTAAACAGGTGGTCATGTGTCTCGGCTTGATAGGTACAAAGTAAACACCTATCAAACCCAATAGTTCCCCATCTAAAGAGTTTGTCCTTAGTCATTAAAACTTCTTTGGCAGCCATCCACAGAATAAAAGCATGACGAGGAATGTTATCCCCAAACCACACAAGGTTATGCCAACTAATAGGAGACTGATGAATACGAATAGTTTCCCAAGCTGAAGAAAGAGTGAAAGACCCATGAACAGAAGGTTTCCAAATAATTCTATCAGTCTCCTCACCGTTCATCGTTTGAACATTGCTAATCTCATCCCAAGCATCAAACAGCTCCGGGTCATCTGGCGGAGCAATTCTCCATTCATTTCGATGTCGGATGGAATCAACAGTTGCCAAGCGGCCTAACCCATTCATCGGGAGGCTGAGCTGCCATTCTTGGTTCATCAGCACCCCCAAAGTGTGCCATGGTTCTAACCAGAGCTTCGTCCTCTTGCCATTTCCAATTAAGTGCTTAACCATTGGTTCCGCAATAGAGCGCACCCGTAGGATACTACGAGTACTCCATGAAGGGGAGTAGGGAATAGCCATAGTCCAGATAGAGTCCCTTTTGAGGTATTTACTTGAGAACAATGGCTCCATATGGATTCAGACTGAGCAGCTAGCTCCCAGACTCTTCGCATCAACAAGCATGTATTCCACTCCTTAATCTTCCGCAGCCCCAGCCCTCCTTCACATGTGGGCTTACACACCGCATCCCAAGCAACCTTATGATTTTCCCAATCCATATCCACGCCCCCCCATAGGAAACGAGCAAAAGTTCTTTCAATAGAATGGATAATCGATTTCGGGAGCGCAAACACTGAGCCCCAGTATATTAGAAAGCTAGATAACACTGTTCTAATGAGCTCCAACCTCCCAGCATAGGAAAGGACTTTGTTCTTCCATGAGGTCAATCTCTTTTGAATCCTCTCCAATAATGGCAAGCAATCCCTAGAGGTGATACGAGTAGAAGAGAGTGGGAGGCCCAGATACTTAATTGGCAAAGTACCTTTTTTAATGCCTAATAGATCTTCAATCTTCTTAGTAAGTCTGATGTTCACATTGCCAAAAAAACATTGGGACTTGTCCAGGTTAATTTCCATTCCCGACTCCTTGAACCGCTCAAGAGCAAGATGAATGCATCTGATGGAGGCACTGTTGGCTTCAGAGAAAATGATTAAGTCATCTGCAAAGCAGAGATGAGTGAGCAAAGGGGACTTGCAATAAGGGTGGGGAGTGAGGGAACCCTCTTGCGCAAGACGGGTTAGGTCACTAGATAACACCTGCATGATCATCATAAATAGATAGGGCGACATCGGGTCTCCTTGTCGAAGGCCCCGACCACCAGAGAAGAATCCCTCCCTCTTACCATTGACCATAACAGCGAAGGTAGCACCCGTAATGCAAGCCATTACTCTATCCACAAAAAAAAGAGGGAAGCACATTTTAAGCATGACTGCCTTCAAGAAACTCCAGGACACAAAGTCATAGGCTTTCCGTAAATCAATCTTTATAGCAACCCTTGGCTTTCGTCTAGCAAGATGATAATTATGGAGTAGCTCTTGGCATAGAAGAATATTGTCGGAAATCCGACGACCCTTAATAAAAGCAGATTGACTAGGATCAATGATATCATGCATCACGCGCTGGAGCCGACCCACCAAGATTTTGGAGATGATACGATACACCACATTGCACACTGAGATAGGACGATAATCCAAAAATGTCCTAGGTTGATCCACTTTTGGAATTAAAGAGATTAAGGTTCCATTCATTTCTCGCAACAGTTGACCACTTCGAAAAAAGCTCAATATGGCTAATGCAAGGTCAGCTCCAACAAGGTCCCAACATATTTGGAAAAAGTGGGCAGTGAACCCGTCCGGTCCAGGGGCTTTATTCCCGTCAGAAGAAAACACTGCTTGCTTAATTTCCTTCAAAGAAAATGGGCTAACCAATAAGGCCTGGCTATCTGCACTTAAAACAGGGAGATCTGGGATGGCCCCATTTCCTGAACCTGCACTTGCAAGCATAGAATTGGAAAAAAAGGATACGGCCTCTGTTGCAATCTGCTTAGCCTCCAAAAGAACCGTTCCCGAGCTGGTTACAATAGAATCAATTCTATTCAAACTATGCCGAGAGCACATTGATCTGTAGAAAAAGGAGCTATTGGAATCCCCTAGCTTAAGCCAATTTACTCGCGATCGTTGCTTAAGCTCAGCCTCCTCCCAAGACAACAAGGTATATAGCGACTTCCTAGCCAAGTCGTACTGAGCATGAAGTAAGGCATTGTCTTGATCTAAGCTAATTTGACCCTGTAGATCTTCAACATTTGCTCTACATTCAGCCACCTTTTTCTGGACATGACCAAAGCAACTCCTACTCCACTCCTTCAAAGCCCATTTCACTGCCTTAAGCTTGTATTGGAGACGAAATATAGGGGTGCCTCGAGAAGGGGAAGACCAAGCCTGAGCCACAATGCTGAGAAAATCAGGGTGAGTGGTCCAATAATTGAAGAATTTAAAAGTACTTCCTGGGCGCCGAATGTCAAAATTGAACCGAACAAGGACTTGGTGGTGATCAGAAGTATTACCACCCTTAAACCAAGCTTCGGCCTCTGGAAATCTCTAGGTCCATTCCGAATTTATAAGGCATCTATCCAGCTTACAAGAAATACTACCAACTCCGATGCGACTATTAGACCAAGTGAATAGAGCACCTTTCCACTTAAGATCGAATAGGTTGGCATCCGATAAGCAATCAAGAAAAGGTTGCAAAATACGTTGCGGAACCATATTACCACCTCTCTTCTCAGAGGGATAGAGAATGGAGTTGAAGTCACCCAGCACAAGCCAGGCTGCATTATGGTTGCTAGCAAAAGTAGATAAGTCATTCCAAAGGGCCCAGCGCTCAGAGTGAAGATTGGATCCATAGACAATAGAGACCAACAAATGGGAGTTCCAGGAAGGTTTCATAACTGAGCAGTGGATGACTTGAGAAGTTGTGTAATGGGGAAATAGAGATAATATTGGCATCCCAAACTAACCAAATGCACCCACCAGAAGAGGCCGAATAATTATCAATGCGGGACCAGTCCGGGGCAATCTTTCGCATGATATTATTTGCATTTCCAATCTGCACTTTTGTCTCAAGCAAACCAACAAGACTCATTTTATTATTCCGAATGAAATCACGCACATCATGTTGCCGAACAGGGCTATTTAGCCCCCTCACATTCCAAGAACCCCAAATTATCTAACTAACAAGATTGGAGCCCCGTATAGAGGCTAGGGAGCTACTGTTGGCCAAGGCCTGAATCGTGATTTCCACGATCCGGCACCTTATCTTGACTTTGCTACAAAAGGGAGATACTTAGTCTCTGGTCACGCTTAGATTGCATGGCATCAATCACTCTACGTCCCAATGCCGTCTGAGCACTTCTATTCACTGGAGTAATTGGCGGACTTCCCACCTTCTTGGTTGGTCGGTGGTTCACCCGGAGAGTGAGTTCCTCCTCCTCCAAATCTGGCAAGAGCCCAAATCTGTTTGGGCTCGTGGTTAGACCCTCCGAACTTTTGGTGGCTCGGATCTTAGCTTTACGCTTGCTAACCATCTCCCAATTTGACTCCTCTAATTGATGATTCGCATCTGCCTCGTTACAAGCGATTTCAGTTGGTTCAAGATCATCCACACGTTCAGATACAATCTTAGGTATACTCATCTCAGGAGAGATCTTTCGCGATTCCGAATCTAACGCCCTGTCCTTGCCTCCATCTGGAATTCCATCGGGCTGGTCCTTTGGTTCCCAACACGTCTTAGAGATGGCCATACGGGATCTGCTTCTGCTCTTATGTTGGCCACACCTTCCCCGTCCACAAGTCGAGGATTATCAGGGCATTTCTGGATGTTATGGCCAAACACACTACATTTCGAACATCGAAGGGGCTTCCAATCATACTCAAGCTTGATGATGTAGTCCTTTTGCCCATTTAAAGTGACTGTAATTTCATCCGGTAATTCACATTTGGCATCTACTTCAACAAATACCTTAGCATATCCAAGGCGAGTACGATCTAGGGTCTGTTTATCAAGGCCCAATGGCTTCCCCACCATGCTACTAATAGCACTCAAAAAGGACTCCTCCCACATAAACAAAGGTAAATTAAACATTTTTATCCATATTAGAACAGAAGAAAATGCTACCTTTTCCAGCTCTATGGACCGGTCCCAAGCTTTTCAAATCAGAAGTGAAGACCGAACTCGCCACGGACCTCCTTCCAAAATACGCTGTTTATCTTCCTCGCAATTTAGCTTAAAGATAAAAAAAACCCGATTCCAAAGAGTACACATCTATATGGCCCTTTACTCGCCACAATCGTTCCACGGTCCTCTTAGCGACCATGAAAGGGGGTTTTGGACCAATAAAGAATCCAACAAGCGAGTGTTTCCACTCCTCACAAGCCTAATCAAGCTCATCCTCCGATTTGCTGATAAGCAACCTACCGTTAACAACCAAAGGAGGGATATATTTCAGATCTCCAGGAGCCGCTGAGCCCTTCGCATCAAAGAATAACGCCAACCACGGCAGAGGTTTTTGAATGTCAATTGTAGGGGACGTCTCCACTCCCACTAGAGAGCTAGCCGGACCCACCCCTCCACACGAGCCAAACCCACCCAAAAGGGACATGCTGCCATTTACAATTTTAGTATGGCCACCTGCCCCATTCACATTAAGGCATCCACTAGTTGACAAAATGTTAGTCTCACCAAGAATAGCAGCTTTTGGGCTATGAGGACCAAAAGAAGTACCACAATCTGACACCACATCACAAGTACCAGATCCACTTTTCTCAAGTGGAGGTAAAGAGTCAATCTCAACGCATGCTACTCCACTTGGAGTGTCAAACAAGCAATCAGAACCCATACCGCTTTCAAGGCCTGAACTAGTACCTACAAACGTGCTATCAAGTGCTAATCCATTGACTAGAGAGATATGGCCTGCAAAACCACCTCGGGAAAGACTACGACCCCTAGCACTCATACCCCGCCGGAGAAGAAAACCGGAGGATAGCCAAAGAACGAAACAACACCCGACCGAAGTGCCGGAAAAAGCCCTGAGAAGGGTAATAGAGATGTCCCACAGAAGCTAACCAAAAGGAACTGGGACAAAGGATTTTAAGGGGAGCAAACCATGAACCAAACTAAGGACTGGCCGGAAAAAAACCACAAGCTACTGAGGAAAACACCCCGCAAGTCGCCTATGTTCCCGGCTCACAAGTCGCCTCAAGGGCACTAACCTCTGGCTCACAAGTATACAAGCATGTCAAGTTAAGAACATGACAGGAACAAATAAGACAAGTGATTCCAAGCAAGAACAAGACAAGCATGTGTGATTCTCATGAACGAGACTAAGACAAGAAACACGTTTTCAAACACAACAACCAAGTTTTGAAAGAAACACGAAAAACTATTTTCAAGAATAAAAACATGACTTTCAAGTATGAGATTTACTGGAGTTGTTGCATTCATTCAAGCATGTCAAGGCTATTATATCACTTTACTTCAATGCTATGAATATCACATGTTGCTAGTATTACCTTGAATTGATTTTGTGTATTGTGATTATCATTGTTGTGTTTTGTTATCACTATTATTAGCTAGTAGCTTGTACTCGCTAAATATTTGATGCTCAGCCGTACTTTTATGTCGGCAGGTACCGAGGAAGCCCTCAACCCTGAGTCTTGGGTTGAGGAAGAATATGTAGAGGAGAGAGAGCCACCTATCCCGATGCAGTCGCAGGAGGATAGAGACCGAGATGTCTGGCTATATTTAGACTACTGTTGAGCATAGTGGGCTCAATAGTTCTTTTTTTTTGTATTTTGATATTTTGATAGGTGGGCATGTCCACCTTTACCTTGATATGTTTTATATATCTATTCACTTGGAACATAGAACACCTTATATATAAATGAAAAAGTTAGTTCACGCTTCTGCACTCGTGATTTAGCTTCTGCACTCTGATTATTGTCTTTATAGTATTATGTTACCTTGTTCATTAGAGGATGGTTTGGCAGGTATGTATAGTCATACCTAAAGTATCCCTTAACTCCTAGGGGATATTTTGGGACGCGACAGTAATGGTATCAGAGCTATAGGCATTAGAGTCTCTAGGGTCACTTAGTACTTGATACAATGATTGAACAAGGCACTAGGGCAATACGAAAGAGTCGTGTTCTAAGTATAGACTAACAAATTAGTCTTAGTCAAAATAGGTTGAGCTTCAACCAAACTTAGAGTCCTAACGCTAGAGACACGGATTGTATGTTATGCTATTGTTATGTATACCATGTGAGCATTGTTCCATGCTTATTGAATATGTGTTGAGTGAATTTTGAAATTGTTACTAAATGCGTATCCAAGTTAGACTCATGTGTATTGTCGTTCTCAAGATCTAATCATGAGACGCAATGCTTGGGGTCGCGAATACAACACAAGGGGCAATGGAAGTGATGCTCCATCGGGTGATGATTAACCCAACTTTGCCCAAGCTTTTGCTTCAATAGCCAAGACCTTGGCTATGTTGGCCGCAAGGCAACCTACTCCTCCTCCGGTCGGCACACTTGTAACTGCTCCTTCCAATCGAGCACAAGCCGGAATAAAGGCTTTTCTGAGGATGAGGCCTCCAACATTTGGTGGGAGAATTGACCCGCTTGTTGCCGAAGGATGGATTCGGCAACTTGAAAAGATCTTCTCTGTGTTGATACCTACTGAAGCAGAAATTGTCACTTGGGCCGCCTTTATGCTTGAAGACGAAGCTGACCATTGGTGGAGGTCCGCACTTAGGACCCGAGAGTTGACCCGACAAGGCCAAAAATGGACATGGGGAGAGTTCTTGGTTGTATTTTACAAGAAGTACTTCCCCATCGGGATGAAGGAAAAGAAGGAAGTCAAATTTATTACCTTGGAGCAAGGTAGCATGTCAGTGGCGGCTTATGAAGCCAAGTTCTGACCTATCTAGCGACCGAGGCTATGAAAGCCCAAAAATTTGAGAGGGGGTTGAAGGCCCACCTCAAGGATCGAGTCTCAATGTTCAGACGTAAGACATATTCAGAAGTTGTAGATAAAGCCCTCTTAGTAGAGTCGAATTCTGAAGAGTTTTTCAAAAGAAGGGGAATGGAGAAGGGCCAGTCTAATGGCTTGGCAGAAAAGAGAGCTAGAACTACGATGTATCGGCCTTCAGGGCCAGCCCAATCACAGAGGCTATATTCTACACCACAAGCACTTCGCCCTTTTGCTCCACCAATTTTTCACCTGGCTCCCACTAAGGCTCCTTGCCCTGCAGTGCCTCAGGCTACGGGTTAAGCACCTTTCACTTTTTCGTATAATATTGTGGAAGGAGACATCTAGCAGGGGAATGCCGGAAAGCTACGGGAAGCTGTTTCCATTGTGGCGACCAAGGCCACATAATTCGGGATTGTTCCCGCCGACACTTGCCGGCTTAGTCTCAGGGGAGTAGGCCCCCTGTTAAGCAGTCATCTCTGCAGAGCTCTTCACCGGCATCAAGGCCCACACAGTCTACACGGCCACCTCGTCAAGCGACTCAAGGTCGAGTCTTTGCCTTATCAAAGAGAGACGCACGACAATCGGATGATGTCGTGCAAGGTACACAAGAATGTTAGAGTTTTAAGTTGTGAATGATTTATTGTAGAGCCCCGAACTTTTGACATTTATGCATGACACTTTCGTTTCCATTTTTGCCTTTAAAGAGAATTAATAAATAAATAAGGAAGAAATTAGAAATTTCAAAATGCTAGAAATGTTTTTTTTTGAAGTACGAACCCAACGCAAGTTGAATCGTCAAAATCGGACGAACGAGTCAAAAGATATGGCCAAAACAGTCTGGACTTGCAGGCAACCGATCGCTCGGTCCATGGAGCGATCGATCGGTCCAAAACCGATCGCTCGGAGGCTATCGACTGGTCAAGATTTTTGTATGGGGAAATTTTCCAGAGAGTGAAATTTTAACCGATCGCTCGGTTATGAAACCGATCGATCGGTAGGCAACCGATTGATCGGTCATTAACACCGATCGCTCGGTACTCGCGTTTTTGCAGAAAATTTAGTAAGGGTGTTTTCGTCTTTTGGGCGTTTCACTCATACCTTAAAGGCTTTGCCCGATCATTTGAGGGTTCATACACAACCCTTAGAGTCTTTTGAGAGATAGAGAGAAAGGAGAAGGTTTTCCAAAACCTAGGTTTCCATTTTGGAGAGAAATCAAAGGGGTTTTGAAACCCTAGATCAACCTCAAGCCCGATTTCTTCAAGATTTCGGTTCAAGCATTCGTGGAGCTCGTGTTCCAAGCTAGGGCAGCAACTTACGTGCATTTTGGAAGGGGATTCCTTCCCTCTTTTGTCAAGGTCGGTACTTCTTACTACCCTCCTAGTTATAGCTTCCCTTTTTCCTTTGTTTCTCCTTGTTTTCCTTCACACATATATGTGTTATGAGATTGGTGGTATGAATGGTGAATGGAGATGGATGTTGGCGAATGGATGCCGTGTGGATGATGTGATGAACGAATGGGAAAGGGCATTGTACTGATAATGAACATACAAGTGTGATGTGAGCATAACCCACCTAGAAAAGCATGATCTAGGTTTAAGTGAATAATGAACACACCCCATGTTTGATGAAATGCCAAGGTGAACAAAATAAATGATAAATTAAGGGAACCCACGCTTGATTGCTCTTGAAATTTGTTAGGGTTCATGATAGTGTGTTTCCTACATTTCTTAAAATGCGTAGATTATTACTCACTTAAATTGCTATATGCTATGCTTTGTGAATTACCCCAAATTGCCATATTTAATTCCAAATGCCAGTATGCACACGATCTCACGAGCACGCATGAAATGACGTGATTTACCGATGTTTTAAGTATGGGACGTAGAGGTGGGGCATATCCTAAGATATGTTTCACTTCGCTTTTGACAAGGGCAAGACAATCATGCATTGCATAGGGAAAGGTCTCCCATCCCCTCGCATGACATGCATAGCATCGCATGACACGCATAGCATAGCATCACATGACACGCATAACTCTACATGGCATTACATGCATGGATGCTAGTTGCGACGGGCTATGAACGGCAACTAGGCATTCACATTCCGCATGGATGCTAGTTGCGACGGGCTATGAACGGCAACTAGGCATACCCATCTGCATATAGGGTACTAGTTGTGACGGACTATGAACGGCAACTAGGCATGTCATTCCGCATATAGGGTACTAGTTGTGACGGACTATGAACGGCAACTAGGCAAGTGAACATGTTTAAATTATGAACAAGCAAGCATGATACTCACATGACACACATGACATGACATGGCACGCATGATGCAAGCATGACAAGCATGGCACGGTTAACAAGTTCCCAATCACGCAAAAGGGTATTTAAAGTCAAGTCAAGTGCACGATGTTTTCAAGGATCTTATCAGTCTTTTTGAATGCAAGCATGAATATAAATTGCTTTACTTCCTTGTATGATATAAATTGTTCATGTTCTATATATGAAATTTGTTTCCTACTTTATGTATGCTATCTGTATACTATGACTTTTGGTTAGTATTTAGTACCCGCTGAGTATTCCATGCTCAGCCGTACTTCTTATGTCGGCAGGTTCTGAGGGAGCTGCTGCTCCATTTGATGTTTGTGCTCCTGGTCCATGGGTGGAGGAGGAGTACGTCGAGGAGCCTTTTGAGGAACCTCCCGTAGAGGGGTGTCAGTAGGTGGTGTTAGATTCTGAGTGGATTAGCTGTGGGTGAGATGAGAGATTATATCCATGTATTTTGGCGGGTCTGTCCGCACTTTCTTCTGGTTACTTTTTGTATAAACTTGGACCATATGTATATACTTAGAGGTTTGTTAGACTTCCGCTGTGTGTTATAGTTATGTTTCCGCTATAATGTCCTCTATTGTATATGCTCTGTGGGTTTTGCAGGTTGGTTTGTCAAGCAAGTCATGTAAGCCATGTTTAGTCGTCCAAAGTTCACTCTAACTCCTAGGGTGGGTTTTGGGTCGCGACTTTTATATTATGTGATATGTTGTTATTTATACTAGGGGTTACCTTTGTATGATGCATGTTCTTGCTTGAAAACTATTGATGTCAGTGTTTAATCGCACAGGCGCCTTATTAGTGAACGAGTGTCTAGCCCGAGTGTTGATCGACACAGGAGCCACACACTCTTTTGTCTCGCCCATTTTTGCGAAGGGCTTTTCAACTAAGTCTACTCCATTAGAGCAGGAGTTAACTATTGCGACTGCACTTGGCAAGTCAGTTGATACGGACCGAATATACAAGGATAGTGTGGTTCAAGTGGGGGAGAACGTGTTGTTAGCTAAACTTATTATCTTGGATTTCCAAGACTTGGACTTTGATGTCATTCTTGGTATGGATTGGCTAGCTATTCATCACGGCCATGTGGTGTGCTTTGAGAAAATGGTGAACTTTAGGCCGGAAGGAGTTAAGCCATTTCATTTTCGAGGATTGCAAAGAAGGGATATTGCTTGCTTTGTGGCACTAAGCTTAGCAAACCCAGAGGCACAAAACTCCTCAACCACCCCGGTCGTCAGTGAGTTTTTAGATGTATTCCCAGAGGAACTTCCCGGTTTGCCTCCTAATCGAGAGATCGAGTTTGCGATTGAGCTTTCTCCGGGCACAGCTCCAATTTCAAGAGCACCGTATAGGATGACCCCAATAGAGCTAGAGGAATTGAAGAAGCAGATTGGAGAATTATAACAACTTGGTTTCATCCGACCAAGTGTGTCTATCGTGACCCAAAATACCCCCTAGGAGTTAGGGATACTTTAGGTTCGAGACTGCCGTGTCATACCATCCGGTCATGACACATAAGGAGAACATACCAACCTGCAAGAGCATATAAGGCGTACTTAAAGGTGAACCTGAACATTTCTTCATACATAAACCTGCAATTTGTATTCTAAGTCTAAACCAACAGTTTATACAAAATGTAAAGTCTAAAGTGGACATTCCCCACTTTCAAAATACACAATCGTCTTCCTCACATCACTCAAGAATAGTCTAGGTAGGGCCTCCTGTCTAGTGCTCCATCATCTTGGTAATGGTCCATGGCAGGCTCCGGCTCGTAGTACGTCTCCTCTATCCAGGGCTCAGGAGCGTGTGTATCCACAAAACCTACCGAAGTAATAGTTCGACTGAGCATGGAATACTCAGCGTATACAAACTAGCGTTACTTTAAACATCAATGCTAGCATATGCATTTATCAGAGCGAAACTGGCAAAAGCAAAGCGGAATGAGCATATAACTTAGAGCAGTTCATAAAACAGATAGCATGTGAGCATTTCTTTACAAGGCACATATCGTTGAGCATTTCATTAACCATATACTTTGAGCCATAACAAACCCGATACTTAGAGTGATTCGCAAAACCGATAACAAAGCAATACTTTACAAGCTAGGAGGCAAACCGGAAAAAAAATGCTTAACACGAAACTAAAATTACAATTAGAGCCTTTCAACCTCAAAATAGAGATGTCAACCAGCTCTATCTTTCATCCATTTTCCGTCTTCACCTCCATAAAAAACTTCCCTGACTGGTTTAGAGGATAAGAGTGTGCGATATAGCTTTCTCAATTGGAGGCCAACCTCAGGAAGAAGCTATTAACATGATCCTTATCCCTCTCCTCTCCATATATAAATATATATAGATATAGATATAGATATTGTGTTCTTTTAACAAGGAAAATTTTTAACCGACTAGAAACTACGAATCCATCTCATTTCTGATGGATTGGTTGCCCAGGAGATACATGGATAAGCCTCGTTGAGCTTGGCTCTCTTTTTTTGCAAAAGAGGATTTCTCAAAACAAAGCGATACTTTACAAGTCAAGCGGTCCCTTAAGAACACCCTTGAGTTCAAAACAAAGCAGTACTTTACAAGCAAGGAGGTAAACTCCCTTGAGTCTAAAATCAAAGCGATACTTTACAAGCAAGGAGGTAAACTCCCTTGAGTTCAAAACAAAGCGATACTTTACAAGCAAGGAGGTAAACTCCCTTGAGTCGAAAATCAAAGTGATACTTTACAAGCAAGGAGGTATACTCCCTTGAGTCGAAATCAAAGCGATACTTTATAAGCAAGGCCTAAGCCCTTGAATCTCAAAAATCATTCTTTGAGCGAAGCCACTTTTGAGAAAACCCCTTTTTGCAAACCATGCTTTGAAACCTTAACTTAGAGCAAAACCCCTTTTGAGCCAAAACCTTAACTTAGAATAAACCCTTTTGAGCCAAAACTTTAACTTAGAACAAAACCTTTTTGAGCCAAAACCTCAAATTAGAACAAAACCATGCTTTTCAACATTTATCCTTATACAAATCCAATCATACGGATTTGTATAAGGATAGATCGGGTTTCCCTCTGCACTTTTATCCATTTTGGAAAAGGACAGATCGGGTTGTAATTACCTTAGATTGTAATCCCTTTTCTTTTTTAATTTATATATCTGGTCAAGGTCTGCCTAACCCCAGCTTACCTTCCAAAAAAAAAAAAAAATCCAATCATACGAGCACACTAGTTCATGGAGCATTTGTGAGCAATTCAATAACCATATAAAAACCTCAAGATCATAGTAATATCCATGGTATGTAAAACATGATTATAATTCCTATTTCTATCTAGAACATACGTCAAAATTTTTTATTCATTAACAACTTATAACAAAGCAATTTAGTAGAGCATAGCTACTATTTGTCTTATCAAAATCATGCTTTATATCTTACTTATAATATAAGATTCACAATTATGGCCAAAACATCATATGTTTCATCAAAACCATATACTTAAATCATAGAAACCAAATTACACATCGATGAAGTATAGTAAGGCAAGTTAGTAGATTGTTCTACCTTTCAAAAACCGGATCCCTACGGTTTCTCACTTTGGAATACTACTTGAAGGCAAAAGAAAGCTTTGAGGAAGCTTTTGAATCAATCCCAAGCTTGAGGAAGGTTGAGGAAAACAAGATCCAAGCTTAGGAAGAAAGCTTGAAGCGAAAATCGGACTTCACTTGATCACTAGTACAAACCTAGAAGAACCCAAGCTCTTCTCCCTCTTTTCTCCCAAAAATCTCCTCTCTAGGGTTCTTGTAACCCTAGCCACGAAATTGTGGGTTATAGGCCAAGGGATTGAGGCCAATGACCCATACACACCCAAAATATCTCAAGGAGTCGGTTTCAAGGCAAAAACCATCACCAATGATCTATCGGTCATGAGCACCGATAGATCCATCATAAACCCACTCACTGTGCTAAAAACCCATACAAAAATATGCTTGATCAATTGATCGGTCATGGGGATGGATAGATCCATCAGTGTGTGGAATTGAAGGATCTATCCACCCCAAACTAGATAGATCCTTCTACTGTTCATTCCTTCATTTTTCCCACTGTGTTATTTTGACCATAACTTTTGACTCGGTGATCGGATTTTGACGATTCAACTTACGTTGGATTCTACATTTAAAGGGGAACAACTTTCATGCTTTGTACAAAAACCAATTCTTCCGTATTCATATCCCAAAATGGCCCTAAAGGCTACTGGTCCAAGGGATTGCTGAAATGATAGCAGACCCGCTTTCTAGAAATCCCACGTTTAACTTAACTTCTATTCCTAATCTCAAAAAGTGATAAACATGAACCTTAAAGAGGGGTTCAATAACTTTCCAATGGCTCACGAATCAGTCGATTCCAATTTCGGATGAGAAAACTAGAGTTCTCTCAAGTTGAGGTATTCTTCGACATCCCTCTTTGCGACACTTAAAGTATTGTATACTCTTGTTTTATTTTCATCCCAACACCCTAAAATATTTTTCACACATATTTTGTCTCATTTGAAACCCCCTTTCATTTTAAAAAATGAAGCCATCATCCCATTAAGGGTTTTGGCCTGGAAAAACACTATTCACCCGCACTATGTATAACCTAGTGAACTCGGTTCCAGGGTTCTACAGTGTCGCCATGGGGAGCTCCGGTCCGCTTTGTGAAAAAGGACGGGTTGATGAGAATGTGCATCGACTATAGACAGTTGAATAAAGTCACTATCAAGAATCGTTATCCATTGTCAAGGATAGACGACTTGTTCGACCAATTGAAAGGAGCGAGATATTTCCCCAAGATCAATCTTAGATCGGGTTATCACCAGTTAAAGATCAAAGCAGAAGATGTTCCGAATACAGCCTTCAGGACTCGATATGGGCATTACGATTTCCTAGTCATGCCTTTTGGTTTGACGAAATGCACCAGCGGCGTTCATGGATTTGATGAATCGGGTGTTCAGGCCTTGTCTCGATAAATGTGTCATAGTTTTTATCGATGACATATTGGTGTATTCCCAGACACGGGAAGATCACGAGTGAGACCTTCACCTCATTCTTGAAATTTTTCGAGAGCACCAACTATATGCCAAGCTAAGCAAGTGCGAATTCTGGTTGGAGAAGGTAGCGTTTTTGGGTCATGTAGTATCAGCCGAAGGTATCTCCGTTGATCCGGCGAAAATAGAGGCAGTTATGAATTGGGAAATACCTAGAAGCGTCACCGAGATTCACAGTTTCCTCGGGTTGGCAGGCTACTTGTCACGACCCAAAACCCACCCTAGGAGTTAGAGTGAATCTTGGACGACTCAATCATGACTTACATGACTTGCTTGACAAACCAACCTGCAAAACCCCACAGAGCATATACAATAGAGGACATTATCGCGGAAACATAACTATAAAACACAGCGGAAGTCTAACAAACCTCTAAGTATATACATATGGTCCAAGTTTATACAAAAAAGGTAACCAAAAGAAAGTGCGGACAGACCCGCCAAAATACATGGATAAAATCTCTCATCTCACCCACAGCTAATCTACTCAGAATCTACAACCACCTAATGGTAACCCTCTACTAGAGGTTCCTCAAAAGGCTCCTCGACGTACTCCTCCTCCACCCATGGACTCGGAGCACAGATATCAAATGGAGCAGCTGCTCCGCCGTTACCTGCCGACATAAGAAGTACGGCTGAGCATGGAATACTCAGCGGGTACTAAGCACTAACCAATAGTCATAGCATACGGATAGCATACATAAAGGAGGAAGCAAGTTGCATATATAGAACATGAACAATTTATATCATACAAGGAAGCAAAACAATTTATAATCATGCTTGTATTTCGTAGAAAGCCGATGAAACCTCTTGAAAACATCGTGCACTTGACTTGACTTGAAAATACCATTTCCGTGCTTGAAACTTATTATGTTGTCTTATCTTGTCATATCATGCGTGTCATGTCATGTCATGCGTGTCATGCGGTTATCATGCTTGCTTGTTCATAATTTAAACATGTTCACATGCCTAGTTGCCGTTCATAGTCCGTCACAACTAGTACCCTATATGCAGATGGGTATGCCTAGTTGCCGTTCATAGCCCGTCGCAACTAGCATCCATGCAGAATGTGAATGCCGAGTTGCCGTTCATAGCCCGTCGCAACTAGCATCCATGCGGAATGTGAATGCCTAGTTGCCGTTCATAGCCCGTCGCAACTAGCATCCATGCAGAATGTGTGATGCTATGTTATGCGTGTCATGCCATGCTATGCTATGCGTGTCATGCGATGCTATGCATGTCATGCGAGGGGATGGGAGACCTTTCCCTATGCAATGCATGATTTTCTTGCCCTTGTCAGAAGCGGAGTGAAACATATCTTAGGATATGCCCCACCTCTATGTCCCATACTCAAAACATCGGTAAATCACGTCATTTCATGCGTGCTCGTGAGATCGTGTGCATACTTGCATTTGGAATTAAATATGACAATTTGGAGTGATTCACAAGACATAGCATATAACAATTTAAGCAATTAATAATCTACACATTTTAAGAAATGCAAGAAACACACTATCATGAACCCTAACAAATTTCAAGAGCAATTAAACATGGGTTCCCTTAATTTATCATTTATTTCATTCACCTTGGCATTTCATCAAACATGTGGTGTGTTCATTATTCACTTAAACCTAAATCATGCTTTTCTATGTGGGTTATGCTCACATCACACTTGTATGTTCATTATTAGTACAATGCCCTTTCCCATTCGTTCATCACATCATCCACACGGCATCCATTCGCCAACATCCATCTTCATTCACCACTCATACCACCAATCTCATAACACATATATAGGTGAAAGAAAACAAGAAGAAATAAAGGAAAAGGGAAGCTATAACTAGGAGGGTAGTAAGAAGTACCGACCTTGATCAAGTGAGGAAGAAATCCCCCCCTTCCAAAACGACCGTGAGTTGCTGCCCTAGCTTGAGGAGAGTGCCCCACACGAGCTTGAGCCGAGACTTGGAGAAAATAGACTTGAGGATGATCTAGGGTCTCAAACCCCTTTGATTTCTCTTCAAAATTGAAACCCTAGGTTTAGGAAGACCTTCTCCTTTCTCTCTATCTCTCAAAAGACTCTAAGGGTTGAGAATGAGCCCTAAAGGCTCGGGCAATCCTATATAAGAAAGGGTATAACACCCGAATGCCGAAAATGCCCTTAGTGAAAATTCTGTAAAACGCGAGGACCGAGCGATCGGTGGTTATGACCGATCGATCGGTTGCCTACCGAGCGATCGGTGTTTATGACCGATCGACCGGTCAAAAACTCACTCTCTGGAAAATTTCCCCATACAAACTTTCTGACCGCGCGATAGCTACCGATCGATCGGTTATGGACCGATCGATCGCTGACTGGACCGAGCGATCGGTTCTCTGTGTGTCTGGACTGTTTTGACCATATCTTTTGACTCGCTCGTCGGATTTCGACGATTCAACTTGCGTTGGGTTCGTCTTTCGAAAACGCACACTTCTGATGTTTCGGAATTTTCGAGTTCTCCCTTATTTATTAATTAGACTACAAAAATGGCCAATTAGCTACGAAGGTGCTATTCATTAAGGATGAAAAAGTCCGGGGTGCTACACTACTATAGGAGATTTGTGGAGGGATTCTCTAGTTTAGCTGCACTACTCACTTACCTCATGAGGAAGAACGCCAAGTTTAGTTGGAGCGACAGATGCGATATTAGCTTCCAAGAGTTGAAGAAGCAGCTCACTACAACTCCCGTCCTCACTGTGCCTTCTGGGGTGGGGACTTTGTTGTGTATAGTGATGCCTCCCATGTCGGTTTAGGGTGTGTTCTAATGCTAAACAAGAAGGTTATCGCGTATGCTTCTCGACAGTTGAAGGATTATGAAAAGAACTACCCTACACATGATCTAAAGCTTGCCGCAGTAGTGTTTGCATTGAAGATATGACGACACTATCTATACGGGGAACAGTTTGAGGTGTTCATTGATCACAAAAGTTTGAAGTACCTGTTCTCCCAGAAGGAGTTGAACTTAAGGCAGCGGCGATGGATGGAATTTTTGAAGGACTATGAATGTTCTATTCAATACCATCCGGGCAAAGCTAAAGTTGTGGCAGATGCTTTGAGTAGGAAGTCACATGGACTTGTGGCGTATATGATGGTTCGAGAATGGAAGTTGTTGGAGGATGCCTCCAACCTCGACATTTGTTTCAGTCCTACCCATGGGCCATTGATGGAAAATATCACAGTGAAACTGTGCATCATTGATCGGATCCGAGAGTTGCAAATAACGGATGCCGAATTAATTGCTTTCTGTGACAAGGCAGTTAGCAAGGAAAATGATGAGTTCACCACGAACAGTGATGGGGCAATCACGTTCAGGGGTAGACTTTGTGTCCTCACCGATGTAGATCTCCGGAGAGAGATTTTGGATGAAGCTCACCGTTCTAAGTACACGGTACACCCAGGGGGGTACCAAGATGTATCGGAACCTCAAAAAACTCTTCTGGTGGCGGAATATGAAAAGAGAGGTAGCGGAATATGTGTTCAAGTGTTTGGTGTGCCAGTAAGTGAAGGTAGAACACAGGAGACCGGTAGGACTTTTACAGTCCCTCCCTATTCCCGAGTGGAAATGGGAACACATCTTTATGGACTTCATTGTGGGGTTGCCACAGCCGACAAGAAAATCTGATGCTATATGGGTTGTAGTCGACAGATTGACAAATTTCTTGCCATACCGGACTACCTTCAACTCAAATCAGTTAGAGGCACTATACATCAAGGAATCATTCGGTTGCACGGGGTGCCAGTGAGCATTGTATCAGACAGGGACCCTAGATTCACTTCCAGGTTTTGGAAGAGCTTTCAAGGTTCAATGGGTTCCCGTTTGGACTTTAGCACGGCTTTCCATCCACAGACTGACGGGCAAAAAGAGAGTGTGAATCAGGTGATAGAGGACATGCTCCGAGCCAGCATGTTAGACTTTAAAGGCAGTTGGGAAGATCACATACCATTGGTGGAGTTCGCCTACAATAACATCTATCAACCGAGCATCAAAATGGCGCCTTTTGAGGCTTTGTACAGGAGAAGTTGTAGACCCCCTTTGTATTGGGATGAAGTCAGGGAAATGAAAGTATTGGGTCTCGAGTTGATTGAGCAAACTGCAAATAAGGTCTAGATCATCAAGGAGAAATTGAGGACGGCTCAGGACAGGCAGAAGAACTAGGCCGATACTCATAGACGAGATCTTGAGTTCCATGTTGGCGATATGGTATTTGTGAAGGTTTCGCCGACAAAGGGTGTTATGAGGTTTGGCAAAAGAGGAAAGCTCAGCCCGAGGTATGTGGGTCCGTTTGAAATCATCAACCGAGTTGGTGAAGCTGCATATCGAGTTGCTCTACCAACTCACATGGCGGCGGTTCACAACGTCTTCCATGTGTCCATGCTTCGAAAGTATATCCCGGATCCTTCACATGTTATAAATATTGATCCGTTGGAAATCCGGGAGGATCTTACCTTGGTGGAAGAGCCGGTTCAAATTTTGGACTGTAGAGATCAAGTTTTGCGCAACAAGGTTACTCCCTTGGTTCTTGTGCAATGGCAACATCACTCTATGGAAGAAGCTACATGGGAGTGCGAAGCGGAAGTAAGGGAAAAGTACCCCAATTTATTTGTGTAATGGGTGTTTATGTAAATCTTGTTCTTCATTATCTCTATATATCGTTCTAAATTTCGAGGATGAAATTTCAGTAAGGGGGGGAGGATGTAGAACCCCGGATCTTTATGACATGTATTAAATGACCTAAGATGTATTTTCTTAAGTTTATGGGTGTTGGGATGAAGGTTTAAGAGTGCAAAATACTCTTAAGTGTTAATGAAGGTTATGCCTTAGCATTACCCTCAACTTTAAGGAGGTTTAGTTTTGTCACCGCTCATTGAAATCAAGCGATTCTTGAGTTTTTGGAAATGTATTGGAACCATCTATGAGGTCAATGTTGATCACTTTTCTGGATTTTGAGTCGAGGTAGAGTCAAACATCCGATTTCCAAAACCGGGTTTGGCTGCAAATTTGGACTGTCGCAACCTATTACAAATCAGTCAGCTTTAAGGGAAAAATGGTCCAAGAATAAATAAGAATTAGAATTTATACAAAACATAAAAGCTATTCTCCTTCGAAAGGCAAATCCAACGCAAGTTTAATTGTAAAAATCGGACCACCGAGTAAAAAGTTATGATCGATTTACCAAAGTGGGTTTTTACAAAAGAACTTGCTCGAGCGAGATCCAAATCCGCTCGAGTGAGATTGGCGAAAAATGGGTTTTTGAGGCTAGTGAGCAACCCGCTCGAGCAAGATCACCTAGAAAGTATTTTTTTTTGGTTTTTCATAAACCTAACACTATATATACCCCATTTTCGAGGGTCCAAGGTTCCTAACACTTAGAGAGAGACTTTTTGAGAGGAAAAGAGAGGAAGGAGAGGAAAGGTTTGGGGATTTCCAAGAGGGGTCTTGTGGAGATCAAAGAGAGTCATAATCAATCTTGGATCATCCTCTTAAGCAAGGAATTTCTTCCTCAAGTTGGAATTCTTGTTCAAGAGTTTCTTCAAACTAAGAAGGGATTCTCACAAGGTTAGTACACCCTTACTAACTAACTTAGTAGTAACCTAGGTTTTCATTTGAAATGGGTTATGATTGATAATGAGTATCCTATTCTTACCTCACTACCTTGATTCTTTGAATAATGCAAGAAAAACTAAGTAGGGATGGATGTTGTGTGATGAAAATGGTGGAAGGGTTTGGTACGCATAATGAATACACCATCTGTTTGATGAATTGTGTAAATGAGAAAATATGAAATAAACAAATATAAAAAGGTATTGAATGCTACATGTTTGAGAAAATGCATGAATGAATTTAAAGGCATAAGATGAAGGAATATGAATAAAGGGTTGAACAAATGTTGCATGCAAGATGTTTGATATAATGTATATGCAAAAATGTGGAATAAAAGCTATGAGATATGAACTAAGGACTTTTCCCCAAATGTTAGTGAAAATAATGCTATGCCTTATGAATTTTCCAATGACTATCATGTGCCTACCGAGTATATTTTCGCAATCCTTCTTTTTCATCATTATGCCCACGAATCTCACCCACGAGCACGCATACATGCATGAACCGGGTTTTCAAGTATATGTATGTAAGAAAACAACAAGAATAAGGATGTGATTCATGAAGAAGCAAGTTGATAAAGCCGGACATCGGGCCAGTCAAGGGTAAGGCATATCCCTAGGATATGTCATACCTGGTTCACAAGTTAAACAAGCAAGTTGATAAAGCCGGACATCGGGCCGGTCAAGGGTAGGGCATTTCGCAAGATATGTCATACGTGGCTTACAAGTTAAACAAACACGAATATCAAGGGTAAGGCATATCCCTAGGATATGTCATACCTGGCTCACAAGAAAACAAGACAATGAGGTTGGTGGTATCCTTTTCTATATATATATTTCGCTAAAGGGAACTTATGTTCCCGGCTCACAAGTCGCCTCAAGAGCACTAACCTCTGGCTTACAAGTATACAAGCATGTCAAGTCAAGAACATGACAGGAACAAATAAGACAAGTGATTCCAAGCTAGAACAAGACAAGTATGTGTGATTCTCACGAACGAGACCAAGACAAAAAACACGTTTTCAAACACAACAACTAAGTTTTGAAAGAAACACAAAAGACTATTTTCAAGAATAAAAACATGAATTTCAAGTATGAGATTTACTGGAGTTTTTGCATTCATTCAAGCATGTCAAGACTACTACATCCCTTTACTTCAATGCTATGAATATCACATGTTGCTAGTATTACCTTGAATTGATGTTGTGTATTATGATTATCATTGTTGTGTTTTGTTATTGCTATTATTAGCTAGTAGCTTGTACTCGTTGAGTATTCCATGCTCAGCCGTACTTTTATGTCGGCAGGTACCGAGGAAGCCCTCAACCCTGAGCCTTGGGTTGAGGAAGAATATGTAGAGGAGAGAGAGCCACCTATCCTGATGCAGTTGCAGGAGGATAGAGACCAACCAAGATGTCTTGCCGTATTTAGACTACTGTTGAGCATAGTGGGCTCAATAGTTCTTTTTTTTGTATTTTGATATTTTGATAGGTAGGCATGTTCACCTTTACCTTGATATGTTTTGTATATCTATTCACTTGGAACACAGAACACCTTATATAGAAATGAAAAAGTTAGTTCATGCTTCCGCACTCTTGATTTAGCTTCCGCACTTTGATTATTGTCTTTATAGTATTATGTTACCTTGTTCATTATAGGATGGTTTGGCAAGTATGTATAGTCACACCTAAAGTATCCCTTAACTCCTAGGGGGTATTTTGGGGTGCGACACCTCACATTCATACGGCATCCATCGCCTCAACCACATCCATTCCACATCTTACAACCCTTATCTTCTTGTTCATTTTTAGAGAAATTAGGGCATTTCAATAAAAGGAAAATAGGGGAGATCAACACTTGCTAAGTGAGTTAGTAGGGTGTACTAACCTTGAGATTAACTCTTAATCTTGGGAGTAAACCCTTGATTGAGCTCCCAACTCAATAGGGATGATCTCTCTTCGAAGAAAATGCTCCAACCTTGAAATGAAGAAAGATCCTTGCAACCCAATGCTCCCTTGAGCAAAAGCCCTAACCCTTCTTCCTTCTTCTCTCTCAATCTCCCAAAAATACAAGTTTGAGGGTTTGTGAAGACCCAAACCCACGAAATTTGGGTTAAAGAGGACAAAGGGGTGGTCAAAGACCCATTTACCCTTAGGATTTTGGTAAAAACCAACCAAAAGGGTAAAAATCCCACATGATCAGTCGACCGGTCAAAAATAACCTCTGTGAAAAAATAACTCATACATTTCGTGCGATGTTCGGTCGATCGGTAATGGATATTGGTCAACCGGTAGCAAATTCGGTAGACTGGGTTCCTTGAATTTTTGCCCATTTTTCGGTTTTCTCATTTTTCCCACTTCGGTATTTCGGCCATAACTTTTTACTCATTCGTCGGATTTTGACGATTCAACTTGCGTTGGATTCATCTTTCGAAGGGGAATGTAGAGCCCTGGAACTTTTTGTATATGTCTTGGTATGTGTGTCAAGGCATGATGCCTATGTGATCCCCAATTTAATGAAATGAGAATGTGAAATTTTGAGAATTGTTGCAAGGATGCTATAATTAATTAGATAAATTATTTAATAATGAAGCCTTACAAGTGTCCAAGTCAAGTTTAAAAGATGTTAAAAGAGAAGTAGAATTGGTCCAAGTAGTGGATTGGGTGGAAAAAGGGACTCAGTTCCAAAGTTTGCAGAGCACCGACCACTCAGTCCATTTCAGTGATCGATCGGTCCACAACCGTCGATCGGTAGCTATTGACTGGTTAACTTTTTTGTATGGGAAAATTTTCCAGAGAGCGTGTTTTTGACCGAGAGCTCGGTCAAGAACACCGATCGCTCGGTAGGCGACCGATTGCTCGGTATTACCCACTGATCGATCAGTATATCGCGTTTTGTAGAATTTTAGTAGGAGCTTTTTCGTCTTTTGGGCGTTAAACCCTTTCCTATTAAGGCTTGCCCGAGCCTTTAGGACTTCATTCACCATACTTAGAGTGTTTTGAGAGATAGAGAGAGAAGAGAAGGGGATTCTAACCTAAGGTTTGCATTTGAGAAGAAATCAAAGGGTTGGAAGACCCTAAATCACCTCAAGCTTGGATTTCCTCAAGCTCACGTTTCAAGCACTCGTGAGGGGTACGTTTTTCAAGCTAGGGCAGCAACTCCACGCACGTGTAGGAGGATCTTCCTCGCTTCTTCAAGGTCGGTACCTTTTGCTACCCTCCTAGTTCATACTCCCTTCTTCTTTTCTTCTTCTTTATGTTGCCTAATGTATGAATCTAATGAAAGACAAATGGATGTGGTATGAGGATGGATAATGGGCGATGGATGCCGTGTGGATGATGTGATGAATGGTATGAGAAGGGCATTGTACCAATAATAAACATACGTGTTTGTTGTGAATATAAACCCACCTAGAAAAGTATGATATAGGCTTTAATGAATAACGTGCACACTACATGTCTGATGAAATGCCAAAGGTGATGGGAATGAGTTATAACTTAAGAAAAGCATGCTTAAATGCTTATGATAGTGTGATTTCTTGTTTTTCCTAGATGGCATGAATACTTATTTGTCAATTTATTGCTATGCGATGTATTGTTGAAATCCTCAAATGTCATGTTTAATTTCAAATGAAAGTATACACATGATTCCACGAGCAAGGCATGCATGACATGGTTTACCGGCGTTTTTATGATTAAGGTTTACAGGTGGGACATATCCTACGATATGTTTTACCTCGCTTTTGACAAGAGGACAAAAACAAACACCGCATAGGAGGGAGTTTACACATCCCTCCCATCTACGAGGGGACTCCCCTCACTCACAAGTACATCTTATGAAAGAAGAGTCTCCCTTCCCTCTCAAGTGCATATATCATTAAAGAAGGGTCTCCCTTCCCTCTCAAGTGCATCTCATTAAAGAAGGGTCTCCCTTCCCTCTCAAGTACATCTCATAAGTACATGAGAATGTTTAGATTCTAAGCAAGCACGCATGACATGGCACGCTCGACATGATCAAGCAAGACAAAAATGACAAGTTTCAAGCACGAAACAAGTATTTTAAGTCAAGTTAAGTGCACGATGATTTCAAGAGATTTATCGGCTTTTATGTGATGCAAGCATGAATATAAACTGTTTTACTTCCTTGTTATTATATGAATTGTTTCCTGCGTTATAATATGAATTGCTTCCTGCTTTATATATTGCTATCGTTATGCTATGACTGTTGGTTAGTATTTGGTACCCACTGAGTATTCCATGCTCAGCCGTACTTCTCATGTCGGCAGGTGATAGTGGAGTGGCGGCTCCTTTTGACATTTGTGTTCTGGGCCCTTGGGTAGAAGAAGTGTACGTTGAGGAACCTATGGAGGAACCTCCAGTTGAGAGCTGCTATTAGGTGGTAGATTCTGAGTGAGTGAGCTGTGGGTGAGTTTGAGAGAGTATGCTTATGTATTTCGGCAGGCCTGTCCGCACTTTCTTTTGTGTTTTCATGTTGTTCATGTCGCGACCCAAAACCCACCCTAGGAGTTAGAGTGAACTTTGGACGACTAATCATGGCTTACATGACTTGCTTGACAAACAACCTGCAAAAACCCACAGAGCATATACAATAGAGGATATAAACAGTGGAAACATACTCCAACATAGCACAGCGGAAGTCTAAACAACCTCTATGTATATACGAATCCAAGTTTACACAAAAGGAATCCAAAAGAAAGTGCGGACAGACCCGCCAAAATACATGAAGGTATATCTCTCATCTCACCCACAGCTATTCACTCAGAATCTACAACCACCTAATGGTAACCCTCTACTGGAGGTTCCTCCAAAGGCTCCTCGACGTACTCCTCCTCCACCCATGGACCAGAAGCACAAACATCAAATGGAGCGGCAGCTCCCTCATAACCTGCCGACATAAGAAGTACGACTGAGCATGGAATACTTAGCGGGTACTAAATACTAACCAACAATTATAGCATAACAATGGCAATACATAATCAGGAGCAATTCATATATGTCAGACAGAAGCAATTCATATCATACAAGGAAGTAAAGCAATTTATAATCATGCTTGTATTTCGTAGAAAACTGATAAAACCTCTTGAAAACATCGTGCACTTGACTTGGCTTGAAATGTCTTTTCGTACTTGAAAGCTTGTCTTGTCTATCTTGCTTGTGTCGTACGTGTCATGTCATGCATGTCATGCGTGCTTGCTTGTGATCATGTGACTTGTGAGATACACTGGTGAGCTATCCTTGTGAGATGCGCTTGAGAGATGCCTTGAGAGGGAAGGGAGACCCTTCTTTATGCAATGCACTTGAGAGGGAAGGGAGACCCTTCTTCAAGATATGTATGTACTTGCGAGGGAAGGGAGGCCCTTCTTCAAGATATGCACTTGTGAGTGAGGGGAGACCCCTCGTGTAATGTTGGTTCTTGTCTTCTTGTGAAAAGCGAGGTAAAACATATCATAGGATATGTCCCACCTCTAACCATGTTCTTGAAAACCTCGATAAATCATGTCATGCATGCCGTGCTCGTGGGAACCGTGTACATACTTGCATTTAAATTTAAATATGACATTTGGGTAATTTCACGATACATATAACATCAATGATTGAGCAATGTAATAATCATATCATTTAGGGAAAGCAAGAAAACACACTATCATAGGCCCTAGCAATATTCAGAATTTATTAGGCATGCATTTCCTAAATTACAACTCACTTTATTCACCTTGGCATTTCATCAAACATGTTATGTTCATTATCGATTTACCCTACAACATGCTTTTCTAGATGGGTTTTTCTCAAATCATACTTGTATGTTCATTATTGGAACAATGCCCTCCCCATTATAATCATCACAACACGGTTATTGGCATCCAGTCGCCCATTCCATCTCCATTCGCCATTCACAACCATCCATCCATCTCATAACACGTGTAATAAAGGAAAATAAAGAGAAATAAAGGGGAAAGAGGAACTATAACTAGAAGGGTAGTAAGAAGTACCGACCTTGATCAAGTGAGGAAGAAATCCCCTTTCCAAAACGACTGTGTAGCTTCTGCCCTAGCTTGGAGAACGCTCTCCACGAGTGCTTGAGCCGAGATCTTGGAGAAAACCAGCACTGGGAGTGATCTAGGGTCTCAAACCCTTTGATTTCTCTCCAAAAATGGAAACCCTAGGTTTAGGAATCGCCCTTCCTTCTCTTCTTATCTCCCAATCTCTCTAAGTGTCAAAATGAAGCCCTAAAGGCTCGGGTTAAACTCTTAAGGTAAGAGTGAACCGACCAAAGACCATAATACCCTTACTGAAGTTTCTGCAAACACATGAATGCCGAATTCCTTGAGCTGTGAACAGTGCTGAACACGTTGTGCTGTGAACAGTGCCGAACACGTTGTGCTGTGAACAGTGCTGAACACGTTGTGCTGTGAACAGTGCCGAACACGTTGTACTGTGAACAGTGCTGAACACGTTGTGCTGTGAACAGTGCTGAACACGTTGTCCGTTGTGTTATGTACAACGTGCCCGATGTGCTGCACAACGTACCCGTTGTAACTGTACAACGTACCCGTTGTAGCTGTACAACGTACCCGTTGTTGTTAAACAACGTACCCGTCGTTGCTATACAACGGATGCACAACGTATACGTTATCAGAGCTCGAGCTACGTTCTCAGAGTACGTTACTATGCCTTATCAGAGCACGATCTAGCGCCTTCCGAGCTACGTCCTTAGCGCATGGCCGAGCTACGTCCTTAGCGCATAACCGAGCTACGTCCTTAGCGCATAACCGATCTACGTCCTTAGTGCATAACCGAGCTACGTCCTTAGTGCATAACCGAGCTACGATTGCCTGCAGACCCAGACTGTTTTGGCCATATCTTTTGACTCGTTCGTCCAATTTTGACAATTCAACTTGCGTTGGGTTCGTAAGCATAGTTCTAGCCATTTCTTAATAATTAATAGCTTCAGTCCAAAAATAATTAAGCAGTTTATTTTCATTAAGCATAGTTCTAGCCATTTCTTAAAGAGATCTATTTTTCTTTCTATTACACCATTTTGTTGTGGAGTTCTAGGAGCTGAAAAATTATGGTTAAAATCATTCTCATCAAAAAATGACTCAAAGATCTTTATTTTTAAACTCTCTATCACTTCTTATATTGTTAATAGAATAACCGTTTTCATTTTGAACTATTTTACAAAACTTTTTAAATTAGGATGGTGCTTCATTTTTATGAGAAAGAAATAATAGTACCCATGAGTATCTTGAAAAATCATAAACTATTACAAAAGCATAACTTTTTCCAGCTAGGCTATCTACTTCATTGTAGCACCTCGGAACTTTTCGCACCTAAGGAATAGTGTTCTCGTAGGCATTGGCTTTTCATGTCGTCCAATTAATAAATAAAGAAGAATTTGGAAATTCTAAAATGTCAGAAATGTTTCTTTTTGAATGACGAATCCAACGCAAGTTGAATCGTCAAAATCTGACGAACGAGCCAAAAGATATGGCTAAAACTATAAAAACCTGCAGAGCACCGATTGCTAGGGATCGAACGGTCCACAACCGTTCTCTCGGTCCAAACTAGTGATCGAACGGTCCAAAACCGATCGACCGGTATCTATCGACTGGTTCACTTTTTTATATGGGAAAATTTTTTAGAGAGGGTGTTTTCAACCGACGCTCAATTGGGCACCGATCGCTCGGTCTTAAGTACCGATCGCTCGGTCTTTTGTGTTTTTACAGAATTTCATTAAGAGCATTTTTGGTCTTTTGGCCATCACCCCTTGGCTTTATAAGCCTTGCTCGAGCCTTGGGTCCCCACACACCATCCTTAGAGATATTTGAGAGAGAGGGAGAGAGAACCTAGGGCTCCTAAAAGTCCTTTGCATTTGTGAGAAAGATCAAGGGTTTAAACACCCTAGAATCATCCCAAGGGCTTGGATTTCTCAAATCCACCCTCAAGCTCGTGTGGAGTCCATTTCGAAGCTAGGGCAGTGCCTTCCACAACATTCTCAAGGGTTTTCTTCTTTTCTTCAAGGTTAGTACACCCTACTAACTCCCTTAGCAATAACCAAGGTTTTCCTTTAAAAATGATGATCTTGATAATGTGTTAACCATTCTTCTTGTGTTATGCTATTCTCCGTAAAATAAACAAGATAAACGAAGTGAATGTGTTGTGATGTGTGGGGTGAAGGTGTGAGACAATGGATGCCGTGTGGATGTGATGGATGTTATGTGATGGAAATGGTGGAAGGGTATCCTACAAATAATGAACACACATTGATGTTGATGAAATGTAAGCACTAAAAAGGGGAAATCAAATGACTATGAAATGTTGCATGCCATGTGTTTGATTAAATGCTTAAATGAGAAATTCCCAAATTGATGAAGAATAGGCAAATGTGATTATGTGTAGTTCCTCCAATTATGTAATCGTGATCAAATGCCACATAGATTATCTAAATTCTCACATGCTTGTACTATGAATTGAAATGCAATGCACTATCCTTCATGTCATACATGTCATCATGGTTACTACAAGTGCTACACTCCCACGAATGCATGCATGAACCGATGATTTTAATGTACAAGTATTTGAAAGAAACCAACAAGAACAAGAATGTGATTTACGATACGCTTGATAAAGCTGGACATTGGGCCGATCAAGAGTAGGGCATATCCTTACGATATGTCATACCTGACTCACAAGAAAACAAACATAATTGATAAAGCCGGACATCGGGCCGGTCAAGGGTAGGGCATATCGCAAGATATTTCATACCTGGCTTACAAGAAAACAAGACGAAGAGGTTGGTGCACCTTTTCTATATATATATATTTCGCTGAAGTGAATTTACATTCCCGGCTCACTAGTCACCTCAAGGGCACTAACCTCTGGCTCACAAGTATACAAGTCAAGCAAGTCAAGAACAAGCAAGAAATGTGATTCCAATCAAGACAAGACATGTGTGCTTGATTTCCACAAGCAAGATCAAGACAAGAAACAGGTTTTTAAATACGACAAGTAAGTTTTGAAAAACACGAAAAATTATTTTCAAGAACAAGTCTAGGTTTCCAAACCTAAGTTTTACCGGAGTTTTCGAATTCATGCACGTATGTCAAGATTATCATATTGCTTTATTCTCAATGTTATAAATGTCATATGTTGTTAGTGTTGCTTAAATTTGATTATTGTATATTATGGTTCATTGTTGTTGTGTGAGAGTAATTGCTATTGTTAGCTAGTAGCTTGTACCCCCTGAGTATTCCATACACAGCCGTACTTTTATGTCGGCAGGTGCACGGGTCCCGTTTGATATTTGTGTTCCATGTCCTTGGGTTGAAGAGGACAACGGCGAGGAAGAACCATACGAAGAGTAGGTAGTTGAACCTCAGGCCAAGGCGAGGGACCTAGACCATTGGCCCCACAGGGGTGATTATTGAGTGAGAGAGAGTTGCGAGGTTTCTCCTATTTGTATTTTGATAGGAGGGCATGTCCACCTTTGACTTGATGTATTATGTATATGGTTACCTGGAATACTGTTTTGAGTTATAGAATAACAGAAAAAGTTCGTTCATGCTTCCGCATTAATGAAATAGGTTCCGCACTCTGTTTAATGTTATTATTATGTTCTGTTTATCTTGTTCATTATAGGATGGTTTAACAGGTACGAATAGTCACCTCTAAAGTATCCCTTAACTCGTAGGGGGTATTTTGGGGCGCGACATGAGATGGAGCAAAATGGTTTGCTAGCCAATATTTATCCTTGACAAAAGCAAAGTTTTGTGATCGAGCAAAATGGCACAGTCACCTATCTATATCCAGGACAAGAACAAATTTCCAAAAATTGAGCAAAACGGTTTGTTGGCCAATCTTCTACCAAGACAGGAGCAAAGTGTCAAGAACGGGAAAAGGGTAAATTGGGAATGAAAGCCGAGTTAAGGCAGACCCAAACCAGCACTAAATTAAAAAGGAATTACACGCGAATATATCTAAAACCTCTTGCATCTCTACAAACAAGGTTAGAGAGCAAAGGGTTTGTTAGCTGATCTTCATCGTGGACAGGGGCAAATTGTCGAGATTTAGCAAAATGGTTCGTTGTCAAAACTTCGTCCAGGACATGAGCAAATTTTTGAGATGGAGCAAACTGGTTCAATACCTAATTTTTATTTTGGACAGATTGGGCAAACTGGTTCATTGGCTAATCCTAGTCTAAAACAAGCACAAACTACTGAGATGAAGCAAAACGGTTTGATAGCCAATCTTCGTCCAGGAGAGGAGAAAACTACCTGTGATCAAACAAAATGCTTTGATGGCCAATCTTCATCTTGGACAAGAGCAAAGTGCCGAGAGTGAGCAAAATATTTCGATGCCCAATCTTCGTAATGGACATGAGAAAATTGTCGAGACAGTGGGAAATGGTTTCTTGGCAAAACTTCTTCATGAACTGAAGCAAACTGCCTAGATCGAGCAAATGGTATGCTGACCAATCTTTGTCCAGGGAAAATTCTAGCGATCAAGTAAAATGTTTTGTTGGCCAATCTTCATCCAGGATAGGAGCAAATTGCTAAAATCGACCAAAACGAATCATTGGCCAATCTTCGACCAAGACAGGAGGAAAGTGTCGAGATTGGGAAAATGGTTTGTTAGCCAATCTTTGTCTTGGACATGACCAAACTGTTGAGATTGAGCAAAATTGTTCGTTGGCCAATCTACGTCCTGGATAGGAGCAATTGTTGAGATGGAGCAAAATTGTTCCATAGCTAATTTTTATCATGAATAAATCGGTCAAAATGGTTCGTTGGCTAATCTTCGTCCAGGACAAGAGTAAAGTGCTAAGATCGAGCAAAATGTTTCATTGGCCTATCTTCATCTAGGAGAGGAGCAAACTACCTGCGATCAAGCAAAATGCTTCGATGGACAATTTTCGTCATGGACAAGAGCAAAATGCCGAGATTGAGCAAAATGTTTCATTGGCCAATATTCATCTAGGGCAAGATCAAACTACCTAAGATCAAAAAAAATGTTTGATGGTCAATCTTCGCCACGGGCAGGAGCAAAGCTTCAAGCCCAAGGTTCAACAGGCAATCTTCGCCCAAAACAGGATCAAATTGTTGAGATAAAGAAAAATTGTTCGTTCGCCAATCTTTGTCTTGGACAGGAGAAAACTGTTGAGATCGAGCAAAATAGTTTGATGGCCAATATTCATAATGGACATGAGCAAAGTGTCGAGATAGTGCAAAATGGTTTCTTGGCAAAACTTCTTCATGAATAGAAGAGATGGAGCAAATGGTACGGTGACCAATCTTTCTCTAGGGCAGGAGCAAACTGTCAAAATTGAGCACAACGGTTCGTTTGCCAATCTTCGTCACAGGAGCAAACAGTCGAGATGGAGCAAAATGGTTTGCTAGCCAATATTTATCCTTGACAAAAGCAAAGTTTTGTGATCCAACAAAATGGCACAGTGACCAATCTTTATCCAGGACAGGAGCAAATTGCCAAAATCGATCAAAACGGTTCGTTGGTCAATCTTCTACCAAGACAGGAGCAAAGTTTCGAGAATGGGAAAAGGGTTTTTTAAATTGGGAAAGAAAGCGGAGTTAAGGCAAACCCAAACCAGCACTAAATCAAAAAGGAATTACACGCGTATATATCTAAAACCTCTAGCATCTCTACTAACAAGGTTAGAGAGCAAAGGGATTGTTGGACAATCTTCATCTTGGACAGGAGCAAGCTGTCAAGATTTAGTAAAGTGGTTCGTTATCTAATCTTCGTCCAGGACATGAGCAAAATTTTGAGATAGAGCAAAATGTTTCCTTAATTTTTATCGTGGATAGATCGGGCAAAATGGTTCGTTGGCTAAACATGTACAAACTGCTGAAATCAAGCAAAATGGTTTGATGGCCAATCTTCGCCCAGGAGAGGAGCAAACTACCTGTGATCAAACAAAATGCATCGATGGCCAATCTTCATCATGGACAAGAGCAAAGTGCCGAGAGCGACCAAAATGGCTCGATGGCCAATCTTCATAATGGACTTGAGAAAAGTGTTGAGATAGTGGGAAATGGTTTCCTGGCAAAACTTCTTCATGAAAAAAAGCAAAGTGGTTGAATGGCCAATATTCGCCTTGGACAGGAGTAAACTACCGATATCAAGCAAAATGGTTCAATGGCCAATCTTCGTCCAAGACAAGAGCAAACTACTTGATATCAAAAAAAATGTTTCGATGGCCAATCTTCATCCTGGATAGGAGCTAATTGCGGAGACGAATAAAAATAACGAGATCGAGAAATATAGTTCGTTGGCCAATCTTTGTCCAAGATAGGAGCAAACTGTTAAGATCGAACAAAATGGTTCAATATCCAATCTTCGTCATTGACAAGAGTAGTGTCAAGATAATGCAAAATGGTTAATTGGCCAAACTTCTTTCTGGACTGAAGCAAAGTTTTGAGATCAAAAAAATTGGTACGGTGGCCAATATTTGTGAAGGACAGGAGCAAATTGCCAAAATCGAGCAAAACGGTTCTTTGGCGAATGTTAGTCCAGGAGAGGAGCAAACTGGCGAGATAGAGCAAAATGGTTCATTAGCCAATCTTTGTTCTGGATAGGAGCAAACTGTCAAGATCAAGAAAAATGGTTTGATGGCCAATCTCCGTCATAAACAAGAACAAAGTGTTGATAGAGCAAAATGGTTCATTGGCCAAACTTCTTCCTGGATAGAAGCAAAGTTCTGAGATCGGGTAAAATGGCACGGTGGCCATTCTTTATCCAGGACAGGAGCAGACTACCAAAATCGACCAAAACAGTTTGTTGGCCAATCTTTATCCAAGACGAGCAAAGTGTCGAGAACGGGCAAAAGGGTTTTTACCCAAATCTTTGCCCTATATAGCAATGAGTCAAAAGTGAGGTAAATGGTTCATTGGCAAATCTTTGTCTTGGATAGGAGCATACCATCGAGATCAAGCAAAATGGTTCGGTGGTCAATCTTCGTCCAGGACAGGACAAAACTATCGGAGATCAAGCAAAATCTTTCGATGGCCAAATTTAGTCCTATATCGGAGCATATTTTTGAGATCAAGCAAAATGATTTATTGGCCCGAGGAGCACGACAAAGTTATATGGAAACTTAGTTCCACTGGCGTTTTCACCTTATGCTTTGCCTGGGATTCTATCAGGACCCCTCAAAGGGTGGTCGAGTGGCACGGTCTTACGTGGTTTGTCGGGAACACGCCTATGCACTCTTTCATTTTATGGATGGCCATCAAGGAGGTTCTGATGACAAAAGACAAATTGAGCCGTTGGGGTATTACAAATGATGCAACATGTATGCTATGCGCAGATGACTATGAAGACCAAGACCACCTATTTGTTCTCTGCTCTTATGCTTCTCAAGTCTGGACTGGCCTCAGAAACATGCTCCAAGTACCGGGCTTTCTCATCCTGGAATAGTCTTATTCGCTGGTATAGCAGCAAATGGAAGAGCAAAAATTTTGCAAATCAAATTCGAAAAGTTGCTCTAGGTGCTTTTGTTTATCATCTATGGAAGGAGAGGAATAGAAGATGGGTTGGAGATGGGAAGGCCACCCCCAATGTCCTGATCGCGGATATCGTCGAGGATATAAAGATCAAGATAGGAGGGAATATTGAGGTGATAAACGATTGTCCCCATAATAGAATCATCGTGGACAATTGGAGTTGCAAGGTCAAGTGGGCCTCTCCAACGGTAAGGTGGTTTTCTTGGAAACCGCCGGAGCAGGGGACTATAAAAATTAACACGGATGGAGCCCTGGACTCATGCCGTGAAGGGTATGGGTGTATATATCGCGGGAGCCAAATGCCTTGGGTTTGTGCTTGGATTGGAGCTGTGGGCCATCAAAAGAGGTCTTGAGGAAGCTGTGCGGTGAAATGCATCCTCAACCACTGTAAGTGGCCGTGGAGAGAATACACTACCTTGGAAGATATCAATCGGTTGGCTATGAGCGTTAATAGGTTCTCTATTGATTTTGCGCACCGTGAAGCAAACAAGGCTGCAGATTTTTTGTCTAAATTATGTAATTCGCCAAATGAGAACCACTTAGGGCATTCTAACATGCCTCCTAGATTGGCTCAAATTGTAAATGCAGATACCAAAGGGCGAAAGTCCTTAAGGATGTAAGTTGGTAGTTGATTTTTTTTTAAAATCTGGTAGGGGTCAGTTTAAACCCCAGCTTTCCTTTCCCCCCAAAAAAAGATTTCTTGGCCAATCTTCATCCATGACATGTGTAAATTCTCGAGAGAGAGGAAAATGGTTCGAGGACCAATCTTCGCCCTAGATAGGAGTAAACTTCGAGATCGGGCATAAATGGTTGATTAGCCAATCTTCGTCCATGAAAAGAGCAAACTACTAGAGATCAAACAAAAAGTTTCAATGGCCAAACTTCGTCCTGGACAGGAGAAAATTGCGGATGAAGTAAAATGGTACAGCAGCCAATCTTCGTCCAAGATTGCTGCAAACTACCAAGATCGAACAAAACAGTTCATTGGCCTATCTTCCTCATTGCCAAGAGCAGTGTCGAGATGGTGCAAATGGTTTGTTGGCCAAACTTCTTTTTGGCAAGAAAAGTGTCGAGATTGGGAAAATGGTTTGTTAGCCAATCTTTGTCTTGGACATGATCAAACTGTCAAGGTTGAGCAAAATTGTTCGTTGGCCAATCTACGTCCAGGACAGGAGCGAATTGTTGAGATGGAGCAAAATTGTTCCATAGCTAATTTTTATCATGGACGAATCGGGCAAAATGGTTCGTTGGCCAATCTTCGTCTAAAATAGGCGCAAACTATTGAGATCAAGCAAAATGGTTTGATCGCTAATCTTCATCTAGGACAAGAGTAAAGTGCTAAGATCGAGCGAAATGTTCATGGGCCTATCTTTGTCCAGGACAAGAGCAAACTACCTACGATCAAACAAAATGCTTCAATGGACAATTTTCGTCATGGACAAGAGCAAAGTGTCGAGATCAAGCGAAATGGTTCATTGGCCAATCTTCCACCAGGGCAAGATTAAACTACCTAAGATCAAAAAAAATGTTTGATGGTCAATCTTCGCCCTGGACAAGAGCCAAGCTTCAAGCCCAAGGTTCAACAGGCAATCTTCGCCTAAAACAGGATCAAATTGTCGAGATGAAGCAAAATTATTCGTTAGTCAATCTGTGTCCAGGACAAGAGAAAACTGTCGAGATTGAGCAAAATGGTTCGATGGCCAATCTTCATAATGGACATGAGCAAAGTGTCGTAGTGCGAGATGGTTTCTTGGCAAAACTTCTTCATGAAAAGAAGAGATGGAGCAAATGGTACAGTGACCAATCTCTGCCTAGGGCAGGAGCAAACTGTCAAAATCGAGCACAATGGTCGTTTGCCAATCTTCGTCACAAGAGCAAACAGTCGAGATGGAGCAAAATGGTTTGTTAGCCAATATTTATCCTGGACAAAAGCAAAGTTTTGTGATCGAGCAAAATGGCACAGTGACCAATCTATATCCAGGACAGGAGCAAATTGCCAAAATCGAGCAAAATGGTTCATTGGCCAATCTTCTACCAAGACAGGAGCAAAGTGTCGAGAACGGGAAAAGGGTTTTTTTAATTGGGAAAGAAAGCGGAGTTAAGGTAGACCCAAACCAGCACTAAATCAAAAAGGAATTACATGCGAACATATCTA
Source organism: Tetracentron sinense (assembly GCA_015143295.1). NCBI lineage: Eukaryota > Viridiplantae > Streptophyta > Magnoliopsida > Trochodendrales > Trochodendraceae > Tetracentron > Tetracentron sinense. Next base: position 19,765,835 of record CM026554.1, read on the forward strand.
AAAATTCTAGCATCTCTACTAACAAGGTTAGAGAGCAAAGGGTTTGTTAGCCAATCTTCATCTTGGACAGGAGCAAACTGTCGAGATTTAGTAAAATGGTTCGTTGTCAAATCTTCATCCAGGACTTGAGCAAATTTTAGAGATGGAGCACAATGGTTCCATACCTAATTTTTATCGTGGACAGATCAAACAAAATGGTTCGTTGGCTAATCCTAGTCTAAAATAAGCGCCAACTGCTGAGGTCAAGCAAAATGGTTTGATGGTGAATCTTCATCCTGGAGAGGAGCAAACTACCTGTGATAAAAAAAATGCATCGATGGCCAATCTTCATCATGGACAAGAGCAAAGTGCCGAGAGCGAGCAAAATATTTCGATGACCAATCTTCGTAATGGACATGAGAAAATTGTCGAGATAGTGGGAAATGGTTTCTTGGCAAAACTTCTTCATGAACTGAAGCAAACTGCCTAGATCGAGCAAACGGTATGGTGACCAATCTTTGTCCAGGGCAAATTCTAACGATCAAGCAAAATGTTTTGTTGGCCAATCTTTTTTTTGGAAGGTAAGCTGGGTTTTGGCAGACCCCTACCAGATATATAAAATTCAAAAACGAATTACATGCGAATATATTTGTGTCCCAATTTGTCTTTATCTACAAGGGAAAGAAGGGTCAAGGGGAAATCTTGAGGGGATAGAACTAAGGAGGATATAGAGTTACAAAAGTTTGCCAAAAAATCCGCTGCCATGTTAGTTTCTCGCCAAACATGCTGCACCGTGAAGGCTTCTAATTCTTCCATTTTCCTTTGCGTGGCTGCCACCAGATTCCGGAGATGCCAATGGGGGGGGCTATCTTGGAGAGGCACTTGGAAGCATTTAGAGAATCAGAAGCTATAGCAATGTTGGAGAAGCCATGCTCTTTGACTAAGTCCAAACCACGATTGATAGCCATTATTTCCATCTTCAGAACATCATAATCAAATAAGCCTTCGGTGAAAGCGAAAAGGGGAGTGCCTTGATGATCTCGGAATATACCTCCATACCCCGCTAAGGTCGGTCGAACTGAGCCATCACAATTTAGCAGCCATTTTTCTCTTGGCGAGGGAGCCCAGGCGCACCAGATCGAAGGCTTGAAGAAGAAAGTGCTTTTAATCTGCCATTGAGCCAGAAAATCACGGTTTGCTGCGTATCTTCGATTGGAGGAGAGTGGCCAAGAAACTTCATCCTAGTGTCCCTCAAAATATTTTGAGTGATGTGATGTTGGTAGTTGAAAGTATTGGTAAAGATATGATTATTTCGTTCCCACCATATGAAGTAGATGGAAGCACAAAGAGCAATTCTTTTGATGTTGCTAATAAGGTTCTTTCCACTAATTTCTGTAGACGCCCATGCGATTTCATCTTCGAAGGCCTGAATGTTTCTGGTAGAATAGCGGCACTGAGAGAGGATGGCTTTCCAGATCTGATTGGTGAAAGAGTAGTTAAAAATAGGTGCTGAATATTTTATGGGTGAGCTCAACAGAAGATGCAGTTGGATTGAGGAATAATATTGAAATGACGCAGCCTGTCTTGGGTAAGAAGCCTGTTCAAGACAACCATCCAAGAGATAAAGGAGTGGCGAGGGATATTGTTGGACCCCCAAACTAAGGAATGCCAGGATTTGGGAGTAGCCGATGAACGAATGCAAGACCATGCTGACTTGACTGAGTACATACCTGTACTGTGAGGCTTCCATATTACACAATCTGATTGAAGCTCAGAATTGATATTGACTTTGTGAAGGTCATTCCAAACCGTCATTAAATCTATTGTGATGGAGGGGGGAGGATCCCATGCTGAGTTTGAGATGATCTCAGAGACAATGGCAACATTAGATAGACCAGAGTTGTATTGAATTCGTTGACCAAAGACCTCAGTGACGATCCCCAACGGGTGCCAAGGGTCATGCGAAAGTGAAGTACTGTTTCCATTTGCTATGGAGTGCGAGATGAGCACTTTAGCCGAACCTCTTAACTTGAGCAGATTTCTCCAGATCCAAGAGTAGTCCGCAGGGATCTTCATAGTCCAAAAGTTTTGAGACTTGATGAGCTTAGAATAGCACCATTTGGTCCAGAGGCCGGATGATTTGGAAGCAATGTCCCATATCAGATGGAGGATTCCAGCTTTATTCAAGTCCGAGAGTTTTCGCAATCCTAGACCACCTTCTTCTTTAGTGTTGCAGACTTCAGTCCATGCAATAGGATGGATTTTTTTTTCTCAAGTCTTGGCCAGCCCATAGGAACTTGCTGCATAGTTGCTCTGCTACCTTTAAAATCTTTTTTGGAATAAGAAAAAGCCTGGCCCAGTAGATGTGGAGGTTGTTGAGAACTGATTTTATTAGTTCCACTCTGCCGGCATAAGATAAGCAGCTTGCTTTCTAGCTATGAATTTTGGCGAGCATGCGGTCCAGAAGAGGTTGACAGTCCAAGGCCGAGAGTCTGCTAGTAATGAGAGGAATTCCAAGATATTTGACTGGAAGCTTCCCGATGTTGAAATGCAGCACATTTTTGAAAGCTTGTTGAGAAAGCAAAGGAGTTCCTGCGAAGAACATCTAACTCTTTGTAGGGTTAGGCGAAAGTCCAGAGATGGAGGAGAAGTGGTTAAGGACTTGTCGAAGCGCCAATGCCGAATTTGGATCTGCTTTAAGAAACACAAAAAGATCATCAGCAAAACTAATATGTGATACGAGAGGATTCTCACATTTGAAATGCGAAGTGATATAGCCCGAATGGAAAGTCTGATCCAGAAGAACTGAAAAACCTTCCATAGCAATAACGAATAAGAAGGGGGAGAGAGGATTGCCTTGCCGGAGGCCTCTGGAGCTATTGAAGTAACCTTCTGGAGAGCCATTTAGAACCACTGAGAACTTAGAAGTAGTCATACAAGGGATGATCCAGTTGATGAAAGTGGTAGGGAATCCCAAATGTTCCAGCATCTTAATCAGACAATCCCATCTAACAGTGTCAAAAGCCTTGAGAAGGTCAATCTTTATAGCATAGCGGGGTTTCCCTTTGTCTCTGTGATAATTCCGGACCAACTCGTGCGTGAGCAGACTGCTATCAGAGATCTTGCGTCCAAGAATGAAAGCCGCTTGGTTCTCTTTAATCACTGAGGGCAAAACCTTTTTGATTCGATTAGCTAGGATCTTGGATATGCACTTGTAGACGATATTGCATTAGGATATTGGACGGAATTCAGCAAATGAGTTGGGTCTAGCCACCTTAGGGATCAGAGTGATGAGTGTGGAATTCAATTCGGCAAGGAGACAGGAGGTTTTGAAGAAGCTCTTGATAGTTTTTATCACGTCCAATCTGACTATGTCCCAGCAGAATTTAAAAAACAAGGCAGAGTAGCCATCTGGGCCTGGGGATTTATCATCCTTCATGTCAAAAGTAGCCCATTTTATTTCCTCCTTAGAGACTTTTGAAATGAGCTGCTGGCCTTCTTTGCTAGATAATCTGGTAAGAGCTGGAAAGTTGGAGAAGTCTAACAAGGGTTCATCTTCAGGCTTGGTTAGAAGATTCTTGAAAAATTGCACTGCTTCAGACTTAATGGTTTCATCATCCGACGAAGTAGGAACATTGTTCACTGCAATGGTGGATATTCTATTGAAGCTTCTGCGAGATATAAGGCTTTTATAAAAGAAACTAGTGTTGCGGTCCCCAAGAGAAAGCCACTGGATCCGGGATTTTTGCTTAATGGTCGCCTCCTCCGAAGAAGCTAAGGAGATATATAATCAGCAAGGAGTTGTTTCTCAGTCGCCAGAAGACCATCATCATTTGGATTGTTGTGAATTTGTGTCTGAATGTCTTCAAGAGACTGCTTGATGGAATCAGATCGAGTCGAGATGTTAGCAAATTGGAGCTTGCTCCAATGTCGGAGCTGACTTTTCAGAGTCCGTAATTTTTGAGTAAGTTGAAACATAGGATTGCCTCAGATAGGCGTTTGCCAAATTTCAGACACTAAAGATTTGAAATTTGGATGCTGCGTCCAAAAGTTGAAGAATTTGAAAGGTTTTTTCCCTTTAGGATAAGATTGCCGAAGAGATACCAACATTGGAGAGTGGTCAGAAATTCCAGAAGGCAAGAAATTTACTTCAGAAGCATCAAATTTGCTACACCAGGGGATATTAATTAGAACCATGTCAAGCTTACAGTGGATTCTGTTATGGCCTAAATGAGAAGAATTGTTCCAAGTGAAGAAGAGGCCCTTGCTTTTGAGGTCAAACACTTCAATGGTCTGCAGACAGTCAAGGAAGTCGCGGGCCTTACTAGGTTGAAAGGGAATGCCACCTCGCTTTTCTGCCTAGTTCCTGATTATTTACAATCACCCAGCAGAATCCATGGCTCAAGAGTGGTACCGAGGTATGATAGGTCATTCAAAGGCTTCGCCGATCCAAAGCAATATTAGAAGCATAAATGAAAGAAAATAAGAACATTTCGGAATTCGGAAGATCCACGATGCGACAGTGAATAACTTGATCTGATTTGAAGAGAACCTGGACATCACAAACAATTGGGTCCCAGAGAATCCATATTTTGCCGAGAGTAGAGTACTCGTAGTTAGCAGTCAGATTCCATCCCTTAGCAATATGCTTAACCAACCTGTTAGCATTTATTTTTCTCACTCTGATTTCCAAAATAGCCATCACAGAAATTTTATTTTTGGAAATTAACTTGCGGATTTCATCTTGCTTCATACTTGTATTGAGCACTCTGATATTCCAGGCAGCAATACTACGCATGGGCCAGGCTATGCCAGGAGGGGATTGCTTGAGCGTCCAAGAGCTAAACCAGAGGATCCTGCAGTAGGACCCAGATGACCATCCGCGAGGGGGGAAGTTCTGCATGGACTCGATTGAGTCTTGCATCTAGACAAGACCAAGTGCTAGAGCTTGTCTAGGACTGACCTGTTGATGGTATCATTCAGGGCATCAAATCTCTTAGGGCTGGTGAAGCTATGCTATAGTTGGAGCATTTTTCTCGAGCAAAGAGTGATTTCAACCTCTGGGCGCTGTTGAGGTGACTGGTTGTTCATTGGACCATCTAACAGGATCTTCACTCCAAGTTTCCTATTCCGGTAATTCACGGCTCGATTCAGAGGTGGGGATATTCAAAATATCCTCAGGCATTTCCACAAATATCTGGTCGCTTGACAAAAATGAATCATTGGCCAATCTTCGACCAAGACAGGAGGAAAGTGTCAAGATTGGGAAAATGGTTTGTTAGCCAATCTTTGTCTTGGACAAGACCAAACTGTCGAGGCTGAGCAAAATTGTTCGTTGGCCAATCTACGTCCAAGATAGGAGTAAATTGTTGAGAAGGAGCAAAATTGCTCCATAGCTACTTTTATCATGGAGAAATCGGGCAAAATGGTTCGTTGGCCAATCCTCGCCTAAAACAGGCGCAAACTGTTCAGATCAAGCAAAATGGTTTCATCGCTAATCTTTGTCCAGGACAAGAGTAAAGTGCTAAGATCGAACAAAATGTTTCATTGGCCTATCCTTATCCAGGATAGGAGCAAGCTACCCGCGATCAAGCAAAATGCTTCGATGGACAATTTTCGTCAAGGACAAGAGCAAAGTGTCGAGATCGAGCAAAATGGTTCATTGGTCAATCTTCATCCAGGGCAAGATCAACCTACTTGAGAACAAAAAAAAAATTTGATGGTCAATCTTCACCCAGGACAGGGGCAAAGCTTCAAGCCCAAGGTTCAACAGGCAATCTTCGCCTAAAACAGGATCAAATTGTCTAGATAAAGCAAAATTGTTCGTTAGCCAATCTTTGTCCTGGACAGCAGAAAGCTATCAAGATCGAGCAAAATGGTTCGATGGCCAATCTTCATAATGGACATGAGCAAAGTGTCGAGATAGTGCAAGATGGTTTCTTGGCAAAACTTCATCATGAACAGAAGAGATGGAGCAAATGGTACGGTGACCAATCTTTGTCTAGGGCAGGAGCAAACTGTCAAAATCGAGCACAACGGTTCGTTTGCCAATCTTCGTCACAAGAGCAAATAGTCGATGTAGCGACCCAAAACCCACCCTGGGAGTTAGAGTGAACTTTGGATGACTAATCATGACTTGCTTGACAACTAACCTGCAAAACCCACACAGCATATACAATAGAGGACAAAAACAGCGGAAACATACTCTAATATAGCACAGCGGAAGTCTAAACAAACCTCAATGTATATACTTACGCAAATCCAAGTTTATACAAAAGGTAACCGTAAGAAAGTGCTGACATGCCCGCCAAAATACATAAATCTAACTCTCATCTCACCACAGCTAATCCACTCAGAATCTACAACCACCTATTGGTAACCCTCTACGGGAGGTTCCTCCAAAGGCTCCTCGACGTACTCCTCTTCCACCCATGGACCAGGAGCACAAACATCAAATGAAGTAGCAGCTCCCTTAGAACCTGCCGACATAAGAAGTACGGCTGAGCATGGAATACTCAGCGGGTACTAAATACTAACCAACGATTATAGCATAAAAATGGCAATACATAATCAGGAGCAATTTATATATGTCAAACGGAAACAGTTCATATCATACAAGGAAGTAAAGCAGTTTATAATCATGCTTGTAATTCGTAGAAAACCGATAAATCCTCTTGAAAACATCGTGCACTTGACTTGACTTGAAATATCTTTTCGTACTTGAAACTTGTCATGTTTGTCTTATCTTGTCATATCATGCGTGTCATGCCATGTCATGCTTGCTCGGAAAGTAAACTACTTGTGAGGGAAGGGAGACCCTTCTTCTTAGAATGCTTATGCTTGTCATGCCATGTCTTGTCATGCTTGCTCGGAAGAGTAAACTACTTGTGAGGGAAGGGAGACCCTTCTTCCTAGAATGCTTATGCTTGTCATGCCATGTCTTGTCATGAACGAGGTAAAACATATCGGAAGATATGTCCCACCTCTAACCATGGTCTTGTAAACCTCGATAAATCATGTCATGCATGCCGTGCTCGTGGGAACCGTGTACATACTTGCATTTAAATTTAAACATGACATTTGGGAAATTTCACAACACACATAACATTAAAGATTGAGCAATTCTATATTCATAGCATTTAGGGAAAGCAGGAAACACACTATCATAGTCCCTAGCAATATTCATAATTTATTAGGCATGCATTTCCACATTTTTCAGCTCACTGTGTTCACCTTGGCATTTCATCAAACATGGTGTGTTCATTATGGATTTACCCTACAACATGCTTTTTTCTAGATGGGTTTTACTCAAATCATACATGTACGTTCATTATTGGAACAATGCCCTTCCCCATTTGTTCATCACACACAACCATTGGCATCCAATCGCCCATTCCATCTCCATTCACCATTCACCATTCACCATTCACCATTTACCATTTACCATTCATCCATCTCATAGCACATGTGTAAATGAAAGAAAATGAAGAGAAAAGAAGGGGAAAGAGGAACTATAACTAGGAGGGTAGTAAGAAGCACCGACCTTGAAGAAATGAGGAAGAAACCCCTTTCCAAAATGACTGTGTAGCTGCTGCCCTAGTTTGAGGAGATGCTCCTCACGAATTTGTGCCTTGATCTTGAAGAAAAATGGGCTGGAGGTTGATCTAGGGTTTCAAAACCCTTTGATTTCTCTCCAAAATGGAAACCCTAGGTTGGAATCGCCTTCTCCCCTTTCTCCTATTCTCTCAAACTCTCTAAGTGTCGAATGAAGCCCTAAAGGCTCGGGTTAAACTCTTAAGGTAAGAGTGAACTGACAAAAGACCGTAATACCCTTACTGGGATTTCTGCAATGACGCGAGGACCGTGAATAGTGCTGAACACATTGTGCTGTGAATAGTGCCAACTCGTGGTGGCGTGAATAGTGCCAACTCGTGGTGGCGTGAATAGTGCCAACTCATGGTGGCGTGAATAGTGCCAACTCGTGGTGCCGTGAATAGTGCCAACTCGTGGTGGCATGGATAGTGCCAACTCGTGGTGCCGTGAATAGTGCCAACTCGTGGTGCCGTGAATAGTGCCAACTCGTGGTGCCGTGAATAGTGCCAACTCGTGGTGGATAGTGCCAACTCGTGGTGGCGTGAATAGTGCCAACTCGTGGTGGCGTGAATAGTGCCAACTCGTGGTGCCGTGAATAGTGCCAACTCGTGGTGGCGTGAATAGTGCCAACTCGTGGTGGCGTGAATAGTGCCAACTCGTGGTGAGTTGTACAACGTGCCCGTGGTGAGTTGTACAACGGATGCACACAGTATACGTTTTCCTACAGGTACAGACTGTTTTGGCCATATCTTTTGACTCGTTCGTCCGATTTTGACTATTCAACTTGCGTTGTGTTCGTACTTCGAAGAGGAACTATTCTGACATTTCGAAATTTCCAAATTCTTCCTCATTTATTAATCATACCTCTTAAAAAGGCAAGATGACAACGAAAGTGTCATGTATTAAGCATGAAAAAGTCTGGGGCTCTATATCCTCCCCCCCTTATAGGAATTTCGTCCTCGAAATTAGGGCGTTACTAAATCAATCGAGGATACTTCCCCATGCTTAACCTTTTCTACTGAACGATATGATAATCCTCTATTAATCAATATCCTAGGCACTCACTTATCGGCGAGGCACCTAGTTTTCTCATAAAACTCAACATCATTCTAAATAGCAGGAAAAACTTTCATAACATAAGGTAGTACAATTACATACAAGTGGCAACTGACTGCCCATGACAAAGCACAAAATACATTCCCTTCTGCACACAAAAATTTTCTTCTCCCTCTCACATCCTCATGCCCTATCCTTTGGTGCCTGAGCATTCTATCCTGGAGTGGCAAAGGCTTGTCCCTGGTTAGCTTAGTAAGGGGGCTGTGTGGACTGCTGGGGGCTTAATGCTTGTGTAGAGCCCAACGGAGGTGACCACCTAACCGTGGGCCTACTTCCCCGAGAATAAGGTGGCATACTGACGGTTGGGACAATCCTTGATCAGGTGGCCCTGGCGACCACAGTGGAAACATCCACCGGAGATTCTCCTACACTCTCTGGCCACATGCCTCCTCCCACAAAGGGTACATATCTCGTAAGAGTAGGTGGAGGGAGCATATCCTGTTGCCTGAGATACTGCGAGGTGGGGTGGCTGCACGGTAGCCGTGTGCGATGCCGGTGAAGCAACCGAAAGAGAAGCCTGTGGTGCAGTGGGAGGACTCCGTACTTGCATATGTCTAGAGGACGGGTACCTAACCCATGCTTCTGCGACTAATGGGTCCATATTACCATAAAACACCGGGGGCCTCATCCTCCAAAGTGCCTCACTTCCTATGGCATGATGTGTGGGGATAGGTACAAGTACTACTGTAGGAATGGGGGTAGTGGGCTGCCTAGTGGTAAGTATTGCTAGTGTTTCTGCTATGGATCCCAAGACCTGAGTGAGATCAGGCTGCTCATCCCTCAATGGAGGAGGAGATACTCCACCCCTCCTAGTGTGGTATCCACGACCCTGATCGCCACGTCTCATGGTTTACTCCTGAGGACGATAGCAAAGCATGAGTCTAACTTGAATCCCATCAAAATCCGATATTGCATTTTCATAATAGTAAGTATTTATCAAAGTCTAGAACATACTTCAAGATACACATACCATAGCTTAATAATATACTCTAAGGTTCCTTAGCGAAGCCAAGATGCGATGTTAGTTGTGTTGCAACTGGTTATGGTCTAAGGCTAACTCCTTAGTTGCTTCTTAAGGGTAACAACTTCTCCTAAGCAGAAGTTGGACTCAAGCCCCCAACCTATGCGAGCACATCGTGTATATATCTAAGTACAATTATAATCGTACAATTATACAAGTAGTTTTCTTACTGATGATAAGCTTCACACTTGATTATGGTATTAACTGATCACAAACTTAAGACCTTAGCCCGTTTGAAACTAATACTAATGATTAGCTCATCTAATTGAGTTATTTAGGTGATGCCCTCTAAATCTGGTGACATGTATAATGCTTCTAAGATCTACATGATGCATGCGGGATATGTATAAATTTTTTTTTTTTTTTTTTTGTTCATGCCATGTATGAAATGTGTGCCATGTATGAAATGTATGATGCTTATGCGATGCATGATGCCTATGCTATGTATGCTGCTCACGATATGTATGAACGTGCATGCTACCCGATGGAGTTAGTAATTTCTTTATTATTTTGGACTGGCATCGTGTCTAGAACGTGCTGCAGAATGAACGCGCATCTGTATCTAGACTAGGACCGAGCACTGAGTCTAGGGCGTGCTGCAGGCGCGCATCTAGAAACGTGCATCAAACATCCGTGAGCTCATCTAAAAATTATGTTTAATTGGGACTGAGCACTGGGTCTAAGACGTGTTGCAGAAAATGCGCAACTGTACTTAGAAGCGTGCATCGAGCATCCCTGGGTTGTTAAAATTATATTTGTTCCTTGAGTTAAAACGCATTACTATCTACATCTGTTTCTACTAGTCGTGGGGTTTCATGGAATTATTGTCATACCATGATGTGTGACTTATATTTCTTTGTGATGTAAGACGCATCTAGTATAGTTTAACAAGTTTAAATTTACACCAAATGCTCACAATATTACTTATCAAGCCTATGTCCCTATTTCGTAAATTCTAAATTTTTTTTTTTTTTTTTTTTTGTATCTTGTAAGACGAAGGAGAATTCTATTCTCACTCGGAAGGCTATTATTTACGAAGACCCCATAGTACAGGGTATGGCAAGGACCTACCACCATTTACCAACTCACACATAGTCTGAACTCCAGCCGGAGTATTACTCAACTCATAAGTCTAGCTGAGAATTAATTCCTAACACATTGGTTGTCACTTAGTACGTGACATATAGCATGCGCACCACATTTAATGCCCCCTAACAATACCACACATAATAGTATAAGTACATTGTACGCACACCATATAGCATATAACACCAAATAACAATACTACATACAGAGTATAGTACCATCATATTCATCTCGTCAAGTCATCAGAGTAGTTGTAATATTATATCTTGGTGTTCTAGCGTTTCTAAGACCTGTGCTTGGTTGGAGCAACCATTTTAGATTAAGACTAACGTTTAGTCTCACACTTAGAACAAGACTCACTTCCGACTTACTTCCATCCTAACTTGTTTCCTAACATATGCTCTTGTCAAGCCGTGGTATAAGATTCTAAGTGACCCTAGAGACCTAAAGCCTAAGCTCTGATACCACTTCTGTAGCGACCCAAAACCCACCCTGGGAGTTAGAGTGAACTTTGGACGACTAATCATGACTTGCTTGACAACTAACCTGCAAAACCCACAGAGCATATACAATAGAGGACAAAAACAGCGGAAACATACTCTAATATAGCACAGCGGAAGTCTAAACAAACCTCACTGTATATACTTAAGCAAATCCAAGTTTATACAAAAGGTAACCGTAAGAAAGTGCTGACATGCCCGCCAAAATACATAAATCTAACTCTCATCTCACCACAGCTAATCCACTCAGAATCTACAACCACCTATTGGTAACCCTCTACGGGAGGTTCCTCCAAAGGCTCCTCGACGTACTCCTCTTCCACCCATGGACCAGGAGCACAAACATCAAATGAAGCAGCAGCTCCCTCAGAACCTGCCGACATAAGAAGTACGGCTGAGCATGGAATACTCAGCGGGTACTAAATACTAACCAACGATTATAGCATAAAAATGGCAATACATAATCAGGAGCAATTTCTATATGTCAAACGGAAACAGTTCATATCATACAAGGAAGTAAAGCAGTTTATAATCATGCTTGTAATTCGTAGAAAACCGATAAATCCTCTTGAAAACATCGTGCACTTGACTTGACTTGAAATATCTTTTCGTACTTGAAACTTGTCATGTTTGTCTTATCTTGTCATATCATGCGTGTCATGCCATGTCATGCTTGCTCGGAAAGTAAACTACTTGTGAGGGAAGGGAGACCCTTCTTCCTAGAATGCTTATGCTTGTCATGCCATGTCTTGTCATGCTTGCTCGGAAGAGTAAACTACTTGTGAGGGAAGGGAGACCCTTCTTCCTAGAATGCTTATGCTTGTCATGCCATGTCTTGTCATGAACGAGGTAAAACATATCGGAAGATATGTCCCACCTCTAACCATGTTCTTGTAAACCTCGATAAATCATGTCATGCATGCCGTGCTCGTGGGAACCGTGTACATACTTGCATTTAAATTTAAACATAACATTTGGGAAATTTCACAACACACATAACATTAAAGATTGAGCAATTCTATATTCATAGCATTTAGGGAAAGCAGGAAACACACTATCATAGTCCCTAGCAATATTCATAATTTATTAGGCATGCATTTCCAGATTTTTCAGCTCACTGTGTTCACCTTGGCATTTCATCAAACATGGTGTGTTCATTATGGATTTACCCTACAACATGCTTTTTTCTAGATGGGTTTTACTCAAATCATACATGTACGTTCATTATTGGAACAATGCCCTTCCCCATTTGTTCATCACACACAACCATTGGCATCCAATCGCCCATTCCATCTCCATTCACCATTCACCATTCACCATTCACCATTTACCATTTACCATTCATCCATCTCATAGCACATGTGTAAATGAAAGAAAATGAAGAGAAAAGAAGGGGAAAGAGGAACTATAACTAGGAGGGTAGTAAGAAGCACCGACCTTGAAGAAATGAGGAAGAAACCCCTTTCCAAAACGACTGTGTAGCTGCTGCCCTAGTTTAAGGAGATGCTCCTCATGAATTTGTGCCTTGATCTTGAAGAAAAATGGGCTGGAGGTTGATCTAGGGTTTCAAAACCCTTTGATTTCTCTCCAAAATGGAAACCCTAGGTTGGAATCGCCTTCTCCCCTTTCTCCTATTCTCTCAAACTCTCTAAGTGTCGAATGAAGCCCTAAAGGCTCGGGTTAAACTCTTAAGGTAAGAGTGAACTGACAAAAGACCGTAATACCCTTACTGGGATTTCTGCAATGACGCGAGGACCGTGAATAGTGCTGAACACATTGTGCTGTGAATAGTGCCAACTCGTGGTGGCGTGAATAGTGCCAACTCGTGGTGGCGTGAATAGTGCCAACTCGTGGTGGATAGTGCCAACTCGTGGTGGCGTGAATAGTGCCAACTCGTGGTGGTGTGAATAGTGCCAACTCGTGGTGGCGTGAATAGTGCCAACTCGTGGTGGCGTGAATAGTGCCAACTCGTGGTGAGTTGTACAACGTGCCCGTGGTGAGTTGTACAACGGATGCACACAGTATACGTTTTCCTACAGGTACAGACTGTTTTGGCCATATCTTTTGACTCGTTCGTCCGATTTTGACGATTCAACTTGCATTGTGTTCGTACTTCGAAGAGGAACAATTCTGACATTTCGAAATTTCCAAATTCTTCCTCATTTATTAATCATACCTCTTAAAAAGGCAAGATGACAACGAAAGTGTCATGTATTAAGCATGAAAAAGTCTGGGGCTCTACAGTCGAGATGGAGCAAAATGGTTTGCTAGCCAATATTTATCCTTGACAACAGCAAAGTTTTGTGATCGAGCAAAATGGCACAGTGACCAATCTTGATCCAGGACAATAGCAAATATCCAAAATCGAGCAAAACGGTTCGTTGGCCAATCTTCTACCAAGACAGGAGCTAAGTGTCGACAACGGGAAAGGGGTTTTTTTAATTGGGAGAGAAAATGGAGTTAAGGCAGACCCCAACCAGCACTATATTGAAAAGAAATTACACGCGTAGATATCTGAAACATCTAGCATCTCTACTAACTAGGTTAGAGAGCAAGGGGTTTGTTAGCCAATCTTCATCATGGACAGGAGAAAACTGTCTAGCAATATGGTTCGTTGTCAAATCTTGGTCCAGGACATGAGCAAATTTTAGAGATGGAGCAAAATGGTTCCACACCTAATAATTTTTATCGTGGACAGATCGGACAAAATGGTTCGTTGGCTAATCCTAGCCTAAAACAAGCGCCAACTGCTAAGATCAGGCAAAATGGTTTGATGGTCAATCTTCATCCTGGACAGGAGCAAACTACCAGTGATAAAAAAAAATGCATCGATGGCCAATCTTCATCATGGACAAGAGCAAAGTGCCGAGAGCGAGCAAAATATTTCGATGACCAATCTTCGTAATGGACATGAGAAAATTGTCGAGATAGTAGGAAATGGTTTCTTGGCAAAACATCTTCATGAACTGAAGCAAACTGCCTAGATCGACCAAATGGTATGGTGACCAATCTTTGTCCAGGGCAAATTCTAGCGATCAAGCAAAATGTTTTGTTGGCCAATCTTCATCCAGGAAATGAGAAAATTCATAAAATCAACAAAAACGAATCATTGGCCAATCTTTGACCAGGACAGGAGGAAGGTGTCATGATTGGGAAAATGGTTTGTTAGCCAATCTTTGTCTTGGACATCACCAAACTGTCGAGGTTGAGCAAAATTGCTCGTTGGCCAATCTACGTCCAGGATAGGAGCAAATTGTTGAGATGGAGCAAAATTGTTCCATAGCTAATTTTCATCATGGACAAATCGGGCAAAATGGTTCATTGGCCAATCTTCGCCTAAAACAGGCGCAAACTGTTGAGATCAAGCAAAATGGATTGATGGCTAATCTTCGTCCAGGACAAGACTAAAGTGCTAAGATCGAGCAAAATGTTTCATTGGCCTATCTTTAACCAGGATAGGAGCAAACTACCCGCGATCAAGCAAAATGCTTCGATGGACAATTTTCGTCGTGGGCAAGAGCAAAGTGCCGAGATCGAGCAAACTGGTTAATTGGCCAATCTTCATCCGGGGCAAGATCAAACTACCTGAGATCAAAAAAAATGTTTGATGGATGGTCAATCTTCGCCCTGGACAGGGGCAAAGCTTCAAGACCAAGGTTCAACCGGCAATCTTCGCCTAAAACAGGATCAAATTGTTGAGATAAAGCAAAATTGTTCGTTAGCCAATCTTTGTCCGGGACAAGAGAAAACTATCAAGATTGAGCAAAATGGTTCGATGGCCAATCTTCATAATGGACATGAGCAAAGTGTCGTAGTGCGAGATGGTTTCTTGGCAAAACTTCTTCATGAAAAGAAGAGATGGAGCAAATGGTACAGTGACCAATCTCTGCCTAGGGCAGGAGCAAACTGTCAAAATCGAGCACAATGGTCGTTTGCCAATCTTCGTCACAAGAGCAAACAGTCGAGATGGAGCAAAATGGTTTGTTAGCCAATATTTATCCTGGACAAAAGCAAAGTTTTGTGATCGAGCAAAATGGCACAGTGACCAATCTATATCCAAGACCAAATTGAGCAAAATGGTTCGTTGGCATCTTCTACCAAGACAAGTGCAAAGTGTCAAGTGCAAAGGGTTTTTTGGCCAATCTTCATCTTGGACAGGAGCAAACTATCGAGATTTAGCAAAATTGTTCGTTGTCAAATCTTCGTCCAGGACATGAGCAAATGTTTGAGATGGGGCAAAATGGTTCCATACCTAATTTTTATCGTGGACAGATCGGACAAAATGGTTCGTTGGCTAATCCTAGTCTAAAATAAGCGCCAACTGCGAGATCAAGCAAAATGGTTTGATGGTCAATCTTCGTCCTGGAGAGGGGCAAATTACCTGTGATCAAAGAAAATGCATCGATGGCCAATCTTCATCATGGACAAGAGCAAAGTGCCGAGAGCGGGCAAATTATTTGGATGACCAATCTTCATAATGGACATGAGAAAATTGTCAAAATAGTGGGAAATGGTTTCTTGGCAAAACTTCTTCACGAACTGAAGCAAACTGCCTAGATCAAGTAAATGGTTTGGTGACCAATCTTTGTCCAGGGCAAATTCTAGCGATCAAACAAAATTTTTTGTTGGCCAATCATCATCCAGGACTGGAGCAAATTGCTAAAATCGACCAAATCGAATCATTGGCCAATCTTCGACCAAGACAGGAGGAAAGTGCCGATATTGGGACAATGGTTTGTTAGCCAATCTTTGTCTTGGACATGATCAAACTGTCGAGGTTGAGGAAAATTGTTCGTTGGCCAATCTACGTCCAGGACAGGAGCAAATTGTTGAGATGGAGCAAAATTGTTCCATAGCTCATTTTTATCATGGACAAATCGGGCAAAATGGTTCGTTGGCCAATCTTCGCCTAAAATAGGCGCAAACTGTTGAGATCAAGCAAAATGGTTTGATCGCTAATCTTTGTCCAGGTCTAGAGTAAAGTGGTAAGATCGAGCAAAATGTTTCATCGGCCTATCTTTATCTAGGATAGGGGCAAACTACCTACGATCAAGCAAAATGCTTTGATGGAAAATTTTCGTCATGGACAAGAGCAAAGTGCCGAGATCGAGCAAAATGCTTCGATGGAAAATTTTCGTCATGGACCAGAGCAAAGTACCTGAGATCAAAAAAAATGTTTGATGGCCAATCTTCGCCTGGACGGGGGCAAAGCTTCAAGACCAAGGTTCAATTGGCAATCTTTGCCTAAAACAGGATCAAATTGTCGAGATAAAGTAAAATTGTCTGTTAGCCAATCTTTGTCCTGGACAGGCGAAAACTATCTAGATTGAGCAAAATGGTTCGATGGCCAATCTTCATAATGGACATGAGCTAAGTGTCGAGATAGTGCAAGATGGTTTCTTGGCAAAACTTCTTCATGAGCAGAAGAGATGGAGCAAATGGAACGGTGACCAATCTTTGTCTAGGGCAGGAGCAAACTATCAAAATCGAGCATAACAGTTTGTTTGCCAATCTTCGTCACAAGAGCAAATAGTCGAGATGGAGAAAAATGGTTTTCTAGCCAATATTTATCCTTGACAAAAGCAAAGTTTTGTGATCGAGCAAAATGGCATAGTGACCAATCTTTATCGGGGACAATAGCAAATATCCAAAATCGAGCAAAACGGTTCGTTGGCCAATCTTCAACCAAGACAGGAGCAATGTGTCGAGAACGGGAAAAGGTTTTTTTTTAATTGGGAAAGATAGTGGAGTTAAGGCACACCCCAACCAGCACTAAATTGAAAAGGAATTACATGCCTATATATCTAAAACCTCTATATTCTCTACTAACTAGGTTAGAGAGCAAAGGGTTTGTTAGCCAATCTTCATCTTGGACCGGAGCAAACTGTCGAGATTTAGCGAAATGGTTCGTTGTCAAATCCTGGTTCAGGACATCAGCAAATTTTAGAGATGGAGCAAAATGGTTCCATACCTAACTTTTATCATGGACAAATCGGACAAAATGGTTTGTTGGCTAATCCTAGTCTAAAACAAGCGCCAACTGTTGAGATTAAGCAAAATGGTTTGATAGACAATCTTTGTCCTGAAGAGGAGCAAACTACCTATGATCGAACAAAATGCATCGATGGCCAATCTTCATCATGGACAAGAGCATAGTGCTGAGAGCGAGCAAAGTATTTCGATGAACAATCTTCGTAATGGACATGAGAAAATTATCGAGATAGTGGGAAATGGTTTCTTGGAAAAACTTCATGAACTGAAGCAAACTGGCTAGATCGAGCAAATGGTATGGCGACCAATCTTTGTCCAGGGCAAATTCTAGCGATCAAGCAAAATGTTTTGTTGGCCAATCTTTATCCAGGACAGGAGCAAATTGCTAAAATCAACCAAAACGAGTCATTGGCCAATCTTCGACCAAGACAGGAGGAAAGTGTCGAGATTGGGAAATTGGTTTGTTAGCCAATCTTTGTCTTGGACATGACCAAACTGTCGAGGTTGCGGAAAATTGTTTGTTGGCCAATCTACGTCCAGGACAGGAAGAAATTGTTGAGATGGAGCAAAATTGTTCCTTAGCTAATTTTTATCATGGACAAATCTAGCAAAATGTTTCATTGGGCTATCCTTATCCACGATAGGAGCAAACTACCCGCAATCAAGCAAAATGCTTCGACAGACAATTTTTGTCATAGACAAGAGCAAAGTGCCGAGATCGAGCAAAATGGTTCATTAGCCAATCCTCATCCAGGGCAAGATCAAACTTCCTAGGATCAAAAACAATGTTTGATGGCAAATCTTCGCCCTGGACAGGGGCAAAGCTTCAAGACCAAGGTTCCATAGGCAGTCTTCGCCTAAAACAGGATCAAACTGTCGAGATAAAAGCAAAATTGTTCGTTAGCCAATCTTTGTCTTGGATAGGAGAAAACTATCAAGCTCGAGCAAAATGGTTCGATGGCCAATCTTCATAATGGACATGAGCAAAGTGTCGAGATAGTGCAAGATGGATTCTTGGCGAAACTTCTTCATGAACAGAAGAGATGGAGCAAATGGTACGACGACCAATCTTGGTCTAGGGCAGGAGCAAACTGTCAAAATCGAGCACAACAGTTCGTTTGCCAATCTTCGTCACAAGAGCAAACAGTCGAGATGGAGCAAAATGGTTTGCTAGCCAATATTTATCCTTGACAAAAGCAAAGTTTTGTGATCGAGCAAAATGGCACAGTGACCAATCTTTATCTTGGATTTCGTGCGTGTTAGTATTCTGAAACATTAGCCAATGGGGGTTTGCTTTGGTCATGGACGAAGATTGGCCAAGGGGGTTGGTAGGCAGCTGACAGTAACAATGCTTTCTTTCATCGTGCTGTCTGTGCTAGAAATCACCAAAATAGTATTAACTTCTTGCATGATGATTATGGAAATCAGATTTCAGATCAGGGAAGACTGTCAGGCCTTGCTATCAATTACTTCTCTTCCCTTCTGTCTGCTCCTAGTAACCAGGACCCTGCTCGGTCCCTATACCTTCCGCTTGTATGCTGGATGAGCATGACTGTGTTCACTTGGTATCGGATTTTTCTGCCTTGGATGTTAAAGAAGCTGTGTTCAACTCCAATGGTGACAAAGCGCCTGGGCCTGATGGGTTCAACGCTAAATTTTTCCAGGTATGCTGGGACATCATTTCTGCCTATTTGATTAAGGCCATTCTTAGTTTTTTTCTAGTTCTAAATTACTTGGTGAGGTCAATGCAACGCTTATTATTATTATTTTTTTTTGGAAGGTAAGCTGGGGTTAGGCAGACCCCGACCAGATATATTGTAGAGCCCCAGACCATTCTCAGAAATGTTCCTTTTCAAAGTACGAACCCAACGCAAGTTGAATCGTCAAAATCAGACGAACGAGTCAAAAGATATGGTCAAAACAGTCTGGACCTGCAGGCAATCGATAGCTCGGAAGGCACTAAGGACGTAGCTCGGAAGGCACTAAGGACATAGCTCTAGCTCTGATAACATATACGTTGTGCATCCGTTGTCCAACAGACAACGGGTACGTCGTGCAGCAGACAACGTGTACGTTGTACAGCAAACAACGTGTACGTTGTGCAGCTTACAATGGGTACGTTGTACATAAGACAACGGACAACGAGCTCAGCACTATGCACAACACAACGTGACAACGGGTTCGGCACCCTTCACAGCACAACGTACTCGGCACTATTCACAGCACAACGTACTTGGCACTATTCACAGCACAACGTGTTCGGCACTATTCACAGCACAACGTGTTCGGCACTATTCACAGCACAACGTGTTTGGCACTATTCACAGCACAACGTGTTCAGCACTATTCACAGCACAACGTGTTCGGCACTATTCACAGCACAACGTGTTCAGCACTATTCACAGCACAATGTGTTTGGCACTATTCACAGCACAACGTGTTCGGCACTATTCACAGCACAACGTGTTTGGCACTATTCACAGCACAACGTGTTCGGCCCTATTCACAGCACAACGTGTTTGGCACTATTCACAGTACAACGTGTTCAGCACTCGTGTTTTGCAGAAATTTCAGTAAGGGTATTATGGTCTTTTGGTCGGTTCACTCTTACCTTAAGAGTTTAACCCGAGCCTTTAGGGCTCATTCTCAACACTTAGAGGATTTGGGGGATTAGAAGAGAGGAGAAAGAGTTTCCTAAGCTAGGGTTTTGCTTTTGGAGAAGAATCAAAGGGGTTTTGAGACCCTAGATCACTTCAAGTCCGGTTTTTCTCGAAGATCACGGCTCAAGCACTCGTGGGGAGCGTTCCCCAAGCTAGGGCAGCACCTCACGGTCATTTTTGGAAGGGGTTTCTTCCTCATTTCTTCAAGGTCGGTACTTCTTACTACCCTCCTAGTTATAGTTCCTCTTTTCCCTTTATTTCTTTTGATTTTCTTTCATTTACACATGTGCTATGAGATGGATGGTTGTGAATGGTGAATGGAGATGGAATGGGCGATTGAATGCCAAGGGTTGTGTTGTGATGATTAAAATGGGGAGGGCATTGTATCCATAATAAACACACCTTTATGATTTGAGTAGACTCACCTAGAAAAGCATGATTTAGGTTTAAATGAATAATGAATAATGAACACACCATGTTTGATGAAATGCCAAGGTGAATAAAATGAGTTGTAAATTAGGAAATGCATGCCTAATAAATTATGAATATTGCTAGGGCCTATGATAGTGTGTTTTCTTGCTTTCCCTAAATGATATGAATATTACATTGCTCAATCATTGATGTTATATGTGTTGTGAAATTACCCAAATGTCATATTTAAATTTAAATGCAAGTATGTACACGGTTCCCACGAGCACGGCATGCATGACATGATTTATCGAGGTTTTCAAGAACATGGTTAGAGGTGGGACATATCCTACGATATGTTTTACCTCGCTTTTCACAAGAAAACAAGAACCAACATTCCACGAGGGGTCTCCCCTCACTCACAAGTGCATATCATGAAGAAGGGCCTCCCTTCCCTCGCAAGTACATACATATCATGAAGAAGGGTCTCCCTTCCCTCGCAAGTGCATTGCATAAAGAAGGGTCTCCCTTCCCTCTCAAGGCATCTCTCAAGAGCATCCAACAAGGATATCTCACAAGTGTATCTCACAAATTACATGATCACAAGCAAGCACGCATGACATGCATGACATGACACGTACGACACGCTCGACAAGATCAAGACAAACACGACAAGCTTTCAAGTACGAAAAGATATTTCAAGCCAAGTCAAGTGCACGATGTTTTGAAGAGGTTTTATCGGCTTTCTACGAAATACAAGCATGATTATAAATTGCTTTACTTCCTTGTATGATATGAATTGTTTCCGTCTAACATATATGAATTGCTCCTGATTTATGTATTGCCATTTTTATGCTATGACTATTGGTTAGTATTTGGTACCCGCTGAATATTCCATGCTCAGCCGTACTTCTTATGTCGGCAGGTTCTGAGGGAGTTGCTGCTCCATTTGATGTTTGTGCTCCTGGTCCATGGGTGGAAGAGGAGTACGTCGAGGAGCCTTTGGAGGAACCTCCCGTAGAGGGTTATCAGTAGGTGGTGTTAGATTCTGAGTGGATTAGCTGTGGGTGAGCATGAGTGATTATATCCATGTATTTTGGCGGGCAAGTCCACACTTTCTTGGTTTTGATTTCTTTGTATTAAACTTGGACCATGTGTATATACTTAGAGGTTGTTAGACTTCCGCTGTGTTTTATAGTTATGTTTCCGCTGTCATCCTCTATTGTATATGCTCTGTGGGTTTTTGCAGGTTGGTTTGTCAAGCAAGTCATGTAAGCCATGATTAGTCGTCCAAATTTCACTCTAACTCCTAGGGTGGGTTTTGGGTCATTACATATATAAATTAAAAAAGAAAAGGGATTACAATCTAAGGTAATTACAACCCGATCTGTCCTTTTCCAAAATGGATAAAAGTGCAGAGGGAAACTCCCTTGGCAAAAGAACAATAGAGCTATTGAGAATACAAAATTTGGCTAGAAAATCAGCTGCCGAGTTACTTTACCGCCAAATATGATGAATAGAAAATGCTGAAAAGTGGGATAGCTTGAGAATACATCTCATAACTAAATTCGCCAAGTACCAAGGAGGATCATTAGAAGCGTTCAGTAACTGAGAGGCTTGCAGCGAGTCTGTATTAATATGGAGGTGCTGAATACCTTGGGCCGTAGCTAGATCAATGCCTCTTTCAATGGCTAGGATTTCCAGCTGTAGGATATCAGTTCCCTCCACTCCTTCTGCAAAAGCTAGAAGAGGATGACCATTGCAATCACGCAGAATGCCACCGAAACCCGCTGCACCATTTCTAATTGAGCCATCACTATTTAGAACCCAGAAGCCTAGAGGAGGCGGGGACCATGAGCACCATCTCTGCAGTTTAAGAAAGAAACCAACAGCAATCTGCCAAGCATTAAGGAATTCTCTAGTTGAGGCCGTGTCTTCCACTTGAGCATTTAAGGCCTCAATCTTGAGCCTGGTATCTATAATTATGGAGGCAGTGATGTAGTCCATGGGCTTGAAGGTGTTGGAGAAGATTCGATTGTTTCTTTCACTCCATATGTTGTATATAGTAGCACTGAAGGCTATTCCCTTAATCCCCAAGAAGGATCGACCCGATTCCATTGCTGATTTTAGGCCTATTTCTGAATGCAAAGTTATCTATCGCTTTATCACTAAAATGCTGGTCACGAGGTCAAGCCGTTGATGACCAAGCTTTTTAGTGGCAATCAATCTACTTTTATAAAAGGGAGGCGTATCTCTGATAATATATTACTGTGTCAAGAGCTGCTCCATAACTATCACACTCCTAGAGGCACTCCTAGGATGGCCATTAAAGTAGATATCAAGAAGGCTTACGACTCAGTCTCGTGGTAGTTTTTGGAGCTAGTTATGATCAAGTATGGAGTGCCAAAAAGGCTCATAGATTGGATTATGGAGTGCATATCTGGGGATAGATACTCTCTTATGATTAACGGAGAATGTGTGGGCTACTTCAAAGGTACTCGCGGGCTAAGACAATGGGACCCCATCTCCCCGTATTTATTCATGCTCCTGATGCAGGTTCTCTCCAATTTGCTTGATAAGGAAGCCCAAGATTGCAGATTAACTCCGCACCCTTTGTGCTCAGATCCTCTAATTACCCACCTTTGCTTTGTAGATGACCTAGTGATCTTCTCTGCTACAAACCTCAAGTCAATCAAAGCTATTGCTTCAACCTTGAAAGTGTTTTCCAAATCTGGATTAGAAGCTAATATGGAAAAATCTCAGATCTTTTTGGCAATGTTAGCAGGAGGAAATGCACCCTGCTGCAAAACAGGATTGGTTTCCGGAGAGGTGCTCTTCCTATAAAATATCTGGGCCTGCCTTTTTCCTTCAACAGACTTAACAATGCCGATTGCTTAGCTCTTGTTGACAAAATATCGAGTTGAATATCATCCTGGAAGAACAGATGGCTATCTTATGGTGGCAGAATTGAGATGATTAAAAGTGTGCTACGTAGCTTCCACCTTTATTGCGCGCTTTCTATGGTCCGGGCCTGATCTCCACCGATCGATCCACATGGTGGCTTGGACAGATGTTTGTAAACCTCATGAGGAAGGTGGTCTCGGTCTCCGCAAAGTAGTTGACTGGAACTATAGCTCCTTTTTTTTTTTTTTTTTTTTTTTGGAAGGTAAGCTGGGGTTAGGCGGACCCCGACCAGATATATTAATAGAAAAAGAGATTACAATCTAAGGTATTTACAACCAACTCTGTCCTTCTCAAGAAGAGAAGAAAGATCAAAGGGAAATTCTCTAGGTAAAAGAACTGTATAGGAGATACTAGTACAAAATTTTGCCAAAAAATCAGCACATGTATTGCTTTCACGCCAAATGTGGTGGATAGAATAAGAGTGGAAATCTGTTAGAAGAAGTTTGCAGTAAGCAACAAGGTTACTTAGAGTCCAAGGGGGTTCATTGGTGGATTTGAGGAATCTTGTAGCTTGTAAGGAGTCTGAGTCAATCACGAGTTTGTTCACACCAAATTGCCGTGCAATTTCCAACCCTCTTGCAATGGTCATGATCTCAAGTTTTAGGATGTCTCTATCAGCTATTCCAGTAGCATAAGCCACCAAAGGAACACCCATATTGTTTCGAATGATTCCACCAAAACCTGCACCTCCATTTCTTACAGAGCCATTGCTGTTGAGGACCCAATGATCTATTGGGGGAGGGGACCAAGAGCACCATAGCTGTGGTTTGATGGTAAATCGAGGATATATCTGCCATTGATTCAAAAATCTTCTGGTGTGTGCCGAATCTTCTACCTGGGCAGTGGATGCACCGAACTTCAATCTAGTATCGGTGATGATGTTGTTGATAATATTCTCAATGGGCTTGGAAGAATTAGAGAAAATTCTGCTGTTCCTTTCATTCCAAATATGGTATATCGTGGCACAAAAAACAATTCGCTTAATATTTGGGACTATATTCAAACCATGGAATTCTTTGGCAGCCCATTCCACCTCACGGTCCCAAGGAAGAATCAAACGAGAGGGGTAGCAGCATAAGTTGAGCACATAAGTCCATATCTGATTCGTGAATCTACAATCAAAGAACAGATGACCAGTATTCTCTGGGGATGCTCAACAGAAAACACATCTGGACTGAGTGGTGATATGTAGACTGAGAAGACGGTCTTGCGTTTGGAGGCAGTTTGAGAGAGCCAGCCAAGAAATAAAGGAGTTCCGAGGTATGTACTTACCTGTCCAGAGCAGAGACCACCATGGAGTCAATTGGTTTTGATCTCTAATGCTTTCCCAAGCTGATTTAAGCGAATAGAGACCCTTACTACTTGGTGTCCAGATAACACGATCTGAAGGCAAGGATTTGTTGATGGCTACATTTTGCAATTCTTGCCAAACAGTGAGGAGATCGGCTGAGACTGCCGGAGGAGGTTCCCAGTCAGAATTTGAGATAATGGTTGCCACAGAAGCATCACGAGGTAAACCGGAATCATACTGAATACGATTTCCAAATCGTTCAGATAAGATGCCCAAAGGATGCCAAGGATCATGCCACAGAGAAGTAGAAGCTCCATTTGCAATAGAGTGGGTAATAATATCTTTAGCAAGGTGGCGACATTGAAGAAGCTTTCGCCATATCCAGGAGCACTCTGAAGGGATTTTGAGGGTCCAGAAGAATTTGTTCCGAATCAGTTTGGCGTAGCACCATTTGACCCATAAACTGTCCACCCGATTTGCAATACTCCAAACTTGCCTAAGAATTCCCGCTTTGTTCCAATCAATCACTTTCCGTATACCCAAACCACCCTCAGTCTTGGGACAGCAAACAGTCGACCAGGCGATCGGGTGGATTTTTCTTCGGAGGTCAGGGCCAGACCACAAAAAGTTGCAGCAAATTTGATCAATCTGCTTACAAATTGATTTGGGAAGAGTAAGAAGATTAGTCCAATATAAATAAAAGCTATTGAGCACTGATTTGATGAGCTCTGTCTGTCCCGCATAAGATAAAAAATAGGATTTCCAGCTTTGAACTTTGGTGAGTATCCGATCAATCAACGGTTGGCAGGATGATGCAGATAGTCGACCAGAGATTAATGGCAATCCCAAATATTTAACAGGCAAGTTCCCAATCCGAAAGTTCAGAATTCTTTTAAATGCAGATTTGATGCTTGAGGACGTGCCAGCGAGGAACATTTGACTTTTCTGGTGGTTAGGATGGAGCCCCGAGAGAGATGAGAAGGTAGATAGAATTTTGCCGAGCTCGAATACTGAAGCTAGATCTGCTTTAAGGAAAACAAACAAGTCATCAGCGAAACTAATGTGCGAGATTAAGGGGTTAGCACACCTGGGGTGGGTTTGAATGAGCCCTGCATGCATAGCTTGATCAAGAAGTGTAGAGAATCCTTCCATGGCTATAACAAAAAGGAAAGGTGATAGAGGGTCGCCTTGACGCAGCCCTCGAGAGCTTCTGAAATATCCTTGAGGCGTTCCATTGATGACTACTGAGAAACTTGGGGTGGTGAAGCAAGGTAGCAGCCAACTGATGAAAACGGATGGGAAGCCCATCATTTGCAGCAAAGTGATTATATAATCCCATCGAAGAGTGTCAAAAGCTTTTCTAAGATCTATTTTGATTGCGCATCGGGGGGCCCCTTTATCACGATGGTAATTTCTTACCAGCTCATGTGTGAGGAGAACACTATCCGTAATGTTACGACCCTTAATAAAAGCCGATTGGTTAGAGCTGATAATTGTGGGAAGCACATTCTTGAGTCGGCTTGCCAAGAACTATAGCTCCTTGCTAAGGCGGGTGTGGGAAATTGCTTCTCAAGATGAGTCACTTTGGGTCCAGTGGTTTAGATCCAGATGCTTAAAACGTAATTCTCTTTGGGCCATGAAAATGCCCAGCACGCCTTCTTGGAGTGTCCGAAGCATTATTAAAGTTAGACCTCTTGCAATTGGAACAATTCGCCACTTAATTAGGAATGGTAAAACTACCTTGCTCTGGCTGGATCATTGCCATCCTAGGGGAGTGCTTTTGCATGAATGTCGAAGCCGAGCTTCTCTTATCTACGGGATTGACACACAAGCTTTAGTTGCATCGATTCGTCAAGACCATGGATGGCAGCTTGAA
This sequence comes from Tetracentron sinense, assembly GCA_015143295.1. NCBI lineage: Eukaryota > Viridiplantae > Streptophyta > Magnoliopsida > Trochodendrales > Trochodendraceae > Tetracentron > Tetracentron sinense. The sequence continues at coordinate 19,792,320 of CM026554.1, forward strand.
GATCCTAGTCTTAGCTGATTGAAATTTGGGAGGAAATCAAGCACGTTGAATTGATAGGAGGCAAAGATGATATTATAGCTTGGACGCCATCGATTACTGGTAAGTTCTCCCTAACATCTGCTTGGGAGCATATTCGAGTGTCAAGCCCAAAAGTCCGATGGTCGACTCTCCTGTGGTTTCCTCAAAAGATCCCTAAACATGCAATGATTGCATGGGTGGCATGTAGGCATGCGCTAACTACCAAAGACAAGCTGGTATGCTTAGGTATTATGTCCAACAATAGTTGTAATTTATGCAGAAGTGATATTGAGAGTCACGACCATCTTTCTGTCCAGTGTCCTTACTCGCTGGAAGTGTGGCATAGAATAGCTACCACTGTCAAGCTGCCTATTCGCCGGTACTCTAGGTGGAACAACATGATTAACGCCCTGGCCAGGAAAGTTAATCATAAAGGGTTCAAAGGCATGGTTCGAAAGTCATTTTTTAGTGCATTCATCTACCATATATGGGTCGAGAGAAATAGAAGATGCTTTCGAAATGAAGACCTTCCTCCAGCCGTGGTCCATCGTAAGATCATGGAGGAGGTTAGTACTCGATTAGGTACGAATCAGCTGAGAGTCCAAGATAATGATCTGAACAGAGATATAGCGACTGCTACTGGAGTTCAAGTCCACTAGAGCTGCCCCCAGCCTAGATACATTGCTTGGACCCCACCTAAACCAGGGGTCTTCAGGTTGAATACAGACGGTTCGTCTCAGAGGGATCGTAGTGGCTACGGATGTATTATTCGGGACGATAGTGGGACCTCCACTGTTGCTATAGCAGGTGGTCGGAATAGCAAGACAGTTATTTATATTGAGCTTTATGCTATAAAGAGAGGACTTGAGCTTGCCATTGACCTCTCAATTCGGCACATTCAAGTTGCAACGGATTCCAATTGGGCGGTTAACTGTGTGCTAAAGCAATGTTCATGGCCGTGGGAGTGCGCCTATGTGCTGTTTGAAATTGAAAGGTTACTCTTAGGCTTTCTTAGCTTTGAGATAGTTCATACTCCTCGTGAAGCAAATATGGCCGCTGATTTTTTGTCCAAATATTGTAAGTCAATAGGTGAACTCTCCTTTATCCCCTCGGTGTTCCCCTTTGCCTTATCGCAACTTGTGCATAAGGATTCTAAAGGTCATCGATACCCTCAGATGTAATCTTTTGTTATTATATTTATTCTGGTAGGAGTCCGCCTAACCCCAGCTTTCCTCCCAAAAAAAAAAAAAAAAATCCAAAATGGAGCAAAACGGTTCGTTGGCCAATCTTCTACCAAGACAGGAGCAAAGTGTCAAGAACGGGAAGAGGGTTTTTTTTAATTGGGAAAGAAAGCGGAGTTAAGTTAGACACCAACCAGCACTAAATTGAAAAGGAATTACACGCATATTTATCTAAAACCTCTAGCATCTCTACTAACAAGGTTAGAGAGCAAAGCATTTGTTAGCCAATCTTCATCTTGGTCAGGAGCAAAATGTCGAGATTTAGCAAAATTGTTCGTTGTCAAATCCTCGTCCAGGACATGAGCAAATTTTAGAGATGGAGCAAAATGGTTCCATACCTAATTTTTATCATGGACAGATCGGACGAAATGGTTCGTTGGCTAATCCTCGCCTAAAACAAGCGCCAACTGCTGAGATCAACCAAAATGGTTTGATGGTCAATCTTCGTCCTGGAGAGGAGCAAACTACCTGTGATAAAAAAAAATGCATTGCTGGCCAAACTTCATCATGGACAAGAGCAAAGTGCCGAGAGCGAGCAATACATTTCGACGACCAATCTTCGTAATGGACATTAGAAAATTGTCAAGAGAGTGGCAAAATGGTTTCTTGGCAAAACTTCTTCATGAACTGAAGCAAACTGCCTAGATCGAGCAAATGGTATGGTGACCAATCTTTGTCCAAGGCAACTTCTAGCGACCAAGCAAAATGTTTTGTTGGCCAATCTTCATCCAGGACGAGCAAATTTCTAAAATCGATCAAAATGAATCATTGGCTAATCCTCGACCAAGACAGGAGGAAAGTGTTGAGATTGGGAAAACGGTTTGTTAGCCAATCTTTGTCTTGGACATGACCAAACTGTCGAGGTTGAGCGACATTGTTCGTTTGCCAATCTACGTCCAGGACAGCAGCAAATTGTTGAGATGCAGCAAAATTGTTCCATAGCTCATTTTTTTCATGGACAAATCGGACAAAATGGCTCGTTGGCCAATCTTCGCCTAAAACAGGCGCAAACTATTGAGATCAAGCAAAATGGTTTCATCGCTAATCTTCATCTAGGACAAGAGTAAAGTGGTAAGATCGAGCAAAATGTTTCATTGGGCTATCTTTATCCACGATTGGAGCAAACTACCCGCGATCAAGCAAAATGCTTCGGCGGACAATTTTTGTCATGGGCAAGAGCAAAGTGCTGAGATCGAGCAAAATGGTTCATTGGCCAATCTTCATCCAGGGCAAGATCAAACTTCCTGGGATCAAAAAAATGTTTGATGGCCAATCTTCGCCCTGGATAGTGGCAAAGCTTCAAGACCAAGGTTCAATAGGCACTCTTCGCCTAAAACAGGATCAAATTGTCGAGATAAAGAAAAATTGTTCGTTCGCCAATCTTTGTCCTAGACGGGAGAAAAATATCAAGCTCGAGCAAAATGGTTCGATGGCCAATCTTTATAATGGACATGAGCAAAGTGTCGAGATAGTGCAAGATGGATTCTTGGCAAAACTTCTTCATGAACAGAAGAGATGGAGCAAATGGTATGGTGACCAATCTTTGTCTAGGGCAGGAGCAAATTGTCAAAATCGAGCACAACGGTTCGTTTGCCAATCTTCGTCACAAGAGCAAACAGTCGAGATGGAGAAAAATGGTTTGCTAGCCAATATTTATCCTTGACAAAAAGCAAAGTTTTGTGATCGAGCAAAATGGCACAGTGACCAATCTATATCCAGAACAATAGCAAAAATCCAAAATCGGGCAAAACGGTTCGTTGCCCAATCTACATAATGGACATGAGCAAAGTGGCGAGAGATTGCTAGATGGTTTCTTGGCAAAACTTCTTCATGAACAATAGACATGGTGCAATTGGTACGGTGACCAATCTTTGTCTAGGGCAGGAGCAAACTGTCAAAATCGAGCACAACGGTTCGTTTGCCAATCTTCGTCACGGGAGCAAACAGTTGAGATGGAGCAAAATGTTTTGCTAGCCAATATTTATCCTTGACAAAAGCAAAGTTTTGTGATCGAGCAAAATGGCACAATGACCAATCTTTATCCAGGACAATAGCAAATATCCAAAATGGAGAAAACGGTTCGTTGGCCAATCTTCTACCAAGACGAGAGCAATGTCGCGACCCAAAACCCACCCTAGGAGTTAGAGTGAATCGTGGACGACTAAATCATGACTTACATGACTTGCTTGACAAACCAACCTGCAAAAACCCACAGAGCATATACAATAGAGGATATAAACAGCGGAAACATACTCTAACATAGCACAGCGGAAGTCTAAACAAACCTCTATGTATATACGAATCCAAGTTTACACAAAAGGAATCCAAAAGAAAGTGCGGACAGACCCGCCAACATACATGTATATAATCATTCATGCTCACCCACAGCTAATCCACTCAGAATCTAACACCACCTACTGATAGTACAATGCCCTTTCCCATTCATTCATCACATCATCCACACGGCATCCATTCGCCAACATCCACCTCCATTCACCATTCATACCACCAATCTCATAACACACATATAAGTGAAGGAAAACAAGAAGAAATAAAGGAAAAGAGAAGCTATGAATGGTACAATCATAGTCTTTCAAAAATTCCATCCAACGCCGTTGCCTTAGATTCAATTCCTTTTGGGAAAAGAGGTACTTGAGGCTCTTGTGGTCCGTATACACATAGAATTCCACCCCGTATAAGTAATGTCGCCAGATCTTGAGTGCAAACATGACTGCGGCAAGCTCTAAGTCGTGCGTGGGGTAATTCTTCTCATGCTCCTTCAATTGCCTCGATGCATAGGCAATGACTTTCTTGTGCTGCATGAGTACACACCCAAGTCCAACGTGTGAGGCATCACTATACACCTCATACCCATAAGGTCCAGATGGCACAGTAAGGACAGGGGCTGTAGTAAGCCTCTTCTTCAGTTCCGCGAAACTGATCTCGCACTTATCACTCCATAAAAACTTGGCGTTCTTCCTTGTCAGGTAAGTGAGCGGTGCTGCAAGGCTAGAGAAACCCTCTACGAATCTCCTGTAGTAGCCTGCCAACCCAAGAAAGCTGCGTATCTCGGTAACACTCTTGGGCCTTGCCCAACTCATAATTGCTTCGATCTTCTTTGGATCTACCGAGATACCTTCTGCAGAAACAACGTGGCCTAGGAATGCCACCTCTTCCAACCAAAACTCACACTTGCTAAGTTTGGCGTATAGCTTGTGCTCTATTAGCATTTCCAAAGCAAGGCATAGGTCGCGTGTGTGATCTTCCCGTGTCTGGGAATAGACCAAAATGTCATCAACAAATACAATCACGCACCTATCAAGATATGGCCGGAACACCCGGTTCATCAAATCCATAAAGGCTGCCGGCGCGTTCGTGAGTCCAAAAGGCATCACCAAGAACTCGTAGTGTCCATACCGAGTCCTGAAAGCAGTTTTGGGAACATCTTCCACCTTAATCTTCAACTATTGATAACCCGATTGAAGGTCTATCTTCGAGAAAAATCTCACTCCCTTCAACTGATCGAACAAGTCATCAATCCTAGGCAAGGGATACCTATTCTTTATAGTGACTTTGTTCAATTGCCTGTAATCGACGCACATCCGCATCGAGCCATCTTTCTTCTTAACAAACAACACCGGGGCACCCCACGGTGAGACACTTGGTCGAATGAAACCAAGACCTTGTAATTCTTCCAACTGGGTCTTTAACTCTTTGAGTTCAATAGGGGCCATTCTATACGGAGCCCTGAAAACAGGAGCTGTGCCTGGTGCAAGCTCGATCACAAACTCAATCTCCCTGTCTGGAGGCAATCCTGGCAACTCCTCTGGAAATACATCCAGGAACTCACTCACAACCGGAATAGTCGATGAGTCCTTTGCCTCGGGGTTAGCTAAGCTCAACACCGCAAAACGAGCAATAAATCTACTTTTCAACTCGCGAAAGTGGAAAGGTTTTCCTTCTACTGGCTTGAAGAGTACCATTTTCTCAAAGCAAGCTACATGCCCATGATGTGCTGCTAACCAATCCATTCCCAATATAACATCAAAGTCTTGGAATCCAAGGACGATGAGATCAACCGCCAACTCGTGGCTTCCAACTTGGACCACACTATTTCTATACACTTTATCTGCCAATACTGTTTTGCCGAGAGGAGTCGAAATGGCTAACTCCGGTTCTAGCTGACTTGGCTCTACAGAAAAGCCTTCTAAAAAACTCGGTGAGACAAATGAATGAGTAGACCACCGTCAATCAACACTCGAGCCAAATACTCATTGACTAGTAGGGTTCCTGAAATTTTAACTAGCGGAGTTAATCCATGCATCAACAGTGTATACATGTAGGTATATATACATATATAACATGCCAAGTACGTACACAATCAATTAATACTTAACAGTTTAATTTACGGATAATTAAATAAGCTACAACTGCGTACCTTGCACTACATCGTCAGATGCAAGTGCATCACCCTCTGTTAAGGCAAAAACTCATCCCTGGTTCGCCTGGCGAGACTGAGGTGTAGACCGGGTAGTCTGAGATGACGCCTGATATGATCCTGCTGGGCGTGCTGGTGGCCTAATCCCCTGAGACTGGCCTGGTAAATGCCGACTGGGGCAATCCCTGATCATATGGCCCTGGCGACCACAATGAAAACATCCACCCGATGCTCTTCGGTAATCTCCTGCCAGGTGCCTTCGGTCGCATGAAGTGCAGACCTCGTGTGTATAAGTCGGAGGGGCCGGAGGTGGAGCATACCTCATCGTCTGAGGTGCAACAGGCCATGGGGCCGGAAGAGCCTGAGGTCGCGGTGCCTGAGGCACATACTGCCATGGAGCTGGAGGCACATAAGATGGCCTCATCGGTGGTGCTGGCCACGCATACTGATAAGGGCTGGTACGAGCCCGCCTCTCTAGAGGTGCTAAACTACTGGATTGGCCTCTCGTCAATTCCCTCTTCTTGGACAACGCCTCAGAGTTGGACTCAACCAACAAGGCTTTATCCACCACTTCAACGTAAGTGGCGTGCCTAAAGACTGATACTTTCCCCATGATGACATTCTTGAGTCCTTGCTCAAACCTCCTCGCCTTCATTGCCTCGGTGGCAATCATATGTGTAGCGAAGCGTGATAGCTCCGAGAACTTGGCCTCATAAGCGGCCACAGGCATCGAACCTTGCTCAAGGTTGATGAATTCTCTCTCTTTCTTTTCCCGTGCTCCAATCGGAAAATACTTCTTGTAAAAAGTATCTTTGAACTCCTCCCAAGTCCAAGGTTGACCCTGCATGGTCAAATCTCGCGTCCTCAATGCGGACAACCGCCAATGGTGGGCTTCACCTTCTAGCATGAAAACTGCCCATGCTACTCTATCCTCCTCTGTAGGCGAGAGGACCGCAAAGATCTTCTCCATCTGGAGGATCCATGCCTCCGCAGCAAGAGGTTCCACACTCCCATGGAAGGATGGAGGCCTCAATCTCCTGAATGCCTTAACTCCAGCTGTACGATGTACTGGAGCTTCGGGCGGTGGAGTAGGTTCCGCTGACGATGGTATAGCTTGCCGAGCCGCCAGTATGGCGAGTGTCTCAGCAATAGAGCCTAAGACCTGAGAGAGGTCCGGCTGCTCATCCTCATCCCGTGAAGAAGAGGAAGCTCTGGTAATGTGGTCCACGACCCCGTGTGTTCCGTCTCATGACTAAAGTCCTGAGAATAATAACACCACATGAATCTAACTTGAAACCACAGTTTATTTCAATGTCATTCCACAATAATTCAAATTGTATTAGTGGTATAATACTAATATACATCACATCAAGTCATCAGAGTATTCATCACATTATACTTATACTTTAGTGTTCTAGCGTACCTAGGACCGTACTTGGTTAAAGCAACCATTTTAGACTAAGACTAAAGTTTAGTCTTAAACTTGGAACCAGACTCGCTCCCGACTTACTTCCTTCCTAACTTGTTTCCTAACATATGCTCTTGTCAAGCTGTGGTATAAGATTCTAAATGACCCTAGAGACCTAAAGCCTGAGCTCTGATACCACTTCTGTCGCGACCCAAAACCCACCCTAGGAGTTAGAGTGAATCGTGGACGACTAAATCATGACTTACATGACTTGCTTGACAAACCAACCTGTAAAAACCCACAGAGCATATACAATAGAGGATATAAACAGCGGAAACATACTCTAACATAGCACAGCGGAAGTCTAAACAAACCTCTATGTAAATACGAATCCAAGTTTATACAAAAGGAATCCAAAAGAAAGTGCGGACAGACCCGCCAACATACATGGATATAATCACTCATGCTCACCCACAGCTAATCCACTCAGAATCTAACACCACCTACTGATAACCCTTTATGGGAGGTTCCTCCAAAGGCTCCTCGACGTACTCCTCTTCCACCCATGGACCAGGAGCACAAACATCAAATGCAGCAGCAGCTCCCTCAGAACCTGCCGACATTAGAAGTACGGCTGAGCATGGAATACTCAGCGGGTACCAAATACTAACCAATAGTCATAGCATAAAAATGGCAATACATAAATCAGGAGCAATTCATATATGTTAGACGGAAACAATCCATATCATACAAGCAAGTAAAGCAATTTATAATCATGCTTGTATTTCGTAGAAAGCCGATAAAACCTCTTGAAAACATCGTGCACTTGACTTGGCTTGAAATATCTTTTCGTACTTGAAAGCTTGTCGTGTTTGTCTTACTTGATCTTGTCGAGCGTGTCGTACGTGTCATGTCATGCATGTCATGCGTGCTTGCTTGTGATCATGTAACTTGTGAGATACACTTGTGAGATATCCTTGTGAGATGCTCTTGAGAGATGCCTTGAGAGGGAAGGGAGACCCTTCTTTATGCAATGCACTTGCAAGGGAAGGGAGACCCTTCTTTATGCAATGCACTTGCGAGGGAAGGGAGACCCTTCTTCATGATATGTATGTACTTGCGAGGGAAGGGAGGCCCTTCTTCATGATATGCACTTGTGAGTGAGGGGAGACCCCTCGTGGAATGTTGGTTCTTGTTTTCTTGTGAAAAGCGAGGTAAAACATATCGTAGGATATGTCCCACCTCTAACCATGTTCTTGAAAACCTCGATAAATCATGTCATGCATGCCGTGCTCGTGGGAACCGTGTACATACTTGCATTTAAATTTAAATATGACATTTGGGTAATTTCACAACACATATAACATCAATGATTGAGCAATGTAATATTCATATCATTTAGGGAAAGCAAGAAAACACACTATCATAGGCCCTAGCAATATTCATAATTTATTAGGCATGCATTTCCTAATTTACAACTCATTTTATTCACCTTGGCATTTCATCAAACATGGTGTGTTCATTATTCATTGTTCATTTAAACCTAAATCATGCTTTTCTAGGTGGGTTATGCTCACATCACACTTGTATGTTCATTATTAGTACAATGCCCTTTCCCATTCATTCATCACATCATCCACACGGCATCCATTCGCCAACATCCACCTCCATTCACCATTCATACCACTAATCTCATAACACACATATAAGTGAAGGAAAACAAGAAGAAATAAAGGAAAAGAGAAGCTATAACTAGGAGGGTAGCAAAGAGTACCGACCTTGAACAATGAGGGGAGAAACCCCTTTCCAAAATGACCGTGTAGCTACTGCCCTAGCTTGGAGAACGCTCTCCACGAGTGTTTGAGCCGTGATCTTGGAGAAGAGCCGAGCTTGAAGTAATCTAGGGTCTCAAAACCCTTTGATTTCTCTTCCAAAGACAAGCCCTAGGTTGGAATCACCTTCTCCCCTTTCTCCTATTCTCTCAAACTCTCTAAGTGTCGAATGATGCCCTAAAGGCTCGGGCAAGACTCTTTGTAGAGCCCCAGACTTTTTCATGCTTAATACATGGCATTTTCGTTGCCAGTTTGCCCTTAAAGAGGTATAATTAATAAATAAGGAAGAAATTGGAAATTCTGAAACGTCAGAAATGTTCCTTTTCGAAGTACGAACCTAACGCAAGTTGAATCGTCAAAATCGGATGAACGAGTCAAAAGATATGGCCAAAATAGTCTGGACCTGTAAGTAATCGTAGCTCGGAAGGCACTAAGGACGTAGCTCCGACAACGTACTCTGACTACGTATACGTTGTGCATCCGCTGTGCAGCAGACAACGGGTACGTTGTACAGCAACAACGTGTACGTTGTACAGCAACAACGTGTACGTTATACAGCAACAACGTGTACGTGTTACAGCTCAGAACGGGTGCGTTGTATATAAGACAACGGACAACGAGCACGGCACAACGTATTATTCATAACAGCACAACGTGTTCAGCACTATTCACAGCACAACGTTTTTGGCACTGGTCACAGCACAACGTGTTCAGCACTATTCACAGCACAACGTGTTTGGCACTGTTCACAGCGCAACGTGTTCAGCACTATTCACAGCACAACATGTCTGGCACTGTTCACAGCGCAACGTGTTCAGCACTATTCACAGCACAATGTGTTTGGCACTGTTCACAGCGCAACGTGTTCAGCACTATTCACAGCACAACGTGTTTGGCACTGTTCACAGCGCAACGTGTTCAGCACTATTCACAGCACAACGTGTTTGGCACTGTTCACAGCACAACGTGTTCGGCACTACTCACACTCGTGTTTTCGCAGAGATTTCAGTAAGGGTATTAGGGTCTTTTGGTCGGTTCACTCTTACCTTAAGGGTTTAACCCGAGCCTTTAGGGCATCATTCGACACTTAGAGAGTTGAGAGAATAGGAGAAAGGGGAGAAGGCGATTCCAACCTGGGGTTTTCTTTGGAAGAGAAATCAAAGGGTTTTGAGACCCTAGATCACTTCAAGCTCGGTTCTTCTCCAAGATCTCGGCTCAAGCACTCGTGGAGAGCGTTCTCCAAGTTAGGGCAGCAGCTACACGGTCGTTTTGGAAAGGGGATTTCTTCCTCACTTGATCAAGGTCGGTACTTCTTACTACCCTCCTAGTTATAGTTTCTCTTTTCCCTTTATTTCCCTTTGTTTTCCTTCATTTACACATGTATTATGAGATGGGTTGGGAATGGTGAATGGAGATGAATGTGGGCAAATGGATGCCGTGTGGATGATGTGGTGAATGAATGGGAAAGGGCATTGTACTAATAATGAACATACAAGTGTGATGTGAGCATAACCCACCTAGAAAAGCATGATTTAAGTTTAAAGGAATAATGAATAATGAACACACCATGTTTGATGAAATGCCAAGGTGAATAAAGTGAGTTGTAAATTAGGAAATGCATGCCTAATAAATTATGGATATTGCTAGGGCCTATGATAGTGTGTTTTCTTCCTTTCCCTAAATGATATGTATATTACATTGCTAAAATCATTGATGTTTTATGTGTTGTGAAATTACCCAAATGTCATATTTAAATTTAAATGCAAGTATGTACACGGTTCCCACGAGCACGGCATGCATGACATGATTTATCGAGGTTTTCAAGAACATGGTTAGAGGTGGGACATATCCTACGATATGTTTTACCTCGCTTTTCACAAGAAAACAAGAACCAACATTCCATGAAGGGTCTCCCCTCACTCATAAGTGCATATCATGAAGAAGGGCCTCCCTTCCCTCGCAAGTACATACATATCATAAGAAGGGTTTCCCTTCCCTCGCAAGTACATCTCACAAGGACATCTCACAAGTGAAAGAACATGACATGAGCATTTAGTAAAAAGGGTCTCCCTTCCCTCACAAGTAGTTTACTTTTCCAAGCAAGCATGACAGGCATGACAAGCATGGGCATTTAGGAAGAAGGGTCTCCCTTCCCTCACAAGTAGATTACTTTTCCGAGCAAGCAAGCATGATACATGACATGACAAGCATGGGCATTCTAGGAAGAAGGGTCTCCCTTCCCTCACAAGTAGTTTACTTTCCAAGCAAGCATGGCATGACATGACATGCATGATATGACAAGATAAGACAACATGACAAGTTTCAAGCACGGAAATGGTATTTCCAATCAAGTGAAGTGCACAAGGTTTTCAAGGGTTTTATCGGCTTTCTACGAAATACAAGCATCATTATAAATTGCTTTACTCCCTTGTATGATATGAATTGTTTCCGTCTAATATATATGAATTGCTTCTGATTTATGTATTGCCATTTTTATGCTATGACTATTGGTTAGTATTTAGTACCCGCTGAGTATTCCATGCTCAGCCGTACTTCTTATGTCGGCAGGTTCTGAGGGAGCTGCGGCTCCATTTGATGTTTGTGCTCCTGGCCCTTGGGTGGAGGAGGAGTACGTCGAGGAACCTTTGGAGGAACCTCCCGTAGAGGGTTACCATTAGGTGGTTGTGGATTCTGAGTGGATTAGCTGTGGGTGAGCATGAGTGATTATATCCATGTATTTTGGCGGGTCTGTCCGCACTTTCTTTTGGATTCCTTTTGTGTAAACTTGGATTCGTATATACATAGAGGTTTGTTTAGACTTCCGCTGTGCTATGTTAGGGTATGTTTCCGTTGTTTATATCCTCTATTGTATATGCTCTGTGGGTTTTTGCAGGTTGGTTGTCAAGCAAGTCATGTAAGCCATGATTAGTCGTCCAAAGTTCACTCTAACTCCTAGGGTGGGTCTTGGGTCGCGACACTCTTAAGGTAGGAGTTAACTGACCAAAAGACCATAATACCCTTACTGAAATTTCTGCAAAAACGTGAGTACTGAACACGTTGAGCTGTGAATAGTGCCAAACACGTTGTGCTGTGAACAGTGCTGAACACGTTGTGCTGTGAACAGTGCCAAACACGTTGTGCTGTGAATAGTGCCGAACACGTTGTGCTGTGAATAGTGCCAAACACGTTGTGCTGTGAATAGTGCCAAGCGCGTTGTGCTATGAAGGGTGCCGAACCCGTTGTCACGTTGTGTTGTGCATAGTGCTGAGCTCGTTGTCCGTTGTCTTATGTACAACGTACCCGTTGTGAGTTGTACAACGTACTCGTTGTTTGCTGTACAACGTACACGTTGTCTGCTGCACGACGTACCCGTTGTCTATTGCACAACGGATGCACAACGTACACATTGTGTGCTTTACAACGTACTCGTTGTTTGCTGTACAACGTACATGTTGTCTGCTGCACGACGTACCCGTTGTCTGTTGCACAACGAATGTACAACGTACACGTTATCAGAGTACATTGTCTATGCGTTGTCTGTGCCTTATCAGAGCACGTTGTCAGAGCACGTTATCCGAGCTACGTCCTTAGTTCCTTCCGAGCTACGTCCTTAGTGCCTTCCGAGCTGTCGTTAGTGCCTTCCGAGCTACGATTGCCTGCAAGTCCAGACTGTTTTGGCCATATCTTTTGACTCGTTCGTCCGATTTTGACGATTCAACTTGCATTGGGTTCGTACTTTGAAAAGGAACATTTCTGACGTTTCAGAATTTCCAATTTCTTCCTTATTTATTAATTATACCTCTTTAAAGGCAAAATGACAATGAAAGTGTCATGCATTAAATGTGAAAAGGTCCGGGGCTCTACAAGCAAAGTGTCAAGAACGGGAAGAGGGTTTTTTTTAATTGGGAAAGAAAGTGGATTTAAGGCAGACACCAACTAGCACTAAATTGAAAAGGAATTACACGCGTATATATCTAAAGCCTCTAGCATCTCTACTAACAAGGTTAGAGAGCAAAGGGTTTGCTAGCAAATCTTCATCTTGGTCAGGAGCAAACTGTCGAGATTTAGCAAAATGGTTCGTTGTGAAATCCTCATCCAGGACATGAGCAAATTTTAGAGATGGAGCAAAATGGTTCCATACCTAATTTTTATCGTGGATAGATCAGACGAAATGGTTCGTTGGCTAATCCTAGTCTAAAACAAGCGCCAACTGCTGAGATCAAGCAAAATGGTTTGATGGTCAATCTTCGTCCTGGAGAGGGGCAAACTACCTGTGATAAAAAAAAATGCATCGATGGCCAAACTTCATCATGGACAAGAGCAATGTGCCGAAAGCGAACAAAATATTTCGATGACCAATCTTCGTAATGGACATGAGAAAATTGTCAAGATAGTGGGAAATGGTTTCTTGGCAAAACTTCTTCATGAACTGAAGCAAACTTCCTAGATCGAGTAAACGGTATGGGGACCAATCTTTGTCCAGGTCAAATTCTAGCGATCAAGCAAAATGTTTTGTTGGCCAATCTTCATCCAGGACAGGAGCAAATTGCTAAAATCGACCAAGACAAGACGAAAGTGTCGAGATTGGGAAAATGGTTTGTTAGCCAATCTTTGTCTTGGACATGACCAAACTATCGAGGTTGAGCAAAATTGTTCGTTGGCCAATCTACGTCCAGCACAGGAGCAAATTGTTGAGATGGAGCAAATTTGTTCCATAGCTAATTTTTATCATGGACAAATCGGGGAAATCGGTTCGTTGGCCAATCTTCGCCTAAAACAGGCGCAAACTGTTGAGATCAAGCAAAATGGTTTGATCGCTAATCTTCGTCCAGGACAAGAGTAAAGTGCTAAGATCGAGCAAAGTGTTTCATTGGCTTATCTTTATCCAGCACAGGAGCAAACTACCGCGATCAAGCAAAATGCTTCGATGGACAATTTTCGTCATGGACAAGAGCAAAGTGCCGAGATCGGGTAAAATGAACATTGGCCAATCTTCATCCAGGGCAAGATCAAACTACCTGAGCTCAAAAAAATTGTTTGATGGGCAATCTTCGCCCTGGATAGGGGCAAAGCTTCAAGACCAAGGTTCAACAGGAAATCTTCGCCTAAAACAGGATCAAATTGTCGAGATAAAGCCAAATTGTTCGTTAGCCAATCTTTGTCCTGGACATGGGAAAACAATCAAGATCGAGAAAAATGGTTTGATGGCCAATCTTCATAATGGACATGCGCAAAGTGTCGAGATAGTGCAAGATGGTTTCTTGGCAAAACTTCTTCATGAACAGAAGAGATGGAGCAAATCGTACGGTGACCAATCTTTGTCTAGGGTAGGAGAAAACTGTCAAAATCGAGCACAACGATTCGTTTTCCAATCTTCGCCTCAAGAGCAAACAGTCGAGATGGAGCAAATGGTTTGCTAGCCAATATTTATCCTTGACAAAAGCGAAGTTTTGAGATCGAGCAAAATGGCACAGTGACCAATCTTTATCCAAGACAATAGAAAATATCCAAAATCGAGCAAAACGGTTCGTTGGCCAATCTTCTACCAAGAAAGGAGGAAACTGTCGAGAACGGGAAAGGGGTTTTTTTAATTGGGAAAGAAAGCGGAGTTAAGGCAGATCCCAACTAGCACTAAATTGAATAGGTATTACACGTGTATATATCTAAAACCTCTAGCATCCCTACGTACAAGGTTAGAGAGCAAAGGGTTTGTTAGCCAATCTTCATCCTGGACAGGAGCGAACTGTCGAGATTTAGCAAAATGGTTAGTTGTCAAATCTTCGTCCAGGACATGAGCAAATTTTAGAGATGGAGCAAAATGGTTCCTTACCTAATTTTTACCGTGGACAGATCGGACAAAATGGTTCCTTGGCTAATCCCAGTCTAAAACAAGCGCCAACTGTTGAGATCAAGCAAAATTGTTTGATCGTTAATCTTCGTCCAGGACAAGAGGAAGTGCTAAGATCGAGCAAAATGTTTCATTGGCCTATGTTTATCCAAGATAGGAGCAAACTACCCGTGATCAAGCAAAATGCTTCGATGGACAATTTTCGTCATGGTCAAGAGCAAAGTGCCGAGATCGAACAAAATGGTTCATTGGTCAATCTTCATCCAGCGCAAGATCAAACTACCTGAGATAAAAAAAAATGTTTGATGGTCAATCTTCGCCCTGGACAGGGGCAAAGCTTCAAGACCAAGGTTCCACATGCAATCTTCGCCTAAAACATGATCAAATTGTTGAGATAAAGCAAAATTGTTCATTGGCCAATCTTTGTCTTGTATCGGAGAAAACTATCAAGATCGAGCAAAATGGTTCGATGGCCAATCTTCGTAATGGACATGAGCAAAGTGTCGAGATAGTGCAAGATGATTTCTTGGCAAAACTTCTTCATGAACAGAAGAGATGGAGCAAATCGTACGGTGACCAATCTTTGTCTAGGGCAGGAGAAAACTATCAAAATTGAGCACAACGGTTCGTTTGCTAATCTTCGTGTCAAGAGCAAACATTCGAGATGGAGCAAAATGGTTTGCTAGCCAATATTTATCCTTGACAGAAGCAAAGTTTATTGATCGAGCAAAATGGCACAGTGACCAATCTTTATCCAGGACAATAGCAAATATCCAAAATCGAGCCAAACGGTTCGTTGGTCAATCTTCTACCAAGACAGGAGCAAAGTTTCGAGAACCGGAAAAGGGTTTTTTTTAATTGGGAAAGAAAGCGTAGTTAAGGCAGACCCCAACCTGCACTAAATTGAAAAGGAATTACACGCGTATATATCTAAAACCTTTGGCATCTCTACTAAGAAGGTTAGACAGCAAAGGGTTTGTTTGCCAATCTTCATCTTGGACAGGTGCAAACTGTCGAGATTTGGCAAAATGGTTCGCTGTCAAATCTTCGTCCAGGACATGTCCAAATTTTAGAGATGGAGCAAAATGGTTCCATACCTAATTTTTATCGTCGATAGATCGGACAAAATGGTTCATTGGCTAATCCTAGTCTAAAACAAGGGCCAACTGCTGAGATCAAGCAAAATGGTTTGATGGTCAATCTTCGTCCTGGAGAGGAGCAAACTACCTGCGATCAAACTAAATGCATCGATGGCCAATATTAATCATGGACAAGAGCAAAGTGCCGAGATCGAGTCTAAAACAAGGGCCATCATGGCCAGGACCACGCCTCACGAAGCAGAGGTCCTGAGTTCGATTCCCTGCTCTCGTTGGCAGTGGGGGAACTAGTCGGGTGCTCTAGGAGGCCCGGACACCTTCGTCACCAAAAAAAAAAAGAAAAAAGAGCAAAGTGCCGAGAGCAAGCAAAATATTTCGGTGACCAATCTTCGTAATGGACATGAGAAAATTGTCGAGATAGTGGGAAATGGTTTCTTGCCAAAACTTTTCATGAACTGAAGAAAATTGCCTAGATCGAGCAAATGGTATGGTGACCAATCTTTGTCCAGGTCAAATTCTAACGATCAAGCAAAATGTTTTGTTGGCCAATCTTCATCTAGGACAACAGCAAATTGCTAAAATCGACCAAAACGAATCATTGGCCAATCTTCGACCAAGACAAGATGAAAGTGTCGAATTGGGAAAATGGTTTGTTAGCCAATCTTTGTCTTGAACGAAAGTGTCGTGGAAAATGGTTCGTTCGCCAATCTTCGCCTAAAATAGGCGCAAACTGTTGAGATCAGGCAAAATGGTTTGATCGCTAATCTTCACCTAGGACAAGAGTAAAGTGCTAAGATCGAGCAAAATGTTTCATTGGCCTTTCTTTATCCAGGTTAGGAGCAAACTACCCGCGATCAAGCAAAATGCTTCAATGGAAAATTTTTGTCATGGACAAGAGCAAAGTGTCGAGATCGAGCAAAATGGTTCATTGGCCAATCTTATTCCAGGGCAACATCAAACTACCTGAGATCAAAAAAAATGTTTGATGGTCAATCTTCGCCCTGGACAGGGGCAGAGCTTCAAGACCAAGGTTCAACAAGCAATCTTCACCTAAAACAGGATCAAATTGTCAAGATAAAGCAAAATTGTTCATTAGGCAATCTTTGTCCAGGATAGTAGAAAACTATCAAGATCGTGCAAAATGGTTCGATGGCCAATCTTCAAAATGGACATGAGCAAAGTGTCGAGATAGTGCAAGATGGTTTCTTAGCAGAACTTCTTCAAGAACAGAAGAGATGGAGCAAATGGTAAGGTGACCAATCTTTCTCTAGGGCAGGAGCAAACTGTCACAATCGAGCACAACAGTTCGTTTACTAATCTTTGTCACAAGAGCAAGTAGTCGAGATGGAGCAAATTGGTTTGCTAGCGAATATTTATCCTTGACAAAAGCAAAGTTTTGTGATCGAGCAAAATGGCACAGTGACCAATCTTTATCCAGGACAATAGCAAATATCCAAAATCGAGCAAAACGGTTCGTTGGCCAATCTTCTACCAAGACAGGAGCAAAGTGTCGAGAACGGGAAAAGGGTTTTTTTTGATTGGGAAAGAAAGCAGAGTTTAGGCAGACCCCAACCAGCACTAAATTGAAAAGGAATTACACGCTTATATATCGAAAGCCTGTAGCCTCTCTACTAACAAGGTTAGAGAGCAAAGGGTTTGTTAGCCAATCTTCATCTTGGACAGGAGCAAACTGTTGAGATTTAGCAAAATGCTTCGTTGTCAAATCTTTGCCAGGACATGAGCAAATTTTAGAGATGGAGCAAAAAGTTTCCATACCCACTTTTTATCGTGGACAGATTGGACAAAATGGTCCGTTGGCTATTCCTAGTCTAAAACAATCGCCAACTGCTGAGATCAAGCAAAATGGTTTGATGGTCAATCTTCGTCCTGGAGAGGAGCAAACTACATGTGATCAAACAAAATGCATCGATGGCCAATCTTCATCCTGGACAAGAGCAAAGTGCCGAGAGCAAGCAAAATATTTCGATGACCAATCTTCGTTATGGACATGAGAAAATTGTCGAGATAGCGGGAAATGGTTTCTTGGCAAAACTTCTTCATGAACTAAAGCAAACTGCCTAGATCGAGCAAATGGTATGGTGACCAATCTTTGTTTGGGGCAAATTCTATCGATCAAGAAAAATGTTTTGTTTGCCAATCTTCATCCAGGATAGAAGCAAATTGCTAAAATCGACCAAAACGAATCATTGGCCAATCTTAAACCAAGACAGGAGGAAAGTGTCGAGATTGGGAAAATGGTTTGTTAGCCAATCTTTGTCTTGGACATGACCAAACTGTCGAGGTTGAGCAACATTGTTCGTTGGCCAATCTACGTCGAGGACCAGAGCAAATTGTTGAGATGGAGCATAATTGTTCGATAGCTAATTTTGATCCGAAGTCGTTTGCACGATTTAGGCACTGAGATGCCCGTAATTCATACTTAGCCAGTGTGGTTCTCGGTTCTTGTTGAATGCAGTAGTTCCATGGCCAGTGTTCTTTGTTCCAGGGGACGGTCATGTGGTCTTCTTCTTCTACCTTTGGCCGGAGGTAAAGGGGTTTCCGTTTTGTGGGTTTTCTCTTGAGTTTTGCTTCTCAGTCCCTGTTTCCCTCTTCCTCTCTGGTTTTTCGGTTCTATTCTCTTAGAGCCGGTCTCTTCGGGCGTTCGTCTTCCTGGCTGTTGTGGTGGGCCTGCCCCTTTTTCCCTGGTTCTTCCAACGGTTGCTCTCCGGGTAGGGTCTGTTCTCCCCCAGTCCTCCTTTTGGTTTCGGCTGGGCTTTTTGTTGTTCGTGGTCCTCTTCCTACTTTGGGGATTTCTCTGGCTAGTGTTGTGCCTTCTAGTGGTACTCGGTTCTAGTTGAATGCAGTAAACTTGCGAGTAGTGAGGAGGTGCTCCAGCGAGGGATGGCCGGAAGAGGACGTAGCTTAATCGCTGGGTCCTGAGGTAGCAAGAGGCCTGGTGGTTTGGCAGGGATTGATAGAGACCTTGGACTCCCTTCCATGCTTGAGGTCAGTTCTGATGAGGTCTCCTCTATATGTACTGCCATGGCACATGACGTTTTGGCTGTGGATGAGCTCGGGCTTGGTGCACCAGGCTCAAAAGTCTCTAGCATTAATTTGGTTACTTCCGATTTGGGACCGAGTACAATGATTTTTCTGAACATGCTGAAAAGGTGTCAGACACCTTACCTCATGCAAGGTACAGTGGTGAGGGCCAGAGTTCCGAACCTCCACATTTTCAACCCTTGATTTCAAACGAGGACAGGGGTGAGAGATCGGCTACAGGCCACAAAGGATGAACTTGGAGTTCTCTTTTTGGAACGGTCCAAAAACCTTCTCCAGAAGCCTCGCTCGAATTTATTCCTCCAGAGTTTCTGGATGGAAAGCTTGTTCTTCGAAGGTCTGAAGAGGATATTGAGCATGATGTGGCCGAATGGCAAAACACCTTGGTTGGTGTCGCGACCCAAAACCCACCCTAGGAGTTAGAGTGAACTTTGGACGACTAATCATGACTTACTTGACAACTAACCTGTAAAACCCACAGAGCATATACCATAGAGGACAATATAGCGGAAACATAACTATAAAACACAGCGGAAGTCTAACCCAACCTCTATGAATATACATAAGCAAATCCAAGTTTATACAAAAAGTAACCAAAAGAAAGTGCGGACAGACCCGTCAAAATACATGAATGTATATCTCTCATCTCGCCCACAGCTAATCCACTCGGAATCTAACACCACCTACTGATAACCCTCTACGGGAGGTTCCTCCAAAGGCTCCTCGACGTACTCCTCCTCCACCCAAGGGCTCGGAGCACAGATATCAAATGGATCAGCTGCTCCGCCATCACCTGCCGACATAAGAAGTACGGCTGAGCATGGAATACTCAGCGGGTACTAAGCACTAACCAACAGTCATAGCATACAGATAGCATACATAAAGCAGGAACAATTCACATATGTTAGAAGGAAACAATTCATATCATACAAGGAAGTAAAAGCAATGTATAATCATGCTTGTATTTCGTAGAAAGCCGTTAAAACCCTTGAAAACCTTGTGCACTTGACTTGATTGGAAATACCATTTCCGTGCTTGAAACTTGTCATGTTGTCTTATCTTATCATATCATGCGTGTCATGCCATGTCATGCTTGCTTGGAAAGTAAACTACTTGTGAGGGAAGGGAGACCCTTCTTCCTAAATGCCCATGCTTGTCATGTCATGTATCATGTTTGCTTGTTCGGAAAAGTAATCTACTTGTGAGGGAAGGGAGACCCTTCTTCCTAAAATGCTCATGCTTGTCATGCCGTGTCATGTCGTGCTTGTATCATGCTTGGAAGAGTAAACTACTTGTGAGGGAAGGGAGACCCTTCTTTCTAAATACTCATGTCATGTCCTTTCACTTGTGAGATGTCCTTGTGAGATGTACTTGCGAGGGAAGGGAAACCCTTCTTATGATATGTATGTACTTGCGAGGGAAGGTTGACCCTTCTTATGAAAATGCATGATTGTCTTGCCCTTGGCAAAAGCGAGGTAAAACATATCGTAGGATATTCCCCACCTCTAAATCTCATTCTTGAAAACCTCGGTAAATCATGTCATGTATGCGTGCTCGTGAGGTCGTGTGCATACTTGCATTTGGAACTAAATATGGCATTTGAGTAATTCATAACACATAATATCAATGATTTGAGCAATTTAATATTCATATCATTTAGGAAAAGCGAACAATCACACTATCATGACCCTAGCAATTTCCATAAACCTTAACACATGCATTTTCTTAATTTATTATTCATTTTATTCACCTTGGCATTTCATCAAACATGGTGCATTCATTATTTATTAACCCTACAACATGCTTTTCTAGGTGGGTTTTACTCACATCACATATGTATGTTCATTATGGGTACAATGCCCTCCCCGTTCATCCATCACATCAATACACACGGCATCCAATCGCCCACATTCATCTCCATTCACCATTCACAACCCATCTTATAATACATGGATGTATAAAGGAATACAAAGAAAATAAAGGAAAAGAAGAACTATAACTAGGAGGGTAGCAAGAAGTACCAACCTTGAAGAAATGAGGAAGAAACCCCTTCCAAAAACGACCGTGTAGCTGCTACCCTAGCTTGGATCACGAGCTCCTCGAATGCTTGAGCCTTGATCTTGAAGAAAACGGGCTTGGGGTTGATCTAGGGTCTTAACCCCTTTGATTTCTTCCAAATGAAAACCTAGGTTTTGGAAACCCTTCTCCTTTCTCTCTATCTCTTAAAAGACTCTAAGGGTTGTGTATGAACCCTCAAATGATCGGGCAAAGCCTTTAAGGTATGAGTGAAACGCCCAAAAGACGAAAACACCCTTAATGAAATTTCTGCAAAAACACGAGGACCGAGCGATCGGTTGCCTACCGATCGATCGGTTTCATAACCGAGCGATCGGTTAAAATTTCACTCTCTGGAAAATTTCTCCATACAAAAATCTTGACCAGTCGATAGCTACCGATCGATCGGTTTTGGACCGATCGATCGCTCTATGGACCGAGCGATCGGTTGCCTGCAGGTCCAGACTGTTTTGGCCATATCTTTTGACTCGTTCGTCCGATTTTGACGATTCAACTTGCGTTGGGTTCGTACTTCGAAAATGAACATTTTTGGCATTTCAGAATTTCCAATTTCTTCCTTATTTATTCATTATTTCTCTTTAAAGGAAAAAATGGAAATGAAAGTATCATGCATTAAATGTGAAAAGGTCCGGGGCTCTACAGTTGGTTACTTCCTAGGGCCGAAACCATCTTACTTTGTCACCAAGAATTCTGTTAATAGAATGTGGAGTCTCAAAGGGGAGGCCGAGGTTGTTGCCCGAGACTCTAGAATCTTCTTATTTAAACTTAGCTGTGCGGAAGACAAAGCTAAGATCCTTGATGGCGGACCGTGGAGAATTCGTCAAGCTATGTTGATACTTCGTGAGTGGAATAGAACCATGAAATTGGACAAGTTGGAGTTTACGAATATTCCTATCTGGGTTAAGATATTCAACCTCCCACTCTTTATGTGGAAACCTAGCTACCTTAGCGCAATTGGAAGTCAGATCGGCAAACCCTGCCTTATAGACGAGCCAACATTAACTCGTTCAAGATTGAACTATGCGCGTATCTCAATTGAGGTTAATGCGGATTTGGATCTGCCGAAGGAACTTACGTTCGCATTGAATGGTCAGCAAGAATGTACCATTTAGTTTGGCAATGAGTGGGCACCATTGAGATATTCGAAGTGCCGTGTGTTTGGCCACACAATTGGTCGTTGCGAACCGGCTCAGTCGAAACACCGGGAAGAACGAGAAAATTGTAGAACTCGGGGTATTCTAACTCAAGAGCGTCGTGGCTGAAGTAGAAGTAGGCGAACCAAACACAAGTCAAAATATGCAGCAGCAAACCACATAAATGGTACCCTTAGGCACTCACCTACTGAAGTGGGTGAACCTAGTAGCAGAATCTCAAGCATTAGTCGCGACCAGTCATTGATGTCCATCCCTGAAGAGACCCTGAACTCTCGTACTGAACCAGACCAAGATTGGGAAGTGGTGAGAGCCAAGAGAGACAACCTCCACAACTTAACCTGAATACAGCCAAATGGGATTAGGTCCAAGATCAATAGCCCAAACTGATTTGTTGTCTTAGATTCGAATGATGAGGTCCCAGAACTGAGGGAACCTATCACCAGAAACCATGAGCAGCACTTGGAGTCGTCGTTGCCACCTACAGGAGATTTAGCTCTTGAATCTGTTCAGCCTTCAGAGCCTCCTAAATTTGCAGCAGCCCTTGCTAAGGCCATGGAGAGTCGGCAAAAACAGGGGAATCCTCTCCTCTTGTTCTTGAAAACTCAGCGTCCTGTGAAGGAGCTCCATCGACATCGTAGTGACAAAGGTGGGGACCCACGAATTGGGAACCACTAGGTGGAGTTTGGCTGGTGTCGTTCTTTTTCTTAATGTTTGTTGGATTTTGGAATAGACGTGGGCTCAATAGTGTAGCTCGTCAACGAGATGTTTGTGACTTTATGAGAGTAAATAAGCTTAGTTGTGTGGGGTTAGTTGAAACAAAAGTTCAGAATCTCAATACAGATAGGACCTTGAAGCGTATAGTTGGTCACTGGAGTATGCTTGATAAGTCTGCCTACACGTTAATTGGGAGAATTTGGTTCTGTTGGGACTCCCTAAAGCTTGCTGTTAACCTGCTGGAAGCAAATGATCAAGCTATTCATTGTTTAGTTCATGCAAAGGAGTGGGCTTCACCCATTGTAATATCCACCATCTATGGATCTAACGTAGCAAACCAAAGGGAGTGCCTGTGGAGGAATATACTTGTGCTCAGTTGCACACTTTGCCATCGCTGGTTCTTGGGGACTTTATCTCAGTTTTATCTCCATCTGAGAAACAAGGTGGGAAGCCTATCAGCCACAATGCCCTGCGTAGTTTCTGTGATTGCCTATTTGATGCTGGTCTTTCAGACCTGAGATGGAAAGGCCCTGTGTATACCTAGTCGAATGGTATGGTGGGGCCAGGACGCATTGAAAGTAAACTGGATTCTGCTTAATGAAACTTGAGTTGGTGCAACCTTTTCCTAGCGCTGAAGCTTTTGTTGGATCTTCTAGTACATCAGACCATCGTCAAATTGTGGTGGGCCTAAACATAAAAAGCAGAGGTAAGCCTCGGCATTTTAAATTCTACAATTATTGGACCTCAGCTCCTGATTTCTTGGATGTAGTTAGAAATGCTTGGT
The DNA here is from genome assembly GCA_015143295.1 of Tetracentron sinense. Taxonomy (NCBI): domain Eukaryota; kingdom Viridiplantae; phylum Streptophyta; class Magnoliopsida; order Trochodendrales; family Trochodendraceae; genus Tetracentron; species Tetracentron sinense. The sequence continues at coordinate 19,815,990 of CM026554.1, forward strand.
CTTTGCAGATCAGGGGAACGCATATGTTTTAGCTCATGGGAAAACTCAAAAACACTAAGAGGGCACTCAAATCTTGGAGTGATCAACGGTTTGGCAATGTGTCCTCTCAGGTGAACCAAGTGCGTGATGAGCTTATGGGCAGCCTCACTAGGCTTGATCTGGATCCATATAATTGTGTGATTCAACAGGAAGTAGCTTCTAATAAATTACAGCTTTCTCAGCTATTGCCCATAGAGGAAGCCGCTTTCCAACAACGTTCGCGTGTACAATGGCTTCAGCTTGGTGACAATAACAATGCTTTTTTCCACCGTGCAATCAATGCACGAAATCACCACAACAGCATTACTTCCGTGAAAGATAAAATGGGAATCAAATTTCAGATCAACGGGATATTTCGAAGCAAGCCGTCGAATTCTTCACCTCTCTTTTAGCTTGCCCCAGGAATCAGAACTTGTACACTCCCTCCCACTTGTGAGCTGGATGAGAATGACCGTGGGTACTTGAGAGAGGATTTCTCAACAGAGGATGTTAAAGAGGCAGTGTTCAACTCAAATGGAGACAAGGCACCAGGGCCGGATGGTTTCAATGCAAAATTTTTCCAGGTTTGTTGGGACATCATCTCTGCATATTTAACAAAAGCCATACTTAGTTTCTTCTCAAGCTCCAAATTACTTGGTGAAGTCAATGCCACCCTTATTTCCTTGATTCCTAAGACAGAGAGGCCTGATACCTTTGCTGATTTTCGACCTATATCTGTCTGCAACGTTATCTATCGCTTTATCTCCAAAATGTTGGTCACAAGGATCAAGCCGATTATGGGCAAACTTGTTAGTGACAACCAATCTGCTTTTGTGAAAGGGAGGCATATTTTTGATAATATCTTACTTTGTCAAGAGCTGCTCCATAACTATCACTCTCCAAGGGGTACTCCGAGAATGGCCATTAAAGTTGACATCAAGAAGGCATATGACTTAGTCTCTTGGCAATTTTTAGAGATCATAATGATCAAATATGGCTTGCCAAAAAGATTTATTGACTGGATTATGGTGTGTATTTCTGGGGCGAGATATTCTCTTATGATAAACGGAGATAGAGTGGGCTACTTCAAAGGGACTCGTGGGCTGAGGCAAGGGGACCCCATCTCTCCCTACCTATTCATGTTAGTGATGCAGGTTCTCTCCTCTATGCTTGACAAGGAAGCCCAAGAGGGTAACCTGACCCCTCACCCTCGATGCTCCAACCCTTTAATCACCCACCTATGCTTTGCAGATGATTTGGTGATTTTTTCTTCGGCAAATCTCCAGTGTATCACTGCTATTGATACCACCTTGAAAGAGTTCACCAAGTCTGGGCTTGAGATAAACCTTGAGAAGTCCCTGATTTTCTTTGGAAGTGTTAATAGGAGAAATTGCACCCAGTTCCAAAACCGGACTGGTCTCCGGAGAGGTACTCTTCCTATAAAATACCTAGGGCTTCCTTTGACTACTACCAGGCTTACAAATGCTGATTGCAGTGCACTTGTTGATAAAATTGTGAATCGCATTGCCTCTTCGAAAAATCAATGGTTGTCTTATGGGGGTCGAGTTGAGCTTAAATGTGTGCTTCAAAGTTTCCAGCTATATTGGTGTAGTGTGTTCTTACTGCCAAAAGGGGATTACCAATACTATTGAAGTCGTACTTGCTCGTTTCCTTTGGTCTGGGCCTGATCTCCACCGTGGCCTTCATAAGGTTGCTTGGAATAATGTCTGTAAAACACATGATGAGGGAGGCCTTGGGCTTCGACGTGTTGTTGACTAGAACTATAGTGCCTTACTCAAGCGTGTGTGGGAGATTGCTTCAAAGGATGCGTCCTTGTGGGTCCGATGGTTTCGAAGCAGATACCTAAAGGATAACTCAATTTGGACAATGAAAATGCCTACCATGCCGTCTTGGAGCATACGAAGCATTCTCAAAGCCAGAATCTATGCTAATGGAACCATTCGCCACTTAATTGGGAACGGTAAGACAACCTTGCTCTGGCTAGACCATTGGCACCCTAGAGGAGTCCTTTTGCATGAATGTCGTAGCAATGCTTCTCTTATTCATGCAGTTGACACTCAAGCTGTAGTTGAAACAATTTGTCAAGGGCAAGGATGGCATCTTGATTTCCCTAGCCTTCCTGAGCTGATTGAAGTATGGGAGGAAATCAAGCTCATTAAAGTGCTGGATGACTCAGAGGATATTATTGTGTGGCTCCATCGGTTCATGGTAGGTTCACATTGACATCTGCTTGGCTCCATCTTCATACTCCTAGTCCTAAGATGGGGAGCGCTATTATGGTTTCCTCAAAAGATCCCTAATCATGCGCTGATTGCATGGATGGCCTGTAGGCATGCGCTATCTACTAAAGACAAGATGCTGCGATTAGGTATTGTGGCAAATAACCGTTGTGCTCTTTGTAGAAGTAATCCCAGGAGTCATGATCACCTATTCGTCCAGTGCTCTTTTGCGGAGGATGTGTGGCATAAGATCTCAACTTCCATTAAGATGCCAAACCGCCGATACTTGAGCTGGAACAACATGATTTGTGCGATGACAAGCATATCTAAGGGTGCTGGGTTCAAAGGTATGGTTAGAAAATCTATGTTTAGTGCTTATATCTACCACATCTGGTCTGAGCGAAATAGGAGGTATTTTCGGAATGAATTTCTTCCCCCTGTAGCGGTGCATCGTAAAATTATGGAGGATGTCAGTGCCCGATTAAGTATGGAGCAACTAAGGATTGACGACACTAGCCTAAATCGAGCTATTGCAGCTGGTATTGGAGTTCATGGCCAATGGCGAGTCCCCCATACTCGGACCTTTGCTTGGTCGGGCCCAAAACCTGGATTCTTCATCTTGAATACAGATGGATCATTTAAGAGGGATCAAAGTGGATATGGAAGTATTATTAGAGATGACAGTGGTACAGCTATGGTGGCTATTGCCGGGGGTCAAGCTGGGGGGTCAGTTATCTTTAGCGAACTATTTGCGATAAAGAGGGGCCTTGAGCTAGCGCTTGATTTGCATGTTCACCGACTTCTTGTTGCCTCCGACTCCATGTGGGCCATTAAATGTGTGTTGCAACAGTGTATATGCCCATGGGAGTGTACCTACATCCTATGCGACATTAAGCAGTTACGGCCCGGGTTTCTAAATTTTGAGATCTGCCATACTCCTCGTGAAGAAAATATGGCAGCTGACTTCTTGTCTAAATATTGTAACACAATAGGAGAACTTTCTTTTATTCCTTCAGTTTTCCCCCCTACTAATAGCAAATCATGCCTAAGGACTCGCAAGGGTATGGCTTCACTAGTATGTTAGCTTTTGTTGTTGTTCTGGTTAGGGGTTGCCTAACCCCGGTTGAATCTCTTCGTTTTGTTTTATTCAATTTGGCCGGGGTCCGCCTAACCCCAGCTTTCCTTTTTCCAAAAAAAAAAAATTCGTTGGCCAATCTTCGCCTAAAACAGGAGGAAACTGTTGAGATCAACCAAGTTGGTTTGATCGCTAATCTTCGTCCAGGACAAGAGTAAAGTGCTAAGATCGAGCAAAATGTTTCATTGGCCTATCTTTATCCAGGATAGGAGCAAACTACCCGCGATCAAGAAAAATGCTTCGATGGACGTTATTCGTCATGGACAAGGGCAAAGTGCCGGGATCGAGCAAAATTGTTCATTGGCCAATCTTCATCCAGGGCAAGAACAAACTACCTGAGATCAAAAAAAATGTTTGGTGGTCAATCTTCGCCCTAGACAAGGGCAAAGCTTCAAGACCAAGGTTCGACAGGCAATCTTCGCCAAAACTCGATCAAAATGTTGAGATAAAGCAAAATTGGTCATTAGCCAATCTTTGTCCCGGACAGGGGAAAACTATCAAGATCGAGCAAAATGGTTCGATGGGCAATCTTCATAATGGACATGAGCAAAGTGTCAAGATAGTGCAAGATGGTTTACTGGCAAAACTTCTTCATGAACAGAAGAGATGGAGCAAATGCTACGGTGACCAATCTTTGTCTAGGGCAGGAGCAAATTGTCAAACTCTAGCACAACGGTTCGTTTCCCAAAAGCAAAGTTTTGTGATCGATCAAAATGGCACAGTGACCAATCTTTATCCAGGACAATAGCAAATATCCAAAATCGAGTGAAACGGTTTGTTGGCCTATCCAAGACAGGAGCAAAGTGTCGAGAACGGGAAAAGGGTTCTTTTTTATTTATGACTGAAAGCGGAGTTAAGGCAGACCCCAACCAGCACTAAATTGAAAAGGAATTACACGCGCATATATCTGAAACCTCTAGCATCTCTACTAACATGGTTAGAGAGCAAAGGGTTTGTTAGCCAATCTTCATCTTAGACAGGAGTAAACTGTCGAGATTTAGCAAAATGGTTCGTTGTCAAATCTTCGTCCAGGACCTGAGCGAATTTTAGAGATGGAGCAAAATGGTTCCATACCTAATTTTTATCGTGGACAGATCGGACAAAATGGTTCGTTGGCTAATCCAAGTCTGAAACAAGCGCAAACTACTGAGATCAAGCAAAATGGTTTGATGGTCAATCTTCGTCCTGGATAGGAGCAAACTACTTGTGATCAAACAAAATGCATCGATGGCCAATCCTCATCATGGACAAGAGCAAAGTGGCGAGAGGGAGCAAAATATTTCGATTACCAATCTTCGTAATGGACGTGAGAAAATTGTCGAAATAGTGGGAAATGGTTTCTTGGCAAAACTTCTTCATGAACTGAAGCAAACTGCCTAGATCGAGCCAATGGTATGGTGACCAATCTTTGTCTAGGGCAAATTCTAACAATCAAGCAAAATGCTTTGTCGGCCAATCTTCATCCAGGACAAGAGCAAATTTCTAAAATCGACCAAAACGAATCATTGGCCAATCTTCGACCAAGACAAGAGGAAAGTGTCGAGATTGGTAAAATGGTTTGTTAGCCAATCTTTGTCTTGGACATGACCAAACTGTCGAGGTTGACCAAAATTGTTCGTTGGCCAATCTACGTCCGGGACAAGAGCAAATTGTTGAGATGGAGAAAAATTGTTACATAGCTAATTTTTATCATGGACAAATCGGGGAAAATGGTTCGTTCGCCAATCTTCCCTTAAAACAGGCGCAAACTGTTGAGATCAAGCAAAATGATTTGATTGCTAATCTTCGTCCAGCACAAGAGCAAAGTTCTAAGATCGTGCAAAATGTTTCATTGGCCTATTTGTATCCAGAGGATAGGAGCACACTGCCCACGATAGGGAAAAATGCTTCGATGGACAATTTTCATCATGGAAAAGAGCAAAGTGCCGAGATCAAGCAAAATGGTTGATTGGCCAATCTTCATCCAGGGCAAGATCAAACTACCTGAGATCAAAAAAAATGTTTGACGGTCAATCTTCGCCCTGGACAAGGGCAAAGCTTCAAGACCTAGGTTCAACAGGTAATCTTCGCCTAAAACAGGATCAAATTGTCAAGATCAAGCAAAATTGTTCGTTAGCCAATCTTTGTCCTGAATAGGAGAAAAATATCAAGATCGAGCAAAATGGTTCGATGGCCAATCTTCATAATGGACATGAGCAAAGTGTCGAGATAGTGCAAGATGGTTTCTTTGCAAAACTTCTTCATGAACAGAAGAGATAGAGCAAATGGTACGGTGACCAATCTTTGTGTAGGGCAGGAGTAAACTGTCAAAATCGAGCTCAACGGTTCGTTTGCCAATCTTCGTCACAAGAGCAAACCGTCGAGATTGAGCAAAATGGTTTGCAAGCCAATATTTATCCTTGACAAAAGCAAAGTTTTGTGATCGAGCAAAATGGCACAGTGACCAATCTTTATCCAGGACAATAGCAAATATCCAAAATCGAGCGAAACGGTTTGTTGGCCAATCTTCAACCAAGACAAGAGCAAAGGACAGATCGGGTTGTAATTACCTTAGATTGTAATCCCTTTTCTTTTTTAATTTATATATCTGGTCGGGGTCTGCCTAACCCCAGCTTACCTTCCAAAAAAAAAAAAAAAAGTGTCGAGAACGGGAAAAGGTTATTTTTTAATTGGGAAAGAAAGCGGAGTTAAGGATGCCCCCAACCAGCACTAAATTGAAAAGGAATTACACGGGTATATATCTAAAACCTTTTGCATCTCTACTAACAAAGTTAGAGAGCAAAGGGTTTGTTAGCCAATCTTCATCTTGGATAGGACCAAACTGTCGAGATTTAGCAAAATGGTTCGTTGTCAAATCTTCGTCCAGGACCTGAGCGAATTTTAGAGATGGAGCAAAATGGTTCCATACCTAATTTTTACCGTGGACAGATCGAACAAAATGGTTCGTTGGCTAATCCTTGTCTATAACGAGCGCAACCTGCTGAGATCAAGCAAAATGGTTTGGTGGTCAATCTTCGTCCTTGAGAAGAGCAAACTACCCGTGATCAAAAAAAATGCATCGACGGCCAATCTTCATCATGGACAAGAGCAAAGTGCCGAGAGCGAGCAAAATATTTCGATGACCAATCTTTGTAACGGACAAGAGAAAATTCTCGAGATAGTGGGAAATGGTTTCTTGGCAGAACTTCTTCATGAACTGAAGCAAACCGCCTAGATCGAGCAAATGGTATGGTGACCAATCTTTGTCCAGGGCAAATTCTAGCGATCAAGCAAAGTGTTTTGTGGGCCAATCTTCATCCAGGACAGGAGCAAATTGCTAAAATTTACCGAAATGAATCATTTGCCAATCTTCGACAAAGACAGGTGGAAAGTGTCGAGATTGGGAAAATGGTTTGTTAGCCAATCTTTGTCTTGGACATGACCAAACTGTCAGGTTGAGCAAAATTGTTCATTCGCCAATCTACGTCCAGGACAGGAGCAAATTATTCAGATGGAGCAAAATTGTCCCATGGCTAATTTTTATCATGGACAAACCGGGCAAAATGGTTCGTTGGCCAACCTTCGCCTAAAACTGGTGCACACTGTTGAGATCGAGCAAAATGGTCCGATCGCTAATCTTCGTCTAGAACAAGAGTAAAGTGTTAAGATCGTGCAAAATGTTTCATTGGCCTATCTTTATCCAGGATAGGAGCAAACTACCCACGATAGGGAAAAATGCTTCGATGGACAATTTTCGTCTTGGACAAGAGCAAAGTGCCGAGATCAAGCAAAATGGTTGATTGGCCAATCTTCATCCAGGGCAAGATCAAACTACATGAGATCAAAAAAAATGTTTGACGGTCAGTCTTCGCCTTGGACAAGGGCAAAGCTTCAAGACCTAGGTTCAACAGGTAATCTTCGCCTAAAATAGGATCAAATTGTCAAGATCAAGCAAAATTGTTCGTTAGCCAATCTTTGTCCTGAATAGGAAAAAAATATCAAGATCGAGCAAAATGGTTCGATGGCCAATCTTCATAATGGACATGAGCAAAGTGTCGAGATAGTGCAAGATGGTTTCTTTGCAAAACTTCTTCATGAACAGAAGAGATGGAGCAAATGGTACGGTGACCAATCTTTGTGTAGGGCAGGAGTAAACTGTCAAAATCGAGCTCAACGGTTCGTTTGCCAATCTTCGTCACAAGAGCAAACCGTCGAGATTGAGCAAAATGGTTTGCAAGCCAATATTTATCCTTGACAAAAGCAAAGTTTTGTGATCGAGCGAAATGGCACAGTGACCAATCTTTATCCAGGACAATAGCAAATATCCAAAATCGAGCGAAACGGTTTGTTGGCCAATCTTCTACCAAGACAAGAGCAAAGGACAGATCGGGTTGTAATTACCTTAGATTGTAATCCCTTTTCTTTTTTAGTTTATATATCTGGTCGGGGTCTGCCTAACCCCAGCTTACCTTCCAAAAAAAAAAAAAAAATGTCGAGAACGGGAAAAGGTTATTTTTTAATTGGGAAAGATAGCGGAGTTAAGGATGCCCCCAACCAGCCCTAAATTGAAAAGGAATTACACGGGTATATATCTAAAACCTCTTGCATCTCTACTAACAAAGTTAGAGAGCAAAGGGTTTGTTAGCCAATCTTCATCTTGGATAGGACCAAACTGTCGAGATTTAGCAAAATGGTTCGTTGTCAAATCTTCGTCCAGGACCTGAGCGAATTTTAGAGATGGAGCAAAATGGTTCCATACCTAATTTTTATCGTGGACAGATCGGACAAAATGGTCTGTTGGCTAATCCAAGTCTGAAACAAGCGCCAACTACTGAGATCAAGCAAAATGGTTTGATGGTCAATCTTCGTCCGGGATAGGAGCAAACTACTTGTGATCAAACAAAATGCATCGATGGCCAATCCTCATCATGGACAAGAGCAAAGTGGCGAGAGGGTGCAAAATATTTCGATTACCAATCTTCGTAATGGACGTGAGAAAATTGTCGAAATAGTGGGAAATGGTTTCTTGGCAAAACTTCTTCATGAACTGAAGCAAACTGCCTAGATCGAGCCAATGGTATGGTGGCCAATCTTTTTTTCTAGGGCAAATTCTAACGATCAAGCAAAATGCTTTGTCGGCCAATCTTCATCCAGGACAAGAGCAAATTTCTAAAATCGACCAAAATGAATCATTGGCCAATCTTCGTCCAAGACAAGAGGAAAGTGTCGAGATTGGTAAAATGGTTTGTTAGCTAATCTTTGTCTTGGACATGACCAAACTGTCGAGGTTGACCAAAATTGTTCGTTGGCCAATCTACGTCCGGGACAAGAGCGAATTGTTGAGATGGAGAAAAATTGTTACATAGCTAATTTTTATCATGGACAAATCGGGGAAAATGGTTCGTTCGCCAATCTTCCCTTAAAACAGGCGCAAACCGTTGAGATCAAGCAAAATGATTTGATTGCTAATCTTCGTCCAGCACAAGAGTAAAGTTCTAAGATCGTGCAAAATGTTTCATTGGACTATTTGTATCCAGAGGATAGGAGCACACTGCTCGCGATAGGGAAAAATGCTTCGGTGGACAATTCTCATCATGGAAAAGAGCAAAGTGCCGAGATCAAGCAAAATGGTTGATTGGCCAATCTTCATCCAGGGCAAGATCAAACTACCTGAGTTCAAAAAAAATGTTTGACGGTCAATCTTCGCCCTGGACAAGGGCAAAGCTTCAAGACCTAGGTTCAACAGGTAAACTTCGCCTAAAACAGGATCAAATTGTCAAGATCAAGCAAAATTGTTCGTTAGCCAATCTTTGTCCTGAATAGGAGAAAAATATCAAGATCGAGCAAAATGGTTCGATGGCCAATCTTCATAATGGACATGAGCAAAGTGTCGAGATAGTGCAAGATGGTTTCTTTGCAAAACTTCTTCATGAACAGAAGAGATGGAGCAAATGGTACGGTGACCAATCTTTGTGTAGGGCAAGAGTAAACTGTCAAAATCGAGCTCAACGGTTCGTTTGCCAATCTTCGTCACAAGAGCAAACCGTCGAGATTGAGCAAAATGGTTTGCAAGCCAATATTTATCCTTGACGAAAGCAAAGTTTTGTGATCGAGCAAAATGGCACAGTGACCAATCTTTATCCAGGACAATAGCAAATATCCAAAATCGAGCGAAACGGTTTGTTGTCCAATCTTCTACCAAGACAAGAGCAAAGGACAGATCGGGTTGTAATTACCTTAGATTGTAATCCCTTTTCTTTTTTAATTTATATATCTGGTCGGGGTCTGCCTAACCCCAGCTTACCTTCCAAAAAAAAAGTGTCGAGAACGGGAAAAGGTTATTTTTTAATTGGGAAAGAAAGCGGAGTTAAGGATGCCCCCAACCAGCCCTAAATTGAAAAGGAATTACACGGGTATATATCTAAAACCTCTTGCATCTCTACTAACAAAGTTAGAGAGCAAAGGGTTTGTTAGCCAATCTTCATCTTGGATAGGACCAAACTGTCGAGATTTAGCAAAATGGTTCGTTGTCAAATCTTCGTCCAGGACCTGAGCGAATTTTAGAGATGGAGCAAAATGGTTCCATACCTAATTTTTATCGTGGACAGATCGGACAAAATGGTCTGTTGGCTAATCCAAGTCTGAAACAAGCGCCAACTACTGAGATCAAGCAAAATGGTTTGATGGTCAATCTTCGTCCTGGATAGGAGCAAACTACTTGTGATCAAACAAAATGCATCGATGGCCAATCCTCATCATGGACAAGAGCAAAGTGGCGAGAGGGTGCAAAATATTTCGATTACCAATCTTCGTAATGGACGTGAGAAAATTGTCGAAATAGTGGGAAATGGTTTCTTGGCAAAACTTCTTCATGAACTGAAGCAAACTGCCTAGATCGAGCCAATGGTATGGTGACCAATCTTTTTTTCTAGGGCAAATTCTAACGATCAAGCAAAATGCTTTGTCGGCCAATCTTCATCCAGGACAAGAGCAAATTTCTAAAATCGACCAAAATGAATCATTGGCCAATCTTCGACCAAGACAAGAGGAAAGTGTCGAGATTGGTAAAATGGTTTGTTAGCTAATCTTTGTCTTGGACATGACCAAACTGTCGAGGTTGACCAAAATTGTTCGTTGGCCAATCTACGTCCGGGACAAGAGCAAATTGTTGAGATGGAGAAAAATTGTTACATAGCTAATTTTTATCATGGACAAATCGGGGAAAATGGTTCGTTCGCCAATCTTCCCTTAAAACAGGCGCAAACCGTTGAGATCAAGCAAAATGATTTGATTGCTAATCTTCGTCCAGCACAAGAGTAAAGTTCTAAGATCGTGCAAAATGTTTCATTGGACTATTTGTATCCAGAGGATAGGAGCACACTGCCCGCGATAGGGAAAAATGCTTCGGTGGACAATTCTCATCATGGAAAAGAGCAAAGTGCCGAGATCAAGCAAAATGGTTGATTGGCCAATCTTCATCCAGGGCAAGATCAAACTACCTGAGTTCAAAAAAAATGTTTGACGGTCAATCTTCGCCCTGGACAAGGGCAAAGCTTCAAGACCTAGGTTCAACAGGTAAACTTCGCCTAAAACAGGATCAAATTGTCAAGATCAAGCAAAATTGTTCGTTAGCCAATCTTTGTCCTGAATAGGAGAAAAATATCAAGATCGAGCAAAATGGTTCGATGGCCAATCTTCATAATGGACATGAGCAAAGTGTCGAGATAGTGCAAGATGGTTTCTTTGCAAAACTTCTTCATGAACAGAAGAGATGGAGCAAATGGTACGGTGACCAATCTTTGTGTAGGGCAAGAGTAAACTGTCAAAATCGAGCTCAACGGTTCGTTTGCCAATCTTCGTCACAAGAGCAAACCGTCGAGATTGAGCAAAATGGTTTGCAAGCCAATATTTATCCTTGACAAAAGCAAAGTTTTGTGATCGAGCAAAATGGCACAGTGACCAATCTTTATCCAGGACAATAGCAAATATCCAAAATCGAGCAAAACGGTTTGTTGGCCAATCTTCTACCAAGACAAGAGCAAAGGACAGATCGGGTTGTAATTACCTTAGATTGTAATCCCTTTTCTTTTTTAATTTATATATCTGGTCGGGGTCTGCCTAACCCCAGCTTACCTTCCAAAAAAAAAAAAAAAATGTCGAGAACGGGAAAAGGTTATTTTTTAATTGGGAAAGAAAGCGGAGTTAAGGATGCCCCCAACCAGCCCTAAATTGAAAAGGAATTACACGGGTATATATCTAAAACCTCTTGCATCTCTACTAACAAAGTTAGAGAGCAAAGGGTTTGTTAGCCAATCTTCATCTTGGATAGGACCAAACTGTCGAGATTTAGCAAAATGGTTCGTTGTCAAATCTTCGTCCAGGACCTGAGCGAATTTTAGAGATGGTGCAAAATGGTTCCATACCTAATTTTTATCGTGGACAGATCGGACAAAATGGTTCGTTGGCTAATCCAAGTCTGAAACAAGCGCCAACTACTGAGATCAAGCAAAATGGTTTGATGGTCAATCTTCGTCCTGGATAGGGGCAAACTACTTGTGATCAAACAAAATGCATCGATGGCCAATCCTCATCATGGACAAGAGCAAAGTGGCGAGAGGGAGCAAAATATTTCGATTACCAATCTTCGTAATGGACGTGAGAAAATTGTCGAAATAGTGGGAAATGGTTTCTTGGCAAAACTTCTTCATGAACTGAAGCAAACTGCCTAGATCGAGCCAATGGTATGGTGACCAATCTTTTTTTCTAGGGCAAATTCTAACGATCAAGCAAAATGCTTTGTCGGCCAATCTTCATCCAGGACAAGAGCAAATTTCTAAAATCGACCAAAATGAATCATTGGCCAATCTTCGACCAAGACAAGAGGAAAGTGTCGAGATTGGTAAAATGGTTTGTTAGCCAATCTTTGTCTTGGACATGACCAAACTGTCGAGGTTGACCAAAATTGTTCGTTGGCCAATCTACGTCCGGGACAAGAGCAAATTGTTGAGGTGGAGAAAAATTGTTACATAGCTAATTTTTATCATGGACAAATCGGGGAAAATGGTTCGTTCGCCAATATTCCCTTAAAACAGGCGCAAACTGTTGAGATCAAGCAAAATGATTTGATTGCTAATCTTCGTCCAGCACAAGAGTAAAATTCTAAGATCGTGCAAAATGTTTCATTGGCCTATCTTTATCCAGGATAGGAGCACACTGCCCGCGATAGGGAAAAATGCTTCGATGGACAATTCTCATCATGGAAAAGAGCAAAGTGCCGAGATCAAGCAAAATGGTTGATTGGCCAATCTTCATCCAGGGCAAGATCAAACTACCTGAGGTCAAAAAAAATGTTTGACGGTCAATCTTCGCCCTGGACAAGGGCAAAGCTTCAAGACCTAGGTTCAACAGGTAATCTTCGCCTAAAACAGGATCAAATTGTCAAGATCAAGCAAAATTGTTCGTTAGCCAATCTTTGTCCTGAATAGGAGAAAAATATCAAGATCGAGCAAAATGGTTCGATGGCCAATCTTCATAATGGACATGAGCAAAGTGTCGAGATAGTGCAAGATGGTTTCTTTGCAAAACTTCTTCATGAACAGAAGAGATGGAGCAAATGGTACGGTGACCAATCTTTGTGTAGGGCAGGAGTAAACTGTCAAAATCGAGCTCAACGGTTCGTTTGCCAATCTTCGTCACAAGAGCAAACCGTCGAGATTGAGCAAAATGGTTTGCAAGCCAATATTTATCCTTGACAAAAGCAAAGTTTTGTGATCGAGAAAAATGGCACAGTGACCAATCTTTATCCAGGACAATAGCAAATATCCAAAATCGAGCGAAACGGTTTGTTGGCCAATCTTCTACCAAGACAAGAGCAAAGGACAGATCGGGTTGTAATTACCTTAGATTGTAATCCCTTTTCTTTTTTAATTTATATATCTGGTCGGGGTCTCCCTAACCCCAGCTTACCTTCCAAAAAAAAGAAAAAAAGTGTCGAGAATGGGAAAAGGTTATTTTTTAATTGGGAAAGAAAGCGGAGTTAAGGATGCCCCCAACCAGCACTAAATTGAAAAGGAATTACACGGTATATATCTAAAACCTCTTGCATCTCTACATAACAAAGTTAGAGAGCAAAGGGTTTGTTAGCCAATCTTCATCTTGGATAGGACCAAACTGTCGAGATTTAGCAAAATGGTTCGTTGTCAAATCTTCGTCCAGGACCTGAGCGAATTTTAGAGACGGAGCAAAATGGTTCCATACCTAATTTTTATCGTGGACAGATCGGACAAAATGGTTCATTGGCTAATCCTTGTCTATAACGAGCGCAACCTGCTGAGATCAAGCAAAATGGTTTGGTGGTCAATCTTCGTCCTTGAGAAGAGCAAACTACCCGTGATAAAAAAAAATGCATCGACGGCCAATCTTCATCATGGACAAGAGCAAAGTGCCGAGAGCGAGCAAAATATTTCGATGACCAGTCTTCGTAACGGACAAGAGAAAATTCTCGAGATAGTGGGAAATGGTTTCTTGGCAGAACTTCTTCATGAACTGAAGCAAACCGCCTAGATCGAGCAAATGGTATGGTGACCAATCTTTGTCCAGGGCAAATTCTAGCTATCAAGCAAAGTGTTTTGTGGGCCAATCTTCATCCTGGACAGGAGCAAATTGCTAAAATTTGCCGAAATGAATCATTTGCCAATCTTCGAAAAAGACAGGTGGAAAGTGTCGAGATTGGGAAAATGGTTTGTTAGCCAATCTTTGTCTTGGACATGACCAAACTGTCAGGTTGAGCAAAATTGTTCATTCGCCAATCTACGTCCAGGACAGGAGCAAATTATTCAGATGGAGCAAAATTGTCCCATGGCTAATTTTTATCATGGACAAACCGGGCAAAATGGTTCGTTGGCCAACCTTCGCCTAAAACTGGTGCACACTGTTGAGATCAAGCAAAATGGTCCGATCGCTAATCTTCGTCTAGAACAAGAGTAAAGTGTTAAGATCGTGCAAAATGTTTCATTGGCCTATCTTTATCCAGGATAGGAGCAAACTACCCGCGATAGGGAAAAATGCTTCGATGGACAATTTTCGTCATGGACAAGAGCAAAGTGCCGAGATCAAGCAAAATGGTTGATTGGCCAATCTTCATCCAGGGCAAGATCAAACTACCTGAGATCAAAAAAAATGTTTGACGGTCAGTCTTCGCCTTGGACAAGGGCAAAGCTTCAAGACCTAGGTTCAACAGGTAATCTTCGCCTAAAACAGGATCAAATTGTCAAGATCAAGCAAAATTGTTCGTTAGCCAATCTTTGTCCTGAATAGGAGAAAAATATCAAGATCGAGCAAAATGGTTCGATGGCCAATCTTCATAATGGACATGAGCAAAGTGTCGAGATAGTGCAAGATGGTTTCTTTGCAAAACTTCTTCATGAACAGAAGAGATGGAGCAAATGGTACGGTGACCAATCTTTGTGTAGGGCAGGAGTAAACTGTCAAAATCGAGCTCAACGGTTCGTTTGCCAATCTTCGTCACAAGAGCAAACCGTCGAGATTGAGCAAAATGGTTTGCAAGCCAATATTTATCCTTGACAAAAGCAAAGTTTTGTGATCGAGCAAAATGGCACAGTGACCAATCTTTATCCAGGACAATAGCAAATATCCAAAATCGAGCAAAACGGTTTGTTGGCCAATCTTCTACCAAGACAAGAGCAAAGGACAGATCGGGTTGTAATTACCTTAGATTGTAATCCCTTTTCTTTTTTAATTCATATATCTGGTCGGGGTCTGCCTAACTCCAGCTTACCTTCCAAAAAAAAAAAAAGTGTCGAGAACGGGAAAAGGTTATTTTTTAATTGGGAAAGAAAGCAGGGTTAAGGATGCCCCCAACCAGCACTAAATTGAAAAGGAATTACACGGGTATATATCTAAAATCTCTTGCATCTCTACTAACAAAGTTAGAGAGCAAAGGGTTTGTTAGCCAATCTTCATCTTGGATAGGACCAAACTGTCGAGATTTAGCAAAATGGTTCATTGTCAAATCTTCGTCCAGGACCTGAGCGAATTTTAGAGATGGAGCAAAATGGTTCCATACCTAATTTTTATCGTGGACAGATCGGACAAAATGGTTCATTGGCTAATCCTTGTCTATAACGAGCGCAACCTGCTGAGATCAAGCAAAATGGTTTGGTGGTCAATCTTCGTCCTTGAGAAGAGCAAACTACCCGTGATAAAAAAAAATGCATCGACGGCCAATCTTCATCATGGACAAGAGCAAAGTGCCGAGAGCGAGCAAAATATTTCGATGACCAGTCTTCGTAACGGACAAGAGAAAATTCTCGAGATAGTGGGAAATGGTTTCTTGGCAGAACTTCTTCATGAACTGAAGCAAACCGCCTAGATCGAGCAAATGGTATGGTGACCAATCTTTGTCCAGGGCAAATTCTAGCTATCAAGCAAAGTGTTTTGTGGGCCAATCTTCATCCTGGACAGGAGCAAATTGCTAAAATTTGCCGAAATGAATCATTTGCCAATCTTCGAAAAAGACAGGTGGAAAGTGTCGAGATTGGGAAAATGGTTTGTTAGCCAATCTTTGTCTTGGACATGACCAAACTGTCAGGTTGAGCAAAATTGTTCATTCGCCAATCTACGTCCAGGACAGGAGCAAATTATTCAGATGGAGCAAAATTGTCCCATGGCTAATTTTTATCATGGACAAACCGGGCAAAATGGTTCGTTGGCCAACCTTCGCCTAAAACTGGTGCACACTGTTGAGATCAAGCAAAATGGTCCGATCGCTAATCTTCGTCTAGAACAAGAGTAAAGTGTTAAGATCGTGCAAAATGTTTCATTGGCCTATCTTTATCCAGGATAGGAGCAAACTACCCGCGATAGGGAAAAATGCTTCGATGGACAATTTTCGTCATGGACAAGAGCAAAGTGCCGAGATCAAGCAAAATGGTTGATTGGCCAATCTTCATCCAGGGCAAGATCAAACTACCTGAGATCAAAAAAAATGTTTGACGGTCAGTCTTCGCCTTGGACAAGGGCAAAGCTTCAAGACCTAGGTTCAACAGGTAATCTTCGCCTAAAACAGGATCAAATTGTCAAGATCAAGCAAAATTGTTCGTTAGCCAATCTTTGTCCTGAATAGGAGAAAAATATCAAGATCGAGCAAAATGGTTCGATGGCCAATCTTCATAATGGACATGAGCAAAGTGTCGAGATAGTGCAAGATGGTTTCTTTGCAAAAATTCTTCATGAACAGAAGAGATGGAGCAAATGGTACGGTGACCAATCTTTGTGTAGGGCAGGAGTAAACTGTCAAAATCGAGCTCAACGGTTCGTTTGCCAATCTTCGTCACAAGAGCAAACCGTCGAGATTGAGCAAAATGGTTTGCAAGCCAATATTTATCCTTGACAAAAGCAAAGTTTTGTGATCGAGCAAAATGGCACAGTGACCAATCTTTATCCAGGACAATAGCAAATATCCAAAATCGAGCAAAACGGTTTGTTGGCCAATCTTCTACCAAGACAAGAGCAAAGGACAGATCGGGTTGTAATTACCTTAGATTGTAATCCCTTTTCTTTTTTAATTCATATATCTGGTCGGGGTCTGCCTAACTCCAGCTTACCTTCCAAAAAAAAAAAAAGTGTCGAGAACGGGAAAAGGTTATTTTTTAATTGGGAAAGAAAGCGGGGTTAAGGATGCCCCCAACCAGCACTATATTGAAAAGGAATTACACGGGTATATATCTAAAATCTCTTGCATCTCTACTAACAAAGTTAGAGAGCAAAGGGTTTGTTAGCCAATCTTCATCTTGGATAGGACCAAACTGTCGAGATTTAGCAAAATGGTTCATTGTCAAATCTTCGTCCAGGACCTGAGCGAA
This sequence comes from Tetracentron sinense, assembly GCA_015143295.1. Lineage (NCBI taxonomy): Eukaryota > Viridiplantae > Streptophyta > Magnoliopsida > Trochodendrales > Trochodendraceae > Tetracentron > Tetracentron sinense. Next base: position 19,833,245 of record CM026554.1, read on the forward strand.
TTTTAGAGATGGAGCAAAATGGTTCCATACCTAATTTTTATCGTGGACAGATCGGACAAAATGGTTCATTGGCTAATCCTTGTCTATAATGAGCGCAACCTGCTGAGATCAAGCAAAATGGTTTGGTGGTCAATCTTCGTCCTTGAGAAGAGCAAACTACCCGTGATAAAAAAAATGCATCGACGGCCAATCTTCATCATGGACAAGAGCAAAGTGCCGAGAGCGAGCAAAATATTTCGATGACCAGTCTTCGTAACGGACAAGAGAAAATTCTCGAGATAGTGGGAAATGGTTTCTTGGCAGAACTTCTTCATGAACTGAAGCAAACCGCCTAGATCGAGCAAATGGTATGGTGACCAATCTTTGTCCAGGGCAAATTCTAGCGATCAAGCAAAGTGTTTTGTGGGCCAATCTTCATCCTGGACAGGAGCAAATTGCTAAAATTTGCCGAAATGAATCATTTGCCAATCTTCGAAAAAGACAGGTGGAAAGTGTCGAGATTGGGAAAATGGTTTGTTAGCCAATCTTTGTCTTGGACATGACCAAACTGTCAGGTTGAGCAAAATTGTTCATTCGCCAATCTACGTCCAGGACAGGAGCAAATTATTCAGATGGAGCAAAATTGTCCCATGGCTAATTTTTATCATGGACAAACCGGGCAAAATGGTTCGTTGGCCAACCTTCGCCTAAAACTGGTGCACACTGTTGAGATCAAGCAAAATGGTCCGATCGCTAATCTTCGTCTAGAACAAGAGTAAAGTGTTAAGATCGTGCAAAATGTTTCATTGGCCTATCTTTATCCAGGATAGGAGCAAACTACCCGCGATAGGGAAAAATGCTTCGATGGACAATTTTCGTCATGGACAAGAGCAAAGTGCCGAGATCAAGCAAAATGGTTGATTGGCCAATCTTCATCCAGGGCAAGATCAAACTACCTGAGATCAAAAAAATGTTTGACGGTCAGTCTTCGCCTTGGACAAGGGCAAAGCTTCAAGACCTAGGTTCAACAGGTAATCTTCGCCTAAAACAGGATCAAATTGTCAAGATCAAGCAAAATTGTTCGTTAGCCAATCTTTGTCCTGAATAGGAGAAAAATATCAAGATCGAGCAAAATGGTTCGATGGCCAATCTTCATAATGGACATGAGCAAAGTGTCGAGATAGTGCAAGATGGTTTCTTTGCAAAACTTCTTCATGAACAGAAGAGATGGAGCAAATGGTACGGTGACCAATCTTTGTGTAGGGCAGGAGTAAACTGTCAAAATCGAGCTCAACGGTTCGTTTGCCAATCTTCGTCACAAGAGCAAACCGTCGAGATTGAGCAAAATGGTTTGCAAGCCAATATTTATCCTTGACAAAAGCAAAGTTTTGTGATCGAGCAAAATGGCACAGTGACCAATCTTTATCCAGGACAATAGCAAATATCCAAAATCGAGCAAAACGGTTTGTTGGCCAATCTTCTACCAAGACATGAGCAAAGGACAGATCGGGTTGTAATTACCTTAGATTGTAATCCCTTTTCTTTTTTAATTCATATATCTGGTCGGGGTCTGCCTAACTCCAGCTTACCTTCCAAAAAAAAAAAAAGTGTCGAGAACGGGAAAAGGTTATTTTTTAATTGGGAAAGAAAGCGGAGTTAAGGATGCCCCCAACCAGCACTAAATTGAAAAGGAATTACACGGGTATATATCTAAAATCTCTTGCATCTCTACTAACAAAGTTAGAGAGCAAAGGGTTTGTTAGCCAATCTTCATCTTGGATAGGACCAAACTGTCGAGATTTAGCAAAATGGTTCATTGTCAAATCTTCGTCCAGGACCTGAGCGAATTTTAGAGATGGAGCAAAATGGTTCCATACCTAATTTTTATCGTGGACAGATCGGACAAAATGGTTCGTTGGCTAATCCTTGTCTATAACGAGCGCAACCTGCTGAGATCAAGCAAAATGGTTTGGTGGTCAATCTTCATCCTTGAGAAGAGCAAACTACCCGTGATCAAACAAAATGCATCGACGGCCAATCTTCATCATGGACAAGAGCAAAGTGCCGGGAGCGAGCAAAATATTTCGATGACCAATCTTCGTAACGGACAAGAGAAAATTCTCGAGATAGTGGGAAATGGTTTCTTGGCAGAACTTCTTCATGAACTGAAGCAAACCGCCTAGATCGAGCAAATGGTATGGTGACTAATCTTTGTCCAGGGCAAATTCTAGCGATCAAGCAAAGTGTTTTGTGGGCCAATCTTCATCCAGGACAGGAGCAAATTGCTAAAATTTACCGAAATGAATCATTTGCCAATCTTCGACAAAGACAGGTGGAAAGTGTCGAGATTGGGAAAATGGTTTGTTAGCCAATCTTTGTCTTGGACATGACCAAATTGTTAGGTTGAGCAAAATTGTTCATTCGCCAATCTACGTCCAGGACAGGAGCAAATTATTCAGATGGAGCAAAATTGTCCCATGGCTAATTTTTATCATGGACAAACCGGGCAAAATGGTTCATTGGCCAACCTTCGCCTAAAACTGGTGCACACTGTTGAGATCAAGCAAAATGGTCTGATCGCTAATCTTCGTCTAGAACAAGAGTAAAGTTTTAAGATCTAGCAAAATGTTTCATTGGCCTATCTTTATCCAGGATAGGAGCAAACTACCCGCGATCAAGCAAAATGCTTCGATGGACAATTTTCGTCATGGACAAGAGCAAAGTGCCGAGATCGAGCAAAATGGTTCATTGGCCAATCTTCATGCAGGGCCTAATCAAACTACCTAAGATCAAAAAAAATGTTTGATGGTCAATCTTCGCCCTGGACGGGGGCAAAACTTCAAGACCATGGTTCAACAGGCAATCTTCGCCTAAAACAGGATCAAATTGTCCAGATAAATCAAAATTATTTGTTAGCTAATCTTTGTCCTGGACAGGAAAATACTATCAAGATCGAGCACAATGGTTCGATGGCCAATCTTCATAATGGACATGAGCAAAGTGTCGAGATAGTGCAAGATGGTTTCTTTGGAAAACTTCTTCATGAACATAACAGATGGATCAAATGGTACGGTAACTAATCTTTGTCTAGGGCTGGAGAAAACTGTCAAAATCGAGCTCAACGGTTCGTTTGCCAATCTTCGTCACAAGAGCAAACAGTCGAGAAGGAGCAAAATGGTTTGCTAGCCAATATTTATCCTTGACAAAAGCAAAAGTTTTGTGATCGAGCAAAAGGGCACAGTGACCAATCTTTATCCAGGGCAATAGCAAATATCCAAAATCGAGGAAAACTGTTCGTTGGCCAATCTTCTACCAAGACAGGAGCAACGTGTCGAGAACGGGGAAAGTTTTTTTTTCATTGGGAAACATAGCGGAGTTATGGCATACCCCAACCAGCACTAAATTGAAATGCAATTAACCGCGTATATATCTAAAACCTCTAGCATCTCTACTAACAAGGTTAGAGAGCAAAGAGTTTGTTAGCCAATCTTCATCTTGGATAGGAGCAAACTGTTGAGATTTAGCAAAATGGTTCGTTATCAAATCTTCGTCTAGGACATGAGTAAATTTTAGAGATGGAGCAAAAATGTTCCTTACCTAATGTTTATCGTGGACAGATCGGACAAAATGGTTCATTGGCTAATCCTAGTATAAAACAAGCGCCAATTGCTGAGATCAAGCAAAATGGTTTGGTGGTCAATATTTATCCTGGAGCGGACTACCTGTGATAAAAAAAAATGCATCGATGGCCAATCTTCATCACAGAACAGAGCAAAGTGCCGAGAGCGAGCAAAATATTTCGATGACCAATCTTCGTAATGGACATGAGAAAATTCTCGAGATAGTGGGAAATGGTTTCTTGGCAAAACTTCTTCATGAACTGAAGCAAACTGCCTAGATCGAGCAAATGGCATGGTGACCAATCTTTGTCCAGGGCAAATTCTTGCCATCAAGTAAAATGTTTTGTTGGCCAATATTCATCCAGGACAGGAGCAAATTGCTAAAATCGATCGAAACGAATCATTGGCCAATCTTCGACCAAGACAGAAGGAAAGTGTCGAGATTGGGAAAATGGTTTGTTAGCCAATCTTTGTCTTGGACATGACCAAACTGTCGAGGTTGTGCAAAATTGTTCGTTGGCCAATCTATGTCTAGGACAGGAGCAAATTGTTCAGATGATGCAAAATTGTTCCATAGCTAATTTTTATCATTGACAAATCGGGGAAAATTGGCCAATCTTCACCGAAAACAGGCGCAAACTGTTGAGATCGAGCAAAATGGTTTGATCGCTAATCTTCAGGTCAAGAGTAAAGTGCTAAGATCGAGCAAAATGTTTCATTGGCCTATCTTTATCCAGGATAGGAGAAAACTACCCGCGATCATGCAAAATGCATCGATGGACAATTTTCGTCATGGACAATGGCGAAGTGCATAGGTCGAGCAAAATGGTTCATTGGCCAATCTTCATCCAGGGCAAGATCAAACTACCTGAGATAAAAAAAAAATGTATAATGGTCAATCTTCACCCTAGACAGGGGTAGAGCATCAAGACCAAGGTTCAACAGGAAATCTTCGCCTAAAACAGGATCAAATTTTTGAGATAAAGCAAAATTGTTCGTTAGCCAATCTTTGTCCTGGACAGGAGAAAACAATCATGATTGAGCAAAATGGTTCGGTGGCCAATCTTCATAATGGACATGAGCAAAGTGTCGAGATAGTGCAAGATGGTTTCTTGGCAAAACATCTCCATGAACAGAAGAGATGGGGCAAATGGTACAATGACCAATCTTAGTCTGGGGCAAGAGCAAACTGTCAAAATCGAGCACATCGGTTCGTTTGCCAATCTTCGTCACAAGTGCAAACAGTCGAGATGGAGCAAAATGGTTTCCTAGCCAATATTTATCCTTGACAAAAGCAAAGTTTTGTGATCGAGCAAAAGGGCACAGTGACCAATCTTTATCCAGGACAATAGCAAATATCCATAATCGAGCAAAACGGTTCGTTGGCCAATCTTCATCTTGGACAAGAGCAAACTGTCGAGATTTAGCAAAACAGTTCGTTGTCAAATCTTCGTCCAGGACAAGAGTAAAGTGCTAAGATCGAGCAACATGTTTCATTGTCCTATCTTTATCCAGGATAGGAGCAAACTACCCGCGATCAAGCAAAATGCTTCGATGGACAATTTTCGTCACGGAGTCTGCAAAGTGCCGAGATCGAGCAAAATGGTTCATTGGCCAATCTTCATCCAGGGCAAGATCAAACTACCTGAGATCAAAAAAAATGTTTGATGGCCAATCTTCACCCTGGACAGGGGCAAAGCTTCAAGTCCAAGGTTCAACAGGCAATCTTCGCCTAAAACAGGATCAAATTGTCGAGATAAAGCAAAATTGTTCGTTAGCCAATCTTTGTCCTGGACAGGAGAAAACTATCAAGATCGAGCAAAATGGTTCAATGGCCAATCTTCGTAATGGACATGAGCAAAGTGTCGAGATAGTGCAAGATGGTTTCTTGGCAAAACTTCTTCATGAACAGAAGATATGGAGCAAATGGTACGTTGACCAATCTTTGTCGAGGGTAGGACTTGTGGCTATCTTTGGGGGATAATAATACTAAATTCTTTCATAAGAGTCTTGCATCTCGACGAGGCTTCAATCGAATCTCTTCAATTACTGATAATGATATTCTCCTCAACCAAGAAGATGAGATTAGTTCAGCAGGCGTCAAATACTTTGAAATCCTCTTATCCAGACCTTCGGCTGAGAGGGATTTAGCCCCAGAGGACATCCCCTGTTTTGCTACTCTTGACTCTCAAGACTATCCTCTCGTTACCAGTTCCATTACACCCTCTGAAATCAAATGGGCTTTTTTTTACTGTCATGATGAAAAGTCCCCTGGTCCTGATGGATATACTGCTCTTTTCTTCAAAGTTTGTTGGGACATTGTTGAACGAGATGTTGTCAAGGCGGTTCAGAATTTTTTCAGATCCTCCAGAATGCTGTCTGAGCTGAACTCAACTCTAATATCCTTAATACCAAATGTCCCAGACCGAACTCTTTTTCGGATTATCGCCCTATCTCCTTATGCAACACTGTATACAAATGTATCTCAAAAATCCTTGCAGCTCGCCTCAGTTTGGTTCTTCCTTCCATTATAAGTGGAAACCAATCGGCTTTTTTAAAGGGGCGCAATATTTCTGACAGTATTCTTCTCACCCATGAGCTTGTGAGGAACTATCATCGCGATAAAGGCAGTCCACGATGTGCTATCAAGATTGATCTGATGAAGGCTTTTGACACGGTGCGATGGGATTATCTGATTTTAGTTCTGCAGAAGATGCAATTCCCTGACATCTTTATTCAATGGCTAATTCCTTGTTTCACCACGCCTCGCTTCTCTGTGGTCATAAATGGATCTCCCCAAGGTTATTTTAGTAGCTCTCGTGGCCTTCGCCAGGGGGACCCTCTATCGCCCTTTCTATTTGTCATTGCTATGGAAGGCTTCTCATCCCTGCTCAATCAGGCTGCCAGAGTTGGTCTTATATCTTTGCATCCAAGGTGTGATAATCCCCTCCTTACTCACATTAGTTTCGCTGATGACTTATTTGTTTTTCTTAAAGCAGACCAACGAACAGCCTCGGAACTTGGAGCAGTTCTAGTCAAATTTTCATCAATCTCAGGCCTCCATCCCAATTCTGATAAAAGCCAGATGTTTTTTGCGGGGACAGCTCCCTCTACTCAATCCCTTTTCAAACGCATTTTGAAATTTCGAATTGGAAGTTTGCCTGTCAAATACCTTGGCATGCCCCTTATTTCTGGTCGTCTATCTGCTGCTGTTTGTCAACCGCTGCTCGATAGGATTCTCAACAAGATTCAAAACTGGAAAGCTAACTTCCTCTCCTATGCAGGGAGACTAGAGCTCATTAAATCTACCTTGAACAGCATGCATATCTACTGGACCAAGTTGCTCATTCTCCCCAAATCTGTAGCCAAGAAAATTGAACAAATCTGCTGCAAATTTCTTTGGTCTGGCTGTGATCTTCGACACAAAATTCATCCTATCTCCTAGTCTACTATCTGCAGGCCAAAGAATGAAGGTGGCCTAGGCATTCGTAAACTTACGGACTGGAATCAAGCAGGTATTATTCGCCAAGTATGGGCTATTGCTTCCCACACCGATAGCTTATGGGTGCAGTGGTGTTACAAGAAACTTATCAGACACAATTTTTTCTGGACAATGAAAATTCCCGTTGAATGTTCTTGGAGCTGGCGGAAAATTCTTCAATCAAGAGATCTGGCCAAAGATCATATTACTCATTCCATAGCTGATGGATCCAGAACTTCCCTCTGGCATGATCCCTGGCATTCACTGGGCATTCTCTTTGAGCAATTCGGTGAGCGCCTTCAATATGATTCGGGTCTTCCAAGAGATGCTACAGTTGCCTCTATCATCTCTGACTCTTCCTAGAATCTGCCACCTGCAGTTTCAGCAGATCTCTCAACAGTTTGGAATGCTCTTCAACAGACGGATATCAATTCTTCCTTACCAGCTGATCGTGTGATTTGGAAACTTAATAGCAAAGGATCTTACTCTCTCAAGTCAGCCTCGAATAGCCGTCGCTAGAATCAGCCCTCTGTTCCTTGGTGGAGCCTTGTTTGGTCTGGTAAGTTTATTCCCCGTCACTCCTTTATCTCCTGGCTTGCCATATCCAACAAACTTCTTACTCAAGACCACCTCCTATCCCTCAATATCATCACCCATTCCCGTTGTATTTTCTGTTGGGCATCTTTTGAAAGCACCCAACACTTATTTTTTGAATGCCTCTTCACTAACCAAATCTGGAAAACCATCCTTCGCCATTGTCGCTACTCTTCTCGACAAATTTTGCCTTGGAACAACGAGATTGATTGGGCTGCTACAGCTTTTTATGGTCGGCAACTTATCCAAAACATCAAGAGAATAGCCTTCAGTGCTACTATATACCACATATGGAGTGAAAGAAACAATCGAATCTTCTCCAACACCTTCAAGCCCGTGGACTACATCACTGCCTCCATAATTACAAATACCAGGCTCAAGATTGAGGCCTTAAATGCTCAAGTGGAAGACACGGCCTCAACTAGAGAATTCCTTAATGCTTGGTAGATTACTGTTGGTTTCTTTCTTAAACCGTAGAGATGGTGCTCATGGTCCCCGCCTCCTCTAGGCTTCTGGGTTCTAAATAGTGATGGCTCAATTAGAAATGGTGCAGCGGGTTTCGGTGGCATTCTGCGTGATTGCAATGGTCATCCCCTTCTAGCTTTCGCGGAAGGAGTGGAGGGAACTGATATCCTACAGCTGGAAATCCTAGCCATTGAAAGAGGCATTGATCTAGCTACGGCCCAAGGTATTCAGCACCTCCATATCAATACAGACTCGCTGCAAGCCTCTCAGTTACTGAACACTTCTAATGATCCTCCTTGGTACTTGGCGAATTTAGTTATGAGATGTATTCTCAAGCTATCCCACTTTTCAGCATTTTCTATTCATCATATTTGGCGGGAAAGTAACTCGGCAGCTGATTTTCTAGCCAAATTTTGTATTCTCAATAGCTCTATTGTTCTTTTACCAAGGGAGTTTCCCACTGCACTTTTATCCATTTTGGAAAAGGACAGATCGGGTTGTAATTACCTTAGATTGTAATCCCTTTTCTTTTTTAATTTATATATCTGGTCGGGGTCTGCCTAACCCCAGCTTACCTTCCAAAAAAAAAATTGTCAAAATCGAGCACAACGGTTCGTTTGCCAATCTTCCTCACAAGTGCAAACAGTCGAGATGGAGCAAAATGGTTTGCTAGCCAATATTTATCCTTGACAAAAGCAAAGTTTTGTGATCGAGCAAAAGGGCACAGTGACCAATCTTTATCCAGGACAGGGGAAAATTGCCAAAATCGAACAAAATGGTTCATTGGCCAATCTTATACCAAGGCAGGAGCAACGTGTCGAGAACGGGAAAAGGGTTTTTTTAATTGGGAAAGAATGTGGAGTTAAGGCAGACCCAAACCAGCACTAAATCAAAAAGGAATTAGACGCGAATATTTCTAAAACCTCTTGCATCTCTACTAACAAGGTTAGAGAGCAAAGGGTTTGTTAGCAAAATGGTTTGTTGTCAAATCTTCATCTAGGTCATTAGCAAATTTTTGAGACGGAGAAAAATGGTTCCATACCTAATTTTTATCGTGGAAACTGCTGTGATCAAGCAAAATGGTTTGATGGTAATCTTCGTCTAGGAGAGGTGCAAATTACCTATAATCAAACAAAATGCTTCGATGGCCAATCTTCATCATGGACAAGAGCAAAGTGCCGAGAGCGAGCAAAATATTTCGATGGCCGATCTTCCAAATGGACATGAGAAAATTGTCGGCATAGTGGGAAATGGTTTCTTGGCAAAATTTCTTCATGAACTGAAGCAAACTGCCTAGATCAAGCAAATGGTATGGTGACCAATCTTTGTCCAAGGCAAATTCTAGCAATCAAGTAAAATGTTTTGTTGGCCAATCTTCATCCAGGACAGGAGCAAATTGCTAAAATTGACCGAAATGAATCATTGGCCAATCTTCGACAAAGACAGGAGGAAAGTGTCGAGATTGGGAAAAATGGTTTGTTAGCTAATCTGTTGTGTCTTGGACATGAGCAAACCTGTCGCGACCCAAAATACCCCCTAGGAGTTAAGGATACTTTGACTCGTGACCGCCGTATCATACCTCCAGTATGATACATAAGGCACACGTGGAAACCTGTCAGAGTACCTGCATATACATAGCGGAAATGAAATACAATGCACAGCGGAAAATAAAATACTAAACATAGCGGAAGCAAAATGAATACTCCTATAGCTTGGCTCAAGTAAGAACCAACAAGTATACATGTGTGAGAAACCCAAAAGTGGAGTGGACAAACCCCACACTCACATAACAAAATGACACAAGTTCTAAGTCGGTCGATCAATAGAAATCGAAGTCACGACTCCTATCTAGAGCACCATCGTCATGATAGTGATCCATGGAAGGCTCCGGGTCACGGTACTCTTCCTCGACCCAAGGTTCGTCGCCACACAAATCGAATGGAACCCGAGCACCTGCCGATCATAACAATATCGACTGAGCATGGAATACTCAGTGTATACAAACTAAGAACAATAAAGCGGTTAGGCATGGAGCATACAAGACATGGAGAATGAAATCCGAACAATCCTTAAAGCATGGAAACCGTGAAAACATATGTGAGATAATATTCGAAACCAAAACTGTAACCGTGTGAGTCAATCGATAATCATAGCCTTATGAGTTCTTGTGAGTTCATGGAGTTACTTAGAGTCATTATGATCCGTAGAGACATAGAGCATAGAGCAATACCGTAGAGCATTTCCATAGAGCATAACCTTAGAGATCTTAGAGCATTTCATTGTGATCCGTGGAGCTTGTGAGACGATCTTAGAACATTATCATAGAGTTTCCTTGTGAGCACGGTATGATCCTTAGAGCTTGTGAAACGATCTTAGAGAAATCATAGAGTTACTTAGAATCATTCATTATTCGTCTTTTCGTGAAAAACCTTTATTTGTACTTTGAGAAATCCATGGAAACCATCGGTTCATGCGAGACATACGAGCATATGCACTTAATAAGAGAAATCATCGTATTTAAACATAGAATCCCTTAGAGGTATTTCATCAAACACTTAGAGTGCATCATAATAGTAACCTTCATCCAAGTATATAATCACACCTTTTTCATACATAAAATCAATACACATAGATAGGGCATAGATAAGAAGAATCATACTTAGTAACTAGTAGGATTGCAAGATTGTAGTAGAGTGTATCTACCTTAGAGAACTCAATGGATTTGACTCCCAATGGCTGGAACAAGCAAGAACAGTGAGTTCTTGGTTGGAAATCACCAAGGGAAGTGGAAGAACCTTGATCTTCCACAAGCTTGATCAACAAGTAGTTCCTCTCCTTCTTCTCTCTCTCAAAATCTCCTAAGATAGGGCACAGAGGGTTTCTGAAACCCTAAGGCACGAACTCAGCCTATTTATAGGCAAGGGGTTGTGTTTAAAGTCTTAAACACCCTTAATGAAGAAAAATTGCGTATGACCGATCGATCGGTGGTATGGACCGAGCGATCGGTGGCTTACCGGTCGATCGGTGTTATGACCGAGAGATCGGTCAAAAACACACTCTCTGGAATTTTTCCCCATACAAAAAAGTTAACCGTGCGACAGCCATCGAGCGATCGGTAGTGGACCGATCGATCGCAGGTAATGACCGAGCGATCGGTGCTCTGTTATGCCTGGACTGTTTTGACCATATCTTTTTACTCGCTCGTCGGATTTCGACGATTCAACTTGCGTTGGATCCGTCTTTCGAAAACGAACATTTCTGACGTTTCGGAATTTCCGATTTCTCCCTTATTTATTAATTAGACTATGAAAACGGCCAATTAGCTATGAAGGTGCTATTCATTAAGGATGAAAAAGTCCGGGGTGCTACAAAACCATCGAGATTGAGCCAAATTGCTCGTTGGCCAATCTCCGTCCAGGACAGGAGCAAAATGCTTGATTCGCTATGGAGCAAAATTGTTCCATAGCGAATTTTTATCATGGACAAATCGAGCAAAATAGTTCTTTGGCCAATCTTCGTCTAAAACAGGGGAAAACTGTTAAGAACAAGCAAAATGGTTTGATCGATAATCTTTGTCTAAGACAAGAGTAAAGTGCTAAGATCAAGCAAAATGTTTCAAATGCGTATCCTCATCCAGGATAGGAGCAATTACCTGCGTTCAAGCAAAATGCTTCGATGGACAATTTTCGTCATGGACAAAAGCAAAGTGTCGAGATCTAGCAAAATGGTTCATTGGCCAATCTTCATCCAAGGCAAGATGAAACTACCAGAGATCAATAAAATGTTTGATGGTCAATGTTCGCCCGGGATAGGTGCAAAGCTTCAAGCCCATGTTTCAACAGGCAATCTTCGGCCAAAACAGGATCAAATTGTCGAGATAAAGCAAAATTATTCGTTAGTGAATCTTTGCCCTGCACAGGAGAAAAATGTCGAGATCGAGCAAACTAGTTCGATGGCCAATCTTCATAACGGACAAGAGCAAATTGTTGAGATAGTGCAAAATGGTTTCTAGACAAAACTTCTTCATGAACAGAAGAGATGGAGCAAATGGTACAGTAACCAATCTTTCTCTAGGGAAGGAGGAAACTTTTAAAATCCAGCCCAACGGTTCGTTTGCCAATCTTCGTCACAAGAAGAAACAGTCGAGATGGAGCAAAATGGTTTGCTAGCCAATATTTATCCTTGACAAAAGCAAAGTTTTGTGATCCAGCAAAATGGCACAGTGATCAATCTTGATCCAAGACAGGAGCAAATTGCCAAAATCTAGAAAAACGGTTCGTTGGCCAATCTTCTACCAAGACAGGAGCAAAGTGTCGAGAATGAGAAAAGGGTTTTTTTAAATGGGAAAGAAAGCGGAGTTAAGGCAGACCCAAACCAGCACTAAATGAAAAAGGAATTACACGCATATATATCTAAAACCTCTAGCATCTCTACTAACAAGGTTAGAGAGCAAAGGGTTTAATAGCCAATCTTCATCTTCGATGGGAGCAAACTGTCGAGATTTAGCAAAATGGTTCGTTGTCCAATCTTCACCTCGGACATGAGCAAATTTTAGAGATGGAGCAAAATGGTTCCTGTCACGACCCAAAATACCCCCTAGGAGTTAGGGATACTTTAGTTCGTGACTGTCGTATCATACATCTTGTATGACACATAAGGCACACTTATCAACCTGTCAGAGTACACAAGTCAGAAAACACAGCGGAAGTAAAATGGAACAGGTTATAAAAATACTCCTATCATTAGGTTGAAGTTTGAACCAACATAGCATATCCAGAAGATGGAGTGGACAAGTCCCATTCTCAACATACACAAGTATCTTTCTTCTGGCTCACTCAACAAAAGTTAAAGTCAAAAAAGCCTATCTATTGTTCCCTCGTCCAGGTAACGATCCACAGAAGGCTCTGGCTCATAGTACTCCTCCTCTATCCATGGATCCGAACCACAGACATCAAATGGAACCTGTGCACCTGCTGACAGTCAATAATTCGGCTGAGCATGGAATACTCAGTGATATACAAACTACTCACTAACAGTGAATAATATCATGAACATGCATAAGGGTATACATTCGTGAAAGTAGTTACCGAAATCCTTTTCTTAACAATATTCGTGTGAAATCAAAACTAGGTAAAACTTGTCATGTGATAATCATGTTCTTGTGAATTATTGCGAGAGTTGGGATTCCTTGTGAGAATGCGAGGATCTGAGTATGCATGATTTTCTTGTGAACTTGCGAGCTTGTGAACTTGTGAGCTTGTGAGACATGACTACTTGTGAGTCCATGTATAGTGGGATTCCTTGTGAGCTTTGAAACGATCTTAGAATTTGTCATATACCAACCCAAAGTTTGGTCTTATCACTTGTGAGCTTGTGAGAATTCTTTTAATAAAACCTTACTTATGAACTTTTGAAAATACCTTTCTTGTGAGAAATCATCGAATCATGCAAGACTTATGAATATCATGCTAAACTTGTGAACATAGGTGCATATAGTAATTGTGAATATCATGGTGATCTTAAAAAGCTTGTAAACATGACATCATATTCATAGAAATCAATAATAGTGATAGCTTAAATCCCATATACCATTCATCATCGAAATCAGTCCCAAAACAACCTTAACATATAATTTTGCCTTTAAAATAATAGCACAAGGTAGGTGGTAGAGTGTATCTACCTTTCAAAACCAAATCCCTACAGTTTATAGCTTGAGAGTACTTCTTGGTAGCAAGATCCAAGCTTAGGAAGAAAGCTTGAAGCGAAAACCTGACTTCACTTGATCACTAGTACAAACCTAGAAGAACCCAAGCTCTTCTCCCTCTTTTCTCCCACATTTCTCTCAAAAATCTCCTCTCTAGGGTTCTTGTAACCCTAGCCACGAAATTGTGGTTTATATAGGCAAAAGGGTGAGGCCAAAGACCATTACACCCCCCAAAATATCTCAAGGACTCGGTTTAGAAGGCAAAAACCCTTACCAAGGATCTATCGGTCATGAGCACCGACAGATCCATCAAAAACCCACTCACTATGCTAAAAACCCATACAAAAATATGCTTGGTCGATCTATCGGTCGTGACCATGGATAGATCCATCAGTGGAAGGAATTGATGAATCTATCGGACATAAACTGGATAGATCGGTCACGATTCAACTTGCGTTGGATTCTACATTAAAAGGGGAACAACTTTCATGTTTTGCACAAAACCCAATTCTTCCGTCTTCATATTCTAAAATGGCCCTAAAGGGTACCTGGTCCAAGGGATTGCAGAAATGACAGCAGACCCGCTTTCGAGAAATCCCGCGTTTGAATTAACTTCTATTCCAAATCTTAAAAAGTGATAAACCTGAACCTTAAAGAAGGGTTCAATACCTTTCCAATGGTTTAAGAATCACTCGATTCCGCTGAGAGACGACAAAACTAGATTTCTGCAAAGTTGATGGAATGACAAGACATTCACCCTCTTTGACACTTAGAGTATTTTATACTCTTGTGTTTGGTTCCCAAACACACGTACGACATACCTTATGTTTCACATGCCAAAATCAGTACCATAACACTGATTTAAAATGAAATACTTCATTCCCATTTAACCAACACCAAGTTCACAGGAAAGACTTGAGCCTTTACATACACTGTTAACAGACACTATTCACCAGCTGTGAAAGCAAAAGATCCGGGGTTCTACAATTCCATACCTAATTTTTATCGTGGACAGATCGGGAAAAATGGTTCGTTGGCTAATCCTAGTCTAAAACAAGCGCAAACTACTAAGATCAAGCAAAATGGTTTGATGGCCAATCTTCATCCAGGAGAGGAGCAATCTACCTGTTATCAAACAAAATGCTTCAATGGCCAATCTTCCCCATGGACAAGAGCAAATGGCTGAGAGCGAGGAAAATGGTTCGATGGTCAATCTTCGTAACGGACATGAGAAAAGTGTTGAGATAGTGGGAAATGGTTTCTTGGCAAATATTCTTCATGAACAGAAGCAAAATGGTTGAATGGCCAGTATTCACCCTGGATAGGAGTAAACTACCGACATCAAGCAAAATGGTTCATTGGCCAATCTTTGTCCATGAAAAGAGCAAACTACTTGATATCAAAAAAAATGTTTTGATGGCCAATCTTCATGCTGGATAGGAGCAAATTGCGGAGACGAATCAAAATACCGAGGTCGCGAAATATAGTTCGTTGGCCAATCTTTGTCCAAGATAGGAGAAACTATCAAGATTGAACAAAATAGTTCAATATCCAATCTTCGTCACTGACAAGAGTAGAGTGTCGAGATAATGCAAAATGGTTAATTGGCCAAACTTCGTTCTGGACTAAAGCAAAGTCTGAGATCGAATAAATTGGTACGGGGGCCAATATTTGTGAAGGACTGGGACAAATTGCCAAAATCGAGCAAAACGGTTCTGTGGCCAATCTTAGTCCAGGACAGGAGCAAGTTGTCGAGTAGATCAAAATGGTTCATTAGCTAATCTTTGTCCTGGACAGGAGCAAACTGTCAAGATCAAGAAAAATGGTTTGATGGCCAATCTCCGTCATAAACAAGAACAAAGTGTTGATAGTTCAAAATGGTTCATTGGCCAAACTTCTTCCTAGACAGAAGCAAAGTTCCAAGATTGAGCAAAATGGCACGGTGACCATTCTTTATCCAGAACAGGAGCAAACTACCAAAATCGACCAAAACAGTTTGTTGGCCAATCTTTATCCAAGACGAGCAAAGTGTCGAGAATGAACAAAAGGGTTTTTACCCAAATCTTTGTCCTATATAGCAGCGAGTCGAGAGTGAGGTAAATGGTACGTTAGCCAATCTTTGTCCTGGATAGGACTAAACCGTCGAGAACGTGCAAAATGGTTCGTTGGTCAATCTTTGTCCAGGACAGGACCAAACTACCGGATATCAAGCAAAATCTTTCGGTGGCCAAATTTGGTCTTGTATCGGGGCATATTTTTGAGATCAAGCAAAATGATTTGTTGGCCAATCTTCATCCACGACGGGTGTAAATTTTCGAGATAGAGGAAAACGGTTCGAGGACCAATCTTCACCCTAGACAGGAGTAAACTTCGAGATCGGGCATAAATGGTTGATTGGCCAATCTTCGTCCCTAACAAGAGCAAACTACCAAAGATCAAACAAAATGTTTCAATGGCCAAACTTTGTTCAAGACAAGAGAAAATTGCGGATGAAGCAAAATGGTACAGTAACCAATCTTCGTCCAAGATTGCTGCAAACTACCGGGATCGAGTAAAACAGTTCATTGGCCTATCTTCCTCATTGCCAAGAGCAGTGTCAAGATAGAGCAAATGGTTTTGTGGCAAAACTTCTTCTTGGCAAGAAAAGTGTTGAGATCGAGCAAAATGGTTCTTTGGCGAATCTTCATCCAAGACTGGAGCAAATTGTCGAGATAGAGCAAAATAGTCCGTTAGCCAATATTTATCCTAGACAAAAGCAAAGTTTTGAGATCGAGCAAAAGGGCACGATGACCAATTTTTATCCAAGACAAGAGCAATTTGCTAAAATCGACCACAACGAATCATTGGCCAATCTTCGACCAAGACAGCAACAAAGTGTCGAGATCTGGAAAATGGTTTGTTAGCCAATCTTTGTCTTGGACATGAGCAAACTGTCGAGATTGCACAAAATTTTTAGTTGGCCAATCTACATCCAGGACAAGAGCAAAGTGTTCCATAGCTAATTTTTATCAAGGACAAATCGGGCAAAATGCATTGATCGCTAATCTTCTTCCAGGACAAGAGTAAAGTGCCGATAGCAAAGTGCATGACAGGAGCAAACTACCTTCGTCCATGACAGGAGCAAACTACCTTCGATCAAACAAAATGCTTCGATGGACAATTTTCATCATCGACAAGAGCAAAGTGCCAAGATCGAGCAAAATGGTTCATTGGCCAATCTTCGTCCAGGGCAAGATCAAGCTACCTGAGATCAAAAAAATGTTTGATGGTCAATCTTCGCCCAAAACAGGATCAAATTTTTGAGATAAAGCAAAATTGTTCATTAGCCAATCTTTGTCTTGGACAGAAGAAAACTGTCGAGATTGAGCAAAATGGTTCGATGGCCAATCTTCATAATGGACATGAGCAAATTGTCGAGATAGTGCAAAATGGTTTCTTGGCAAAACTTCTTCATGAACAAAAAAGATGGAGCAAATGGTACGGTGACCAATCTTTTTCTAGGGCAAGAGCAAATTGTCAAAATTGAGCACAACGGTTCGTTTGCCAATCTTTGCCACGAGAGCAAACAGTCGAGATGGAGAAAAATGGTTTGCTAGCCAATATTTATCTTTGACAAAAGCAAAGTTTTGTGATCAACCAAAATGGCATGGTGACCAATTTATATCTAAGAAAGGAGCAAATTGCCAAAATCGAGCAAAACGGTTCGTGGGCCAATCTTCTACCAAGACAGGAGCAAAGCGTCGAGAACGGGAAAAAGGTTTTTTTAATTGGGAAAGAAAATGGAGTTAGGGCAGACCCAAACCAGCACTAAATCAAAAAGGAATTACACGCGAATATATCTAAAACCTCTAGCTTCTCTACTAACAAGGATAGAGAGCAAATGGTTTGTTAGCCAATCTTCATCTTGGACAAGAGCAAACTGTCGAGATTTAGCAAAATGGTTCATTGTCAAATCTTCGTCCAGGACATGAGCAAATTTTAGAGATGGAGCAAAATGGTTCCATACCTTATTTTTATCGTGGACAGATTGGACAAAATGGTTCGTTGGCTAATCCTAGTCTAAAACAAGCGCAAACTATTGAGATCGAGCAAAATGGTTTGATGGCCAATCTTCGTCCAGGAGAGGAGCAAACTACCTGTTATCAAACAATATGCATCGATGGCCAATCTTCATCATGGACAAGAGCAAAGTGCTGAGAGCGAGCAAAATATTTTGATGGCCAATCTTCATAATGGACATGAGAAAATTGTCGAGATAGTGGGAAATGGTTTCTTGGAAATTTTTCTTCATGAATAGAGCAAAGTGCCTAGATCAAGCAAATGGTATGGTGACCAATCTTTATCTAGGGCAAATTCTAGCGATCAAGCAAAATGTTTTGTTGGCCAAACTTCGTCCAAGACAGGATAAAATTGCTAAAATCGACCAAAACGAATCATTGGCCAATCTTCGACCAAGATAGGAGGAAAGTGTCGAGATTTGGAAAATGGTTTGTTAGCCAATCTGTGTCTTGGACATGAGCAAACTGTCGAGATTGAGCAAAATTGTTCGTTGGCCAATCTCAATCCAGGACAGGAGCAAATTGCTGAGATGGGGCAAAATTGTTCCATAGCGAATTGTTATCATGGACAAATTGGGCAAAATGGTTCATTGGCCAATCTTCGTCTAAAACTGGTGCAAACTGTTGAGATCAAACAAAATGGTTTGATCGCTAATCTTCGTCCAAGACAAGAGTAAAGTGCTAAGATCCAGCAAAATGTTTCATTGGCCTATCTTTATCCAGGATAGGAGCAAACTACCTGCGATCAAGCAAAATGCTTCGATGGACAATTTTCGTCATGGACAAGAGCAAAGTGTCGAGATCGAGCAAAATGGTTCATTGGCCAATCTTCATCCAGGGCAAGATCAAACTACCTGAGATCAAAAAAAATGTTTTATGGTCAATCTTCGCCCTGGACAGGAGCAAAGTTTCAAGCCCTAGGTGCAACAGGCAATCCTTGCCCAAAACAGGATCAAATTGTCGAGATAAAGCAAAATTGTTTGTTAGCCAATCTTTGTCCTGGACAGGAGAAAACTATCGAGTTCAATTAAAATGGTTCAATTGCCAATCTTCATAATGAACATGAGCAAAGTGTCGAGATTGTGCAAAATGGTTTTTGGCAAAACTTCTTCATGAATAGAAGAGATGCAGCAAATGGTACGGTGACCAATCTTTGTCTAGGGCAGGAGTCAATTGTCAAAATCGAGCACAACGGTTCGTTTGCCAATCTTCATCACAAGAGCAAGCAGTTGAGATGGAGCAAAATGGTTTGCTAGCCAATATTTATCCTTAACAAAACAAAGATTTGTGATTGAGCAAAATGGCACAGTGACCAATCTTTATCAGGACAGGAGCAAATTGCCAAAATCGAGCAAAACGGTTCGTTGGCCAATCTTCTACCAACACAGGAGCAAAGTGTCGAGAACAGGAAAAGTGTTTTTTTAATTTGGAAAGAAAGCGGAGTTAAGGCAGACCCCAACCAACACTAAATCAAAAGGGAATTACACACGTATATATCTAAAACCTCTAGCATCCCTACGAACTAGGTTAGAGAGCAAAGGGTTTGTTAGCCAATCTTCATCTTGGAAGGGTTTGTTAGCCAATCTTCAACTACGAAAGATGGCGAATCTGCTCTTTTGCATGCTACCAGCCCAGGTCAGCCTCGCCCCCTTCAAATTTCTAGTTTGACCTCAGACAAGCCAGCTTATCTCGGTCCCAAGATTACTGATCCAGGCCACGGAGGCAAGTTCTCGAGCCCAAACCGCTTTGATGCCTTATCTACCCTTCTGGATGATGATATTACCACTGTCCCAACAGGGGAAGTTCCCAATCTCTAATCTCCGTTCCCCCCAATGAATAAAATTGCTACCTGGAACATTCGTGGTCTCAATGATCCTCTCAAGCAAGCAGAAATCCGTAAGCTTATTGCGGTTCAGAAACTCTCTATGTTCGCCATTTTGGAAACTCGTGTTAGCCAGACGAACTCACTGCGGATTATTAAGAAGATTGCTAGAGACTGGAGTTATGTAGATAACTACACTCATTCTCCCCTTGGCCGAATTTGGGTTCTTTGGAATTCCAACTACTGTCGAACCCAAATTGTTCATTCCTCGGCTCAACTAATCCATTGTAGAGTCACTGACATTGAAGCTAACGCTGATTTCATGGAAACTTTTATATATGCGTCAAATCTTGACTCTGAGCGGTGTACTCTCTGGTCAGATTTGATTACCATTGCTAGCCCTGTTATGCCTTGGATTCTGCTCGGAGATTTCAATGTTGTTCGGTTCCAGAATGAGAAAATTGGAGGAGCCCCTTACCAGCCACGGAACACCCGATCTTTTAACAATTGTCTCCATCAGCTCGGCATGTTTGATCTCAAGAGCAGAGGACTTTTTTGTACATGGAGCAACTCATCCACCAACAGTTCTCAACGCATTCAATGCAAGCTCGACAGAGTCCTTATCAACATTCACTGGTGCACCAGATTCGTAGTTTCTGAAGCTGATTTCCTTCCGCCTGGTATCTCTGACCACACACCCATGGTGGTGCTGCTATACCCTCCTCATCCTAAGGGCCGTAAGCCTTTCAAATTTTTTAATTTCTAGTCTAATCATGATGAATTCAGGGCCCTTGTTTCAGCAGCTTGGACAATCCCAATTGAGGGCAATCCGATGTTCAAGCTTGTACAAAAGCTGAAAGTGCTCAAGGCCAAATTACGTGTCTGGAGTAAAGATCGCTTCAGCAATATTAGCTCCCGTGTCCATATTGCCAAGCAAGCTCTTCACACTGCTCAAACCCAGCTCAATCTGAATCCTCATGATGATACCCTTATTGCTGAAGAGAAACAACTTCTCCGCACTTACAACTTCTTTGCAAGGGCTGAAGAGGCCTCGCTTCGGCAAAAATCCAGAATTTCGTGGCTTTCTTTGGGGGACAGCAATTCCAAATTTTTCCACAGTAGCTTGGCTTCTCGGCGAGGATTCAATAGGATCTCATCCATCCAAGCAAATGAGACCACCCTAAATCAGGCAGACGATATCAATGCAGCAGGAGTTAGTTTCTTTACCACCCTCTTATCTCAGCCTCCTGCGGACTCTACTCTCGACTATGAAAACTTCCCCAGGCTTCGCTCTATTGATCCCATGGATATTCCTATGCTCACAAATCCGATCTCTCCTGATGAGATAAAATGGGCTTTCTTTGACTGTGATGATAACAAAGCCCCAGGCCCGGATGGATTTACTGCTCACTTCTTTAAGGTGTGTTGGGACATAATTGCAGATGATGTGGTCAAAGCTGTCCAAAATTTTTTCAGATCTTCTAGATTGCTCTCTGAGATGAACTCAACCCTGATCACACTTATTCCAAAAGTGGCAAGACCAAATTCATTCTCTGATTTTTGCCCTATCTCTCTGTGCAACACAGTCTACAAATGCATCTCAAAAATCTTGGCAAGCCGACTCAAGAATGTGCTTCCCACAATTATCAGCTCTAACCAATCGGCTTTTATTAAGGGTCGTAACATTACGGATAGTGTTCTCCTCACACATGAGCTGGTAAGAAATTACCATCGTGATAAAGGGGCCCCCCGATGCGCAATCAAAATAGATCTTAGAAAAGCTTTTGACACTCTTCGATGGGATTATATAATCACTTTGCTGCAAATGATGGGCTTCCCATCCGTTTTCATCAGTTGGCTGCTACTTGCTTCACCACCCCAAGTTTCTCAGTAGTCATCAATGGAACGCCTCAAGGATATTTCAGAAGCTCTCGAGGGCTGCGTCAAGGCGACCCTCTATCACCTTTCCTTTTTGTTATAGCCATGGAAGGATTCTCTGCACTTCTTGATCAAGCTATGCATGCAGGGCTCATTCAACCCCACCCCAGGTGTGCTAACCCCTTAATCTCGCACATTAGTTTCGCTGATGACTTGTTTGTTTTCCTTAAAGCAAATCTAGCTTCAGTATCCGAGCTCGGCAAAATTCTATCTACCTTCTCATCTCTCTCGGGGCTCCATCCTAACCACCAGAAAAGTCAAATGTTCTTCGCTGGCACGTCCTCAAGCATCAAATCTGCATTTAAAGGAATTCTGAACTTCCGGATTGGGAACTTGCCTGTTAAATATTTGGGATTGCCATTAATCTCTGACCGACTATTTGCATCATCCTGCCAACCGTTGATTGATCGGATACTCACCAAAGTTCAAAGCTGGAAATCCTATTTTTTATCTTATGCGGGCGGACAAAGCTCATCAAATCAATGCTCAATAGCTTTTATTTATATTGGACTAATCTTCTTACTCTTCCCAAATCAATTTGTAAGCAGATTGATCAAATTTGCTGCAACTTTTTGTGGTCTGGCCCTGACCTCCGAAGAAAAATCCACCCGATCGCCTGGTCGACTGTCTGCTGTCCCAAGACTGAGGGTGGTTTGGGTATACGGAAAGTGAATGATTGGAACAAAGCGGGAATTCTTAGGCAAGTTTGGAGTATTGCAAATCGGGTGGACAGTTTATGGGTCAAATGGTGCTACGCCAAATTGATTCGGAACAAATTCTTCTGGACCCTCAAAATCCCTTCAGAGTGCTCCTGGATATGGCGAAAGCTTCTTCAATGTCGCCACCTTGCTAAAGATATTATTACCCACTCTATTGCAAATGGAGCTTCTACTTCTCTGTGGCATGATCCTTGGCATCCTTTGGGCATCTTATTTGAACGATTTGGAAATCGTATTCAGTATGATTCCGGTTTACCTCGTGATGCTTCTGTGGCAACCATTATCTCAAATTCTGACTGGGACCCTCCTCCGGCAGTCTCAGCCGATCTCCTCACTGTTTGGCAAGAATTGCAAAATGTAGCCATCAACAAATCCTTGCCTTCAGATCCTGTTATCTGGACACCAAGTAGTAAGGGTCGCTATTCGCTTAAATCAGCTTGGGAAAGCATTAGAGATCAAAACCAATTGACTCCATGGTGGTCTCTACTCTGGACAGGTAAATACATACCTCGGCACTCCTTTATTTCTTGGCTGGCTCTCTCAAACTGCCTCCAAACGCAAGACCGTCTTCTCAGTCTACATATCACCACTCAGTCCAGATGTGTTTTCTGTTGGGCATCCCCAGAGAATACTGGTCATCTGTTCTTTGATTGCAGATTCACGAATCAGATATGGACTTATGTGCTCAACTTATGCTGCTACCCCTCTCGTTTGATTCTTCCTTGGGACCGTGAGGTGGAATGGGCTGCCAAAGAATTCCATGGTTTGAATATAGTCCCAAATATTAAGCGAATTGTTTTTTGTGCCACGATATACCATATTTGGAATGAAAGGAACAGCAGAATTTTCTCTAATTCTTCCAAGCCCATTGAGAATATTATCAACAACATCATCACCGATACTAGATTGAAGTTTGGTGCATCCACTGCCCAGGTAGAAGATTCGGCACACACCAGAAGATTTTTGAATCAATGGCAGATATATCCTGGATTTACTATCAAACCACAGCTATGGTGCTCTTGGTCCCCTCCCCCAATAGATCATTGGGTCCTCAACAGCGATGGCTCTGTAAGAAATGGAGGTGCAGGTTTTGGTGGAATCATTCGAAACAATATGGGTGTTCCTTTGGTGGCTTATGCTACTGGAATAGCTGATACAGACATCCTAAAACTTGAGATCATGGCCATTGCAAGAGGGTTGGAAATTGCACGGCAATTTGGTGTGAACAAACTCGTGATTGACTCAGACTCCTTACAAGCTACAAGATTCCTCGAATCCACCAGTGAACCCCCTTGGACTCTAAGTAACCTTGTTGCTTACTGCAAACTTCTTCTGACAGATTTCCACTCTTATTCTATCCACCACATTTGGTGTGAAAGCAATACTTGTGCTGATTTTTTGGCAAAATTTTGTACTAGTATCTCCTATACAGTTCTTTTACCTAGAGAATTTCCCTCTGATCTTTCTTCTCTTCTTGAGAAGGACAGAGTTGGTTGTAAATACCTTAGATTGTAATCTCCTTTTCTATTAATATATCTGGTCGGGGTCCGCCTAACCCCAGCTTACCTTCCAAAAAAAAAAAAAAAAACTGTCGAGATTTAGCAAAATGGTTTGTTGTTCAATTTTCGTCCAGGACATGAGCAAATTTTTGAGATGGAGCAAAATGGTTCCATACCTAATTTTTATCGTGGACAGATCAGGCAAAATGGTTCGTTGGCTAATCCAAGTCTAAAACAAGCGCAAACTGTTGAGATCAAGCAAAATGGTTTGATGGCCAATCTTCGTCCTGAATAGGAGCAAATTACCTTTGATCAAACCAAATGCTTCGATGGCCAATCTTCATCATGGACAAGAGCAAAGTGCCGAGAGGGAGCAAAATGGTTCGGTGGCCAATCTTCGTAATGGACATGAGAAAAGTGTCAAGATAGTGGGGAAATGGTTTCTTGGGAAAACTTCTTCATGAACAGAAGCAAAGTGCCTAGATCGAACAAATGGTATGGTAACCAATCTTTGTCCATGGAAAATTCTAGCGATCAAACAAAATGTTTTGTTGGCCAATCTTCTTCCAAGACAGGAGATGTTGCGACCCAAAACGCACCCTAGGAGTTAGAGTGAATCTTGGATGACTTATCATAACTTACATGCCACCTTAACGAAATAACCTGCAAAATACTTGGAGCATATACAATAGAGGACGACATAGCGGAAGCCTAACTACATAGCACAGCGGAAATCTAAAAAAACCCCTATGTATATACATGATTTAAGTTTATACACAATGAACTCACAAAAGAAAGTGCGGACATGCCCGCCAAAATACATGAATACAATCTCTCAAGCTCACCCATAATCTTTCACTTAGAATCTACCACCTAATAGTGACCATCTACATGAGACTCTTCCACTAGTTCCTCACCATATTCCTCCTCCTCCCACAGGTCAGGAGCACAGCTGTCGGAAGGAGCAGCCGCTCCACTATCATTTGCCGACATAAGAAGTACGACTGAGCATGGAATACTCAGCAGGTACCAAACACTAACCAACAGCCATAGCATAGCAATGAAAATATAAGCCAGGAAGCAATTTATATCATAACAGGAAAGTTTTAAGCTTTGCATCATAGAAAACCGATAAAACTCTTGAAATCATCATGTGCTTGTCTTGACTTGAAAACATTCTTTTCGTGCTTCAAAATGCGTCTTGTCATGTTTCTGGTCTTGTCGTATCATATTGTGTCATGCTTGTACCATGCTTGTCATGCTTGTATCATGCTTATCATGCGTGTCATGTTTGCTTGGAAAATAAACATGTTCATGCTACTTGTGAGGGAGGGGAGGTCCCCCTTCTAAAAAAACCCCTCTTTAATGAAATACATTGAATGTAACTTGCATGCTTGGGGCGTTCTTGTTCGTGTCAAAAATCGGGGCAAAACATATCTTAAGATATGCCCTACCTCTATTTACTAACCCTTTTGTTTGGCCTTGTCATGGTGTTCGTGAATCGGGAATAAAACCTTGAAAACAAAACACGGTTTTTAATGCTTGAAACTCTACTCGTGGACTACATGCCGTGCTCATGGTTCTAAGAATCATTAGCATTTTCTTCATTTTGTCATTTCATCAAACACTTGGTATGTTCATCATGATTAATACCTAAATCTTGCATTATTAGGTAGTTTAATGCGCACAATACACATGTGTGTTCATTATTCATACAATGCCCTTCCTATTTCATTCATCATAAGGAACACACGACATCCAATCGTCCATTCACATCCACACAACCATCCATGAACTAGAAGGGTAGTATAGGGTACCGACTTTGGGGAAGGCCCTTGCTTGCAAACCTTCAAGCTTGAATCTCCTTTGAGATCCAATCAAAGCCACCTTAGACGATTTCCCAAATCTCCTCTCTTCCTCTTTCGCCCCTTTCTTTTCTCTAGGTTAGAAAAGCCCCAAATGAGGACCCCTAAACAAGAAAAGAGTTTAAGACCCTCAAATCCGGCATCAGCTATCGCATGCGATCGATCGCACACTTAGCTATGATCGATCGCGGGATAGTGCGATCGATCGCACATTGATGCGATCTATCGCACATGAACCCGAACATTTTTTATCTGATTTTCCCTGCATGCGATCGATTGCACATACTTGCGATCTATTACAGATCCCTGCGATCTATCGCACCTGGGGATCCATCTATCACATATGACCTAGAGAGTTTGGAACCCATTTCACCTGTATGCGATTGAATCCACCTGACTTGCGATCGATCGCACTCTCCAGGTTGTGTTGTTTTCATCCATTTTCCCCCCATTTTTACTAATTCGGCCATAACTTTTGACTTGTTTGTCCGATTTTGACAATTCAACTTGCGTTGGATTTGTCTTTTGAATGGGAACATCTCTGGCATTTTAGAATTTCATATTTCTTCTTTATTTATTGACCAAATTACCCCTTAAGTTTTCTGATCCGCAAATGGATTTCCATAACTCGGGTTTTCAACATATCCTACTTAGGAATCCCACTCTTTAAACACTTAAAGTTCTTCAAACTTTCTAATTTCATAAAAAAGAGGATTACAAAGGCTTCATGCCTTGACACGAGTTTCAACACTTGGACAAAAAGTTCCGGGGCTCTCAAAATTTGGACGACACTGGCATTAAAAACCCAAAACATCATTAAATAGCACAAACAAAATCTATTCAAAAAACTCCGGGTACTTTGCTTTGATTTCGGCTTCACGCTCCCACGTGACCTCTTCCCGAGTATGATGTTGCCACTGAACGAGCACCAATGGAATAGTCTTGTTGCACAGCACTTGATCTCTCCGGTCCCACACTTGAATCGGTTCTTCTACTAGTGTGAGATCCTCTCGGATTTCCAACGGCATAGATAGATAGAAAACATTGTGAACCGCGGCCATGTGAGGTGGAAGAGCTACTCGGTAAGCAACTTCATCAACTCGCGTAATAATTTCAAAGGGGCCGACATACCGAGGACTCAGCTTGCCTCTTTTGCCAACTCATAATCGCCTTGCTAGGGGATACCTTCACAAAAACTTGATCCCCTACTTGGAATTCCAAGTCCTTACGGCGAGTGTCAGCGTAGCTTTTCTGACGATCTTGCGCAGCTTTCAACTGATCTCGAATGATCTTAACTTTGTTCGTAGTCTGTTCAATCAATTCTGGACCCAACACTTTCCTTTCTCCTACTCCCAGTAGAGAGGAGACCTGCAGCTTCACCCATACAAGGCCTTAAATGGTGCCATTTGGATGCTTGCCTGGTAGCTGTTATTGTAGGCAAATTCAACCAATGGTAGGTGGTCTTCCCAACTTCCCTTGAAGTCTAACATACATGCCCAGAGCATGTCCTCGATGATAAGGTTCACCCTCTCGGTCTGCCCATCCATCTGTGGATGAAAAGTGGTGCTAAAATTAAGTCGGGAACCCATGGCTTCCTGAAAACTCTTCCAGAACCTGGACGTGAATCTTAGATCCCGATCTAACACAATTCTAAATGGCACCCCGTGCAACGGAACGATCTTCTTGATATACAGTGCGACCAACTTACTAGACTTGAAAATAGTCCGGTAAGGTAAGAAGTGTGCAAACTTCGTTAAACGATCTACTACAACCCAAATCGCATCTGAGTTCCTTGCCATCTTTGGCAAGCCAACAATGAAGTCCATGAAGATGTTCTCCCATTTCCACTCGGGAATAGGGAGAGACTGTAGTAGACTTGTGGGTCGCATGTGCTCTGTCTTTACCTATTGGCACACCAAGCACCGTGCCACATACTCCGCAACATCCCTCTTCATGTTTCGCCACCAAAAGTGCCCCTTCCGGTTCCGGTACATCTTTGTACCCCTAGGATGGGACACAAAGCCTTTGTACATCTCCGAAGATCCGCATTGGCTGGGACACAAAGCCTTCCTCTGAATGTGATAGCACCCCGGCTAGTGAGAGAAAAGTCTTCACTACCCTTGGCAACTTCCTTGTCCCGATGAGCTAATAAATCAACATCCGTGACTTGATACTCTTGAATCAAGTCTATAATGTACGGTCGAACCGTGACATTTGTCAAAACAGGACTACGGACGGAATTATTCACACTAATGTCCAGATTTGCCAAATCTTCCAATAACTTCCTTTCCTAACCCAACATGTGTGCCAACAAAACCAGAGGTCTTTTACTCAAAGCATCAGCCAACATATTTCTTTGCCCAAGTGATATTGAAGGGTGCACTTGTAGTCCTTCAGGAATTCCATCCAATGCTGTTGCCTCAGGTTTAGTTCCTTTTGGGAAAAGAGATAATTGAGGCTCTTGTGGTCCGTAAACACATAGAACTCTTTCCCGTAAAGGTAATGTCACCAAATCTTGAGCGCAAACATGACTGCAGCAAGCTCCAAGTCGTGCGTGGAGTAATTCTTTTCATGCTCCTTCAATTGTCTTGATGCATAGGCATTGACCTTCTTGTGCTGTATGGCCACACACCTAAGTCCGACATGCGAGGCATCACTGACCACCTCATAACCACTACGTCTGAATGGTACAGCAAGGACGGGGGCTGTGGTGAGCCTCTTCTTCAGTTCCATGAAACTGATCTCGCACTTGTCCCTCCATACGAACTTGGCATTCATCCTGGTTAGGTAAGTAAGCGGTGTGGCAAGGATGGAGAACTCCTCTACGAATCTCCTGTAATAGCCTGCCAACCCAAGGAAATTGCGTATCTTTGTGACGCTCTTGGGCCTTGCCCAACTCATGACTGCCTCTATCTTCTTCGAATCTACCAAGATGCCACCTGTAGAAACAACATGGCCGAGGAATGCCACCTCTTCCAACTAGAACTCGCACTTGTTAAGTTTGGCGTACAGCTTGTGCTCTCTCAGCATTTTCAAATCAAGGCGAAGGTCTCGCACATGATCTTCCCGTGTCTGGGAATATATCAGTATGTCATCAACAAACACGATCATGCATCGAGCAAGATATGGCCGGAACACCCGGTTCATCAGATCCATAAAGGCTACCGGCGTGTTCGTGAGACCAAAAGGCATCACCAAAGAACTCGTAGTATCCCTACCGAGTTCAGAAAGCAGTTTTTGGAACATCTTCCGCCTTGATCTTAAACTGGTGATAGCCAGACTGAAGATCAATCTTAGAGAAAAATCTTGCTCTCTTTAACTGATCGAACAAGTCATCAATCCTAGGCAATGGATACCTATTCTTTATAGTGACTTTGTTCAAATGCCTGAAATCGACGCACATTCGCATTGAGCCATCCTTCTTCTTAACAAAAAAAACCGGGGCACCCCACGATGACGCACTTGGTCGAATGAAACCAAGGCCTTGCATCTCCTCCAATTGAGTTTTCAACTCCTTGAGTTCAATCGGGGCCATCCTGTACGGAGCCCGGAAGATAGGAGCTGTGCCTAGTGTAAGCTCGATCACAATCTCAATCTCCTTATCTGGGGGCAACCCTGGCAACTCCTCTGGAAGCACATCCAGGAATTCACTCATGACCGGGATAGTCGAAGAATCCTTTGCCTCGGGGTTCGCTAAGCTTAGTGCCGCAAAACGATCAATATCCTTACTTCTCAACCCCCGAAAATGGAATGGCTTCCCTTCCACTAGCTTGAAGAGTACCATTTTCTCAAAGCAAGCCAATGCCCATGATGCGCTGCTAACCAGTCCATCCCCAAGATAACATCGAAGTCTTGAAATCCGAGGAAGATTAGATCAACCGACAACTCGTGGCTCCCCAGTTGCATCACACTATTTCTATACATTTTATCTGCCACTACTTGTTCCAACTAGCTAGGCTCAGAGGAAAAGCCTTGAGAGAAACTCGGCGATACGAATGAATGAGTAGACCCGGTGTCTATCAATACTCGAGCCAAACATTCATTGACTAGTAAAGTTCTTGAAATTTTAGCTAGCTAAGTCAATCCAACCATCAACAGCGTATACAAATAGGTATATATATATCTATATAACATGCCATATATGTATACAATCGAATAATACATAACAATTTAATTTACAGATAATTAAACAAACTACAACTGCGTACCTTACACTACATCGTCAGATGCAAGGGCATCACCCTCTGTCAAGGCAAATACTCGCCCCTGATTCGCATGGCGAGGTGGAGGTGCAGACCGTGCAGGCTGGGAGGACGCCTGGTATGATCCTGCTGTGAGGACTGGGGGCCTAATCCCCTATGACTGACCTAGTAAATGTCTCGTCGGGCAATCCTTGATCATATGGCCCTGGCGAACACAATGAAAACATCCAGCTGGTGCCTTCCGGCAATCTCCTGCCGGGTGCTTTCGGCCGCAAGACGTGCAGACCTCATATGTGTAGGTTGGAGGAGCCGAAGTTGGAGCATACCTCGCCACCTGAGGTGCAACGGCCCGTGCGTTTAGAAGAGCCTGAGGTCGTGGTGCCTGAGGCGTATACTACCGTGGAGCTGGAGGCGCATAAGATGGCCTCTATGGTGGCACTGGCCACGCATACTGAGGTGGTGCTGGCCACGTGTACTGATAAGGGCCAGTCCAGACCCGCTTCTCTAGAGGTGTTGAACTACTGAATTGGCCTTTCGCCAATTCCCACTTCTTAGGCACGGTCTCAGAGTTGGTCTCAACCAACAAAGCTTTATTCACCACTTCGGAGTAAGTGGCGTGCCTGAAGACCGAGACTCGGTCCATGATGATGTCTCTGAGCCCTTGCTCAAACCTTCTCGCCTTCATTGCCTCGGTGGCAATCATGTGAGGCGCGAATCTCGACAACTCCGAGAACTTGGCTTCATATTGAACCACCGACATCAAACCCTGTTCGAGGTTGATGAACTCTCTCTCTTTCTTTTCTCGCGCTCCAAATGAGAAGTATTTCTTATAAAATGTATCCTTGAACTTGTCCCAAGTCCAAGGTTGACCTTGCATGGTCAAATCCTGAGTCCTTAAGGCGGAAAACCACCAATGGTGTGCCTCACCCTCTCGCATGAAAACAACCCATGCCACTTTATTGTCCTCTGTGGGCAAGAGGACTGCGAAGATCTTCTCCAATTGGAGGATCTCCTCCATGGCAAGAGGGTCCACACTCCCATGGAATGACGGAGGCCTCAATCTCCGAAATGCCTCAACCTCAGCTGTGCGATGTACTAGAGCTGTAGGCGGTGGAGTAGGTGCCGCCGATGATGGTATAGTTTGCCGAGCCGCCAGTATGGCGAGGGTCTCTGCAATTGAGCCTAAGACCTGAGAGAGGTCCGGCTACTCATCCTCATCTCAAGAAGAAGAGGAAGCTCTAGTGTGTGGTATGCGACCCCGTGTGCCCCGCCTCATGACCAAAGTCCGGAGAACAATAGCATCACATGAGTCTAACTTGGAGCCACAATTTATCACAATTTCATTTCTCAAAACTTAAGTAGTACTATTTATATGATATTAGTATAGATTGCATCATAACCATCGGTGTATACATAATAGACTTAGTGTTTAGCGTTCCTAAGACCCGTACTTGGTTGATACAACCATTTAGACTAAGACTAAAGTTTAGTCTCACACTTGGAACATGATTCACTTTCGACTTACTTCCCTCCTAAGTTGCTTCCTGACATATGCTCTTGTAAAGCCGTGGTACCAGATTCTAAGTGACCCTAAAGACCTAAAGCCTATGCTCTGATACCACCTCTGTCACGGCCCAAAACCCACCCTAAGAGTTAAAGTGAATCTTGGACGACTTATCATGACTTACATGCCTTGCTTGACGAAATAACCTGTAAAATACCTGGAGCATATACAATAGAGGACAACATAGCGGAAGCATAACTACATAGTGGACTATCAAATGCCCTTCTGACTGCTCCTGGATATGGCGAAAACTTCTCCAATCCCGCCACCTTGCAAAAGGTATTATCACCCACTCTGTCTCCAACGGAGCTAATACCTATCTATGGCATGACCCATGGCACCCTATGGGCATTCTCTATGATCGTTTTGGTCACCGTATACAGTATGATTCAGGCCTACCTAGCGATGCTACCGTAGCCACCATTCTGTCAAATTCTGAATGGGATACACCTCCAGCAATCTCAATTGATCTTCTCACTATCTGGAACGAGTTATACAAGATTGAAATCAATTCTTCTTTGAATTCAGATCGAATCATCTGGACTGCAAACAGTACAGGTACCTACTCTCTTAAATCAGCATGGAATAGCATTCGAGTTCATAACCACTCTCTCCCGAGGTGGTCTTTGATTTGGTCAGGTCAGTACATACCTCGGCAATCTTTTATCTCCTGGCTAGCGCTCTCGAATAGCCTCCAAACTCAGGATCGCCTTTTAAGGCTCAACATCTTAACTCGCTCAAGATGTGTATTTTGCTGGGCTTCAACGGAAAATACAGCACATATTTTTTTTGCATGCAGCTTCTCCTATCAGATTGGAAACATGTTTTACAGCTCTGCGGTTACCCCTCTCACTTGATTCTCCCTTGGGACCGTGAGGTTGAATGGGCGGCAAAGGAATTCCATGGTCTAAATCTAATCCAGAATATCAAACGAGTTGCGTTTTGTGCCACCATATATCACATCTGGGCTGAAAGAAACAGCAGAATTTTCATGAACTCTTCCAAACACCCTGAGCAAGTTCTTCACAACATCATCACAGACACTAGATTTAAGATCAGCGCCTCAACTGATCAAGTGGAAGACCCGGACTGCAACAGAACTTTTCTTTCAAAATGGCAGCTCTTCCCTCGCTACTTTCATAAGCCCCAGCTGTGGTGTACCTGGTCACCACCACCATTTGATCATTGGGTCCTTAACAGTGACGGATCCGTCAGAGCTGGAGGAGCAGGGTTTGGGGGTATCATACGGAACCACAGAGGCGATCCCTTGGTTGCCTTTGCTACCGGGATAGAAGAATCGGATATTCTCAAGTTAGAAATCATGGCAATCGCGCGTGGTCTAGAAATTGCAAAGGATTATGGAGTTCAAAACCTCGTAATTGATTCTGACTCCTTACAAGCTACCAGACTTCTCTCCTCTTCGCTTGAACCCCCTTGGACTTTAAGTAACCTCATAGCTTACTGCAAACACCTCTTGGCAGATTTTTTCTCACTCACCATTCATCATATATGGCGAGAAAGCAACGCAGGAGCTGATTTTTTGGCAAAATTTTGTACTTCTATCTCTTCTATAGTTCTTATCCCTTGTGAATTCCCCTCTGTCCTTTCTTCTATTCTTGAGAAGGATAGAGTGGGCTGTAAATTCCTAAGATTGTAATTCTTCTTCTTTTATATATCGGGTCGGGGTCCGCCTAACCCCAGCTTACCTTCCAAAAAAAAAAAATCTAACAAAACCCTATGTATATACATGATCCAAGTTTATACACAATGAACTCACAAAAGAAAGTGAGGACATGCCTACCAAAATACATGAATACAATCTCTCAAGCTCACCCATAATCTTTCACTTAGAATCTACCACCTAATAGTGACCATCTACATGAGTCTCCTCCACAGGTTCCACAAACTACTCCTCCTCCACCCACGGGCCAGGAGCACAGATGTCGAAAGGAGCAGCCGCTCCACTATCACCTGCCGACATAAGACGTATGGCTGAGCATGGAATACTCAGCGGGTACCAAACACTAACCAACAGCCATAGTATAGCAATGACAATATAAAGCAGGAAGCAATTTATATCATAACAGGAAAGAAGCAATTATATTTCATACTTTGCATCACAGAAAACCGATAAAACTCTTGAAATCATCGTGTGCTTGTCTTGACTTGAAAACATTCTTTTCGTGCTTGAAAATGCGTCTTGTCATGTGTATAGTCTTGTTGTATTGTATCATGTCATACATGTCATGCTTGTCATGCGTGTATCATGCTTATCATGTATGTCATGCTTGTTTACTTGCTTGGAAAATAAACATGTTCATGCTATTTGTGAGGGAGGGGAGGCCCCTCTTCCTAAATGAGAAACAACTTGTGACGGAGGGGAGAACCCTCTTTAACGAAATGCATTGAATGAACATGCATGCTTGGGGGGAGGGGGCGTTCTTGTTCGTGTCAAAAAGCCAGGCAAAACATATCTTAAGATATGCCCTACCTCTATTTACCAACCCTTTCGTTTGGCCTTGTCATGGTGTTCGTGAATCGGGACTACATGCCGTACTCGTGGTTCCATGTACAATTGAGGATGACAATGACATATAAAGAACATTTGCGTTTGATCAACAATTAAATCAAATAAATAAGCAATTAATCTAACAACATACCATTCTATGAAGTAAAGAAATTCACAAATGTATTTTCTAAGAATCATTAGCATTTTCTTCATTTTGGCATTTCATTAAGCACTTGGTATGTTCATCATGATTAATACCTAAATCATTATTCATACAATGCCCTTCCTATTTCATTCATCACAATAAACACACGGCATCCAATCGCCCATTCACATCCACACAACCATCCACCTTCATCGATTCATCCCATCTCATTATCTTATTTAGAATTTAGAGAAAAACACAAAATGAAGGAAAACAAACATAAGTGATGAATTAGAAGGGTAGTATAGGGTACCGACCTTAAATATGTTGAAGAAAACCCTTGATGTGGAGTTCCAACTTGAAGAAGAATCCCTCTTTGGGTTTAAAGAACTCTAGTTGCCTTGGGGAAGGCCCTTGCTTGCAAACCTTCAAGCTTGAAACTCATTTGATCTCCAATCAAAGCCACCTTGGAGGATTTTCCAAATCTCCTCTCTTCCTCTTTCTCCCCTCTTTCTCTTCTCTAGGTTAGAAAAGCCCCAAATGAGGATCCCTAAACAAGAAAAGGTTAAGACCCTCAAATAAGGCATCAACTACCGCATGCGATCGATCACACACTTAGATGTGATCGATCGCGGGACAGTGCGATCGATCGTACATGAACCCGAACATTTTTTGTCTGATTTTCCCTGTATGCGATCGATCGCACATACTTGCGATCGATCGCAGATCCCTGCGATCTATTGCACCTGGGGATCCATCTATCACATATGACCCAAAGAGTTTGGGACCCATTTGGCCTGTATGCGATCGATCGCACCTGACTTGCGATCGATCGTACTCTCTAGGTTTTGTTGTTTTAATCCATTTCCCCCCATTTTGGTCATTTGGCCATAACTTATAACTCGTTTGTCCGATTTTGACAATTCAACTAGCGTTGGATTCGTCTTTCGAATGGAAACATTTCTGGTGTGTTAGAATTTCCAATTTCTTCCTTATTTATTGACCAAATTACCCCTAAAGTTGACTGATCCGTAAATGGGTTTCCGTAACTCGGGTTTTCAACAAATCCTACTTAGGAATCCCACTCTTTAAACACTTAGAGTTCTTTAAAATTTCTCATTTCATAGAAAAGAGGATTACAAAGGTGAGAGGGAGCAAACAAACCCTTGACACGGGTTAGAGAGCAAAGGGTTTGTTAGCCAATCTTCATCTTGGACCGGAGCAAACTGTCGAGATTTAGCAAGATGGTTTGTTGTTCAATCTTTGTCCAGGACATGAGCAAATTTTTGAGATAGAGCAAAATGGTTCCATACCTAATTTTTATTGCGGATAGATCGGGCAAAATGGTTCGTTGGCTAATCCTAGTCTAAAAAAAGTGCAAACTGCCGAGAGGGAGCAAATTGGCCAATCTTTGTCCAGGAGAGGAGCAAACTACCTGTGATCAAACAAAATGCTTCGATGGCCAATCTTCATTATGGAGAAAGAGCAAAGTGCCGAGAGGGAGCAAAATGGTTCGATGGCCAATATTCGTAATGGACATGAGAAAAGTGTCGAGATAGTGGTAAATTGTTTCTTGGCAAAACTTCTTCATGAACAGAAGCAAATTGCCTAGATTGAGCAAATGAAATGGTGACCAATCTTTGTCCAGGGCAAATTCTAGCGATCAAGCAAAATTTTTTGTTGGCCAATCTTCTTCCAAGACAAGAGCAAACTATCGAGATAGAGCAAAATGGTTTAATGGCCAATATTCGCCCTAGATAGGAGTAAACTACCGTTATCAAGCGAAATGGTTCAATGGCCAATCTTCGTCCAAGACAAGAGCAAATTACTTGAGATCAAAAAAATTGTTTCAGTGGCTAATCTTCATCCTGGATAGGAGCAAATTGCGGAGACGAATCAAAATACCGAGATCGCAAAATATAGTTCGTTGGCCAATCTTCGTCCAAGATAGGAGCGAAACGTCAAAGATCGAACAAAATGGTTAGATATCCAATCTTCGTCATCGACAAAAGTAGAGTGTCGCGATAATTCAAAATGGTTAATTGGCTAAACTTTTTCTGGACTGAAGCAAAGTGCCAAGATCGAACAAATTGGTACAGTGGCCAATATTTGTGCAAGACAAGACAAAACTGTCAAAATCTAGCAAAACGGTTCTTTGGCCAATCTTAGTCCAAGACAGGAGCAAATTGCAAAAATTGACCAAAACAAATCATTGGCCAATCTTCAACCAAGTTAGGAGAAAAGTGTCGACATCGGGAAAATGGTTTGTTAGCCAATCTTTGTCATGGACATGAGCAAACCGTCGAGATTGACCATAATCGTTCGCTGGCCAATATACGTCCCGGACAAGAGCAAATCATTGAGATGGAACAAAATTGTTCCATAGCAAATTTTTATCATGAACAAATTGGGCAAAATGGCTCGTTGGCCAATATTCGTCTAAAACAGGTACAAACTATTAAGATCAAGCAAAATGGTTTCATCGCTAATCTTCGTCTAAGACAAGAGTAAAGTGCTAAGATCGAGCAAAATGGTTCATTGGCCTATCTTCATCCAGGACAGGAGCAAACTACCTGCAAAATGCTTCGGTGGACAATTTTCGTCATGGACAAGAGGAAAGTACCGAGATCGAGCAAAAATGTTTCTTGGCGAAACCTCGTCATGAACAGAAGAGATGGAGCAAATGGTACGGTGACCAATCTTTGTCTAGGGCAGGAGCAAACTCTCAAAATCGAGCACAACGATTCGTTTGCCAATCTTCGTCACAGGAGCAAACAGTCAAGATGCAACAAAATGGTTCGCTAGCCAATATTATCCTTGACAAAAGCAAAGTTTTGTGATCGAACAAAATGGCACAGAGACCGATCTTTATCCTGGACAGGAGAAAACTGCCAAAATCGAGCACAACGGTTCGTTGGCCAATCTTCTACCAAGACAGGAGCGAAGTGTCGTGAATGGGAAAAGGGTTTTTTTTATTGGGAAAGAAAGCGGAGTCAAGGAAGACCCAAACCAGCACTAAATCAAAAAGAAATTAATTACACACGAATATATCTAAAACCTCTAGCATCTCTACTAACAAGGTTAGAGAGCAAAGGATTTGTTAGCCAATCTTCATCTTGGATTGGAGCAAACTGTCGAGATTTAGTAAAATGGTTCGTTGTTCAATCTTCGTCTAGGACATGAGCAAATTTTTTAGATGGAGCAAAATGGTTCCATACCTAATTTTTATCACAGACAGATCGGGTAAATTGGTTCGTTGGCTAATCCTTGTCTAAACCAAGCGCAAACTGCTAAGATCAAGCAAAATGGTTTGATGGCCAAACTTCGTCCAGGAGAGGAGCAAACTACCTGTGATCAAAAAATATGCTTCGATGGCCAATCTTCATCATGGACAAGAAGAAAGTGCCAGGAGGGAGCAAAATGGATCGATGACCAATCTTCGTAATGGACATGAGAAAAGTGTTGAGATAGTGGGAAATGGTTTCTTGGCAAAACTTCTTCACGAACTGAAGCAAAGTGGGATTGCGCAAATGGTATGGTGACCAATCTTTGTCCAAGAAAAATTCTAGCAATCAACCAAAATGTTTTGTTAGCCAATCTTCTTCCAAGACAGGAGAAAACTTTCAAGATGGAGTAAAATAGTTGAATGGCCAATATACGCCTTGGACAGGAGTAAACTACCGATATCAAGGGAAATGGTTCAATGGCCAATCTTCGTCCAAGACAAGAGCAAATTACTTGAGATCAAAAAAAATGTTTCGATGGCCAATCTTCATCCTGGATAGGACCAAACTATGGCGACGAATCAAAATACTGAGACCGCGAAATATAGTTTGTTGGCCAATCTTCGTCCAACCGACATAAGAAGTACGGCTGATCGTGGAATACTCAGCGGGTACCAAATACTAACCAACATTCATAGCATAACAATAGTAATGTATAAAGCAGAAAACAATTCATAATATAATGCAGGAAACAATTCATATAATAATCAAGGAAGTAAAGCAATTTATATTCATGCCTGCATCACATTAAAGCCGATAAATCTCTTGAAATCACCGTGCACTTGACTTGACTTAAACACTCGTTGCGTGCTTGAAAACTTGTCATGTCTATCTTAACTTGTCGAGCGTGCCATGCCATGCGTGTCATGCGTGCTTGCTTGGAATCTAAACATGCTCATGTACTTGTGAGATGCGCTTGTAAGATAACTTGAGAGATACACTTGAGAGGGAAGGGAGACCCTTCATTCATGATATGCCTTGAGAGGGAAGGGAGACCCTCCTTTCATGATATGCCTTGAGAGGGAAGGGAGACCCTTCTTTCATGATATGTACTTGTGAGTGAGGGGAGACCCCTCATGAAAGGAAGGGAAGTGTAAACTCTCTCCTATGCGGTCCTTGTTCTTTTCCTCGTGTCAAAAACGAGGTAAAACATATCATAGGAGATGTTCCACCTCTAAACTTTAATCATAAAAACGCCAGTAAACCATGTCATGCATGCCTTGCTCATGGAATCGTGTGCATACTTTCATTTGAAATTAAATATGACAGTTGGGAATTTCAACACTACATAGAACATCATTAGTTGAGCAAGTAATTATTTACGCGATTTAGGGAAAGCAAGTAATCACCCTATCATAAACCCTAGCAATTTTCATAAGCTTTTAAGCATGCATTCCTTGGTTTACAATTCATTTTTCTTCACCTTGACATTTCATCAAACATGTGGTGTGTACATTATTCCTTAAAACCTACATCATACTTTCCTAGGTGAGTTTGTATTCACAACACATACGTATATTTATTATTGGTACAATGCCCTTCCCACTTCATTCATCACATCACATTCACATGACATCCATCGCCCATAATCATCCATTCTCACACCATAATCCATCCACATCTCATTAGGTTCGTACATTAGGAAAACAATAAGGAAGAAGGGAAGAAAAAGGGACTATGAACTAGGAGGGTCGCAAAAGGTACCGACCTTGAAGAAGCAAGGAGAACCCTCCAATACATGCGTGGAGTCGCTGTCCTAGCTTGGAGAACACGCTCCTCACGAATTTGAACCGAGAACTTGAGGAAATCTAAGCTTGAGGTGATCTAGGGTCTTCAAACCCTTTGATTTCTTCTCAAATGCAAACCCTACGTTAGAATCCCCTTTCTAACACCCCAAAGGCTCGGGCAACCCTTTAAGGAAAGGGTATATAACACCCCAAATGTCGAAAAAGCCCTTAATGAAATTTTGGAAAACGCGATATACCGATCGATCGGTGGTAAATACCGAGCGATCAATGTTCTTGACCGAGCTCTCGGTCAAAAACATGCTCTCTGAAAAATTTCCCCAAACAAAAAAGTTAACTAGTCGATAGCTACCGATCGACTGGTTGTGGACCGATCGATCGCTGCAATGGACCGAGCAATCAGTGCTCTACAAATTTCTACACTGAGTCCATTTTTCTATCCAATCCACTACTTAGACCCATTCTACTTCTATTCTATCATCTCCTAAACTTGACTAGGACACTTTCTAGGCTTATGGACATTACTAAATAATTTATTTAATTAATAATAGCATTCTTGAAACAATTCTCAAAGTTTCAAATTCTCATTTCATGAAATCGGATATTACAAAAGCATCATGCTTTGACACACATCTAAAGGCATATGCAAAAAGTTCCAGGGCTTTACATCCTCCCCCCTTATGGAAATTTCGTCCTCGAAATTTGGACGATCCATGCATTACAAATCAGAACAAAATTATAGGGTACAAAAAACTCATTCACACAACACGGGGTACTTCGCTTTGACTTCGGCCTCATGCTCTCATGTGGCTTATTCTCGAGCATGATGTTGCCATTGCACGAGTACTAATTGAATGGTTTTGTTGCGAAGGACTTGATCTCTCTGATCAAATATACAAATCGGCTTCTCAACCAAAGTGAGATCCTCTCGAATTTCCAACTGTTCCAAGTTTATAACATGCAAAGGGTCTGCAATGTACTTCCGAAGCATAGACACGTAGAAAACGTTGTGAACCGCAGCCATGTGAGGTGGAAGAGCTACCCGGTAAGCAACTTCACCAACTCGTGTAATAATCTCAAACGACCCAACATCCCGAGGACTAAGCTTGCCTCATCTGCCAAATCTCATAATCCCTTTGCTAGGAGATACCTTCTCAAAGACTTGATCCCCAACCTGGAATTCCAAGTCCCTACGACACGTGTCAGCATAACTCTTTTGACGATCTTGAGCAGCTTTCAACCGATCCCGAATGATCTTGACTTTGTTCGCAATTTGCTCGATCAACTTAGGACCTAACACCTTTCTTTCTCCTACCTCATCCCAGTAGAGAGGAGACCTGCAGCTTCATCCATACAAGGCCTCAAATGGTGCCATTTGGATGCTCGTCTGATATCTATTGTTATAGGCGAATTCAACCAAAGGCAAGTGCTCTTCCCAACGGCCCTTGAAATACAATATACATGCTCAAAGCATGTCTTTGATAATTTGGTTCACCCTCTCGGTTTGTCCATCCGTCTGTGGGTGAAAAGCGGTGCTGAAATCAAGTCGGGAACCCATAGGAGAAAGCTTTTCCAGAATCTCGATGTGAATCTTGGATCCCGATCTAACATAATACTGACTAGCACCCAGTGCAACCGAACAATCTCCTTGATATACAACGCGGCTAACTGACTAGAATTGAACGTAGTCCAGTAGGGTAAGAAATGAGCAAACTTTGTCAAACGGTCCACTACGACCCATATCGCATCTGAATTTCTTGCCTTTTTGGTAAACCAACAATGAAGTCCATGGATATGTGCTCCCATTTCCACTAGGGAATAGGGAGAGGTTGCAATAGACCCACCGATCTCAAGTGTTCTGCCTTCACCTGTTGACACACCAAGCACCGTGCCACATACTCTGCAACATCCCTCTTCATTTTCAGCCACCAAAAGTGATTCTTGAGGTTCCGGTACATCTTTGTACTCTTAGGATGCACTGTGTACTTCGAACGGTGGGCTTCATCCATAATCTCTCTCTAAAGATCTGCATTGGCTGGGACACAAAGTCTTCCTTTGAATGTAATAGCACCTCGACTAGTGAGAGAAAAGTCTTCACTACCCTTGGCAACCTCCTTGTCCCGGAAAGCCAATAAGTCATCATCTGTGGCTTGATACTCTTGGATCAAATCGATAATGTACGGCCGAACCGTGACATTTGCTAAAACAGGGCTACAGACGGAATCATTCACACTGATGTTCAGATTTGCCAAACCTTCCAACAATCTCCATTCCTGCACTAACATATGTGCCAACAACCCCGGAGGTCTTCTACTCAAAGCGTCGGCCACTACATTAGCTTTGCCCAGGTGGTATTGGATGGTGGTGCATTCGTAGTCTTTCAAAAATTTCATTCAACGCCGTTGCCTTAAATTTAGTTCCTTTTGGGAAAAGAGATACTTGAGACTCTTGTGATCAGTGAACTCATAGAATTCTACCCCATAAAGGTAATGTCGTCAAATCTTGAGTACAAACACGACTGCGGCAAGTTCTAAGTCATGCATGGGGAAATTCTTTTCATGCTCATTCAATTGTCTCGATGCATAGGCGATGACTTTCTTGTGTTTGATGAGAACACACCCAATTCCGACGTACGAGGCATCACTGTACACCTCATAACCACCACGTCCGGATGGCACAGTAAGGACGGGAGCCGTGGTAAGCCACTTCTTCAGTTCTGTGAAACTGATCTCGCATTTGTGACTCCATATGAACTTTGCATTCTTCCTTGTCAAATACATGAGTGGCGTTGCAAGGCTTGAGAAACCCTCCACAAATCTCTTGTAGTAGCCTGCTAATCCAAGGAAGCTGCGTATCTCTGTGACGCTCTTGGGCCTCGCCTAACTCATGACTGCCTCTATCTTCTTCGGATCTACCGAGATACCTTTCGCAGATACAACGTGGCCTAGGAATGCTACCTCCTCCAACCAAAACTCACACTTGCTATGTTTGGCGCACAGCTTGTGTTCTCTCAACATCTCGAAAGCAAGGCGAAGGTCTCGCTCATGATCTTCCCGTGTCCCATATATCAGGATGTCATCGACAAACACTATCACGCATCGATCAAGATATGGTCGGAACACCCGGTTCATCAAATCCATAAAGGATGTCAGCGCATTTGTGAGACCAAATGGCATCACCAAGAACTCGTAATGTCCATATCGAGTTCTGAAAGCAGTTTTAGTTGACCGAACAAGTCAACTAAAATCTCGCTCAGAGAAAAATCTCAGAGAAGTTCAATCTCAGAGAAAAATCTCGCTCCCTTTAGCTGACCGAACAAGTCATCAATCCTAGGCAATGGATACCTATTCTTTATAGTAACATTGTTCAACTTCCGGTAATCGATGCACATCCACATCGAGCCATCCTACTTCTTAACAAATAACACCGGGGCACCCCACGGTGAGACACTTGGTCGAATGAAACCAAGGCCTTCCAGTTCCTCCAACTGAGTCTTCAACTCCTTGAGTTCAATTGATAAAAGATATAATTTTGGACAAGCACACGGATGTCTGATGCATGCTTCTAGATACAGATGCACATTCATTCTGTAGCACGTTCTAGACCCATTGCTCCATCCAAAACGATAAACCTATTATAAACTCCAAGGAAAATTTTCATCTTACACAAGCTTCGTCCATATCATGAGCATTATACATAAGCATCATTCACATCACGAGCATCATCCATTTCATGAACATCATACATGACATGAGCATCCTACATAGCATCACACATAGCATCATACATGGCATAGGCATCATGCATAGTATTCACCTCATACATATCATATGCACAATGCACATCTCATATGCATCATACATGTCAAGAGAATTTAAAGGAAATCGGTTAAATAACTCCAGGGTTGTAAACTAATCATTTGTCTTAGCATTATGCCGGACAATGTCTTAAGTAGGTTATAGGTTAGTGTTTTAACCTCATTTTAGAACGTAGCACCGCTAGGAAACCAGAATGTATACGATACTATTATGTGTATGCCTTGATTGTATATGATATGCTTATATAGACTAGATATGCTCGTTGAATTGCTATGTTCAAGGAGCTTGCTTTACGTTAGACTCACTTCTCTCTATTGTCCTCAGGAGGTTATCATGAGGCGTGGCACCCGAGGTAGAGGGTATCAGACTAGAGGGAACGGAAGAGGTATTCCTATGGGAGATGAGCAGCCAAATTTGACTCAGATCCTTGGGGTTATGGCCCCGGCTATGACTAGGCTTGCAGACAGAGTCGATACTCCTGTTGCCGTAGTACCTGCACCTCCTCCTGTACATCCCACAGCCGGACTTGAGGCATTCCGGAGACTGAGGCCTCCCACTTTCTATGGGACTATTGACCCCATGGTCGTAGAGGCTTGGGGTCATGCAGTTAAAGAAGACCTTCCGAGTTCTTCACTGCACGGACGAGCAAAGAGTTGAATGGGCTTCCTTCGTAATGAAAGGTGAAGCCGAGCATTGGTGGAGGTCTGCACTAAGGCAGAGGGATGCCGCCAAAGCGGGGACACCATGGACATGGGAAGAGTTCCTAGACGCTTTTCACGAGCAGTATTTCCCCAAGTTCGTGAAGGAACAGAAGGAGAGGGAGTTCATGTTCTTGGAACAGGGAGAGATGAGCGTGGTCGAGTACGAGGCCAAGTTTGTCGGACTCTCGAGGTTTGCTCCACAACTAATCGCATCCGAGAGTATGCGAGTTAGAAAGTTTGAAGGTGGCTTGAGACCTTCCATTCGGGAACGAGTTGCTATACTACAGGTGGAAACCTGGAAAGAAATTGTAGGAAATGCGAAGATTGCTGAGAGACATTTAGAGGAGTCTCTCCTGAGGAGTGACAGTAGCCAAGGGAGAGGCATGGTTCGAGGCCAGTCCAGTGGGCCAGTGCCACCAGAGAGAAGGGTCA
Organism: Tetracentron sinense; assembly: GCA_015143295.1. Taxonomy (NCBI): domain Eukaryota; kingdom Viridiplantae; phylum Streptophyta; class Magnoliopsida; order Trochodendrales; family Trochodendraceae; genus Tetracentron; species Tetracentron sinense. The sequence goes on from CM026554.1 coordinate 19,877,389, forward strand.
GACCTTCCCCGTACCAGACTGCTATGTCTGTGTCAGTTCAGAGGTCCCTATTTGCACCACAGGTTCCCCGCCCTACTACTTCACAGGCCACAGGATATGGGTCTTCTGGATCGACTACCTCTAGAATGTGTAGCCACTGTGGGAGAAATCACAAGGGGGATTGTCGTACACTCACAGGTGCATGTTATTACTGTGGGGATCGGGGACATCAGTTTAGAGATTGCCCACGCCGCCAGATGCTATTGTCGTCGCAAGGGAATAGGCCTCTGGCCCGACAGGTCACACAGCAGGGGTCTTCTCAGGCTCCTAAGCCCCCAGGTAGATGAGTCCCTCAACAGAGGTATTCGCAGGCCTCGGGTCCCCCACAGCCTATACAGCTGCCTCGATAGGCAAATCAGGGCAGAGTCTTTGCCTTGACCGAGCAAGGCGCACGTGCATCCGAGGATGTTGTGCAAGGTACGCTCAGTGCTTGTACATATGATGTGTGAAATATGTGATATATGTTGATAGAACATGCTAATTATATCCTATATGTGTTGTGATGCATTACTTGATGATTGTGGATGATAAAGTGTAGGAATTAATAAAGCATGGGAAAGGTATCCCTACTTCATTGTGCTTCATCTGAATTTCGTGGACGAAATTCTTATAAGGGGGGAGGATGTAGAGCCCCGGAATTTGAGTTCACTGTTCATGTGAATAGTGCCCTTACATGATGTGTGTAAAGGCCTAAGGCCTTCCTTGGTGTTTTGGTTATTATGGTGAGTCAAGTGAAGGTTAAGGTTCGTGTTTTGAATCTCAAAAGAGAGTATAAAGATACTCTAAGTGTCTAAAAACAAGGGTATAAAATACTCTAAGTGTTTAAATGGTTTGTAGGTGAATGGTGCTAGTGCATGAGACATAAAGAGGTCGGAGCCTCTCATGTATGTCGGTGTGACTTTAATGATCATTGAGGTGGGTTAAAAACCTATAGAGAATGATTTATGAGGTCTAAGTAGGGTGTTGGACCCAAGGGGAAAGGAGTGTGAAAACACTCATAGTGTTCTAGGTGTTGAAAAGGTATGTTTCAGCATTTACCTCAACTTTAAAGGGTTCTAGTTTAGTCATCGTTACTCAGAATCGAGTGAGTATTGAACTTTTGGAAAGGTATTAGAACCCTCTTCAAGGTTCATGTTTACCACTTTTCTAGATTTTGAGTCGGGATTGAGTCAAAAGTCCGATTTCCAAAGTCGGGACTGCTGAAAATCTGGGCTGTCGAAACCCATTTACAGACCAGTCAGCTTTGGAGCCATTTTTGGTAAAGTAAAACTCAAAATTTAGAGTTGTACAAAACATGAAAGTTGTTTCCCTTCGAAATACGAATCCAACGCAAGTTGAATTGTCAAAATTGGACCACCGAGTCAAAAGTTATGGCCGATTTACCGAAGCGCATTTTTGCAGAAAAACTTGCACGAGCGAGATCCAAACCCGCTCGAGCAAGATTGACTAAAAACGAGTTTTTGAGGCCAGGGAGTAGCTCGCTCGAGTGAGATGGAAGCCCGCTCTAGCGAGATTGCCCAGAAATGTTTTTTTTGGGTTTTTTCAAAACCTAATACTATATATACCCAATTTTTCGGGGGTCCAAGGTATCTAACACTTAGAGAGAGACTTTTTGAGAGAAAAAGAAGGAAACCTAGGTTTCCAAAGGGGGATTGTGTTGGAGACCAAGGAGGAGATCGAATCATCACTTTCCAAGCTTTCTCAAGCTTGGATCTCATCCTCACACGCCATTGGAGCTTGGATCTTCATCCACAAGCTTGAGTTTCACTTCTAAAAACTTCCTCAAGCTTCTTCAAGTATTGGATCAAAGGGATTTCATCCCAAAAGGTAGATACACTCTACTAGGTTCTAATTTCATAAACCATTATTGATAAATATGATGTTCTTGACAAATATAGACATAGATAGCCTTATACTTGTGTAAATCAACTTTCCTAGCCATTGATTTCATGGATCCCTTTCTATATCAAGATAAAATCCTATGAATGATGATGTGAGTTAAATGTGATGATGCTATGCTTTCAACCAACAAATAAAAGATGTTAATCATTGAGATGTTTTATATGTTAGTATCCAAATATGAAAAGCATGTTAAAAGTCACAAGTTTTGGGGAAAAACAAGTAGAAAAACCTTATTTTCAATGTGATTGGAATGATGTGATGATATTGTATATGGATTATTGTGATGGGTGAACTATGTTTAAGTATTGGACATATGACTATACGTAAAGTGTTTCCTTTGATGTCTACTATGTTATATCACAATTGCTACATGGACACATATGCATATGCATGATCGAGTTTTCTATATTATGGGTATCCAAAGGAAAAAGTACATATATATAAGATGCAATACAAGAATACGAAGAAGAAGAGTATAAGATGCAAATGAACCACATGAAAAGTATAACATGCAAATGAACCAAATGAACAGTACAAGAAGCAAAAGAAATATAAGAAAAGTACAAGAAGTAAAAGAAGTATACGAAAAGTATAAGAAGCACAAGATACATACGGAAAGTACAAGAAGCACAAGATGTATATGGAAAGTACAAGAAGCACAAGATGTTACAAGAAATACAAGAAGATGGAAAGTATATGAAAAAGCCGACGGAGATGCGACGATAGCAGGCCGCCTGAAAGGGAAAGGGATATTGGCATCGGACTCCGGAGGTAGCAAATGATGAATACCAAGGTATAGGATAATAAAAGATAAAAGCCAAAGTATTTTAAATACCCGTATATGCAAAGGTACAAATGATAAAAGATGACAAGAAGATGTTTTCGACAAAAGATGATAAGAAGATGTAAAAGACAAAAGATGATAAAAAGATGTTTTCCGATAGTATTTTCCGAGATATATCCATGATATGATTTTGTTTTCCTCGCTCTGATTTCAGGAATGTATGTGAGATGATTAAACTGTGATATGTATGCTGTATTCTTGTTTATGATATTACGATCTAGTGGTTTGTATACGTTGAGTATTCCATGCTCAGACTCAGGAGCCGTGGGTTGAGGAGGAGTACATAGAGGAGGAGTCCACTCCTGCTGAGCTTCAGGAGCATCAGAGGTTGCTCGAGAGGTGGCTTCATGTTTGAGTGATGAGAGAGAGAGACTTGTATATAAATTTGGTTGAGCGAGTATGTTCACTCTTTATTTTGGGTTATGTATAAACTAAGATATAGTAAGAATAGAAATTTTATAGTACGCTTCCGCTACCAGATATAGATTCGTATTACGCTTCCGCTATCACATGTCTTATACGTTGTACAAGATTTACAGGTTATATGGGATGATTTGGTAATGAGTTCACGTCACCAGAGTATCCTACCTCCTAGAGGGTATTTTGGGTTGTGACACACCCAATGCTCTTCGGTAATCTCCTGCCGGATGCCTTCGGCCGCATGAAGTGCAGACCTCATGTGTGTATGTCGAAGGGGCTGGAGGTGGAGCGTACCTCACCACTTGAGGTGTAACTGGCCGTGGAGCTGGAAGAGCCTGAGGTCGTGGTGCTTGAGCCATGTACGACCATAGAAATAGAGGTGCGTAGGATGGCCTCATAGGTGGTGCAGGCCACGCATGCTGAGGTGGTGCTGGCCATGTGTACTGAAAAAGGCCGGTTCGAGCCCGCCTCTCTGGAGGTGCTGAACTACTAGGTTGGCCTCTCGCCAAATCTCTCTTCTTAGACATAGCCTCAGAATTTGCCTCGATCAATAAGGCCATGTCTACTACCTCCGGATAAATATCGTGCATGAAAGCCGAGACTTTCTCCACAATAACATCTTTGAGCCCTTACTCAAAACCTTCTCGCCTTCATCACCTCAGTGGCGATCACATGAGGCACAAATCTAGAGAGTTCTGAGAACTTGGCCTCATTAGCGGCCACAGTCATCAAACCCTGCTCTAGGTTGATGAACTCCTTTTCTTTCTTTTTCCGAGCTCCAACCGGGAAATACTTCTTATAAAAAGTATCCTTGAACTCATCCCAAGTCCAGGGCTGACCTTGCATGGTCAAATCTCGTGTCTTCAAGGCGGACAACCACCAGTGGTGCGCCTCACCCTCCTCCTCTGTGAGTGAGAGGACCGCAAATATCTTCTCCAACTGGAAAATCCATGCCTCCGCAGTGAGAGGGTTCACACTCTCATGGAATGATGAAGGCCCCAATATCCTGAATGCCTCAACTCTAGCGGTACGATGTACTGGAGCTACGGGCGGTGGAGTAGGTGCCACCGATGATGGTATAGACTGCAGAGCCGCCAGTATGGCGAGTGTCTCAGCACTAGAGCCTAAGACCAGAGAGAGGTCCAGCTGCTCATCCTCATCTCGTGAAGAAGAGGATGCTCTGGTGGGTGGCCCACGACCCCGTGTGCCCCGCCTCATAACTAAAGTCCTCAAAACAATAGCACCACATGAGTCTAACTTGAAACCACAATTTATTACAATTCCATTTCACAATAATTCAATTTGTTAAAACTTTAAACTTTATAGTACTAATATACATCCCATCAAGTCATCGAAGTATTTACAATATTTATACTCTAGTGTTCTAGCGTCCCTAAGACCCGTACTTGGTTGAAACAACCATTTAGACTAAGACTAAAGTTTAGTCCTACACTTGGAACATAACTCGCTTCCGACTTACTTCCTTTCTAACTTGTTTCCTAACATATGCGACTCAAGCCGTGATACCAGATTCTAAGTGACCCTAAAGACCTAAAGCCGAAGCTCTGATACCACTTCTGTCACGACCCAAAACCCACCCTATGAGTTAGAGTGAATCTTGGACGACTCATCATAACTTGCTTGACCAAAATAACCTGCAAAAGACCTGGAGCATACACAATAGAGGTCAATAATAGCGGAAACATAAACTACAAGGCACAGCGAAAGTCTAAATAACAACCTCTATGTGTATATATATATGATCCAAGTTTTATACAAAAAGAACCCAAAAGAAGGTGCGGATATGCCCGCCAAAATACATACATATAATCTCTCAAGCTCACCCACAGCTCACTCACTCAGAATCTACCACCTAATAGTAGCCCTCAACTAGAGGTTCCTCCATAGGTTCCTCAACGTACTCTTCTTCTACCCAAGGGCCAGGAGCACAGACATCAAAAGGAGCAGTCGCTCTACTATCACCTGCCGACATAAGAAGTACGGCTGAGCATGGATTACTCAGCGGGTACCAAATACTAACCAACAGTCATAGCATAACAATAGTAATGTATAAAGAAGAAAACAATTCATAATAACGCAGGAAACAATTCATATAATAATCAAATAAGCAAAGTAGTTTATATTCATGCTTGCATCACATAAAAGCCGATAAATCTCTTGAAATCATCGTGCACTTGACTTGACTTAAACACTCGTTGCGTGCTTGAAAACTTGTCATGTCTATCTTACTTGATCTTGTCGAGTGTGCCATGCCATGCGTGTCATGCATGTTTGCTTGGAATCTAAACATGCTCATGTACTTGTGAGATGCACTTGTGAGATACACTTGAGAGATGCACTTGAGAGGGAAGGGAGACACTTCTTTCATGATATGTACTTGTGAGTGAGGGGAGACCCCTCATGGAAGGAAGAGAAGTGTAAATTCCCTCCTATGCGGTGCTTGTTTTTTTCCTCATGTCAAAAGCGAGGTAAAACATATCGTAGGATATGTTCAACCACCTTAATCATAAAAACGCCGGTAAACCATGTCATGCATGCCGTGCTCGTGGAATCGTGTGCATACTTTCATTTGAAATTAAATATGACAGTTGGGGATTTCAATACTACATAGAACATCATTAGTTGAGCAAGTAATTATTCACGCGATTTAGGGAAAGCAAGTAATCACCCTATCATAAACCCTAGCAATTTCCATTAGCTTTTAAGCATGCATTCCTTGGTTTACAATTCATTTTTCTTCACCTTGGCATTTCATCAAACATGTGGTGTGTACATTATTCCTTAAAACCTACATCATGCTTTTCTAGGTGGGTTTGTATTCACAACACATACACATTCACATGACATCCATCGCCCATAATCCTCCATTCTCACACCATAATCCATCCACATCCCATTAGGTTCGTACATTAGGAAAACAATAAGCAAGAAGGGAAGAAAAATGGAATATGAACTAGGTGGGTAGCAAAAGGTACCGACCTTGAAGAAGCGAGGAAAACCCTCCAACACGTGCAAGGAGTCGCTGCCCTAACTTGGAGAACGTGCTCCTCACGAGTTTGAACTAGGAACTTGAGGAAATCTAAGCTTTAGGTGATCTAGGGTCTTCAAACCCTTTGATTTCTTCTCAAATTCAAACCCTAGGTTAGAATCCCTTTTCTCTTCTCTCCTTATCTCTCAAATACTCTAAGTGTTATGAATGAAGTCCTCAAGGCTCAAGCAAACCTTTAAGGCAAGGGTAAAACACCCTAAATGCCGAAAAAGCCCCTAATGAAATTCTGCAAAACGCAATATACCGATCGATCGGTGGTAAATACCGAGCGATCGGTCGCCTACCGAGCGATCGGTGTTCTTGACCGAGCTCTCAGTAAAAACATGCTCTCTGGAAAATTTTCCTATACAAAAAAGTTAGCCAGTCGATAGCTACCGATCGACCAGTTGTGGACCGATCAATCGCTGCAGTGGACTGAGTGATCAGTGCTCTTTAAATTTCTAAACTGAGTCTATTTTTCCATCCAATCCACTACTTGGACCCATTCTACTTCTAATCTATCATCTCCTAAACTTGACTTGGACACTTTCTAGGCTTATAGACATTAACTAAATAATTTATTTAATTAATTATAGCATTCTTGAGACAATTCTCGAAGTTTCAAATTCTCATTTCATGAAATCGGATATTACAAAGGCACCATGCGTTGACACACATCCCAATGCATATGCAAAAAGTTCCGGGGTCTACATTTAGTATCACCATTCTCGAGGTCTTTATGGATGACTTTTCAGTTTTTGGATCATCCTTCCATGATTGTCTCCACAATCTCTCATTAGTTCTTAAACATTGTAAGAAGACAAATCTCATCTTAAGTTGGGAAAAAAGCCATTTCATGGTTCAAGAGGGAATTGTCCTGGGACACATTGTATCCAAGTGGGACATAGAGGTAGACAAGGCCAAAGTTGACCTCGCGTCTTCTAACACCAACCACGATTCGACAAATTCGTTCATTTCTAGGCCATACGGGGTTTTATCGCCATTTTATCAAAGACTTTAGTAAGATTGCTCGCCCTTTGAGCAACTTACTTGCCAAATATATCACATTCTTCTTTGATAACAATTACCTCGAGGCTTTCGAAAAACTCCGCACTCTACTCTCTATCTCCCCCATCATGTAGCCTCCTAATTGGTCCCTACCCTTCGAACTCATGCGTAATGCATCCGACTATGCAGTTGGTGCAGTTCTAGGACAAAGAGTACATAGGTTCCCTTATGTCATCTATTACTCAAGTGAGACCCTCTCGGATGCTCAACTGAATTACACTACTACCGAAAAGGAATTACTGGCTGTTGTCTATGTTTAGACAAATTTCGATCCTACCTTATAGGATCCAAGATCTTGGTGTACACCGATCATGCCGCATTGCGGTATCTCCTTTCTAAGAATGACACCAAGCCTAGATTGATCTGATGGATCCTCTTGCTTCAAGAGTTTGATTTAGAGATTCGTGACAAAAAGGAGTTCGAAGTTGTCGTCGACCATCTCTTTAGGATCCTAGTCACCGGACATCCGACTCGTCTGTGATACCTTTCCAGATGAGCAGTTATTCGAGTTAACACAGGTAAAACCACCATGGTTTGCAAATATTGTCAATTACCTTGCCACTGGTCAAATTCCTTCCTCTTGGTCCAAACAGGATAAAAGTCGTTTCTTCTCCTAAGTTAATTATTACATCTGGGAAGACTCGATGCTTTTCAAATATTGCTCTGAACAAGTGATCCGGCGTTGCATACCCGAGATTGAGTTTCATAGTATACTCACATTTTGTCATTCTCTTGCATGTGGTGGTCACTTTGGTGGTAAGAAAACTGCTGCAAAATTTTGCAAAGTGGATTCTATTGGCCCTCTCTTTTCAAGGATGCCCACGACTTTTGTCGGGTTTACACTAGGTGCCAACATTGGAGCAATGTCGGGTCGAGACATGATGCCTCTTACCCCCATTCTCATAGTCGAAATTTTTGATGTTTGGGGCATAGACTTCATGGGTCCATTTCCACCATCTTTCGGGATGGAATACATATTGGTGGGAGTTGACTATGCTTTGAAATGGGTCAAAGCGGTTGCCACAAAAGCTAATGACCACAAGGTTGTGGTCAAGTTCTTAAACGAGAACGTCTTTAGTCGGTTTGGCACACCACGAGCCATTATAAATGATGGAGGGACACACTTATGTAATAGAGCATTCAAAGCTCTAACCCATAAATACTCCATTACTCAAAAGGTGGCAACTCCCTACCCTCCACAAACTAGTGGTCAAGTTGAGGTTTCAAATAAGGAAATCAAGAACATCCTCATGAAAACTGTGAGGACGGATTGAAAAGACTGGTCTTCGAGATTGAACGATGCCGTATGGGCTTATCAAACAGCTTTTAAGACCCCTATTGGTATGTCCTCCTATCGCATTGTCTTTGGCAAGGCTTGCCATCTTCTGGTAGAGTTGGAACATAAGGCTCTTTGGGCTATAAAGAAGTTTAATTTCGATATGGTCCAAGCAGGATCCAATTGTAAACTTCAACTCCCCGACAAAGGCTTTCCATGACAAGCACATTACTCGAAAGTCCTTTAAGCCTAACCAAAAGGTCTGGTTGTTCAATTCGAAATTGCATCAATTCCTTGGCAAGCTTCGCTCTAGATGGGATGGACCCTTCTTAGTTACCGAAGTCTTTCCTCATGGAGCAGTGGAAATTCAGGACCCAAAATATGGGCACCGGTTGAAACCCCATGTTGAGGGTATTGCAACCGCAGACTTAATTGAAGTTATTCACCTTTATGATCCGGTCTATATCAACGGATGAGTGGATGTACTACGTCTGGCTGAAGACTCAAAACTTAGCGCTCGTTGGGAGGCAACCCATCATGGAGAGTATCCTTAGACATTTAGGACATTTTTGCCTTAGAGTTTCCCTGTTAGGATTTTAGTTTCTCCCCTCCTTAGCCTAATCTAAGTTTGGGGTGGGTTCCAAGTATCCCACCCTCCAACAAAAAAAAAAAATTGGGTTTACAATCGATCGTAGAACATCTACGAACGATCGTAAAATCCCTGTAACTAGGCCAAACTCATTGTTCATACTACGATCGATCATAGAACATCTACGAACGATCGTAAAATCCCTGTCACCAGGCCAAATTCTCTGTCCATTTTATGATCGATCGTAGAACACCTACGAACGATCGTAAAATTCCTGTCATCTGGCTCCAATCTAGCTCAACTCCCTGTCCATATTACGATCGATCATAGCCATACCCATGAACGATCGTAAAATCTTTGTATTCTAGCCAAACTCTCAGTTCCATTTACGATCGCTCGTACAGAGGCTACGAACGATCGTAGAAGTCTAATCGATTTTTTTTTAATGTTACGATCGATCGTAGCTAAGCTACGATCGATCGTAGGTTCTTGATTCAGCTTCTTTAACAGTACCCATTTTCCCCATTCATCTTCTACCTCTCAACCTTCTGCTCTCCACCCACCTTCTCCTCTTCTCTTCTCTCCCTCCAATCTCTATTTAAGGTCGTGTTTCCCCGTGGATCATCCATTCCAACCCCCCATCATCCTGGTAAGTTTCCTCATCTCTTTCTTGTTCACGGTTCTCGGCTGATATCCCGACCCCCCTCGCACCACTTTTTCTTCTTAGATTTGGGTGGGGTTGTGCCCCCTTTTCATTGTGGATTTTCGTCTGTCCTCCGCGAATGATGATTTCTTCCCGCCACGTGATCATCGTTTTTTCCAGCAATACACACCCCCTATTTACTGTTTTGCCTCACCCACTTTTGTTTACAAATGGGTCCCAAACGTGCACGTCGAGCCCCAATCATGCCCCCAGCCTCCCCACCATCTCCTCAATCTTCCTCCCATCCCCCACCGCCCCAATATCCAATTTGGCATGCCGCCCCAAAGCCCTACCTCTTCGATTATCAAGTTGGGCGGATGGCCGTGTTTGATCGTGAGTTCTTCCGAGAGGTTCTTGAGGCCTCCTTTGACCTAATTGAACTCGTTTCTAGGGGCCTTCAGTTCTTCATCACCCCCACTGGATCCACTTACCCCTGGCTAGTCCGCCTTTTCTATCAAAACATGTCCTTTAAGAACAGTGATCCTCCCACCCTCGAGACCACTATCGATGGGCATCCCATCTCTGTCACTCATGCATCCATTGGTCATGCTCTTGATTATCCAGCCACTCGTCCCTTCCGTGCCCCACACATCCAGCCCGACATCACCCTCGAGTTGATGGTGCATGACATGTGTGGCGGCAGGTTTCATAACTCCACATGTTCTAGGTGCTCCTACCTTTCGGCAAAATGTTGGTTTTTTGATATGGTTTTTGCCCGCAACTTGTATCCCATCAACCATAAGACCGAGTGCCAAGGTCCTCTTTTGGAGGCGGTTTATCATGTTTACAAGGGCGTTTGGCTTGATGGGGTTGAGCCAATCTTCAACACCATTTGGTGTGTCTATGTAGAGCAGATCCAGTTCAAGAATTAGAAGGCCGAGAAGCGAGAACTCCATTTTGGTAATTTGATTACCAAGCTTATTCTTCAGTGTGGTTTTGAGATTTCCGAGGATGAAGAGGAATGGAATGAGCTTCCCAAATACCATAACCGAGATTGGACACGGAGTATGATAGCTCTGACCAAGGGCCCCGGCTCCTCTTCCGCTCCACCGCTTTGGCAGGCCCCTTCGGCACCACGTACGGTTGGTGCTTCCTCCTCCTCTACTCCGCCTTTGGCTGATACACTCTCTGTCGAGCGTTGGCTTGCCGATCTTTGTGATCGATTTGATCGATTTTAGGCCACCTACACAGCCTATAGCCGCAGGTTGACTGCGTTCCTCGATGCTTATGTGGCGGATGAGGAAACTCGAGTGAAGGATTGCCGTCTGCTTCGCACTATGGTGGAAGCTTATTTTGAGCTGGAGCCGGACTCACCACCTTGGCCCCACACCTAGGCCTTTCCATTTTAGTTATTGCCTTGTTTTTTATTTTTCATCTGGGATATGGATTTTGTGCTTCATGTGGACTCGGTGTACTTTTCCTTTTGTATGGGGAAGACGATGAATCTCCAGTTGAAGTTGGGTTTGCTTCATATAGGCCATCACCTGTTCGACAGTTTGCCTCAATCAAAGCCCGAAATCAAGCTCTCAACCGAAATCCTCTTATTGACTGGGCATTGCAGGATAACCTAGCTCATGAGGAAGATTTGGCTCTACTGAACTCCTTGAGCCCTGAGTAACCAAAATTCATCTCTGATCCCAATTTTAATTCCCAGCCTAATGCCTATCTTGGCCCTCAATCTCCTGATCCCCCAAATGAAGGCACATTGTTTAGCCCAAATCGGTTTGATGCCCTTACTGCTATCGATGGAGAACTGGGCTCTGACTCCCCTATTCGCTCGAGGCGTAGCCACAAGAAGTGGTTTCCTCAGGCTAGCGAATCCCCTAGTAACTCTGCCCCTGTTGGGGGCCCAGCTCTTTAACTTTCATTGATTGATGAATAACATCGCTGCTTGGAATATCCGTGGTCTTAATGACCCTTTAAAGCAAGCGGAAATCAGGAAGATTATTGCTACTCAAAAACTATCCATGATTGCGATTCTGGAAACGAGAGTTCGTCAAGCTAATGCGCTGAGGACCTTCAAATGCATTGCCCGAGGATGGGATTTTGTTGAGAACTACAGTCACTCCACTCTTGGTAGGATCTGGGTGCATTGGGACCCATCCTTTTTCCAGCTCCAACTCCTCAAAGTCACAGATCAGCTCGTCCACTGTAGAGTATCAACCTGCAACTCTGCTAATACCTTCCTCTCTTCATTCATTTATGGTTCTAACAGTGAGACTGAACGCAGATCTTTATGGCTCGACCTGGTTTCTTTAGCTTGCCCTATGGAACCATGGGTAATGCTTGGTGACTTCAATGTCATTCGGTTTCAAGGTGAAAAAATTGGTGGAGCCCCATATCAACCATGCAATTCTCGAGAATTCAATGAATGTCTTCACCAACTGGGCATGTTTGATATAAAGAGTAAAGGTCTTTTCTGCACCTGGAGTAACTCCTCAACGTCAGGCACCCGCCGTATTCAATGCAAGCTTGATAGAGTGCTCATCAACATCTGTTGGTGTACTCGATTTATTGGCTCAGAGGCGGATTTTTTAACTCCTGGGATTTCTGATCACTCTCCAATGATTGTATCACTCTCCTCCCCTATTCCTAGGGGACACAGGCCTTTCAAAATTTTCAACTTCTGGACTGAGCATTCAGATTTCAAAAGTATTGTAGCGGAGGTTTGGCAGATGCAATTCGAGGGTAACCCAATGTTTCAACTTGTCCAGAAACTCAAAGCCCTCAGGCTCAAATCAACTCTCGAATGATCCAAGCCAAACTTTTACTGGATCAGGCTCAACAACAACTCCATTCCAATCCTCACGATGAAACTCTTGTTGCTGCTGAAAAACTTCTTCTCCGTGATTATTGTTTCTTAGCTCGATCGGAGGAAGCTGCACTCAGACAAAAATCCAGACTTCTATGGCTCTCATTGGGAGATAACAACTCCAAATTCTTCCACAACAACCTTGCCTCTCGTCGTGGATTCAACCGTATCTCTTCTATTATTGTTGGTGAAGTCACTCTAACTCAAGAGGAAGAAATCAGTTCAGCTGGGGTGAACTTTTTCGAAAGACTGTTATCCAGACCTCATGATGAAGATGTTATTAGCCCTGAGGACATACCCAGCTTTCGCACTGTCGACCCACTAGACCATTCTTTGCTAACGGCTCCCATCACACCCGCAGAGATCAAATGGGCCTTTTTTGACTGCCACGATGAGAAATCCCCTGGGCCTGATGGATTCAATGCCCATTTTTTCAAGAGCTGCTGGGATATTGTTGAAAGAGATGTTGTTAGGGCAGTTCAGAATTTTTTCAGATCCTCTAAGTTGCTTACAGAGATGAACTCCACTCTCATCTCTTTAATTCCCAAAGTGGCTAGACCAAACTCCTTCTCTGATTATCGCCCTATCTCTCTCTGTAACACCATCTACAAATGCATTTCCAAGATCTTAGCATCTCGTCTCGAGCTTGTTCTACCTCGTCTTATTAGTGAAAGTCAATCTGCTTTTATCAAAGGGAGAAATATTGTCGACAGTATCCTCCTAACTCATGAGCTTGTCAGGAATTATCATCGGGACAAAGGTTCTCCTCGATGTGCCATCAAGATCGACCTCATGAAGGCCTTTGATACGGTTAGATGGGACTATCTGATCTTAATATTGCGGAAGATGAGATTTCCAGAAAGCTTTATCCAATGGTTGATTCCTTGCTTCACTTCGCCCCGCTTTTCAGTTGTTATAAATGGCTCTCCACAAGGTTATTTCAGAAGCTCACGTGGTTTGCGACAGGGTGACCCTCTCTCCCCCTTTTTGTTTGTGATTGCTATGGAGGGATTCTCTTCTCTTCTCAACCATACGGTTGGCTTGGGTCACATTTCATTGCATCCGAGGTGTGATAATCCTCTCATCTCCCACATTAGTTTTGCTGACGATTTATTTGTTTTTCTCAAAGCAGACCAACAATCAGCCACTGAACTTGGCAGAGTCCTCACAAATTTCTCCTCTATATCAGGGCTTCGACCAAATCCACAAAAGAGCCAAATGTTTTTTGCGGGGACAGCTCTATCGGTTCAATCAGCTTTCAAGCGCCTTGTAGAGCCCCGGACCTTTTCACATTTAATGCATGACACTTTCGTTGTCATTTTGCCTTTAAAGAGGTATAATTAATAAATAAGGAAGAAATTGGAAATTTTGAAACTTCAGAAATGTTCTTTTTCGAAGTACGAACCCAACGCAAGTTGAATCGTCAAAATCGGACGAACGAGTCAAAAGATATGGCCAAAACAGTCTGGACCTGAAGGCAATCGTAGCTCGTAAGGCACTAAGGACGTAGCTCGGAAGGCGCTAAGGACGTAGCTCGGAAGGCGCTAAGCACGTAGCTCGGAAGGCACAGACAATGCATACACAACGTACTCTGATAACGTATACGTTGTGCATCCGTTGTGTAACAGACAACGGGTACGTTGTACAGCTCACAACGGGCACGTTGTACATAAGACAACGGACAACGTGTTCAGCACTATGCACAACACAACGTGACAACGGGTTCGGCACCCTTCACAACGGACAACGTGTTCGACACTATTCACAGCACAACGTGTTCGGCACTATTCACAGAACAACGTGTTCGGCACTATTCACAGCACAACGTGTTCGGCACTGTTCACAGCACAACGTGTTAGGCACTGTTCACAGCACAACGAGTTCGGCACTCGCATTTTTGCAGAAATTTCAGTAAGGGTATTATGGTCTTTTGGTCGGTTTACTCTTACCTTAACAGTCTTGCCCGAGCCTTTAGGGCATCATTCAACACTTAGAGAGTTTGAGAGAATAGGAGAAAGGGGAGAAGGCGATTCCAACCTAGGGCTTGTCTTTGGAAGAGAAATCAAAGGGGTTTGAGGCCCTAGATCACTTCAAGCTCGGCTCTTCTCCAAGATCTCGGCTCAAGCACTCGTGGAGAGCGTTCTCCAAGCTAGGGCAGCAGCTACACAGTCGTTTTGGAAAGGGGATTTCTTCCTCATTTCTTCAAGGTCGGTACTTCTTGCTACCCTCCTAGTTATAGTTCCTCTTCTCCCTTTATTTCTTTTGATTTTCTTTCATTTACACATGTGCTATGAGATGGATGGTTGTGAATGGTGAATGGAGGTGGATATTGGCGAATGGATGCCGTGTGGATGATGTGATGAATGAATGGGAAAGGGCATTGTACTAATAATGAACATACGAGTGTGATGTGAGCATAACCCACCTAGAAAAGCATGATTTAGGTTTAAATGAATAATTAATAATGAACACACTATGTTTGATGAAATGCCAAGGTGAATAAAGTGAGTTGTAAATTAGGAAATGCATGCCTAATAAATTATGGATATTGCTAGGGCCTATGATAGTGTGTTTTCTTGCTTTCCCTAAATGATATGAATATTACATTGCTCAATCATTGATGTTATATGTGTTGTGAAATTACCCAAATGTCATATTTAAATTTAAATGCAAGTATGTACACGGTTCCCACGAGCACGGCATGCATGACATGATTTATCGAGGTTTTCAAGAACATGGTTAGAGGTGGGACATATCCTACGATATGTTTTACCTCGCTCTTGGCAAGGACAAGTCAATCATGCATTATCATAAGAAGGGTCTCCCTTCCCTCGCAAGTACATACATATCATAAGAAGGGTTTCCCTTCCCTCGCAAGTACATCTCACAAGGACATCTCACAAGTGAAAGGACATGACATGAGCATTTAGAAAGAAGGGTCTCCCTTCCCTCACAAGTAGTTTACTTTTCCAAGCATGATACAAGCATGACATGACACGGCATGACAAGCATGAGTATTCTAGGAAGAAGGGTCTCCCTTCCCTCACAAGTAGATTACTTTTCCGAACAAGCAAGCATGATACATGACATGACAAGCATGGGCATTTAGGAAGAAGGGTCTCCCTTCCCTCACAAGTAGTTTACTTTTCCAAGCAAGCATGACATGGCATGACACACATGGCACGCATGATACGATAAGGTAAGACAAACATGACAAGTTTTCAAGCACGGTAATGGTATTTTCAGTCATGTCAAGTGCACGGTGTTTTTAAGGGTGTTATCGGCTTTTCATGAAATGCAAGCATGATTATAAATTGCCTTATTTCCTTGTTATGATATTGATGGCTCCTGCTTTATATGCGTGAATTGTTTCCTGCTTTATGTATGCTATCCGTATGCTATGACTGTTGGTTAGTGCTTAGTACCCGCTGAGTATTCCATGCTCAGCCGTACTTCTTATGTCGGTAGGTTCTGAAGGAGCTGCTGCTCCATTTGATGTTTGTGCTCCTGGTCTATGGGTGGAGGAGGAGTACGTCGAGGAGCCTTTGGAGGAACCTCCAGTAGAGGGTTACCATTAGGTGGTTGTGGATTCTTAGTGAATAGCTCTGGGTGAGATGAGAGATATACATTCATGTATTTTGGTGGGTCTGTCCGCACTTTCTTTTGGATTCCTTTTGTGTAAACTTGGATTCGTATATACATAGAGATTTGTTTAGACTTCCGCTATGCTATGTTAGATTATGTTTCCGTTGATTATATCCTCTATTGTATATGCTCTGTGGGTTTTTGCAGGTTGGTTTGTCAAGCAAGTCATGTAAGCCATGATTAGTCGTCCAAAGTTCACTCTAACTCCTAGGGTGGGTTTTGGGTCGCGACAGAAGTGGTATCAAAGCTTTGGCTTTAGGTCTCTAGGGTCACTTAAAATCTTATACCACGGCTTGACCAGAGCATATGTCAGGAAACATGTTAGGAAGAAAGTAAGTCGGAAAAGAGTCTTGATCCAAGTGTAAGACTAAACTTTAGTCTTAGTCTAAAAAGGTTGCTTTAACCAAGTACGGGTCCTAGGGACGCTAGAACACCAAGGTATATGTATGATATTATGATATACTCTGATGACTTGATGTGATGTATACTAGTACTATAAATTTTTACAAGTTGAATTATTGTGAAAGAGCACTGAGATAAACTGTGGTTTCAAGTTAGACTCCTGTGGTGTTATTATTCTCAGGACTTTAGTCATGAGACGGAACACACGGAGTCGTGGACCACATACCAGAGCTTCCTCTTCTTCATGGGATGAGGATGAGCAGCCAGACCTCTCTCAGGTCTTAGGCTCCATTGCTGAGACACTTGCCATACTGGCGGCTCGGCAAACTATACCGGCATCAGCGACACATACTCCACCGCCGGGAGCTCCAGTACATCGTACAGCTGGAGTTGAGGCATTCCGGAGATTGAGACCTCCATCCTTCCACGGGAGTGTGGACCATCTTACTGCGGAGGCTTGGATCCTCCAGGTTGAGAAGATATTTGCGGTGCTCACTCCTACAGAGGAAGAGAAAGTGGCATGGGCAGTTTTTATGCTAGAGGGCGAGGCCCACCATTGGTGGTTGCCCACATTGAGGACACGGGACTTGACCATGCAAGGTCAACCGTGGAGTTGGGAGGAGTTTAAGGACACGTTCTATAAGAAGTATTTCCCGGTTGGAGCTCGGGAAAAGAAAGAGAGAGAATTCATCAACCTTGAGCAAGGTTCGATGTCTGTGGCCGCTTATGAGGCCAAGTTCTCGGAGTTATCGAGATTTACGACTCACATGGTTGCCACCGAGGCAATGAAGGCAAGAAGGTTTGAGCAAGGGCTCAAAGATGTTATCATGGAGAAGGTTTCGGTTTTCAGACATGCTACCTACCCTGAGGTAGTAGACAAGGCCTTATTGGTCGAGGCCAATTCAGAGACAGTGTCCAACAAGAGGGAGTTGGCGAGAGGCCAAGCTAGTAGTTCAGCACCTCCAGAGAGGCGGGCTCGTACCTGCCCTTATCAGTATACATGGCCAGCACCACAGATGAGGCCGACTTATGCGCCTCCAGCCCCACGACAGTACGTGCCACAGGCACCTCGACCTCAGGCTTTTCCAGCCCCACGACCAGTTGCACCTCAGGTGGCGAGGCAGGCACCACCTTCGGCCCCTCCGGCCTACTCATATGAGGTCTGCACTTCATGCGGCAAAAGACATCCGGCAGGAGATTGCCGAAGAGCATCTGGTGGATGTTATCATTGTGATCGCCAGGGCCACATGATCAGGGATTGCCCTACCCGGCATTTACTAGGCCAGTCTCAGGGGATTAGGCCACCAGCACGCCCAGCAGGATCATATCAGGCGTCATCTCAGACTACCCGGTCTACACCTCAGTCTCGCCAGGCGAACCAGGGGCGTGTATTTGCTTTGACAGAGGGTGATGCACTTGCATCTGATGATGTGGTGCAAGGTACGCGTTTGGACTCGGTATGGACACTACGAGTTCTTGGTGATGCCTTTTGGACTCACGAACGCGCCGGCAGCCTTTATGGATTTGATGAACCGAGTGTTCCGGCCGTATCTTGATAGGTGCGTGATTGTATTTGTTGATGAAATTTTGGTCTATTCCCAGACACGGGAAGATCACACACGCGACCTACGCCTTGCTTTGGAAATGCTAAGAGAGCACAAGCTATACGCCAAACTTAGCAAGTGTGAGTTTTGGTTGGAAGAGGTGGCATTCCTAGGCCACGTTGTTTCTGCAGAAGGTATCTCGGTAGATCCGAAGAAGATCGAAGCAGTTATGAGTTGGGCGAGGCCCAAGAGTGTTACCGAGATACGCAGCTTTCTTGGGTTGGCAGGCTACTACAGGAGATTCGTAGAGGGTTTCTCTAGCCTTGCAGCACCGCTCACTTACCTGACAAGGAAGAACGCCAAGTTTGTATGGAGTGATAAGTGCGAGATCAGTTTCACGGAACTGAAGAAGAGGCTTACTACAGCCCCTGTCCTTACTGTGCCTCACACGTTGGACTTGGGTGTGTACTCATGCAGCACAAGAAGGTCATTGCCTATGCATCGAGGCAATTGAAGGAGCATGAGAAGAATTACCCCACGCACGACTTAGAGCTTGCCGCAGTCGTGTTTGCACTCAAGATCTAGCGACATTACCTTTATGGGGTGGAATTCTATGTGTATACGGACCACAAGAGCCTCAAGTACCTCTTTTCCCAAAAGGAATTGAATCTAAGGCAACGGCGTTGGATGGAATTTTTGAAAGACTATGATTGTACCATTCAATACCACCCGGGTAAAGCAAATGTAGTGGCTGATGCTTTGAGTAGAAGACCTCCGGGGTTATTAGCATGCATGTTAGTGCAGGAATGGAAGCTACTTGAAGACTTGGCAAATCTGGACATTAGTGTGAATGACTCTGTTCGTAGTCCTATCTTGGCAAATGTCACGGTGCGGCCATACATTATAGATTTGATCCAAGAATACCAAGCTACGGATGCTGAATTATTGGCTTATCGGGACAAGGAAGTTGCTAAGGGTAGTGAGGACTTCTCTCTCACTAGTCGGGGTGATATCACATTCAAGGGAAGGCTGTGCGTCCCAGCCAATGCAGATCTTTGAAGAGAGATTTTGGATGAAGCACACCGTTCGAAGTACACAGTGCATCCAGGGGGTACAAAGATGTACCGGAACCTCAAGAGTCACTTTTGGTGGCGGAATATGAAGAGGGAGGTTGCGGAATATGTAGCACGGTGCTTGGTGTGTCAACAGGTAAAAGCAGAACACATGCGGCCCGCAGGTCTATTACAGTCCCTTCCGATTCCCGAGTGGAAATGGGAGAACATATCCATGGATTTCATAGTTGGCTTGCCAAAGACGGCAAGGGGCTCAGATGCGATATGGGTAGTAGTGGATCGTTTGACGAAGTCCGCTCACTTCTTACCTTACCGAACTACTTTCAACTCTAGTCAGTTAGCCGCTTTGTACATCAAGGAAGTGGTGAGGTTGCACGGAGTGCCCGTCAGTATTGTGTCGGATCGGGATCCAAGATTCACGTCAAGATTTTGGAAAAGTTTCCAAGAGGCTATGGGTTCCCGACTTGATTTCAGCACCGCTTTTCATCCACAGACGGATGGACAAACCGAGAGAGTGAACCAAGTCATTGAAGACATGCTTCGGGCTTGTATGTTGGATTTCAGAGGCAGTTGGGAAGAGCACTTGCCTTTGGTTGAATTCGCCTATAATAACAGCTATCAGGCGAGTATCCAAATGGCACCATTTGAGGCCTTGTATGGGTGAAGTTGTAGGTCTCCTCTCTATTGGGATGAGGTAGGAGAAAGGAAGGTACTTGGTCCGGAGTTGATTGAGCAAACTGCAGGCATAGTTAAGATCATTCGGGATCGATTGAAAGCCGCTCACGATCGCCAGAAAAGTTATGCGGACACACGCCATAGGGACTTGGAATTTCAAGTAGGGGATCAAGTTTTTGTGAAAGTATCTCCTAGCAAAGGGATCATGAGATTTGGAAAGCGAGGCAAGCTCAGTCCTCGGTATGTTGGGCCTTTTGAGATTATCACACGAGTTGGTGAGGTTGCTTACAGGGTAGCTCTCCCACCTCACATGGCCGCAGTTCACAACGTCTTCCATGTGTCTATGCTTCGGAAGTACATTGCGGATCCTTCGCATGTCATAGACTGGGAACCGTTGGAGATTCGAGAGGACCTCACATTGATTGAAAAGCCGGTTCAGATTTTGGATCGAAGAGATCAGGTGCTTCGCAACAAGACAATCCCTTTGGTTCTTGTGCAATGGCAACACCATGCTCGGGAAGAAGCTACATGGGAGCGTGAAACCGAAGTCAAAGCAAAGTACCCAGAATTAATTGTATGAGTTTTTGTATAAGTCTGTATATGACTTGTAATTTTCTTTTTGGTTTCTAATGCAAGTAGCGTCTAAATTTCGAGGACAAAATTTTTGTAAGAGGGGGAGGATGTAGAGCCCCGGACCTTTTCACATTTAATGCATGACACTTTCATTGCCATTTTGCCTTTAAAGAGGTATAATTAATAAATAAGGAAGAAATTGGAAATTTCGAAACTTCAGAAATGTTCCTTTTCGAAGTACAAACCCAACGCAAGTTGAATCGTCAAAATCGGACGAACGAGTCAAAAGATATGGCCAAAACAGTCTGGACCTGAAGGCAATCGTAGCTCAGAAGGCACTAAGGACGTAGCTCGGAAGGCGCTAAGGACGTAGCTCGGAAGGCGCTAAGGACGTAGCTCGGAAGGCGCTAAGGACGTAGCTCGGAAGGCGCAGACAACGCATAGACAACGTACTCTGATAACGTATACGTTGTGCATCCGTTGTGTAACAGACAACGGGTACGTTGTACAGATCACAACGGGCACGTTGTAAATAAGACAACGGACAACGTGTTCGGCACTATTCACAGCACAACGTGTTCGGCACTATTCACAGCACAACGTGTTTGGCACTGTTCACAGCACAACATGTTAGGCACTGTTCACAGCACAACGAGTTCGGCACTCGCATTTTTGCAGAAATTTCAGTAAGGGTATTATGGTCTTTTGGTCGGTTTACTCTTACCTTAAGAGTCTTGCCCGAGCCTTTAGGGCATCATTCAACACTTAGAGAGTTTGAGAGAATAGGAGAAAGGGGAGAAGGCGATTCCAACCTAGGGCTTGTCTTTGGAAGAGAAATCAAAGGGGTTTGATGCCCTAGATCACTTCAAGCTCGGCTCTTCTCCAAGATCTCGGCTCAAGCACTCGTGGAGAGCGTTCTCCAAGCTAGGGCAGCAGCTACACAGTCGTTTTGGAAAGGGGATTTCTTCCTCATTTCTTCAAGGTCGGTACTTCTTGCTACCCTCCTAGTTATAGTTCCTCTTCTCCCTTTATTTCTTTTGATTTTCTTTCATTTACACATGTGCTATGAGATGGATGGTTGTGAATGGTGAATGGAGGTGGATATTGGCGAATGGATGCCGTGTGGATGATGTGATGAATGAATGGGAAAGGGCATTGTACTAATAATGAACATACGAGTGTGATGTGAGCATAACCCACCTAGAAAAGCATGATTTAGGTTTAAATGAATAATTAATAATGAACACACTATGTTTGATGAAATGCCAAGGTGAATAAAGTGAGTTGTAAATTAGGAAATGCATGCCTAATAAATTATGGATATTGCTAGGGCCTATGATAGTGTGTTTTCTTGCTTTCCCTAAATGATATGAATATTACATTGCTCAATCATTGATGTTATATGTGTTGTGAAATTACCCAAATGTCATATTTAAATTTAAATGCAAGTATGTACACAGTTCCCACGAGCACGGCATGCATGACATGATTTATCGAGGTTTTCAAGAACATGGTTAGAGGTGGGACATATCCTACGATATGTTTTACCTCGCTCTTGGCAAGGACAAGTCAATCATGCATTATCATAAGAAGGGTCTCCCTTCCCTCGCAAGTACATACATATCATAAGAAGGGTTTCCCTTCCCTCGCAAGTACATCTCACAAGGACATCTCACAAGTGAAAGGACATGACATGAGCATTTAGAAAGAAGGGTCTCCCTTCCCTCACAAGTAGTTTACTTTTCCAAGCATGATACAAGCATGACATGACACGGCATGACAAGCATGAGCATTCTAGGAAGAAGGGTCTCCCTTCCCTCACAAGTAGATTACTTTTCCGAACAAGCAAGCATGATACATGACATGACAAGCATGGGCATTTAGGAAGAAGGGTCTCCCTTCCCTCACAAGTAGTTTACTTTTCCAAGCAAGCATGACATGGCATGACACACATGGCACGCATGATACGATAAGATAAGACAAACATGACAAGTTTTCAAGCACGGAAATGGTATTTTCAGTCAAGTCAAGTGCACGGTGTTTTTAAGGGTGTTATCGGCTTTTCATGAAATGCAAGCATGATTATAAATTGCCTTATTTCCTTGTTATGATATTGATGGCTCCTGCTTTATATGCGTGAATTGTTTCCTGCTTTATGTATGCTATCCGTATGCTATGACTGTTGGTTAGTGCTTAGTACCCGCTGAGTATTCCATGCTCAGCCGTACTTCTTATGTAGGCAGGTTCTGAGGGAGCTGCTGCTCCATTTGATGTTTGTGCTCCTGGTCCATGGGTGGAGGAGGAGTACGTCGAGGAGCCTTTGGAGGAACCTCCAGTAGAGGGTTACCATTAGGTGGTTGTGGATTCTTAGTGAATAGCTCTGGGTGAGATGAGAGATATACATTCATGTATTTTGGCGGGTCTGTCCGCACTTTCTTTTGGATTCCTTTTGTGTAAACTTGGATTCGTATATACATAGAGGTTTGTTTAGACTTCCGCTGTGCTATGTTAGATTATGTTTCGGCTGTTTATATCCTCTATTGTATATGCTCTGTGGGTTTTGGCAGGTTGGTTTGTCAAGCAAGTCATGTAAGCCATGATTAGTCGTCCAAAGTTCACTCTAACTCCTAGAGTGGGTTTTGGGTCGCGACACGCCTCTTGCATTTCAGAATAGGAAGTCTGCCTGTCAAATACTTGGGAATGCCTCTAATTTCCGAACGACTCTCTGCATCTGCTTGTCAACCATTGCTTGATCGAATTCTCAGCGAAGTTCAAAACTGGAAGGCTATCTTCTTATCTTATGCTGGTCGGGTGGAACTTATCAAATCAATCCTGAATAGTTTGCATATTTACTGGACCAAACTTCTTATCCTTCCCAAATCAATCTCCAAGCAAATAGAACAAATATGTTGCCGCTTCCTATGGTCTGGCAGTGATATCCGAAACAAAATTCACCCCATAGCTTGGTCATCTGTTTGCTGCCCAAAACAAGAAGGAGGACTAGGCCTTCGTAAGCTTTCAGACTGGAATAAATCTGGTATTTTGCGACAAGTTTGGGCAATAGCATCTCATTCGGACAATCTATGGGTAAGATGGTGCTCCAAGAAACTCATTCGCAACAAATTCTTCTGGACTATGACAATTCCCACAGATTGCTCTTGGAGTTGGCAGAAGATTCTTCAATCTCGCGAAGTTGCAAAAAACTTAATCACTCATTCCATAACTGATGGATCCAAGACCTCTCTCTGGCATGATCCGTGGCATCAAATGGGCATTTTATCTGAGCAATTTGGAGATCGACTACAATACGACTCAAGTCTTCCGCGCGATGCTTTGGTGGGATCTATTATATCCGATTTTACCTGGAATCCTCCCCCAGGGATTTCTGCAGATCTGTTATCAGTTTGGAATGAACTTCAACTGGTGGATATCAATGCTTCCTTACCTTCTGATCGAGTAATTTGGAAGCCCAACCCCAAAGGTCAATACTCCCTCAAATCTGCCTGGGATAGCATCAGAGTGCGCAATCCTCTTATGTCTTGGTGGAGTCTGGCGTGGTCGGGCCAATACATTCCAAGACATTCTTTTATTTTGTGGCTAGCCATGTCCAACAAACTTCAAACTCAGGATCGCCTTCTCTCCCTAAATATCATCACTCACTCCCGATGCATTTTCTGTTGGACTTCCTCTGAGAGTCTCCAACATTTGTTTTTTGAATGTCAATTCACATCCCAAATATGGAGATCAATTCTTAGCCTCTGTCGTTACTCTTCCAGGCAGATTCTTCCTTGGAATCGTGAAGTGGAATGGGCCGCCAAAGAATTTCATGGTATGCGACTTATTCAAAACGTCAAGAGAATTGCTTTCAGCGCTACTATATATCGCATTTGGAGTGAACGAAATAACCGCATTTTTTCTAATTCATTCAAGCCGGTGAACTCTCTAATTGGCCTAATTACCGCTGAAACCAGGCTTAAGACTGAGGCCTTAAATGTGCTAGTGGAAGACTCTGCTTCAAATAGGGAATTCCTCCTTTCATGGCAGATAAACTCGAAGCTCCACAGGAAATCAGAAATCTGGTGCAAGTGGTCTCCACCCCCTCGGAATCATTGGGTTCTCAATAGTGATGGTTCCATTCGAAATGGAGCAGCGGGCTTCGGAGGTCTTATTCGAGATTGCAATGGATATCCGCTTCTAGCTTTCGCGGCAAGTGTGGCACAAACAGACATCTTAAAGTTGGAAATCATGGTGATAGAAAGAGGTATTGATCTAGCGCTCACCCACGGTATCCAGCACATCTCCATCGACTCAGATTCATTACAGGCTACTCGCTACCTTCAGTCTACTAGCGATCCACCATGGTATCTTCAAAATTTAGTCACTAGATGCATTCAAAAGCTGTCCAGATTTAACTCTCATTCCGTTCATCACATCTGGCGGGAAAGTAATGCAGGAGCAGACTTCTTAGCGAAATTTTGTAATCTAAATTGTTCTATTATTCTCTTACCAAGGGATTTTCCCCCTGATCTGTCCTCCCTATTGTTTAAGGACAGATCGGGTTGCAAATTCCTTAGATTGTAATTTTCGCCTATTTATTTTATCTGGTCGGGGTCCGCCTAACCCCAACTTGCCCTCCAAAAAAAAAAAAAAACGCCTATTTTGGGTATTGCGGACAATGCGCTGAGGACCTCCAAAAAAAAACGCCTTTCTTCCCCCCCTTCACTCGCACCCATGTTTGCTTCATCCCTTGGAAGGTATTATCTCCCCCACTATGTATTTTTCTGTTCTTCTCTCTGCCATTGCGGACAATGTCAAATTCAAGTTTGGGGTTGGGATATTGTAATATATGATTACATCATTTTTGGACTTCAGATGATGGTATGCAAACATGTGAGAGGTTAGACATAAATGACTCTTGGTTTTGAAACTAAATTGTTGTTACCCAAAAAGTTCAATATCTTCAATATAATCCAATTTTTATCAATAGACTTGAATTAGGAACCCATGATCCCAGTTAAACACAATTTACCCTTGGCCGAATGATGAATGCTGAACAATCTTAACAAGTCATTAGTAAACCTTGAAACTTGCACAAGCACACTACAATTTGTCTAGTGGGGTTTGACACCGAGTTTCCAGATCAGTAACTTTGCAACTCACGAGGAGTCAGATGACTTAGAAAATGAACATTATCCTTGGTAATTTTAATTATAAAAAATAAATAAATAAAAAGTTATTTGGTCAAACCATTCTCCCCTACCGAGTAACCGGGCATCATGCCTATTTAAGCATTGTGTTTCACATCAAAAGCTAAGGAGTTTGTAATGGTCATCTATCTTAGTGCGACTAGTCTAGGGTCATAGCCTTTTTAACCCGAGTTATTAAGCCCTAAGGAGTGTTCTACACTTGGTGCCCTAGAGCCTTACGGTTTGGGAGTCACTGGCCTAAAGCTCGCTAAATGGGTTAACTAGAAAGCTCGAATAACCTAGATCCTGCATAGTTACACTCAAAAAAAAAGAGGAGAAAACCAAGGAAGTGTTTGAATTGATAAGAAGTCTGATAACAAATGGGATGATAGGGTAACTGTCAAAGAGACCAGGTTTGGTAGATCACTCAACACCAAGGACCTACTGACTAATCTTAATTAAGCATTTTAATTTGGAATTAGGTGAGATTGTGTAAGATTGAGAATGTGGGGTCAAAATTCAAGTCTGTTAATAATTCTGGGATTTGGTTGAAGAAGGTATTGCGACTTAGTATTGTAAAACATGTTTTTGAGTTTTTTTTTTTGGGGGGGGGGGGGGGGAAGGGAAGCTGGGGTTAGGCGGACCCCGACCAGATAGAATAAAAATAAATAAAATGAAAATTACATACGCATGTATCGATGTCCTTTCGCATCCTTATCTACTAATTTAGACAAGGCCAAGGGAAAGACAGAAGGAACGAAAGTAATCTCGCCCATAGATATACAAAATTTAGCTAAGAAATCAGCTGCACCATTACCCTCCCTAGGGGAGTGGCTAAACTCACAAAAATCAAAACACGTACTCAAGTCTTCAATTTTAGAGAGGATGAAGTAACCTTCCCAAGGCCATAGGCATTGCTTTAAAATGCAAGCAACAGCCCATTTAGAGTCCGATGAAATTTGGATTTTGCGGATGTTCAAGTCCTTAGCAATCTCCAGCCCTCTTCTCATGGCAAGCAACTCCATGAAGATGACAGACCCTTAGGTGTGGCCACCAGCAAGGGCAAAAAGAGGCAAGCCATTCTCATCACGAAGGATACAACCATATCCACGTCTATTGTGAATAACCGACCCATCTGTATTTAATCGGATATGGCCTTGCCTGGGCGGGGTCCAAGAAACCCATACAAGAGAGCACTGGAACCAATGGATCTTTACTCCAATGGAGCTAGCTATAGAACGATTAGATGCATTATCAAGGACCTTCAACTGGATACTAGGTAGCCGATGAGTGGCATCATCCAAGATCTTGTGCAGCACTATTTGGGGAGGAAGAAACTCATTTCGGAAGCACCTACGGTTCCTTTCTGACCATAACTGATAGATGTAAGCACTGAAGATAGTTTTGCAGACTGTGCTTTTAAAGCCCATTCCCTGTACCAAGTCTAGCCATTTTACCAATCATACTGTTCCAAGAGGAGTAAGAGCGATAACAGATGGACAAAGTAGAGGAGATATTCACCCAAATAGTCATAGAGTAAGGGAACTTGGTAAAAAAGGTGATCATGGGACTCAATATCATATCTACACAAGATACATTGGGCATTAGACCCAATGCCCAAACGCACCAGCTTATCTTTAGTAGACAAGGAATGTATAAAAGCCATCCAAGCACTCATTGCATGCTTTGGAATAGAAGATGGATACCATAGTAAAGACGACCAGCTCACTGTGGGGCTATGAGAGCGGATATGATTCCACGCTGACTTGAGGGAAAAGAGCCCATTGACAGTCGGGGTCCAAATAATAGAGTCCGCCTTATCGCCTAGAGTCTCAATGGATTTAATTTCCTCCCAAGCCTCGAGTAGCTCAGTTATAGAGGGAGTTACCAGAATCCAATGATGGTCCTGCCGGATAGAAGCTACTAAGGCATGTTTGTCAACTCCATGAATTAAGGACGCACGACCCCTGCATTCTTCAAGTAAGATGCCTCTAGGATGCCAATGGTCAAGCCACAAAAGAGTGTGTTGACCATTACCAATCAATTGTTGAACAGCACCACTAGCCAAGCACCGAGTCCTTAGAATAATTCGAACACTCCAGGATAGAGAGCTGGGCATTTTTAAGGTCCAAATAGAATCTTTCTTAAGGTATCTAGCACTGAACCACTTAACCCAAAGAGAGGCATCCTTCGAAGCAATTTCCCAAACACGTCAGAGAAGGGCACTATGGTTCCAATCAATGACCCTTCGTAAACCAAGCCCTCCTTCTTCATAAGGCCTATAAACTTCATCCCAAGCGGCTCTGTGATTTTCCCTGTGCATGTCTGGGCCAGACCAAAGGAAACGAGCAAGCAGGAGTTCAATTTGTTGGGTGAGTCTTTTAGGGAGTAAGAAAATACCACACCAAAAGAGATGAAAGCTTTGGAGGATCCCCTTAATCAGCTCCACACGCCCAGCATAGGATATCTATTTTTCCTAGTAGATATCCCCCTGGAAATTCTATCGAGAAGAGCATGACAGTCAGAGAATCTCAACCTAGTAGTCGAGAGGGGGAGACCCAAATATTTGATAGGAAGAGAACCTTGAGAAACACCCAATAAGTTATGCATTATCTAGCGCCGTCTCCTTCTCACATTAGCAAAGAATATGTGAGATTTATCACCATTAATCTGGAGCCCCGAGATAGAGAAAGAATTCAATATAGATGCAATAGCTCTAATGGACTTAATCTTAGCTATAGAGAAGATAACTAAATCATTGGCAAAGCACAAATGAGTGATCGATCAATGGATTAGAACAAAGAGGATGAGGGGTCAGCAAACCATCACAAACAGCCTTGTCAAGCATGGTAGAGAGGACCTGCATAATCAGCATAAAGAGGCATGGCAAGATGGGATCACCCTGACGAAGTCCTCTGCCTCCTTTGAAATAACCAACACGCTCACCATTTATAACAATAGAGTATCTAGCTCCCGAGATACTGGCCATAATCCATCTTATGAATCGTTGTGGCAGACCATAGACAAGCAAGGTTCTTTCCAAGAAAGCCCAATTGACAGAGTCATAAGCTTTTCGAATGTCCACTTTCATAGCAGCGCGAGGAGTTCCCCGTTGGAGATGGTAGTTGTGCAGCAATTCTTGACAAAGGAGGATATTATTAGAGATACGTCGGCCTTTTACAAACGCAGATTGGTTGCCACTGATAACTTGATTCATTAGAGGTTTTAGCCTAGTAACCATCATTTTGGAAATGAAACGATAGACCATAGTACACTTGGGGTTTTGTTACCATCAGAGCTAAGAGTACATTTTCTTTTGACTGAGCACTAAATGCAATATCATTGGTTAGTCTTGAAGTTTGTGGGTATCTTCACTGTAAGCCCTCACGAGACTCCACTCGTCCACTAGGGCAACCGAAGGGTTTAAAAGTCTTGTTGCATAGGCCAAATGCAACCGTGGATCCCACGAAAGGGGATATAGCTAGTGTAGTTAGTTTTTTTTTTTTTTATTGCATTTCTCGAGGACTAGTAATGTATAAGTTTGGGGTTTTGATAGGTGCGTAATTCTACATATTTAAGCACCTCAATTTATACATGTTAGTTCCTTTGAGTTTATTATAAACTGTTTTTATGGCACTTTGCTTTCTTTGTCTATTTCAGGATCAATTGAAGAAAGAGAGCTAGCACGGATCTGAATGCACCTTGAAAGCTTATGAAGTTATCATCCATGAGAAAGATAAAAGAAAAAGAAGAAGATCAGCAAATTCTATAGCCTACGATCGATCGTATAAAACCTACGAACGATCGTAGATCGACGTCTGCCTTGGTTTCCTTGTGTATAAAAGAAAAGGAACCCTAGTATCACTTTTTGGATCTGGGAAAAAGAGGAGAAAATTGCTAAAAAAAGGAAAACCAAGGAAGATGGCAAGGGTGAAAGCTTCTTCTACAACAATCATGGAATTCATCTCCCTCGGGATGAACTAATTATGACTTCTAGGGTTTTGATGAAACCCTAGCCGAGTATTGTATTTCTGTAGTTATTTTTAGTTCTTTTCTTGTAAACAATTAATTGCATAATAGTGAGGGTTGCTTTGATAACCAATTTTAATGAAAAAGATTATTCTCAATGATTCCATGTTTTAGGTTTAACTAATTTGAGTTTAAATTCAATCTAGGGTTAGTTTCTATGATTCTAATCAAAGATGTTGTACAATAGTGCTTCATGTTCAAGATCTGTTGAGTAGAGACCTATAGTCACTCTCAACCCTGTTGTTTATGAGTTAAGAACTTGAATAATTACATATGGTACAATATTAGACTAGAGGTGGATTCCTCTACCCTAGACTTCTCCCATATTCTCATAAATCCCCTTTAATTTTTTTCTAGATTAGATAAATTAAGACAATTTAGTATTAAGTGAGAATGATCAACAACCAATACTTTTTAATCTAAGTTCAATTTAATCTAGAGAAAATAATAGTTAGATCAGCGCAATTCTCCGTGGTTCGACCCTTGGTCCACTATCCTACGGGATTAATACTAATTGCAAGGTATATAATTGAGCGATCACCTTCCATGGCAATAATGAACAAAAAAGGGGAGAGTGGGTCCCCCTGCCGTTACCCTCTAGAGCTTCTGAAATATCCATGCAGAAAGCCATTTATAACCACTGAAAAAGTAGGGGATGGGAAGCAAGGAACTAGCCAGTGGATAAAGGTTGAAGGAAACCCCATCATCTGCAACATGGTGATTAAATAATCCCATCGGACCATGTCAAATGCCTTCCTAAGGTCAATCTTTATAGCGCTTCGTGGCGTCCCTTTATCATGATGATAGTTCCTGACAAGCTCCTGAGAAAGAAGGACACTATCAAAGATGTTGCGGGCTCTGATGAAGCAAAATGGTTCAGTAGCCAATCTTCGTCCAAGATTGCTGCAAACTACCGAGATCGAGAAAAATAGTTCATTGGCCTAT
Organism: Tetracentron sinense; assembly: GCA_015143295.1. NCBI lineage: Eukaryota > Viridiplantae > Streptophyta > Magnoliopsida > Trochodendrales > Trochodendraceae > Tetracentron > Tetracentron sinense. The sequence continues at coordinate 19,908,163 of CM026554.1, forward strand.
CTTACTCATTGCCAAGTGCAGTGTCGAGATAGTGCAAAGGGTTTGTTGGCCAAACTTCTTTTTGGCAAGAAAATGTCGAGATCGAGCAAAACGGTTCTTTGGCGAATCTTCATCTAGGATTGGAGCAAACTGTCGAGATAGAGCAAAATAGTTCGTTAGCCAATATTTATCCTGGACAAAAGCAAAGTTCCGAGATCAGGCAAAAGGGAACGATTACCAATCTTTATCCAAGACAGAAGCAAATTGCTAAAATCGACCAAAACAAATCATTGGCCAATCTTCGACCAAGACAGGAGCAAAGTGTTGAGATCGGGAAAATGGTTTGTTAGCCAATCTTTGTCTTGGACATGAGCAAACTGTCGAGATTGAGCAAAATTTTTCGTTGGTCAATCTACGTCTAGGACAAGGGCAAATTGTTGAGATGGAGCAAAATTGTTCCATAGCTAATTTTTATCATGGACAAATTGGGCAAATGGTTCGTTGTCCAATCTTCGTCTAAAACAGACGCAAACTGTTGAGATCAAGCAAAATGGTTTGATCGCTAATCTTCATCCAGGACAAGAGTAAAGTGCTAAGATCGAGCATAATGGTTCATTGGCCTATCTTCATCCAGGATAGGAGCAAACTCTAGAGATAGAGAAAAATGGTTCATTAGCCAATCTTTGTCCTGGATAGGAGGAGCAAACCGTCGAGATTGAGCAAACTGGTTCATTGGTCAATCTTCGTCCAGGATAGGACCAAACTACCGGAGATCAAGCAAAATCTTTCGATGGCCAAATTTGGTCCTGTATCGGAGCATATTTTTGAGATCAAGCAAAATGGTATGTTGGCCAATCTTCATCCATGACAAGTGTAAATTTTAGAGATAGAGGAAAATGGTTCGAGGACCAATCTTTGCCCTAGACAGGAGTAAACTTCGAGGTCGGGCATAAATGGTTTGATTGGCCAATCTTCGTCCATGACAAGAGCAAAATAGTTCTTTGGCTAATCTTCGTCCAGGACTGGAGCAAACTGTCGTGATAGAGCAAAATAGTTCATTAGCCAAGATTTATCCTGGACAAAAGCAAAGTTCCGAGATCGGGCAAAAGGGCACGATTACCAATCTTTATCCAAGATAGGAGCAAATTGCTAAAATCAACCAAAACGAATCATTGGCCAATCTTTTTTGTTTTTTTGGAGAGTAAGCTTGGGGTTAGGCAGACCCCGACCAGATTCATACAAAAAAAACTGAAATTACATTCTACGATATTTACACCCCAACGCATCCTCTCTAACAAAATCCCTAAGAGGACCTAGGAAATCAGAGGAACTAAGGATAACTTCACTATCCAAATTACAAAAGGATGCTAAAAAGTCAGCTGCCCTATTTGCTTCTCTCCAAGAGTGAGAAATAGTCACTCCAAGGGACCGGACATCTTCACGAATATTGTCAACCAGTAACCCAAATTTCCACGGCATCTCAACCATATTGTTGAGAATATCCACTGCCCCTTTCGAGTCAGTCACAATTATAAGTCTCTCCACATTGTAAAAAAGAGCTTTCTCGCAAGCTTTCTTTATAGCTATCAATTAAACATGAAGGCTTGTTCTATAATTGCCAAGCAAATCAATCTGTTGGCAAGAACCAAAAGCGAGACATGGCTGACCTTAGTGGTTATGGAAAATTCCTCCCGTCCCAAATTCTGCACTCCTTAATGAGCCATAGGTATTTGCAATCGTGAAGCCAGACGGCGGGGGTGTCCAAGAACACCATTTGATACACTCACGAGACCAGGAGATAGGGATGTTCCAAGAATGAAAAAAATCTCTATTTTCTAGGGAATCCATAATGACTAAGGATTGGCCTCTAAGGTGAAGGGAGGTATCTCGACTGATCTTGTGGCAGATTTTCTCTATTGGAAGAAATTGGTTTTGGAATATTCTTGCATTTCTTTCGAGCCAGATATGATAGATAGAAGCATTGAAACAAAGTTTCTTGACTGACGTCATAACATCTCCTTTAGAAGTCTCATGGGCTAGCCACTGGATTTCCTCTCCCCAAGACAACACTGTACGATGGTTATGTCACAGCAGACTAAGAGTTTGTTTCCAGATAGCTTGGGGAAAATAGCATTCAAAAAAAAGGTGCTCAATGCTTTCATTAGAATTCCAGCAAAAGCAACATCTAGATCGAGTTATAACTGAGTGCTTGACTAATCTGTCTTGAGTTCGAAATCTTCCCGATAACGCAAACCATGAGATAAAGCTGTGTCGCTTGATATTAAGGGGGAACCAAAGGATATTAGCCCATTCTTTTCAATGGGATTGGGATCGCAAGGCATTTCATGAGGATTTGAGCGAGTAGAGCCCATTGGAACTGTTAGACATGATGCCCAGAAAAGTCATTTAGATTGTTAGAACCTTATTAATTTGATTAATAAAAGTTTCTTCTTAATCTATTGTATATTCATTATGGGTAATTGACCAGGATCATGAGATGATCTATACGATATGAGATATCAATACAGGTCCATAGGATATATTGTAGGAAAGTTATGTGATTAGATTTTTTTTTTTTTTTGGTGACGAGGGTATCCGGGCCCCTTAGAGCACCCAACTAGTTCCCCCGGGCACGTGCAGAGCCCTCACTCCACACGCACCAGGAAAGTCAGGATAAATCCGGAGGGTGGCCAACGAGAGCAGGGAATCGAACTCAGGACCTCCGCTTCGTGAGGCATGGTCCTGGCCATCAGCCCCAACCCCCGTTGGTTTATGTGATTAGATTATCACAGGTAGATATAACTTTCTGATTCCTTATACCTTATATAGTCACAGCTGTGGGTGAAGCTGGGCACTTCACTTATATGGCTGCCAGAATGCTAAGATGTTCTCAATAGTTGAGATGTAATCTCGAACTATTGTAGTGGAGACTACACATCAGCATATGGGTGCTTAAATGTACACTGACTGATTGCATTCAATGAGAGACCTCTTGCATAAACATACTATCAGATAGTTGATCTCTCATTCACATTGAACGGTTTCGATGATCCTTAGATTTGATGAGTTCATCTATGACTGGGCAGTGATCTGACTGTTTTGATTCCACCAACGTATTTTCTAACTTAGGGTATATACAGTGACAGTTTGATAGTCAGAAAGTTGTTCGAGTCATAATAAATTCCAAACAAGAAATCCATGCTCATTAATTTGAGAGATTATCCAAGTTCCGGGTAAGACAGTTGATTAAGTTCAAATCCTACGCAGGTGATTTTGAAAACAAAATAAGTTTTGAAATATACTTTTATTAAAAGGTATTATACTTATTATAAAATGATTTTTTTCAAAATGTTTTTCATGAGAAATTGTTTCTCATGGCTTAATCATAAGTCTTGGAAACCCGGATGATTTGCAATGGGCTATGGGTTAGATAGTATGTCAATCTCAAAGGCTCATTATGGATAATGTATTTGGAAGGATAAATCAAAGTTAAAAGTTCATGTGACAGGATCCGTAATGGTTAATGTTCATACATTGGGATTCAATTGCAACATGGATATCTCATATCACTTGCAATTCTGATGTAATTCCCATTTAGGGTCAATGGGATAACATTGGATAAGCCAGGGTAAGAATGTCCCAGAGCAATCTGGGGAGGTGCTCACATAAGAAATACAAACTCAATAATTGATTAAAAGTTAATCAATTATTTTAAGTAATTAAAAGTTAATCATTTAATTAAATAGATTAATAGTTAATCTATTGTTTAAATTAATCGTTAATTTAAACTAAGAGATTATTTTAGTAATTATTTGATTAACATAATTAAATGGGAAATGGGTTCGACCTATATCTATAAGCCCATTAATGTCGCGCCCCAAAACACCCCCTAGGAGTTAGGATACTTTGGCAACGTGACCTACACTTAAACTCACCAGCAAAGAGCATACAAGGCATGCAAAATAGAGAACTAAAATTTCTTTATTCACTTAACTGTATTCCAAGCACAAATTGTTTGCAATAACTGAATATAAAATAAAACATGTACATGACTCCTTAACTTGAGTCCCAACTCAAGTGATACAATTATCCCCTGGACATAAGAACCCCAAAAATACATGTCTATCACCCTCAACCCAACCGTAGGGTCACAGGCCAACCCTTAACATCTGGCTAACCATCTGAATACCATCCTGCTCTCCCTCAGCTACCTCGATCCAAGGGACAAGAGTCCACACCTTGTATATTGTACTTGTCGACATAAAAGTATGGCTGAGCATAGAATACTCAGCAAGTACAAGCTACTAGCTAACCATAATAATAATGATACAATAACATAAATAATGTAGTTCATCGTCACATTTCTAAAATCAGAGTGCGGAAGCAATAACAAATGACAAGTATAATCTTAAACATCATATTTAAACTCATACCTAGGTTCATGCTTTAACTAAAACATATTTCACCTCCCATGTGATTCTTGTAAATTACACTTTACATTTTATGCTTCTTTTGGGTTCATTACATGTCTCATGAGGTTATTCTTGTTGGCTAGTACCCGAACTATGAAATGGACGGACATACTAGGTTCTTGTCTGGTTCTTGTCTCGTGAGTATCATGCGTGTTTTCTTGTCAACTTACTTGTGAATTTTCTTGTTTGCCTGGGAACAGATGATAATGCCCGCACCTAGTCTTAGTATATTATCACCCTTCCATTATTTCCTGATTCTTGCTTGGAGACAGATACTAGTACCCGTACCTGGTCTTAGTATACTAGTATCCTCTCATACTTGTTGGAAACAGGTGTTAATGCCCGTACCTGGTCTTAGTACATTAACACCCTATCATACTTGCCTTGAAAACATATGCTAGTGCCCATACCTGGTCTTAGTACACTAGCATACTTTCATATTATTCTTTTCTTGGAAACAGATACTAGTGCCCGTACCTGTCTTAGTACACTAGTATCATTTCATGCTTGTTATTGTACTTGGAGACAGATGCTAGTACCCGTGTCTGGTCTTAGTATACCAGCATCCTCTCATACTTGTTTGGGAACAGATGTTAGTGCCCGTACCTGGTCTTAGGACACTAACACCCTTCCATGCTTTGTGATTCTTGCTTGTCGTGTTTTCTTGTGAGCCAGGTATGACATATCCCGGGGATATGCCCTACCCTTGACATTCATTTTTGTTTAACTTGTGAGCCAGAGGCTAGCACCCGAACATCCCTAGGCTACCAACCTCCTTGATGTTTCATTTACTTGTGAGCCAGAGGTTAGCACTCGAACATCCCTAGGCAACCAACCTCCTTGACATGTCCTTTTCTTATTCTTGTTGTTTCATTTACTCATATAGGGAAAACCTTGGTTGATGCATACGTGCTTAGTGTGTGTGGCATTCGTGACGATCATACTATCATAAATACATCGAGGGATACACATTGCATTTTAATTCTCTTTTTAATAGTTAGGTTAACATGAAACAATAAAGCATAATGTGACATTTCTTGCAATTGCATAGGCATGAGAAATTTAATGAAAACATATAGAACATTTGTTCTAAAATCACCTTTTTAAGGAAAGCTACACAATTCATATTTCTCAAATCCCTTAATTTATTTTTGGCATTCACATTCATAATCACATTACTTCAAGTTCTTTAAGTACAACACATTCATAATCACATTACTTCAAGTTCTTTAAGTACAACACATTCATAATCACATTACTTCAAGTTCTTTAAGTTCATATATTTCGTCAAACACATGGTGTGCGTTCATTATGAGTAAAGTGCCCCTCCACCATTTCCTATCATAATACACATCATAACCAAAGGCATCCAATCGCCTTAACCCATTCACATCCCACACATCCACATTCAATCCATTTATCTCGTGTTATTTTAGGGAAATGACATATTTCAACCAAAAAGGAAAAATGGGAGAGATTCAATACATATTTACTTAAGAAATTCTAGGTTATTACCAAAGTAGTTAGTAGGGTGTACTAACCTTGAAGAAGAGGAGAAAACCCTTGAAAAATGCCTTGGATAACGTTGCCCTAGCTTGGAGAACGTGTTCCTCACGTGCTTTGCCTTGGATTTGAAGGATCCAAGCCTTTGGGGTGATCTTGGGTTTCCAAAACCCTTGATTTCCTTCAAGATGGTGCCCTAGGGTTAGAACCCCTCTTCCTCTCCTCTACTCTCTCTCAAAATGCTGCCCTAAGAGTTTATGAAACCCTTAGTCTCGAGCAAGCCTTTATAGGCAAAGTGAAAATGCCCAAAAGACAAAAAGCCCTTAATGAAATTTCTGCAAAACACGATAGACCGATCGATCGGTGGTCAGGACCGAACGATCGGTCGCCTACCGAGCGATCGGTGTTCTTGACCGATTGATCGGTCAAAAACACCCTCTCTGGAATTTTTCCCCATACAAAACAGTGCACCCATTGATAGATATCGATCGATCGCTAGTTTGGACCAAGCGATCGGTTCTCTACAAAACGCGTTTCGGTACTTTGGCCATAACTTTTGACTCGTTTGTCGGATTTTGACGATTCAACTTGCATTGGATTTGCCTTTCGAAAAGGAACATATGTTCCTAGCGTTTCGGAATCTTCAATTTCTCCCTCATTTATTAATTAGACTACGAGAAAAGCCAATGGCTACGAAAGTGCTATTCATTAAGTACGGAAAGTTCCCGTACTTAATGAATCCTAATTGAGGAATCCTAATTGGATTATGATTTGTTTTATTGAATAATTATTGAAATATAATTCTTTTTATTATGGAATTAAAATCCAAGTGTTGAATTGCAATTAGGATTAAGATGTTATTGTAATTAGATTACAATAAGGAGTTTTAACTCCTCAAATCCCACGCCCCATAGAAGCTCACACCCCCCCTTGTGGATTCCTATTTTGACCAGGTTTCCTACTTTGGTGTAGGATGTTGACTTATCCCTTTTAATTAGGGAATCCTCTTATAATAGGGACTCTTTAATTAATACGATTACTATAACTAAATTAATTATAGATTAAGTAGGAGTTTATTTAATTAATAATAAGAGTTTTTGTTAATTAATAAATCCTATTAGATAAGATCAAATTGCTTCTATAATTCCAAAGGAGATTCTAAAGCTTCGTGGGGATAGCGAGGAACAAGGATCGAGCTTCTACTATTTTTTCGAAAAATCTCTACAAAGAGTTCTGACGGTTCGAGTGGATTAAGCTTCACCGGTGAAAAGCATTCACCGAGGTGATATGACTAAAAGTCTTAGATAATTTTGATGTTTTCTATGGTGTTAAGATCTAGGGGATCCAGTTTCCGCATAAATTTTTATCCGGATCCCCCTTCAATTGGTATCAGAGTGCATGGTTAGGAGTATTTTTTGTTTATTTTGATAAGGTAATTAAATGGATGATTTAATTCAAGAGATGAATTAATTTAGATCTATTTAATATTGCTTGTAATTTTTTATCATTTTATTTGTTCATAAGATGAATAAATAAATATTTATTATATTATTGAATGAGATTTGATAATTAAATAAATTTTAAAAACTAGTATTATATGTGATATAATTAAATTCAAAACAAAGATTTTATTTTGAAATTCCTTTTGAATCATTTGATTATTAATTAATAAATCCCATGGTGTTTGACACCCTTGCTTAAGCGTTCTTGGAGATTAAAGCTTATTTCGATTTAAATTGATTCATGGATTTTTGAATTTGTATTTGATTAGAAGAATCGATACAGTTTCGGTATTTTGGCCATAACTTTATGACCGTAAGTTCGATTTAGGTCCATCAATACATCTTTTCGAAGCCGTCGAAAAGATCTACAACTTTTATGAAGAAAGTTTTTCCAGAATCAATCTTTTTAAGGGTCAAAACTTGAGTCGAAAATCTAAAATGGGAAAAAGAGTTTTCTAAAATAATTTTCCAAGAGGCTTTCAAATTTTTCCTAAATTGCATTATTTGATTATGAAAATTTTTTTATGGAAAATATAATTGTTTAATTTTTTTCAGGGTTTCATCTATATAAGATATAGATTTTTATCGGGCGATTTTGATAATTGTTATCAAATTTTAAATCCTTTTAAAAAGAAGAAAAAATACTCCATCACCATGTAGCATATTTTTTATATGAGATTATAGTTATGAGTGATAATATATGATAAATTGTTTATCATTCATGCATTCATACTAGAGGTTAATATGTAGTAGGTTTTAGCAATCTATAAAGGGCAGATTCATTCGGTTTCCCTAAAAAGGGCAAATAGAATACTGGTTTCTCTAATGCCATTTAAATTCTATTTAATGCATTGGTGGACATGCTGCGAAGGAGGATGTTGCAATGTGATCTAGATAAGATGATAAAGGAAGGGATCACGAAAGAGTTTGCAAGCCACCTTTGTCCTTATCACATTCCCTTGCATCCATGCATTTTAATTTATTGACACATAACGATTAATCTTGTATACTAATTTTTTATTATCATAAGATGATAACTGTTGTTTATTTATCATAAGATGATAACTGTTGTTTAAAATACATCATGTGTATTATGATCTTCTACCATACACTATGTGATCCTATAGTGGGGAGTGTGAGTAAGCTGACAGACCAAGCCCAATCCCTCTCACCTATGAGTGAACATGGTGAAAACTGAATAAGCAAATAGTTGGAGCAATAACACCAAAGCGTGAGCTTTCATTAGGGGTTTATCAGGTTCAAGGTAGGTGGACACATGAATAAGAGATATTATACAATAATGCCAAAGCGTGAGTATAACATCCCTTATAGATCAGACAGTAGATCGAATACTCTAGAATTCACAAGATGAGATCTGTGAAATTGGAGAAGATAGTTTCTATCTGCCTATTCAAGGCGATATGATGATGTGCCAAAAGGTAGGATCACATTAAGACAGTGTCTAGGTTTTCGATGCCAATTAATTCTTCCCAAATTGGCAATACCATTAGAAACAGACCCATAATCTAATTGGTACTAATGAATATAATAGATCCCTAATACTGTCTTATTTGTCATTTGATTAGATCATGACAGACCTAGACCCATTAACTGAAAATCTTCGTGATGAAAAGTTAGTAGGAACTAACTATGTAGACTGGAAAAGAACGATTAGAATTATGTTTGTCGTGGATAACCTTGACCTATGTCTTACGACACCTAAGCTCGAAATTCCTTCAGATGCTTCACCGGCCCAAAAGGCTGAGTTAGAGCAATGGGAGAGGTCCAATCAAATGACCAACTGTTATATACTGGCTTCGATGTCTAACATTTTGCAAAGCCAGCATGAATACATGGATAAGACTTCTAACATTTTGCAAAACCTTCATGAGATGTTTGGTGAGCAAAATAGGTCAGCTCGACAAGTAGAGTTGAAATCCCTTATTAACACCAAGATGGCTGAGGGAACTCCAGTCAGGGAACACATCATAAAGATGATGGGATTATTGAATGAACTGGAAATTATTGGTGGAGAGATGGATGCCATTACTCAAGTTGACACTGTTCTGCAGTCACTCCATCCTTGAATTCGTTCATGTTAAATTATAATATGAACTAGAGTGGAATGTCACTAAGTGCGCTTATGAACTCACTTGTGGTTGCAGAAGATTTGATCAAAAAGTCAACTAAAGGTGAAACTTTAATCGTCGATAAACCTGATACCTCCAAGAAATCTAAAAACTTTAGAAAATGGAAGCAAGGTAAAGGAAAGTTTAAAGACAATAAGGGTGAGGCAAGAGTTGCCAAAGGTTCTTCAGAAACAGCTGCCAAGGAAAACAAAGGCAATGGAAAGTGTTTCCACTGGGGTAAAATAGGCCATTGGAAGATGAATTGCAGGACTTACCTCGCAACTCTTAAGAAGGGTAGCGGAAGTACTCAAGATATGAAATACTTTGAAGTACATATTACTGTTGAGTCTAACTTTGTGGACGCTCCTCCAACTCATGGTGCGTGGATTCTGGATCCACTGTACACATTTGCAGTTCTTTGCAGGGGTTCAAGGAAACCAGAAAGCCAACCAAACAGGAGCAGAAGCTTAAAGTTGGCTCCGGTACAAATGTTGCAATGAAGTCAATCGGATTGTTTATTCTTTATTTACCTAATGGAAAGACATTAATTTTAGAAGACTGCTTTTATGTGCCTTCGGCACATGAAAATTTGATTTCAGTATCTAGACTCTTATTTTATGGATTCTCTATCAATTTTTAATTCAATTGTTGAAATTAAGAAAGATTGAATGGTCTTGATAACTGGTAATCTAATTAATGGTCTTTATTTGATATTCCCATTGGTAAATAATGAATGTCTGCAAACTGACAATGTTTCATCATCTAGAATGTCTGGAATGAAGAGACATTGCACTGAGTCTACTTATCTTTGGCACAAGAGACTTGGTCACATTAATCATGATAGGATCAAGAGGTTAGTAATAGATGGCCCCCTTGACTTACTCAAGGTAGAACCACTCCCTACCTGCGAGTCTTGTCTTGAAAGAAAGATGACCAAAAAGCCTTACCCTAAAAAGGTAGGAAGAGCCGAAAAAAAGTTAAGACTAATACATAGTGTTGTATGTGGTCCATTTAACATTGTTGCACGGGGTCAATACCGGTATTTTGTCACATTTACTGATGACTATTCCATATATGGATATGTCTATTTGATGCAACACAAATCTGACACCTTTGAAAAGTTCAAAGAATTCAGATTAGAAGTTGAGAATCAAACTGACAAAACCATAAAGACACTTCGATCAAATCGAGGTGGTGAATACCTCACCAACGAGTTTATGGATTACTTAAGGGATAATGGGATTATCTCGCAATGGACAAGTCCTGCCTCTCCTCAACAAAATGGATTTTCTGAATGAAGAAACCGGACCTTCTTAGATATGGTTCGCTCTATGATGAGCCTTACCGATGTTCCTTCATATCTTTGGGGATATACTCTACAAACTGCCATTTATATTCTAAACCGGGTTCCATCTAAGTCTACTCCGTTTACACCCTAGGCAAAAACCTAGTTTACAACATCTAAGGGCATATGGGGTTGTCCTGCGCATGTTCGCAAACTCGAACCGAATAAATTGGAATCTAGGACAGAGAAATGGAATTTTGTAGGATATCCAAAAGAAACTAAAGTTTGTATTTCTACTCCAAGACAGACCAAATAATAGTTGTTACGCTTCATGCCACTTTCTTGGAGGAAGAAATGGATCTCCTTAAGAAAGTTGAATTTCATGAGATGAAAGACGACACAGCCAGTATCCAAACTGAACCTAATCCTTCCACTTTAATTTCTCCTAATTTTGTTACATTGAGAAAGTCTGAAAGAGTTTCTAAACCACCGGATAGACTTCAGTATTACAATAATGAAGTTTATCTAGTTACCCCTGATGATGAGTATAAAGATCCTAATACTTATCAGAAAGCTACATTGGATGTAGATGCATCTCAATGGAATAAAGCCATAAATGCTTAAATAGATTCCATGTATGACCACCGGTGTCTAGACTTTAGTAGATCCACTAGATGGTATAAGGCCAATTGGATGCAAATTGATTTACAAAAGGAAGAAGGGTGCCGACAGTAACGTGGATGCTAGACTTGTTGCAAAATGTTATACTCAAATTCAAGGAGTTGATTATGAGGATACCTTTTCACCTGTAGCTATGCTCAAATCCATCAATCAGGATATTGCTAGCTATAGCTGCACACCATGAGTATGAGATATGACAAATGAATGTCAAAACTGCTTTCCTTTATGGAATGTTAGATGAAGACATCTATATGAAGCAACCAGAGGGCTCCATTGCTCCAAACCAGAAGAACATGATATGCAACTCAACAAGTCGATATATGGTTTGAAACAAGCTTCAAGAAGCTGGAACCAAAGATTTGATCTTTCGATTAAAGAGTTTGGATTTCAAAAGAATTTGGAAGAATCTTGTATACACAAGAAGGATAGTGGGAGAGCGGTAGTATACCTAATTCTTTATTTAGATGACGTCCTACTCATTGGGAATGATGTAGGGATGTTGTCATCGGTCAAGATATCGTTTTCTCAGCATTTCTCAATGAAAGACTTGGGAGAGGGGAGAGGCATCATATATTCTCAGGATAAATATTTTGAGAGATAGAAAATGTCGAATGTTGGGATTGAGCCAAACTTCCTACATATAACAGATATTGTCTAGGTACAGTATGAGTGATTGTAAGATAACACTCATTCCTTTTAGACATGGTGTCACTTTGTCTAAAAAGATAGCCCCTACATCAGCTGATGAGATCGAGCAGATGAAGATGTGCCCTTATGCTTCGGCAGTTGGGAGCCTCATGTATGCCATGTTATGTATTAGACCAGATATCTGTCATGCAGTGGGAGTTGTTAGTCAGTTCCAAAGCAATCCAGGTGTTAATCATTGGACTACAGTGAAGCACATTATGAAGTACCTGAAAAGGATTAGGGATTATGTGCTTACCTTTCAATCAGAAGATTTAGTTGGACTAGATTTTACTGATTCCGATTTCCAATCTAATCCGGACAATAGAGCTTCCACATCTGGGTATGTGTTCACTAGGTGGTGCGACTGTCAGTTGGCACAACATAAAGCAGAAGAGTATTACTGGCTCCACCACAGAAGTAGAATATATTGCAGCTTCAGAAGCAGTAAAAGAAGTAGTCTGGTTCAAAAGGTTTTTGCAAGAGCTAGGAAATGTCCTTCAGCACTCAAACCTATCACTCTCTTTTGTGATAGTAACGGTGCAGTAGCCTATAGCAAATAACCTAAGAACCATAAAAGGATGAAACATGTGGAGCAGAAGTATCAACTCATTCGTGAGATTATTGACAGACAAGATTTAGTTGTTACAAAGATTAGGTCTCAACTTAATGTTGCAGACCCAATGACGAAGGCTTTATCAAATAAAGTTTTTGTAATACACTTAGATAGTATGTGATTGAAATCTATGGCACAGTGACTTTTAGGGCAAGTGAGAGATTGTCAGACATGATGCTCAGAAAAGTCATTTAGATTGTTAGAACCTTATTAATTTGATTAATAAATGCTTCTTCTTAATCTATTGTGTATTCATTATGGGTAATTTGACCATGATCATGAGATGATTTATACGATATGAGATATCAATAAAGGTCCATATGATTTATCGTAGGAAAGTTATGTGAATAGATTATCACAGATAGATATAACTTTCTGGTTCCTTATATCTTATATAGTCACAGCTGTGGGTGAAGTTGGGTACTTCACTTATGTGGCTGCCAGAATGGGAAGATGTTCTCAATAGTTGAAATATAGTTCTATCTCGAACTATTATAGTGGAGACTACACATCAGCATATGCTTAAATGTACATTGACTGATTGCATTCAATGAAAGACCTCTTGCATAAACATACTATCAGATAGTTGGTCTCTCATTTACATTGAACGGTTTTGATGATCCTTAGATCTGATGAGTTCATCTATGACTGGGCAGTGATCTGACTATTTTGATTCCACCAACGTATTTTCTAACTTAGGGAATACAATACAATGACAATTGGATAGTCAGAAAGTTCGAGTGATGATGAATTTCAAACAAGAAATCCATACTCATTAATTTGAGAGATTATCCAAGTTCCGGGTAGGACAGTTGATTAAGTTCAAATCCTGCGCAAGAAATTTTGAAAACAAAATAAGTTTTGAAATATACTTTTATTAAAAGGTATTATATTTATAAAAGGATTTTTTCAAAATGTTTTTCATGAGAAATTGTTTCTCATGGCTTAATCATAAGTCTTGGAAACCCGAATGATTTGCAATGGGCTATGGGATAGATAGTATGTCAATCTCAAAGGCCCATTAGGGATAATGTATTTCAAAGGGTAAATCGAATTTAAAAGTTTATGTGCCGGGATCCGTAAGGGTTAATGTTCATACACTGGGATTCAATTGCAATATAGATATCTCACATCACTTGCAATTCCGAAGTAATTCCCATTTAGGGTCAATGGGATAACATTGGATAAGCTAGGGTAAGAATGTCCCAGAGCAATCTGTGGAGGTGCTCACATAAGAAATACAAGCTCAATAATTGATTAAAAGTTAATCAAATATTTTATGTGATTAAAAGTTAATCATTTAATTAAATAGATTAATAATTAATCTATTGTTTAAATTAATTGTTAATTTAAACTAAAGGATTATTTTAGTAATTATTTGATTAACATAATTAAAGGGGAAATGGGTTTGACCCATATCCATAAACCCATTAAAATGAACCTTTAATATGGGCCAAAGCCCATGGGTTTAAACCCTAAGGGTGGGGTGCTCACTTTAGGAATCCTAATTGGATTAGGATTTGTTTAATTGAATAATTATTGAAATATAATTCATTTTATTATGAAATTAAAATCTAAGTGTTGGATTGTAATTAGGATTAAAATGTTATTGTAATTAGATTACAATAAGAAGTTTTAACTCCTCAAATCCCACGCCCCATAAAAGCTCACACTCCCCCTTGTAGATTCCTATTTTGACTAGGTTTCCTACTTTGGTGCAGGATGTTGACTTATCCCTTTTAATTAAGGAATCCTCTTATAATAGGGACTCTTTAATTAATAGGATTACTATAACTAAAGTAATTATAAATTAAGTTGGAGTTTATTTAATTAATAAGAAGAGCTATTGTTAATTAATAAATCCTACTAGATAAGATCAAGTTGGAGTAGGATTAGGATAAGATCCTAGTCTTTCAATACCCCAACACCCTAGACCATTAAGTAGAATTCTCCATAATTTTCTCTCATCTCCTCTCTCTCCAAACCGTTAGCCTTAGGGGAGACCCCTAGGGATTTTCATGAGCTATATTGGTGGTCCTAGTTGGGTTTTGCAAATCTAGGGATTTGAACCTTAGTATTATTGGTGATAGAAGGTCTACACCATTGATCCATCTTCTTCCTCTTGCTTCTATAATTCCAAAAGAGATTCTAAAGCTTCGTGGAGATAGCGAAGAACAAGGATTGAGCTTCTAGTATTTTTTCAGAGAAATCTTTACAAAGAGTTCTGAAGGTTTGATTGGATTAAGCTTCACCGGTGAAAAGCATTCACCGAAGTGATATGACTAAAACTCTTAGATAATTTTGATGCTCTAATTTCCGCATAACTTTTTATCCAGATCCCCCTTCAAGAGCTAGGTTTCCAAATAATTTTATCAATGCATTTGTAATAGCTTTCTCCAAGACCAAGAACAGTCCACCGGTTCCTTTAATTTCCAAAAATGCTTATCTTTGATAAGATAGCTCTTGACCCATTGAGACCAAAGGGAGGGGGAATTAGACTCTATTTTGCCAAACATGATGCATAAGAGCTGCCTTATTCCAATCCTTTAACCGTCTCATGCCCAGTCCTCCCTCAGATAATGGCTTGCACACAGACTTCCAACTCGCTGGGGGAATCTTCCTTTGAACATTCAGGTCAGACCACAGAAAATTTGTACAGAGTTGCTCAACCCTTTTTTGTACACTAACAGGGAGAAGAAAGCATCCTGACCAATAGATGTGGAGACTACTAATAACCGATTTGAGGAGCTCCAACCGTCTCGCATAAGATAGAAGGGATCCTTTCCAAGATGCCATCCGGTCTTTAACTTTGTCAATAAGCGGCTCACAATCTGAAGCATATAAACAAGAGGAAACCATTGGCAGCCCTAGGTACTTTATGGAAAGTTTTCCTTCCTTGAACCCTAACAGCCCCGAGATAAGCTACTTTGTAGAGGTTGGAGATGCTGCGAAGAATAACAGACTCTTCTACTTATTAGGAAGTAGGCCAGCTTCCTCACCAAACTTGTCAAGGATAATCTTGAGGGTGGATGCCGAGGAGGGCTCCGCACTCATAAAAACTAATAAATCATCTGCGAAACAAAGGTGAGAAATCTGCGGTTCTATGCACCGAGGATGAGGGATGAGAGTACCTTGCACCATAGCCTCATTGAGCATGCACGATAAACCTTCCATGACTATCACAAATAGAAGAGGAGACAGGGGGTCTCCTTGCCGAATGCCTCTAGTTCCTTTAAAAAAATCTGCTAGAGATTGAGCAAAATTGTTCGTTGGCCAATCTACGTCCAGGACAAGGGCAAATTGTTGAGATGGAGCAAAATTGTTCCATAGCTAATTTTTATCATGGACAAATCGAGCAAAATGGTTCGTTGGCCAATCTACGTCCAGGACAAGGGCAAATTGTTGAGATGGAGCAAAATTGTTCCATAGCTAAGTTTTATCATGGACAAATCATGCAAAATGGTTCGTTGGCCAATCTTCATCTAAAATAGGCGCAAACTGTTGAGATCAAGAAAAATGGTTCAATCGCTAATCTTCGTCCAAGACAAGAGTAAAGTGCTAAGATCAAGCAAAATGGTTCATTGGCCAATCTTCATCCTGGACAGGAGCAAACTCTCGAGATAGAGCAAAATGGTTCATTAGCCAATCTTTATCCTGGACAGGAGCAAACTGTCAAGATCAAGAAAAATGGTTTGATGGCCAATCTCCGCCATAAACAAGAACAAAATGTTGAGAGTGAAAAATGGTTCATTGGCCAAACTTCTTCCTGGACACCAGCAAAGTTCCGAGATCGGGAAAAATGGCACGGTGACAATTCTTTATCCAGGACAGGAGCAGACTTCCAAAATCGACCAAAAAAGTTTGTTGGCCAATCTTTATCCAAGACGAGCAAAGTGTCGAGAACGGGCAAAAGGGTTTGTTACCCAAATCTTTGTCCTATATAGCAGCGAGTCGAGAGTGAGGTAAATGGTTCATTAGCCAATCTTTGTCCTGGATAGGAGGAGCAAACCGTCGAGATCAAGCAAAATGGTTCGTTGGTTAATCTTTGTCCAGGACAGGGCCAAACTACTAGAGATCAAGCAAAATCTTTCGATGGCCAAATTTGGTCCTGTATTGAATCATATTTTTGAGATCAAGCAAAATGGTATGTTGGCCAATCTTCATCCATGATAGGTGTAAATTTTCGAGATAGAGGAAAATGGTTCGAGGACCAATCTTCGCCCTAGACAGGAGTAAACTTCAAGATTTGGCATAAATGGTCGATTGGCCAATCTTCGTCCATGACAAGAGCAAAATGGTTCTTTGGCGAATCTTCGTCCAGGACTGGAGCAAACTGTCGAGGTAGAGCAAAATAGTTCGTTAACCAATATTTATCCTGGACAAAAGCAAAGTTCCAAGATCGGGCTAAAGGGCACGATTACCAATCTTTATCCAAGATAGGAGCAAATTGCTAAAATCGACCAAAACGAATCATTGGCCAATCTAGACATGATGCCCAGACAAGTCATTTAGATTGTTAGAACTTTATTAATTTGATTAATAAATGCTTCTTCTTAATCTATTGTTTATTCATTATGGGTAATTGGCCATGATCATGAGATGATATATACGATATGAGATATCGATAAAGGTCCATAGGATATATTGTAGGAAAGTTATGTGATTAGATTATCATAGGTAGATATAACTTTCCGGTTCCTTATACCTTATATAGTCACAGCTGTGGGTGAAGCTGGGCACTTCACTTATATGGCTGTCAGAATGGTAAGATGTTCTTAATATTTGAGATGTAGTTCTATCTCGAACTATTGTAGTGGAGACTACACATCAGCATATGGGTGCTTAAATGTACACTGACTGATTGCATTCAATGAGAGACCTCTTGCATAAACATACTATCAGATAGTTGGTCTCTCATTCACATTGAACAATTTCGATGATCCTTAGATCTGATGATTTCATCTATGACTGGGCAGTGATCTGACTGTTTTGATTCCACTAACGTATTTTCTAAGTTAGGGAATACAATACAGTGACAGTTGGATAGTCAGAAAGTTGTTCGAGTCATGATGAATTTCAAACAAGAAATTCATACTCATTAATTTGAGAGATTATCCAAGTTCCGGGTAAGACAGTTGATTAAGTTTACATCCTGCGTAGGTGATTTTGAAAAAAAATAAGTTTTGAAATATACTTTTATTAAAAGGCATTATACTTATAAAAGGATTTTTTTCAAAATATTTTTCATGAGAAATTGTTTCTCATGGCTTAATCATAAGTCTTGAAAACCCAGATGATTTGCAATGGGCTATGGGTTTGATAGTCTGTCAATCTCAAAGGCCCATTAAGGATAATGTATTTTAAAGGATAAATCGAATTTAAAAGTTCATGTGGCGGGATCCGTAATGGTTAATGTTCATACACTTGGATTCCATTGGAACATAGATATCTCACATCATTTGCAATTCCGATGTAATTCACATTTAGGGTCAATGGGATAACATTGGATAAGCCAAGGTAAGAATGTCCCAGAGCAATCTGTGGAGGTGCTCACATAAGAAATACAAGCTCAATAATTGATTAAAAGTTAATCAATTATTTTAAGTGATTAAAAGTTAATCATTTAATTAAATAGATTAATAGTAAATCTATTGTTTAAATTAATTGATAATTTAAACTAATGGATTATTTTAGTAATTATTTGATTAACATAATTAAAGGGGAAATGGTTGGACCTTTAATATGGGCCAAAGCCCATGGGGTTGAACCCTAGGGTGGGGCCCCCACTTGAGGAATCCTAATTGGATTAGGATTTGTTTAATTGAATAATTATTGAAATATAATTCATTTTATTATGGAATTAAAATCCAAGTGTTGGATTGCAATTAGGATTAAGATGTTATTGTAATTAAATTACAATAAGGAGTTTTAACTCCTCAAATCCCACGCCCCATAAAAGCTCACGCCCCCCCTTGTGGATTCCTAGTTTGATTAGGTTTCCTACTTTGGTGTAGGATGTTGACTTATCCTTTTTAATTAAGGAATCCTCTTATAATATGGACTCTTTAATTAATAGGATTACTATAACTAAAGTAGTTATAGATTCAGTTTATTTAATTAATAATAAGAGTTATTGTTAATTAATAAATCCTACTAGATAAGATCAAGTTGGAGTAGGATTAGGATAAGATCCTAGTCTATAAATACCCCAACACCCTAGACCATTAAGCAGAATTCTCCAGAATTTTTTCTCTCCACTCCTCTCTCTCCAAACCGTGAGCCCTAGGAGAGACCCCTAGGGATTTTCGTGAGCTATATTGGTGGTCCTAGTTAGATTTTGCAAATCTAGGGTTTTGAACCTTAGTATTATTGGTGATAGAAGGTCTACACCATTTATCCATCTTCTTCCTCTTGTTTCTATAATTCCAAAGGAGATTCTAAAGCTTCGTGGGGATAGCGAAGAACAAGGATCGAGCTTCTAGAATTTTTTGGAAGAAATCTCTACAAAGAGTTCTGACAGTTCGAGTGGATTAAGCTTCATCGGTGAAAAACATTCACCGAGGTGATATGACTAAAACTTTTAGATAATTTTGATGCTTTCTATTGTGTTAACATCTAGGAGATCCAGTTTCCGCATAAATTTTTATCCGGATCCCCCTTCAATTAGTATCAAAGCGCATGGTTAGGAGTATTTTTTGTTTATTTTGATAAAGTAATTAAATAGATGATTTAATTCATGAGATGAATTAATTTAGATCTATTTAATATTGCTCGTAGTTTTTTAATATTTTATTGAATGAGATTTGATAATTAAATAAAATTTAAAAACTAGTATTATATGTGATATAATTAAATTCAAAACAAAGAATTTATTTTGAAATTCATTTTAATTGATTTGATCATTAATTAATAAATCTCATGGTGCTTGACACCCTTGCTTAAGCGTTTTTGGAGATTGAAGCTTATTTCGATTTAAAATGATTCATGGATTTTCAGATTTGTATTTGATTAGAAGAATTGATACAGTTTCGGTATTTTGGCCATAACTTTATGACCGTAAGTTCGATTTAGGTCCGTCAGTACATCGTTTCGAAGCCGTCGAAAAGATCTACAACTTTCGTGAAGAAAGTTTTTCCAGAATCAATCTTTTTGAGGGTCAAAACTTGATTCAAAAATCTAAAGCGGGAAAAAGAGTTTTCTAAATTAATTTTCCAAGAGGCTTTCAAATTTTTCCTAAATTGCATTATTTTATTATGAAAATTGTTTTATGGAAAATTTAATTGTTTTATTTTTCTGGGTTTCATCTATATAAGTTATAGATTTTTATCGGGCGATTAGATAATTGTTATCAAATTTTAAATCCTTTTAAAAAGAAGAAAAAGTACTCCATCACCGTGTAGCATCTTTTTTATATGAGATTATAGTTATGGGTCATAATATATGATAAATTGTTTATCATTCATGCATTCATACTAGAGGTTGACATGTAGTAGGTTCTGGCAATCTGTAAAGGACAGATTCATTCGGTTTCTCTGAAAAGGGCGAATAGAATACTTGTTTCCCTAATACCATTTAAATTATATTTAATGCATTGGTGGACATGCTGCGAAGGAGGATGTAGCGATGTGATCTAGATAAGATGATAAAGGAAGGGATCGCGAATAAGTTTGCAATACCTTTGTTCTTATCACATTCCCTTGCATCCATGCATTTTAATTTATTGACGCATAATGATTAATCTTGTACACTAATGTTTTATTATCATAAGATGATAACAGCTATTTATTTATCATGAGATGATATCTGTTGATATGTTTAATTATTCTATTGAAATAATTGCTCTTGATGTATCATGTGTATATAAGACTGGGGACAAGTCCCTAAGTATTATGATCTTCTACCATACACTATGTGATCCTA
This sequence comes from Tetracentron sinense, assembly GCA_015143295.1. NCBI lineage: Eukaryota > Viridiplantae > Streptophyta > Magnoliopsida > Trochodendrales > Trochodendraceae > Tetracentron > Tetracentron sinense. The sequence continues at coordinate 19,928,934 of CM026554.1, forward strand.
TAATGGAGAGTGTGAGTAAGCTGACAGGCCAAAGCCGGGCCCAATCCCTCTCACCTATGAGTGAACATGGTGAAAACTGAATAAGCAAATAGTGAGAGCAATAACGCCAAAGTGTGAGCTTTCATTAGGGGTTTATTAGGTTCATGGTAGGTGGGAACATGAATAAGAGATATTATATAATAACGCCAAAGTGTGAGTATAACATCCCTTATAGATCAGACAGTAGATCGAATACTCCAGAATTCACAAAATGAGATCTGTGAAATTGGAGAAGATAGTTTCTATCTGCCTATTCACGGCGATGTGATGATGTGCCCAAAGGTAGGATCACATTAAGCCAGTGTCTAGGTTTTCGATGCCAATTAATTCTTCCCAAATTGGCAATACCATTAGAAACAGACCCATAATTTAATTGGTATTAATGAATACAATAGATCCCTAATACTGTCTTATTTGTCATTTGAATAGATCATGACAGGCCTACACCCATTAACTAAAATTCTTCGTGATGAAAAGTTTGAAGGAACTATGTAGACTGGAAAAGAAAGATTAGAAATGTGTTTACTGTGGATAACCTTGACCTATGTCTTAGGACACCTAAGCCTGAAATTCCTCCAGATGCTTCACCGGCTTAAAAGGCTGAGTTAGAGCAATGGGAGAGGTCCAATCAGATGACCAAGTGTTACATACTGGCTTCGATGACTAACATTTTGCAAAGCCAGCATGAACACATAGATAAGGCTTCTGACATTTTGCAAAACCTTCAAGAGATGTTTGGTGAGCAAAATAGGTCAGCTCGACAAGTAAAGTTGAAATCCCTTTTTAACACCAAGATGGCTGAGGGAACTTTAGTTAGGGAACACATCATAAAGATGATGGGATTATTGAATGAACTGAAAATTCTTAGTGAAGAGATGGATGCCATCACTCAAGTTGACACTATTCTGCAGTCACTCCCTCCGTCCTTCAATTCGTTCATGTTAAATTATAACATGAACAAGAGTGAAATGTCACTAAGTGAGCTTATGAACTCACTTGTGGCTGTAGAAGATTTAATCAAAAAGTCAACTAAAGGTGAAATTTTAATCGTCGATAAACCTGATACCTCCAACAAATCTAAAAAGTTTAGAAAAGGGAAGAAAGGCAAAGGAAAGTTTAAAGACAATAAGGGTGAGGCAAAATTTTCCAAAGGTTCTTCAGGGACAGCTAGCAAGAAAAACAAAGGCAATGAAAAGTGTTTCCACTGTGGTAAAATAGGCCACTGGAAGAGGAATTGCAGGACTTACCTCGCAACTCTTAAAAAGGGTAGCGGAAGTACTCAAGGTATGAGATACTTTGAAGTACATATTACTATTGAGTCTAACTTTCTGGATGGTCCTCCTAACTCATGGTGCATGGATTCTGGATCCATTGTACACGTTTGCAATTCTTTGCAGAGGTTCAAGGAAACCAGAAAGCTGACCAAACAGGAGCAGAAGCTTAAAGTTGGCTCTGGTACAAATGTTGCACTGAAGTCAATCGGCTTGTTTACTCTTTATTTACCTAATGGAAAGACATTAATTTTAGAAGACTGCTTTTATGTGCATTTGGCACATGAAAATTTGATTTCAGTATCTAGTCTCTTATTTTATGGATTCTCTATCAATTTTAATTCAATTGTTGAAATTAAGAAAGATAGAATGGTCTTGATAACTAGTAATCTAATTAATGGTCTTTATTTGATATTTCAATTGGTAAATAATGAATGTCTGCAAAGTGACAATGTTTCATCATCTAGAATGTCTGGAATGAAAAGACATTGCAATGAGTCTACTTATCTTTGGCACAAGAGACTTGGTCACATTAATCTTGATAGGATCAAGAGGTTAGTAATAGGTGGCCCCCTTGACTTACTCAAGGTAGAAACACTCCCTACATGCAAGTCTTGTCTCGAAGGGAAGATGACCAAGAAGCCTTACCCTAAAAAGGTAGGAAGAGCCGAAGAAAAGTTAAGACTAATACATAGTGTTGTATGTGATCCATTTAACATTGTTGCACGAGGTCAATACCGGTATTTTGTCACATTTACCGATGACTATTCCAGATATGGATATGTCTATTTGATGCAACACAAATCTGACACCTTTGAAAAGTTCAAAGAATTCAGATTAGAAGTTGAGAATCAAACTGACAAAACCATAAAGACACTTTGATTAGATCGAGGTGGTGAATACCTCACCAACGAGTTTATGGATTACTTAAGGGATAATGGGATTATCTCGCAATGGACAAGTCCTGCCTCTCCTCAACAAAATGGATTTTCTGAATGAAGAAACCAGACCTTATTAGATATGGTTCGCTCTATGATGAGCCTTGCCGATGTTCCTTCATATCTTTGGGGATATACTCTACAAACTGCCATTTATATTCTAAACCGGGTTCCATCTAAGTCTACTCCGTTTACACCCTATGAATTGAAAACTAGGCGAAAACCTAGTTTACAACATCTAAGGGCATATGGGGTTGTCCTGCGCATGTTCGCAAACTCGAACCTAATAAATTGGAATCTAGGACAGAGAAATGGAATTTTGTAGGATATCCAAAAGAAACTTAAGGGTTTCTATTTCTACTCCAAGACAGACCAAACAATAGTTGTTAGGCTTCATGCCACTTTTTTGGAGGAAGAAATGGATCTCCTTAAGAAAGTTGAATTTCATAAAATGAAAGACGACACAACCAGTATCCAAACTGAACCTAATCCTTCCACTTTAATTTCTCCTAATTTTGTTCCACTGAGATGGTCTGAAAGAGTTTCTACACCACCGGATAGATTTCAGTATTACAATAATGAAGTTTATGTAACCCTGATGATGAGGATAAAGTTCCTAATATGCATCTCGATGGAATAAAGCCATGAATGTTGAAATAGATTCCATGTATGACAACGGTGTGTAGACTTTAGTAGATCCACCAGATGGTATAAGGCCAATTGGATGCAAATGGATTTATAAAAGGACGAAGGGTGCCGATGGTAACGTCTCCTATAAAGCTAGACTTGTTGCAAAAGGTTATACTCAAATTCAAGGATATTTTTAGATATAGCTGCACACCATGACTATGAGATATGACAAATGGATGTCAAAACTACTTTCCTTGCTATCAATTACTTCTCTTCCCTTCCGTCTGCTCCTAGTAACCAAGACCCTTGCTCGGTCCCTATACCTTCCGCTTGTAAGCTGGATGAGCATGACTGTGTTCACTTGGTATCGGATATTTCTGCCTTGGATGCTAAAGAAGCTGTGTTCAACACCAATGGTGACAAAGCGCCTGGGCCTAATGGGTTCAACACTAAATTTTTCCAGGTATGTTGGGACATCATTTCTGCCGATTTGATTAAGGCCATTCTTAGTTTTTTTTCTAGTTCTAAATTACTTGGTGAGGTCAATGCAACGCTTATTTCCTTAATCCCCAAGAAGGAGTGACCCGATTCCTTTGCTGATTTTAGGCCTATTTCTGTGTGCAACGTTATCTATCGCTTTATCACTAAAATGCTAGTCACGAGGCTCAAGCCATTGATGAGCAAGCTTGTTAGTGGCAATCAATCTGCTTTTATGAAAGGGAGGCGTATCTCTGATAATATATTACTGTGTCAAGAGCTGCTCCATAACTATCACACTCCTAAAGGCACTCCTAGGATGGCCATTAAAGTAGATATCAAGAAGGCTTACGACTCAGTCTTGTGGCAGTTTTTGGAGCTAGTTATGATCAAGTATGGAGTGCCAAAAAGGCTCATAGACTGGATTATGGAGTGCATATCTGGGGCTAGATACTCTCTTATGATTAATGGAGAACGTGTGGGCTACTTCAAAGGTACTCGCGGGGCTAAGACAAGGGGACCCCATCTCCCCGTATTTATTCATGCTTGTGATGCAGGTTCTCTCCAATTTGCTTGATAAGGAAGCCCAAGATGGCAGATTAACTCCGCACCCTTTGTGCTCAGATCCTCTAATTACCCACCTTTGCTTTGCAGATGACCTAGTGATCTTCTCTGCTGCCAAACCTCAAGTCAATCAAAGTTATTGCTTCAACCTTGAAAGTGTTTTCCAAATCTGGATTAGAAGCTGTAGAGGGGTGTTTTGATCTTTGAAGAAATGGGGTTTACTGCAACCTCAATCTAGCCTAAATCTGATATCCAGACCGTTCTAAATTGAGTTATTTTTGGGAGAAATGATTCAGAGAACACAAGAAAGAAAAGGGGAAAAAGAAGGAAATGATTCAGAGGGAGAGAAGAAAGAACGATGAAGAAAAGTAGTGACAGAATGTTTTTCTTGATGAATCCTTTACTTTCTCTCTCTGTAAATTCTGTTTGGAAAATCTGGTTGTTTTTGGAAAATCTTCTGGGAACTCGAGGAAAGTCTCTCAAAGAAATCTCTCCAAAAAATCTCTCTTTTTCAAGGAGGGGTCACCTCTATTTATAGGTGATTATCAAAATTGTAACCAACTTGTACAGCTGTCATAACCGTTTTTGTAACTGACTTTTAGAGAGAAAATATTGGATTCCATCAAGATAAAGGCGTTTTGTCACCATACCTCCTTTAAGCTTTTATGACCAAAGCTTTCAGATATTTTCTTCAAAGGTTAAAAGCGGTATTCACAATATCCATCTTTTAACAAATTCTATCTAAGCCCTCCAAACCACAACTCATCATCCTCCCCAAAAGCAATTGGTAACTACATCGTGAAAGCAGGTCATACGCTTTCATGGTGCACTGTCCTACCGAGGTAATATATTAGTGTTCAGACAGCAACACTCCTCTAGAGTAATAAATAATAAGGATGATAATAATCATCTAATAATCATCTCAAGTCCAATAGGGAAATCGTAGGTGTTGGACGAAGACACCCTTCCCGTGATTTAGGTCCAATAGGGAAATCATAGGTGTTGGACGAAGACACCCTTCCCGTAGCTCAGGTCCAATAGGGAAATCATAGGTGTTGGACGAAGACACCCTTCCCGTAGCTCAGGTCCAATAGGGAAATCGTAGGTGTTGGACGAAGGCACCCTTCCCATAGCTCAGGTCCAATAAGGAAATCATAGGTGTTGGACGAAGACACCCTTCCCGTAACTCAGGTCCAATAAGGAAATCATAGGTGTTGGACGAAGACACCCTTCCCGTCAGGCCTTAAGAGAAACTGAGGAAAAATCCATCCTCAATGCTTTCTCCCTGACTGTCAGCCCAGGAAGTAATCCATGCTTCACTGGAATAGGTAATGAGGGGAAACAGCCACACTCATTCCCACGAGGTGGTACCAATCCATACCGTTCACCCCTGACAAAACAAATCTCCTTTTTGGCAGAAGTCATCAGAAAGGCATACAAGGAGGGTACAAATCCATACCACACCCATCATCAAGAGAAAGGCGTTGAAAGCCAGAGCGAGGCAATGAAGCCATATAGAATATCCGAAGGCGTTGAAGTCTGAATTAGCATCAAAGGCATTTAAAGCCTGAAACAGCATCCGAAGGCGTTAGAGCTCAAAATAGCATCCAAAGGCGTTAGAGCCTGAAACAATATCCAAAGGCGTTAGAGCTTAAAATGATATCCGAAGGCGTTAGAGCCTGAAACAATATCCAAAGGCGTTAGGACTTGAATCTGTGTTAATAGCGTTAAAAGCGCAATAGTTTCAACTTTCATCAGTGATATAAGGGTAAATTTGTCATTAATGAGAAAGAATCCTTTTTTATGAATTAAAAGCATAAGAGCTTAAAATCATCATTGATCATTAATGGCTAGAATCATCATTATCAGATAAACATGGAATTCTGTTAACCAATTCTCAAAATGATTTTAATATACGTGATATGTTAGAACATCTTTTGAGCCACGTGTCATTATTTGATTGAATTATGAACAACGTCCTTAAATTCAAAATTTCACAAATCAAGCTTTTCAATAACCATCATCAACATTTTAGCCCCCTGTCTGTGAAGGCGCTTTTAGACTTAATCATACTCTAAAAGCGTCTGAGCAGACAAATCATCATGACAAAAGGAGTTCATTAAATAATATGCTATCATAAATTTGGCGTCTAAAAGAAACGTCTTTTCGGATCCCGCTTAAAACATCTTTGCCACATTTATAGCCAATAAGATCATGCAGCCAGCCTGTCAAAGTCATTATGATCGTACCATTTTTTCGAATTTCAAATCAAAACGTGCTTCTTGAAAACCGCACATCATAAATGTTTAATCATTATAAAAACCAGATAATTAGTTCCTTATTGCTTTACTGTTCATCTTCTTCTTCGTGCAAGTATACTCTGCATTTTCCTCTTTCTTCTGTGCTTGGGTTTTTTATTGATCTCATTGTGGTTTTCAAGGATCTCGATCTCTTATTTGGAATCTCAGAACATCTTTTAGAATTCTGGTGAGTTTCTGCTTTCTTACTTCTTTGTTTACTATTTCTATTTGACTGTTTATGCTTATGCTTGCTGTTTTACTCTCTTTTTTTTTTCTTTTTTTTTGTTTCATCATTGTAGAGGTTTTGATTATCTGTATACTATGTCATTTTGTCTACTTTTGTTCTTTTATCGTTGTTATTATATATATATTTTTTTTATATACATGTTATTGTTATTTGTTTCATCATTCATCATTCATTTTTTTTTTAGAAGAACACACTGTAATTTATTTTATTTTTTTATTTCTGCAACTTTTACGCTTTCAGCTATGGCATCTTCTTCTCAAAAAAATATTTTAAGTAACGAATTTTGGGATTCAGCTATGCATCATTCCTGGGATACCGCTGTTCCCTCTGATGGGTGGGCTTTGCCTTATGAAGACATTAGCGGAACTAGAGGATTTTGTCCTTCTCCTTTTGCCACTACTATGTTTAGGGTAGAGAGGAAAGATTTTCCGCTTTCTCAAGTAAATTTTAGTTCTCATAGCGGTTGCACCAAGGAATGGACAGCGTGGTGTGATTACATACTTACTCATCCGGAGTATGGTCCTAAACTACATGCAGCTGAAATTTTTAGAGCAATAGAGCTTTCGAAGGATTTTGAAGTTAGAAAAGATACGGATAGCTTATCACAGCTGGTTACCCGATGGAACAGCCAAACTCATACTTTTATTACTTCGTGGGGAGAAACTACCCCTACTTTGGAGGATGTAATGGCGTTATAGAGATTGCCGATCTTCGGGAACAGTGATATACAAGACATTGTTTTGAGCAAAGAGGAGGTAAAAGCGTCAAGACTTTTGCATGCTCTGGTTTGGGAGTCAAGAGTAAATCCTGTTTGGGGAGCTTCAAAGGAATCCCATGCAAGGCGGCCAAATTTCTATGGCTGGGTACGCTATTTCTTCAGAGAGAAAGGCCCTGTGAACAAAGAGACAGGAGTTAGGGAATATAAATATGGAAAAGAGTACAAGTCTCCTTTGGAGCTGACAGCGTTTATTTGCATGTGGCTGTCAAGATATATTTTTGAAGGCGCTCCAACAGATAAAGTTTTGGATAGATTATTCCCCTTAGCTTTCCGCCTTACCGATGGTCAGAGTTTCCCTTTAGGGGTATATTTTTTGGGAACTTTATATAAGAATTTAGATCAAATTCACAAGTGTCAGGCCTGGTCAGCAGGTTCTTTCCACATAGAATCATTTGTTCATACTGCTTTTCTCCAGATGTGGTTATGGGAACGCTTTCCCGGCTATGCGCCTTCAGCTAGGCAATTTTCTCCTTTACAAGCTGATGATACCGCTGTTGAAGATCTCCCAAGTCCAAGGGCATGGCGGTGGAGTAGCATTTCCAGAAAGAAGGATGCGTTGATCTTTGATTTCATTGACAAGGAGAGGTGTTTTTGCCTCAGGCCTTATATTGAGCCTTTGAAGGGGATTGAAAAGTTTTGTTATCATTCCGAAACTCCTTTGGCTTTTTTGGGTACAAATTCTGAAGAGCGGGCAGAAATTTCATTGAAGACTCTTCACTGCTTCGCTATTTTGTCCAAGTGCCACTTAATAGGTCTCTTCAGTGTGGACGGCGGCAAGACAAACAGTTTTTGTCTCGAATCTTACAACCCTGATCGGTGTCTGAGGCAATTTGGGCTTGATCAAGGTGTTCCTGATGGCGTAGCTGAATCTTTCTCTTTAAAGAGAACCATGAAAGCTTTCATTCTGGAAAGTTGGTCTTTAAATTTAAGGCCCTCTGTTGCCGGTTTCTACTTGGCTGGAGAGCACAGGATGGGCAGATGTACGAAGAACTACCAGCTTTTCTGGAAAGCTTGCGTTGGTACTTTCAAAGCCTTTGTTCAAGGTCCGCCAATGCTCAGTCAAACAGTTAATTTGGCTATGGACAAGGAAAAATGTCTGAAAGAGGCACCTGGTGCAAGCAAGAAAAGGAAAGCGGTAGCTTCTCCACACAAGAAGCCTAAATCAAAAACTGCTGATGGAGGTTCCACAGAGATCCGAGAGGAAATCATTACTCCTCCTCAGCCTGCAATCGTTACTGCTCCAAAGGCGGCTACTCCAAGAGCGCCTAGAATCAAAAAGATTGCAATAAAAAAGAAGGCTCCTGTCGCGACCCAAAACCCACCCTAGGAGTTAGAGTGAATCTTGGACGACTCAATCATGACTTACATGACTTGCTTGACAAACCAACCTGCAAAAACCCACAGAGCATATACAATAGAGGACATTATAGCGGAAACATAACTATAAAACACAGCGGAAGTCTAACAAACCTCTAAGTATATACATATGGTCCAAGTTTATACAAAAAGTAACCAGCAGAAAGTGCGGACAGACCCGCCAAAATACATGGATCTAATCTCTCATCTCACCCACAGCTAGTCCACTCAGAATCTACAACCACCTAATGGTAACCCTCTACTAGAGGTTCCTCAAAAGGCTCCTCGACGTACTCCTCCTCCACCCATGGACTCGGAGCACAGATATCAAATGGAGCAGCTGCTCCGCCGTCACCTGCCGACATAAGAAGTACGGCTGAGCATGGAATACTCAGCGGGTACTAAGCACTAACCAATAGTCATAGCATACAGATAGCATACATAAAGGAGGAAGCAAGTTGCATATATAGAACATGAACAATTTATATCATACAAGGAAGCAAAACAATTTATAATCATGCTTGTATTTCGTAGAAAGCCGATGAAACCTCTTGAAAACATCGTGCACTTGACTTGACTTGAAAATACCATTTCCGTGCTTGAAACTTGTTATGTTGTCTTATCTTGTCATATCATGCGTGTCATGTCATGTCATGCGTGTCATGCGAGTATCATGCTTGCTTGTTCATAATTTAAACATGTTCACATGCCTAGTTGCCGTTCATAGTCCGTCACAACTAGTACCCTATATGCAGATGGGTATGCCTAGTTGCCGTTCATAGCCCGTCGCAACTAGCATCCATGCAGAATGTGAATGCCTAGTTGCCGTTCATAGCCCGTTGCAACTAGCATCCATGCGGAATGTGAATGCCTAGTTGCCGTTCATAGCCCGTCCCAACTAGCATCCATGCGTGATGTGTGATGCTATGCTATGCGTGTCATGCCATGCTATGCTATGCGTGTCATGCGATGCTATGCATGTCATGCGAGGGGATGGGAGACCTTTCCCTATGAAATGCATGATTGTCTTGCCCTTGTCAAAAGCGAAGTGAAACATATCTTAGGATATGTCCCACCTCTACGTCCCATACTTAAAACATCGGTAAATCACGTCATTTCATGCGTGCTCGTGAGATCGTGTGCATACTTGCATTTGGAATTAAATATGGCAATTTGGAGTGATTCACAAGGCATAGCATATAACAATTTAAGTAATTAATAATCTACACATTTTAAGAAATGTAAGAAACACACTATCATGAACCCTAACAAATTTCAAGGGCAATTAAACATGGTTCCCTTAATTTATCATTTATTTTGTTCACCTTGGCATTTCATCAAACATGGGGTGTGTTCATTATTCACTTAAACCTAAATCATGCTTTTCTATGTGGGTTATGCTCACATCACACTTGTATGTTCATTATTAGTACAATGCCCTTTCCCATTCGTTCATTACATCATCCACACGGCATCCATTCGCCAACATCCATCTCCATTCACCATTCATACCACCAATCTCATAACACATATATATGGGAAGGAAAACAAGAAGAAATAAAGGGAAAGAGAAGCTATAACTAGGAGGGTAGTAAGAAGTACCGACCTTGATCAAGTGGGGAAGAAATCCCCCTTTCCAAAACGACCGTAAGTTGCTGCCCTAGCTTGGAACACGAGCTCCACACGAGCTTGAGCCGAGGTCTTGAAGGAAAACGTGCTTGAGGATGATCTAGGGTTTCAAAACCCTTTGATTTCTCTTCAAAATAGAAACCCTAGATTTAGGAACCCTTTCTCCTCTCTTCTAATCTCCCAAATCTTCTAAGGGTTGAGAATGAGCCCTAAAGGCTCGGGCAATCCTATATAAGAAAGGGTATAACACCCGAATGCCGAAAATGCCCTTAGTGAAAATTCTGTAAAACGCGAGGACCGAGCGATCGGTGTAAATGACCGATCGATCGGTTGCCTACCGATCGATCGGTTTCATAACCGAGCGATCGGTTGAAATTTCACTCTCTGGAAAATTTCCCCATAGAAAAATCTCGACCAGTCGATAGCCTCCGAGCGATCGGTTTTGGACCGATCGATCGCTCCATGGACCGAGCGATCGGTGGTCTGCAGGTCCAAACTGTTTTGGCCATAACTTTTGACTCGTTCGTCCGATTTTGACGATTCAACTTGCGTTGGGTTCGTACTTCGAAAATGAACATTTCTGACGTTTCAGAATTTCTAATTTCTTCCTTATTTATTAATTGCATTACTTTAAAGGAAAAATGGCTACGAAGGGTCATGCATAAATGTGAAAAGGTCCGGGGCTCTACAGCTCCTCCCTCTAAGAAGCGAAAGAGTCAATCAGTAAGCAAATCTTTTATAATTAAAACATTTCTCTTATTCATATGCTTTTCAATTTCTTATCTGTATAGTTTTTCCTCACTTATATTTATATATATATTTTTTTTAAATTTGTCACAGGGTCCTTCTTCTGATAGTGAAGATAACGAGCCATTGATTGTGCGTAAGCAGAATCTACAGACTCAACATGAGTTAGAAAGGACTGAGGCTTCTGTTACTCAAGAGAAGAATACAGCACCGCTTTCGGATGTTGGTGCAGGAAGCTCTGGAACTCCAGCTACTCCAGTGGGACTCAGCATCCCTGAAGATGATGTTGCCGATATTCCTTTTCCTCCATCGGCGGAAGCAAGAGTACAAATTGAGAATTTGGCCAATGTTTGGCCTGAGAGCGAACCCAGTTCCTCTCCGCTTTCCAGAAAGAAAGATCAATCTACTAAAGGTTCTAGTGTTCGGAGAACTGCAAATCCTGCCAGAACTATTGACATAGCCAAGGCGTTAACATCTCTGAAGAGAATGAGATCGCAAGCTATCAAGGCGAAGTCACTTCTTCTGCAAAGGACAGCGCAATCTTCATCACCTCTTATGATTGACGCTATTGATGATTCTGAGAGCGTAGGTTAGTAGCAGTTTAAAAATGTTTTATCAATATACATGCTTATATGCTTATTACTACAATCATTATAGTGTTCTAACAGTATGTATTATTTTGAAGGCCCTTCTGAAAGCGTTCAGGCTGAAATACCAGGAAACATTGCTTCTGCTTCTGCAACAGTTGGAATCCTTGCTGATAATCTTCCCAAAGACCAAAACGCTGTTGAGGCTGAAGTGCACAATATTTTTGATGAAAGAACTACTGGAGTTGAGGCCTCAAAACAACTTATGGAGGTGGAGCCTCCTTCAGCCAGTGAAATAGCATTTTTTTCTTCAGTGGTACAGAGTTCTGTGCAACGGCCTCTTCCTGAAGTTATTGCGGAGGTTTCTTCTTCTCTTGATAACACTCCTTCTGTTGGCGGAAGCACTCATACGCCAATGCCTTCAACTGAGAGTGTCAGCGCTCAAGTGATTGCTTCTACTGAAAGCGTTATTATTGGCTCCTCAGCAGTTGTCGAAACAGAAGTTGCCCCGGAAGGCGTTCATGAAGATGTTCAAGCTGCTAGTACTGCCATGGAAATCAATGTTGCTTCTAATGAGGAAATGGCAATCACTGATTCTGATCTTCATGCAACAGCTTTTTCGCCAGTTACGACATCAGAACTATCTGCTTTTGTTGGCAATTTTATGAGTGAAGACCCTGCTACACCTTCTACTTCAATAGAGCCGCTATCAGTCAATTCTCTTGATAATATCCTGAGGCGATACCCTGTTCCTGAAAGCTCAGTCCCCTTATGGACAGAGATAATTAAACGCTATCAGGACATCACTGCTTCCTGCTCTTTGAAGAATCCTATCATCAGGGCGGGCTGCATAGAGACAGTATGCTCTGTTATCCGAAGGATCAGAGATATCAAGCCTCATCTTGCATTTCTGAGGATAAAGACCCTTGAAGACTGGGGGCAGGAGCTGAAGGAGTTAGAGGATATCAACGTTAATGTAAAATGGTTAACAGATTTTCTGAGTAGTTTATCTGTTACATTTTTCCAAGCTAAGAGCTTTGCCAGGCTGAATAGCTCCTACAAAAATAAAGTGACCAAAGCGGAAGAATTCAAGAAAGCGATATCAAACAATCAAGATAATATTCATATTATTCGTCAAGAGATTGCCCGCCATCAGGCCATGCTGGAAGAAAAAGAAAAAGGAATAAAAGCTGCTCAAGATAGTCTGTCAGTTCTGCAAGAAGAAATCAAAGCAGATCATGAAGAATATATTCGTCTAAAGGCTTCTGCTGAAAGGCTTGTATATCTAAATGAGAAAGGCTTTACTTCTGATATTTTGTAAAAGCTTTTCCTTTACTCCGTTGTAACTCTTGTCAAATTTTATATGAATACAAAAGAAAAAATTTTGTTACCTTTCTTATTAAGCATAATACTTTTTTAACCATTTTACATTGATAGGATCATGTAATATTTCACCAGATGGCGTAGACAAAAGACAATAACCGCTGTCAAAACTTTGCCTTATCAAAAATGGCCCTTCCCAATTAGGAGTAAACTTTGCTACTTTTGTACCATTCCTGATATGAATAGCTGTTCGAAGGATCAAGTCACCTTCTTTCAGAATTCTATGTCGTACTGCCTTGTCATACGCTTTAGCAACTCTCTTTTGATACGCTTTTGTCTTTATAGCTACAGCTTCACGCTTTTCATCCATAACTTCTAGCTGAGCTAATCTAGCAGTTTGGAGGCATGCCTCCTCTCCATCAAATACTTCAATTCTTGTAGATGGTACCTTGATTTCCAGAGGTACAACAGCTTCTGTCCCATTTACTAAAGAGAAAGGGGTAACACCTGTTGCAGTCCTTGCTGAAGTTCTGTAAGCCCAGAGCGCTGTTGGAAGTCTTTCACACCATTTTTTATGAGCTCCTTCTATCATTTTTCCAATTATTTTCAGGATAGTCTTGTTAGTAGCCTCTGCTTGCCCATTCCCTTTAGGATAATAGGGGGTTGATTTCTTGTGTTTGATATCATATTTCTCCAGTAACTCTCTCACATTAGAATTTATGAAAGGCGTTCCATTATCAGTGATGACCTCATTTGGTATCCCAAAGCGGCAGATGATATTTTCTTTAATAAATTTAGCCACCATGATACCTGTAACCTTTCTTAATGGTATAGCTTCTACCCACTTGGTGAAATATTCAGTAGCCACAAGTATCCAAACATACCCTTCAGCAGGAGGATTAACAGGTCCAATTAAATCTAGCCCCCAAGTATGAAAGGGCCAGGGCGTAGAGACATACCGTAGAGATTGTGCAGGTGCATGAATGACATTTCCTCTTATCTGACACTGATGACAGCTTTGAACATATAGGTGTGAGTCTGCCTCCATAGTAGGCCAATAATATCCCAACCCCAAAATGTGTTGAAACAGCTTTCTTTTTCCTTGATGAACACCACAATCTCCACTATGAGCTTCATGTAGTGCTATTTCGATCTCCTTTCCAGACAAGCACTTGAGAGCAATACCGTTGTATCCTTTCCTGAATAATTCTCCTTTGTCAAAGTAGAATTTAGCAACTTTCTTCTTAAACTTGAAGGATTCTTTTTGATCAGTGGGCATTATTCCATCTGTGAAGTAGTCATTGTACGGTTTCTTCCAATCTTCCCAAGAGTTTGTAAAGTGACTTTCTTCTTTATCTGGCAATATTTGACAATCAGAACATTCTTTCTGTAACATAGCAGCATCTTTCTCCATTGTTGGCCAATATATTCCAAAACGCTGTAACCTCCTATACAGACTAACAGAAGGATTATACCCACATATTTTTGTGTGGATTTGCATCATTTGTTTCTTGGCTTCTTTTACTCCAACACATCTCATCAAAACTCCTTCGGGCCCTTTGAAATACAGATCCCCATTTATCTGCAGAAAATTTTTTAAGACTTTCAATGTTGTAGTAGGGACCACTGTTGAATCATGAAAGCAGAAGACATCCTTCAAAATTGGTTCTCTCCAATCTGTTTCTTCTGATTCTGTGTCGCATAATTCTTCCATCAGCGGTGTAGCTATTACACGCCTTTCAATTACTACCTGAGAAGATTCTCCTTCAAATATTAACTTTGATGCCAAAGTAGCAAGTGCATCAGCATGGTGGTTCCCTGCACGCTCTTGATATTTGAATTCTATATTATCAAAATTAGTCATTATTCTTTGAATCGCCGTTCTGTAGGGAGCCAAACCAACATCTTTTACATTGAATGATCCTTCCATTTGACTAATTACCAGATTGGAATCTCCTATTACATTTATTCTTTCGGCCTTTAACTCTTTAGCAATTGACAAACCTATGAGAAGAGCTTCATATTCTGCTATGTTGTTAGAGCAAGGAAAATCCAATTTGAAAGAAAAAGACATTACCTCACCCCCAGGAGCTTTTAACACAATACCTGCCCCAGCTGAATCTGCAGTTTTAGATCCATCAAAATACATGAACCATTCCTGTTTTGCTTCAATAGTCATTGCTTCAGGGAATTCTCCTGGTAGTTCTTCTCTTAATATCAAATCATCATTTCCTGGGAAATTTGCCAATAGATCTGCTACTGCTTGTCCTTTAATAGCACGAGGGCAAAGGCATGTAATATCAAACTCTGATAATGAAAGGAGCCATTTAGCTGCTCGTCCTGAAAGAACTGGTTTTGACATGAGATATTTGATTGGATCAGATTTTGTCATTAGAAAAATCTTATGAGATAGTAGATAATGACGAAATTTTTGTAAGGCATAAATCAGAGATAAACAACTCCTTTCAATCCGAGGGTATCTCAATTCTGCATCTCTGAGAATTCTGCTGAGATAGTATATTGGCCGTTCACAACCAGACAAATCTTCTTGGGCTAGAAGAGCTCCAATAGCGGTTTCTGTTGAAGCCAGATACAGGACCAAAGGCTTCTTGGGGATTGGTGCCATCATAGTTGCTGTTGAACACATCATTTGTTGAAGTTGTTTGAAAGCTTTTTCATGCACTGATTCTCATTTGAATACACAGTTCTTTCGCAGGAGTGGCATAAGAGGTACTGTGACAGCTGCCAGTCCTGGGATGAATCTTCTTATATAGGATACTTTTCCTAAGAAACTTTTCAACTCTTTGACTGTGCTTGGAGCTGTCATGGATGCAATTGCTTGAGCCTTTGTGGGATCAACATCTATACCCTTTCTATTCACAATGAATCCCAAGAATTTGCCTGCAGAAACTTTGAAAGCGCATTTTAACGGATTCATTTTTAACTGATAATGGCGGCACCGTTGAAAAACTCTTCTTAGATCCTCAACATGACTGCAACGCTTTCGAGACTTGATAACAATATCATCCACATAATCTTCCACTGTATTATGGAACATATCATGAAAAATGGCTGTCATAGCTCTTTGATAAGTAGCCCCGGCATTTCTCAACCCAAATGGCATAACTGTATAATAAAAATTTCCAATTGGTGTCCGAAAGGCGGTTTTTTCTGCATCTTCTGCTGCCATCTTGATCTGATTGTAACCACTGTAACCGTCCATAAATGAAAAAGCATCATGACCTGCTATTGCATCAACTAATAGGTCCATATTGGGTAGAGGAAATTCATCTTTTGGACATGCCTTGTTTAAATCTCTGAAATCAACACAGCAACATATTTGCCCATTCTTCTTCTTGACATGTACAATATTGGCTAACCAAGTTGGATGTTGAATTGGCTTGATAAAACCTGCTTTTAGAAGCTTTTCAACTTCTATTTTGATTTGATCTTCAATATCTGGTCTGAATTTTCTTGGCATTTGCTTCATTGGTACATATCCTGGCTCAATATTCAATTTATGTGTGACCAATGTAGGATCTAACCCTGGCATTTCTTCATAATTCCATGCAAAAATATCTCGGTATTCTTTGAGCAAATCTACTAATTCTTCTTTTTCTTTTGGGACCAATTTGGAACTGATAAGTATCGGCCGCTTTTCTGATAAATTTTCTGCAATATTTACTTCTTCAAGATTTTCTTGTACCGCTTTTACACCATCCTGCATCTCTTCTGGCGCTTCCCCAATTTCACTTGTTTCTTCTGTTTGAAATATTTGATTCATCATGGGAATCTGATTTTCTCTTGATGAATCAGTTTCCTTTGATTGTCATAAGATATATACAACTTTTCCATCTGGTTGTATCACCCTCTTACAGCCTCCAGCTCTTGATTCTTTGATAGCATTCCCCTTTAGAATTTCTGTTTTCACACTTTCGTCTCGGGGTCTTTTTGAGGCTTTTGAAATTTCTGATGGCGTTAAAATAGTGGATGATGGTGGCATAACTCCTTTGGCCATTTCAAAAGCGGTTTCTCCTTCTTCAGCCAACTCATCATAAAACAATGATTCTGAAATATGAGCTTCGGCTTTATCAAATGGTGTGGCAGTTGCTACTATTCTGATGACTTTGCCTTTGTATATCCCTTTAACACATTGATGAAATGTTATGGTATTAGCTGGAACTTGTGGATCCAAGGGCGGCCAAGAAGAATATGATATCTTACATTGGCTTCAATAACATGGACTCTTATTGCTGAACTTATTGGCCCCACTTGAAGATTAATAGTAACATAGCCAATAGTGTTCTGGCACTGTCCTCCAAATCCTGATATTTCTATTGGCTGCTTTGAAATCTTTGAAGGATTTAATCCCATTGCTATTGCTGTTGATAATGGGATAAGATTTAAGGAAGACCCAGGATCTATCAATGCTCTTTTTGCTTCAATAGAGTTTATTAAAGCTGTAACATACAAAGGCTTGTTGTGAGCTATTGATGAGGCTTTCATATCATCAGCAGTGAAACTCACATCTTGAATTTCCGGAATTGCCTTTCTTGTAGCAGAGTAGGCAAGAAAGCAATGTTCTGAATGAGCTTCTGCGACTGTCGTCAAAGCCGCTGTTGCAGCTATTCTTGCTGCTTTTGAGAAATGCATCTGGTCAAAGAAGTTTTTAAACTTTGAACTCTGTGAAAGAGTTTCTATTGCTGACTGATCATTAGGAATAATTTCTTCTTCCATTTCTTTTTCTGTCATAATTGCTGAGTTATGACAGACCATAGCAACCACATCTTTCGCTTTATGATTTGGCAAAGGATCCTGATGGACAGATCCTTCAGGAGTAGTTGAGATTTTCAGGTGTCCAGCAGCTATTTTGTCATTAAAAATCCGCCTTAGAGAGAAACAATCTTTTGTTGAATAGCGTATGGTTTGGTGATACACACAGTATTTGCTGCTCTGTTTGTCTTCTTCTGTAGGCTTTTGGAATGGTGATGGTAAGTACAAAACGCCGTCAGCAATCCATACTTCCACAATTCGTAATACTTCGGCCATGCTGCAGGGAAAAGGCGGTGGAATGCTTTCTGGGTTGTACTTTGTTTTTTTATCAGACTGATAAGAGGTATTTCTCTGAAACGACCGCCTTCCAGAATTTTCTGCCGCCATTGTTGATTCTCTCTTGTCCCTCCTGCCATATCTGTCTTCATACCTTGGTAGAGTTGCTCTTGATATGACTGTGTTGAGCCTTTGAGAAACATCATAAAGCTTTTCAAAAGAGGGGATAGTAGCTACCTCCAAATAAGCTCTGTATTCTTTTGCTGCTCCATCAACACATATTTGTACAAGTTGCTCCTCAGTTGTTGGTTCATGACAATCTAAAACCAAATATCGAAAGCGGCGAACATATTGTGTCAGATCTTCATTAGGTCTTTGCCGCTCTTTCGACAAGGTATTGAGAGTAACACGGTCTTCTACAGAGAAGAACTTCTTGGAAAAGATAGCGACCATTTCTTCCCAAGAGTGAATAGAGTTTGGAGCCAAAGTCGTGTACCAAGTGAAAGCACGATCAGTCAAAGATTTAGCAAATTCGCGAAGACGGAGCTCTTCATTGTTAGCATATCTGCTTAATGCATCAGTGAAACGCATCACATGCTCTCGAGCATTTCCAGTTCTTCCATTGTAAAGAGTGAATTGGGGTGTGATATATCCTACTGGATATTCCATTCTCATGATTCTTGCCGAAAAGGGTGGTCTAGCATCGAAAGCATTCGAAAGTCCAGAGCGTATTGCTTGCTCCCTTTCAAACATCTCAGAGAAATCCTCGGCTGTCATATACGAGGAATGTCTCCCTTCCTGTTCATGATGATTGCAGGGTGGAGAAGAAGGAATAGGATCTTTCTTGGGAGGGTTATTGTGCATGTCATTTTCCTCATCATATTGAGATGGAGAAGGTGTACGCTCCTGCGACCTCTCTGAATTGCGAATATTATCTTCACGATGGGCTTTCTTAAAAAACTCCTGCATTTGTTTTTCTGATGCTGCTAACTGAGCTGCTACCTGAGTTTGGATAGCTTGCATCTGGGCTTGCATCTGTACTTGGGTTGCCTGAAACTGAGCAAGAAAAGGCCCAAGAACAGCAGAAAGATCAGGAACTTCCACTCTGGAAGTATGAGATTCTTCCCTATTTTCTTCTTGAACAACATGTGCTTGAGACGAAGCACCTCTTTTAGTCACCATTTTCTCTCAGAAATTGTTACAGAAGTTCCCCAGTGGAGTCGCCAAAAATGTAGAGGGGTGTTTTGATCTTTGAAGAAATGGGGTTTACTGCAACCTCAATCTAGCCTAAATCTGATATCCAGACCGTTCTAAATTGAGTTATTTTTGGGAGAAATGATTCAGAGAACACAAGAAAGAAAAGGGGAAAAAGAAGGAAATGATTCAGAGGGAGAGAAGAAAGAACGATGAAGAAAAGTAGTGACAGAATGTTTTTCTTGATGAATCCTTTACTTTCTCTCTCTGTAAATTCTGTTTGGAAAATCTGGTTGTTTTTGGAAAATCTTCTGGGAACTCGAGGAAAGTCTCTCAAAGAAATCTCTCCAAAAAATCTCTCTTTTTCAAGGAGGGGTCACCTCTATTTATAGGTGATTATCAAAATTGTAACCAACTTGTACAGCTGTCATAACCGTTTTTGTAACTGACTTTTAGAGAGAAAATATTGGATTCCATCAAGATAAAGGCGTTTTGTCACCATACCTCCTTTAAGCTTTTATGACCAAAGCTTTCAGATATTTTCTTCAAAGGTTAAAAGTGGTATTCACAATATCCATCTTTTAACAAATTCTATCTAAGCCCTCCAAACCACAACTCATCATCCTCCCCAAAAGCAATTGGTAACTACATCGTGAAAGCGGGTCATACGCTTTCATGGTGCACTGTCCTACCGAGGTAATATATTAGTGTTCAGACAGCAACACTCCTCTAGAGTAATAAATAATAACGATGATAATAATCATCCAATAATCATCTCAAGTCCAATAGGGAAATCGTAGGTGTTGGACGAAGACACCCTTCCCGTGATTTAGGTCCAATAGGGAAATCATAGGTGTTGGACGAAGACACCCTTCCCGTAGCTCAGGTCCAATAGGGAAATCATAGGTGTTAGACGAAGACACCCTTCCCGTAGCTCAGGTCCAATAGGGAAATCGTAGGTGTTGGACGAAGGCACCCTTCCCATAGCTCAGGTCCAATAAGGAAATCATAGGTGTTGGACGAAGACACCCTTCCCGTAACTCAGGTCCAATAAGGAAATCATAGGTGTTGGACGAAGACACCCTTCCCGTCAGGCCTTAAGAGAAACTGAGGAAAAATCCATCCTCAATGCTTTCTCCCTGACTGTCAGCCCAGGAAGTAATCCATGCTTCACTGGAATAGGTAATGAGGGGAAACAGCCACACTCATTCCCACGAGGTGGTACCAATCCATACCGTTCACCCCTGACAAAACAAATCTCCTTTTGGCAGAAGTCATCAGAAAGGCATACAAGGAGGGTACAAATCCATACCACACCCATCATCAAGAGAAAGGCGTTGAAAGCCAGAGCGAGGCAATGAAGCCATATAGAATATCCGAAGGCGTTGAAGTCTGAATTAGCATCAAAGGCATTTAAAGCCTAAAACAGCATCCGAAGGCGTTAGAGCTCAAAATAGCATCCAAAGGCGTTAGAGCCTGAAACAATATCCAAAGGCGTTAGAGCTTAAAATGATATCCGAAGGCGTTAGAGCCTGAAACAATATCCAAAGGCGTTAGGACTTGAATCTGTGTTAATAGCGTTAAAAGCGCAATAGTTTCAACTTTCATCAGTGATATAAGGGTAAATTTGTCATTAATGAGCAAAGAATCCTTTTTTATGAACTAAAAGCATAAGAGCTTAAAATCATCATTGATCATTAATGGCTAGAATCATCATTATCAGATAAACATGGAATTCTGTTAACCAATTCTCAAAATGATTTTAATATACGTGATATGTTAGAACATCTTTTGAGCCACGTGTCATTATTTGATTGAATTATGAACAACGTCCTTAAATTCAAAATTTCACAAATCAAGCTTTTCAATAACCATCATCAATAGAAGCTAATATGGAAAAATCTCAGATCTTTTTGGCAATGTTAGCAGGAGGAAATGCACCCTGCTGCAAAACAGGATTGGTTTCCGGAGAGATACTCTTCCTATAAAATATCTGGGCCTGCCTTTGTCTTCCAACAATGCCGATTGCTTAGCTCTTGTTGACAAAATATCGAGTCGAATATCATCCTGGAAGAGCAGATGACTATCTTATGGTGGCAGAATTGAGCTGATTAAAAGTGTGATACATAGCTTCCACCTTTATTGGTGTAGCGTGTTCTTATTGCCTAAAGGAGTGATCAATACTGTTGAACGTTTGTTTGCGCGCTTTCTATGGTCTAGGCCTGATCTCCCCCAATCGATCCACAAGGTGGCTTGGGCAGATGTTTGTGAACCTCATGAGGAAGGTGGTGTCGGTCTCCGCAAAGTAGTTGACTGGAACTATAGCTCCTTGCTAAGGCTGCTGTGGGAAATTGCTTCTCAAGATGAGTCACTTTGGGTCCAGTGGTTTAGATCCAGATACTTAAAACGTAATTCTCTTTGGACCATGAAAATGCCCAGCACGCCTTCTTGGAGTGTCTGAAGCATTCTTAAAGTTAGACCTCTTGCAATTGGAACAATTCGCCAGTTAATTGGGAATGGTAAAACTACCTTGCTCTGGCTGGATCATTGGCATCCTAGGGGAGTGTCGCGACCCAAAACCCACCCTAGGAGTTAGAGTGAATCTTGGACGACTCAATCATGACTTACATGACTTGCTTGACAAACCAACCTGCAAAAACCCACAGAGCATATACAATAGAGGACATTATAGCGGAAACATAACTATAAAACACAGCGGAAGTCTAACAAACCTCTAAGTATATACATATGGTCCAAGTTTATACAAAAAGTAACCAGAAGAAAGTGCGGACAGACCCGCCAAAATACATGGATAAAATCTCTCATCTCACCCACAGCTAATCCACTCAGAATCTACAACCACCTAATGGTAACCCTCTACTGGAGGTTCCTCAAAAGGCTCCTCGACGTACTCCTCCTCCACCCATGGACTCGGAGCACAGATATCAAATGGAGCAGCTGCTCCGCCGTCACCTGCCGACATAAGAAGTACGGCTGAGCATGGAATACTCAGCGGGTACTAAGCACTAACCAATAGTCATAGCATACAGATAGCATACATAAAGGAGGAAGCAAGTTGCATATATAGAATACGAACAATTTATATCATACAAGGAAGCAAAACAATTTATAATCATGCTTGTATTTCGTAGAAAGCCGATGAAACCTCTTGAAAACATCGTGCACTTGACTTGACTTGAAAATACCATTTCCGTGCTTGAAACTTGTTATGTTGTCTTATCTTGTCATATCATGCGTGTCATGTCATGTCATGCGTGTCATGCGAGTATCATGCTTGCTTGTTCATAATTTAAACATGTTCACATGCCTAGTTGCCGTTCATAGTCCGTCACAACTAGTACCCTATATGCAGATGGGTATGCCTAGTTACCGTTCATAGCCCGTCGCAACTAGCATCCATGCAGAATGTGAATGCCGAGTTGCCGTTCATAGCCCGTCGCAACTAGCATCCATGCGGAATGTGAATGCCTAGTTGCCGTTCATAGCCCGTCGCAACTAGCATCCATGCAGAATGTGTGATGCTATGTTATGCGTGTCATGCCATGCTATGCTATGCGTGTCATGCGATGCTATGCATGTCAAGCGAGGGGATGGGAGGCCTTTCCCTATGCAATGCATGATTGTCTTGCCCTTGTCAGAAGCGGAGTGAAACATATCTTAGGATATGCCCCACCTCTATGTCCCATACTCAAAACATCGGTAAATCACGTCATTTCATGCGTGCTCGTGAGATCGTGTGCATACTTGCATTTGGAATTAAATATGACAATTTGGAGTGATTCACAAGGCATAGCATATAACAATTTAAGTAATTAATAATCTACACATTTTAAGAAATGTAAGAAACACACTATCATGAACCCTAACAAATTTCAAGAGCAATTAAACATGGGTTCCCTTAATTTATCATTTATTTCATTCACCTTGGCATTTCATCAAACATGTGGTGTGTTCATTATTCACTTAAACCTAAATCATGCTTTTCTATGTGGGTTATGCTCACATCACACTTGTATGTTCATTATTAGTACAATGCCCTTTCCCATTCGTTCATCACATCATCCACACGGCATCCATTCGCCAACATCCATCTCCATTCACCATTCATACCACCAATCTCATAACACATATATAGGTGAAAGAAAACAAGAAGAAATAAAGGAAAAGAGAAGCTATAACTAGGAGGGTAGTAAGAAGTACCGACCTTGAAAAGATGAGGAAGAAACCCCTCTTCCAAACGACCGTGAGTTGCTGCCCTAGCTTGGAACACGAGCTCCACCCGAGCTTGAGCCGAGATCTTGAAGGAAAACGTGCTTGAGGATGATCTAGGGTCTCAAACCCCTTTGATTCCTCTTCAAAATGGAAACCCTAGATTTAGGAACCCTTTCTCCTCTCTTCTAATCTCCCAAAACTTCTAAAGGTTGAGAATGAGCCCTAAAGGCTCGGGCAATCCTATATAAGAAAGGGTATAACACCCGAATGCCGAAAATGCCCTTAGTGAAAATTCTGCAAAACGCGCGGACCGAGCGATCGGTGGTTATGACCGATCGATCGGTTGCCTACCGAGCGATCGGTGTTTATGACCGATCGACCGGTCAAAAACTCACTCTCTGGAAAATTTCCCCATACAAAATTTCTGACCGCGCGATAGCTACCGATCGATCGGTTATGGACCGATCGATCGCTGACTGGACCGAGCGATCGGTTCTCTGTATGTCTGGACTGTTTTGACCATATCTTTTGACTCGCTCGTCGGATTTCGACGATTCAACTTGCGTTGGGTTCGTCTTTCGAAAACGCACATTTCTGACGTTTCGGAATTTTTGATTTCTCCCTTATTTATTAATTAGACTACAAAAATGGCCAATTAGCTACGAAGGTGCTATTCATTAAGGATGAAAAAGTCCGGGGTGCTACATTCTCCCCCCCTTACAAAAATTTCGTCCCCGAAATTTGGACGATACATACATACACCAAATCAAAACAAAATTATAAGCCATATGCACAAGTCTATTCAAACAACTCGGGATACTTTGCTTTGACTTCGGCTTCACGCTCCCACGTAGCTTCTTCCCGAGCATGGTGTTGCCATTGCACTAGAACCAAAGGGATAATCTTGTTGCGAAGCACTTGATCTCTTCGATCCAAAATCTGAACCGGCTTTTCAATCAAGGTGAGGTCCTCTCGAATCTCCAACGGTTCCAAGTTTATGACATGCGAAGGATCCGCAATGTACTTCCGAAGCATAGATACATGGAAGACGTTATGAACTGCGGCCATGTGAGGTGGGAGAGCTACCCTGTAAGCAACCTCACCAACTCGCGTGATAATCTCAAAAGGCCCAACATACCGAGGACTGAGCTTGCCTCGCTTTCCAAATCTCATGATCCCTTTACTAGGAGATACTTTCACAAAAACTTGATCCCCTACTTGAAATTCCAAGTCCCTACGGCGCGTGTCCGCATAACTTTTCTGGCGATCTTGAGCGGCTTTCAATCGATCCCGAATGATCTTAACTGTGTTTACAGTTTGCTCAATCAATTCTGGACCAAGTAATTTCCTTTCTCCTACCTCATCCCAATAGAGAGGAGACCTACAACTTCGCCCATACAAGGCCTCAAATGGTGCCATTTGGATACTTGCCTGATAGCTGTTATTGTAGGCGAATTCAACCAAAGGCAAATGCTCTTCCCAACTGCCTCTGAAATCCATCATACAAGCCCGAAGCATGTCTTCAATGACTTGGTTCACTCTCTCGGTTTGTCCATCTGTCTGTGGATGAAAAGCGGTGCTGAAATCGAGTCGGGAACCCATAGCTTCCTGAAAGCTTTTCCAGAATCGTGAAGTGAATCTTGGATCCCGATCCGACACAATACTGACAGGCACTCCGTGCAACCTCACCACTTCCTTGATGTACAAAGCAGCTAACTGACTAGAGTTGAAAGTAGTTCGGTAAGGCAAGAAGTGAGCGGACTTCGTCAAACAATCCACTACTACCCATATCGCATCTGAACCCCTTGCCGTCTTTGGCAAGCCAACTATGAAATCCATGGATATGTTCTCCCATTTCCACTCGGGAATCGGAAGGGACTGTAATAGACCTGCGGGCCGCATGTGTTCTGCTTTCACCTGTTGACACACCAAGCACCGTGCTACATATTCCGCAACCTCCCTCTTCATATTCCGCCACCAAAAGTGACTCTTGAGGTTCCGGTACATCTTCGTACCCCCTGGATGCACTGTGTACTTCGAACGGTGTGCTTCGTCCAAAATCTCTCTTCGAAGATCTGCATTGGCTGGGACGCACAGTCTTCCCTTGAATGTGATAGCACCCCGACTAGTGAGAGAAAAGTCTTCACTGCCCTTGGCAACTTCCTTGTCCCGGAAAGCCAACAATTCCGCATCCATGGCTTGATATTCTTGGATCAAATCTATAATGTACGGCCGAACCGTAACATTTGCCAAGGTAGGACCACGGACAGAGTTATTCACACTGATGTCCAGATTTGCCAAATCTTCTAGTAGCTTCCATTCTTGAACCAACATGTGTGCTAACAACCCCTGAGGTCTTCTACTCAGAGCATCAGCCACTACATTTGCCTTACCCGGATGGTATTGAATGGTACAATCATAATCCTTCAGAAATTCCATCCAACGCCGTTGCCTTAGATTCAATTCCTTTTGGGAAAAGAGGTACTTGAGGCTCTTGTGGTCCGTATACACATAGAATTCCACCCCGTATAAGTAATGTCGCCAGATCTTGAGTGCAAACACGACTGCGGCAAGCTCTAAGTCGTGCGTGGGGTAATTCTTCTCATGCTCCTTCAATTGCCTTGATGCATAGGCAATGACCTTCTTGTGTTGCATAAGCACACATCCAAGTCCAACGTGTGAGGCATCACTGTACACCTCATACCCAAGAGGTCCGGATGGCACTGTAAGGACAGGAGCTGTAGTAAGCCTCTTCTTCAGTTCCGTGAAACTGATCTCACACTTGTCGCTCCAAACAAACTGCGCATTCTTCCGTGTCAGGTGAGTAAGCGGTGCTGCAAGGCTAGAGAAACCCTCTACGAATCTCCTGTAGTAGCCTGCCAGCCCAAGAAAGCTGCGTATCTCAGTAATACTCTTGGGCCTCGCCCAACTCATAACAGCTTCTATCTTCTTCGGATCAACGGAGATGCCTTCTGCGGAAACAACGTGGCCTAGGAATGCCACCTCTTCCAACCAAAACTCACACTTGCTAATTTTGGCGTATAGCTTGTGCTCTCTTAACATTTCCAATGCGAGGCGAAGGTCGTGTATGTGATCTTCCCGTGTCTGGGAATAGACCAAAATGTCATCAACAAATACAATCACGCACCGATCTAGGTATGGTCGGAACACCCGGTTCATCAAATCCATAAAGGCTGCCGGCGCGTTCGTGAGACCAAAAGGCATCACCAAGAACTCATAGTGCCCATATCGAGTCCTGAAAGCAGTTTTGGGAACATCTTCCACCTTAATCTTCAACTGGTGATAACCCGATCGAAGATCTATCTTTGAGAAAAATCTTGCTCCCTTCAACTGATCGAACAAGTCATCAATCCTAGGCAAGGGATACCTATTCTTTATAGTGACTTTGTTCAATTGCCTGTAATCGACACACATCCGCATCGAGCCATCTTTCTTCTTAACAAACAACACCGGGGCACCCCACGGTGAGACACTTGGTCGAATGAAGCCAAGGCTTTGTAATTCTTCCAACTGAGCCTTTAACTCTTTGAGTTCAATAGGGGCCATTCTATACGGAGCCCTGCAAACAGGAGCTGTGCCTGGTGCAAGCTCGATCATAAACTCAATCTCCCTGTCTGGAGGCAATCCTGGCAACTCCTCTGGAAATACATCCAGGAACTCACTCACAACCGGAATAGTTGATGAGTCCTTTGCCTCGGGGTTAGCTACGCCCAACGCCGCAAAACGAGCAATGGATCTGCTTTTCAACCCGCGAAAGTGGAATGGTTTTCCTTCTACTGGCTTGAAGAGTACCATTTTCTCAAAGCAAGCTACATGCCCATGATGTGCTGCTAACCAATCCATTCCCAATATAACATCAAAGTCTTGGAATCCAAGGACGATGAGATCAACAGCCAACTCGTGGCTTCCAACTTGGACCACACCATTTCTATACACTTTATCTGCCAATACTGTTTGCCAAGAGGAGTCGAAATGGCTAACTCCGGTTCTAGCTGACTTGGCTCCCCAGAAAAGCCTTCTGAAAAACTCGGCGAGACAAACGAATGAGTAGACCCGGTATCAATCAACACTCGAGCCAAATACTCATTGACTAGTAGGGTTCCTGAAATTTTAGCTAGTTACGTCAATTCAAGCCTCAACAGTGTATACACGTAGGTAAATATATATATAGCATACCAACTACGTACACAAGGAATAAAACATAACACAACAATCACGAATAAGGAAAATAACTCCTAACGCGTACCTTGCACCACATCGTCAGATGCAAGTGCATCACCCTCTGTCAAGGCAAAAACTCGCCCCTGGTTCGCCTGGCGAGACTGAGGTGTAGACCGGGTAGTCTGAGATGACGCCTGATATGATCCTGCTGGGCGTGCTGGTGGCCTAATCCCCTGAGACTGGCCTGGTAAATGCCGGGTAGGGCAATCCCTGATCACGTGACCCTGGCGACCACAGTGAAAACATCCACCCGATGCTCTTAGGCAATCCCCAGCTGGGTGCCGCCGGCCGCATGAAGGGCAGGGCTCGTGCGTGCGGGTAGGAGGGGCCTGAGGTGGAGCATATCTCGCCACCTGAGGTACAACTGGCCATGGGGCCGGGAGAGCCTGAGGTCGAGGTGCCTGTGGCACGTACTGCCGTGGTGCTGGGGCCGCATAAGTCGGCCTCATCGGTGGTGCTGGCCATGTATACTGATAAGGTCCGGTACGATTCCGCCTCTCTGGAGGTGCTGAACTACTGGCTTGGCCTCTCGCCAACTCTCTCTTCTTAGACACCGCTTCAGAATTGGCCTCAACCAATAAGGCCTTATCCACTACTTCGGCGTAAGTGGCATGCCTGAAAACCGACACTTTCTCCATGATGACATCCTTGAGCCCTTGCTCAAACCTCCTCGCCTTCATTGCCTCGGTGGCAATCATATGTGTCGCGAAGCGTGATAGCTCCGAGAACTTGGCCTCATAAGCAGCCACAGACATCGAACCTTGCTCAAGGTTGATGAATTCTCTCTCTTTCTTTTCCCGTGCACCGATCGGAAAATACTTCTTGTAAAAAGTATCCTTGAACTCCTCCCAAGTCCAAGGTTGACCCTGCATGGTCAAGTCTCGCGTCCTCAATGCGGACAACCACCAATGGTGGGCTTCACCCTCTAGCATGAAAACTGCCCATGCTACTCTATCCTCCTCTGTAGGCGAGAGGACTGCAAAAATCTTCTCCATCTGGAGGATCCACGCCTCCGCAGCAAGAGGGTCCACACTCCCATGGAAGGATGGAGGCCTCAATCTCCTGAATGCCTCAACTCCAGCTGTACGATGTACTGGAGCTGCGGGCGGTGGAGTAGGTGCCGCTGATGCCGGTATAGTTTGCCGAGCCGCCAGGATGGCGAGTGTCTCAGCAATAGAGCCTAAGACCTGGGAGAGGTCCGGCTGCTCATCCTCATCTCTGGAAGAAGATGAAGCTCTGGTGTGTGGTCCACGACCCCGTGTGCCCCGCCTCATGACTAAAGTCCTGAGAACAATAGCACCACATGAGTCTCACTAAAACCACAGTTTATTTCAATGTCATTTCACAATAATTCAATTTGTATTAGTGGTATAATACTAATATACATCACATCAAGTCATCAGAGTATTCATCACATTATACTTATACTTTAGTGTTCTAGCGTACCTAGGACCCGTACTTGGTTAAAGCAACCATTTTAGACTAAGACTAAAGTTTAGTCTTAAACTTGGAACCAGACTCGTTCCCGACTCACTCCTTCAGCACTTCCTTCCTAACTTGTTTCCTAACATATGCTCTTGTCAAGCCGTGGTATAAGATTCTAAGTGACCCTAGAGACCTAAAGCCTAAGCTCTGATACCACTTCTGTCGCGACCCAAAACCCACCCTAGGAGTTAGAGTGAATCTTGGACGACTCAATCATGACTTACATGACTTGCTTGACAAACCAACCTGCAAAAACCCACAGAGCATATACAATAGAGGACATTATAGCGGAAACATAACTATAAAACACAGCGGAAGTCTAACAAACCTCTAAGTATATACATATGGTCCAAGTTTATACAAAAAGTAACCAGAAGAAAGTGCGGACAGACCCGCCAAAATACATGGATAAAATCTCTCATCTCACCCACAGCTAATCCACTCAGAATCTACAACCACCTAATGGTAACCCTCTACTGGAGGTTCCTCAAAAGGCTCCTCGACGTACTCCTCCTCCACCCATGGACTCGGAGCACAGATATCAAATGGAGCAGCTGCTCCGCCGTCACCTGCCGACATAAGAAGTACGGCTGAGCATGGAATACTCAGCGGGTACTAAGCACTAACCAATAGTCATAGCATACAGATAGCATACATAAAGGAGGAAGCAAGTTGCATATATAGAATACGAACAATTTATATCATACAAGGAAGCAAAACAATTTATAATCATGCTTGTATTTCGTAGAAAGCCGATGAAACCTCTTGAAAACATCGTGCACTTGACTTGACTTGAAAATACCATTTCCGTGCTTGAAACTTGTTATGTTGTCTTATCTTGTCATATCATGCGTGTCATGTCATGTCATGCGTGTCATGCGAGTATCATGCTTGCTTGTTCATAATTTAAACATGTTCACATGCCTAGTTGCCGTTCATAGTCCGTCACAACTAGTACCCTATATGCAGATGGGTATGCCTAGTTACCGTTCATAGCCCGTCGCAACTAGCATCCATGCAGAATGTGAATGCCGAGTTGCCGTTCATAGCCCGTCGCAACTAGCATCCATGCGGAATGTGAATGCCTAGTTGCCGTTCATAGCCCGTCGCAACTAGCATCCATGCAGAATGTGTGATGCTATGTTA
Source organism: Tetracentron sinense (assembly GCA_015143295.1). Taxonomy (NCBI): domain Eukaryota; kingdom Viridiplantae; phylum Streptophyta; class Magnoliopsida; order Trochodendrales; family Trochodendraceae; genus Tetracentron; species Tetracentron sinense. The sequence continues at coordinate 19,959,169 of CM026554.1, forward strand.
TGCGTGTCATGCCATGCTATGCTATGCGTGTCATGCGATGCTATGCATGTCAAGCGAGGGGATGGGAGGCCTTTCCCTATGCAATGCATGATTGTCTTGCCCTTGTCAGAAGCGGAGTGAAACATATCTTAGGATATGCCCCACCTCTATGTCCCATACTCAAAACATCGGTAAATCACGTCATTTCATGCGTGCTCGTGAGATCGTGTGCATACTTGCATTTGGAATTAAATATGACAATTTGGAGTGATTCACAAGGCATAGCATATAACAATTTAAGTAATTAATAATCTACACATTTTAAGAAATGTAAGAAACACACTATCATGAACCCTAACAAATTTCAAGAGCAATTAAACATGGGTTCCCTTAATTTATCATTTATTTCATTCACCTTGGCATTTCATCAAACATGTGGTGTGTTCATTATTCACTTAAACCTAAATCATGCTTTTCTATGTGGGTTATGCTCACATCACACTTGTATGTTCATTATTAGTACAATGCCCTTTCCCATTCGTTCATCACATCATCCACACGGCATCCATTCGCCAACATCCATCTCCATTCACCATTCATACCACCAATCTCATAACACATATATAGGTGAAAGAAAACAAGAAGAAATAAAGGAAAAGAGAAGCTATAACTAGGAGGGTAGTAAGAAGTACCGACCTTGAAAAGATGAGGAAGAAACCCCTCTTCCAAACGACCGTGAGTTGCTGCCCTAGCTTGGAACACGAGCTCCACCCGAGCTTGAGCCGAGATCTTGAAGGAAAACGTGCTTGAGGATGATCTAGGGTCTCAAACCCCTTTGATTCCTCTTCAAAATGGAAACCCTAGATTTAGGAACCCTTTCTCCTCTCTTCTAATCTCCCAAAACTTCTAAAGGTTGAGAATGAGCCCTAAAGGCTCGGGCAATCCTATATAAGAAAGGGTATAACACCCGAATGCCGAAAATGCCCTTAGTGAAAATTCTGCAAAACGCGCGGACCGAGCGATCGGTGGTTATGACCGATCGATCGGTTGCCTACCGAGCGATCGGTGTTTATGACCGATCGACCGGTCAAAAACTCACTCTCTGGAAAATTTCCCCATACAAAATTTCTGACCGCGCGATAGCTACCGATCGATCGGTTATGGACCGATCGATCGCTGACTGGACCGAGCGATCGGTTCTCTGTATGTCTGGACTGTTTTGACCATATCTTTTGACTCGCTCGTCGGATTTCGACGATTCAACTTGCGTTGGGTTCGTCTTTCGAAAACGCACATTTCTGACGTTTCGGAATTTTTGATTTCTCCCTTATTTATTAATTAGACTACAAAAATGGCCAATTAGCTACGAAGGTGCTATTCATTAAGGATGAAAAAGTCCGGGGTGCTACAGGGAGTGCTTTTGCATGAATGTCGAAGCCGAGCTTCTCTTATCTACGGGATTGACACACAAGCTTTAGTTGCATCGATTCGTCAAGACCATGGATGGCAGCTTGAAGATCCTAGTCTTCCAGAACTGATAGAAATTTGGGAGGAAATCAAGCACGTTGAATTGATAGGAGACAAAGATGATATTATAGCTTGGACGCCATCGATTACTGGTAAGTTCTCCCTAACATCTCCTTGGGAGCATATTCGAGTGTCAAGCCCAAAAGTCCAATGGTCGACTCTCCTGTGGTTTCCTCAAAAGATCCCTAAACATGCAATGATTGCATGGGTGGCTTGTAGGCATGCGCTAACTACCAAAGACAAGCTGGTATGCTTAGGTATTATGTCCAACAATAGTTGTAATTTATGCAGAAGTGATATTGAGAGTCACGACCATCTTTTTGTCCAGTGTCCTTACTCGCTGGAAGTGTGGCATAGAATAGCTACCACTATCAAGCTGCCTATTCGCCGGTACTCTAGGTGGAACAACATGATTAACGCCCTGGCCAGGAAAGTTAATCATAAAGGGTTCAAAGGCATGGTTCGAAAATCAGTTTTTAATGCATTCATCTATCATATATGAGCCGAGAGAAATAGAATGCTTTCGAAATGAAGACCTTCCTCCATCCGTGGTCCATTGTAAGATCATGGAGGAGGTTAGTACTCGGTTAAGTACGAATCAGCTGAGAGTCCAAGATAATGATCTGAACAGAGATATAGCGACTGCTACTGGAGTTCAAGTCCACTGGAGCTGCCCCCAGCCTAGATACATTGCTTGGACCCCTCCTAAACCAGGGGTCTTCAGGTTGAATACAGACGGTTCGTCTCAGAGGGATCGCAGTGGCTATGGATGTATTATTCGGGACGATAGTGGGACCTCCATTGTTGCTATAGCAGGTGGTCGGAATAGCAAGACAGTTATTTATATTGAGCTTTATGCTATAAAGAGAGGACTTGAGCTTGCCATTGACCTCTCAATTCGGCACATTCAAGTTGCAACCGATTCCAATTGGGCGGTTAAATGTGTGCTAAAGCAATGTTCATGGCCGTGGGAGTGGGAGTGCGCCTATGTGCTGTTTGAAATTGAAAGGTTACTGTTAGGCTTTCTTAGCTTTGAGATAGTTCATACTCCTCGTGAAGCAAATATGGCCGCTGATTTTTTGTCCAAATATTGTAAGTCAATGGGTGAACTCTCCTTTATCCCCTTGGTGTTCCCCTTTGCCTTATCGCAACTTGTGCATAAGGATTCTAAAGGTCATCGATACCCTCGGATGTAATTTTTTGTTATTATATTTATTCTAGTAAGGGTCTGCCTAACCCCAGCTTTCCTCCCAAAAAAAAAAAAATGTTAGATGAAGACATTTATATGAAGCAACCAGAGGGCTTCATTGCTCCTAACCAGGAGAACATGGTATACAAGCTCAACAAGTCGATATATGGTTTGAAACAAGCTTCAAGAAGCTGGAACCAAAGATTTGATCTTTCGATCAAAGAATTTGGATTCCAAAAGAATTTGGAAGAATCTTGTATGTATAAGAAGGATAGTGGGAGAGCGGTAGTATACCTAACTCTTTATGTAGATGACATCCTACTCATTGCGAATGATGTAGGGATGTTGTCATCAGTCAAGATATGGCTTTCTCAGCATTTCTCAATGAAAGACTTGGGATAGGCATCATATATTCTCGGAATAAAGATTTTGAGACATAGAAAATGCCGAATGTTGGGATTGAGCCAAACTTCCTACATAGACAAGATATTGTCTAGTTACAATATGAGTGATTGTAAGACAACACTCATTCCTTTTAGACATGGTGTCACTTTGTCTAAAAAGATGGTCCCTACATCAGCTGATGAGATCGAGCAGATGAAGAGGTGCCCTTATGCTTCGGCAGTTGGGAGCCTCATGTATGCCATGTTATGTACTATACCAGATATCTGTCATGCAGTTGGAGTTGTTAGTCGATTCCAAAGCAATCCAGGTGTTAATCATTGGACTGTAGGGATGCACATTATGAAGTACCTAAAATGGACTATAAATGTAACGACCCGAATATTTTTATAAATAAAAATATTATATATATTCAGTATATGATTGAATATTTGGTAATTCCTAGAATTACCTAAGTATATAAGTCATTATATCACTTAATTAGGTGATAATTGAGAATATTAAGATTAATACATAAAGCTTAGTGTTAATATAGGTATTTAATACTAAAGTAATTTAATTAGGTGATAATCGAATATATATTAAGCTTAATGTATAAAGCTTAGTGTTAATATAGGTATTTAACACTAAAGTAATTTAATTAGGTGATAATGGAATATATACTAAGCTTAATGTATAAAGCTTAGTGTTAAAATATGTATTTAACATTAAAGTAAATTGGATCATGACAAGTGGCAATATCATAGGGTGGATGCCCAATTATTTAATGAAAGAGTTGATCATGAGCTAAAAGGAGGACACGTGCCACATGTCAACACCACAAAAAGGGACGTCCAAGATTAACTGTGGTTAGAGTTAATTAACTAAGATGAGTTAATCATAGAGTAAAAACATCATGATGATGACATATGACATAATATCCATATATCTTCATCTATTAAATGGATGGACAAGATTTAATCTCGAGGTATCTAATGCCACATGGCACCTTTATTAAATAGGTTCATGGAACAAAAGAAGCAAACATGAGATAAGGGAGAAGAACTTAAAAATCTCCCACCATGGAAGATTTCCACGCCCACCCCTTGGGTATCTTGGGAGTTAACCACTTGGGTTGGTTAAACTAACCATGAATCAAGTTAAAAGATTCATGAATATTAGTCTATGTACATAATTAATGGATTCATGAATTAATATATTCCATGAATCTAAGTTGGAAAATCATGAATTTAGTCTATGTATATATTAATATATTCATGAATTAATGTGGTCCATTGAATCTAAATTGGTGATTCATGAATTTAGTTTATGTACATAATTAATGTATTCATGAATTAATAGGATCCATGAATCTAACCCATGTACATAATTAATGAATACATGAATTAGGATAGGATTAATTGAAGTGAATCTTCTAATTCAGGAACCATAATTAGTATGCATCTAATTATTGTGATGTACCTAATTAATATGAGGATGAATCTCCTACCCTATATATACCCCATGCCCACCCTTGTGTCTCACTCCAAGCTAACGTCAAAACCATGAGGGAATAGTGAGAGAGCAAGGGAGAAAAAGAAGAAAGAAAGAAGAAAGAAAGAAAGGGAGAGAAAAAGAAGAAAGAAAGAAAGAAAGGAAAGAAGAAAGGGATCGTGCCAAGCCATACTCCGGTTTCGGTAAAAAGGGTAAGTTATATTCGAGGATCTCATTTTAAATAGCATTTTAGAATGAAGGTTAGTAAAAGCAAGTATTTTTATATAAGGTGAAATATGTAAGTGATATTCTATGATATCATTCTAAATAGTAATTTTAGAATGAAGGTTATGATTAGATGATAATTATTCTACTATATCTATGGAAATAAATAGTTTGATCTTACTATATTAAAAAGCTGTATAAATAGTATAATAATACTATGATAGTATTACCTTACTATGTTTAATTGTTGGAAAATAGTATTATCTTACTATGTTTAATTGCTGGAAAATAGTATAAGAGATACTAGAAACTAGTATAATGATACTATGAATGATTTGATAAGGATATATTGAAATTCTGGAAAAAGATAGTATAATAATACTATGGTCAAATCATAAGATGATGTTATGTAACGTGTTAACAATATAGAGTGATGATACTAGTACATTACGTGTTATTCATATATTACATTCTATGATATGGAAATAGATGTAATTGAAAATGAGGATTCTAAATCGTGAGGTTATAGTTATGAGAAAAACTATAATTAAAATAATTAAAATGGAAATCATAATATTATGATGTATAATGTCTTAATGAGAAGGCAAGGAAAACACTTATCTTATAAAGGGTTTCAAGACAAATGGGCGAGCCCCAAAAGGGAAGACCGTTCAGCAATCATCTTGAGGGGTTAAGGAAAATCCCAAGACAGGTGGGTGAGCCCCAAAAGGGAATACCATTCGGCAATCATCTTGAGAGACAGGATTAAGATAAGTCAGAAATAAAGGAAAAAGATAAAAGAAAATGAATATTTATCTTAGGTCTGAAGATAGATGAGTGAGCCCCAAAAGGGAATACCATTCGGCAATCATCTTGAGGGGTTCTGGAAAATCCCAAGACAGATGGGTGAGCCCCAAAAGGGAATACCGTTCGGCGGTCATCTTGAGAAACAGGAGTAAGATAAGTCTGAAAAATAAATGAAAAAAATAAAGGAAAAGATAAAGAATGTTTATCTTAAAAATGTCTCAAGATAGTGGCGAGGTAAAGGAAGGCCGTTCGACAATACTTCATGAGGAGTAATGATGACTCCGAGATGGAATGAAATACTTCATGAGGGATCAAACTCCAAGACGGAATGAGTCTAAAGAGGTGTACCTTTCAGGGATCATCTTGAGAGGCAAAGTTAAGATAAACTGGATCCGAGTAAAAGATATTTAAAAGAAATGTTGAAAATAATATTAAAATTTTTAATATTATATATATTGTTATGCTTATTCTATCTTGTTATTTAGCATAATATCCTGGAATATTCTTATTGGGCTTCATAGCTCACTGACCTTTTATGTCTCCAAATGAACAGTAAAAGAACAACTTGAAAGCGACGTTCGAAGAAGGATGGAGTTGCTTTTGATCTTGATGTTATATTTTGTTATATGTTCATTTGGATGTAATTAAACTGGTTATGTAAACCTTAACTTTAATTATGGACATGGTTATGATGGCTATTGCATATGGAAAGAGAAGAAGGGTTTAAAAATTTTAATTCCCTTGGTATTTTACGCTTCCGCATTATAAGAGAAAAAGGATCTCACGGACGGATTACTCTTACATTTCATGAGTGAAATGTTAAGTTTAAGTCGGGTCGTGACAATGAATTATGTGCTTACCTTTCAATCAGAAGATTTAGTTGGAATGGGTTATACTGATTCCGATTTTCAATCTGATCCGGACAATAGAGCTTCCACATCTGGGTATGTGTTTACACTGGGTGGTGCTGCTGCCAGTTGGCACAACATAATGTAGAAGAGTATTGCTGACTGCACCATAGAAGCAGAATATATTGCAGCTTCAGAAGCAGCAAAAGAAGCAGTCTGGTTCAGAAGGTTTTTGCAAGAGCTAGGAAATGTTCCTTCAGCACTCAGACCTATCACTCTCTTCTGTGATAGTAACGGTGCAGTAGCCCATAGCAAGGAACCACAAAAGAATAAAACATGTGGAGCAGAATTATCATCTCATTCGTGAGATCATAGACATGCAAGATGTAGTGGTTACAAAGATTAGGTCTCAACTTAATGTTGCAGACCCGATAACCAAGGCTTTATCAGATAAATTTTTTGTAACACACTTATACAATATGGGATTAAAATCTATGACACAATGAATTTTAGGGCAAGTGAGAGATTGTTAGACATGATGCCCAGAAAAGTCATTTAGATTGTAAGAACCTTATTAATTTGATTAATAAATGTTTTTTCTTAATCTATTGTGTATTCATTATGGGTAATTGACCATGATCATGAGATGATATATACGATATGAGATATCGATAAAGGTCCATAGGATATATTGTAGGAAAGTTATGTGATTAGATTATCACAGGTAGAGATAATTTTCCGGTTCCTTACCCTATATAGTCACAGCTTTGGGTGAAGCTGGGCACTTCACTTATATGGCTGCCAGAATGGTAAGATGTTCTCAATAGTTGAGATGTAGTTCTATCTCGAACTATTGTAGTGGAGACTACACATCAGCATATGGGTGCTTAAATGTACACTGACTGATTGCATTCATTGAGAGACCTCTTACATAAACATACTATCAGATAGTTGGTCTCTCATTCACATTGAACGGTTTCGATGATCCATAGATTTGATGAGTTCATCTATGACTAGGCAGTGATCTGACTGTTTTAATTCCACCAACGTATTTTCTAAGTTAGGGAATACAATACAGTGACAGTTGGATAGTCAAAAGGTTGTTCGAGTCATGATAAATTTCAAACAAGAAATCTATGCTCATTAATTTGAGAGATTATCCAAGTTCCAGGTAAGACAGTTGATTAAGTTCAAATCCTGCGCAGGTGATTTTGAAAACAAAATAAGTTTTGAAATATACTATTATTAAAAGGTATTATACTTATAAAACGATTTTTTTCAAAATGTTTTTCATGAGAAATTGTTTCTCATGACTTAATCATAAGTCTTGAAAACCCGGATGATTTGCAATGGGTTATGGGTTAGATAGTATGTCAATCTCGAAGGCCCATTAGAGATAATGTATTTGGAAGGATAAATCGAATTTAAAAGTTCATGTGGCGAGATCCGTAATGGTTGAACATACACTGGGATTCAATTGTAACATTCTCACGTCACTTGCAATTCTGATGTAATTACCATTTAGGGACAATGGGATAACATTGGATAAGCCAGGGGTAAGAATGTCCTAGAGCAATCTGTGAAGGTGCTCACATATAAAATACAAGCGCAATAATTGATTAAAAGTTAATCAATTATTTTAAGTGATTAAAAGTTAATCATTTAATTAAATAGATTAATAGTTAATCTATTGTTTAAATTAATTGTTAATTTAAACTAATAGATTATTTTAGTAATTATTTGATTAACATAATTAAAGGGGAAATGGGTTTGACCAATATCCATAAACCCATTAAAATGGACCTTTAATATGGGTCAAAGCCCATGGGTTTAAACCCTAGGGTGGGGTGCCCACTTGAGGAATCCTAATTGGATTAGGATTTGTTTAGTTGAATAATTATTGAAATATAATTCCTTTTATTATGGAATTAAAATCCAAGTGTTGGATTGCAATTAGGATTAAGATGCTATTGTAATTAGATTACAATAAGGAGTTTTAACTCCTCAAATCCCATGCCCCATAGAAGCTCATGGCCCCCCTTGTGGATTCCTAGTTTGACTAGGTTTCCTACTTTGGTGTAGGATGTTGACTTATCCCTTTTAATTAAGGAATCCTCTTATAATAGGGACTCTTTAATTAATACGATTACTATAACTAAAGTAGTTATAGATTAAGTAGGAGTTTATTTCATTAATAATATGAGTTATTGTTAATTAATAAATCCTACTAGATAAGATCAAGTTGGAGTAGGATTAGGATAAGATCCTAGTCTATCAATACCCCAACACCCTAGACCATTAAGTAGAATTCTCCAGAATTTTTTCTCTCCTCTCCTCTCTCATTCCAAACAGTGAGTCCTAAAGGAGACCCCTAGGGATTTTCGTGAGCTATATTGGTGGTCCTAGTTGGGTTTTGCAAATCTAGGGTTTTGAACCTTAGTATTATTGGTGATAGAAGGTCTACACCATTGATTCATTTTCTTCCTATAATTCCAAAGGAGATTCTAAAGCTTCATGGGGATAGCGAAGAACAAGGATCGAGCATTTAAAATTTTTTCGGAGAAATCTCTACAAAGAGTTCTGACGGTTCGAGTGGATTAAGCTTCACTGGTGAAAAGCATTCACCGAGGTGATATGACTAAAACTTTTAGATAATTTTGATGCTTTTTATGGTGTTAAGATCTAGGAGATCCAGTTTCCGCATAAATTTTTATCCGGATTCCCCTTCACAATCTTCATCTAAAATAGGCGCAAATTGTTGAGATCAAGAAAAATGGTTTATTCGCTAATCTTCGTCCAGGACAAGTGTAGCGACCCGGAATTTTAATATAATAAAATTTTGGATTACCGGTCCTTAATTGAGGTTAATTAGTTGTGCGCTTGATAAATTTGTGTAAAGTAGGTACTACTCGGAATTGGGTTGCACTACTACGAAATTAGTGTTTTTCTTCGATTTGCGAACACAGTGTGCCGGTCAGCTATCTAGACTTCCACCTATCGTTCCGATTCAGTTGCACATCAATTCGCGAAACTGCGAAGGTCCTGTGTGTGGAAACATCGAGAAAATAAGGGAATTCGTAGTGTATCGAATTTCGATTGGGGCTCTATATTTAGCGGACTTTCTAATCAAAATCCGTGCAAATTGTTCCACTACATGCTAGAAGGCCATGGGGATGACCGTCTGTCATTTTGGCAGTTTATTATCTCATATGGCGAAACCCCAGTGTGTTTTGTATCCGAAATTGGAAAATTTGTTGGTTTTGCGAATTCTTCCGGTCGCACTTTTTGGCAGTCAAAACTCATCGGATTTTCCCAAAATTTTTACAGTAGGTGTCAAACTACCCCAAGATCGATCACCTGAAGTTTTGTCAAAATTGAAAATCATATGGTATGGTTTCGGAATGACTTTCGGCGACATTACCGGAAACCGGTCGTGATTCACAAGCCGCGACACGTGTCTCGGCTCAGGCCAAAACGTGGCACCGTCCAAGCGACACTTGGCACGCATGTGTGGGTTAGGCTAGTCTATGAATAGTAGACCACCCCCCAGCCATTTCTCTCATCCTAGTGAGAGAGAGGCGAAGCCCTGCGGAATTTTCTAGAGAGAGAAACATTCTAGACAGAGAAAGGGAATTTTCTAGAGAGAGAAAGTCTAGAGAGGGATAAAGAGGCATATCCTGACTTTTTTGGATGTGCTAAGCGCATTGGTGGCGTCTATTTCATCTCACAGAGCTTCGAAACACGTGTACTAGAGGTAATAAAAACCCTTTCTTATCTATTTTTCATTCCAGTAGATAAATTATGCGAATTGTGCTGTTTATATCAGATCATTTCTGAGCTCTGATCATACTCAAATTTTTACTCTAAATTTATCTTCCCAATCTGTAAATCATATCAAAATTTCACTGCGATCTGATGGTTGGATTGAATGATATGAATTTCTAAAGGAAAACCTAGTATGCTGTTCTTAAGGCCAACAGTACGGTTTTCCTAATTATAGGGAACCTTTCTGAGCTCTGATCATGCTCAAATATTTACTATAAATTTATCTTCCTAATCTGTAAATCATATCAAAATTTCACTGCGATCTGATGGCTGGATAGGATGATATGAATTTCTAAAGGAAAACCTAGTGTGCTGTTTTTAAGGGTAATAGTATGGTTTTCCTAATTATAGGGAACCTTTCTGAGCTCTGATCATGCTCAAAGTTTTACTCTAAATTTATCTTCTTAATTTGTAACTCATATCAAAATTTCACTACGATCTGATGGTTGGATAGGATGATATGAATTTCTAAAGGAAAACCTAGTCTGCTATTTTTAAGGCTAATAGTACGGTTTTCCTAATTATAGGAAACCTTTCTTTGCTCTGATCATGCTAAAAGTTTTACTCTAAATTTATACTCCTAATCTGTAAATCATATCAAAATTTTACTACGATCTGATGGTTGGATAAGATGATATGAATTTCTAAAGGAAAACCTAGTATGTTGTTTTTAAGGCTAACAGTACGGTTTTCCTAATTATAGGGAAGCATCCTGATCCCAGATCATGCTATAAATTTTACCACAAATTTATCTTCCTAATCTGTAAATCGTATCAAAATTTAACTATGATCTGATGGTTGGATTGGATGATATGAATTTCTAAAAGAAAACCTAGTATGCTGTTTTTAAGGCCAACAGTACGGTTTTCCTAATTATAGGGAACCCTCCTTATCTCAGATCATGCTATAAATTTTACCACATATTTATCTTCCTAATCTGTAAATCGTATCAAAATTTCACTGCGATTTGATGGTTGGATAGGATGATATGAATATATAAAGGAAAACCTAGTATGTTGTTTTTAAGGCTAACAATACGGTTTTGATCATTACAGGGAACCTTTCTTATCTCAGATCATGCTCAGATTTTTACCATATTGATACCTTCCTACTTTTTCAATCATATCAAAATTGCAATGAGATCTGATGGTTGAATTTGACAATATGAATTTCTAAATTAAACCTAGTCTGTCGTTTTAGGAACAACAGTATGGTTTTGATAATTACAGAGTCCCTTCCTGATCTCAGATCTTTATTCAACATTATGCTTGTCATGGTGTGTTAAAATGGGTTGTATGTACTTGTATGGGGAGGTATAGGAACTGAGCAGAGGGGCGTAGCCCTCAGTTTCGGGTTGAATAACTCAGAATTTAGGTTCGGCGATCGATTGGGTGACCAATCGCTAAGCGATTTGTTGACTTGACATGGCATGTGTATAGGGATGATTATTTTGATACTGGAATAGTCGGGGTCGTAGTGTGTAGACCTTCGTGACTGATAGTCGGGAGTGAGTGGATTACTATCCATAGATCCTCTTTGACTAGGTCCGGAGTAGTGATTGTGAATAGTCTGGAATCTTCGGATTCGTAGTTAGTTGAGCCGGCATGCTCAAGCGTTGTCACAATTGGTTGAATTAGGAGATGTCGGAGTCCTAAAAGATGTCTAAAGTGGCTGACCATTATATAGTGTATTGACCGGGGTTCCTTTATGGTTGGGTCCGAAGAGGCGGCGCTGTGCCTATCGAGGTTCCTTCTAGGTGGTACGTCATGGAGAGACGGTGTCCAGTAAGGCCTGAGGTGCCTCCAGTGAATAGCCAAAAGATGATGGTAGACAAGTTGGCTGGGGTTCCTTCGTGACTGATAACCAGTGAGATGGCGGTGTGTATACACAGTAGGTGTTGTCAATTAGAGTATATGTGGTAAGTCCTTGGAGGATGATTACCTTAGTTGTGTAGAATCTTCAGGATTCTGGTCTGTGTGGGTTGGGACACCCAAGGGTTAGTCATGTTCAGATAAATACCGGAACAGTATTCAGGAGTTGGATCACTCAAGTTATGATTTGACTGGGTAATGCCGGAATTGTGTTGAGCTTGGAATGATCAAGCTCGAATAGGGTATAGAGACCACTCTATGATGAACATGTATGGGCTAAAGGCCGGTTAACTGAGTTTCAAGACTCGGAGTAAAACATGGTTGATGATTGAAACAAATAACTTGGTAAAAGAAATACATGTTGCATAACGAACTCCATAATTAGGAAAGATATTCGAGATTGGGAATCTCGTATTGGGTGCGATGGCCCTGTGTGACTGAGGGTCACAATATAACTTGGATATATTACTAAATTGTATCATGAACCGGCATATGTATATTATGTTTTTATTGATGCTTTGCTATAATTTGGAAGATAGTATAGATGGATTGTAGTTTTTTTTATTGGGCTTCATAGCTCACTGACGTTTCATGTCAACAGATACTGGAGCAAACGAGTAGTAGGTGTGGATCCTGCACCTTGTACTTTTGTCTTTGGATAGAGACTTGTCCCGGCGCATTAGTGGCACCTCCGTTTTGTAAAACAGACACAATGGTAAATATTATACAAATATTTGTTTTGTGGTTGATGGCTATTGTGATGACCAGATATTATGTTGCTCCATGTGAGTAAAGTTTGAATTTTTTCGCATTTGTGCTATAAAGTCTTCCTTTGAGCTGGTATGAACGACCGGGCACGCGTCTCGGGACACTAATCATGTAGGTGCTGGTTCGGGGTGTCACAATTGGTATCAGAGCCAATAGCAATAACCATCACACAAATTATACTTGAGCATAACACACCTAAGAACCGTTGGATAGGCGATCCCTTAGAGATTAATTCGATATTCCTAGTTGAGTGATTGTTGTACATGTCATGTTTCGAAATCAGACATTGATTTGGAATATGTGCATGTGCAGGAATGGCAAGGACGCACCGAATTCCCACAAAGAGGGAGATAGCTCTGTTTGAGTGGGCGGTGACCATGCAAAGAAAACATCATGCTGGATGGTCATCTTACCGCACTATACACCTAAAGGCGGTATGACCACTCCGCAAGGGATTGACCGCACGAGCAATGCACGAATCCCTGAGAAAGAGCGAGATTGATTGCGTATTGAGAGAGGCTAGACCTGAGACAGAGGACCAAGCACCGCAGGAGAATAGTGTAGCAGTCTCATCGATAGAGGTTGGGACTTACGGAGTATAGGATCATAGGGAAAGAGTGTAGCACCCCGGACTTTTTCATCCTTAATGAATACCACCTTCATAGCTAATTGGCCGTTTTTATAGTCTAATTAATAAATAAGGAAGAAATCGGAAATTTCGAAACATTAGAAATGTGCGTTTTCGAAAGACGAACCCAACGCAAGTTGAATCGTCGAAATCCGACGAGCGAGTCAAAAGATATGGTCAAAACAGTCCAGACATGTAGAGAACCGATCGCTCGGTTCAATCAGCGATCGATCGGTCCATAACCGATCGATCGGTAGCTATCGCGCGGTCAGAAATTTTGTATGGGGAAATTTTCCAGAGAGTGAGTTTTGACCGGTCGATCGGTCATAAACACCGATCGCTCGGTAGGCAACCGATCGATCGGTCATAACCACCGATCGCTCGGTCTTCGCGTTTTTGCAGAAATTTCAGTAAGGGCTTTATCGTCTTTTGGGGGTTAAACCCTTTCTCCTTAAGGCTTGCCCGAGCCTTAGGGCTTCATTCACAACACTTAAGGGATTTTGAGAGATAGAGAGAGAGGAGAAGGGGATTTGCAACTAGGGTTTTCCATTGGAGAAGAAATCAAGGGGGTGAAGACCCTAGATCGTCCCCAAGCACGTTTTCTTCAAGATTTCAACTCAAGCTCGTGTGGGGTTCCCTTCTCAAGCTAGGGCAGCACTCTCTACGGTATTTTCAAGAGGGTTTCCTACCCAAGCAAGTATAGTTTGAGTAAGGGCTTTCTTCTTCCAAGTTGGAGTTTAAATCAAGGTCTACACCAAGATCAAGCTTCGATTCAAGGTTAGTACACCCTACTAACTTACCCTAGCAATAAATCTAGGTTTTCCTTATGAAATGTGATTTATGCTATTATGTTTGCCTCCCATATAAAATGTATCATCTCCAATGAACCTAAATAAGATAAGAAAAAGGTATGGATGTGTGTGGGGGTTGATGTGGCGATCGGATGCCGAGGTGTATGTTGGGTGATGTGTGTGATGGAAATGGTGGATGGGTACTTTACCAATAATGAACATACCTTGATTTTTGGATGGAAAGTAGGCACTAAAAAGAAGAAGATGAACCATTAAGGAACCTTGCATGCTATGTGTTTGATAAAATGACTAAACAAGGGATAAATGGACTTAATGAAGAAAATGGAAATAGAAATTGTGTAATTGTTCTTAGAAATGATAAATTGCTCAAATGTGCTATATGTTGCCTAAATTTTCATACCACTATGTTAAGGATTGAAATGCCATAGTCATGTGATCCGCCCGTTCAAGTATGTCATCATGATTACCACTATTGACAAGCACACAAGCACGCATGCATGCATGAAACCGGGTTTTTCCAAGATTGTATTTGTATATGGAATGAATCAAGAACATGACAAGGAGGTTGGTAGCCCAAGGAAGGGTGCTAGCCTCTGGCTCACAAGAGAAATGCAAGAGAGAACATGACAAGGAGGTTGGTAGCCCCAGGAAGGGTGCTAGCCTCTGGCTCACAAGTGAAATGCAAGAGAGAACATGACAAGGAGGTTGGTAGCCCAAGGAAGGGTGCTAGCCTCTGGCTCACAAGAGAAATGGAACAAGAACATGACAAGGAGGTTGGTAGCCCCAGGAAGGGTGCTAGCCTCTGGCTCACAAGTGAAATGCAAGAGAGAACATGACAAGGAGGTTGGTAGCCCCAGGAAGGGTGCTAGCCTCTGGCTCACAAGTGAAATGCAAGAGAGAACATGACAAGGAGGTTGGTAGCCCAAGGAAGGGTGCTAGCCTCTGGCTCACAAGTATACAAGTCAAGAACAAATCAAGACATGAAATACAAGACAAGACACGATACACATACATGATTTGACCGAGACACGAAAAGGGTTTCCGAGACATGAGTTTTACCGAGGTTTTTGCATTCATACACGCATGTCAAGATATGGCTATGTATCTTATGCTTTCGCTATTGCTTTAAATTAATATCTTGTATTGCTCACTGTTGTTATGCTTTCGCTATTGTTATGGTTAGCTAGTAGTTTGTACTCGCTGAGTATTCCATGCTCAGCCGTACTTTTATGTCGGCAGGTACTGTGGATGTTCTCGACCCCGAGCCTTGGGTCGAGGAGGAGTATGTAGAGGAGAGGGAGCCACCTATCCCATGGCAGTCTCAGGAGGATGGGGACTTGGATGTGTGGCCATACCTCGACTACTGTTGAGAGGAGAGGATTAGAGAGTTACTTTTGTATTTTGATAGGTGGGCATGTCCACCTTTACTTTGATTGTATTTGGTATATGTTAACTTGGAATACTACTTGGAGTTATAGAAGAAAAGAAAAGTTGGCTTATGCTTCCGCACTTATGTTTAGTTTCCGCGCTCTGATTTTCATTGAATTATATTATGTTTAGCCTCTTGCATTACAGGATGGTTTGACAGGTACACGTAGTCACCTCTAAAGTATCCCTTAACTCCTAGGGGGTATTTTGGGGCGTGACAAAGAGCGTGGTGCATCTATATCGTTTTGGCATTTTGGAGTATAATAGATGCCCTACTCGGTCTTTCCATCATGAGATCACTTTTTGTATGTGTACAGCTACAGGATGTTTTGTATACGCTGTTGTAGTACTATACTGTATAGTGTTGCCTTGTATATCTTAGTAATGAAATGAATGAAATGTTTCTTTTTGACTATTGAACTTTTGAGTACATTTCTTTTTATTTCATTACATTTATAAAGCGTTCACTTTGGTATAATTATAGGAAAACCATGCCACCTCGGAGAGTGCCCGAGAATACTTTGGCCGGAGCCTTTGAAGCCATCTCGGCTCTAGCTAATTTAATTCAACAACAGCAAACCCAGAATAATAACGGAAATGGGAATGGCAATGGTAGTCATCCTATCACTACCATACCAGAACATGGGTGTAGAGCCCCAGATTTTTTTCATGCTTAATGCATGACACTTTCGTTGTCATCTCGCCTTTTAAAGAGGTATAATTAATAAATAAGGAAGAAAAATAGAAATTTCGAAATGTCAGAAATGTTCCTTTTCGAAGTACGAGCCCAACGCAAGTTGAATCGTCAAAATCGGACGAACGAGTCAAAAGATATGGCTAAAATAGTCTGAACCTGTAGGCAAAACGTAGCTCGGAAGGCACTAAGGACGTAACTCAGTTAGGCGCTAAGGACGTAGCGCGGAAGGCACTAAGGTCGTGCTCTGACATCGTACTCTGATATCGTAGCACAGACAACGTACTCTGATAACGTATACGTTGTGCATCCGTTGTACAGCTCACAACGGGTACG
The DNA here is from genome assembly GCA_015143295.1 of Tetracentron sinense. Lineage (NCBI taxonomy): Eukaryota > Viridiplantae > Streptophyta > Magnoliopsida > Trochodendrales > Trochodendraceae > Tetracentron > Tetracentron sinense. Next base: position 19,975,981 of record CM026554.1, read on the forward strand.
TTGTACAGCTCACAACGGGTACGATGTACAGCACAACGAGTGGCACTATTCACAGCACAACGAGTTGGCACTATTCACAGCACAACGAGTGGCACTATTCATAGTACAACGAGTTGGCACTATTCACAGCACAACGAGTTGGCACTATTCACAGCACAACGAGTTGGCACTATTCACAGCACAACGAGTTGGCACTATTCACAGCACAACGAGTTGGCACTATTCACAGCACAACGAGTTGGCACTATTCACAGCACAACGAGTTGGCACTATTCATAGTACAACGAATTGGCACTATTCACAGTACAACGAGTTGGCACTATTCACAGCACAACGAGTTGGCACTATTCACAGCACAACGAGTTGGCACTATTCACAGCACTATTCACAGAAATCCCAATAAGGGTATTTCGGTCTTTTGGTCAGTTCACTCTTACCTTAAGAGTTTAATCTGAGCCTTTAGGGCATCATTCGACACTTAGAGAGTTTGAGAGAATAGAAGAAAGAGGAGAAGGCGATTCCAACCTAGGGTTTCCATTTGGGAGAGAAATCAAAGGGTTTGAAACCCTAGATCAACCTCCAGCCCGTTTTTCTTCAAGATCAAGGCACAAACTCGTGAGGAGCATCTCCTCAAACTAGGGCAGCAGCTACACAGTCGTTTTGGAAAGGGGTTTCTTCCTCATTCTTCAAGGTCGGTGCTTCTTACTACCCTCCTAGTTATAGTTCCTCTTTCCCCTTCTTTACTCTTCATTTTCTTTCATTTACACATGTGCTATGAGATGGATAAATGGTAAATGGTGAATGGTGAATGGTGAATGGTGAATGGTGAATGGAGATGGAATGGGCGATTGGATGCCAATGGTTGTGTGTGATGAACAAATGGGGAAGGGCATTGTTCCAATAATGAATGTACATGTATGATTTGAGTAAAACCCATCTAGAAAAGCATGTTGTAGGGTAAATCCATAATGAACACACCATGTTTGATGAAATGCCAAGGTGAACACAGTGAGCTGAAAATCTGGAAATGCATGCCTAATAAATTATGAATATTGCTAGGGACTATGATAGTGTGTTTCCTGTTTTCCCATAATGCTATGAATACTACATTACTCAATCTTTGATGCTATATGTGTTGTGAAATTACCCAAATGTCATCTTTAAATTTGAATGCAAGTATGTACACGGTTTCCACGAGCACGGCATGCATGGCATGATTTATCGAGGTTTTCAAGAACATGGTTAGAGGTGGGACATATCCTACGATATGTTTTACCTCGCTTTTCACAAGAAGACAAGAACCAACATTCCACGAGGGGTCTCCCCTCACTCACAAGTGCACATCATGAAGAAGGGTCTCCCTTCCCTCGCAAGTACATACATATCATAAAGAAGGGTCTCCCTTCCCTCGCAAGTGCATTGCATAAAGAAGGGTCTCCCTTCCCTCTCAAGGCATCTCACAAGGACACCTCACAAGGATATCTCACAAGTTACATGATCACAAGCAAGCACGCATGACATGCATGACATGACACGACATACAAGAATCAAGCAAGATAGACATGACAAGCTTTCAAGTACAAAAAGATATTTCAAGTCAGGTCAAGCACACGATGTTTCAAGAGGATTTATCGGTTTTCTACGAATTACAAGCATGATTATAAACTGCTTTACTTCCTTGTATGATGTGAATTGTTTCCGTTTGACATATATGAATTGCTCCTGATTATGTATTGCTATTTCTACGCTATAATTGTTGGTTAGTGTTTAGTACCCGCTGAGTATTCCATGCTCAGCCGTACTTCTTATGTCGGCAGGTTCTGAGGGAGCTGCTGCCCCATTTGATGTTTGTGCTCCTGGTCCATGGGTGGAAGAGGAGTACGCCGAGGAGCCTTTGGAGGAACCTCCCGTAGAGGGTTATCAGTAGGTGGTGATTAGATTCTGAGTGGATTAGCTGTGGGTGAGATGAGAGTTAGATTTATGTATTTTGGTGGGCATGTCTGCACTTTCTTTGGAGACTTTTTGTATAAACTTGGATTTGCGTATGTATATACATAGAGGTTTGGTAGTCTTCCGCTGTGCTATGTTAGAGTATGTTTCCGCTATTTATATCCTCTATTGTATATGCTCTGTGGGTTTTGCAGGTTAGTTGTCAAGCAAGTCATGATTAGTCGTCCAAAGTTCACTCTAACTCCTAGGGTGGGTTTTGGGTCGCGACAATGGGCATGCGACAAGACTTGAGAAATTCAAAAGACTTGGACCGTCAGCTTTCTCAGGGGCCATAGATCCGCTAAAGGCGGAGAACTGGATTAGGGGATTGGAAAAGATCTTCCGGGCTATGGCATTACCCGAGAACGCGCAGTCGGAATTTGTTATATTCATGCTTGAAGGGGAGGCCAAGCACTGGTGGACAACAGTGGAAGGAACAATCCCACCTAATCAGAGGCCCGTGACTTGGGCAAAGTTTGAGTTATTTCTCTGCCTCGATGAAGAAGAAGAAGGAGATAGAGTTTCTTCAATTAACTCAGGGAAACATGACCGTTAGTGAGTATGAACAAAGATTCAACCAACTCTCCAGATTTGCCGCGAAGTTCGTGGAGGATGAGCAGTGGAGAGTTGAAAAGTTTGAGGAAGGTTTAAAGCCACCAGTTAAGGGAAAGTTGGCAGCCCAACGATTTATTGTGTTTTCTGAGCTTTTAGACAGAGCGCTCTGAGTGGAGCGAGTGCACGAGGAAATGTTTCCCTCAACTCTAGGGAAGAATAAAGGACCAGCTGGGAAGTCCTGGGACAAAAAGAACAAAACCAATCGGTTCACTAGAAAAAGAAAATTTGATGATGTGAAGGGCCAAGGATCTATATAGGAGGATCTGGACCAAAATGTGCCAAGTGTGGGCAAGCTCACTTGACCAAGGATTGCAAAGGACAAGGTTGTTTTCAGTGTGGAAAGCTTGGCCACTTTAAGAGAGACTGCCCTCAATCGAAGCCACTAGCCCTGGAGAGCGGGAAAGGTTGAGTTTTCGCTATCACGCAAGAGGAAGCTCAGCAGGCTGAAGGCATTATTGAAGGTAAATTGCTAATTTTTCAAAAGCCTGCATGTGCATTAATTGATACTGGTGCTACACATTCGTTTATCTCAACTCGTTTTGCTAGACACATAAGTTACAAGCCTGATACACTCAAAGCATGATGTCTATATCTACACCATCAGGGAAAGTTTTGTGCACAAAAACAATCTATGATAGTTGTCCCATACTTATCAATAGTGTACGGATGTTAGTAGATCTGATCGTGTTAGACCTAAAGGAATATGTGATGTGATCTTTGGGATGGATTGGTTGGCCAATTACTATGCAATGGTAGATTGTAATGCCAAGAAAGTGATATTTCGAATTCCGGACATCCCAGAGTTTGAAATGCAGGGGATTATCCGAAGTCAAGCACCCAAACTAATATCAGCAATTAAAGCATGTCACCTTCTAGATAAGGGGTGTACTGGGTATTTAGCAACAGTGGTGGTCGAGAAAGATGAAGATGACACTTTAGGGAATACCCCGGTGGTCAGAGAGTTTCGAGATGTGTTTCTTGATGAATTACCAGGACTCCCTCCTACTAGAGAAATCGATTTTGCAATCGATATTACTCCGGTGTAGACTCGATATCTAAAACACCGTATCGGATGGCTCCAGCTGAGTTGCAAGAACTGAACATTCAGTTGCAAGACCTATTAGATAAGGGTTTGATCCGCCCTAGTGTTTCACCGTGGGGAGCACCAGTGTTATTTGTCCGAAAGAAAGACGGGAGTCTGCGTCAATGTATAGACTATCATCTGCTGAATCAAGCGACGATCAAGAATAAGTATCCTCTCCCTAGGATTGATGATCTATTTGATCAGTTGCAAGGCGCCCAAGTGTTTTCAAAGATTGATTTACGGTCCGACTATCACCAATTGAGGGTCAAAGAAGAAGATATTCAAAAGACAGCATTCCGAACTCGATATGATCACTACGAGTTCCTGGTGATGCCTTTTGGACTGACAAAAGCGCATGCGGCCTTTATGGAATTGATGAATCGTCTTTTCAAGCCATACTTGGATCAGTTTATTGTGGTATTTATTGATGATATCTTGGTGTATTCACCTAGTCGTGAGAAGCATGCTGAGCACTTGAGGATTACGCTACAGACATTAAGAGATAATCAGCTATATGCTAAGTTCTCCAAGTGCGAGTTTTGGATGGAAGAGGTAGCCTTCCTTGGGCATATTGTGTCCAGGAATGGAAAATCTGTTGATCCCTCCAAGATTCAGGCGGTAACCGATTGGGCAAGGTCATCCATTGTTACTGAAGTTCGAAGTTTTCTGGGATTGGCTGGATACTACCGCAGATTTGTAGAAGGTTTCTCGAAGATAGCAGCTCCATTAACAGAATTGACTAAAAAAGATGTGAAATTCGAATGGACGACATCTCGGGAGTGAAGTTTTCAAGAATTAAAGAAGAGATTAACAACCGCTCCAGTATTAGCAACTCCCTCAGGATCTGGAGGAATTGAGGTGTATTGTGATGCTTCCGGTAAGGGACTCGGTTGTGTCTTAATGCAAAACAAAAGGGTCATTGCTTATGGTTCGATACAACTCAAGATTCACGAACAGAATTATCCCACGCATGACCTAGAATTAGCTGCAGTAGTGTTCGCACTAAAAATTTGGAGGCATTTTATCTTTATGGAGAGAAGTTGATGATCTATAGTGATCACAAGAGTTTAAAGTATTTATTCTCCCAAAAGGAACTCAATATGCGACAGTGTAGATGGATGGAATTCTTGAAAGATTATGACTACGTAATCCAGTATCATCCTGGTAAGGGTAACGTGGTTGCTGATGCCCTGAGTAGAAAGACAGTTGGATCTATAGCATATATGAGGGCAGAACGATGGAAAATGTTCGAAGAATTCAAGAGTTGGAATCTGAGTCTAGGATTCTAGGGTAATAGTGTCAAGTTGGCTAGTATTCAGGCCAAGCCAGTGTTGTTACAAAAGATTCAAGAAGCACAGTTGGAAGATCAGGAGATCAAAGTTATCAGAGATAAGATTCTTCAAGGAAAAATGGGTGATTTTGAAGAATCTGAAGATGGAATACTTCGATTCAAAGGATGAATCTGTGTGCCTGGAAACCCTGAGTTGAAAAATGAACTGCTCAATGAGGTGCATCGATCTCGTTTTGAGGTACACCCTGGAAGTACGAAGATGTATCAGGATATGAAGAATAACTACTGGTGGAATGACATGAAGAGAGAAATTGCAGAGTATGTATATCGATGCCTTGTTTGTCAGCAAGTCAAGGCAGAACATCAGAAACCACCTGGATTGATAAATTCATTGCCTATCCCCAAGTGGAAATTGGAGCACATTACAATGGATTTTGTGGTGGGGTTATCAAAAACAAGGAGTCGACACGATGCCGTTTGGGTGATAGTTGATCGATTGACGAAGTCGGCTCACTTTCTCGCTATCAAGGATACCATAAACCTAGAACATTTATCAATCAAAGTTGTACATCAAGGAGATTGTGAAGCTGCATAGTGTGCCAGTATCTATTGTGTCAGATCGTGATCCGCGATTTACTTCCCGATTTTGGAGGAGCTTGCAGGAAGCTTTGGGTACGCAGCTAAACATGAGTACAGCTTATCATTCGCAAACTGACGGACAGTCCGAGCGCACGATACAAACTCTAGAAGATATGACGTGCACTTGCAGTCTGGACTTTCATGGTAGCTGGGATGATCACTTGCCGTTGATCGAGTTTGCATATAACAATAGTTATCAGGCAAGTATTCAAATGGCTCCGTATGAGGCCTTGTATGGTCGGAGCTGTCGGTCTCCAGTATGTTGGATTGAAGTAGGAGAGCATAAACTACTGGGACCTGAACTGGTATAGGAAACAACGAAAAAAATCGAGTTGATTCGATCCAGGTTATTGGCTGCACAGAGTCGTCAGAAGAGCTATGCAAATGGAAAGCGTTGAGACTTGGAATTTCAAGTCAGCGACCATGTCTTCTTGAGGATCTCTCCATCAAAAGGCATTATTTGATTTGGAAAGCGGGGGAAGTTAAGTCCGCGATTCATTAGACCTTTTGAAATTTTGGCTAAGGTGGGGGTCGTAGCATATCGTCTGGCATTGCCACCAGAGTTAGAGAGGGTTCACCATGTGTTTCACATATCCATGCTGAGGATTTATATACCTGATCCTTCACATGTGATTCGGTATGAACCACTTCAAGTTCGAGAAGACTTGTCTTTTGAGGAAAAGACAATGCAAATATTGGACTGCAAGGAACAGGTGTTACGGAATAAATCAATCCAGCTGGTTAAAGTATTATGGCAACATCACAGTATTGAAGAAGCTACTTTAAAACTAGAGTATGCCATCAGACGCAATCATCCTCGGTTGTTTCCTCTTAATATATATTTTGTATATAAATTTCGAGAACGAAATTTCTGTAAGGAGGGGAGATTGTAGCGACCCGGAATTTTCATATAATAAAATTTTGGATTATCGGTCCTTAATTGAGGTTAATTAGTTGTGTTTTTGATAAATTTGTGTAAAGTAGGTATTACTCGAAATTGGGTTGCACTACTACGAAATTAGTGTTTTTCTTCGATTTGAGCACATAGTGTGCCGATCGGCTATCCGGACGTTCACCTATCGTTCCGATTCAGTTGCACATCAATTCACGAAACCCCGAAGGTCCTATGTGTAGAAACATCGAGAAAATCAGGGAATTCGTAGTGTATCGAATTTCGATTGGGGCTCTATATTTAGCGGACTTTCTAATCGAAATCCGTGCGGATTGTTCCACTACATGCTGGAAGGCCATAGGGACGACCGTATATCATTTCAGCAGTTTATTATCTCATATGGCGAAACCCCTGTGTGTTTTGCGAATTCTTCCGGTCGCACTTTTTGGCCGTCAAAACTCATCGGATTTGTCCAAATATTTTACAGCAAGTGTCAGACTATCCCAAGAGCACCTGAAGTTTTGTCAAAATCGAAAAATCATATGGTATGGTTTCAGAATGACTTTCAGCGACATTACCGGAAACCAGTCAGGATTCGCAAGCCGCAACACGTGTCTCGGCTCAGGCCAACATGTGGCACCTTCTAAGCAACACTTGGTGCGCATGTGTGGGTTAGGCTAGTCTATAAATAGTAGACCACCCCCAGCCATTTCCCTCTTCCTAGTGAGAGAGAGGCGAAGCCCTGCCGAATTTTCTAGAGAGAGAAACATTCTAGAGAGAGAAAGGGAATTTTCTAGAGAGAGAAAGCCTAAAGAAAGAGATAAAGAGGCGTATCCTAACTTTTTGGACGTGCTGAGCGCATTGCCGGCGTCTATTTCATCATTCAGAGCTTCGAAACATGTGTACCAAAGGTAATAAAAACTCTTTCTTATCTATTTTTCATTCCACTAGATAAATTATGCGAATTGTGCTGTTTATATCAGACCCTTTCTGAGCTTTGATCATGCTCAAATTTTTACTCTAAATTTATCTTCCCAATCTGTAAATTATATCAAAATTTCACTATTATCTGATGGTTGGATTGGATGATATGAATTTCTAAAGGAAAACCTAGTCTGTTGTTTTTAAGGTTAACAGTACGCTTTTCCTAATTATAGGAAACCTTTCCGAGCTCTGATCATGCTCAAATGTTTACTCTAAATTTATCTTCCTAATCTGTAAATCATATCAAAATTTCAATGCGATTTGATGGTTGGATAGGATGATATGAATTTCTAAAGGAAAACCTAGTCTGCTATTTTTAAGGCTAACAGTTTGGTTTTCCTAATTATAGGGAACCTTTTTGAGCTCTGAATATGCTCCAAGTTTTACTCTAAATTTATCCTCCTAATCTGTAAATCATATCAAAATTTCACTACGATCTGATGGTTGGATAGGATGATATGAATTTCTAATGGAAAACCTAGTCTGCTATTTTTAAGGCTAGCAGTACAGTTTTCCTAATTATAGGGAACCCTCCTGATCTCAGATCATGCTATAAATTTTACCACATATTTATCTTCCTAATCTGTAAATTATTTCAAAATTTCACTACGATCTGATGGTTTGATTGGATGATATGAATTTCTAAAGGAAAACCTAGTATGTTGTTTTTAAGGTTAATAGTACGGTTTTCCTAATTATAGGGAACCCTCCTGATCTCAGATCATGCTATAAATTTTACCACATATTTATCTTTCTAATCTGTAAATCATATCAAAATATCACTGGGATATGATGGTTGGATAGGATGATATGAATTTCTAAAGGAAAACCTAGTCTGCTGTTTTTAAGGCTAACAGTATGGTTTTGATCATTACAGGGAGCCTTCCTTATCTCTGATCATGCTCAGATTTTTACCATATTGCGACCTTCCTACTTTGTCAATCATATCAAAATTGCAATGAGATTTGATGGTTGGATTTGACAATATGAATTTCTAAATAAAACCTAGTCTGTCGTTTTAGGAACAACAGTATGGTTTTGATAATTACAGAGTCCCTTCCTGATCTCAGATCTTTATTAAATGTTATGCTTGCCATGGCATGTTAAAATGGGTTGTATGTACTTGTATGGGAAGGTATAGGAACTGAGCAGAGGGGTGTAGCCCTCAGTTTCGGGTTGAATAACTCGGAATTTATGTTCGGCGATCGATTGGGTGACCAATCGCTTAGCGATTTGTTGACTTGACATGGCATGTGTATATGATGGGATGATTATTTTGATACTGGAATAGTCGGGGTCGTAGTGTGTAGACCTTCGTGACTGATAGTCGGGAGTGAGTGGATTACTATCCATAGATCCTCTTTGACTAGGTCCGGAGTAGTGATTGTGTATAGTCTGGAATCTTCGGATTCTCAGTTAGTTGAGTCGGCATGTTCAAGCGTTGTCACAATTGGTTGAATTGGGAGATGTCGGAGTCCTAAAAGATGTCTAAAGTGGTTTAGCATTATATAGTGTATTGACCGGGGTTCCTCTATGGTTGGGTCCGAAGAGGCGGCGCTGTGCCTATCGGGGTTCCTTCTAGGTGGTACGTCATGGGGAGACGGTGTCCAGTAAAGCCCGAGGTGCCTCAAGTGAATATCCAGAAGATGAAGGTAGACAAGTTGGCCGGGGTTCCTTCGTGACTGATAACCAGTGAGATGGCGGTGTGTATACACAGTAGGTGCTGTCAGTCAGAGTATATGTGGTAAGTCCTTGGAGGATGATTACCCTAGTTGTGTAGAATCTTCAGGATTCTGGTCTGTGTGGGTTGGGACACCCAAGGGTTAGTCATGTTCGGGTAAATACCGGAACAGTATTCAGGAGTTTGGATGACTCAAGTTATGATGTGACCGGGTAATGCCGGAATTGTGTTGAGCTTGGAATGATCAAGCTCGAATAGGGTATAGAGACCACTCTATGATGAACATGTATGGGCTAAAGGCCGGCTAACAGAGTCTCAGGACCCGGAGTAAAACATGGTTGATGATCGAAACAAATAACTTGGTAAAAGAAATTACATGCGCATGTAATTGGTGTTGTTTAATATATTCTGGTTGGGGTCTGCCTAACCCCGGCTTTCCTTTCCCCAAAAAAAAAAAATGAACTCCACAATTGGGAAAGATATTCGAGATTGGGAAGCTCGTATTGGGTGCGATAGCCCTGTGTGACTGAGGGTCACAATATAACTTGGATATATTACTAAATTGTATCATGAACCGGCATATGTATATTATGTGTTTATTGTTGCTTTGCTATAATGTGGAAGATAGTGTAGATGGATTGTGGTTTTTTTTATTGGGCTTCATAGCTCATTGACGTTTCATGTCAACAGATACTGGAGCGGACGAGTAGTAGGTGTGGATCCTGCACCTTGTACTTTTTTCTTTGGATAGAGACTTGTCCCGGGGCGTTAGTGGCACCTCCGTTTTGTAAAACAGACACAATGGTAAATAATATACAGGTATTTGTTTTGAGGTTGATGGCTATTGTGATGACCAGTGTCGCGACCCAAAACCCACCCTAGGAGTTAGAGTGAACTTTGGACGACTAATCATGACTTGCTTGACAACTAACCTGCAAAACCCACAAAGCATATACGATAGAGGACAAAACAGCGGAAACATGCTCTAACATGGTATAGCGGAAGTCTACCAAACCTCTATGTATATACATAATCAATCCAAGTTTATACAAAAATAATCCAAAAGAAAGTGCGGACATGCCCGCCAAAATACATAAATCTGACTCTCGTCTCACCCACAGCTAAACCACTCAGAATCTACAACCACCTATTGGTAACCCTCTACTGGAGGTTCCTCCAAAGGTTCCTCAACGTACTCCTCTTCCACCCATGGACCAGGAGCACAAACATCAAATGGAGTAGCAGCTCCCTCAGAACCTGCCGACATAAGAAGTACGGCTGAGCATGGAATACTCAGCGGGTACTGAATACTAACCAACGATTATAGCATAAACATGGCAATACATAATCAGGAGCAATTCATATTTGTCAAACGGAAACAATTTATATCCTACAAGGAAGTAAAGCAGTTTATAATCATGCTTGAAACTTGTAGAAAAACCGATAAATCCTCTTGAAAACATCGTGCACTTGACTTGACTTGAAATATCTTTTCGTACGTGAAAGCTTGTCTTGTCTATCTTGCTTGATTCTTGTATGTCATGTCCTGTCATGCATGCTTGCTTGTGATCATGTAACTTGTGAGATGCACTTGTGAGATGCCTTGAGAGGGAAGGGAGACCCTTCTTTACGCAATGCACTTGCGAGGGAAGGGAGACCCTTCTTTATGATATGTATGTACTTGCGAGGGAAGGGAGACCCTTCTTTATGATATGCACTTGTGAGTGAGGGGAGACCCCTCGTGGAATGTTGGTTCTTGTCTACTTGTGAAAAGCGAGGTAAAACATATCGTAGGATATGCCCCACCTCTATCCATCTTCTTGGAAACCTCGATAAATCATGTCATGCATGCCGTGCTCGTGGGAACCGTGTACATACTTGCATTTAAATTTAAACATGACATTTGGGAAATTTCACAACACACATAACATTAAAGATTGAGCAATTCAATATTCATAGCATTTAGGGAAAACAGGAAACACACTATCATGGGCCCTAGCAATATTTAGAATTTATTAGGCATGAATTTACTGATTTACAGCTCACTTTATTCACCTTGGCATTTCATCAAACATGGTGTGTTCATTATGGATTTACCCTACAACATGCTTTTCTAAATGGGTTTTTCTCAAATCAACATGTATGTTCATTATTGAAACAATGCCCTTCCCCATTTGTTCATCACACACAACCATTGGCATCCAATCGCCCATTCCATCTCCATTCACCATTCACCATTTACCATTCTCCATTCACCATTCATCCATCTCATGACACATGTATCAATGAAAGAAAAATCAAAAGAAATAGAGGGAGAAGAGGAACTACAACTAGGAGGGTAGTAAAAAGTACCGACCTTGAAGAAATGAGGAAGAAACCCTCTTTCCAAATGGCTGTGAGTTGCTGCCCTAGCTTGATTCGTGAGCTCCACGAATGCTTGCACCGAAATCTTGAAGAAAACGGGCTTGAGGTTGATCTAGGGTTTCAAACCCTTTGATTTCTCTCCAAAATGGAAACCCTAGGTTGGAATCGCCTTCACCTCTTTCTTCTATTCTCTCAAACTCTCTAAGTGTCGAATGATGCCCTAAAGGCTCGGGTTAAACTCTTAAGGTAAGAGTGAACTGACCAAAAGACCGTAATACCCTTACTGGGATTTCTGTGAATAGTGCTGTGAATAGTGCCAACTCGTGGTCCGTGAATAGTGCCAACTCGTGGTGTTGTGAATAGTGCAAACTCGTGGTGCTGTGAATAGTGTCAACTCGTGGTCCGTGAATAGTGCCAACTCGTGGTGTTGTGAATAGTGCAAACTCGTGGTGCTGTGAATAGTGCCAACTCGTGGTGTTGTGAATAGTGCAAACTCGTGGTGCTGTGAATAGTGCCAACTCGTGGTGCCGTGAATAGTGCCAACTCGTGGTGCCGTGAATAGTGTCAACTCGTGGTCCGTGAATAGTGTCAACTCGTGGTCCGTGAATAGTGCAAACTCGTGGTGTTGTGAATAGTGCAAACTCGTGGTGTTGTGAATAGTGCAAACTCGTGGTGCTGTGAATAGTGCCAACTCGTGGTGCCGTGAATAGTGCCAACTCGTGGTGCTGTACAACGTACCCGTGGTGAGCTGCACAACGTGCCCGTGGTGAGTTGTACCACGGATGCACACAGTATACGTTATCTGTCGCGACCCAAAATACCCCCTAGGAGTTAAGGATACTTTGACTCGTGACCGCCATATCATACCTCCAGTATGATACATAAGGCACACGTGGAAACCTGTCAGAGTACCTGAATATACATAGCGAAAACGAAATACAATGCACAGCGGAAAATAAAATACTAAACATAGCGGAAGCAAAATGAATACGCCTATAACTTGGCTCAAGTAAGAACCAACAAGTATACATGTGTGAGAAACCCAAAAGTGGAGTGGACAAACCCCACACTCACATAACAAAAGACACAAGTTCTAAGTCGGTCGATTAACAGAAATCGAAGTCACGACTCCTATCTAAAGCACCATCGTCATGATAGTGATCCATGGAAGGCTCCGGGTCACGGTACTCTTCCTCGACCCAAGGTTCTTCGCCACACAAATCGAATGGAACCCGAGCACCTGCCGATCATAACAATATCGACTGAGCATGGAATACTCAGTGTATACAAACTAATAACAATAAAGCAGTTAGGCATGGAGCATACAAGACATGGAGAATGAAATCCGTAAATTCCTTAAAGCATGGAAACCGTGAAAATGTATGTGAGATAATATTCGAAACCAAAACTGTAACCGTGTGAGTCAATCGATAATCATAACCTTTTGAGTTCTTGTGAGTTCGTGGAGTTACTTAGAGTCATTATGATCCGTAGAGACATAGAGCATAGAGCAATAACCTTAGAGCATTTCCATAGAGCATAACCTTAGAGATCTTAGAGCATTTCATTGTGATCCGTGGAGCTTGTAAGACGATCTTAGAGCATTATCATAGAGTTTCCTTGTGAGCATGGTATGATCCTTAGAGCTTGTGAAACGATCTTAGAGAAATCATAGAGTTACTTAGAATCATTCATTATTAGTCTTTTCGTGAAAAACCTTTGTTTGTACTTGGAGAAATCCATGGAAACCATCGGTTTATGCGAGACATGCGAGCATATGCACTTAATAAGAGGAATCATCGTATTTAAGCATAGAATCCCTTAGAGGTATTTTATCAAACACTTAGAGTGCATCATAATAGTAACCTTCATCCAAGTATATAATCACACTTTTTCATACATAAAATCAATACATATAGATAGGGCATAGATAAGAAAAATCATATTTAGTAACTAGTAGGATTGCAAGATTGTAGTAGAGTGTATCTACCTTGGAGAAATCAATGAGTTTGACTCCCAATGGCTGGAACAAGCAAGAACAGTGAGTTCTTGGTTGGAAAACACCAAATGGAAAGGAAGAACTTGATCTTCCACAAGCTTGATCAACAAGTAGTTCCTCTCCTTCTTCTCTCTCTCAAAATCTCCTAAGATAGGGCACAGAGGGTTTCTGAAACCCTAAGGCACGAACTCAGCCTATTTATAGGCAAAGGGTGATGGTCAAAGTCTTAAACACCCTTAATGAAGAAAATCTGCGTATGACCGATCGATCGGTGGTATGGACCGAGCGATCGGTGGCTTACCGGTCGATCGGTGTTTTGACCGAGAGATCGGTCAAAAACACACTCTCTGGAATTTTTCCCCATACAAAAAAGGTAACCGAGCGACAGTTATCGAGCGATCGGTAGTTGACCAATCGATCGCAGGTAATGACCGAGCGATCGGTCGACCCCTGTTTTGCTGAAAAACCTTGTTTACACCACTCGAATCTTCCCCAATGCACTTCCAACACTCTTTTATGCTTTCAACACATTCCCTAAGGACATATAGACTCATTGGAACATATACGCCATAATTCCAAACACATATATTAACATAAGACCCATAAGTGTACAAAACCACACTTGGGCACTATTCACAAACTATTCATTCTTAGTGAAATGAAATTCCGGGGCTCTACATTATCAGAGTACGTTGTCTGTGCTACGATTTCCTACAGGTACAGACTGTTTTGGCCATATCTTTTGACTCGTTCGTCCGATTTTGACGATTCAACTTGCGTTGTGTTCGTACTTCGAAGAGGAACAATTCTGACATTTCGAAATTTCCAAATTCTTTCTCATTTATTAATCATACCTCTTAAAAATGCAAGATGACAACGAAAGTGTCATGTATTAAGCATGAAAAAGTCTGGGGCTCTACATCCTCCCCCCCTTACAAAAATTTCGTCCTCGAAATTCAGACACTACTTGCATTACAAATCAAAAAGAACATTACAAGTCATATACAGACTTCACACGGAAACTCATTCAAGTAATTCTGGGTACTTTACTTTGACTTCGGCTTCACGCTCCCATGTAGCTTCTTCCCGAGCATGGTGTTGCCATTGCACAAGAACCAAAGGGATTGTCTTGTTGCGAAGCACCTGATTCCTTCGATCTAAAATCTGGACTGGCTTTTCAATCAAGGTGAGGTCCTCTCGAATCTCCAACTGTTCCAAGTCTATGACATGCGAAGGATCCGCAAGATACTTCCGAAGCATGGACACAAGGAAGACGTTATGAACTGCAGCCATGTGAGGTGGAAGAGCTACTCGATAAGCAACTTCACCAACCCGTGTGATAATCTCAAAAGGCCCAACATACCGAGGACTGAGCTTGCCTCGCTTCCCAAATCTCATGATCCCTTTGCTAGGAGATACTTTCACAAAAACTTGATCCCCTACTTGAAATTCTAAGTCCCTACGGCGTGTGTCCGCATAACTTTTCTGGCAATCTTGAGCGGCTTTCAATCGATCCCGGATGATCTTAAATGTGTTTGCAGTTTGCTCAATCAACTCCGGACCAAGTATTTTCCTTTCTCCTACCTCATCCCAATAGAGAGGAGACCTACAACTTCGCCCATACAAGGCCTCAAATGGTGCCATTTGGATACTTGCCTGATAGCTGTTATTGTAGGCAAATTCAACCAAAGGCAAGTGCTCTTCCCAACTGCCTCTGAAATCCAACATACAAGCTCGAAGCATGTCTTCAATGACTTGGTTCACTCTCTCGGTTTGTCCATCCGTTTGTGGATGAAAGGCGGTGCTGAAATCAAGTTGGGAATCCATAGCCTCTTGGAAACTTTTCCAAAATCTTGACGTGAATCTTGGATCCCGATCTGATACAATACTGACTGGCACCCCATGTAGTCTAACTACTTCCTTGATGTATAGTGCAGCCAACCGACTAGAGTTGAAGGTAGTACGGTAGGGTAAGAAATGAGCGGACTTTGTCAAACGATCCACTACTACCCATATCGCATCTGAGCCCCTTGCCGTCTTTGGCAAGCCAACTATGAAATCCATGGATATGTTCTCCCATTTCCACTCGGGAATAGGAAGAGAATGCAATAGACCGGCAGGCCGCATGTGTTCTGCTTTTACCTGTTGACACACCAAGCATCGTGCTACATATTCCACAACCTCCCTCTTCATATTCCGCCACCAAAAGTGACTCTTGAGGTTCCGGTACATCTTTGTGCCCCCTGGATGCACTGTGTACTTCGAACGATGTGCCTCATCCATGATCTCTCGTCGAAGATCTGCGTTGGCCGGAACACACAACCTTCTTTTGAATGTGATAGCACCCCGACTAGTGAGAGAGAAGTCCTCACTACCCTTAGCAACTTCCTTGTCCCAATAAGCCAACAATTCCGCATCCATGGCTTGATATTCTTGGATCAAATCTATAATGTACGGCCGAACCGTAACATTTGCCAAGATAGGACCACGGACAGAGTTATTCACACTGATGTCTAGATTTGCCAAATCTTCTAGTAGCTTCCATTCTTGAACTAACATGTGTGCTAACAACCCTTGAGGTTTTCTACTCAAAGCATCAGCCACTACATTTGCTTTGCCCGAGTGGTATTGAATGGTACAATCATAGTCCTTCAGAAATTCCATCCAACGTCGTTGCCTTAGTTCAGCTCCTTTTGGGAAAAGAGATACTTGAGACTCTTGTGATCAGTGAACACATAGAAATCCACCCCATAAAGGTAATGACGCCAAATCTTAAGTGCAAACACGACCGCCGCAAGCTCCAAGTCGTGCGTGGGATAATTCTTCTCATGCTCCTTCAATTGCCTTGATGCATAGGCAATGACTTTCTTATGCTGCATGAGTACACACCCAAGTCCAACGTGTGAGGCATCACTATACACCTCATACCCATAAGGTCCAGATGTCACAGTAAGGACAGGGGCTGTAGTAAGCCTCTTCTTCAGTTCCGTGAAACTGATCTCGCACTTATCACTCCATACAAACTTGGCGTTCTTCCTTGTCAGGTAAGTGAGTGGTGCTGCAAGGCTAGAGAAACCCTCTACGAATCTCCTGTAGTAGCCTGCCAATCCAAGAAAACTACGTATCTCAGTAACACTCTTGGGCCTCGCCCAACTCATAACTGCTTCGATCTTCTTCGGATCCACCGAGATACCTTCTGCAGAAACCACGTGGCCTAGGAATGCCACCTCTTCCAACCAAAACTCACACTTGCTAAGTTTGGCGTATAGCTTGTGTTCTCTTATCATTTCCAAAGCAAGGCATAGGTCGCGTGTGTGATCTTCCCTTGTCTGGGAATAGACCAAGATGTCATCCACAAATACAATCACACACCTATCAAGGTGTGGCCGGAACACCCGGTTCATCAAATCCATAAAGGCTGCCGGCGCGTTCGTGAGTCCAAAAGGCATTACCAAGAACTCGTAGTGTCCATACCGAGTCCTGAATGCAGTTTTGGGAACATCTTCCGCCTTAATCTTCAACTGGTGATAACCCGATCGAAGGTCTATCTTTGAGAAAAATCTCGCTCCCTTCAACTGATCGAACAAGTCGTCAATCCTAGGCAAGGGATACCTATTCTTTATAGTGACTTTGTTCAATTGCCTGTAATCGACACACATCCGCATCGAGCCATCTTTCTTCTTAACAAACAACACCGGGGCACCCCACGGTGAGACACTTGGTCGAATGAAACCAAGGCCTTGTAATTCCTCCAACTGAGTCTTTAACTCCTTGAGTTCAATAGGGGCCATTCTATATGGAGCTCTGAAAACAGGAGCTGTGCCTGGTGCAAGCTCGATCGCAAACTCAATCTCCCTATCTGGAGGCAATCCTGGCAACTCTTCTGGAAATACATCCAGGAATTCACTCACAACCGGAATAGTCGATGAGTCCTTTGCTTCAGGGTTAGCTAAGCTCAACGCCGCAAAGCGGGCAATGTCTCTACTTCTCAACCCTCGAAAGTGAAATGGTTTTCCTTCTACCGGCTTGAAGAGTACCATTTTCTCAAAGCAAGCTACATGCCCATGATGTACTGCTAACCAATCCATTCCCAATATAACATCAAAGTCTTGGAATCCAAGGACGATGAGATCAATTGCCAACTCGTGGCTCCCAACTTGGACCACACTATCTCCATACACTTTATCTGCCAATACTGTTTTGCCGAGAGGAGTCGAAATGGCTAACTCCAGTTCTAGCTGACTTGGCTCTACAGAAAAGCCTTCTGAAAAACTCGGCGAGACAAATGAATGAGTAGACCCGGTATCAATCAACACTCGAGCCAAACACTCATTGACTAGTAGGGCTCCTGAAATTTTAGCTAGTTACGTCAATTCAAGCATCAACAGTGTATACACATAGGTATATACATATATAGCATACCAAGTACGTACACATGGAATAAAACATAACATAACCATCACGAATAAAGAAAATAACTCCAAACGCGTACCTTGCACCACATCGTCAGATGCAAGTGCATCACCCTCTGTTAAGGCAAAAACTCGCCCCTGGTTCGCCTGGCGAGACTGTGGTGTAGACCGGGTAGTCTGAGATGACGCCTGGTATGCTCCTGCTGGGCGTGCTGGGGGCCTACTATCCTGAGACTGGCCTGGTAAATGCCGGCTAGGGCAATCCCTGATCATGTGGCCCTGGCTACCGCAATGATAACATCCACCAGATGCTCTTCGACAATCTCCTGCCGGATGCCTTTTGCCGCATGAAGTGCAAACCTCGTGTGTATAAGTCGGAGGGGCCGGAAGCGGAGCATACCTCATCGTCTGAGGTGCAACAGGCCGTGGGGCTGGAAGAGCCTGAGGTCTCGGCGCCTGAGGCACATATTGCCGGGGAGCTGGAGGCGCATAAGATGGCCTCATCGGTGGTGCTGGCCATGCATACTGATAAGGACCGGTACGAGTCCGCCTCTCTAGAGGTGCTGAACTACTAGCTTGGCCTCTCGCCAACTCCCTCTTCTTGGACACTGTCTCTGAATTGGCCTCGACCAATAAGGCCTTGTCTACTACCTCAGAGTAGGTAGCATGTCTAAAGACTGAAACCTTCTCCATGATAACATCCTTGAGCCCTTGCTCAAACCTTCTTGCCTTCATTGCCTCGGTGGCAACCATGTGAGTCGCGAAGCGTGATAGCTCCGAGAACTTGGCCTCATAAGCGGCCACAAACATCGAACCTTGCTCAAGGTTGATGAATTCCCTCTCTTTCCTTTCCCGTGCTCCAATCGGAAAATACTTCTTGTAAAAAGTATCTTTGAACTCCTCCCAAGTCCAAGGTAGACCCTGCATGGTCGAGTCTCTCGTCCTCAATGCGGACAACCACCAATGGTGGGCTTCACCCTCTAGCATGAAAGCTGCCCATGCTACTCTCTCCTCCTCTGTAGGTGGGAGGACCGTAAAGATCTTCTCCATCTGGAGGATCCATGCCTCCGCAACAAGAGGGTCCACACTCCCATGGAAGGGTGGAGGCCTCAATCTCCTGAATGCCTCAACTCCAGCGGTACGATGTACTGGAGCTGCGGGCGGTGGAGTAGGTGCCGCCGATGATGGTATAGCTTGCCGAGCCGCCAGTATGGCGAGTGTCTCAGCAATAGAGCCTAAGACCTGAGAGAGGTCCGGCTGCTCATCCTCATCCCGAGAAGAAGAGGAAGCTCTGGTATGTGGTCCACGACCCCGTGTGTTCCGTCTCATGACTAAAGTCCTGAAAACAATAGCACCACATGAGTCTAACTTGAAACCACAGTTTATTTCAATGCCATTTCACAATAATTCAATTTGTATTAGTTATATAATACTAATACACATCACATCAAGTCATCAGAGTATTCATCACATTATACTTATACTTTAGTGTTCTAGCGTACTTAAGACCCGTACTTGGTTAAAGCAACCATTTTCGACTAAGACTAAGGTTTTAGTCTTACACTTGGATCAAGACTCTCTTCCGACTTACTTTCTTCCTAACTTGTTTCCCAACATATGCTCTTGTCAAGCCGTGGTATAAGATTCTAAGTGACCCTAGAGACCTAAAGCCTAAGCTCTGATACCACTTCTGTCACGACCCAAAACCCACCCTAGGAGTTAGAGTGAACTTTGGACGACTAATCATGACTTGCTTGACAACTAACCTGCAAAACCCACAGAGCATATACGATAGAGGACAAAACAGCGGAAACATGCTCTAACATGGTATAGCGGAAGTCTACCAAACCTCTATGTATATACATAATCAATCCAAGTTTATACAAAAAGAATCCAAAAGAAAGTGCGGACATGCCCGCCAAAATACATAAATCTGACTCTCGTCTCACCCACAGCTAAACCACTCAGAATCTACAACCACCTATTGGTAACCCTCTACTGGAGGTTCCTCCAAAGGCTCCTCAACGTACTCCTCTTCCACCCATGGACCAGGAGCACAAACATCAAATGGAGTAGCAGCACCCTCAGAACCTGCCGACATAAGAAGTACGGCTGAGCATGGAATACTCAGCGGGTACTGAATACTAACCAACGATTATAGCATAAACATGGCAATACATAATCAGGAGCAATTCATATTTGTCAAACGGAAACAATTTATATCCTACAAGGAAGTAAAGCAGTTTATAATCATGCTTGAAACTTGTAGAAAAACCGATAAATCCTCTTGAAAACATCATGCACTTGACTTGACTTGAAATATCTTTTCGTACGTGAAAGCTTGTCTTGTCTATCTTGCTTGATTCTTGTATGTCATGTCCTGTCATGCATGCTTGCTTGTGATCATGTAACTTGTGAGATGCACTTGTGAGATGCCTTGAGAGGGAAGGGAGACCCTTCTTTATGCAATGCACTTGCGAGGGAAGGGAGACCCTTCTTTATGATATGTATGTACTTGCGAGGGAAGGGAGACCCTTCTTTATGATATGCACTTGTGAGTGAGGGGAGACCTCTCGTGGAATGTTGGTTCTTGTCTACTTGTGAAAAGCGAGGTAAAACATATCGTAGGATATGCCCCACCTCTATCCATCTTCTTGGAAACCTCGATAAATCATGTCATGCATGCCGTGCTCGTGGGAACCGTGTACATACTTGCATTTAAATTTAAACATGACATTTGGGAAATTTCACAACACACATAACATTAAAGATTGAGCAATTCAATATTCATAGCATTTAGGGAAAACAGGAAACACACTATCATGGGCCCTAGCAATATTCAGAATTTATTAGGCATGAATTTACTGATTTACAGCTCACTTTATTCACCTTGGCATTTCATCAAACATGGTGTGTTCATTATGGATTTACCCTACAACATGCTTTTCTAAATGGGTTTTTCTCAAATCATACATGTATGTTCATTATTGAAACAATGCCCTTCCCCATTTGTTCATCACACACAACCATTGGCATCCAATCGCCCATTTCATCTCCATTCACCATTCACCATTTACCATTCTCCATTCACCATTCATCCATCTCATGACACATGTATCAATGAAAGAAAAATCAAAAGAAATAGAGGGAGAAGAGGAACTACAACTAGGAGGGTAGTAAAAAGTACCGACCTTGAAGAAATGAGGAAGAAACCCTCTTTCCAAATGGCTGTGAGTTGCTGCCCTAGCTTGATTCGTGAGCTCCACGAATGCTTGCACCGAAATCTTGAAGAAAACGGGCTTGAGGTTGATCTAGGGTTTCAAACCCTTTGATTTCTCTCCAAAATGGAAACCCTAGGCTGGAATCGCCTTCACCTCTTTCTTCTATTCTCTCAAACTCTCTAAGTGTCGAATGATGTCGTAAAGGCCCGGGTTAAACTCTTAAGGTAAGAGTGAACTGACCAAAAGACCGTAATACCCTTACTGGGATTTCTGTGAATAGTGCTGTGAATAGTGCCAACTCGTGGTCCGTGAATAGTGCCAACTCGTGGTGTTGTGAATAGTACAAACTCGTGGTGCTGTGAATAGTGTCAACTCGTGGTCCGTGAATAGTGCCAACTCGTGGTGTTGTGAATAGTGCAAACTCGTGGTGCTGTGAATAGTGCCAACTCGTGGTGCCGTGAATAGTGCCAACTCGTGGTGCTGTGAATAGTATCAACTCGTGGTCCGTGAATAGTGTCAACTCGTGGTCCGTGAATAGTGCCAACTCGTGGTGTTGTGAATAGTGCAAACTCGTGGTATTGTGAATAGTGCAAACTCGTGGTGCTGTGAATAGTGCCAACTCGTGGTGCCGTGAATAGTGCCAACTCGTGGCCGTGAATAGTGTCAACTCGTGGTGTTGTACAACGTACCCGTGGTGAGCTGCACAACGTGACCGTGGTGAGTTGTACCACGGATGCACACAGTATACGTTATCAGAGTACGTTGTCTGTGCTACGATTTCCTACAGGTACAGACTGTTTTGGCCATATCTTTTGACTCGTTCGTCCGATTTTGACGATTCAACTTGCGTTGTGTTCATACTTCGAAGAGAAACAATTCTGACATTTTGAAATTTCCAAATTCTTCCTCATTTATTAATCATACCTCTTAAAAAGGCAAGATGACAACGAAAGTGTCATGTATTAAGCATGAAAAAGTCTGGGGCTCTACAACCAGAGTTGATGTTGCTCCATGTGAGTAAAGTTTAAATGTTTCCGCATTTGTGCGGTAAAGTCTTCCGCTGAGCTGGTATGAACGATCGAGCACGCGTCTCGGGACACTACTCCGGTAGGCGCGGGTTCGGGGTGTCACAACAAGAGTAAAGTGCTAAGATCGAGCAAAATGGTTCATTGGCCTATCTTCGTCCATGACAAGAGCAACCTACCTGTGATCAAACAAAATGCTTCGATGGACAATTTTCGTCATGGGCAAGAGCAAAGTGCCAAGATCGAGCAAAATGGTTCATTGGCCAATCTTCATCTAGGGCAAGATCAAACTACATGAGATCAAAAAAAAAAGTTTGATGGTCAATCTTCGCGATCCAAGTAATGAAAATAGGGTTTTGCAGCAAAACAAGGTCACCGATCGCTCGGTGATAACCATCGATCGACCACTCTCACACCGATCACTCGGTGATAACCACCGATCGATCGGTCTTGAACCGAGTCGTACCGATCACTTGGAAGCTATTGATTGGTTAACTAATTGTATGGGGAAAAATTCCAGAGAGAGTGTTTTCAACCAATCGCTCGGTTGAAACCACCGATCGCTCGGTCTATCCCACCGATCGATCGGTTATACGCAGATTTCTTCATTAAGGGTTTTTAAGTCTTTAGCCACTACCCCCTATGCCTTTATAAGGCTTGTTCGTGCGTTAGGGTTTCAGAAACCCTTAGTACACTATTTTGAGAGGGTTTGAGAGGAGAAGAAGGGGAGAAGCTAGGTTGTTGCTCAAGCTTGAAGGAGAAATCAAGCCCTTCCTTCCTTTGGTGTTTCTTATCAAAGAACTTGAGGTTTTCAAGTGTTCCAAGGTTTTGGAAGCAAAATCACTGATTTCACCAAGGTAGATACACTCTACTATCAATCTTGTGATTCTACTAGTTACCATATGTTGTTCTTCCCATTCTATACTATAAACCTTGCTTTGCTATGGTGTGGGATGTTATTTCGATACTTGGATGTAAGCAATCACTGTTATGCACTCTATGTGTTTGTGTAAATGCCTCTAAGGGTTTTTGGGTGTTTAAACATGTTATTATTCTCCTATGCTCATATGTTCGCATGTCTCGCATGAACCGAGGTTTCTCCATGGATTTCTCAAAGTACGAAAAAGGGTTTTGAATAAACGACTTATATGAATGATTCTAAGCAACTCTATGATATCTCTAAGATCGGTTCACAAACTCAAAAGGATCATGATACACTCACAAGAAATCTATGATAATGTCTAAGATCGTCTCACAAGCTCAAAAGGATCATAAATGAAATTGCTCTAAGATCTCTATGGTATTGGCTCTATGGTATTTGCTCTATGGTACTGCTCTATGTCTCAAAAGGATCATAAACGACTCTAAGGAACTCTATGAACTCCAAGAACTTATAAGGCTATGATTATCGCATGACTCACACGGTTTTGGTTTCAGATTTCATCATATGTACTATTCACGATTTCCACGCTTTGATATGTTTTAAGGATTTCATTCTCCATGATTCGTATACTCTATGCTATTATTGTTTTATTATTAGTAGCTTGTATACACTGAGTATTTCACGTTCAGCCGATATTTGTTATCATCGGTAGGTGCTCGGGTCCATTCGACTTATGTGATACGGAACCTTGGGTAAAGGAAGAGTACTTCGACCCGTAGCCACCATTCTGTCAAATTCTGAATGGGATACACCTCCAGCAATCTCAATTGATCTTCTCACTATCTGGAACGAGTTACACAAGATTGAAATCAATTCTTCTTTGAATTCAGATCGAATCATCTGGACTGCAAATAGTACAGGTACCTACTCTCTTAAATCAGCATGGAATAGCATTCGAGTTCATAACCACTCTCTCCCGAGGTGGTCTCTGATTTGGTCAGGTCAGTACATACCTCGGCAATCTTTTATCTCCTGGCTAGCGCTCTTGAATAGCCTCCAAACTCAGGATCGCCTTTTAAGGCTCAACATCTTAACTCGCTCAAGATGTGTATTTTGCTGGGCTTCAACGGAAAATACAGCACATATTTTTTTTGCATGCAGCTTCTCCTATCAGATTTGGAAACATGTTTTACAGCTCTGCGGTTACCCCTCTCACTTGATTCTCCCTTGGGACCGTGAGGTTGAATGGGCGGCAAAGGAATTCCATGGTCTAAATCTAATCCAGAATATCAAACGAGTTGCATTTTGTGCCACCATATATCACATCTGGGCTGAACGAAACAGCAGAATTTTCATGAACTCTTCCAAACACCCTGAGCAAGTTCTTCACAGCATCATCACAGACACTAGATTCAAGATCAGCGCCTCAACTGATCAAGTGGAAGACACGGACTGCAACAGAACTTTTCTTTCAAAATGGCAGCTCTTCCCTCGCTACTTTCATAAGCCCCAGCTGTGGTGTACCTGGTCACCACCACCATTTGATCATTGGGTCCTTAACAGTGACGGATCCTTCAGAGCTGGAGGAGCAGGGTTTGGGGGTATCATACGGAACCACAGAGGCGATCCCTTGGTTGCCTTTGCTACCAGGATAGAAGAATCGGATATTCTCAAGTTAGAAATCATGGCAATCGCGCGTGGTCTAGAAATTGAAAAGGATTATGGAGTTCAAAACCTCGTAATTGATTCTGACTCCTTACAAGCTACCAGACTTCTCTCCTCTTCGCTTGAACCCCCTTGGACTTTAAGTAACCTCATAGCTTACTGCAAACACCTCTTGGCAGATTTTTCCTCATTCACCATTCATCATATATGGCGAGAAAGCAACGCAGGAGCTGATTTTTTGGCAAAATTTTGTACTTCTTTCTCTTCTATAGTTCTTATCCCTTGTGAATTCCCCTCTGTCCTTTCTTCTATTCTTGAGAAGGATAGAGTGGGCTGTAAATTCCTAAGATTGTAATTCTTCTTCTTTTATATATCAGGTCGGGGTCCGCCTAACCCCAGCTTACCTTCCAAAAAAAAAAAAAAGGATGACGGCTCATTAGATGGGCGTCATGACTTTGACTTTTCTTGATAGACTTAGATAGACTTGATATTTTGTTAAGTGAGAGTGGGACTTGTCCACTCCACCATTTTGGATACTTATACACGTGTATATTTTGTCAGTTCATAACCGAGTAATAGGAGTATTTAGTTCTGTATCTTGGCTTCCGCTATGTTAGTTATGTTTTGCTTCCACTATGCATTGTAAATCATTTCCGCTCTGAATGTCTGTGTACTCTAAGAGGTTTCTATGCGTGCGTTATGTATCATATTGGAGATATGATACGGCGGTCACGAGTCAAAGTATCCCTAACTCCTAGGGGGTATTTTGGGTCTCGACATCTAAAATGCCGGAAATGTTTCTTTTTGAATGACAAGTCTAACGCAAGTTGAATCGTCAAAATCCAATAAACGAGTCAAAAGTTATGGCCAAAACACCGAAGTAGGAAAAATAAAAGAAATCAGCATAATGGGCAAAACACAGACCAACCGATCGACCGCTCGTAGGACCGATTGACTGGTAGCCTACCGCTCGACTGCTAGAATGATCGATCAACCGCTAGCCTACTGGTCGACCGCTCTACCCAGTGGTTGACCGCTATCGCACTAATTTTGTATGGGAGATTTTTCCAGAGAGGTTCCTTTGGACCGGTCGACCGCTCCTCATGACCGGTCGACCGTTCCTCCACGAAATTGCCCAGTTTGGTCCTTTTAAGCCAAATAATTAAGGGTAAATAGGTCTTTGATCACCTCATTTTCTATATAAACCCAAATTCGTGGGTTGAGGGTTTCATAAACCCTCAAACTTGTATTTTGAGAGATTGGAGAAGCAAGAGAAGGGAAAGTTAGGGTTTTACTCAAGGGAGCTTGGGATTGAAGGGTGAAGTTTAACTAAAGCTTGGATTTACTTTTCAAGCAAGGATCTTCCATATTTCAAGCTTGGAAGCTTTTTCTTCAAGAGGGATCACCTCTATCGATTTGGGGAGCTTCAATCAAGGGTTTTCTTCTTCTTCAAAGTCGGTACCCTATACTATCCTCCTAGTCATGTTTTCCCCTTCCCCTTTCATTATTCTTGTTTTCCCTAACTTATGAACATAATATGAGAGGGATTGTATGTGTTGAGATGGATGTTGAGCGATGGATGCCATGTGGATGTTGTGATGAATGAAATGGGAAGGATATTTCACCAAATAATGAACCTACAATGGAAGAGGGATGAATTGGATTAATCATAAATCAAGAAAAGCATGACTTAAAGCATATGGAAATTTCTAAGGTTTATGATAGTGTGATTTCTTGCTTTCTATAACAGCATGAATGTTTATGTGTTGAAATGAATATTATTTCATGTATTATTGAATTTCAAATGTCACATTTAATTCCAAGTTAAAGCATGTATACGACTTCACGAGCATGACATGTTTATCAGTGTTTTCAAAACAAGAGTTTTATTCTCGATTCACGAACAAAGTAACAAGGCCAAACGTAAGGGTTGGTAATTAGAGGTAGGGTATATCTTAAGATATGTTTTACCTTGTTTTTGAAAAGAACAAGACTAACATTGCAAATGAGGGAGTTTACACTTCCCTCCCTTCAAGATTGAAAGAGGGGGTTCTATACCTCCCTCCCTCGCAAGTGCATCTCATTAAAAAGAGGGGGTTCTACACCACCCTCTGTAACGCCCCAAAATCCCACCTAGGAGAGATGAGGCTTTGGCGAAGTCACTTACACTTAAAACCATCCTGCAAGAGTATACAAGGCATGCCAAAATAGTGAATTGAAATTTCCTTTAATAACTTAACAGTATCCCAAGTACAACTGTATACAATAACTGAACATAAGCCAAAACATATACAAGAAATCCTTAACCTGAGTTACCCACTCAAGTGAGGCAATATCCCCAGAAATAAAAACCCAAAATACATGTCTCTCTCTCACTCAACCCAACCGTAGGCCACATGCCGAGACTCCTAATATCTGGGTAACCATCCGAATCACCTCCTGCTCTCCCTGAGCTACCTCGATCCAAGGGACCAGAGTCCCTATCTCATATAGTGTACCTGCCGACATAAAAGTACGGCTGAGCATGGAATACTCAGCGGGTACCGAATACTAACCAACAGTCATAGCAACATAGCAATATAGAATTAGAATAAAGCAGGAAACAGTTCATACAATCAACAGGGAAAAACAATCAGTTTATAGTTCATGCTGTAATCATATCTAAGTCGGAAAAACTCTTGAAATCATCTCGCTTGACCTTGTCGAGTGTGTTTAATCATGCGTGCTTTCTTGGAAATTGAACATGCTCGTGTACTTGTTGTCGCGACCCAAAACCCACCCTAGGAGTTAGAGTGAATCTTGGATGACTCAATCATGACTTACATGACTTGCTTGACAAACCAACCTGCAAAAACCCACAGAGCATATACAATAGAGGATATTATAGCGGAAACATAACTATAAAACACAGCGGAAGTCTAACAAACCTCTAAGTATATACATATGGTCCAAGTTTATACAAAAAGTAACCAGAAGCAAGTGCGGACAGACCCGCCAAAATACATGGATATAATCTCTCATCTCACCCACAGCTAATCCACTCAGAATCTACAACCACCTAATGGTAACCCTCTACGGGAGGTTCCTCCAAAGGCTCCTCGACGTACTCCTCCTCCACCCAAGGGCTCGGAGCACAGATATCAAATGGAGCAGCTGCTCCGCCATCACCTGCCGACATAAGAAGTACGGCTGAGCATGGAATACTCAGCGGGTACTAAGCACTAACCAACAGTCATAGCATACAGATAGCATACATAAAGTAGGAAGCAAGTTGCATATATAGAACATGAACAATTTATATCATACAAGGAAGTAAAGCAATTTATATTCATGCTTGCATTCCAAAAGACTGATAAAACCCTTGAAAACATCGTGCACTTGACTTGACTTGAAATACCCTTTTTCGTGATTAGGAACTTGTTAACCGTGTCATGCTTGTCATGCTTGCATTTTCATAATTTAAACATGTTCACATGCCTAGTTGCCGTTCATAGTCCGTCACAACTAGTACCCTATATGCAGATGGGTATGCCTAGTTGCCGTTCATAGCCCGTCGCAACTAGCATCCATGCGGAATGTGAATGCCTAGTTGCCGTTCATAGCCCGTCGCAACTAGCATCCATGCGGAATGTGAATGCCTAGTTGCCGTTCATAGCTCGTCGCAACTAGCATCCATGCGTGATGTGTGATGCTATGCTATGCGTGTCATGCCATGCTATGCTATGCGTGTCATGCGATGCTATGCATGTCATGCGAGGGGATGGGAGACCTTTCCCTATGCAATGCATGATTGTCTTGCCCTTGTCAAAAGCGAAGTGAAACATATCTTAGGAGATGCCCCACCTCTACGTCTCATACTTAAAACATCGGTAAATCACGTCATTTCATGCGTGCTCGTGAGATCGTGTGCATACTTGCATTTGGAATTAAATATGGCAATTTGGGGTAATTCACAAAGCATATCATATAACAATTTAAGCGAGTAATAATCTACGCATTTTAAGAAATGTAAGAAACACACTATCATGAACCCTAACAAATTTCAAGAGCAATTAAGCATGGGTTCCCTTAATTTATCATTTATTTTGTTCACCTTGGCATTTCATCAAACATGGGGTATGTTCATTATTCACTTAAACCTAGATCATGCTTTTCTAGGTGGGTTATGCTCACATCACACTTGTATGTTCATTATTGGTACAATGCCCTTTCCCATTCGTTCATCACATCATCCACACGGCATCCATTCGCCAACATCCATCTCCATTCACCATTCATACCACCAATCTCATAACACATATATAAATGAAGGAAAACAAAAAGAAACAAAGGAAAAAGGAAGCTATAACTAGGAGGGTAGTAAGAAGTACCGACCTTGAACAATGAGGAAGAAATCCCCCTTTCAAAACGACCGTGAGTTGCTGCCCTAGCTTGAGGAGAGTGCCCCACACGAGCTTGAGCCGAGATCTCGAAGAAAATGGACTTGAGGTGAGTGTGGGTTCACAACCCTTTGATTTCTCCTCCAAAAATCAAACCCTAGGTTAGGGATCGCCTTCTTCTCCTCTCCTTAGCTCTCAATCTTCTAAGTATTGTAAAATAAGCCCTAAAGGCTCGGGCAAGACTCTTAAGGTAAGAGTAAACTGCCCAAAAGACTAAAACACCCTTACTAAGTTTTCTGCAAAAACGCGAGTACCGAGCGATCGGTGTTAATGACCGATCGATCGGTTGCCTACCGATCGATCGGTTTCATAACCGAGCGATCGGTTAAAATTTCACTCTCTGGAAAATTTCCCCATACAAAAATCTCGACCTAGTCGATAGCCTCCGAGCGATCGGTTTTGGACCGATCGATCGCTCCATGGACCGAGCGATCGGTGGTCTGCAGGTCCAAACTGTTTTGGCCATAACTTTTGACTCGTTCGTCCGATTTCGACGATTCAACTTGCGTTGGGTTCGTACTTCGAAAACGAACATTTCTGACAGTTTCGGAATTTCCAATTTCTTCCTTATTTATTAATTAT
This sequence comes from Tetracentron sinense, assembly GCA_015143295.1. NCBI lineage: Eukaryota > Viridiplantae > Streptophyta > Magnoliopsida > Trochodendrales > Trochodendraceae > Tetracentron > Tetracentron sinense. The sequence goes on from CM026554.1 coordinate 20,005,746, forward strand.
ACCTCTTTAAAGGCAAAATGGCAACGAAAGTGTCATGCATTAAATGTGAAAAGGTCCGGGGCTCTACATCCTCCCCCCCTTACAAAAATTTCGTCCTCGAAATTTAGACGCTACTTGCATGACAAACCAAGAAGAAAATTACAAGTCATATACAAACTTATACAAAAACTCATTCAAATAATTCTGGGTACTTCGCTTTGACTTCGGCTTCACGCTCCCATGTAGCTTCTTCCCGAGCATGGTGTTGCCATTGCACTAGAACCAAAGGGATAGTCTTGTTGCGAAGCACTTGATCTCTTCGATCCAAAATCTGAACCGACTTTTCAATCAAGGTGAGGTCCTCTCGAATCTCCAACGGTTCCAAGTTTATGACATGCGAAGGATCCGCAATGTACTTCCGAAGCATAGACACATGGAAGACGTTATGAACTGCGGCCATGTGAGGTGGGAGAGCTACCCTGTAAGCAACCTCACCAACTCGCGTGATAATCTCAAAAGGCCCAACATACCGAGGACTGAGCTTGCCTCGCTTCCCAAATCTCATGATCCCTTTACTAGGAGATACTTTCACAAAAACTTGATCCCCTACTTGAAATTCCAAGTCCCTACGGCGCGTGTCCGCATAACTTTTCTGGCGATCTTGAGCGGCTTTCAATCGATCCCGAATGATCTTAACTGTGTTTACAGCTTGCTCAATCAATTCTGGACCAAGTAATTTCCTTTCTCCTACCTCATCCCAATAGAGAGGAGACCTACAACTTCGCCCATACAAGGCCTCAAATGGTGCCATTTGGATACTTGCCTGATAGCTGTTATTGTAGGCGAATTCAACCAAAGGCAAATGCTCTTCCCAACTGCCTCTGAAATCCATCATACAAGCCCGAAGCATGTCTTCAATGACTTGGTTCACTCTCTCGGTTTGTCCATCTGTCTGTGGATGAAAAGCGGTACTGAAATCGAGTCGGGAACCCATAGCCTCCTGGAAGCTTTTCCAGAATCGTGATGTGAATCTTGGATCCCGATCCGACACGATACTGACAGGCACTCCGTGCAACCTCACCACTTCCTTGATGTACAAAGCAGCTAACTGACTAGAGTTGAAAGTAGTTCGGTAAGGCAAGAAGTGAGCGGACTTCGTCAAACGATCCACTACTACCCATATCGCATCTGAACCCCTTGCCGTCTTTGGCAAGCCAACTATGAAATCCATGGATATGTTCTCCCATTTCCACTCTGGAATCGGAAGGGACTGTAATAGACCTGCGGGCCGCATGTGTTCTGCTTTCACCTGTTGACACACCAAGCACCGTGCTACATATTCCGCAACCTCCCTCTTCATATTCCGCCACCAAAAGTGACTCTTGAGGTTCCGGTACATCTTCGTACCCCCTGGATGCACTGTGTACTTCGAATGGTGTGCTTCGTCCAAAATCTCTCTTCGAAGATCTGCATTGGCTGGGACGCACAGTCTTCCCTTGAATGTGATAGCACCCCGACTAGTGAGAGAAAAGTCTTCACTGCCCTTGGCAACTTCCTTGTCCCGGAAAGCCAACAATTCCGCATCCATGGCTTGATATTCTTGGATCAAATCTATAATGTACGGCTGAACCGTAACATTTGCCAAGGTAGGACCACGGACAGAATTATTCACACTGATGTCCAGATTTGCCAAATCTTCTAGTAGCTTCCATTCTTGAACCAACATGTGTGCTAACAACCCCTGAGGTCTTCTACTCAGAGCATCAGCCACTACATTTGCCTTACCCAGATGGTATTGAATGGTACAATCATAATCCTTCAGAAATTCCATCCAACGCCGTTGCCTTAGATTCAATTCCTTTTGGGAAAAGAGGTACTTGAGGCTCTTGTGGTCCGTATACACATAGAATTCCACCCCGTATAAGTAATGTCGCCAGATCTTGAGTGCAAACACGACTGCGGCAAGCTCTAAGTCGTGCGTGGGGTAATTCTTCTCATGCTCCTTCAATTGCCTTGATGCATAGGCAATGACCTTCTTGTGTTGCATAAGCACACATCCAAGTCCAACGTGTGAGGCATCACTGTACACCTCATACCCAAGAGGTCCGGATGGCACTGTAAGGACAGGAGCTGTAGTAAGCCTCTTCTTCAGTTCCGTGAAACTGATCTCACACTTGTCGCTCCAAACAAACTGCGCATTCTTCCGTGTCAGGTGAGTAAGCGGTGCTGCAAGGCTAGAGAAACCCTCTACGAATCTCCTGTAGTAGCCTGCCAGCCCAAGAAAGCTGCGTATCTCAGTAACACTCTTGGGCCTCGCCCAACTCATAACAGCTTCTATCTTCTTCGGATCAACGGAGATGCCTTCCGCGGAAACAACGTGGCCTAGGAATGCCACCTCTTCCAACCAAAACTCACACTTGCTAATTTTGGCGTATAGCTTGTGCTCTCTTAACATTTCCAATGCAAGGCGAAGGTCGCGTATGTGATCTTCCCGTGTCTGGGAATAGACCAAAATGTCATCAACAAATACAATCACGCACCGATCTAGGTATGGTCGGAACACCCGGTTCATCAAATCCATAAAGGCTGCCGGCGCGTTCGTGAGACCAAAAGGCATCACCAAGAACTCATAGTGCCCATATCGAGTCCTGAAAGCAGTTTTGGGAACATCTTCCACCTTAATCTTCAACTGGTGATAACCCGATCGAAGATCTATCTTTGAGAAAAATCTTGCTCCCTTCAACTGATCGAACAAGTCGTCAATCCTAGGCAATGGATACCTATTCTTTATAGTGACTTTGTTCAATTGCCGGTAATCGACACACATCCGCATCGAACCATCTTTCTTCTTGACAAACAACACTGGGGCACCCCACGGTGAGACACTTGGTCGAATGAAGCCAAGGCTTTGTAATTCTTCCAACTGAGCCTTTAACTCTTTGAGTTCAATAGGGGCCATTCTATACGGAGCCCTGCAAACAGGAGCTGTGCCTGGTGCAAGCTCGATCATAAACTCAATCTCCCTGTCTGGAGGCAATCCTGGCAACTCCTCTGGAAATACATCCAGGAACTCACTCACAACCGGAATAGTTGATGAGTCCTTTGCCTCGGGGTTAGCTACGCCCAACGCCGCAAAACGAGCAATAGATCTGCTTTTCAACCCGCGAAAGTGGAATGGTTTTCCTTCTACTGGCTTGAAGAGTACCATTTTCTCAAAGCAAGCTACATGCCCATGATAGCAGCTAACCAATCCATTCCCAATATAACATCAAAGTCTTGGAATCCAAGGACGATGAGATCAACCGCCAACTCGTGGCTTCCAACTTGGACCACACCATTTCTATACACTTTATCTGCCAATACTGTTTTGCCAAGAGGAGTTGAAATGGATAACTCCGGTTCTAGCTGACTTGGCTCCCCAGAAAAGCCTTCTGAAAAACTCGGCGAGACAAACGAATGAGTAGACCCGGTATCAATCAACACTCGAGCCAAATACTCATTGACTAGTAGGGTTCCTGAAATTTTAGCTAGTTATGTCAATTCAAGCCTCAACAGTGTATACACGTAAGTAAATATATATATAGCATACCAACTACGTACACAAGGAATAAAACATAACACAACAATCACGAATAAGGAAAATAACTCCTAACGCGTACCTTGCACCACATCGTCAGATGCAAGTGCATCACCCTCTGTCAAGGCAAAAACTCGCCCCTGGTTCGCCTAGCGAGACTGAGGTGTAGATCGGGTAGTCTGAGATGACGCCTGATATGATCCTGCTGGGCGTGCTGGTGGCCTAATCCCCTGAGACTGGCCTGGTAAATGCCGGGTAGGGCAATCCCTGATCACGTGGCCCTGGCGACCACAGTGAAAACATCCACCCGATGCTCTTAGGCAATCCCCAGCTGGGTGCCGTCGGCCGCATGAAGGGCAGGCCTCGTGTGTGCGGGTAGGAGGGGCCTGAGGTGGAGCATATCTCGCCACCTGAGGTGCAACTGGCCATGGGGCCGGGAGAGCCTGAGGTCGAGGTGCCTGTGGCACGTACTGCCGTGGTGCTGGGGCCGCATAAGTCGGCCTCATCGGTGGTGCTGGCCATGTATACTGATAAGGTCCGGTACGATTCCGCCTCTCTGGAGGTGCTGAACTACTGGCTTGGCCTCTCGCCAACTCTCTCTTCTTAGACACTGCTTCAGAATTAGCCTCAACCAATAAGGCCTTATCCACTACTTCGGCGTAAGTGGCGTGCCTGAAAACTGACACTTTCTCCATGATGACATCCTTGAGCCCTTGCTCAAACCTCCTCGCCTTCATTGCCTCGGTGGCAATCATATGTGTCGCGAAGCGTGATAGCTCCGAGAACTTGGCCTCATAAGCGGCCACAGACATCGAACCTTGCTCAAGGTTGATGAATTCTCTCTCTTTCTTTTCCCGAGCTCCAACCGGGAAATACTTCTTATAGAACGTGTCCTTAAACTCCTCCCAATTCCAAGGTTGACCCTGCATGGTCAAGTCTCGTGTCCTCAATGCGGACAACCACCAATGGTGGGCTTCACCCTCTAGCATGAAAACTGCCCATGCTACCCTATCCTCCTCTGTAGGCGAGAGGACCGCAAAAATCTTCTCCATCTGGAGGATCCACGCCTCTGCTGCGAGAGGGTCCACACTCCCATGGAAGGATGGAGGCCTCAATCTCCTGAATGCCTCAACTCCAGCTGTACGATGTACTGGAGCTGCGGGCGGTGGAGTAGGTGCCGCTGATGCCGGTATAGTTTGCCGAGCCGCCAGGATGGCGAGTGTCTCAGCAATAGAGCCTAAGACCTGAGAGAGGTCCGGCTGCTCATCCTCATCTCTAGAAGAAGATGAAGCTCTGGTGTGTGGTCCACGACCCCGTGTGCCCCGCCTCATGACTAAAGTCCTGAGGAAAATAGCACCACATGAGTCTCACTTGAAAACACAGTTTATTTCAATGTTGTTTCACAATAATTCGATCTGTATTAGTTGTATAATACTAATATACATCACATCAAGTAATCAGAGTATTCATCACATTATACTTATACTTTAGTGTTCTAGCGTACCTAGGACCCGTACTTGGTTAAAGCAACCATTTTAGACTAAGACTAAAGTTTAGTCTTACACTTGGAACCAGACTCGCTCCCGACTTACTTCCTTCCTAACTTGTTTCCTAACATATGCTCTTGTCAAGCCGTGGTATAAGATTCTATGTGACCCTAGAGACCTAAAGCCTAAGCTCTGATACCACTTCTGTCGCGACCCAAAACCCACCCTAGGAGTTAGAGTGAATCTTGGACGACTCAATCATGACTTACATGACTTGCTTGACAAACCAACCTGCAAAAACCCACAGAGCATATACAATAGAGGATATTATAGCGGAAACATAACTATAAAACACAGCGGAAGTCTAACAAACCTCTAAGTATATACATATGGTCCAAGTTTATACAAAAAGTAACCAGAAGCAAGTGCGGACAGACCCGCCAAAATACATGGATATAATCTCTCATCTCACCCACAGCTAATCCACTCAGAATCTACAACCACCTAATGGTAACCCTCTACGGGAGGTTCCTCCAAAGGCTCCTCGACGTACTCCTCCTCCACCCAAGGGCTCGGAGCACAGATATCAAATGGAGCAGCTGCTCCGCCATCACCTGCCGACATAAGAAGTACGGCTGAGCATGGAATACTCAGCGGGTACTAAGCACTAACCAACAGTCATAGCATACAGATAGCATACATAAAGTAGGAAGCAAGTTGCATATATAGAACATGAACAATTTATATCATACAAGGAAGTAAAGCAATTTATATTCATGCTTGCATTCCAAAAGACTGATAAAACCCTTGAAAACATCGTGCACTTGACTTGACTTGAAATACCCTTTTCGTGATTAGGAACTTGTTAACCGTGTCATGCTTGTCATGCTTGCATTTTCATAATTTAAACATGTTCACATGCCTAGTTGCCGTTCATAGTCCGTCACAACTAGTACCCTATATGCAGATGGGTATGCCTAGTTGCCGTTCATAGCCCGTCGCAACTAGCATCCATGCGGAATGTGAATGCCTAGTTGCCGTTCATAGCCCGTCGCAACTAGCATCCATGCGGAATGTGAATGCCTAGTTGCCGTTCATAGCCCGTCGCAACTAGCATCCATGCGTGATGTGTGATGCTATGCTATGCGTGTCATGCCATGCTATGCTATGCGTGTCATGCGATGCTATGCATGTCATGCGAGGGGATGGGAGACCTTTCCCTATGCAATGCATGATTGTCTTGCCCTTGTCAAAAGCGAAGTGAAACATATCTTAGGAGATGCCCCACCTCTACGTCTCATACTTAAAACATCGGTAAATCACGTCATTTCATGCGTGCTCGTGAGATCGTGTGCATACTTGCATTTGGAATTAAATATGGCAATTTGGGGTAATTCACAAAGCATATCATATAACAATTTAAGCGAGTAATAATCTACGCATTTTAAGAAATGTAAGAAACACACTATCATGAACCCTAACAAATTTCAAGAGCAATTAAGCATGGGTTCCCTTAATTTATCATTTATTTTGTTCACCTTGGCATTTCATCAAACATGGGGTATGTTCATTATTCACTTAAACCTAGATCATGCTTTTCTAGGTGGGTTATGCTCACATCACACTTGTATGTTCATTATTGGTACAATGCCCTTTCCCATTCGTTCATCACATCATCCACACGGCATCCATTCGCCAACATCCATCTCCATTCACCATTCATACCACCAATCTCATAACACATATATAAATGAAGGAAAACAAAAAGAAACAAAGGAAAAAGGAAGCTATAACTAGGAGGGTAGTAAGAAGTACCGACCTTGAACAATGAGGAAGAAATCCCCCTTTCAAAACGACCGTGAGTTGCTGCCCTAGCTTGAGGAGAGTGCCCCACACGAGCTTGAGCCGAGATCTCGAAGAAAATGGACTTGAGGTGAGTGTGGGTTCACAACCCTTTGATTTCTCCTCCAAAAATCAAACCCTAGGTTAGGGATCGCCTTCTTCTCCTCTCCTTAGCTCTCAATCTTCTAAGTATTGTAAAATAAGCCCTAAAGGCTCGGGCAAGACTCTTAAGGTAAGAGTAAACTGCCCAAAAGACTAAAACACCCTTACTAAGTTTTCTGCAAAAACGCGAGTACCGAGCGATCGGTGTTAATGACCGATCGATCGGTTGCCTACCGATCGATCGGTTTCATAACCGAGCGATCGGTTAAAATTTCACTCTCTGGAAAATTTCCCCATACAAAAATCTCGACCAGTCGATAGCCTCCGAGCGATCGGTTTTGGACCGATCGATCGCTCCATGGACCGAGCGATCGGTGGTCTGCAGGTCCAAACTGTTTTGGCCATAACTTTTGACTCGTTCGTCCGATTTCGACGATTCAACTTGCGTTGGGTTCGTACTTCGAAAACGAACATTTCTGACATTTCGGAATTTCCAATTTCTTCCTTATTTATTAATTATACCTCTTTAAAGGCAAAATGGCAACGAAAGTGTCATGCATTAAATGTGAAAAGGTCCGGGGCTCTACACTTGTGATGTCGGAGCAAAACATATCTTAGGATATGCTCTACCCCTACGCTGAAATGGGATGCCTAGATGCCGTTCATAGACCGTCGCAACTAGCATCCCTATGCATGAACCGTGTATGCCTAGCTGCCGTTCATAGACCGTCGCAACTAGCATCTCTATGCATGAACCATGTATGCCTAGCTGCCGTTCATAGACCGTCGCAACTAGCATCTCTATGCATGAACCATGTATGCCTAGCTGCCGTTCATAGACCGTCGCAACTAGCATCTCTATGCATGACATGCCATACCATGCTATGTGTATCATGCAATGCTATGCTATGCGTGTAATGCGAGGGGATGGGAGACCCTTCCCTATGCAATGCATACATGTCTCGTCCTTTCTAAAAGCGAAGGGCAACATATCATAGGATATGCCCCACCTCTACATCCCGTCCTTAAAACATCGGTAAGTCATGTCATTTCATGTCGTGCTCGTGGGATCGTGTACATACTTGCATTTGAAATTAAATATGACAAATTGGGCTGATTCACAAAGCATAGCATATCACAATTGAAGCAAGTAATAATTTTCACATTTTAAGAAACGCAAGAAACACACTAACATAAGCCCTAACAATTTCATGGGTAATTAGGCGTGCACTCCCTTAATTTATCATTCATTTTATTCACCTTGGCATTTCATAAAACATAGGGTGTGTTCATTAATTACTTAAACCTAAATCATGCTTTTCTAGGTGGGTTATACTCACATCACACTTGTATGTTTATTATTAGTACAATGCCCTTCCCCATTCATTCATTACATCATCCACACGGCATCCATTCGCCAACATCCATCTCCATTTACCATACATACCATCCATCTCATAACATATATATATATATATATATATGAAGGAAAACAAGAAGAAATAAAGGAAAAGAGAAGATATAACTAGGAGGGTAGTAAGGTGTACCGACCTTGAAGAGATGAGGAAGAAATCCCTCTTCCAAACGACCGTGAGTTGCTGCCCTAGCTTGGAACACGAGCTCCGAACGAGCTTGAGCCGAGATCTTGAAGGAAAACGTGCTTGAGGATGATCTAGGGTCTCAAACCCCTTTGATTTCTCTTCAAAATGGAAACCTAGGTTTTGGAAAACCCCTTTCCTCTTCTCTCCCTCTCAAAATATGGCTAAGGGTGTTTATGAACACCCTTGGCTCGAGCCAACCCTTAAAAATAAGGGTGGAGTGGCCAAAAGACCAAAAAACCCCTAACAATTTTCTGAAAATCGTGTAGGACCGATAGACGACCGATAGATGACCAATCTACCGGTAGTGGACCGATCGATCGGTATTGACTGGTGCTGCAAAACACACTTCAGTATTTTGCCCATAACTTTTGACTCAGTTCTCCGATTTTGACGATTCAACTTGCGTTGGATTCTTCTTTCAAAGAGGAACAATTTTCATGTTTTGAAGAAATTGTAATTCTTCTTTATTCATAGACCAAAATTCCCCTAAAGCTGACTGGTCTGCAATGGGTTGCGACAGCCCAGATTTGCAGCCAACCCGATCGTGGAAATCCCACTTTTGACTCGACTCCGACTAAAAATCAGGGAAAGTGATCAACATGAACCTTGAAGAGGGTTCTAATACCTTTCCAAAAATTCAGTAATCACTCGATTCTGAACAACAATGACTAAACAAGAGCCCTTTAAAGTTGAAGCAAATGCCGAGACATACCTTTTCAACACCTAGAACACCTCGAGTGTTTTCACACTCTTTTCCCTTGTATCCAACACCCTGCTGACACCTCATAAATCATTATCCATAAGTATTTAACCCACCTCAATGATCATTAAATTCACACCGACCTGCATGAGAGACTCCGGCCTCTCGATGCCTCATGCACTAGCACTTTTCACCAACAACCCATTGAAACACTTAGGGTATTTGTACCCTTGATTTCACCCACTTAGAGTATCTTTACACTCTCTTTTTACAACTCAAACCATGTACCTAAAACCCTCAATTGACTAATCATAATATCAAGAACACAATGGGAGGCCTTAGGCCTTCACACATATCATACAATGGCACCTTTCACTGGCACTATTCATAGTATAGTGAACTTGAATTTCCGGGGTTCTACACCCTCTCTCACAAGTGCATCTCATTGAAAAGAGGGGGTTCTACACCACCCTCCCTCGCAACTGCATCTCATTAAAATGAGGGGGTTCTACACCACCCTCTCTCACAAGTGCATCTCATTGAAAAGAGGGGGTTCTACACCACCCTCCCTCGCAACTGCATCTCATTAAAATGAGGGGGTTCTACACCACCCTCCCTCGGAAGTGCATGAGCATGTTTAATTTCCAAGCAAGCAAGCAAGCATGAACATTTTAATTTCATGGCATGACATTCATGACACAACATGACACGCATGACAACACAAGCAAGACAAAACATGACAAGACAAGTTTTTCAAGCACGAAAAGAGTATTTTATGTCAAGTCAAGCACACGATGATTTCAAGAGTTTTTCCGACTTTGATGCGATGCAAGTATGAAATATATAAACTGTTTACTTTCCTGTCAATTATATGAACTGTTTCCTGCTTTATTTTCATTATTATATTTCTATGACTGTTGGTTAGTATTTGGTACCCGCTAAGTATTCCATGCTCAGCAGTACTTTTTATGTCTGCAGGTGTTAGTGGAGCGCCCGCTCCTTTTGACATATGTACTCCCGGTCCATGGGAAGAGGAGGAGGAGTACGTCAAGGAGGGGCCTCATGTGGAGGGCTACTACTTGGTGGTAGAGTCTAAGTGAGTGGCGGGTGAGTATGAGAGATTTATACCCATGTATTTTGGCGGGCATGTCCGCAGCTTCTTTTGTTGACTTCACTTTGTACAAAACTTGGATCATGTATATACATAGGGGTTTTGGTTACACTTCCATTGTTTAGGTCATGATAAGTCGTCCAAGATTTACTCTAACTCCTAGTGTGCGTTTGGGTCGCGACAGGAGCAAAGCTTGAAGCCCAAGGTTCAACAGGCAATCTTCACCCAAAACAGGATCAAATTGTCGAGATAAAGCAAAATTGTTCGTTAGCCAATCTTTGTCCTGGACAGGAGAAAACTGTCGAGATCAAGCAAAATGGTTCGATGGCCAATCTTCATAATGGACATGAGCAAATTGTCGAGATAGTGCAAAATGGTTTCTTGGCAAAACTTATTCATGAACAGAAGAGATGGAGCAAATGGTACAGTGACCAATCTTTGTCTAGGGTAGGAGCAAACTATCAAAATCGAGCACAACGATTCGTTTGCCAATCTTCGTCACAGGAGCAAACAGTCGAGATGGAGCAAAATGGTTTGCTAGCCAATATTTATCCTTGACAAAAAGTAAAGTTTTGTGATTGAGCAAAATGGCATAGTGACCAATCTTTATCCAAGACATGAGCAAATTGCCAAAATCGAGCAAAACGGTTCGTTGGCCAATCTTCTACCAAGACAGGAGCGAAGTGTCGAGAACGGGAAAAGGGTTTTTTTAATTGGGAAAGAAAGCGGAGTTAAGGAAGACCCAAACCAGCACTAAATTAAAAAGATATTAATTACACACGAATATATCTAAAACCTCTAGCATCTCTACTATCAAGGCTAGAGAGCAAAGGGTTTGTTAGCCCATCTTCATCTTGGATAGGAGCAAACTATCGAGATTTGGCAAAATGGTTTGTTGTTCAATCTTCGTCCAGGACATGAGCAAATTTTTGAGATGGAGCAAAATGGTTCCCTAATCGAATTTTCAACGTGGACAGATTGGGCAAAATGGTTTGTTGGCTAATCCTAGTCTAAAACAAGCACAAACTTCTGAGATCAAGCAAAATTGGTTGATTGCCAATCTTCGTGCAGGGGAAGAGCAAACTACCTGTGATCAAACAAAATTGCTTCGATGGCCAATCTTCATCATGGAAAAGAGCAAAGTGCCGAGAGGGAGCCAAATGGTTTGATGGCCAATCTTCGTAATGGACATGAGAAAAGTGTCGAGATAATGAGAAATGGTTTCTTGGCAAAACTTCTACATGAACAGAAGCAAAGTGCCTAGATCGAGCAAATGGTATGGTGACCAATCTTTGTGCAGGGCAAATTCTAGCAATCAAGCAAAATGTTTTGTTGGCCAATCTTCATCCAAGACAAGAGAAAACTATCGAGATAGAGCAAAATGGTTGAATGGCCAATATTTTTTTTTTGTGGAGATAATGGCCAATATTTTTTTTTTGTGGAGATAATGGCCAATATTCACCCTGGACAGGAATAAACTACCAATATCAAGCAAAATGGTTCAATGGCCAAACTTCATCCATGACAAGAGCAAATTACTTGAGATCAAAAAAAATGTTTCGATGGCCAATCTTCATCCTGGATAGGAGCAAATGTCAGAGACGAATCAAAATACCGAGATCTCGAAATATAGTTCGTTGGCCAATCTTCGTCCAAGATAGGAGCAAACTGTCAAGATAGAAAAAAATGGTTCGATATCCAATCTTCGTCATTGACAAGAGTAGAGTGTCACGATAATTCAGAATGGTTAATTGGCCAAACTTCTTTCTAGACTGAAGCAAAGTGCCGAGATCGAACAAATTAGCACGGTGGCCAATATTTGTGCAGGATAGGAGAAAACTGCCAAAATTGAGCAAAACGGTTCTTTGGCCAATCTTAGTCCAGGACAGGAGAAAATTGCTAAAATCGACCAAGATGAATCATTGGCCAATCTTCGACCAAGACAGGAGAAAAGTGTCGAGATCGGGAAAATGGTTAGTTTGTAGAGCCCCGGATTTTCTGCAAACACTGATGTGTTCAAGCAAAGGAATTCTGTGTTATCTTGGCATTTTTAGGAATATATTTTTGTATAAAACATATGATAATTGTTGTGTGAGTTGAGGATTGGGGGTGTTGTGAGCCTTAGGGGTGAAAACCAAGTTCACATGCACTGTGAATAGTGCTGTGATTAGTGCCAAGGGCACTAGTATTGGAAGGGCCAAAGGCCTTCATTTTAGTTGGGTTTGGTTAATGAGAGCGAGGATTTTCACATGGCCTGACTATGATGTGAGTTTAGTGTATGAGTCATGGGATGTGAGGTATCTTTGGGAAAGCAAGCAAAGAGTACAAAACATACTCTTAAGTATTAAGTGAATAGTACATATAGAGGTTAAGGCCTCTATGTATCTTCTTGGATATTCTCAGTGAAATGATGGTTCGATTTGCGTGAGTTGAGTCTCAAAAGGAGAGTATAAGTATACTCCAAGTATCTAAACACGTAGGGTATAAAATAACCTAAGTGTGAATGTAGGATCCGGGAATCAATTTCACAATGCTGTGAATAGTGTTAGGGCATCGGAGTTGAAGGCCAAAAGTCTTCTTATATTGTTATGATGTTATAGAAAGATGATAAGGAGGGTTTTTACCTAGAGAGTTGTTGGATAGAAATATGTGTGGTGTATGTCGGTGCGTTGAAACCAAGAGTATAAAATGCTCTAAGTCCTTGGGAGTTTAAACAAAGAGTATGCATGACTCGAGATATGTTGGTAATGAAGCAAAGATTAAAAATGACTCTAGAAGAAATTGAGTGGTGTTAGTGTGCAAAGCAAGGGTATAAAATACCCTAAGTGCTTAAAGGATTGTAAGTGAATAGTGTGTGAATATTGCTGTAACTAGTCTTTTTCAAGGCCTAAAGCCTTAAAGGAATTATGGCTTCATGTTTTACAATGAAATGAGATTTTACATGAATCAAAATATATATGAAAAGTGTTTTTGGGGGTTAAGGACAAATGAAAAATGAGAGTATGACATCTCCAAGTGTAAAAGAAAAGAGATGCCTAAACATACCCTCAACTTTAAAGAGCTCTAGAATTCTCACCGCTGATCGGAATTGAGTGATTCTTGAATTTTTTGAAATATATCGAAACTCTCTTCGAGGTTCATGTTTACCCTTTTTTCATATTTTGAGTCGAGGTTGGGTCAAACGTCAGATTTCTAGAAGCGAGTCTGCTGAAAATCTGGGCTGCTGAAATCCATTTTCGGACCATTCAGCTTTAAGGGCAAGTTGGTCCATGAATAAAAAGGAATTAGAAAATTTTCAAAACATGAAAGTTGTAGCCCTTTTGAAGACAAATCCAACGCAAGTTGAATCGTCAAAATTGGATAAGCAAGTCAAGAGTTATGGTCAAAATCCCAAAGAGGGAAAAGCCCAGGCCTGTCATAACTTCACTAGTCGACGAGTGGACTTCACTAGTCGACGAGTGAGCATCACTTGTCAATGAGTCAGCCCCGAAAATGCCCAAAAACGTCCTGTAACAGCCCAAAACTCTTCCACCGACCTTGGGAGATATTTTGGGATATTTTCCTACGATATTTTGGGATTTTTGACAACCTTTAGACTATAAATAGATGAGATTTCGTGGATATGGATTTACCCAAACCTAAGCTTGGATTTTTGAGAGAGTGAAGAAGAGAAGAAGAAGAACACGTTGATTTCTCAAACCATTCTTCTTAGACAAAGTGAAGGTGAATCCTTGCTTCTAAGGCTGGTATTTTAATATTTTTGATGTTTTAGAGCTTGGGTTTTCTACCCAAGGTGATTCTCAAGTTCTAAAATCAAAAGTGGGGTTTTTGGTTTTTTTTTTCCAATTAAGGTTCCAACTTTCTCAAAGCTTCAACCAAGTTTACTCAAGCTTGATTTTGATCCACAGAAGTGTAAAAATTTCATTTTAAGGTAGATATAATCTACTATCTAGCTTTGTTATGAATTCCCTTTGTTATTCACTCTATGATGTCTCCTACAAAACTAATTTTCTATGATTAAGAAAGTTTAGATTTCTATGATGTATGATACTTTATGCATATGCCACAATGCTATTAAGATATTTTATGATTTCCGTGATACTCATAAGAACTATGTGCTATGTTTAAGATATTCTAAGTCTAACATGATACTCAAAGTTCTCACATGTTATATTCCAATCTTTAAAGGATTATGCTATTATGTCAAAAGGTTTAGTCTCGAATGAATCAGATTTCTCATAGATTGGATGTTTCAAAATTCATAAGAAATGTTTAAGGAAACCTCATAAGAACTCACAAGTTATTTTGCAGGATCATAGATACTCACAAGTATCTCAAAAGCTTATTCATATCTCACAAGACATTATTCATATCTCGCAAGAGACATCATTCATATCTCACAAGGCATTGTCTCATAAGGCATTCATATCTCACAAGGCATTATTCATATCTCTCAAGGCATTCATATCTCACAAGGCATCATATGTGGCTCACACGACTCATAAGAACTCATAAGCGATTGATTTATGCACGACCTCAAAAGATACGTTTTGTTTTCTACGAAAGCTCAAAAGATAAGGTTTAAAAAGTTATGCACTTGTAAAAGTATGATTTCCAAGATCAGTTTAAAGCATGAAATATGAATTGTTAATTCTCTATGTGCTCGCATGATATTGTTGCTTTATAACACTGCTAGCTAGTATTTTGTACCCACTGAGTATTCCATGCTCAGCCAAATTGTTGACTTCGGTTGGTTTTGTGGATGCACTTGCTCTTGAGCCTTGGATAGAGGAGTACTACGAGCCTGAGCCTTCTATGGATCACTACCAAGATGATGGAGCTCTAGATAGAGGGCCCTATCTAGACTATTGTTGAGTGATGTGAGGGAGAAGGTCATGTATTTTGAAAGTGAGAAATATCCACTTTCGATTATATATCTTGAGAGTATTGAGGGTGAGACTTGTCCACTTCATACTTAAAGTTTACTATGTTATGTGGTTCAAACTTGAACCTAATGATAGGAGTACGTTATTTGGAATTGCTTCCGCTTTGTTTTATTTATATGTATAACTTGTGCGCTCTGACAGGATGTTAAGTATGCCTTATGTGTCATACGGGATGGTTTGACACAGCGGTCACGGGCTAAAGTATCCCTAACTCTTAGGGGGTATTTTGGGTCATGAAATTGTTAGCCAATCTTTGTCTTGGACATGAGCAAACTGTCGAGATTGAGCAAAATCGTTCGTTGGCCAATCTACGTCCAGGACAGGAGCAAATTGTTGAGATGGAACAAAATTGTTCCATAGCTGTAGAACCCTAGAACTTTTGCCCATGTATTGGAACCCGTGCCAAGGCTTTAGGCCTTTGTAATCTTCCATTTCTATGAGATGAGAAATTTTAAAGAACCTTAATTGTTAAGAAGTGGGATTCCTAAGTCGGATATTTAAAAAAAATCCGGTTCACGGAACTCCACCTCCGGATCAGTTAACTTTAAGGGCAATTTGGTCAATAAATAAAGAAGAAATTGAAAATTCTAAAATGTCATAAATGTTCCTTTTCAAATAACGAGTCCAAGGCAAGTTGAATCGTCAAAATCTGATGAATAAGTCAAAAGTTATGGCCGAATTACCAAAATGAGAAAATCTGAAATTTTTGGAAGAGTTATGAATGATCGTACAGACCCTACGAACGATCGTAGGTGAGCTTCGATCGATCGTAGAATCTCAGGAATGGACAAATATCTCTGTAACAGTTACGATCGATCGTAGGAAACTACGAGTAATCGTAGCATAATTACGATCAATCGTAGACATGTTACGATCGATTGTCGATCGCGAACTCAGAATTTTTATTCGGGATTTTTAGGGTTTCTCCTCCTTCCCTATAAATAGGGGGTGGTATTTGGGGGTTTTAGTTTACCCTAAACCTAAAGAGAGCTTAAGAGAGAGATTGAGGGTTTCCAAGAGGGATTTTCATCTTTGAGGAGATATTAAGCAAGTGGCTGACCTAGATCACTCCCAAAGGCTTGGATTCTTCAAATCCAAGGCAAGGTTCGTGAGAATCGCCTCCTCCAAGCTTGGTAATGCCTCCACGCACGATTGGAGAGTTCTTCCTCATCCTATTATCTAATGTGTAAATACTATGGACGAATGAATGGAGGATGATTGGCGATGGATGCCGTGCCGAGTTATGATAAATGAAATAGGAAGGGCATGGTATCAATAATGAACACACACGTATGTTGTGACATAAACCCATCGAGAAAAGCATGGAATAGGCTTTAAACAATAATGTACATACTACATGTTTGATGAAATGCCCAGGTAAAGAAATTGAATTCTAAACCAAGGAATGCATGATTTAAAGTGAATGGATGTTATAGGGTTTATGATAGTTTGATTAATTGCTTTCTCTAAATGGCATGAATAATTACTTGTTTAAATTAATGATGTTTTTATGTATCGTTGAATCCCAAATGTCATATTTACTTCCAATATTAAAGCATGTACACGATTTCACGAGCACTGCATGCATGACATGGTTTACCAGTGTTTTCAAGGATAAGGGTTGGTAATTTTTTCAAGCATGAAAATAGTAATTTGAGTCAAGCCAAGTGCACGATGATTTCAAAAGCTTTATCGGTTTTTATGTGATTGCAAGCATGAATAAAAACTGTTTTACTTTCCTGTTATTATATGGATTGCTTCATCACTTTTGACAAGAACAAGAACAAACATTGCATATGAGGGAGTTTACACTTCCCTCCCATCTCTTTGAAAGAGGGGTCTCCCCTCACTCACAAGTGCATATCATTGAAAGAAGGGTCTCCCTTCCCTCTCAAGTGCATGACATTGAAAGTGGGGCCTCCCCTCCCTCCCAAGTGCATCTCACAAGTTACATGAGCCTGTTTAAATTCGAAGAAAGCACGCATGACATGACATGCATGACAGACAAGCAAGACAGACATGACAAGTTTTTCAAGCATGAAAATAGTAATTTAAGTCAAGCCAAGTGCACGATGATTTCAAAAGCTTTATCGGTTTTTATGTGATTGCAAGCATGAATATAAACTGTTTTGCTTTCCTGTTATTATACGGATCCCTTCTTGCTTTATATATCGTCATTGTTATGTTGTGACTGTTGGTTAGCATTTGGTACCCGCTTAGTATTCCATGCTCAGCCATACTTCTCATATCGGCAGGTGATAGTGGAGTGGCGGCTCCTTTTGACATCTGTGCTCCTGGCCCATGGGTGGAGGAGGAGTATGTTGAGGAACCTGTGGAGGAACCTCATGTAGACGAGTACTACTACTAGGTTGTAGGTTCTGAGTGACTGTGGGTGAGCGAGAGATTTTATCCATGTATTTTGGCGGGCATGTCCGCACCTTCTTTTGTTAATTACACTTTATACACAAACTTGGATCATGTATATACTTAGAGGTTTGGTTAGTCTTCCACCGTGCCATGTTAATTATACTTCCACTTTTATGTCCTCTTTGTATATGCTCCGTATGTTTGCAGGATGGTTTGTCAAGCAAGTCATGTAAGTCATGATAAGTCGTCCAAGATTCACTCTAACTCCTAGGGTGGGTTTTGGGTCGCGACAATAGCTAATTTTTATCATTGACAAATTGGGCAAAATGGTTCGTTGGCCAATCTTTGTCTAAAATAGGCACAAACTATTGAGATCAAGCAAAATGGTTTGATCGCTAATCTTCGTCCAGGACAAGAGTAAAGTGCTAAGATCGAGCAAAATGGTTCATTTGCCTATCTTCATCTAGGACAGGAGCAAACTACCCGCGATCAAACAAAATGCTTCGATGGACAATTTTCATCATGGACAAGAGGAAACTGCCGAGATCGAGCAAAATGGTTCGTTGGCCAATCTTCATTTTGGGCAAGATCAAACTAACGGAGATCAAAAAAAATGTTTGATGGTCAAGCTTTGCCCTGGACAGGAGCAAAGCGTCAAGCCCAAGGTTCAACAGGCAATCTTCGCCCAAAATAGGATCAAATTGTCGAGATAAAGCAAAATTGTTCGTTAGCCAATCTTTGTCCTGGATAGGAGAAAACTGTCGAGATCGAGCAAAATGGTTCGATGGCCAATCTTCATAATGGACATGAGCAAAGTGTCGAGATAGTGCAAAATGGTTTCTTGGCAAAACTTCTTCATGAACAAAAGAGATGGAGCAAATGGTACGGTGACCAATCTTTGTCTAGGGCAGGAGCAAACTGTCAAAATCGAGCACAACGATTCGTTTGCCAATCTTCGTCACAGGAGCAAACAGTCGAGACGGAGCAAAATGGTTCGCTAGCCAATATTTATCCTTGACAAAAGCAAAGTTTTGTGATCAAGCAAAATGGCACAGTGACTGATCTTTATTGAGGACAGGAGCAAATTGCCAAAATCGAGCAAAACGGTTCATTGGCCAATCTTCTACCAAGACAGGAGCGAAGTGTCAAGAATGGGAAAAGGGTTGTTTTTATTGGGAAAGAAAGCGGAGTTTAGGAAGACCCAAACCAGCACTAAATCAAAAAGAAATTAATTACACACGAATATATCTAAAACCTCAAGCATCTCTACTAACAAGGTTAGAGAGCAAAGGGTTTGTTAGCCAATCTTCATCTTGGACAGGAGCAAACTGTGGAGATTTAGCAAAATGGTTCATTGTTCAATCTTCGTCTAGGACATGAGCAAATTTTTGATGTAGAACCCCGGAATTTAGGTTCACTGTTCATGTGAATAGTGCTGTGAATAGTGTGTGAATAGTGCTATGAATATGGTCTTCTAGGCCAAAGGTCCTAATGAAATTGTGGGTTCATGTTTTATAATGAAAGGAGGTTTTGAATGAATCAAATTATGTATGGAAAGTGTTTTTGGGGGTTAGGGACAAATGTAAAATGAGAGTATGACAAACTCCAAGTGTCAAAAAATGGATGCCTAAACATACCCTCAACTTTAAAGAGCTCTAGAATTCTCACCGCTGATTGGAATCGAGTGATTCTTAAATTTTTCGAAATGTATTGAAACCCTCTTCAAGGTTCATGTTTATCACTTTTTCAGATTATGGGTCGAGGTTGGGTCAAACGTCAGATTTCCGGAAACGAGTCTGCTGAAAATCTGGGCTGCTGAAATCCATTTTCGGACCAGTCAGCTTTAAGGGAAATTTGGTCCATGAACAAGAAATAATTAGAAATTTTGCAAAACATAGAAGTTGTTTCCCTTTCAAATTCAAATCCAACGGAAGTTGAATCGTCAAAATCGGATAAACGAGTCAAAAGTTATGGTCAAAATACCAAAAGTAGGAAAAACCTAAGCCTGTCATAACTTCACTAATCAACGAGTGGACTTCACTAGTCGACAAGTGAGCATCACTCGTTGACGAGTCAGCCCCGAAAATGCCCAAAAACGTCCTAAAACAACCCAGAACTCTTCCACCGACCTTGGGAGATATTTTGGGATATTTTCCTAGGGTATTTTGGGATTTTTGGCAACATTTAGACTATAAATAGATGGGATTTCGTGAGTATGGATTTACGCAAACCTAAAACATATATTTTGAGCATTTTTGGAGGAGAAAAAAAAGAAAACTCTGATTTCTCAAAGCGTTCTTCTCATACCAAAGTAAAGCTCAATCCTTGATTCTAAGGTTGTACATTCCTATTTTTAGTGTTTTAGAGTTTCGGTTTTCTACCCAAGGTGATTCTCAAGTTCTAAAATCAAAAGAGGGGTTTTTGGTTTGTTTTCCAATTAAGGTTCCAGCTTTGTCAAAGCTTCAACCAAGTTTCCTCAAGCTTGATTTTGATCCACAGAAGTGAAAAAACTTCCTTTTAAGGTAGATATACTCTACTACCTAGCTTTGTTATGAAATTTCCTTTGTTACTCACTCTATGATGTTTCCTACAAAAGTAATCTTCTATGTTTAAGAAAGTTTAGATTTCTATGATGTATGATACTTTATGCATATGCCTCAATACTATTAAGGTATTTTATGATTTCCATGATACTCATAAGAGCTATCTGCTATGTTTAAGATATTCTAAGTCTAACATGATACTAAAAGTTCTCACGTGTTATATTCCAAGCTTTCAAAGGATTATGCTATTTTGTCAAAAGGTTTAATCTCGCATGAATCGGATTTCTCATAAGTTGGATGTTTCAAAATTCATAAGAAATGTTTAAGAAAACCTCATAAGAACTCACAAGTTATTTTGTGGGATCATAGATGCTCACAAGTATCTCAAAAGCTTATTCATATCTCACTAGACATTATTCATATCTCGCAAGGCATCAATCATATCTCACAAGGCATTCATATCTCACAAGGCATCATTCATATCTCTCAAAGCATTCATATATCACAAGGCATCATGCATGTCTCACAAGGTATCATATGTGGCTCACACAACTCATAAGAACTCATAAGCATTCTTAAGAACTCATAAGCGATTGATTTACGCACGACCTCATAAGATACGTTTTGTTTTCTACGAAAGCTCAAAAGATAAGGTTTAAAAAGTTATGCACTTGTAAAAGTATGATTTCCAAGTTCGGTTTAAAGCATGAAATATGAATTGTTAACCCTCTATGTGCTCACATGATATTGTTGCTTTATAACACTGTTAGCTAGTATTTTGTACCCACTGAGTATTCCATGCTCAGCCGAATTGTTGACTTCGGTAGGTTTTGTGGATGCACCTGCTCTTCAGCCTTGGATAGAGGATGAGTACTTCGAGCCTGAGCATGCTATGGATCACTACCAAGATAATGGATCTCTAGATAGGGGGCCCTATCTAGACTATTGTTGAGTGATGTAAGGGAAAATGTCATGTATTTTGAAAGTGGTAAATGTTCACTTTAGAACTTATATTTTGAGAGTATTGAGGGTGGGACTTGTCAACTTCATACTTAAAGTTTACTATGTTATGTGGTTCAAACTTGAACCTAATGATAGGAGTACGTTATTTTGAATTGCTTCCACTTTGTTTTAGTTATATGTATAACTTGTGCGCTCTGACAGGATGTTAAGTATGCCTATGTGTCATACAAGATGGTTTGACATAGCGGTCACGGGTTAAAGTATCCATAGCTCTTGGGGGTATTTTGGGTCGTGACAATTGAGATGGAGAAAAATAGTTCCATACCTAATTTTTATCGTGGATAGATCGGACAAAGTGGTTCGTTGGCTAATCCTAGTCTAAAACTAGCGCAAATTACTGAGATCAACAGAATGGTTTGATGGCCAATCTTCGTCCAGGAGAGGGGCAAACTACCTGTGATCAAAATTAATGCTTCGATGGCCAATCTTCACCATGGACAAGAGCAAAGTGCCGAGAGGGAGCAAAATGGTTCGATGGCCAATCTTCGTAATGAACATGAGAAAAGTGTCGAGATAGTGGGAAATGGTTTCTTGGCAAAACTTCTTTATGAACAGAAGCAAAGTGCCTAGATCGAGCAAATGGCATGGTGACCAATCTTTGTCCAGGGAAAATTCTAGCGATCAACCAAAATGTTTTGTTGGCCAATCTTCATCCAAGATAGGAGAAAACTATCGAGATAGAGCAAAATGGTTGAATGGCCAATCTTCGTCCAAGACAAGAGCAAATTACTTGAGATAAAAAAAAATGTTTCGATGGCCAATCTTCATTCGGGATAGGAGCAAATGTCGAAGACAAATCAAAATACCGAGATCGCGAAATATAGTTCATTGGCCAATCTTCTTCCAAGATAGGAGCAAACTGTCAAGATGGAACAAAATGGTTTGATATCCAATCTTCGTCATTGACAAGAGTAGAGTGTTGCGATAATTCGAAATGGTTAATTTTCCAAACTTCTTTCTGGACTAAAGCAAAGTGCCGAGATCGAACAAATTAGTCCGGTGGCCAATATTTGTGCAGGACAGGAGAAAACTGCCAAAATCGAGCAAAACGGTTCTTGCTAATCTTAGTCCAGGACAGGAGCAAATTGCTAAAATCTACCAAAACGAATCATTGGCCAATCTTCAACCAAGACAGGAGAAAAGTGTCGAGACCGAGAAAATGGTTTGTTAGCCAATCTTTGTCTTGGACATGAGCAAACTATAGAGATGAAGAAAATCGTTCATTGGCCAATCTACGTCCAGGACAGGAGCAAATTGGGCAAAATGGTTCATTGGCCAATCTTCGTATAAAACAGGCGCAAACTATTGAGATCAAGCTAAATGGTTTGATCGCTAATCTTTGTCCAGGACAAGAGTAAAGTGTTAAAATCGAGCAAAATGGTTCATTGGCCTATCTTCGTCCAAGACAGGAGCAAACTACCTGCGATCAAACAAAATGCTTCGATGGAAAATTTTTGTCATGGACAAGAGGAAAGTGCCGAGATAGAGCAAAATGGTTCATTAGCCAATCTTCATCTAGGGCAAGATCAAACAACCTTTTTTTTTTTTTTGAAAAAGGAAAGCTGGGGTTAGGCAGACCCCGACCAGAATAAATTAAAAACAAAGAGATTACACTCTTATGAATCTACAACCCCGAGCATCATCCTGAATTAGCTTACATAATTGGAGGGTGAACGAGTCACTATCTAATAAAATCTCACCACTAGAGGGATAAAGCTTGGAGAGAGCATCTGCTACCTTGTTAGCCTCCCTATAAACATGAGAAATAGACACCAAGCAAAGCCTACCCCATAATTGATCAATGTCATCCAATAAACAATATAGAGCCCATGGACGAGAGCAAGTCTTGGAGACACACTTGACTGCCCATAGCGAATCAGATTCTATCTGAATCCTATGAAAGCCTAACCGAATAGCTTCCTCAAGCCCTCTTTTTATAGCAAAAAGCTCCATTTCGATTACCGTACCAATAGTTTTTGTTCCCGCACAAGCGTGCACCACCAGCCCTTCTGAATTCCTGAAGACGCAACCATACCCGACCCGGGAACCTCCAACAGCTCCATCTGTGTTTATCTTAATAACACCATGATCTGGGGGAATCCAGGAGACCCACTTTATCGGGGAAGCGGCCCAACGAACAGCCAAATCCCACTTGTTACAAAGAAGACGATGTCGCGCAAAATCCTGAATAGCAACCGGTAAGCAATCAAACTTAATTTTGACATCCATTATGATGTCCTTTAGCACCACATTTGGAAGGCGTTTAGCATTTGTAGTCCACCGCCGATTCCTTTCCTTCCATAAATGATAGACGAAGGTACCCAAGACAACCCGACGAATATGGTTTGCAAAACTAGGAGACCGCCACTTCCTACCATACCACCGAACCATAGCACTCCACGATGAAAATCTTCTAAGCTGAATATGAGTGAGCTAGGATAGCTTTTTCCATAGGAACTCAGCATAGTCACAGCGAGTAAACAGGTGGTCATGTGTCTCGGCTTGATAGGTACAAAGTAAACACCTATCAAACAACCTGAGATCAAAAAAAATGTTTGATGGTCAATCTTCGCCCTAGATTGGAGCAAAGCATCAAGCCCAATGTTCAACAAGCAATCTTTGCCCAAAACAGGATCAAATTGTCGAGATAAAGCAAAATTGTTCGTTAGCCAATCTTTGTCCTGGAAAGGAGGAAACTGTCGAGATTTAGCAAAATGGTTCATTGTTCAATCTTCGTCCAGGACATGAGCAAATTTTTGAGATGGGGCAAAATGGTTCCATACCTAATTTTCATTGTGGACAGATAGGCAAAATGGTTCGTTGGCTAATCCTAGTCTAAAACAAGCGCAAAGTGCTGACATCAAGCAAAATGGTTTGATGGCCAATCTTCGTCTGGGAGAAGAGCAAACTACCTATGATCAAACAAAATGCTTCGATGGCCAATCTTCTCAATGGACATGAGAAGAGTGTCGAGATAGTGGGAAATGGTTTCTTGGCAAAACTTCTTCATGAACAAAAGGAATGTGCCTAGATCGAGCAAATGGTATGGTGACCAATCTTTGTCCAGGGCAAATTCTAGCGATCAAGCAAAATGTTTTGTTGGCCAATCTTCATCCAAGACAGGAGAAAACTATTGATATCAAGCAAAATGGTTAAATGGCCAATCTTCATCCAAGACATGAGCAAATTACTTGAGATCAAAAAAAATGTTTCGATGGCTAATTTTCATCCTGGATAGGAGCAAATGTCGGAGACGAATCAAAATGCTGAGATCGCGAAATATAGTTTGTTGGCCAACTTCGTCCAAGATTCCTGCAAACTGTCAAGATCGAACAAAATGGTTCGATATCCAACTTCGTCACTGAGAAGAGTAGAGTGTCGTGATAATTCAAAATGGTTAATTGACAAAACTTCTTTCCGGACTGAAGCAAAGTGCCGAGATCGAACAAATTAGTACGGTGGCCAATATTTGTGCAGGACAGGAGAAAACTGCAAAAATCGAGCAAAACGGTTCTTTGGCCAATCTTAGTCCAGGACAAGAGCAAATTGGTAAACTCGATCAAAACGAATCATTGGCCAATCTTCAACCAAGACAAGAGAAAAGTGTCGAGATCGGGAAAATGATTTGTTAGCCAATCTTTGTCTTGGACATGAGCAAATTGTCGAGATTGTGCAAAATCATTTGTTAGCCAATCTACGTCCAAGACAGGAGCAAATTGTTGAGATGGAGCAAAATTGTTCTATAGCTAATTTTTGTCAAGGACAATTTGGGCAAAATGGTTCGTTGGCCAATCATCGTCTAAAACAGGCGCAAACTATTGAGATCAAGCAAAATGGTTTGATCGCTAATCATCGTCTAGGACAAGAGTAAAGTGCTAAAATCGAGCAAAATGGTTCATTGGCCTATCTTTGTCCAGAACAGGAGCAAACTACATGCGATCAAACAAAATGCTTCGATGGACAATTTTCGTCATGGACAAGAGGAAAGTGCCAAGATCGAGCAAAATGGTTCATTGGTCAATCTTCATCCAAGGCAAGATCAAATTACCTGAGATCAAAAAAATGTTTGATGGTCAATCTTCGCCTTGGACAGGAGCAAAGCTTGAAGCCCAAGGTTCAACAGACAATCTTCGCCCAAAACAGGATCAAATTGTCGAGATAAAGCAAAATTGTTCGTTAGCCAATCATTGTCATGGACAGGAGAAAACTGTCGAGATCGAGCAAAATGGTTCAATGGCCAATCTTCATAATGGATATGAGCAAAGTGTCGAGATAGTGCAAAATGGTTTCTTGGCAACACTTCTTCATGAAAAGAAGAGATGGAGCAAATGGTACGGTGACCAATCTTTTTCTAGGGCAGGAGCAAACTTTCAAAATCGAGCACAACGATTTGTTTGCCAATCTTCAGAACAGGAGCAAATAGTCGAGATGGAACAAAATGGTTCGCTAGCCAATATTTATCCTTGACAAAAGCAAAGTTTTGTGATTGACCAAAATGGCACAGTGACCAATCTTTATCCAGGACAAGAGCAAATTGCCAAAATCGAGCAGAACAGTTCGTTGACCAATCTTCTACCAAGACAGGAGCGAAGTGTCGAGAACAGGAAAAGGGTTTTTCTAATTGGGAAAGAAAGCAGAGTTAAGGAAGAAGACCCAAACCGGTACTAAATCAAAAAGAAATTAATTACACACGAATATATCTAAGACCTCTAGCATCTCTACTAACAAGTTTAGAGAGCAAAGGGTTTGTTAGTCAACCTTCATCTTGGAGAGGAGCAAACTGTCCAGATTTAGAAAAATGGTTCATTGTTCAATCTTCTTTCAGGACATGAGCAAATTTTTGAGATGGAGAAAAATGGTTCCATACCTAATTTTTATCGTGGACAGATCGGGCAAAATGGTTCATCGGCTAATCCTAGTCTAAAACAATCGCAAACTGCTAAGATCAAGCAAAATGGTTTGATGGCCAATCTTCGTCCAGGAGAGGAGCAAACTACTTGTGATCAAACAAAATGCTTCGATGGCCAATCTTCATCTTGGACAAGAGGAAAGTACTGAGAGGGATCAAAATGGTTCGATGGCCAATCTTCGAAATGGACATGAGAAAAATGTCGAGATAGTGGGAAATGGTTTCGTCGCAAAACTTCTTCATGAGCAAAAGCAAAGTGCCTAGATAGAGCAATGGTATGGTGACCAATCTTTGTCCAAGGAAAATTCTAGCGATCAAGCAAAATGATTTGTTGGCCAATCTTCATCCAAGACAGGAGAAAACTATTGAGATAGAGCAAAATGGTTGAATGGCCAATATTCGCCCGGGACAGGAGTAAACTACCGATATCAAGCAAAATGGTTGAATGGCCAATCTTCCACTAAGACAAGAGCAAATTACTTGAGATCAAAAAAAATGTTTCGGAGGCCAATCTTCATCTTGGATAGGAGCAAGTTGCGGAGACGAATCTAAATACCGAGATCGCGAAATATAGTTTGTTGGCCAATCATCGTCCAATATAAGAGCAAACTATCAAGATCGAAGAAAATGGTTCGATATCCAATCTTCGTAATTAACAAGAGTAGAGTGTCGCGATAATTCAAAATGGTTAATTGGTCAAACTTGTAGAAATTCGGAATTTGAGTTCACTGTGCTATGAACAGTGTTAGTGAAAAGTGTCATTGTATGGTGTGTGTAAAGGCCTAAAGCCTTCCATCTTGTTCTTGGTTGCATGGTGAGTCAAGTAAGGGTTTTAGGTGCGTGTGTTGAGGTTCAACAAGAGAGTATAATGATACTCTAAGTGGGTAAAAGCAAGGGTACAAGATACCCTAAGTGCTTAAAGGGTTGTAAGTGAATAGTGTGTGAATAGTGCTGTAAATAGTGCTGTAAACGGTGTTTGTGAGGTCCAAGGTTCCCTAGGTGCTTGTAAATGATGTGAGGAGTTTATTATAGGTTTTATGGTATGTGAGGGTACTAAAGAACCATCCTTGATGTTTATGGGTGTTAAAATAAAAAGGGGAAAGGTTCTAAGTGCTAAAGGATGGGGGAGGTCTTAACAACCCTCAACTTGAGGGAGCTCTAGAATTCTCACCGCTGATCGGAATGGAGTGATTCTTGAATGTTTGGAAAGGTATTGAAACCCTCTTCGAGATTCATGTTTACCACTTTTTCAGATTTAGAGTCAAAGTTCAGTCAAATGTCAGATATCTACAAATTAGTCTGCTGCAAATTTTGGTCTGCTGACAGTCATCCAAGAACCAGTCCACTTGTGAACCCATTTACACCAGTTAGAACTCAAAATTTGGATTTGTACAAAACATGAAAGTTGTTCTCATTTGAAAGACGAATCCAACGCAAGTTGAAATGTTAAAGTCAGATATCCGAGTCAAAAGTTATGGTCAAAATACCAAAGTGGGAAAACGAGGCCCAAGCAGAGTGCCATTTCGGCGACGAATTGAGTTGGGGGCCGAATTTCGTCGACGAATTCAGCCCAGAAAATGCCAAAAACGCCCAGAACAGCTTGTAACTCTTCACCGACCTTTTGGGATAGTTTCCTAAGGAGTTTTTGGGTTTTTGGCAACCTTTAGACTATAAATAGAGGGGATTTCGTGGGTTTGATCTACTCAAACCCTAAGTTTGGATTTTTGAGAGATTAAAAGAAGAGAAGAAGAAGAAGAAAGGTGAGAGTTATTTGGATGTTCTGAGTTGGTGTTTTTCCACCAAAGGAAGAGTTCTTCTTGCTTTCTTGGTGTTCTAACACCTAGATTTCAAATCCAAAGTGATTTCATAAGGTTGGAATTTCTCCAAAGAAATTATGTGCGTGTTCTTGAAGAAGAGGGTTTTCAAACCAAGATTTTCCCAAGCTTCAACCAAGCTTTCCTCAAGCTTGATTCAGCCTAAAGAAGTGTGAAAACTTCCTTTTTAAGGTAGATACACTCTACTAAATTGTGTTTCTATGAATTGTTAATGAATAGTAAAAATTGAATTGTATTTGTAAACGGTATTGGTTTTACTATTATGTTTAAAGGCTTCTATGGTTATTGAATTGCTCATAAGGATATATGAACTCAAAGAATAGTTGTAACTGAAAGTATAGTTTTGATTAAAGTATGGATTTTGCCAAAAAGGACGGTTTTGATCAAAGAGGGATTTTCTCAAAGTATGATTTTGCTCAAAAGGGTTTTGTTCTAAGTTAAGGTATCATGGTTTTGCAAAAAGGGGTTTTTCTCAAAAGTGGCTTGGCTCAAAGAATGATTTTTAATTCAAGGGCCGAGGCCTTGGTTGTAAAGTATTGCTTTGTTTAGAACTCAAGGGAGTTTACCTCCTTGCTTGTAAAGTATCGCTTTGTTTAGAACTCAAGGGAGTCTACTTCCTTGCTTGTAAAATATCGCTTTATTTTGAACTCAAGGGATCTACCTCCTTGCTTGTAAAGTATCGCTTTGTTTGAACTCAAGGGAGTCTACCTCCTTGCTTGTAAAGTATCGCTTTGTTTAGAACTCAATGGAGTTTACCTCCTTGCCTGTAAAGTATCGCTTTATTTTGAAGAGTTTACCTCCTTGCTTGTAAGGTATCGCTTTTTTATCGGTTTTGTGAATCACTCTAATTATTAGGTTTGTTATGGCTCAAAGTATATGGTTAGTGAAATGCTCAACAATATGTGCCCTATAAAGAAATGCTCACGTGTTATCTGTTTCATGAACTGCTCTAAGTTATTATATGGTCACTTCGCTTTGCTTTTGCCTATTTTTCTCTGATGTGTGTGTGCATATGCTGTCATTGATGTTTATAGTATTGCTATTTAGTAGTTTGTATATACTAAGCATTCCATGCTCAGCCGAATTGTTGACTTCGGTAGGTTCTGTGGATGTACATGCTCCTGAGCCTTGGATAGAGGAGTACTACGAGCCAGAGCCTGCCATGGATCATCACCAGGATGATGGAGCTCTAGATAGGAGGCCCTATCTAGACTATTATTGAGTGTTATGAGGGAGAGGGTTGTGTGTTTTGAAAGTGAGGAATGTCCACTTTACACCTTATAGTTTGTATAATCGGTTGGTTCGGACTTGGAATACAAATTGTAGGTTTACACCGGAGGAATAGAGGTAGGAAGAGATAAGGAAATGAGATTACCTAGTCTATCAAAGAACAATCAATCACTCAATACTGCACACACCGGTGGATTTCCTAAGAAGCTCAAACCTAAGTGAGTCTAGAGGTTTGGTTAGGAGATTTGCAAGTTAAGTATCAGTTTGCACATATTCCAATGTGATGACATTTTACTCAACAAGCTCTCGAATGAAGTGTTGTCTAATGTCTATGTGTTTAGTGCGAGAGTGTTGCACGGGATTTTTAGAGATGTTGATGGCACTTGTGTTATCACAATACACAGTCATGGTGCCCTGTTCTATCCCATTGTCCTGCAACATCTGTTTCATCCATAGAAGTTGAGTGCAACAACTGCCGGCTGCAATGTACTCAGCCTCGGCAGTAGACAAAGAGATGGAATTCTGTTTCTTGCTAAACCAAGCAACCAAACAGTTTTCAACATAAAAGCATCCTCCGGAGGTGCTTTTCCTATCATCAGCATTTCTGACCCAGTCGGCATCGGAATATCCAACAACCACGGCATTAGTATCAAAGGGATACCAGAGGCCAAAAGAGAGAGTTCCACTTACATATCGAATACTTCATTTAACAGCAAGTAAGTGTGACTCTTTGGGGCTTGCTTGATAGCAAGCACAAGCTCCGACACTAAAGGCAATGTCAGGACTACTGACAGTGAGGTAAAGCAGACTACCAATCATACTTCGGTATGTGGTTTGATCGACACTTTTGCCTGAAGTATCTTTGCTAAATTTGGTGGTGGTGCTCATAGGAGTGCGAGCGTGTTTAGCCGAGCTCATGCCAAATTTCTTTACAAGGACTTTGTTATATTTGGTTTAGGACACAGAAATATCATTGCTCATTTGTTTCACCTACAGACCAAGAAAGAAATTCAGCTCACCAACCATGCTCATCTCAAATTCATTCTTCATTTGTTCAGCAAAGGAGTGTGCATGTGAGTTTGATGTGGAACCAAAGACAATATCATCAACATATATCTGTGCAATAACAATATCATCCTTAATGTTTTTAATGAATAGGGTCCTATCTACTCCCCCTCTCGAAAATCCCTTTTCTAAGAGGTATGTAGTCAGTCTCTCATACCAAGCTCTGGGAGCTTGTTTCAAACTATAGAGAGTCCTTTTTAATCGGTAAACCTGATCAGGATGATTAGGTTTCTCAAACCTTTTTGGTTGTTCCACATAAACTTCCCCCTAAAGAATGCCATTTAGAAAAGCACTCTTGACATCAATTTGAAAGAGTTTGAATTTGAGATGGCATGCAACAGCAAGCAAGATCCTGATAAACTCTAGTTGGGCAATAGGAGCAAATGTTTCATGGAAATCAATGCCCTCAATCTGAGTGTATCTCTGTGCAACTAACCTAACATTGTTTCTAACAATGGTACCATGTTCATCAGATTTGTTCTTGAAAATCCATTTAGTACCAATAACATTTGTATTTTTAGGCATAGGTATTAAAAACCATACATCATTCCTTCAGATCGTGTTATCTGGACACCAAGTAGTAAGGGTCGCTATTCGCTTAAATCAGCTTGGGAAAGCATTAGAGATCAAAACCAATTGACTCCATGGTGGTCTCTGCTCTGGACAGGTAAGTACATACCTCGGCACTCCTTTATTTCTTGGCTGGCTCTCTCAAACTGCCTCCAAACGCAAGACCGTCTTCTCAGTCTACATATCACCACTCAGTCCAGATGTGTTTTCTGTTGGGCATCCCTAGAGAATACTGGTCATCTGTTCTTTGATTGCAGATTCACGAATCAGATATGGACTTATGTGCTCAACTTATGCTGCTACCCCTCTCGTTTGATTCTTCCTTGGGATCGTGAGGTGGAATGGGCTGCCAAAGAATTCCATGGTTTGAATATAGTCCCAAATATTAAGCGAATTGTTTTTTGTGCCACGATATACCATATTTGGAATGAAAGGAACAGCAGAATTTTCTCTAATTCTTCCAAGCCCATTGAGAATATTATCAACAACATCATCACCGATACTAGATTGAAGTTTGGTGCATCCACTGCCCAGGTAGAAGATTCGGCACACACCAGAAGATTTTTGAATCAATGGCAGATATATCCTCGATTTACCATCAAACCACAGCTATGGTGCTCTTGGTCCCCTCCCCCAATAGATCATTGGGTCCTCAACAGCGATGGCTCTGTAAGAAATGGAGGTGCAGGTTTTGGTGGAATCATTCGAAACAATTTGGGTGTCCCTTTGGTGGCTTATGCTACTGGAATAGCTGATACAGACATCCTAAAACTTGAGATCATGGCCATTGCAAGAGGGATGGAAATTGCACGGCAATTTGGTGTGAACAAACTCGTGATTGACTCAGACTCCTTACAAGCTACAAGATTCCTCAAATCCACCAGTGAACCCCCTTGGACTCTAAGTAACCTTGTTGCTTACTGCAAACTTCTTCTGACAGATTTCCACTCTTATTCTATCCACCACATTTGGCGTGAAAGCAATACTTGTGCTGATTTTTTGGCAAAATTTTGTACTAGTATCTCCTATACAGTTCTTTTACCAAGAGAATTTCCCTCTGATCTTTCTTCTCTTCTTGAGAAGGACAGAGTTGGTTGTAAATACCTTAGATTGTAATCTCTTTTTCTATTAATATATCTGGTCGGGGTCCGCCTAACCCCAGCTTACCTTCCAAAAAAAAAAAACTGATTGAGCTCTTCTTGCATGACATTTATCCAGTTTTCATCAGTGAGAGCTTCAGTTACATTTTTGGGTACAAATGTAGAAGTATAGCAAAAGTGACTAACTTCATTTTTAACTTGTTTTCGAGTTCTCGATTCACTTTCAAGGTTTCCAATAATTTCAGTTGAGTGAGGCCTCATAACCCTAGGATATGTAGGTTTTTTAGGAGGTGACTTTGAAGGTGATTCATCATCTGATTTAGATATTGGAATTTTCATACCTTCATCAGCATTGTTATCCTCTAGTTGCAAGGACTCAGATCCTGAGTCATCAACTACCACATTTATGGACTCCATATGTCGCGATCCAAAACCCACCCTAGGAGTTAGAGTGAATCTTAAACGACTCATCATGACTTGCATGACTTGTTTGACCTCTATGTATATACATACGTGATCTAAGTTTGATACAAGAGAAATCAAGACAAAGAAAGTGCGGACAGGCCTGCCAAAATACATGAATACATCTCTCTCAACTCACCCACAGCTATCCGCTTAGAATCTACCACAACCTAATAGTAACCCTCACCCTGAGGTTCCTCCATAGGCTCCTCAACGTACTCCTCCTCCACCCATGGGCCAGGAGCACAGACATCGAATGGAGCAGCAGTTCCCTCAAAACCTGCCGACATAAACGTACGGCTGAGCATGAAATACTCAGCGTATACCAAATACTAACCAACAGTCATAGCAAACAATAACTATATGGAAAGCAGGAAGCAGTTCACAGATATAAAAGTAGGAACAATTCATATCATCACGTGATAGTAAAGCAGTTGATAATCATGCTTGAATTTCGTAAAAGCCGATAAAATCTATGAAAAACATCATGCACTTGACTTGACTTAAAACATCCTTTTCGTGCTTAAAAACTTGTCTTGTCATGTATCTAGTTTTGTCGTGTCGTGTCATGTCATGCGTGTCATGCTTGTATCATGCGTGTCATGCGTGTACCATGCTTGCTTGGGAGTTCAACATGCTCATGTACTTGTGAGATGCCTTGAAAGGAAAGTGTCGCGACCCAAAACCCACCCTAGGAGTTAGAGTGAACTTTGGACGACTAATCATGGCTTACATGACTTGCTTGACAAACCAACCTGTAAAAACCCACAGAACATATACAATAGAGGATGGCAGCAGAAACATAACTATAAAACACAGCGGAAGTCTAACAACCTCTAGGTATATACACATGGTCCAAGTTTAATACAAAGAAATCAAAACCAAGAAAGTGCGGACATGCCCACCAAAATATATGGATATAATCACTCATGCTCACCCACAGCTAATCCACTCAGAATCTAACACCACCTACTGATAACCCTCTACGGGAGGTTCCTCAAAAGGCTCCTCGACGTACTCCTCCTCCACCCATGGACCAGGAGCACAAACATCAAATGGAGCAGCAGCTCCCTCAGAACCTGCCGACATAAGAAGTACAGCTGAGCATGGAATACTCAGCGGGTACTAAATACTAACCAACAGTCATAGTATACAGATAGCATACATAGAGTAGGAAGCAAGTTGCATATATAGAACAAGAACAATTTATATCATACAAGGAAGTAAAGCAATTTATAATCATGCTTGTATTTCGTAAAAAGCCGATAAAACCTCTTGAAAACATCGTGCACTTGACTTGGCTTGCAATATCTTTTCGTACTTGAACGCTTGTCGTGTTTGTCTTACTTGATCTTGTCGAGCGTGTCGTACGTGTCATGTCATGCGTGCTTGCTTGTGATCATGTAACTTGTGAGATACACTTGTGAGATATCCTTGTGAGATGCGCTTGAGAGATGCCTTGAGAGGGAAGGGAGACCCTTCTTCATAATATGTATGTACTTGCGAGGGAAGGGAGGCCCTTCTTCATGATATGCACTTGTGAGTGAGGGGAGACCCCTGGTGGAATGTTGGTTCTTGTTTCCTTGTGAAAAGCGAGGTAAAACATATCGTAGGATATGTCCCACCTCTAACCATGTTCTTGAAAACCTCGATAAATCATGTCATGCATGTCGTGCTTGTGGGAACCGTGTACATACTTGCATTTAAATTTAAATATGACATTTGGGTAATTTCACAACACATATAACATCAATGATTGAGCAATGTAATATTCATATCATTTAGGGAAAGCAAGAAAACACACTATCATAGGCCCTAGCAATATCCATGATTTATTAGGCATACATTTCCTAATTTACAACTCACTTTATTCACCTTGGCATTTCATCAAACATGGGGTGTTCATTATTCATTATTCATTTAAACCTAATCATGCTTTTCTAGGTGGGTTTTTCTCACATCACATGTGTATGTTCATTATGGGTACAATGCCCTCCCCGTTCATCCATCACATCAATACACACGGCATCCAATCGCCCACATTCATCTCCATTCACCATTCCCATTCACCATTCACAACCCATCTCATAATACATGTGTAAATGAAAGAAGACAAAGAGAAATAAAGTAAAAGAAGGAACTATAACTAGGAGGGTAGCAAGAAGTACCGACCTTGAAGAAATGAGGAAGAAACCCCTTCCAAAAACAACCGTGAGTTGCTGCCCTAGCTTGAGGAGATGCTCCTCACGAGTTTGTGCCTTGATCTTGAAGAAAAATGGGCTTGAGTGGAGTGTGGGTTCACAAACCTCTTGATTTCTCTCCAAAATGGAAACCCTAGGTTGGAATCGCCTTCTCCCCTTTCTCCTATTCTCTCAAACTCTCTAAGTGTTGAATGATGCCCTAAAGGCTCGGGTTAAACTCTTAAGTTAAGAGTAAACCGACCAAAAGACCATAATACCCTTACTGAAATTTCTGCAAAAACGCGACTAATGAACACGTTGAGCTGTGACTCAGGTTTTCGATATATTCGACTTAGGAATACTACTTCTTACCACTTAAAGTTGTTCAAAATTTCTCATTTCATTGAAATGGAAGATTACAAAGGCTTCATGCCTTGGCACGGGTCCCAACACATGGCAAAAAGTTCCAGGGCTCTTGTAGAGCCCCGGACCTTTTCACATTTAATGCATGACACTTTCGTTGCCATTTTGCCTTTAAAGAGGTATAATTAATAAATAAGGAAGAAATTGGAAATTCCAAAATGTCAGAAATGTTCCTTTACGAAGTACGAACCCAACGCAAGTTGAATCGCCAAAATCCGACAAGCGAGTCAAAAGATATGGCCAAAACAGTCTGGACCTGCAGGCAACCAATCGCTCGGTCCATAGAGCGATCGATCGGTCCAAAACCGATCGATCGGTAGCTATCGACTGGTCAAGATTTTTGTATGGGGAAATTTTCCAGAGAATTGATTTTTGGTCGAGAGCTCGGTCAACACACCGATCGCTCGGTAGGCAACCGATCGATCGGTCATTAACACCGATCGCTCGGTACTCGCGTTTTTGCAGAAATTTCAGTAAGGGTATTATAGTCTTTTGGTCGGTTCACTCTTACCTTAAGAGTTTAACCCGAGCCTTTAGGGCTTCATTTCGACATTTAGAGAGATTGGGAGATTAGAAGAGAGGAGAAAGGGTTTCCTAAGCTAGGGTTTTGCTTTTGGAGAAGAATCAAAGGGGTTTTGAGACCCTAGATCACTTCAAGTCCGGCTTTTCTTCAAGATCAAGGCACAAGCTCGTGAGGAGCATCTCCTCAAGCTAGGGCAGCACCTCACGGTCGTTTTTGGAAAGGGGTTTCTCCCCTCATTGTTCAAGGTCGGTACTTCTTGCTACCCTCCTAGTTATAGTTCTTCTTTTCCTTTATTTTCTTTGTGTTCCTTTATATACCCTTGTATTATGAGATGGGTTGTGAATGGTGAATGGAGATGAATGTGGGCGATTGGATGCCGTGTGTATTGATGTGATGGATGAACGGGGAGGGCATTGTACCCATAATAAACACACATTTATGATGTGAGTAAACTCACCTAGAAAAGCATGATTTAGGTTTAAATGAATAATGAATAATGAACACACCATGTTTGATGAAATGCCAAGGTGAATGAAGTGAGTTGTAAATTAGGAAATGCATGCCTAATAAATTATGGAAATTGCTAGGGCCTATGATAGTGTGTTTTTCTCGCTTTCCCTAAATGAGGTGAATATTACATTGCTCAATCATTTATGCTATATGTGTTGTGAATTATCCAAATGTCATAATTAAATTTAAATGCAAGTATGTACACGATTTCCACGAGCACGGCATGCATGACATGATTTATCGAGGTTTTCAAGAACATGGTTAGAGGTGGGACATATCCTACGATATGTTTTACCTCGCTTTTCACAAGAAAACAAGAACCAACATTCCACGAGGGGTCTCCCCTCATTCACAAGTGCATATCATGAAGAAGGATCTCCCTTCCCTCGCAAGTACATACATATCATGAAGAAGGGTCTCCTTTCTGTAGAGCCCCGGACCTTTCCACATTTAATGCATGACACTTTCGTTGCCATCTTGCCTTCAAAGAGGTATAATTAATAAATAAAGAAGAAATTGGAAATTCTGAAACGTCAGAAATGTTCCTTTTCGAAGTACGAACCCAACGCAAGTTGAATCGTCAAAATCCGACGAGCGAGTCAAAAGATCTGGCCAAAACAGTCTGGACCTGCAGGCAACCGATCGCTCGGTCCATAGAGCGATCGATCGGTCCAAAACCGATCGATCGGTAGCTATCGACTGGTCAAGATTTTTGTATGGGGAAATTTTCCAGAGAGTTGATTTTTGGTCGAGAGCTCGGTCAACACACCGATCGCTCGGTAGGCAACCGATCGATCGGTCATAAACACCGATCGCTCGGTTCTCGCGTTTTGCAGAATTTTCACTAAGGGCATTTTCGGCATTCGGGTGTTATACCCTTTCTTATATAGGATCGCCCGAGCCTTTAGGGCTCATTCTCAACACTTAGAAGATTTGGGGGATTAGAAGAGAGGAGAAAGGGTTTCCTAAGCTAGGGCTTGTCTTTGGAGGAGAAATCTAAGGGGTTTTGAGACCCTAGATCACTTCAAGCTCGGCTCTTCTCCAAGATCACGGCTCAAACACTCGTGGAGAGCGTTCCCCAAGCTAGGGCAGCACCTCACGGTCGTTTTTGGAAGGGGTTTCTTCCTCATTTCTTCAAGGTCGGTACTCCTTACTACCCTCCTCGTTATATCTTCTCTTTTCTTTTATTTCTTCTTGTTTTCCTTCATATATATATATATGTATGTTATGAGATGGATGGTATGTATGGTAAATGGAGATGGATGTTGGCGAATGGATGCCGTGTGGATGATGTAATGAATGAATGGGGAAGGGCATTGTACTAATAATAAACATACAAGTGTGATGTGAGTATAACCCACCTAGAAAAGCATGTTGTAGGGTTAATAATTAATGAACACACCCTATGTTTGATGAAATGCCAAGGTGAATAAAATGAATGATAAATTAAGGGAGTGCACGCCTAATTACCCATGAAATGGTTAGGGCTTATGTTAGTGTGTTTCTTGCGTTTCTTAAAATGTGAAAATTATTACTTGCTTCAATTGTGATGTGCTATGCTTTGTGAATCACCCCAATTTGTCATATTTAATTTCAAATGCAAGTATGTACATGATCCCACGAGCACGACATGAAATGACATGACTTACCGATGTTTTAAGGACGGGATGTAGAGGTGGGGCATATCCTATGATATGTTGCCCTTCGCTTTTAGCAAGGACGAGACATGCCTGCATTGCATAGGGAAGGGTCTCCCATCCCCTCGCATTACACGCATAGCATAGCATTGCATGATACGCATAGCATGGTATGGCATGTCATGCATAGAGATGCTAGTTGCGACGGTCTATGAACGGCAACTAGGCATACATGGTTCATGCATAGAGATGCTAGTTGCGACGGTCTATGAACGGCAGCTAGGCATACATGGTTCATGCATAGAGATGCTAGTTGCGACGGTCTATGAACGACAACTAGGCATACATGGTTCATGCATAGGGATGCTAGTTGCGACGGTCTATGAACGGCATCTAGGCATCCCATTTCAGCGTAGGGGTAGAGCATATCCTAAGATATGTTTTGCTCTGACATCACAAGTACACGAGCATGTTCAATTTCCAAGAAAGCACGCATGATTAGACACACTCGACAAGGTCAAGCGAGATGATTTCTAGAGTTTTTCCGACTTAGATATGATTACAGCATGAACTATAAACTGATTGTTTTTCCCCATTAATTGTGTGAACTGTTTCCTGCTTTATTCTAATTCTATATTGCTATGTTGCTATGACTGTTGGTTAGTATTCAGTACCCGCTGAGTATTCCATGCTCAGCCGTACTTCTTATGTCGGCAGGTGATAGTGGAGCGGCTGCTCCTTATGGTATCTGTACTCCGAGTCATTGGGTAGAAGAGGAATGCGTTGTGAAACCTATGGAGGAACCTCCGGTAGAGGGTTACTATTAGGTGGTGATAGATTCTGAGTGAATAGCTGTGGGTGAGCATGAGTGATTATATCCATGTATTTTGGCGGGCATGTCCGCACTTTCTTTGTATTAAAACTTGGACCATGTGTATATACTTAGAGGTTTGTTAGACTTTCGCTGTGTCTTATAGTTATGCTTCCGCTGTTATCCTCTATTGTATATGATTTGTGGGTGTTTTGCAGGTTGATTTAAGGTTAGGTCACGTCGCCAAAGTATCCTAACTCCTAGGGGGTATTTTGGGGCGTTACAGAAGTGGTATCAAAGCTTAGGCTTTAGGTCTCTAGGGTCACTTAGAATCTTATACGACGGCTTGACAGGAGCATATGTTGGGAAACAAGTTAGGATGGAAGTAAGTCGGAAGTGAGTCTTGTTCTAAGTGTGAGACTAAACGTTAGTCTTAATCTAAAATGGTTGCTCCAACCAAGCACAGGTCTTAGAAACGCTAGAACACCAAGGTATAATATTACAATTACTCTGATGACGTGACGAGATGAATATGGTGGTACTATACTTTGTATGTAGTATTGTTATATGGTGTTATATGCTATATGGTGTGCGTACAATGTACTTATACTATTATGTGTGGCATTGTTAGGGGGCATTAAATGTGGTGTGCATACTATATGTCACTTACTAAGTGACAACCAATGTGTTAGGAATTAATTCCCAGCTAGACTTATGAGTTGAGTAATACTCCGGTTGGAGTTCAGACTATGTGTGAGTTGGTAAATGGTGGTAGGTCCTTGCCATACCCTGTACTATGGGGTCTTCGTAAATAACAGCCTTCCGAGTGAGACAATAGAATTCTCCTTCGTCTTACAAGATTAAAAAAATAATAATAATAAATAAATAAATAAAAATTTAGAATTTACGAAAATAGGGACATAGGCTTGATAAGTAATATTATGAGCATTTGGTGTAATTTTAAACTTGTTAAACTATACTAGATGCGTCTTACATCACAAAGAAATATAAGTCACACATCATGGTATGACGACAATTCCATGAAACCCCACGACTAGTAGAAACAGGTATAGATAGTAATACGTTTTAACTCAAGGAACAAATATAATTTTAACAACCCAGGGATGCTCGATGCACGCTTCTAAGTACAGTTGCGCATTTTCTGCAGCACGTCTTAGACCCAATGCTCAGTCCCAATTAAACATAATTTTTGGATGCGCTCACGGATGTCTGATGCACGTTTCTAGATGCGCGCCTGCAGCACGCCCTAGACTCAGTGCTCGGTCCTAGTCTAGATACAGATGCGCGTTCATTCTGCAGCACGTTCTAGACACGATGCCCGTCCAAAATAATAAAGAAATTACTAACTCCAACAGGTAGCATGCACGTTCATACATATCATGAGCAGCATACATAGCATAGGCATCATACATTTCATACATGGCACGCACTTCATACATGGCAGGAACATCACACGGATATCAAAAAAAAATATATCATATACATATCCCGCATGCATCATGTACATCTTAGAAGCATTATACATGTCACCAGATTTAGAGGGCATCACCTAAACAACTCAATCAGATGAACTAGTCATTAGTATTAGTTTCAAACGGGCTAAGGTCTTAAGTTTGTGATCAGTTAATACCATGATCAAGTGTGAAGCTTATCATCAGTAAGAAAACTACTTGTATAATTGTACGATTATAATTGTACTTAGATATATACACGATGTGCTCGCATAGGTTGGGGGCTTGAGTCCAACTTCTGGTTAGGAGAAGTTGTTGCCCTTAAGAAGCAACTAAGGAGTTAGCCTTAGACCATAACCAGTTGCAACACAACCAACATCGCATCTTGGCTTCGCTAAGAACCTTAGAGTATATTATTATGCTATGGTATGTGTATCTTAATGTATGTTCTAGACTTTGATAAATACTTACTATTATGAAAATGCAATATCGGATTTTGATGGGATTCAAGTTAGACTCATGCTTTGCTATCGTCCTCAGGAGTAAACCATGAGACGTGGCGATCAGGGTCGTGGATACCACACTAGGAGGGGTGGAGTATCTCCTCCTCCATTGAGGGATGAGCAGCCTGATCTCACTCAGGTCTTGGGATCCATAGCAGAGACACTAGCAATACTTGCCACTAGGCAGTCCACTACCCCCATTCCTACGGCGGTACTTGTACCTATCCCTACACATCATGCCACAGGAAGTGAGGCACTTTGGAGGATGAGGCCCCCGGTGATTTATGGTGATATGGACCCATTGGTCGCAGAAGCATGGGTTAGGTACCAGTCCTCTAGACATTTGCAGGTACGGAGTCCTCCCACTGCACCACAGGCTTCTCTTTCGGTTGCTCCACCGGCATCGCACACGGCTACCGTGCAGCCACCCCGCCTCGCAGTATCTCAGGCAACAGAATATGCGCCCTCCACCTACTCTTACGAGATATGTACCCTTTGTGGGAGGAGGCATGTGGCCAGAGAGTGTAGGAGAATCTCCGGTGGATGTTTCCACTGTGGTCGCCAGGGCCACCTGATCAAGGATTGTCCCAGCCGTCAGATGCCACCTTATTCTCGGGGAAGTAGGCCCACGGTTAGGCGGTCACCTCCGCAGGGCTCTACACAAGCATTAAGCCCCCAACAGTCCACACAGCCCCCTTACTAGGCTAACCAGGGACAAGCCTTTGCCACTCCAGGATAGAATGCTCAGGCACCAAAGGATATGGCATGAGGATGTGAGAGGGAGAAGAAATTTTTTATTTTTTTTGTGTGCAGAAGGGAATGTATTTTGTGTTTTGTCATGGGCAGTCAGTTGCCACTTGTATGTAATTGTGCTACCTTATGTTATGAAAGTTTTTCCAGCTATTTAGAATGATGTTGAGTCTTAGGAGAAAACTAGGTGCCTCGCCAATAAGTGAGTGCCTAGCCTTATATTGATTAATAGAGGATTATCATATCGTTCAGTAGGAAAGGTTAAGCATGGGGAAGTATCCTCGATTGATTTAGTAACGCCCTAATTTCGAGGACGAAATTCCTATAAGGGGGGGGGGGGGAGGATGTAGAGCCCCGGACCTTTTCACATTTAATGCATGACACTTTCGTTGCCATCTTGCCTTCAAAGAGGTATAATTAATAAATAAGGAAGAAATTGGAAATTCTGAAACGTCAGAAATGTTCCTTTTCGAAGTACGAACCCAACGCAAGTTGAATCGTCAAAATCCGACGAGTGAGTCAAAAGATCTGGCCAAAACAGTCTGGACCTGCAGGCAACCGATCGCTCGGTCCATAGAGCGATCGATCGGTCCAAAACCGATCGATCGGTAGCTATCGACTGGTCAAGATTTTTGTATGGGGAAATTTTCCAGAGAGTTGATTTTTGGTCGAGAGCTCGGTCAACACACCGATCGCTCGGTAGGCAACCGATCGATCGGTCATAAACACCGATCGCTCGGTCCTCGCGTTTTGCAGAATTTTCACTAAGGGCATTTTCGGCATTCGGGTGTTATACCCTTTCTTATATAGGATCGCCCGAGCCTTTAGGGCTCATTCTCAACACTTAGAAGATTTGGGGGATTAGAAGAGAGGAGAAAGGGTTTCCTAAGCTAGGGCTTGTCTTTGGAGGAGAAATCTAAGGGGTTTTGAGACCCTAGATCACTTCAAGCTCGGCTCTTCTCCAAGATCACGGCTCAAACACTCGTGGAGAGCGTTCCCCAAGCTAGGGCAGCACCTCACGGTCGTTTTTGGAAGGGGTTTCTTCCTCATTTCTTCAAGGTCGGTACTCCTTACTACCCTCCTCGTTATATCTTCTCTTTTCTTTTATTTCTTCTTGTTTTCCTTCATATATATATATATGTATGTTATGAGATGGATGGTATGTATGGTAAATGGAGATGGATGTTGGCGAATGGATGCCGTGTGGATGATGTAATGAATGAATGGGGAAGGGCATGGTACTAATAATAAACATACAAGTGTGATGTGAGTATAACCCACCTAGAAAAGCATGTTGTATGGTTAATAATTAATGAACACACCCTATGTTTGATGAAATGCCAAGGTGAATAAAATGAATGATAAATTAAGGGAGTGCACGCCTAATTACCCATGAAATGGTTAGGGCTTATGTTAGTGTGTTTCTTGCGTTTCTTAAAATGTGAAAATTATTACTTGCTTCAATTGTGATGTGCTATGCTTTGTGAATCACCCCAATTTGTCATATTTAATTTCAAATGCAAGTATGTACACGATCCCACTAGCACGACATGAAATGACATGACTTACCGATGTTTTAAGGACGGGATGTAGAGGTGGGGCATATCCTATGATATGTTGCCCTTCGCTTTTAGCAAGGACAAGACATGCATGCATTGCATAGGGAAGGGTCTCCCATCCCCTCGCATTACACGCATAGCATAGCATTGCATGATACGCATAGCATGGTATGGCATGTCATGCATAGAGATGCTAGTTGCGACGGTCTATGAACGGCAACTAGGCATACATGGTTCATGCATAGAGATGCTAGTTGCGACGGTCTATGAACGGCAACTAGGCATACATGGTTCATGCATAGGGATGCTAGTTGCAACGGTCTATGAACGGCATCTAGGCATCCCATTTCAGCGTAGGGGTAGAGGATATCCTAAGATATGTTTTGCTCCGACATCACAAGTACACGAGCATGTTCAATTTCCAAGAAAGCACGCATGATTAGACAGACTCGACAAGGTCAAGCGAGATGATTTCTAGAGTTTTTCCGACTTAGATATGATTACAGCATGAACTATAAACTGATTGTTTTTCCCCGTTAATTGTATGAACTGTTTCCTGCTTTATTCTAATTCTATATTGCTATGTTGCTATGACTGTTGGTTAGTATTCGGTACCCGCTGAGTATTCCATGCTCAGCCGTACTTCTTATGTCGGCAGGTGATAGTGGAGCGGCTGCTCCTTATGGTATCTGTACTCCGAGCCATTGGGTAGAAGAGGAAT
Organism: Tetracentron sinense; assembly: GCA_015143295.1. Taxonomy (NCBI): domain Eukaryota; kingdom Viridiplantae; phylum Streptophyta; class Magnoliopsida; order Trochodendrales; family Trochodendraceae; genus Tetracentron; species Tetracentron sinense. The sequence goes on from CM026554.1 coordinate 20,049,284, forward strand.
GCGTTGTGAAACCTATGGAGGAACCTCCGGTAGAGGGTTACTATTAGGTGGTGATAGATTCTGAGTGAATAGCTGTGGGTAAGCATGAGTGATTATATCCATGTATTTTGGCGGGCATGTCCGCACTTTCTTTGTATTAAAACTTGGACCATGTGTATATACTTAGAGGTTTGTTAGACTTTCGCTGTGTCTTATAGTTATGCTTCCGCTGTTATCCTCTATTGTATATGATCTGTGGGTGTTTTGCAGGTTGATTTAAGGTTAGGTCACGTCGCCAAAGTATCCTAACTCCTAGGGGGTATTTTGGGGCGTTACACTTTCCCTCTCAAGTGCATTGCATAAAGAAGGGTGTCCCTTCCCTCTCAAGGCATCTCTCAAGCGCATCTCACAAGGATATCTCACAAGTGTATCTTACAAGTTACATGATCACAAGCAAGCACGCATGACATGCATGACGTGACACGTACGACACGTTCGACAAGATCAACCAAGACAAGCTTTCAAGTACGAAAAGATATTTCAAGCCAAGTCAAGTGCACGATGTTTTCAAGAGGTTTTATCGGCTTTCTACGAAATACAAGCATGATTATAAATTGCTTTACTTCCCTGTTCTATATATGCAATTTGTTTCCTACTTTATGTATGCTATCTGTATACTATGACTGTTGGTTAGTATTTAGTACCCGCTGAGTATTCCATGCTCAGCCGTACTTCTTATGTCGGCAGGTTCTGAGGGAGCTGCTGCTCCATTTGATGTTTTCTGCTCCTGGTCCATGGGTGGAGGAGGAGTACGTCGAGGAGCCTTCGTAGGAACCTCCCGTAGAGGGTTATCAGTAGGTGGTGTTAGATTCTGAGTGGATTAGCTGTGGGTGAGCATGAGTGATTATATCCATGTATTTTGGCGGGCATGTCCGCACTTTCTTTGTTTTGATTTCTTTGTATTAAACTTGGACCATGTGTATATACTTAGAGGTTGTTAGACTTCCGCTGTGTTTTATAGTTATGTTTCCGCTGTCATCCTCTGTTGTATATGCTCTGTGGGTGTTTTGCAGGTGATTTGTCAAGCAAGTCATTGTAAGTCATGATTTAGTCGTCCACAATTCACTCTATCTCCTAGGGTGGGTTTTGGGTCACGACAGCTCTAGACCATAACAGTAGAGGTGTAGAGCCCCAGACCTTTTCATGCTTAATACATGACACTTTCGTTGTCATTTTGCCTTTTAAAGAGATATAATTAATAAATAAGGAAGAAATTGGAAATTTCGAAACGTCAGAAATGTTCCTTTTCGAAGTACGAACACGACGCAAGTTGAATCATCAAAATCGGACGAACGAGTCAAAAGATATGGCCAAAACAGTCTGAACCTGTAGGCAATCGTAGCTCGGTTATGCACTGAGGACGTAGCTCGGAAGGCACTAAGGACGTGCTCTGACGTCGTACTCTGATAACGTAGCACAGACAACGTACTCTGATAATGTATAAGTTGTACATCCGTTGTACAGCTCACAACAGGTACGATGTACAGCAGAACGGGCACGTTGTACATAAGACAACGGACTACGAGCTCAGCACTACGCACGACATAACGTGACAACGGGTTCGGCACCCTTCACAACGGACAACGTGTTTGGTACTATTCACAATGGACAACGTGTTTGGTACTGTTCACAGCACAACGTGTGTGGCACTGTTCACAGCACAACGTGATCGGCACTGTTCACAGCACAACGTGTGTGGCACTGTTCACAGCACAACGTGTTCGGCACTGTTCACAGTACAACGTGTGTGGCACTGTTCACAGCACAACGTGATCGGCACTGTTCACAGCACAACGTGTGTGGCACTGTTCACAGCACAACGTGTTCGGCGCTGTTATCACAGCACAACGTGTGTGGCACTGTTCACAGCACAACGTGTTCGGCACTGTTCACAGTGCAACGTGTGTGGCACTGTTCACAGCACAACGTGTGTGGCACTGTTCACAGCACAACGTGTTCGGCACTGTTCACAGCACAACGTGTGTGGCACTGTTCACAGCACAACGTGTTCGACACTATTCACGGTCCTCGCGTTTTTCAGAAATTTCAGTAAGGGTATTATTGTCTTTTGGTCGGTCCACTCTTACCTTAAGAGTTTAACCCGAGCCTTTAGGGCATCATTCGACACTTAGAGAGTTTGAGAGAATAGGAGAAAGGGGAGAAGGCGATTCCAACCTAGGGTTTCCATTTTGGAGAGAAATCAAAGGGTTTTGAAACCCTAGATCAACCTCAAGCCCGATTTCTTCAAGATCTTGGCTCAAGCTCGTGTTCCAAGTTAGGGCAGCAACTCACAGTCGTTTGGAAGAGGGATTTCTTCCTCATTTCTTCAAGTCGGTACTTCTTGCTACCCTCCTAGTTATAGTTCTTCTTTTCCCCTCATTCCTCTTTATTTTCTTTTATTTACATTTGTGCTATGAGATGGATGGTTGTGAATGGTGAATGGAGATGGAAGGGGCGACTGGATGCCAATGGTTGTGGATGATGTGATGAATAAATGGGAAAGGGCATTGTACTAATAATGAACATACAAATGTGATGTGAGCATAACCCACCTAGAAAAGCATGATTTAGGTTTAACTGAAAAATGAATAATGAACACACCATGTTTGATGAAATGCCAAGGTGAATACAGTGAGTTGGAAATGGGGAAATGCATGCCTAATAAATTATGGATACTGCTAGGGTCTATGATAGTGTGTTTTCTTGCTTTCCCTAAATGACATGAATATCATATTGATTCAATCATTGATGTTATATGTATTGTTAAATTACCCAATGTCATATTTAAATTTAAATGCAAGTATATACACGGTTCCCACGAGCACGGCATGCATGACATGATTTATCGAGGTTTTCAAGAACATGGTTAGAGGTGGGACATATCCTATGATATGTTTTACCTCGCTTTTCACAAGAAGACAAGAACCAACATTTCATGAGGGGTCTCCCTCCCCTCACTCACAAGTGCATAGCATGAAGAAGGGCCTCCCTTCCCTCGCAAGTACATACATATCATGAAGAAGGGTCTCCCTTCCCTCTCAAGTGCATTGCATAAAGAAGGGTCTCCCTTCCCTCTCAAGACATCTCACAAGTGCATCTCACAAGTTACATGATCACAAGCAAGCACGCATGACATGCATGACAAGACACAATATACAAGAATCAAGCAAGACAAACAAGACAAGCTTTCAAGTACGAAAAGATATTTCAAGCCAAGTCAAGTGCACGATGTTTTCAAGAGGTTTTATCGGTTTTCTACGAAATACAAGCATGATTATAAATTGCTTTACTTCCTTGTATGATATGAATTGTTTCTGCCTGACATATATGAATTGCTCTTGATTATGTATTGTCATTGTTATGCTATAATTGTTGGTTAGTATTTAGTACCCGCTGAGTATTCCATGCTCAGCCGTACTTCTTATGTCGGCAGGTTATGAGGGGGCTACTGCTCCATTTGATGTTTGTGCTCCTGGTCCATGGGTGGAGGAGGAGTACGTCGAGGAGCCTTTGGAGGAACCTCCCGTAGAGGGTTATCAGTAGGTGGTGTTAGATTCTGAGTGGATTAGCTGTGGGTGAGATGAGAGTTAGATTTACGTATGTTGGCGGGCATGTCCGCACTTTCTTTCGGTTACTTTTTGTATAAACCAGGATTTGTGTATGTATATACATAGAGGTTTGGTAGACTTCCGCTGTGCTTTGATGGTTATGTTTCCGCTATAATGTCCTCTATTGTATATGCTCTGTGGGTTTTGCAGGTTAGTTGTCAAGCAAGTCATGATTAGTCGTCCAAAGTTCACTCTAACTCCTAGGGTGGGTTTTGGGGCGCGACAGAAGTGGTATCAAAGCTTAGGCTTTAGGTCTCTAGGGTCACTTAGAATCTTATACCACGGCTTGACAAGAGCATGTGTCAGGAAACAAGTTAGGAAGAAAGTAAGTCGGAAGAGAGTCTTGATCCAAGTGTGAGACTAAACTTTAGTCTTAGTCTAAAATGGTTGCTTTAACCAAGTACGGGTCCTAGGTACGCTAGAACGCTAAAGTATAAGTATGATGTGATGTATATTAGTATTATACAACTAATACAAATTGAATTATTGTGAAATGGCATTGAAATAAACTGTGGTTTCAAGTGAGACTCATGTGGTGCTATTGTTCTCAGGACTTTAGTCATGAGGCGGGGCACACGGGGTCGTGGACCACATACCAGAGCTCCCTCTTCTTCACGTGATGAGGATGAGCAGCCGGACCTCTCTCAGGTCTTAGGCTCTATTGCTGAGACACTCGCCATACTGGCGGCTCGGCAGGCTATACCATCATCGGCGGCACCTACTCCACCGCCCGCAGCTCCAGTACATCGTACTGCAGGAGTTGACGCATTCAGGAGATTGAGGCCTCCATCCTTCCACGAGAGTGTGGACCCTCTTACTGCGGAGGCTTGGATCCTCCAGGTTGAGAAGATATTTGCGGTACTCACTCCTACAGAGGAAGAGAAGTTTTTATGCTAGAGGGCGAAGCCCACCATTGGTGGTTGTCCGCATTGAGGACACGAGATTTGACCATACAGGGTCAACCTTGGACTTGGGAAGAGTTCAAAGATACTTTTTACAAGAAGTATTTTCCTATCGGTGCACGGGAAAAGAAAGAGAGAGAATTCATCAACCTGGAGCAAGGTTCGATGTCTGTGGCCGCTTATGAGGCCAAGTTCTCGGAGCTATCACGCTTCGCGACACATATGATTGCCACCGAGGCAATGAAGGCGAGAAGATTTGAGCAAGGGCTCAAGGATGTTATTATGGAGAAGGTTTCCATTTTCAGGCATGCTACCTACCCTGAAGTGGTAGACAAGGCCTTATTGGTCGATGCCAATTCTGAAGCGGTGTCTAAGAAGAGAGAGTTGGCAAGAGGCCAAGCCAGTAGTTCAGCACCTCCAGAGAGGCGGACTCGTACCGGCCCTTATCAGTATGCGTGGCCAGCACCACCGATGAGGCCATCTTATGCGCCTCAGGCGCCTCGACCTCAGGCTCTTCCGGCCCCACGGCCAGTTGCACCTCAGACGGTGAGGTATGCTCCACCTTCGGCCCCTTCGACTTATACACACGAGGTCTGCACTTCATGCGACCAAAGGCACCCGGCAGGAGATTGCTGAAGAGCATCGGGTGGATGTTTTCATTGTGGTCGCGAGGGCCATATGATCAGGGATTGCCCCAGTCGGCATTTACCAGGCCAGTCTCAGGGGATTAGTCCACCAGCACGCCCAGCAGGATCATATCAGGCGTCATTCCCAGACTACCCGGTCTACACCTCAGTCTCGCCAGGCGAACCAGGGGCGAGTTTTTGCCTTGACAGAGGGTGATGCACTTGCATCTGACGACTAGTGCAAGGTACGCAGTTGTAGCTTATTTAATTATCCGTAAAATTAAACTGTTAAGTATTAGTTGATTGTGAACGTACTTGGCATGTTATATATGTATATATACCTACATGTATACACTGTTGATGCATGGATTAACTCCGCTAGTTAAAATTTCAGGAACCCTTCTAGTCAATGAGTATTTGGCTCGAGTGTTGATTGATACCGGGTCTACTCATTCATTTGTCTCGCCGAGTTTTTCAGAAGGCTTTTCTGTAGAGCCAAGTCAGCTAGAACCGGAGTTAGCCATTTCGACTCCCCTCGGCAAAACAGTATTGGCAGATAAAGTGTATAGAAATAGTGTGGTCCAAGTTGGAAGCCACGAGTTGGCGGTTGATCTCATCGTCCAAGGATTCCAAGACTTTAATGTTATATTGGGAATGGATTGGTTAGCAGCACATCATGGGCATGTAGCTTGCTTTGAGAAAATGGTACTCTTCAAGCCAGTAGAAGGAAAACCATTCCACTTTCGTGGGTTAAAAAGTAGAGATATCGTTCATTTTGCGGCATTGAGCTTAGCTAAACCCGAGGCAAAGGACTCATCGACTATTCCGGTTGTGAGTGAGTTCCTGGATGTATTTCCAGAGGAGTTGCCGGGATTGCCTCCAGATAGGGAGATTGAGTTTATGATCGAGCTTGCACCAGGCACAGCTCCTGTTTTCAGGGCTCCGTATAGAATGGCCCCTATGGAACTCAAGGAGTTGAAGACTCAGTTGGAGGAATTGCAAGGCCTTGGCTTCATTCGACCAAGTGTCTCACCGTGAGGTGCCCCAGTGTTGTTTGTTAAGAAGAAAGATGGCTCGATGCGGATGTGCGTCGATTACCGACAATTGAACAAAGTCACTATAAATAATAGGTATCCCTTGCTTAGGATTGATGACTTGTTCGATCAGTTGAAGGGAGCGAGATTTTTCTCGAAGATAGATCTTCGATCGGGTTATCACCAGTTAAAGATTAAGGTGGAAGATGTTCCCCAAACTTCTTTCAGGACTCGGTATGGACACTACGAGTTCTTGGTGATGCCTTTTGGACTCACGAACGCCCCGGCAGCCTTTATGGATTTGATGAACCGGGTGTTCCGGCCATATCTTGATAGGTGCGTGATTGTATTTGTTGATGACATTTTGGTCTATTCCCAGACACGGGAAGATCACACACGCGACCTATGCCTTGCTTTGGAAATGCTAAGAGAGCATAAGCTATACGCCAAACTTAGCAAGTGTGAGTTTTGGTTGGAAGAGGTGGCATTCCTAGGCCACGTTGTTTCTGCAGAAGGTATCTCGGTAGATCCGAAGAAGATCGAAGCAGTTATTAGTTGGGCGAGGCCCAAGAGTGTCACGGAGATACGCAGTTTTCTTGGGTTGGCAGGCTACTACAGGAGATTCGTAGAGGGTTTCTCTAGCCTTGCAGCACCGCTCACTTACCTGACAAGGAAGAACGCCAAGTTTGTATGGAGTGATAAGTGCGAGATCAGTTTCACGGAACTGAAGAAGAGGCTTACTACAGGCCCTGTCCTTACTGTGCCATTTGGACCTTGTGGGTATGAGGTGTATAGTGATGCCTCACACGTTGGACTTGGGTGTGTACTCATGCAGCACAAGAAAGTCATTGCCTATGCATCAAGGCAATTGAAGGAGCATGAGAAGAATTATCCCATGCACGACTTGGAGCTTGCGGCAGTCGTGTTTGCACTCAAGATTTGGCGTCATTACCTTTATGGGGTGGAGTTCTATGTGTTCACGGATCACAAGAGTCTCAAGTATCTCTTCTCCCAAAAGGAGCTGAATCTAAGGCAACGGCGTTGGATGGAATTTCTGAAGGACTATGATTGTACCATTCAATACCTCCCGGGTAAAGCAAATGTAGTGGTTGATGCTTTGAGTAGAAGACCTCAAGGGTTGTTAGCACACATGTTGGTTCAAGAATGGAAGCTACTAGAAGACTTGGCAAATCTGGACATCAGTGTGAATGACTCTGTCCGTGGTCCTATCTTGGCAAATGTCACGGTTCGGCCATACATCATAGATTTAATCCAAGAATATCAAGCCACGATGCTGAATTATTGGCTTATTCGGGACAAGGAAGTTACTAAGGGTAGTGAGGACTTCTCTCTCACTAGTCGGGGTGCTATCACATTCAAGGGAAGGCTGTGCTTCCCAGCCAATGCAGATCTTCGAAGAGAGATTTTGGATGAAGCTCACCGTTCGAAGTACACAGTGCATCCAGGGGGTACAAAGATGTACCGGAACCTCAAGAATCACTTTTGGTGGTGGAATATGAAGAGGGAGGTTGCGGAATATGTAGCACGGTGTTTGGTGTGCCAACAGGTGAAAGCAGAACACATGCGACCCGCCGGTCTATTGCATTCTCTTCCGATTCCCGAGTGGAAATGGGAGAACATATCCATGGATTTCATAGTTGGCTTGCCAAAGACGGCAAGGGGCTCAGATGCAATTTGGGTTGTAGTAGACCGTCTGACGAAGTCTGCGCACTTCCTACCCTACCGAACTACTTTCAACTCTAGCCAGTTGGCCGCTCTATACATCAAGGAAGTAGTGAGGTTACACGGAGTGCCCGTCAGTATTGTGTCAGATCGGGATCCAAGATTCACATCACGATTCTGGAAAAGCTTTCAGGAAGCTATGGGTTCCCGACTTGATTTCAGCACTGCTTTTCATCCACAGACGGATGGACAAACCGAGAGAGTGAACCAAGTCATTGAAGACATGCTTCGGGCTTGTATGTTGGATTTCAGAGGCAGTTGGGAAGAGCACTTGCCTTTGGTTGAATTCGCTTATAATAACAGCTATCAGGCAAGTATTCAAATGGCACCATTTGAGGCCTTGTATGGGCAAAGTTGTAGGTCTCCTCTCTATTGGGATGAGGTAGGAGAAAGGAAAGTACTTGGTCCAGAGTTGATTGAGCAAACTGCAAACACAGTTAAGATCATCCGGGATCGATTGAAAGCCGCTCAAGATCGCCAGAAAAGTAATGCGGACACACGCCGTAGGGACTTGGAATTTCAAGTAGGGGATCAAGTTTTTGTGAAAGTATCTCCTAGCAAAGGGATCATGAGATTCGGAAAGCGAGGCAAGCTCAGTCCTCGGTATGTTGGGCCTTTTGAGATTATCACACGAGTTGGTGAGGTTGCTTACAGGGTAGCCCTCCCACCTCACATGGCTGCAGTTCATAACGTCTTCCATGTGTCTATGCTTCGGAAGTTCATTACGGATCCTTCGCATGTCATAGACTTGGAACCGTTGGAGATTCGAGAGGATCTCACCTTGATTGAAAAGCCGGTTCAGATTTTGGATCGAAGAGATCAGGTGCTTCGCAACAAGACAATCCCTTTGGTTCTTGTGCAATGGCAGCCCCATGCTCGGGAAGAAGCTACATGGGAGCGTGAAGCCGAAGTCAAAGCAAAGTACCCAGAATTATTTGAATGAATTTTTGTATGAAGTCTGTATATGACTTGTAATGTTCTTTTGGTTTGTAATGCAAGTAGTATCTGAATTTCGAGGACGAAATTTTTGTAAGGGGGGGAGGATGTAGAGCCCCAGACCTTTTCATGCTTAATACATGACACTTTCATTGTCATTTTGCCTTTTTAAGAGGTATAATTAATAAATAAGGAAGAAATTGGAAATTTCAAAACGTCAGAAATGTTCCTTTTCGAAGTACGAACACGACGCAAGTTGAATCGTCAAAATCAGACGAACGAGTCAAAAGATATGGCCAAAACAGTCTGAACCTGTAGGCAATCATAGCTCGGTTATGCACTGAGGACGTAGCTCGGAAGGCACTAAGGACGTGCTCTGACGTCGTACTCTGATAACGTAGCACAGACAACGTACTCTGATAACGTATACGTTGTACAGCTCACAACGGGTACGATGTACAGCACAACGGGCACGTTGTACATAAGACAACGGACTACGAGCTCAGCACTATGCACGACATAACGTGACAACGGGTTCGGCACCATTCACAATGGACAACGTGTTTGGTACTATTCACAACGTACAACGTGTTTGGTACTGTTCACAGCACAACGTGTGTGGCACAGTTCACAGCACAACGTGTGTGGCACTGTTCACAGCACAACGTGTTCGGCACTATTCACAGCACAACGTGTGTGGCACTGTTCACAGCACAACGTGATCGGCACTGTTCACAGCACAACGTGTTCGGCACTGTTCACAGCACAACGTGTGTGGCACTGTTCACAGCACAACGTGTTCGGCACTGTTCACAGCACAACGTGTTGGGCACTGTTCACAGCACAACGTGTTCGGCACTGTTCACAGCACAACGTGTGTGGCACTGTTCACAGCACAACGTGTTCGGCACTGTTCACAGCACAACATGTTTGGCATTGTTCACGGTCCTCGCGTTTTTTAGAAATTTCAGTAAGGGTATTAGGGTCTTTTGGTCGGTCCACTCTTACCTTAAGAGTTTAACCCGAGCCTTTAGGGCATCATTCGACACTTAGAGAGTTTGAGAGAATAGGAGAAAGGGGAGAAGGCGATTCCAACCTAGGGTTTCCATTTTGGAGAGAAATCAAAGGGTTTTGAAACCCTAGATCAACCTCAAGCCCGATTTCTTCAAGATCTTGGCTCAAGCTCGTGTTCCAAGTTAGGGCAGCAACTCACAGTCGTTTGGAAGAGGGATTTCTTCCTCATTTCTTCAAGTCGGTACTTCTTGCTACCCTCCTAGTTATAGTTCTTCTTTTCCCCTCATTCCTCTTTATTTTCTTTTATTTACATTTGTGCTATGAGATGGATGGTTGTGAATGGTGAATGGAGATGGAAGGGGCGACTGGATGCCAATGGTTGAGGATGATGTGATGAATGAATGGGAAAGGGCATTGTACTAATAATGAACATACAAATGTGATGTGAGCATAACCCACCTAGAAAAGCATGATTTAGGTTTAACTGAAAAATGAATAATGAACACACCATGTTTGATGAAATGCCAAGGTGAATACAGTGAGTTGGAAATGGGGAAATGCATGCCTAATAAATTATGGATACTGCTAGGGTCTATGATAGTGTGTTTTCTTGCTTTCCCTAAATGACATGAATATCATATTGATTCAATCATTGATGTTATATGTATTGTGAAATTACCCAATGTCATATTTAAATTTAAATGCAAGTATGTACAGGGTTCCCACGAGCACGGTATGCATGACATGATTTATCGAGGTTTTCAAGAACATGGTTAGAGGTGGGACATATCCTATGATATGTTTTACCTCGCTTTTCACAAGAAGACAAGAACCAACATTTCATGAGGGGTCTCCCTCCCCTCACTCACAAGTGCATAACATGAAGAAGGGCCTCCCTTCCCTCGCAAGTACATACATATCTTGAAGAAGGGTCTCCCTTCCCTCTCAAGTGCATTGCATAAAGAAGGGTCTCCCTTCCCTCTCAAGACATCTCACAAGTGCATCTCACAAGTTACATGATCACAAGCAAGCACGCATGACATGCATGACAAGACACAATATACAAGAATCAAGCAAGACAAACAAGACAAGCTTTCAAGTACGAAAAGATATTTCAAGCCAAGTCAAGTGCACGATGTTTTCAAGAGGTTTTATCGGTTTTCTACGAAATACAAGCATGATTATAAATTGCTTTACTTCCTTGTATGATATGAATTGTTTCTGCCTGACATATATGAATTGCTCTTGATTATGTATTGTCATTGTTATGCTATAATTGTTGGTTAGTATTTAGTACCCGCTGAGTATTCCATGCTCAGCCGTACTTCTTATGTCGGCAGGTTATGAGGGGGCTGCTGCTCCATTTGATGTTTGTGCTCCTGGTCCATGGGTGGAGGAGGAGTACGTCGAGGAGCCTTTGGAGGAACCTCCCGTAGAGGGTTATCAGTAGGTGGTGTTAGATTCTGAGTGGATTAGCTGTGGGTGAGATGAGAGTTAGATTTACGTATGTTGGCGGGCATGTCCGCACTTTCTTTTGGTTACTTTTTGTATAAACCAGGATTTGTGTATGTATATACATAGAGGTTTGGTAGACTTCCGCTGTGCTTTGATGGTTATGTTTCCGCTATAATGTCCTCTATTGTATATGCTCTGTGGGTTTTGCAGGTTAGTTGTCAAGCAAGTCATGATTAGTCGTCCAAAGTTCACTCTAACTCCTAGGGTGGGTTTTGGGGCGCGACAAGAGGTTTTCAAGGTTTATACTCAATAGGGCCTACTATTTGTGGAATATTCAAGAAAAATCCTTTCATCACTCCGGGAATAAAATTTACCCAATTGCTCTCTATCCCTAAGGATGTAGCACTTACTTCCGAATACTCGAAAGTACTTGACATTAGGTTTCTTGTTGTACTCCAGCTCATAGGGTGTCTTCCTAGTTCCAGGCCGTTTAGACTCTGCTAACAATATAGTATGTAGTGCTAACTGCTTCAGCACAGAAATGAGTAGCCAGGTTATTGCTGTGAAACATTACCCTAGCCATCTCTTGAAGCACCCTGTTCTTTCTTTCGACCACACCATTTTGCTGAGGTGTTATTGGTGCTGAAAATTCATGCTTGATGCCCGCTTCATCACAAAACTCATTGTACTTGGAGTTTTCAAACTCTTTTCCGTGATCACTTCGAATACGAGTGATAGGGCATCCTTTTTATTTTGCACTCTCAAGCAGATGTTCTTGAAGTTCTCAAATGCATCCGACTTCTTTCTTATGAATGCCACCCATGATATCCTTGAGAAATCATCAACCATCACTAGGATATATCGCTTTCCTTCTAGACTTTTGACTCGAGTTGGACCCATTAGATCCATGTGTATAAGTTCTAGTGGGTGTGAGGTAGCGATATTTGAAGCCTTGTGTGGGCTTTTAATTTGTTTGCCAATTTGACATGGCCCACACATAGTAGTAGAGGGCTTCCTTAGTTTTGGCACACCTCTCACACGCTTGTGTTTTGAGAGTTTGGCTAGTTCTTTGAAATTCATGTGACCTAGCTGCCTGTGCCACAATTCAACTTCTTCAACTTTAGCCCTGTTGCACATTTGAGAAGAACCAACACTAGGAATTAAACTACAACAATTGTCAGTGGTTCTTGGCCCTTCCAAAACACACGCACCTTTGTCATTCATAACAGAGCACTTGTTGTTGGTAAAGTGGACAGCATGGTGATCATCGCACATTAACTTATGCTAATTAAATTAGCTTTCAGTCATTTTACAAACAAGACATCCTTCAGTTTAGGAATGCCTGGTGCTTGGATGACACCTTTTCCTTTCACAAAGGATTTGCTTCCATCACCAAAAGTAACAGTCCCATCAGCACATTCCTCAAGGTGAATAAAGTGGGACTTGTTACCAGTCATGTGTCTGGAACATCCATTATCGAAATACCATATGTCAGAATTTTGGGCTTTCAAAGCGGTGTGGATGACAAGGCAATTTAGATCATTTTTTTTTTATTTTTTTTTTGGAAGGTAAGCTGGGGTTAGGCGGACCCCGACCAGATATATTAATAGAAAAAGAGATTACAATCTAAGGTATTTACAACCAACTCTGTCCTTCTCAAGAAGAGAAGAAAGATCAGAGGGAAATTCTCTCGGTAAAAGAACTGTATAGGAGATACTAGTACAAAATTTTGCCAAAAAATCAGCACAAGTATTGCTTTCACGCCAAATGTGGTGGATAGAATAAGAGTAGAAATCTGTCAGAAGAAGTTTGCAGTAAGCAACAAGGTTACTTAGAGTCCAAGGGGGTTCACTGGTGGATTTGAGGAATCTTGTAGCTTGTAAGGAGTCTGAGTCAATCACGAGTTTGTTCACACCAAATTGCCGTGCAATTTCCAACCCTCTTGCAATGGCCATGATCTCAAGTTTTAGGATGTCTGTATCAGCTATTCCAGTAGCATAAGCCACCAAAGGAACACCCATATTGTTTCGAATGATTCCACCAAAACCTGCACCTCCATTTCTTACAGACCATCGCTGTTGAGGACCCAATGATCTATTGGGGGAGGGGACCAAGAGCACCATATTGTCATTTCTTACATAAATGAATTTAGACTTTTGGGAAACCCTATTGTCTTTGTTCACTTCAGTTGTAGGCATGACCATCTTTTTGTTAGATCTCCTGTTCTTCCTTCTTTTCTGGGTAAAGTATTTTGGTTCATTCTGTTACCTTCTTCATGATGAGCATAAGAAGTGTCACGACCATATTTTGTACTAGAGAGTTGAGCAATCTTCATCACTTCTTCACTCAAACTTCTATACTTTTCTGCTAAGGCTTGAATTTGCCTTTGGAGATTCCCTTGATGTTGAGTTTGTTCCAAGAACCATTTTGGGGATTTCTCCTAAAGGCATTGCAATTAGGTCGGATGTGACCCTTCACTCCACAATGGTGACAATTGGGAATGAACCTGGAAGGAGGAGATCTGTTAGCCTGAGACTGAACTGTCATCCTCATCAAAGGTCTCCTTGACAGTTTTCAAGGCTACAGATTTGTTTTTATTGGATGGTCGAAGATTGAGTTCATAGGTTTGGAGTGATCCGACTAATTCCTCAATCTTGAGAGCATCAACGTTCTTGCTCTCCTCGATGGCAGTGACCTTAGATTGAAACCTTTCGGGTAGAGATCTAAATATTTTTCTGACAATTTTGGACTCACTGATTTTCTCACCCAGGTTGAAACTGGAGTTGACAATGTCACTTAGTTTAGCATAGAATTCATCAAATGTGTCATTGTCCTCCATTTTCAGATTTTCAAATTTTGTGGTGAGAATTTGAAGATTAGAAATCTTGACAGTGGTTGTACCCTTCATGAGTCATTTCCAAAATATCCATGCCTCCTTTGCTGTTTCACATGAAGAGATTCGTCTAAATTCTTCAACAGTAATTGCAGTAAAGATGGCATTGAGACCTTTCGTGTTCCAACCACTTGTCTCGAGATTTTCTTTATTCCAATCCTTGGTGCTTTTAGAGAATTACATCAACTAGAATATTCACCGGTGGAGTCCATCCATCCTGAATGGACATCCAAATTCTCTCGTCTATGGATTTGAGAAATGCTCTCATTCGAGCTTTCCAATATGCATAATTGTTCCCATCAAACAATGGGAGACGAGAGATGGATCCACCATCTCTTAAAGTAGTCATTGACTTAAGGATAGATACAAGATCACACTAAAGGAATCTAACCTTCTGAGTGAACCTACTCTGATACCAATTGAAATTCCAATTGAAATTCCTTATTTCAATGCACTTTTAGACCTAGAGGGGGGGGGGGTGAATAGGTCTACTTCAATTTTCTCTACCAATTTTAATTTTAATCAATCACACACAATCAATCTCACTTAAACACACAAGATTTTTACATGGAAAACCCTTCCGGGAAAAAACCATGGGACCTAGTCCAGCACAAAATTCACTATGAGAAGATTTGAATAATACAAGACTCGAATCTTACCCAATCGGACACGACACACCGTTCTTCGGTATCGATTCCTCAGCTTGCGAACCATGAACACAGCACGTTTGATCCCCGCAACTGTAGCTCCGGTTCCTCACCGACCAATCTTACTCAAAGTGATCAACCACGGTCTCCGAAGACCGATCTCCGTCCTTGACGGCTTTAGTTCTAGCTAACCAATGCTCACAGTAGAGCAAACAGTGGGTTTTAGGGTTTGTGGAAGCCCTAGGGTGATCTCTTAATGATTATGCTTGTGAACTTTGCACAACCTAGAAACCAACTAATGGAGATGAAGATCAATGAATCCAAGAGTGAAAATAAACTCAAAATTGACACAAAGTGCTCTAAAAAGTCTCCAATCAGTATCCCACACAGATTGGGAGAGGTCCCCTATATATAGGATAAGTTCAAAGGATTAGAAGTTGCTAAAAAATGGTTTTAGAAAGTTTTTTTCATATCAGGGTAGACCCTGGAGGATCCTTGGGTCGACCCATTATAGCAAACACACTAACTAGCCCTGGGGGATTGTTCGGTCGACCAAGTGTACACTTCGGTCGACCGGATGATCCCTTAGGGTCAACCTCCACATTTTTGACTCTCTGCCTAAAAATACCATACAAAAGAGGGGCTATTCAGGGTCGACCCAAAACGGTCAGGGTCGACCCTGGGGTGCAAATTTTCAATAATTTTATCCTTTTATCTCTAAATGCAATCCCCTATACCTCTATTGTTTTTGTGACTTAGTTTGTATGATGAATGGGCCAAATCTATGAGGTAACCTAAGGTCATCTAGGTTTCTCTTTCAAAACTTACTTTTTGAGCCAAGCTTAGTGGTGTAGCTTCAAGATTTTTCATGGCTTCTCTTCACCTTGTCTTCAGACCAGATGAGACCTACTATGACTTTTGTAACATTTTGGGCTCGGAATTTTGCCAATCAATACTTTGACTTTACAGAAGCTATCGGGGTTGAGGCTAAGCTCTTCAACCCGAGTACACATCTTGGACAAGAAATCCGCCGCTCTATTTCCTTCCCTCGGAATAAAATTAACTACACAGGCTTCCATACATGCCTTATAGCGCTCGATAGAGGAGAGAAGGGCCGCTTCCTTCCTCAGCCAGAAGCAAGCAATTATTTTGAACACAATTGACCGCCCAAGAGAAGTTTGATTCTATTCGAATTTTCTGAATCCCCTGCTGAAATGCCTCCTCTAGGCCCCTCCTTATAGCCATGAGTTCCATTGATATCACCGAGCCTTCCGCCATACCCCCAGCCATAGCCCATAACGGTTTCCGATCAGCTGCACGACAGAGACACCCATACCCTCCAAAAGTGGCTCTCCACTACCAATTAGTGTTTAGAGCTACCCAACCATGATCGGGAGGAATCCATTGAATCCGTTTCGGGGTCCAAACAGATTGCTGTCCCCACAGCTGAGTGATTCTTCTGTTTACTTTGTTGACTTCCTTCGGCAAATTCCAATCAAGCTTCGTAGCCACATCACCCCTGATAAGTTGAACAATGCTGGATGAGGTTTGATACTCACGATTGAAGGGCCTTCTATTCCGCTCAGCCGACACATGGTACACAAACGGACAAAAAGTTAACCTTCTGATCTGGGCTAGAAAGGACTTTCCTTTGGACTTACGCCCAAACCAGTTCACTGCCGCCCTCCATCTCTCAAAAGTTCGTCTCCTAAGCAAAAGCAAGGCCAAAACAGAGCTCCATATTTCACTAGTAAAGGAGCACAAATAGAATAGGTGATCTTGGTTTTCGTCCTCTTGAGCAAAGAAAACAAGAAGCTGAAGTGATCACACCCCAGCTTAATAGCTTATCTTGAGTTTGGAGGGCAGCTCTCATCGCCGTCCAAGTGATGAAAGAATGCCTGGGGATGTTATTAGCGAGCCACACGATATGGTGCCATCGCACTTCAGGCCTGGTATTACGAAGGACATGCCAAGCTGATTTTATAGAAAACTTCCCATTAGAAGTAGCTTTCCACACCACCTGATCATCTTAGAAGTAGCTTTCCACGCCACCTGATCATCACGGTGATGCCCAAGGGTCTGAATATTGGGAAAGTTTGCCCAAGCGTCATACAAGCTCGAGTCTGAGGGGAGATGGATACTCCACTTGCCATTTGGCCGAACCGCATTGACCGTGTTAAGAAGCTGAATACCATCCATAGCACGTAGCTGCTCTCGAACCAGGTGCAGAAGGACCCCTTTCGGGTGCCATGGGTCATGCCAGAACCGAGTTGCTTCACCATTCCCAATTTGGTGAAGTACTTGGACCACGACCTGCGCGCGACTCCTGAGGATACTCCTAACACTCCAAGAGATGGAGGTTGGAACTTCCATAGTCCAGATAGAACTCTTCTTTAAAAAATGATTAGCAAACCACTGCACCCATAGGGACTTCTCCCCACTCGCAATTTCCCAGACTCTTCTTGTAAGCAAGCTAGAGTTCCAAGTCTGAGTATCCCTCACAGCCAAACCCCCTTTCGAGAAGGGCATGCATATGCTAGACCATGCCACCTTGTTCTTTTAGAATTCATTGCCGTTCCAGACCATAGAAAGTTGGCAAAGGAGCGGTTGATGTACTTCACCGAAGTCTGCGGTAACCAAAAAATGCTACACCAATGTAGGAGAAAACTGGATAGCGTGCTTCTAAACAACTCAAGACGCCCTGCGTAAGATAGGACCCTGTTTTTCCATGATCCGATGCGAGCCTGGATTTTTTCGATCAGACGGTAGCAGTCCCGGTAGCTCAAAGGCGTAGAGACAAGGGGTAATCCAAGGTACTTGACTGGAAGGGTTCCCCTTCTGATCCCTGACAAGGAGTGAATACTATTCCCTATTCCGGTGGCCATGTTTCCAAATAATATGGAGGACTTGTTGGTGTTAACTTCAAGGCCAGAGCACTGCATGATCTCAAAGACATGACGGATGAATCTAGCAGACTTTTCATTGGCTTTAGCAAATATGAATAGATCATTAGCAAAACAGAGGTGAGTTATGGCTGGTTGCTCGCATTTAGGATGAAGGTCCATCTCTCCTTCACGAGCCCCTGTGTTGAGTAAGTTAGACAGAACTTGCATGGCGAACATAAACAGATACTGAGACATAGGGTCACCTTGTCTCAACCCCCTGCCACTGCGGAAAGGTCCCACTCTATTACCATTGATCATAATAGAGAAGGATGCACCGGTCATGCAAGTGATAATCCATTCGACAAAGATTTGAGGGAACCTAGCTTGATTCAACACCCAATGAAGAAAATCCCAGTCGAGAGAATCATAGGCTTTGCGAATATCAATCTTAAGAGCCATCCAAGGGGTGCCTTTTCGCAGATGGTATTAGTGGAGCACTTCTTGACAAAGGAGGATATTATCTATAATCTTACGGCCTCTAATACAGGCAGGCTGGTTATCATCCACAATTTGATGTATCACTCGTTGAATCCGTAGAGCTAAGAGCTTGGTAATAAAGCGGCAGACCACATTACAAACCGATATGGGATGATATGCCTCAAAGGATTCTGGCCTCTCAGATTTAGGAACGAGGGAGATGAGAGTAGCATTGATTTCTCCTAAAAGCCTCCCACTCGAAAAGAAGTTCTTAATGGCTTTAATCACATCCCTACCCACTATATGCCAGCTAACTTGGAAAAATTTAGCCGAAAATCCATCAGGACATCGCGCTTTTTCACCATTTTCCATGAAAACCACTTTAGTAATCTCCTCATCCGAAAAATCTGTCGAAAGCTAGCTAATATCCTCCTCTTCAAGGTGCTTCCTTCCCGGAAAATCAGCTCTAGCATCCGGGTTAATATTCACTGCCTTGAGAAGGGTGGAGAAATACTGAATACCCATTTGGTCGGAAGGGTCAGTAACAAGCCCGCCATCTAAATCCCTAATAGAGTCAATGCGGTTTCGATTGTGACGACTTGAAAGAGAGTTGTAGAAGAAAGAATTATTGCCATTGCCTAACTTAAGCCATTGGACCCGGGATTTTTGCCGAAGCTGAGCCTCCTCAATATCAAGGAGTTCCCTCAGATGTTTTTTAGCCCTCTGTTGCTCTTCCTGCAAAATAACATCATCCGGGAGGGACTCTAACTCCTGAGCAACCCGGTTGCATTGGTCCCTTGCTTCACCGAGTTTGCTGGCCAAGTCTCCAAAAGTTGCTTTGCTCCACCTTTTAAGTGCCTTCTTAACTACCCTAAGTTTGTACACCAGCCTGTACATCGGGTTACCATCGGGTCTGAACCTCCATGCCCTCTCCACCACATCCAGGAAATTAGCATGCTCAGTCCAGAAATTGAAGAACTTAAATCTTTGGCCACTGGCCTTACGTTTGATAGCAAACCTCGTAATCATTTGGAGATGGTCCAAGGTATTCCCCCCAAGGGATAAAGCTTCTGACTCGGGGAAGGAGTGAAGCCAGACAACATTAACTAGACATCTATCGAGCTTACATTCGATACACGGCCCAAGCTTGAAGTTATTCCACGTGAAAGTAGAACCCTTTCATTTGAGGTCTGATAGAAGGGCTTCCGAAAAACACTCCCGAACCTCCTCTAAAGCATTCATGGGGATAGGGTTCCCTCCACGCTTCTCTTGATAAGAGACAATAATATTAAAGTCTCCAAGGACAGCCCACTTCATATTATACCAATTCGCCATCCGCTTGAGATCTTGCCACAAATCCAACCTCTCCATCCGACTGTTAGAGCCATAAACAACAGATATCAAAACCGGGGAAGCCCACTCGAGGTGGCACCCAATTAAGTGGATAACTTGTCTGGACGTGTCTACCACGTCAATCTTGATCTGCTGAGGTCCCATAAAACTCATATTCGCCCGTTAGAGTCATATGGATAATTGTTAACAGCCTTCCATCCCCTCAAAATGCTAGAAGTAACCCTATCAAATCTGTGCTCTTTCACCTTAGTTTCAACTAGGCCAATCATAGCTAGTTTAAATTTCATAACAAAATCTTGCACTTCTTTTTGTCGACCCCTATTATTCAAACCCCTCACATTCCAGCACCCAATCTACATAAGAGAACCTCAACCCGGGGGGGGTGGGGGGGATGGGGCACAGACAGCACTCAATGGCCCCCTGGGCAAGCCTTGGAAGAAGGCTCTATCCCACGGTTTACTGCACTAAGGGCACTAGGTAACTTCTTATGGCGAGGAAGAGCTGAGGCCTGTAACTCTTCTAAAACTGCAATGGAGTCCGGGTTACTTAGAATATCAAACTTGTTCGGGCTAGCAATCCTAGGCTGCATCTTAGTGAGAACACGTTTCCCATGCTGGATACAAAAGGAGAAATCGCTCAGGGCCGCTGGATAAGACGCAATATCTTCCTTCTCGATATGGGTCTCTAAGACTGGATGGAGGTCCCACTCCGGCGGTGTGCTGCACCCTGGCTCCTTCTTCCTCAATATCGGAGACCATGACATTTTCAGTTCTAGGTTGTTGGGACTTTGGTTTCTAGTGAGCTTTAGTGGTTGCCATGCGGGAGCGGCTACGAGATCGTTGTCGAGCTCTCTTCGGGATATCCTGAGAGACAACTCGATCTGGACAGTTGGCAGTACCATGGCCAAAAACTTGGCATTTATGGCATCTATCCGGCTTCCAATCATACTCTAGCTTGAGGGTAAATTTCTCTGAGCTATTCATGGTTGGGGTGATCTCCGATGGAAGCTCAGTTAAGGCTAACTTCAATGAAGACTCTTGAATAAGAGAGTCAGTTTTTTTCAAGAGTTTGCTTGTCAAGGCCAAGAGGCTTGCTTAGTAGACTCCCAATCACACTGATAGAAGCAGCAGTCCACAAGAAAAATGGAAGGTTGTGGATTTTAACCCAAATAGGCATGGTCGAGAACTCAACCTTATCCAACTTAAGTGATATGTTCCATTCCTTCAAAACTAGGAGAGACGAGCGAACCCGCCACGGGCCTCCTTCGAGGATTTGAAATTTATCCTCTTCGCAGTTAAGCTTGAACACGAAGAAACCAGAATCCAAGGAGAAGATGGCCAAACTACCTCGAACCTTCCAAAGTCTTTCAACCGCCCTCTTAGTAACAAGGAAGGGTGGTTTAGGTCCCGCAAAGTAACCTACCAAAGAGTTTTTCCACTCAGCTGAATCTCGTTCAATATCTTTTGAGGGGATGGAGATTTGCACTTCTCCATCAACAACCACTAGAGGCACACATACTCAAGATCTCCATTCAAACGAAACGACATTGATGGATTGAAAAGGCATGCCCACTGAGATGGTCTAGGGGGCGAGCCAACTGGTCCGGGTGAGGTATCATTATTGGAAGAAGCAATGGTGGCCAGAAACTCACCAGAGGGCAAAGATCCTGACGGACCAGGGATCACTGATCCCCCTAGTCTTACCCACAGTATTGCCACTTGGAACAAACCCTCCAAGAAGATCCACTGCATGAGAGAATGGGCTATGGGTAGCAAAATCAAACACATGAACCTCCTCACAATGAGGGTCCTTAACCATATAGGAGCAAACTGTCAAGATCGAACAAAATGGTTCGATATCCAATCATCGTCGTTGACAAGAGTAGAGTGTTGAGATAACGCAAAATGGAAAATTGGCCAAATTTCTTTCTGGACTTCAGCAAAGTGCCGAGATCGAACAAATTGGTACGGTGGCCAATATTTGTGCAGGATAGGAGCAAACTGCCAATTTTAGTTCAAGACAGGAGCAAACTGTAGAGATAGAGCAAAATGGTTCATTAGCCAATATTTGTCCTAGACAGGAGCACACTGTCAAGATCAAGAAAAATGGTTTGATGGCCAATCTCTGGCATAAACAAGAACAAAGTGTTGATAGTGCAAAATGGTTCATTGGCCAAACTTCTTCCTGGACACAAGCAAAGTGTGGAGATCAAGCAAAAGGGTTTGTTACCCAAATCTTTGTCCTATATAGCAGCGAGTCGAGAGTTAGGTAAATGGTTCGTTAGCCAATCTTTGTCCTGGATAGGAGCAAACCATCGAGATTGACCAAAATGGTTCGTTGGTCAACCTTCGAACAGGATAGGACCAAACTATCGGAGATCAAGCAAAATCTTTCAATGGCCAAATTTGGTCCTGTATCAGAGCATATTTTTGAGATGAAGCAAAATGGTTAAACTACCAGAGATCAAACAAAATGTTTCATTGGCCAAACTTTTTTTTTTTTTTGGAGGGCAAGCTGGGGTTAGGCGGACCCCGACCAGATAAAATAAATAGGCGAAAATTACAATCTAAGGAATTTGCAACCCGATCTGTCCTTAAACAATAGGGAGGACAGATCAGGGGGAAAATTCCTTGGTAAGAGAATAATAGAACAATTTAGATTACAAAATTTCGCTAAGAAGTCTGCTCCTGCATTACTTTCCCTCCAGATGTGATGAACGGAATGAGAGTTAAATCTGGACAACTTTTGAATGCATCTAGTGACTAAATTTTGAAGATACCATGGTGGATCGCTAGTAGACTGAAGGTAGCGAGTAGCCTGTAATGAATCTGAGTCGATGGAGATGTGCTGGATACCGTGGGTGAGCGCTAGATCAATACCTCTTTTTATCGCCATGATTTCCAACTTTAAGATGTCTGTTTCTGCCACACCTACCGCGAAAGCTAGAAGCGGATATCCATTGCAATCTCGAATAAGACCTCCAAAGCCCGCTGTTCCATTTCGAATGGAACCATCACTATTGAGAACCCAATGATTCGGAGGGGGCGGAGACCACTTGCACCAGATTTCTGATTTCCTGTGGAGCTTCGAGTTTATCTGCCATGAAAGGAGGAATTCCCTATTTGAAGCAGAGTCTTCCACTAGCACATTTAAGGCCTCAGTCTTAAGCTTGGTGTCAGCGGTAATTAGGCCAATTAGAGAGTGCACCGGCTTGAATGAATTAGAAAAAATGCGGTTATTTCATTCACTCAAAATGCGATATATAGTAGCACTGAAAGAAATTCTCTTGACGTTTTGAATAAGTTGCATACCATGAAATTCTTTGGCGGCCCATTCCACTTCACGATTCCAAGGAAGAATCTGCCTGGAAGAGTAACGACAGAGGCTAAGAATTGATCTCCATATTTGGGATGTGAATTGACATTCAAAAAACAAATGTTGGAGACTCTCAGAGGAAGTCCAACAGAAAATGCATCAGGAGTGAGTGATGATATTTAGGGAGAGAAGGCGATCCTGAGTTTGAAGTTTGTTGGACATGGCTAGCCACAAAATAAAAGAATGTCTTGGAATGTATTGGCCCGACCACGCCAGACTCCACCAAGACATAAGAGGATTGCGCACTCTGATGCTATCCCAGGCAGATTTGAGGGAGTATTGACCTTTGGGGTTGGGCTTCCAAATTACTCGATCAGAAGGTAAGGAAGCATTGATATCCACCAGTTGAAGTTCATTCCAAACTGATAACAGATCTGCAGAAATCGCTGGGGGAGGATTCCAGGTAAAATCGGATATAATAGATCCCACCAAAGCATCGCGCGGAAGACTTGAGTCGTATTGTAGTCGATCTCCAAATTGCTCAGATAAAATGCCCATTGGATGCCACGGATCATGCCAGAGAGAGGTCTTGGATCCATCAGTTATGGAATGAGTGATTAAGTTTTTTGCAACTTCGCGAGATTGAAGAATCTTCCGCCAACTCCAAGAGCAATCTGTGGGAATTGTCATAGTCCAGAAGAATTTGTTGCGAATGAGTTTCTTGGAGCACCATCTTACCCATAGATTGTCCGAATGAGATGCTATTGCCCAAACTTGTCGCAAAATACCAGATTTATTCCAGTCTGAAAGCTTACGAAGGCCTAGTCCTCCTTCTTGTTTTGGGCAGCAAACAGATGACCAAGCTATGGGGTGAATTTTGTTTCGGAGATCACTTCCAGACCATAGGAAGCGGCAACATATTTGTTCTATTTGCTTGGAGATTGATTTGGGAAGGATAAGAAGTTTGGTCCAGTAAATATGCAAACTATTCAGGACTGATTTGATAAGTTCCACCCGACTAGCATAAGATAAGAAGATAACCTTCCAGTTTTGAACTTTGCTGAGAATTCGATCAAGCAATGGTTGACAAGCAGATGCAGAGAG
Source organism: Tetracentron sinense (assembly GCA_015143295.1). Lineage (NCBI taxonomy): Eukaryota > Viridiplantae > Streptophyta > Magnoliopsida > Trochodendrales > Trochodendraceae > Tetracentron > Tetracentron sinense. The sequence continues at coordinate 20,073,315 of CM026554.1, forward strand.
GCATCCGGAAATTAGAGGCATTCCCAAGTATTTGACAGGCAGACTTCCTATTCTGAAATGCAAGAGGCGCTTGAAAGCTGATTGAACCGATAGAGCTGTCCCCGCAAAAAACATTTGGCTCTTTTGTGGATTTGGTCGAAGCCCTGATATAGAGGAGAAATTTGTGAGGACTCTGCCAAGTTCAGTGGCTGATTGTTGGTCTGCTTTGAGAAAAACAAATAAATCGTCAGCAAAACTAATGTGGGAGATGAGAGGATTATCACACCTCGGATGCAATGAAATGTGACCCAAGCCAACCGCATGGTTGAGAAGAGAAGAGAATCCCTCCATAGCAATCACAAACAAAAAGGGGGAGAGAGGGTCACCCTGTCGTAAACCACGTGAGCTGCTGAAATAACCTTGTGGAGAGCCATTTATAACAACTGAAAAGCGGGGCGAAGTGAAGCAAGGAATCAACCATTGGATAAAGCTTTCTGGAAATCTCATCTTCCGCAATATTAAGATCAGATAGTCCCATCTAACCGTATCAAAGGCCTTCATGAGGTCGATCTTGATGGCACATCGAGGAGAACCTTTGTCCCGATGATAATTCCTGACAAGCTCATGAGTTAGGAGGATACTGTCGACAATATTTCTCCCTTTGATAAAAGCAGATTGACTTTCACTAATAAGATGAGGTAGAACAAGCATGAGACGAGATGCTAAGATCTTGGAAATGCATTTGTAGATGGTGTTACAGAGAGAGATAGGGCGATAATCAGAGAAGGAGTTTGGTCTAGCCACTTTGGGAATTAAAGAGATGAGAGTGGAGTTCATCTCTGTAAGCAACTTAGAGGATCTGAAAAAATTCTGAATTGCCCTAACAACATCTCTTTCAACAATATCCCAGCAGCTCTTGAAAAAATGGGCATTGAATCCATCAGGCCCAGGGGATTTCTCATCGTGGCAGTCAAAAAAGGCCCATTTGATCTCTGCGGGTGTGATGGGAGCCGTCAGCAAAGAATGGTCTAGTGGGTCGACATTGCGAAAGCTGGGTATGTCCTCAGGGCCAATAACATCTTCATCATGAGGTCTGGATAACAGTCTTTCGAAAAAGTTCACCCCAGCTGAACTGATTTCTTCCTCTTGAGTTAGAGTGACTTCACCAACAATAATAGAAGAGATACGGTTGAATCCACGACGAGAGGCAAGGCTGTTGTGGAAGAATTTGGAGTTGTTATCGCCCAATGAGAGCCATAGAAGTCTGGATTTTTGTCTGAGTGCAGCTTCCTCCGATCGAGCTAAGAAACAATAATCACGGAGAAGAAGTTTTTCAACAGCAACAATAGTTTCATCGTGAGGATTGGAATGGAGTTGTTGTTGAGCCTGATCTAGTAAAAGTTTGGCTTGGATCATTCGAGAGTTGATTTGACTGAAAGTGGCTTTGCTCCATCCCCGCAAACGAAATTTGAGGGCTTTGAGTTTCTGGACAAGTTGAAACATTGGGTTACCCTCGAATTGCATCTGCCAAACCTCCGCTACAATACTTTTGAAATCTGAATGCTCAGTCCAGAAGTTGAAAATTTTCAAAGGCCTGTGTCCCCTAGGAATAGGGGAGGAGAGTGATACAATCATTGGAGAGTGATCAGAAATCCCAGGAGTTAAAAAATCCGCCTCTGAGCCAATAAATCGAGTACACCAACAGATGTTGATGAGCACTCTATCAAGCTTGCATTGAATACGGCGGGTGCCTGACGTTGAGGAGTTACTCCAGGTGCAGAAAAGACCTTTACTCTTTATATCAAACATGCCCAGTTGGTGAAGACATTCATTGAATTCTCGAGAATTGCGTGGTTGATATGGGGCTCCACCAATTTTTTCACCTTGAAACCGAATGACATTGAAGTCACCAAGCATTACCCATGGTTCCATAGGGCAAGCTAAAGAAACCAGGTCGAGCCATAAAGATCTGCGTTCAGTCTCACTGTTAGAAGCATAAATGAATGAAGAGAGCTTCGTATTAGCAGAGTTGCAGGTTGATACTCTACAGTGGACGAGCTGATCTGTGACTTTGAGGAGTTGGAGCTGGAAAAAGGATGGGTCCCATAGCACCCAGATCCTACCAAGAGTGGAGTGACTGTAGTTCTCAACAAAATCCCATCCTCTGGCAATGCATTTGAAGGTCCTCAGCGCATTAGCTTGACGAACTCTCGTTTCCAGAATCGCAATCATGGATAGTTTTTGAGTAGCAATAATCTTCCTGATTTCGGCTTGCTTTAAAGGGTCATTAAGACCACGGATATTCCAAGCAGCGATCTTATTCATCAATCAATGAAAGTTAAAGAGCTGGGCCCCCAACAAGGGCAGAGTTACTAGGGGATTCGCTAGCCTGAGGAAACCGCTTCTTGTGGCTACGCCTCGAGCGAATAGGGGAGTCAGAGCCCAGTTCTCCATCGATAGCAGTAAGGGCATCAAACCGATTTGGGCTAAACAATGTGCCTTCATCTGGGGGATCAGGAGATTGAGGGCCAAGATAGGCATTAGGCTGGGAATTAAAATTGGGATCAGAGATGAATTTTGGTTGCTCAGGGCTCAAGGAGTTTAGTAGAGCCAAATCTTCCTCATGAGCTAGGTTATCCTGCAATGCCCAGTCAATAAGAGGATTTCGGTTGAGAGCTTCATTTCGGGCTTTGATTGAGGCAAACTGTCGAACAGGTGATGGCCTATATGAAGCAAACCCAACTTCAACTGGAGATTCATCGTCTTCCCCAGCGCTATCCTCTGCAACAGAGTGGTCGATAATATTCTCTAATCGTCCTGCGTCTAGAGGGTGCTCAGTTGTTGTGACTCCGTCATGGTTTCCAAGCTCCAAGGAAGCGTCTATCCGAACATCGCTGAAACCCTCCGAAGATGGTCTATCACCGGGAGTTGTGGCAACTTCGCTAGTCCCAAGCAGGGGATTTGAAGAGGAACAAGGATTAGTGGTTTTGGGGACATAGATCTGTTTAGTGGAGCAATGAGAGTCCAGGTGACCAAATGACCAACACTTAGAGCATTTGAAGAGCTTCCAGTCATACTCGACTCTTTGTTGAATGAGAGAGCCATTAGGCATCAATACGTCGATGAGATCGGGGAGATCATCTCGAGCAGAAATTTCTACACAAATTCTGGCATATGACAGCCTCTCTTTCCCAGCAGTTATTTTGTCAGAGTGCAATGGGGTTCCAATAACGCTTGCAAGCCTGCTGAGCGAAGATTCACCCCAAAGATGAAGTTGAAGGCCTGTCAATTTGATCCAAAGAGGAAGGGAGGAGACTAAAGGCTTCTCCAGCTTTGAAGAAGGGCACCATGGTCGGAGCACCAAGGGTTTTTTATCAAAGAACCAGGGTCCAGCCTCAAGAATTCGAATTTTGTCCTATTCGCAGCTGAAATCGAACACAAAAAGCCCATTAGCAAGACCTAAAACTTCCAGGTGCCCTTTAGGTGCCCAGATCCTTTGCACGAATCGCTTTAAACTGTTGAAATAAGGCTTGGATCCCAAAACAAAGCCGGTTAGGGCATTGGACCATCGGTCAATCCCCTCTTCTAAATCTTCCGCGAGGAGACATGCAGTTTTTTTTCCTTTAACAAGATCGGGAGGGATGAAATGAAGTGAAGGTTCAGAGGAAGTGGTCTTGGTGGATTCAAAAAGAGTAGACCAGGGTTTTGGACTAGAGGGTCACCATGTGTTCACATAGGTGAGAGGGATTGGGCCCGACTTTGGCTTGTCAGCTTACTCACACTCCCCACTATAAGAGCACATAGAATATGGTAGAAGATCATAATACATAGGGACGTATCCCTAGTCTTATAGACACATGATATATAAAGGGAATATATTTTTAACAAAATAAATCATCGCATGAATAATAAACAGTTAATATTATCTTATGATAAACTAAGCAAGTATCATCTCATGATAATAAACAACAATAATGAGTATATGAGATTTATTGCTATGGGTCAAATAAATAAAAATGCATGAATGCAAGAGATTGAGGTAAGGATAAAGGCAACTTGCAAACAGCTTCGCGATCCCTTCCTTTATCAACTATTCGAGATCATTCTCTATACATCATTCTCGCAGTAAGGGGAACTGAGAGACTGCTTGCCTTTTCCCAAAAATAGCTCACCCTAACCCAATGCATTATATAAAAAAAATGGCATTAGGGAAACCAGATTTCCACTTGCCCTTTATTAGGGAAACCAAATGAATCTATCCTTCAATAATTGCCAAGAACTACTACATATTCTTCTCTAATATTAATGCATGATAAAAAATTTATCACAATTTATAAGATTGACCCATAACTATAATCTCATACAATTAAATGCAACATGGTGATGGAGTAATTTTTCCAATATTTTAAATTTTTTTTAAAAAATGATAACAATTATCATTGAGCTCGATAAATCTATATCTAATTTCCACATCTAATGATAACAATTTCCACATCTAATTTTATTCATGGACAAATCGGGCAAAATAGTTCGTTGGCAAATCTTCATCTAAAACAGGCGCAAACTGCTGAGAACAATCAAAATGGTTTGATCGCTAATCTTCGTCCAGGACAAGAGTAAAGTGCTAAGATCGAGCAAAATGGTTCATTGGCCTATCTTCTTCAAGGACAGGAGCAAACTACCTGTGAACAAACAAAATGCTTCGATGGACAATTTTCTTCATGGACGACCAAAGTGCCGAGATCGAGCAAAATGGTTTACTGGCAATCTTCATCCAGGGCAAGATAAAAATACCTGAGATCAACAAAAATGTTTGATGTATCTTTGCCCTGGACAGGAGCAAAGCTTCAAGCCCAAAGTTCACAGGCAATCTTCACCCAAAACAGGTTCAAATTGTCGAGATAAAGCAAAATTGTTTGTTAACCAATCTTTGTCTTGGATAGGAGAAAACTGTCGAGATCGAGCAAAATGGTTCGATGGCCACTCTTCATAATGGACATGACCAAAGTGTCGAGATAGTGCAAAATGGTTTCTTAGCAAAACTTCTTCATGAACAGAAGAGATGGAGCAAATGGTACAGTGACTACTCTTTGTCAAGGGCAGGTGGAAACTATCGAAATCGAGCACAACGGTTTGTTTGCCAATCTTCGTCACAGGAGCAAACAGTCGAGATGGAGCAAAATGGTTTGCTAGCCAATTTTTATCCTTGACAAAAGCAAAGTTTTGTGATCGAGAAAAATGGCACAATGACCAATCTTTATCAAGGACAGGAGCAAATTGCCAAAATCGAGCAAAACGGTTCGTTGGCCAATCTTCTACCAAGACAGGAGCAAAGTGTCGAGAACGGGAAAAGGGTTTTTTTAATTGGGAAAGAATGTGGAGTTAAGGCAGACCCAAACCAGAACTAAATCAAAAAGGAATTAGACGCGAATATTTCTAAAACCTCTTGCATCTCTACTAACAAGGTTAGAGAGCAAAGGGTTTGTTAGCAAATCTTCATCTTGGACTCGCAAACTATTGAGATTTAGCAAAATGGTTCATTGTCCAATATCCAAGACATGAGCAGATTTTTGAGATGGAGCAAAATGGTTCCATACCTAATTTTTATCATGGACAGATCGGGCAAAATGGTTCCTTGGCTAATCCTAGTCTAAAACAAGCGCAAACTGCTGAGATCAACCAAAATGGTTTGATGGCCAATCTTCGTCCAAGAGAGGAGCAAACTACCTGTGATCAAACAAAATGCTTCGATGGCCAATCTTCATCATGGACAAGAGCAAAGTGCCGAGAGCGAGCAAAATGGTTCGATAGCCAATCTTCATAATGGACATGAGAAAAGTGTCGAGATAGTGGGAAATGGTTTCTTCGCAAAACTTCTTCAAGAACAGAAGCAAAGTTCCTAGATCGAGCAAATGGTATGGTGACCAATCTTTGTCCAGGGCAAATTCTAGCGATCAAGTAAAATGTTTTGTTGGCCAATCTTCATCCAGGACCGGAGAAAACTATCGAGATAGAGCAAAATGGTTGAATGGCCAATTTCACCCTAGATAGGAGTAAACTACCGATATCAAGCAAAATGGTTCAATGGCCAATCTTCGTCCAAGACTAGAGCAAACTACTTGAGATCAAAAAAAATGTTTCGATGGCCAATCATCATCCTAGATAGGAGCAAATTGCGGAGACGAATCAAAAAATTGAGATTGCAAAATATAGTTCATTGGCCAATCTTCGTCCATGATAGGGGCAAACTGTCAAGATCGAACAAAATGGTTTGATATCCAATCTTCATCATTGACAAAAGTAGAGTGTCGAGATAATTCAAAATGGTTAATTGGCCAAACTTCTTTCTGGACTTAAGCAAACTGCCGAGATCGAACAAATTGGTATTGTGGCCAATATTTGTGCAAGACAGGAGCAAACTGCCAAAATCGAGCAAAACGGTTCTTTGGCCAATTTTAGTCCAGAACAGGAGCAAAATATCGAGATAGAGCAAAATGGTTCATTATGGTTTGATGGCTAATCTCCGTCATAAACAAGAAGTGTTGATATTGCAAAATGGTTCATTGGCCAAACTTCTTCCTGGACACAAGCAAAGTTCCGAGATCGGGCAAAATGGCACGGTGACCAATCTTTATCCGAGACGAGCAAAGTGTCGAGAATGGGGAAAAGGGTTTGTTACCCAAATCTTTGTCCTATATAGGAGTGAGTCGAGAGTGAGGTAAATGGTTTGTTAGCCAATCTTTGTCCTGGATAGGAGCAAACTGTCCAGATTGAGCAAAATGGTTCGTCGGTCAACCTTCATCTAGGACAGGACCAAACTACCGGAGATCAAGCAACATCTTTCGATGGCCAAATTTGGTCCTATATCGGGGCATATTTTTTAGATCAAGCCAAATGGTTTGTTGGCCAATCTTCATCCATGACAGGTGTAAATTTTCGAGATAGAGGAAAATGGTTCGAGGACCAATCTTCACCCTAGACAGGAGTAAACTTCGAGATCGGGCATAAATGGTTGATTGGCCAATCTTCGTCCATGACAAGAGCAAACTACTAGAGATCAAACAAAATGTTTCAATGGCCTAACTTTGTCCTGAACAGGAGAAAATTACGGATGAAGCAGAATGGTACAGTAGGCAATCTTTGTCCAAGATTGCTACAAGCTACCGAGATTGAGCAAAACAGTTCATTGGCCTATCTTCCTCATTGCCAAGAGGAGGGTCGAGGTAGTGCAAATTGGTTTGTTGGCCAAACTTCTTTTTGGATAGAAGAAAACTGTCGAGATCGAGCAAAACGGTTCTTTGGCGAATCTTCATCTAGGACTGGAGCAAACTGTCGAGATAGAGCAAAATAGTTCCTTAGCCAATATTTATCCTGGACAAAAGCAAAGTTCCGAGATCGAGCAAAAGGGCACGATGACCAATCTTTATCCACGATAGGAGCAAATTGCCAAAATCGAGCAAAACGAATCATTGGCCAATCTTCAACCAAGACAGGAGGCATTCTTAGAGATTGCAACGGTCAGCCTCTTCTGGCTTATGCGGATGGAGTGGAGGGAACAGATGTCCTAAGGCTTGAAATTTTGGCTATAGGAAGAGGTATTGATCTAGCCCTGACTCAAGGCATTCAGTGCCTCTACATTGATTCAGATTTGTTGCACGACACTCAGCTTTTGCAGGTCTCTATTGATCCTCCTTGGTACTTGGCGAATCTAGTTTTGAGATGTATTAGAAAATTATCCAGCTTTTCCGCACATTCTATTCGCCATATTTGGCGGGAAAGTAGTTCTGGAGCTGACTTTCTAGCTAAATTTTGTAATATAAATAGTTCCATTGTTTTTTTGCCAAGGGAATTTCCCTCTGATCTCCTGTCCATTTTGGAAAATGACAGAGCGGGTTGTAATTATCTTAGATTGTAATCCTCTTTCTTTTATATATTCGGTGGGGGTCTGCCTAACTCCAGCTTACCTTTCAAAAAAAAAAAAAAAACCAAGATAGGAGCAAAGTGTCGAGATCGGGAAAATGGTTTGTTAGCCAATCTTTGTCTTGGACATGATTAAACTGTCGAGATTGAGCATAATTATTCATTGGACAATCTTCATCCAGGACAGGAGCAAATTGTTGAGATGGAGCAAAATTTTACATAGCTAATTTTTATCGGTGGACAAATCGGGCAAAATGGTTTGTTGGCCAATCTTTGTCTAAAACAGGCGCAAACTGCTGAGAACAAGCAAAATGGTTTGATTGCTAATCTTCGTCCAAGACAAGAGTAAAGTGGTAAGATCGAGCAAAATGGTTCATTGGCCTATCGTCGTCCAGGACAGGAGCAAACTACCTGTGATCAAACGAAATGCTTCGATGGACAATTTTCGTCATGGACAAGAGCAAAGTGCCGAGGCACTCGAAAGGGCCAATGTCAACAATAAGGTTGAGATGCCGTGGCAAGTTTGGTTACTGGTTGACAATATTCGTGAAGATGTCCGGTCCCTTGGAGGAGTGACTATTTCTCAATCTTGGAGAGTAGCAAATAGGGCAGCTGACTTTTTAGCATCCTTTTGTAATTTGGATAGTGAAGTTATCCTTGGTTCCTCTGATTTCTGAGGTCCTCTTAGGAATTTTGTTAGAGAGGATGTGTTGGGGTGTAAATATCGTAGAATGTAATTTCAGTTTTTTTTTGTATGAATCTGGTCAGGGTTGCCTAACCCCAACTTACTCTCCAAAACAAAAAAAAGTGCCGAGATTGAGCAAAATGGTTCATCGGCCAATCTTCATCCAGGGCAAGATCAAACTACTTGAGATCAAAAAAAATGTTTGATGGTCAATCTTCGCACTGGACAGGAGCAAAGCTTCAAGCCCAAGGTTCAACAGGCAATCTTCACCCAAAACAGCTCCATCTCAAGCACCGTTCCCATAGGTTTAGCCCCAGCACAGGCGTGCACTGCCATCCCTTCCGAATTGCAGAAAATGCACCCATTCCCAACATGGGAATCACCCACAGCTCCATCGGTATTAATCTTGATAACAAGTTGATCCGGGGGAATCCATGCGACCCACTTCATTGAGGTAGAGTCCCACCTCACGTCCAGGTTCCAATTTGAATAGATAAGACGGTGTCTTACATTATCTCGAACAGCCACGTCGATGCCATCAAATTTAATTTTGACGTCCATAAGGATGTCTTTAAGCACCACACTAGGAAGTTGTTTAGAGTTCCCATTCCATCTCCGATTTCTTTCCTAATTGATGATAGACAAAACGCACCGATGGCAACACGATGAACTTTGTTAGCAAAACTAGGAGATTTCCATTTCCTACCATACCACCTAACCATGTCACCCCACGAAGCGAACCTTTTAATCTAGATTTGAATGAGCTGGGCCAACGCTTTCCAAAGGAACTCTGTATAGTCACATGTGGTGAATAGATGGTCATGAGATTCTGCATGGGACGTACAAAGCAAACACCAATCACACCCAATAGTGCCCCATCTGAAGAGTTTGTCCTTAGTCATTAACACTTCTTTAGTCGCCATCCAAAAAACAAAAGCATGACGAGGGATATTTCCGCCAAACCAGACAAGGTTTTTCCACGCTATAGGAGATTGATGACAGTGAGAAAGAACCATGAACTGTTGGAACCAAATGATTCTGTTCTTCTCTTCACCATCCATCGTTTGAATATTCTGAATCTCATGCCAAGCCTCAAAAAGCTCCGGGTTGTTAGGTGTAGAAGTTCTCCAATCATTGCCTTCTCGAATATATTCCACATTAGCTAATCGGTCTAATCCATTAATGGGAAGTCTGAACTGCCATCCCTGGTTCAGCAGCACCCCCAACGGATGCTAACCATAATTTAGTGTCTTCTCCGTTGCCTATTAAATGCTTCACAACTGGCTCAGCTAAGGGACGTACCCCTAGCATACTGCGGGTAATCCAAGAAGGGGAATAGGGCATAGCCATAGTCCATATCGAATCTTTTTTGAGATATTTGCTAGAGAACCAGTGACACCAAATAGAGTCAGAATGGACAGCAAGCTCCCATTCTCTGCGCATCAACAAGCATTTGGTCCATTCCTTGAGCTTCCGAAGCCCCAACCCTCCTTCACAAGTTCGCTTGCAAACTACACTCCAAGCTACCTTATGATTCTTCCTATCCATATCCACTCCTGCCCATAGAAACCTTGCAAGTGTACCTTCAATAGTCTGGATAATGGACTGAGGAAGTGCATACACGGGACACCAATATATTGGGAAGCTAGAGAGGACTATTCTAATGAGCTCCAAACGCCCTGCATAGGACAAGACCGTATTCTTCCATGATGCCAACTGCCTTTGGATCCTCTCCATTAGGGGCATGCAATCCCTAGCTGAGATACGAGTAGAGGATAGAGGAAGTCCCAGGTATTTTATTGGCAAAATTCCTTTTTTAATTCCCAAAAGATCTTCTATCCTCTTAGTAAGTCTGATGCCCACATTTCCAAAGAAAGATTGAGATTTGCCTACGTTGATTTCCATACCCGAATTTTTGAACTGCTCAAGAGCACGATGAATACATCTTATGGAATCCATGCTAGCCGCCGAGAAAATGATGAGATCATCCGCAAAGCAAAGATGAGTTACCAATGGGGACCGACAGGACAGGTGGGGAGTGAAGGCGCCCTCCTGTGCAAGACGGGTTAAGTCACTAGATAACACCTGCATGATCAGCATAAAGAGGTAGGGAGCCATTGGGTCTCCTTGCCAAAGGCCTCTGCCACCCGTAAAGAAGCCTTCACGCTTCCCATTAACCATCACAGCGAAGGAAGCACCTGAAATGCAAGCCATTACTCTCTCCATGAAATATCCAGGGAAGCCCATTTTAAGCATTACCTTCTTCAAGAAAAGTGCAGGAAACCGAGTCATAGGCTTTCCTTAGATCAATTTAACAGCAACTCGTGGCTTCCCTCTGCGAAGGTGATAATTATGAAGCAATTCTTGGCAAAGCATGATATTGTTGGATATACGACGCCCCTTAATGAAAGCAGATTGGTTTGGCGCAATGATGTCATGCATCACTTTTTGAAGCTGACCCACCATGATTTTGGAAATAATACGATACACAACATTGCACACTGAAATCGAACAATACTCAGTGAAAGTTCTAGGTCGGTCCACCTTTGGAATGAGAGAAATTAAGGTCGCATTCATTTCCCCTAACAACTGGCCACTTCGAAAGAAACTCAATACAACTAACAAGAGATCTTTGCCTATGAGATCCCAGCAGTGTTGGAAAAAATGGGTTGTGAAACTGTTCGGGCCGGGGGCTTTATTCCCATCAGAGGAAAAAACAGCGAGCTTAATTTCTTCCTTAGAAATAGGGCTAACCAGAATCTCCTGGTTATCTGAACTTAAAACCGGCACATCAGGAATATCAACATTTGTTGCCTCTCCAGTAGCAAGCATGGAATTGGAGAAAAAGGATACGGCTTCTGTCACAATCTGCTTTGCATCCGTAAGGACTGTACCCGAGCTGGTGACAATAGAATCAATTCTATTCAGACTACGTCTAGAGCACATCGACCTATAGAAGAACGAGATATTTGAATCCCCAAGTTTAAGCCAATTTACTTGCGAATGTTGCTTAAGCTCAGCCTCCTCCCACGACAGCAATTCGTGAAAAGCTTTCATAGCTAAAGAGAAGTCAGAATGAAGCATTACATTATCTGGGTCCAAGTTCATCCGATCTTGAAGATACTCTACTTTCGCTCTACAGTCAGCCACCCTGTTTTTTTTTTTTTTTGGAAGGTAAGCTGGGGTTAGGCAGACCCCGACCAGATATATAAATTAAAAAAGAAAAGGGATTACAATCTAAGGTAATTACAACCCGATCTGTCCTTTTCCAAAATGGATAAAAGTGCAGAGGGAAACTCCCTTGGCAAAAGAACAATAGAGCTATTGAGAATACACAATTTGGCTAGAAAATCAGCTGCCGAGTTACTTTCCCGCCAAATATGATGAATAGAAAATGCTGAAAAGTGGGATAGCTTGAGAATACATCTCATAACTAAATTCGCCAAGTACCAAGGAGGATCATTAGAAGCGTTCAGTAACTGAGAGGCTTGCAGCGAGTCTGTATTAATATGGAGGTGCTGAATACCTTGGGCCGTAGCTAGATCAATGCCTCTTTCAATGGCTAGGATTTCCAGCTGTAGGATATCAGTTCCCTCCACTCCTTCCGCGAAAGCTAGAAGAGGATGACCATTGCAATCACGCAGAATGCCACCGAAACCCGCTGCACCATTTCTAATTGAGCCATCACTATTTAGAACCCAGAAGCCTAGAGGAGGCGGGGACCATGAGCACCATCTCTGCGGTTTAAGAAAGAAACCAACAGTAATCTGCCAAGCATTAAGGAATTCTCTAGTTGAGGCCGTGTCTTCCACTTGAGCATTTAAGGCCTCAATCTTGAGCCTGGTATCTGTAATTATGGAGGCAGTGATGTAGTCCACGGGCTTGAAGGTGTTGGAGAAGATTCGATTGTTTCTTTCACTCCATATGTGGTATATAGTAGCACTGAAGGCTATTCTCTTGATGTTTTGGATAAGTTGCCGACCATGAAAAGCTGTAGCAGCCCAATCAATCTCGTTGTTCCAAGGCAAAATTTGTCAGGAAGAGTAGCGACAAAGGCGAAGGATGGTTTTCCAGATTTGGTTAGTGAAGAGGCATTCAAAAAATAAGTGTTGGGTGCTTTCAGAAGATGCCCAACAGAAAATACAACGGGAATGGGTGATGATATTGAGGGATAGGAGGTGGTCTTGAGTAAGAAGTTTGTTGGATATGGCAAGCCAGGAGATAAAGGAGTGACGGGGAATAAACTTACCAGACCAAACAAGGCTCCACCAAGGAACAGAGGGCTGATTCGAGCGAAGGCTATTCCAGGCTGACTTGAGAGAGTAAGATCCTTTGCTATTAAGTTTCCAAATCACACGATCAGCTGGTAAGGAAGAATTGATATCCGTTTGTTGAAGAGCATTCCAAACTGTTGAGAGATCTGCTGAAACTGCAGGTGGCAGATTCCAGGAAGAGTCAGAGATGATAGAGGCAACTGTAGCATCTCTTGGAAGACCCGAATCATATTGAAGGCGCTCACCGAATTGCTCAAAGAGAATGCCCAGTGAATGCCAGGGATCATGCCAGAGGGAAGTTCTGGATCCATCAGCTATGGAATGAGTAATATGATCTTTGGCCAGATCTCTTGATTGAAGAATTTTCCGCCAGCTCCAAGAACATTCAACGGGAATTTTCATTGTCCAGAAAAAATTGTGTCTGATAAGTTTCTTGTAACACCACTGCACCCATAACTATCGGTGTGGGAAGCAATAGCCCATACTTGGCGAATAATACCTGCTTGATTCCAGTCCGTAAGTTTACGAATGCCTAGGCCACCTTCATTCTTTGGCCTGCAGATAGTAGACCAGGAGATAGGATGAATTTTGTGTCGAAGATCACAGCCAGACCAAAGAAATTTGCAGCAGATTTGTTCAATTTTCTTGGCTACAGATTTGGGGAGAATGAGCAACTTGGTCCAGTAGATATGCATGTTGTTCAAGGTAGATTTAATGAGCTCCAGTCGCCCTGCATAGGAGAGGAAGTTAGCTTTCTAGTTTTGAATCTTGTTGAGAATCCTATCGAGCAGCGGTTGACAAACAGCAGCAGATAGACGACCAGAAATAAGGGGCATGCCAAGGTATTTGACAGGCAAACTTCCAATTCAAAATTTCAAAATGCGTTTGAAAAGGGATTGAGTAGAGGGAGCTGTCCCCGCAAAAAACATCTGGCTTTTATCAGAATTGGGATGGAGGCCTGAGATTGATGAAAATTTGACTAGAACTGCTCCAAGTTCCGAGGCTGTTCGTTGGTCTGCTTTAAGAAAAACAAATAAGTCATCAGCGAAACTAATGTGAGTAAGGAGGGGATTATCACACCTTGGATGCAAAGTTATAAGACCAACTCTGTCAGCCTGATTGAGCAGGGATGAGAAGCCTTCCATAGCAATGACAAATAGAAAGGGCGATAGAGGGTCCCCCTGGCGAAGGCCACGAGAGCTACTAAAATAACCTTGGGGAGATCTATTTATGACCACAGAGAAGCGAGGCGTGGTGAAACAAGGAATTAGCCATTGAATAAAGATGTCAGGGAATTGCATCTTCTGCAGAACTAAAATCAGATAATCCCATCGCACCGTGTCAAAAGCCTTCATCAGATCAATCTTGATAGCACATCGTGGACTGCCTTTGTCGCGATGATAGTTCCTCACAAGCTCATGGGTGAGAAGAATACTGTCAGAAATATTGCGCCCCTTTAAAAAAGCCGATTGATTTCAACTTATAATGGAAGGAAGAACCAAACTGAGGCGAGCTGCAAGGATTTTTGAGACACATTTGTATACAGTGTTGCATATGGAGATAGGGTGATAATCCGAAAAAGAGTTCGGTCTGGGCACTTTTGGTATTAAGGATATTAGAGTTGAGTTCAGCTCAGACAGCATTTTGGAGGATCTGAAAAAATTCTGAACCGCCTTGACAACATCTCGTTCAACAATGTCCCAACAAACTTTGAAGAAAAGAGCAGTATATCCATCAGGACCAGGGGACTTTTCATCATGACAGTCAAAAAAAGCCCATTTGATTTCAGAGGGTGTAATGGAACTGGTAAGGAGAGGATAGTCTTGAGAGTCAACAGTAGAAAAACAGGGGATGTCCTCTGGGGCTAAATCTCTCTCAGCCGAAGGTCTGGATAAGAGGTTTTCAAAGTATTTGACATCTGCTGAACTAATCTCATCTTCTTGGTTGAGGAGAATATCATTATCAGTAATTGAAGAGATTCGATTGAAGCCTCGTCGAGATGCAAGACTCTTATGAAAGAATTTAGTATTATTATCCCCCAAGGATAGCCACAAGAGTCTGGATTTTTGTCTGATAGAGGCTTCTTCTGATCTTGCTAGAAGGCAGTAATCCCGAAGAAAACTCTTTTCCACTGCAATAAGAGATTCGTCATGAGGATTAGAATGAAGCTGCATTTGGGCCACCTCCAGAACTTGTTTAGAATGGGCCACTCGAGAGTTGAGATTGCTGAAATTCTCTTTTTTCTCCATCCCCTGAGTCGAACTTTGAGGGCCTTAAGTTTCTGAACTAGTTGAAACATTGGGTTGCCCACCACTGGAGACTGCCAAACCTCAGAAACTATGGCCTTGAAATTAGGATGATCCGTCCAGAAATTGAAAATTTTAAAAGGTCTTTGTCCTCTTGGCGGTGGAGGTTTGAGCAGGACAATCATGGGGGAGTGATAAGAAATACCTAGAGAAAGGAAATCAGCCTCTGATCCAACAAAGCGAGTGCACTAGTTAATGTTAATGAGGACTCTGTCCAGTTTGCATTGAATACGACGAGTGCCGGAGGTTGAAGAATTGCTCCAAGTACAAAATAGACCTTTGCTCTTGATATCGAACATGCCCAGGTGATGGAGACAATCATTAAATGAACTAGAGTTGCGTGGTTGAAAAGTAGCTCCTCCAACCTTTTCCCCTTGAAAGCGAATAACATTAAAGTCTCCAAGCATAATCCACGGTTCCAGAGGACTATCTATGGAAAGGAGATCTTGCCAGAGATAGCGACGATCCGACTCACTGTTTGAAGCATAAATGAAGGAAGAGAGGAAAGTCATCGAAGAGTTGCATTCAGATACTTTACAGTGTATAAATTGGTCAGTGGCTTTGAGAACTTGGACATGATAGTAGTTAGGATCCCATAACACCCAGATCCTGCCAAGAGTAGAGTGATCATAATTATCGGCATAACTCCAACCACGGGCAATATGCTTGAAAGTTTTCAGGAAATTGGCTTTACGAACTCTGGTTTCCAAAATCGCAAGCATGGATAGCTTGTGAACAACAATAAGTTTTATGATCTCCGCTTGCTTGAGGGGATCATTGAGACCGCGAATGTTCCAGACAGCAATCTTATTCATTTAAAATATTTAGAGATTTGGGTGGTCCCCAACAGATAAATTATCACAAGCCTTACTAGCTAACTCTGCACCCCGATTGGCCTGGGAAGAAGGAGGTGTTCCTCTAGCCTGGGAAGATTTCTTGAATGCCCCGTGACTTGATCGAGCTGCAGAGGGGGTGTGCAAAACAGAGCAAGAATCTTCATCGAGAGATGCAAGAGCATCAAACCTATTTGGACTGAGCATTGTATCACCATCCTGGGGAGCAACGATGGGTCCAAGATAGGCATTCGCAGTTCCCACGTTATGATCAGGAATGAATTTTGGTTGAGCAGGACTGAGAGATTGTAGAAGGTCCATGTCTTCCTCATGAGCTAAGTTGTCCTGGAGTTCCCAATCAATGAGAGGGTTACTGTGGAGAGCTTCATTTCGGGCTTTCAAAGAAGCAAATTGTCGAACAGGTGATGGGCGATATGAAGCGAACCCAACTGCAACAGAAGAATCATCTTCGTCCCCATCACTATCTTCTGTAACATTGTGAACACTGGGGCTCACTTCCCTCAGCAACTCAGTATGAGAAGAATGACCACCATATTCTCCCTTCTCCAGCAAGGTGGGAGATTCTGTCATTCGAGCATCAAGCAGGTCAGCAGGCCCAGCAGGAGGAGTGCTGGCAGAAATAGGTGGTTCAGCATCTCGATTCCCCAGCGTATTTGTCACAGCTTTTGGGACGAAAACCTGTTTGGTTTCACATTTAGCTTCAGAGTGTCCAAACAACACACATCTAGGGCATCGCAGAGGTTTCCAATCATATTGGACTTTCTGGTGAAAAATGGAGCCATCTGGTCTTTGCACATCAATCAGATCTGGAAGCTCATCCGTCGCGGAAATCTCCACACACAAACGGGCGTAAGAGAGTCTACCTCTTTCAGCCGTGACTTTGTCTGAGAAAAGGGGTATACCGACGGCACTAGCCAAACGACTCAACAAACGTTCTACCCACAGGTGAAGCTGAAGTCCAGGGAGTTTGATCCAGATAGGAAGAGAGGAAACCTGGGGTTTTTCAAGTTTCATCGATGGGGACCAAGGGCGAAGGATTAGGGGTTTCTGGTTGAGGAACCATGGCCCGGAATCTAGAGTTCGAATCTTGTCTTCATCACAACTGAAATCGAAGACGAAAAGACCATTATCTAAAGAAGAGATTTCCAAATGACCTTTTGGAGCCCAAGCTTTGAGGACAAAATTCTTCAAATGCTGAAAAAAGGGTTTCGGTCCAAGGACAAAACCCACAAGAGCACAAGACCATCGAGCAATATCGTTATCTACTTCAATCTGGGGATAAGAAACAAGATTCTTGCCCTGGATCTTTTGAGGGGGAATATATTCTACGGTTAGTCCATTGGATTTATCACGATTCGATGCAAACAGTGAAGACCAATTGGAAGCAGGGACCAAAGGATCAGGGTCTTTTACGGAAGGGTAGACTACTGCCAGCTGATCCCCAGCAGCAGACGCCATGAGCGGGCAAACACAAAGATGCAGCTCCTCAAAACGGGTGAGATGTGTTGCCTTGAACCTGTCCAAAGCATTTACCACTCCATTCCTTCAATGCCCATTTAACTGCTTTAAGCTTGCATTGGAGCCTGAACATAGGGGTTCCACGCACAGGGGACGCCCAAGCCTAGCCAACAACTTCTAGAAACTCCGGGTGGGTGGACCAAAAATTGAAAATTTTAAAATTTTTACCTAGCCGGCTGGTGTTAAAATTGAACCTAACCAAGATTTGGTGGTGATCAGAAGTATTACCACCTTTGAACCAAGCTTCTGCTGTGGGAAAACGTTGGGTCCACGCCGAATTAACAAGGCATCTATCCAACTTGCAAGAAATACGACCTCCTCCTATCCGACTATTATTAGTCCAAGTAAATAACGCACCTTTCCATTTCAGATCATAGAAGCTAGCATCCAATAAACAGTCACAATAAGGTTGCAAAATACGTTGGGGAACCATGTTACCTCTCTTCTTAGAGGGATAGAGGTTGGAGTTGAAATCGCCAAGAATCAACCAGTCCTCACTGTGGCTACGAGCAAAACTAGCAATGTCCCTCCATAGAGCCATGCATTCCAAATTAATGTTAGATCCATAAACTATAGACACCAAAAGAGGATTATTCCATGAGGCTTTCATTGCCGAGCAATGGATAACTTGTTCAGCAATAAGAAGCGGGGAAATAGTGATTTGATTTGCATCCCATAGCAGCCATATGCACCCCCATAGTAGAAGCCAAATAATTATCGATGCTCGCCCATCCCGGTGCAATCTTTGTCATGACATTTTTAGGATTACCAGCCTGCACTTTCGTCTCTAGCAAACCAACCAAACTCATTCTATTTTTCCTAATGAAATCACGAACATCGTGCTGACGGATAGAGCTATTGAGCCCTCTAACGTTCCAAGAACCCCAAATCATTAATCCAAGACAAAAAAGGGGGGCCGGAACCAAGGCCAAAAAACCTACTGTAGGCCAAGGCCTGGATCATGAACACCACGATCAAGCCCAGATTCAAGACCCTACGGCAAGTGGGAGATAGTAGGTCTCTGATCCTGCTTTGCTTGCATAGCATCAATCACTCTCCTTCCCAGTTGCAATTGGTGGGCTGACCACCTGCTTGCTTGGTTTGTGATTCATATGGGTATCAAGTTCCTCATCCACCAGCTCTGGCAAGATTCCATATCTGTTTGGGCTCGTGGCCACGCTCTCAGAAATTCCCGTTGTCCTTGCCTTGGCTTTACGTTTGCGCACCGTCTCCCAGTTTGACTCTGAGATTTAAGGATTGTCATCCTTACTCTGAATACTTTCGATTCGTTCAGCATCTCCACCAAGCTCAAACTCAAGAGTATTACCATTAGGCTCTTGAGGAAAATTGCTCAAGTCCGGCTCTGGTGCTTCAACCAAGCCTCCATCAATATTCAAACGATCCTTATTCTTCAGATCCCAGTGCGTTTTTGGAATGGTCATATGAGATCTGCTTCTACTCTTCGGCTTGCCCCGTCGGCCTCTTTCCTCATTTGTAGAATTTCTAGGACATTTCTGGGCATTATGGCCAAAAACGTTGCAATGCAAACATCATAGAGGCTTCCAGTCATACTCCAGCTTGATATTGTATTCCTTTTGGCTATTTAGATTGACTGTAATCACGTCCGGAAGATCGCTCTTAGCATCAACTTCAATAAACATCTTAGCGTACCCAAGACGATTCCGTTCTAGAGTCTGTTTGTCAAGGCCCAATGGCTTCCCAACCATGCTTCCGATAGCACTCTCAAGAAAGATTCGCCCCACATAAACATCGAAAAGTTGAACATTTTTATCCAAATCGGAACTGAGGAGAATTCCACCTTCTTGAGTTCTATTGATCGGTCCCACGCATTTAGGACCAAAAGGGAGGACCTAACTCTCCACGGGCCTCCTTCAAGTATGCGATGTTTATCTTCCTCACAGTTGAGCTTAAAAACAAAACCCGGATTCTAGTGAATACACATCCAATTGGCCCTCTACCCTCCATAAGTGCTCCACTGCTCTTTTTGCCACCAAGAAAGGGGGTTTTGGGCCTACAAAGAACCCAACAAGGGAATGTTTCCATTCCTCAGAAGCTTTATCCAACTCCTCCACTATTTTGCTGATCTGAAGTTTACCGTTAACCACCAGAGGGGGAATAAACATCAGATTTCCCTTCGTAACCGACTGCTCTGCACCAAACAATAAATCCGTCCATGACTGCTGTAGAGCCCTTGACCTTTTCACAGTTAAGGCATGACATTCTCGTTGTCATTTTGCCTTTAAAGAGGTGTAATTAATAAATAAGAAGAAATTGGAAATTTCGAAATGTCAGAAATGTTCCTTTTCGAAGTACGAGCCCAACGCAAAGTTGAATCGTCAAAATCGGACGAACGAGTCAAAAGATATGGCCAAAACAGTCTGGACCTGTAGGCAATCGTAGCTCGGTTATGCACTAAGGACGTAGCTCGGTTATGCACTAAGGACGTAGCGCGGAAGGCACTAAGGTCGTGCTCTGATGTCGTACTCTGGTAACGTAGCACAGACAACGTACTCCGATAACGTATACATTGTGCATCCGTTGTACAGCTCACAACGGGTACGTTGTACAGCACAACGGGCACGTTGTACATAAGACAACGGACACGAGCTCAGCACTATGCACGACATAACGTGACAACGGGTTCGGCACCCTTTCACAACACAACGTGTTCAACACTGTTCACAGCACAACGAGTTGGTGCTATTCACAGCACAACGAGTTCGGCACTCGTGTTTTTACAGAAATTCAGTAAGGGTATTTTGGTCTTTTGGTCGGTTCACTCTTACCTTAAGAGTTTAACCCGAACCTTTAGGGCATCATTCGACACTTAGAGAGATTGGGAGATAAGAAGAGAGGAGAAGGCGATTCCTAAACCTAGGGTTTCCAGTTTGGAGAGAAATCAAAGGGTTTTGAGACCCTAGATCACTCCCAGTGCCGTTTTCTTCAAGATCTCGGCTCAAGCTCGTGCAAAGCTCGTGTTCCAAGCTAGGGCAGCAACTCACAGTCGTTTGGAAGAGGGATTTCTTCCTCATTTCTTCAAGGTCGGTACTTCTTGCTACCCTCCTAGTTATAGTTCTTCTTTTCCCCTCATTCCTCTTTATTTTCTTTTATTTACATTTGTGCTATGAGATGGATGGTTAGGAATGGTGAATGGAGGTGGATGTTGGCGAATGGATGCCGTGTGGATGTTGTGATGAATGAATGGGAAAGGGCATTGTTCCAATAATGAACATACATGTATGATTTGAGTAAAACCCATCTAGAAAAGCATGTTGTAGGGTAAGTGAATAATGAACACACCCCATGTTTGATGAAATGCCAAGGTGAATACAGTGAGTTGTAATTTAGGGAATGCATGCCTAATAAATTCTGAATATTGCTAGGGCCTATGATAGTGTGTTTTCTTGCTTTCCTTAAATGACATGAATGTTATATTGTTCAATCATTGATGTTATGTGTGTTGTGAAATTACCCAAATGTCATGTTTAAATTTAAATGCAAGTATGTACACGGTTTCCACGAGCACGGCATGCATGACATGATTTATCGAGGTTTTCAAGAACATGGTTAGAGGTAGGACATATCCTACGATATGTTCTACCTCGCTTTTCACAAGAAGACAAGAACCAACATTACATGAGGGGTCTCCCCTCACTCACAAGTGCATAACATGAAGAAGGGCCTCCCTTCCCTCGCAAGTACATACATATCATGAAGAAGGGTCTCCCTTCCCTCTCAAGTGCATTGCATAAAGAAGGGTCTCCCTTCCCTCTCAAGGCATCTCACAAGTACACCTCACAAGGATATCTCACAAGTTACATGATCACAAGCAAGCACGCATGACATGCATTACATGACACGACATACAAGAATCAAGCAAGATAGACAAGACAAGCTTTCAAGTACGAAAAGATATTTCAAGCCAAGTTAAGTGCACGATGTTTTCAAGAGATTTTATCGGCTTTCTACGAAATACAAGCATGATTATAAATTGCTTTACTTCCTTGTATGATATGAATTGTTTCTGCCTGACATATATGTCGCGACCCAAAACCCACCCTAGGAGTTAGAGTGAACTTTGGACGACTAATCATGACTTGCTTGACAACCAACCTGCAAAACCCACAGAGCATATACCATAGAGGACAATATGGCGGAAATATAACTATAAAACACAGCGGAAGTCTAACCAAACCTCTATGAATATACATGCGCAAATCCAAGTTATACAAAAGTAACCAAAAGAAAGTGCGGACAGACCCGCCAAAATACATGAAAGTATATCTCTCATCTCACCCACAGCTATTCACTCAGAATCTACAACCACCTAATGGTAACCCTCTACGGGAGGTTCCTCCAAAGGCTCCTCGACGTACTCCTCCTCCACCCAAGGGCTCGGAGCACAGATATCAAATGGAGCAGCTGCTCCGCCATCACCTGCCGACATAAGAAGTACGGCTGAGCATGGAATACTCAGCGGGTACTAAGCACTAACCAACAGTCATAGCGTACAGATAGCATACATAAAGCAGGAATAATTCTTATAAGTTAGAAGGAAACAATTCATAGCATATAAAGCAGGAATAATTCATATCATGACAATAAAGTAAAGGAGTATATAATCATGCTTGAATTCATAAGAGCCGATAAAACCCTTGAAAACACCGTGCACTTGACTTGACTGAAAACACCATTTCCTTGCTTGAAAACTTGTCATGCTTGTCTTATCTTATCGTATCATGCATGTCATGCCATGTCTTGCCATGCTTGCTTGGAAAAGTAAACTACTTGTGAGGGAAGGGAGACCCTTCTTCCTAAATGCTTATGCTTGTCATGCCATGTCTTGCCATGCTTGCTTGGAAAAGTAAACTACTTGTGAGGGAAGGGAGACCCTTCTTCCTAAATGCTCATGTCATGTCCTTTCACTTGTGAGATGTTCTTGTGAGATGTACTTGCGAGGGAAGGGAGGCCCTTCTTATGTTATGTATGCACTTGTGAGGGAAGGGAGACCCTTCTTATGAAAATGCATGATTGCCTTGTCCTTGCCAAAAGCGAGGTAAAACATATCGTACGATATGCCCCACCTCTAAATCCCATTCTTGAAAACCTCGGTAAATCATGTCATGTATGCGTGCTCGTGAGGTCGTGTGCATACTTGCATTTGGAATTAAATATGGCATTTGAGTAATTCATAACACATAACATCAATGATTTGGGCAATTTAATATTGATATCATTTAGGGAAAGCGAACAATCACACTATCATAACCCTAGCAATTTCCATAAGCCTTAAACATGCATTTTCTTAATTTATCATTCATTTTATTCACCTTGGCATTTCGTCAAACATGGTACATTCATTATTTATTAACCCTACAACATGCTTTTCTAGGTGGGTTATACTCACATCACACTTGTATGTTTATTATTAGTACAATGCCCTTCCCCATTCATTCATTACATCATCCACACGGCATCCATTCGCCAACATCCATCTCCATTTACCATACATACCACCCATCTCATAATATATATATATATATATGAAGGAAAACAAGAAGAAATAAGGGAAGGAGAGGCTATAACTAGGAGGGTAGTAAAAAGCACCGACCTTGATCAAGTGAGGAAGAAATCCCCCTTTCCAAAACGACCGTGAGTTGCTGCCCTAGCTTGGAACACGAGCTCCACACGAGCTTGAGCCGAGATCTTGAAGGAAAACGTACTTGAGGATGATCTAGGGTCTCAAACCCCTTTGATTTCTCTTCAAAATGGAAACCCTAGGTTTAGGAAAACCTTCTCCTTTCTCTCTATCTCTCAAAAGACTCTAAGGGTTGAGAATGAGCCCTAAAGGCTCGGGCAATCCTATATAAGAAAGGGTATAACACCCGAATGCCGAAAATGCCCTTAGTGAAAATTCTGCAAAACGCGCGGACCGAGCGATCGGTGGTTATGACCGATCGATCGGTTGCCTACCGAGCGATCGGTGTTTATGACCGATCGACCGGTCAAAAACTCACTCTCTGGAAAATTTCCCCATACAAACTTTCTGACCGCGCGATAGCTACCGATCGATCGGTTATGGACCGATCGATCGCTGACTGGACCGAGCGATCGGTTCTCTGTATGTCTGGACTGTTTTGACCATATCTTTTGACTCGCTCGTCGGATTTCGACGATTCAACTTGCGTTGGGTTCGTACTTCGAAAACGAACATTTCTGACGTTTCGGAATTTCCAATTTCTTCCTTATTTATTAATTGCATTACTTTAAAGGAAAAATGGCTACGAAGGGTCATGCATAAATGTGAAAAGGTCCGGGGCTCTACAATATATGAATTGCTCTTGATTATGTATTGCCATTGTTATGCTATAATTGTTGGTTAGTATTTAGTACCCGCTGAGTATTCCATGCTCAGCCGTACTTCTTATGTCGGCAGGTTCTGAGGGAGCTGCCGCTCCATTTGATGTTTGTGCTCCTGGTCCATGGGTGGAAGAGGAGTACATCGAGGAACCTCTCGTAGAGGGTTATCAGTAGGTGGTGTTAGATTCTGAGTGGATTAGCTGTGGGTGAGATGAGAGTTTATATTCCATGTATTTTTGGCGGGTCTGTCCGCACTTTCTTTTGGCTACTTTTGTATAAACTTGGATTTACGTATGTATATACATAGAGGTTTGGTAGGCTTCCGCTGTGCTATGTTAGAGTATGTTTCCGCTGTTTATATCCTCTATCGTATATGCTCTGTGGGTTTTTGCAGGTTGGTTTGTCAAGCAAGTCATGTAAGCCATGATTAGTCGTCCAAAGTTCACTCTAACTCCTAGGGTGGGTTTTGGGTCGCGACAGAAGTGGTATCAGAGCGTAGGCTTTAGGTCTCTAGGGTCACTTTGAATCTTATACCACGGCTTGACAAGAGCATATGTTAGGAAACAAGTTAGGAAGAAAGTAAGTCGGAAGAGAGTCTTTACCCAAGTGTAAGACTAAACTTTAGTCTTAGTCAAAATGGTTGCTTTAACCAAGTACGGGTCCTAGGAACGCTAGAACACTAAAGTATAAGTATAATGTGATGAATACTCTGATGACTCGATGTGATGTATATTAGTGTTATACAACTAATACAAATTGAGTTATTGTGAAACGACATTGAAATAAACTGTGGTTTCAAGTGAGACTCATGTGGTGCTATTGTTCTCAGGACTTTAGTCATGAGGCGGGGCACACGGGGTCGTGGACCACACACCAGAGCTTCATCTTCTTCCAGAGATGAGGATGAGCAGCCGGACCTCTCCCAGGTCTTAGGCTCTATTGCTGAGACACTCGCCATACTGGCGGCTCGGCAAGCTATACCATCGTCGGCGGCACCTACTCCACCGCCCGCAGCTCCAGTACATCGTACCGCTGGAGTTGAGGCATTCAGGAGATTGAGGCCTCCACCCTTCCATGGGAGTGTGGACCCTCTTGTTGCGGAGGCATGGATCCTCCAGATGGAGAAGATCTTTGCGGTCCTCTCACCTACAGAGGAGGATAGAGTAGCATGGGCAGTTTTCATGCTAGAAGGTGAAGCCCACCATTGGTGGTTGTCCGCATTGAGGACGCGAGATTTGACCATGCAGGGTCAACCTTAAACTTGGGATGAGTTCAAGGACACTTTTTATAAGAAGTACTTTCCGATCGGAGCACGGGAAAGGAAAGAGAGATAATTCATCAACCTTGAGCAAGGTTCAATGGCAGTAGCACAATATGAAGCTAAGTTCTCGGAGCTATCACGCTTCGCGACTCACATGGTTGCCACCGAGGCAGTGAAGGCAAGAAGGTTTGAGCAAGGGCTCAAAGATGTTATCATGGAGAAAGTTTCGGTCTTCAGACATGCTACTTATCCTGAGGTAGTAGACAAGTCCTTATTGGTCGAGGCCAATTCAGAGGCAGTGTCCAAGAAAAGGGAGTTGGCGAGAGGCCAAGCTAGTAGTTCAGCACCTCCAGAGAGGCGGGCTCATGCCGGCCCTTATCAGAATGCGTGGCCAGCACCACCGATGAGGCCATCTTATGCACCTCCAGCTCCACGGCAGTATGTGCCTCAGGCTCTTCCGGCCCCACGGCCTGTTGCACCTCAGACGATGAGGTATGCTCCACCTCCGACTTATACACACGAGGCCTGCACTTCATGCGGCCGAAGGCACCCGGCAGGAGATTGCCGAAGAGCATCGGGTGGATGTTTTCATTGTGGTCGCCAGGGCCATATGATCAGGGATTGCCCCAGTTGGCATTTACCAGGCCAGTCTCAGGGGATTAGTCCACCAGCACGCCCAGCAGGATCATATCAGGCGTCATCTCAGACTACCCGGTCTACACCTCAGTCTCGCCAGGTGAACCAGGGAGCAAGATTTTTCTCAAAGATAGATCTTCGATCGGGCTATCACCAGTTGAAGATTAAGGCGAAAGATGTTCCCAAAATTGCTTTCAGGACTCGGTATGGACACTACGAGTTCTTGGTGATGCCTTTTGGACTCACGAACGCGCCGGCAGCCTTTATGGACTTGATGAACCGGGTGTTCCGGCCGTATCTTGATAGGTGCGTGATTGTATTTGTTGATGACATTTTGGTCTATTCCCAGACACGGGAAGATCACACACGTGACCTACGCCTTGTTTTGGAAATGCTAAGAGAGCACAAGCTATACGCCAAACTTAGCAAGTGTGAGTTTTGGTTGGAAGAGGTGGCATTCCTAGGCCACGTTGTTTCTGTGGAAGGCATCTCGGTTGATCCAAAGAAGATAGATGCAGTCATGAGTTGGGCGAGGCCCAAGAGTGTCACAGAGATACGTAGTTTCCTTGGATTGGCAGGCTATTACAGGAGATTTGTAGAGGGTTTCTCTAGCCTTGCAGCACCGCTCACTTACCTGACAAGGAAGAACGCCAAGTTTGTATGGAGTGATAAGTGCGAGATCAGTTTCACGGAACTGAAGAAGAGGCTTACTACAGCCCCTGTCCTTACTGTGCCATCTGGACCTTATGGGTATGAGGTGTATAGTGATGCCTCACACGTTGGACTTGGGTGTGTACTCATGCAGCACAAGAAAGTCATTGCCTATGCATCAAGGCAATTGAAGGAGCATGAGAAGAATTATCTCACGCACGACTTAGAGCTTGCGGCGGTTGTGTTTGCACTTAAGATTTGGCGTCATTACCTTTATGGGGTGGAGTTCTATGTGTTCACTGATCACAAGAGCCTCAAGTATCTCGTTTCCCAAAAGGAGCTGAATCTAAGGCAACGGCGTTGGATGGAATTTCTGAAGGACTATGATTGTACCATTCCATACCACCCGGGTAAAGCAAATGTAGTGGCTGATGCTTTGAGTAGAAGACCTCAGGGGTTGTTAGCACACATGTTGGTTCAAGAATGGAAGCTACTAGAAGACTTGGCAAATCTGGACATCAGTGTGAATGACTCTGTCTGCGGTCCTACCTTGGCAAATGTTACGGTTCGGCCGTACATTATAGATTTGATCCAAGAATATCAAGCCATGGATGCGGAATTGTTGGCTTATCGGGACAAGGAAGTTGCCAAGGGTAGTGAGGACTTCTCTCTCACTAGTCGGGGTGCTATCACATTCAAGGGAAGGCTGTGCGTCCCAGCCAATGCAGATCTTCGAAGAGAGATTTTGGATGAAGCACACCGTTCGAAGTACACAGTGCATCCAGGGGGTACAAAGATGTACCGGAACCTCAAGAGTCACTTTTGGTGGCGGAATATGAAGAGGGAGGTTGCGGAATATGTAGCACGGTGCTTGGTGTGTCAACAGGTAATAGCAGAACACATGCGGCCCGCAGGTCTATTACAGTCCCTTCCGATTCCCGAGTGAAAATGGGAGAACATATCCATGGATTTCATAGTTGGCTTGCCAAAGACGGCAAGGGGCTCAGATGCGATATGGGTAGTAGTGGATCGTTTGACGAAGTCCGCTCACTTCTTACCTTACCGAACTACATTCAACTCTAGCCAGTTAGCCGCTTTGTACATCAAGGAAGTGGTGAGGTTGCACGGAGTGCCCGTCAGTATTGTGTCAGATCGGGATCCAAGATTCACATCACGATTCTGGAAAAGCTTCCAGGAGGCTATGGGTTCCCGACTTGATTTCAGCACCGCCTTTCATCCACAGACGGATGGACAAACCGAGAGAGTGAACCAAGTCATTGAAGACATGCTTCGGGCTTGTATGTTGGATTTCAGAGACAGTTGGGAAGAGCACTTGCCTTTGGTTGAATTTGCCTATAATAACAGCTATCAGGCAAGTATCCAAATGACACCATTTGAGGCCTTGTATGGGCGAAGTTGTAGGTCTCCTCTCTATTGGGATGAGGTAGGAGAAAGGAAAGTACTTGGTCCGGAGTTGATTGAGCAAACTGCAAACGCAGTTAAGATCATTCGGGATCGATTGAAAGCCACTCAAGATCGCCAGAAAAGCTATGCGGACACACGCCGTAGGGACTTGGAATTTCAAGTAGGGGATCAAGTTTTTGTGAAAGTATCTCCTAGCAAAGGGATCATGAGATTTGGCAAGCGAGGCAAGCTCAGTCCTCGGTATGTTGGGCCTTTTGAGATTATCACACGGGTTGGTGAAGTTGCTTATCGTGTAGCTCTCCCATCTCACATGGCCGCAGTTCACATCGTCTTCCATGTGTCTATGCTTCAGAAGTACATTGCGGATCCTTCGCATGTCATGGACTTGGAACCGTTGGAGATTCGAGAGGACCTCACCTTGATTGAAAGGCCAGTTCAGATTTTGGATCGAAGGGATCAGATGCTTCGCAACAAGACAATTCCTTTGGTTCTTGTGCAATGGCAACACCATGCTCGGGAAGAAGCTACATGGGAGCATAAAGCCGAAGTCAAAGCAAAGTACCCAGAATTAATTGAATGAGTTTTGTATTGGTTTTGTGTATGTCTTGTAATTCTGTTTTGATTTGTAATGCAAGTATCGTCTGAATTTCGAGGACGAAATATTTGTAAGGGGGGGAGGATGTAGAGCCCCTGACCTTTTCACAGTTAAGGCATGACATTGTCGTTGTCATTTTGCCTTTAAAGATGTGTAATTAATAAATAAGGAAGAAATTGGAAATTTCGAAATGTCAGAAATGTTCTTTTTCGAAGTACGAGCCCAACGCAAGTTGAATCGTCAAAATCGGACGAACGAGTCAAAAGATATGGCCAAAACAGTCTGGACCTGTAGGCAATCGTAGCTCGGTTATGCACTAAGGACGTAGCGCGGAAGGCACTAAGGTCGTGCTCTGACGTCGTACTCTGGTAACGTAGCACAAACAACGTACTCTGATAACGTATACGTTGTGCATCCGTTGTACAGCTCACAACGGGTACGTTGTACAGCACAACGGGCACGTTGTACATAAGACAACGGACTACGAGCTCAGCACTATGCACGACATAACGTGACAACGGGTTCGGCACCCTTTCACAACACAACGTGTTCAACACTGTTCATAGCACAACGAGTTGGTGCTATTCACAGCACAACGATCTTAGAGATCGACAATGATCTTTTTGTCTTTGATTTCAGCTGCGAAGAAGACAGGATTCAAATTTTAGAAGATGGGCCTTGATTTTTTTGATAAAAAACCTTTATTTCTCTTATCTTGGTGTCCTTCTTTGAAGCTCGAAAAACCACTTATATCCTCTCTTCCTCTTTGGATTAAGCTTCATGGCCTCCAGCTTCATCTCTGGGGCGAAAAGACGATCAGTCGTCTTGCTAGTGTGATCGGTAACCCTTTGTACACTGATAAAATTACAACGAGGAAAGAACACCTCTCATTTGCTAGAATCTGTGTTGAAATTTCTGCAAAAGACAATCTTCCTAACCAGATTGATTTAATGTCGCCAGATGGAACCCTGTTCCAACAAAGAGTGGTTTATGACTGGAAACCCTTGAAGTGTTCTAAATGCTGGTCTTTTGGTCACCTGGAGTCTCGCTGCACTACTAAGTAGATCTTTGTTCCGAAAACTCCGGTTCTTCCTCCTTCTGACTCTTCTGTTTCAGAAGGGGTCTTTATCAATCTTGATGACAACCTCATATCCCCTGCCAAATCTCCAACTTCTGAAGCCCCCTCTGTCTCTTCAGACCTCGATGATGACAACCCCCGAACCTCTGGCTTCGTAACTTACAAACCTTCCCCAGTCCGCCACTTTGGCAACCAAGTGTTTGATAAAATACCTGATCCAAATCTTGATCCTCCCCGTGAGGCAACTCCTATTCCAATTCCTGTTTCCCATGTGCTTGTGGATCTGCCTACCTCAAGCACCAGTACCCCTTCGCTTCCTCTCAGTTCAACCAAGAGTGGTTTATGATTGGAAACCCTTGAAGTGTTCTAAATGCTGGTCTTTTGGTCACCTGGAGTCTCGCTGCACTACTAAGTAGATCTTTGTTCCGAAAACTCCGGTTCTTCCTCCTTCTGACTCTTCTGTTTCAGAAGGGGTCTTTATCAATCTTGATGACAACCTCATATCCCCTGCCAAATCTCCAACTTCTGAAGCCCCCTCTGTCTCTTCAGACCTCGATGATGACAACCCCCGAACCTCTGGCTTCGTAACTTACAAACCTTCCCCAGTCCGCCACTTTGGCAACCAAGTGTTTGATAAAATACCTGATCCAAATCTTGATCCTCCCCGTGAGGCAACTCCTATTCCAATTCCTGTTTCCCATGTGCTTGTGGATCTGCCTACCTCAAGCACCAGTACCCCTTCGCTTCCTCTCAGTTCAACCAAGAGTGGTTTATGACTGGAAACCCTTGAAGTGTTCTAAATGCTGGTCTTTTGGTCACCTGGAGTCTCGCTGCACTACTAAGTAGATCTTTGTTCTGAAAACTCCGGTTCTTCCTCCTTCTGACTCTTCTGTTTCAGAAGGGGTCTTTATCAATCTTGATGACAACCTCATATCCCCTGCCAAATCTCCAACTTCTGAAGCCCCCTCTGTCTCTTCAGACCTCGATGATGACAACCCCCGAACCTCTGGCTTCGCAACTTACAAACCTTCCCCAGTCCGCCACTTTGGCAACCAAGTGTTTGATAAAATACCTTATCCAAATCTTGATCCTCCCCGTGAGGCAACTCCTATTCCAATTCCTGTTTCCCATGTGCTTGTGGATCTGCCTACCTGAAGCACCAGTACCCCTTCGCTTCCTCTCAGTTCTGTCCCGGCTGTTGCCTTTCCCGAATCAGAATCTTGGAGCGAGGAACCTTTAGATGGTCATGTAGCCTCTCAACCAAATTTGCATAGCTCAGTTGATATCTCTCTTGGCTCCAAGACATTGACCCAGCTCAAATCTAGCTTCACCAGTCCCAACCGATTTGATGCCCTTAGTGATACTATCAACCGATCAGTCCTTGATGAACTTCAGGCCTCGGCTTTCTCTCAATGCAAGACCCATCTGAGTACTCATAAACCATCTTCGCAGGATGTTGGCTAGCTCGGTCCTTCTCCTGGACCCCCTGTTGCTGCTTGAGGTATACAGAGCAGAACCTCCCCTCTTTAAGCGTTATGCGCCGTATAGCTGCTTGGAACATTCGAGGCTTCAATAATAGTATCAAGCAAGATGAAGTTCGTAAGCTCATTTCCAAGCACCAAATCTTTGTTATTGCAATCCTGGAAACATGAGTAAGGCATGTTGTAAATGCGGCAAGGATACTTAAGCATATAGCTAAGGACTGGAATTTCATTAAAAATTATCAATTCTATACTCTTGTGAAAATCTGGATTCTCTGGGACCAAAAATTAGTGATCTTCAAATCTGCCTAGCTTATCCACTGCCGTATTTTTGATCACCATAACTCGGACTCATTTCTAGCCTCATTTATATATATGCCTCCACCATTGCTTCGGAGCGCTGAGCCCTCTGGATTGATCTGTCCTCGCTTGGACCTAGTTTGGAACCTTGGATTCTTTTAGGTGATTTCAACTTGGTGTGCTCCCAAAGGGAGAAACTTGGAGGCACTCCCTTTTAGCCAAACAGAGCTACTGAATTCCTTGACTGTCTGCTACATAATGAAGTATTTGATCTCAAAAGTACTGGTCTGTTCTACACTTGGAACAACTCTTCTCACTTCGGAAGCAACAGAATCCAATGTAAGCTTGACAGGGTCTTAACTAATATCCATTGGTGCAGCAAGTATGACGCCTCTGAAGCATCCTTTCTTCCTCACGAAATCTCTAATCATTCTCCTTTGCTGGCCACCATTAGACAGTACACTCCTTAAGGGAAAAAACCATTCAAATTCTTCAATTATTGAACTAGCCACCCAGAATTTAAGGCAACAGTGGCTGAATCTTGGCTTTCTCCTATCAGAGGCAACCCAATGTTTCGGTTCACTCAAAAATTACGTGCTCTGAAAGTTAAACTTCGCCTTTGGAGTAAGGTTCATTTTGCTAATCTCTCCTCTCGTGCTGCAGATCTTAAAGTCTCCCTCAATGATATCCAGGTCCAACTTCACAACAACCCTCTTGATGACTCTCTTATAGCAGCTGAAAAGCAGATCCTTGCTAATTATTCTTCCGCCGCAAGCTACGAAGAAGCTACAATCAAGCAAACATCTCGGATTCAATGGCTCTCTCTTGGGGACTGTAATTCCAGCTTCTTCTATAAAAGCCTCCTATCTCGTCTCAGCTTCAACAGAATCACCTCTATCTCTGTGCTTGATAATCAAATTGTGGATGAGAACGTTATAAAGTCTGAGGCTGTGAACTTCTTCAAGACTCTCTTATCAAAGCCCGAAAATGAACCCCTCTTAGATCTCTCCAACCTCCCATCTCTTAACCGGCTATCAAGTGTGGAAGGCCAGTAGCTCATTTTTGAAATCTCAGAAGAGGAGATTAAATGGGGCCATCTTCGATATGAAGGATGATAAATCCCCAGGACCTGATGGATACACAGCTCTGTTCTTCAAAGTGTGTTGGGATATTGTCAGTTCAGATGTGATAAAAGCTATTAAGAGCTTCTTTAGCTCTTCCAGTCTGCTCTCCAAATTAAACTCTACCTTCATCACCTTGATTCCTAAGGTGGCTCGTCACAACTCCTTTGCTGATTTTCGTCCTATATCCTTGTGTAATGTTGTTTACAAATGCATATCAAAGATCCTTGCCAGTTTGAACCAAAAAAAAAAAAAAGATCCTTGCCAATGGCATCAAAAAGACTCTGCCCTCTATTGTGAGTGAAACCAAGCTGCTTTCTTCCATGGGCAAAAGATATCTAACAGTATTCTCGTCACGCATGAATTAGTTCGGAACTATCACAGAGACAAAGGAAAGCCTCGATGTGCTATAAAGATTGACCTTCTTAAGGCTTTTGACATTGTCCAATGGGACTTTTTGCTTAAGATGCTAGACCTGATGGGATTCCCAGCCACTTTTATCAATTCGATCACCCCATGTATCTCTTCTCCTAAATTCTCAGTTGTGCTAAATGGCTCCTCCGAGGGCTACTTCAACAGCTCCCGTGGTCTTCGGCAAGGCGACCCTCTCTCTCCCTTTTTATTTATCATAGCGATGGAGGGTTTCTCGGCTCTCCTAGATCAAGCTTTTAACTCGGGCCACATCATGCCTCATTTCAGGTGCGAGAACCCCTTAGTCTCTCATATCAGTTTTGCAGATGATCAATTTGTGTTTCTTTCCGCATAGCCAAATTCCACCATTGGGCTACAAAGAGTTCTTAGTCGTTTTTCCTCCATATCTGGGCTCTCGCCAAATCCTTCTAAGAGTCAGATGTTCTTCGCTGGTACTTCTTTGCTCACCCAACAAGCTTTCAAAAATGTGCTGCAATTCAACATCGGCAAGCTTCCTGTCAAGTATCTAGGCCCTGCCCCTCACCTCTAGGCGTATCTTGGCCTCAGATTGCCAACCACTTTTGGACAAGATGCTATCCAAAATAAATAGCTGGAAAGCCAGTCTCTCCTACGCTGGCAGAGCTGAACTCATCAAATCTGTTCTCAATAGCATTCATATCTACTGGGCTCGTCTTTTCCTCATTCCAAAAAAGATCCTCAAGCTCGTGGAGCAGCTCTGTAGTTGGTTCCTTTGGGCTGGTCAAGGCCTTCGGGAAAAAATACACCCTATAGCTTGGAATAAGGTCTACTGCACCAAAGAAGGAGGATTGGGATTTTGCAAACTTTCGGACTGGAACAGAGCTGGCATTCTTAGATTGATTTGGGACATTGCTTCTAACTCTCAAGGCCTTTGGGCTAAATGGTGCCAATCCAAGCTCATCAAAAGAAAAAAAATTTAGACTATGAAGATCCCAGCAGAATGCTCCTGGGTCTAGAGGAATATCCTCAAATTAAGGAACCTAGCTAAAGATCTCATCACGTTCTCCATTGCTAATGGTAACAACACATCTCTCTGGCATGATCCATGGCATCCGATGGGCATCCTCATTGAAGTCTTCGAGAACAGAATTCAATATGACTTTGGCTTGGCCTTAGGTGCTAAAGTCTTTGACATCATTTCCAACTTAGAATGGGACCCCCCTCCATCGGTCTCAATTGATTTACTGTCAGTTTGGAACGAGCTTCATAAAGTTACAATTAACAATGAGCTGGAGAACGACTGTATAATCTGGAAACCGCACAGCTCTGGATTGTATACTTTGCAATCTACGTGGTCTAGCATCAGAACTATGGAGAATTCTATATACTGGCATTCCTTAGTCTGGGGCTCCAACTACATCCCCCGCCAATCTTTCATCTCTAGGTTAGCAATTTCTAACAGGCTGCTAACTCAAGAAAAGCTCCAAAGCCTTAACATTCTTCAGCAATCCACATACTTATTCTGTCGGGCCCATCCTGAAAACACTAAACACCTTTTTTCGATTGCATCTTCACCAAGCAGATCTGGGAAGGCGTCCTTAATCTGAGTTGCTACTCTAATAGAACTATTCTAACCTTTGAAGATGAAATAGCCTGAGCCTCCACAGACTTCAAGGGTAAATCTTTAATAAGCACCATCAATCAGATTGCCCAGTGTGCGACTATCTACTTCGTATGGCAGGAAAGGAACAATCGTATCTTCACCAACATTTACAAGCCCGCAGACCACTTCTTCCACAATATTTTGAGAGACACAAGAATGAAATTCTCTGCTCAAGACAATCCTGTTGAAGATACTACAGCCAACCGTGAAGTTTTAAGCCATTGGAAAATCAAAGGAAACTTCTTTCTCAAGCCTTCGATCTGGTGCTCCTGGGTCCCCCCCTCTCCGTGACAAATGGCTTTCTGAACTATGACGGATCTGTCCGGCCCTCCCTTGCAAGCTTTGGTGGCATCTTTCGAGATCATCTAGGTACCCCTCTTCTCGCCTTTGCTGAAGGTTTGAATGATACTGATGTCTTGAAGAGGGAACTTATGGCTATCAACCGTGGCCTGGATCTTGCAAAAATCAATGGTCTCTCCAACTTTTATATTGCTTCAAACTACTTAAATGCTTCCCTCTGTCTCTCTAAGAAACGTAACCTTCCTTGGCATCTCCGAAACTTGGTGACATCCACTCTTAGAAAAATGGAAGATCTTCATGTTCCTTTGGTGCAGCATGACTGGCGAGAAACAAACAAGGCAGCAGATTATTTAGCAAACTTTTGTACTTCCATATGTTCTACTTTTCTTTCTCCTTCTGATTTTCCTTTGGAACTGGTATCCCTAGTAGATAAAGACAAATCGGGATTCAAATATCTCCGTATGTAATTGGTTCTTTTGTGGTAATATATTTGGTAGGGGTCCGCCTAACCCCAGCTTACCCTCCAAAAAAAAAAACCAAACAAAATGTAGGTGACAAACAGAACACAACTAAAGCAAATGAAAAGTAATAAGCATAAAACAAGGGAGCCTAAGCCTGAAACTCAAGACAAGGGAGAAAAACCCAAAGGAATACACCAGTGAGGAAGATCCCTCTGGCCAGAGGTCGGAGAAGAAGAAACAGAGGCCGAAACTAACCCAGAGATAACAGATACCACCGAAGAAAAGGAGGAGAAGGACCCCACCAGAAAGTGAACACTATCTCAAGCTCAACCTGATGCACCTAAGTCAGGAGCAAATTGCCAAAATCGAGCAAAACGGTTCGTTGGCCAATCTTCTACCATGACAGGAGCAAAGTGTCGAGAACAGGAAAAGCGTTTTTTAATTGGGAAAGAAAGCGGAGTTAAGGAAGACTCAAACCAGCACTAAATCGAAAAGGAATTACACGCGAATATATCTAAAACCTCTAGCATCTCTACTAACAAGGTTAGAGAGGGGTTTGTTAGCCAATCTTCATCTTGGATAGGAGCAAACTGTCGAGATTTAGCAAAATGGTTCGTAGTCCAATCTTCGTCCAAGACATGAGCAAATTTTTGAGATGGAACAAAATGGTTCCATACCAAATTTTTTTATCATGGAGAGATTGGGCAAAATGGTCCGTTGGCAAGTGCAAACTGCTGAGATCAAGCAAAATGGTTTGATGGCCAATCTTCGTCCAAGAGAGGTGCAAACTACCTATGATCAAACAAAATGCTTCGATGACCAATCTTCATCGTGGACATGAGCAAAGTGCCGAGAGCGAGCAAAATGGTTGGATGGCCAATCTTCGTAATGGACATGAGAAAAGTGTCGAGATAGTGGGAAATGGTTTCTTGGCAAAACTTCTTCATTAATAGAAGCAAACTTCGAGATCGGGCAAAAATGGTTGATTGGCCAATCTTCGTCCGTGACAAGAGCAAACTACCAGAGATCAAACAAAATGTTTCAATGGCCAAACTTCGTCCTGAACAGGAGAAAATTGCGGATGAAGCAAAATAGTAAAATAGCCAATCTTTGTCCAAGATTGCTGCAAACTACCCAGATCAAGCAAACCGGTTCTTTGGCAAATCTTCATCCAGGATTGGAGCACACTGTCAAGATAGAGCAAAATAGTTCCTTAGCCAATATTTCTCCTGGACAAAAGCAAAGTTCTGAGATCGAGCAAAAGGGCACGATGGGCAATCTTTATTCAAGACAGGAGCAAATTGCTAAAATCGAGCAAAATGAATGGCCAATCTTCGACCGAGACAGGGGCAAAGTGTCGAGATCGGGAAAATGGTTTGTTAGCCACTCTTTGTCTTGGACATGATCAAACTGTCGAGATTGAGCATAATTGTTCGTTGGCCAATCTTCGGGCAGGACAGGAGCAAATTGTTGAAATGGAGCAAAATTGTTCCATAGCTAATTTTTATCATGGACAAATCAGGCAAAAAGGTACGTTGGTCAATCTTCGTCTAAAACAGGCGCAAACAGTTGAGAACAAGCTAAATGGTTTGATGGCAAATCTTCATCCAGGACAAGAGTAAAGTGCCAGGCTCGAGCAAAATGGTTCATTGGCCTATCGTCGTCCAGGACAGGGGCAAACTACCTACGATCAAACAAAATGCTTCGATGGACAATTTTCGTCATGGACAAGAGCAAAGTGCCGAGATCGAACAAAATGGTTCATTGGCCAATCTTCATCCAGGGCAAGACCAAACTACTTGAGATCAAAAAAAATGTTTGATGGTCAATCATCGCCCTGGACAGGAGCAAAGCTTCAAGCCCAAGGTTCAACAGGCAATCTTTTGCCCAAAATAGGATCAAATTGTCGAGATAAAACAAAATTGTTCGTTAGCCAATCTTTGTCCGGGACAGGAGAAAACTGTCGAGATCGAGCAAAATGGTTCGATGGCAAATCTTCGTAATGAACACGAGCAAAGTGTCGAGATAGTGCAAAATGTTTTCTTGGCAAAACTTCTTCATGAAGAGAAGGGATAGAGCAAATGGTACGGTGACCAATCTTTGTCTAGGGTAGGATCAAACTATCAAAATCGAGATTGAGCAAAATGGTTCGCTAGCCACTTTTTATCCTTGACAAAAGCAAAGTTTTGTGATCGAGCAAAATGGCACAATGACCAATCTTTATCCAGGACAGGAGCAACTTGCCAAAATCGAGCAAAACGGTTCGTTGGCCAATCTTCTACCAAGACAGGAGCAAAGTGTCGAGAACGGGAAAAGGGTTTTTTAATTGGGAAAGAAAGCGGAGTTAAGGCAGACCCAAACCAACAATAAATCGAAAAGGAATTACACGCGAATATATCTAAAACCTAGCATCTCTACTAACAAGTTTAGAGAGCAAAGGGTTTGTTAGCCAACCTTCATCTTGGACAGTAGCAAACTGTCGAGATTTAGCAAAATGGTTCGTAGTCCAATCTTCGTCCAAGACAAGTTTAAATTTTTGAGATGGAGCAAAATGGTTCCATACCTAATTTTTATCGTGGACAGATCGGGCAAAATGGTTCGTTGGCAAGCGCAAACTGCTGAGATCAAGCAAAATGGTTTGATGGCCAATCTTCATCCAGGAGAGGAGCAAACTACCAGTGATCAAACAAAATGCTTCGATGGCCAATCTTCATCGTGGACATGAGCAAAGTGCCGAGAGCGAGCAAAATGGTTCGATGGCCAATCTTTGTAATGGACATAAGAAAAGTGTTGAGATAGTGGGAAATGGTTTCTTGGCAAAACCTCTTCATGAATAGAAGCAAAGTGCCTAGATCGAGCAAATGGTATGGTGACCAATCTTTGTCCAGGGAAAATTCTAGCTATCAAGCAAAATGTTTTGTTGGCCAATCTTCATCCAAGACATGAGAAAACTATCGAGATAGAGCAAAATGGTTGAATGGCCCATATTCGCCCTGGACAGGAGTAAACTACCGATATCAACTAAAATAGTTCAATGGCTAATCTTCGTCCAAGACCAGAGCAAACAACTTGAGTTCAAAGAAAATGTTTCAATGGCCAATCTTCATCCCGGATAGGAGCAAATTGCGGAGACGAATCAAAAAACAAGATCGCGAAATATGGTTAGTAGCCCAATCTTCGTCCATGATAGTAGCAAACTGTCAAGATCGGACAAAATGGTTCGATATCCAATCTTCGCCATTGACAAGTGTAGAGTGTCGAGATAATGCAAAATGGTTAATTGGACAAACTTCTTTCTGGACTTAAGCAAAGTGCCGATGTCGAACAAATTCGTACGATGGCCAATATATTTGTGCAAGACAGGAGCAAACTGCCAAAATCGAGCAAAACGTTTCTTTGGCCAATTTTAGTCCAGGACAGGAGCAAACTGTCGAGATAGAGCAAAATGGTTCATTAGCCAATCTTTGTCTTGGACAGGAGCAAACTGTCAAGATCAAGAAAAATGGTTTGATGGCCAATCTCCTTCATAAACCAAAACAAATTGTCGGTAGTGCAAAATGGTTCATTGGCTAAACTTCTTCCAGGACACAACCAAAGTTCCGAGATCGGGCAAAATGGAACAGTGACCATTCTTTATCCTGGACAGGAGCAGACTACCAAAATCATCCAAAACAATTTGTTGGCCAATCTTTATCCGAGACGAGGAAAGTGTCGAGAACGGACAAAAGGGTTTGTTACCAAAATCTTTGTCCTATATAGCAGAGAGTCGAGAGTGAGGTAAATGGTTCATTAGCCAATCTTTGTCCTGGATAGGAGCAAACCGTCGAGGTCGGGCAAAAAGGTTCGTCGGTCAACCTTCGTCTAGGACAGGACCAAAGTACCGGAGATCAAGCAAAATCTTTCGACGGCCAAATTTGGTCCTGTATCGGAGCATATTTTTTGAGATTAAGCAAAATGGTTTGTTGGCCATTCTTCATCCATGACAGGTGTAAATATTTGAGATAGAGGAAAATGGTTCGTGGACCAATCTTTGCTCTAGACAGGAGTAAACGTCGATATAGGGCATAAATGGTTGATTGGCCAATCTTCGTGTATGACAAGAGCAAACTACCAGAGATCAAACAAAATGTTTCAATGGCCAAACTTCATTCTGAACAGGAGAAAATTGCAGATGAAGCAAAATGGTACAGTAGCCAATCTTCGTCCAAGATTGCTGCAAACTACCGAGATCGAGCAAAACAGTTCATTGGCCTATCTTCCTCGTTGCCAAGAGCATTGTCGAGATAGTGCAAATGGTTTGTTGGCCAAACTTCTTTTTGGATAGAAGAAAAGTGTCGAGATCAAGCAAAACGGTTCTTTGGCGAATCTTCATCCAGGACTGGAGCAAACTGTCGAGATAGAGCAAAATAGTTCCTTAGCCAATATTTATCCTGGACAAAAGCAAACTATCAAAATGGAGCACAACGGTTCGTTTGCCAATCTTCGTCAGAGGAGCAAACTGTCGAGATGGAGCAAAATGGTTTTTGCTAGCCAATTTTTATCCTTGACAAAAGCAAAGTTTTGTGATCGAACAAAATGGCACAGTGACCAATCTTTATCCAAGACAGGAGCAAATTGCCAAAATCGAGCAAAACGGTTCGTTGGCCAATCTTCTACCAAGACAGGAGAACGGGAAAAGGGTTTTTTAATTGGGAAAGAAAGCGGAGTTAAGGCAGACCCAAACCAACAATAAATCGAAAAGGAATTACACGCGAATATATCTAAAACCTAGCATCTCTACTAACAAGGTTAGAGAGCAAAGGGTTTGTTAGCCAACCTTCATCTTGGACAGTAGCAAACTGTCGAGATTTAGCAAAATGGTTCGTAGTCCAATCTTCGTCCAAGACAAGTTTAAATTTTTGAGATGGGGCAAAATGGTTCCATACCTAATTTTTATCGTGGACAGATCGGGCAAAATGGTTCGTTGGCAAGCGCAAACTGCTGAGATCAAGCAAAATGGTTTGATGGCCAATCTTCATCCAGGAGAGGAGCAAACTACCAGTGATCAAACAAAATGCTTCGATGGCCAATCTTCATCGTGGACATGAGCAAAGTGCCGAGAGCGAGCAAAATGGTTCGATGGCCAATCTTTGTAATGGACATAAGAAAAGTGTTGAGATAGTGGGAAATGGTTTCTTGGCAAAACCTCTTCATGAATAGAAGCAAAGTGCCTAGATCGAGCAAATGGTATGGTGACCAATCTTTGTCCAGGGAAAATTCTAGCTATCAAGCAAAATGTTTTGTTGGCCAATCTTCATCCAAGACATGAGAAAACTATCGAGATAGAGCAAAATGGTTGAATGGCCCATATTCGCCCTGGACAGGAGTAAACTACCGATATCAACTAAAATAGTTCAATGGCTAATCTTCGTCCAAGACCAGAGCAAACGACTTGAGTTCAAAGAAAATGTTTCAATGGCCAATCTTCATCCCTGGATAGGAGCAAATTGCGGAGACGAATCAAAAAACAAGATCGCGAAATATGGTTAGTAGCCCAATCTTCGTCCATGATAGTAGCAAACTGTCAAGATCGGACAAAATGGTTCGATATCCAATCTTCGCCATTGACAAGTGTAGAGTGTCGAGATAATGCAAAATGGTTAATTGGACAAACTTCTTTCTGGACTTAAGCAAAGTGCCGATGTCGAACAAATTCGTACGATGGCCAATATATTTGTGCAAGACAGGAGCAAACTGCCAAAATCGAGCAAAACGTTTCTTTGGCCAATTTTAGTCCAGGACAGGAGCAAACTGTCGAGATAGAGCAAAATGGTTCATTAGCCAATCTTTGTCTTGGACAGGAGCAAACTGTCAAGATCAAGAAAAATGGTTTGATGGCCAATCTCCTTCATAAACCAAAACAAATTGTCGGTAGTGCAAAATGGTTCATTGGCTAAACTTCTTCCAGGACACAACCAAAGTTCCGAGATCGGGCAAAATGGAACAGTGACCATTCTTTATCCTGGACAGGAGCAGACTACCAAAATCATCCAAAACAATTTGTTGGCCAATCTTTATCCGAGACGAGGAAAGTG
The DNA here is from genome assembly GCA_015143295.1 of Tetracentron sinense. Taxonomy (NCBI): domain Eukaryota; kingdom Viridiplantae; phylum Streptophyta; class Magnoliopsida; order Trochodendrales; family Trochodendraceae; genus Tetracentron; species Tetracentron sinense. The sequence goes on from CM026554.1 coordinate 20,114,668, forward strand.
TCGAGAACGGACAAAAGGGTTTGTTACCAAAATCTTTGTCCTATATAGCAGAGGGTCGAGAGTGAGGTAAATGGTTCATTAGCCAATCTTTGTCTTGGACAGGAGCAAACTGTCAAGATCAAGAAAAATGGTTCGTCGGTCAACCTTCGTCCAGGACAGGACCAAAGTACCGGAGATCAAGCAAAATCTTTCGACGGCCAAATTTGGTCCTGTATCGGAGCATATTTTTTGAGATTAAGCAAAATGGTTTGTTGGCCATTCTTCATCCATGACAGGTGTAAATATTTGAGATAGAGGAAAATGGTTCGTGGACCAATCTTTGCTCTAGACAGGAGTAAACGTCGATATAGGGCATAAATGGTTGATTGGCCAATCTTCGTGTACGACAAGAGCAAACTACCAGAGATCAAACAAAATGTTTCAATGGCCAAACTTCATTCCTGAACAGGAGAAAATTGCAGATGAAGCAAAATGGTACAGTAGCCAATCTTCGTCCAAGATTGCTGCAAACTACCGAGATCGAGCAAAACAGTTCATTGGCCTATCTTCCTCGTTGCCAAGAGCATTGTCGAGATAGTGCAAATGGTTTGTTGGCCAAACTTCTTTTTGGATAGAAGAAAAGTGTCGAGATCAAGCAAAACGGTTCTTTGGCGAATCTTCATCCAGGACTGGAGCAAACTGTCGAGATAGAGCAAAATAGTTCCTTAGCCAATATTTATCCTGGACAAAAGCAAACTATCAAAATGGAGCACAACGGTTCGTTTGCCAATCTTCGTCAGAGGAGCAAACTGTCGAGATGGAGCAAAATGGTTTTGCTAGCCAATTTTTATCCTTGACAAAAGCAAAGTTTTGTGATCGAACAAAATGGCACAGTGACCAATCTTTATCCAAGACAGGAGCAAATTGCCAAAATCGAGCAAAACGGTTCGTTGGCCAATCTTCTACCAAGACAGGAGAACGGGAAAAGGGTTTTTTAATTGGGAAAGAAAGCGGAGTTAAGGCAGACCCAAACCAACAATAAATCGAAAAGGAATTACACGCGAATATATCTAAAACCTAGCATCTCTACTAACAAGGTTAGAGAGCAAAGGGTTTGTTAGCCAACCTTCATCTTGGACAGTAGCAAACTGTCGAGATTTAGCAAAATGGTTCGTAGTCCAATCTTCGTCCAAGACAAGTTTAAATTTTTGAGATGGAGCAAAATGGTTCCATACCTAATTTTTATCGTGGACAGATCGGGCAAAATGGTTCGTTGGCAAGCGCAAACTGCTGAGATCAAGCAAAATGGTTTGATGGCCAATCTTCATCCAGGAGAGGAGCAAACTACCAGTGATCAAACAAAATGCTTCGATGGCCAATCTTCATCGTGGACATGAGCAAAGTGCCGAGAGCGAGCAAAATGGTTCGATGGCCAATCTTTGTAATGGACATAAGAAAAGTGTTGAGATAGTGGGAAATGGTTTCTTGGCAAAACCTCTTCATGAATAGAAGCAAAGTGCCTAGATCGAGCAAATGGTATGGTGACCAATCTTTGTCCAGGGAAAATTCTAGCTATCAAGCAAAATGTTTTGTTGGCCAATCTTCATCCAAGACATGAGAAAACTATCGAGATAGAGCAAAATGGTTGAATGGCCCATATTCGCCCTGGACAGGAGTAAACTACCGATATCAACTAAAATAGTTCAATGGCTAATCTTCGTCCAAGACCAGAGCAAACGACTTGAGTTCAAAGAAAATGTTTCAATGGCCAATCTTCATCCCTGGATAGGAGCAAATTGCGGAGACGAATCAAAAAACAAGATCGCGAAATATGGTTAGTAGCCCAATCTTCGTCCATGATAGTAGCAAACTGTCAAGATCGGACAAAATGGTTCGATATCCAATCTTCGCCATTGACAAGTGTAGAGTGTCGAGATAATGCAAAATGGTTAATTGGACAAACTTCTTTCTGGACTTAAGCAAAGTGCCGATGTCGAACAAATTCGTACGATGGCCAATATATTTGTGCAAGACAGGAGCAAACTGCCAAAATCGAGCAAAACGTTTCTTTGGCCAATTTTAGTCCAGGACAGGAGCAAACTGTCGAGATAGAGCAAAATGGTTCATTAGCCAATCTTTGTCTTGGACAGGAGCAAACTGTCAAGATCAAGAAAAATGGTTTGATGGCCAATCTCCTTCATAAACCAAAACAAATTGTCGGTAGTGCAAAATGGTTCATTGGCTAAACTTCTTCCAGGACACAACCAAAGTTCCGAGATCGGGCAAAATGGAACAGTGACCATTCTTTATCCTGGACAGGAGCAGACTACCAAAATCATCCAAAACAATTTGTTGGCCAATCTTTATCCGAGACGAGGAAAGTGTCGAGAACGGACAAAAGGGTTTGTTACCAAAATCTTTGTCCTATATAGCAGAGAGTCGAGAGTGAGGTAAATGGTTCATTAGCCAATCTTTGTCCTGGATAGGAGCAAACCGTCGAGGTCGGGCAAAATGGTTCGTCGGTCAACCTTCGTCTAGGACAGGACCAAAGTACCGGAGATCAAGCAAAATCTTTCGACGGCCAAATTTGGTCCTGTATCGGAGCATATTTTTTGAGATTAAGCAAAATGGTTTGTTGGCCATTCTTCATCCATGACAGGTGTAAATATTTGAGATAGAGGAAAATGGTTCGTGGACCAATCTTTGCTCTAGACAGGAGTAAACGTCGATATAGGGCATAAATGGTTGATTGGCCAATCTTCGTGTACGACAAGAGCAAACTACCAGAGATCAAACAAAATGTTTCAATGGCCAAACTTCATTCCGAACAGGAGAAAATTGCAGATGAAGCAAAATGGTACAGTAGCCAATCTTCGTCCAAGATTGCTGCAAACTACCGAGATCGAGCAAAACAGTTCATTGGCCTATCTTCCTCGTTGCCAAGAGCATTGTCGAGATAGTGCAAATGGTTTGTTGGCCAAACTTCTTTTTGGATAGAAGAAAAGTGTCGAGATCAAGCAAAACGGTTCTTTGGCGAATCTTCATCCAGGACTGGAGCAAACTGTCGAGATAGAGCAAAATAGTTCCTTAGCCAATATTTATCCTGGACAAAAGCAAACTATCAAAATGGAGCACAACGGTTCGTTTGCCAATCTTCGTCAGAGGAGCAAACTGTCGAGATGGAGCAAAATGGTTTTTGCTAGCCAATTTTTATCCTTGACAAAAGCAAAGTTTTGTGATCGAACAAAATGGCACAGTGACCAATCTTTATCCAAGACAGGAGCAAATTGCCAAAATCGAGCAAAACGGTTCGTTGGCCAATCTTCTACCAAGACAGGAGCAAAGTGTCGCGAACGGGAAAAGGGTTTTTTAATTGGGAAAGAAAGCGGAGTTAAGGCAGACCCAAACCAACAATAAATCGAAAAGGAATTACACGCGAATATATCTAAAACCTAGCATCTCTACTAACAAGGTTAGAGAGCAAAGGGTTTGTTAGCAGACCTTCATCTTGGACAGTAGCAAACTGTCGAGATTTAGCAAAATGGTTCGTAGTCCAATCTTCGTCCAAGACAAGTTTAAATTTTTGAGATGGAGCAAAATGGTTCCATACCTAGTTTTTATCGTGGACAGATCGGGCAAAATGGTTCGTTGGCAAGCGCAAACTGCTGAGATCAAGCAAAATGGTTTGATGGCCAATCTTCATCCAGGAGAGGAGCAAACTACCAGTGATCAAACAAAATGCTTCGATGGCCAATCTTCATCGTGGACATGAGCAAAGTGCCGAGAGCGAGCAAAATGGTTCGATGGCCAATCTTTGTAATGGACATAAGAAAAGTGTTGAGATAGTGGGAAATGGTTTCTTGGCAAAACCTCTTCATGAATAGAAGCAAAGTGCCTAGATCGAGCAAATGGTATGGTGACCAATCTTTGTCCAGGGAAAATTCTAGCTATCAAGCAAAATGTTTTGTTGGCCAATCTTCATCCAAGACATGAGAAAACTATCGAGATAGAGCAAAATGGTTGAATGGCCCATATTCGCCCTGGACAGGAGTAAACTACCGATATCAACTATAATAGTTCAATGGCTAATCTTCGTCCAAGACCAGAGCAAACAACTTGAGTTCAAAGAAAATGTTTCAATGGCCAATCTTCATCCCGGATAGGAGCAAATTGCGGAGACGAATCAAAAAACAAGATCGCGAAATATGGTTAGTAGCCCAATCTTCGTCCATGATAGTAGCAAACTGTCAAGATCGGACAAAATGGTTCGATATCCAATCTTCGCCATTGACAAGTGTAGAGTGTCGAGATAATGCAAAATGGTTAATTGGACAAACTTCTTTCTGGACTTAAGCAAAGTGCCGATGTCGAACAAATTCGTACGATGGCCAATATATTTGTGCAAGACAGGAGCAAACTGCCAAAATCGAGCAAAACGTTTCTTTGGCCAATTTTAGTCCAGGACAGGAGCAAACTGTCGAGATAGAGCAAAATGGTTCATTAGCCAATCTTTGTCTTGGACAGGAGCAAACTGTCAAGATCAAGAAAAATGGTTTGATGGCCAATCTCCTTCATAAACCAAAACAAATTGTCGGTAGTGCAAAATGGTTCATTGGCTAAACTTCTTCCAGGACACAACCAAAGTTCCGAGATCGGGCAAAATGGAACAGTGACCATTCTTTATCCTGGACAGGAGCAGACTACCAAAATCATCCAAAACAATTTGTTGGCCAATCTTTATCCGAGACGAGGAAAGTGTCGAGAACGGACAAAAGGGTTTGTTACCAAAATCTTTGTCCTATATAGCAGAGGGTCGAGAGTGAGGTAAATGGTTCATTAGCCAATCTTTGTCCTGGATAGGAGCAAACCGTCGAGGTCGGGCAAAATGGTTCGTCGGTCAACCTTCGTCCAGGACAGGACCAAAGTACCGGAGATCAAGCAAAATCTTTCGACGGCCAAATTTGGTCCTGTATCGGAGCATATTTTTTGAGATTAAGCAAAATGGTTTGTTGGCCATTCTTCATCCATGACAGGTGTAAATATTTGAGATAGAGGAAAATGGTTCGTGGACCAATCTTTGCTCTAGACAGGAGTAAACGTCGATATAGGGCATAAATGGTTGATTGGCCAATCTTCGTGTACGACAAGAGCAAACTACCAGAGATCAAACAAAATGTTTCAATGGCCAAACTTCATTCTGAACAGGAGAAAATTGCAGATGAAGCAAAATGGTACAGTAGCCAATCTTCGTCCAAGATTGCTGCAAACTACCGAGATCGAGCAAAACAGTTCATTGGCCTATCTTCCTCGTTGCCAAGAGCATTGTCGAGATAGTGCAAATGGTTTGTTGGCCAAACTTCTTTTTGGATAGAAGAAAAGTGTCGAGATCAAGCAAAACGGTTCTTTGGCGAATCTTCATCCAGGACTGGAGCAAACTGTCGAGATAGAGCAAAATAGTTCCTTAGCCAATATTTATCCTGGACAAAAGCAAACTATCAAAATGGAGCACAACGGTTCGTTTGCCAATCTTCGTCAGAGGAGCAAACTGTCGAGATGGAGCAAAATGGTTTGCTAGCCAATTTTTATCCTTGACAAAAGCAAAGTTTTGTGATCGAACAAAATGGCACAGTGACCAATCTTTATCCAAGACAGGAGCAAATTGCCAAAATCGAGCAAAACGGTTCGTTGGCCAATCTTCTACCAAGACAGGAGAACGGGAAAAGGGTTTTTTTAATGGGAAAGAAAGCGGAGTTAAGGCAGACCCAAACCAACAATAAATCGAAAAGGAATTACACGCGAATATATCTAAAACCTAGCATCTCTACTAACAAGGTTAGAGAGCAAAGGGTTTGTTAGCCAACCTTCATCTTGGACAGTAGCAAACTGTCGAGATTTAGCAAAATGGTTCGTAGTCCAATCTTCGTCCAAGACAAGTTTAAATTTTTGAGATGGAGCAAAATGGTTCCATACCTAATTTTTATCGTGGACAGATCGGGCAAAATGGTTCGTTGGCAAGCGCAAACTGCTGAGATCAAGCAAAATGGTTTGATGGCCAATCTTCATCCAGGAGAGGAGCAAACTACCAGTGATCAAACAAAATGCTTCGATGGCCAATCTTCATCGTGGACATGAGCAAAGTGCCGAGAGCGAGCAAAATGGTTCGATGGCCAATCTTTGTAATGGACATAAGAAAAGTGTTGAGATAGTGGGAAATGGTTTCTTGGCAAAACCTCTTCATGAATAGAAGCAAAGTGCCTAGATCGAGCAAATGGTATGGTGACCAATCTTTGTCCAGGGAAAATTCTAGCTATCAAGCAAAATGTTTTGTTGGCCAATCTTCATCCAAGACATGAGAAAACTATCGAGATAGAGCAAAATGGTTGAATGGCCCATATTCGCCCTGGACAGGAGTAAACTACCGATATCAACTAAAATAGTTCAATGGCTAATCTTCGTCCAAGACCAGAGCAAACGACTTGAGTTCAAAGAAAATGTTTCAATGGCCAATCTTCATCCCTGGATAGGAGCAAATTGCGGAGACGAATCAAAAAACAAGATCGCGAAATATGGTTAGTAGCCCAATCTTCGTCCATGATAGTAGCAAACTGTCAAGATCGGACAAAATGGTTCGATATCCAATCTTCGCCATTGACAAGTGTAGAGTGTCGAGATAATGCAAAATGGTTAATTGGACAAACTTCTTTCTGGACTTAAGCAAAGTGCCGATGTCGAACAAATTCGTACGATGGCCAATATATTTGTGCAAGACAGGAGCAAACTGCCAAAATCGAGCAAAACGTTTCTTTGGCCAATTTTAGTCCAGGACAGGAGCAAACTGTCGAGATAGAGCAAAATGGTTCATTAGCCAATCTTTGTCTTGGACAGGAGCAAACTGTCAAGATCAAGAAAAATGGTTTGATGGCCAATCTCCTTCATAAACCAAAACAAATTGTCGGTAGTGCAAAATGGTTCATTGGCTAAACTTCTTCCAGGACACAACCAAAGTTCCGAGATCGGGCAAAATGGAACAGTGACCATTCTTTATCCTGGACAGGAGCAGACTACCAAAATCATCCAAAACAATTTGTTGGCCAATCTTTATCCGAGACGAGGAAAGTGTCGAGAACGGACAAAAGGGTTTGTTACCAAAATCTTTGTCCTATATAGCAGAGAGTCGAGAGTGAGGTAAATGGTTCATTAGCCAATCTTTGTCCTGGATAGGAGCAAACCGTCGAGGTCGAGCAAAATGGTTCGTCGGTCAACCTTCGTCTAGGACAGGACCAAAGTACCGGAGATCAAGCAAAATCTTTCGACGGCCAAATTTGGTCCTGTATCGGAGCATATTTTTTGAGATTAAGCAAAATGGTTTGTTGGCCATTCTTCATCCATGACAGGTGTAAATATTTGAGATAGAGGAAAATGGTTCGTGGACCAATCTTTGCTCTAGACAGGAGTAAACGTCGATATAGGGCATAAATGGTTGATTGGCCAATCTTCGTGTACGACAAGAGCAAACTACCAGAGATCGAACAAAATGTTTCAATGGCCAAACTTCATTCTGAACAGGAGAAAATTGCAGATGAAGCAAAATGGTACAGTAGCCAATCTTCGTCCAAGATTGCTGCAAACTACCGAGATCGAGCAAAACAGTTCATTGGCCTATCTTCCTCGTTGCCAAGAGCATTGTCGAGATAGTGCAAATGGTTTGTTGGCCAAACTTCTTTTTGGATTGAAGAAAAGTGTCGAGATCAAGCAAAACGGTTCTTTGGCGAATCTTCATCCAGGACTGGAGCAAACTGTCGAGATAGAGCAAAATAGTTCCTTAGCCAATATTTATCCTGGACAAAAGCAAACTATCAAAATGGAGCACAACGGTTCGTTTGCCAATCTTCGTCAGAGGAGCAAACTGTCGAGATGGAGCAAAATGGTTTGCTAGCCAATTTTTATCCTTGACAAAAGCAAAGTTTTGTGATCGAACAAAATGGCACAGTGACCAATCTTTATCCAAGACAGGAGCAAATTGCCAAAATCGAGCAAAACGGTTCGTTGGCCAATCTTCTACCAAGACAGGAGCAAAGTGTCGAGAACGGGAAAAGGGTTTTTTAATTGGGAAAGAAAGCGGAGTTAAGGCAGACCCAAACCAACAATAAATCGAAAAGGAATTACACGCGAATATATCTAAAACCTAGCATCTCTACTAACAAGGTTAGAGAGCAAAGGGGTTGTTAGCCAACCTTCATCTTGGACAGTAGCAAACTGTCGAGATTTAGCAAAATGGTTCGTAGTCCAATCTTCGTCCAAGACAAGTTTAAATTTTTGAGATGGAGCAAAATGGTTCCATACCTAATTTTTATCGTGGACAGATCGGGCAAAATGGTTCGTTGGCAAGCGCAAACTGCTGAGATCAAGCAAAATGGTTTGATGGCCAATCTTCATCCAGGAGAGGAGCAAACTACCAGTGATCAAACAAAATGCTTCGATGGCCAATCTTCATCGTGGACATGAGCAAAGTGCCGAGAGCGAGCAAAATGGTTCGATGGCCAATCTTTGTAATGGACATAAGAAAAGTGTTGAGATAGTGGGAAATGGTTTCTTGGCAAAACCTCTTCATGAATAGAAGCAAAGTGCCTAGATCGAGCAAATGGTATGGTGACCAATCTTTGTCCAGGGAAAATTCTAGCTATCAAGCAAAATGTTTTGTTGGCCAATCTTCATCCAAGACATGAGAAAACTATCGAGATAGAGCAAAATGGTTGAATGGCCCATATTCGCCCTGGACAGGAGTAAACTACCGATATCAACTAAAATAGTTCAATGGCTAATCTTCGTCCAAGACCAGAGCAAACAACTTGAGTTCAAAGAAAATGTTTCGATGGCCAATCTTCATCCTGGATAGGAGCAAATTGCGGAGACGAATCAAAAAACAAGATCGCAAAATATGGTTAGTAGCCCAATCTTCGTCCATGATAGTAGCAAACTGTCAAGATCGGACAAAATGGTTCGATATCCAATCTTCGCCATTGACAAGTGTAGAGTGTCGAGATAATGCAAAATGGTTAATTGGACAAACTTCTTTCTGGACTTAAGCAAAGTGCCGATGTCGAACAAATTCGTACGATGGCCAATATATTTGTGCAAGACAGGAGCAAACTGCCAAAATCGAGCAAAACGTTTCTTTGGCCAATTTTAGTCCAGGACAGGAGCAAACTGTCGAGATAGAGCAAAATGGTTCATTAGCCAATCTTTGTCTTGGACAGGAGCAAACTGTCAAGATCAAGAAAAATGGTTTGATGCCCAATGTCCTTCGTAAACCAAAACAAATTGTTGGTAGTGCAAAATGGTTCATTGGCTAAACTTCTTTCAGGACACAACCAAAGTTCCGAGATCGGGCAGAATGGAACAGTGACCATTCTTTATCCTGGACAGGAGCAGACTACCAAAATCATCCAAAACAATTTGTTGGCCAATCTTTATCCGGGACGAGGAAAGTGTCGAGAACGGACAAAAGGGTTTGTTACCAAAATCTTTGTCCTATATAGCAGAGAGTCGAGAGTGAGGTAAATGGTTCATTAGCCAATCTTTGTCCTGGATAGGAGCAAACCGTCGAGGTCGAGCAAAATGGTTCGTCGGTCAACCTTCGTCTAGGACAGGACCAAAGTACCGGAGATCAAGCAAAATCTTTCGACGGCCAAATTTGGTCCTGTATCGGAGCATATTTTTTGAGATTAAGCAAAATGGTTTGTTGGCCATTCTTCATCCATGACAGGTGTAAATATTTGAGATAGAGGAAAATGGTTCGTGGACCAATCTTTGCTCTAGACAGGAGTAAACGTCGATATAGGGCATAAATGGTTGATTGGCCAATCTTCGTGTACGACAAGAGCAAACTACCAGAGATCGAACAAAATGTTTCAATGGCCAAACTTCATTCTGAACAGGAGAAAATTGCAGATGAAGCAAAATGGTACAGTAGCCAATCTTCGTCCAAGATTGCTGCAAACTACCGAGATCGAGCAAAACAGTTCATTGGCCTATCTTCCTCGTTGCCAAGAGCATTGTCGAGATAGTGCAAATGGTTTGTTGGCCAAACTTCTTTTTGGATAGAAGAAAAGTGTCGAGATCAAGCAAAACGGTTCTTTGGCGAATCTTCATCCAGGACTGGAGCAAACTGTCGAGATAGAGCAAAATAGTTCCTTAGCCAATATTTATCCTGGACAAAAGCAAACTATCAAAATGGAGCACAACGGTCCGTTTGCCAATCTTCGTCAGAGGAGCAAACTGTCGAGATGGAGCCAAATGGTTTGCTAGCCAATTTTTATCCTTGACAAAAGCAAAGTTTTGTGATCGAACAAAATGGCACAGTGACCAATCTTTATCCAAGACAGGGGCAAATTGCCAAAATCGAGCAAAACGGTTCGTTGGCCAATCTTCTACCAAGACAGGAGCAAAGTGTCGAGAACGGGAAAAGGGTTTTTTTAATTGGGAAAGAAAGCGGAGTTAAGGCAGACCCAAACCAACAATAAATCGAAAAGGAATTACACGCGAATATATCTAAAACCTAGCATCTCTACTAACAAGGTTAGAGAGCAAAGGGGTTGTTAGCCAACCTTCATCTTGGACAGTAGCAAACTGTCGAGATTTAGCGAAATGGTTCGTAGTCCAATCTTCGTCCAAGACAAGTTTAAATTTTTGAGATGGAGCAAAATGGTTCCATACCTAATTTTTATCGTGGACAGATCGGGCAAAATGGTTCGTTGGCAAGCGCAAACTACTGAGATCAAGCAAAATGGTTTGATGGCCAATCTTCATCCAGGAGAGGAGCAAACTACCAGTGATCAAACAAAATGCTTCGATGGCCAATCTTCATCGTGGACATGAGCAAAGTGCCGAGAGCGAGCAAAATGGTTCGATGGCCAATCTTTGTAATGGACATAAGAAAAGTGTTGAGATAGTGGGAAATGGTTTCTTGGCAAAACCTCTTCATGAATAGAAGCAAAGTGCCTAGATCGAGCAAATGGTATGGTGACCAATCTTTGTCCAGGGAAAATTCTAGCTATCAAGCAAAATGTTTTGTTGGCCAATCTTCATCCAAGACATGAGAAAACTATCGAGATAGAGCAAAATGGTTGAATGGCCCATATTCGCCCTGGACAGGAGTAAACTACCGATATCAACTAAAATAGTTCAATGGCTAATCTTCGTCCAAGACCAGAGCAAACAACTTGAGTTCAAAGAAAATGTTTCAATGGCCAATCTTCATCCTGGATAGGAGCAAATTGCGGAGACGAATCAAAAAACAAGATCGCGAAATATGGTTAGTAGCCCAATCTTCGTCCATGATAGTAGCAAACTGTCAAGATCGGACAAAATGGTTCGATATCCAATCTTCGCCATTGACAAGTGTAGAGTGTCGAGATAATGCAAAATGGTTAATTGGACAAACTTCTTTCTGGACTTAAGCAAAGTGCCGATGTCGAACAAATTCGTACGATGGCCAATATATTTGTGCAAGACAGGAGCAAACTGCCAAAATCGAGCAAAACGTTTCTTTCGCCAATTTTAGTCCAGGACAGGAGCAAACTGTCGAGATAGAGCAAAATGGTTCATTAGCCAATCTTTGTCTTGGACAGGAGCAAACTGTCAAGATCAAGAAAAATGGTTTGATGCCCAATGTCCTTCGTAAACCAAAACAAATTGTTGGTAGTGCAAAATGGTTCATTGGCTAAACTTCTTTCAGGACACAACCAAAGTTCCGAGATCGGGCAGAATGGAACAGTGACCATTCTTTATCCTGGACAGGAGCAGACTACCAAAATCATCCAAAACAATTTGTTGGCCAATCTTTATCCGGGACGAGGAAAGTGTCGAGAACGGACAAAAGGGTTTGTTACCAAAATCTTTGTCCTATATAGCAGAGAGTCGAGAGTGAGGTAAATGGTTCATTAGCCAATCTTTGTCCTGGATAGGAGCAAACCGTCGAGGTCGAGCAAAATGGTTCGTCGGTCAACCTTCGTCTAGGACAGGACCAAAGTACCGGAGATCAAGCAAAATCTTTCGACGGCCAAATTTGGTCCTGTATCGGAGCATATTTTTTGAGATTAAGCAAAATGGTTTGTTGGCCATTCTTCATCCATGACAGGTGTAAATATTTGAGATAGAGGAAAATGGTTCGTGGACCAATCTTTGCTCTAGACAGGAGTAAACGTCGATATAGGGCATAAATGGTTGATTGGCCAATCTTCGTGTACGACAAGAGCAAACTACCAGAGATCGAACAAAATGTTTCAATGGCCAAACTTCATTCTGAACAGGAGAAAATTGCAGATGAAGCAAAATGGTACAGTAGCCAATCTTCGTCCAAGATTGCTGCAAACTACCGAGATAGAGCAAAACAGTTCATTGGCCTATCTTCCTCGTTGCCAAGAGCATTGTCGAGATAGTGCAAATGGTTTGTTGGCCAAACTTCTTTTTGGATTGAAGAAAAGTGTCGAGATCAAGCAAAACGGTTCTTTGGCGAATCTTCATCCAGGACTGGAGCAAACTGTCGAGATAGAGCAAAATAGTTCCTTAGCCAATATTTATCCTGGACAAAAGCAAACTATCAAAATGGAGCACAACGGTCCGTTTGCCAATCTTCGTCAGAGGAGCAAACTGTCGAGATGGAGCCAAATGGTTTGCTAGCCAATTTTTATCCTTGACAAAAGCAAAGTTTTGTGATCGAACAAAATGGCACAGTGACCAATCTTTATCCAAGACAGGAGCAAATTGCCAAAATCGAGCAAAACGGTTCGTTGGCCAATCTTCTACCAAGACAGGAGCAAAGTGTCGAGAACGGGAAAAGGGTTTTTTTAATTGGGAAAGAAAGCGGAGTTAAGGCAGACCCAAACCAACAATAAATCGAAAAGGAATTACACGCGAATATATCTAAAACCTAGCATCTCTACTAACAAGGTTAGAGAGCAAAGGGTTTGTTAGCCAACCTTCATCTTGGACAGTAGCAAACTGTCGAGATTTAGCAAAATGGTTCGTAGTCCAATCTTCGTCCAAGACAAGTTTAAATTTTTGAGATGGAGCAAAATGGTTCCATACCTAATTTTTATCGTGGACAGATCGGGCAAAATGGTTCGTTGGCAAGCGCAAACTACTGAGATCAAGCAAAATGGTTTGATGGCCAATCTTCATCCAGGAGAGGAGCAAACTACCAGTGATCAAACAAAATGCTTCGATGGCCAATCTTCATCGTGGACATGAGCAAAGTGCCGAGAGCGAGCAAAATGGTTCGATGGCCAATCTTTGTAATGGACATAAGAAAAGTGTTGAGATAGTGGGAAATGGTTTCTTGGCAAAACCTCTTCATGAATAGAAGCAAAGTGCCTAGATCGAGCAAATGGTATGGTGACCAATCTTTGTCCAGGGAAAATTCTAGCTATCAAGCAAAATGTTTTGTTGGCCAATCTTCATCCAAGACATGAGAAAACTATCGAGATAGAGCAAAATGGTTGAATGGCCCATATTCGCCCTGGACAGGAGTAAACTACCGATATCAACTAAAATAGTTCAATGGCTAATCTTCGTCCAAGACCAGAGCAAACAACTTGAGTTCAAAGAAAATGTTTCAATGGCCAATCTTCATCCTGGATAGGAGCAAATTGCGGAGACGAATCAAAAAACAAGATCGCGAAATATAGTTTGTAGCCCAATCTTCGTCCATGATAGTAGCAAACTGTCAAGATCGGACAAAATGGTTCGATATCCAATCTTCGCCATTGACAAGTGTAGAGTGTCGAGATAATGCAAAATGGTTAATTGGACAAACTTCTTTCTGGACTTAAGCAAAGTGCCGATGTCGAACAAATTCGTACGATGGCCAATATATTTGTGCAAGACAGGAGCTGTCGCGACCCAAAACCCACCCTAGGAGTTAGAGTGAACTTTGGACGACTAATCATGACTTGCTTGACAACCAACCTGCAAAACCCACAGAGCATATACCATAGAGGACAATATAGCGGAACATAACTATAAAACACAGCGGAAGTCTAACCAAACCTCTATGAATATACATGCGCAAATCCAAGTTATACAAAAGTAACCAAAAGAAAGTGCGGACAGACCCGCCAAAATACATGAAAGTATATCTCTCATCTCACCCACAGCTATTCACTCAGAATCTACAACCACCTAATGGTAACCCTCTACGGGAGGTTCCTCCAAAGGCTCCTCGACGTACTCCTCCTCCACCCAAGGGCTCGGAGCACAGATATCAAACGGAGCAGCAGCTCCCTCAGAACCTGCCGACATAAGAAGTACGGCTGAGCATGGAATACTCAGCGGGTACTAAATACTAACCAATAGTCATAGCAAAACCATAGCAGTATAGGAAGCAGGAAGCATTTCACATATATAAAGCAGGAAACAATTCAAGCATATAAAGCAGGAATAATTCATATCATGACAATAAAGTAAAGGAGTACATAATCATGCTTGAATTCATAAAAGCCGATAAAACCCTTGAAAACACCGTGCACTTGACTTGACTGAAAATACCATTTCCTTGCTTGAAAACTTGTTATGTTCGTCTTATCTTATCGTATCATGCATGTCATGCCATGTCTTGCTTGCTTGGAAAGTAAACTACTTGTGAGGGAAGGGAGACCCTTCTTCCTAGAATTATTATGCTTGTCATTCCATGTCTTGTCATGCTTGCTTGAAAAAGTAAACTACTTGTGAGGGAAGGGAGACCCTTCATCCTAAATGCTCATGCTTCATGTCCTTTCACTTGTGAGATGTTCTTGTGAGATGTACTTGCGAGGGAAGGGAGGCCCTTCTTATGTTATGTATGCACTTGTGAGGGAAGGGAGACCCTTCTTATGAAAATGCATGATTGTCTTGTCCTTGCCAAAAGCGAGGTAAAACATATCGTACGATATGCCCCACCTCTAAATCCCATTCTTGAAAACCTCGGTAAATCATGTCATGTATGCGTGCTCGTGAGGTCGTGTGCATACTTGCATTTGGAATTAAATATGGCATTTGAGTAATATGGCATTTGAGTAACACATAACATCAATGATTTGGGCAATTTAATATCGATATCATTTAGGAAAGCGAACAATCACACTATCATAACCCTAGCAATTTCCATAAACCTTAAACATGCATTTTCTTAATTTATCATTCATTTTATTCACCTTGGCATTTCATCAAACATGGTACATTCATTATTTATTAACCCTACAACATGCTTTTCTAGGTGGGTTATACTCACGTCACACTTGTATGTTTATTATTAGTACAATGCCCTTCCCCATTCTTTCATTTCATCATCCGCACGGCATCCATTCGCCAACATCCATCTCCATTTACCATACATACCACCCATCTCATAATATATATATATATATATATGAAGGAAACAAGAAGAAATAAGGGAAGGAGAGGCTATAACTAGGAGGGTAGTAAAAAGCACCGACCTTGACAAATGGGGGAAGAAATCCTCCACCAAACGCACGTGAGTTGCTGCCCTAGCTTGAGGAGAGTGCCCCACACGAGCTCCACGAATGCTTGAACCGAAATCTTGAAGAAATCGAGCTTGAGGTTGATCTAGGGTCTCAAACCCCTTTGATTTCTCTTCAAAATGGAAACCCTAGGTTTAGGAAAACCTTCTCCTTTCTCTCTATCTCTCAAAAGACTCTAAGGGTTGAGAATGAGCCCTAAAGGCTCGGGTAATCCTATATAAGAAAGGGTATAACACCCGAATGCCGAAAATGCCCTTAGTGAAAGTTCTGTAAAACTCGAGGACCGAGCGATCGGTGTTAATGACCGATCGATCGGTTGCCTACCGATCGATCGGTTTCATAACCGAGCGATCGGTTGAAATTTCACTCTCTGGAAAATTTCCCCATAGTAAAATCTCGACCAGTCGATAGCCTCCGAGCGATCGGTTTTGGACCGATCGATCGCTCCATGGACCGAGCGATCGGTGGTCTGTAGGTCCAAACTGTTTTGGCCATAACTTTTGACTCGTTCGTCCGATTTTGACGATTCAACTTGCGTTGGGTTCGTACTTCGAAAACAAACATTTCTGACGTTTCGGAATTTCCAATTTCTTCCTTATTTATTAATTGCATTACTTTAAAGGAAAAAAATGGCTACGAAGGGTCATGCATAAATGTGAAAAGGTCCGGGGCTCTACATCCTTCCCCCCTTACAAAAATTTCGTCCTCGAAATTTGGATGAGACATGCATTACAGAATCAAACAATATTACAAGCTACATATACAAACCTATACAAAATTCATTCAAACAATTCCGGGTACTTCGCTTTGACTTCGGCTTCACGCTCCCATGTAGCTTCTTCCCGAGCATGGTGTTTCCATTGCACAAGAACCAAAGGGATTGTCTTGTTGCGAAGCACTTGATCTCTCCGATCCAATATGTGAATCGGCTTCTCGACCAACGTGAGATCTTCTCGAATTTCCAACGGTTCCAATTCTAGTATATGCGAAGGGTCCGCAATGTACTTTCGAAGCATAGACACGTGGAAAACGTTGTGAACCGCGGCCATGTGAGGTGGAAGAGCTACTCGATAAGCAACTTCACCAACCCGCGTGATAATCTCAAACGGTCCAACATAGCGAGGACTAAGCTTGCCTCTTTTGCCGAATCTCATAATCCCTTTGCTAGGAGATACTTTCACAAAGACTCGATCCCCTACTTGAAATTCCAAGTCCCTGCGGCGCGTGTCTGCATAGCTCTTTTGGCGATCTTGAGCGGCTTTCAACCGATCCCGGATGATCTTGACTATACTAGCAGTTTGCTCAATCAACTCCGGACCAAGTACTTTTCTTTCTCCTACCTCATCCCAGTAGAGAGGAGACCTGCAGCTTCGCCCATACAAAGCCTCGAACGGAGCCATTTGGATACTCGCCTGATAGCTATTGTTGTAGGCGAACTCCACCAAAGGCAAGTGCTCTTCCCAACTGCCTTTGAAATCCAGCATACAAGCCCGAAGCATATCTTCTATTACTTGGTTCACCCTCTCGGTTTGTCCATCCGTTTGTGGATGAAAAGCAGTGCTGAAATCAAGTCGGGAACCCATAGCTTCCTGAAAGCTTTTCCAGAATCGTGATGTGAATCTTGGATCCCGATCCGACACAATACTGACAGGCACTCCGTGCAACCTCACCACTTCCTTGATGTACAAAGCAGCTAACTGACTAGAGTTGAAAGTAGTTCGGTAAGGCAAGAAGTGAGCGGACTTCGTCAAACGATCCACTACTACCCATATCGCATCTGAACCCCTTGCCGTCTTTGGCAAGCCAACTATGAAATCCATGGATATGTTCTCCCATTTCCACTCGGGAATCGGAAGGGACTGTAATAGACCTGCGGGCCGCATGTGTTCTGCTTTCACCTGTTGGCACACCAAGCACCGTGCTACATATTCCGCAACCTCCCTCTTCATATTCCGCCACCAAAAGTGACTCTTGAGGTTCCGGTACATCTTCGTACCCCCTGGATGCACAGTGTACTTTGCCCGGTGGGCTTCATCCATAATCTCCCTCCGAAGATTTGCATTGGCTGGAACACACAGCCTTCCCTTGAATGTGATAGCACCTCGGCTAGTGAGAGAGAAGTCCTCACTACCCTTAGCAACTTCCTTGTCCCGATAAGCCAACAATTCAGCATCCGTGGCTTGGTATTCTTGGATCAAATCTATAATGTATGGCCGAACCGTGACATTTGCCAAGATAGGACTACGGACAGAGTCATTCACACTAATGTCCAGATTTGCCAAGTCTTCAAGTAGCTTCCATTCTGCACTAACATGCATGCTAATAACCCCGGAGGTCTTCTACTCAAAGCATCAGCCACTACATTTGCTTTACCCGGGTGGTATTGAATGGTACAATCATAGTCCTTCAGAAATTCCATCCAACGCCTTTGCCTTAGATTCAGCTCCTTTTGGGAAAAGAGATACTTGAGACTCTTGTGATCAGTGAACACATAGAACTCCACCCCATAAAGGTAATGACGCCAAATCTTAGTGCAAACACGACTGCGGCAAGCTCTAAGTCGTGCGTGGGGTAATTCTTCTCATGCTCCTTCAATTGCCTTGATGCATAGGCAATGACCTTCTTGTGTTGCATAAGCACACACCCAAGTCCAACGTGTGAGGCATCACTATACACCTCGTACCCATAAGGTCCGGATGGCACCGTAAGGACAGGAGCTGTGGTAAGCCTCTTCTTCAGTTCCGTGAAACTGATCTCACACTTGTCGCTCCATACAAACTTAGCGTTCTTCCTTGTCAGGTAAGTGAGCGGTGCTGCAAGGCTGGAGAAACCCTCTACGAATCTCCTGTAGTAGCCCGCCAACCCATGAAAACTGCGTATCTCCGTGACACTCTTGGGCTTCGCCCAATTCATGACAGCTTCTATCTTCTTCGGATCTACCGATATACCTTCTGCGGAAACAACGTGGCCTAGGAATGCCACCTCTTCTAACCAAAACTCACACTTGCTAAGTTTGGCATATAGCTTGTGCTCTCTTAGCGTTTCTAAAGCAAGGCATAGGTCGCGTGTGTGATCTTCCCGTGTCTGGGAATAGACCAGAATGTCATCAACAAACACAATCACGCACCTATCAAGATATGGCCGGAACACCCGGTTCATCAAATCCATAAAGGCTGCCGGCGCGTTCGTGAGTCCAAAAGGCATCACCAAGAACTCATAGTGTCCATACCGAGTCCTGAAAGCAGTTTTGGGAACATCTTCCGC
Source organism: Tetracentron sinense (assembly GCA_015143295.1). NCBI lineage: Eukaryota > Viridiplantae > Streptophyta > Magnoliopsida > Trochodendrales > Trochodendraceae > Tetracentron > Tetracentron sinense. The sequence continues at coordinate 20,133,429 of CM026554.1, forward strand.
CTTAATCTTTAACTGGTGATAGCCTGATCGAAGATCTATCTTTGAGAAAAATCTCGCTCCCTTCAACTGATCGAACAAGTCATCAATCCTAGGCAAGGGATACCTATTCTTTATAGTGACTTTGTTCAATTGCCGGTAATCGACACACATCCGCATCGAGCCATCTTTCTTCTTAACGAACAACACCGGGGCACCCCACGGTGAGACACTTGGTCGAATGAAGCCAAGGCCTTGCAATTCCTCCAACTGAGTCTTTAACTCCTTGAGTTCAATAGGGGCCATTCTATATGGAGCTCTGAATACAAGAGCTGTGCCTGGTGCAAGCTCGATCATAAACTCAATCTCCCTGTCTGGAGGCAATCCTGGCAACTCCTCTGGAAATACATCCAGGAACTCACTCACAACCGGAATAGTCGATGAGTCCTTTGCCTCGGGGTTAGCTAAGCTCAACGCCGCAAAACGAGCAATAGTCTCTACTTTTCAACCCGCGAAAGTGGAATGGTTTTCCTTCTACCTGGCTTGAAGAGTACCATCTTCTCAAAGCAAGCTACATGCCCATGATGTGCTGCTAACCAATCCATTCCCAATATAATATCAAAGTCTTGGAATCCAAGGACGATGAGGTCAACCGCCAACTCGTGGCTTCCAACTTGGACCGCACCATTTCTATACACTTTATCTGCCAATACTGTTTTGCCGAGCGGAGTCGAAATGGCTAACTCCGGTTTTAGCTGACTAGGCTCCGCAGAAAAGCCTTCTGAAAAACTCGGCGAGACAAACGAATGAGTAGACCCGGTATCAATCAACACTCGAGCCAAATACTCATTGACTAGTAGGGTTCCTGAAATTTTAACTAGCGGAGTTAATCCATGCATCAACAACGTATACGTGTAGGTTTATATACATATAGAACATGCCGAGTACGTACACAAAATATAGCATAACATAACAATCACGAATAAAGAAAATAACTCCAAATGCGTACCTTGCACCACATCATCAGATGCAAGTGCATCACCCTCTGTCAAAGCAAATACACGCCCCTGGTTCGCCTGGCGAGACTGAGGTGTAGACCGGGTAGTCTGAGATGACGCCTGGTATGATCCTGCTGGGCGTGTCGGGGGCCTACTATCCTGAGACTGGCCTGGTAAATGCCGGCTAGGGCAATCCCTGATCATGTGGCCCTGGCGACCGCAATGATAACATCCACCAGATGCTCTTCGGCAATCTCCTGCCGGATGCCTTTTGCCGCATGAAGTGCAGACCTCATATGTGTAGGCCGGAGGGGCCGATGGTGGTGTATACCTCGCTGCACCTGAGGTGCAACTGGCCATGGGGCCGGGAGAGCCTGAGGTCGAGGTGCCTGTGGCACGTACTGCCGGGGTGCTGGAGGCGCATAAGTCGGCCTCATCGGTGGTGCTGGCCATGTATACTGATAAGGTCCGGTACGATTCCGCCTCTCTGGAGGTGCTGAACTACTGGCTTGGCCTCTCGCCAACTCTCTCTTCTTAGACACTGCTTCAGAATTAGCCTCAACCAATAAGGCCTTATCCACTACTTCGGCGTAAGTGGCGTGCCTGAAAACTGACACTTTCTCCATGATGACATCCTTGAGCCCTTGCTCAAACCTCCTCGCCTTCATTGCCTCGGTGGCAATCATATGTGTCGCGAAGCGTGATAGCTCCGAGAACTTGGCCTCATAAGCGGCCACAGACATCGAACCTTGCTCAAGGTTGATGAATTCTCTCTCTTTCTTTTCCCGAGCTCCAACCGGGAAATACTTCTTATAGAACGTGTCCCTAAACTCCTCCCAAGTCCAAGGTTGACCCTGCATGGTCAAGTCTCGTGTCCTCAATGCGGACAACCACCAATGGTGGGCTTCACCCTCTAGCATGAAAACTGCCCATGCTACCCTATCCTCCTCTGTAGGCGAGAGGACCGCAAAAATCTTCTCCATCTGGAGGATCCACGCCTCTGCTGCGAGAGGGTCCACACTCCCATGGAAGGATGGAGGCCTCAATCTCCTGAATGCCTCAACTCAGCTGTACGATGTACTGGAGCTGCGGGCGGTGGAGTAGGTGCCGCTGATGCCGGTATAGTTTGCCGAGCAGCCAGGATGGCGAGTGTCTCAGCAATAGAGCCTAAGACCTGAGAGAGGTCCGGCTGCTCATCCTCATCTCTAGAAGAAGATGAAGCTCTGGTGTGTGGTCCACGACCCCGTGTGCCCCGCCTCATGACTAAAGTCCTGAGAACAATAGCACCACATGAGTCTCACTTGAAACCACAGTTTATTTCAATGTCGTTTCACAATAATTCAATTTGTATTAGTTGTATAATACTAATATACATCACATCAAGTCATCAGAGTATTCATCACATTATACTTATACTTTAGTGTTCTAGCGTACCTAGGACCCGTACTTGGTTAAAGCAACCATTTTAGACTAAGACTAAAGTTTAGTCTTAAACTTGGAACCAGACTCGCTCCCGACTCACTTCCTTCCTAACTTGTTTCCTAACATATGCTCTTGTCAAGCCGTGGTATAAGATTCTAAGTGACCCTAGAGACCTAAAGCCTAAGCTCTGATACCACTTCTGTCGCGACCCAAAACCCACCCTAGGAGTTAGAGTGAATCTTGGACGACTCAATCATGACTACATGACTTGCTTGACAACCAACCTGCAAAACCCCACAGAGCATATACAATAGAGGACATATATCGTGGAACATAACTATAAAACACAGCGGAAGTCTAACAAACCTCTAAGTATATACATATGGAAATCCAAGTTTATACAAAAAGTAACCAAAAGAAAGTGCGGACAGACCCGCCAAAATACATGGATATAATCTCTCATCTCACCCACAGCTATTCACTCAGAATCTACAACCACCTAATGGTAACCCTCTACGGGAGGTTCCTCCAAAGGCTCCTCGACGTACTCCTCCTCCACCCAAGGGCTCGGAGCACAGATATCAAACGGAGGAGCAGCTCCCTCAGAACCTGCCGACATAAGAAGTACGGCTGAGCATGGAATACTCAGCGGGTACTAAATACTAACCAATAGTCATAGCAAAACCATAGCAGTATAGGAAGCAGGAAGCATTTCACATATATAAAGCAGGAAACAATTCAAGCATATAAAGCAGGAATAATTCATATCATGACAATAAAGTAAAGGAGTACATAATCATGCTTGAATTCATAAAAGCCGATAAAACCCTTGAAAACACCGTGCACTTGACTTGACTGAAAATACCATTTCCTTGCTTGAAAACTTGTCATGTTCGTCTTATCTTATCGTATCATGCATGTCATGCCATGTCTTGCTTGCTTGGAAAGTAAACTACTTGTGAGGGAAGGGAGACCCTTCTTCCTAGAATTATTATGCTTGTCATTCCATGTCTTGTCATGCTTGCTTGAAAAGTAAACTACTTGTGAGGGAAGGGAGACCCTTCATCCTAAATGCTCATGTCATGTCCTTTCACTTGTGAGATGTTCTTGTGAGATGTACTTGCGAGGGAAGGGAGGCCCTTCTTATGTTATGTATGCACTTGTGAGGGAAGGGAGACCCTTCTTATGAAAATGCATGATTGTCTTGTCCTTGCCAAAAGCGAGGTAAAACATATCGTACGATATGCCCCACCTCTAAATCCCATTCTTGAAAACCTCGGTAAATCATGTCATGTATGCGTGCTCGTGAGGTCGTGTGCATACTTGCATTTGGAATTAAATATGGCATTTGAGTAATTCATAACACATAACATCAATGATTTGGGAAATTTAATATTGATATCATTTAAGGAAAGCGAACAATCACACTATCATAACCCTAGCAATTTCCATAAACCTTAAACATGCATTTTCTTAATTTATCATTCATTTTATTCACCTTGGCATTTCATCAAACATGGTACATTCATTATTTATTAACCCTACAACATGCTTTTCTAGGTGGGTTATACACACATCACACTTGTATGTCTATTATTAGTACAATGCCCTTCCCCATTCATTCATTACATCATCCACACGGCATCCATTCGCCAACATCCATCTCCATTTACCATACATACCACCAATCTCATAACACATATATATATATGAAGGAAAACAAGAAGGAATAAGGAAATGAGAGGCTATAACTAGGAGGGTAGTAAAAAGTACCGACCTTGAAGAGATGAGGAAGAAACCCCTCTTCTAAACGACCGTGAGTTGCTGCCCTAGCTTGGAACACGAGCTCCACCCGAGCTTGAGCCGAGATCTTGAAGGAAAACGTGCTTGAGGATGATCTAGGGTCTCAAACCCCTTTGATTCCTCTTCAAAATGGAAACCCTAGATTTAGGAACCCTTTCTCCTCTCTTCTAATCTCCCAAATCTTCTAAGGGTTGAGAATGAGCCCTAAAGGCTCGGGCAATCCTATATAAGAAAGGGTATAACACCCGAATGCCGAAAATGCCCTTAGTGAAAATTCTGTAAAACGCGAGGACCGAGCGATCGGTGTTAATGACCGATCGATCGGTTGCCTACCGATCGATCGGTTTCATAACCGAGCGATCGGTTGAAATTTCACTCTCTGGAAAATTTCCCCATAGTAAAATCTCGACCAGTCGATAGCCTCCGAGCGATCGGTTTTGGACCGATCGATCGCTCCATGGACCGAGCGATCGGTGGTCTGTAGGTCCAAACTGTTTTGGCCATAACTTTTGACTCGTTCGTCCGATTTTGACGATTCAACTTGCGTTGGGTTCGTACTTCGAAAACAAACATTTCTGACGTTTCGGAATTTCCAATTTCTCCCTTATTTATTAATTGCATTACTTTAAAGGAAAAAATGGCTACGAAGGGTCATGCATAAATGTGAAAAGGTCCGGGGCTCTACAGGAGCAAACTGCCAAAATCGAGCAAAACGTTTCTTTGGCCAATTTTAGTCCAGGACAGGAGCAAACTGTCGTGATAGAGCAAACTGTCGAGCAAAACGGTTCGTTGGCCAATCTTCTACCAAGACAGGAGAACGGGAAAAGGGTTTTTTAATTGGGAAAGAAAGCGGAGTTAAGGCAGACCCAAACCAACAATAAATCGAAAAGGAATTACACGCGAATATATCCAAAACCTAGCATCTCTACTAACAAGGTTAGAGAGCAAAGGGCTTGTTAGCCAACCTTCATCTTGGACAGTAGCAAACTGTCGAGATTTAGCAAAATGGTTCGTAGTCCAATCTTCGTCCAAGACAAGTTTAAATTTTTGAGATGGAGCAAAATGGTTCCATACCTAATTTTTATCGTGGACAGATCGGGCAAAATGGTTCGTTGGCAAGCGCAAACTGCTGAGATCAAGCAAAATGGTTTGATGGCCAATCTTCATCCAGGAGAGGAGCAAACTACCAGTGATCAAACAAAATGCTTCGATGGCCAATCTTCATCGTGGACATGAGCAAAGTGCCGAGAGCGAGCAAAATGGTTCGATGGCCAATCTTTGTAATGGACATAAGAAAAGTGTAGAGATAGTGGGAAATGGTTTCCTGGCAAAACCTCTTCATGAATAGAAGCAAAGTGCCTAGATCGAGCAAATGGTATGGTGACCAATCTTTGTCCGGGGAAAATTCTAGCTATCAAGCAAAATGTTTTGTTGGCCAATCTTCATCCAAGACATGAGAAAACTATCGAGATAGAGCAAAATGGTTGAATGGCCCATATTCGCCCTGGACAGGAGTAAACTACCGATATCAACTAAAATAGTTCAATGGCTAATCTTCGTCCAAGACCAGAGCAAACAACTTGAGTTCAAAGAAAATGTTTCAATGGCCAATCTTCATCCTGGATAGGAGCAAATTGCGGAGACGAATCAAAAAACAAGATCGCGAAATATGGTTAGTAGCCCAATCTTCGTCCATGATAGTAGCAAACTGTCAAGATCGGACAAAATGGTTCGATATCCAATCTTCGCCATTGACAAGTGTAGAGTGTCGAGATAATGCAAAATGGTTAATTGGACAAACTTCTTTCTGGACTTAAGCAAAGTGCCGATGTCGAACAAATTCGTACGATGGCCAATATATTTGTGCAAGACAGGAGCAAACTGCCAAAATCGAGCAAAACGTTTCTTTGGCCAATTTTAGTCCAGGACAGGAGCAAACTGTCGAGATAGAGCAAAATGGTTCATTAGCCAATCTTTGTCTTGGACAGGAGCAAACTGTCAAGATCAAGAAAAATGGTTTGATGCCCAATGTCCTTCGTAAACCAAAACAAATTGTTGGTAGTGCAAAATGGTTCATTGGCTAAACTTCTTTCAGGACACAACCAAAGTTCCGAGATCGGGCAAAATGGAACAGTGACCATTCTTTATCCTGGACAGGAGCAGACTACCAAAATCATCCAAAACAATTTGTTGGCCAATCTTTATCCGGGACGAGGAAAGTGTCGAGAACGGACAAAAGGGTTTGTTACCAAAATCTTTGTCCTATATAGCAGAGAGTCGAGAGTGAGGTAAATGGTTCATTAGCCAATCTTTGTCCTGGATAGGAGCAAACCGTCGAGGTCGAGCAAAATGGTTCGTCGGTCAACCTTCGTCTAGGACAGGACCAAAGTACCGGAGATCAAGCAAAATCTTTCGACGGCCAAATTTGGTCCTGTATCGGAGCATATTTTTTGAGATTAAGCAAAATGGTTTGTTGGCCATTCTTCATCCATGACAGGTGTAAATATTTGAGATAGAGGAAAATGGTTCGTGGACCAATCTTTGCTCTAGACAGGAGTAAACGTCGATATAGGGCATAAATGGTTGATTGGCCAATCTTCGTGTACGACAAGAGCAAACTACCAGAGATCGAACAAAATGTTTCAATGGCCAAACTTCATTCTGAACAGGAGAAAATTGCAGATGAAGCAAAATGGTACAGTAGCCAATCTTCGTCCAAGATTGCTGCAAACTACCGAGATAGAGCAAAACAGTTCATTGGCCTATCTTCCTCGTTGCCAAGAGCATTGTCGAGATAGTGCAAATGGTTTGTTGGCCAAACTTCTTTTTGGATTGAAGAAAAGTGTTGAGGTCAAGCAAAACGGTTCTTTGGCGAATCTTCATCCAGGACCGGAGCAAACTGTCGAGATAGAGCAAAATAGTTCCTTAGCCAATATTTATCCTGGACAAAAGCAAACTATCAAAATGGAGCACAACGGTCCGTTTGCCAATCTTCGTCAGAGGAGCAAACTGTCGAGATGGAGCCAAATGGTTTGCTAGCCAATTTTTATCCTTGACAAAAGCAAAGTTTTGTGATCGAACAAAATGGCACAGTGACCAATCTTTATCCAAGACAGGGGCAAATTGCCAAAATCGAGCAAAACGGTTCGTTGGCCAATCTTCTACCAAGACAGGAGCAAAGTGTCGAGAACGGGAAAAGGGTTTTTTTAATTGGGAAAGAAAGCGGAGTTAAGGCAGACCCAAACCAACAATAAATCGAAAAGGAATTACACGCGAATATATCTAAAACCTAGCATCTCTACTAACAAGGTTAGAGAGCAAAGGGGTTGTTAGCCAACCTTCATCTTGGACAGTAGCAAACTGTCGAGATTTAGCAAAATGGTTCGTAGTCCAATCTTCGTCCAAGACAAGTTTAAATTTTTGAGATGGAGCAAAATGGTTCCATACCTAATTTTTATCGTGGACAGATCGGGCAAAATGGTTCGTTGGCAAGCGCAAACTGCTGAGATCAAGCAAAATGGTTTGATGGCCAATCTTCATCCAGGAGAGGAGCAAACTACCAGTGATCAAACAAAATGCTTCGATGGCCAATCTTCATCGTGGACATGAGCAAAGTGCCGAGAGCGAGCAAAATGGTTCGATGGCCAATCTTTGTAATGGACATAAGAAAAGTGTTGAGATAGTGGGAAATGGTTTCTTGGCAAAACCTCTTCATGAATAGAAGCAAAGTGCCTAGATCGAGCAAATGGTATGGTGACCAATCTTTGTCCGGGGAAAATTCTAGCTATCAAGCAAAATGTTTTGTTGGCCAATCTTCATCCAAGACATGAGAAAACTATCGAGATAGAGCAAAATGGTTGAATGGCCCATATTCGCCCTGGACAGGAGTAAACTACCGATATCAACTAAAATAGTTCAATGGCTAATCTTCGTCCAAGACCAGAGCAAACAACTTGAGTTCAAAGAAAATGTTTCAATGGCCAATCTTCATCCTGGATAGGAGCAAATTGCGGAGACGAATCAAAAAACAAGATCGCGAAATATGGTTAGTAGCCCAATCTTCGTCCACGATAGTAGCATACTGTCAAGATCGGACAAAATGGTTCGATATCCAATCTTCGCCATTGACAAGTGTAGAGTGTCGAGATAATGCAAAATGGTTAATTGGACAAACTTCTTTCTGGACTTAAGCAAAGTGCCGATGTCGAACAAATTCGTACGATGGCCAATATATTTGTGCAAGACAGGAGCAAACTGCCAAAATCGAGCAAAACGTTTCTTTGGCCAATTTTAGTCCAGGACAGGAGCAAACTGTCGAGATAGAGCAAAATGGTTCATTAGCCAATCTTTGTCTTGGACAGGAGCAAACTGTCAAGATCAAGAAAAATGGTTTGATGCCCAATGTCCTTCGTAAACCAAAACAAATTGTTGGTAGTGCAAAATGGTTCATTGGCTAAACTTCTTTCAGGACACAACCAAAGTTCCGAGATCGGGCAAAATGGAACAGTGACCATTCTTTATCCTGGACAGGAGCAGACTACCAAAATCATCCAAAACAATTTGTTGGCCAATCTTTATCCGGGACGAGGAAATTGTCGAGAACGGACAAAAGGGTTTGTTACCAAAATCTTTGTCCTATATAGCAGAGAGTCGAGAGTGAGGTAAATGGTTCATTAGCTAATCTTTGTCCTGGATAGGAGCAAACCGTCGAGGTCGAGCAAAATGGTTTGTCGGTCAACCTTCGTCTAGGACAGGACCAAAGTACCGGAAATCAAGCAAAATCTTTCGACGGCCAAATTTGGTCCTGTATCGGAGCATATTTTTTGAGATTAAGCAAAATGGTTTGTTGGCCATTCTTCATCCATGACAGGTGTAAATATTTGAGATAGAGGAAAATGGTTCGTGGACCAATCTTTGCTCTAGACAGGAGTAAACGTCGATATAGGGCATAAATGGTTGATTGGCCAATCTTCGTGTACGACAAGAGCAAACTACCAGAGATCGAAAAAAATGTTTTAATGGCCAAACTTCATTCTGAACAGGAGAAAATTGTAGATGAAGCAAAATGGTACAGTAGCCAATCTTCGTCCAAGATTGCTGCAAACTACCGAGATTGAGCAAAAAACAGTTCATTGGCCTATCTTCCTCGTTGCCAAGAGCATTGTCGAGATAGTGCAAATGGTTTGTTGGCCAAACTTCTTTTTGGATAGAAGAAAAGTGTCGAGATCAAGCAAAACGGTTCTTTGGCGAATCTTCATCCAGGACTGGAGCAAACTGTCGAGATAGAGCAAAATAGTTCCTTAGCCAATATTTATCCTGGACAAAAGCAAACTATCAAAATGGAGCACAACGGTCCGTTTGCCAATCTTCGTCAGAGGAGCAAACTGTCGAGATGGAGCCAAATGGTTTGCTAGCCAATTTTTATCCTTGACAAAAGCAAAGTTTTGTGATTGAACAAAATGGCACAGTGACCAATCTTTATCCAAGACAGGGGCAAATTGCCAAAATCGAGCAAAACGGTTCGTTGGCCAATCTTCTACCAAGACAGGAGCAAAGTGTCGAGAACGGGAAAAGGGTTTTTTTAATTGGGAAAGAAAGCGGAGTTAAGGCAGACCCAAACCAACAATAAATCGAAAAGGAATTACACGCGAATATATCCAAAACCTAGCATCTCTACAACAAGGTTAGAGAGCAAAGGGGTTGTTAGCCAACCTTCATCTTGGACAGTAGCAAACTGTCGAGATTTAGCAAAATGGTTCGTAGTCCAATCTTCGTCCAAGACAAGTTTAAATTTTTGAGATGGAGCAAAATGGTTCCATACCTAATTTTTATCGTGGACAGATCGGGCAAAATGGTTCGTTGGCAAGCGCAAACTGCTGAGATCAAGCAAAATGGTTTGATGGCCAATCTTCATCCAGGAGAGGAGCAAACTACCAGTGATCAAACAAAATGCTTCGATGGCCAATCTTCATCGTGGACATGAGCAAAGTGCCGAGAGCGAGCAAAATGGTTCGATGGCCAATCTTTGTAATGGACATAAGAAAAGTGTTGAGATAGTGGGAAATGGTTTCTTGGCAAAACCTCTTCATGAATAGAAGCAAAGTGCCTAGATCGAGCAAATGGTATGGTGACCAATCTTTGTCCAGGGAAAATTCTAGCTATCAAGCAAAATGTTTTGTTGGCCAATCTTCATCCAAGACATGAGAAAACTATCGAGATAGAGCAAAATGGTTGAATGGCCCATATTCGCCCTGGACAGGAGTAAACTACCGATATCAACTAAAATAGTTCAATGGCTAATCTTCGTCCAAGACCAGAGCAAACAACTTGAGTTCAAAGAAAATGTTTCAATGGCCAATCTTCATCCTGGATAGGAGCAAATTGCGGAGACGAATCAAAAAACAAGATCGCGAAATATGGTTAGTAGCCCAATCTTCGTCCACGATAGTAGCATACTGTCAAGATCGGACAAAATGGTTCGATATCCAATCTTCGCCATTGACAAGTGTAGAGTGTCGAGATAATGCAAAATGGTTAATTGGACAAACTTCTTTCTGGACTTAAGCAAAGTGCCGATGTCGAACAAATTCGTACGATGGCCAATATATTTGTGCAAGACAGGAGCAAACTGCCAAAATGGAGCAAAACGTTTCTTTGGCCAATTTTAGTCCAGGACAGGAGCAAACTGTCGAGATAGAGCAAAATGGTTCATTAGCCAATCTTTGTCTTGGACAGGAGCAAACTGTCAAGATCAAGAAAAATGGTTTGATGGCCAATCTCCTTCATAAACCAAAACAAATTGTCGGTAGTGCAAAATGGTTCATTGGCTAAACTTCTTCCAAGACACAACCAAAGTTCCGAGATCGGGCAAAATGGAACAGTGACCATTCTTTATCCTGGACAGGAGCAGACTACCAAAATCATCCAAAACAATTTGTTGGCCAATCTTTATCCGGGACGAGGAAAGTGTCGAGAACGGACAAAAGGGTTTGTTACCAAAATCTTTGTCCTATATAGTAGAGAGTCGAGAGTGAGGTAAATGGTTCATCAGCCAATCTTTGTCCTGGATAGGAGCAAACCGTCGAGGTCGAGCAAAATGGTTCGTCGGTCAACCTTCGTCTAGGACAGGACCAAAGTACCGGAGATCAAGCAAAATCTTTCGACGGCCAAATTTGGTCCTGTATCGGAGCATATTTTTTGAGATTAAGCAAAATGGTTTGTTGGCCATTCTTCATCCATGACAGGTGTAAATATTTGAGATAGAGGAAAATGGTTCGTGGACCAATCTTTGCTCTAGACAGGAGTAAACGTCGATATAGGGCATAAATGGTTGATTGGCCAATCTTCGTGTACGACAAGAGCAAACTACCAGAGATCGAACAAAATGTTTCAATGGCCAAACTTCATTCTGAACAGGAGAAAATTGCCGATGAAGCAAAATGGTACAGTAGCCAATCTTCGTCCAAGATTGCTGCAAACTACCGAGATCGAGCAAAACAGTTCATTGGCCAATCTTCCTCGTTGCCAAGAGCATTGTCGAGATAGTGCAAATGGTTTGTTGGCCAAACTTCTTTTTGGATAGAAGAAAAGTGTCGAGATCAAGCAAAACGGTTCTTTGGCGAATCTTCATCCAGGACTGGAGCAAACTGTCGAGATAGAGCAAAATAGTTCCTTAGCCAATATTTATCCTGGACAAAAGCAAACTATCAAAATGGAGCACAACGGTTCGTTTGCCAATCTTCGTCAGAGGAGCAAACTGTCGAGATGGAGCAAAATGGTTTTTGCTAGCCAATTTGTATCCTTGACAAAAGCAAAGTTTTGTGATCGAACAAAATGGCACAGTGACCAATCTTTATCCAAGACAGGAGCAAATTGCCAAAATCGAGCAAAACGGTTCGTTGGCCAATCTTCTACCAAGACAGGAGAACGGGAAAAGGGTTTTTTAATTGGGAAAGAAAGCGGAGTTAAGGCAGACCCAAACCAACAATAAATCGAAAAGGAATTACACGCGAATATATCTAAAACCTAGCATCTCTACTAACAAGGTTAGAGAGCAAAGGGTTTGTTAGCCAACCTTCATCTTGGACAGTAGCAAACTGTCGAGATTTAGCAAAATGGTTCGTAGTCCAATCTTCGTCCAAGACAAGTTTAAATTTTTGAGATGGGGCAAAATGGTTCCATACCTAATTTTTATCGTGGACAGATCGGGCAAAATGGTTCGTTGGCAAGCGCAAACTGCTGAGATCAAGCAAAATGGTTTGATGGCCAATCTTCATCCAGGAGAGGAGCAAACTACCAGTGATCAAACAAAATGCTTCGATGGCCAATCTTCATCGTGGACATGAGCAAAGTGCCGAGAGCGAGCAAAATGGTTCGATGGCCAATCTTTGTAATAGACATAAGAAAAGTGTTGAGATAGTGGGAAATGGTTTCTTGGCAAAACCTCTTCATGAATAGAAGCAAAGTGCCTAGATCGAGCAAATGGTATGGTGACCAATCTTTGTCAAGGAAAATTCTAGCTATCAAGCAAAATGTTTTGTTGGCCAATCTTCATCCAAGACATGAGAAAACTATCGAGATAGAGCAAAATGGTTGAATGGCCCATATTCGCCCTGGACAGGAGTAAACTACCGATATCAACTAAAATAGTTCAATGGCTAATCTTCGTCCAAGACCAGAGCAAACGACTTGAGTTCAAAGAAAATGTTTCAATGGCCAATCTTCATCCCGGATAGGAGCAAATTGCGGAGACGAATCAAAAAACAAGATCGCGAAATATGGTTAGTAGCCCAATCTTCGTCCACGATAGTAGCATACTGTCAGGATCGGACAAAATGGTTCGATATCCAATCTTCGCCATTGACAAGTGTAGAGTGTCGAGATAATGCAAAATGGTTAATTGGACAAACTTCTTTCTGGACTTAAGCAAAGTGCCGATGTCGAACAAATTCGTACGATGGCCAATATATTTGTGCAAGACAGGAGCAAACTGCCAAAATCGAGCAAAACGTTTCTTTGGCCAATTTTAGTCCAGGACAGGAGCAAACTGTCGAGATAGAGCAAAATGGTTCATTAGCCAATCTTTGTCTTGGACAGGAGCAAACTGTCAAGATCAAGAAAAATGGTTTGATGGCCAATCTCCTTCATAAACCAAAACAAATTGTCGGTAGTGCAAAATGGTTCATTGGCTAAACTTCTTCCAGGACACAACCAAAGTTCCGAGATCGGGCAAAATGGAACAGTGACCATTCTTTATCCTGGACAGGAGCAGACTACCAAAATCATCCAAAACAATTTGTTGGCCAATCTTTATCCGAGACGAGGAAAGTGTCGAGAACGGACAAAAGGGTTTGTTAGCAAAATCTTTGTCCTATATAGCAGAGGGTCGAGAGTGAGTGTCGCGATCCAAAACCCACCCTAGGAGTTAGAGTGAACTTTGGACGACTAATCATGACTTGCTTGACAACTAACCTGCAAAACCCACAAAGCATATACAATAGAGGATATAAACAGTGGAAACATACTCTAACATAGCACAGCGGAAGACTACCAAACCTCTATGTATATACATACACAAATCCAAGTTTATACAAAAAGTAATCCATACGAAAGAGTGGACATGCCCGCCAAAATACATAAATCTAACTCTCATCTCACCCACAGCTAATCCACTCAGAATCTAATCACCACCTACTGATAACCCTCTACGGGAGGTTCCTCCAAAGGCTCCTCGGCGTACTCCTCTTCCACCCATGGACCAGGAGCACAAACATCAAATGGGGCAGCAGCTCCCTCAGAACCTGCCGACAAAAGAAGTACGGCTGAGCATGGAATACTCAGCGGGTACTAAATACTAACCAACAATTATAGCGTAGAAATAGCAATACATAATCAGGAGCAATTCATATATGTCAAACGGAAACAATTCACATCATACAAGGAAGTAAAGCAGTTTATAATCATGCTTGTAATTCGTAGAAAACCGATAAATCCTCTTGAAACATCGTGTGCTTGACTTGACTTGAAATATCTTTTTGTACTTGAAAGCTTGTCATGTCTATCTTGCTTGATTCTTGTATGTCGTGTCATGTCATGTATGTCATGCGTGCTTGCTTGTGATCATGTAACTTGTGAGATATCCTTGTGAGGTGTCCTTGTGAGATGCCTTGAGAGGGAAGGGAGACCCTTCTTTATGCAATGCACTTGCGAGGGAAGGGAGACCCTTCTTTATGATATGTATGTACTTGTGAGGGAAGGGAGACCCTTCTTCATGATATGCACTTGTGAGTGAGGGGAGACCCCTCGTGGAATGTTGGTTCTTGTCTTCTTGTGAAAAGCGAGGTAAAACATATCGTAGGATATGTCCCACCTCTAACCATGTTCTTGAAAACCTCGATAAATCATGCCATGCATGCCGTGCTCGTGGAAACCGTGTACATACTTGCATTCAAATTTAAAGATGACATTTGGGTAATTTCACAACACATATAGCATCAAAGATTGAGTAATGTAGTATTCATAGCATTATGGGAAAACAGGAAACACACTATCATAGTCCTTAGCAATATTCATAATTTATTAGGCATGCATTTCCAGATTTTCAGCTCACTGTGTTCACCTTGGCATTTCATCAAACATGGTGTGTTCATTATGGATTTACCCTACAACATGCTTTTCTAGATGGGTTTTACTCAAATCATACATGTACATTCATTATTGGAACAATGCCCTTCCCCATTTGTTCATCACACACAACCATTGGCATCCAATCGCCCATTCCATCTCCATTCACCATTCACCATTCACCATTCACCATTCACCATTTACCATTTATCCATCTCATAGCACATGTGTAAATGAAAGAAAATGAAGAGAAAAGAAGGGGAAAGAGGAACTATAACTAGGAGGGTAGTAAGAAGCACCGACTTTGAAGAAATGAGGAAGAAACCCCTTTCCAAAACGACTGTGTAGCTGCTGCCCTAGTTTGAGGAGATGCTCCTCACGAGTTTGTGCCTTGATCTTGAAGAAAAACGGGCTAGAGGTTGATCTAGGGTTTCAAACCCTTTGATTTCTCTCCCAAATGGAAACCCTAGGTTGGAATCGCCTTCTCCTCTTTCTTCAATTCTCTCAAACTCTCTAAGTGTCGAATGATGCCCTAAAGGCTCAGATTAAACTCTTAAGGTAAGAGTGAACTGACCAAAAGACCGAAATACCCTTATTGGGATTTCTGTGAATAGTGCTGTGAATAGTGCCAACTCGTTGTGCTGTGAATAGTGCCAACTCGTTGTGCTGTGAATAGTGCCAACTCGTTGTGCTGTGAATAGTGCCAACTCGTTGTGCTGTGAATAGTGCCAACTCGTTGTACTATGAATAGTGCCAACTCGTTGTGCTGTGAATAGTGCGAACTCGTTGTGCTGTGAATAGTGCCAACTCGTTGTGCTGTGAATAGTGCCAACTCGTTGTACTATGAATAGTGCCAACTCATTGTGCTGTGAATAGTGCCAACTCGTTGTGCTGTGAATAGTGCCAACTCGTTGTGCTGTGAATAGTGCCAACTCGTTGTACTATGAATAGTGCCAACTCGTTGTACTATGAATAGTGCCAACTCGTTGTGCTGTGAATAGTGCCAACTCGTTGTGCTGTGAATAGTGCCAACTCGTTGTGCTGTACAAACGTGCCCGTGGTGAGTTGTACAACGTGCCCGTGGTGAGTTGTAAAACGGATGCACACAGTATACGTTTTCCTACAGGTACAGACTGTTTTGGCCATATCTTTTGACTCGTTCGTCTGATTTTGACGATTCAACTTGCGTTGTGTTCGTACTTCGAAGAGGAACAATTCTGACATTTCAAAATTTCCAAATTCTTCCTCATTTATTAATCATACATCTAAAAAGGCAAGATGACAACGAAAGTGTCATGTATTAAGCATGGAAAAGTCTGGGGCTCTACATCCTCCTCCCCTTACAAAAATTTCGTCCTCGAAATTCAGACACTACTTGCATTACAAATCAAAAAGGACATTACAAGTCATATACAGACTTCACACAGAAACTCATTCAAGTAATTCTGGGTACTTTGCTTTGACTTCGGCTTCACGCTCCCATGTAGCTTCTTCCCGAGCATGGTGTTGCCATTGTACAAGAACCAAAGGGATTGTCTTGTTGCGAAGCACCTGATTCCTTCGATCTAAAATCTGGACTGGCTTTTCAATCAAGGTGAGGTCCTCTCGAATCTCCAACTGTTCCAAGTCTATGACATGCGAAGGATCCGCAAGATACTTCCGAAGCATGGACACATGGAAGACGTTATGAACTGTAGCCATGTGAGGTGGAAGAGCTACTCGATAAGCAACTTCACCAACTCGTGTGATAATCTCAAAAGGCCCAACATACCGAGGACTGAACTTGCCTCGCTTCCCAAATCTCATGATCCCTTTGCTAGGAGATACTTTCACAAAAACTTGATCCCCTACTTGAAATTCCAAGTCCCTATGGCGTGTGTCCGCATAACTTTTCTGGCGATCTTGAGCGGCTTTCAATCGATCCCGGATGATCTTAACTGTGTTTGCAGTTTGCTCAATCAACTCCGGACCAAGCACTTTCCTTTCGCCTACCTCATCCCAATAGAGAGGAGACCTACAACTTCGCCCATACAAGGCCTCAAATGGTGCCATTTGAATACTTGCTTGATAGCTGTTATTATAGGCAAATTCAACCAATGGCAAGTGCTCTTCCCAACTACCTCTGAAATCCAACATACAAGCCCGAAGCATGTCTTCAATGACTTGGTTCACTCTTTCGGTTTGTCCATCCGTCTGTGGATGAAAAGCGGTGCTGAAATCAAGTCGGGAACCCATAGCCTCCTGGAAACTTTTCCAAAATCTTGACGTGAATCTTGGATCCCGATCCGACACAATACTAACAGGCACTCCGTGCAATCTAACTACTTCCTTGATGTATAGTGCAGCCAACTGACTTGAGTTGAAAGTAGTTCGGTAGGGTAAGAAATGAGCGGACTTTGTCAAACGATCCACTACTACCCATATCGCATCTGAGCCCCTTGCCGTCTTTGGCAAGCCAACTATGAAATCCATGGATATGTTCTCCCATTTTCACTCGGGAATCGGAAGGGAATGCAATAGACCGGCGGGTCGCATGTGTTCTGCTTTCACCTGTTGGCACACTAAGCACCGTGCCACATATTCCGCAACCTCCCTCTTCATATTCCGCCACCAAAAGTGACTCTTGAGGTTCCGGTACATCTTTGTACCCCCTGGGTGCACTGTGTATTTCGAACGGTGTGCTTCATCCAAAATTTCTCTTCGAAGATCTGCATTGGCTGGGACGCACAGTCTTCCCTTGAAGGTGATAGCACCCCGACTAGTGAGAGAGGAGTCCTCACTACCCTTAGCAACTTCCTTGTCCCGATAAGCCAACAATTCAGCATCCATGGCTTGATATTCTTGGATCAAATCTATAATGTACGGCCGAACCGTAACATTTGCCAAGGTAGGACCACGGACAGAGTCATTCACACTGATGTCCAGATTTGCCAAATCTTCTAGTAGCTTCCATTCTTGAACCAACATATGTGCTAACAACCCTTGAGGTCTTCTACTCAAAGCATCTGCCACTACATTTGCTTTACCCGGGTGGTATTGAATGGTACAATCATAGTCTTTCAAAAATTCCATCCAACGCCGTTGCCTTAGATTCAGCTCCTTTTGGGAAAAGAGATACTTGAGACTCTTGTGATCAGTGAACACATAGAACTCCACCCCATAAAGGTAATGACGCCAAATCTTAAGTGCAAACACGACCGCCGCAAGCTCCAAGTCGTGCGTGGGATAATTCTTCTCATGCTCCTTCAATTGCCTTGATGCATAGGCAATGACTTTCTTATGCTGCATGAGTACACACCCAAGTCCAACGTGTGAGGCATCACTATACACCTCATACCCATAAGGTCCAGATGGCACAGTAAGGACAGGGGCTGTAGTAAGCCTCTTCTTCAGCTCCAAGAAACTGATCTCGCACTTATCACTCCATACAAACTTGGCGCTCTTCCTTGTCAGGTAAGTGAGTGGTGCTGCAAGGCTAGAGAAACCCTCTACGAATCTCCTATAGTAGCCTGCCAATCCAAGAAAGCTGCGTATCTCGGTAACACTCTTGGGCCTCGCCCAACTCATAACTTTCGATCTTCTTTGGATCTACCGATATACCTTCTGCAGAAACAACGTGGCCTAGGAATGCCACCTCTTCTAACCAAAACTCACACTTGCTAAGTTTGGCGTATAGCTTGTGCTCTCTTAGCATTTCCAAGGCAAGGCATAGGTCGCGTGTGTGATCTTCCCGTGTCTGGGAATAGACCAAGATATCATCCACAAATACAATCACGCACCTATCAAGGTGTGGCCGGAACACCCGGTTCATCAAATCCATAAAGGCTGCCGGCGCGTTCGTGAGTCCAAAAGGCATTACCAAGAACTCGTAGTGCCCATATCGAGTCCTGAAAGCAGTTTTGGGAACATCTTCCGCCTTAATCTTCAACTGGTGATAACCCGATCGAAGATCTATCTTCGAGAAGAATCTCGCTCCCTTCAACTGATCGAACAAGTCATCAATCCTAGGCAAGGGATACCTATTCTTTATGGTGACTTTGTTCAATTGCCGGTAATCGACACACATCCGCATCGAGCCATCTTTTTTCTTAACAAACAACACCGGGGCACCCCACGGTGAGACACTTGGTCGAATGAAGCCAAGGCCTTGCAATTCTTCCAACTGAGTCTTCAACTCCTTGAGTTCAATAGGGGCCATCCTATATGGAGCTCTGAAAACAGGAGCTGTGCCTGGTGCAAGCTCGATCATAAACTCAATCTCCCTATCTGGAGGCAATCCTGGCAACTCCTCTGGAAATACATCCAGGAACTCACTCACAACCGGAATAGTCGATGAGTCCTTTGCCTCGAGATTAGCTAAGCCCAACGCCGCAAAACTAGCAATAGATCTACTTCTCAACCCGCGAAAGTGGAATGGTTTTCCTTCTACTGGCTTGAAGAGTACCATTTTCACAAAGCAAGCTACATGCCCATGATGTGCTGCTAACCAATCCATTCCCAATATAACATCAAAGTCTTGGAATCCAAGGACGATGAGATCAACCGCCAATTCGTGGCTTCCAACTTGGACCACACTATTTCTATACACTTTATCTGCCAATACTGTTTTGCCGAGAGGAGTCGAAATGGCTAACTCCGGTTCTAGCTGACTTGGCCCTGCAGAAAAACCTTCTGAAAAACTCGGCGAGACAAACGAATGAGTAGACCCGGTATCAATCAATACACGAGCCAAATACTCATTGACTAGTAGGGTTCCTGAAATTTTAACTAACTAAGTCAATCCATGCATCAACAGAGTATACTCATAGGTATATATATATATCATACCAAGTATGTACACAAGGAATAAAACACAACATATCAATCACGAATAACGAAAATAATTCCAAACGCGTACCTTGCACCACATCATCAGATGCAAGTGCATCACCCTCTGTCAAAGCAAATACACGCCCCTGGTTTGCCTGGCGAGACTGAGGTGTAGACCGGGTAGTCTGAGATGACGCCTGATATGATCCTGCTGGGCGTGCTGGTGGATTAATCCCCTGAGACTGGCCTGGTAAATGCCGACTGGGGCAATCCCTGATCATATGGCCCTGGCGACCATAATGAAAACATCCACCCGATGCCCTTCGGCAATCCCCTGCCGGGTGCCTTCGGCCGCATGAAGTGCAGACCTCGTGTGCATAAGTCGGAGGGGCCGGAAGTGGAGCATACCTCATCGTCTGAGGTGCAACAGGCCGTGGGGCTGGAAGAGCCTGCGGTCTCGGTGCCTGAGGCACATACTGCCGTGGAGCTGGAGGCGCATCAGAAGGCCTCATCGATGGTGCTGGCCACGCATACTGATAACGAGTCCGCCTCTCTGGAGGTGCTGAACTACTAGCTTGGCCTCTCGCTAACTCCCTCTTCTTGGACACTGTCTCCGAATTGGCCTCGACCAATAAGGCCTTGTCTACTACCTCAGGGTAGGTAGTATGCCTGAAAATGGACACCTTCTCCATAATCACATCCTTGAGCCCTTGCTCAAATCTCCTCGCCTTCATTGCCTCAGTAGCAACCATATGAGGCGCAAATCTCGACAACTCCGAGAACTTGGCCTCGTATTGTGCCACCGACGTCAAACCTTGCTCAAGGTTGATGAATTCTCTCTCTTTCTTTTCCAGTGCTCCAATCGGAAAATACTTTTTGTAAAAAGTATCCTTGAACTCCTCCCAAGTCCAAGGTAGACCCTGCATGGTCAAATCTCTCGTCCTCAGTGCGGACAACCACCAATGATGGGCTTCGCCTTCTAGCATGAAAGCTGCCCATGCTACTCTCTCCTCCTCTGAAGGTGAGAGGAACGTAAAGATCTTCTCCATCTGGAGGATCCATGCCTCCGCGGTAAGAGGGTCCACACTCCCATGGAAGGATGGAGGCCTCAATCTCCTGAATGCCTCAACTCCAGCGGTACGATGTACTGGAGCTACGGGCGGTGGAGTAGGTGCCGCCGATGATGGTATAGCCTGCCGAGCCGCCAGTATGGCGAGTGTCTCAGCAATAGAGCCTAAGACTCGAGAGAGGTCCGGCTGCTCATCCTCATCCCGTGAAGAAGAGGAAGCTCTGGTATGTGGTCCACGACCCCGTGTGTTCCGTCTCATGACTCAAGTCCTGAGAATAATAACACCACATGAGTCTAACTTGAAACCACAGTTTACTTCAATGCCATTTCACAATAATCCAATTTGTATTAGTTGTATAATACTAATATACATCGCATTAAGTCATCAGAGTATTTATCATGTTATACTTGGTGTTCTAGCGTTCCTAAGGCTCGTACTTGGTTGAAATAACCATTTTGACTAAGACTAAAGTTTAGTCTTACACTTGGATCAAGACTCTCTTCCGACTTACTTTCTTCCTAACTTGTTTCCTGACATATGCTCTTGTCAAGCCGTGGTATAAGATTCTAAGTGACCCTAGAGACCTAAAGCCTAAGCTCTGATACCACTTCTGTCGCGACCCAAAACCCACCCTAGGAGTTAGAGTGAACTTTGGACGGACTAATCATGACTTGCTTGACAACTAACCTGCAAAACCCACAGAGCATATACCAATAGAGGATATAAACAGTGGAAACATACTCTAACATAGCACAGCGGAAGACTACAAACCTCTATGTATATACATACACAAATCCAAGTTTATACAAAAAGTAATCCATACGAAAGAGTGGACATGCCCGCCAAAATACATAAATCTAACTCTCATCTCACCCACAGCTAATCCACTCAGAATCTAATCACCACCTACTGATAACCCTCTACGGGAGGTTCCTCCAAAGGCTCCTCGGCGTACTCCTCTTCCACCCATGGACCAGGAGCACAAACATCAAATGGGGCAGCAGCTCCCTCAGAACCTGCCGACAAAAGAAGTACGGCTGAGCATGGAATACTCAGCGGGTACTAAATATAACCAACAATTATAGCGTAGAAATAGCAATACATAATCAGGAGCAATTCATATATGTCAAACGGAAACAATTCACATCATACAAGGAAGTAAAGCAGTTTATAATCATGCTTGTAATTCGTAGAAAACCGATAAATCCTCTTGAAACATCGTGTGCTTGACTTGACTTGAAATATCTTTTTGTACTTGAAAGCTTGTCATGTCTATCTTGCTTGATTCTTGTATGTCGTGTCATGTCATGCATGTCATGCGTGCTTGCTTGTGATCATGTAACTTGTGAGATATCCTTGTGAGGTGTCCTTGTGAGATGCCTTGAGAGGGAAGGGAGACCCTTCTTTATGCAATGCACTTGCGAGGGAAGGGAGACCCTTCTTTATGATATGTATGTACTTGTGAGGGAAGGGAGACCCTTCTTCATGATATGCACTTGTGAGTGAGGGGAGACCCCTCGTGGAATGTTGGTTCTTGTCTTCTTGTGAAAAGCGAGGTAAAACATATCGTAGGATATGTACCACCTCTAACCATGTTCTTGAAACCTCGATAAATCATGCCATGCATGCCGTGCTCGTGGAAAACCGTGTACATACTTGCATTCAAATTAAAGATGACATTTGGGTAATTTCACAACACATATAGCATCAAAGATTGAGTAATGTAGTATTCATAGCATTATGGGAAAACAGGAAACACACTATCATAGTCCCTAGCAATATTCATAATTTATTAGGCATGCATTTCCAGATTTTCAGCTCACTGTGTTCACCTTGGCATTTCATCAAACATGGTGTGTACATTATGGATTTACCCTACAACATGCTTTTCTAGATGGGTTTTACTCAAATCATACATGTACATTCATTATTGGAACAATGCCCTTCCCCATTTGTTTCATCACACACAACCATTGGCATCCAATCGCCCATTCCATCTCCATTCACCATTCACCATTCACCATTCACCATTTACCATTTATCCATCTCATAGCACTGTGTAAATGAAAGAAAATGAAGAGAAAAGAAGGGGAAAGAGGAACTATAACTAGGAGGGTAGTAAGAAGCACCGACTTTGAAGAAATGAGAAGAAACCCCTTTCCAAACGACGTGTAGCTGCTGCCCTAGTTTGAGGAGTAGCTCCTCACAGGTTTGTGCTGTCTGAAGAAAAAAACGGCTGAGGTTGATCTAGGTTTCAAACCTTTGATTTCTCTCCCAAATGTAAACCCTATTTGGAATCAGCCTTCTCCTCTTTCTTCTATGCTCGCTCAAACTCTCTAAGGTCGATGATGCCCTAAGGCCAATTAAAACTCTTAAGGTAGAGTGAACTGACTCAAAAGTCTAAATATCCCTTATTGTTGATTTCTGTGATAGTCCTGTGACTAGTGCCACTCGTTTTTCTGTGAATAGTGCACTCGTTGTGCTGTGAATAGTGCCAACTCGTTTTGCTGTGAATAGTGGCAACGTCGTTGTAACTATGATAGTGCCCACCTCGTTGTCTGTGAATAGTTCCCACTCGTTGTCCGTCATAGTTCCACCTCGTTGTGCGTTTGTTTTGCTGTGAATAGTGCCATGTGCAAGACAGGAGCAAACTGCCAAAATCGAGCAAAACGTTTCTTTGGCCAATTTTAGTCCAGGACAGGAGCAAACTGTCGAGATAGAGCAAAATGGTTCATTAGCCAATCTTTGTCTTGGACAGGAGCAAACTGTCAAGATCAAGAAAAATGGTTTGATGGCCAATCTCATCATAAACCAAAACAAATATTGTGGGTAGTGCCAAATGGTTCATTGCCTTAAAACTTCTTCAGGACACAACCAAAGTTCCGAGATCGGGCAAAATGGAACAGTGACCATTCTTTATCCTGGAAGAGGAGCAGACTACCAAAATTCATCCAAAACATTTGTTGGCCAATCTTTATCCGAGACGAGGAAAGTGTCGAGAACGGACAAAAGGGTTTGTTACCAAAATCTTTGTCCTATATAGCAGAGGGTCGAGAGTGAGGTAAATGGTTCATTAGCCAATCTTTGTCCTGGATAGGAGCAAACCGTCGAGGTCGGGCAAAATGGTTCGTCGGTCAACCTTCGTCCAGGACAGGACCAAAGTACCGGAGATCAAGCAAAATCTTTCGACGGCCAAATTTGGTCCTGTATCGGAGCATATTTTTTGAGATTAAGCAAAATGGTTTGTTGGCCATTCTTCATCCATGACAGGTGTAAATATTTGAGATAGAGGAAAATGGTTCGTGGACCAATCTTTGCTCTAGACAGGAGTAAACGTCGATATAGGGCATAAATGGTTGATTGGCCAATCTTCGTGTACGACAAGAGCAAACTACCAGAGATCAAACAAAATGTTTCAATGGCCAAACTTCATTCTGAACAGGAGAAAATTGCAGATGAAGCAAAATGGTACAGTAGCCAATCTTCGTCCAAGATTGCTGCAAACTACCGAGATCGAGCAAAACAGTTCATTGGCCTATCTTCCTCGTTGCCAAGAGCATTGTCGAGATAGTGCAAATGGTTTGTTGGCCAAACTTCTTTTTGGATAGAAGAAAAGTGTCGAGATCAAGCAAAACGGTTCTTTGGCGAATCTTCATCCAGGACTGGAGCAAACTGTCGAGATAGAGCAAAATAGTTCCTTAGCCAATATTTATCCTGGACAAAAGCAAACTATCAAAATGGAGCACAACGGTTCGTTTGCCAATCTTCGTCAGAGGAGCAAACTGTCGAGATGGAGCAAAATGGTTTTTGCTAGCCAATTTTTATCCTTGACAAAAGCAAAGTTTTGTGATCGAACAAAATGGCACAGTGACCAATCTTTATCCAAGACAGGAGCAAATTGCCAAAATCGAGCAAAACGGTTCGTTGGCCAATCTTCTACCAAGACAGGAGAACGGGAAAAGGGTTTTTTAATTGGGAAAGAAAGCGGAGTTAAGGCAGACCCAAACCAACAATAAATCGAAAAGGAATTACACGCGAATATATCTAAAACCTAGCATCTCTACTAACAAGGTTAGAGAGCAAAGGGTTTGTTAGCCAACCTTCATCTTGGACAGTAGCAAACTGTCGAGATTTAGCAAAATGGTTCGTAGTCCAATCTTCGTCCAAGACAAGTTTAAATTTTTGAGATGGGGCAAAATGGTTCCATACCTAATTTTTATCGTGGACAGATCGGGCAAAATGGTTCGTTGGCAAGCGCAAACTGCTGAGATCAAGCAAAATGGTTTGATGGCCAATCTTCATCCAGGAGAGGAGCAAACTACCAGTGATCAAACAAAATGCTTCGATGGCCAATCTTCATCGTGGACATGAGCAAAGTGCCGAGAGCGAGCAAAATGGTTCGATGGCCAATCTTTGTAATGGACATAAGAAAAGTGTTGAGATAGTGGGAAATGGTTTCTTGGCAAAACCTCTTCATGAATAGAAGCAAAGTGCCTAGATCGAGCAAATGGTATGGTGACCAATCTTTGTCCAGGGAAAATTCTAGCTATCAAGCAAAATGTTTTGTTGGCCAATCTTCATCCAAGACATGAGAAAACTATCGAGATAGAGCAAAATGGTTGAATGGCCCATATTCGCCCTGGACAGGAGTAAACTACCGATATCAACTATAATAGTTCAATGGCTAATCTTCGTCCAAGACCAGAGCAAACAACTTGAGTTCAAAGAAAATGTTTCAATGGCCAATCTTCATCCTGGATAGGAGCAAATTGCGGAGACGAATCAAAAAACAAGATCGCGAAATATGGTTAGTAGCCCAATCTTCGTCCATGATAGTAGCAAACTGTCAAGATCGGACAAAATGGTTCGATATCCAATCTTCGCCATTGACAAGTGTAGAGTGTCGAGATAATGCAAAATGGTTAATTGGACAAACTTCTTTCTGGACTTAAGCAAAGTGCCGATGTCGAACAAATTCGTACGATGGCCAATATATTTGTGCAAGACAGGAGCAAACTGCCAAAATCGAGCAAAACGTTTCTTTGGCCAATTTTAGTCCAGGACAGGAGCAAACTGTCGAGATAGAGCAAAATGGTTCATTAGCCAATCTTTGTCTTGGACAGGAGCAAACTGTCAAGATCAAGAAAAATGGTTTGATGGCCAATCTCCTTCATAAACCAAAACAAATTGTCGGTAGTGCAAAATGGTTCATTGGCTAAACTTCTTCCAGGACACAACCAAAGTTCCGAGATCGGGCAAAATGGAACAGTGACCATTCTTTATCCTGGACAGGAGCAGACTACCAAAATCATCCAAAACAATTTGTTGGCCAATCTTTATCCGAGACGAGGAAAGTGTCGAGAACGGACAAAAGGGTTTGTTACCAAAATCTTTGTCCTATATAGCAGAGGGTCGAGAGTGAGGTAAATGGTTCATTAGCCAATCTTTGTCCTGGATAGGAGCAAACCGTCGAGGTCGAGCAAAATGGTTCGTCGGTCAACCTTCGTCTAGGACAGGACCAAAGTACCGGAGATCAAGCAAAATCTTTCGACGGCCAAATTTGGTCCTGTATCGGAGCATATTTTTTGAGATTAAGCAAAATGGTTTGTTGGCCATTCTTCATCCATGACAGGTGTAAATATTTGAGATAGAGGAAAATGGTTCGTGGACCAATCTTTGCTCTAGACAGGAGTAAACGTCGATATAGGGCATAAATGGTTGATTGGCCAATCTTCGTGTACGACAAGAGCAAACTACCAGAGATCAAACAAAATGTTTCAATGGCCAAACTTCATTCTGAACAGGAGAAAATTGCAGATGAAGCAAAATGGTACAGTAGCCAATCTTTGTCCAAGATTGCTGCAAACTACCGAGATCGAGCAAAACAGTTCATTGGCCTATCTTCCTCGTTGCCAAGAGCATTGTCGAGATAGTGCAAATGGTTTGTTGGCCAAACTTCTTTTTGGATAGAAGAAAAGTGTCGAGATCAAGCAAAACGGTTCTTTGGCGAATCTTCATCCAGGACTGGAGCCAACTGTCGAGATAGAGCAAAATAGTTCCTTAGCCAATATTTATCCTGGACAAAAGCAAACTATCAAAATGGAGCACAACGGTTCGTTTGCCAATCTTCGTCAGAGGAGCAAACTGTCGAGATGGAGCAAAATGGTTTGCTAGCCAATTTTTATCCTTGACAAAAGCAAAGTTTTGTGATCGAACAAAATGGCACAGTGACCAATCTTTATCCAAGACAGGAGCAAATTGCCAAAATCGAGCAAAACGGTTCGTTGGCCAATCTTCTACCAAGACAGGAGCAAAGTGTCGAGAACGGGAAAAGGGTTTTTTAATTGGGAAAGAAAGCGGAGTTAAGACAAACCCAAACCAGCACAAAATTGAAAAGGGATTACACGCGAATATATATAAAACCTCTAGCATCTCTGCTAACAAGGTTAGAGAGCAAAGGGTTTGTTAGCCAATCTTCATCTTGGACAGGAGCAAACTGTCGAGATTTAGCAAAATGGTTCGTAGTCCAATCTTCGTCCAAGACAAGTTTAAATTTTTGAGATGGACTAAAATGGTTCCATACCTAATTTTTATCGTGGACAGATCGGGCAAAATGGTTCGTTGGCAAGCGCAAACTGCTGAGATCAAGCAAAATGGTTTGATGGCCAATCTTCATCCGGGAGAGGAGCAGACTACCAGTGATCAAACAAAATGCTTCGATAGCCAATCTTCATCGTGGACATGAGCAAAGTGCCGAGAGCGAGCAAAATGGTTCGATGGCCAATCTTTGTAATGGACATAAGAAAAGTGTTGAGATAGTGGGAAATGGTTTCTTGGCAAAACCTCTTCATGAATAAAAGCAAAGTGCCTAGATCGAGCAAATGGTATGGTGACCAATCTTTGTCCAGGGAAAATTCTAGCTATCAAGCAAAATGTTTTGTTGGCCAATCTTCATCCAAGACATGAGAAAACTATTGAGATAGAGCAAAATGCTTGAATGGCCCATATTCGCCCTGGACAGGAGTAAACTACCGATATCAACAAAAATAGTTCAATGGCTAATCTTCGTCCAAGACCAGAGCAAACAGCTTGAGTTCAAAGAAAATGTTTCAATGGCCAATCTTCATCCTGCATAGGAGAAAATTGCGGAGACGAATCAAAAAACAAGATCGCGAAATGTAGTTAGTAGCCCAATCTTCGGCCATGATAGTAGCAAACTGTCAAGATCGGACAAAATGGTTCGATATCCAATCTTCGTCATTGACAAGTGTAGAGTGTCGAGATAATGCAAAATGGTTAATTGGACAAACTTCTTTCTGGACTTAAGCAAAGTGCCGATGTCGAACAAATTCGTACGATGGCCAATATATTTGTGCAAGACAGGAGCAAACTTCCTAAATCGAACAAAACGTTTCTTTGGCCAATTCTAGTCCAGGACAGGAGCAAACTGTCGAGATAGAGCAAAATGGTTCATTAGCCAATCTTTGTCTTGGACAGGAGCAAACTGTCAAGATCAAGAAAAATGGTTTGATGGCCAATCTCCATCATAAACCAAAACAAATTGTTGGTAGTGCAAAATGGTTCATTGGCTAAACTTCTTCCAGGACACAACCAAAGTTCCGAGATCGGGCAAAATGGAACAGTGACCATTCTTCATCCTGGACAGGAGCAGACTACCAAAATCATCCAAAACAATTTGTTGGCCAATCTTTATCCGAGACGAGGAAAGTGTCGAGAACGGACAAAAGGGTTTGTTACCAAAATCTGTCCTATATAGCAGTGAGTCGAGAGTGAGGTAAATGGTTCATTAGCCAATCTTTTTCCTGGATAGGAGCAAACCGTCGAGGTTGAGCAAAATGGTTCGTCGGTCAACCTTCGTCTAGGACAGGACCAAAGTACCGGAGATCAAGCAAAATCTTTCGACGGCCAAATTTGGTCCTGTATCGGAGCATATTTTTTGAGAATAAGCAAAATGGGTTGTTGGCCATTCTTCATCCATGACAGGTGTAAATATTTGAGATAGAGGAAAATGGTTCGTGGACCAATCTTTGCTCTAGACAGGAGTAAACGTCGATATAGGGCATAAATGGTTGATTGGCCAATCTTCGTGTATGACAAGAGCAAACTACCAGAGATCAAACAAAATGTTTCAATGGCCAAACTTCATTCTGAACAGGAGAAAATTGCAGATGAAGCAAAATGGTACAGTAGCCAATCTTCGTCCAAAGATTGCTGCAAACTACCGAGATCGAGCAAAACAGTTCATTGGCCTATCTTCCTCGTTGCCAAGAGCATTGTCGAGATAGTGCAAATGGTTTGTTGGCCAAACTTCTTTTTGGATAGAAGAAAAGTGTCGAGATCAAGCAAAACACTTCTTTGGCGAATCTTCATCCAGGACTGGAGCAAACTGTCGAGATAGAGCAAAATAGTTCCTTAACCAATATTTATCCTGGACAAAAGCAAACTATCAAAATGGAGCACAACGGTTTATTTGCCAATCTTCGTCAGAGGAGCAAACTGTCGAGATGGAGCAAAATGGTTTGCTAGCCAATTTTTATCCTTGACAAAAGCAAAGTTTTGTGATCGAACAAAATGGCACAGTGACCAATCTTTATCCAAGACAGGAGCAAATTGCCAAAATCGAGCAAAACGGTTCGTTGGCCAATCTTCTACCAAGACAGGAGCAAAGTGTCGAGAACGGGAAAAGGGTTTTTTAATTGGGAAAGAAAGCGGAGTTAAGACAAACCCAAACTAGCACAAAATTGAAAAGGGATTACACGCGAAAATATATAAAACCTCTAGCATCTCTGCTAACAAGGTTAGAGAGCAAAGGGTTAGTTAGCCAATCTTCATCTTGGACAGGAGCAAACTGTCGAGATTTAGCAAAATGGTTCGTAGTCCAATCTTCGTCCAAGACAAGTTTAAATTTTTGAGATGGGGCAAAATGGTTCCATACCTAATTTTTATTGTGGACAGATCGGGCAAAATGGTTCGTTGGCAAGCGCACACTGCTGAGATCAAGCAAAATGGTTTGATGGCCAATCTTCATCCAGGAGGGGAGCAAACTACCAGTGATCAAACAAAATGCTTCGATGGCCAATCTTCATCGTGGACATGAGCAAAGTGCCGAGCGCGAGCAAAATGGTTCGATGGCCAATCTTTGTAATGGACATAAGAAAAGTGTTGAGATAGTGGGAAATGGTTTCTTGGCAAAACCTCTTCATGAATAGAAGCAAAGTGCCTAGATCGAGCAAATGGTATGGTGACCAATCTTTGTCCAGGGAAAATTCTAGCTATCAAGCAAAATGTTTTGTTGGCCAATCTTCATCCAAGACATGAGAAAACTACCGAGATAGCGCAAAATGGTTGAATGGCCCATATTCGCCCTGGACAGGAGTAAACTACCGATATCAACAAAAATAGTTCAATGGCTAATCTTCGTCCAAGACCAGAGCAAACCACTTGAGTTCAAAAAAAATGTTTCAATGGCCAATCTTCAACCTGGATAGGAGCAAATTGCGGAGACGAATCAAAAAACAAGATCGCGAAATATAGTTAGTAGCCCAATCTTCGTCGTCCATGATAGTAGCAAACTGTCAAGATCGGACAAAATGGTTCGGTATCCAATCTTCGTCATTGACAAGTGTAGAGTGTCGAGATAATGCAAAATGGTTAATTGGACAAACTTCTTTCTGGAATTAAGCAAACTGCCGAGATCGAACAAATTCGTACGATGGCCAATTTTTGTGCAGGACAGGAGCAAACTGCCAAAATCGTGCAAAACGGTTCTTAGGCCAATTTTAGTCCAGGACAGGAGCAAACTGTCGAGATAGAGCAAAATGGTTCGTTAGCCAATCTTTGTCCTGGACAGGAGCAAACTGTCAAGATCAAGAAAAATGGTTTGATGGCCAATCTCTGTCACAAACAAGAACAAAGTGTTGATAGTGCAAAATGGTTCATTGGTCAAACTTCTTCCTGGACACAAGCAAAGTTCCGAGGTCGGGCAAAATGGCAGAGTGACCATCCTTTATCCTGGACAGGAGCAGACTACCAAAATCATCCAAAACAAATTGTTGGCCAATCTTTAGCCGAGACCAGGAAAGTGTCGAGAACGGGCAAAAGGGTTTGTGACCCAAATCTTTGTCCTATATAGCAGAGAGTCGAGAGTGAGCTAAATGGTTCATTAGCCAATCTTTTAACTGGATAGGAGCAAACCGTCGAGGTCGAGCAAAATGGTTCGTCGGTCAACCTTCGTCTAGGACAGGACCAAAGTACCGGAGATCAAGCAAAATCTTTCGACGGCCAAATTTGGTCCTGTATCGGAGCATATTTTTTGAGATTAAGCAAAATGGTTTGTTGGCCATTCTTCATCCATGACAGGTGTAAATATTTGAGATAGAGGAAAATGGTTCGTGGACCAATCTTTGCTCTAGACAGGAGTAAACGTCGATATAGGGCATAAATGGTTGATTGGCCAATCTTCGTGTATGACAAGAGCAAACTACCAGAGATCAAACAAAATGTTTCATTGGCCAAACTTCATTCTGAACAGGAGAAAATTGCAGATGAAGCAAAATGGTACAGTAGCCAATCTTCGTCCAAGATTGCTGCAAACTACCGAGATCGAGCAAAACAGTTCATTGGCCTATCTTCCTCGTTGCCAAGAGCATTGTCGAGATAGTGCAAATGGTTTGTTGGCCAAACTTCTTTTTGGATAGAAGAAAAGTGTCGAGATCAAGCAAAACGGTTCTTTGGCGAATCTTCATCCAGGACTGGAGCAAACTGTCGAGATAGAGCAAAATAGTTTCTTAGCGAATATTTATCCTGGACAAAAGCAAACTATCAAAATGGAGCACAACGGTTCGTTTGCCAATGTTCGTCAGAGGAGCAAACTGTCGAGATGGAGCAAAATGGTTTGCTAGCCAATTTTTATCCTTGACAAAAGCAAAGTTTTGTGATCGAACGAAATGGCACAGTGACCAATCTTTATCCAAGACAGGAGCAAATTGCCAAAATCGAGCAAAACGGTTCGTTGGCCAATCTTCTACCAAGACAGGAGCAAAGTGTCGAGAACGGGAAAAGGGTTTTTTAATTGGGAAAGAAAGCGGAGTTAAGACAAACCCAAACCAGCACAAAATTGAAAAGGGATTACACGCGAAAATATATAAAACCTCTAGCATCTCTGCTAACAAGGTTTGAGAGCAAAGGGTTTGTTAGCCAATCTTCATCTTGGACAGGAGCAAACTGTCGAGATTTAGCAAAATGGTTTTTAGTCCAATCTTCGTCTAAGACAAGTTTAAATTTTTGAGATGGAGCAAAATGGTTCCATACCTAATTTTTATCATGGACAGATCGGGCAAAATGGTTCGTTGGCAAGCGCAAACTGCTGAGATCAAGCAAAATGGTTTGATGGCCAATCTTCATCCAAGAGAGGAGCAAACTACCAGTGATCAAACAAAATGCTTCGATGGCCAATCTTCATCGTGGACATGAGCAAAGTGCCGAGAGCGAGCAAAATGGTTCGATGGCCAATCTTTGTAATGGACATAAGAAAAGTGTTGAGATAGTGGGAAATGGTTTCTTGGTAAAACCTCTTCATGAATAGAAGCAAAGTGCCTAGATCGAGCAAATGGTATGGTGACCAATCTTTGTCCAGGGAAAATTCTAGCTATCAAGCAAAATGTTTTGTTGGCCAATCTTCATCCAAGACATGAGAAAACTATCGAGATAGAGCAAAATGGTTGAATGGCCCATATTCGCCCTGGACAGGAGTAAACTACTGATATCAACTAAAATAGTTCAATGGCTAATCTTCGTCCAAGACCAGAGCAAACAACTTGAGTTCAAAGAAAATGTTTCAATGGCCAATCTTCATCCTGGATAGGAGCAAATTGCGGAGACGAATCAAAAAACAAGATCGCGAAATATAGTTAGTAGCCCAATCTTCGTCCATGATAGTAGCAAACTGTCAAGATCGGACAAAATGGTTCGATATCCAATCTTCGTCATTGACAAGTGTAGAGTGTCGAGATAATGCAAAATGGTTAATTGGACAAACTTCTTTCTGGACTTAAGCAAAGTGCCGAGATCGAACAAATTGGTACGATGGCCAATATTTGTGCAGGACAGGAGCAAACTGCCAAAATCGTGCAAAACGGTTCTTAGGCCAATTTTAGTCCAGGACAGGAGCAAACTATCGAGATAGAGCAAAATGGTTCGTTAGCCAATCTTTGCCCTGGACAGGAGCAAACTGTCAAGATCAAGAAAAATGGTTTGATGGCCAATCTCCGTCATAAACAAGAACAAAGTGTTGATAGTGCAAAATGGTTCATTGGCCAAACTTCTTCCTGGACACAAGCAAAGTTCCGAGGTCGGGCAAAATGGCAGAGTGACCATCCTTTATCATGGACAGGAGCAGACTACCAAAATCATCCAAAACAATTTGTTGGCCAATCTTTATCCGAGACGAGGAAAGTGTCGAGAACGGGCAAAAGGGTTTGTGACCCAAATCTTTGTCCTATATAGCAGAGAGTCGAGAGTGAGGTAAATGGTTCATTAGCCAATCTTTTAACTGGATAGGAGCAAACCGTCGAGGTCGAGCAAAATGGTTCGTCGGTCAACCTTCGTCTAGGACAGGACCAAAGTACCGGAGATCAAGCAAAATCTTTCGACGGCCAAATTTGGTCCTGTATCGGAGCATATTTTTTGAGATTAAGCAAAATGGTTTGTTGGCCATTCTTCATCCATGACAGGTGTAAATATTTGAGATAGAGGAAAATGGTTCGTGGACCAATCTTTGCTCTAGACAGGAGTAAACGTCGATATAGGGCATAAATGGTTGATTGGCCAATCTTCGTGTATGACAAGGGCAAACTACCAGAGATCAAACAAAATGTTTCAATGGCCAAACTTCATTCTGAACAGGAGAGAATTGCAGATGAAGCAAAATGGTACAGTAGCCAATCTTCATCCAAGATTGCTGCAAACTACCGAGATCGAGCAAAACTGTTCATTGGCCTATCTTCCTCGTTGCCAAGAGCATTGTCGAGATAGTGCAAATGGTTTGTTGGCCAAACTTCTTTTTGGATAGAAGAAAAGTGTCGAGATCAAGCAAAACGCTTCTTTGGCGAATCTTCATCCAGGACTGGAGCAAACTTTCGAGATAGAGCAAAATAGTTCCTTAGCCAATATTTATCCTGGACAAAAGCAAACTATCAAAATGGAGCACAACGGTTCGTTTGCCAATGTCGTGACCCAAAATACCCCCTAGGAGTTAAGGGTACTTTGACTCGTGACCGCCATATCATACCTCCAGTATGATACATAAGGCACACGTGGAAACCTGTCAGAGTACCTGAATATACATAGCGGAAACGAAATACAATGCACAGCGGAAAATAAAATATACTAACATAGCGGAAGCAAAATGAATACTCCTATAACTTGGCTCAAGTAAGAACCAACAAGTATACATGTGTGAGAAACCCAAAAGTGGAGTGGACAAATCCCACACTCACATAACAAAAGACCCAAGTTCTAAGTCGGTCGATCAACAGAAATCGAAGTCACGACTCCTATCTAAAGCACCATCGTCATGATAGTGATCCATGGAAGGCTCCGGATCACGGTACTCTTCCTCGACCCAAGGTTCTTCGCCACACAAATCGAATGGAACCCGAGCACCTGCCGATCATAACAATATCGACTGAGCATGGAATACTCAGTGTATACAAACTAATAACAATAAAGCGGTTAGGCATGGAGCATACAAGACATGGAGAATGAAATCCGTAAATTCCTTAAAGCATGGAAACCGTGAAAACGTATGTGAGATAATATTCGAAACCAAAACTGTAACCGTGTGAATCAATCGATAATCATAGCCTTATGAGTTCTTGTGAGTTCATGGAGTTACTTAGAGTCATTATGATCCGTAGAGACATAGAGCATAGAGCAATAACCTTAGAGCATTTCCATAGAGCATAACCTTAGAGATCTTAGAGCATTTCGTTGTGATCCGTGGAGCTTGTGAGACGATCTTGGAGCATTATCATAGAGTTTCCTTGTGAGCATGGTATGATCCTTAGAGCTTGTGAAACGATCTTAGAGAAATCATAGAGTTACTTAGAATCATCCATTATTCGTCTTTTCGTGAAAAACCTTTGTTTGTACTTGGAGAAATCCATGGAAACCATCGGTTTATGCGAGACATGCGAGCATATGCACTTAATAAGAGAAATCATCGTATTTAAGCATAAAATCCCTTAGAGGTATTTTATCAAACACTTAGAGTGCATCATAATAGTAACCTTCATCCAAGTATATAATCACACATTTTCATACATAAAATCAATACATATAGATAGGGCATAGATAAGAAGAATCAAAATTAGTAACTAGTAGGATTGCAAGATTGTAGTAGAGTGTATCTACCTTGGAGAAATCAATGAGTTTGACTCCCAATGGCTGGAACAAGCAAGAACAGTGAGTTCTTGGTTGGAAAACACCAAATGGAAAGGAAGAACTTGATCTTCCACAAGCTTGAACGATCACCAAGGTCCTCTCCTCCTTCTCTTCTTCAAATCCCTCAAAAACAATGCACAAAGGGTTTGTGAAACCCTAAGGCACGAACCCAGCCCTTTTATAGGCAAAGGGTGATGGTTAAAGTCTTAAACACCCTTAATGAAGAAAATCTGCGTATGACCGATCGATCGGTGGTATGGACCGAGCGATCGGGTGGCTTACCGGTCGATCGGTGTTATGACCGAGACATCGGTCAAAAACACACTCTCTGGAATTTTTCCCCATACAAAAAAGTTGACCGTGCGACAGCTATCGAGCGATCGGTAGTTGACCGATCGATCGCAGGTAATGACCGAGCGATCGGTCGACCCCTGCTTTGCTGAAATACCTTGTTTACACCACTCGAATCTTCCCCAATGCACTTCCAACACTCTTTTATGCTTTCAACACATTCCCTAAGGACATATAGACCCATTGCAACATATACGCCATACTTCCAAACACATATATTAACATAAGACCCATAAGTGTACAAAACTACACTTGGGCACTATTCATTCTTAGTGAAATGAAATTTCGGGGCTTTACAGCCAATCTTCGTCAGAGGAGCAAACTGTCGAGATGGAGCAAAATGGTTTGCTAGCCAATTTTTATCCTTGACAAAAGCAAAGTTTTGTGATCGAACAAAATGGCACAGTGACCAATCTTTATCCAAGACAGGAGCAAATTGCCAAAATCGAGCAAAACGGTTCGTTGGCCAATCTTCTACCAAGACAGGAGCAAAGTGTCGAGAACGGGAAAAGGGTTTTTTAATTGGGAAAGAAAGCGGAGTTAAGACAAACCCAAACCAGCACAAAATTGAAAAGGGATTACACGCGAATATATATAAAACCTCTAGCATCTCTGCTAACAAGGTTAGAGAGCAAAGGGTTTGTTAGCCAATCTTCATCTTGGACAGGAGCAAACTCTCGAGATTTAGCAAAATGGTTCGTAGTCCAATCTTCGTCCAAGACATGAGTAGATTTTTGAGATGGAACAAAATGGTTCCATACCAAATTTTTATCATGGACAGATCGGGCAAAATGGTTCATTGGCAAGCGCAAACTGCTGAGATCAATCAAAATGGTTTGATGGCCAATCTTCATCCAGGAGAGGAGCAAACTACCTATGATCAAACAAAATGCTTCGATGGCCAATCTTCATCATGGACATGAGCAAAGTGCCGAGAGTGAGCAAAATGGTTCGATGGCCAATCTTCGTAATGGACATTAGAAAAGTGTCGAGATAGTGGGAAATGGTTTCTTGGCAAAACCTCTTCATGAACAGAAGCAAAGTGCCTAGATCGAGTAAATGGAATGGTGACCAATCTTTCTCCAGGGCAAATTCTGGCGATCAAGCAAAATGTTTTGTTGGCCAATCTTCATCCAAGATAGGAGAAAGCTATAGAGATAGAGCAAAATGGTTTAGTGGCCCATATTCGCCCTGGACAGGAGTAAACTACCGATATCAACTAAAATTGTTCAATGGCCAATCTTCGTCCAAGACCAGAGCAAACTACTTGAGATCAAAGAAAATGTTTCGATGGCCAATCTTCATCCTAGATAGGAGCAAATTGCAGAGACGAATCAAAATACAGAGATCGCGAAATATAGTTCGTTGCCCAATCTTTATCCATGATAGTAGCAAATTGTCAAGATCGAACAAAATGGTTCGATATCCAATCTTCGTCATTGACAAGAGTAGAGTGTCGAGATAATGCAAAATGGTTAATTGGACAAACTTCTTTCTGGACTTAAGCAAAGTGCCGAGATCGAACAAATTGGTACGATGGCCAATATTTGTGCAGGACAGGAGCAAACTGCCAAAATCGTGCAAAACGGTTCTTAGGCCAATTTTAGTCCTGGACAGGAGCAAACTGTCGAGATAGAGTAAAATGGTTCGTTAGCCAATCTTTGTCCTGGACAGGAGCAAACTGTCAAGATCAAGAAAAATGGTTTGATGGCCAATCTCCGTCATAAACAAGAACAAAGTGTTGATAGTGCAAAATGGTTCATTGGCCAAACTTCTTCCTGGACACAAGCAAAGTTCCGAGGTCGGGCAAAATGGCATAGTGACCATCCTTTATCTTGGACAGGAGTAGACTACCAAAATCGACCAAAACAGTTTGTTGGCCAATCTTTATCCGAGACGAGCAAAGTGTCGAGAACAGGCAGAAGGGTTTGTGACCCAAATCTTTGTCCTATATAGCAGAGAGTCGAGAGTGAGGTAAATGTTTCGTTAGCCAATATTTTAACTGGATAGGAGCAAACCGTCGAGGTCAAGCAAAATGGTTCGTTGGTCAACCTTCGTCCAGGCAGGACCAAAGTACCAGAGATCAATCAAAATCTTTCGATGGCCAAATTTGGTCCTGTATCGGAGCATATTTTTGAGATCAAGCAAAATGGTTTATTGGCCAATCTTCATCCATGACAGGTGTAAATGTTCGAGATAGAGGAAAATGGTTCGAGGACCAATCTTCGCCCTAGACAGGAGTCAACTTCGAGATCAGACATAAATGGTTGATTGGCCACTCTTCGTCCATGACAAGAGCAAACTACCAGCAATGGCCAAACTTCGTCCTGAACAGGAGAATATTGCGGATCAAACAAAGCGGTACAGTAGCCAATCTTCGACCATGATTGCTGCAAACTACCGAGATCGAGCAAAACAGTTCATTGACCTATCTACCTCATTGCCAAGAGCAGTGTTGAGATAGTGCAAATGGTTTGTTGGCCAAACTTCTTTTTGGATAGAAGAAAAGTGTCGAGATCGAGCAAAACGGTTCTTTGGCGAATCTTCATCCAAGATTGGAGCAAACTGTCGAGATAGAGCAAAATAATTCCTTAGCCAATATTTATCCTAAACAAAAGCAAAGTTCCGAGATCGAGCAAAAGGGCACGATGACCAATCTTTATCCAAGACAAGAGCAAATTGCTAAAATCGAGCAAAACGAATTATTGGCCAATCTTCGACCAAGATAGGAGCAAAGTGTCAAGATCGGGAAAATGGTTTGTTAGCCACTCTTTGTCTTGGACATGATCAAACTGTCGAGATTGAGCATAATTGTTCGTTGGCCAATCTTCGTCTAGGACAGGAGCAAATTGTTGAAATGGAGCAAAATTGTTCCATAGCTAATTTTTATTGTGGACAAATCGGGCAAAATGGTTCGTTGGTCAATCTTCGTCTAAAATAGGTGCAAACTGTTGAGAACATGCCAAATGGTTTGATCGCAAATCTTAGTCCAGGACAAGAGTAAAGTGCTAAGATTGAGCAAAATGGTTCATTGGCCTATCGTCGTCCAAGACAGGAGCAAACTACCTGTGATCAAACAAAATGCTTCGATGGACAATTTTCGTCATGGACAAGAGCAAAGTGCCGAGATCGAGCAAAATGGTTCATTGGCCAATCTTCATCCAGGGCAAGATCAAACTACCTGAGATAAAAAATAATGTTTGATGGTCAATCTTCACCCTGGACAAGAGCAAAGCTTCAAGCCCAAGGTTCAACAGGCAATCTTCGCCCAAAACAGGTTCAAATTATCGAGATAAACAAAATTTTTCGTTAGCTAATTTTTGTCCTGGACATGAGCAAAGTTTCAAGATAGTGCAAAATGTTTTCTTGGCAAAACTTCTTCATGAACAGCTGGGATATTGCAAATGGTACGATGACCAATCTTTGTCTAGGGTAGGAGCAAACTATCAAAATCGAGCACAATGGTTCGTTTGCCAATCTTCGTCACAGGAGCAAACAGTCGAGAATGGAGCAAAATGGTCCGCTAGCCAATTTTTATCCTTGACAAAAGCAAAGTTTTGTGATTGAGCAAAATGGCACAGTGACCAATCTTTATCCAAGACAGGAGCAAATTTCCAAAATCGAGCAAAACGGTTCGTTGGCCAATCTTCTACCAAGACAGGAGCAAAATGTCGAGAACGGGAAATGGGTTGCTTAATTGGGAAAGAAAG
Source organism: Tetracentron sinense (assembly GCA_015143295.1). Taxonomy (NCBI): domain Eukaryota; kingdom Viridiplantae; phylum Streptophyta; class Magnoliopsida; order Trochodendrales; family Trochodendraceae; genus Tetracentron; species Tetracentron sinense. Next base: position 20,172,654 of record CM026554.1, read on the forward strand.
CGGAGTTAAGGTAGACCCAAACCAGGACTAAATCGAAAAGGAATTATACGCGAATATATCTAAAACCTCTAGCATCTCTACTAACAAGGTTAGAGAGCAAAGGGTTTGTTAGCCAATCTTCATCTTGGACAGGAGCAAACTGTCGAGATTTAGCAAAATGGTTCGTAGTCCAATCTTCGTCCAAGACATGAGTACATTTTTGAGATAGAGCAAAATGGTTTGATACCTAATTTTTATCGTGGACAGATCGGGCAATTCTGTAGGCCATAACTACATAGGGGAGCATCTCATGCCAGGCAGAGTACTTGGTTGCCATCTTCTCTATGATTTTCTTCAGATTTTTGTTGGCGGCTTCAATTACACCATTGGTATGTGGCCTGTATGGTGTAGAGTTGTGATGTTGTATCTTGAATTTCTGGCAGCGATTAGTCATCCCTTTATTGTAGAAGTTGAGAGCATTGTCCGTTATAATCTCATATGGGACCCCATATTGGTAGATGATATCCCTTTTAAGAAAATGCTGAACCACTGGGGCAGTGACATTGGCATAAGAGGCTGCCTCAACATATTTTGTGAAATAATTGATTGCAACCAAAATGAATCAATGTCCGTTAGATACTTTCGGAGCTATGACTTTGATTACGTCGATGCCCCAAGTTGAGAATGGCCAAGGAGCAGTGAGATCATGCAGCCTGTTTGGTAGTGCATTTACCCTGTCGGCATAAATTTGGCATTGGTGGCACTTCTGCATGTGCTTCTAACAGTCTGATTGTCACGACCCAAAATACCCCCTAGGAGTTAGGGATACTTTTGGCCCATGACCGCCGTGTCATACCATCCTGTCATGACACATAAGGCGTACACACCATCCTGTAAGAGCATATAAGGTAGGCTAAAAGGCGAACCTGAAAATTTCTTCTATATACCACAGTGTCTCATGTACAAGAGTCAACTCAGACTAAATACAAACTAAAACTTGTACATAATTTGAAATGAACCCTATACACAAAATCCATAACTTGAGTTACCAACTCAATTCAAAACAAAAACTCCCACAAAGTCAACCCAAATACATGTCTCTCCCTCTCATCAATCAACCATTATTGATGACTACCCATCGGCACCTCGACATACTCCTCCTCGACCCTTGGTTCAGGAGCATAACCATCCAACCTATGACCTGTCGAAGATAACAACTTCGGCTGAGCATTGAATACTCAGCGTCTACGAACTACTAACTAACAATGTTATAAAACATTAACATGTCATTCAAAGTACAGTTCATCAGATTATATGCATAATCAGAGTGCGGAAATTTAAAACAATCTAACAATTGAATATTCTCAAAAAACATACTTTAATCATATCTTGAGTCTGAACTTTCACAAAACATATTTCAATATCTTATGAGTCTTGCGAGTCTCTTATGAGCTTTTCAAAACATACTTCTAAACAAGGTTTTATGAGCATGACTTTGAGACATTCTTTTCAAGCAAGTGTCTCCCTCCTCGGAACACCTTAGAGACGAGTTCAATACTTATCAAAGTGATTCCCTTCTCGGAACACCTTAGAGACGAGTTCATTACTTGTAAACTTGTGAGCTTGTGAAGTTCTTATGAGCCATAGAAACTTAGAGACTTATGAGCTTATCAAAGTGATTCCCTTCTCAGAACACCTTAGAGACGAGCTCAATACTTATCAAAGTGATTCCCTTCTCGGAACACTTTAGAGACGAGTTCAATACTTATCAAAGTGATTCCCTTCTCGGAACACCTTAGAGATGAGTTCATTACTTGTAAACTTGTGAGCTTGTGAGGTTCTTATGAGCTGTAGAAACTTAGAGACTTATGAGCTTATCAAAGTGATTCCCTTCTCGGAACACCTTAGAGATGAGTTCATACTTTACAAGCTTTACAAGCAAGACTTGAGCAAGATACTTTGAGCAAAACACTTTACCAGACTATCATTGAAATCAATTCACCCTTTGAACAAAACCCCTTTCAAAATCTTGAATCATTCTTTGAGGCAAAACTCTACTTTCAGAAAACCTTTCTTTGATCCAAAACCCCTTCTCTCCTCTTCGCTTGAACCCCCTTGGACTTTAAGTAACCTCATAGCTTACTGCAAACACCTCTTAGCAGATTTTTCCTCATTCACCATTCATCATATATGTCGAGAAAGCAACGCAGGAGCTGAATTTTTGGCAAAATTTTGTACTTCTATCTCTTCTATAGTTCTTATCCCTTGTGAATTCCCCTCTGTCCTTTCTTCTATTCTTGAGAAGGATAGAGTGGGCTGTAAATTCCTAAGATTGTAATTCTTCTTCTTTTATATATCGGGTCGGGGTCCGCCTAACCCCAGCTTACCTTCCAAAAAAAAAAAACAATAATTTAAAAACACATCTTTGAACCAAAGCCATACTTTGTGCAAATACTTCATTGATCGGAAATCATATTTTAAACTGAAATCATAGTTCAAACAGAATTCATGCTTTAACAGAAATCAGATTTTGAATCGAAATCATACTTTAAATGGATACCATGCTTTAACGGAATCGTATCTTGCATAATTAATACCTTAAAAACCAAAACCATCCTTCGAATGCTTGTATTCGATAAAAACCGATCATATAAGAGTGAGTGATCAAGTATATCCTTTGTGTGCAATTAGGGAAAGCAAGTAACACATCATCTACTATGGAAATCCTATTTTCATTTCATTCATTTCAATATGATATACATACCCGGCTATATGCCTTAGAGCAAGACTTACTTTTATAATAAATCCTAACATGATAATAATAGAGCTTCTACTTCCTTTTCATCTAAATAATATGCTTTTCATTTAAAACTATACATGATATTTTTGGGGGGAAGGAAAGCGGGGTTAGGCAGACCCCAACCAGAATGGAATAAATATATAAGGGAAAACAATTACATTCGCATATAACTATGACCCATAGAGTCCATAGCAACAAGATGAGATAATCCCATTGGAAACACCGAAGGAACTAAAGATATTTCCCCCAAGGAGGGACAAAATTTAGATAAGAAGTCTGCAGCTTTGTTTGCTTCTCGCGGAGTGTGGCTAATATCCCAAGCATCGAAGTGCTGAAGCATCCTACCTATATCAGCTAGGATAAAGGAGCATTCCCACGGCTAGACACATTTCCTTTGTACACACTTAACAGCCCAGGTGGAGTCGGATTCAATGCAGATATGCTGAATACCTAATCTGCGAGCAACCTCAAGGCCACGTCGAATAGCATATAGCTCGATGTAGATAACAGTTTGTTCTGGGCGCCCACCGGCTAACGCATATATTGCACTTCCCATGGCGTCCCGAAGGATACAACCATAGCCACTATGCCCCTGTTTTGCTGATCCATCAGTATTCAATTTAAGGTGACCATCCCTTGGTGGGACCCAAGAGACCCAACGAGCATAAGCCAAGGTCCAGCAGGCCTGGATACCAAAGGAATCAATAGTATCTCTGTTGTCTGCATTATCTTCAACAGCTAGCTTGTCCATACTAAGCCGAATCACCATATCATAATAAATAAAGAATGAATCATAACATAGCTAGTTATTAGATTGTTCTACCTTACAGAACCGATTCCCTACGGTTCAATCGCTTGAGAATACTCCGTAGAAGCGGGAGAAAGCTTTGGGCAAGCTTGTGGAATCCATTCCAACTTGAGAAAGCTTGAGGAAGTGAAGATCGCACCTCAAGAAGCTAAACAAGCTTCACTGTAAGCCTTGACAACCACCAATAGTAAAACCCCATTCACAAACCCTAACTTCTCTCTCCTTTCTCTCAAAACCTTCTTCAAGGGTTGTGTAAACCCTTACCCACGAAATGGGTGCTTAAATAAGGCAAGGGAGTGAGGCCAATGACCCTTAGACCCTTAAAATATCCCAAAGGGTCAGTTCCAAGGAAAAATCATGCCCCAAGGATCTATCCGTTGTGGGCACGGATAGATCCTTACTGCAAAAAAAAAACCCTTACTGCAAAAAAAAACAAATACAAAATTGGGTTTGACCGATCTATCGGTCGTGGGGATGGATAGATCCATTAGTGTATGGGATTGAAGGATCTATCTTCCCCAAACTAGATAGATCCTTCACTATTCATTCCTTCATTTTTTCCGCTGTGGTATTTCGACCATAACCTTTGACTCGGTGATCCGATTTTGATGATTCAACTTACGTTGGACTCTACATTGAAAGAGGAACAACTTTCATGTTTTGCATGGAGCCTAATTATTCTAGCTTCATATTCCAAAATGGTCCTAAAAGCTACTGGTCAGGAATTTCAGCAGACAATTTGTCTAACACCCACTTTTCACCGAGCTTCGACTCATGATCAGGAAATGTGATAAACATGAACCTTAAAGAGGATGTCGATATCTTTCCAATGGCTCAAGAATCATTCAATTCCAATTTCGGATGAGAAAACTAGAGTTCTCTCAAGTTGAGGTATTCTTCGACATTCCTCTTTGCGACACTTAGAGTTGTATACTCTTGTTTTATTTTCATCCCAACACCCTAAAACATTTTCCACACATATTTTGTCTCATTTGAAATCTCCTTTCATTTTAAAACATGAAGCCATCATCCCATTAAGGGTTTTGGCCTAGAAAAACACTATTCACAATACTATTCATAGCAATATTCACACATTATTCACAGCACTATTCACAGCCTAGTGAACTCGGTTCCGGGGTTCTACACTGATTCCATGGTGGACCAGTAGTAGCCTAGTCTGAGTATCTTCTTAGAGAGCATCAACCCGTTCATGTGTGGGCCGCAAGTTCCTCCGTGAACTTCTTCGACTACTTGTGCTGCTTCACTGGTATCTAGGCACCTGAGCCAGATTAGGTTTGGTGACCTTTTGTACGAGCTTCTTTCGGAGAGGACAAACTGAATGGCCAGTCTTCTGATTGCCCGGTGTTCTATTTTGGTAGCATCAAGTGGGAAGGTCCCATCTTCGAGATACAACTTAATGTCTGCATACTAAGGCTTTAATGTCTGATATTTCATCGATTTAAAGGCAGTAAATATGCTGATTATGTTGCTGAATTTTGATCGGCCAGAGCAAGATACCTGTAGGGATCTGTATTATGGAAGCTAGAGTGGCCCACTCGGCGAATCTTTTTTGGTTCTTAATCTTATGACTGAAGCTGATTCTTCTGAATTGACTGATTAGCAGATTGAGGTAAGCAAAGTACGGGACTAGCCTTGCTTCTGGGATGACCCAAGATTCATTTGCCTGACAGATTACCAAAGATGAGCCACCGTAGTCGTCGATCTCTTTGATTCCAATGCCCAAGGCATCTTTCAGTCCAGTTATGCACGCCTCGTACTCAAACTCATTGATGGAGCATATGAATTTTAGCTTGACGGAGATAGGGAGGTGTGCTCTCTTAGGAGAGATTAGGACTGCTCTTGCCCCATGCCCGTGACTGTTAGAGGCTCCATTGAAGTATAACTCCCAGTTGGAGTACTCTTGCTCATCAGCTTCTACATACAGAATGACTTTGTCTGAAAACTGATTGTGTACTACAACAAAGTCTTGTGCTGGGCTGAGGGCCAGGTGATCTGCTATCGTCTGCCTCTTGATTGACTTTTGGGTCATATACGAGATGTCGAATTCAGACAACATCATGAGCCATCGGGCAGTTCTTCCGGTGGTGGCTGGCTTGAGTGGGTTCATTTGGGAGATCTGACAAGGTAGGAAAGCAGATAGTGCCAGAGATGAGTAGCCCACACCAGTGCCAGAAAAGTCTTCTCAAGAGGGCTGTACCGCTCTTCCTACTCTAACAGGTGCTTACTGATGTAGTAGATGACTTGCTCTGTTCTATCTATCTCGTCATGTTGTGCCAGGACGCACCCCATGGAGGTTTCTTGTACTGAGATGTAGAGTAGCAGGGGCCATGCCGGCTTAGGGAGCACTAGTACTGGAGGATTTAGAAGATACTGGTTTATTCTGTCAAAGGCTTCCTGGTATTCTGCTGTCGAGATTGTCGGTGTGTTCTTCCGAAGAAGCTTGAAGATCAGCTCGCATATCGGAGTGAGTTGAGAAATGAAGCTATTGATGTATTGAATTCTGCCCAGGAACCCTCAAATTTCCTTTTCAGTGTGGGGAGTCACATTTCAATGATGGCTTTGGCTGCATCAATCTCGATGCCTCTCTTGCTAACTATGAAGCCAAAGAGCTTTCCTGATGAGGCTCCAAAGATACACTTGGCTGGATACAGTCTCAGGACAAACTCTCAAAGCCTGTCGCAGAGTCTTTTTAAGTCTTCAGGGTGCTGCCTGGCAGTTGGAGATTTGACAATCATGTCATCCACATAGATTTCAGTTGACTTGTGGATCATATCGTGGAACAGTGCCGTTATGGCCCTCTGGTAGGTTACCCCTGCGTTCATGAGTCCGGAAGGCATTACCTTGTAGCAGAACGTGCCCCAAGGTGTAATGAAGGAGGTTTTCTCCATGTCTTCTTCTGCTATCGTGATTTGGTTGTACCCAGAGAAACCATCTATGAATGAGAGTGTCTCGTGCCTTGCAGTATTGTCTACCAGGATGTCGATGTGCGGGAGAGAAAAGTTGTCCTTGGGGCTTGCCCTATTCAGATTCCAGTAATCTATACACATTCCGACCTTGTCGTCCTTTTTGGGTACCGGGACAATGTTGGCTAACCACTCGGGTTAGTTTGCAACTGCCAGGAAGCCTGCGTTGATATATTTTTCAACTTCTTCCTTGACCTTCTGCGACCATTCGGGTCTCATCCGTCTCAGTTTCTACTAACTGTTCTCACGTTGGGGTTCAGAGGCAGTTTATGTACCACCAATGCCGGGTAGATGCTAGGCATGTCTGCATACGACCAGGTGAAGACATCATTGTAACTCTTCAGGAAGCTGATCATGTTTGCTCTTTGCTAAGGGTTCATGCTTGTGCCAATCTTGACTAGCTAGGGACTGTCCTCAAAACCGAGGTTCACTATCTCGGTGTCATCCATGTTTGACTGTAGTAGCCCTTCGCTACATTTTAGGAGGTCCAGAATCTCCTGAGGCGGTTTCCCTTCCTGTTCTGAGTCATACTCTACTTCTGAGAGTTCAAGGAGGGTTTGAGGGGCAGACCTGTCAGAGGTGATTTCCTGACAAATCAATTAGCTTCAGTTTAGCATTTTTGATGATTTTTTTTTGTTTTTGTTGGCTTCAGGACACTAGACCTTCCAAGGGAAGAGTCCGTGTGATTTCGTCATTAGCTGCTATGAAATGTTTGTTTTTTGAAAACATGATTTTTTTGAGTCAAAAACATCTGATTTTTATTGACAAAATAGATAACTGTTTTACAAAAATGACTCAAACAAAAAGAGGCCGACAGTGGCCTGACATTTGGATTTTACAAATGGGAGCAAAGAGAGATAGATGAAGGAGAAGGGTGATGCTTGGTCACTGAGTCTAGGACCAACCTATCCTGCACTATGCTTGCCTCAGCCTAGAGTGGTCTCGATAGTGAGAGCCTCAGTCCACCAATGGATTAGTGGCTGGCAATTGGAGGACACTTCGGCACTGTTAGAGAGGGTACAGATCTGCTCTCCCACTGAATATTTTGCTTCAGTGGCATTGTTGACGGTCAGCTCGTCGAACATCTAGGCCATGCTGGACACTTCCGGATCTGGAATCTCTGAAGACTCGACATTGGGCTGGGGGATTAAGGCAACAAGTGCAACAGAGGTTTCTGGGTAGGTTTCAAAAATTCCCACGGGGAAGGTTACAGAGATATGGGGTCGGGGTTTAGGTTTCGCCGGCTGTCTACTCTTCTTGGTCAGCTTGGTGAGGTAGTCCTCATACTTGGGCTTGTATCCCAATCGAAAGGAAGATGTGTACCGAGGAGGCGTGTATCTCTTCTTCATGCCTAGATTCCTGGCTCCCAGACCCTTTCCTGGATGCTAGTTCATTTTGGCTATCATTCTGACAAATGGTGGCACTGCTTGCTTGCTTTGCTGTTCTATCGGGCGATAGAACTAACATACTCGAACTGAAATATCATAAAGGTAGTGCCTTTCCCCAACTCCTGGATGTCCCCAAAGGATCTTGCCAACTCCTAAGAAGGAATGATGACTAGGCGATCATCCTGAAAGTTCATCGTGAACTGAGCTGGTCCGACCCCGATGGTCAAATGGATATCACCAGGTTCTGCCTGGTGGTATTATCAAAAGCCCTGATAGTCATGGGTCTCTTCTTCACTTGATTGAGGTTCAGGCCCAAGTTTTGTAGTGTAGAAAGCGTGCAGACATTTAGGCCGGAGCCATTGTCGATGAGCACTGATGACAGAGTTCGGTCAATGCACTGAACTGCTATGTTTAGGGCCCGAGTGTGATCCCTGTCACTGTCCGATATTTCCTCTTCCGTGAAGGAAATGATTCTGGATTCGAGGACTTGCCTTACCATTTGCCCCAGTTTCTCAGGCGTTGTGTGGGCATTACCGAATACTCTGAGCAGTTGCTTCCAGTGATGCTCGAAAGTTAGAAGAAGACCCAAGATAGATATCTGTGCTGGGACCTTGCTCAATTGCTGAGTGATATTGAACTTCTCTGCTTTCTCTAGGATCTTAAACAAAACTGCTGAATCAGCTGCTTCCTTCTGCAGGTCTGACACCCCTACTTTTTTTTTTCTCTTTCTCTGTACCTTTTGCCTTTAATGGCTCAATCCAGGAATCAAAACAGATTCGCCGACGAACTGGCTACTCTCGCTTCTATGGTACAGATCCCTACAGGTATCATGCTCTGGCCGATCAAAATTCAGCAATAGGATCAACCTGCCTACTGCCTTCAGATCGAAGATGTGTCAGACAACAAGCCTTGGTATACGGACATCAAGCAGTATATCGAGGATGGGACCTTCCCACTCGATGTTACCAAAACAGACCGTCGGTCAATTAGAAGACTGGTTATTCAGTTCGTCCTCTCAAAGGGCATCTTGTGTAAAAGGTCGCCGAACCTACTCTGGCTCAGATGCCTAGATACCAGTGAAGCAGCACAGGTAATCGAAAAAGTTCATGGAGGAACTTGTGGTCCACACATGAACGGGTTGATGCTGTCTAAGAAGATACTGAGGCTGGGTTACTACTGGTCCACCATGGAAACTGACTATTGCAAGCACGTGCAGAAGTTCCATCAGTGCCAAATCTACATTGACAGGGTAAATGCACCGCTAAACAGGCTGCACAATCTCATTGCTCCTTGGCCATTCTCAGCTTGGGGCATTGACGTAATCAGATCCATAGCTCCAAAAGCATCCAATGGACATCCATTCATTTTGATAGCAATCGATTATTTCACAAAATAGGTCGAGACAACCTCTTATGCCAACGTCACAACCTCTGTAGTACAACGCTTTCTGAAAAAGGGATATCATTTGTAGATATGGGGTCCCGTATGAGATTGTAACAGACAATGATCTCAACTTTTGCAACAAGGGGATGACTGACCTCTGCCAGAAATTCAAGATCCAACATCACAATTCTACACCATATAGGCCACAGACCAATAGTGCAGTCGAAGCCGCCAACAAGAATCTAAAGAAAATCATAGAGAAGATGGCAACCAAGTACTCTACCTGGCATGAGATTCTCCCCTATGCACTCATAGCCTACAGAACATCCATCCGAACCTCAGCTAGGGCAACGCCATTCTCTCTGGCTTATGGTATGGAAGCACTCCTCCCTATCAAAATACACATTACATCACTCTGAGTGTTAATAGAAGCAGAGGTCTCAGAAGCAGAATGAGCACAGACCCGGTATGAGTAGTTGAATCTGATTGAAGAGTGGTGACTGAAAGCCATCAATCATTCTTAGGCCTATCAAAGGCGCATGGCTAGGCCATTTGATAAGAAAGTCAAGCTGAGAAGCATCGAGATCGGTGACCTGGTTCTTTAAAAAAGGTTGCCAAATCGTCCTGACCCAAGGGGCAAATTCACTCCTAACTACGAAGGCCCATACATCGTCCGAGACAAATTCTCAGGTGGTGCCCTTCGACTCAATCGTATGGATGACGAAAACCTCCCAGATCTCGTTAATATGGACAAAGTCAAACGATACTATGCTTCGGGTCTAAATCTGATAGGCGCTTTGCACTTATAGTTTCTCTGGGAAATAACAGGAGGCTATCCTTGGCACACTCTTTATCCCTCTTTTCTGTAACCCGCTTACAAATCAATAAAATCCTTTAGTTAGCCCCTTGAGCCTAACAGCCCTTCTTTCATTACACCTCTTCAGGGACATCATCCCTTGCCCTACCATTTGCCCGAATTACGTCATGACCTAATCCTGCAAAGGGTACGTAGGCAACCTGAAAAAATCAGGTGCGGTCACAAAAAGGATAATCATCCCCCAACTCTCCCCAAGCAGAGACCTTCTTCTCCCCCGAAAGAGTTCAAAACTTCCCTAGCTCTCTCCTCAGAGACGACTATTCCCCATAGAGTCACTTCCCAAGCAAAGACAAATCCTCTCAAACTCCCCAGACAAGTCGGCTCTTAAGGGTAAAAAGTTTCCATCAAAGGAAAACCTAAAATAGAAGTCGAAGCATTTCAAAAGCCAGAACTCCCCACAGAGACGATCTCTCCGAACTCTTTCTCCCAACAGAAAAGCCTTTCAGGGACAACCTCTCCTGAAAAATAATCCCCAGCCAGAGACAACCTCTCTCAACATTCCCCAACGGAGCAAAAAAAAAATACCGGGAAACCAAAGGTACAAGTCTTAAACAGACAAATTTCCCCAGAGAGTGAAAATCAATTATGATAAAGTAAACTTCCAAGGGAGTGCAAATCAACTACAAACAGGAGAAATCCTAGGGTGTCCCAAACTTCGGTCCTCTAGCCTACATTTCGTCCTACTCCATGTCCTTCTAGATCCCCTAGAAACAACGAGTGCAAGCGCGATATCACGTTTGTATTCCAAGCGGAAATATCATCTCCCAAACCCCAGAGGAGCGCTATTGAGGGCAATGATAGGAGAAGATCAATTTTCTCCATCAAATACAGATTTCTCCAGTAAATTGCGAGCATGAGTGCAGATGACATGAAAGAGCTGCTTCCTCGACACTAATCTCCAATAGAGTTTAGATCCCCAGCAGTGATCTATGACAGTGTCATATCCCCTAGTAGATCCCTAGTAGCAGTCTACAACGGTGTCACACTCCCCAGTGGACCTCCAGTAGAAGCATCAAATTTGCTCCCCAACAAACTTCCCCACAGCCAGAGTTTAATCTCATGCAGTGACAAGACAAATAGGTCAATCCACGAGCATCCCCAGCGGTGACAAAACCTCTTCTGGGTCATACTCTACTCTCCAAGAGCGAAAGGCAGATTCCATAATCCCCAAGTCCTGACTAACGCACTTTCCTGACAAAACTAATGGCTAGTTGAACATTCTTCCTGTTGAAATCAATTTTTTTTTACAAAAGTCCAAAACCTTTTATAAATTTTTTCAAAATAGACCCTTCTGGTAACCAGACCAGGTCATATCAGCCTGTACTGAGCCTCAGCAAGACAAAGCAGAAGAAGCTGACACCATGCATCCCCGCAAGTCGTTATCAACCGAGTCATGGGAAAGCATCCTCACCTTTATCCCCTACATGACATCCCTTAATGGCATCATATCCTGTGTGACCAAACTCCTCAGCATCATCTTTGATCAAAATCCAACGCCTCCCGACCATTTCAAAACATCCGGCAAGTGCCTCTTGGACATGCCACACCCTTTCGACATCCCTTGTGTCCTTGACATCCTGTGTGTACCTTTACAATGAATACTACCTGTATGTCCTCCTTTCGACACCCCCATGTGTCCTCGATATCCCGTGTGTACCTTTGCAGTGTATACCACTTGCATGTCCTACTTTTGACACTCCTGTGTGTCCTCCACATCCCGTGTGTACCTTACAGTGTATACCACCTGCATGTCCTCCTTTCGACACCCCTATGTGTCCTCGACATCCCGTGTATACCTTTATAGTGTATACCACCTGCACGTCCTCCTTTTGACACCCCTGTGTGTCCTCGATATCTCGTGTGTACCGTTACAGTGTACACCACCTGCATGTCACCCTTCTGTTACCTCCGCGTGGCCTCAGCATCTGGTGTGCTCCTTGAGAATCTCGCCATACCACAACATCACCTCCTGCATGTCACTTTTTTCGACACCCCCTGTGTGTCCTCAACATCCCGTGTGTACCTTTACAGTGTACACCACCCGCATGTCAGCCCTTCAACGCCCTGTGTGTCTTTCCGATCAACTCAATCGAACTCCTCCAGGCTATGTCATCCTTGTATCCGTCACTCCCCAGTGAGTAATCTGACTACTCGCTCTTCCCATAGTGGCCATGCCACTACATTGCACTCACAATTTGCACTACATGCAGACATGTCATCATTCTGCATCCCTGTCATCCGAGCTTGGTATAAAAATAGGATGATTCCAGTCTTTACTGTTTAAATTGCCAATCTTGGCATTCTCCAGCAAAGAGGGGCAGCTGTAAGCACCCAATTTTTACACCCCTATCTAACCATGGTTTAGGTCTTTTAACCATGGTTACCCCCTGCCAAATCCCCTAAAACTAGGTAAGCCTTTAGTTAATCGTAGCTAAACCCTAGGACCTATCCTTAGTTGAACCCTAGTGTAAAGCCTGTGTCAAAAGCCCTAGCCCTAGGTGACCCTAGCCGATGTCCTAGCCTATGCCTTAGAGCCCTTAGGGCTTGAACCCAAAATCCATGGCCTATAAGGCCTGAACCTTAGCCTGGGCCCACAATGGCCCGAAAACCCTAAACCTAAACCCGCACACCTGTGCGTGCATGGGCCAGGCCCATTGCCTAAATCTCATAATGTCGGAAGATCATCTACTGACATTATCTTTTTCGCCTATTTTTTCTTTTGCCGGTAGATGATCTACCGATAACCAGAGGTTTGCCTGTCTTACTAATGGCGGTAGAACATCTACCGCCATTATGTAAGTTTCGAGTTCACAGTCTGCAGACGCCATGCACACTCCACCCTCACCTCAACTCTCCCTTTAACTCCTCCCACTCAACCTCCAGTGGGTCTGTACACAGGTGCTCCCCCTTCCCTTTTAATTCCCTTGAGGTCCCAAGCCCCTCTTCTATAAAACCCAACTCCCTTCACTATAAACAGGATCTGCAATTTTCAAAGGTGAACCACTGTTGCCAAACGCCTAGGCTCACCCCTTTTCTCCCTCTGGTCGTAATCCTATGATCCCTCTTGGCTGGTTCCAAGCCTCACTAGCTACTGCAACCACCACCGTAGCACCACCACAGTGTGTAGACCGCTTCTCCCATTTGGCAAAATAAAGTACGAGGTAGGGACTTTCCCTACCCATTTTCTTTACTGCTCTATCATCAATATGAACCCTTGGTCATTTCCAAGGGGCTCATTGCTTTACTATCGGTGTTTAGTTTGTAAACAAACCCTCAAAGGTGTTCACCCACCTAAACCATAGGTGTAATGAACCCCCCCCTCCCTCCACGGGTATAGCACATCCCTTTTGCATTGCAGACCATCACAGAACCTTCCTAGGGTCCCTCAGATCATGAGGGAACCCCTGGTTATCTCTGTGCACAACATATTGGGAAAGAAATCCATTTTTTAGAGAAAACCAAGAATGGCAGTAATCTCAGTACCGCCATTCCTAGTAGAGCTCTTTTGCATCATGTCGGGAGACCTTCCTTCTACCGACACTCTGTTTTTTGTCTACTTTTAGATTGGCGGTAGAATAACTATCGCCAATATGCTGTTTCTGTTGCAATGACTTTGCAGCTTTGTGGGGCCCACCCTAGGCATCCCCTTGGGTCCACACCAGATTCAAAATGTTCCCAGGAGTCCCCTCTACACTCCTATGATTTTGGTCCCCTCTGAGTTACACCTTAACCCTAGTTAAACAGTGGCAAAACCACGGTTAAAAAAACACTGTTATACATGTCGGTAATCCTATTACCGACATTAATTTTGTTTTGATTCTGGGCTTTTGCAAGGGCCCAAGCTTGGTAGGAGGCCACTTTAGGCCCTGTCTAGCCCCGTGGGCCCACCTTGGACTTTACCAAACCCTTAACCACAGTTAAATACACCTCCGATTAACTTAACTGCGGTTAAGCACTCCTTAACCCCACAAACTTTGGAAAATTAAACAGAAAATTCCTAAAAAATCTTTGGACCATAAAATTGACTTTGGTCATTTCCCTAACCCTGGTTAGCAACCCTGACCACAATTAGATCCCCCTTAACTCCAGTTAGCAACTCTAACCACAGTTAATTTCGGTTTACGGCCTACTGGGCCTAAAAACGAAGTCTACCGGACTTATCTTCAGCCTACCGGGCCCCGCCTTAGCCTACCGGGCTACATCTCACATCCTATTAACTGTGGTTAGTAACCCTAACCATAGTTAGTTCGGCCGAACCCCGGTTAGCAACCCTAACCTGGGCCAGAGTTCATCCTAGTCTACCGGACTATCCCTAAGCCTACCGGGCTTAAAAACCTTGCACTTGACCCTCCACGGTCAACCAAACCCTAGTCTACCAAGCTCACGTGCCAGAACTATGCTCGGTCTGATCTCACCCTGTGAATACGTAGGCAACCAAACCCGGGTTCGACCCCAGTTAGCTTTTCCTTTCTGGGATTAGTATTAACTTAAACACTCTGGCATTCTAATCAAGATTAACTCTAGTTGGCTTAAACCAGGGGAGTACGGAACCGTTGTAAAACGGAAGCCTTGGAGTGCCTAACACCTTCCCCGAATTTAACTGAACCCCTTACCTTGATCTCATTTGCAGACCAAGACCTTATCCAAACTCGGGGGACTTATCCCTTCTAAATGAATAGGTGGCGACTCTTAATCGTAAAACCCTTCCACACCTGTGAGGGTATGCAGGTAAATCCATTCCCCTTATGAGTGAAGGATTTCCGCACTCACAGGAGTGATGGTCTGTGCACAGGAGGTATGCACTGGTGGTGCTACAGGGCTCGACCAAGGGATGCTACAAGGCTTGAGGGGTACTAGACGAAGCTTATGGCTGCTTAGAAGGGTTATAGTGCTTGAGAAATGCTCAGGGTTTCAACTATGGAATTTTTGTAGATTTGCAGACCCTCCTTATGGTTGGGGGTGATGGATTTTTATCAGGGAAACCATTGGGGTAGAACCCCAGAACTTTTGTACATGTGTTGGAACTTGTGTCAAGGCTTTATGCCTTTGTAATCTCTAATTTCTATGAAATGAGAAGTTTTAAAGAACTTAAGTGTTAAGAAGTAGGATTCTTAAGTCGGATATATTAAAATCCGGTTTGTTGAACTCCATTGGTAGATCATTCAACTTTGGGGACAATTTAGTCCATAAATAAAGCTGAAATTAGAAATTCTAATACCAGGAATGTTCCCATTCGAAAGACGAATCCAACGCAAGTTGAATCGTCAAAATCCGACAAACGAGTCAAAAGTTATGGCCAAAACACCAAAGTAGGAAAATGAGGAAAATCATCAAAGATAGGCAGAACACAGATCAATCGGTCGACCGCTCCAAGGACCAATCGACCGGTGGCCTACCGCTCAACCGCTAAGATTACCGATCGATCGCTCGCCTACCGATCGACCGCTCTAGCCACCGGTCGACCGCTATCACACTAATCTTGTATGGGGAAATTTTCCAGAGAGGGTCTTTTGGACCGATCGACCGCTCCCCATGACCGGTGACCGCTCCCTTACGAATTTTCCTGGTTGGGTTTTTTTTTAAGCAGATCATTAAGGATATGATGGTCTTTGACCATCCCCTTTCCTATATAAACCTAAGTTTGTGGGTTGAGGGTTTCACAAACCCTCAATCGTGGATTTTGAGAGAGTGAGAAGAAGGGAAAGGGGATTCTAACCTAGGGCATCCTCTTGAGCAAAGTCTTGGGTTTTGAGAACCCACAATCATCCTCAAGGCTTGGATTCTTCAATCCAAGGTTCAAACTTGTGAGGAACACGTTCTTCAAAGCTAGGGCAGCGACTCCACGCACGATTGGAAGGTTCTTCCTCATCCTTTTCAAGGTCAGTACCTTTTGCTACCCTTCTAGTCATGGTTTTTCTCTTTTCCTTCCTTATTCATTATTTTCCCTCATCTATAAGTATGCTACGTGTTGGGATGTGTAAATAGAGTTGGATGTTGGGCGAAGGATGCCAAGTGAATGTGATATTGATGAATGAAATGGGGAGGGTATTATGCCAATAATAAACATACATGGATGTTGTGAATCTGAACCCACCTAGAAAAGCAAAGTGTAGGATTTAACCAATAATGAACACGCTACTTTTTTGATGAAATGCCAAGGTGAAGAAACCGGGTGATAAATCAAGAAATGCATGTTTAAATACTTATGAGATTGCTAGGGCATATGATAGTGTGATTCCTCGCTTTCCTTAAATTGCATGAATTATTACTTGCTCAATTGTGCTCTTCTATGTATCGTTGAAATCCCCAAATGTCATATTTCATTTCAAATGAAAGTATGCACACGATTCCACGAGCACGGCATGCATGACATGATTTACCGGTGTTTCCATGATTAAGGTTTAGAGGTGGGACATATCTTACGATATGTTTTACCTCGCTTTTGACAAGAGGACAAGAACTAGCATATCATGAATGAAGGGTCTCCCTTCCCTCGCAAGTGCATATCACGAAAGAAGGGTCACCCTTCCCTCGTAAGTGCATATCATGAATGAAGGGTCTCCCTTCCCTCACAAGTGCATCTCACAAGTACATGAGCATGTTTAGATTCCAAGCAAGCACGCATGACATGCATGACATGGTACGCTCGACAAGATCAAGCAAGATGAACATGACAAGTTTTCAAGCACGCAACGAGTATTTTGAGTCAAGTCAAGTGGACGATGATTTCAAAAGATTTATCGGCTTTTGTGTGATGCAAGCATGAATATAAACTGCTTTACTTCCTTGTTATTATATGAATTGTTTCCTGCGTTATAATATGAATTGTTCCCTGCCTTATATTTTGCTATTGTTATACTATGACTGTTGGCTAGTATTTGGTACACGCTGAGTGTTCCATGCTCAGCCCTACGTTTATGTCGGCAAGTACTGAGGGAGCTGCTGCTCCATTTGATGTTTATGCTCCTGACCCATGGGTGGAAGAGGAGTATGTCGAGGAACTTGTGGAGGAACCTCCGGTTGAGGGTTACTATTAGAGGTGGTAGATTCTGAGTGATTCAGTGTGTATGAGCTTGAGCGATTAGATTGATGTATTTTGGCGGGCCTGTCCGCACCTTCTTTTGGTTTCTTTTTGTACAAAACTTGGATCATGTATATATACATAGAGGATTTTGGTTAGACTTCCGTTGTGACTTGTAGTTATGTTTCCGCTATTATAGTCCTCTATTGTATTTGCTCCAGGTATTTTGCAGGTTGGTTGTCAAGCAAGTCATGTAGGTCATGACAAGTCGTCCAAGATTCACTCTAACTCCTAGGGTGGATTTTGGGTCTCGACAATTGGGGACCCAAGACGGATTAGAGAGAAGGGAGAGATGGTGGTTGGACCCTATGGAGGTCGAGTAAGAAGGCTGAAGGGAAGGATTGAGGTGAAGGGTGGAGTGTGCAGGGGTTCTGCAGATTGCAACCCCGATTTCAGATAGTGGCAGTAGATGGTCTACAGCCATTGTCAAAACAGGCCAAGTTTTGACTGGCGACCATCTACCGCCAATCCGAGATTTTTGAAATCTTGGGCCAGGCATATGCTCACCCAGTTTTGGGGTTTAGGCTTTGGACTTTTGGGCCTTATGGGCCTAAATCCGAGGTTCAGGCCCTAGGGTTCATGGACTTTAGGGTTTAAGCCCTAAGGACTTTAGGGCTAGGCTAGGGCTCGGATTAGGGTAACCTAGGGCTAGGGTTTCGATAGGGGATTTGTACTAGGGTTTAAGTAGGGTTAAACTAGGGTTGAGTCCTAGGGTTGACTCTAGGGTTTAGCTGGGGTTTACCTAGGGTTAGGGTTTGGTACTAGGTTTTTCTAGGGTTTGACTCAGGGTGAGGCCTAAGACTAACTAGAGGCTTACCTAGGGCTTAGGGGACTTGGTAGGGGGTAATCATTATTAAAAGACTTTAACCATGGTTAGACGGGGGAGTAAAAATTGGGTGCTTATAGTGGGAAGCGATTTAATTAGAGTAGAGGGAGGTAGTCTTGGTTTTGGGTTGTTTGCAGCTCGAAATTTAGACTCTAGCTGATGTGTATTGATTCCAGGTGTATGACGATCGATCGCAGCCATACAGAAGGCGTGCAATGGATCATGCGATCGATCCGACGATCGATCGCAGAACAGGTTGATCACTTAGGGTCCTGTTTGGCCTCGGGCGATCGATCGCAGGGTGGCGATTAATCGCAATGATCGATCATAAGCTAGACAGTGTGCTTTGGAAGCCTATGTTGGCTCCCTTATGTTTATGGGCTCCTCCTAGGAAGCCCTAAAAGTCACTGTTGGTATTTTTAAGGTAATGGAGGGTGTCCATTGGCCTGGGTGCGCTCCTTATCAGAGTGGTATACTTGTGGACTCGGTATACGGGCGTGATGCCCAAGTGTGTCGGTTATCCAAGCGGGGTTTGGGATAATCAGAGTTGTTCGTGGTTAAAAAACCTAACCCGTGGTCTAGGTCCAAGATGGCGGCATTGGATGTTGTGGGTTCCTTGGGAATGATAGACGGGAGATGTCGGTCTGTTTGTCTAGGTCGTCCGTGGTTCCTCTTGGACTAGGTCAGGAGTGGCGGCGTTGATGTCTTAGTTCCTCCAGGACTGGTATTCAAGAGATGTTGGAGTCCTAGGGAGTCAGTGGCTGAGCATCCAATGGTGTATAGTCCGGGGTTTCCCGTCTGGATGGGTCAAAAGAGGGCAGTGCCAGGTCTATCGGGCTTACCTTCGTGGTGTGATGTCTGGAGTGGTGGCATTGGATGTCATGGTTCCTCTGTAAGACTAGCCAGAAGAGGTCGGTAGACAGGTTGGCCGTGGTTTCTGTAGAGCCCCTGACCTTTTCACAGTTAAGGCATGACATTCTCGTTGTCATTTTGCCTTTAAAGAGGTATAGTTAATAAATAAGGAAGAAATTGGAAATTCTGAAATGTCAGAAATGTTCCTTTTCGAAGTACAAGCCCAACGCAAGTTGAATCGTCAAAATCGGACGAACGAGTCAAAAGATATGGCCAAAACAGTCTGGACCTATAGGCAATCGTAGCTCGGTTAGGCAGTAAGGACGTAGCTCGGAAGGCGCTAAGGACGTAGCTCGGTTAGGCGCTAAGGACGTAGCTCGGAAGGCACAAACAACGCATAGACAACGTACTCTGATAACGTATACGTTGTGCATCCGTTGTGCAACAGACAACGGGTACGTTGTGCAACAGACAACGTGTACGTTGTACAGCACAAACGGGCACGTTGTACATAAGACAACGGACAACGAGCTCAGCACTATGCACAACACAACGTGACAACGGGTTCGGCACCCTTTCACAACACAACGTGTTCAACACTATTCACAGCACAACGAGTTGGTGCTATTCACAGCACAACGAGTTGGCACTGTTCACAGCACAACGAGTTAGTGCTATTCACAGCACAACGAGTTGGTGCCATTCACAGCACAACGAGTTGGCACTGTTCACAGCACAACGAGTTGGTGCTATTCACAGCACAACGAGTTGGTGCCATTCACAGCACAACGAGTTGGCACTGTTCACAGCACAACGAGTTGGCACTGTTCACAGCACAACGAGTTCGGCACTCGTGTTTTTACAGAAATTCATTAAGGGTATTTTGGTCTTTTGGTCGGTTCACTCTTACCTTAAGAGTTTAACCCGAACCTTTAGGGCATCATTCGACACTTAGAGAGATTGGGAGATAAGAAGAGAGGAGAAGGCGATTCCTAAACCTAGGGTTTCCAGTTTGGAGAGAAATCAAAGGGTTTTGAGACCCTAGATCACTCCCAGTCCGGTTTTCTTCAAGATCTCGGCCCAAGCTCGTGCGAAGCTCGTGTTCCAAGCTAGGACAGCAACTTACAGTCGTTTGGAAGAGGGATTTCTTCCTCATCTCTTCAAGGTCGGTACTTCTTGCTACCCTCCTAGTTATAGTTCTTCTTTCCCCTTCATACCTCTTTATTTTCTTTTATTTACATTTGTGCTATGAGATGGATGGTTATGAATGGTGAATGGAGGTGGATGTTGGCGAATGGATGCCGTGTGGATGTTGTGATGAATGAATGGGAAAGGGCATTGTTCCAATAATGAACATACACGTATGATTTGAGTAAAACCCATCTAGAAAAGCATGTTGTAGGGTAAGTGAATAATGAACACACCCCATGTTTGATGAAATGCCAAGGTGAATACAGTGAGTTGTAAATTTGGGAATGCATGCCTAATAAATTCTGAATATTGCTAGGGCCTATGATAGTGTGTTTTCTTGCTTTCCTTAAATGACATGAATGTTATATTGTTCAATCATTGATGTTATGTGTGTTGTGAAATTACCCAAATGTCATGTTTAAATTTAAATGCAAGTATGTACACGGTTTCCACGAGCACGGCATGCATGACATGATTTATTGAGGTTTTCAAGAACATGGTTAGAGGTGGGACATATCCTACGATATGTTCTACCTCGCTTTTCACAAGAAGACAAGAACCAACATTCCACGAGGGGTCTCCCCTCACTCACAAGTGCATATCATGAAGAAGGGCCTCCCTTCCCTCACAAGTACATACATATCATGAAGAAGGGTCTCCCTTCCCTCGCAAGTGCATTGCATAAAGAAGGGTCTCCCTTCCCTCTCAAGCGCATCTCACAAGGACATCTCACAAGTGTATCTCACAAGTTACATGATCACAAGTAAGCACGCATGACATGCATGACATGACACGACATATAAGAATCGAGCAAGATAGACAAGACAAGCTTTCAAGTACGAAAAGATATTTCAAGCCAAGTCAAGTGCACGATGTTTTCAAGAGGTTTCATCGGCTTTCTACGAAATACAAGCATGATTATAAATTGCTTTTACTTCCTTGTATGATATGAATTGTTTCCTGCTTATGTATGCTATCCGTATGCTATGACTGTTGGTTAGTATTTAGTACCCGCTGAGTATTCCATGCTCAGCCGTACTTCTTATGTCGGCAGGTTCTGAGGGAGCTGCTCTCCATTTGATGTTTGTGCTCCTGGTCCATGGGTGGAAGAGGAGTACGTTGAGGAGCCTTTGGAGGAACCTCCGGTAGAGGGTTACCAATAGGTGGTTGTAGATTCTGAGTGGATTAGCTGTGGGTGAGATGAGAGTTTATATTCCATGTATTTTTGGCGGGTCTGTCCGCACTTTCTTTTGGTTACTTTTTGTATAAACTTGGATTTGCGTATGTATATACATAGGTTTGGTAGACTTCCGCTGTGCTATGTTAGAGTATGTTTCCGCTGTTTATACCTCTATTGTATATGCTCTGTGGGTTTTTGCAGGTTGGTTTGTCAAGCAAGTCATGTAAGCCATGATTAGTCGTCCAAAGTTCACTCTAACTCCTAGGGTGGGTTTTGGGGCACGACAATTTCCTTCTGGACTGATATCCAGCTGAGATGGCGTCGAATACATGAGATGTGGTTGGCCAGTGGATTTGTGGAGTTAATTCTTGTAGGGCAGGTGCCCATGTGGTATGAAATCTTCGGATTCGCAGTTTGTTGAGTAGATGTGGTCAAAGTTGTAGTGAGTCTTCGGATTCTAAGTTAGTATTTGGGTTGGAGTACCCAAAGTTCGGTTTTGATCGGGTATATAACCTGGGATTGTGTAAGTGAGTCTAAAGGACTCAAGTGATGATTGATGATTGGACAAGAGTCCAAATATGTATAGTGCAAATAAAATTGTGCATGGGCCTACGACCAGTTAATAGAGTCAAAGGACTCGAAGAATAACATGATTGTTGTGTGAAAATGTTAAAATGAATTCATAATTGGATATCTTTGAGATTGGGAATTTCGTGTTGGGTGAAATAGCCTTGTGTGACCGTGTGTCACATAAACTGCTTTACTTTCCTGTTATGATCTGAATTGTTTCCTGCTTTATATATGTGTAACATTGTTGTTGTAGTATGACTGTTGGTTAGCATTTGGTATACGCTGAGTATTCCATGCTCAGCCGTACTTCTTATCTCGGCAGGTGATAGCGAAGCGGCTGCTCCTTTTGATGTCTGTGCTCCTGGCCCATGGGTGGAGGAGGAGTACGTCGAGGAACCTGTAAAGGAACCTCCGGTAGAGGGTTATTATTAGAGGTGGTAGATTCTGAGTGAATAGTTATGGATGAGTTGAGAGAGATATATTCATGTATTTTGGCGGGCCTGTCCGCGCTTTCTGTGGTGTATTTTCTTTTTGTATAAACTTGGATCATGTATATGTATATACACATAGAGGTTTTGGTTAAGTCTTCCGCTGTGCTTTATAGTTTATGTTTCCGCTATTATTGTCCTCTATTTGTATGCTCTGGGGGTCTTTTGCAGGTTATTTTGGTCAAGCAAGTCATGAAAGTCATGATTGGTCGTCCAAGATTCACTCTAACTCCTAGGGTGGGTTTTGGGGCGCGACAAGCCATCTTTTTAGACAAAGTTACACCATGTCTAAAGGGAATGAAAGTTGGTTTACAATCACTCATACTGTACCTCGACAAGATCTTATCAATGTAGGAAGTTTGGCTCAATCCCAACATCCAGTATTTTCTATCTCTTAGGATCTTAATTCCAAGAATATAGGATGCCTCTCCCAAATCTTTCATTGAGAAATATTGAGAAAACCAAATCTTGATTGATTACAACATCCCTATATCATTCCCAATGAGTAGGATGTTATCTATATAGAGAATAAGGTATTCTACCGCTCTCCAACTATCCTTCTTGTAAATACAAGATTCCTCTAAATTCTTAAAGAATCCAAATTCTTTGATCAAAAGATCAAATCTTTAGTTCCAGCTTCTAGAAGCTTGTTTTAAACCATATATAGACTTGTTTAGCTTGCATACCATGTTCTCCTATTTAGGAGTAATGAAGCCCTCAAGTTGCTTCATATAGATGTCTTCTTCTAACATTCCATTTAGCAAAGCAATTTTGAAATCCATTTGTCATATCTCATAGTCATGGTGTACAGCTATAGTTAGCAACATCCGGATGGATTTGAGCATTGCTACTGGTGAAAAATATCCTCATAATCAACTCCTTGTATTTGAGTGTAACCTTTAGCAACAAGTTATAGGTCTCCATGTTGCCATCGGCACCCTTCCTTTTGCAAATCCATTTGTATCCAATGGGCCTTATACTATCTGAAGGATCTACTAAAGTCCAGATGGCGTTGTAATACATTGAATATATTTCAGCATCCATGGCTTTATACCATTGAGGTACATCTACATCTAATATAGCTTCCTGATAAGTGTTAGGATCTATATCCTTGTCATCAGTGGTAACTATAAGTGTTAAGATCTATATCCTTGTCATCAGGGTTAACTAGATAAACCTCGCTATTGTAATATTGAAGTCTATCTAGTAGTCTAGAAACTCTTTTAGTCCTTCTCAATGAAATTGAATTAGAAGAGTTTGTAGTGGAAGAATTAGGTTCAGGTGAGGTACTAGTTGTGTTGTCTTTCATCTCATGAAATTCAACATTTTTAAGAAGATCCATATCTTCCTCCATGAAGGTGGCATGATTCCTAACAACAATTGTTTGGTCAGCATTGGAGTAGAAATAGAAATCCTTAGTTTCCTTTGGATACCCTACACAATTCCATTTTCCTGTTCTAGATTCCAACTTGGTAGGGTCTGAAAAATCAAATTCGGTGAACCTCAAATCAATGTTTGAGTTGAGAATCTACAAGTTCAAGGGGATGGTTAGGGCTTCCTATAAGTCTATCTACCATTTTTGATGTTTTAACAATTAAGTTATTAAGTTAAGGGATGATGTACTTTAAGTGCGGAATAAACAAAACCAAGCAAACCACAACACAAGGATTTTTACGTGGAAACCCTTCCGGGAAAAACCACGGGACCTAGTCCAGCCATGAGAATCCACCAAGACAAAGTAAACAAGAACTTACAAGACTCGAACTTGACTCCTTCGGACTCGACACCACGATTCTTCAGTTCTTAGTTCTCCGCGCCTCGAAAAGTCATCACGTACTCTCAAGTCCCGTGATCAACCGTATCTGCTCGTACTTCTCTTTGTGTCTCTAAAACAGTCCACGATCTTCCGATTGATCTCCGTCAATGACGGCTTTGGAATACACCGACCAAATCACATTACCACGATCCTTCTCGGATCGATCTCCTTCGCAAAGGCTTCGGAATACTCCAGCCAAGATGTTCTATCCAGAACGGGTTGATGGTTTGATAGAAATCAATACCTAGATGGACTCCTTCAATGCACAAGTCCAAACAAGCTAATATAGAGCTTTAGGCTTGTAATATCTAGGTAGAATGCACTAACAAAAGGAAGGAGAACAATAAGATTCCATAGTGTTTAAGGACTCTAGAAGGAGTTAAAAATCTTCTCAATACTTCCCCCAAAGTTCTCCCACATGAACTAGAAGGGTTCCCCACTTATAGGGAATCAAGAACCATGATTAGAAGTTGCTTAAAAGTGATTAAAAGAACCAAAATAGGAAAAAAATCGATTTAGGCATATTTCCCATATCAGGGTTAACCCTGGGGGATGGTTCGGTCGACCAATGTGTACCTTTCGATCGACCGAATGATCCTCCTGGGTAGACCCCATTTTTTTTAACTTGCTGTCCCAAAACCCCATGCATAATTTTTGCACTTCAGGGTTGATCCTAAATGCCTAGGGTCGAGCCTGAGGCTAAAAAAGATTTTAAAAATTCATTTTCAGCTCTCAGTCCCTTCATAAAAGTTGTAGCTCTTTTCGACATGGTCGATTTGACATATTATAGAGTAAAATATGAGCTACGGTTTGGGGGATATGCCTTTCGCAAGCAACCTTGGTTTTTTGAAAAATTTCAGCATTGTTAACTTGTTTTGCACTACTTATCTCATCACCTAGGGTCCGTATGATTAGAATAGGACTGTCGCGACCCAAAACCCACCCTAGGAGTTAGAGTGAATCTTGGACGACTCAATCATGACTTACATGACTTGCTTGACAAACCAACCTGCAAAACCCCACAGAGCATATACAATAGAGGACATTATCGCGGAAACATAACTATAAAACACAGCGGAAGTCTAACAAACCTCTAAGTATATACATATGGTCCAAGTTTATACAAAAAAGGTAACCAAAAGAAAGTGCGGACAGACCCGCCAAAATACATGGATAAAATCTCTCATCTCACCCACAGCTAATCTACTCAGAATCTACAACCACCTAATGGTAACCCTCTACTAGAGGTTCCTCAAAAGGCTCCTCGACGTACTCCTCCTCCACCCATGGACTCGGAGCACAAACATCGAATGGAGCAGCAGCTCCCTCAGAACCTGCCGACATAAGAAGTACGGCTGAGCATGGAATACTCAGCGGGTACTAAATACTAACCAACAGTCATAGTATACAGATAGCATAAATAAAGTAGGAAGCAAGTTGCATATATAGAACAGGAACAATTTATATCAAACAAGGAAGTAAGGCAATTTGTATTCATGCTTGCATTCAGAAAGACTGATAAAACCCTTGAAAACATCGTGCACTTGACTTGACTTGAAAATACCATTTCCGTGCTTGAAACTTGTTATGTTGTCTTATCTTGTCATATCATGCGTGTCATGCCATGTCATGCTTGCTTGGAAAGTAAACTACTTGTGAGGGAAGGGAGACCCTTCTTCCTAGAATGATTATGCTTGTCATGCCATGTCATGCTTGCTTGGAAAAGTAAACTACTTGTGAGGGAAGGGAGACCCTTCTTCCTAAATGCTCATGTCATGTCCTTTCACTTGTGAGATGTCCTTGTGAGATGTACTTGCGAGGGAAGGGAGGCCCTTCTTATGTTATGTATGCACTTGCGAGGGAAGGGAGACCCTTCTTATGAAAATGCATGATTGTCTTGTCCTTGCCAAAAGCGAGGCAAAACATATCGTACGATATGCCCCACCTCTAAATCCCATTCTTGAAAACCTCGATAAATCATGTCATGTATGCGTGCTCGTGAGGTCGTGTGCATACTTGCATTTGGAATTAAATATGGCATTTGAGTAATTCATAACACATAACATCAATGATTTGGGCAATTTAATATCGATATCATTTAGGGAAAGCGAACAATCACACTATCATAACCCTAGCAATTTCCATAAACCTTAAACATGCATTTTCTTAATTTATCATTCATTTTATTCACCTTGGCATTTCATCAAACATGGTACATTCATTATTTATTAACCCTACAACATGCTTTTCTAGGTGGGTTATACTCACATCACACTTGTATGTTTATTATTAGTACAATGCCCTTCCCCATTCTTTCATTACATCATCCGCACGGCATCCATTCGCCAACATCCATCTCCATTTACCATACATACCACCCATCTCATAATACACATATATATATATATATATGAAGGAAAACAAGAAGAAACAAGGGAAGGAGAGGCTATAACTAGGAGGGTAGTAAAAAGCACCGACCTTGATCAAGTGGGGAAGAAATCCCCCTTTCCAAAACGACCGTGAGTTGCTGCCCTAGCTTGGAACACGAGCTCCACACGAGCTTGAGCCGAGATCTTGAAGGAAAACGTGCTTGAGGATGATCTAGGGTCTCAAACCCCCTTTGATTTCTCTTCAAAATGGAAACCCTAGGTTTAGGAAAACCTTCTCCTTTCTCTCTATCTCTCAAAAGACTCTAAGGGTTGAGAATGAGCCCTAAAGGCTCGGGCAATCCTATATAAGAAAGGGTATAACACCCGAATGCCGAAAATGCCCTTAGTGAAAATTCTGTAAAACGCGAGGACCGAGCGATCGGTGGTTATGACCGATCGATCGGTTGCCTACCGAGCGATCGGTGTTTATGACCGATCGACCGGTCAAAAACTCACTCTCTGGAAAATTTCCCCATACAAACTTTCTGACCGCGCGATAGCTACCGATCGATCGGTTATGGACCGATCGATCGCTGACTGGACCGAGCGATCGGTTCTCTGTATGTCTGGACTGTTTTGACCATATCTTTTGACTCGCTCGTCGGATTTCGACGATTCAACTTGCGTTGGGTTCGTCTTTCGAAAACGCACATTTCTGACGTTTCGGAATTTCCGATTTCTCCCTTATTTATTAATTAGACTACAAAAATGGCCAATTAGCTACGAAGGTGCTATTCATTAAGGATGAAAAAGTCCGGGGTGCTACAAGGACACTTACCACCTAAGGCATCATGTTAGGATTATTCTAGGTCAAATCCCACCTATGGTCACATGGTATCTAGGTTACTTACCATCCTATGAAGGAAATGATCAACCGAGTGGATCAACCAGTCTTCTTTGGTCTTCAACTTCACTTTGGCGTGGATGCTTGAAGGTAATGACACAAGACATACACCTAGACACCTAGACTCACTTGTTTTGACACCAGAATATGCCAACACAAAAAACATGGACTTTACAGGGTCGAAATTGCGAACATGCACAGGACAACCCCATACCCTTAGATGTTGTAAACTAGGTTTTTGCCCAGTCCACAATTCATAAGGTGTAAATGGTATTGATTTAGAAGAAACCTGGTTCAGAATATAAATGGCCATTTGTAAAGCATACCCCCAAAGATAGGAAGGTACATCGTGTTGGACATTATGCCCTGAAAAGTCATTTAGATTGTAAGATTTTTATTAATTAGATTAATAAAGACATCTTCTTTACCTATTGTAAATTCATTATGGGTAATTGACCAAGATCATGAGATGATCTATACGATATGAGATATCGAACAAGGTTTGTAGGATATATTGTAGGAAAGCTATGTGATTGGTTATGGACTGACACAGGTAGATGTCACTTTCTAGTTCCTTATACTTTATAGAGTCACAACTCTGGGCACTTCACTTATATGGCTGCCAAAATACTTAGATGTTCTCAATGGTTGAGATGTAGTTTTATCTCAAACAATTATAGTGAAAACTACACATCAGCATATGGGTGTTTAAATGTACATTGACTAATTGCATTCAATGAGAGACCTCTTACATAAAACATACTACCACATAGATGGTCTCTCATTTACATTGAACAGATTTGATGATCCTTAGATCTGATGCATTAGTTCATGTGACGGGATCCTTATTGCTTTATATTCTTTCACTGAGATTCAATTGCAATATAGATATCTCACGTCACTTGTAATTCCGGTGTCCTTCCTATTAAGGGTCAATGGGATAACACCGGGTAAGCCATGGTTAGAATGTCGCAAAGCAATCTATGAGGTACTCATAAAAGAAATACAAGCTCGTTATAATAGATTAAATGTTAATCTATAATAATAAATTAAATGCTAATCTATATTAATAGATTAAATGTTAATATATATTTTAGATTAAATGTTAATCTAATTTAAAGAGATAAAATAATAATTATTTGACCAACCAAATATAAGGGAATATGGGTTTGACCCATATTCATAAAACCCAATTAAAATGGACCTTATAGGTGGGCTCACGCCCAAGGGATTAACACCCTAAAGGTGGTGCCTACTTTATCTTCCCTATTTTTTTAGGGATTTTGGTTAGTAGATAATTATTAATTAATTATCTCTTATCTAATGAGATTAGATAATTACTTGATTGCGAAGAAACAAAAGAGATAAAAGATAATCACTAATCCCTCCCTTTAAGCTCATGCCCCCCCCCCCCCCCCTTGGTGGAGAATCTAGATTGTCTAGGTTTAATGAACCCTATTTTTAGGGAGTTGGTTATATCTTTTTAATTAAGGAGTCTTTTTTGGAATAGGAAACTTGCTATAGAAGTTTTGTCATAACAAACTTCATGTAGATTAACTAGGAGTATATTAATGATAAGTGTTATCATTATTAGAAACTCCAAAAAGATAATTATCAAGATATGGATTAGATCCACATCTATATATACCACAAGCCAAAAACATGTGGGGAGATAATAGACATCACAAGGATTCATGAGCCAAGGATAACACCCCAAGGATTTTCGTGAGCTTCTTAGTGGGGTTCTAAATAGTTAGAACTCCATCATCTCTTCATCATCCAAGGATCTTCTTCTAAGGATTAATCCAAGGATTATTTTGTTCTTCATAAAGCTAATGAAAGATTTGAAAGCTTCGCGGAGATAGCCAAGAGTGAGGATCGAGCTGTGATTATTTCTTCGAGAAATCTATACAAAGAGTTCTGAAGTTCAATTGTTTTGTCCCACACCAGTGAACATCATTCACCTAGGTATTCTTCTTCTTTATTGTAGATTATTTTAAATGCTTTCTTTGGTGTAAATATCTTAGGGATCCATTTTTTCGCATAATTTTTTATCTGGAGTCTCTTCACATCGGCATGGCTCATCATAGATCGAACCATATCTAATAAGTTCTGGTTTCTTCTTTCATAAACACCATTCTATTGAGGTGAGGCAGAGGGCTTAACCATTGTGAGATAATCTCATTATCCTTTAAGTAATCCATAAAATCGTTGGTGAGGTATTCATCACCTCGATCTGATCGAAGTATCTTCATAGATTTTTCTGTTTGATTCTCAATTCTTTTTTTTTTTGGAAGGTGCTGGTTAGGCGGACCCCGACCCGATATATTAAAGAAGAAGAATTACAATCTTAGGAATTTACAGCCCACTCTATCCTTCTCAAGAATAGAAGAAAGGACAGGGGGGAATTCACAAGGGATAAGAACTATAGAAGAGATAGAAGTACAAAATTTTGCCAAAAAATCAGCTCCTGCGTTGCTTTCTCGCCATATATGATGAATGGTGAATGAGGAAAAACCTGCCAAGAGGTGTTTGCAGTAAGCTATCCTTCTGAATTCTTTGAACTTTTCAAAAGTGTCAGATTTGTGTTGCATCAAATAGACATATACATATCTAAAATAGTCATTGGTAAATGTAACAAAATACCAGTATTGACCTCTAGCAACAATATTAAATAGACCACATACATCATTATGTATGAGTCTCAACTTCTCTTCAGCTCTTCCTACCTTTTTTGGGTAAGGTTTCTTGGTCATCTTCCCTTCGAGACATGACTCGCAAGTTGGGAGTGGTTTTACCTTGAGAAATTCAAGGAGACCATCTATTACTAACCTCTTGATCCTATCCAGATTAATATGAATTAGTCTTTAATGCCAAAGATAAGTTGACTCTGTGCAATGTCTCTTCATTTCAGACATTCTAGATGATGAGGCATTGTCACTTAGCAGACTTACATTTTTTTTTTTTTTAGAAAAGCCACTCAAAATGAGTGAGGGGTTTGGCAAACCCCTACCAGTTTATTAATAATAAAAATGGGGGGAGGGGGGGACATAAAACCTTACCCCTACAAAGACCCAGACTAAAAGAAAAACTAGGGGGGGACATAAAACCTTACCCCCTACAAGGACCCAAATAAAAAGAAAAAATAAGGGGGGGACATAAAACCTTACCCCAACAATTACACCTAGAGTAAAGCAAAAAAAGAGGGGTGGGGGGACATAAACCTTACCCCTATACAAACATAACCAATACTCAAGAGAAGATCAATCAATCACTAAAAATAGTCTAACATTTCCAAGACCAGCTTGATCGCTCGACATAAGACATCTGAGCCTAGAGGGAATATCCTGATTAGGGTAAAATTCTCCAGAAAGCTGAGTGCTACAACCAAGATTAGCTAAAAAGTCCGCAGCCATATTAGCTTCCCTAAAAATATGAGAAATAGATAAGCAAATATTCATCACCTGAATAATCTTCTTATTCCAATACCAAACATTCCACAGATGACTATATGAGCCATTCCAAGCTTGAACAAGAGTTTGAGCATCTGATTTAACCTTTACATGAAGGAAGCCAAGACTTTGACAAAGGTAAGACCATCGAGAAGAGCTCTAATTTCAGCTACATAATTAGAACAATGGCCATAATAAGCATAGAAGCAAGCAATCAACTCCCCAGAATTATCATTAATAATACCACCTCCTCCAGCTAATTCCAGATTGCCCTTAGATGCTCCATCCACATTCAGCTTGACTCTTCCCTGAGAAGGCCTACTCCAATTAACATAAGTAATGCTGGTTCTTTTCTAAGTAGGGGGAGCCACCATATTAAGAATATAAGATCCAGCGGTTTACTATTTGGAAGAGAGCCCAAATCAATCATCCAATTCTTAATTCTTATTTTTATCACTTCAGCCAGCTTATGCACATCTTTAAATCTTCCGTTGCATTTTTCCTTCTAAATCTCCCATATAATTATAAGAGGGGTAAAAAAAGGATTTGATTATGATGCATGTCAGACGCTCGAAACCATCTCATAAGCAAGCATTGAATGGTGTCACTAGGGTAAGGAAGGATAGAGCAAAGATTACCAAAGAACCACCAAATCACACACCTACAATGTAGAGCCCCGGACCTTTTCACATTTAATGCATGACACTTTCGTTGCCATTTTGCCTTTAAAGAGGTCAATTAATAAATAAGGAAGAAATTGGAAATTCCGAAATGTCAGAAATGTTCCTTTTCGAAGTACGAACCCAACGCAAGTTGAATCGTCAAAATCCGACTAGCGAGTCAAAAGATATGGCCAAAACAGTCTGGACCTGCAGGCAACCGATTGCTTGGTCCATGGAGCGATCGATCGGTCCAAAACCGATCGCTCAGAGGCTATCGACTGGTCAAGATTTTTGTATGGGGAAATTTTCCAGAGAGTGAAATTTTAACCGATCGCTCGGTTATGAAACCGATCGATCGGTAGGCAACCGATCGATCGGTCATTAACACCGATCGCTCGGTACTCGCGTTTTTGCAGAAAATTTAGTAAGGGTGTTTTCATCTTTTGGGCGTTTCACTCATACCTTAAAGGCTTTGCCCGATCATTTGAGGGTTCATACACAACCCTTAGAGTCTTTTGAGAGATAGAGAGAAAGGAGAAGGGTTTCCAAAACCTAGGTTTTCATTTGGGAGAAATCAAAGGGGTTAAGACCCTAGATCAACCCCAAGCCCGTTTTCTTCAAGATCAAGGCTCAAGCATTCGAGGAGCTCGTGATCCAAGCTAGGGCAGCAGCTACACGGTCGTTTTTGGAAGGGGTTTCTTCCTCATTGTTCAAGGTCGGTACTTCTTGCTACCCTCCTAGTTATAGTTCTTCTTTTCCTTTATTTTCCTTGTGTTCCTTTATACATCCATGTATTATGAGATGGGTTGTGAATGGTGAATGGTGAATGATGAATGGAGATGAATATGGGCGATTGGATGCCGTGTGTATTGATGTGATGGATGAACGGGGAGGGCATTGTACCCATAATAAACATACATATGTGATGTGAGTAAAACCCACCTAGAAAAGCATGTTGTAGGGTTAATAAATAATGAACACACTATGTTTGATGAGATGCCAAGGTGAATAAAATGAGTGATAAATTAAGGGAATACATGTTTAATTATTCATGAAATTGTTAGGGCATATGATAGTGTGTTTCTTACATTTCTCAAAATGTGCGATTTATTACTTGTTCAAATCATGATATGCTATGCTTTGTAAATTACCCAAATTGTCATATTTAATTCCAAATGCAAGTATGCACACGATCTCACGAGCACGCATGCATAACATGGATTACCGACGTTTTTCAAGAATGGGATTTAGAGGTGGGGCATATCCTACGATATGTTTTACCTCGCTTTTGGCAAGGACAAGTCAATCATGCATTATCATAAGAAGGGTCTCCCTTCCCTCGCAAGTACATACATATCATAAGAAGGGTTTCCCTTCCCTCGCAAGTACATCTCACAAGGACATCTCACAAGTGAAAGGACATGACATGAGCATTTAGAAAGAAGGGTCTCCCTTCCCTCACAAGTAGATTACTTTTCCGAACAAGCAAGCATGATACATGACATGACAAGCATGGGAATTTAGGAAGAAGGGTCTCCCTTCCCTCACAAGTAGTTTACTTTCCAAGCAAGCATGACATGGCATGACACGCATGACATGATAAGATAAGACAACATGACAAGTTTCAAGCACGGAAATGGTATTTCCAATCAAGTCAAGTGCACAAGGTTTTCAAGGGTTTTAACGGTTTCTACGAAATACAAGCATGATTATAAATTGCTTTTACTTCCTTGTATGATATGAATTGTTTCCTTCTAACTTATAAGAATTGTTCCTGCTTTATGTATGCTATCTGTATGCTATGACTGTTGGTTAGTGCTTAGTACCCGCTGAGTATTCCATGCTCAGCCGTACTTCTTATGTCGGCAGGTGATGGCGGAGCAGCTGCTCCATTTGATATCTGTGCTCCGAGCCCTTGGGTGGAGGAGGAGTACGTCGAGGAGCCTTTGGAGGAACCTCCCGTAGAGGGTTACCATTAGGTGGTTGTAGATTCTGAGTGAATAGCTGTGGGTGAGATGAGAGATATACATTCATGTATTTTGGCGGGTCTGTCCGCACTTTCTTTTGGTTACTTTTTGTATAACTTGGATTTGCGTATGTATATTCATAGAGGTTTGGTTAGACTTCCGCTGTGTTTTATAGTTATGTTTCCGCTATATTGTCCTCTATGGTATATGCTCTGTGGGTTTTGCAGGTTGGTTGTCAAGCAAGTCATGATTAGTCGTCCAAAGTTCACTCTAACTCCTAGGGTGGGTTTTGGGGCGCGACATACAATTTCACTCTGAAATAATAAATGAGAAAGGGTTTGACCTTGTGAACAACAACAACAACAGCAAGCTAAAGGAATACCAACAGATTGAATCAAGTAATTAGTGGGAACAGAGCCATACATAACTTTCCATCCAAAAATTTGAATTTTTTTGGAACAATATTATTCCAAACATACCTTTTCCAATCTTTTTGAGGGATGGAATACCTAATAGACTCCCAAGCTGATTTAATAGAAAACTTACCTTTCTAGCAAGGTTTCCAGATGAAAGAATCATCTATTTCAAAGGTGAAAAAACTAGTATCCTTAATATCATTCTTAATACATTCAGGAAGATAATCAGAAACCAAACTAAAATCCCACAAACCATTACCATTAAGCATCTCCGAAACTAAAGGAAAGTGATGAGGAGAAGTAGAGATACTATCAATAAGCGAAAAATCTCCAAACCAACAATCCAGCCAAAAATTTATTTTGGAACCATTACTAATTAAAGCTTTCGATTTATAAACCACATCTTTAATGATTTGCTAATATGTCTCCAAGTTTTAGAAGAGCCCAAAGTCGAGGAGGCAAACCAAATGTGATTGAATTGGAATTTAGATTTAAAGAATTTTGACCAAAATTATCATGTTGATATAAATTTCAAGCTTGTTTCATTCTAAAGGCTAAAGAAAATTCATGCAATTTTCTAATACCCAACCCTCCTTCTAAAGTGGGGAGAGAACAGGTCTTCCAATTAATCCAATGAGGTCTTTTAGAATCGCTTCTATTATTCCAAAGATTTAGCCAAGGATCTATCAATGAGCCCAGTAATGGCTTTAGGGACATGAATCCCTACCAACAAATGGGTAGGAATAGAAGATAGAACATGCTTAATAAGAATAAGCCTACCTCCTGAAGATAAGAATTTACCTTTCTATCCATCAATCTTATTAAGAATTTTTTCCATTAAAGGATTAAAATAATAATTTTTTAAACGGTTTGTAGAGGGAACTCCTAAATAAGTGAACGGGAATTTTTTGTTAGGAATCCTAACCCAATTAAAAATATCACCAATTCTCTTTCTAGAAAGGTTTGAAGAATAGTAGAAAGCACTTTTGTCACGATGAATCAACTGAGGAAATATCAAATAGAGACCGTTGATAAGATTACTAGTAATTAAGACCATTCCATCTTTCATAATCTAAACAATTGAATTAAAAAGGACAGAGTAACCCCAATATAAAAGTCTTGAAACTGATATCAAATTTCTGTGTGCATTAGGTACATAAAAACAGTCTTCTAAAGTTTTTTCCTTAAGGTAAATAAAGAATAAAAACGGCTATTGACTTGACTGCAACATTTGCACTCGAGCCAACTCTAAGCTTCTACTCCTATCTTGTCGGTTTTCTGGTTTCTTTGAATCCCTGCAAATAATTACAAACATGTACAGTGGATCCAGTAATTAGTACTTCAAAGCATCTCATACCTTGAGTACCGGTGCCACCCTTCTTAAAAGTTGTGAGGTAAGTCCTACAGTTCCTCTTCCAGTGTCCTATCTTGCCACAGTGGACACATTTCCCCTTGCCTTTGTTATCCTTGCCAGCATCTCCTGAAAAACCTTTGGCAAATTTTACCTTGTTCCTATAATCTTTAAACTTCCATTTACCCTTGTTCCTCTTTCTTTTCTTTTCAAACACTAACAGAGATATAGGTCTTTCGAAAAACAGAATTTCACAATCAACATCCTTTCTGATATGATTTTCCATAGCAAATAGTGAGTCTAATAACTCACTGAGAGTCATTTCATACTTGTTTATCTTGTAATTTACTACAAACAAGTTGAATGATCGAGGGAGTGACTATAGATGTCGCGACCCAAAACCCACCCTAGGAGTTAGAGTGAATCTTGGACGACTTATCATGACTTAGATGACTTGCTTGACAAACCATCTTGCAAAACACTCGAAGCATATACCAAAGAGGACATAAAAGCGGAAGCATAATTAATATAGCACAGCGGAAGACTAAACAAACCTCTAAGTATATACATGATCCAAGTTTGTACAAAATGAAATCACAAAAGAAGGTGCGGACATGCCCACCAAAATACATGAATAAAATGTCTCATGCTCACCCACAGTCACCTAGAATCTACCACCTAGTAGTAGCTCTCTACAGGAGGTTCCTCCACAGGTTCCTCAATGTACTCCTCCTCCACCCATGGGCCAAGAGCACTGATGTCAAAAGGAGCCACCGCTCCACTATCACCTGCCGACATGAGAAGTACAGCTGAGCATGGAATATTCAACGAGTACTAAATACTAATCAACAGTCATAGCATAATAATAGCAGACATAAGCAGGAAGCAGTTCATATAATTGACAGGGAAAGTAAATAGTTGATAGTTCATGCTTGCATTGTATCAAAGTCGGAAAAACTCTTGAAAACGTCATGTGCTTGACTTGACTTTAAATACCCTTTTCGTGTTTAAAACTTGTCTTGCCCTGTTCTGTCTTGCTCGATCTTGTCAAGTCGTGCTTGTTTTGTGTTACGTGTCGTGTCGTGTCATGCATGTCATGCCATGGGATCATGCTTGCTTGCTTGGGAATTTAACATGTTCTTGTAACTTGTGAGATGCACTTGAGAGGGAAGAGAGACCCTTCTTTCAATGAGATGCACTTGAGAGGGAAGGGAGACCCTTCTTTAATGATATGTACTTGTGAGTGAGGGGAGACCCCTCTTTAAATCTTGAAGGGAGGGAAGTATAAACTCCCTCATGTGCAATGCTTATTCTAGTCAAAAGTGAGGCAAAACATATCTTAAGATCTGTCCTACTCCTAATTACCAAATCCATATTCATGAAAACACCAGTAAACCATGTCATGCATGCTGTGCTCGTGAAATCTTGTACATACTTTATCTTGGAATTAAATATGACATTTGGGATTCAACAAAGCATATCATAACGTTTATTTCAACAAGTAATGATTCATACCGTTGGAAAAAGGCAATTAAACACATTACCATAAACCCTAGAATTTCCATACGCTTTAAATCATGCATTTCTTGATTTATATTTCATTTTCTTCACCTTGACATTTCATCAAATATGTGGTGTGTAAATTATTGGTTAAAGCCAAGTTCATGCTTTTCTAGATGGATTTATATTCCCAACATACACGTGTGTTCATTATTGATACAATGCCCTTCCCCTTTCATTCATCATAACACATCCACACGGCATCCATCGCCCAATATCCATTCTCACATCATCATCCATCTCCTATTATGTTCAAACTTTAGAAAAATAAGTGAAAGAGGGGAAGAAAAGAGAGAATATGAGCTAGGAGGGTAGCATATGGTACCGACCTTGAAAAGGCAAGGAAAACCCTCCAAAATGTGCATGGAGTTGCTGCCCTAGCTTGGAGAACGTGTCCCTCACTTGTTTGAAGTTGGATTTGAAGAATCCAAGCCTTGAGGATGATTGTGGGTTCTCAAAACCCTTGATTTTGTCTCAAGAAGAAACCCTAGGTGAAAACCACTCTTTCACCTCTCTCCCTTACTCTCTAATTGATGCCTTAGGGTTTATGAACCCCAAATGGCTCGGGCAAGTCTTAAAAAATGCCCAAATAATGAAAAAAAAACTCTTAATGAAACTCTGCAAAACACGATAGACCGATCGATCGGTGGTCAATACTGAGCAATCGGTCGCCCATCGAGCGACCGGTGTTCTTAACCGATCGATCAATCAAAAACACCCTCTCAGGAATTTTTCCCCATACAAATTAGTGCACAAGTCGATAGCTACCGATCGATCCGTTGCAGACCGATCATTCGCTACAATGGACCGAGCAATCGGTTATGGACTGATCGATCACTCTCGTGATCGAGCAATCGGTTCTCTGTAGGTTTTGACACTAAGCCCATTTTTCACCCATTCCTACTACTTGGAATTATCCTACTCCTATTTTGACCTCTTCTAAACATGACTAGGACTCTTTCAAGGCTTATACACATTATTAAATAATTTATTTAATTAATTATAGCATTCTTGCAAAAATCTCAATCATTTCAAGGTCTCATTTCATAGAATTGGAGATTACAAAGGCATCATGCCTTGACACACATTCCAAGACATGTGCAAAAAGTGTCGGGGTTCTACATTCTCCCTCCTTTATAAAAATTTCATCCTCGAAATTTGGAATATACATGCGTTACAAAATCAAAACAAAATTACAAGTCACATGCAAAACTCATTCTAACAACTTCGGGTACTTCGCTTTGACTTCGGCCTCGCGCTCACACGTAGCCTCTTCTCGAGCATAATGTTGCCATTGTTCGAGAACCAACGGGATAGTCTTGTTGCGAAGGACTTGATCTCTCCGATC
The DNA here is from genome assembly GCA_015143295.1 of Tetracentron sinense. Taxonomy (NCBI): domain Eukaryota; kingdom Viridiplantae; phylum Streptophyta; class Magnoliopsida; order Trochodendrales; family Trochodendraceae; genus Tetracentron; species Tetracentron sinense. Next base: position 20,210,906 of record CM026554.1, read on the forward strand.
CAATATATGAACCGGCTTTTCAACCAAATTGAGGTCCTCTCGAATTTCCAACGGTTCCAAGTCTATGACATGCGAAGGGTCTGTAATGTACTTCCGAAGCATAGACACGTGGAACACATTGTGGACTGCGGCCATGTGAGGTGGAAGTGCTCCCCGGTAAGCAACTTCACCAACTCGTGTGATAATCTCAAAGGGCCCAACATATCGAGGACTAAGCTTGCCTCTTTTGCCAAATCTCATAATCCCCTTGCTAGGAGATACTTTCACAAAGACTTGATCCCTAACTTGGAACTCCAAGTCCATACGATGAGTGTCAGTATAGCTCTTTTGAGGATCTTAAGCGGCTTTCAACCGATCCCAGATGATCTTAACCTTATTCTCAGTTTGCTCGATCAACTCCAGACCTAACACTTTTCTCTCGCCTACCTCATCCCAGTAAATAGGAGACCTGTAGCTTTGCCCATACAAGGCCTCAAATGGTGCCATTTGGTTGCTCACTTTGTAGCTATTGTTATAGGCAAATTCGACCAAAGGGAAGTGTTCTTCCCAGCTGCCCTTGAAATCCAACATACATGCCCGAAGCATGTCTTCGATGATTTGGTTCACCCTCTCCGTTTGTCCATCCGTTTGTGGATGAAAAGCGGTGTTGAAATCAAGTCGAGAACCTATGGCATCCTGAAAAATCTTCCAGAACCTGGACGTGAATCTTAGATCCCGATCTGACACAATACTGACTGGCACCCCATGCAATCGAACAACTTCCTTGATATACAAAGTAGCCAACTGGCTCGAGTTGAACGTGGTCCGATAGGGCAAGAATTGGGTCGACTTTGTCAGTCTGTCAACTACAACCCATATAGCATTAGAGTTTCTAGCCGTCTTTGGCAAGCCAACGATGAAATCCATGGAGTTGTTCTCCCATTTCCACTCTGGAATAGGAAGAGATTGTAATAGACCCGCTGGTCTCAAGTGCTCTGCCTTCACCTGTTGGCACACCAAACACCGGGATATATACTCTACAACATCCCTTTTCATGTTTCACCACCAAAAGTGCCCTTTAAGGTTCTGGTACATCTTTTTGCCCCTAGGATGCACTGCATACTTCGAACAGTGGGCTTCATCCATAATCTCTCTTCGAAGATCTGTATTAGCCAGAACACACAGTCTTCCCTTGAACGTAATAGCACCTCGGCTAGTGAGAGAGAAGTCCTCACTACCCTTGGCAACTTCCTTGTCCTAGAAAGCCAACAAGTCAACATCCGTGGCCTGCAACTCTTGGATCATATCCATAATGTAAGGTCAAACCGTGATATTTGCCAATATAGGACTGCAGACGGAATCATTCATATTGATGTCCAGATTAGCCAAATCTTCCAATAGTTTCCATTCTCGCACCAACATGTGACCCAACAGACCCGGAGGTCTTCTACTCAAAGTTTTCGCCACTACATTTGCTTTGCCTAGGTGGTATTGGATGGTGCATTCGTAGTCTATCAAAAATTCCATCCAACGCCGTTGTTGTAAATTTAACTCCTTTTGGGAAAAGAGGTACTTGAGGCTCTTGTGGTCCGTGAACACATAGAACTCTTCCCCGTAAAGGTAATGGCGTCAAATCTTGAGTGCAAACACGACCGCAGCAAGCTCTAAGTCGTGAGTGGGGTAATTCTTTTCATGCTCCTTCAATTGCCGTGATGCATAGGCAACGACCTTCTTGTGCTGCATGAGGACGCACCCAAGTCCAACGTGCGAGGCATCACTGTACACCTCATAACCACCATGTCCGGATGGTACTGTAAGGACGGGGGCCGTGATAAGCTGCTTTTTCAGTTCCGTGAAACTAATTTCGCACTTATCACTCCTACAAACTTTGCATTTTTCCTTCTCAGATAAGTGAGTGGTGCTGTAAGGCTGGAGAACCCCTCTACGAATCTCCTGTAATAGCCTACTAACCCAAGGAAACTGCGTATCTGTAGCACCCCGGACTTTTTCATCCTTAATGAATAGCACCTTCGTAGCTAATTGGCCGTTTTTGTAGTCTAATTAATAAATAAGGGAGAAATCGGAAATTCCGAAACGTCAGAAATGTTCGTTTTCGAAAGACGGATCCAACGCAAGTTGAATCATCGAAATCCGACGAGCGAGTCAAAAGATATGGTCAAAACAGTCCAGACATACAGAGCACCGATCGCTCGGTCCAGTCAGCGATCGATCGGTCCATAACCGATCGATCGGTAGCTGTCGCACGGTCAGAAATTTTGTATGGGGAAATTTTCCAGAGAGCGAGTTTTTGACCGGTCGATCGGTCAATAACACCGATCGCTCGGTAGGCAACCGATCGATCGGTCATAAGCACCGATCGCTCGATCTATCGAGTTTTGCAGAATTTTTAGTAAGGGCGTTTTCGTCTTTTGGGTGTTAACCCTTACCCATAAGGGCTTGCCCGAGCCTTTAGGGCTTCATTCACCTCACTTAGAAGGTTTTTGAGAGAGAAGAAGAGAAGAGAAGGGGGATTTACATCTAGGGTTTTCCACTTGAGAGAATCAAGGGTTTTAGAACCCTAGAACCGTTCTAAAGGCTTGGATTCTCCAAATCCAACCTCAAGCTCGTGTGGAGTACCTCTTCCAAGCTAGGGCAGCGTTTCTACATCATCCTCAAGGATTTTTCTTTCCCTTTTCAAGGTTAGTACACTCTTCCTAGTTACTTTGGTAATAACCTAGGATCTTTTCTAAGTAAATATGTGTTAGATCTTTCCCATTGCTCTCTTGTGTTGGTATGTGCTAAATCCCTAAAACAAAAACAAGATAATACAAACAAATGGTGGAATGTATAAATGGATGAGGAGTGGAGGCAATTGGATGCCATGTTGTGATGTGTTGAATGATGGGAAAAATGGTGGAAGGGCATATTACGCATAATGAACACACCCCAAGTGTTTGATGAAATGTTCGAATGAGAAAATATGAAATAACTAAAGGTAAAAAGGTGGAATACCACATGTTTGATAGAATGCATGAATAAACTAAGATTTGAAAGCATGAGTCACATAACTGTTCCCCATTTGGCAAGTTGTATGCATGTGTTATTTCGCTCCTTAAATTCTCATGTGAGTTGGAAATTGTTAAAATGCTATATGTCATCATAATTTCACGATTGCTATGCACGAGCACTTATGTAGATGGAGGATATTGTCAAGGGGGTTGGTAGCCCAGGGATGTGCGGGTGCTAACCCCTTGCTCATAAGAAATATATTGTACTGTCAAGGAGGTTGGTAGCCCAGGGATATGCGGGTGCTAACCTCTGGCTCAGAAGAAAAGTAATGGAATTGTCAAGGGGGTTGGTAGCCCAGGATTGTGCGGGTGCTGACCCCTGGCTCATAAGAAAGATATGGAACTATCAAGGAGGTTAGTAGCCCAGGGATGTGCGGGTGCTAACCTCTGGCTCATAAGTAAGGTATCGTACTGTCAAGGAGGCTGGTAGCCCAGGGATATGCGGGTGCTAGCCTCTGGCTCATAAGAAGTGTATTGTACTGTCAAGGGGGTTGGTAGCCCAGGGATCATGCGGGTGCTAACCCCTGGCTCATAAGAAAGGTATTGTACTGTCAAGGAGGTTGGTAGCCCAGGGATATGCGGGTGCTAACCTCTGGCTCATAAGAGATATAAAAAGGACAACTCAAAGAGAAATTGTATGATGCATAGACATGTTTTAGTTTCATAATAATTATGACTTGATAAAATGTTTATGTATGTGGTTGCTAGAAATGATTATGAACTATACTCCTTCCATTACTTGTATATGATGTTGTTCGTTATTACCATTGTTAGTTAGGGGCTTGTACTCGCTGAGTATTCCATGCTCAGCCGTACTTTCATGTCGGCAGGTACCCGAGTCCCTCTCGACATTTGTGATCCGGGTCCTTGGATAGAGGAGGACTATGGCGAGGAGGAACCTTATGAGGATCTAGTAGTCGAGCCTCAGGCGGAGGCGAGAGACTTAGACCATTGGCCCCACGGGGATGACTATTGAGCGAGACAAAGTTGTATTTTATCTTTTGTATTTTGTTAGGTGGGTCTGTCCACCTTAGACTTAGACGTGTTTTGTATTTATGTTAACTTGGAATACTACAGTTTGGATCATTATAAAGAAAAGAAAATTTTAGTTTTCGCTTCCGCAAATTATGTTTAGCTTCCGCGCTCTGATTATCATTGTTTATTTCCTTATTTATCTTGTTCATTACAGGATGGTTTGGCAGGTTTGTTTAGTCCACCTAAAGTATCCCTAAACTCCTAGGGGGTATTTTGGGGCGTGACAGTATCTCTGTGACACTCTTGGGCCTCGCCCAACTCATGACTGCCTCTATCTTCTTCGGATCCACCGAGATGCCTTCAACAGATACAACGTGGCTTAGGAATGCCACTTCCTCCAACCAAAACCACACTTGCTTAGTTTGGCATACAGCTTGCGCTCTCTTAGCATTTCCAAAGCAAGGCGAAGGTCTCGCATGTGATCTTCCTGTGTCTGGGAATACACCAAGATATCGTCAACGAATACGATCACGCATCGGTCTAGGTATGGTCGGAATACCCGGTTCATCAGATCCATAAAAGCTACCGGCGCATTCGTGAGACCAAAGGGCATCACCAAGAACTCATAATGTCCATACCGAGTCCTGAAAGCAGTTTTGGGAATATCTTCTGCCTTGATCTTCAACTGGGGGTTACCAGACCGAAGATCAATCTTAGAGAAAAATCTCGCTCCCTTTAACTGATCGAACAGGTCATCAATCCTAGGCAATGGATACCTATTCTTTATAGTGAACTTGTTCAATTGCTGGTAATCGATGCACATCCGCATCAAGCCATCCTTCTTCTTAACAAACAAAACTAGGGCACCCCACGGTGAGACACTTGGTCGAATGAAACCAAGGCCTTGCATCTCCTCTAACTGTGTCTCCAACTCCTTGAGTTCAATCGGGGCCATTCTATACAGAGCCCGGAAGATGGGAGCTGTGCCTGGTACAGGCTCGATCAAAAACTCAATCTCCATATCTGGAGGCAACCCTGGCAACTCCTCTGGAAATACATCCAGGAACTCACTCACGACCAGGACAGTCGAAGAGTCCCTTTCCTCGGGTTCGCTAGGCTCAACGCCGCAAAGCGGGCAATATCTTTACTTCTCAACCCCCGAAAATGAAATGGTTTCCCTTCCACCGGCCTGAAGAGTACCATCTTCTCAAAGTATGTCATATGCCCATGATGAGCTACTAACCAATCCATCCACAAGATGACATCAAAATCCTGGAATCCAAGGACAATAAGATCGACTGCCAACTCGCGGCTTCCGACTTGAACTGCACAACCTTTGAAAATGCTATTTGCCACTACTGTTTTACTGAGAGGAGTCGAAATGAATAACTCCGATTCCAGTTGACTAGGCTCCATAGAAAAACCTTGGGAGAAACTCGACGAGACAAATGAGTGAGTAGACCCAATATCAATCAACACACGAGCCAAACATTCATTGACTAATAGGGTTCCTGAAATTATACTAGCTAAGTCAGTCAATCCATGCATCAACAGCGTATGTATATATAGATAGATAGGTAACATGCCATGTACATACACAAGTAATAAGGCATAACATGACAATCGTGGACATTGAATAACTTTAAATGCATACATTGCACTACATCATCCGATGCAAGTGCATCACCCTCTATCAGGGCAAATACTCGCCCTTGATTCGCCTGACGAGGTGGAGGTGTTGTTAGCCTCAGGGTTACAACCATGGGTACCCCTAATAATTTTGATAATAACATAATAATGAAATGAAATATTTTGTACTAATAAACCTGTTTAAGTGCGTGAATATTTCAGATTACACAAGTTGATAGCACTCTAATCATGAAAAATGATGGAAATTACCCAAGAGGATGTTCAACTCATTGTATGCAAGATGAAGATTCAAGATAAGACCATAGTCCAAGTCGGATCCATTGAAGACATAAGGCTAAATCACAAGACCCAAGTCAAGCCAAGTTCATCTCTCAATAATCTTAAATGTATTTATTTCTTATTTTTTGAGAGTCCATAGGACATATGTAAAAAGTTCTCAAAAGAAAGGTAAAGTTGAAAAGCTCAAGTATTACAGATTGACCATAGGAGCATAGGACACCTTTTGAAAATTATTTTAAGGCCCTAAGGATCATATAATCATGATAAAAGTATAGCTAATTGACCTAGGAAATGAATCACATCCCTTTGGTTTGATCCAAGACTGAATTCAGAATTTTTACTTTGAATTCGTCGACGAATTCTCTGGGTAGATTGAATTCGGCGACGAAGTCATGATAAAACTTTTTAATTTTAGTTATGTCTCTTGATTTCGGCGACGAAATCTTTGGTTGGGTTACAATTCGGCGACGAAGTCATTACAGGATTTTTTAGAATCCAATTCTGTCTTTTGAATTCAGTGACGAACTCAAGTGGGAACTCCACTTCGTCGACGAAATCATGTCTGAAACGGAAAAATTTTGTAACGGCTAGTTTGCAACGGACCTAAAAGCATTTAATGCTTCCCCAACGGCACTATTGGAAAAAATGCTACAAATGGAGTTCATTTATAAACAAATAACAACTCTTGATCACAACAATAACTCCTATTAATCACTCATTCATTGCTATTGATTTTCACTTACTCTCACACTTTGAAAATCCCCAAAAATCTCCCTTGAGCTCATTCAACTTCTACTTTCTTTGAGAGACTTTATTAGAGTTTGTATTTCACTCTTATCTAGCTCATTTAAGGAGCTTTTATTTTGGATTTTCAATCCAAAAATCATTTATTGAAGATTAGTCAAGAATATAGGATTCTTGCACTAAAGCTGTTGCTTCAGTTATATCAAGAGAGGATTGTGCTCTTGAGAGGGTTCAGCTCGGCCTAACAGAGAGCTTGTAAGGTAATATCTCGACCTGTAAGAGAGATTGTAAGGGTTTGGACTCCATCTGTGAAGGAGCCTGTACGATTAAGGAATTGTGGTGAATCCTCTAGCTGGAAGCTGAGGCGGGGAGTAGGCTGGTTTGCTGAACCTCATGAACAAATCTTGAGTTTATACTCTTCTTATTTCTTCTCTCTTTCTTTTAATATTCTATAGTTTAGCTTGTTGTATATTTAATTTTATTCCGCTCTTTTGAACTTGTTGTTCATAAGTTTAAAATCAGCCATAGACCCTATTCACCCTCCCTTTAGGGTCATTACCTGGCCAACAATTTGTATCAGAGCCTAATACTCTAAATAGATCTAGACAATCTGAGTAATCGATTTTACTATGGCAAACAATGTTTTTGCAACAAGCCTAGGAGAAGGACAGTCCATCACTAGACCACCGCTGTTTAATGGAGAAAATTATAACTACTGGAAAACTAGGATGATGTATTACATCCAAGCTCTAGATTATGAGTGTTGGAGAGTAATAGTCAATGACCCTCATCTTCCCACAAAAACTGTGGATGATATCAGAATTCCTAAGGTAGAGGAAGAATGGAATGAAGCGGACATTAAGCTCATTCAAATCAATGCTAAAGCTATTAGCAACCTCTACTGTGCGTTAAGTCCCCAAGAATTTAACAGAGTTTCTGGATGTGACTCTGCTAAAGAAATATGGGATAAAATGAAAGTCACCTATGAAGGGACTAATCAGGTTAAAGAAGAAAAGATTAGCATGCTTGTTCACAAGTATGAATTATTCAAAATGGAAAAAGAAGAATCTATTGGTGATATGTTCACTAGATTTACTAACATATTAAATGGTCTGAAATCTCTAGGTAAAGTGTATTCAAATGCAGAAAATGTGAGAAAGATTCTGAGATCACTGTCTAAGGAATGGACTCCAAAAGTGACAACTATTCAAGAAGCCAAGGACCTCACCAAACTGCCCATGGATGCCTTATAACTCACGAAGTCATAATGAAGAATCAAATGCCTGATGAACCAAGAACCAAGAAAGGGCTGACCCTCAAGACTACTCAAGCTGAAAACAGTGATGAGGAAACCAGCAGTGATGATGAAGATATAGCCTTGATGGCAAGAAGTTCAAAAGGTTCCTCAAGCATAAGAAGAACTTCAAAAAGAGACCATACAAAGAGTTCTCAAAAGAAGTAAACAAAGTTGAATCTAGCAAGAAGGAACCTCTCACCTGTTATGAATGTAAGAAGCCAGGCCACATAAGGACTGACTGCCCTCAACTCAAGAAAAGTCAAAAGTACAAGAAGAAGGCTATGATGGCGACTTGGGATGACTCAGAGGGAAGCAAGTCAGGAGATTCAAGTGATGAAAAAGTGGCAAATTTGTGCCTCATTGCAAATGAGGATGAAGTAACTTCTTCCCCAAATGATTCTCTCTCATATGATGAAAGAAGAGAAGCATTTGATGAACTTTATATTGAATTTGGTAGAATAACTAAATTAAATAAATCATTTAAAAAGGAAATCCACACTCTCTCACAATCATGTGAAACTCTTCAAAAAGAAAAGAGTGTGTTAGCCATTGAGAATGAGGAATTGAGTAAGAAATTAAATGATATTGAAAATACTCATCATAACTCACCATGTGAATGTGATGAGCTAAAAGATAAAGTTAAGGACTTGACAAATACTGTCCTCACATTCACAAATGGTCAAAAGAACCTAGAAAGACTCTTAGGATAGCAAAGATGTGTATTTAACAAGGCTGGACTTGGTTATAATACTTTTTCAAAACAAAAAGATTATCAAAACTTCTTTACAAAATTAAGTAGTCACCAAACTCCACCATCTGCCTCATTTTATAATGGTAAAATAATTAGAAAAGTTTAGGTTCCAAAAGTAATATTTTCACTTTAAAAAACTAACCATAAAGGACCAAGAATGATATGGGTTCCCAAGGGAACTAATCCTCCTAAACCATAACCCAGATCACTTTGGGTTCCATCCAAAACTGTTTGGGTATCGGGGGGAAAGTATCTTGGAGTTACTTGGATTGGATGTGTAGGTATGCTTCAAATCAAAAACTTCCAAGACAACATGGTTCTTGGACAGTGAATGCTCAAGGCATATGACCGGAAACAAGGAGCTATTTGCATCAATCACACCAAAGGACGGCGGTCATGTGACATTTGGAGATAATGCTAAAGGGAAGATCATCGGCATAAGTAACATTGGTAAGAATAAATCTGTCTTTATTGAGAATGTACTACTTCTTGATGGCCTTAAGCATAATCTCATAAGTATTAGTCAACTTTGTGATAAGGGATTGAATGTTTCATTTAAATCAAATATCTGTATGATTAAAGACAAAGATAATCTAAATACTTTGTTTGTAACACATAGAAATGAAAATATTTATACCTTAGATTTTGATGAACTTAAATCTCAAAACATGATGTTTTTTTCTGCTATAGATGAAGCTAGTTGGTTATGGCATAGGAGACTAGGACATGCTAGTATGGATCTTCTGTCTAAACTCTCTAAAAATGAATTAGTTAAAGGATTACCTAAAACTAAATTTATCAAAGACAAAATTTGTGATGCTTGTCAACTTGGAAAACAAATGAAATCCTCATTCAAATCGAAGAAAATGATTTCTACCACTAGGCCTTTAGAACTTTTGCATATGGATCTTTTTGGTCCAAATGAAGTAGCTAGCCTAGCTGGAAAAACTTATGCCTTTGTTATAGTGGATGATTTCTTAAGATATTCATGAGTCCTATTTCTTTCTCATACAAATGAAGTACCTTCTCTATTCAAAAAGTTTTGTAAAAGAGTTCAAAATGAAAAAGGTTATTCTATTAATAATCTAAGAAGTGATAGAGGAGGAGAATTTAAAAATAAAGAACTTGAATCATTTTGTGATGAAAATGGTTTTAATCATAATTTCTCAGCACCTAGAACTCTACAACAAAATGGTGTAGTAGAGAGAAAGAATAGATCTCTTCAAGAAATGGCAAGAACAATGCTTAATGAAAATAAATTACCTAATTATTTTTGGGTTGAAGCCATTAACAATTCATGTTATGTAATTAATAGAGTTGTTATAAGGAACAAGTTAAATAAAACTCCCTATGAGCTTTGGAATGGAAGAATTTCCAATATAAGTTATTTTAAGGTGTTTGGATGTAAATACTTTATACTTAATAATAAACAATATCTTAAGAAATTTGATGCTAAATCTGTGGAAGGAATTTTCCTAGGATATTCTACGAATAACAAAGCCTATAAAGTGTTTAATAAGAAATTAATTGTTGAAGAATCAATTCATGTAGTTTTTGATGAATCAAATCCATTTAACATAATCAATACTAATATTGATGATGAAGCTGAAAATCTTCCAAAAGAGCTATCCAACTTAGAAATCAATATAGAAAATAAGGATAATCAAGAAAAAGAAGAATCAAGTGATAAATCCATTGAAATAGATAATGAAGAAGTAAATGAAGATGAAGAATTTTATCAACTTCCTAAAGCTTGGAAATTAATAAAAAATCACCCTAAGGATCTAATACTTGGTACTATGGAACAAAGGGTTATAGAACAAGAAGAAATCTAATGAACCTTGCATTCCTAAGTCAAATTGAACTTAAAAATGCCTTAGAAGCTATTGAAGATGAATCTTGGGGCATTGCTATGCAAGAAGAATTAAACCAATTTAATAGAAACCAAGTCTAAAATTTAGTACCTAAACCAAATGATAAATCTATAATTGGTACAAAATGAGTTTTAAGAAATAAAAATGATGAAAATAGGAATGTAGTTAAAAATAAAGCAAGATGAGTAGCTCAAGGTTACAAGCAAGAAGAGGGGATAGACTATGATGAAACATTTGCCCCGGTTGCTAGACTAGAAGTTATAAGAATGTTACTTACATTTGTTAGTTATAAAGCGTTTAAACTATATCAAATGAATGTAAAAAGTGTATTTCTAAATGGCTATATCAATGAAGAAGTTTATGTAAATCAACCACTTTGCTTTGAAAATCATAAATTTCCTAATCATGTATTAAAGCTAACTAAAGCCTTATATGGATTAAAGCAAGCTCCAAGAGCTTGGTATGATAGGCTAAGTAGTTTTTTAATTGAAAATGGATTCACAAGAGGTAAAATTGACACAACTTTATTCATAATGACCAAAAATGATGATATGTTAATAATCCAAATCTATATAGATGATATCATATTTGGATCAACAAATGAATCTCTTTGTGAAATGTTTGCTAAAACTATGCAAAAAGAATTTGAAATGAGCATGATGGGTGAATTAACATTCTTCTTAAGGCTCCAAATTAAACAAACCAAACAAGGAACATTTGTTAATCAAACTAAATATACTAAAGAACTACTTAAAAAGTTTGGAATGGAATATACTAAAATAATGGATACTCCTATGAGTCCATCAACCAAACTTGATAAGGATGAAAAAGGAAAAAATATTGATGAAAAACTCTATAGAGGCATGATTGGAAGCCTTTTGTATCTCATTGCAAGTAGACCTGACATTATGTTCAGTGTTTGCATTTGTGCAAGATTCTAATCCTGTCCAAAATAATCTCACCTAACTGCTGTAAAAAGAATTTTTAGATACTTACTTCGAACAATTGATTTAGGCTTATGATATCCAAAAGACACTAACTTAGACCTAATAAGCTATTCAGATGCAAACTTTGCTAGATACAAAGTAGATCGAAAAAGCACTAGTGGAACTTGTCACTTTTTAGGACATCCTCTTGTTTCATGGTTTAGTAAGAAACAAAATTCAGTGGCCCTATCCACAGCTGAGGTTGAGTATATGACAACTGGACTTTGTTGAACTCAAACTCTCTACATGAAACAACAACTAGAAGATTTTAAACATACTTATACTAAAATTCCTATTAACTGTGACAATACAAGTGCAATTTGCATGACTAAGAATCTCATTCAACACTCAAGAACTAAACACATAGAAATAAGATATCATTTTATTAGAGATTGTAAATCCCTAAATAGGTGTTGGCAAATTCCGTGATCATTAGATAGGTCATGTGAGTCGAGTCGTCGAGTCATGTTCAACTTGTCAGAAGAGAAGAGCTAAAGATTAAAGAAGATTGAAGAAAGAGAAGAAAAAGCTCCTACTCTGGATCTAGACAGGTAATGGACTTAGAGACCCCTACCTAGGTTGAATTTGACTTAGATAAATCTAAACATACTTAGGAGGATAGTTTTAAGCCTAACAAAGTCTTTTGGTCTTGTTTGAATCAATCAAAAATAAAAGAAAATTGTTTTGGCTAAAATTCTGTCTCAACCGATCGCTCGGTATTGGGACCGATCGATCGGTGGCCTACCGAGCGATCGGTGGCTATCGACTGGACAAAAAGTTTGTATGGGGTATTTTTCCAGAGAGATGATTTATAACCGAGCGATCGGTCATTTGGACCGAGCGATCGGTAGTGAGCACCGATCGATCGGTCCCCGTAAAAAGAATTTTTCTTTTTCTGGATTCTTTTTTTAAACCCTATATAAACAACTTTTTGGAGACCTAATTCGTGTCTTTGATATTTTTGAAAGAGTAGAGGTCTGAGAAACTCTTTTAGAGTTTTTCTTATTGTTTTTATTAGATCTTTGTTGATCCCTCCTCTTTCTTTGATCCTAGAGAATGCAAGTATAGATCTAAACCTTTGATCTTGCATTGTGTGATCTCAGATCTGTATGAGATCCCTCTAGGGTTTGAAAATTTCCTAAATTGATTCACAACCCTACACCTTGTGTGTGTGTGTCCGGTGTTTGATCGGGAGCCTTCGTGGAAGGAGATCGATCGTGTGTGATCGTGGTTTTGAAGTAGCTTGAAAAGATTTGGTCGGTGTGGAACCGAAGCTGCTACGGCGGAGATCGAACCTGCTGGTTCGTGGAAATCAAGAGTAAGAGTCTATACCTAGGAACATCGTTTCTGTATTGGTAAGGTCTTGTCTTGTACTTGATATCTTTTCATAGTGAAGTTTATTGCTGGACAAGGTCCCGTGGTTTTTTCCCGTTAGGGTTTTCCACGTAAAAATCTTTTGTGTTTGATTTGTGTGGATTGTCTGATTGACTTGTTCATTGATTTCTAAACATATTAATTGAAAAATTAAAATTGGTTAGAAATTATTAGATAGACCTATTCACCCCCCCTCTAGGTCTTAGAGATCATTGATCTGGATAAATTTCAATTGGTATCAGAGCAAGTTCACTGATAAGGCTAATCCCTTAAGTGTGATCCTGTATTATCCGTGATCATGAGTACTTTAAGAGAAGGAGGATCCGTCTCTCGTCCCCCACTTTTTGATGGGAATAATTATGCTTATTGGAAAGCTAGAATGAGAGCCTTTCTCAAATCTATTGACGAGAGAATTTGGATGTCTATACAGAATGGGTGGACTACGCCCATAAAAATTGTAGGAGATTTGACTGTGGTCAAATATTCTGATGAATGGACTAGAGAAGAGCTTGAGTCAAGTGGATGGAACACTAAAGGTCTCAATGCTATCTTTACTGCAGTCACTGCTGAGGAATTCAGACGAATTTCTTCATGTGAAACAGCAAAGGAGGCTTGGGACATTCTTGAAATTACCCATGAGGGTACTACCTCTGTTAAAATCTCAAAACTCCAAATGTTAACCACCAAATTTGAACATTTAAACATGGAAGACAATGACACTTTTGATGAATTCTATGCAAAACTTAGTGACATTGTCAACGCTAGTTTCAATTTAGGTGAGAAAATATCTGAGTCCAAAATAGTTAGAAAAGTCCTTAGATCTCTCCCAGAGAGATTTCAACCCAAAGTCACTGCAATCGAAGAGAGTAAAAATGTTGACTCTCTGAAGATTGAGGAATTGGTTGGTTCACTCTAAACCTATGAACTCAATCTCCGTCCATCCAAGAAGAACAAATCTTTAGCCTTGAAATCCATCAAGGAAACTTTGGATGAGGATGACAGTGATGGAGATATGAATGAGGAAGAAATGGCTCTCTTCGTTAAGAAATTTTGAAAATTTTTTAGAACGAAAAAGAGGTTTAATCCCAAACAGGGAGGAAAATCTTTTGAGAAGTCAAAGTCTAAGCCCTGGGAAAACAAGAAAAATTCCAAGAGTGGCGACAAGAAATCCCAAGGTGTTCAATGTTATGAATGCCATGGCTTCGGTCATATTTCACCTAACTGTCCTAACAAGAAGAAGAGTAAGGGCAAGGTGATGAATGCCTGTTGGGATGACAGTGATTCCGAAAATGAAGAATCGGACAGTTCCTCTTCAAGTGAAGATACTGGAAATCATACGGCTTTCACTGTTTCCCTTTCTGGGATTCTTGAGACTACCTCTGCAGTTGATGAAAAGGATAGAAGTGATGAGAGTGTTCATACTGAGTCTAGTGAAGACATACAGAAGAGTCAAACTGACTCTGAAAGTGATGAAGATTTGAAAACAACTTATGATAAGTTGTATGCTGAAAGTTTGAAGCTGACTAAAACAAAAATCTCCTTGAGCAAAAAACTCAAAATCATTCAAAATGAAAGAGATACTTGTAAACTAGTAGCAGAAGAGAAGAGTGCTCTAGTTAGTCAGTTGGAAAATGAAAAAGAAGCATTTGTTATGAAAGTTCAATGTCTTTTGGAAGAGAATGTCTCATTGACTAATGTGGTCAGAAAATTAGAAGTTGAAAGAGACACTTCCATGAAAGAAATTGAAGAGTTAAGAACTCTACAAATGGAGCTGGAAACTTTTAAAGACTCTCTTGTTGATAAGGTGAAATTTCTTGAAAAAGAATATCAAATTACCCTTAAAGACAAGACTGACTTGATTCAGAAGGTCTATACTCTTGAAAAAGAAGTAAGAATGTTTGGTAACACTAGTTGCCTAGATGAATTAGTTAGAAAGTATGGGTCAAATTCGAGTAGATCTGGGATAGGACATGCTGACACACCAGCTGGTCCTTTAGCTGTTGGTACAATGGCTAGTGCAGTGTTTGAGCCAATACATTCTGATCCTAAAGTGAATCTACCTTCTACATCAAGTACTAAGGCTTATACAAATTTTGTAAAGCCTAGAAATACAGCTCCTAGAGTGAATTCTATGAGGAATCAAATTCCTTTTAGAAGAAATCCTCCTCCTCTCCCAAGATTCATACCCACATGTCACTTTTGTGGTGTGAGAGGTCACATTCGACCAAATTGTAATGCTTTTAGGAGAGCTCCCCAAAATGGTTCATGGAACCAAAATCAAAGTCAAGGGACTCTTCAAAGGCAGATTCAGGTTCTGGCTGAAAAGTCTAGAATATTGAGCGAAGATGTTAATAGAATTGCTCAAATCTCTATGACAAGAACTGGTCAATTTATTCCAAATGATTATTCAAGAGGAAAGAATTTGACTAATCAAAAAGCTAGAACTGAACAAAACAGGAAAAGGTCAAGGAGGACAAAAAGGAAAAAGGTCTCTACTACACAGATTAATGATCAAAGATCTAAACAAAGTTTAAAGACTGTGTATGTAAGAAAGGATGACCTTAAGTGCTTTGTCATTCATACTGCCTTGAAAGCCCAAAACACAGAAATGTGGTACTTCGATAGTGGGTGTTCTCGGCATATGACAGGTAACAAGTCCTTATTTATTCAATTTGAGGACTGTCCAGATGGGACTGTTACTTTTGGTGATGGAAGCAAGTCTTTAGTCAAAGGAAAGGGTATCATCGATTCACCAGGCATACCTAAATTGAAAGATGCCTTGTTTGTTGAAGGACTGAAAGCTAATTTAATTAGCATAAGTCAACTATGTGATGATAACCATGCTGTACACTTTACCCAAAATAAATGCTTAGTCATTAATGGTAAAGGTAAGTGTGTTCTAGAAGGATTGAGAACCACTGACAATTGCTACAGCTTAAATCCCAGTCCTAATCCCTCAAATGTCTGTTATAAGACTAAAATTGAGGAAGTTGATTTATGGCACCGAAGACTAGGTCACATGAACTTCAAAGACCTATGCAAAATCTCTAAGCAAGAGCTTGTGAGAGGTGTTCCCAAACTAGGAAAGCCTTCTACTGCTGTGTGTGGGCCATGCCAATTTGGTAAACAAATTAGAACCCCACATAAGAAGACTTCAAGTATTGCTACTTCATATCCACTGGAATTAATTCATATGGATCTTATGGGTCCTACAAGAACTGAAAGTCTAGGTGGAAAGCGATACATCCTAGTCATGGTTGATGATTTCTCAAGAATGTCATGGGTGGCATTTATAAGGGAGAAATCCGATGCTTTTGACAATTTCAAAAGTATTTGTCTGAAAATTCAAAATGAGAAAAGATGCCCAATCACTCGAATTCGAAGTGATCATGGAAAGGAGTTTGAAAACTCTAAGTACAACGACTTTTGTGATGAGTCGGGTATCAAACATGAATTTTCTGCACCTATTACACCTCAGCAGAATGGTGTAGTAGAGAAGAAGAACAGGGTTCTCCAAGAGATGGCTAGAGTTATGCTTCATAGCAACAATCTAGCTTCTTATTTCTGGGCTGAGGCAGTTAACACTGCTTGCTATATAGTTAATAGAGTTTTTGTAAGACCTGGAACAAGGAAAACCCCATATGAGTTGTGGAATAACAAGAAACCTAGTGTCAAGTATTTTCGAGAATTCGGAAGTAAATGCTATATCCTTAAGGATAGAGAGCAACTGGGCAAATTTGAATCCTGGAGTGATGAAGGGATATTTCATGGATATTCCACCAACAGTAGAGCTTATCGAGTGTATAACTTGAGAACCTCTACAATTATGGAGTCCATAAATGTAGTTGTGGATGACTCCGGTGTAGAAACTGTGCAACTATAGGATGATGAAAGTGCTGAAAATGAAAATATTGAAACTGTTTCAACTCCACCTATAAATAAGCAATCATCTCCATCAAAACCTACACATTCTAGGGTCATGAGTCCTCACACCCCCACTGATATAATTGGTGATGTTGAAAGTGGAGTGAGAACGAGGAAACAAATTGAAAATGAAGTTAGCTACATTTGCTATATTTCATCTTTTGAACCCAAGAATGTAACTGAAGCTCTTGCAGATGATAATTGGATAAATGCAATGCAAGAAGAGTTACTTCAGTTTACTAGGAATGATGTTTGGTATTTAGTACCTAGGCCTAACAATACAAATGTGATAGGTACCAAATGGATTTTCAAGAACAAATCTGATGAAAAAGGTACTATCATAAGAAATAAGGCTAGGTTAGTTGCACAAGGATACACCCAAATTGAAGGTATTGACTTCGATGAAACGTTTGCTCCTGTAGCCAGGCTAGAATCAATAAGAATTCTTCTAGCTGTGGCTTGCCATATGAAATTCAAACTTTTTCAAATGGATGTTAAGAGTGCCTTTCTGAATGGCATTCTACATGAGGAAGTCTATGTGGAACAACCAAAAGGGTTTGAAGATCCACATCACCTTGATCAAGTCTATCGACTAAAAAGGGCCCTCTATGGTTTAAAGCAAGCTCCAAGAGCTTGGTATGAGAGGCTGACTACTTATCTCTTAGAAAACGGATTTTCGAGAGGGGGAGTAGACAGAACCCTTTTCATAAAGAATGTGAAAGGTGATATTGTCATCGCCCAGATATATGTTGATGACATAGTGTTTGGTTCCACATTAGACTTACATGCTCGTTCATTTGCTGAATAAATGAAAAATGAATTTGAAATGAGCATGGTTGGTGAGCTAAGTTTCTTCCTTGGTCTTCAGATCAAGCAATTGGATTCTGGGATCTCAGTATCTCAAATCAAATATGCTAAAAATCTAGTGAAGAAATTTGGCATGAGCTCTGCTAAGCATGTAAGAACTCCTATGAGTTCTACTACAAAACTTAGTAAAGATGCTACAGGCAAAGATGTTGATCAAACTTCTTATAGAAGCATGATTGGTAGTTTACTCTACCTAACTGCTACTAGACCTGACATAGCCTTTAGTGTTGGTGCATGTGCCCGCTATCAAGCGAGCCCAAAAGAGTCTCACTTACTTACAGTTAAGCGTATCATTCGATATGTGAGTGAAACTCTATCATTTGGCCTCTTGTATTCTTTTGATACAAATGCCACGATAGTTGGATATTCCGATGCCGATTGGGCCGGAAATGCTGATGATAGGAAAAGCACCTCTAGAGGATGTTTCTATATTGGAAACTGCTTAGTTGCTTGACTTAGCAAAAAGCAGAATTCAATTTCGTTGTCCACTGCAGAAGCTGAGTACATAGCAGCTGGCAGTTGTTGCACTCAACTTCTGTGGATGAAACAGATGTTGAATGATTACGGGATTGAACAGAGCACTATGACTGTGTATTGTGATAATTCTAGTGCTATCAATATTTCCAAAAATCCCGTTCAACATTCTCGCACAAAACACATAGACATAAGACATCACTTCATCCGTGATCTTGTTGAGCAAAAGATTGTGTCTATAGAGTATGTCCAAACAGAGAATCAATTTGCGGACATTCTAACAAAACCCTTAGATTCCCTTAGGTTTGAACTCCTTAGGAAATCTATAGGTTTGTGCGGAGTTGAGTAAAGATGTACTTGTTTCATAGCCTATGTGTTCTTCATGTTCTATTTATGTCATAGAGCTATTTTTTTTATTTTCTTTAAGTAATAAAAATCCAAAAACATTAAAAAAAAAAAAATAAAAAAAAATAAAAAATATTGCAAAAAACAATGTGTTAGTATGACCTTCTTTTCAATCATTTTGCTTAATGTTATTTCCTTGAAATCATATTTAAACATATAATCCAAGGATAAATATTTCATAGGATTGAGTAATATAGGATAGTTCAATTGTTGGTTCGATCTTGTGATTGAATTTGGTCAGGCTAACTAATCTCAGTTAGAGTTGAGCATACAAAGATGTTCTATTTTGCACATGCACTCTGACTGATTCTTTAGATGGTATTAGTTCCTAATTAAAGGTTCTGATATTATACCATATGGTTCCTTAGATTAATCAAAACTAGTATAACCAATGTCATAAAAAAAAAAAATTCCATAAGGTGAGCCCCCTAGTTATAAAAATTATTGACATGGAGAGGACTACCTGTGAGTTTGTATGATAGCTACTAGTGAATGCAAACAGTGAGTAATGGCTACCTAGACAAACAGTAGGTATCTATATGGATTGCTAGTGTGAAAGCCCCTACTGTCATTAGAAAGAGCTACCTTCTCACTTGAGTGAAAGTCACCAATGTGCTAAAAACTATATATGTGTACTCCAAAAAGAATTTTCACAATGAGTACAATTTGAATGAAAAAGAAATGAAATAAATATGTTTAGTCAAATTTGGGGTAAAAATTGCTCATCATATAAATATGGATGATTATTGGTTTTAAAACTAGTTTTTGAAAATTTTAGAGTCCCATTTGAATTATAATGTCAAAATCTAGATTAAGGAAGGAAACCAATTCAAAGAGTCAAGTAATGAATTTTGATTTCATACTCATATTACTTCTAATTGTTTCTTGACTCTGATTGTGAATTTGATGCAAATACCATATTTAATCACCGGTGAAAATCAATTAATGTTTACATAATCCTTGTTTATGACTATCCTTGATATATCAATTCTTGGGTGATTATTATTTATGATTTTAATGAAATCAATTGTTGCATATTTTTTTGGTCAATTGGTCATTTTGAGGTAAACAATGAGTTTAAACCAAACCATAGGTTGAGGGGGAGAAAAGGTTAAAATTGTAAAATTTTTGAAAATTTTTCAGACCACCGATCGCTCGGTGCTAAAGACCGATCGATCGGTCTTTCGTGAACAGAGTTATAAAACCCTCATTTCTATTTTTTTTGTTCACTTGTTCTCCGATCTCCAGAGCGATCTCTCGGTTACCTCTCCTCCAAATCTTTCCTACGGTCATTCCATTCTATTCTAAAAGTTTCCCAAGCATCTAAAAGGTAAGATTTGTGCATTTTCTTGGATTTAGATTGATTTTCTCATCTAGGGCATCGTTTTTCTTGCGTTTTCTTCCATGGCTTTCGTTTTGTCGTTAATCCTTCTTGCCTATCTCATGTCTGGTGTTCCCAAACGTCGGAGGTTAGTCCTCAACAACCAAGAGGACCCTCCTCAAGATGAGGAAAACCTAGAGCCTTTTACTTTCACTCCAATAGGGCATGGTATTTCCATTGGGGACAGGCCAATTCGTAGAATGATAGATTCTACAATTGAGAATCGTCAAAAATCTTTGGCTGATAAAACTCAGAAAAATAAAGGTAAAGCTTCATCTTCCCAGTCCAATAAGTTATCCCAGTTTATAATTCCTACTGCTGCTCAACTCTATAGTGAGTATTTTAGCAAGAAAGGTGTTATGGTTGAAAGGGACATACATATTTCTGATTTTGGTGATTATTATCTTCCTACACCCATTACAGATCGTCAATGGGAAGGTATACTTACCTTATCCGGTCCTGCTTCTGTCCCGTTAGTTAGAGAATTTTACTCTAATTTTTCTGAAATCAACCAGAAAAAATGGTCATTCAAATCTCGAGCATTAGAACAATCTGTTGTCATAAATGCTGATTTGATTTCTAAATTCCTTGGCTGTCCTCGAGTTCCAAATGCATATTATCCTTATATTTATAAGACTGATGAGGATAAAGACTCCATGGAACATGTTGTTACCTTTCTTAGTGGTACTCCTACGTTTTGGGTTGGGTCTCTTATTGAAGTGGCGAAACTCACTAAGGATGCTAGACTAGTAAACCTAGTTATGAGTGCAAATATCCATCCAAAGGTTCATACTGCGGACCTTAGGGAAGATAGAGCTAGATTTCTGTTTAGTCTTCTACGTGGGCGTGATATTGATCTTGCCGCTCACATCATTGACTTGATGATCCAAGCCCATCAAACTAGTACAGCAGTTGGAGCCCTACCATTTGGTTCACTCATCACTAAACTTCTTGGGTCTCAAGGAGTTATCGCTCCTCCTGGTGTTCCTACTCGAGTTCCTAAGGGTCCAATCAACAAAAAGACCCTAGCTCAGAGTTTTTCACATGCCTCAGTTCGAGATACAGAGGAGGGAGCAGAAGTTGGTGCTGGGTCATCTCGTCCTCCTCCGACCACTATGGATGATCTTGGGAGGATGATGCGAGAGATGCAGATGGATCTCCGGACTCATGTTTCATCATACGAGGAGTTTACTACAGAGGTTCGTGGTAGACTTGGATCTCTCGATGCTGCGGTGCTGGGCGTACAGAGAGATGTTCGAGATTTTCGAGCTTACTATGAGTCCCAGCTCACTTCTGATGATGAGCAGGAGTGATAGTTCGTGATTGGAGTTTATCTAGTCGAGTGGTAGTTTTTGTTTGACATTTTGATGTATTTTGTTTTGGTTGTACTTAGTACAAACCTACTTGGATATTATTGACTTGTTATGGATGTATACATTTGAATGGTTTATACTCATTATCTTCTATCTCATCTCATTTGGATGGTTATGCATTAATTTTCTAGTCCACCTTTGGCATTTCGAGCCAAAAAGGGGGAGAGTTATGATGTTATGATTGATGTGTTAAATTGATGTGTTAATGTGTTGGATGAGGTTATAAATGTTTTGGATGATGTTATGGAATGCTTAACCTGTTATGGATATAGTATTGTGGACTTGTGGATGTTATGTTATACATATTTTCATTCTTCCAATATTTTATCCCATATTTTATTTCCCATGCTTCACAGGTTTTTGTTTAGCATGTGCAGGCAAACAGGTTCTAAGTTTGGTGAATCATGACAAGCTAACATGTCAGAAGTCCTGTAATTATATTTTTGAGTCATGTAAAGGTCAATTTTCCATTTTTGAATCAATTGGGAAAATTTGAACCTAGTATATGAGTTAGTCTTGTTTTGTCCCGGAATTGCCAAAGGGGGAGATTGTAAATCCCTAAATAGGTGTTGGCAAATTCCGTGATCATTAGATAGGTCATGTGAGTCGAGTCGTCGAGTCATGTTCAACTTGTCAGAAGAGAAGAGCTAAAGATTAAAGAAGATTGAAGAAAGAGAAGAAAAAGCTCCTACTCTGGATCTAGACAGGTAATGGACTTAGAGACCCCTACCTAGGTTGAATTTGACTTAGATAAATCTAAACATACTTAGGAGGATAGTTTTAAGCCTAACAAAGTCTTTTGGTCTTGTTTGAATCAATCAAAAATAAAAGAAAATTGTTTTGGCTAAAATTCTGTCTCAACCGTTCGCTCGGTATTGGGACCGATCGATCGGTGGCCTACCGAGCGATCGGTGGCTATCGACTGGACAAAAAGTTTGTATGGGGTATTTTTCCAGAGAGATGATTTATAACCGAGCGATCGGTCATTTGGACCGAGCGATCCGTTTTGGACCGAGCGATCGGTAGTGAGCACCGATCGATCGGTCCCCTTAAAAAGAATTTTTCTTTTTCTGGATTCTTTTTTTAAACCCTATATAAACAACTTTTTGAAGACCTAATTCGTGTCTTTGATATTTTTGAAAGAGTAGAGGTCTGAGAAACTCTTTTAGGGTTTTTCTTATTGTTTTTATTAGATCTTTGTTGATCCCTCCTCTTTCTTTGATCCTAGAGAATGCAAGTATAGATCTAAACCTTTGATCTTGCATTGTGTGATCTCAGATCTGTATGAGATCCCTCTAGGGTTTGAAAATTTCCTAAATTGATTCACAACCCTACACCTTGTGTGTGTGTGTCCGGTGTTTGATCCGGAGCCTTCGTGGAAGGAGATCGATCGTGTGTGATCGTGGTTTTGAAGTAGCTTGAAAAGATTTGGTCGGTGTGGAACCAAAGCTGCTACGGCGGAGATCGAACCTGCTGGTTCGTGGAAATCAAGAGTAAGAGTCTATACCTAGGAACGTCGTTTCTGTATTGGTAAGGTCTTGTCTTGTACTTGATATCTTTTCATAGTGAAGTTTATTGCTGGACAAGGTCCCGTGGTTTTTTCCCGTTAGGGTTTTCCACGTAAAAATCTTCTGTGTTTGATTTGTGTGGATTGTCTGATTGACTTGTTCATTGATTTCTAAACATATTAATTGAAAAATTAAAATTGGTTAGAAATTATTAGATAGACCTATTCACCCCCCTCTAGGTCTTAGAGATCATTGATCTGGATAAATTTCAGAGATCATGTGCAAAATGGAAATGTTATCTTGGAATTTGTTGATACAATTAATCAGCTTGCTGATATTTTTACCAGACCTCTACAATCTGATAGGTTTAGTGCTTTAAGAAGAGAATTGGGAATTACTAGTCTGAATGATCTAACTTAATCAAGATCAAAAGCAATCAAAAATTAAAATCCTTAATTTGATATGCCGATAACTTGTTTGATTGTTTAATAGTTTGAATTAAAAACATTATGATAATTTTAGATGTCCTGATGAATCCTTTGACTTGAAGGAAAATAGGTGAAAAGCTTAAGAGAAATCAATCCTTCATATTCAGAATTGAATTCGACGACGAATTCAATCTAGAATGTGATTTCGGCGACGAATCTTTGGGAAATATAGAAAACAGAATATTTTCTGTATTCATTTCGGCGACGAACCTGGATGAGTCATCCATTTCGTCGACGAAGTCAATCCGAAATTAAAATCTTTAGGGCTCTTAACTCAATTTCGGTGACGAATTCAGGGACAAAACCCATTTTGGCGACGAATTGAGTTGTGGGTATAAAAAGTTATCCCCAAATCTGAATTTTTTAAACCTAATCTTTCCCTCCAAAGTTCCTATTCCATTGCTCGTGCACCCTTCCTTCTTCCAAAACCAAGCAAATCCTTGAGTCTAACGAAATCAAGAACTGATAAAGGGAAAGAACCAGCTTCAAGTTCGAACCCATAAAAACTCTCTTTTCTGCCCTAAAATGGGATAAATTTCTTGAGTCTAACGAACCTATGTTTCCTGAGCTAGGCAAACTCTTCTACACTCACTTCCATTTCAATCAATCCGAATCACTTATTACCTCGTTTGTCTTAGGTAAAAACATTTCTTTTCATTTAAATCAATTGCACTCAATTTTAAAAATTCCTCAGTGTACCATTCAAACTTTTGTGAAGGACCAGTCATGAAAGATTTGATGTGGTTGAAGCACTGAAAATGATGTGCATAAACCAAGATTTCACCACTCCTTTTCAACCTAAGGTTAAAATCTTACCTTCACAGCTAGACTCATTCACCACATAATCACATATAACCTAGTTCATAGGGCTGGTGGTAGGGAGTATCTCACCTACTTTGATGTATTCCTTATGTGGTGCATCCTAACCACCACACCCATTGATCTCTCCTACATCATTGTCCATTGTATGGATCATGTATTTAAGAGAAAATCAGGGAGTCTCCCATTTGGTCAAGCTCTGACTAAAATCTTTAAACACTTCAATGTTTCCTTAGCATCTCAAACAAATATTGTCACCCCTGATGATTCCTCCATTTATAGCAAAGCAACTATTCAAAGAATGGGCTATATTTGGAATGACTCCCAGAAGGTTTGGACTCCCAAACCCTCTGCTTCTTAGTCCTCCTCCCTTCCTTCTAATACTCAGCACCTATCCCTACTCCTTCTATGTAGAGCCCCGAAACGTTTTGTATGTGCCTTGGGATATGTGTCAAGGCATGGTGTCTTGTAATCTCAATTTCATGAAATGAGAATTTGAAACTTCGATGAAATTGTGTCAAGAATGCTATAATTAATTAGATAAATTCTTTAATAAAGCCTATAAGCTTTAAAGAGGTCCTAGTCAAGTTTAGAAGATGTTAGAATAGAAGTAGAATGGGTCCAAATAGTAGGAATGGGTGAAAAATAGACTCAGTGTCAAAAACCTGCAGACCACAGATCGCTCGGTCCATTGTAACGATCGATCGGTCCACAACCGATCGATCGGAGGCTATCGACTGGTTGAAAGTTTTGTATGAGGAAATTTTCAAGAGAGCATGTTTTTGACCGGTTGCTCGGTCAAGAACACCGATCGCTCGGTAGGCAACCGAACGATCGGTCATAACCACCGATCGCTCGGTCTTCGGGTTTTTGCAGAATTTTCATTAAGGGTGTTTTTGTCTTTTGGGCATTTCACTCATGCCTTAAAGACTTTGCCCGAGCATTTGAGGGTACATAAACCCTAAGTAGAGATTTAAGAGATAAGGAGAGAAGAGAAAGGAGTTTCCTAACCAGGGTTTGCATTTGGGGAGAAATCAAAGGGGTTGTGAACCCACAATCATCCTCAAGCTCGTTTTCCTTCAAGATCAAGGCTCAAGCACTCGTGGAGCACGTTCTCCAAGCCATAGTTAGTAATTCGTCGTACGGCAATAATTCGGCACCGGAATTATTCGGGTATAATTCGGAATAATTATTTAATAATTCGTTCAAAAATTCGGTGAAAAAAACGTAGAACGTCAAAAGTACGGTACGGGAATAATTCGAGTATAGTTCGGGTCAAAACTAAAAAATTCGTTCAAAAATTCGGCTAAACATATAAAATGCATATAATATAGATTACCTTTTATCTAAACTTTTATGCAATTGAATGGATAAAGAGAAGTGACCTAAGCATATATAATAGATAAATAAACAAATCTAATTATTAAATAACTAAATTAAACTAAAACTTAATAATAAAATGTCTATAATTCATGCATATGTGTGTTCTATTTACCATTAACAAAAAAATAATTCAAACAATAATTCGGACATCCAATGAGATTTAAAAAGTGTCTATATTAATCTATATCCAAATAAGAAAGATAAATAAAATCTTATTCTGCATCCATTGGTCTATCAAAAGAGTCAATGACAATTAAAAAACTAAAAAAATTAGTCCGCATCCATCTAAGTTACTACTTGCTTCTAAGAAATTATTTAACGTGAAACAAATGATCTAGGCCCAAACAATTCATCAAAAAGTATATCTTCACGGCTGGTTGAAGCTTCTTCCACGTTTTCATACTCCTCCCGATCATCATCCATGTATTCAGGAAGCTCTCCAAGCTGCTCAAGATTGATTATTTTTGTATCTCGCTTCTCATGCTCACCACAATTTGCTTCCATCTTCGAATTCATTCGTATGTGAATTAAGTCCTCCAACATATTGGGTGTCAATCTATTTCTCTTCTTTGTTTGTGCTGCTTCAAATGCACTCCAATTTCTTTCACATGCTGATGAACTACATGGTTGACTCAGAATACGAATAGCAATCTTTTGAACTATTGAAATTGGTCCACCATTTTGTGACCACCACACTCCTACAATTCAATAAAAAATTTAGCACATGTATAAATACATAACTTGAAAAATAAATGAAACTAAATACTTACTTGGGTGAATCGTTTCCATTTGATGTCTTGCAAGAGAAGTAAATATATCTGAACTTTGAGTATTATACTCTGTTATTTGTATACCAAATGTCTTTTGTTCATCACTTGAGCTAAGCATTTTTTCCACAACAAAGAGCAACCCTTTTCTAACATCCGGGTGATCATACCTAATCTTTCCACTCGACATTAATAATGGATTTAAATATGCAGCAACCGCATGAACACAATGAAGTATATTTCTATCTCGCCTCGAATCAAATAATTCCCATAACTTTATGTACCTTGCTTGATCATTCTCACATCGGTGCTTCAACGCATCTCTTGCCCTTTCCATTGCTTCATACAAATACCCTGCAGTTGATCATTCACCATCAACTAAACGAAGTACTCTAATAAGAGGTTCTAGTACAAAGATTACTTCTTTTCCATCACTCCAAAAATTAGATCCTTGAATTATATTTGTGATTTTTTGCGCCATCTCAGATGTGTAATATTTCATGCTTCTCCACTCAAGTGATGCAACCATCTGACGTAACCCATCTTCAACTTCTAAAATAGACTGAAGCATTAAAAAATGATAAGCAAACCGTGTCTTACAAGGCCTTTTCAATTCTTTATCACTTGTCATCTTTCTCATTAAAGTCAAGACTGAACTATATTTGTACATGTAATCCACTATGTCTTTGGCATCGTCATAAATATTTCTTACCCAATCAACCTCCTTATAGATATCTTTGAGAAGCAACTGAATTCCATGTGCAGCACATCGTGTTTTATAGATGTGAGGATACCTTTCCATAACCATTTGACAGGCACTTTCATAATTAGATGCATTATCTGTGATGATCTGTACAACAGTTTCTGCTCTAATCTCCTCTATGGCATAACAAAGCAAATCTCTCAGATATACACCTGTCTTTTTTTCACTTGTCTCTTCAAATGACCTTAAAAAAATGGCTCCCTTTGGAGATTACGCAATCATATTAATAAAAGATCGCCCTTTTAAATCGGTCCAACCATCAGACATTAATGTACACCCTGAACCTGTTTGAGTCCAAGATTCCTTAACTCTAGAGACATACTCATCAACTTCTACCTTAGCATTTTGTACCAACTTTGTACGTAGAGTTGAATAAGATGGCACAGAATAGCCAACACCATAGTTTGAAAGAGTTCTACAAAATTCAATAAATGATGGGTCTTGAATAACATTGAATGAAATGTTATTCATAAAGAATGATTTAGCAAGCGCTTTGTCCACTGATTCTTTAACCTTTTTATGAAACATTCCCGGTACTGTAGTTTGTTGTAACTCTGATATCGAATTATCTGCATCCAAAGACGAATTAACTCCACCTCCCCTAATATATGATGAAGATGATCCAATCCTACTTCTCTTATTAGAGTTTTCATTTCCGCTAATTGCTAAGAGAGCTGATGTAGAGCCCCGGACCTTTTCACATTTAATGCATGACACTTTCGTTGCCATTTTGCCTTTAAAGAGGTATAATTAATAAATAAGGAAGAAATTGGAAATTCTGAAATGTTAGAAATGTTCCTTTTCGAAGTACGAACCCAACGCAAGTTGAATCGTCAAAATCGGACGAACGAGTCAAAAGATATGGCCAAAACAGTACAGACCTGTAGGCAATCGTAGCTCGGAAGGCGCTAAGGACGTAGCTCTAGCTCTGATAACGTGTACGTTGTGCAACAGACAACGGGTACGTCGTGAAGCAGACAACGTGTACGTTGTACAGCAAACAACGAGTACGTTGTACATAAGACGACGGACAACGAGCTCAGCACTATGCACAACACAACGTGACAACGTGTTTGGCACTGTTCACAGCACAACGTGTTCAGCACTGTTCACAGCACAACATGTTCAGCACTATTCACAGCACAACGTGTTTGGCACTGTTCACAGCACAACGTGTTTAGCACTATTCACAGCACAACGTGTTCAGCACTGTTCACAGCACAACGTGTTCAACACTATTCATAGCACAACGTGTTTGGCACTGTTCACAGCACAATGTGTTCAGCACTATTCACAGCACAACATGTGTGGCACTGTTCACAGCACAACGTGTTCAGCACTGTTCACAGCACAACGTGTTCAGCACTATTCACAGCACAACGTGTTTGGCACTATTCACAGCACAACGTGTTCAGTACTATTCACAACACAACGTGTTCAGCACTGTTCACAGCACAACGTGTTCAGCACTGTTCACAGCACAACGTGTTCAGCACTATTCATAGCACAACGTGTTTGACACTGTTCACAGCACAACGTGTTCAGCACTATTCACAGCACAACGTGTGTGGCACTGTTCACAGCACAACGTGTTCAGCACTATTCACAGCACAACGTGTTTGGCACTATTCACAGCTCAACGTGTTCAGTACTCGCGTTTTTGCAGAAATTTCAGTAAGGGTATTATGGTATTTTGGTCGGTTTACTCTTACCTTGCCCGAGCCCTTAGGGCATCATTCGACACTTAGAGAGTTTGAGAGAATAGGAGAAAGGGGAGAAGGCGATTCCAACCTAGGGTTTCCATTTTGGAGAGAAATCAAGGGGTTTGTGAACCCAAACTCCACTCAAGCCCATTTTTCTTCAAGATCAAGGCACAAACTCGTGAGGAGCATCTCCTCAAGCTAGGGCAGCAACTCACGGTTGTTTTTGGAAGGGGATTTCTTCCTCACTTGATCAAGGTCGGTACTTCTTGCTACCCTCCTAGTTATAGCTTCTCTTTTCCTTTGTTTCTTCTCGTTTTCCTTCACTTATATATGTGTTATGAGATTGGTGGTATGAATGGTGAATGGAGGTGGATGTTGGCGAATGGATGCCGTGTGGATGATGTGATGAATGAATGGGAGAGGGCATTGTACCCATAATGAACATACACATGTGATGTGAGAAAAACCCACCTAGAAAAGCATGATTAGGTTTAAATGAATACTGAATAATGAACACCCCATGTTTGATGAAATGCCAAGGTGAATAAAGTGAGTTGTAAATTAGGAAATGTATGCCTAATAAATCATGGATATTGCTAGGGCCTATGATAGTGTGTTTTCTTGCTTTCCCTAAATGATATGAATATTACATTGCTAAAATCATTGATGTTATATGTGTTGTGAAATTACCCAAATGTCATATTTAAATTTAAATGCAAGTATGTACACGGTTCCCACGAGCACGCCATGCATGACATGATTTATCGAGGTTTTCAAGAACATGGTTAGAGGTGGGACATATCCTACGATATGTTTTACCTCGCTTTTCACAAGAAAACAAGAACCAACATTCCACGAGGGGTCTCCCCTCACTCACAAGTGCATATCATGAAGAAGGGCCTCCCTTCCCTCGCAAGTACATACATATCATGAAGAAGGGTCTCCCTTCCCTCGCAAGTGCATTGCATAAAGAAGGGTCTCCCTTCCCTCTCAAGGCATCTCTCAAGCGCATCTCACAAGGATATCTCACAAGTGTATCTCACAAGTTACATGATCACAAGCAAGCACGCATGACATGCATGACATGACACGTACGACACGCTCGACAAGATCAAGTAAGACAAACACGACAAGCTTTCAACTACGAAAAGATATTTCAAGCCAAGTCAAGTGCACGATGTTTTCAAGAGGTTTTATCGGCTTTCTACGAAATACAAGCATGATTATAAATTGCTTTACTTCCTTGTATGATATGAATTGTTTCCGTCTAACATATATGAATTGCTCCTGATTTATGTATTGCCATTTTTATGCTATGACTATTGGTTAGTATTTGGTACCCGCTGAGTATTCCATGCTCAGCCGTACTTCTTATGTCGGCAGGTTCTGAGGGAGCTGCCGCTCCATTTGATGTTTGTGCTCCTGGTCCATGGGTGGAAGAGGAGTACGTCGAGGAGCCTTTGGAGGAACCTCCCGTAGACGGTTATCAGTAGGTGGTGTTAGATTCTGAGTGGATTAGCTATGGGTGAGCATGAGTGATTATATCCATGTATTTTGGCGGGCATGTCCGCACTTTCTTGTTTTGATTTCTTTGTATTAAACTTGGACCATGTGTATATACTTAGAGGTTGTTAGACTTCCGCTGTGTTTTATAGTTATGTTTCCGCTGTCATCCTCTATTGTATATGCTCTGTGGGTTTTTGCAGGTTGGTTTGTCAAGCAAGTCATGTAAGCCATGATTAGTCGTCCAAAGTTCACTCTAACTCCTAGGGTGGGTTTTGGGTCGCGACAGCTGAAGCTTGGACATCAAACCTAGGACCTTCCACTTTATAATTTAAAATATATATTTTTTTATTGACAATGTGAGAGAACAATAATTTTTTGATATATATATATATAGATAAAAATATTGAATCACAGTCAACATGTGTCCTTGTTAACCTTGGTTAACTTTGGTTAGGATTCATCAACCCTTAGGGTTCAATAATCTAACTTTGGTTTAAAAAACTTTTAACTTTAGTTAAAAATTTTTAACCTTAGAGTTAATATTTTTTCAAAAACAAGGTTAGATTATTGAACCTAAGGGTTAATACATTTTAACCATGGTTAATAGGGGTTTAAGCTTACTCTAAAATTACAATTTATTTTTGAAGAAAACGAACTCAAATTTTAGGAAGGAAAGGGAATTGACGAGACCAACTCTGAGGCGGTGTCCAAGAAGAGGGAATTGACGAGAGGCCAATCCAGTAGTTCAGCACCTCTAGAGAGGCGGGCTCGTACTGACCCTTATCAGTATGCATGGCCAGCACCACCGATGAGGCCATCTTATGCGCCTCTAGCTCCACGGCAGTATGTGCCTCAGGCACCGCGACCTCAGGCTCTTCCGGCCCCACGGCCTGTTGCACCTCAGACGATGAGGTATGCTCCACCTCCGGCCCGTCTGACTTATACACACGAGGTCTGCACTTCATGCGACCGAAGGCACCCGGCAGGAGATTGCCGAAGAGCATCGGGTGGATGTTTTCATTGTGGTCGCCAGGGCCATATGATCAGGGATTGCCCCAGTCGGCATTTACCAGGCCAGTCTCAGGGGATTAGGCCACCAGCACGCCCAGCAGGATCATATCAGGCGTCATCTCAGACTACCCGGTCTACACCTCAGTCTCGCCAGGCAAACCAGGGGCGAGTTTTTGCCTTAACAGAGGGTGATGCACTTGCATCTGATGATGTAGTGCAAGGTACGCTGTTGTAGCTTATTTAATTATCCGTAAATTAAACTGTTAAGTATTAATTGATTGTGTACGTACTTGGCATGTTATATATGTATATATATACCTACATGTATACACTGTTGATGCATAGATTAACTCCGCTAGTTAAAATTTCAGGAACCCTACTAGTCAATGAGTATTTGGCTCGAGTGTTGATTGATATCGGGTCTACTCATTCATTTGTCTCGCCGAGTTTTTCAGAAGGCTTTTCTGTAGAGCCAAGTCAGCTAGAACCGGAGTTAGCCATTTCGACTCCTCTCGGCAAAACAGTATTGGCAGATAAAGTGTATAGAAATAGTGTGGTCCAAGTTGGAAGCCACGAGTTGGCGGTTGATCTCATCGTCCTTGGATTCCAAGACTTTGATGTTATATTGGGAATGGATTGGTTAGTAGCACATCATGGGCATGTAGCTTGCTTTGAGAAAATGGTACTCTTCAAGCCAGTAGAAGGAAAACCATTCCACTTTCGCGGGTTGAAAAGTAGATATATTGCTCGTTTTACGGCGTTGAGCTTAACTAACCCCGAGGCAAAGGACTCATCGACTATTCCGGTTGTGAGTGAGTTCCTGGATGTATTTCCAGAGGAGTTGCCAGGATTGCCTCTAGACAGGGAGATTGAGTTTGTGATCGAGCTTGCACTAGGCACAGCTCCTGTTTTCAGGGCTCCGTATAGAATGGCCCCTATTGAACTCAAAGAGTTAAAGACCCAGTTGGAAGAATTACAAGGTCTTGGTTTCATTCGACCAAGTGTCTCACCGTGGGGTGCCCCGGTGTTGTTTGTTAAGAAGAAAGATGGCTCGATGCGGATGTGCGTCGATTACAGGCAATTGAACAAAGTCACTATAAAGAATAGGTATCCCTTGCCTAGGATTGATGACTTGTTCGATCAGTTGAAGGGAGCGAGATTTTTCTCGAAGATAGACCTTCGATCGGGTTATCACCAGTTGAAGATTAAGGTGGATGATGTTCCCAAAACTGCTTTCAGGACTTGGTATGGACACTACGAGTTCTTGGTGATGCCTTTTGGACTCACGAACGCGCCGGCAGCTTTTATGGATTTAATGAACCGGGTGTTCCGGCCATATCTTGATAGGTGTGTGATTGTATTTGTTGATGACATTTTGGTCTATTCCCAGACATGGGAAGATCACACACGTGACCTATGCCTTGCTTTGGAAATGCTAAGAGAGCACAAGCTATACGCCAAACTTAGCAAGTGTGAGTTTTGGTTGGAAGAGGTGGCATTCCTAGGCCACGTTGTTTCTGCAGAAGGTATCTCGGTAGATCCAAAGAAGATCGAAGCAATTATGAGTTGGGCGAGGCCCAAGAGTGTTACCGAGATACGCAGCTTTCTTGGGTTGGCAGGCTACTACAGGAGATTCGTAGAGGGTTTCTCCAGCCTTGCAGCACCGCTCACTTACCTGACAAGGAAGAACGCCAAGTTTGTATGGAGTGATAAGTGCGAGATCAGTTTCACGGAACTGAAGAAGAGGCTTACTACAGCCCCTGTCCTTACTGTGCCATCTGGACCTTATGGGTATGAGGTGTATAGTGATGCCTCACACGTTGGACTTGGGTGTGTACTCATGCAGCACAAGAAAGTCATTGCCTAGCGGAGCGGCTGCTCCTTTTGACATCTGTGCTCCGAGTCCTTGGGTGGAGGAGGAGTATGTCGAGGAACCTGTGGAGGAACCTCCAGTAGAGGGCTACTATTAGGTGGTGTTAGATTCTGAGTGAGTGAGTTGTGGGTGAGCTTTAGAGAGTACATTCATGTATTTTGGCGGGCATGTCCGCACTTTGTTTTGTGATTTCTCTTGTATACGAACTTGGATCATATATTGTATGATCATGGTTAAGTCTTCCGCTGTGCTATCTTAGAGTATGTTTCCGCTATTATGTCCTCTATTGTATATATACTCAAGGTCTTTTGCAAGTTGTTCGGTCAAGCAAATCATGCAAGTTATGATTAGTCGTCCAAAGTTTACTCTAACTCCTAGGGTGGGTTTTGGGCCGCGACAGAAGTAGTATAAGAGCTTAGGCTTTAGGTCTCTAGGGTCACTTAGAATCTAATACCACGGCTTGACAAGGGCATATGTTAGGAAACAAATTAGGAAGGAAATAAGTTAGAAGCGAGTCATGCTCCAAGTGTAAGACTAAACTTTAGTTTTAGTCAAAATGGTTGCTTCAACCAAGTACGAGTCTTAGGAACGCTAGAACACCATGGTATAATATTATAAATACACCGATGGTTGTGATGCGATGTATATTAGTATTATACAATTAATACAAATTGAATTATTTGAATTGGAACTGTGATAAATTGTGGTTTCAAGTGAGACTCATGTGGTGCTATTGTTCTCAGGACTTTAGTCATGAGAGGGGGCACACGGGGTCGTGGACCACATACCAGAGCTTCAGCTTCTTCTCGAGATGAGGTTGAGCAGCCGGACCTCTCTCAGGTCTTAGGCTCTATTGCTGAGACTCTCGCCATCCTGGCGGCTCGGCAAACTATACCATCGTCAGCGGCACCTACTCCACTGCCTACAGCTCCAGTACATCGTACAGCTGGGGTTGAGGCATTCAGGAGATTGAGGCCTCCATCATTCCATGGGAGTGTGGACCCTCTTGCTGCGGAGGCTTGGATCCTCCAAGTGGAGAAGATATTTGTGGTCCTCTCTCCAACAGAGGAAGAGAAAGTAGCATGGGCTGTTTTCATGCTTGAGGGTGAGGCACACCTGGTGGTTGTCCGCATTGAGGACTCGAGATTTGACCATGCAGGGTCAACCTTGGACTTGGGAGGAGTTCAAGGACACTTTTTATAAGAAGTATTTTCCTATTGGAGTACGGGAAAAGAAAGAAAGAGAGTTCATCAACCTAGAGCAAGGTTCGATGACTGTGGCCACTTATGAGGCTAAGTTCTCAGAGCTTTCTAAATTTGTACCTCACATGGTTGCTACTGAGGCAAGGAAGGCGAGAAGATTTGAGCAAGGGCTCAAGGATGCCATTATGGAGAAAGTATCGGCTTTCAAGCACGCTACTTATCTGGAAGTAGTAGACAAGGCCTTATTGATCGAGGCAAATTCGGAGGCGGTGTCCAAGAAGAGGGAGTTGGCGAGAGGCCAACCTAGTAGTTTAGCACCTCCAGAGAGGTGGGCTCGTACCGGCCCTTATCAGTACACGTGGCCTGCACCACCGATGAGGCCATCTTATGCGCCTCCAATTCCACGGCCATACTTGCCTTAGGCACCGCGACCTCAGGCTCTTCCGGCTCCATGGCCAGTTGCACCTCAGGTGGCGAGGTACGCTTCACCTTCGGCCCCTCCGACTTACACATATGAGGTCTGCACTTCATGCGGCCGAAGGCATCCGGCAGGAGATTTCCGAAGAGCATCGGGTGGATGTTATCATTGCGGTCGCCAGGGCCATATGATCAGGGATTGCCAGAGTCGGCATTTACCTGGCCAGTCTCAAGGGATTAGGCCCCCAGCACGCCCAGCAGGATCATACCAGGCATCCTTTCAGCCTGCACGTTCTCCACCTCCGCCTTGCCAAGCGAACTAGGGGTGAGTTTTTACCTTGACAGAGGGTGATGCACTTGCATCTGATGATGTAGTGCAAGGTACGCGTTTAGAGTTATTCTTTTAACCGCAATTTTATGTTATGCCTTATTCGTTGTGTACGTATGTGGCGTGCTATATATATCTATCTACCTATATATATGATGTTGATGCATGGATTGACTTAGCTAGTTAAAATTTCAAGAACCTTACTAGTCAATGAATGTTTGGCTCGAGTATTGATCAACACCGGGTCTACTCATTCATTCGTATCGCCGAGTTTCTCTCAAGGCTTTTCCTCCAAGCCTAGCTAGTTGGAACCGGAGTTAGCCATTTCGACTCCTCTCGGCAAGACAGTATTGGCGGATAAAGTGTATAAAAATTGTGTGGTTCAAGTGGGGAGCCTCCAGTTGGCGGTTGATCTAATCATCCTCGGATTTCAAGACTTCGATGTCATCTTGGGAATGGACTGGTTAGCAACAAATCATGGGCATGTGACTTGTTTTGAAAAGATGTTATTCTTTCGGCCAGTGGAAGGCAAGCCATTTCATTTTTGGGGGTTGAGAAGTAGAGATATTGCCCATTTTGCGGCATTGAGCCTAGCGAACCCCGAGGCAAAGGACTCTTAGACTATCCCGGTCGTGAGTGAATTCTTGGACGTATTTCCAGAGGAGTTGCCAGGGTTGCCTCCAGACAGGGAGATTGAGTTTGTGATCAAGCTTGCACTAGGCACAGCTCCCATTTTCTGGGCTCCGTATAGAATGGCCCCGATTGACATCAAGAAGTTGAAGACTCAGTTGGAGGAATTGTAAGGCTTTGGTTTCATTCGACCAAGTGTCTCACCGTGGGGTGCCCCGGTACTATTCGTTAAGAAGAAGGATGGCTCGATGCGGATGTGCGTCGATTATCGGCAATTGAACAAAGTCACTATAAAGAATAGGTATCCATTGCCTAGAATTGATGACTTGTTCGATTAGTTGAAAGGAGCGAGATTTTTGTCAAAGATAGATCTTCGATCAGGCTATCACCAGTTGAAGATTAAGGTGGAAGATATTCCCAAAACTGCTTTCCGGACTCGATACGGACACTACGAGTTCTTAGTGATGCCTTTTGGTCTCACAAATGCCCCGACAGCCTTTATGGATTTAATGAACCGGGTGTTTCGGCCATACCTGGATCGATGCATGATCGTGTTTGTCGATGATATCTTGGTGTATTCCCCAACCACGGGAAGATCACATGCGAGACCTTCGTCTTGCTTTGGAAATGCTGAGAGAGCACAAGCTGTACGCCAAACTCAGTAAGTGTGAGTTTTGGTTGGAAGAGGTGGCATTCCTAGGCCACGTCGTTTCTGCGGAAGGCATATCGGTAGATCCGAAGAAGATAGAGGCAGTCATGAGCTGGGCGAGGCCCAAGAGTGTCACAGAGATACACAGCTTTCTTGGGTTGGCAGGCTACTACAGGAGATTCGTAGAGGGTTTCTCCAGCCTTGCGGCACCGCTCACTTACTTGACAAGGAAGAATGCAAAGTTCGTGTGGATCGATAAGTGCTAGATCAGTTTCACGAAACTGAAGAAGAGGCTTACTACGGCTCCTGTCCTTACAGTGCCATTCGGACATGGTGGTTATGAGGTGTACAGTGATGCCTCGCATGTTGGACTAGGGTGTGTGCTCATGCAACACAAGAAAGTCAATGCCTATGCATCGAGGCAATTGAAAGAGCATGAAAAGAATGACCCCACGCACGACTTGGAACTTGCTGCAGTCGTGTTTGCACTTAAGATTTGGTGACATTACTTGTACGGGGTAGAATTCTATGTGTATACGGATCACAAGAGCCTCAAAATCTCTTTTCCCAAAAGGAACTGAATCTAAGGCAACGGCGTTGGATGAAATTTTTGAAAGACTATGATTGCACCATCCAATACCACCCGGGCAACGCGAACGTAGTGGCTGACGCTTTGAGTAGAAGACCTCCGGGGTTGATGGCCTATATGTTAGTGCATGAATGGAAGCTATTGGAAGATTTGGAAAATCTGGACATCAGTGTGAATGATTCCGTCCGCAGTCCTATTTTGGCAAAAGTCACGGTCCGGTCGTACATTATAGATTTGATCCAAGAATATCAAGCCACGGATGCTGAATTATTGGCTTTCCGGGACAAGAAAGTTGCCAAGGGTAGTGAGGACTTCTCTCTCACTAGCCGAGGTGCTATCACATTTAAGGGAAGGCTTTGTGTTCCGGCCAATGCGGATCTTCGACGAGAGATTATGGATGAAGCCCACAGGGCAAAGTACGCGATGCATCCAGGGGGTACAAAGATGTACCGGAACCTCAAGAATCACTTTTGGTGGCGGAATATAAAGAGGGATGTTGCGGAATATGTGGCACGGTGTTTGGTGTGCCAGCAGGTGAAAGCAGAGCACATGCGACCCGCAGGTCTATTACAGTCTCTCCCTATTCCCGAGTGGAAATGGGAGCACATATCCATAGCTTCATAGTTGGCTTGCCAAAGACGGCAAGGGGTTCAGATGCGATATAGGTTGTGGTGGACCGTTTGATAAAGTCCCGCTCATTTTTTACCTTACCGGACCACGTTCAACTCTAGTCAGTTGGCCACACTATATATCAAGGAAGTTGTTAAGCTACACGGGGTGCCAGTTAGTATTGTGTTAGATCGGGATCCGAGATTCACGTCCAGGTTCTGGAAGAGTTTTCAGGAAGTTATGGGTTCTCGACTCGATTTCAGCACCGCTTTTCATCCACAGACTGATGGACAAACCGAGAGGGTGAACCAAGTCATCGAAGACATACTTCGAGCTTGTATGTTGGATTTCAAGGACAGTTGGGAAGAACACTTGCCTTTGGTTGAATTCGCCTATAACAATAGCTATCAGGCGAGCATCCAAATGGCACCATTTGAGGCCTTGTATGGGCGAAGCTACAGGTCTCCTCTCTACTGGGATGAGGTAGGAGAAAGAAAGGTGTTAGGTCCGGAGTTGATCGAACAAACTGCGAGTATAGTCAAGATCATCCGGGATCGGTTGAAAGCCGCTCAAGATCGTCAAAAGAGCTATACGGACACACGTCGCAGGGACTTGGAATTCCAGGTTGGGGATCAAGTCTTTGTGAAGGTATCTCCTAGCAAAGGAGTTATGAGATTTGGCAGGCGAGGCAAGCTTAGTCCTCGATATGTTGGCCCATTCGAGATCATCACGCAAGTTGGTGAAGTTGCTTACAGGGTAGCACTTCCATCTCACATGGCCGCGGTTCACAACGTTTTTCATGTGTCTATGCTTCGGAAATACATTGCCGACCCTTCGCATGTACTAGAGTTGGAACCGTTGGAAATCCGGGAGGATCTCACTTTAGTTGAGAAGCCGGTTCACATATTGGATCAGAGAGATCAAGTCCTTCGCAATAAAACTATCCCATTGGTTCTTGTGCAATGACAGCATCATGCTCGAGAAGAAGCTACATGGGAGCGTGAGGCCGAAGTCAAAGCAAAGTATCCCAAGTTGTTCGAATAAGCTTGTGTATGTACCTTGTAAATTGTTTGGGTTTCGTAATGCATGTAATCGTCCAAATTTCGAGGATGAAATTTTTATAAGGGGGGAGGATGTAGAGCCCCGAAACTTTTTGTATATGCGGATGTGTGTCAAGGAATGGTGTCTTG
The DNA here is from genome assembly GCA_015143295.1 of Tetracentron sinense. Classification (NCBI taxonomy): domain Eukaryota; kingdom Viridiplantae; phylum Streptophyta; class Magnoliopsida; order Trochodendrales; family Trochodendraceae; genus Tetracentron; species Tetracentron sinense. The sequence goes on from CM026554.1 coordinate 20,249,742, forward strand.
TAATCTCAATTTCATGAAATGAGAATTTGAAACTTCGATGGAATTGTGTCAAGAATGCTATAATTAATTAGATAAATTATTTAATAAAGCCTATAAGCTTTAAAGAGGTCCTAGTCAAGTTTAGAAGATGTTAGAATAGAAGTAGAATGGTCCAAATAGTAGGAATGAGTGAAAAATGGACTCAGTGTCAAAAACCTGCAGACCACCGATCGCTCGGTCCATTGTAGCGATCGATCGGTCCACAACCGATCGATCGGAGGCTATCAACTGGTTGAAAGTTTTGTATTGGGGAATTTTCCAGAGAGCAAGTTTTTGACCGGTCGATCGGTCAAGAACACCGATCGCTCGGTAGGCAACCGATCGATCAGTCATAACCACCGATCGCTTAGTTTTCGCGTTTTTGCAGAATTTTCATTAAGGGTGTTTTCGTCTTTTGGGCATTTCACTCATGCCTTAAAGGCTTTGCCCGAGCATTTGAGGGTTCATAAACCCTAAGTAGAGATTTGAGAGATAAGGAGAGAAGAGAAAGGGGTTTCCTAACCTAGGGTTTGCATTTGGGGAGAAATCAAAGGGATTGTGAACCCACAATCATCCTCAAGCTCGTTTTCCTTCAAGATCAAGGCTCAAGCACTCGTGGAGCACGTTCTCCAAGCTAGGGCAGCAACTCACGCACGTTTTGCAAGGAGTTTCTTCCCTCATTTGTCAAGGTCGGTACCATATGATACCCTCTAAGTTATAGTTTTCTCTTTTCTTTGCTATTCTTTGTTTTCCCCCATCCATAACTATAATATGAGTTGTAATGTGTGAATGGTGTGAATGGAGATGGATATTGGCGATTGGATGCCGTGTGAATGATGTGATGAATGAAAAGGGGAAGGGCATTGTACCAATGATAAACATACGAGTATGTTGTGAATATAAATCTACCTTGAAAAGCATGATATAGGTTTGATCAATAATGTACACACCCCATGTTTGATGAAATGCCAAGGTGAATAAAATGAATTATAAATTAAGAAAATACATACATAATTACTTATGGAATTGATAGGGCTTATGGTAGTGTGATTATTTACTTTCCCTAAAATGGCATGAATATTGACTTGCTCCAATTATTGATGCATTATGTATTGTGAATTACCCAAATGTCATATTTAAATTCAAATGCAAGTATGTACACGATTCCACGAGCACGTCATGCATGACATTATTTATCGATGTTTTTCAAGAATGATAATTAGAGGTGGGACATATCCTACGATATGTTTTACCTCGCTTTTGACAAGAACAAGACACGCATGAGCATTTAGGAAGAAGGGTCTCCCTTCCCTCGCAAGTAGTTTATTTTCCAAGCAAGCAAGATATATGTCATGGCAAGCATGAGCATTTAGGAAGAAGGGTCTCCCTTCCCTCGCAAGTAGTTTATTTTCCAAGCAAGGAAGATATATGGCATGACAAGCATGAGCATTTAGGAAGAAGGGTCTCCCTTCCCTCGCTAGTAGTTTATTTTCCAAGCAAGCAAGATACATGGTATGGCAAGCATGAGCATTTAGGAAAAAGGGTCTCCCTTCCCTTCACAAGGAGTTTATTTTCCAAGCAAGGAAGATACATGGCATGGCAAGCATGAGCATTTAGGAAGAAGGGTCTCCCTTCCCTCACATGTAGCAGGAACACGTTTATTTTCCAAGCAAGTATGACACGCATGATACTACAAGATACGACAAGACAAGACAGACAAGACAGACAAGACAAGTTTTCAAGCACGAAAAGGACAATTTGAGTCAAGTCTAGTGCACGATATTTTCAAGGGTTTTATCGGCTTTTAACGAAATGTAAGCATGAGTATAAACTGCTTTACTTTCCTGTTATGAGATTAACTGCTTCCTGCTTTATATATATATATCATTCCTGTTGTACTATGACTGTTGGTTAGCATTTGGTACACGCTGAGTATTCCATGCTCAGCCGTACGTTTATGTCGGCAGGTGATAGCGGAGCGGCTGCTCCTTTTGACATCTGTGCTCCGAGTCCTTGGGTGGAGGAGGAGTATGTTGAGGAACCTGTGGAGGAACCTCCGGTAGAGGGCTACTATTAGGTGGTGGTAGATTCTGAGTGAGTGAGCTGTGGGTGAGCTTTAAAGAGTACATTCATGTATTTTGGAGGGCATGTCCGCACTTTCTTTTGTGGTTGCTCTTGTATATGAACTTGGATCATATATATATATACATAGAGGTTGGTTAAGTCTTCCACTGTGCTATGTTAGAGTATGTTTCGCTATCATGTCCTCTATTGTATATGCTCCAGGTCTTTTGCAGGTTGTTCGGTCAAGCAAGTCATGCAAGTTATGATTAGTCGTCCAAAGTTCACTCTAACTCCTAGGGTGGGTTTTGGGTCGCGACATTCTATGCCTATTCCTGCTCCCTCTCCATCTATCCTTACCTCTTCAGCTGCACCCATAGTAGAGCATCAGGCTAAGCAGCAGCAAGAATCAGTGCCAGAGATGGAACCCTAGGCTGAGCAGCAGCCTGTACCAACAGAGGATCGTGCAGATGAGCTTCATGGTGAGCAGCACCCCAGAGATGAGTTGCCTGACTGGTCTGATTTTGTGGATGCTGGAGAGATTCCAGAGAGTTCTCATAGACAGGTGTCTCCTCACTTTGAGGACCCTGGTCAGTTCTATGAGGTGCTCGGCAAGCCAGCAGCCTCAGATGAGCAGCTGAGTATCATGGCAGGGCAGATTGCCTCCATGTCCTCCAGCTTGGAGAATTTTCAGCTAGAAATCAGGTTGAGCCAGCAGTCATTTCAAGAGGAGATGAGAGCATCCTTGCTCTCCTTCATGGCTGAGACAAGAGAAAGTCTTACTGCCATTCAGATCGAATCAAGGGAAAATCTTCAGAATCTCCATTCCTCTACTCTCACTCATTTTGCAGCTCTTGAGTCTGAGATGAGCAAAATCCCCAAAGTAGTCCAGTCCTCTCTAGCCACGGTTCATAATGACCTTAGAGAGTGCGCAGATGCCACCTACTCTGTCTTAGGGATAGTTAACATGGATGCCTCAGTTACCAAAGATAGAGTTGACTCTTTGTCTTCCTTTCTTCATAGATTGGGGGCAGAACAATCCGAAGAAAGTATCCAAATGGAGAAGGTCACTAAGTCAATCCAAGGAGTAGTCGAATCCTTAGCTCTTCAGTTGAAGACTCCAGGCAAGCTTCTTTTGGATATGGCAGAGCATGATTCCATAGCTGCCTCAATTACTTTTCGGGTCACTGATGAGTTGAAGAAAATGAATCATTTTCTGGCTAGTCTAGTTAGTGGAGCAACTCCTTCTTAGCCTCCCTCACAAGCTCCTTCCTCCAAAGGCAGGAGACCAATAAAGGTAACTCCTTCCAAAAGGGGTCAAGCTACAAATTCCCCTATCATCTCCCTTCCTTCTGACTCAGATACCACCTCCTCTTCCTCAGACTCCCATGATGACTCCGATCCAGCTGAGCAATCTGACGATGTCTTTACAAAGGTTGCAGACCTCATCAAAAAGCAAAAAGTAGAAGGGCTGTAACTGTTTTTCAAAATTTTTTTTGATGTTGACATAGGGGGAGAAAATGAAATGTAATGAAACTTTGATGATTGATAAATGAATGACATTTGAATTATTTGAATTTGATTTTTTTGCATCTCTGGCAGTACACACATATAATATATGTCTTATGCTTATGGAACTCTTTTCTTATCTTGATCAAATATATTGTGAATAGAAATTAAAATTGAAACTTATCTTTGTGGAACTTTTCTTGGTACTTAACCAGGGTGAAATATCCTTTAACTCGCCATAAATATGCATCTAAATAACAACTGTGACTATTTTTTACAAATGCATATGTTCAGGGGGAGCTAAACCCCATTTTATTACATCATTATGTCATCATCAAAAAGTGGGAGATTGTTAGCCTCAGGGTTACAACCATGGGTACCCCTAATAATTTTGATAATAACATAATAATGAAATAAAATATTTTGTACTAATAAACCTGTTTAAGTGCGTGAATATTTCAGATTACACAAGTTGATAGCACTCTAATCATGAAAAATGATGGAAATTACCCAAGAGGAAGTTCAACTCATTGTATACAAGATGAAGATTCAAGATAAGACCATAGTCCAAGTCAGATCCATTGAAGACATAAGGCTAAATCACAAGACCCAAGTCAAGCCAAGTTCATCTCTCAATAATCTTAAATGTATTTATTTCTTATTTTTTGTGAGTTCATAGGACTTATGTAAAAAGTCCTCAAAAGAAAGGTAAAGTTGAAAAGCTCAAGTATTATAGATTGACCATATGAGCTTAGGACACCTTTTGAAAATTATTCAAAGGCCCTAAGGATCATATAATCATGATAAAAGTATAGCTAATTGACCTAGGAAATGAATTACATCCCTTTGGTCTGATCCAAGACTGAATTCAGAATTTTTACTCTGAATTCGTTGACGAATTCTCTGGGTAGATTGAATTTGGCGACGAAGTCATGACAAATTTTTTTAATTTCAGTTATGTCTCTTGATTTCGGTGACAAAATCTTTGGTTGGGTTACAATTCGGAGATGAAGTCATTACAGGATTTTTTAGAATCCAATTCTGTCTTTTGAATTCGGCGACGAATTCAAGTGGGAACTCCACTTCGTCGACGAAATCATGTTTGAAACAGAAAAATTTTGTAACGGGTAGTTAGCAACGGACCTAAAAGCATTTAATGCTTCCCCAATGGCACTATTGGAAAAAATGCTATAAAAGGAGTTCATTTATGAACAAATAACAACTCTTGATCACAATAATAACTCCTATTAATCACTCATTCATTACTATTGATTTTCACTCACTCTCACACTTTGAAAATCCCCAAAAATCTCCCTTGACCTCATTCAACTTCTACTTTCTTTGAGAGGCTTTATTAGAGTTTGTATTTCACTCTTATCCAGCTCATTTAAGGAGCTTTCATTTCAGATTATCAATCCAAAAATCATTTATTGAAGATTAGTCAAGAATATAGGATTCTTCCACTAAAGTTGTTGCTTCAGTTATATCAAGAGAGGATTGTGCTCTTGAGAGGGTTCAGCTCGGCCTAACGAAGAGCTTGTAAGGTAATATCTTGACCTGTAAGAGAGATTGTAAGGGTTTGGACTCCACCTGTGATGGAGCCTGTACGATTAAGGAATCGTGGTGAATCCTCTAGCTGGAAGCTGAGGCGGGGAGTAGGCTGGTTTCCTGAACCTCGTGAACAAATCTTGAGTTTGCACTCTCCTTATCTCTTCTCTCTTTCTTTTAATATTCTATAGTTTAGCCTGTTGTATATTTAATTTTATTCCGCTCTTTTGAACTTGTTGTTCATAAGTTTAAAGTCAGCCATAGACCCTATTCACCCCCCTTTAGGTTCATTACTTGGCCAACAAGTGTAGACCGTGTATCCTGAGAGGACGCCTGGTATGATCCTACTGGGCGTGTGGGGGCCTAATCCCCTGAGACTGGCCTAGCAATTTCCGACTAAGGCAATCCCTGATAACGTGGCCCTGGCGACCACAGTGGAAACATCCACCCGATGCCTTCCAAAAATCTCCTGCCGGGTGCCTTCGACTGCATGAAGTGCAAACCTTATATGTGTAGGTCAGAGGCGCCGGAGTGGAGCATACCTCGCCGCCTGAGGTGCAACTGGCCATGGAGCTGGAAGAGCCTGAGGTTGTGGTGCCTGAGGCATATACGATCGTGGAGTTGGAGGCGCATAAGATGGTCTCATCGGTGGTGCTGGCCACGCATATTGAAGTGGTGCTGGCCATGTGTACTGATAAGGGCCAGTTCGAACCCGCCTCTCTGGAGGTGCTGAACTGCTAGATTGGCCTCTCGCCAAATCCCTCTTTTTAGAGATGACCTTTGAATTGGCCTCGATCAACAAGGCCTTGTCCACTTCCGGATAAGTAGCGTGTCTGAAAGCCGATACTTTCTCCATAATGACGTCCTTGAGCCCTTGCTCAAACCTCCTCGCCTTTATTTCCTCAGTGGCAACCATGTGAGTCATGAAGCGTGATAGCTCCGAGAACTTGGCCTTGTATTGAGCCACCGACATTGAACCTTGTTCAAGGTTGATGAATTCTCTCTTTCTCTTCCCGTACTCCAACCGGGAAGTACTTCTTATAGAGGGTATCCTTGAACTCGTCCCAATTCCGGGGTTGACCTTGCATGGTCAAATCTCAAGTCCTTAAGGCGGACAACCACCAATGGTGTGCCTCGTCCTTTAGCATGAAAACATCCCATGCCACTTTCTCTTCCTCTGTCGGAGAGAGGACTGCAAATATCTTTTCCAACTAGAGGATCCAAGCCTCCGCAGCAAGAGGGTCCACACTCCCATGGAATGATGGAGGCCTCAATCTTTGGAATGCCTCAACCCCAGCTGTACAATGTACTGGAGCTGCAGGCGGTGGAGTAGGTGCCGCCGATGATGGCATAGTCTGCCGAGCCACCAGTATGGCCAGTGTCTCAGCAATAGAGCCTAAGACTTGAGAGAGGTCCAGCTGCTCATCCTCATCTCGAGAAGAGGAAGAAGTTCTAGTGTGTGGTCCGTAACCCCGTGTGCCCCAACTCATGACTAAAGTTATAAGAACAATAGCACCACATGAGTTAAACTTGGAACCACAATTTATCACAATTCTATTTCACAACAGTTAAAGTGGTATTATTGATATAATACTATTATACATTGCATCATAACCATTAGTGTATACATAATAGACTTAGAGTTCTAGCGTTTCTAAGACCCGTACTTGGTTGAAACAACTATTTAGACTAAGACTAAAGTTTAGTCTTGTACTTGAAACACGACTCGCTTCCGACTTACTTCCTTCCTAACTTGCTTCCTAACATATGCTCTTGTTAAGCCGTGGTACCAGATTCTAAGTGACCCTAAAGACCTAAGCCTAAGCTCTGATACCACTTCATCTATAATCTCTCTCAGAATCCACGCACCATGAATTAGGGGGACCATCCAGAAAATTTGACTAAACAGTAATTAGTACTTCAAAGCATCTCATACCTTGAGTACCGGTGCCAACCTTCTTAAGAGTTGTGAGGTAAGCCCTACAGTTCCTCTTCCAGTGTCCTATCTTGCCATAGTGGACACATTTCCTCTTGCCTTTGTTATCCTTGCCAGCATCTCCTAAAAAACCTTTGGCAAATTTTGCCTTACTTCTGTAATCTTTAAACTTACATTTACCCTTGTTCCTCTTTCTTTTCTTTTCAGACACTAATAGAGATATAGGTCTTTCGAAAACAGAATTTCACAATCAAGATCCATTCTGATCTGATCTTCCATAGCCAATAGTGAGTCTAATAATCCATTGAGAGTCATTTCATACTTGTTTATCTTGTAATTTACTACAAACAAGTTGAATGATCGAGGGAGTGACTATAGATGTCGCAACCCAAAACCCATCCTAGGAGTTAGTGTGAATCTTGGATGACTTATCATGACTTACATGACTTGTTTGGCAAACCATCCTGCAAAACACTCGGAGCATATACCAAAGAGGACATAAAAGCGGAAGCATAAAAAACATAGCACAGCGGAAGACTAAACAAATCTCTAAGTATATACATGATCTAAGGTTGTACAAAATGAAATCACAAAAGAAGGTGCGGACATGCCCACCAAAATACATGAATAAAATCTCTCATGCTCACCCACAGTCAACTAGAATCTACCGCCTAGTAGTAGCCCTCTACAAGAGGTTCCTCCACAGGTTCCTTAACGTACTCCTCCTCCACCCATGGGCCACGAGCACAAATGTCAAAAGGAGCCGCCGCTCCACTATAACTTGTCGATATGAGAAGTACGGCTGAGCATAGAATACTCAGTGGGTACCAAATACTAATCAACAGTTATAGCATAATAATAACAGACATAAGCAGGAAGCAGTTCATATAATTGACAGGGAAAGTAAGCAGTTGATCGTTCATGCTTGCATTGTATCAAAGTCGGAAAAACTCTTGAAAACATCATGTGCTTGACTTGATTTAAAATACTATTTTCGTGTTTAAAACTTGTCTTGCCCTGTTCCGTCTTGCTTGATCTTGTCGAGTCATCCTTGTCTTGTATTGTGTGTCGTGTCCTGTCATGCCATGGGATCATACTTGCTTGTTTGGGAATTTAACATGTTCATGTAACTTGTGAGATGCACTTGAGAGGGAAGGGAGACCCTTCTTTCAATGAGATGCACTTGAGAGGGAAGGGAGACCCTTCTTTAATGATATGTACTTGTGAGTGAGGGGAGACCCCTCTTTAAATCTTGAAGGGAGGGAAGTGTAAACTCCCTCATGTGCAATGCTTATTCTAGTCAAAGGCGAGGCAAAACATATCTTAAGATATGTCCTACCCCTAATTACCAAATCCATATTCATGAAAACACCGGTAAACTATGTCATGCATGCCGTGCTTGTGAAATCGTGTACATACTTTATCTTGGAATTAAATATGACATTTGGGATTCAACAAAGCATATCATAACGTTTATTTCAACAAGTAATGATTCATACCGTTGGAAAAAGGCAATTGAACACACTATCATAAACCCTAGAATTTCCATACGCTTTAAATCATGTATTTCTTGATTTATATTTCATTTTCTTCACCTTGACATTTCATCAAACATGTGGTGTGTACATTATTGGTTAAAGTCTATTTCATGCTTTTCTAGATTGATTTATATTCCCAACATATACGTGTGTTCATTATTGATACAATGCCCTTCTCCTTTCATTCATCATAACACATCCACACGGCATCCATCGCCCAATATCCATTCTCACATCATCATCCATCTCCTATTATGTTCAAACTTTAGGAAAATAAGAAAAAGAGGAGAAGAAAAGAGAGAATATGAGTTAGGAGGGTAGCATATGGTACCGACCTTGAAAAGGCAAGGAAAACCCTCCAAAACGTGCATGGAGTTGCTGCCCTAGCTTGGAGAACGTGTCCCTCACTTGTTTGAAGTTGGATTTGAAGAATCCAAGCCTTGAGGATGATTGTGGGTTCTCAAAACCCTTGATTTGTCTCAAGAAGAAACCCTAGGTGAAAACCCCTCTTTCACCTCTCTCCCTTACTCTCTAATTGATGCCTTAGGGTTTCTGAACCCTAAATGGCTCGGGCAAGTCTTAATAGGCAAGGGTGAAAACGCCCAAATGATGAAAAAAACCCTTAATGAAATTCTGCAAAAAGCGATAGACCGATCGATCGGTGGTCAATACCGAGTGATCGGTCGCCCACCGAGTGACCGGTGTTCTTGACCGATCGATCGGTCAAAAACACCCTCTCTAGAATTTTTCCCCATACAAATTAATGCACAAGTAGATAGCTACCGATCGATCAGTTGCAGACCGATCGATTGCTACAATGGACTGAGCGATCGGTTATGGACCGATCGATCGCTCTCGTGACCGAGCGATCGGTTCTCTGCAGGTTTTGACACTAAGCCCATTTTTCACCCATTTCTACTACTTAGACTTATCCTACTCCCCTTTTGACCTCTTCTAAACATGACTAGGTGTCGCGACCCAAAACCCACCCTAGGAGTTAGAGTGAACTTTGGACGACTAATCATGGCTTACATGACTTGCTTGACAAACCAACCTGCAAAAACCCACATAGCATATACAATAGAGGATGACAGCGGAAACATAACTATAAAACACAGCAGAAGTCTAACAACCTCCAAGTATATACACATGGTCCAAGTTTAATACAAAGAAATCAAAACAAAGAAAGTGCGGACATGCCCGCCAAAATACATGGATATAATCACTCATGCTCACCCACAGCCAATCCACTCAGAATCTAACACCACCTACTGATAACCCTCTACGGGAGGTTCCTCCAAAGGCTCCTCGACGTACTCCTCTTCCACCCATGGACCAGGAGCACAAACATCAAATGGAGCAGCAGCTCCCTCAGAACCTGCCGACATAAGAAGTACGGCTGAGCATGGAATACTCAGCGGGTACCAAATACTAACCAATAGTCATGGCATAAAAATGGCAATACATAAATCAGGAGCAATTCATATATGTTAGACGAAAACAATTCATATCATACAAGGAAGTAAAGCAATTTATAATCATGCTTGTATTTCGTAGAAAGCCGATGAAACCTCTTGAAAACATCGTGCACTTGACTTGGCTTGAAATATCTTTTCGTACTTGAAAGCTTGTCGTGTTTGTCTTACTTGATCTTGTCGAGCGTGTCGTACGTGTCATGTCATGCATGTCATGCGTGCTTGCTTGTGATCATGTAACTTGTGAGATACACTTGTGAGATATCCTTGTGAGATGCCTTGAGAGGGAAGGGAGACCCTTCTTTATGCAATGCTCTTGAGAGGGAAGGGAGACCCTTCTTTATGATATGTATGTACTTGCGAGGAAAGGGAGGCCCTTCTTCATGATATGCACTTGTGAGTGAGGGGAGACCCCTCGTGGAATGTTGGTTCTTGTTTTCTTGTGAAAAGCGAGGTAAAACATATCGTAGGATATGTCCCACCTCTAACCATGTTCTTGAAAACCTCGATAAATCATGTCATGCATGCCGTGCTCGTGGGAACCGTGTACATACTTGCATTTAAATTTAAATATGACATTTGGGTAATTTCACAACACATATAACATCAATGATTGAGCAATGTAATATTCATATCATTTAGGGAAAGCAAGAAAACACACTATCATAGGCCCTAGCAATATTCATAATTTATTAGGCATGCATTTCCTAATTTACAACTCATTTTATTCACCTTGGCATTTCATCAAACATGGTGTGTTCATTATTCATTATTCATTTAAACCTAAATCATGCTTTTCTAGGTGAGTTTACTCACATCATAAAGGTGTGTTTCTTATGGATACAATGCCCTCCCCATTTTAATCATCACAACACAACCCTTGGCATCCAATCGCCCATTCCATCTCCATTCACCATTCACCATTCACAACCATCCATCTCATTGCACATGTGTAAATGAAAGAAAATCAAAAGAAATAAAGGGAAAGGACTATAACTAGGAGGGTAGTAAGAAGTACCGACCTTGAAGAAATGAGGAAGAAACCCCTTCCAAAAACGACCGTGAGGTGCTGCCCTAGATTGGGGAACGCTCTCCACGAGTGCTTGAGCCGCGGTCTTGGAGAGAAACCGGACTTGAAGTGATCTAGGGTCTCAAAACCCCTTTGATTCTTCTCCAAAAGCAAAACCCTAGCTTAGGAAACCCTTTCTCCTCTCTTCTAATCCCCCAAATCCTCTAAGTGTTGAGAATGAGCCCTAAAGGCTTGGGTTAAACTCTTAAGGTAAGAGTGAACAGACCAAAAGACCATAATACCCTTACTAAAATTTCTGCAAAAACACGAGTGCCGAACACGTTGAGCTGTGAATAGTGCCAAACACGTTGTGCTGTGAATAGTGCCGAACACGTTGTGCTGTGAATAGTGCCGAACACGTTGTGCTGTGAATAGTGCCGAACACGTTGTGCTGTGAATAGTGCTGAACACGTTGTGCTGTGAAGGGTGCCGAACCCGTTGTCACGTTCTGTTGTGCATAGTGCTGAGCTCGTTGTCCGTTGTCTTATGTACAACGTTCCCGTTGTGAGCTGTACAACGTACACGTTGTTTGCTGTACAACGTACACGTTGTCTGTTGCACGACGTACCCGTTGTCTATTGCACAACAGATGCACAACGAATACGTTATCGGAGCTAGAGCTACTGTAGAGCCCCAGACTTTTTCATGCTTAATACATGGCACTTTCGTTGCCATTTTGCCTTTAAAGAGGTATAATTAACAAATAAGGATGAAATTAGAAATTTTGACACTTCAGAAATGTTCCTTTCCGAAGTACGAACCCAACGCAAGTTGAATCGTCAAAATCAGACGAACGAGTCAAAAGATATGGCCAAAACAGTCTGGACTTGTAAGTAATCGTAGCTCGGAAGGCATTAAGGACGTAGCTCCGACAACGTACTCTGATAACGTATACGTTGTGCATCCGTTGTGCAACAGACAACGGGTACGTTGTACAGCAACAACGTGTACGTTGTATAGCTCACAACGGGCACGTTGTACATAAGACAACGGACAACGTGTTACAACTCACAACGGGTGCGTTGTACATAAGACAACGGACAACGTGTTACAGCTCACAACGGGTGCGTTGTACATAAGACAACGGATAACGAGCACAGCACAACGTGTTCAGCACTGTTCACAGCACAACGTGTTCAGCACTATTCACAGCACCACGTGTTTGGTACTGTTCACAGCACAACGTGTTCAGCACTATTCACAGCACAACGTGTTTGGCACTGTTCACAGCACAACGTGTTTGGCACTATTCACAGCTCAACGTGTTCAATTTTCGCATTTTTGCAGAAATTTCAATAAGGGTATTATGGTCTTTTGGTCTGTTTACTCTTACCTTAAGAGTTTAACCCGAGCCTTTAGGGCATCATTCAACACTTAGAGAGTTTGAGAGAATAGGAGAAAGGGGAGAAGGCGATTCCAACCTAGGGTTTCCATTTTGGAGAGAAATCAAGGGGTTTGTGAACCCACACTCCACTCAAGCCCATTTTTCTTCAAGATCAAGGCACAAACTCATGAGGAGCATCTCCTCAAGCTAGGGCAGCAACTCACGGTTGTTTTTGGAAGGGGGATTTCTTCCTCACTTGATCAAGGTCGGTACTTCTTGCTACCCTCCTAGTTATAGCTTCTCTTTTCCTTTATTTCTTCTTGTTTTCCTTCACTTATATGGGTGTTATGAGATTGGTGGTATGAATGGTGAATGGAGGTGGATGTTGGCGAATGGATGCCGTGTGGATGATGTGATGGATGAATGGGAAAGGGCATTGTACTAATAATGAACATACAAGTGTGATGTGAGCATAACCCACCTAGAAAAGCATGATTTAGGTTTAAAGGAATATTGAATAATGAACACACCATGTTTGATGAAATGCCAAAGTGAATAAAGTGAGTTGTAAATTAGGAAATGCATGCCAAATAAATTATGATTATTGCTAGGGCCTATGATAGTGTGTTTTCTTGCTTTGCTTAAATGATATGAATATTACATTGCTAAAATCATTGATGTTATATGTGTTGTGAAATTACCCAAATGTCATATTTAAATTTAAATGCAAGTATGTACACGGTTCCCACGAGCACGGCATGCATGACATGATTTATCGAGGTTTTCAAGAACATGGTCAGAGGTGGGACATATCCTACGATATGTTTTACCTTGCTTTTCACAAGAAAACAAGAACCAACATTCCATGAGGGGTCTCCCTTCACTCACAAGTGCATATCATGAAGAAGGGCCTCCCTTCTCTCGCAAGTACATACATATCATAAGAAGGGTTTCCCTTCCCTCGCAAGTACATCTCACAAGGACATCTCACAAGTGAAAGAACATGACATGAGCATTTAGGAACAAGGGTCTCCCTTCCCTCACAAGTAGTTTACTTTTCCAAGCATGATACAAGCAAGCATGACACGGCATGACAAGCATGGGCATTTAGGAAGAAGGGTCTCCCTTCCCTCACAAGTAGTTTACTTTTCCAAGCAAGCATGGCATGGCATGACACACATGACACGCATGATACGATAAGATAAGACAAACATGACAAGTTTCAAGCACGGAAATGGTATTTTCAAGTCAAGTCAAGTGCACGATGTTTTCAAGAGGTTTCATCGGCTTTCTACGAAATACAAGCATGATTATAAATTGTTTTGCTTCCTTGTATGATATAAATTGTTCCTGTTCTATATATGCAACTTGCTTCCTACTCTATGTATGCTATCTATATACTATGACTGTTGGTTAGTATTTAGTACCCGCTGAGTATTCCATGCTCAGCCGTACTTCTTATGTCGGCAGGTTCTGAGGGAGCTGCTGCTCCATTTGACATTTGTGCTCCTGGTCCATGGGTGGAGGAGGAGTACGTCGAGGAGCCTTTTGAGGAACCTCCCGTAGAGGGTTATCAGTAGGTGGTATTAGGTTCTGAGTGGATTAGCTCTGGGTGAGCATGAGAGATTATATCCATGTATTTTGGCGGGTCTGTCCACACTTTCTTTTGGATTCCTTTTGTGTAAACTTGGATTCGTATATACATAGAGGTTTGTTTAGACTTCCGCTGTGCTATGTTAGAGTAGGTTCCCGCTGCTTATATCCTCTATTGTATATGCTCTGTGGGTTTTTACAGGTTGGTTTGTCAAGCAAGTCATGTAAGCCATGATTAGTCGTCCAAAGTTCACTCTAACTCCTGAGGTGGGTTTTGGGGCGCGACAGAAGTGGTATCAGAGCTTAGGCTTTAGGTCTTTAGGGTCACTTAGAATCTAATACCACGGCTTGACAAGAGCATATGTCGGAAAAAAAAAAGTTAGGATGGAAGTAAGTCGGAAGCGAGTCTTGTTCCAAGTGTGAGATTAAACGTTAGTCTTGGTCTAAAAGGGTTGCTCCAACCAAGTACGGTCCTAGGTACGCTAGAACACTAAAGTATAAGTATAATGTGATGAATACTCTGATGACTTGATGTGATGTATATTAGTATTATACAACTGATACAAATTGAATTATTGTGAAATGGCATTGAAATAAACTGTGGTTTCAAGTTAGACTCATGTGGTGTTATTATTCTCAGGACTTTAGTTATGAGACGGAACACACGGGGTCGTGGGCCACATACCAGAGCTTCCTCTTCTTCACGTGATGAGGATGAGCAGTCGGACCTCTCTCAGGTCTTAGGCTCTATTGCTGAGACACTCGCCATACTGGCGGCTCAGCAGGCTATACCATCATCGGCAGCACCTACTCCACCGCCCGCAACTCCAGTACATCGTACCGCTGGAGTTGAGGCATTCAGGAGATTGAGGCCTCCATCCTTCCATGGGAGTGTGGACCCTCTTACTGCGGAAGCATGGATCTTTCAGATGGAGAAGATCTTTGCGGTCCTCTCGCCTACAGAGGAGGATAGAGTAGCATGGGCAGTTTTCATGCTAGAAGGTGAAGCCCACCATTGGTGGTTGTCGGCATTGAGGACGCGAGATTTGACCATGCAGGGTCAACCTTGGGCTTGGGAGGAGTTCAAAGATACTTTTTACAAAAAGTATTTTCCGATTGGAGCACGGGAAAAGAAAGAGAGAGAACTCATCAACCTTGAGCAAGGTTCGATGTCTGTGGCCGCTTATGAGGCCAAGTTCTCGGAGCTATCATGCTTCGCGACACATATGATTGCCACCGAGGCAATGAAGGCGAGGAGATTTGAGCAAGGGCTCAAGGATGTTATTATGGAGAAGGTTTCCGTTTTCAGGCATGCTACCTACCCTGAAGTGGTAGACAAGGCCCTATTGGTCGAGGCCAATTCTGAAGCGGTGTCTGAGAAGAGAGAGTTAGCAAGAGGCCAAGCCAGTAGTTCAGCACCTCCAGAGAGGCGGGCTCGTACCGGCCCTTATCAGTATACATGGCCAGCACCACAGATGAGGCTGACTTATGCGCCTCCAGCCCCACGACAGTATGTGCCACAGGCACCTCGACCTCAGGCTCTTCCGGCCCCACGGCCAGTTGCACCTCAGGTGGCGAGGCAGGCACCACCTTCGGCCCCTCCGGCCTACTCATATGAGCTCTGCACTTCATGCGACAAAAGGCATCTGGTAGGAGATTGCCGAAGAGCATCTGGTGGATGTTATCATTGCGGTCGCCAGGGCCACATGATCAGGGATTGCCCTACCCGGCATTTACCAGGCCAGTCTCAGGGGATTAGGCCACCAGCGCGCCCAGCAGGATCATACCAGGCGTCATCCCAGACTACCCGGTCTACACCTCAGTCTCGCCAGGCAAACTAGGGGCGAGTTTTTGCATTGACAGAGGGTGATGCACTTGCATCTGATGATGTGGTGCAAGGTACGCAGTTAGAGTTAATTTCTTTATTCGTGATTATTATGTTATGCTCTATTCTCTGCGTACGTACTTGGCATGTTCTATATGTATATACCTACATGTATACGCTGTTGATGCATGGATTAACTCCGCTAGTTAAAATTTCAGGAACCCTACTAGTCAATGAGTATTTGGCTCGAGTGTTGATTGATACTGGGTCTACTCATTCATTTGTCTCTCCGAGTTTTTCAGAAGGCTTTTCTGTAGAGCCAAGTCAGCTAGAACCGGAGTTAGCCATTTCGACTCCTCTCGGCAAAACAGTATTGGTAGATAAAGTGTATAGAAATAGTGTGGTCCAAGTGGGAAGCCACGAGTTGGCGGTTGATCTCATCGTCCTTGGATTCCAAGACTTTGATGTTATATTGGGGATAGATTGGTTAGCAGCACATCATGGGCATGTAGCTTGCTTTGAGAAAATGGTACTCTTCGAGCCAGTAGAAGGAAAACCATTCCACTTTCGCGGGTTGAAAAGTAGATATATTGCTCGTTTTGCGGCGTTGAGCTTAGCTAACCCCGAGGCAAAGGACTCATCGACTATTCCGGTTGTGAGTGAGTTCCTGGATGTATTTCCAGAAGAGTTGCCAGGATTACCTCCAAACAGGGAAATTGAATTTGTGATCGAGCTTGCACCAGGCACAGCTCCTGTTTTCAGGGCTCCGTATAGAATGGCCCCTATTGAACTCAAGGAGTTAAAGACCCAGTTGGAAGAATTACAAGGTCTTGGTTTCATTCGACCAAGTGTCTCACCGTGGGGTACCCCGGTGTTGTTTGTTAAGAAGAAAGATGGCTCGATGCGGATGTGCGTCGATTACAGGCAATTGAACAAAGTCACTATAAAGAATAGGTATCCTTTGCCTAGGATTGATGACTTGTTCGATCAGTTGAAGGGAGCGAGATTTTTCTCAAAGATAGACCTTCGATCGGGTTATCACCAGTTGAAGATTAAGGTGGAGGATGTTCCCAAAACTACTTTCAGGACTCGGTATGGACACTACGAGTTCTTGGTGATGCCTTTTGGACTCACGAACGCGCCGGCAGCCTTTATGGATTTGATGAACCGGGTGTTCCGGCCGTATCTTGATAGGTGCGTGATTGTATTTGTTGATGACATTTTGGTCTATTCCCAGACACGGGAAGATCACACACGCGACCTATGCCTTGCTTTGGAAATACTAAGAGAGCACAAGCTATACGCCAAACTTAGCAAGTGTGAGTTTTGGTTGGAAGAGGTGGCATTCCTAGGCCAAGTTGTTTCTGCAGAAGGTATCTCGGTAGATCCAAAGAAGATCGAAGCAATCATGAGTTGGGCGAGGCCCAAGAGTGTCACGGAGATACGCAGCTTTCTTGGGTTGGCAGGCTACTACAGGAGATTCATAGAGGGTTTCTCTAGCCTTGCAGCACCACTCACTTACCTGACGAGGAAGAATGCAAAGTTTGTATGGAGCGATAAGTGTGAGATCAGTTTCACGGAACTGAAGAAGAGGCTTACTACAGCCCCTGTCCTTACTGTGCCATCTGGACCTTATGGGTATGAGGTGTATAGTGATGCCTCACACGTTGGACTTAGGTGTGTACTCATGCAGCACAAGAAAGTCATTGCCTATGCATCAAGGCAATTGAAGGAGCATGAGAAGAATTATCCCACGCACGACTTGGAGCTTGCGGCGGTCGTGTTTGCACTTAAGATTTGGCATCATTACCTTTATGGGGTTGAGTTCTATGTGTTTACCGATCACAAGAGTCTCATGTATCTCTTTTCCCAAAAGGAGCTGAATCTAAGGCAATGACGTTGGATGGAATTTCTGAAGGACTATGATTGTACCATTCAATACCACCCGGGTAAAGCGAATGTAGTGGCCGATGCTTTGAGTAGAAGACCTCCGGGGTTATTAGCACACATGTTGGTGCAGGAATGGAAGCTACTTGAAGATTTGGCAAATCTGGACATTAATGTGAATGACTCTGTTCGTAGTCCTATCTTGGCAAATGTCACGGTTCGGCCATACATAATAGATTTGATCCAAGAATACCAAGCCACGGATGCTGAATTGTTGGCTTATCGGGACAAGGAAGTTGCTAAGGGTAGTGAGGACTTCTCTCTCACTAGTCGGGGTGCTATCACATTCAAGGGAAGGCTGTGCGTCCCAGCCAATGCAGATCTTTGAAGAGAGATTTTGGATGAAGCACACCGTTTGAAGTACACAGTGCATCCAGGGGGTACAAAGATGTACCAGAACCTCAAGAGTCACTTTTGGTGGCGGAATATGAAGAGGGAGGTTGCGGAATATGTAGCACGGTGCTTGGTGTGTCAACAGGTAAAAGCAGAACACATGCGGCCCGCAGGTCTATTACAGTCCCTTCCAATTCCCGAGTGGAAATGGGAGAACATATCCATGGATTTCATAGTTGGCTTGCCAAAGACGGCAAGGGGCTCAGATGCAATATGGGTAGTAGTGGATCGTTTGACGAAGTCCGCTCACTTCTTACCTTACCGAACTACTTTCAACTCTAGTCAGTTAGCCGCTTTGTACATCAAGGAAGTGGTGAGGTTGCACGGAGTGCCCGTTAGTATTGTGTCAGATCGGGATCCAAGATTCACATCACGATTCTGGAAAAGCTTCCAGAAGGCTATGGGTTCCCGACTTGATTTCAGCACCGCTTTTCATCCACAGACGGATGGACAAACCGAGAGAGTGAACCAAGTCATTGAAGACATGCTTCGGGCTTGTATGTTGGATTTCAGAGGCAGTTGGGAAGAGCACTTGCCTTTGGTTGAATTCACCTATAATAATAGCTATCAGGCTAGTATCCAAATGGCACCATTTGAGGCCTTGTATGGGCGAAGTTGTAGGTCTCCTCTCTATTGGGATGAGGTAGGAGAAAGGAAAGTACTTGGTCCAGAGTTGATTGAGCAAATTGCAAACACAGTTAAGATCATTCGGGATCGATTGAAAGCCGCTCACGATCGCCAGAAAAGTTACGCGGACACGCGCCGTAGGAACTTGGAATTTCAAGTAGGGGATCAAGTTTTTGTGAAAGTATCTCCTAGCAAAGGGATCATGAGATTTGGAAAGTGAGGTAAGCTCAGTCCTCGGTATGTCGGGCCTTTTGAGATTATCACACGAGTTGGTGAGGTTGCTTACAGGGTAGCTCTCCCACCTCACATGGCCGCAGTTCACAACGTCTTCCATGTGTCTATGCTTCGGAAGTACATTGCGGATCCTTCGCATGTCATAGACTTGGAACCATTGGAGATTCGAGAGGACCTCACCTTGATTAAAAAGCCGGTTCAGATTTTGGATCGAAGAGATCAGGTGCTTCGCAACAAGACAATCCCTTTGGTTCTTGTGCAATGGCAGCACCATGCTCGTGAAGAAGCTACATGGGAGCGTGAAGCCGAAGTCAAAGCAAAGTACCCAGAATTAATTGAATGAGTTTTATATAGGTTTTGTATATGTGGCTTGTATTTTTGTTTTGATTCTGTAATGCATGTCCCGTCCAAATTTCGAGGATGAAATTTTTGTAAGGGGGGGAGGATGTAGAGCCCCAGACTTTTTCATGCTTAATACATGGCACTTTTGTTGCCATTTTGCCTTTAAAGAGGTATAATTAACAAATAAGGATGAAATTGGAAATTTTGACACTTTAGAATTGTTCCTTTCCAAAGTACGAACCCAACGCAAGTTGAATCGTCAAAATCGGACGAACGAGTCAAAAGATATGGCCAAAACAGTCTGGACCTGTAAGTAATTGTAGCTCGGAAGGCACTAAGGACGTAGCTCCGATGGGCGCTAAGGACGTAGCTCCGACAACATACTCTGATAACGTATACGTTGTGCATCCGTTGTGCAACAGACAATGGGTACGTTGTACAGCAACAACGTGTACGTTGTACAACAACAACGTGTACGTTGTACAGCTCACAACGGGCACGTTGTACAGCTCACAACGGGCACGTTGTACATAAGACAACGGACAACGTGTTACAGCTCACAACGGGTGCGTTGTACATAAGACAACGGACAACGAGCACAGCACAACATGTTCAGCACTGTTCACAGCACAACGTGTTCAGCACTATTCACAGCACAACGTGTTCAGCACTGTTCACAGCACAACGTGTTCAGCACTGTTCACAGCACAACGTGTTTGGCACTGTTCACAGCACAACGTGTTCAGTACTCGCGTTTTTGCAGAAATTTCCGTAAGGGTATTATGGCCTTTTGGTCTGTTTACTCTTACCTTAAGAGTTTAACCCGAGCCTTTAGGGCATCATTCAACACTTAGAGAGTTTGAGAGAATAGGAGAAAGGGGAGGAGGCGATTCCAACCTAGGGTTTCCATTTTGGAGAGAAATCAAGGGGTTTGTGAACCCACACTCCACTCAAGCCCATTTTTCTTCAAGATCAAGGCACAAACTCGTGAGGAGCATCTCCTCAAGCTAGGGCAGCAACTCACGGTTGTTTTTGGAAGGGGGATTTCTTCCTCACTTGATCAAGGTCGGTACTTCTTGCTACCCTCCTATTTATAGCTTCTCTTTTCCTTTATTTCTTCTTGTTTTCCTTCACTTATATGGGTGTTATGAGATTGGTGGTATGAATGGTGAATGGAGGTGGATGTTGGCGAATAGATGCCGTGTGGATGATGTGATGGATGAATGGGAAAGGGCATTGTACTAATAATGAACATACAAGTGTGATGTGAGCATAACCCACCTAGAAAAGCATGATTTAGGTTTAAAGGAATAATGAATAATGAACACATCATGTTTGATGAAATGCCAAAGTGAATAAAGTGAGTTGTAAATTAGGAAATGCATGCCAAATAAATTATGATTATTGCTAGGGCCTATGATAGTGTGTTTTCTTGCTTTCCCTAAATGATATGAATATTACATTGCTAAAATCATTGATGTTATATGTGTTGTGAAATTACCCAAATGTCATATTTAAATTTAAATGCAAGTATGTACACGGTTCCCACGAGCACGACATGCATGACATGATTTATCGAGGTTTTCAAGAACATGGTTAGAGGTGGGACATATCCTACGATATGTTTTACCTCGCTTTTCACAAGAAAACAAGAACCAACATTCCATGAGGGGTCTCCCCTCACTCACAAGTGCATATCATGAAGAAGGGCCTCCCTTCCCTCGCAAGTACATACATATCATAAGAAGGGTTTCCCTTCCCTCGCAAGTACATCTCACAAGGACATCTCACAAGTGAAAGAACATGACATGAGCATTTAGGAACATGGGTCTCCCTTCCCTCACAAGTAGTTTACTTTTCCAAGCATGATACAAGCAAGCATGACACGGCATGACAAGCATGGGCATTTAGGAAGAAGGGTCTCCCTTCCCTCACAAGTAGTTTACTTTTCCAAGCAAGCATGGCATGGCATGACACACATGACACGCATGATACGATAAGATAAGACAAACATGACAAGTTTTCAAGCACGGAAATGGTATTTTCAAGTCAAGTCAAGTGCACGATGTTTTCAAGAGGTTTCATCGGCTTTCTACGAAATACAAGCATGATTATAAATTGTTTTGCTTCCTTGTATGATATAAATTGTTCCTGTTCTATATATGCAACTTGCTTCCTACTCTATGTATGCTATTTGTATACTATGACTGTTGGTTAGTATTTAGTACCCGCTGAGTATTCCATGCTCAGCCATACTTCTTATGTCGGCAGGTTCTGAGGGAGCTGCTACTCCATTTGACGTTTGTGCTCTTGGTCCATGGGTGGAGGAGGAGTACGTCGAGGAGCCTTTTGAGGAACCTCCCGTAGAGGGTTATCAGTAGGTGGTATTAGGTTCTGAGTGGATTAGCTCTGGGTGAGCATGAGAGATTATATCCATGTATTTTGGCGGGTCTGTCCGCACTTTCTTTTGGATTCCTTTTGTGTAAACTTGGATTCGTATATACATAGAAGTTTGTTTAGACTTCCGCTGTGCTATGTTAGAGTAGGTTCTCACTGCTTATATCCTCTATTGTATATGCTCTGTGGGTTTTTACAGGTTGGTTTGTCAAGAAAGTCATGTAAGCCATGATTAGTCGTCCAAAGTTCACTCTAACTCCTAGGGTGGGTTTTGGGGCGCGATAGCTACGTTATCAGAGTACGTTGTCTATGCGTTGTCTGTGCCTTATCAAAGCACGTTGTCAGAGCACGTTATCAGAGCTACGTCCTTAGTGCCTTCCGAGCTATGTCCTTAGTGCCTTCCGAGCTACGTCCTTAGTGTCTTCCGAGCTACGTCCTTAGTGCCTTCCGAGCTACGATTGCCTGCAGGTCCAGACTGTTTTGGCCATATCTTTTGACTCGTTTGTCCGATTTTGACGATTCAACTTGCATTGGGTTCGTACTTCGAAAAGGAACATTTCTGACGTTCAGAATTTCCAATTTCTTCCTTATTTATTAATTATACCTCTTTAAAGGCAAAATGGCAACGAAAGGGTCATGCATTAAATGTGAAAAGGTCCGGGGCTCTACACTAGGACTCTTTCAAGGCTTATAGACATTATTAAATAATTTATCTAATTAATTATAGCATTCTTGCAAAAATCTCATTCATTTTAAGGTCTCATTTCATGGAATTAGAGATTATAAAGGCATCATTCCTTGACACACATTCCAAGACATGTGCAAAAAGTTCTGGGGTCCTACAATAGAATTGTATTGATTTTTATGATATGATCCATCTCTCCACCATACATCTCCAGTTCATTAAAATAACCCATCATCTTCATGACGTGTTCTCTGACTGGAGTTCCCTCTATCATAGTGGTGGTGAGAAGAGATCTTAATGTTGTTTGTTTAGCAGACTTTTTTCTCTACACCAAACATCTCATGAAGGTGTTTTAAAATGTCAAAAACATTATCCATATCCATATGATGATTATAAAAAATATTAAATAGGGATTATAAAACCCAATCTTTTGCTTTCTAATTTGAATGATTCCATAGATCAGCTTCGGCTAACAGGTCAGGTGATGAATCCAGAAGAACTTTAGGTTTAGGAGTTGTGAGACATAGGTCAAGTTTCTCAGCAGAAATTACTACGTATATTCTAAATTCGTAGTCAACGTAGTTAGTTCCAACTAACTTCACATCACATAAAATTTCAGTTAGAGGGTGTAGGCCTGTCATGATCTAATCAAATGACAAAAATGAAGATAGTATTAGAGATCTGTTGAATTAATTTAATACTATTAGATTATGGGTCTGTTTCTAATAATATTACCAATATAGGGAGAATTAATTGGCATCGAATACCTAGTCACTGGCTTAATGTAATCCTGCCTTTGGGCGCAATATTACATCGCCATGAATTGGCAGATAGAATCTATCTTCTCCACTTTCATAGATCTTATCATATGAATCTTAGAGCATTCAAATTTATGTCTAATCTATAAGCGGTTTTATATTCACGCTTTGACGTTATTGTATGACATCTCTTATTCATGTGCCCACCCACCATTAAAACACCTAGCGAAAGCTCACGCTTTGGCATTATTACTCCCACTATTTGTTTATAAAGTCTTTTTTTTTTGGAGGGCAAGCTGGGGTTAGGCGGACCCCGACCAGAT
Organism: Tetracentron sinense; assembly: GCA_015143295.1. NCBI lineage: Eukaryota > Viridiplantae > Streptophyta > Magnoliopsida > Trochodendrales > Trochodendraceae > Tetracentron > Tetracentron sinense. The sequence continues at coordinate 20,273,344 of CM026554.1, forward strand.
AAAATAAATAGGCGAAAATTACAATCTAAGGAATTTGCAACCCGATCTATCCTTAAACAATAGGGAGGACAGATCAGGGGGAAAATCCCTTGGTAAGAGAATAATAGAACAATTTAGATTACAAAATTTCGCTAAGAAGTCTGCTCCTGCATTACTTTCCCTCCAGATGTGATGAATGGAATGAGAGTTAAATCTGGACAGCTTTTCAATGCATCTAGTGACTAAATTTTGAAGATACCATGGTGGATCGCTAGTAGACTGAAGGTAGCGAGTAGCCTGTAATGAATCTAAGTCGATGGAGATGTGCTGGATACCGTGGGTGAGCGCTAGATCAATACCTCTTTCTATCGCCATGATTTCCAACTTTAAGATGTCTGTTTCTGCCACACCTGCCGCGAAAGCTAGAAGCGGATATCCATTGCAATCTCGAATAAGACCTCCGAAGCCCGCTGCTCCATTTCGAATGGAACCATCACTATTGAGAACCCAATGATTCGGAGGGGGCGGAGACCACTTGCACCAGATTTCTGATTTTCTGTGGAGCTTCGAGTTTATCTGCCATGAAAGGAGGAATTCCCTATTTGAAGCAGAGTCTTCCACTAGCACATTTAAGGCCTCAGTCTTAAGCCTGGTGTCAGCGGTAATTAGGCCAATTAGAGAGTCCACCGGCTTGAATGAATTAGAAAAAATGCGGTTATTTCGTTCACTCCAAATGCGATATATAGTAGCGCTGAAAGCAATTCTCTTGACGTTTTGAATAAGTTGCATACCATGAAATTCTTTGGCGGCCCATTCCACTTCACGATTCCAAGGAAGAATCTGCCTGGAAGAGTAACGACAGAGGCTAAGAATTGATCTCCATATTTGGGATGTGAATTGACATTCAAAAAACAAATGTTGGAGACTCTCAGAGGAAGTCCAACAGAAAATGCATCGGGAGTGAGTGATTATATTTAGGGAGAGAAGGCGATCCTGAGTTTGAAGTTTGTTGGACATGGCTAGCCACAAAATAAAAGAATGTCTTGGAATGTATTGGCCCGACCACGCCAGACTCCACCAAGACATAAGAGGATTGCGCACTCTGATGCTATCCCAGGCAGATTTGAGGGAGTATTGACCTTTGGGGTTGGGCTTCCAAATTACTCGATCAGAAGGTAAGGAAGCATTGATATCCACCAGTTGAAGTTCATTCCAAACTGATAACAGATCTGTAGAAATCGCTGGGGGAGGATTCCAGGTAAAATCAGATATAATAGATCCCACCAAAGCATCGCGTGGAAGACTTGAGTCGTATTGTAGTCGATCTCCAAATTGCTCAGATAAAATGCCCATTGGATGCCACGGATCATGCCAGAGAGAGGTCTTGGATCCATCAGTTATGGAATGAGTGATTAAGTTTTTTGCAACTTCATGAGATTGAAGAATCTTCCGCCAACTCCAAGAGTAATCTGTGGGAATTGTCATAGTCCAGAAGAATTTGTTGCGAATGAGTTTCTTGGAGCACCATCTTACCCATAGATTGTCCGAATGAGATGCTATTGCCCAAACTTGTCGCAAAATACCAGATTTATTCCAGTCTGAAAGCTTACGAAGGCCTAGTCCTCCTTCTTGTTTTGGGCAGCAAACAGATGACCAAGCTATGGGGTGAATTTTGTTTCAGAGATCACTGCCAGACCATAGGAAGCGGCAACATATTTGTTCTATTTGCTTGGAGATTGATTTGGGAAGGATAAGAAGTTTGGTCCAGTAAATATGCAAACTATTCAGGACTGATTTGATAAGTTCCACCCGACCAGCATAAGATAAGAAGATAGCCTTCCAGTTTTGAACTTTGCTGAGAATTCGATCAACCAATGGTTGACAAGCAGATGCAGAGAGGCGTCCGGAAATTAGAGGCATTCCTAAGTATTTGACAGGCAGACTTCCTATTCTGAAATGCAAGAGGCACTTGAAAGCTGATTAAACCGATAGAGCTGTCCCCGTAAAAAACATTTGGCTCTTTTGTGGATTTGGTCGAAGCCCTGATATAGAGGAGAAATTTGTGAGGACTCTGCCAAGTTCAGTGGCTGATTGTTGGTCTGCTTTGAGTAAAACAAATAAATCGTCAGCAAAACTAATGTGGGAGATGAGAGGATTTTCACACCTCGGATGCAATGAAATGTGACCCAAGCCAACCGCATGGTTGAGAAGAGAAGAGAATCCCTCCATAGCAATCACAAACAAAAAGGGGGAGAGAGGGTCACCCTGTCGCAAACCACGTGAGCTGCTGAAATAACCTTGTGGAGAGCCATTTATAACAACTGAAAAGCGGGGCGAAGTGAAGCAAGGAATCAACCATTGGATAAAGCTTTCTGGAAATCTCATCTTCCGCAATATTAAGATCAGATAGTCCCATCTAACCGTATCAAAGGCCTTCATGAGGTCGATCTTGATGGCACATCGAGGAGAACCTTTGTCCCGATGATAATTCCTGACAAGCTCATGAGTTAGGAGGATACTGTCGGCAATATTTCTCCCTTTGATAAAAGCAGATTGACTTTCACTAATAAGATGAGGTAGAACAAGCTTGAGACGAGATGCTAAGATCTTGGAAATGCATTTGTAGATGGTGTTACAGAGAGAGATAGGGCGATAATCAGAGAAGGAGTTTGGTCCAGCCACTTTGGGAATTAAAGAGATGAGAGTGGAGTTCATCTCTGTAAGCAACTTAGAGGATCTGAAAAAATTCTGAACTGCCCTAACAACATCTCTTTCAACAATATCCCAGCAGCAGCTCTTGAAAAAATGGGCATTGAATCCATCAGGCCCAGGGGATTTCTCATCGTGGCAGTCAAAAAAGGCCCATTTGATCTCTGCGGGTGTGATGGGAGCCGTTAGCAAAGAATGGTCTAGTGGGTCGACAGTGCGAAAGCTGGGTATGTCCTCAGGGCCAATAACATCTTCATCATGAGGTCTGGATAACAGTCTTTCGAAAAAGTTCACCCCAGCCGAACTGATACGGTTGAATCCATGATGAGAGGCAAGGCTGTTGTGGAAGAATTTGGAGTTGTTATCTCCCAAATGAGAGCCATAGAAGTCTGGATTTTTGTCTGAGTGCAGCTTCCTCCGATCGAGCTAAGAAACAATAATCACGGAGAAGAAGTTTTTCAGCAGCAACAAGAGTTTCATCGTGAGGATTGGAATGGAGTTGTTGTTGAGCCTGATCCAGTAAAAGTTTGGCTTGGATCATTCGAGAGTTGATTTGACTGAAAGTGGCTTTGCTCCATCCCCGCAAACGAAATTTGAGGGCTTTGAGTTTCTGGACAAGTTGAAACATTGGGTTACCTTCGAATTGCATCTGCCAAACCTCCGCTACAATACTTTTGAAATCTGAATGCTCAGTCCAGAAGTTGAAAAATTTCAAAGGCCTGTGTCCCCTAGGAATAGGGGAGGAGAGTGATCAGAAATCCCAGGAGTTAAAAAATCCGCCTCTGAGCCAATAAATCGAGTACACCAACAGATGTTGATGAGCACTCTATCAAGCTTGCATTGAATACGGCGGGTGCCTGATGTTGAGGAGTTACTCCAGGTGCAGAAAAGACCTTTACTCTTTATATCAAACATGCCCAGTTGGTGAAGACATTCATTGAATTCTCGAGAATTGCGTGGTTGATATGGGGCTCCACCAATTTTTTCACCTTGAAACCGAATGACATTGAAGTCACCAAGCATTACCCATGGTTCCATAGGGCAAGCTAAAGAAACCAGGTCGAGCCATAAAGATCTGCGTTCAGTCTCACTGTTAGAAGCATAAATGAATGAAGAGAGGAAGGTATTAGCAGAGTTGCAGGTTGATACTCTACAGTGGACGAGCTGATCTATGACTTTGAGGAGTTGGAGCTGGAAAAAGGATGGGTCCCATAGCACCCAGATCCTACCAAGAGTGGAGTGACTGTAGTTCTCAACAAAATCCCATCCTCTAGCAATGCATTTGAAGGTCCTCAGCGCATTAGCTTGACGAACTCTCGTTTCCAGAATCGCAATCATGGATAGTTTTTGAGTAGCAATAATCTTCCTGATTTCCGCTTGCTTTAAAGGGTCATTAAGACCACGGATATTCCAAGCAGCGATCTTATTCATCAATCAATGAAAGTTAAAGAGATGGGCCCCCAACAGGGGCAGAGTTACTAGGGGATTCGCTAGCCTGAGGAAACCGCTTCTTGTGGCTACGCCTCGAGCGAATAGGGGAGTCAGAGCCCAGTTCTCCATCGATAGCAGTAAGGGCATCAAACCGATTTGGGCTAAACAATGTGCCTTCATCTGGGGGATCAGGAGATTGAGGGCCAAGATAGGCATTAGGCTGGGAATTAAAATTGGGATCAGAGATGAATTTTGGTTGCTCAGGGCTCAAGGAGTTCAGTAGAGCCAAATCTTCCTCATGAGCTAGGTTATCCTGCAATGCCCAGTCAATAAGAGGATTTCGGTTGAGAGCTTCATTTCGGGCTTTGATTGAGGCAAACTGTCGAACAGGTGATGGCCTATATGAAGCAAACCCAACTTCAACTGGAGATTCATCGTCTTCCCCAGCGCTATCCTCTGCAACAGAGTGGTCGATAATATTCTCTAATCGTCCTGCGTCTAGAGGGTGCTCAGTTGTTGTGACGCCGTCATGGTTTCCAAGCTCCAGGGAAGCGTCTATCTGAACATCGCTGAAACCCTCCGAAGATGGTCTGTCACCGGGAGTTGTGGCAACTTCGCTAGTCCCAAGCAGGGGATTTGAAGAGGAACAAGGATTAGCGGTTTTTGGGACATAGATCTATTTAGTGGAGCAATGAGAGTCCAGGTGACCAAATGACCAACACTTAGAGCATTTGAAGGGCTTCCAGTCATACTCGACTCTTTGTTGAATGAGAGAGCCATTAGGCATCAATACGTCGATGAGATCGGGGAGATCATCTCGAGCAGAAATTTCTACACAAATTCTGGCATATGACAGCCTCTCTTTCCCAGCAGTTATTTTGTCAGAGTGCAATGGGGTTCCAATAACGCTTGCAAGCCTGTTGAGCGAAGATTCACCCCAAAGATGAAGTTGAAGGCCTGGCAATTTGATCCAAAGAGGAAGGGAGGAGACTAAAGGCTTCTCCAGCTTTGAAGAAGGGCACCATGGTCGGAGCACCAAGGGTTTTTTTATCAAAGAACCAGGGTTCAGCCTCAAGAATTCGAATTTTGTCCTCTTCGCAGCTAAAATCGAACACAAAAAGCCCATTAGCAAGACCTAAAACTTCCAGGTGCCCTTTAGGTGCCCAGATCCTTTGCACGAATCGCTTTAAACTGTTGAAATAAGGCTTGGATCCCAAAACAAAGCCGATTAGGGCATTGGACCATCAGTCAATCCCCTCTTCTAAATCTTCCGCGAGGAGACATGCAGTTTTTTTTCCTTTAACAAGATCGGGAGGGATGAAACGAAGTGAAGGTTCAGAGGAAGTGGTCTTGGTGGATTCAAAAAGCGTAGACCAGGGTTTTGGACTAGAGGGTCACCATGTGTTCACATAGGTGAGAGGGATTGGGCCCCGACTTTGGCTTGTCAGCTTACTCACACTCCCCACTATAAGAGCACATAGAATATGGTGGAAGATTATAATACATAGGACGTATCCCTAGTCTTATAGACACATGATATATAAAGGGAATATATTTTTAACAAAATAAATCATCGCATGAATAATAAACAGTTAATATTATCTTATGATAAACTAAGCAAGTATCATCTCATGATAATAAACAACAATAATGATTATATGAGATTTATTGCTATGGGTCAAATAAATAAAAATGCATGAATGCAAGAGATTGAGGTAAGGATAAAGGCAACTTGCAAACAGCTTCGCAATCCCTTCCTTTATCAACTATTCGAGATCATTCTCTATACATCATTCTCGCAGTAAGGGGAACTGAGAGACTGCTTGCCTTTTCCCAAAAATAGCTCGCCCTAACCCAATGCATGATACATAAAAAAAATGGCATTAGGGAAACCAGATTTCCACTTGCCCTTTATTAGGGAAACCAAATGAATCTACCCTTCAATAATTGCCAAGAACTACTACATATTCTTCTCTAATATGAATGCATGATAAAAAATTTATCACAATTTATAAGATTGACCCATAACTATAATCTCATACAATTAAATGCAACATGGTGATGGAGTAATTTTTCCAATATTTTAAAATTTTTTAAAAAAATGATAACAATTATCATTGAGCTCGATAAATCTATATCTCATATAGATCAAAACCGAAAAATAATAAAAACATTATATTTTCCTACAAACAACTTTAATAATTATCAAAATTATTTTTAAAATTTGAGATAGGATTTTCTTAAATCTCTTTAAGTGATATTTATTATTTATTAGGACTTTGCTAACAAAAAATAAATAAATACTCAAAAATCATGATCTCATCAAGCAATAAGGAAAGTTTTATATTTAATTAAAAAATACCTATGATCTAATCATGGCTGAAATACATTATTTCGTTTAAATTAAATAAAAACAAAACTTCATCAGTTAAAAAACTTATTAATTATTTTTAATAAATAAAAACAATTATAATAAAATGATCTCATCACTTTATAGGGTTTTAACAATTTCAAATAAAATCTATTTATCAGAAAAACGCCCATTAATTATTTTTAAATAAAATAATTAACTAATATTTTAAATGATCTAATCATTAAAAGGTTTTAATAATAAAATTATTTATTTTGAAAAAAATAGAAAACGCACCGAGCTTGTTTTAAAAAAATATTTTATTATTATTACTATCAAAACTCATTCGATAAAATAAAAAAATATTTATTCATCTCATGAACAAAAAAAAGAAAAGATCTATATCTTAAAACGAGCTGAAATAAAAAAATAAAATCCATCTCATGAATTATTTTATTTATTCAATTAACCTTAAAAAACCAAAAATAGCACTCATTAACCATAAGCTCTGATACCACTTGAAGGGACTCTAGATAAAAAAAATATGCGGAAATCTGGATCCCGAAGATCTTTACACCAATGAAAACATTTAAATATATCTAAATGATTGAGAAGAATACGTCGGTGATTGATGTTCACCAGTGATGGACAAAACGAAAGAACTTCAGAACTCTTTGTAGAGATTTCTTGAACAAATAAAATCAGCTCGTTCCTCGCTATCTCAGCAAAGCTTTCGAATCAATGCTTAACTTTATGAATAACAAAATATCATTTGGATCAATCTTTTGAAGAAGATCTAATCTCTTGAATAAGAAGACCCTTAGATGAAGAAGAGATGAAGGAGATCTAACATATTAGAATCCCCATAAGAAGCTCACGAAAATCCCTTGAACAATTCATTGTGGCTCACGTTTTTTTTCTTTGTGGTATTTATAAATAGATATCATCCATTTACTTGCTAATTATCTTTAAGAGTTTCTAATAATAATAACTCTTATCATTATTAGACTCCTTGTCCATGTATAAGAAGTTTGTTATGATAATAACTCTTGTTATCACAAAACTTCTATAACAAGTTTTCTTTTCTCAAAAGGATTCCTTACTTAAAAGGATATAACCATTTCTTTAAAATTAGGGTACATTGAATCTAGACAATAAAGATAAAGGGGCGTGTGCAATATAGAGGGGATTTGTGATTTTTCTTATCTCTTTTGAGATTTGTTTCTTCAAAACTAATTAACTATCTAATCTCATTACATAAGAGATAACTAACAAATAATTATCCACTAACCAAAAATCCCTAGGATTTAGGGAAGTAGGCGCCACTTTTATGGGGTGTTAATCCCATGGGTGTGAGCGATCCTAGATGGTCCATTTTAATTTGGTTTTAAGTATATGGGTCAAACCCATATTCCCTTATAATTGGTTGGTTAAATAATTATCATTGTACCTCTTTAAATTTAGATTAACATTTAATCTAAAATGAGGGGTGTGTGTGGTTATAGTCTTGAAGTTGAGATTATAGGGCGTGTGTGTGTGTGTGGTTAGTTAAAATTATCAACAAAAAAAACATTTAATCTAAATTATAGATTAACATTTAACCCTGGTTTACCCGGTGTTATCCCATTGATCTTTTAATAGCAAGGACATTGGAATTGCAAGTGACGTGAGATATCCATATTGCAATTGAATCCCAGTGAAAGAACATAAACCAAAAGGATCCCGTCACATTAACTAATACATTCGAATAATCCTTCCATTAATATTATCCCTAATAGCCCTTCGAGATTAAGATACTATCTAACCCATAGCCTATGTACATCATCCGGGGTTCCAAGACATTTGATTAAGCCACGAGAAACTATTTATAATGTTAAAACATTTTATAAAATATTTTATTAAATATAATATATTTCATTGAAAAATATATTTCAAATATATTTGATTCAAAATTACCTGCTTAGGCTTTTAGCTTAATGGATTGTCTTACCCCGAAACTTGGATAATCTCTCAATTTAATGAGCATGGATTTCTTGTTTGATATTCATGATCAGTCGAATAACTTTCTGATTATCCAACTGTCACCTTATCGTAGTCCCTCAAGTAGAGAGTACTTAGATACAATCCAAACAGCCAGATCACTGCACAGTTATAAATGAACTCCTCAAATCTAAGGATCATCAAATCTGTTCAATGTGAATGAGAGACCATCTATTTGATAGTATATTTATGCAAGAGGTCTCTAATTGTATGCAATTAGTCAATGTACATTTAAGCACCCATATGCAGATATGTAGTATTCACTATAGTAGTTTGAGATAAAACTGCATCTCAACCATTGAGAACATCTAAGCATTGTGGCAGCCATATAAGTGAAGTGTCCAGCTTCACCCATAGCTGTGACTATATAAAGTATAAGGAACCGGAAAGCTATATCTACCTGTATCAGTCCATAACCAAGCACATAGATTTCCTACAATATATCCTATGGATCTTGTTCGATATCTCATATGGTATAGATCATCTCTGTTAGCCTCAAAGTTACAACTCTAAGTACCCTTAATAGTTTCGATGATAATTCAATAATGAAATGATCATTTTGATACTAATGTTTCCATTAAGTATGTGCACTCTTAGAGAAATAGCGCATTCAACTCATCATTCAAGTTATGGAGTATTAAAAAGGTCAAACACTCAAGAGAATCAAAGTCAAAGTCCAAGCATTAGTCATTTAAAAAAAAAGCTTCAAGGACTCAAGCAAAATCATGAAGACTCATCAAGACTGAAGCTCCATGAGTTCTATAAGAAGACAAACTCTCAAAGGAGTCTAGTGTTAAAGTAAAGTGTATCTAGGACCTTGTAAAAGTCCTCAAGATCTTGGAACTTGATTGCTCAAAATTACCTATATAGACCCTAGGAGACTTAGAATAGTTTGGACATCATTTTTAGGGCCTAAAAATGATTAAAGATTTTATAAATGCATATAGACCATGACATCCTATCATTTTGGTCTCATTCAGATGAGTTCTCTGTAAAATTTCAGAGAACTCGTCGATGAGTGGCAAAACAGTAGCTCATGTTTGAGCTCTATCACACCACTCGTCGATGACTCCTTCTCACTTGTCGATGAGTGCTTGCGGGAACTAAGTATAACAGCTAATTTTCAATGGCTATTTCGCATTAAATGTTCCCACAACGGCCAAATTTGATTGCTCACCTATAAATAGAGCATATTTATGAATAAATAGAAGGATTTAACACTACTCATTTATTCATTGATTATCCAAGTTGTTCAAGCATTCAATACTCTGCTTTTTTATTGAATACCTAGAATCCCAATCCCTCTGTGTTAGAGCATTCAATTCCAATTATCTTTGAGAGATTATTAGATTTGTTTTCCATTCTTATCTAGCTCATTAAGGAGCGTTCAATTTTGGATATAATATCCAACCACTCTTTGGAAAAGCTTAGTCAAGAATCTTGGATTCTTGCACCAGTGAAGAAGTATTCTTCTTGTATCCAAGAGAGGCACTCTCTTGAAGAGGTTTTATCCTGAGTCTGAGAAAAGGATTGTAAAGGCTTGCTCTCTGCCCATAGAGAAGAGTACGATTAGTGAAATCATGAGAAAATCCTTAAAGTGGAAGGTTAAAGGCGGGCATGTAGGCAAGTTGCTGAACCCCGATATCAAATCTTGTGTATGGTATCTTTCATCTCTCTCTCTCTCTCTATTTATCTTGTTATTGCTTGTAGCATTCTTGTTAACTTATTTAAATTCCGCATAAATCACTTAGAAATTATTTTAAATTGCCATTGACCCTAATCACCGTGTAGAACCCCATATCTTGCTTTCATAGCCTATGAATAGTGTGTGAATAGTGCCAGTAGATAGTATATGTAAGGCCAAGGTCGTCCCCGTGAACTTGGTGTTGGTTAAATGGGAATGAGGTATTTCATTTTAAATGAGTGTTATGGTACTGATTTTTCACGTGTGAAAGATAGGTATGCCATATGTGTCTTTGGGAACCAAACACAAGAGTATAAAATACTCTAAGTGTCAAAGAGGGTGGATGTCTTACCATAACCTCAACTTGAGGGAGCTCTAGTTGGGTCATAGCTTATCAGAATCAAGTGATTCCTAAACCATTAGAAAGATATTGAACCTCTATTTAAAGTTCATGCTTATTGCTTTTCGAGATTAGGAATAGAAGTTAAGTCAAATGTAGGATTTCCTGGAACTGGTCTGCTGAGACTTCCTGGAACAGGTTGGACCAGTCCACTTGTAGGCTCATTTTGACCCTTTAAAACTTAGAATTGGGCTTTGTGTAAAACATTATAGTTGTTCCCCTTTGAATGTAGAATCCAACACAAGTTTAATCGTTAAAATCCAATCACCGAGTCAAAATTTATGGCCAAAACGCCAAGGCAGACAAACTAGGCAGCCTGAGTCTGAGACCAGCGGTCGACCCCTCCACTACCGGTCGACCGGTAAGACCAGTGGTCGACCGCTCTTGCACTTTTTTGTATGGGGGTTTATTTTAGGGGGCCCCAAACACCACCGGTCGACCCTTCCATGCTTTTTTGTGCTGAAACCGATCTTGGGAGGATATTTTAAAGGGTTTTAAGTCATTGGCCAACCCCCTTGGCCTATATAAGCACCCATTTTCATGGGTAAGGGTTTACACAACCCTTAGAAGAGATTTTAGGGATTTGGAGAAGAGAGTTAGGGTTTGTGCAGGGGGTTTTGCTAAAAGGTTGTTGTCAAGGCTAAAGTGAAGCTTGTTTAGCTTCTTGAGGTGCGATCTTCACTTCCTCGAGCTTTCTCAAGCTTGGAGTTGATTACTTAAAGCTTTCTAGCTTCAAAAGTGTTCTTGTGAAAGGTAGATACACTCTACTACATACCATGTGCTATTCTTCTTAGAGAAAACAATGATTAAAGTATGTTATTGGGTTGATTGGATGATGATTTGTATAGAGGGTGTAAACTATCACTACTATTGAAGTAATATGAATATAATTATATGTTTACAAGTTTTCTAAAGCTATCATGATGTTCACAAGCACTCTATGCACTCTATGGTTTTCCAAGTACTCTAAGGCTCATCAGTCTCGTATGTCTCCATGATTTCTCATAAGTACAGTTTATCGAAGCATTCATAAGAATCTCTAAAACTCATAAGCTACCAAGCTCATAAGCATTGATAAAGCTAAACATCGGGTTGGTCAAGGGTAGGGTATATCCAAGGATATATCATGCCTGACTCTAAGTAATCTCATAAGAAATCAAGGATCTTGGTAGCCCACTTCGATATATTCAATGAAGGGTATTTATATACCCGGCTCTAAGTCTTTTACGGGTGTTAAGGTCTGGCTCTAAGTTAATGCTCTCACAAGAATCAAGGAGGTTGGTAGCCCAAGGTTGTGCGGGTACTAACCTCTGGCTCACAAGAACTCATAAGAACCTCACAAGCTCATAAAATCTCATAAGTCTCATAAGTGAAACCTCACAAGCTCATAAGTGCTCTAAGACATCACAACTCATAAGAATTCATAAGAACTCTAAGGAACTCAAAGAACTCACATGACTTGATTCTCATACGCTCATAAGACTCATACGGTTTTGGATTTCATAAGAAACTCATAAGAAAATGGTTTTGAAACGAATATGAGTTTTCACGGATTTTTATGCTCTATGGCTCTATGTCTTGCATGCTTTATGCTATTATTATCTCACTGTTAGTTAGTAGTTTGTAGACACTGATTATTCCATTCTCAGCCGATTATTGACTTCGGCAGGGGCACGCGTTCCATTTGATATCTGTGGTTTGGATCCCTGGGTCGAGGAAGAGTACTACGAGCAGAGCCTTCCATGGATGATTACCAGGATGAGGGAGCAGTAGATAGGCAGCCCGATTTCGATTTCTATTGAGGGAGTGAGAGAGATACACTTATATTTTTGTTGGTATTGAGAGTGGGACTTGTTCACTCCATGCTTCATATTTTGGATATGTTCTAATTGGTTCAAACTTGAACCTAACTATAGGAGTGTTATTAAATTGCTTCCGCTTTGTCTCCGTATATGTTATCAATTGTGTATTCTGATAGGATGGTATGTATGCCTTATGTGTCATACAGGACAGTATGACACGGCGGTCACATGCTCAGATATCCTTAACTCCTAGGGGGCATTTTGGGTCACGACAGACTTGGTATCAGAGCTTAGGGATTAGTTCCCTTAGGCTAAGTTGTCTTATAAGCAGAAGCACGTTCTCGGAGTTAAACTTAGAACTCGGATGAACTTTTTAACTTAAGTTTGATACGGTGATATAATGGGTATCAAGCAAGTCCTTAGGTCAATCTAGGAAGTTAAGATTCCAAGTATGGACTAGTCATCTAGTCTTAACCGTAACTGGATAACTCATTAGCCAAGTTAAGAACTTAACACCGCTAGGATTTTATTGGTATGTTTATACTATTATGTGTATACTCTGATGTATACTACGCCATATAAGGTGAGTTATCAACTGTAATATGTCATGTGATCATCTGGTTTCCAAGGAAGACTCATGTCGTGTTATCGTTCTCAAGATACAACCATGAGACGTAACACAAGGGATTGTGGGCACCAAACCATGGGGAATGAAGGAGAGGCTCCATTGAGCGATGAGTAGCCTGACATCTCCTGACTTTTGGAGACTATGGTAGAGACCATGGCTGTCCTTGCTGCTAGGTAGCCTACTACTACACCTACACCTGCACTTGGGTTTCCTCCAGTCCATCACACTGCAGGACGTGAGGCATTCAGGAGGCTCCACCCTCCTAGCTTCTATAGGACGAAGGATCCGATGGTAGTCGAGGCTTGGATAATGTAGTTGGAGAAATTTTTTGGGCACTCCACTGCACTGATGAGCAGAGGGTGGAATGGGCTTCCTTTGTGATGGAAGGTAAAGCTAAACACCAATGGAGATCTGCACTGAGGCAGAGGGACATCACCAAGGCAGGGGAGCCATGGACATGGGGAGAGTTCATGGATGTCTTCTATAAGCAGTACTTCCTGGTGTTTATCAGGGAGTAGAAGGAGTGGGAGTTTGTGTCCCTCGAGCAGGGAGAGATGATTCTGGCTGGGTACGAGGCCAAATTAATGGAGTTGTCATGATTTGCACCCCACATGATTGCATCTGAGCACATGCGAATCAGGAAGTTTGAAAGAGGGTTGAAGTCCTTTATCAAGGATAGGATCGCCGTGCTCCAGGTAGGAACCTGGGGAGAAATAGTGAGCAAGGCAAAGATCGTCGAGAAGGGTTTAGAGGATTTCCTCAGACGAAGAGGTATGACTAGAGGACAGTCTAGTGGCTCAGCACCACCTGAGAAGAGGGCCAGGACTGCTCCATACCCGACTTCGTAGCCTAGACAGGCTCAAAGGCCTCCTTTTTCCCCACAAGCACCTTGCCCTACTGCCACATAGGCGATTAGATATACGCTGCCCATGTCCTCAGCATCATCACCATTTGAGGAGTCTACTACTTGTGGGAAGAGGCACAAGGCAGGAGAGTGCCGTAAACTCTCGGGTGGTTGCTTCCATTGTGGTGATCAGGGCCACATGATCAGAGATTATCCACGAAGGCAGTTACTGGCCAGGCTATAGGGAGTTAGAAATCCAGTTGAGCAGATGTCGTAGCAAGGGTCTTCATAGGTTTCTAAGCCTCCACGGCCTACCCAGCCGCCTCGCCAGGTGAATCAGGGATGGGTTTTCGCCATGACGAGCAAGATGCACATGCATCAGATGATGTTGTGCAAGGTACACTCAAGTCAAGTTGTTTAAGTTTATGAGATGTTGACTGTATATGTACATGCTTGTATAAACATGTTACTTATATGTTATGAGTCTTTATGCTTTGCTTGATGTAGTAAGTGTAATGATCAGGCATCCTCTTGATTAGCGAGTGCTTAGCACGTGTGTTGATTGACACTGGATCCTCGCATTATTTTATCTCGCCTAGCTTTACCAAGGGCTTTACCTCAGAGCCGAGTCAATTATCCCAGGATAGAACCTCTGTCCTTTGTCTAAACATTGGTCCAAACCCTACCTACCTAGCCGAACCTCTGTCCGAACCTCGGTTCAAACCCTCCCCACCTAGTTAAACCTCTACCTGAACCTTTTTCAAACCCTGGTTCAAATCCTATCAGACCTTAACCCAACCCAATGCTACTTGACATGAGCTAAAACTGTCCAGATGCTCCCCAGTAAGAGCATAAAAGGCCCAAGCGCTCCTGAATATGAGCGTAAACCATTCAAAAACATCCTAACATCCAAAGACAAATCATAACATTTCAAACACCCATAATCCAAACAAATCAAATCATTTTATCAACGTGTAGCTTGATTCCACTAGCAGTGGATAAGTAGGTAACCCTAATCGGGTTTAGCTCACCTAGGATAGAACCCCTATGTATATATACATGATCCAAGTTGATTCAAACGAAAATTAAACAAAGAAAGTGCAGACAGGCCCGCCAAAATATATGAATATAACTCTCACGCTCACCCACAATCGCTCACTTAGAATCTACCACCTAATACTGACCGTCTACATGAGGTTTCTCCACAGGCTCCTCCTCCACCCAAGGGCTCGGAGCATAGATATCAAAAGGAGCAGCCACTCCGCTATCACCTGCCGACATAAGAAGTACGACTGAGCATGAAATCCTCAGCAAGTACCAAACACTAACCAACAGCCATAGCATAGCAATAAGAATATAAGGCAGGCAGCAATTTATATCAAATAGGAAAGAAAGCAGTTTATAAGTCATGCTTGCATAACATCAAAGTCGGAAATCTCTTGAAAACGTCATGTGCTTAGTTTGGCTTGAAATACTCTTTTCGTGTTCAAAACTTGTTTTGTCATGTGTCTTGTCTTGTCGTGTCTTATCGTATCATGCATGTCATACTTTTCATGCTTGTCATGCTGGTCATGCGTGTCTTGTCATGCATCATGCTTGCTTGGAAAGTAAACATGTTCATGCTACTTGTGAGGGAGGGGAGGCCCCTCTTCCTAAATGAGAAACAACTTGTGAGGGAGGGGAGACCCCGCTTTAACGAAATGCATTGAATGTAACATGCATGCTTTGGGCGTTCTTGTTCTTGTCAAAAGCGAGGCAAAACATATCGTAAGATATGCCCTACCTCTATTTACCAACCCTTTCGTTTGGCCTTGTCATGGTGTTCGTGAATCGGGAATAAAACCTTGAAAACAAACACAGTGTTTAATGCTTGAAGATCCTACTCGTGGACTACATGCCGTGCTTGTGGATTCGTATACAATTAAGGATGACATTGGCATAGAAAGCATTTGCATTAAATCAAGAATTAAATCAAACAATTAAGCATTTAATCTATCCACATGCCATTCTAGGAAGTAAAGGAATTCACACATGCATCTTCTATGAATAAATCATAATCCTCTTCATTGAGGCATTTCATCAAACATTTGGTATGTGCATTATGGTTAATCCTAAATCTTGGATTTCTAGGTGAGTTAATGCTCACAACATACATGTGTGTTCGTTATTAGTGCAATGCCCTCCCCATTTCGTTCATTACATAGCATACACACGGTATCCAATCGCCCATACACACTCCATCCATACATCCCAACTATTCTTATTCTTAGAAATTAGGGAAAACAAAGAAAAAGGAAGTAAAGAGAGAAGAAGGTGAACTAGGAGGGTAGTATAGGGTACCGACCTTGAATAGGGAGAAGAAGTGTCACGCCCCAAAATACCCCCTAGGAGTTAAGGGATACTTTAGAGGTGACTACGTGTACCTGTCAAACCATCCTGTAATGCAAGAGGCTAAACATAATATAATTCAATGAAAATCAGAGCGCGGAAACTAAACATAAGTGCGGAAGCATAAGCCAATTTTTTTCTTTTCTTCTATAACTCCAAATAATATTCCAAGTTAACATATACCAAATACAATCAAAGTAAAGGTGGACATGCCCACCTATCAAAATACAAAAAGGAACTCTCTAACACTCTCCTCTCAACAGTAGTCGAGGTATGGCCACACATCCAAGTCCCCATCCTCCTGAGACTGCCATGGGATAGGTGGCTCCCTCTCCTCTACATACTCCTCCTCGACCCAAGGCTCGGGGTCGAGGACATCCACAGTACCTGCCGACATAAAAGTACGGCTGAGCATGGAATACTCAGCGAGTACAAACTACTAGCTAACCATAACAATAGCGAAAGCATAACAACAGTGAGCAATACAAGATATTAATTTAAAGCAATAGTGAAAGCATAAGATACATAGCCATATCTTGACATGCGTGTATGAATGCAAAAACCTCGGTAAAACTCATGTCTCGGAAACCCTTTTCGTGTCTCGGTCAAATCATGTATGTGTATCGTGTCTTGTCTTGTATTTCATGTCTTGATTTGTTCTTGACTTGTATACTTGTGAGCCAGAGGCTAGCACCCTTCCTTGGGCTACCAACCTCCTTGTCATGTTCTCTCTTGCATTTCACTTGTGAGCCAGAGGCTAGCACCCTTCCTGGGGCTACCAACCTCCTTGTCATGTTCTCTCTTGCATTTCACTTGTGAGCCAGAGGCTAGCACCCTTCCTGGGGCTACCAACCTCCTTGTCATGTTCTTGTTCCATTTCTCTTGTGAGCCAGAGGCTAGCACCCTTCCTTGGGCTACCAACCTCCTTGTCATGTTCTCTCTTGCATTTCACTTGTGAGCCAGAGGCTAGCACCCTTCCTAGGGCTACCAACCTCCTTGTCATGTTCTTGATTAGTTTCTCTTGTGAGCCAGAGGCTAGCACCCTTCCTTGGGCTACCAACCTCCTTGTCATGTTCTTGTTTCATTTCATATACATATACAAATACAATCTTGGAAAAACCCGGTTTCATGCATGCATGCGTGCTTGTGTGCTTGTCAATAGTGGTAATCATGATGACATACTTGAACGGGCGGATCACATGACTATGGCATTTCAATCCTTAACATAGTGGTATGAAAATTTAGGCAACATATAGCACATTTGAGCAATTTATCTTTTCTAAGAACAATTACACAATTTCTATTTCCATTTTCTTCATTAAGTCCATTTATCCCTTGTTTAGTCATTTTATCAAACACATAGCATGCAAGGTTCCTTAATGGTTCATCTTCTTCTTTTTAGTGCCTACTTTCCATCCAAAAATCAAGGTATGTTCATTATTGGTAAAGTACCCATCCACCATTTCCATCACACACATCACCCAACATACACCTCGGCATCCAATCGCCACATCAACACCCACACACATCCATACCTTTTTCTTATCTTATTTAGGTTCATTGGAGATGATACATTTCATATGGGAGGCAAACATAATAGCATAAATCACATTTCATAAGGAAAACCTAGATTTATTGCTAGGGTAAGTTAGTAGGGTGTACTAACCTTAAATCAAGGCTTGATCCTTGTAGAAACTTTGATTGAAGCTCCAACTTGAAAGAAGAACACCTTTGCTTGAAGGAGACTTGAGTTGGGGAAGAAATCCCTTTCAAAAACGTGCTTGGGCTGCTGCCCTAGGTTGGAGAATGGAACCCCACACGAGATTGAGTTGAAATCTTGAAGAAAACGTGCTTGGGGACGATCTAGGGTCTTCACCCCTTTGATTTCTTCTCCAATGGAAAACCCTATTTGCAAATCCCCTTCTCCTCTCTCTCTATCTCTCAAAATACCTTAAGTGTTGTGAATGAAGCCCTAAAGGCTCGGGCAAGCCTTAAGGAGAAAGGGTTTAACCCCCAAAAGACGATAAAGCCCTTAATGAAAATTCTGAGAAACACGAAGACCGAGCGATCGGTGGTTATGACCGATCGATCGGTTGCCTACCGAGCGATCGGTGTTTATGACCGATCGACCGGTCAAAAACTCACTCTCTGGAAAATTTCCCCATACAAAATTTCTGACCGCGCGATAGCTACCGATCGATCGGTTATGGACCGATCGATCGCTGATTGAACCGAGCGATCGGTTCTCTACATGTCTGGACTGTTTTGACCATATCTTTTGACTCGCTTGTCGGATTTCGACGATTCAACTTGCGTTGGGTTCGTCTTTCGAAAACGCACATTTCTGACGTTTCGAAATTTCCGATTTCTTCCTTATTTATTAATTAGACTATAAAAATGGCCAATTAGCTATGAAGGTGGTATTCATTAAGGATGAAAAAGTCCGGGGTGCTACATTCTCCCCCCCTTACAAAAATTTCGTCCTCGAAATTTGGACAATGCGTGCTTTACAAATTTAACAACTTAGCATAACAATTCGAAACAAAATTACAAGTTATACCCAAAATCATTGAAACAACTCGGGGTACTTCGCCTTGACTTCGGCCTCACGTTCCCATGTAGCCTCTTCTCGAGCGTGATGTTGCCATTGCACGAGAACTAGCGGAATAGTCTTGTTGCGAAGTACTTGGTCTCTTCGATCCAAAATATGAACCGGCTTCTCAACCAAAGTGAGATCCTCTCGAATCTCAACCGGATCAAGCTCGATGACGTGAGAAGGATCCGGGATGTACTTCCGAAGCTGGGAGATATGAAACACGTTGTGGACCGCCGCCATGTGAGCGGGCAAAGCAACACGGTAAGCCACCTCGCCAACTCGAGTAATGATCTCGAATGGACCCACATATCTCGGGCTAAGCTTGCCTCTCTTCCCGAATCGCATAACACCTTTGGTCGGTGAAATCCTTACAAACACAAAATCACCGACTCGGAATTCAAGATCCCTCCTTCGGTTGTCGGCATAGCTTTTCTGTCTATCTTGTGCGGTCTTCAACCTCTCCCGGATAAGCTTGACCCTATCCGCGGTTTGTTCAATCAACTCGGGGCCCAAAAGCTTTCTTTCTCCCACTTCATCCCAATACAACGGGGATCTGCAACTCCTTCCGTACAAAGCCTCGAAAGGCGCCATTTGTATGCTTTCTTGATAACTATTGTTGTAAGCGAATTCCACCAAAGGTAGGTGATCTTCCCAACTTCCCTTGAAGTCTAGCATACATGCTCGGAGCATATCTTCAATAACCTGATTCACCCTCTCGGTTTGCCCGTCGGTCTGTGGGTGGAAAGCTGTGCTAAAGTCTAATCGGGAGCCCATTGCACCTTGAAAACTTTTCCAAAACCTGGATGTGAATCTTGGGTCTCTATCCGACACAATACTCACTGGCACCCCATGCAATCGGACTATTTCTTTGATGTATAGTTCTGCTAACTGGTTGGAGTTGAATGTAGTCCGGTATGGTAAGAAATGAGCGGACTTCGTGAGTCTATCAATAACTACCCATATAGCATCAGTCTTCTTGACCGTCTTCGGCAATCCCACGATAAAGTCCATAGAGATATGTTCCCATTTCCACTCGGGAATAGGGAGAGACTGCAAAAGACCTGCCGGTCTCAAATGCTCCGCTTTCACCTGTTGGCACACCAAACACCGTGCCACATACTCCGCAACCTCCCTCTTCATGTTTCGCCACCAAAAGTGACTCTTGAGGTTCCGATACATCTTTGTCCCTCCGGGATGCACTGTATACTTAGACCGGTGAGCCTCGTCCATAATCTCTCTCCGAAGGTCTACATTGGCTGGGACACAAAGTCTTCCCTTGAATGTAATAGCACCTCGGCTAGTGAGAGAGAAGTCCGTACTACCCTTGGCCACTTCCTTATCCCTGAAAGCCAACAAGTCAGTGTCTGTGGCTTGATACTCCTGGATCAAGTCTATAAGGTACGGCCGAACTGTAACATTTGCCAAAACCGGACTGCGGACAGAATCGTTCACACTGATGTCTAGATTTGCCAAATCGTCTAACAGTCTCCATTCCCGCACCAACATGTGAGCCAACAACCCCGATGGTTTCCTACTCAGAGCATCTGCCACCACATTTGCTTTTCCCGGGTGATATTGGATAGTGCACTCGTAGTCCTTTAAGAACTCAATCCAACGCCGTTGTCGTAAGTTTAACTCTTTTTGAGAAAAGAGATACTTGAGGCTCTTGTGGTCCGTGTACACATAGAACTCCACCCCGTACAGATAATGTCGCCAAATTTTAAGTGCAAACACGACCGCCGCAAGCTCCAAGTCGTGAGTGGGGTAGTTCTTTTCATGCTCTTTCAACTGCCTTGATGCATAGGCAATGACTTTCTTGTGTTGCATTAGGACACACCCGAGTCCGACGTGCGAGGCATCACTATACACCTCATACCCAAAAGGTCCAGATGGCACAGTAAGGACAGGGGCTGTGGTGAGGCGTTTCTTCAACTCTTGGAAACTTACTTCACATCGGTCACTCCAACTGAACTTTGCATTTTTCCTTGTCAAGTAGGTGAGAGGTGCAGCCAGACTGGAGAATCCCTCCACAAATCTCCGGTAGTAGCCTGCCAATCCGAGGAAACTACGTATCTCCGTAACGCTCTTGGGCCTCTCCCAACTCATGACTGCCTCAACCTTGGCTGGATCTACAGAAATACCCTCGGCCGACACCACGTGTCCAAGAAATGCGACTTTCTCTAGCCAGAACTCGCACTTACTCAATTTGGCATATAGCCTATGCTCTCTCAACATCTCCAGAGCAAGACGGAGGTCTCGTGCGTGATCTTCCCGTGTCTGGGAATACACCAAAATGTCATCAATGAATGCAATCACGCATCGATCCAAGTAAGATCGGAACACCCGGTTCATCAAATCCATGAATGCCGCCGGTGCATTCGTCAGCCCAAAAGGCATGACAAGGAACTCGTAATGCCCATACCGAGTCCTGAAAGCCGTCTTCTGAACATCTTCCGCCTTGATCCTTAATTGGTGATACCCCGATCTAAGATCAATTTTGGAGAAGAATCTCGCTCCCTTCAGTTGGTCAAACAAGTCGTCTATCCTTGGCAAGGGATAACGATTCTTGATAGTTACCTTGTTCAACTGACGGTAGTCTATACACATCCTCATAGACCCGTCCTTCTTCTTCACAAAGAGAACCGGAGCTCCCCACGGCGAGACACTTGGTTGGATGAAACCAAGTTGTTGTAACTCCTCAATCTGCTTCTTTAATTCTTCAAGCTCTATAGGGGCCATTCTATATGGTGCCCTTGAAATCGGAGCGGTACCCGGAGCAAGCTCTATAGCGAATTCGATCTCTCTATCAGGAGGTAATCCGGGAAGTTCTTCCGGGAACACATCTAAGAACTCACTCACAACTGGAATAGCCGATGAGTTTTGTGCTTCTGGGTGTGCTATACTCAAGGCTGCGAGGCGAGCAATGTCCCTCTCTCTTAATCCTCGGAAGTGAAAAGGCTTACCCCCTTCCGGCTTGAAATTCACCATCTTTTCAAAACACGCAACATGCCCGTGATGGCTTGCCAACCAATCCATACCAAGAATGACGTCAAAGTCTAAATCTTGGAAACCCAGGACGATAAGGTCGGCTAACAATTCATTCTCCCCCACTTGAACCACACTATCCCTGAATACCTTGTCCGTATCAACCGACTTGCCGAGTGGAGTTGCAATGGTCAACTCCCGCTCCAACGGAGTAGCCTCAGTCGAAAAGCCCTTTGCAAAACTTGGGGAGACAAAAGAGTGAGTGGATCCTGTGTCTATCAACACTCGAGCGAGACATTCGTTCACTAATAAAGCGCCTGTGCGATTAAGTAACTAATATCAGTAGACTTCAAATAGTAACAAGCATCATACATAGGTAACCCTTAGTATAACTAACCGCATAACAAGCCACAGAAATTTTATACCACTTAAACTCAAAACTCTCGCGTACCTTGCACGACATCGTCGGATGCACGTGCGTCTCTCTCCGATAGAGCAAAAACTCGACCCTGAGTGGCTGGGCGAGGAGGCCGGGCAGACTGTGAGGCCCTCGAAGCCTGAGAAGAGCTAGGCTGAGATGTCTGCCTAATCGGGGGCCTGCTCCCTGAAGACTGAGCTGGCAATAGACGTCGGGGACAATCCCGAATCATGTGGCCCTGGTCGCCACAATGAAAACAGCCTCCTGTAGCCTTCCGACATTCCCCTGCTGGATGCCTCCTTCCACAAAGGGTGCAGACATCATGTGAATAAGTGGGAGGAGTATAACCCGTAGCCTGAGTCACTGCGGGGCGAGGAGCATACGAGGTAGCCGGGCGAAAAGCCGGTGGAGAAAAAGGGCGGGGGGCCTGTGGTGCCGAGTACCTCCTCTGTGACTGAGCCAGCCCTGCGGACTGATAAGACATAGTCCTAGCTCTCTTCTCCCCTGAACTACTAGACTGTCCCTTCTCTATTCCTCTTCTCTTAAAGAACTCTTCGGAATTAGACTCGGCCAACAATGCTTTGTCCACAACTTCTGAATATGTCTCATGTCGGAACATTGAGACACGATCTTTGAGGTAGGCCTTCAACCCCCTCTCGAATTTCCGGGCCTTCATAGCCTCGGTAGCTATCATGTGTGGAGCAAATCAAGATAGCTCTGAGAACTTGGCTTCGTAAGCCGCTACAGACATATTACCTTGCTCCAAGGTAATAAATTCAATTTCTTTCTTTTCTTTCATCCCAACCGGAAAGTATTTCTTGTAGAAAACGTCCAAGAATTCTCCCCACGTCCATTCTTGGCCTTGCCGGGTCAACTCTCGGGTCCGAAGTGCAGACTTCCACCAATGGTCGGCCTCGCCTTCAAGCATAAAGGCAGCCCATGTGACCCTCTCTACTTCCGTAGGTGCCAAAACCGAGAATATCTTCTCAAGTTGCCGAATCCAACCCTCGGCAATAAGTGGATCAATGCTTCCACAAAAAGTTGGAGGCCTCATCCTCCGGAAAGCTTCTATCCCGGCTTGGGCTCGATTAGGAGGAGCCGGTATAAGTGCCGCATTAGGCGGGGTGGCCGGTTGCCTTGCCGCCAACATAGCCAAGGTCTCGGCTATGGATGCGAATGCTTGGGCAAAGTCGGGTTGATCATCACCCGATGGAGCCTCACCTCCATTACCCCTCGTGTTGTACCCGCGACCCCGAGTATTGCGTCTCATGATTTCTCCTGAGAACGACAATACAACATGAGTCTAACTTGGATACGCATTTAGTACAATTTCGCAATTCACTTAATACATATTCATCAAGCACATTTAATAAGTACAACACAAATAATGTACACATGGTATATAACACAATAGCATAACATACAATCCGTGTTCCTAGCGTAGGACTCTATGTTCGGTTGAAGTTCAACCCATTTTTGACTAAGACTAACTTGTTAGTCTATACTTGGAATACAACTCTCTAAGGTGATTCTAATACCTTGTTCAATCATCTAAGTGACCTTAGGGACTCTAATACCTAGAGCTCTGATACCACTTCTGTCACGCCCCAAAATACCCCCTAGGAGTTAAGGGATACTTTAGAGGTGACTACGTGTACCTGTCAAACCATCCTGTAATGCAAGAGGCTAAACATAATATAATTCAATGAAAATCAGAGCGCGGAAACTAAACATAAGTGCGGAAGCATAAGCCAATTTTTTTCTTTTCTTCTATAACTCCAAATAATATTCCAAGTTAACATATACCAAATACAATCAAAGTAAAGGTGGACATGCCCACCTATCAAAATACAAAAAGGAACTCTCTAACACTCTCCTCTCAACAGTAGTCGAGGTATGGCCACACATCCAAGTCCCCATCCTCCTGAGACTGCCATGGGATAGGTGGCTCCCTCTCCTCTACATACTCCTCCTCGACCCAAGGCTCGGGGTCGAGGACATCCACAGTACCTGCCGACATAAAAGTACGGCTGAGCATGGAATACTCAGCGAGTACAAACTACTAGCTAACCATAACAATAGCGAAAGCATAACAACAGTGAGCAATACAAGATATTAATTTAAAGCAATAGTGAAAGCATAAGATACATAGCCATATCTTGACATGCGTGTATGAATGCAAAAACCTCGGTAAAACTCATGTCTCGGAAACCCTTTTCGTGTCTCGGTCAAATCATGTATGTGTATCGTGTCTTGTCTTGTATTTCATGTCTTGATTTGTTCTTGACTTGTATACTTGTGAGCCAGAGGCTAGCACCCTTCCTTGGGCTACCAACCTCCTTGTCATGTTCTCTCTTGCATTTCACTTGTGAGCCAGAGGCTAGCACCCTTCCTGGGGCTACCAACCTCCTTGTCATGTTCTCTCTTGCATTTCACTTGTGAGCCAGAGGCTAGCACCCTTCCTGGGGCTACCAACCTCCTTGTCATGTTCTTGTTCCATTTCTCTTGTGAGCCAGAGGCTAGCACCCTTCCTTGGGCTACCAACCTCCTTGTCATGTTCTCTCTTGCATTTCACTTGTGAGCCAGAGGCTAGCACCCTTCCTAGGGCTACCAACCTCCTTGTCATGTTCTTGATTAGTTTCTCTTGTGAGCCAGAGGCTAGCACCCTTCCTTGGGCTACCAACCTCCTTGTCATGTTCTTGTTTCATTTCATATACATATACAAATACAATCTTGGAAAAACCCGGTTTCATGCATGCATGCGTGCTTGTGTGCTTGTCAATAGTGGTAATCATGATGACATACTTGAACGGGCGGATCACATGACTATGGCATTTCAATCCTTAACATAGTGGTATGAAAATTTAGGCAACATATAGCACATTTGAGCAATTTATCTTTTCTAAGAACAATTACACAATTTCTATTTCCATTTTCTTCATTAAGTCCATTTATCCCTTGTTTAGTCATTTTATCAAACACATAGCATGCAAGGTTCCTTAATGGTTCATCTTCTTCTTTTTAGTGCCTACTTTCCATCCAAAAATCAAGGTATGTTCATTATTGGTAAAGTACCCATCCACCATTTCCATCACACACATCACCCAACATACACCTCGCCATCCAATCGCCACATCAACACCCACACACATCCATACCTTTTTCTTATCTTATTTAGGTTCATTGGAGATGATACATTTCATATGGGAGGCAAACATAATAGCATAAATCACATTTCATAAGGAAAACCTAGATTTATTGCTAGGGTAAGTTAGTAGGGTGTACTAACCTTAAATCAAGGCTTGATCCTTGTAGAAACTTTGATTGAAGCTCCAACTTGAAAGAAGAACACCTTTGCTTGAAGGAGACTTGAGTTGGGGAAGAAATCCCTTTCAAAAACGTGCTTGGGCTGCTGCCCTAGGTTGGAGAATGGAACCCCACACGAGATTGAGTTGAAATCTTGAAGAAAACGTGCTTGGGGACGATCTAGGGTCTTCACCCCTTTGATTTCTTCTCCAATGGAAAACCCTATTTGCAAATCCCCTTCTCCTCTCTCTCTATCTCTCAAAATACCTTAAGTGTTGTGAATGAAGCCCTAAAGGCTCGGGCAAGCCTTAAGGAGAAAGGGTTTAACCCCCAAAAGACGATAAAGCCCTTAATGAAAATTCTGAGAAACACGAAGACCGAGCGATCGGTGGTTATGACCGATCGATCGGTTGCCTACCGAGCGATCGGTGTTTATGACCGATCGACCGGTCAAAAACTCACTCTCTGGAAAATTTCCCCATACAAAATTTCTGACCGCGCGATAGCTACCGATCGATCGGTTATGGACCGATCGATCTCTGATTGAACCGAGCGATCGGTTCTCTACATGTCTGGACTGTTTTGACCATATCTTTTGACTCGCTTGTCGGATTTCGACGATTCAACTTGCGTTGGGTTCGTCTTTCGAAAACGCACATTTCTGACGTTTCGAAATTTCCGATTTCTTCCTTATTTATTAATTAGACTATAAAAACGGCCAATTAGCTATGAAGGTGGTATTCATTAAGGATGAAAAAGTCCGGGGTGCTACAAGAAGACCCTTGATGTGGAGTTCCAACCTTGAAGAAGAACTCCCACTTGGTTTGAGGAACTCTAGGTGCTTTGAGGACAGCCCTTGCTTGCAATTTCCCAAGCTTGAACCTCTCTTGATTTCCAATCCAAGCTCCTTTGGAGGATTTCCCCAAAATCCTCTTCTCCTTTCTCTTTGCTCTTTCTCTCCTCTAGGTTAGAAAAGCCCTAAATGAGAACCCTCTAACAAGACAAGGGTTTAAGACCCTCAAATCCGGCATCATTTACCGCATGCAATCGATCGCGCACTTATCTGCGATCGATTGCAGGTCCTTGCGATCGACGCACCTAGATGCGATCTATCGCACATGAACCCGAGCATTCTTCGACTGAATTTCCCTGCATGCGATTGATCGCACATACTTGCGATCAATCGCAGAACCCTGCGAATCTATCGCACCTGGGGAATCCATCTATAGCATATGGCCCAGAGAGTTTGGGAACCATTTATCCTGCATGCGATCAATCGCACCTAACTTGTGATCAATCGCACCCTCCAGATTTTGTTGTTTTCTCCTAGTTTTCCCTTACTTTAGTAATTCAGCCATAACTTTTGACTCGGTTAACCGATTTTGACGATTCAACTTGCGTTGGATTCGTCTTTCGAAGGGGAACATTTTTGGAGTTTAGAATTTCCAATTTATTCTTTATTTATTAACCAAAATGCCCCTAAAGTTGACTGATCCGCATACAAGATTTAGTGACTTTGGTTTTAGACATATCCGACTTGGGAATACTTCTTTTCTCATTTCATAGAAATAGGAGGATTACAAAGGCACAATGCCTTGGTATGGTTTCCAATACATGGTAAAAAGTTCCGGGGCTCTACATCCTCCCCCTTTATAAAAATTTCGTCCTCGAAATTTGGACGACACTTGTGTTACAAATGAAAACAAGGTTACATAGCACAAACAAAAGCCTATTCATACAACTTCGGGTACTTTGCTTTGATTTTGGCTTCACGCTCCCATGTGGCCTCTTTTCGAGTATGATGTTACCACTGAACGAGCACTAATGGAATAGTCTTGTTGCGAAGGACTTGATTTCTTCGATCTAATATATGAATTGGCTTCTCTACTAGTGTGAGATCCTCTCAGATTTCCAACGGCTCATGGTCAATCACGTGCGAAGGATCTGAAATGTATTTTCGGAGCATTGATACATGCAACACATTGTGGACCGCGGCCATATGAGTTGGAAGGGCTACCCGGTATGCAACTTCACCAACTCGCGTGATATTCTCTGTCACGCTCCAAAATACCCCCTAGGAGTTTAGGGATACTTTAGGTGGACTATACAAACCTGCCAAACCATCCTGTAATGAACAAGGCAAAATATAATACTAATACAATGAAAATCAGAGCGCGGAAGCTAAACATAAAATGCGGAAGCGCAACCAACTCTTTTTTTTTTCTTCTAAAGTTCCAAAACAGTATTCCAAGTTTAACATATGTACAACACGTCTAAGCCTAAGGTGGACATGCCCACCTAACAAAATACAAAAGACAAAATACAACTCTGTCTCGCTCAATAGTCACCCCCGTGGGGCCAATGGTCTAAGTCTCTCTCCTCCGCCTGAGGCTCGACTACTAGATCCTCATAAGGTTCCTCCTCGCCATAGTCCTCCTCTATCCAAGGACCCGGATCACAAATGTCGAGAGGGACTCGGGTACCTGCCGACATGAAAGTACGGCTGAGCATGGAATACTCAGCGAGTACAAGCCCCTAACTAACAATGGTAATAACGAACAACATCATATACAAGTAATGGGAGGAGTATAGTTCATAATCATTTCTAGCAACCTCATACATAAACATTTTATCAAGTCATAATTATTATGAAACTAAAACATGTCTATGCATCATACAATTCCTCTTTGAGTTGTCCTTTCAATATTTCTTATGAGCCAGAGGTTAGCACCCGCATATCCCTGGGCAACCAACCTCCTTGACAGTACAATACCTTTCTTATGAGCCAGGGGTTAGCACCCGCACATCCCTGGGCTACCAACCCCCTTGACAGTACAATACACTTCTTATGAGCCAGAGGCTAGCACCCTCACATCCCTGGGCTACCAGCTTCCTTGACAGTACGATACCTTACTTATGAGCCAGAGGTTAGCACCCGCACATCCCTGGGCTACCAACCCCCTTGACAGTACAATACATTTCTTATGAGCCAGAGGTTAGCACCCGCATAATCCTGGGCTACTAACCTCCTTGACAATACCATTTCCTTTCTTATGAGCCAGAGGTTAGCACCCTTAACCGGGGCTACCAACCTCCTTGACAGTGCAACATTTCCGAGTCCTTTCTTATGACCCAGGGGTTAGTACCCGCATGATCCCTGGGCTACCAACCCCCTTGACAATGCAATACGTTTCTTATGAGTTAGAGGCTAGCACCCGCATAATCCTGGGCTACTAACCTCCTTGACAATACCATTTCCTTTCTTATGAGCCAGAGGTTAGCACCCTTAACCGGGGCTTCCAACCTCCTTGACAATATCCTCCATCTACATATGTGCTCGTGCATAGCAATCGTGAAATCATGATGACATATAGCATTTTAACAATTCCCAACTCACATGAGAATTTAAGAAGCGAAATAAACACATGCATACAACTTGCCAAATGGGGAACATTTATGTAACTCATGCTTTCAAATCTTAGTTTATTCATGCATTCTATCAAACATGTGGTATTCAACCTTTTTACCTTTAGTTATTTCATATTTTCTCATTCGAACATTTCATCAAACACTTGGGGTGTGTTCATTATGAGTAATATGCCCTTCCACCCATTTTCCCATCATTCAACACATCACAACATGGCATCCAATCGCCTCCACTCCTCATCCATTCATACATTCCACCATTTGTTTGTATTATCTTGTTTATGTTTTAGGGATTTAGCATATACCAACACAAGGGAGCAATGGGGAAGATCCAACACATATTTACTTAGAAAAATTCTAGGTTATTACCAAAGTAACTAGGAAGAGTGTACTAACCTTGAAAAGGGAAAGAAAAATCCTTGAGGATGATGTAGAAACGCTGCCCTAGCTTGGAAGAGGTACTCCACACGAGCTTGAGGTTGGATTTGGAGAATCCAAGCCTTTTAGAACGGTTCTAGGGTTGTAAAACCCTTGATTGAAGCTCTTCTTGGTTTCAAGCAAAACCCTCTTCAGAATGCTCAAGATCCTTTCCTTCTCTTTCTAGGCTTGGTTTAGGGTAACCCAAAAACCCTCCTAAAGTCTTCTATTTGTAGTGTAAGGGGTGAAAAACCCCTAAAAAATCGCGTCCAAAAAAGTAAAATCGCGTATCTACGATCGTTCGTAGCGATTTACGATTGATCGTAGCCTTCTACGATCGATCGTAGCTTCCTACGATCAATCGTAGTTTCACCCGAGAGTTTCCAGCATTTCTGGGGCTTTACGATCGATCGTAGCAACTCTACGATCGTTCGTAGCTCCGCTACGATCGTTCGTAGGGTCCCTACGAGCGATCGCAACTTTTGCAGAAAGCTTCAGCATTTTTGCGTTTTCATATCTCGGCCATAACTTTTGACTCGCTTATCCGATTTTGACGATTTAACTTGCGTTAGATTTGTATTTCGAAGGAGAACAACTTTTATGTTTTCACAACTTCCAATTCTTCCTTTTTCTTGGACCCTTTTGCCCCTAAACCTGACTGATCCGAAATTGGGTTTCGTCAATCCAGATTTTAAACCGACCCGACTTTAGAAATCGGTCTTTTGACCTAACACCAACTCAAAACCAAGACAAGTGATCAACATGAACCCCGAAGAGGGTTCAATTACCTTTCCAAAAATCCAAGAATCACTTGATTCCGACGAGCGGTGTGAACGCTAGGGCTATTTAGAGTCGAGGGTATGCCAAGGCATAACCCTTGTCAATACTCAAGAGTATTCTATACTCTTGCCTATTTCATTCCAAACACCCATACACCATAAATACATTCTGACATGCTTTAGTATATGATATCATTCGTCGTACATGGCCATCAAGATCCGGGGTTCTACATCCTCCCCCCCTTACAGAAATTTCATCCTCGAAATTGGAACGATACATAGAGATTATAAAGAACAAAATTACATAAACATCACTAAAACAAATTAGGATATTTTTCCCTCACTTCCGCTTCGCGCGCCCATGTAGCTTCTTCTCGTGAATGGTGTTGCCATCGAACAAGAACCAAGGGGATGACCTTATTGCGCAAGACTTGATCCCTACGGTCCAAAATTTGAACCGGCTCTTCCACCAAAGTGAGATCCTCTCGGACTTCTAGCGTATCAAGGTCGATCACATGAGAAGGATCCGGAATATATTTCTGAAGCATAGATACATGGAATACGTTGTGAACCGCCGCCATGTGAGTGGGTAGAGCAACCCGGTATGCAACTTCACCAATTCGGGTGATAATTTCAAATGGACCAACATACCTTGGGCTGAGCTTTCCTCTTTTGCCAAACCTCATAACACCCTTTGTCGGTGAAACCTTCACAAATACCATATCGCCAATACGGAACTCAAGATCTCATCTACGGGTGTCGGCATAGCTCTTTTGCCTGTCCTGAGTCGTCTTTAATCTCTCTCTGATGATCTTGACTTTATTCACGGTTTGTTCAATCAATTCCGGGCCCAATATCTTTGTCTCTCCAACTTCATCCCAGTATAGGGGAGATCTACCACTTCGACCATACAAGGCCTCAAAAGGGGCCATTTGGATGCTCGCCTGATAGCTGTTATTGTAGGCGAATTCCACCAATGGCAAGTGATCCTCCTAACTGCCTTTGAAGTCCAACATGCAAGCTCGGAGCATGTCCTCTATAACCTGGTTCACCCTCTCGGTCTGTCCATCTGTCTGAGGATGAAAGCGGTGCTAAAGTCTAGCCGGGAACCCATGGCATCCTAAAAACTTTTCCAAAACCTGGATGTGAATCTTGGATCCCGGTCTGAGACAATGCTCACTGGTACTCCATGCAATCGGACTTTCTCTTTGATGTACAAGGCAGCTAACTGATTTGAGTTGAATGCAGTCCGGTACGGTAAGAAATGGGCGGACTTCGTGAGTCTGTCAACAACAACCCATATCGCATCAGTCTTTCTAACTGTCTTTGGCAACCCCACAATGAAGTCCATAGAGATATGTTCCCATTTCCACTCGGAAATAGGGAGAGACTGCAACAGACCCGTCGATCTCCTGTGCTCGGCCTTGACTTGTTGGCACACCAAGCATCGGGACACGTACTCCGCTATTTCTCGCTTCATGTTCCGCCACCAAAAGTGCTTCTTCAAGTCCCTACACATCTTGGTACCCCCGGGGTGAACGGTGTACTTGGACCGGTGAGCCTCGTACAAGATTTCTCGTTTAAGCTTCTCATCGGCTGGGACACATACTCTTTCCTTGAAAGTGATAATTCCATCATCCCTCACCGCAAAATCCTTGCTGCCACTTTTAACTGACTGGTCTCGGCAAGACAGTAGCTCGTCATCCATTCCCTGTAACTCCCTCGTCATGCTCAGGATATATGGCCTAACTGTGATATTAGCCATTACTGGCCCAAAAGTAGGGAGACTAAAACTGATGTCGAGGTTGGATGCATCTTCTAACAACCTCCATTCCCTTAGCATCATGTGCGCCAAAAGTCCAGTGGGCTTCCGGCTAAGAGCATCGGCTACAACGTTCGCCTTGCCCGGATGATATTGAATGGAACATTCGTAGTCTTTCAAAAACTCTACCCATCTCCTCTGCCTTAAATTCAATTCCTTTTGGGAGAACAGGTACTTCAAGCTTTTATGGTCCGTAAATACGTCGAACTGTTCCCTATAGAGATAATGTCGCCAAATCTGCAAGGCAAACACAACCGCGGCGAGCTCTAAATCGTGAGTGGGATAATTCTTCTCATGCTCTTTCAATTGCCTGGAGGCGTAAGCAATGACTTTGCCGTGCTGCATAAGTACACATCCCAACCCCACATGCGAGGCGTCACTGTAAACCACCAAACCACCACTCCCGGATGACACAGTAAGGACGGGGGCCGTGGTGAGGCGTTTCTTCAACTTTTGGAAGCTCGCTTCGCATCTGTCGCTCCAACTAAACTTAGCATTCTTTCTCGTCAGGTAAGTGAGAGGTGCAGCCAAACTGGAGAATCCCTCCACGAATCTCCGATAATAGCCTGCCAACCCGAGAAAACTATGTATCTCCGTGACGCTCTTGGGTCTCTCCCATATCATAACTGCCTCTATCTTTATCGGGTCAACAGAAATACCCTCGACCGACACTACGTGGCCTAGGAACGCCACCTTCTCCAACCAAAATTCACACTTGCTTAACTTAGCGTATAGCCTATGCTCTCTCAATATCTCCAGAGCAAGACAAAGGTCTCGTGCGTGATCTTCCCGTGTCTGAGAATACACCAAAATGTCATCTATGAACACAATCACACATAGATCCAAGTACGATCGGAACACCCGGTTCATCAAATCCATGAACGCCGCCGGTGCATTCGTCAGCCCAAAAGGCATGACAAGGAACTCGTAGTGCCCATACCGAGTCCTGAAAGCCGACTTCGGAACATCTGCCGCCTTGATCTTTAACTGATGATACCCCGATCTAAGATCAATCTTGGAGAAAAATCTTGCTCCCTTCAGTTGGTCAAACAAGTCGTCTATCCGAGGCAAAGGATAACGATTCTTAATAGTTATCTTGTTCAACTGCCGGTAATCTATGCACATTCTCATTGACCCGTCTTTCTTTTTCACAAAGAGGACCGGAGCTCCCCATGGTGACACACTTGGTTGGATGAAACCAAGTTGTTGTAACTCCTAAATTTGCTTCTTTAATTCCTCAAGCTCTATTGGGGCCATTATATATGGTGCCCTTGAAATCGGAGCGGTGCCTGGAGTAAGCTCTATAGCGAACTCAATCTCCCGATCCGGAGGTAATCTGGGAAGTTCCTCCGGAAACACATCCAAGAACTCACTCCCGATCGGAATGACCGAGGAGTTTTGTGCTTCTGGGTTTGCTAAGCTCAAAGCTCCGAGGCGAGCAATGTCTCTTTCCCTCAACCCTCGAAAGTGAAATGGCTTAACTCCCATCGGCTCAAAGTTCACCATCTTCTCGAAACATGCTACATGTTCGTGGTGAGCCGATAGCCAATCCATACCAAGTATGACATCGAAATCTAAGTCTTGGAAGTCCAGGATGAAGAGGTCGGCTAACAACTCATTCTGTCCCACTTGGACTACACAGTCCCTGTATATACGGTCCGTGTCCACTGACTTGCCGAGCGGTGTGGAGATGGTTAATTCATGCTTCAACTGACTGGACTAGGTTGGAAATCCTTTCGCAAAGCTAGGCGATACAAAGGAATGAGTGGATCCTGTGTCGATCAACACTCGGGCTAGGCATTCATTCACTAATAACGCGCCTGTGTGATTAATTAAACTCATGTTAATAGATTTCACGCAATAACACATAAGTACAGGTAGCATGTCATACATATAAGCAATCACATTACATAATAACAGCCAATTACAACTCGAAACTTTAGCATGATAGTGTACCATACACGACATCGTCAGATGCACGTGCATCTCATTCCGATAAGGCCAAAACCTGACCCTGGTTTGCCCTACGAGGCGGTGGAGTGGATAACGTGGGTCGTGAAGGCCTAGACGCAGAAGCCTGTGAGGATCCCGGCTGGGAATCCTGTCGAACTGGGGGCCTACTCCCTGGGGTTGGATAGGCTGCAGCTGCCTGCGTGGGCAATCCCTGACCATATGATTCACATCTCCACAGTGAAAGCACCCACCCGAAATCCTCCAATCCGGTGACTCCGACCCAATAGGAGCACTCCTCAAATGCTGATGAGGATGAAGGTGGAACAAATCGGGTGGCCTGTGAAAGTGTGGGACGAGGTACCGGTGTAGTGGTAGGCCGAGATACCTGTGATGTCAAGGGAGGCCTCGGTGACCGTATTACCTGGATGCCTGAATGGGGCTGTCCTAACCCTTTCTCTGCCGACCCCGAACTACTCGACTGGCCTCGAGTCATATCCCTTCTCTTGAAGAATTCTTCCGAATTTTGACTAAGACTAACTTGTTAGTCTATACTTGGATACAACTCTCTAAGGTGATTCTAATACCTTGTTCAATCATCTAAGTGACCTAGGGACTCTATACCTAGAGCTCTGATACCACTTCTGTCACGCCCCAAAATACCCCCTAGAGTTAAGGGATACTTTAGAGGTGACTACGTGTACCTGTCAAACCATCCTGTAATGCAAGAGGCTAAACATCATATAATTCAATGAAAATCAGAGCGCGGAAACTAAACATAAGTGCGGAAGCATAAGCCAATTTTTTTCTTTTCTTCTATACTCCAAATAATATTCCAAGTTAAACATATACCAAATACAATCAAAGTAAGGTGGACATGCCCACCTATCAAAATACAAAAAGGAACTCTCTAACACTCTCCTCTCAACAGTAGTCGAGGTATGGCCACACATCCAAGTCCCCATCCTCCTGAGACTGCCATGGGATAGGTGGCTCCCTCTCCTCTACATACTCCTCCTCGACCCAAGGCTCGGGGTCGAGGACATCCACAGTACCTGCCGACATAAAAGTACGGCTGAGCATGGAATACTCAGCGAGTACAAACTACTAGCTAACCATAACAATAGCGAAAGCATAACAACAGTGAGCAATACAAGATATTAATTTAAAGCAATAGTGAAAGCATAAGATACATAGCCATATCTTGACATGCGTGTATGAATGCAAAAACCTCGGTAAAACTCATGTCTCGGAAACCCTTTTCGTGTCTCGGTCAAATCATGTATGTGT
The DNA here is from genome assembly GCA_015143295.1 of Tetracentron sinense. Taxonomy (NCBI): domain Eukaryota; kingdom Viridiplantae; phylum Streptophyta; class Magnoliopsida; order Trochodendrales; family Trochodendraceae; genus Tetracentron; species Tetracentron sinense. Next base: position 20,308,588 of record CM026554.1, read on the forward strand.
ATCGTGTCTTGTCTTGTATTTCATGTCTTGATTTGTTCTTGACTTGTATACTTGTGAGCCAGAGGCTAGCACCCTTCCTTGGGCTACCAACCTCCTTGTCATGTTCTCTCTTGCATTTCACTTGTGAGCCAGAGGCTAGCACCCTTCCTGGGGCTACCAACCTCCTTGTCATGTTCTCTCTTGCATTTCACTTGTGAGCCAGAGGCTAGCACCCTTCCTGGGGCTACCAACCTCCTTGTCATGTTCTTGTTCCATTTCTCTTGTGAGCCAGAGGCTAGCACCCTTCCTTGGGCTACCAACCTCCTTGTCATGTTCTCTCTTGCATTTCACTTGTGAGCCAGAGGCTAGCACCCTTCCTAGGGCTACCAACCTCCTTGTCATGTTCTTGATTAGTTTCTCTTGTGAGCCAGAGGCTAGCACCCTTCCTTGGGCTACCAACCTCCTTGTCATGTTCTTGTTCATTTCATATACATATACAAATACAATCTTGGAAAAACCCGGTTTCATGCATGCATGCGTGCTTGTGTGCTTGTCAATAGTGGTAATCATGATGACATACTTGAACGGGCGGATCACATGACTATGGCATTTCAATCCTTAACATAGTGGTATGAAAATTTAGGCAACATATAGCACATTTGAGCAATTTATCTTTTCTAAGAACAATTACACAATTTCTATTTCCATTTTCTTCATTAAGTCCATTTATCCCTTGTTTAGTCATTTTATCAAACACATAGCATGCAAGGTTCCTTAATGGTTCATCTTCTTCTTTTTAGTGCCTACTTTCCATCCAAAAATCAAGGTATGTTCATTATTGGTAAAGTACCCATCCACCATTTCCATCACACACATCACCCAACATACACCTCGGCATCCAATCGCCACATCAACACCCACACACATCCATACCTTTTTCTTATCTTATTTAGGTTCATTGGAGATGATACATTTCATATGGGAGGCAAACATAATAGCATAAATCACATTTCATAAGGAAACCTAGATTTATTGCTAGGGTAAGTTAGTAGGGTGTACTAACCTTAAATCAAGGCTTGATCCTTGTAGAAACTTTGATTGAAGCTCCAACTTGAAAGAAGAACACCTTTGCTTGAAGGAGACTTGAGTTGGGGAAGAAATCCCTTTCAAAAACGTGCTTGGGCTGCTGCCCTAGGTTGGAGAATGGAACCCCACACGAGATTGAGTTGAAATCTTGAAGAAAACGTGCTTGGGGACGATCTAGGGTCTTCACCCCTTTGATTTCTTCTCCAATGGAAAACCCTATTTGCAAATCCCCTTCTCCTCTCTCTCTATCTCTCAAAATACCTTAAGTGTTGTGAATGAAGCCCTAAAGGCTCGGGCAAGCCTTAAGGAGAAAGGGTTTAACCCCCAAAAGACGATAAAGCCCTTAATGAAAATTCTGAGAAACACGAAGACCGAGCGATCGGTGGTTATGACCGATCGATCGGTTGCCTACCGAGCGATCGGTGTTTATGACCGATCGACCGGTCAAAAACTCACTCTCTGGAAAATTTCCCCATACAAAATTTCTGACCGCGCGATAGCTACCGATCGATCGGTTATGGACCGATCGATCGCTGATTGAACCGAGCGATCGGTTCTCTACATGTCTGGACTGTTTTGACCATATCTTTTGACTCGCTTGTCGGATTTCGACGATTCAACTTCGTTGGGTTCGTCTTTCGAAAACGCACATTTCTGACGTTTCGAAATTTCCGATTTCTTCCTTATTTATTAATTAGACTATAAAAACGGCCAATTAGCTATGAAGGTGGTATTCATTAAGGATGAAAAATTCCGGGGTGCTACAAGAAGACCCTTGATGTGGAGTTCCAACCTTGAAGAAGAACTCCCAGTTGGTTTGAGGAACTCTAGGTGCTTTGAGGACAGCCCTTGCTTGCAATTTCCCAAGCTTGAACCTCTCTTGATTTCCAATCCAAGCTCCTTTGGAGGATTTCCCCAAAATCCTCTTCTCCTTTCTCTTTGCTCTTTCTCTCCTCTAGGTTAGAAAAGCCCTAAATGAGAACCCTCTAACAAGACAAGGGTTTAAGACCCTCAAATCCGGCATCATTTACCGCATGCAATCGATCGCGCACTTATCTGCGATCGATTGCAGGTCCTTGCGATCGACGCACCTAGATGCGATCTATCGCACATGAACCCGAGCATTCTTCGACTGAATTTCCCTGCATGCGATTGATCGCACATACTTGCGATCAATCGCAGAACCCTGCGAATCTATCGCACCTGGGGAATCCATCTATAGCATATGGCCCAGAGAGTTTGGGAACCATTTATCCTGCATGCGATCAATTGCACCTAACTTGTGATCAATCGCACCCTCCAGATTTTGTTGTTTTCTCCTAGTTTTCCCTTACTTTAGTAATTCAGCCATAACTTTTGACTCGGTTAACCGATTTTGACGATTCAACTTGCGTTGGATTCGTCTTTCGAAGGGGAACATTTTTGGAGTTTAGAATTTCCAATTTATTCTTTATTTATTAACCAAAATGCCCCTAAAGTTGACTGATCCGCATACAAGATTTAGTGACTTTGGTTTTAGACATATCCGACTTGGGAATACTTCTTTTCTCATTTCATAGAAATAGGAGGATTACAAAGGCACAATGCCTTGGTATGGTTTCCAATACATGGTAAAAAGTTCCGGGGCTCTACATCCTCCCCCTTTATAAAAATTTCGTCCTCGAAATTTGGACGACACTTGTGTTACAAATGAAAACAAGGTTACATAGCACAAACAAAAGCCTATTCATACAACTTCGGGTACTTTGCTTTGATTTTGGCTTCACGCTCCCATGTGGCCTCTTTTCGAGTATGATGTTACCACTGAACGAGCACTAATGGAATAGTCTTGTTGCGAAGGACTTGATTTCTTCGATCTAATATATGAATTGGCTTCTCTACTAGTGTGAGATCCTCTCAGATTTCCAACGGCTCATGGTCAATCACGTGCGAAGGATCTGAAATGTATTTTCGGAGCATTGATACATGCAACACATTGTGGACCGTGGCCATATGAGTTGGAAGGGCTACCCGGTATGCAACTTCACCAACTCGCGTGATATTCTCTGTCACGCTCCAAAATACCCCCTAGGAGTTTAGGGATACTTTAGGTGGACTATACAAACCTGCCAAACCATCCTGTAATGAACAAGGCAAAATATAATACTAATACAATGAAAATCAGAGCGCGGAAGCTAAACATAAAATGCGGAAGCGCAACCAACTCTTTTTTTTTTCTTCTAAAGTTCCAAAACAGTATTCCAAGTTTAACATATGTACAACACGTCTAAGCCTAAGGTGGACATGCCCACCTAACAAAATACAAAAGACAAAATACAACTCTGTCTCGCTCAATAGTCACCCCCGTGGGGCCAATGGTCTAAGTCTCTCGCCTCCGCCTGAGGCTCGACTACTAGATCCTCATAAGGTTCCTCCTCGCCATAGTCCTCCTCTATCCAAGGACCCGGATCACAAATGTCGAGAGGGACTCGGGTACCTGCCGACATGAAAGTACGGCTGAGCATGGAATACTCAGCGAGTACAAGCCCCTAACTAACAATGGTAATAACGAACAACATCATATACAAGTAATGGGAGGAGTATAGTTCATAATCATTTCTAGCAACCTCATACATAAACATTTTATCAAGTCATAATTATTATGAAACTAAAACATGTCTATGCATCATACAATTCCTCTTTGAGTTGTCCTTTCAATATTTCTTATGAGCCAGAGGTTAGCACCCGCATATCCCTGGGCAACCAACCTCCTTGACAGTACAATACCTTTCTTATGAGCCAGGGGTTAGCACCCGCACATCCCTGGGCTACCAACCCCCTTGACAGTACAATACACTTCTTATGAGCCAGAGGCTAGCACCCTCACATCCCTGGGCTACCAGCTTCCTTGACAGTACGATACCTTACTTATGAGCCAGAGGTTAGCACCCGCACATCCCTGGGCTACCAACCCCCTTGACAGTACAATACATTTCTTATGAGCCAGAGGTTAGCACCCGCATAATCCTGGGCTACTAACCTCCTTGACAATACCATTTCCTTTCTTATGAGCCAGAGGTTAGCACCCTTAACCGGGGCTACCAACCTCCTTGACAGTGCAACATTTCCGAGTCCTTTCTTATGACCCAGGGGTTAGTACCCGCATGATCCCTGGGCTACCAACCCCCTTGACAATGCAATACGTTTCTTATGAGTTAGAGGCTAGCACCCGCATAATCCTGGGCTACTAACCTCCTTGACAATACCATTTCCTTTCTTATGAGCCAGAGGTTAGCACCCTTAACCGGGGCTTCCAACCTCCTTGACAATATCCTCCATCTACATATGTGCTCGTGCATAGCAATCGTGAAATCATGATGACATATAGCATTTTAACAATTCCCAACTCACATGAGAATTTAAGAAGCGAAATAAACACATGCATACAACTTGCCAAATGGGGAACATTTATGTAACTCATGGTTTCAAATCTTAGTTTATTCATGCATTCTATCAAACATGTGGTATTCAACCTTTTTACCTTTAGTTATTTCATATTTTCTCATTCGAACATTTCATCAAACACTTGGGGTGTGTTCATTATGAGTAATATGCCCTTCCACCCATTTTCCCATCATTCAACACATCACAACATGGCATCCAATCGCCTCCACTCCTCATCCATTCATACATTCCACCATTTGTTTGTATTATCTTGTTTATGTTTTAGGGATTTAGCATATACGAACACAAGGGAGCAATGGGGAAGATCCAACACATATTTACTTAGAAAAATTCTAGGTTATTACCAAAGTAACTAGGAAGAGTGTACTAACCTTGAAAAGGGAAAGAAAAATCCTTGAGGATGATGTAGAAACGCTGCCCTAGCTTGGAAGAGGTACTCCACACGAGCTTGAGGTTGGATTTGGAGAATCCAAGCCTTTTAGAACGGTTCTAGGGTTGTAAAACCCTTGATTGAAGCTCTTCTTGGTTTCAAGCAAAACCCTCTTCAGAATGCTCAAGATCCTTTCCTTCTCTTTCTAGGCTTGGTTTAGGGTAACCCAAAAACCCTCCTAAAGTCTTCTATTTGTAGTGTAAGGGGTGAAAAACCCCTAAAAAATCGCGTCCAAAAAAGTAAAATCGCGTATCTACGATCGTTCGTAGCGATTTACGATTGATCGTAGCCTTCTACGATCGATCGTAGCTTCCTACGATCAATCGTAGTTTCACCCGAGAGTTTCCAGCATTTCTGGGGCTTTACGATCGATCGTAGCAACTCTACGATCGTTCGTAGCTCCGCTACGATCGTTCGTAGGGTCCCTACGAGCGATCGCAACTTTTGCAGAAAGCTTCAGCATTTTTGCGTTTTCATATCTCGGCCATAACTTTTGACTCGCTTATCCGATTTTGACGATTTAACTTGCGTTAGATTTGTATTTCGAAGGAGAACAACTTTTATGTTTTCACAACTTCCAATTCTTCCTTTTTCTTGGACCCTTTTGCCCCTAAACCTGACTGATCCGAAATTGGGTTTCGTCAATCCAGATTTTAAACCGACCCGACTTTAGAAATCGGTCTTTTGACCTAACACCAACTCAAAACCAAGACAAGTGATCAACATGAACCCCGAAGAGGGTTCAATTACCTTTCCAAAAATCCAAGAATCACTTGATTCCGACGAGCGGTGTGAACGCTAGGGCTATTTAGAGTCGAGGGTATGCCAAGGCATAACCCTTGTCAATACTCAAGAGTATTCTATACTCTTGCCTATTTCATTCCAAACACCCATACACCATAAATACATTCTGACATGCTTTAGTATATGATATCATTCGTCGTACATGGCCATCAAGATCCGGGGTTCTACATCCTCCCCCCCTTACAGAAATTTCATCCTCGAAACTGGAACGATACATAGAGATTATAAAGAACAAAATTACATAAACATCACTAAAACAAATTAGGATATTTTTCCCTCACTTCCGCTTCGCGCGCCCATGTAGCTTCTTCTCGTGAATGGTGTTGCCATCGAACAAGAACCAAGGGGATGACCTTATTGCGCAAGACTTGATCCCTACGGTCCAAAATTTGAACCGGCTCTTCCACCAAAGTGAGATCCTCTCGGACTTCTAGCGTATCAAGGTCGATCACATGAGAAGGATCCGGAATATATTTCTGAAGCATAGATACATGGAATACGTTGTGAACCGCCGCCATGTGAGTGGGTAGAGCAACCCGGTATGCAACTTCACCAATTCGGGTGATAATTTCAAATGGACCAACATACCTTGGGCTGAGCTTTCCTCTTTTGCCAAACCTCATAACACCCTTTGTCGGTGAAACCTTCACAAATACCATATCGCCAATACGGAACTCAAGATCTCATCTACGGGTGTCGGCATAGCTCTTTTGCCTGTCCTGAGTCGTCTTTAATCTCTCTCTGATGATCTTGACTTTATTCACGGTTTGTTCAATCAATTCCGGGCCCAATATCTTTGTCTCTCCAACTTCATCCCAGTATAGGGGAGATCTACCACTTCGACCATACAAGGCCTCAAAAGGGGCCATTTGGATGCTCGCCTGATAGCTGTTATTGTAGGCGAATTCCACCAATGGCAAGTGATCCTCCTAACTGCCTTTGAAGTCCAACATGCAAGCTCGGAGCATGTCCTCTATAACCTGGTTCACCCTCTCGGTCTGTCCATCTGTCTGAGGATGAAAGCGGTGCTAAAGTCTAGCCGGGAACCCATGGCATCCTAAAAACTTTTCCAAAACCTGGATGTGAATCTTGGATCCCGGTCTGAGACAATGCTCACTGGTACTCCATGCAATCGGACTTTCTCTTTGATGTACAAGGCAGCTAACTGATTTGAGTTGAATGCAGTCCGGTACGGTAAGAAATGGGCGGACTTCGTGAGTCTGTCAACAACAACCCATATCGCATCAGTCTTTCTAACTGTCTTTGGCAACCCCACAATGAAGTCCATAGAGATATGTTCCCATTTCCACTCGGAAATAGGGAGAGACTGCAACAGACCCGTCGATCTCCTGTGCTCGGCCTTGACTTGTTGGCACACCAAGCATCGGGACACGTACTCCGCTATTTCTCGCTTCATGTTCCGCCACCAAAAGTGCTTCTTCAAGTCCCTACACATCTTGGTACCCCCGGGGTGAACGGTGTACTTGGACCGGTGAGCCTCGTACAAGATTTCTCGTTTAAGCTTCTCATCGGCTGGGACACATACTCTTTCCTTGAAAGTGATAATTCCATCATCCCTCACCGCAAAATCCTTGCTGCCACTTTTAACTGACTGGTCTCGGTAAGACAGTAGCTCGTCATCCATTCCCTGTAACTCCCTCGTCATGCTCAGGATATATGGCCTAACTGTGATATTAGCCATTACTGGCCCAAAAGTAGGGAGACTAAAACTGATGTCGAGGTTGGATGCATCTTCTAACAACCTCCATTCCCTTAGCATCATGTGCGCCAAAAGTCCAGTGGGCTTCCAGCTAAGAGCATCGGCTACAACGTTCGCCTTGCCCGGATGATATTGAATGGAACATTCGTAGTCTTTCAAAAACTCTACCCATCTCCTCTGCCTTAAATTCAATTCCTTTTGGGAGAACAGGTACTTCAAGCTTTTATGGTCCGTAAATACGTCGAACTGTTCCCTATAGAGATAATGTCGCCAAATCTGCAAGGCAAACACAACCGCGGCGAGCTCTAAATCGTGAGTGGGATAATTCTTCTCATGCTCTTTCAATTGCCTGGAGGCGTAAGCAATGACTTTGCCGTGCTGCATAAGTACACATCCCAACCCCACATGCGAGGCGTCACTGTAAACCACCAAACCACCACTCCCGGATGACACAGTAAGGACGGGGGCCGTGGTGAGGCGTTTCTTCAACTTTTGGAAGCTCGCTTCGCATCTGTCGCTCCAACTAAACTTAGCATTCTTTCTCGTCAGGTAAGTGAGAGGTGCAGCCAAACTGGAGAATCCCTCCACGAATCTCCGATAATAGCCTGCCAACCCGAGAAAACTATGTATCTCCGTGACGCTCTTGGGTCTCTCCCATATCATAACTGCCTCTATCTTTATCGGGTCAACAGAAATACCCTCGACCGACACTACGTGGCCTAGGAACGCCACCTTCTCCAACCAAAATTCACACTTGCTTAACTTAGCGTATAGCCTATGCTCTCTCAATATCTCCAGAGCAAGACAAAGGTCTCGTGCGTGATCTTCCCGTGTCTGAGAATACACCAAAATGTCATCTATGAACACAATCACACATAGATCCAAGTACGATCGGAACACCCGGTTCATCAAATCCATGAACGCCGCCGGTGCATTCGTCAGCCCAAAAGGCATGACAAGGAACTCGTAGTGCCCATACCGAGTCCTGAAAGCCGACTTCGGAACATCTGCCGCCTTGATCTTTAACTGATGATACCCCGATCTAAGATCAATCTTGGAGAAAAATCTTACTCCCTTCAGTTGGTCAAACAAGTCGTCTATCCGAGGCAAAGGATAACGATTCTTAATAGTTATCTTGTTCAACTGCCGGTAATCTATGCACATTCTCATTGACCCGTCTTTCTTTTTCACAAAGAGGACCGGAGCTCCCCATGGTGACACACTTGGTTGGATGAAACCAAGTTGTTGTAACTCCTAAATTTGCTTCTTTAATTCCTCAAGCTCTATTGGGGCCATTATATATGGTGCCCTTGAAATCGGAGCGGTGCCTGGAGTAAGCTCTATAGCGAACTCAATCTCCCGATCCGGAGGTAATCCGGGAAGTTCCTCCGGAAACACATCCAAGAACTCACTCCCGATCGGAATGACCGAGGAGTTTTGTGCTTCTGGGTTTGCTAAGCTCAAAGCTCCGAGGCGAGCAATGTCTCTTTCCCTCAACCCTCGAAAGTGAAATGGCTTAACTCCCATCGGCTCAAAGTTCACCATCTTCTCGAAACATGCTACATGTTCGTGGTGAGCCGATAGCCAATCCATACCAAGTATGACATCGAAATCTAAGTCTTGGAAGTCCAGGATGAAGAGGTCGGCTAACAACTCATTCTGTCCCACTTGGACTACACAGTCCCTGTATATACGGTCCGTGTCCACTGACTTGCCGAGCGGTGTGGAGATGGTTAATTCATGCTTCAACTGACTGGACTAGGTTGGAAATCCTTTCGCAAAGCTAGGCGATACAAAGGAATGAGTGGATCCTGTGTCGATCAACACTCGGGCTAGGCATTCATTCACTAATAACGCGCCTGTGTGATTAATTAAACTCATGTTAATAGATTTCACGCAATAACACATAAGTACAGGTAGCATGTCATACATATAAGCAATCACATTATATAATAACAGCCAATTACAACTCGAAACTTTAGCATGATAGTGTACCATACACGACATCGTCAGATGCACGTGCATCTCATTCCGATAAGGCCAAAACCTGACCCTGGTTTGCCCTACGAGGCGGTGGAGTGGATAACGTGGGTCGTGAAGGCCTAGACGCAGAAGCCTGTGAGGATCCCGGCTGGGAATCCTGTCGAACTGGGGGCCTACTCCCCTGGGGTTGGATAGGCTGCAGCTGCCTGCGTGGGCAATCCCTGACCATATGATTCACATCTCCACAGTGAAAGCACCCACCCGAAATCCTCCAATCCGGTGACTCCGACCACAATAGGAGCACTCCTCAAATGCTGATGAGGATGAAGGTGGAACAAATCGGGTGGCCTGTGAAAGTGTGGGACGAGGTACCGGTGTAGTGGTAGGCCGAGATACCTGTGATGTCAAGGGAGGCCTCGGTGACCGTATTAACCTGGATGCCTGATATGGGGCTGTCCTAACCCTCTTCTCTGCCGACCCCGAACTACTCGACTGGCCTCGAGTCATATCCCTTCTCTTGAAGAATTCTTCCGAATTCTTCTCGGCAAGCTTCGCCTTGCTTACAACCTCTCCCCAGGTAGCCACCTGGAACATCGAGACCCTGTCTCTAATGGAGGGTTTCAATCCCCGCTCAAATTTCCTGACTCGCATATGCTCTGATGCAATTAGGTGAGGTGCGAATCTCGATAACTCCACGAAGGTAGCCTCATAATCGGCCACACTCAACTCTCCTTGTTCAAGAGTCATGAATTAAATCTCCTTCTGTTCTTTGACAGCTGCTGGAAAATACTGCTTATAGAAGACATCCAAAAATTCCGGCCATGTCCACGGCTCCCCCGCCCTGGTGCACTCCCTCTGTCTCTGTGCGGCTCTCCACCAATGCTCGGTCGCACCTTCCATCACGAAGGTGGCCCAGTCCACTCTCTGTTCATCCGTGCAGTCGAGCGCTCTAAAAATCTTTTCCAATTGCATCACCCATGCCTCGGCGACCATGGGGTCAGTAGTACCAAAAAAGGTAGGAGGACGTAATCTCCTAAATGCCTCCAATCCTGAAGCATGGTGTGCCGGAGGTGGCGGAGGTGTAGAAGGTGTAACAGCAACCGGCCTTGCTGCTAACATAGCCAAAGTCTCGGCTATAGATGCAAAAGCTTGGGCAAAATCGGGTTGCTCATCACCGGAAGGGGCATCACTTCCATTTCCCCTCGTATTGTATCCGCGACCCCGAGCACCGCGTCTCATGATGTGATCCTTAGAACGACAGTACCACATGAGTCTAACTTGGATACTTGTTTAGCAACAATTCAATAATTGCACAATATTTAATAACAATTTTAGCATCCCTATCATTTATTGAGCATATGACAATTCATTCATGGTATACACAGCAACAACAAGCATACGTTCGTGTTCTAGCGTAGGTTACTAAGTGCGGTTTGGCTTTCCAACCGGTTATGGACTAAGACTAAGTTATTAGTCTATACTTGGAATACAACTCCTCTTAGTGCCCTAAGACCTTGTTCAATCATAGTATCAGTTCTAGTGACCCTAAGGACTCTAACGCCTAGGCTCTGATACCACCTCTGTCACGCCCCAAAATACCCCCTAGGAGTTTAGGGATACTTTAGGTGGACTATACAAACCTGCAAACCATCCTGTAATGAACAAGGCAAAATATAATACTAATACAATGAAAATCAGAGCGCGGAAGCTAAACATAAAATGCGGAAGTGCAACCAACTCTTTTTTTTTTCTTCTAAAGTTCCAAAACAGTATTCCAAGTTTAACATATGTACAACACGTCTAAGCCTAAGGTGGACAGGCTCACCTAACAAAATACAAAAGACAAAATACAACTCTATCTCGCTCAATAGTCACCCCCGTAGGGCCAATGGTCTAAGTCTCTCGCCTCCGCCTGAGGCTCGACTACTAGATCCTCATAAGGTTCCTCCTCGGCATAGTCCTCCTCTATCCAAGGACCCGGATCAAAAATATCGAGAGGGACACGGGTACCTGCCAACATGAAAGTACGGCTGAGCATGGAATACTCAGCGAGTACAAGCCCCTAACTAACAATGGTAATAACGAACAACATCATATACCAGTAATGGGAGGAGTATAGTTCATAATCATTTCTAGCAACCTCATACATAAACATTTTATCAAGTCATAATTATTATGAAACTAAAACATGTCTATGGACAATACAATTCCACTTTGAGTTGTCCTTTCAATATTTCTTATGAGCCAGAGGTTAGCACCCGCATATCCCTGGTCTACCAACCTCCTTGACAGTACAATACCTTTCTTATGAGTCAGGGGTTAGCACCCGCACATCCCTGGGCTACCAACCCCATTGACAGTACAATACACTTCTTATGAGCCAGAGGCTAGAACCCTCACATCCCTGGGCTACCAGCCTCCTTGACAGTACGATACCTTACTTATGAGCCAGAGGTTAGCACCCGCACATCCCTGGGCTACCAACCCCCTTGACAGTACAATACATTTCTTATGAGCCAGAGGTTAGCACCCGCATAATCCTGTGCTACTAACCTCCTTGACAATACCATTTCCTTTCTTATGAGCCAGAGGTTAGCACCCTTAATCAGGGCTACCAACCTCCTTGACAGTGCAACATTTCCGAGTCCTTTCTTATGACCCAGGGGTTAGTACCCGCATGATCCCTGGGCTACCAACCCCCTTGACAATGCAATACGTTTCTTATGAGCCAGAGGCTAGCACCCGCATAATCCTGGGCTACTAACCTCCTTGACAATACCATTTCCTTTCTTATGAGCCAGAGGTTAGCACCCTTAACCGGGGATACCGACCTCCTTGACAATATCCTCCATCTACATATGTGCTCGTGCATAGCAATTGTGAAATCATGATGACATATAGCATTTTAACAATTCCCAACTCACATGAGAATTTAAGAAGCGAAATAAACACATGCATACAACTTGCCAAATGGGGAACATTTATGTAACTCATGCTTTCAAATCTTAGTTTATTCATGCATTCTATCAAACATGTGGTATTCAACCTTTTTACCTTTAGTTATTTCATATTTTCTCATTCGAACATTTCATCAAACACTTGGGGTGTGTTCATTATGCGTAATATGCCCTTCCACCATTTTTCCCATCATTCAACACATCACAACATGGCATCCAATCGCCTCCACTCCTCATCCATTCATACATTCCACCATTTGTTTGTATTATCTTGTTTATGTTTTAGGGATTTAGCATATACCGACACAAGGGAGCAATGGGGAAGATCTAACACATATTTACTTAGAAATATCCTAGGTTATTACCAAAGTAACTAGGAAGAGTGTACTAACCTTGAAAAGGGAAAGAAAAATCCTTGAGGATGATGTAGAAACGCTGCCCTAGCTTGGAAGAGGTACTCCACACGAGCTTGAGGTTGGATTTGGAGAATCCAAGCCTTTTAGAACGGTTCTAGGGTTCTAAAACCCTTGATTGAAGCTGTTCTTGGTTTCAAGCAAAACCCTCTTTGGAATGCTCAAGATCCTTTCATTCTCTTTCTAGGAACTCTTCTTGGTTTAGGGTAACCCAAAAACCTTCCTAAAGTCTTCTATTTATAGTGTAAGGGGTGAAAAACCCCTAAAAAATCGCATCCAAGAAAGTAAAATCGCGTATCTATGATCGTTCGTAGCGATTTACGATTGATCGTAGCCTTCTACGATCGATCGTAACTTCCTACGATCAATCGTAGTTTCACCCGAGAGTTTCCAGCATTTCTGGGGCATTACGATCACTCGTAGTAACTCTATGATCGTTCGTAGCTCCGCTACGATCGTTCGTAGGGTCCCTACGAGCGATCGCAACTTTTGCAGAAAGCTTCAGCATTTTTGCATTTTCGTATCTCGGCCATAACTTTTGACTCGCCTCTCCGATTTTGATGATTCAAATTGCGTTAGATTTTTATTTTGAAGGAGAACAACTTTTATGTTTTTCACAACTTCTAATTCTTCCTTTTTCTTGGACCATTTTGCCCCTAAACCTGACTGATCCGTAGTTGGGTTTCGTCAATCGAGATTTTAAACCGACCCGACTTCAGAAATCAGTCTTTTGACCTAACACCAACTCAAAACCAAGACAAGTGATCAACATGAACCCCGAAGAGGGTTCAATTACCTTTCCAAAAATCTAAGAATCGCTTGATTCCGACGAGTGGTGTGAACGTTAGCGATATTTAGAGTCGAGGGTATGCCAAGGCATAACCCTTGTCAATACTCAAGAGTATTCTATACTCTTGCCTATTTCATTCCAAACACCCATACACCATAAATACATTCTTACATGCTTTAGTATATGATATCATTCGCCGTACATGGCCATCAAGATCCGGGGTTCTACATCCTCCCCCCTTACAGAAATTTCGTCCTCGAAATTGGAACGATACATAGAGATTATAAAGAACAAAATTATATAAACATCACTCAAACAAATTAGGATATTTTTCCCTCACTTCCGCTTCGCGCTCCCATGTAGCTTCTTCTCGTGAATGGTGTTGCCATCGAACAAGAACCAAGGGGATGACCTTATTGCGCAAGACTTGATCCCTATGGTCCAAAATTTGAACCGGCTCTTCCACCAAAGTGAGAGCCTCTCGGACTTCTAGCGTATCAAGGTCGATCACATGAGAAGGATCCGGAATATATTTCCGAAGCATAGATACATGGAATACGTCGTGAACCGCCGCCATGTGAGTGGGTAGAGCAACCCGGTATGCAACTTCACCAACTCGGGTGATAATTTCAAATGGACCAACATACCTCGGGCTGAGCTTTCCTCTTTTGCCAAACCTCATAACACCCTTTGTCGGTGAAACCTTCGCAAATACCATATCGCCAATACGGAACTCAAGATCTCATCTACGGGTGTCGGCATAGCTCTTTTGCCTGTCCTGAGTCGTCTTTAATCTCTCTCTGATGATCTTGACTTTATTCGCGGTTTGTTCAATCAATTCCGGGCCCAATATCATTCTCTCTCCAACTTCATCCCAGTATAGGGGAGATCTACAACTTCGACCATACAAGGCCTCAAAAGGAGCCATTTGGATGCTCGCCTAATAGCTGTTATTGTAGGTGAATTCCACCAATGGAAAGTGATCCTCCCAACTGCCTTTGAAGTCCAACATGCAAGCTCGGAGCATGTCCTCTATAACCTGGTTCACCCTCTCGGTCTGTCCATCTGTCTGAGGATGAAAGGCGGTGCTAAAGTCTAGCCGGGAACCCATGGCATCCTGAAAACTTTTCCAAAACCTAGATGTGAATCTTGGATCCCGGTCTGAGACAATGCTCACTGGTACTCCATGCAATGGGACTATCTCTTTGATGTACAAGGCAGCTAACTGATTTGAGTTGAATGTAGTCCGGTACGGTAAGAAATGGGCGGATTTCGTGAGTCTGTCAACAACAACCCATATCGCATCAATCTTTCTAACTGTCTTTGGCAACCCCACAATGAAGTCCATAGAGATATGTTGCCATTTCCACTCGGAAATAAGGAGAGACTGCAACAGACCCGCTGGTCTCCTGTGCTCGGCCTTGACTTGTTGGCACACCAAGCATCGGGACACGTACTCCGCTATTTCTCACTTCATGTTCCGCCACCAAAAGTGCTTCTTCAAGTCCCTATACATCTTGGTACCCCCGGGGTGAACGGTGTACTTGGACCGGTGAGCCTCGTACAAGATTTCTCGTTTAAGCTTCTCATCGGCTGGGACACATACTCTTTCCTTGAAAGTGATAATTCCATCATCCCTCACCGCAAAATCCTTGCTGCCACTTTTAACTGACTGGTCTCGGCAAGACAGTAGCTCGGCATCCATTCCCTGCAACTCCCTCGTCATGCTTAGGATATATGGCCTAACTGTGATATTAGCCATTACTGGCCCAAAAGAAGGGAGACTAAAACTGATGTCGAGGTTGGATGCATCTTCTAACAACCTCCATTCCCTCAGCATCATGTGCGCCAAAAGTCCAGTGGGCTTCCGGCTAAAAGCATCGGCTACAACGTTCGCCTTGCCCGGATGATATTAAATGGAACATTCGTAGTCTTTCAAAAACTCTACCCATCTCCTTTGCCTTAAATTCAATTCCTTTTGGGAGAACAGGTACTTCAAGCTTTTATGGTCCGTAAATACGTCGAACTGTTCCCCATAGAGATAATGTCGCCAAATCTTTAAGGCAAACACAACCGTGGCGAGCTCTAAATCGTGAGTGGGATAATTCTTCTCATGCTCTTTCAATTGCCTGGAGGCGTAAGCAATGACTTTGCCGTGCTGCATAAGTACACATCCCAACCCCACATGCGAGGCGTCACAGTAAACCACAAAACCACCACTCCCGGATGGCACAGTAAGGACGGGGGCCATGGTGAGGCGTTTCTTTAACTTTTGGAAGCTCGCTTCGCATCTGTCGCTCCAACTAAACTTAGCATTCTTTCTCGTCAGGTAAGTGAGAGGTGCAGCCAAACTGGAGAATCCCTCCACGAATCTCCGATAATAGCCGGCCAACCCGAGAAAACTACGTATCTCCGTGACGCTCTTGGGTCTCTCCCATATCATAACTGCCTCTATCTTTGCCGGGTCAACAGAAATACCCTCGGCCTACACTACGTGGCCTAGGAACGCCACCTTCTCCAACCAAAATTCACACTTGCTTAACTTAGCGTATAGCCTATGCTCTCTCAATATCTCCAGAGCAAGACGAAGGTCTGGTGCGTGATCTTCCCGTGTCTGGGAATACACCAAAATGTCATCTATGAACACAATCACACATCGATCCAAGTACGATCGGAACACCCGGTTCATCAAATCCATGAACGCCGCCGGTGCATTCGTCAGCCCAAAAGGCATAACAAGGAACTCGTAGTGCCCATACCGAGTCCTGAAAGCTGACTTCGGAACATCTGCCGCCTTGATCTTTAACTGATGATACCCCGATCTAAGATCAATCTTGGAGAAAAATCTCACTCCCTTCAGTTGGTCAAACAAGTCGTCTATCTGAGGCAAAGGATAACGATTCTTAATAGTTATCTTGTTCAACTGCCGGTAATCTATGCACATTCTCATTGACCCGTCTTTCTTTTTCACAAAGAGGACCGGAGCTCCCCATGGTGACACACTTGGTTGGATGAAACCAAGTTGTTGTAACTCCTCAATTTGCTTCTTTAATTCCTCAAGCTCTATTGGGGCCATTCTATATGGTGCCCTTGAAATCGGAGCGGTGCCTGGAGTAAGCTCTATAGCGAACTCAATCTCCCGATCCAGAGGCAATCCGAAAAGTTCCTCCGGAAACACATCCAAGAACTCACTCACGACCGGAATGACCGAGGAGTTTTGTGCTTCTGGGTTTGCTAAGCTCAAAGCTCCGAGGTGAGCAATGTCTCTTTCCCTCAACCCTCGAAAGTGAAATGGCTTAACTCCCATCGGCTCAAAGTTCACCATCTTCTCGAAACATGCCACATGTCCGTGGTGAGCCGATAGCCAATCCATACCAAGTATGACATCGAAATCTAAGTCTTGGAAGTCTAGGATGATGAGGTCGGCTAACAACTCATTCTGTCCCACTTGGACTACACAGTCCCTGTATATACGGTCCGTGTCCACTGACTTGCCGAGCGGTGCGGAGATGGTTAATTCATGCTTCAACTGACTGGACTTGGTTGGAAATCCTTTCGCAAAGCTAGGCGATACAAAGGAATGAGTGGATCCTGTGTCGATCAACACTCGGGCTAGGCATTCATTCACTAATAACGCGCCTGTGTGATTAATTAAATTCACGTTAATAGATTTCACGCAATAACACATAAGTACAGGTAGCATGTCATACATATAAGCAAT
Source organism: Tetracentron sinense (assembly GCA_015143295.1). NCBI lineage: Eukaryota > Viridiplantae > Streptophyta > Magnoliopsida > Trochodendrales > Trochodendraceae > Tetracentron > Tetracentron sinense. The sequence continues at coordinate 20,325,915 of CM026554.1, forward strand.
CACATTACATAATAACAGCCAATTACAACTCGAAACTTTAGCATGATAGCGTACCTTGCACGACATCGTCAGATGCACGTGCATCTCGTTCCGATAAGGCAAAAACCTGACCCTGGTTTGCCCTATGAGGCGGTGGAGTGGATAACGTGGGTCGTGAAGGCCTAGACGCAGAAGCCTGTGAGGACCCGGCTGGGAATCCTGTCGAACTGGGGGCCTACTCCCCTGGGGTTGGATAGGCTGCAGCTGCCTGCGTGGGCAATCCCTGACCATATGATTCACATCTCCACAGTGAAAGCACCCACCCGAAATCCTCCAATCCGGTGACTCCGACCACAATAGGAGCACTCCTCAAATGCTGATGAGGATGAAGGTGGAACATATCGGGTGGCCTGTGAAAGTGTGGGACGAGGTACCGGTGTAGTGGTAGGCCGAGATACCTGTGATGTCAAGGGAGGCCTCGGTGACCGTATCAACCTGGATGCCTGATAAGGGGCTGTCCTAACCCTCTTCTCTGCCGACCCCGAACTACTCGACTGGCCTCGAGTAATATCCCTTCTCTTGAAGAATTCTTCCGAATTCTTCTCGGCAAGCTTCGCCTTGCTCACAACCTCTCCCTAGGTAGCCACTTGGAACATCAAGACCCTGTCTCTAATGGAGGGTTTCAATCCCCGCTCAAATTTCCTGACTCGCATATGCTCTGATGCAATTAGGTGAGGTGCGAATCTCGATAACTCCACGAAGGTAGCCTCATAATCGGCCACACTCAACTCTCCTTGTTCAAGAGTCATGAATTAAATCTCCTTCTGTTCTTTGACAGCTGCTGGAAAATACTGCTTATAGAAGACATCTAAAAATTCCGGCCATGTCCACGGCTCCCCCGCCCTGGTGCACTCCCTCTGTCTCTGTGCGGCTCTCCACCAATGCTCGGCCGCACCTTCCATCACGAAGGTGGCCCAGTCCACTCTCTATTCATCTGTGCAGTCGAGCGCTCTAAAAATCTTTTCCAATTGCATCACCCATGCCTCGGCGACTATGGGGTCAGTAGTACCAAAAAAGGTAGGAGGACGTAATCTCCTAAATACCTCCAATCCTGAAGCATGGTGTGCCGGAGGTGGCGGAGGTGTAGAAGGAGTAACAGCAACCGGCCTTGCTGCTAACATAGCCAAAGTCTCGGCTATAGATGCAAAAGCTTGGGCAAAATCGGGTTGCTCATCACCGGAAGGGGCATCACTTCCATTTCCCCTCGTATTGTATCCGCGACCCCGAGCACCGCGTCTCATGATGTGATCCTGAGAACGACAGTACCACATGAGTCTAACTTGGATACGTGTTTAGCAACAATTCAATAATTGCACAATATTTAATAACAATTTTAGCATCCCTATCATTTATTGAGCATATGACAATTCATTCAAGGTATACACAGCAACAACAAGCATACGTTCGTGTTCTAACGTAGGTTACTAAGTGCGGTTTGGCTTTCCAACCGGTTATGGACTAAGACTAAGTTATTAGTCTATACTTGGAATACGACTCCTCTTAGTGCCCTAAGACCTTGTTCAATCATAGTATCAGTTCTAGTGACCCTAAGGACTCTAACGCCTAGGCTCTGATACCACCTCTGTCACGCCCCAAAATACCCCCTAGGAGTTTAGGGATACTTTAGGTGGACTATACAAACCTGCCAAACCATCCTATAATGAACAAGGCAAAATATAATACTAATACAATGAAAATCAGAGCGCGGAAGCTAAACATAAAATGCGGAAGCGCAACCAACTCTTTTTTTTTTCTTCTAAAGTTTCAAAACAGTATTCCAAGTTTAACATATGTACAACACGTCTAAGCCTAAGGTGGACATGCCCACCTAACAAAATACAAAAGACAAAATACAACTCTGTCTCGCTCAATAGTCACCCCCGTGGGGCCAATGGTCTAAGTCTCTCGCCTCTGCCTGAGGCTCGACTACTAGATCCTCATAAGGTTCCTCCTCGCCATAGTCTCCTCTATCCAAGGACCCGGATCACAAATGTCGAGAGGGACTCGGGTACCTGCCGACATGAAAGTACGGCTGAGCATGGAATACTCAGCGAGTACAAGCCCCTAACTAACAATGGTAATAACGAACAACATCATATACAAGTAATGGGAGGAGTATAGTTCATAATCATTTCTAGCAACCTCATACATAAACATTTTATCAAGTCATAATTATTATGAAACTAAAATATGTCTATGCATCATACAATTCCTCTTTGAGTTCTCCTTTCAATATTTCTTATGAGCCAGAGGTTAGCACCCGTATATCCCTGGGCTACCAACCTCCTTGACAATACAATACCTTTCTTATGAGCCAGGGGTTAGCACCCGCACATCCCTGGGCTACCAACCCCCTTGACAGTACAATACACTTCTTATGAGCCAGAGGCTAGCACCCTCACATCCCTGGGCTACCAGCCTCCTTGACAGTACGATACCTTACTTATGAGCCAGAGGTTAGCACCCGCACATCCCTGGGCTACCAACCCCCTTGACAGTACAATACATTTCTTATGAGCCAGAGGTTAGTACCCGCATAATCCTGGGCTACTAACCTCCTTGACAATACCATTTCCTTTCTTATGAGCCAGAGGTTAGCACCCTTAACCGGGGCTACCAACCTCCTTGACAGTGCAACATTTTCGAGTCCTTTCTTATAACCCAGGGGTTAGTACCCGCATGATCCCTGGGCTACCAACCCCCTTGACAATGCAATACGTTTCTTATGAGTCAAAGGCTAGCACCCGCATAATCCTGGGCTACTAACTTCCTTGACAATACCATTTCCTTTCTTATGAGCCAGAGGTTAGCACCCTTAACCGGGGCTACCAACCTCCTTGACAATATCCTCCATCTACATATGTGCTCGTGCATAGCAATCGTGAAATCATGATGACATATAGCATTTTAACAATTCCCAACTCACATGAGAATTTAAGAAGCGAAATAAACACATGCATACAACTTGCCAAATGGGGAACATTTATGTAACTCATGCTTTCAAATCTTAGTTTATTCATGCATTCTATCAAACATGTGGTATTCAACCTTTTTACCTTTAGTTATTTCATATTTTCTCATTCGAACATTTCATCAAACACTTGGGGTGTGTTCATTATGCGTAATATGCCCTTCCACCATTTTTCCCATCATTCAACACATCACAACATGGCATCCAATCGCCTCCACTCCTCATCCATTCATACATTCCACCATTTGTTTGTATTATCTTGTTTATGTTTTAGGGATTTAGCATATACCAACACAAGGGAGCAATGGGGAAGATCCAACACATATTTACTTAGAAAATCCTAGGTTATTACCAAAGTAACTAGGAAGAGTGTACTAACCTTGAAAAGGGAAAGAAAAATCCTTGAGGATGATGTAGAAACGCTGCCCTAGCTTGGAAGAGGTACTCCACACGAGCTTGAGGTTGGATTTGGAGAATCCAAGCCTTTCAGAACGGTTCTAGGGTTCTAAAACCCTTGATTGAAGCTCTTCTTGGTTTCAAGCAAAACCCTCTTTGGAATGCTCAAGATCCTTTCCTTCTCTTTCTAGGAACTCTCCTTGGTTTAGGGTAACCCAAAAACCCTCCTAAAGTCTTCTATTTATAGTGTAAGGGGTGAAAAACCCCTAAAAAATCACATCCAAGAAAGTAAAATCGCCTATCTACGATCGTTCGTAGCGATTTACGATTGATCGTAGCCTTCTACGATCGATCGTAGCTTCCTACGATCAATCGTAGTTTCACCCGAGAGTTTCCAGAATTTCTGGGGCTTTACGATCGTTCGTAGCTCCGCTACGATCGTTCGTAGGGTCCCTACGAGCGATCGCAACTTTTGCAGAAAGCTTCAGCATTTTTGCGTTTTCGTATCTCGGGCATAACTTTTGACTCGCTTCTCTGATTTTCACGATTCAACTTGCGTTGGATTTTTCTTTCGAAGGAGAACAACTTTTATGTTTTTCACAACTTCCAATTCTTCCTTTTTCTTGGACCTTTTTGCCCCTAAACCTGACTGATCCGAAATTGGGTTTCGTCAATCCAGATTTTAAACCGACCCGACTTCAGAAATCGGTCTTTTGACCTAACACCAACTCAAAACCAAGACAAGTGATCAACATGAACCCCAAAGAGGGTTCAATTACCTTTCCAAAAATCCAAGAATCGCTTGGTTCCGATGAGCGGTGTGAACGCTAGGGCTATTTAGAGTCGAGGGTATGCCAAGGCATAACCCTTGTCAATACTCAAGAGTATTCTATACTCTTGCCTATTTCATTCCAAACACCCATACACCATAAATACATTCTTACATGCTTTAGTATATGATATCATTCGTCGTACATGGCCATCAAGATCCGGGGTTCTACAATCTCAAAGGGCCAACATATCGAGGACTCAGCTTGCCTCTCTTACCAAATCTCATAATCCCCTTGCTAGGAGATACCTTCACAAAAAATTGATCTCCTACTTGGAATTCCAAGTCCCTACGGCAAGTGTCAGCATAGCTTTTCTGACAATCTTTGGCATCTTTCAACCGATCCCATATAATCTTAACTTTGTTCACAGTTTGCTCAATCAACTCCGGACCTCAAACCTTTCTCTCTCTTACCTCATCCCAGTAGAGAGGGGACATGCAGCTTCGCCCATACAAGGCCTCAAATGGTGCCATTTGGATGCTCGCCTGTTTGTTGTTATTGTAGGTGAATTCAACCAAAGGCAAGTGTTCTTCCCGACTGCCCTTGAAATCCAACATCCACGCCCGAAGCATGTCCTCTAAGACTTGGTTCACCCTCTCGGTTTGTCCATCCGTTTGTGGATGAAAGGTGGTTCTGAAATCAAGTCGGGAACCCATAGCTTCCTGAAAGCTCCTCCAGAACCTGGACATGAATCTCGGATCCCGATCTGACACAATACTAACTGGAACCTTGTGTAACCCAACAATCTCCTTGATATATAGTGCGGCCAACTGACTAAAGTTGAAGGTAGTCTGGTAAGGTAAGAAGTGTGCGGACTTTGTTAAGCGATCCACCATAACCCATATCGCATCTGAGTTCCTTGCCGTTTTTGGCAAGCCAAAAATGAAGTCCATGGAGATGTGCTCCCATTTCCACTCAGGAATCAGGAGAGACTGCAATAGACCCGCCGGTCTCAAGTGTTCTGCCTTCACCTGTTGGAAAACCAAGCACCGTGCCATATACTCCAATACTTCCCTCTTCATATTCAGCCACCAAAAGTGACTCTTGAGGTTCCGGTACATCTTTGTACTCCTAGGATTGTAACGCCCCAAAATACCCCATAGGAGTTTAGGGATACTTTAGGCGTGACTATACGTACCTACCAAACCATCTTGTCATGAACAAGATAATTAACGTACTAAACAATGATAATCAGAGCGCGGAAGCTAAACATAAATGCGGAAGCGTAAACTAACTTTTTCTTTTCTTCTAAGATTTCCAAAATAGTATTCCAAGTTAACATATATACAAAACATGTCTAAGTCTAAGGTGGACAGACCCACCTATCAAAATGTCAAAATACATAAAAGACCCTCTCGTACTCTCCCCTCAACAGTAGTCGAGGTATGGCCACACGTCAAGGTCTCGGTCCGCCTGAGACTGCAGTGGGATAGACGGCTCTCTCTCCTCGATATACTCTTTCTCGACCCAAGGCTCTGGGTCGAGGGCTCCCTCAGTACCTGCCGACATGAAAGTACGGCTGAGCATGGAATACTCAGCGAGTACAAGCTACTAGCTATCCATAACAATAATAAACATGCAAAGAGTAGTACAATACCAATCATCAATTCCAGGCAATAGTAAAATCATACATTAAACAATATTAATCATGGAGAAATATTATCATCTTGATGAGTATGAATGCAAAAACGCCGACAAAACTCATGCTTGAAAACCTGTTTCCATGTCCCGGTATGCATTTTAAAACCATGTATGCGTGCATGCATGAATGTCTTGTCATCATCTTGTAACCTTGTATCTTGTAACTTGTGAGCCAGAGGCTAGCACCCGAATCTCCCTGGGCTGCCAACCTCCTTGATATATGGTTTTCTTGTGAGCCAGAGGCTAGTACCCGAATGTCCCTGGGCTACCAACCTCCTTGAAAATAGGTGATTTTTATTACTTGTTTAGTTTTCTTGTGAGCCAGAGGCTAGTACCCGAATGTCCCTGGGCTACCAACCTCCTTGACAATATGTGTTTTAGGGGTTTTCTTGTGAGCCAGAGGCTAGTACCCGAATGTCCCTGGGCTACCAACCACATGCAATATTTTCTTGTTGGTTATTATATGCATATGCTCTTGAAATCTCGGTTCATGCTATCATGCGTGCTCGTGTATGTGTCAATAGTGACCATCGTGGAATGAGGATAGCAAGAGAGATATGGCATCATAATTTGATTCATCATATAAGCATAGGAGCACTTAAGAAATTTGCACATTACTTGATCACATTACTTGATTAATTCATCATTCATAAGAGTACATGCATGAGGCCTATTTTCTTTTTCTTCATTCAAGTCATTATTTCATAGTTTAGGTATTTTTTCAAACACTTAGCATGCAAGTTTCCTCGTTGTTCATTTTCTCCTTTTTAGTGCATATTTTACATTCAATCACACAAGGTCAGTTTATTATTTGTGTAATGCCCATCCTCCATTTTCCAATCCACAACCCACACATACCATACATCACCCATTCGGCATCCAATCGCCACATCCCACATCCATCCAAGCATCCATACCATTTCTTTATCTTGTTTATATTTATTAGGGATGATACATTTCACAAGAAAGCAAGCATAATAGCATAAATCGCATTTCATAAAGAAAACTTAGATTTATTGCTAGGGTAAGTTAGTAGGGTGTACTAACCTTGAATCAAGGCTTGATCCTTGGTAGAAACCTTGATTGAAGCTCCAACTTGCAAGAAGAAAGATCCTTGCTTGAAGAAGGCTTGGTGTGGGCAAGAAACCCTTGAAGTTGCCGTGGAAAAAGCTGCTCTACCTTGGAGAAGGAGTCCCACATGAGCTTGAGGTTGGATTTTCGAAATCCAAGCTTTTAGGGATGATCTTCGGTGCTTAAACCCTTGATCTCACTCTCAAATGGAAAGGGGGCTTTGGAACCCTAGTTTCTTCTCCCTCTCTCTCAAATATCCCTAAGTATAGTGAATGAGGGCCTAAAGGCTCGGGTAAGCCTTAAGAAGAAAGGGTTTAACCCCCAAAAGATGAAAATGTCCTTACAAAAATTTCTGAAAAAACACGGGGACCGAGCGATCGGTGGTTATGACCGATCGATCGGTTGCCTACCGAGCGATCGGTACTCTGACCGAGCGACCGGTCAAAAAACTACTCTCTGGAAAATTTTCCCATACAAAATTTTTGACCGTGCGATAGCTACCGATCGATCGGTTTTGGACCAATCGATCGCTGACTGGACCGAGCGATCGGTGCTCTGCATGTCTGGACTGTTTTGACCATATCTTTTGACTCGCTCGTCCGATTTTGACGATTGAACTTGCGTTGGGTTCGTCTTTCGAAAATGAACATTTCTGACGTTTCAGAATTCCAATTTCTCTCTTATTTATTAATTAGACTATGAGGAAGGCCAATTAGCTACGAAAACGGTATTCATTAAGTATAGAAAAGTCTGGGGTGCTACAAGGATGCACTGTGTACTTCGAACGGTGTGCTTCATCCATAATCTCCCTTTGAAGATCTACATTGGCTGGGACACACAACATTCCCTTTAATGTAATAGCACCACGGCTAGTAAGAGAAAAGTCTTCACTACCCTTAGCAACCTCCTTGTCTCGGAAAGCCAATAAGTCAGCATCTATGGCTTGATACTCTTGGATCAAATCTATAATGTACGGCCGAACCATGACATTTTCCAAGATAGGACTGCGAACAGAATCATTCACACTGATGTCCATATTTGCTAAATCTTCTAGTAGTCTCCATTCCTGCACCAACATGTGTGCCAACAGACCCGGAGGTCTTCTACTCAAGGCGTCTGCTACTACGTTTACTTTGCCCGGGTGGTATTGGATGGTGCACTCGTAGTCTTTCATAAATTCCATCCAACGCCATTGCCTCAGATTCAGCTCCTTTTAGAAAAAGAGATACTTGAGGCTCTTGTGATCCGTGAACACATAGAATTCTATCCCGTAAAGGTAGAGTCGCCAGATCTTGAGTGCAAACACGAATACAGTAAGCTCCAAGTCGTGCATGGCGTAATTCTTTTCGTGCTCCTTCAATTGCCTCGATGCATAGGTAATAACCTTTTTGTGCTGCACGAGAATGCACCCAAGTCCGACATGCAAGGCATCACTGTACACCTCATACCCACCATGTCCAGATGGCACAGTAAGGATAGGGGCTGTAGTAAGCCTCTTCTTCAATTCCGTGAAACTGATCTTGCACTTGTCGCTCCATACGAACTTGGCAAACCAACCTGCAAAATACACTGAGCATATACAATAGAGGACAAAAATAGCAGAAACATACCCTAACATGGCACAACGGAAGTCTAACAGAACCTCTATGTATATATATATGATCCAAGTTGACACAAAAGGAAATCAAAACTAAGAAAGTGCAGACAGGCCTGCCAAAATATATGAATATAACTCTTATGCTCACCCACAATCGCTCACTTAGAATCTACCAACTAATAGTGACCATCTACATGTGGTTCCTCCAAAGGCTCCTCAACATACTCCTCCTCCACCCAAGGGCTCGAAGCAAAGATATCAAAAGGAGCAGCCGCTCGGCTATCACCTGCCAACATAAGAAGTACGACAGAGCATAGAATACTCAGCGGGTACCAAACACTAACCAACAGCCATAACATAGCAATAAGAATATAAGGCAGGTAGCAATTTATATCATACAAGAAAGAAAGCAGTTTATAAGTCATGCTTGAATAACATCAAAGTCGGAAATCTCGTGAAAACGTCATGTGCTTAGCTTGGCTTGAAATACTCTTTTCGTGTTCAAAACTTGTCTTGTCATGTGTCTTGTCTTGTCGTGTCTTATCGTATCATGCGTGTCAAGCTTGAATCATGCATGTCATGCTGGTCATGCGTGTCATGTCATGTATCATGCTTGCTTGGAAAATAAACATGTTCATGCTACTTGTGAGGGAGGGGAGGCCCCTCTTCCTAAAAAAGAAACAACTTGTGAGGGAGGGGACACCCCTCTTTAACGAAATGCATTCAATGTAACATGCATGCTTTCGGCGTTCTTGTTCTTGTCAAAAGCGAGGTAAAACATATCGTAAGATATGTCCTACCTCTATTTACCAACCATTTCATTTGGCCTTGTCATGGTGATCGTGAATCGGGAATAAAACCTTGAAAACAAACACGGTGTTTAATGCTTGAAGATCCTACTCGTGGACTACATGCCGTGCTCGTGGATTCATGTACCATTAAGGATGACATTGGCATAGAAAGCATTTGCATTAAATCAAGAATTAAATCAAACAATTAAGCATTTAATCTATCCACATGCCATTCTAGGAAGTAAAGGAATTCACACATTCATCTTCTATGAATAAATCATCATCTTCTTCATTGAGGCATTTCATCAAAAATTTGGTATGTGCATTATGGTTTATCCTAAATCTTAGATTTCTAGATGGGTTAATGCTCACAACATACATGTGTGTTCGTTATTAGTACAATGCCCTCCCCATTTCGTTCATTACATAACATACACACGGCATCCAATCGCCTATACACACTCCATCCATACATCCCAACCATTCTTATTCTTAGAAATTAGGGAAAACAAAGAAAAAGGAAGTAAAGAGAGAAGAAGGTGAACTAGGAGGGTAGTATAGGGTACCGACCTTAAATAGGGTAAAGAAGACCCTTGATGTGGAGTTACAACCTTGAAGAAGAACTCCCACTTGGTTTGAGGAACTCTAGGTGCTTTGAGGATGGCCCTTGCTTGCAATTTCCCAAGCTTGAACCTCCTTTGATTTCCAATCCAAGCTCCTGTGGAGGATTTCCCTAAAATCCTCTTCTCCTTTATCTTCCCTCTTTCTCTCCTCTAGGTTAGAAAAGCCCTAAATGAGAACCCTCTAACAAAACAAGTGTTTAAGACCCTCAAATCCGACATCATTTACCGCATGCGATCGATCGCAGGTCCTTGCGATCAATCGCACCTGGATGCGATCTATCGTACATGAACCCCGAGCATTCTTGGACTGAGTTTCCCTGCATGCGATCGATCGCACATACTTGCAATCGATCGCAGAACCCTGCGATCTATCGCACCTGGGGAATCCATCTATCGCATATGGCCCAGAGAGTTTGGGAACCATTTCGCCTGCATGCGATCGATCGCACCCTCCAGATTTTGTTGTTTTCTCCCAGTTATCCCTTACTTTGGTAATTCGGCCATAACTTTTGACTCTGTTGCTCAATTTTGATGATTCAACTTGCGTTGGATTCGTCTTTAGAAGAGAAACATTTCTAGTGTGTTAGAATTTCCAATTTCTTCCTTATTTATTGACCAAATTCCCCTTAATTTGACTGATCCGTATACGAGATTCAGTAACTCGGGTTTTCGATATATCCGACTTGGGAATACTACTTCTTTGCTCATTTTATAGAAATAGAAGGATTACAAAGGCACAATGCCTTGGCACAGTTTCCAATACATGGCAAAAAGTTCCGGGGCTCTACATGGCGACTCTCTCTTTTCTGTATTTTTAGCACTATTCCTCCTCAGGTTCAATCCTGATCGGGAGTGGGGATTAAATCTTGGGTCTACAGAACAAATACAAGTTTTCACGGATTTCTATGCTTTACGGCTCTATGTCTCACATGCTTTATGCTATTATTATATCACTGTTAGTTAGTAGTTTGTTGACACTGAGTATTCCATACTTAGCCGATTATTGACTTCGGCAAGTACACGCATTCCATTTGATATCTGTGGTTTGGATCCCTGGATCGAGGGAGTACTACGAGCTGGAGCCTTCCATGGATGATTACCAGGACGAGGGAGCACTAGATTGGCAGCCCGATTTCTATTTCTATTGAGGGAGTGAGAGAGATTGCACTTATATTTTTGTTGGTATTGAGAGTGGGACTTGTCCACTCCATGCTTCATATTTTGGATATGTTCTAATTAGTTCAAACTTGAACCTAGCTATAGGAGTGTTATTAAATTGCTTCCGCTTTGTCTCCGCTATATGTTATCAATTATGTATTCTGACAGGATGGTATGTATGTCTTATGTGTCATACAGGACAGTATAACACGACGATCACGTGCTCAGGTATCCTTAACTCCTAGGGGTATTTTGGGTCGCGACACCCCCCCCTCTAGGTTCCATTAGCTGGGCAACAATTGGTATTAGAGCTTAGTACTCTAGCTATTCATATTTAATCGTCTTAGAGGTAAAGATTTTTAATGACAAATATTTTTGCTACTACCTTAGGAAAGGGCCAATCGGCCAATCGACCACCCGTCCTCTATTGTTTAATGGAGAAAACTATAACTATCGGAAAACCCGAATGATGATTTACATCCAAGCTCTTGACTATGAATGCTGGAGAGTCATAGTCAAAGGTCCACATCTTCCCACAAAAGTGGTTAATGATGTTGTAATTCCTAAAGTTGAGGAAGAGCGGAATGAGGCTGATATTAAACTCATCTAGATAAATGCTAAGGCAATTAGCAATTTATACTGTGCTCTGAGTCCTCAAGAGTTTAATAGAGTCTCTAGATGTGATTCAGCAAAAGAAATATGGGATCAACTTCAAGTTAAATACTAAGGAACCAACCAAGTTAAGAAAGAAAAAATCAGTATGTTGGTTCACAAATATGAACTTTTCAAAATAGAAAAGATAAATCTATTAGTGAAATGTTCATTAGGTTTACTAATATTTTGAATGAACTAAAGACACTTGATAAAGTTTATTCTAGACTTGACTAAATTCCTAATGGATGAGCTTCTTGGGTCATTGATTACTCATAAAGTAATCATGAAGGGGCATCAAGAAGAAGAGCCCAAGCACAAGAAAGAACTTACTCTAAAGTCATCTCATCAAGAAGAAAGTGAAGAAGAAGAAAGCGATGAGGATGAAGACATAGCCCTCATGGCTAGAAAATTCAAGAGGTTCCTTAAAAACAAAAGGAACTTCAAGAAGAAGCCCTTCAACAAAGAAATCACCAAGGAGACATTCAAAGGTGAAACAAGCAAGAAAGAACTGATCATTTGCTATGAGTGCAAAAAGCCGGGACACATCAAGACAGAATGTCCTCAACTCAAGAAAAGCAAGAGGTTCTGGAAAAAGGCTATGAAAGCTACATGGGATGATTTCGAGGAAAGCGGATGGGAAGGTTCTAACGATGAAGAAATGATAAACTTGTGCCTCATGGCCAATGAGGATGAGGTAACTCCTTCACTCAATGAATCCCTTACTTATGATGAGATTATGGATGCTTTTGATGAACTTTACATAGAATTCAAAAGAATTACTTCAATGAACAAATCTTTCAAAAAGGTCATTTTTACTCTTACAAATTCATATGAAGTTTTACAAAATGAAAAGGCATCCCTTGCAAATGAAAATAAAATTTTGAATGAAAAATTAAAAGAATTTCAAAATTCATCCCATGGGTCATCTTGTGAGTGTGAAGAACTTCAAACCAAAGTCAAAGATTTGACTAAGATAACGCATACTTTGTCTACGGGTGAAAAGAATCTATAGAGACTATTGGGCCAACAAAGATGCATCCTTGGTAAGCCTGCCGGACTTGGGTATAATTCCTTTGCAAAACAAAAGGAATACCAAAAATTTTTCTCAAAATCAACCAATGTTATAAACCCACCATCTAATGCATTTTTTACTTTTAATGGAAAGAAAATGGTGAAAAAAGCTTGGGTCCCAAAGGGATCATTCACTCTCAAGACCATTCATAAGGGACCAAACATGGTTTGGGTTCAAAAATGAACTTATCCTCCCAAGAACAATCAAAAATCAGTTTGGGTACCAACCAAAACTGTGTGGGTACCGGGAGGAACATATATTGGAGTTACTTAAGCTTATCTTGTAGGTATGTTTGAAGTCGAGCTCTTCCAAGTCAAGATGTTCTTGGATAGTGGATGCTCAAGGCATATGTCGAGGAATAAAAAGCTTTTCATCTCAATCACTCCTAAAGATGGAGGGCATGTGACCTTCAAGGACAATGCGAAGGGGAAGATCATCGGAATAGGTAATGTTGGTAAAGACAATACTACTTTTATTAAAAATGTTTTATTAGTAGATGGTCTTAAATATAATTTAATAAGTATTAGTCAATTGTGTGATAAAAGTCTAAATGTGTCTTTTAAATAAAATGTTTGCATAATTAAAGACATAGACAACATTAGTACTATGTTTATTGCTCATAGAAATGAAAATGTATATACCATAGACTTTGATGAATTATCTTCTCAAAACTTAATGTGCTTTTCGGGTATCAATGAAATTAATTGGTTATGGTATAAAAGAATAGGCCATGCAAGTATGGATTTACTCTCTAAATTGTCTAACAATGAACTTGTAAAAGGGTTGTCAAAAACCAAGTTTTCAAAAGATAAAATTTGTGATACTTAACTAGGAAAAAAAATTAAGTCATCTTTTAAAAAGAAACTAAAAATATCAACTTGTAGGTCTTTGGAATTATTGCATATGGACTTCTTTGGGCCAAATGATGTTGCTAACTTAGGTGGTAAGATTTATGCATTTGTTATTGTTGATGATTACACTAGATTCACTTGGGTGCTATTTTTATCTCATAAAAGTGAAGTGCATACTTTGCTTAAAAATTTTTGTAAAAGAGTTCAAAATGAGAAAGACTACTCCATTAATAATATTAGAAGTGATAAAGGTGGAGAATTCAAGAATGAAGAACTTGAATCTTTTTGTGAAGAATATGGTTTCAACTATAACTTCTCCGCTCCTAGTACTCTTCAACAAAATGGGGTAGTTGAAAGAAAGAATAGATCTTTACAAGAAATGGGTAAAACAATGCTAAATGAACATAATCTACCTAGTTATTTTTGGGCTGAGGCCATTTACACTTCTTGCTATGTAATCAATAGGGTTGTTATTAGAAACAAATTGAATAAAACCCATTATAAGATTTAGAAAAGAAGATCACCAAATATTGGTTAATTTAAAATGTTTGGATGCAAATGTTTTATCCTAAATAACAAACACAATTTAAAGAAATTTGAACCAAAATCTAGTGAAGGAATATTCCTTAGTTATTTTTAAATAGTAAAGCGTATAGGGTGTTTAACAAAACTTCTCTAATTGTAGAAGAATCTATGCATGTAATATTTGATGAATCTAATCCATTTGAATCCAAAAAAATTGATGAAGATGATCCAAATGACAAAATAGAAAACATATTTAAAGATATAGCAAATTTGGAAATCAACAAAGATGATAATGAAAACCAAGACAATAATGATGATAAAACTTTAGAAGTTGAAAACTTAAATGAAAATGAAGAAGATAATGAACTTTCTAAGACTTGGAGATTAATAAAAGATCATCCTAAAGATCTAATATTTGGAAATATGGAACAAGGTGTAAGAACAAGAAGAGATATTTGTGATAACCTTGCATTCCTCTCTCAAATTGAACTTAAGAATGCACTTGAAGCAATTAATGATGAATCTTGGAGAATTGCTATGCAAGAGGAACTAAATCAATTTAAAAGAAATCAAGTATGAGACTTAGTACCTAGACCTAAATATAAATCCATAATTGGTACTAAGTGGATATTTAGAAATAAAAAGGATGAAAGTGGAAACATCATTAAAAATAAAGCTACACTAGTAGCTTAAGGATACAACCAAGAAGAGGGAATTGATAATGATGAAAATTTTTCCCCTGTTGCTAGACTTGAAGCTATTATAATGCTTCTTGTATATGCTAGTCTTAAAGATTTTAAACTATATCAAATGGATTTTAAAAGTGCTTTTTTGAATGGATTTATTTAGAAGGAAGTATATGGTGAACAACCTCCTTGTTTTGAAAATCATAAAATTCATAATCATGTATTCAAACTCTCTAAAGCCCTTTATGGTTTAAATCAAGCTGCTAAGCTTGGTACGATGGATTAAGTGGCTTCCTACTAGAAAATGAGTTCATTAGAGAAAAAATTGATACTACATTATTTATAAAATCCAAAAATGATGATATGCTTATAGTGCAAATCTATGTAGATGATATTATTTTTGGTTATACTAATGACACTCTTGGTCAAGAATTTGCTACAACCATGCAAGATGAATTTGAAATGAGCATGATGGGAGATGTGAACTTCTTCCTCGGGCTTCAAATCAAGCAAAAAAAAGAAGACATCTTCATCAATCAAGCCAAGTACACAAGAGAGCTACTCAAAAAATTTTGGATGGACACTCAAAGGAAGTTGATACTCCCATGAGTCCATCTACAAAGCTGGATAAAGATGAAAAATGGTATAAGTATGGAAGAAACTAAGTATCGAGGTATGATTGGTAGTTTATTATACTTGACTGCTAGTAGACTTGATATCATGTTTAGTATTTGCATATGTGCTAGATTTCAAGCTAATCCTAAAGAATCTTTTATGACTGCTATAAAAAGATTTTCAAATAGCTAATTGGAACAATTTAATTAGGACTATGGTACCCTAAAAGGTAAAATTGAGAAATATTAGTTGAATATGCTTCATGATGATATGGATTGAATGTTGGAATGTGTTTAACGTGTATATCTTTTTGAATTGAGGTTTTGAATGTTCAGAATAATCTTTTAATTAATAAAAAGAAGATTTAAAGCATAAGAAATTCGGATTGATCTTGAAAAATCAAGTGTAAGCACCCAAGTTTTACACCCTGCTTAACCATGGTTAACTTCTGTTAACCATGGTTATCCCCATTTAAGCTCTAGTAGCCCTAGGTAATCCCTAAACCCTGGCTAAACCCTTGGTAGACTCTAAACCTTGGCCTACCCCTAGGTAGACCCTAAACCCTAGCTTAACCCTAGGTAAACCCTAAACCCTAGCTAAATCCTAGGTAGACCCTAAACCCTAGACCTAACCTTAGGCCTAACCCTAGCTTAGCCCTAGTTTAAACCCTAAGCTAAAACCCCCATGGGCTCCAGGACTATTTCAAACAAAAAAGCTTATACCCTAGTGTAACCCTAGGCTAACCCTAGCAAAACTCTAAGACTAACTGTAGAGCCCCGGACCTTTTCACATTTAATGCATGACACTTTCGTTGCCATTTTGCCTTTAAAGAGGTATAATTAATAAATAAGGAAGAAATTGGA
Organism: Tetracentron sinense; assembly: GCA_015143295.1. NCBI lineage: Eukaryota > Viridiplantae > Streptophyta > Magnoliopsida > Trochodendrales > Trochodendraceae > Tetracentron > Tetracentron sinense. The sequence continues at coordinate 20,342,298 of CM026554.1, forward strand.
AATTCCAAAATGTCAGAAATGTTCCTTTTCGAAGTACGAACCCAACGCAAGTTGAATCGTCGAAATCGGACGAACGAGTCAAAAGATATGGCCAAAACAGTCTGGACCTACAGCAATCGTAGCTCGGAAGGCACTAAGGACGTAGCTCGGAAGGTGCTAAGGACGTAGCTCTAGCTCTGATAACGAGTACGTTGTACAGCTCACAATGTGTACGTTGTGCATCCGTCGTGCAGCAGACAACGTGTGCGTTGTACAGCAAACAACGAGTACGTTGTACAGCTCACAACTGGTACGTTGTACATAAGACAACGGACAACGAGCTCAGCACCATGCACAACACAACGTGACAACGGGTTCGGCACCCTTCACAGCACAACGTGTTCAGCACTGTTCACAGCACAACGTGTTTGGCACTGTTCACAGCACAACGTGTTCAGCACTGTTCACAGCACAACGTGTTCAGCACTGTTCACAGCACAACGTGTTCAGCACTGTTCACAGCACAACGTGTTTGGCACTGTTCACAGCACAACGTGTTCAGCATTGTTCACAACACAACGTGTTCAGCACTGTTCACAGCACAACGTGTTTGGTACTGTTCACAGCACAACGTGTTTGGCACTGTTCACAGCTCAACGTGTTCAGTACTCGCGTTTTTGCAGAAATTTCAGTAAGGGTATTATGGTCTTTTGGTCGGTTTACTCTTACCTTAAGAGTTTAACCCGAGCCTTTAGGGCATCATTCAACACTTAGAGAGTTTGAGAGAATAGGAGAAAGGGGAGAAGGCGATTCCAACCTAGGGTTTCTATTTTGGAGAGAAATCAAGGGGTTTGTGAACCCACACTCCACTCAAGCCCATTATCTTCAAGATCAAGGCACAAACTCGTGAGGAGCATCTCCTCAAGCTAGGGCAGCAACTCACGGTTGTTTTTGGAAGGGGATTTCTTCCTCACTTGATCAAGATCGGTACTTCTTACTACCCTCCTAGTTATAGCTTCCCTTTTTCCTTTGTTTCTCCCTGTTTTCCTTCATTTATATATGTGTTATGAGATTGGTGGTATGAATGGCGAATGGAGATGGATGTTGGCGAATGGATGCCGTGTGGATGATGTGATGAACGAATGGGAAAGGGCATCGTACTAATAATGAACATACAAGTGTGATGTGAGCATAACCCACCTAGAAAAGCATGATCTAGGTTTAAGTGAATAATGAACAACCCCATGTTTGATGAAATGCCAAGGTGAACAAATAAATGATAAATTTAGGGAACCCATGCTTAATTGCTCTTGAAATTTGTTAGGGTTCATGATAGTGTGTTTCTTACATTTCTTAAAATGTGTAGATTATTACTCACTTAAATTGTTATATGCTATGCTTTGTGAATTACCCCAAATTGCCATATTTAATTCCAAATGCAAGTATGCACACGATCTCACGAGCACGCATGAAATGACGTGATTTACCGATGTTTTAAGTATGGGACGTAGAGGTGGGGCATATCCTAAGATATGTTTCACTTCGCTTTTGACAAGGGCAAGACAATCATGCATTTCATAGGGAAAGGTCTCCCATCCCCTCGCATGGCATGACACGCGTAGCATAGCAACACATGACACGCATAACTCTGCATGGCATTATCCGCATGGATGCTAGTTGCGACGGGCTATGAACGGCAACTAGGCATACCCATCTGCATATAGGGTACTAGTTACGACGGACTATGAACGGCGACTAGGCAAGTGAACATGTTTAAATTATGAACAAGCAAGCATGATACTCGCATGATACGCATGACACGACATGGCACGCATGATGCAAGCATGACAAGCATGACACGGTTAACAAGTTCCCAATCACGCAAAGGGTATTTCAAGTCAAGTCAAGTGCACGATGTTTTCAAGGGTTTTATCAGTCTTTTTGAATGCAAGCATGAATATAAATTGCTTTACTTCCTTGCATGATATAAATTGTTCCTGCTCTATATATGTAATTGGTTTCCTACTTTATGTATGCTATCTGTATACTATGACTGTTGGTTAGTATCTAGTACCCGCTGAGGATTCCATGCTCAGCCGTGCTTCTTATGTCGGTAGGTTCTGAGGGAGCTGCTGCTCCATTTGATGTTTGTGCTCCTGGTCCATGGGTGGAGGAGGAGTACGTCGAGGAGCCTCTTGAGGAACCTCCCGTAGAGGGTTATCAGTAGGTGGTATTAGATTCTGAGTGGATTAGCTGTGGGTGAGCATGAGTGATTATATCCATGTATTTTAGTGGGTCTGTCCGCACTTTCGTTTGGATTCCTTTTGTGTAAACTTGGATTCTTATATACATAGAGGTTTGTTTAGACTTCCGCTGTGTTTTATAGTTATGTTTCCGCTGTCATCCTCTATTGTATATGCTCTGTGGGTTTTTACAGGTTGATTTAAGGTTAGGTCACGTCGCCAAAGTATCCTAACTCCTAGGGGGTATTTTGGGGTGTTACACTAACCCTAGATCGACCCTAGACCTAGCCCTAGCCTAGCCCTAGTCTAAGCCCTAGGCTAAGCACCGCGGGCTCAAGGCCCATTTTAAGTCCAAGACCCCAAAAAGTATGATTATAACTGTGACACCCCGAACCCGCGCCTAGGGAATCAAGTTCCGAGACGCGCGTCCGTCCATCAAACCATGCAAGCGGAAGACTTTACCTGCGAAAATACGGGAAATTTAAATATTTATCAGATGCTTCCAAAAAACAAATAATACCTGTCATCACAATAGCCATCATACAAACGATATACCTGTATTATTTACATCAAGTTTGTTTTACAAAAGTAGGCGCTTCTATCACGCCGGGTACAACTCGAACAAGCTTCCAAAATGTCCAGTTGGACTTTTCACTTACTGGTCAGCAGCTCTGAGATCTGCTGACATAAAAAGTCAGTGAGCTATGAAGCCCAATAAAACCACAATCCTTCTAAACTATTTGCCACATAATAACACGCATTAATAATGATATAATAAGCAGTTCAATTTGCATGTTACAGTAAAATAAAATAATATATAATAAATTGTGACCCAAAGTCACTTAGGATTACGTCACCCTAACAGAGGTTCCCGACCACACATTACTTTCAAATTATGAGGTTCAGTTATGAATGTATTATATTACCAAATTATCGTTTCGATCATCAATCATGTTTCATTTCGAGTCCTGAGACTCTATTAATTGGCCACATCCTACAAATGTTTAGCTTAAAGCCTCTAAATCATAACCATAATACATTGAGTCATTTAGACTCACACACGCTGTTCCGGCTTTCATCCGAACATGACCAAACCTTGGGTATACCAACCTAACTCACCTGGAATCCGATGATTCCATACCGAACCATGAGTCCACCAACTCAGACAAATACACCAACCTTGAGTATACTAACTTAGAAATCTTCGTATCCGAAGCTTACACACACAACATGGGCATTCACCCAATAAGGACAATACTTTTCCATTTAACTAACTGGCAACATCTATCGTGTATTCGCCGTCATCGCCCTGGGTATCAGTCAAGAAGGAACCCCGACCACCCTGCCTACCGTCATCTTCTGGCCAGTTTACGGAGGAACCCCGGACATCTATACCAATGCCGACATCTCCTGACGTTCCACCAAGAAGGGACCCCGATAGACACGGTACCGACATCTTCTGACCCACCGAGAGAGGAACCCCGGACTATACACTATCTGATGTTCAGCCACTTTAAACTCCCTAGGACTCCGACATCTCCTGACTATCAGTCACGGAGGAACCACGGGCCATGCAGGACACCACCACTCCTGACCTAGTCCAAGAGCCACAACGAACGACCTAGACAAACAGACCGACATCTCCTGACTATCAGTCACGGAGTAACTCCGGGCCTTACTGGACACCGTCTCTCCTGACCTAGTCAAAGAGGAACCACAGACTATATTTAACCCCGGTTAGATTTTGTAACCACAGGTTAACCCCAGTTAACCCAAGCCTCGCTTGATTAACTGAAATACTTGGGCCTCGCGCCCGTGAACTAACTCCATTAACACACCGTCCCGTTAGGGAACGTTTTCAAGCTAATGGATGTCTCCATAGCCTTACAAGACATGCAAAACAACTTTTCGTCACCCTAGAGTGGGGATACAATTTACCCGAGACCCGATCTGGGCTCCCTGAGGGACCACATAAAATCACAATATCACATAGGGGTTTCCGACCCTTTTTCATTCACGTCAAAAGACATGCATATACTTCACATGAAATAATATAGCAAAATAAGCGGAAAAAGAGAAGAAAAGAGATGGGTTTTACTTGCTTCACGCGTTTCGAAGTATCTAGAGCCGAAACAGACACCGCCAACGCTCTCGAAAGGATGATGAACCCCAATGTAGAGCACATGCAACTTTCTCTCTCCACTTTCTCTCTCTACCTTTTTCTCTCTCTCTCTACCCGTCAAACGAGACGCCAGAGAGAAAATCAGATGCCGCCAACGCATCGGGGACATCAAAAAACCCCAAGGGGACCTCCCTTTCCCTTTCTCACTCTTCCTTTCTCTCTCCTCTTTCTCTCTCTTCCTTTCTCTCTCCTCACTTTTTCTCGCTAAAATTGTTCGGGCAGCATACTGTCTCTGCAGAATTTGTGAGGGAATGAGGGTTTTAACCCTCTTTATATAAGTAATGAGATGGGATCATGTGCAAAAGCACATGACCAATAAGGTGTGGAGAGTTGACCGGTCAACTCATTTGACCGGTTGACTTTTTGACCAATTTCTGAATTTTTTTGCATTTACGGCCTCCGAAATCCTACTACTTAGAGTCCGAATTTGACGAAATTTTAGGTGACCGAATTTTGGATAGTTCGACACCTGCTGTAAAACTTTCAGGGAAAAATACTAAGTTTTTATAGCTGCACTTTAATCTGGAAGGAAATTGCAAAACCCACTAATTTTCTGATTTCGGACACAAAACATGCTGTCGCTTCGTCGTTTGAGATAACTAACTGTCGAGACGACAGACATTAGTCCCCACTGCCGATTGACACAGATTAGTACCAACCGCACGGATTTCTATTAGGATCTCCAACAGATATTGGGTCCCACTTAATTTCTGGAAATATGAAAATTTTCTGTTTTTCTCAATTTTATCACACATAATGGCCCCACGGTCTCGCGAAATGGTACATGACGGAATCGATACGGTAGGGGTGTGTCTCGGCAGTCGACCGACACTCTGTGTACGATTTTTGCCGAAAGATACTGAGATATCCTTGGTGCACTTCAATCCCGAGCAAAATCCACTTTTTCTTAATTTAACAAATAATTAACTAATTAACCTCCATTAAGGACCCATAAACACATAATTTTATTATATTAAAATTCTGGGTCGTTACAATCTCCCCTCTTTACAAAAAATTTCATCCTCAAAATTTACATATACACTAGTCATCAAATAACTGAGGATGATTGCTCCTAATGACATCTTCAAGTTCCCATGTGGCTTCCTCTATGCTTATAGTGTTCCCATAAAACTTTAACTAGCTTAATCGTTTTTTTTCGTAACACCTGTTCCTTGCGGTATAAAATTATCACTGGCTTTTCTTCAAAAGTTAAGTGCTCTCTGACTTGAATTGGTTCATATCGTATCATGTGCGAGGGATCAGGTACATATTTTCTCAACATGGATATGTGGAATACATTGTGAACCCTTGCCAGCTCTGGTGGTAACGCCAAACGGTAGGCTACACCTCCTATTGTAGCCAAAATCTCAAAAGGTCCAATGAATCACGGACTTAACTTTCCCCGCTTTCCGAATCGTACAATTCCTTTTGATGGAGAGATTTTCAAGAAGACATGCTCGCCGACTTGAAACTCTAAGTCTCGGTGCTTTCCATCTGCATAGCTTTTCTATCGACTTTGTGCAGATAATAACCTCGATCGAATCAACTCGATCTTCTTTGTTGTTTCTTGCACCAACTCAGGTCCCAGTAGTTTACGTTCCCCTACTTCAGTCCAACATACTGGTCACCGACAACTCCTGCCGTACAAGGCCTCGTAAGGAGCCATTTGAATATTTGCCTGATAACTGTTATTATATGCAAACTCGATCAATGGCAAGTGATCATCCCAATTTCCTTGAAAGTCCAGACTGCAAGTGCGCATCATATCTTCTAGAGTTTGTATTGTGCGCTCAGACTGTCCATCGGTTTGCGGATGATAAGCTGTACTCATGTTTAGCTGCGTACCTAAAGCTTCTTGCAAGCCCCTCCAAAATCGGGAAGTAAATCGCGGATCGCGATCTGACACAATAGATACCGGCACACCATGCAGCTTCACAATCTCCTTGATGTACAACTTTGATAAATTTTCCAGGGTTATGGTATCCTTTATAGCAAGAAAGTGAGCCGACTTCGTCAATCGATCAACTATCACCCAAACGGCATCATGTCCGCTCCTTGTTTTTGGTAACCCCACCACAAAATCCATCGTAATGTGCTCCCATTTCCACTCGGGAATATGCAATGAATTTAACAATCCAGGTGGTTTCTGATGTTCTGCCTTGACTTGCTGAAAAAAAAGGCATCGAGATACATACTCTGTAATTTGTCTCTTCATGCCGTTCCACCAGTAGTTATTCTTTACATCCTGATACATCTTTGTACTTCCGGGGTGCACCGCAAAACGAGATCGATGTGCCTCATTGAGCAATTCATTCTTCAACTCAGGATTTCTAAGCACACAGATTCGACCTTTGAATCGAAGTATTCCATCTTCAGATTCTTCAAAATCACCCATTTTTCCTTGAAGAATCTTATCTTTGATAACTTTGATCTCCTGATCTTCCAACTGTGCTTCTTGAATCTTTTGTAATAACACTGGCTTGGCCTGAATACTAGCCAACTTGGCACTATTACCCTAGAATCCTAGAATCAGATTCCAACTCTTGAATTCTTCGATCATCTTCCATCGTTCTACCCTTATATATGCTACAGATCCAACTGTCTTTCTACTCAGGGCATCAGCAACCACGTTACCCTTACCAGGATGATACTGGATTACATAGTCATAATCCTTCAAGAATTCCATCCATCTACGCTGTCGCATATTGAGTTCCTTTTGGGAGAATAGATACTTTATACTCTTGTGATCACTATAGATCACTAACTTCTCTCCATAAAGATAATGTCTCCAAATTTTTAGTGCGAACACTACCGCTGCTAACTCCAGGTCATGCGTGGGATAATTCCGTTCGTGAATCTTGAGTTGTCTTAAACCATAAGTAATGACCTTTTTGTTTTGCATTAAGACAAAACCGAGTCCCTTACTGGAAGCATCACAATACATCTCAAATCCTCTAGATCCTGAGGGAGTTATCAATACTGGAGCGGTTGTTAATCTCTTCTTTAATTCTTGAAAGCTTCGCTCCCGAGATGCCGTCCATTCGAACTTCACATCTTTCTTAGTCAATTCCGTTAATGGAGCTGTTATCTTTGAGAAACCTTTTACAAATCTGTGGTAGTACTTAGCCAATCCTAGAAAACTTCGAACTTTAGTAACAGTGGATGGCCTTGCCCAATCGGTTACTGCCTGAATCTTGGAAGGATCAACAAATATTCCATTTCTTGACACAATATGCCCAAGAAAGGCTATCTCTTCCATCCAAAACTCGCACTTGGAGAACTTAGCATACAGCTGATTATCTCATAATGTCTGTAGCGTAATCCTCAAGTGCTCAACGTGCTGCTCACGACTAGGTGAGTACACCAAGATATCATCAATAAATACCAAGAACTCGTAGTGACCATACCGAGTTCGGAATGCTGTCTTCTGAATATCTTCTTCTTTGACCCTCAATTGGTGATATCCGGACCGTAAATCAATCTTTGAAAACACTTGGGCGCCTTGCAACTGATCAAATAGATCATCGATCCTGGGGAGAGGATACTTATTCTTGATCGTCGCTTGATTCAGCAGACGATAATCTATACACAGACGCAGACTCCCATCTTTCTTTCGGACAAATAACACCTCAGCTCCCCATGGTGAAACACTAGGATGGATCAAGCCCTTATATAATAGGTCTTGCAACTGAATCTTTAGCTCTTGCAACTCAGCTGGAGCCATCCGATACGGTGTTTTTAGATATCGAGTCTACACCCGGAGTAACATCGATTGTCAAATCGATTTCTCTAGTAGGAGGGAGTCCTGGTAATTCATCAGGAAACACATCTCGAAACTCTCTGACCACCGGGGTATTCCCTAAAGTGTCATCTTCATCTTTATCGACCATCACTGCAGCTAAATACCCAGTACACCCCTTATCTAGAAGGTGACATGCTTTAATTGCTGATATTAGCTTGGGTGCTTGACCTCGGATAATCCCCTGCATTTCGAACTCTGGGATGTCCGGAATTTGAAATATCACTTTCTTGGCATTACAATCTACCACTGCATGGTAATTAGCCAACCAATCCATCCCTAGGATAACATCATAATCCTTCATGTCTAACACGATCAGATCTACTAACATCCGTACACTATTGACAAGTATGGGACACCTATCATAGACTGTTTTTGTGCACAGAACTTTCCCTGATGGTGTAGATATAGACATCATGCTTTTGAGTGTATTAGGCTTGTAACTTATGTGTTTAGCAAAACGAGTAGAGACAAACGAATGTGTAGCACCAGTGTCAATCAAAGCATAAGCAGGTACTTGAAATACTAAAAGTTACCTTCAGTGACACCTTCGGTCTGCTGTGCCTCTTCCTGGGTAATTGCAAACACTCTTCCTTTTCCGCCTTCCAACGCTAGTGGTTGAGCCTTAGGGCAATCTTTCTTGAAGTGTCCAGGCTTTCCGCACTGGAAGCAAACCTTCGCTCTATAGTCCTTGGTCAAATGGCCCTGACCACATTTCTCGCACTTAAGCCCCAATCTTCCTGTAGACCCTTGGCTTTTCATGTCCTCGAACTTTCTTTTCCCAGTAAACTACCGGTTATTCTCCTTTATCCAGGGCTTCCCAACTGTCCCTTTGCCTTTGCCAGCACTAGACTGTGCCAGTTCTACATGCACTTGCTCTACTCTGAGTGCTCTATCCAATATCTCTGAGAAGGAGGTAAATCGTTGAGCTGCCAATTTCCCCTGATAGCCGGCTTCAATCCTTCTTCAAATTTCTCAACCCTCCACTGCTCATCCTCGACAAATCTCGCAGTGAATCTCGAGAGTTGATTAAACTTTTGTTCATACTCGCTAACTGACATATTTCCTTGGGTCAGCTCAAGAAACTCCATCTCCTTCCTCTTTTTCATCGACGCTGAAAAATAGCGCTCATAAAACAATTCAGTAAATTTTGCCCAAGTCACGGGCCTCTGATGCGGTGGAACTGTCCTTTCCACTGTGGTCCACCAATGTTCCGCTTCTCCTTCAAGTAGAAAGATAGCGAACTCAGGCTTGTCATTTTCTGGCAAAGACATAGCCCTAAAAACTTTTTCCAGACTTCTAATCCAGTTCTCCACCTTCAGCGGATCAGTAGTGCCCGAAAAGGCCGACGGTCCAAGCCTTTTAAACTTCTCTAATCGGGTCACATTCCCATGCTCTGGCATGGTAGCAATGGGGATACGACTACCATTCCCATTTCCATTCATATTCTGGGCCTGTTGTTGCTGAATTAGGTTGGCTAGGGCTGTAATAGCCTCGAATGCCCCAGCCAAGGTATTCTTGGGTGCTCGTCAAGGTGGCATGATTCACCTATAATTATAAAGTAACGAACTTTTAATAATAAAATGAAATTGAAATGCACTGAGAATTCGATATCCAAAAAGAGACATTTCATTCATTTCATCTTTAATACATACATACCACACCATATACATGAACATACTACATCATAGTATACAAAACATCATCTCCGCTATACAAGTATATACACCAAAAATCTATGAGTCGAGTGATAAGAAGACCGCCTAGGGCATCTACTATACTCCAAAACCATACAAATACGCTACAGTCTCCCCTCCTAACTCCCTACTCCTGCATCTAAACCTCAGTCGAGGTAGACGGACTACTCGCCTCCACCGACTTCTTCTTACTCTGCTTACGGTTGTTCAAAATCGCACGATACTCTCGTGTCGTAAGCCTCTTAGATGATAGGGGTGGAGGTATCCAACCAGTCCCATCTGGACTAGGCCTGATGTCTGCCAGTGCCCGCTTGACCTGCATTAAAATTTCACGATGTACCTGAGCTGGTACTGCAAGCTCCATCGGAGGCGGGGGTAGCATCCAGGCAGTTCCGTCCAGATTTATTAGGACAGCCTTCGGCTTAATGGCCGCCATAATTCGTTGAGTCATCCCAAGCCACTCTGGATAACGGTAACTCAATATGGCTGCCATCTGCTCATAATGCTGCCAATCCTCCTTGGTAGGGACTCTGTGCATTAACGGCATCCCTGCACATACACACAATTTCCAAATCACTATCTGATTTTGAAATAGGTGATGTACAGTAATACATCTAGCTACACAACTAAAAATCAAGTACTACGGTATTTCATGAACAAGTATGGCTTGTTATGATGGTTATTGCTCTTAGGCTCTGATACCAATAGTGCTCTGATACCAATAGTGACGCCCCGAACCCGCGCCTAGGGAATCAAGTTCCGAGACGAGCGTCCGTTCATCAAACCATGCAAGCGGAAGACTTTACCCGTGAAAATACGGGAAATTTAAACATTTATCAGATGCTTCCAAAAAGAAAATAATACCTGTCATCACAATAGCCATCATACAAACCATATACCTGTATTATTTACATCAAGTTTGTTTTACAAAAGTAGGCGCTTCTATCACGTCGGGTACAACTCGTACAAGCTTCCAAAATGTCCAGTTGGACTTTTCACTTACTGGTCAGCAGCTCCGAGATCTGCTGACAAAAAAAGTCAGTGAGCTATGAAGCCCAATAAAACCACAATCCTTCTAAACTATTTTCCATATAATAACACGCATCAATAATGATATAATAAGCAGTTCAATTTGCATGTTACAGTAAAATAGAACAGTATATAATAAATTGTGACCCAAGGTCACTTAGGGTTACGTCACCCTAACAGAGGTTCCCGACGTCACATTACTTTCCAATTATGAGGTTCAGTTATGAATGTATTATATTACCAAATTATCGTTTCGATCATCAATCATGTTTTATTTCGAGTCCTGAGACTCTATTAATTGGCCACATCCCACAAATGTTTAGCTTAAAGTTTCTAAATCATAACCATAATACATTGAGTCATTTTGTCGCGACCCAAAACCCACCCTAGGAGTTAGAGTGAATCTTGGACGACTCAATCATGACTTACATGACTTGCTTGACAAACCAACCTGCAAAAACCCACAGAGCATATACAATAGAGGACATTATAGCGGAAACATAACTATAAAACACAGCGGAAGTCTAACAAACCTCTAAGTATATACATATGGTCCAAGTTTATACAAAAAGTAACCAGCAGAAAGTGCGGACAGACCCGCCAAAATACATGGATCTAATCTCTCATCTCACCCACAGCTAGTCCACTCAGAATCTACAACCACCTAATGGTAACCCTCTACTAGAGGTTCCTCAAAAGGCTCCTCGACGTACTCCTCCTCCACCCATGGACTCGGAGCACAGATATCAAATGGAGCAGCTGCTCCGCCGTCACCTGCCGACATAAGAAGTACGGCTGAGCATGGAATACTCAGCGGGTACTAAGCACTAACCAATAGTCATAGCATACAGATAGCATACATAAAGGAGGAAGCAAGTTGCATATATAGAACTTGAACAATTTATATCATACAAGGAAGCAAAACAATTTATAATCATGCTTGTATTTCGTAGAAAGCCGATGAAACCTCTTGAAAACATCGTGCACTTGACTTGACTTGAAAATACCATTTCCGTGCTTGAAACTTGTTATGTTGTCTTATCTTGTCATATCATGCGTGTCATGTCATGTCATGCGTGTCATGCGAGTATCATGCTTGCTTGTTCATAATTTAAACATGTTCACATGCCTAGTTGCCGTTCATAGTCCGTCACAACTAGTACCCTATATGCAGATGGGTATGCCTAGTTGCCGTTCATAGCCCGTCGCAACTAGCATCCATGCAGAATGTGAATGCCTAGTTGCCGTTCATAGCCCGTTGCAACTAGCATCCATGCGGAATGTGAATGCCTAGTTGCCGTTCATAGCCCGTCGCAACTAGCATCCATGCGTGATGTGTGATGCTATGCTATGCGTGTCATGCCATGCTATGCTATGCGTGTCATGCGATGCTATGCATGTCATGCGAGGGGATGGGAGACCTTTCCCTATGAAATGCATGATTGTCTTGCCCTTGTCAAAAGCGAAGTGAAACATATCTTAGGATATGTCCCACCTCTACGTCCCATACTTAAAACATCGGTAAATCACGTCATTTCATGCGTGCTCGTGAGATCGTGTGCATACTTGCATTTGGAATTAAATATGGCAATTTGGAGTGATTCACAAGGCATAGCATATAACAATTCAAGTAATTAATAATCTACACATTTTAAGAAATGTAAGAAACACACTATCATGAACCCTAACAAATTTCAAGGGCAATTAAACATGGTTCCCTTAATTTATCATTTATTTTGTTCACCTTGGCATTTCATCAAACATGGGGTGTGTTCATTATTCACTTAAACCTAGATCATGCTTTTCTATGTGGGTTATGCTCACATCACACTTGTATGTTCATTATTAGTACAATGCCCTTTCCCATTCGTTCATTACATCATCCACACGGCATCCATTCGCCAACATCCATCTCCATTCACCATTCATACCACCAATCTCATAACACATATATATGGGAAGGAAAACAAGAAGAAATAAAGGGAAAGAGAAGCTATAACTAGGAGGGTAGTAAGAAGTACCGACCTTGATCAAGTGGGGAAGAAATCCCCCTTTCCAAAACGACCGTAAGTTGCTGCCCTAGCTTGGAACACGAGCTCCACACGAGCTTGAGCCGAGGTCTTGAAGGAAAACGTGCTTGAGGATGATCTAGGGTTTCAAAACCCTTTGATTTCTCTTCAAAATAGAAACCCTAGATTTAGGAACCCTTTCTCCTCTCTTCTAATCTCCCAAATCTTCTAAGGGTTGAGAATGAGCCCTAAAGGCTCGGGCAATCCTATATAAGAAAGGGTATAACACCCGAATGCCGAAAATGCCCTTAGTGAAAATTCTGTAAAACGCGAGGACCGAGCGATCGGTGTAAATGACCGATCGATCGGTTGCCTACCGATCGATCGGTTTCATAACCGAGCGATCGGTTGAAATTTCACTCTCTGGAAAATTTCCCCATAGAAAAATCTCGACCAGTCGATAGCCTCCGAGCGATCGGTTTTGGACCGATCGATCGCTCCATGGACCGAGCGATCGGTGGTCTGCAGGTCCAAACTGTTTTGGCCATAACTTTTGACTCGTTCGTCCGATTTTGACGATTCAACTTGCGTTGGGTTCGTACTTCGAAAACGAACATTTCTGACGTTTCAGAATTTCTAATTTCTTCCTTATTTATTAATTGCATTACTTTAAAGGAAAAATGGCTACGAAGGGTCATGCATAAATGTGAAAAGGTCCGGGGCTCTACACATTTAGACTCACACACGCTGTTCCGGCTTTCATCCGAACATGACCAAACCTTGGGTATGCCAACCCAACTCACCTGGAATCCGATGATTCCATACCGAACCATGAGTCCACCAACTTAGACAAATACACCAACCCTGAGTATACCAACTCAGACCACTTCGTATTTGAAGCTTACACACACAACATGGGCATTCACCCAATAAGGACAATACTTTTCCATTCAACTAAGTGGCAACATCTACCGTGTATTCCCCGTCATCGCCCTGGGTATCAGTCAAGAAGGAACCCCGACCAACCTGCCTACCGTTATCTTCTGGCCAGTCTACGGAGGAACCCCGGACATCTATACCAATGCCGACATCTCCTGATGTTCCACCAAGAAGGGACCCCGATAGACACGGTGCCGACATCTTCTGACTCACCCAGAGAGGAACCCCGGACTATACACTATCTGATGTTCAACCACTTTAAACTCCCTAAGACTCCAACATCTCTTGACTATCAGTCACGGAGAAACCACGGGCCATGCAAGACACCGCCACTCCTGACCTAGTCCAAGAGGTACAACGGACGACCTAGACAAACAGACCGACATCTCCCGGCTATCAGTCACGGAGGAACCCCGGGCCTTACTGGACACCGTCTCTCCTGACCTAGTCAAAGAGGAACCACGGACTATACTTAACCCTGATTAGATTTTCTAACCATAGGTTAACCCAAGCCTCGCTTGATTAACTGAAATACTTGGGCCTCGCGCCCGTGAACTAACTCCGTTAACACACCGTCCCGTTAGGGAATGTTTTCAAGCTAATGGATGTCTCCATAGCCTTACAAGACATGGAAAAAAAATTTTCGTCACCCTAGAGTGGCGATACAATTTACTCGGGACCCGATCTGGGCTCCCCGAGGGACCACATAAAATCACAATATCACATAGGGGTCTCCGACCCTTTTTCATTCACGTCAAAAGACATGCATATACTTCACATGAAATAATATAGCAAAATAAGCGGAAAAAGAGAAGAAAAGAGATGGGTTTCACTTGCTTCACGCGTTTCGAGGTGTCTAGAGCCGAAACGGACACCGCCAACGCCCTCGGAAGGATGATCAACCCCAAGGTAGAGCGCATGCAACTTTCTCTCTCTACTTTCTCTCTCTACCTTTTTTTTTCTCTCTACATGCCAAACGAGACGCCGGAGAGAAAATTAGACGCCGCCAACGCGTCGGGATGTCAAAAAACCTCAAGGGGACCTCCCTTTCCCTTTCTCCCTCTTCCTTTCTCTCTCCTCTTTCTCTCTCTTCCTTTCTCTCTCCTCACTTTCTCTCTCTAAAATGGTTCGGGCAGCATACTGTCTCTGCAGAATTTGTGAGGGAATGAGGGTTTTAACCCTCTTTATATAAGTAATGAGATGGGAACATGTGCAAAAGCACATGACCAATAAGGTGTGGAGAGTTGACCGGTCAACTCATTTGACCGGTTGACTTTTTGACCAATTTCTGAATTTTTTTGCATTTACGGCCTCCGAAATCCTACTACTTAGAGTCCGATTTTGACGAAATTTTAGGTGACCGAACTTGGGATAGTTCGACACCTATTGTAAAAATTTTGGGGAAACATACTGAGTTTTTACAGCTGCACTTTAATCTGGAAGGAAATTGTAAAAACCCACTAATTTTCTGATTTTGGACACAAAACACGCTGTCGCTTCTTCGTTTGAGATAGCTAACTGTCGAGACGACAGACATTAGTCCCCACCGCCGACCGACACGTATTAGTGCCAACCGCACGGATTTCTATTAGGATCTCCAACAGATATTGGGTCCCACTTAGTTTCTGAAAATATGGAAATTTCCCATTTTTCTCAATTTTATCACACATAATGGCCCCGCGGTCCCGCGAAATGGTACATGAAGGAATCGATACAGTAGGGGTGTGTCTCGGCAGTCGACCGCACACTGTGTGCGATTTTCGCCAAAAGATACTGAGATATCCTCGGTGCACTTCAATCCCGAGCAAAATCCACTTTTTATTAATTTAACAAATAATTAACTAATTAACCTCCATTAAGGACCCGTAAACACATAATTTTATTATATTAAAATTTCGGGTCGTTACAAAAACCCTTTTTTGGGCCCAAACATGGGCCCACTAAGCCCAATCCAAGCCACATTACCCCTTTCAAAATTCAAATTTTTTTTAGGGCAAGATATTTTTTGCCTTCCCCACATGTGTGGTGGTTAGGCCCAAAAAGGTAAAAAAAACAAAAAAAATTTCCTTTTGAAAAAAAAAATATAATAATAGAAACTAAAAAAATAAAAAAAAGAGGGGTTTGAAATTTTGGGCACCAATCCCATGTGGCAAGGCCCACATGTGGGTTGGCCCAAATTAACCAACCAAGCAAAGAGCAAATAAATTTTTTTAAAAAAACCACTGTTCATCATCTTCCTTAAGAAGACGAGGACATTGCAGCCCCTACCCCTGGCTCCTCTGACCACCTGGCACCTCCTGCTTTGGTCTCCCACACCAAGGGTGACCCTTATTCTTTCCTTCCACCTTCTCTTCTTCCTCTATTTAACCCCCACCATAGCCACAGTTCAGGATGAGAATTTTTTTAAAAAAAACAGTAGAGACTCTCCTGCTGGAACCGAACCAGCCGAGTTCCTATCTTCTCCAGCCTCTACCCCGAGCTCATACACACCTCTAGTGACACTTAGCAGCCCCCCACAACCAGTGGTCCACCACGCGCAGCACCCTCCCTGTTTTAACCATTGTAGTGGCCAAATAGGGTATATCCCTTTCTTTTTTCAGCTCTGTTTTTACCATTGTAAGGGACCCTTGGTCCCATTCCAGGGGTCCCATGTTGCTTTCATTCTTGCTTTTGTTCCATTTTAGCCGAGGATAGGAGCTTCCTCCTTCATCTTCTTCATAGATGGGGGGTATCTCCTTGAGGCACGACCACGAGGTCACCCCCCCACCACCACAGCACATGGCCACTCCTAAGGTTTGGGGGGTCCTCAATTCAAGAGGAACGCCTTGGATTCTCAAGGGTTAAACACCCCAACAAACCAAAAA
Organism: Tetracentron sinense; assembly: GCA_015143295.1. Lineage (NCBI taxonomy): Eukaryota > Viridiplantae > Streptophyta > Magnoliopsida > Trochodendrales > Trochodendraceae > Tetracentron > Tetracentron sinense. The sequence continues at coordinate 20,359,039 of CM026554.1, forward strand.
AAAAATTTCAACAAAAATTTCTGAAAAATACAGTTTCGGGTCACCCCCATGTAACTCATTTTTAACCGTTGTTAGGGCAGGCCCTAGTGGAAACCAGGGCCATGGTTAGATTTACCATACATAGGGCTACTCCTTTGTGTAATCCCAGCCCTTGACTCTCGTTTTAACTGTGGTTAAATCGACCCCAAAGTGGGGTCGACAATGTAACGCCCCGAAATACCCCCCTAGGAGTTTAGGGATATTTTAGGTGTCACACTGCGTACCTATCAAACCATCCTGCAATGCACAAGATAAAATACAATACTAACAACGATAATCAGAGCGCGGAAGCTATCATATATGCGGAAGCGTAAACAAATTTTCATTTCTTCGGATGATCCAAAATAGTATTCCAAGTTGACATAAATACAAAACACATCTAAGTCTAAGGTGGACAGGCCCACCTATCAAAATATCAAAATACATAAGACCCTCTCATACTCTCCCCTCAACAGTAGTCGAGGTATGGCCACACATCGAGGTCTCGGTCCGCCTGAGACTGTAATGGAATAGCCGGCTCTCTCTCCTCTATATACTCTTCCTCGACCCAAGGCTCCGGGTCGAGGGCTCCCTCAGTACCTGCCGACATGAAAGTACGGCTGAGCATGGAATACTCAGCGAGTACAAGCTACTAGCAGACCATAACAATAATAAAACACACAATAGTAATATTATACAAGCAGTAATAGAAACATCGCAAAGAAATAGTATAGGGCATGACACAATACAAGCATCCTGACGTGCGTACATGAATGCGAAAACGCCGATAAAACTCATGCTTGAAAACCCATGTCATGTCCCGGTATGCCTCGTAGAAATCATGTATGCGTGCATGCATGAATGCATGATCATCATCTTGTAAACCTCCATCTCGTAACTTGTGAGCCAGAGGCTAGCACCCGAATATCCCTGGGCTGCCAACCTCCTTGATATGCAATGCACTTGTGAGCCAGAGGTTAGTACCCGAATGTCCCTGGGCTACCAACCTCCTTGTTATGAAATGCACTTGTTTTCTTGTGAGCCAGAGGTTTGTACCCGAATGTCCCTGGGCTACCAACCTCCTGGACAATAGGTGATTTTTATTACTTGTTTAGTTTTCTTGTGAGCCAGAGGCTAGTACCCGAATGTCCCTGGGCTACCAACCTCCTTGACAATAGGTGTTTTAGGGGTTATCTTGTGAGCCAGAGGTTAGTACCCGATTCCTCCCTGGGCTACCAACCTCCTTGACATGTAATATTTTCTTGTTGTTTATTATATGCACATGCTCTTGAAATCTCGGTTCATGCTATCATGCGTGCTCGTGTACGTGTCCATAGTGACAATCATGATAATGGGAATAACCAAAATATGACATTACAATTCAATTCATGATATGAACATAGGTAACATAAGTAGTTTGCACAACATTTGATCAATTTATCATTTATAAGAACGCGCACATAAAACCCATTTCCATATTCTTCATTGAGATCATTTATTCATAGTTTAGGTATTTTGTCAAACACTTTCATACATTATTCCTTAGTAGTTTATCTCCTTCTTTTAAATGCATATTTTCCATTCAATCACGCAATGGTAAGTTTGTTATTTGTACTATGCCCATCCTCCATTTTCCAATCCACAACCCACACATCATACATCACACATTCGGCATCCAATCACCGTATCCAATCTCCCATCCACACATTCATTCCATTCCCCTTATCTTGTTTATATTTGTTGAGTTAATACAATGCATAGGGAAGGAAAAGCATAATATATATAATCACCATTTACACTAGAAAACCTAGGTTATTGCTAGGGAAAGTTAGTAGGGTGTACTAACCTTGAATCAAGGCTTGATCCTTAGTAGAAACCTTGATTGAAGCTCCAACTTGCAAGAAGAAAGATCCTTGCTTGAAGAAGGCTTAGTGTGGGGAAAACAACCTTGAAGTTGCCGTGGAAAACGCTGCCCTACCTTGGAGAAGGAGTCCCACACGAGCTTAAGGTTGGATTTTCGAAATCCAAGCTTTTAGGGATGCTCTTGGGCGCTTAAACCATTGATCTTACTCTCAAATGGAAAGGGGGCTTTGGAACCCTAGTTTCTTCTCCCTCTCTCTCAAATATCCCTAAGTGTTGTAAGTGAGGCCTCAAAGGGTCGAGCAAACCCTTATGGGTAAGGGTTTAACACCCAAAAGATGAAAACGCCCTTACTGAAATTTCTGCAAAAACGCGAAGACCGAGCGATCGGTGGTTATGACCGATCGATCGGTTGCCTACCGAGCGATCGGTGTTCTTGACCGAGCGACCGGTCAAAAACATGCTCTCTGGAAAATTTCCCCATACAAAATTTTTGACCGTGCGATAGCTACCGATCGATCGGTTATGGACCGATCGATCGCTGACTGGACCGAGCGATCGGTTCTCTGTATGTCTGGACTGTTTTGACCATATCTTTTGACTCGCTCGTCGGATTTCGACGATTCAACTTGCGTTGGGTTCGTCTTTCGAAAACGCACATTTTCTGACGTTTCGAAATTTCCGATTTCTCTCTTATTTATTAATTAGACTATGAGGAAGGCCAATTAGCTACGAAAACGGTATTTATTAAGTATAGAAAAATCCGGGGTGCTACATTCTCCCCCCTTACAAAAATTTCGTCCCCGAAATTTGGACGATACACACATGCACAAAATCAAAACAAAATTACAAGCCATTTGCACAAATCTATTCAAACAACTCAGGATACTTTGCTTTGACTTCGGCTTCACGCTCCCACGTGGCTTCTTCTCGTGCATGATGTTGCCATTGCACGAGGACTAGCGGAATAGTCTTGTTGCGAAGCACTTGATCTCTCCTATCCAAAATATGAACCGGCTTCTCAACTAAAGTGAGGTCTTCTCGAATCTCAACCGGATCAAGCTCAATGACGTGAGAAGGATCTGGGATGTACTTCCGAAGCATGGAGATATGAAACACATCGTGGACCGCCGCCATGTGAGCGGGCAAAGCAACACGGTAAGCAACTTCACCGACTCGAGTAATGATCTCGAACGGACCCACATATCTCGGGCTAAGCTTGCTTCTCTTCCCGAATCGCATAACACCCTTGGTCGGTGAAATCCTTACAAACACAAAATCACCGACTCGGAATTCAAGATCCCTCCTTCGGTTGTCGGCATATCTTTTCTGTCTATCTTGTGCAGTCTTTAACCTCTCCCGGATAAGCTTGACCCTATCCGCGGTTTGTTCAATTAACTCGGGGCCCAAAATCTTTCTTTCTCCCACTTCATCCCAATACAATGGGGATCTACAACTCCTTCCGTACAAAGCCTCGAAAGGCGCCATTTGTATGCTTTCTTGATAACTATTGTTGTAAGCGAATTCCACCAAAGGTAGGTGATCTTCGCAACTTCCCTTGAAGTCTAGCATACATGCTCGGAGCATATCTTCAAGAACCTGATTCACCCTCTCGGTTTGCCCGTCGGTCTGTGGGTGGAAAGCTGTGCTAAAGTCTAACCGGGAGCCCATTGCACCTTAAAAACTTTTCCAAAACCTGGATGTGAATCTTGGGTCTCTATCCGACACAATACTCACTGGCACCCCGTGTAATCGGACTATTTCCTTGATGTATAGCTCCGCTAACTGATTGGAGTTGAATGTAGTCCGGTACGGTAAGAAATGAACGGACTTCGTGAGTCTATCAACAACTACCCATATAGCATCGGTCTTCCTAACCGTCTTCGGCAACCCCACGATAAAGTCCATAGAGATATGTTCCCATTTCCACTCGGGAATGGGGAGAGACTGCAAAAGACCCACCGGTCTCAAATGCTCTGCTTTCACCTGTTGGCATACCAAACACCGTGCCACATACTCCGCAACCTCCCTCTTCATGTTTCGCCACCAAAAGTGACTCTTGAGGTTCCGATACATCTTTGTCCCCCCGGGATGCACTGTATACTTAGACCGGTGAGCTTCGTCCATAATCTCTCTCCGAAGGTCTGCATTGGCTGGGACACAAAGCCTTCCCTTGAATGTAATAGCACCTCGGCTAGTGAGAGAGAAGTCCGTACTACCCTTGGCCACTTCCTTATCCCGGAAAGCCAACAAGTCAGTGTGTGTGGCTTGATACTCCTGGATCAAGTCTATAAGGTACGGCCGAACTGTAACATTCGCCAAAACCGGACTGCGGACAGAATCGTTCACACTTATGTCTAGATTTGCCAAATCGTCTAACAGTCTCCATTCCCGCACCAACATGTGAGCCAACAACCCCGATGGTTTCCTACTCAGAGCGTCTGCCACCACATTTGCTTTTCCCGGGTGATATTGGATAGTGCACTCGTAGTCTTTTAAGAACTCAATCCAACGTCGTTGTCACAAATTGAGCTCTTTTTGGGAAAAGAGATACTTGAGGCTCTTGTGGTCCGTGTACACATAGAACTCCACCCCGTGCAGATAATGTCACCAAATTTTAAGTGCAAACACGACCGCCGCAAGCTCCAAGTCGTGAGTGGGGTAGTTCTTTTCATGCTCTTTCAACTGCCTTGATGCATAGGCAATGACCTTCTTGTGTTGCATTAGGACACACCCGAGTCCAACATGCGAGGCATCACTGTACACCTCATACCCAAAAGGTCCAGATGGCACAGTAAGGACAGGGGCTGTGGTGAGGCGTTTCTTCAACTCTTGGAAACTTACTTCACATCGGTCACTCCAACTGAACTTTGTACTTTTTCTTGTCAAGTAGGTGAGAGGTGCAGCCAAACTGGAGAATCCCTCCACAAATCTCCGGTAGTAGCCTGCCAATCCGAGGAAACTACGTATCTCCGTGACGCTCTTGGGCCTCTCCCAACTCATGACTGCCTCAACCTTGGCTAGATCTACAGAAATGCCCTCGACCGACACCACGTGTCCAAGAAATGCGACCTTCTCTAACCAGAACTCGCACTTACTCAATTTGGCATATAGCCTATGCTCTCTCAACATCTCCAGAGCAAGGCGGAGGTCTCGTGCGTGATCTTCCCGCGTCTGGGAATACACCAAAATGTCATCAATGAATACAATCACGCATCGATCCAAGTAAGATCGGAACACCCGGTTCATCAAATCCATGAATGCCGCCGGTGCATTCGTCAGCCCAAAAGGCATGACAAGGAACTCGTAATGCCCATACCGAGTCCTGAAAGCCGTCTTCGGAACATCTTCCGCCTTGATCCTTAATTGATGATACCCCGATCTAAGATCAATTTTGGAGAAGAATCTCGCTCCCTTCAGTTGGTCGAACAAGTCGTCGATCCTTGGCAAGGGATAACGATTCTTGATAGTTACCTTGTTCAACTGACGGTAGTCTATACACATTCTCATCGACCCGTCTTTCTTCTTTACAAAGAGAACCGGAGCTCCCCACGGTGAGACACTTGGTTGGATGAAACCAAGTTGCTGTAACTCCTCAATCTGTTTCTTCAATTCTTCCAGCTCTATAGGGGCCATTCTATACGGTGCCCTTGAAATCGGAGCGGTGCCCGGAGTAAGCTCTATAGCGAACTCAATCTCCCGATTCGGAGGTAACCCGGGAAGTTCCTCCGGAAACACGTCCAAGAAATCACTCACGACCGGAATGGCCGAGGAGTTTTGTGCTTCTGGGTTTGCTATATTCAAGGCGGCGAGGCGAGCAATGTCCATCTCTCTTAATCCTCGGAAGTGAAAAGGCTTACCCCCTTCCGGCTTGAAATTCACCATCTTCTCAAAACACGCAACATGCCCGTGATGGTTTGACAACCAATCCATCCCTAAGATGACATCAAAATCCAAGTCTTGAAAATCTAGGACGATGAGATCGGCTAACAGTTCATTCTCCCCCACTTGAACCACACTATCCCAGAATATCTTGTCCGTATCAACTGACTTGCCGAGTGGAGTTGCAATGGTCAACTCCCGCTCCAACGGAGTAGCCTCAGTCGAAAAGCCCTTTGCAAAACTTGGGGAGACAAAAGAGTGAGTAGATCCTGTGTCTATCAACACTCGAGCGAGACACTCGTTCACTAATAAAGCGCCTGTGCGATTAAGTAACTAATATCAGTAGATTTCAAATAGTAACAAGCATCATACATAGGTAACCCTTAGTATCAATAACCGCATAACAAACCATAGAAATTTTATACAACTTAAACTCAAAATTCTCGCGTACCTTGCACGACATCGTCGGATGCACGTGCGTCTCTCTCTGATAGAGCAAAAACTCGACCCTGAGTGGCTGGGCGAGGAGGCCGGGCAGACTGTGAGGCCCTCGAAGCCTGAGAAGAGCTAGGCTGAGATGTCTGCCTAATCGGGGGCCTGCTCCCCGAAGACTGAGCTGGCAATCGACGTCGGGGACAATCCCGAATCATGTGGCCCTGGTCGCCACAATGAAAACAGCCTCCTGTAGCCTTCCGACATTCCCCTACTGGATGCCTCCTTCCACAAAGTGTGCAGACATCATGTGAATAAGTGGGAGGAGTATAACCCGTAGCCTGAGTCACTGCGGGGCGAGGAGCATACGAGGTAGTCGGGCGAAAAGCCGGTGGAGTAAAAGGGCGGGGGCCCTGTGGTGCCGAGTACATCCTCTGTGACTGAGCCGGCCCTGCGGACTGATAAGACATAGTCCTAGCTCTCTTCTCCCCTGAACTACTAGACTGTCCCTTCTCTATTCCTCTTCTCTTAAAGAACTCTTCGGAATTAGACTCGGCCAACAATGCTTTGTCCACAACTTCTGAATATGTCTCATGTCGGAACATTGAGACACGATCCTTGAGGTAGGCCTTCAACCCCCTCTCAAATTTCCGGGCCTTCATAGCCTCGGTCGCTATCATGTGTGGAGCAAATCGAGATAGCTTCGAAAATTTGGCTTCATAAGCCGCTACGGACACATTACCTTGCTCCAAGGTAATGAATTCGACTTCCATCTTTTCTTTCATCCCGACCGGAAAGTACTTCTTGTTGAAAACCTCCAAGAATTCCTCCCAAGTCCAATCTTGACCTTGCCGGGTCAACTCTCGGGTCTGAAGTGCAGACTTCCACCAATGATCGGCCTCGCCTTCAAGCATAAAGGCGGCCCATGTGACCCTTTCCACTTCAGTAGGTGATAATACCGAGAATATCTTCTCAAGTTGCCGGATCCAACCCTCAGCAACAAGTGGATCAATGCTTCCACAAAAAGTTGAGGGCCTCATCCTCCGAAAAGCTTCTATCCCGGGTTGGGCTCGGTTAGGAGGAGCCGGTATAAGTGCCGCATTAGGCGGAGTGGCCGGTTGCCTTGCCGCCAACATAGCCAAAGTCTCGGCTATGGATGCGAATGCTTGGGCAAAGTCGGGTTGATCATCACCCGATGGAGCATCACCTCCATTACCCCTCGTGTTGTACCCGCGACCCCGGGTATTGCGTCTCATGATTTCTCCTGAGAACGACAATACAGCATGAGTCTAACTTGGATACGCATTTAGTACAAATTTCGCAATTCACTCACAACATATTCATCAAGCACATTTAATAAGTACAACACAAATAATGTACACATGGTACATAACACAATAGCATAACATACAATCCGTGTTCCTAGTGTAGGACTCTATGTTCGGTTGAAGTTCAACCCATTTTGACTAAGACTAACTTGTTAGTCTATACTTGGAATACAACTCTCTAAGGTGATTCTAATACTTTGTTCAATCATCTAAGTGACCCTAGGGACTCTAATGCCTAGAGCTCTGATACCACTCTGTAACGCCCCGAAATACCCCCCTAGGAGTTTAGGGATATTTTAGGTGTCACACTGCGTACCTATCAAACCATCCTGCAATGCACAAGATAAAATACAATACTAACAACGATAATCAGAGCGCGGAAGCTATCATATATGCGGAAGCGTAAACAAATTTTCATTTCTTCGGATGATCCAAAATGGTATTCCAAGTTGACATAAATACAAAATACATCTAAGTCTAAGGTGGACAGGCCCACCTATCAAAATATCAAAATACATAAGACCCTCTCATACTCTCCCCTCAACAGTAGTCGAGGTATGGCCACGCATCGAGGTCTCGGTCCGCCTGAGACTGTAATGGAATAGCCGGCTCTCTCTCCTCTATATACTCTTCCTCGACCCAAGGCTCCGGGTCGAGGGCTCCCTCAGTACCTGCCGACATGAAAGTACGGCTGAGCATGGAATACTCAGCGAGTACAAGCTACTAGCAGACCATAACAATAATAAAACACACAATAGTAATATTATACAAGCAGTAATAGAAACATCGTAAAGAAATAGTATAGGGCATGACACAATACAAGCATCCTGACGTGCGTACATGAATGCGAAAACGCCGATAAAACTCATGCTTGAAAACCCATGTCATGTCCCGGTATGCCTCGTAGAAATCATGTATGCGTGCATGCATGAATGCATGATCATCATTTGTAAACCTCCATCTCGTAACTTGTGAGCCAGAGGCTAGCACCCGAATATCCCTGGGCTGCCAAACTCCTTGATATGCAATGCACTTGTGAGCCAGAGGTTAGTACCCGAATGTCCCTGGGCTACCAACCTCCTTGTTATGAAATGCACTTGTTTTCTTGTGAGCCAGAGGTTTGTACCCGAATGTCCCTGGGCTACCAACCTCCTGGACAATAGGTGATTTTTATTACTTGTTTAGTTTTCTTGTGAGCCAGAGGCTAGTACCCGAATGTCCCTGGGCTACCAACCTCCTTGACAATAGGTGTTTTAGGGGTTATCTTGTGAGCCAGAGGTTAGTACCCGAATCCTCCCTGGGCTACCAACCTCCTTGACATGCTATATTTTCTTGTTGTTTATTATATGCACATGCTCTTGAAATCTCGGTTCATGCTATCATGCGTGCTCGTGTACGTGTCTATAGTGACAATCATGATAATGGGAATAACCAAAATATGACATTACAATTCAATTCAAGATATGAACATAGGTAACATAAGTAGTTTGCACAACATTTGATCAATTTATCATTTATAAGAACGCGCACATAAAACCCATTTCCATATTCTTCATTGAGATCATTTATTCATAGTTTAGGTATTTTGTCAAACACTTTCATACATTATTCCTTAGTAGTTTATCTCCTTCTTTTAAATGCATATTTTCCATTCAATCACGCAATGGTAAGTTTGTTATTTGTACTATGCCCATCCTCCATTTTCCAATCCACAACCCACACATCATACATCACACATTCGGCATCCAATCGCCGTATCCAATCTCCCATCCACACATTCATTCCATTCCCCTTATCTTGTTTATATTTGTTGAGTTAATACAATGCATAGGGAAGGAAAAGCATAATATATATAATCACCATTTACACTAGAAAACCTAGGTTATTGCTAGGGAAAGTTAGTAGGGTGTACTAACCTTGAATCAAGGCTTGATCCTTAGTAGAAACCTTGATTGAAGCTCCAACTTGCAAGAAGAAAGATCCTTGCTTGAAGAAGGCTTAGTGTGGGGAAAACAACCTTGAAGTTGCCGTGGAAAACGCTGCCCTACCTTGGAGAAGGAGTCCCACACGAGCTTAAGGTTGGATTTTCGAAATCCAAGCTTTTAGGGATGCTCTTGGGCGTTTAAACCATTGATCTTACTCTCAAATGGAAAGGGGGCTTTGGAACCCTAGTTTCTTCTCCCTCTCTCTCAAATATTCCTAAGTGTTGTAAGTGAGGCCTCAAAGGGTCGAGCAAACCCTTATGGGTAAGGGTTTAACACCCAAAAGATGAAAACGCCCTTACTGAAATTTCTGCAAAAACGCGAAGACCGAGCGATCGGTGGTTATGACCGATCGATCGGTTGCCTACCGAGCGATCGGTGTTCTTGACCGAGCGACCGGTCAAAAACATGCTCTCTGGAAAATTTCCCCATACAAAATTTTTGACCGTGCGATAGCTACCGATCGATCGGTTATGGACCGATCGATCGCTGACTGGACCGAGCGATCGGTTCTCTGTATGTCTGGACTGTTTTGACCATATCTTTTGACTCGCTCGTCGGATTTCGACGATTCAACTTGCGTTGGGTTCGTCTTTCGAAAACGCACATTTCTGATGTTTCGAAATTTCTGATTTCTCTCTTATTTATTAATTAGACTATGAGGAAGGCCAATTAGCTACGAAAACGGTATTTATTAAGTATAGAAAAATCCGGGGTGCTACAGACAGTGTGAAAAACAGCCCAACGGGGTAACTTTGGGCCTCTGTGGGGTCCACATCCGACCTCCTCTTGGGCCCAACAAGGGCCCAAATTTTTTCTTAAATGTCAGGCTTCGTAACGGTAGTCTCGAATTCCCTTGGGTCAACTCCTAACCGCGGTTAAGACCACATAAACTTTGGCTAAAATGCTGTTTGGGAAAAGTTATCATTTTGTGTGAGTTTCAACAGGGCAACTTTGGACGTTTGTGGGGCCCACATCCGACCTCTCCTTGGGCCCAACAAAGGCCTAAAATGCTCCCTGAACTTCAGGCTATCCACTGGTAGTCTTCGTTTCCCGTGGTTCCCCCGTTAACCATGGTTAAACTCATGTTAACTATGGTTGAAAATGTGTTAAAATTTAGATTTTTTTTACAATTGCTGAACTTTGTGAGGGTTCAGACCGTGTAGGAGGCCAGTCTAGGCCTTGCCATGGACCCTGGGCTCACTCTTGACCCAATTGGACCCTTAACCATGGTTACACCCATCCGTGGTTAACCTTTAACCATGGTTAAGCAGCCCATGAACTCACAAATTCACAAATATTCCCTGAAATCCAGAAATGTTCTCTATGACTGTTTTCGTTTTGGTTAGAGCCCTTAACCATGGTTAGACACCATATTTGGTTAATTTTTAACCATGGTTAAATAGTCCTTAACAAGAAAAAATCTGAAAAAATGTTCTAAAATTTCAAAATAATTTGAGAAGCCCAAAAATGGTCTCTTTCGGCCATTTAAACCTGATTAAGACCTTTAACCATGGTGATCTCCTCCTCTTAACCGTGGTCAAACATCTTTAACCACTGGAAAAAATCTCAAAAAATCTAAAAAAAAATCAGAAAAATTTAAAAAGACCAAAAATACTATTGTTCAACTTTTTAACCATGGTTAGCACCCCTAACCATGGTTAATCATATTTTTAACCCCGATTAACGATCCTAACCCCTGGTTAAGATACCCTGGGCCTACCGGGCCTCACCCCTTGGCCTACCGGGCTTGACTCAGGCCTATCGGACCAAACAATATTAATCCTAACTGTGGTTAGCAACTCTAATCATTATTAGTTTGACCTAACCCCGGTTAACAATCCTAACCATGGTCAAACTTTGCCTTAGCCTACTAGGCTTTCCTCTTGGCCTATCGGGCCCAACTCTAGTCTACCGAACTTACCTATGGCCTACCGAGCCCAAACCACGCACTTTGGCCAATCTCGATCAACCAAACCCTAGTTTACCGGACTAGGCCCATTAGCCACCCCTGGTCCACACACACGGGCTCATGTGCCAGAACTACGCTTAATCTGATTTCACCCCAATATGAGTCCGTAGGCAACCGAACCCGGGTTTGACCCTAGCTTAGCTTTTCTTACGATTAGCATTACATTAAACATTAGGACATTTGATTAAAATTGAGATTAATTTGGTTTAACTCTAGCAAGTAAGGAACCACTGAAAGTGAAAGTGCCGGGGTGCCTAACCCCTTCCTCGGACTTAACCGAGCCTCTTACCGTAATCTCAATCACAGACCAAGACCAAGACCTTATCTAAACTCTCCCCTTGAGATCAAACCAAGGTTTCCCCGAAACCCGCGCTCACAACTCTGACAACTTTGCTAGGGACTACTTAATCAAGGTTCAACCCGGAACCCAGGTTTAAGCCAAACTAAACCTCAAATTAATCAAATGCCTAAGTATTTAATCTAATACTAATCATTTTACATCTCTTTGGTGATTTGTGTACTGTGCATCTCATTCATACCATAGTACTGTAATCAACTCGATACCTATTAGACAGGCTTATTACGCTAATAGCTGTTGGATGATGATTCTCAGTGTCAGTGGCTTAAACGTCTTGGAGGTCTGCGGAATTATACTTGGTGGGTGATGACCATCAGGAAACGATTCTGAACACTCCCAATTACACCAATCATCTCTTTTCAGGTATGTTCTATACCGGAGAGTAGCATATACGGTGTTAAGTGATTCCCCCATCCTTAGGAACACACTTGCATACACCAACATTCATACATATAGCATAGGCTAGGGTATAGTCTACAAGCAATCCATCCAGAAGGTCCCCCTAACCCTAACTTGCTTGCACCCTATACCTATTCCCAACCATGGTAGGCTATTTGGGCACTTTACCCGAGTAAACACCTATCCAGGGGCATATAATGAACCTTACTTGTGCTTGTAATAAAACACAACCGACCCCGTGTGCTGACATAGCATGTGGGGTTCAAACCCCAAGCAGGCAGGTCTTCCCGAAGACCTACCTTAGCTTTGACCTGATAAGCCCCTAGTTCTCAACAACCCGGATAAAGCAAACTGGAACTCTGTCTGACTACCCGATCAGTTGATATGTGCCTTGTCACACCCAATCAAAAATCAAAAAACAATTACATTATCTTTTGCATTTTATCTGCATTTCACAGTACAGTCATATAAAGTCTGTCCTTGTTCAGGTAGATGGCAGGTCCTTCAGGGATCGAAAAGACAACTGGTCAACCCTTGCAGTCCGTACATTTGACTTTTCAGGGGGCATGTGATCATAGCCTCTAGAAAGCAGTAGAGGTCCTTACTTCCGGTCAGCGTTTGGCTTAGGCCCAACATTAAAAATTGGGATCCGTCCTAAACCTATCCATGGTTAACCTAGATCCGAGCCTTTTAAACGCTGCAATCCAGTGTTGGAATCTCTCGTACATGGTCTTTCATTTCGGTAAAAATGAACTATGTCCGACTTTGGAGAAAATTTAGTGTATTCTGAGGTTAAACATGGACGACGATGCCATAGTACCGTGCTACAAGACAAATTACCAGGCAGACCTATCAAGGTTTTTGTATCTCAAGCCTGCCTGCTTGTGGCCCGGTCCTAACGGCACTTTTGATCGGATCCCCGTAGACTTTCTAGAAAACTTATACCGCCCCAGGTGGTACCCTGATCCCATCAGAGTGAAACTTCCCGATCTCAATGCCTTTACATTTATAGCTGTATCTCAGTTGTTGTTCCTGAGATCCCGAACACTTGTCAAGTCTATACTGTGGGAATTATCGAGGACACCTGCGGTCTTGGAATGGTCATACCAGTTACCCTTTTAGAGCTTCTCAGGGCTCTCAATTAGGCAGCCGACCGCTGAAAGGGCAGCTTCTATGCAAGCACACCGCTCTTACACCTATGGTTGGTAGCACACTTACCGACAATCATATCTATATCGGCCGACCTCCGTGAAGCTTGTAAGCACCCAATTTTTACATCCCATCTAACTATAGTAAAAGTCTTTTAACTATGGTTACCCCCTGCCAAATCCCTAAGTCAAACCCTAGGAAAACCTAGAACCAAAACCCTAATCCTAGGTAGACCCCAGCTAGACCCTAGCCAAACCTTAGGTAAACCTTAGACTCAACCCTAGTTAAAACCCTAGGACCTATCCCTAGTTTAAACTCAGTTGAACCCTAAATAAACCCTAGCCAGCCTTAACCAAGCCCTAGCCGAGACCTAGAGCCCTTAGGATTTGAACCACAAAAGCCTAAGGCCCCTAAGGCCTAAACCCTTTACCTAGGCCCACAAGCCCCAAAAAACACCAAAGCCCAAGTCCTATACCTGTTCATGCAGGGCTAGGCTGTAGAGCCCCGGACCTTTTCACATTTAATGCATGACACTTTCGTTGCCATTTTGCCTTTAAAGAGGTATAATTAATAAATAAAGAAGAAATTGGAAATTCTGAAACATCAGAAATGTTCCTTTTTGAAGTACGAACCCAACGCAAGTTGAATCGTCAAAATCGGACGAACGAGTCAAAAGATATGACCAAAACAGTCTGGACCTGCAGGCAATCGTAGCTCGGAAGGCACTAAGGACGTAGCTTGGAAGGCACTAAGGACGTAGCTCGAAAGGCACTAAGGACGTAGCTCGGAAGGCACTAAGGACGTAGCTCTGATAACGTGCTCTGATAAGGCACAGACAACGCATAAACAACGTACTCTGATAACGTAGCTCTAGCTCTGATAACGTATACGTTGTGCATCCGTTGTGCAACAGACAACGGGTACGTTGTACAGCAAACAACGTGTACGTTGTACAGCTCACAACGGGTATGTTGTATAGCTCACAACGGGTACGTTGTACAGCAAACAACGTGTACGTTGTACAGCTCACGACGGGCACGTTGTACATAAGACAACGGACAACGTGTTCAGCACAACGTGTTTGGCACTATTCACAGCACAACGTGTTCGGTACTATTCACAGCACAACGTGTTTGGCATTATTCACAGCACAACGTGTTCGGCACTATTCACAGCACAACGTGTTTGGCACTATTCACAGCACAACGTGTTCAGCACTATTCACAGCACAACGTGTTTGACACTATTCATAGCACAACGTGTTCGGCACTCGTGTTTTTATAGAAATTTTAGTAAGGGTATTATGGTCTTTTGCTCGGTTCACTCTTACCTTAAGAGTTTAACCCGAGCCTTTAGGGCTCATTCTCAACACTTAGAGGATTTGGGGGATTAGAAGAGAGGAGAAAGGGTTTCCTAAGCTAGGGTTTTGCTTTTAGAGAAGAATCAAAGGGGTTTTGAGACCCTAGATCACTTCAAGTCCGGTTTTTCTCCAAGATCACGGCTCAAGCACTCGTGGAGAGCGTTCCCCAAGCTAGGGCAGCACCTCACAGTCGTTTTTGGAAGGGGTTTCTTCCTCATTTCTTCAAGGTCGGAACTTCTTACTACCCTCCTAGTCATAGTTCCTCTTTTCCCTTTATTTCTTTTGATTTTCTTTCATTTACACAAGTGCTATGAGATGGATGGTTGTGAATGGTGAATGGAGATGGAATGGGCGATTGGATGCCAAGGGTTGTGTTGTGATAATTAAAATGGGGAGGGCATTGTATCCATAATAAACACACCTTTATGATTTGAGTAGACTCACCTAGAAAAGCATGATTTAGGTTTAAATGAATAATGAATAATGAACACACCATGTTTGATGAAATGCCAAGGTGAATAAAATGAGTTGTAAATTAGGAAATGCATGCCTAATAAATTATGAATATTGCTAGGGCCTATGATAGTGTGTTTTCTTGCTTTCCCTAAATGATATGAATATTACGTTGCTCAATCATTGATGTTATATGTGTTGTGAAATTACCCAAATGTCATATTTAAATTTAAATGCAAGTATGTACACGGTTCCCACAAGCACGGCATGCATGACATGATTTATCGAGGTTTTCAAGAACATGGGTAGGAGGTGGGACATATCCTACGATATGTTTTACCTCGCTTTTCACAAGAAAACAAGAACCAACATTCCACGAGGGATCTCCCCTCACTCACAAGTGCATATCATGAAGAAGGGCCTCCCTTCCCTCGCAAGTACATACATATCATGAAGAAGGATCTCCCTTCCCTCGCAAGTGCATTGCATAAAGAAGGGTCTCCCTTCCCTCTCAAGGCATCTCTCAAGCGCATCTCACAAGGATATCTCACAAGTGTATCTCACAAGTTACATGATCACAAGCAAGCACGCATGACATGCATGACATGACACGTACGACACGTTCGACAAGATCAAGCAAGACAAACACGACAAGCTTTCAAGTACGGAAAGATATTTCAAGCCAAGTCAAGTGCACGATGTTTTCAAGAGGTTTTATCGGCTTTCTACGAAATACAAGCATGATTATAAATTGCTTTACTTCTTTGTATGATGTGAATTTTTTCCGTCTAACATATATGAATTGCTCCTGATTTATGTATTGCCATTTTTATGCTATGACTATTGGTTAGTATTTGGTACCCGCTGAGTATTCCATGCTCAGCCGTACTTCTTATGTCGGCAGGTTCTGAGGGAGCTGCTGCTCCATTTGATGTTTGTGCTCCTGGTCCATGGGTGGAAGAGGAGTACGTCGAGGAGCCTTTGGAGGAACCTCCCGTAGAGGGTTATCAGTAGGTGGTGTTAGATTCTGAGTGGATTAGCTGTGGGTGAGCATGAGTGATTATATCCATGTATTTTGGCGGGTCTGTCCGCACTTTCTTTTGGATTCCTTTTGTGTAAACTTGGATTCGTATATACATAGAGGTTTGTTTAGACTTCCGCTGTGCTATGTTAGAGTATATTTCCGCTGTTTATATCCTCTATTGTATATGCTCTGTGGGTTTTTGCAGGTTGGTTTGTCAAGCAAGTCATGTAAGCCATGATTAGTCGTCCAAAGTTCACTCTAACTCCTAGGGTGGGTTTTGGGTCGCGACATAGGCCCATTTCAAAACAAATCTTAGAATGTCAGTAGAAGGTCCACTGACATTTTATTTTGGCCTGATTTCTTGTTGTCGGTAGACCTTCTACCGACATCTATGAGTTCCGAGTTTACAGGCTGCAAATGCCCTACACACTCAACCCTCACCTCATTTCTCCCTTCATAGCATCTCACACGACCTCCCCTGGGTCCAATGCCCTTCTCCCCCTTCTCCTTAATCCCTATTAGGTCCTCCAAGGCTGCCCCTATAAATCCAAACCACCCCCAACCGTAAACACAGTCTAAATTTTCTAAGGTGAACCCCTGTTCTGAAATCCTATCCCTTAGCCTATTCAACATCCTGTTCTTAATCTCAGGACCTCTGTTGGCCTATCCTAAGGCTCCCAGTCGCTATAGTTCCACCGGAGTGCACCACCACCACACGTGTAGACCTCCACCACCTTTGGTCAAGAATAGGGTATCAGGGTAGGGACTTCCCTACCCTCTTATTTTAAATCATACATCCCTTGTGAGCCCCTGGTCATCTCCAAGGGACATTTGCTTGCTTATTTCATCGTTTGTAATAGTAGTGCAAACCCAAAAGGGTGTTCACCCACCTTGTCCATAGGTGTGGTGAACCCCTACGGGTATATCATTTCCCACAAAGCTCTCAGGCCACAGCAGAACCCTTTGGGGGTCCCTCAAATCATGAGGGAACACCTGGAAGCATGGGTGCACAGCCCTAGTGGGCACAAACCCGATTTTGGAGAAATACAGGAATGGCGGTAAACTCAGTACCGCCAATCCTGGTAGACCTATTTATAGAATGTCGGTGAAACTTCTACTGACACCCCTTTTTTTGCCTCTTTTTAGATCGGCGGTAGAATAACTACCGCGAAAAAAAGCTTTTTCTGTTGCAGCAGCTTGGTAGCCTTATGGTGTAGAGCCCCGGACCTTTTCACATTTAATGCTTGACACTTTCGTTGCCATTTTGCCTTTAAAGAGGTATAATTAATAAATAAGGAAGAAATTGGAAATTCCAAAACGTCAGAAATATTCCTTTTCGAAGTACGAACCCAACGCAAGTTGAATCGTCAAAATCCGACAAGCGAGTCAAAAGATATGGCCAAAACAGGCTGGACCTGCAGGCAACCGATCGCTCGGTCCATAGAGCGATCGATCGGTCCAAAACCGATCGATTGGTAGCTATCGACTGGTCAAGATTTTTGTATGGGGAAATTTTCCAGAGAGGATTTTTGGTCGAGAGCTCGGTCAACACACCGATCGCTCGGTAGGCAACCGATCGATCGATCATTAACACCGATCGCTCGGTACTCGCGTTTTTGCAGAAATTTCAGTAAGGGTATTATGGTCTTTTGGTCGGTTTACTCTTACCTTAAGAGTCTTGCCCGAGCCTTTAGGGCATCATTCGACACTTAGATAGTTTGAGAGAATAGGAGAAAGGGGAGAAGGCGATTCCAACCTAGGGCTTGTCTTTGGAAGAGAAATCAAAGGGTTTTGAGACCCTAGGTTTCTTCAAGCTCGGCTCTTCTCCAAGATCACGGCTCAAACACTCGTGGAGAGCGTTCTCCAAGCTAGGGCAGCAGCTACACGGTCGTTTTGGAAAGGGGTTTCTCCCCTCATTGTTCAAGGTCGGTACTTCTTGCTACCCTCCTAGTTATATTTCCTTCTTTTACTTTATTTCTCTTTGTTTTCTTTCATTTACACATGTGCTATGAGATGGACGGGTGTGAATGGTGAATGGAGACGGAATTGGCGATTGGATGCCGTGTGAAATGATGTGATGAATGAAATAGGGAGGGCATTGTATCCATAATGAACAAACACGTATGATGTGAGCATAACCCACCTAGAAAAGCATGTTGTAGGATTAATAAATAATGAATGCACCATGTTTGATGAAATGTCAAGGTGAATGAGATGAATAATAAATTAATAAATTTCATGTTTAAGGTTTATGGAAATTGCTAGGGTCATGATAGTGTGATTGTTCGCTTTCCCTAAATGATATGAATACTAAATTGCTCAAATCATTGATGTTATGTGTTATGAATTACTCAAATGCCATATTTAATTCCAAATGCAAGTATGTACACGACCTCACGAGCACGCATACATGACATGATTTACCGAGGTTTTCAAGAATGGGATTTAGAGGTGGGGCATATCCTACGATATGTTTTACCTCGCTTTTGGCAAGGACAAGACAATCATGCATTTTCATAAGAAGGGTCTCCCTTCCCTCGCAAGTGCATCTCACAAGGACATCTCACAAGTGAATCTCACAAGTGGAAGGACAAGCATGAGCATTCTAGGAAGAAGGGTCTCCCTTCCCTCACAAGTAGATTACTTTTCAGGACAAGCAAGCATGATACACGCATGATACAAGCGTGACACGCATGACACGGTAGACAAGGTTTCAAGCATAAAAAGGGTACTTTCAGTCAAGTCAAGTGCACAAGATTTCAAGGGTTTTATCGGCTTTTCATGAACTGCAAGCATGATTATGAATTTCCTTATTTCCTTTAATGATATTAACTATTCCTGATTCATATATATCTATATTGTTTCCTGGGTATGCATTGCTATCTCTTGCTATAACTGTTGGTTAGTATTTAGTACCCGCTGAGTATTCCATGCTCAGCCGTACTTCTTATGTCGGCAGGTTCTGAGGGAGCTGCTGCTCCATTTGATGTTTGTGCTCCTGGTCCATGGGTGGAGGAGGAGTACGTCGAGGAGCCTTTGGAGGAACCTCCCGTAGAGGGTTATCAGTAGGTGGTGTTAGATTCTGAGTGGATTAGCTGTGGGTGAGCATGAGTGATTATATCCATATATTTTGGCGGGCATGTCTGCACTTTCTTGTTTTGATTTCTTTGTATTAAAACTTGGACCATGTGTATATACTTAGAGGTTTGTTAGACTTCCGCTGTGTCTTATAGTTATGCTTCCGCTGTTATCCTCTATTGTATATGCTCTGTGGGTGTTTTGCAGGTGGTTTGTCAAGCAAGTCATGTAAGTCATGATTTAGTCGTCCACGATTCACTCTAACTCCTAGGGTGGGTTTTGGGTCGCGACATATGGGGCCCACTCCAGGCATCCCCTGGGGCCCACACCAGATTCAAATGATTCTCAGGAGTCTCATCTACACTCCCCTGCACTTGTTTCACCCTAGGTTACATCTTAACCCGAGGCAAAAACACAAGTTAAAAACACAGTTCCTAATGTCGGTAATCCAATTACCGACATTAAACTTTGTTTTGATGTTGGGTTTTTTTAGGAGCCCAAGCCTGGTAGGAGGCCATTTTAGGCCCTACCTAGCCCCCTGGGCCCACCTCAGACTGTACCAGACCCCTAACCATGGTTAAATACATCCTAGTTAACATTTAATCGCAGTTAAGCACCCATTAACCCTACAAACTTTTGAGAAATTAAACAAAAATTCTTAAAAATACACTTGGACCATAAAGCTGACTTTGGCGCTCTACCTAACCCTGGTTAGAAACCCTAACCACAGTTAGACCCCCCTTAACTTCGGTTAGCAACCCTAATTGTAGTTAATCTCGGTTTACGGCCTACCGGGCCTAAAAACCAAGTTTACCGGACTTATCTTGGCTTACTGGGCCTCCCCTTAGCCTACCGGGCTATATATCACATCTCCTTAACTGTGGTTAGCAACCCTAATTATAGTTAGTTCGGCCTAACCCCGGTTAGCAACCCTAACCTGGGCCGGACTCCGCCTTAGTCTACCGGACTACCCCTAAGCCTATCGGGCTTAAATACCTTGCACGTGACCAAACTCGGTCAATCAAATCCTAGTCTACCGGACTAGTCCATGTTAGCCACCCTTGGTGCACACGCACACGCCCCTAGCCTCGGCACAAGCTCACATGCCAGAACTACGCTCGGTCTGATCTCACCCTGTGAGTACGTAGGCAACCCAACCCGGGTTGGACCCCAGTTAGCTTTTCCTTTATTGGATTAGTGTTAAACTTAAATACTTCGGCATTCTAATCAAGATTAACTTTAAGTGGCTTAGATCCGGGGAGTACGGAACCGTTGTAAAACGGAAGCCTCAGAGTGCCTAACACCTTCCCTGGACTTAATCGAACCCCTTACCCTCATCTCACTTGTAGACCAAGACTTTATCCAAACTCGGGTGACTTATCCCTTCTGAATGAATAGGTGGCGACTCTTAAATGATAAAACCCTTTCACACCCGTGAGGGTACACAGGTAATTTTATTTCTTTTGTGAGTGAACTAATTCCGCGCTCACAACTCTGGGTAGTCTGCTGGGGACATGTACCTCTGATTAGGGTTCAACCAGGAGCCCAGGTTTTAAGCCAACAAAACCTTAATCTTGATTAAAGTGCCTAAGTGTTTAACTTAACACTAATCATTTTTACATCTCTTGGTTAATTGTGTACTATGCATCCATACATGTCATAGTAGTGTAATTAGCCCATTCAACCTAGTAGACAGACTTATTTCGTTAACGGCTGCTGGATGATCATACTCAGTGTCAGTGACTTAAACGTCTTGGAGGACAGTGGAGTTACTCTTGTTGGGTGATTACCCCCAGGGAAGGATTCTAAATACTCCCACTTACACTAATCGTCCATTTTCAGGTATGTTCTATACCGGAGAGTCGCATATACGGTGTTAAGTGATCCCCCCATCTAACTAGGAACACACTTGCATCAAACCAGCATTCATACATGTAGTCTAGGGTAGGGTATAGTCTACAAGCAGCCCATCCAGGGAGGGCTAATATAAACCCTAACCTGCTTGCACCCTATACCTGTCCCCAATCATGGTTGACTACCCGAGCATATTCTACCCGGATAACCACCCACCTAGGGGTATGTAATGAGTCAAACCTGTGCTTGTAATAAACTACATCCAACCCTACTTCCCGACATAGCATATAGGGTCCAAAGTCCAGGCAGACAGGCCTTCACTGGGCCTATCTCAACCTTGATCTGATAGGTCCCTCGGTTCCCAACAACATGGACTAAAGCACGTCGGACCTCTGTATTTTTGCCCTATTGGATCACATGTGCCTTGTCACACCCAATTAAAATAAAAAAAAATATATTACATCATCATTTTGCATTCCATCTGCATACACAGTGCATTCATAGAGTCTGTATTATTATTATCCAGTTAGATGGCACTCCGTCCGGGATTGTTCATGTCGCGACCCAAAACCCACCCTAGGAGTTAGAGTGAATCGCGGACGACTAAATCATGACTTACATGACTTGCTTGAAAAACCACCTGCAAAACACCCACAGAGCATATATAATAGAGGATAACAGCGGAAGCATAACTATAAGACACAGCGGAAGTCTAACAAACCTCTAAGTATATACACATGGTCTAAGTTTTAATACAAAGAAATCAAAACAAAGAAAGTGCGGACATGCCCGCCAAAATACATGGATATAATCACTCATGCTCACCCACAGCTAATCCACTCAGAATCTAACACCACCTACTAATAACCCTCTACGGGAGGTTCCTCCAAAGGCTCCTCGACGTACTCCTCCACCACCCACGGACCAGGAGCATAAACATCAAATGGAGCAGCAGCTCCCTCAGAACCTGCCGACATAAGAAGTACGGCTGAGCATGGAATACTCAGCGGGTACTAAGCACTAACCAACAGTCATAGCATACGGATAGCATACATAAAGCAGGAAACAATTCACGCATATAAAGCAGGAATGATTCCTATCATGACAATAAAGTAAAGCAATATAATTCATCATGTTGCATTCATAAAAGCCGGTAAAACCCTTGAAATCTTGTGCACTTGACTTGACTGAAATTACCCTTTTTGTAGCACCCCAGACTTTTCCATCTTTAAATGAATAAGTATTTCGTAGTTGAATGGCCTTCCGCGTAGTCTAATTAATAAATATGGGAGAAATTGGAAATTCTGAAATGTTAGAAATGTGCGTTTTTGAGAGACGAATCCAACGCAAGTTGAATCATCAAAATCGGACGAACGAGTCCAAAGATATGGCCAAAACAGTCGGGACCTACAGACCACTGATCGCTCGGTCCAGTCAGCGATCGATCGGTCCAAAACCGATCGATCGGTAGCTATCGCACGGTCAAAACTTTTGTATGGGGAAATTTTCCAGAGAGTGAGTTTTTGACTGGTCGATCGGTCAATAACACCGATCGCTCGGTAGGCAACCGATCGATCGGTCATAACTACCGATCGCCCGGTCTCCGCGTTTTTGCAGAAATTTCATTAAGGGCGTTTTCATCTTTTGGGGGTTAAACCCTTTCCTATAAGGCTTTGCCCGAGCCTTAGGGCCTCATTCTCATCACTTAAGAGAAATTGAGAGATAGAGAGTGAGAAGAAGGGAGTTTCTAACCTAGGATTTCCATTGAGGAAGGAATCAAAGGGGTGGACCATCCTAGGTCGTCCTCAAGCTTGGATTGCTTCAAGCTCAAGGCTCAAGCTCGTGTGGGGTGCATTCTCCAAGCTAGGGCAGCACTCACTCACGTTTTTGAAAGGGGTTTCTTCCCCAACTCAAGTCCCCTTCAAGCAAAGGTTTCCTCCTTCCAAATAGAGCTTCTATTTCAAGGTTTCTTCAAGATCAAGCCTTGATCTAAGGTTAGTACACCCTACTAACTTACCCTAGCAATAAATCTAGGTTTTCCTTATGAAATGTGATTTATGCTATTATGTTTACCTCCCATATGAAATGTATCATCTCCAATGAACCTAAATAAGATAAGAAAAGGGTATGGATGTGTGTGGGTGTTGATGTGGTGATTGGATGCCGAGATGTATGTTGTGTGATGTGTGTGATGGAAATGGTGGATGGGCACTTTACCAATAATAAACTTACCTTGATGTTGGATGGAAGATATGCGCTAAAAAGAACACGATGAATCATTAAGAAACATTGCATGTGCTGTGTTTGACAAAATGCCTAAAATATGAATAAATGATCTAAAGGAAGAATATGGAAATGAGTTTTATGCATGCGTTCTTATAAACTATAAATTGATCAAATGTTATGCAAACTACTTATGTTACCTATGTTCATATCATGAATTGAATTGTAATGTCATATCTTGGTTATTCCCATTATCATGATTGTCACTAGGGACACGTACACGAGCACGCATGATAGCATGAACCGAGATTTCAAGAGCATGTACATATAATAAACAACAAGAAAATATTGCATGTCAAGGAGGTTGGTAGCCCAGGGAGGATTCGGGTACTAACCTCTGGCTCACAAGATAACCCCTAAAACACCTATTGTCAAGGAGGTTGGTAGCCCAGGGACATTCGGGTGCTAACCTCTGGCTCACAAGAAAACTAAACAAGTAATAAAAATCACCTATTGTCAAGGAGGTTGGTAGCCCAGGGAGATTCGGGTGCTAGCCTCTGGCTCATAAGAAAACCAAACATTGCATATCAAGGAGGTTGGTAGCCCAGGGACATTCGGGTACTAACCTCTGGCTCACAAGTGCATTGCATATCAAGGAGGTTGGTAGCCCAGGGACATTCGGGTACTAACCTCTGGCTCACACGTGCATTGCATATCAAGGAGGTTGGCAGCCCAGGGAGATTCGGGTGCTAGCCTCTGGCTCACAAGTTACAAGATGAAAGTTTACAAGATGATGATCATGCATTCACGCATGCATGCATACATGATTTCTACGAGGCATACCGAGGCATGACATGGGATTTCAAGCATGAGTTTTATCGGAGTTTTAGCATTCATGCACACACGTTAGTATGATTGCATTTTACCATGCCTTATGCTATTTCTCTGGTGATGCTATTACTGCTTTGTATGGTATTACTGTGGTGTGCTTTTATTATTGTTATGGTTTGCTAGTAGCGTGTACTCGCTGAGTATTCCATGCTCAGCCGTACTTTCATGTCGGCAGGTGCACGAGTCCCTCTTGACATATGTGATCAGGGTCCTTGGATAGAGGAGGACTACGACGAGGAAGAACCATATGAGGATCTAGCAGTCGAGCCTCAGGCGGAGACGAGAGACTTAGACCATTGGCCCCACGGGGGTGACTATTGATCGAGATAGTGTTGGGTCTTATGTATTTTGATATGTTGATAGGTGGGCCTGTCCACCTTAGACTTAGACACGTCTTGTATTTATGTTAACTTGGAATACTATTTTGGATCATCAGAAGAAATGAAAATTTGTTTAAGCTTCCGCATATATGTTAGCTTCCGCGCTCTGATTATCGTTGTTAGTACTGTATTTTATCTTGTGCATTACAGGATGGTTTGATAGGTACGTAGTGTGACACCTAAAATATCCCTAAACTCCTAGGGGGTATTTCGGGGGGTTACAGAGTGGTATCAGAGCCCTAGGCATTAAAGTCTCTAGGGTCACTTGGATGATTGAACAAGGTATTAGAATCACCTTAGAGAGTTGTATTCCAAGTATAGACTAACAAGTTAGTCTTAGTCAAAATAGGTTGAATCTCAACCAAACTTAGAGTCCTACGCTAGGAACACGGATTGTATGGATGATGTTGTGTTGTATACCATGTGTGCATTAATTGTGTTATGCTTATTAAATATGCTTGATGAATATGTATTGAGCGAATTGCAAAATTTGTACTAAATGCGTATCCTAGTTAGACTCATGTTGTATTGTCATTCTCAGGAGAAATCATGAGACGCAATACCCGGGGTCGCGGGTACAACACAAGGGGCAATGGAGGTGATGCTCCATCGGGTGATGATCAACCCGATTTTGCCCAAGCTTTTGCCTCAATAGCCGAGACCTTGGCTATGCTAGGGGCGAGGCAACCGGCCACTCCACTTAATGCCGCACTTATACCGGCTCCTCCTAACCGAGCCCAAGCCGGGATAGAAGCTTTCCGGAGGATGAGGCCTCCAACCTTTTGTGGGAGTATTGACCCGCTTGTTGCCGAAGGATGGATCCGGCAATTAGAAAAGATATTCTCTGTATTGGCACCTACGGAGGTGGAAAAGGTTACTTGGGCCGCCTTCATACTTGAAGGTGAGGCCGACCATTGGTGGAAGTCTGCACTTTGGACCCGAGAGTTAACCCGGCGAGGTCAAGACTGGACTTGGGAAGAATTCTTGGAGGTTTTCAACAAGAAGTACTTTCCGGTCGGAATGAAAGAAAAGATGGAAGTCGAATTCATTACCTTGGAGCAAGGTCATATGTCAGTAGCGGCTTATGAAGCCAAATTTTCGGAGCTATCTCGATTTGCTCCACACATGATAGCGACCGAGGCTATGAAAGCCCAGAAATTTGAGAGAGGATTGAAGGCTTACCTCAAGGACCGAGTCTCGATGTTTAGACATGAGACATATTCCGAAGTTGTTGATAAGGCACTTTTGGCCGAGTCAAACTCCGTGGAGTTTTTCAAAAGAAGAGAAATAGAGAAAGGACAGTCGAGTAGTTCAGGGGAGAAGAGAGCAAGGACTAGCTTGTATCAGTCTACAGGACTAGCTCAGTCACAGAGGATGTATTTGGCACCACAAGCTCCTCGCTCTTTTGCTCCACCGACCTTTCGCCCGGCTACCTCATATGCTCCTCGCCCCGCAGTTACTCAAGCTACGCGATATGCTCCTTCCTCCTATTTGCATGATGTCTGCACTCTTTGTGGAAGGAGGCATCCAGCAGGAGAATGCCGGAGGGTTTCAGGAAGTTGCTTCCATTGTGGTGACCATGGTCACATGGTTAGAGATTGTCCCCGACGTCAATTGCCAGCTCAGTCTTCGGGGAGCAGACCCCTGATTTGGCAGACATCTCAGCCTAGCTCTTCTCAGGCTTCGAGGGCCTCATAGTCTACCCGGCCTCCTCGCCCAGCCACACAGGGTCGAGTCTTTGCCTTATCCGAGAGAGACGCACGTGCATCCGACAATGTCGTGCAAGGTACGCAAAAATTTTAGAGTCTAAGTTGTGTAAAATTTCTATGGTTTATTATGTGATTATTTATACTAAGGGTTATTCTATGTATGATGCTTGTGATTGTTTGAAATCTACTAATAGTAGTTACTTAATCGCACAGGCGCTTTATTAGTGAACGAGTGTCTCGCCCGTGTGTTGATCGACATAGGATCCACTCACTCCTTTGTGTCACCTAGTTTCGCAAAGGGATTTTTGACTGAGTCTACTCCGTTAGAGCGGGAGTTGACCATTGCAACACCACTCGGCAAGTCAGTTGATACGGACAAGATATTCAGGGATAGTGTGGTTCAAGTGGGGGAGAATGAACTATTAGCCGATCTCATCGTCCTAGCTTTTCAAGACTTGGATTTTGATGTCATCTTAAGGATGGATTGGTTGTCAAACCATCACGGGAATGTTGCGTTTTTTGAAAAGATGGTGAATTTCAAGCCGGAAGGAGTTAAGCCTTTTCATTTCTGAGGATTGAGAGAAAGGGATATTGCTCGCCTTGCAGCTTTGAGCTTAGCGAACCCCGAAGTACAAAACTCCTCGACTATTCCAGTTGTGAGTGAGTTCTTAGATGTGTTTCCGGAGGAACTTCCCGGGTTACCTCCGAATCGGGAGATTGAGTTCGCTATAGAGCTTACTCCGGGCACCGCTCCGATTTCAAGAGCCCCATATAGAATGGCCCTGATAGAGCTTGAAGAATTGAAGAAGCAAATTGAGGAGTTACAACAACTTGGTTTCATCCAACCAAGTGTGTCACCATGGGGAGCTCCGGTCCTTTTTGTAAAGAAGAAAGACGGGTCGATGAGAATGTGTATAGACTACCGTTAGTTGAACAAGGTAACTATCAAGAACTGTTATCCCTTGCCAAGGATCGATGACTTGTTCGACCAACTGAAGGGAGTGAGATTCTTCTCCAAAATTGATCTTAGATCGGGGTATCATCAATTAAGGATCAAGGCGGAAGATGTTCCGAAGACGGCTTTCAGGACTCGGTATGGGCATTACGAGTTCCTTGTCATGCCTTTTGGGCTGACGAATGCACCGGCGGCATTCATGGATTTGATGAACCGGGTGTTCCGATCTTACTTGGATCGATGCGTGATTGTATTCATTGACGACATTTTGGTGTATTCCTAGACACGGGAAGATCACGCACGAGACCTCCGCCTTGCCCTGGAGATGTTGAGAGAGCATAGGCTATATGCCAAATTGAGTAAGTGCGAGTTCTGGTTAGAGAAGGTCACATTTCTTGGACACGTGGTGTCGGCCGAGGGCATTTCTGTAGATCCAGCCAAGGTTGAGGCAGTCATGAGTTGGGAGAGGCCCAAGAGCATCATGGAGATACGTAGTTTCCTCGGATTGGTAGGCTACTACCGGAGATTTGTGGAGGGATTCTCCAGTTTGGCTGCACCTCTCACCTACTTGACAAGGAAAAATGCAAAGTTCAGTTGGAGTGACCGATGTGAAGTAAGTTTCCAAGAGTTGAAGAAACGCCTTACCACAGCCCCTGTCCTTACGGTGCCATCTGGACCTTTTGGGTATAAGGTGTATAGTGATGCCTCGCATGTTGGACTCAGGTGTGTCCTAATGCAACACAAGAAGGTCATTGCCTATGCATCAAGGCAGTTGAAAGAGCATGAAAAAAACTACCCCACTCACCACTTGGAGCTTGCGGCGGTCGTGTTTGCACTTAAAATTTGGCGACATTATCTGTACGGGGTGGAGTTCTATGTGTACACAGACCACAAGAGCCTCAAGTATCTCTTTTCCCAAAAAGAGCTAAACTTACGACAACGGCGTTGGATTGAGTTCCTAAAGGACTACGAGTGCACTATCCAATATCACCCGGGAAAAGCAAATGTGGTGGCAGACGCTCTGAGTAGGAAACCATCGGGGTTGTTGGCTCACATGTTGGTGCAGGAATGGAGACTGTTAGACGATTTGGCAAATATAGACATCAGTATGAATGATTCTGTCCGTAGTCCGGTTTTGGCAAATGTTACAGTTCGGCCGTACCTTATAGACTTGATCCAGGAGTATCAAGCCACAGACACTGACTTGTTGGCTTTCTGGGATAAGGAAGTGGCCAAGGGTAGTACGGACTTCTCTCTCACTAGCCGAGGTGCTATTACATTCAAGGGAAGACTTTGTGTCCCAGCCAATGCAGACCTTCGGAAAGAGATTATGGACGAAGCTCACCGGTCTAAGTATACAGTGCATCTTGGGGGGACAAAGATGTATCGGAACCTCAAGAGTCACTTTTGATGGTGAAACATGAAGAGGGAAGTTGTTGTCACGCCCCAAAATACCCCCTAGGAGTTAAGGGATACTTTAGAGGTGACTACGCGTACCTGTCAAACCATCCTGTAATGCAAGAGGCTAAACATAATATAATACAATGATAATCAGAACGCGGGAACTAAACATAAGTGTGGAAGCATAAGCCAACTTTTTTTTTTCTTTTCTTCTATAACTCCAAATAGTATTCCAAGTTAACATATACCAAATACAATCAAAGTAAAGGTGGACATGCCCACCTATCAAAATACAAAAGGGACTCTCTAACCCTCTCCTCTCAACAGTGATCGAGGTATGGCCACACATCCAAGTCCCCATCCTCCAGAGACTGCCATGGGATAGGTGGCTCCCTCTCCTCTACATACTCCTCCTCGACCCAAGGCTCGAGGTCGAGGACATCCACAGTACCTGCCGACATAAAAATACGGCTGAGCATGGAATACTCAGCGAGTACAAACTACTAGCTAACCATAACAATAGCGAAAGCATAACAACAGTGAGCAATACAAGATATTAATTTAAAGCAATAATGAAAGCATAAGATACATAGCCATATCTTGACATGCGTGTATGAATGCAAAAACCTCGGTAAAACTCATGTCTCGGAAACCTTTCTCGTGTCTCGGTCAAATCATGTATGTGTGTCGTGTCTTGTCTTGTATTTCATGTCTTGATTTGTTCTTGACTTGTATACTTGTGAGCCAGAGGCTAGCACCCGCACATCCCTGGGCTACCAACCTCCTTGACATTTCATTCTCTTGTGAGCCAGAGGCTAGCACCCTTCACTTGGGCTACCAAACTCCTTGTCATGTACTTGGTTCCTTTCACTTGTGAGCCAGAGGCTAGTAGTACCGTTCACCTGGGCTACCAACCTCCTTGTCATGTTCTTGTTTCATTTCACTTGTGAGCCAGAGGCTAGTAGTACCCTTCACCTGGGCTACCAACCTCCTTGTCATGTTCTTGTTTCATTTCACTTGTGAGCCAGAGGCTAGTAGTACCCTTGTAGAGCCCCAAACCTTTTCATGCTTAATACATGACACTTTCGTTGTCATTTTCCATTTTTAAGAGGTATAATTAATAAATAAAGAAGAAATTGGAAATTTCGAAACATCAAAAATGTTCCTCTTCGAAGTACGAACACAACGCAAGTTGAATCGTCAAAATCGGATGAACGAGTCAAAAGATATGGCCAAAACAGTCTGAACCTGTAGGAAAACGTAGCTCGGTTATGCACTGAGGACGTAGCTCGGAAGGCACTAAGGACGTGCTCTGACGTCGTACTCTGATAACGTAGCACAGACAACGTACTCTGATAACGTATACTGTGTGCATCCATTGTACAGCTCACAACTGGCACGTTGTACAACTCCCCACGGGCACGTTGTACAACTCACCACGGGCACGTTGTACATAAGACAACGGACAACGAGTTGGCACTATTCACAACACCACGAGTTGGCACTATTCACAGCACCACGAGTTAGCACTATTCACAACACCACGAGTTGGCACTATTCATAGCACAACGAGTTGGCACTATTCACAGCACCACGAGTTGGCACTATTCACAGCACCACGAGTTGGCACTATTCACAGCACCACGAGTTGGCACTATTCACAGCACCACGAGTTGGCACTATTCACAGCACAACGAGTTGGCACTATTCACAACACCACGAGTTGGCACTATTCACAGCACCACGAGTTGGCACTATTCACAACACCACGAGTTGGCACTATTCACAGCACCACGAGTTGGCACTATTCACAACACCACGAGTTGGCACTATTCACAGCACCACGAGTTGGCACTATTCACAATACCACGAGTTGGCACTGTTCACCGCACAACGAGTGGGCACTATTCAATGTGTTCAGCACTATTCACGGTCCTCGCGTCATTGCAAAAATCCCAGTAAGGGTATTACGGTCTTTTGGTCAGTTCACTCTTACCTTAAGAGTTTAACCCGAGCCTTTAGGGCATCATTCGACACTTAGAGAGTTTGAGAGAATAGAAGAAAGAGGAGAAGGCGATTCCAACCTAGGGTTTCCAGTTTGGAGAGAAATCAAAGGGTTTTTGAAACCCTAGATCAACCTCAAGCCCGTTTTCTTCAAGATTTCGGTTCAGGCATTGTGGAGCTCGCGATCCAAGCTAGGGCAGCAACTCACAGTCATTTGGAAAGAGGGTTTCTCCCTCATTTCTTCAAGGTCGGTACTTTTTACTACCCTCCTAGTTATAGATCCTCTTTTCCCCTCATTTCTCTTTATTTTCTTTCACTTACACATGTGCTATGAGATGGATGAATGGTAAATGGTGAATGGTGAATGGAGATGTAAGGGGCGATTGGATGCCAGTGGTTGTGTGGTGATGATTAAAACGGGGAAGGGCATTGTTCCAATAATAAACATACATGTATGATTGAGTAAAACCATCTAGAAAAGCATGTTGTAGGGTAAATCCATAATGAAAACACCATGTTTGATGAAATGCCAAGGTGAATACAGTGAGCTGTAAATTTGGAAATACATGCCTAATAAATTCTGAATATTGCTAGGGCCTATGATAGTGTGTTTCCTGTTTTCCCTAAATGCTATGAATATTGAATTACTTAATCTTTGATGCTATATGTGTTGTGAAATTACCCAATGGTCATGTTTAAATTTAAATGCAAGTATGTACACGGTTCCCACGAGCACGGCATGCATGGCATGATTTATCGAGGTTTACAAGAACATGGTTAGAGGTGGGACATATCCTACGATATGTTTTA
Source organism: Tetracentron sinense (assembly GCA_015143295.1). NCBI lineage: Eukaryota > Viridiplantae > Streptophyta > Magnoliopsida > Trochodendrales > Trochodendraceae > Tetracentron > Tetracentron sinense. The sequence continues at coordinate 20,390,561 of CM026554.1, forward strand.
CCTCGCTTTTCACAAGAAGACAAGAACCAACATTCCACGAGGGGTCTCCCCTCACTCACAAGTACATATCATGAAGAAGGGTCTCCCTTCCCTCGCAAGTACATACATATCATAAAGAAGGGTCTCCCTTCCCTCGCAAGTGCATTGCATAAAGAAGGGTCTCCCTTCCCTCACAAGGCATCTCACAAGTGCATCTCACAACTGCATCTCACAAGTTACATGATCACAAGCAAGCATGCATGACATGACACGGCATACAAGAATCAAGCAAGATAGACAAGAAAAGCTTTCAAGTACGAAAAGATATTTCAAGTCAAGTCAAGTCAAGTGCACGATGTTTTCAAGAGGATTTATCGGTTTTCTACGAATTACAAGCATGATTATAAACTGCTTTACTTCCTTGTATGATATGAATTGTTTCCGTTTGACATATATAAATTGCTCCTGATTATGTATTGCCATTTTTATGCTATAATTGTTGGTTAGTATTTAGTACCCGCTGAGTATTCCATGCTCAGCCGTACTTCTTATGTCGGTAGGTTTTGAGGGAGCTACTGCTCCATTTGATGTTTGTGCTCCTGGTCCATGGGTGGAAGAGGAGTACGTCGAGGAGCCTTTGGAGGAACCTCCCGTAGAGGGTTACCAATAGGTGGTTGTAGATTCTGAGTGGATTAGCTGTGGGTGAAATGAGAGTTAGATTTATGTATTTTGGCGGGCATGTCCGCACTTTCTTATGGATTGCTTTTTGTATAAAACTTGAATTTAAGTATGTATATACATAGAGGGTTGTTAGTCTTCCGCTGTGCCATGATAGAGTATGTTTCCGCTGATAATGTCCTCTATTGTATATGCTCTGTAGGTTTTTGCAGGATGGTTTGTCAAGCAAGTCATGTAAGCCATGATTAGTCGTCCAAAGTTCACTCTAACTCCTAGGGTGGGTTTTGGGTCGCGACAACCCTTCACCTGGGCTACCAACCTCCTTGTCATGTTCTTGTTTCATTTCACTTGTGAGCCAGAGGCTAGTAGTACCCTTCACCTGGGCTACCAACCTCCTTGTCATGTTCTTGTTTCATTTCACTTGTGAGCCAGAGGCTAGTAGTACCCTTCACCTGGGCTACCATCCTCCTTGTCATGTTTCATTTTCTTGTTTGCTTTATTATGCACAATTACTCTTGGAAAACCCAATTCATGCATGCATGCGTGCTTGTGTGTTTGTCAATAGTGGTAATCATGATGACATACTTGGATGGGCGGATCACATGAATATGGCATTTCAATCCCAAACATAGTGGTATGAAAATTTAGGCAACATATAGCACATTTGAGCAATTTATCATTCCTAAGAAAATTTACACAATTTCTATTTCCATTTTCTTCATTAAGTCCATTTATCCATTGTTTAGTCATTTTATCAAACACACGGTGGGCCACATTTCTTAGTCCTTCCATTTCCCTTATTTAGTGCGTATTTTTCATCAAGACATCAAGGTACATTCGTTATTTGTAAAGTGCCCATCTTCCATTTTCCATTTCACACATCACACAACATCCATACGGCATCCAATCGCCTCAATCGACATCCTATCCACACATCCATACCTTTTTCTTATCTTGTTTATATTTAGTGGAGATGATACATTTTATAAGGAAGAAAATATACTACCAAGAGTCACATTTCACAATAGAAAATCTAGACTATTGCTAAGGGAAGTTAGTAGGGTGTACTAACCTTGAATCAAGGCTTGAATCCTTGGTAGGGACCTTGATTGAAGCTCCAACTTGAAAGATGAAGCCTTTGCTTGAAAGAAGCTTGAGTTGGGGAAGAAATCCCTTTCAAAAACATGAGTGAGGGCTGCCCTAGCTTTGAGAATGCACCCCACCCGAGCTTGAGTTGAAATCTTGAAGAAAACGTGCTTGGGGACGATCTAAGGTCTTCACCCCTATGATTTCTTCTCCAAAGGCAACCTAGGTTTAGGAAACCCTTTTCTCTTCTCTCTTATCTCCCAAATCTCTCTAAGTATAGTGAATGATGCCCTAAGGCTCGGGCAAGCCTTAAGGAGAAAGGGTTTAACCCCCAAAAGAAGAAAAAGCCCTTAATGAAAATTCTGAAAAACACGAAGACCGAGCGATCGGTGGTTATGACCGATCGATCGGTTGCCTACCGAGCGATCGGTGTTTATGACTGATCGACAGGTCAAAAACTCACTCTCTGGAAAATTTCCCCATACAAAATTTCTGTAGCTACCGATCGATTGGTTATGGACCGATCGATCGCTGACTGGACCGAGCGATCGGTGCTCTGTATGTCTGGACTGTTTTGGCCATATCTTTTGACTCGCTCGTCCGATTTCGACGATTCAACTTGCATTGGATTCGTCTCTCGAAAACGCACATTTCTGACATTTCAGAATTTCTGATTTCTCCCTTATTTATTAATTACACTATGAAACGACCAATTAGCTACGAGAGTGCCATTCATTAAAGATGAAAAAGTTTGGGGTGCTACATTCTCCCCCCCTTACAAAAATTTCATCCTCGAAATTTGGACAATGCGTGCTTTACAATTTAAACAACTTAGCATAACAATTCGAAACAAAATTACAAGTCATACACAAAATCATTCAAACAACTCGGGGTACTTCGCCTTGACTTCGGCCTCACGTTCCCATGTAGCCTCTTCTCGAGCGTGATGCTGCCATTGCACGAGAACTAGCGGAATAGTCTTGTTGCGAAGTACTTGGTCTCTTCGATCCAAAATATGAACCGGCTTCTCAACCAAAGTGAGATCCTCTCGAATCTCAACCGGATCAACCTCGATGACGTGAGAAGGATCCGGGATGTACTTCCGAAGCTGGGAGATATGAAACACGTTGTGGACCGCCGCCATGTGAGCGGGCAAAGCAACACGGTAAGCAACTTCACCGACTCGAGTAATGATCTCGAACGGACCCACATATCTCGGGCTAAGATTGCCTCTTTTCCCGAATCACATAACACCCTTGGTCGGTGAAATCTTGATAAACACAAAGTCACCGACTCGGAATTCAAGATCCCTCCTTCGGTTGTCGGCATAGCTTTTCTGTCTATCCTGTGCGGTCTTCAACCTCTCCCGTATAAGCTTGACCCTATCCGCGGTTCGTTCAATCAACTCGGGGCCCAAAATCTTTCTTTCTCCAACCTCATCCCAATACAAGGGGGATCTACAACTTCTTCCGTACAAGGCTTTAAAAGGCGCCATTTGTATGCTTGCTTGATAACTGTTATTGTAGGCGAATTCCACCAAAGGTAGGTGATCCTCCCAACTTCCTTTAAAATCCAACATACAAGCTCGGAGCATGTCTTCTATCACTTGATTCACCCTCTCTGTTTGCCCGTCGGTCTGTGGGTGGAAAGCCGTGCTAAAGTCTAGTCGGGAACCCATAGCATCCTGAAAACTTTTCCAAAACCTGGATGTGAATCTTGGGTCTCTATCCGACACAATACTCACTGGCACCCCATGCAATCGGACTATTTCCTTGATGTATAGCTCCGCTAACTGATTGGAGTTGAATGTAGTCCGGTACGGTAAGAAATGAGCGGACTTCGTGAGTCTATCAATAACTACCCATATAGCATCGGTCTTCTTGACCGTCTTCCGCAATCCCACGATAAAGTCCATAAAGATATGTTCCCATTTCCACTCGGGAATAGGGAGAGACTGCAAAAGACCCGCCGGTCTCAAATGCACCGCTTTCACCTGTTGGCACACCAAACACCGTGCCACATATTCCGCAACCTTCCTCTTCATGTTTCGCCACCAAAAGTGACTCTTGAGGTTCCGGTACATCTTTGTACCCCCAGGATGCACTGTGTACTTTGAACGGTGAGCTTCATCCATGATCTCTCTCCGAAGGTCTGCATTGGCTGGGACACAAAGTCTTCCCTCGAATGTAATAGCACCCCGGCTAGTGAGAGAGAAGTCCGTACTACCCTTGGCAATTTCCTTGTCCCGAAAAGCCAACAAGTCAGTGTCCGTGGCTTGATACTCCTGGATCAAGTCTATAAGGTACGGCCGAACTGTAACATTCGCCAAAACCGGACTACGGACAGAATCGTTCACACTTATGTCTAGATTTGCCAAATCGTCTAACAGTCTCCATTCCCGCACCAACATGTGAGCCAACAACCCAATGGTTTCCTACTCAGAGCGTCTGCCACCACATTTGCTTTTCCCGGGTGATATTGGATAGTGCACTCGTAGTCTTTTAAGAACTCAATCCAACGCCGTTGTCGCAAATTGAGCTCTTTTTGGGAAAAGAGGTACTTGAGGCTCTTGTGGTCCGTGTACACATAGAACTCCACCCCGTACAGATAATGTCACCAAATTTTGAGTGCAAACACGACCGCCGCAAGCTCCAAGTCGTGAGTGGGGTAGTTCTTTTCATGCTCTTTCAACTGCCTTGATGCATAGGCAATGACTTTCTTGTGTTGCATTAGGACACACCCGAGTCTGACATGTGAGGCATCACTATACACCTCATACCCAAAAGGTCCAGATGGCACAGTAAGGACAGGGGCTGTGGTGAGGCGTTTCTTCAACCCTTGGAAACTTACTTCACATCGATCACTCCAACTGAACTTTGTATTTTTCCTTGTCAAGTAGGTGAGAGATGCAGCCAAACTGGAGAATCCCTCCACAAATCTCCGGTAGTAGCCTGCCAATCCGAGGAAACTACGTATCTCCGTGACGCTCTTGGGCCTCTCCCAACTCATGACTGCCTCAACCTTGGCTGGATCTACAGAAATGCCCTCGGCCGACACCACGTGTCCAAGAAATGCGACCTTCTCTAGCCAGAACTCGCACTTACTCTATTTGGCATATAGCCTATGCTCTCTCAACATCTCCAGAGCAAGGCGGAGGTCTCGTGCGTGATCTTCCCGTGTCTGGGAATACACCAAAATGTCATCAATGAATGCAATCACGCATCGATCCAAGTAAGATCGGAATACCCGGTTCATCAAATCCATGAATGCCGCCGGTGCATTCGTCAGCCCAAAAGGCATGACAAGGAACTCGTAATGCCCATACCGAGTCCTGAAAGCCGTCTTCTGAACATCTTCCGCCTTGATCCTTAATTGGTGATACCCCGATCTAAGATCAATTTTGGAGAAGAATCTCGCTCCCTTCAGTTGGTCAAACAAGTCGTCTATCCTTGGCAAGGGATAACGATTTTTGATAGTTACCTTGTTCAACTAACGGTAGTCTATACACATCCTCATAGACCTGTCCTTCTTCTTCACAAAGAGAACCGGAGCTCCCCACGGCGAGACACTTGGTTGGATGAAACCAAGTTGTTGTAACTCCTCAATCTGTTTCTTTAATTCTTCAAGCTCTATAGGGGCCATTCTATATGGTGCCCTTGAAATCGGAGCGGTACCCGGAGCAAGCTCTATAGCGAATTCGATCTCTCTATCAGGAGGTAATCCGGGAAGTTCTTCCGGGAACACATCTAAGAACTCACTCACAACTGGAATAGCCGATGAGTTTTGTGCTTCTGGGTGTACAATACTCAAGGCTGTGAGGCGAGCAATGTCCCTCTCTCCTAATCCTCAGAAGTGAAAAGGCTTACCCCCTTCCGGCTTGAAATTCACCATCTTTTCAAAACACGCAATATGTCCGTGATGGTTTGCCAACCAATCCATACCAAGAATGACGTCAAAGTCGAAATCTTGGAAATCCAGGACGATAAGATCGGCTAACAGTTCATTCTCCCCCACTTGAACCACACTATCCCTGAATATCTTGTCTGTATCAACTGACTTGCCGAGTGGAGTTGCAATGGTCAACTCCCGCTCCAACGGAGTAGCCTCAGTCGAAAAGCCCTTTGCAAAACTTGGGGAGACAAAAGAGTGAGTAGATCCTGTGTCTATCAACACTCGAGCGAGACACTCGTTCACTAATAAAGCGCCTGTGCGATTAAGTAACTAATATCAGTAGATTTCAAATAGTAACAAGCATCATACATAGGTAACCCTTAGTATAAATAACCGCATAACAAACCATAGAAATTTTATACAACTTAAACTCAAAATTCTCACGTACCTTGCACGACATCGTCGGATGCACGTGCGTCTCTCTCCGATAGAGCAAAAACTCGACCCTGAGTGGCTGGGCGAGGAGGCCGGGTAGACTGTGAGGCCCTCGAAGCCTGAGAAGAGCTAGGCTGAGATGTCTGCCTAATCGGGGGCCTGCTCCCCGAAGACTGAGCTGGCAATCGACGTCGGGGACAATCCTGAATCATGTGGCCCTGGTCGCCACAATGAAAACAGCCTCCTGTAGCCTTCCGACATTCCCCTACTGGATGCCTCCTTCCACAAAGGGTGCAGACATCATGTGAATAAGTGGGAGGAGTATAACCCGTAGCCTGAGTCACTGCGGGGCGAGAAGCATACGAGGTAGCCGGGCGAAAAGCCGGTGGAGCAAAAGGGCGGGGGGCCTGTGGTGCCGAGTACATCCTCTGTGACTGAGCCGGCCCTGCGGACTGATAAGACATAGTCCTAGCTCTCTTCTCCCCTGAACTACTAGACTGTCCCTTCTCTATTCCTCTTCTCTTAAAGAACTCTTCGGAATTCGACTCGGCCAACAATGCCTTGTCCACAACTTCTGAATATGTCTCATGTCGGAACATTGAGACACGATCCTTGAGGTAGGCCTTCAACCCCCTCTCAAATTTCTGGGCCTTCATAGCCTCTGTAGCTATCATGTGTGGAGCAAATCGAGATAGCTCTGAGAACTTGGCTTCGTAAGCCGCTACAGACATATTACCTTGATCCAAGGTAATAAATTCAATTTCTTTCTTTTCTTTCATCCCAACCGAAAAGTACTTCTTGTAGAAAACGTCCAAGAATTCTCCCCATGTCCATTCTTGGCCTTGCCGGGTCAACTCTAGGGTCCAAAGTGCAGACTTCCACCAATGGTCGGCCTCGCCTTCAAGCATAAAGGCAGCCCATGTGACCCTCTCTACTTCCGTAGATGCCAATACCGAGAATATCTTCTCAAGTTGCCGGATCCAACCCTCGGCAACAAGTGGATCAATGCTTCCACAAATAGTTGGAGGCCTCATCCTCCGAAAAGCTTCTATCCCGGCTTGGGCTCGGTTAGGAGGAGCCGGTATAAGTGCCGCATTAGGCGGAGTGGCCGGTTGCCTTGCCGCCAACATAGCCAAAGTCTCGCCTATGGATGCGAATGCTTGGGCAAAGTCGGGTTGATCATCACCCAATGGAGCATCGCCTCCATTACCCCTCGTATTGTACCCGCGACCCCGGGTATTACGTCTCATGATTTCTCCTAAGAACGACAATACAACATGAGTCTAACTTGGATACACATTTAGTACAAATTTCGCTCAATACATATTCATCAAGCATACTTAATAAGCACAACACAATTTATGCACATATGGTATAGAACTCAACATCGTCCATATAACCCGTGTTCCTAGCGTAGGACTCTAAGTTTGGTTGAGATTCAACCTATTTTGACTAGGACTAACTTGTTAGTCCATGCTTGGAATACAACTCTTTAAGGTAATTCTAATACCTAGTTCAATCATGGTATCATTCCTATGTGACCCTAGGGACTCTAATGCCTAGAGCTCTGATACCACCTCTGTCACGCCCCAAAATACCCCCTAGGAGTTAAGGGACCCTTTAGAGGTGACTACGCGTACCTGTCAAACCATCCTGTAATGCAAGAGGCTAAACATAATATAATACAATGATAATCAGAGCGCGGAAACTAAACATAAGTGCGGAAGCATAAGCCAACTTTTTTTTTCTTTTCTTCTATAACTCCAAATAGTATTCCAAGTTAACATATACCAAATACAATCAAAGTAAAGGTGGACATGCCCACCTATCAAAATACAAAAGGGACTCTCTAACCCTCTCCTCTCAACAGTGATCGAGGTATGGCCACACATCCAAGTCCCCATCCTCCAGAGACTGCCATGGGATAGGTGGCTCCCTCTCCTCTACATACTCCTCCTCGACCCAAGGCTCGGGGTCGAGGACATCCACAGTACCTGCCGACATAAAAGTACGGCTGAGCATGGAATACTCAGCGAGTACAAACTACTAGCTAACCATAACAATAGCGAAAACATAACAACAGTGAGCAATACAAGATATTAATTTAAAGCAATAATGAAAGCATAAGATACATAGCCATATCTTGACATGCGTGTATGAATGCAAAAACCTCGGTAAAACTCATGTCTCGGAAACCTTTCCCGTGTCTCGGTCAAATCATGTATGTGTGTCGTGTCTTGTCTTGTATTTCATGTCTTGATTTGTTCTTGACTTGTATACTTGTGAGCCAGAGGCTAGCACCCGCACATCCCTGGGCTACCAACCTGCTTGACATTTCATTCTCTTGTGAGCCAGAGGCTAGCACCCTTCACTTGGGCTACCAACCTCCTTGTCATGTACTTGGTTCCTTTCACTTGTGAGCCAGAGGCTAGTAGTACCCTTCACCTGGGCTACCAACTTCCTTGTCATGTTCTTGTTTCATTTCACTTGTGAGCCAGAGGCTAGTAGTACCCTTCACCTGGGCTACCAACCTCCTTGTCATGTTCTTGTTTCATTTCACTTGTGAGCCAGAGGCTAATAGTACCCTTCACCTGGGCTACCAACCTCCTTGTCATGTTTCATTTTCTTGTTTGCTTTATTATGCACAATTACTCTTGGAAAACCCAATTCATGTATGCATGCGTGCTTGTGTGCATGTCAATAGTGGTAATCATGATGACATACTTGGATGGGCGGATCACATGAATATGGCATTTCAATCCCTAACATAGTGGTATGAAAATTTAGGCAACACATAGCACATTTGAGCAATTTATCATTCCTAAGAAAATTTACACAATTTCTATTTCCATTTTCTTCATTAAGTCCATTTATCCCTTGTTTAGTCATTTTATCAAACACACGGTGGGCCACATTTCTTAGTCCTTCCATTTCCCTTATTTAGTGCGTATTTTTCATCAAGACATCAAGGTACATTCGTTATTTGTAAAGTGCCCATCTTCCATTTTCCATTTCACACATCACACAACATCTATACGGCATCCAATCGCCTCAATCGACATCCCATCCACACATCCATACCTTTTTCTTATCTTGTTTATATTTAGTGGAGATGATACATTTTATAAGGAAGAAAATATACTACCAAGAGTCACATTTCACAATAGAAAATCTAGACTATTGCTAAGGGAAGTTAGTAGGGTGTACTAACCTTGAATCAAGGCTTGAATCCTTGGTAGGGACCTTGATTGAAGCTCCAACTTGAAAGATGAAGCCTTTGCTTGAAAGAAGCTTGAGTTGGGGAAGAAATCCCTTTCAAAAACGTGAGTGAGGGCTGCCCTAGCTTTGAGAATGCACCCCACCCGAGCTTGAGTTGAAATCTTGAAGAAAACGTGCTTGGGGACGATCTAAGGTCTTCACCCCTTTGATTTCTTCTCCAAAAGCAACCTAGGTTTAGGAAACCCTTTTCTCTTCTCTCTTATCTCCCAAATCTCTCTAAGTATAGCGAATGATGCCCTAAGGCTCGGGCAAGCCTTAAGGAGAAATGGTTTAACCCCCAAAAGATGAAAAAGCCCTTAATGAAAATTCTGAAAAACACGAAGACCGAGCGATCGGTGGTTATGACCGATCGATCGGTTGCCTACCGAGCGATCGGTGTTTATGACCGATCGACCGGTCAAAAACTCACTCTCTGGAAAATTTCCCCATACAAAATTTCTGACCGTGCAATAGCTACCGATCGATCGGTTATGGACCGATCGATCGCTGACTGGACCGAGCGATCGGTGCTCTGTATGTCTGGACTGTTTTGGCCATATCTTTTGACTCGCTCGTCCGATTTCGACGATTCAACTTGTGTTGGATTCGTCTCTCAAAAACGCACATTTTGACATTTCAGAATTTCCGATTTCTCCCTTATTTATTAATTACACTATGAAACGGCCAATTAGCTACGAGAGTGCCATTCATTAAAGATGAAAAATTCTGGGGTGCTACAGTTGCGGAGTATGTGGCACGGTGTTTGGTGTGCAAACAGGTGAAAGCAGAGCATTTGAGACCGGCGGGTCTTTTGCAGTCTCTCCCTATTCCCGAGTGGAAATGGGATCATATCTCTATGGACTTCATCGTGGGGTTGTCGAAGACGGTTAGGAAGACCGATGCTATATGGGTAGTTGTTGATAGACTCACGAAGTCCGCTCATTTCTTACCGTACCGGACTACATTCAACTCCAATCAGTTAGCGGAGCTATACATCAAGGAAATAGTCCGATTACACGGGGTGCCAGTGAGTATTGTGTCGGATAGAGACCCAAGATTCACATCCAGGTTTTGGAAAAGTTTTCAAGGTGCAATAGGTTCCCGGTTAGACTTTAGCACAGCTTTCCACCCACAGACCGACGGGCAAACCGAGAGGGTGAATCAGGTTATTGAAGATATGCTCCGAGCATGTATGCTAGACTTCAAGGGAAGTTGGGAAGATCACCTACCTTTGGTGGAATTCGCTTACAACAATAGTTATCAAGAAAGCATACAAATGGCGCTTTTCGAGGCTTTGTATGGAAGGAGTTGTAGATCCCCGTTGTATTGGGATGAAGTGGGAGAAAGAAAGATTTTGGGCCCCGAGTTAATTAAACAATCCATGGATAGAGTCAAGCTCATCCAGGAGAGGTTGAAGACCGCCCAAGATAGGCAGAAAAGCTATGCCAACAATCGAATGAGGGATCTTGAATTCCGAGTCGGTGATTTTGTATTTGTAAGGATTTCACCAACCAAGGGTGTTATGCGATTCGGGAAGAGAGGCAAGCTTAGCCTGAGATATGTGGGTCCGTTCGAGATCATTACTCGAGTCGGTGAAGTTGCTTACCGTGTTGCTTTGCCCGCTCACATGGCGGCGGTCCATAATGTATTCTATGTCTCTATGCTCCGGAAGTACATCCCGGATCCTTCTCATGTCATCGAGCTTGATCCGATAGAGATCCGAGAGGACCTCACTTTAGTTGAGAAGCCGGTTCATATTTTGGATAGGAGAGATCAAGTGCTTCGCAACAAGACTATTCCGCTAGTTCTCGTGCAATGACAACATCATGCACGAGAAGAAGCCACGTGGGAGTGTGAAGCCGAAGTCAAAGCAAAGTATCCCGAGTTGTTTGAATAGACTTGTGCATATGGCTTGTAATTTTGTTTTGATTTTGTGCATGTATGTATCGTCCAAATTTCGGGAACGAAATTTTTGTAGGGGGGGGAGAATGTAGCACCCCAGACTTTTCCATCTTTAAATGAATAAGTATTTCGTAGTTGAATGGCCTTCCGCGTAGTCTAATTAATAAATAGGGGAGAAATTGGAAATTCTGAAATGTCAGAAATGTGCGTTTTCGAGAGACGAATCCAACGCAAGTTGAATTGTCAAAATCGGACGAACGAGTCAAAAGATATGGCCAAAACAGTTGGGACCTACAGAGCACCGATCGCTCGGTCCAGTCAGCGATCGATCGGTCCAAAATCGATCGATCGGTAGCTATCGCACGGTCAAAACTTTTGTATGGGGAAATTTTCCAGAGAGTGAGTTTTTGACCTGTCGATCGGTCAATAACACCGATCGCTCGGTAGGCAACCGATCGATCGGTCATAACTACCGATCGCTCGGTCTCCGCGTTTTTGCAGAAATTTCATTAAGGGCGTTTTCGTCTTTTGGGGGTTAAACCCTTTCCTATAAGGCTTTGCCCGAGCCTTAGGGCCTCATTCTCATCACTTAAGAGAAATTGAGAGATAGAGAGTGAGAAGAAGGGGGTTTCTAACCTAGGATTTCCATTGAGGAAGGAATCAAAGGGGTGGACCATCCTAGGTCGTCCTCAAGCTTGGATTGCTTCAAGCTCAAGGCTCAAGCTCGTGTGGGGTGCATTCTCCAAGCTAGGGCAGCACTCACTCACGTTTTTGAAAGGGGTTTCTTCCCCAACTCAAGTCCCCTTCAAGCAAAGGTTTCCTCCTTCCAAATAGAGCTTCTATTTCAAGGTTTCTTCAAGATCAAGCCTTGATCTAAGGTTAGTACACCCTACTAACTTACCCTAGCAATAAATCTAGGTTTTCCATATGAAATGTGATTTATGCTATTATGTTTACCTCCCATATGAAATGTATCATCTCCAATGAACCTAAATAAGATAAGAAAAGGGTATGGATGTGTGTGGGTGTTGATGTGGCGATTGGATGCCGAGATGTATGTTGTGTGATGTGTGTGATGGAAATGGTGGATGGGCACTTTAACAATAATGAACTTACCTTGATGTTGGATGGAAGATATGCGCTAAAAAGAACACGATGAATCATTAAGAAACATTGCATGTGCTGTGTTTGACAAAATGCCTAAAATATGAATAAATGATCTAAAGGAAGAATATGGAAATGGGTTTTATGCATGCGTTCTTATAAACGATAAATTGATCAAATGTTATGCAAACTACTTATGTTACCTATGTTCATAACATGAATTGAATTGTAATGTCATATCTTGGTTATTCCCATTATCATGATTGTCACTAGGGACACGTACACGAGCACGCATGATAGCATGAACTGAGATTTCAAGAGCATGTACATATAATAAACAACAAGAAAATATTGCATGTCAAGGAGGTTGGTAGCCCAGGGAGGATTCGGGTACTAACCTCTGGCTCACAAGATAACCCCTAAAACACCTATTGTCAAGGAGGTTGGTAGCCCAGGGACATTCGGGTGCTAACCTCTAGCTCACAAGAAAACTAAACAAGTAATAAAAATCACCTATTGTCAAGGAGGTTGGTAGCCCAGGGAGATTCGGGTACTAGCCTCTGGCTCACAAGAAAACCAAACATTGCATATCAAGGAGGTTGGTAGCCCAGGGACATTCGGGTACTAACCTCTGGCTCACAAGTGCATTGCATATCAAGGAGGTCGGTAACCCAGGGACATTCGGGTACTAACCTCTGGCTCACACGTGCATTGCATATCAAGGAGGTTGGCAGCCCAGGGAGATTCGGGTGCTAGCCTCTGGCTCACAAGTTACAAGATGAAAGTTTACAAGATGATGATCATGCATTCACACATGCATGCATACATGATTTCCACGAGGCATACCGAGGCATGACATGGGATTTCAAGCATGAGTTTTATCGGAGTTTTAGCATTCATGCACACACGTTAGTATGATTGCATTTTACCATGCCTTATGCTATTTCTCTGGTGATGCTATTACTGCTTTGTATGGTATTACTGTGGTGTGCTTTTATTATTGTTATGGTTTGCTAGTAGCGTGTATGAGTATTCCATGCTCAACCGTACTTTTATGTCCGCAGGTGCACGAGCCCCTCTTGACATATGTGATCAGGGTCCTTGGATAGAGGAGGACTACGGCGAGGAAGAACCGTATGAGGATCTAGCAGTCGAGCCTCAGGCGGAGACGAGAGACTTAGACCATTGGCCCCACGGGGGTGACTATTGATCGAGATAGTGTTGGGTCTTATGTATTTTGATATGTTGATAGGTGGGCCTGTCCACCTTAGACTTAGACACGTCTTGTATTTATGTTAACTTGGAATACTATTTTGATCATCAGAAGAAATGAAAATTTGTTTAAGCTTCCGCATATATGTTAGCTTCCGTGCTCTGATTATCGTTGTTAGTACTGTATTTTATCTTGTGCATTACAGGATGGTTTGATAGGTACGTAGTGTGACACCTAAAATATCCCTAAACTCCTAGGGGGTATTTCGGGGCGTTACACTTTTTATGCTTGAAACCTTGTCTACCGTGTCATGCGTGTCATGCTTGTATCATGCGTGTCATGTCATGCCATGCGTGTATCATGCTTGCTTGTTCTGAAAAGTAATCTACTTGTGAGGGAAGGGAGACCCTTCTTCCTAGAATGCTCATGCTTGTCCTTCCACTTGTGAGATTCACTTGTGAGATGTCCTTGTGAGATGCACTTGTGAGGGAAGGGAGACCCTTCTTATGATATGTATGCACTTGCGAGGGAAGGGAGACCCTTCTTATGAAAATGTATGATTGTCTTGTCCTTGCCAAAAGCGAGGTAAAACATATCGTAGGATATGCCCCACCTCTAAATCCCCTTCTTGAAAACCTCGGTAAATCATGTCATGTATGCTTGCTCGTGAGGTCGTGTGCATACTTGCATTTGGAATTAAATATGGCATTTGAGTAATTCATAACACATAACATCAATGATTTGAGCAATTTAGTATTCATATCATTTAGGGAAAGCGAACAATCACACTATCCTGACCCTAGCAATTTCCATAAACCTTAAACATGCATTTTCTTAATTTATTATTCATTTTATTCACCTTGGCATTTCATCAAACATGGTGCATTCATTATTTATTAACCCTACAACATGCTTTTCTAGGTGGGTTTTACTCACATCACATATGTATGTTTATTATGGGTACAATGCCCTCCCCGTTCATCATCACATCAATACACACGGCATCCAATCGCCCACACTCATCTCCATTCATCATTCACCATTCACCATTCACAACCCATTTCATAATACATGGATGTATAAAGGAACACAAAGAAAATAAAAAAAAAGAAGAACTATAACTAGGAGGGTAGCAAGAAGTACCGACCTTGAAGAAATGAGGAAGAAACCCCTTCCAAAAACGACCGTGTAGCTGCTGCCCTAGCTTGGATCACGAGCTCCTCGAATGCTTGAGCCTTGATCTTTAAGAAAACGGGCTTGGGGTTGATCTAGGGTCTTAACCCCTTTGATTTCTCCCCAATGAAAACCTAGGTTTGGGAACCCTTTCTCCTCTCTTCTAATCTCCCAAATCTTCTAAGTGTTGAGAATGAGCCCTAAAGGCTCGGGCGATCCTATATAAGAAAGGGTATAACACCCGAATGCCGAAAATGCCCTTAGTGAAAATTCTGCAAAACGCGAGGACCGAGCGATCGGTATTTATGACCGATCGATCGGTTGCCTACCGAGCGATCGGTGTGTTGACCGAGCTCTCGACCAAAAATCAACTCTCTGGAAAATTTCCCCATACAAAAATCTTGATCAGTCGATAGCTACCGATCGATCGGTTTTGGACTGATCGATCGCTCTATGGACCGAGCGATCGGTTGCTTGCAGGTCCAGACTGTTTTGGCCATAACTTTTGACTCGTTCGTCTGATTTTGACGATTCAACTTGCGTTGGGTTCGTACTTCGAAAACGAACATTTCTAACATTTTGGAATTTCCAATTTCTTCCTTATTTATTAATTATACCTCTTTAAAGGCAAAATGGCAACGAAAGTGTCATGCATTAAATGTGAAAAGGTCCGGGGCTCTACAGTTCAATCAATGGGTCGACCATTAAGACGCATACATCTAACTTCTCAGGGGGCATGTGATGACAACCTCTAGGAAGCAATTGGGTCCTTTACCTCGAGTCAGCGTCTCGCTTGGGCTCAGTACTACAAAATCGGGACCATCCTAAACCTATCTATGGTTAACCCGGACTCGTGCCTCATGAACGCCGCCATCTAGTGTTGGAGTCCATCTCACATGGTATTCCATTTTGGTAAGAATGAGCTCTGCCCAACACTGGAAGAGATTCAGCGCATTCTTGGGTTAAACATGGACGGCGAAGCCATAATACCGCGCTACATGACAGCATACCAGACAGACCTGTCTAGGTTCTTGCATATCAAGCTTGCCTGCTTGCAGCCAGATCCTAACGGATCTTTTGATCTAATACCCATGTCTTTTCTCGAAAAAAGGTACAAGCGCAAGTGGAACCCTGACCCCATTGTAGCGAAACTTCCCGATCTCAATGCCCTTGCACTGATAGCCATATCTCAGCTAGTGTTCCCAAGGTGCTGTTCACTTATCGAAGCAGGTTTGGTCGGGATCATCGAGGACATGCACAACTCCTGCTCAGTTGTACCAGTCATCCTAGCCGAGCTTCTCAGGGCTCTCAACCAGTCGGCAGGTCATAGAAAGGGCATCTTTCATACCAGTACACCTCTCCTACACCTTTGGTTGGTAAGTCACCTGCCTACAATCATACCAGTGCTGGATGGCATCCATGATGCCTACAGTCTACCTCAGAGGATTTCTCAGAATCAAGGCGCGATAGCAACTACAGACGTCGGAAAGCTCTACCAGCTTTTCCAAGACCTGTCAGAGGAAGAAATCACTTGGCAATGCGTTTGGCTTGTATTAAACAAGCTACCTTGTGTTGTCATCACTAATAGATGATGCATGATTCTTGCTGGTCTAACAGGCTCCGCAATCTATACACCACTCCGAGTCCTCCGATAGTTTGGACTCCCTCATTGTATCCCAGTGATAGACTAGTAGGAAAATGATTGGATCACTTTCACAGTGCACTCCGAAAACCTCACCCGACACTTCCAGTTAGCTTGGCACAGCTCCAGACAAGACCAGTGGCCGGATTTCATGGTTATATCAGGACCACCGACCAACTCAGCATACCGACAGTGGGTGGATAATCCTGACATTCTACCCAGTATGCCCGCACCTAGGGAACTGCCCACACCAGTCGCAGCTCCATCACAAGGAACCATACCCCTGGCTGACATGGTGGTTCCCTAGATAGACTTCTTCCTGGAGAGACAGCTCCAGATCTAGTAGAAATGGAAAAGGCTATGGAAAGCCCAGCGTGTATTCAGGCAGCAGGAAGCGAAACAAGGCCGTGAACTCCAAGCTGTACAAGAGTAGGTTCAACAATTGGAGCAGACAATCCAATCTCTTCACAGAAGACCCAGAGGCAACGCTAGAGAAGCAACCGTCATCCGGGCCCAGTTGCACTTCCACCAAGAGCAGCTTGATAGTGCAAAGGCAGAGATGACCTCCTATATCCAAAAATTTGGGTACCGCATGTTCAACGCTACTGAAATCCTTACGCACATGGAGGTTGAGGTCACATCCCTCCAGCAATAGATCATGGATCTTAAGGGTGTGCCTCGGCCACTTGACTTTACGATTCCTGACGGGCCTGCCTAGGATCGAGTTTTTTCTCTTTATTTGAGTCACACTATCCCTGTACTCACTGCACTCGTCATGCATCAATGAAAAATATTTTTTTAGCATCTGCTTCTTGTCATTATACATAATCATGATTAGCCGTTGCATTCTTTTCAGTTGCATGAGCCCACCTGTGACTCGTTCTCTGATTGTGATTCTAGCAGAAGCAGCAACCGTGGACGCCGTCTTGATAGAGGTACCAATCACAGAGTTAGTATCTTACATAGCCCAATCAGATAGTAGCTCTTATACAACACAATAAGAAAATGGTTCAGAGTCGATGGAGGAACGTGCAGATCAGCACCAGCGAACCAGTGAGATCCTGCAGTCACATGACAGGGACATAGTAGCCATGCAGTCAAAGATTGACAGTGTTCTGAAATCCCTAAAGATTCTAATTGGTACCCGAACCGAAGAACCCTCTACCTGGATCCCAATCGGAGAACCAGTCGAGCAACCTATACCAGAGCCTCTTCCTCCCCCCTTCATCATACCTGACCCTATACCCGCAACAGGCGAAGGAGAGGAGTATGACCTATATGAAGAGCAACCCAAGGCCTCACACATCCACCAAGATCGGCCATCATCCTCAGATCCTACCCCATCCTTATAGGATGAGATCAAGCAGATGAAAGAGGAGATGAGAAGAATGAAGGGTGCATTCACCAGTACCAGTCTATCACTAGAGGACTTAACTTTCTCATCAGGTGTCGCGACCCAAAACCCACCCTAGGAGTTAGAGTGAACTTTGGACGACTAATCATGGCTTACATGACTTGCTTGACAAACCAACCTGCAAAAACCCACAGAGCATATACAATAGAGGATATAAACAGCGGAAACATACTCTAACATAGCACAGCGGAAGTCTAAACAAACCTCTATGTATATACGAATCCAAGTTTACACAAAAGGAATCCAAAAGAAAGTGTGGACAGACCCGCCAAAATACATGGATATAATCACTCATGCTCACCCACAGCTAATCCACTCAGAATCTAACACCACCTACTGATAACCCTCTACGGGAGGTTCCTTCAAAGGCTCCTCCACGTACTCCTCTTCCACCCATGGACCAGGAGCACAAACATCAAATGGAGCAGCAGCTCCCTCAGAACCTGCCGACATAAGAAGTACGGCTGAGCATGGAATACTCAGCGGGTACCAAATACTAACCAATAGTCATAGCATAAAAATGGCAATACATAAATCAGGAGCAATTCATATATGTTAGACGGAAACAATTCACATCATACAAGGAAGTAAAGCAATTTATAATCATGCTTGTATTTCGTAGAAAGCCGATAAAACCTCTTGAAAACATCGTGCACTTGACTTGGCTTGAAATATCTTTTCGTACTTGAAAGCTTGTCGTGTTTGTCTTGCTTGATCTTGTCGAACGTGTCGTACGTGTCATGTCATACATGTCATACAAGTCATGCGTGCTTGCTTGTGATCATGTAACTTGTGAGATATCCTTGTGAGATGCGCTTGAGAGATGCCTTGAGAGGGAAGGGAGACCCTTCTTTATGCAATGCACTTGCGAGGGAAGGGAGACCATTCTTCATGATATGTATGTACTTACGAGGGAAGGGAGGCCCTTCTTCATGATATGCACTTGTAAGTGAGGGGAGACCCCTCGTGGAATGTTGGTTCTTGTTTTCTTGTGAAAAGCGAGGTAAAACATATCATAGGATATGTCCCACCTCCTACCCATGTTCTTGAAAACCTCGATAAATCATGTCATGCATGCCGTGCTTGTGGGAACCGTGTACATACTTGCATTTAAATTTAAATATGACATTTGGGTAATTTCACAACACATATAACATCAATGATTGAGCAACGTAATATTCATATCATTTAGGGAAAGCAAGAAAACAAACTATCATAGGCCCTAGCAATAATCATAATTTATTAGGCATGCATTTCCTAATTTACAACTCATTTTATTCACCTTGGCATTTCATCAAACATGGTGTGTTCATTATTCATTATTCATTTAAACCTAAATCATGCTTTTCTAGGTGAGTCTACTCAAATCATAAAGGTGTGTTTATTATGGATACAATGCCCTCCCCATTTTAATCATCACAACACAACCCTTGGCATCCAATCGCCCATTCCATCTCCATTCACTATTCACAACCATCCATCTCATAGCACTTGTGTAAATGAAAGAAAATCAAAAGAAATAAAGGGAAAAGAGGAACTATAACTAGGAGGGTAATAAGAAGTACCGACCTTGAAGAAATGAGGAAGAAACCCCTTCCAAAAACGACCGTGAGGTGCTGCCCTAGCTTGGGGAACGCTCTCCACGAGTGCTTGAGCCGTGATCTTGGAGAGAAACCGGACTTGAAGTGATCTAGGGTCTCAAAACCCCTTTGATTCTTCTCTAAAAGCAAAACCCTAGCTTAGGAAACCCTTTCTCCTCTCTTCTAATCCCCCAAATCCTCTAAGTGTTGAGAATGAGCCCTAAAGGCTCGGGTTAAACTCTTAAGGTAAGAGTGAACCGACCAAAAGACCATAATACCCTTACTGAAATTTCTGTAAAAACACGAGTGCCGAACACGTTGTGCTGTGAATAGTGCCAAACACGTTGTGCTGTGAATAGTGCCGAACACATTGTGCTGTGAATAGTGCCAAACACGTTGTGCTGTGAATAGTGCCAAGCACGTTGTGCTGAGAATAGTGCTGAGCACGTTGTGCTGTGAATAGTGCCAAACACGTTGTGCTGTGAATAGTGCCAAACACGTTGTGCTGTGAATAGTGCCGAACACGTTGTGTTGTGAATAGTGCCGAACACGTTGTGCTGAACACGTTGTCCGTTGTCTTATGTACAACGTGCCCGTCATGAGCTGTACAACGTACACGTTGTTTGCTGTACAACGTACCCGTTGTGAGCTGTACAACCTACACGTTGTTTGCTGTACAACGTACCCGTTGTCTGTTGCACAACGGATGCACAACGAATACGTTATCAGAGCTAGAGCTACGTTATCAGAGTACGTTGTCTGTGCCTTATCAGAGCACGTTGTCAGAGCACGTTATCAGAGCTACATCCTTAGTGCCTTCCGAGCTACGATTGCCTGCAGGTCCAAACTGTTTTGGCCATATCTTTTGACTCGTTCGTCCGATTTTGACGATTCAACTTGCGTTGGGTTCGTACTTCGAAAAGGAACATTTCTGACGTTTTGGAATTTCCAATTTCTTCCTTATTTATTAATTATACCTCTTTAAAGGCAAAATGGCAACGAAAGTGTCATGCATTAAATGTGAAAAGGTCCGGGGCTCTACATCCTCCCCCCCTTACAAAAATTTCATCCTCGAAATTTAGACGCTACTTGCATTACAAACCAAAAAGAAAATTACTAGTCATATACAAACTTATACAAAAACTCATTCAATTAATTCTGGGTACTTTGCTTTGACTTCGGCTTCATGCTCCCATGTAGCTTCTTCCTGAGCATGGTGTTGCCATTGCACAAGAACCAAAGGGATTGTCTTGTTGCGAAGCACCTGATCTCTTCGATCCAAAATCTGAACCGGCTTTTCAATCAAGGTGAGGTCCTCTCGAATCTCCAACGGTTCCAAGTTTATGACATGTGAAGGATCCGCAATGTACTTCCGAAGCATAGACACATGGAAGACGTTGTGAACTGCGGCCATGTGAGGTGGGAGAGCTACCCTGTAAGCAACCTCACCAACTCGTGTGATAATCTCAAAAGGCCCAACATACCGAGGACTGAGCTTGCCTCTCTTTCCAAATCTCATGATCTCTTTGCTAGGAGATACTTTCACAAAAACTTGATCCCCTACTTGAAATTCCAAGTCCCTACGGCGCGTGTCCGCATAACTTTTCTGGCGATCGTGAGCGGCTTTCAATCGATCCCGAATGATCTTAATTGTGCCTGCAGTTTGCTCAATCAACTCCAGACCAAGTACTTTCCTTTCTCCTACCTCATCCCAATAGAGAGGAGACCTACAACTTCGCCCATACAAGGCCTCAAATGGTGCCATTTGGATACTCGCCTGATAGCTGTTATTATAGGCGAATTCAACCAAAGGCAAGTGCTCTTCCCAACTGCCTCTGAAATCCAACATACAAGCCCGAAGCATGTCTTCAATGACTTGGTTCACTCTCTCGGTTTGTCCATCCGTCTGTGGATGAAAAGCGGTGCTGAAATCAAGTCGGGAACCCATAGCCTCCTGGAAGCTTTTCCAGAATCGTGATGTGAATCTTGGATCCCGATCTGACACAATACTAACGGGCACTCCGTGCAACCTCACCACTTCCTTGATGTACAAAGCGGCTAACTGACTAGAGTTGAAAGTAGTTCGGTAAGGTAAGAAGTGAGCGGACTTCGTCAAACGATCCACTACTACCCATATCGCATCTGAGCCCCTTGCCGTCTTTGGCAAGCCAATTATGAAATCCATGGATATGTTCTCCCATTTCCACTCGGGAATCGGAAGGGACTGTAATAGACCTGCGGGCCGCATGTGTTCTGCTTTTACCTGTTGACACACCAAGCACCGTGCTACATATTCCGCAACCTCCCTCTTCATATTCTGCCACCAAAAGTGACTCTTGAGGTTCCGGTACATCTTTGTACCCCCTGGATGCACTGTGTACTTCGAACGGTGTGCTTCATCCAAAATCTCTCTTCGAAGATCTGCATTGGCTGGGACGCACAGCCTTCCCTTGAATGTGATAGCACCCCGACTAGTGAGAGAGAAGTCCTCACTACCCTTAGCAACTTCCTTGTCCCGATAAGCCCACAATTCAGCATCCATGGCTTGGTATTCTTGGATCAAATCTATAATCTATGGCCGAACCGTGACATTTGCCAAGATAGGACTACGAACAGAGTCATTCACACTAATGTCCAGATTTGCCAAGTCTTCAAGTAGCTTCCATTCCTGCACTAACATGCATGCTAATAACCCCTGAGGTCTTCTACTCAAAGCATCAGCCACTACATTTGCTTTACCCGGGTGGTATTGAATGGTACAATCATAGTCTTTCAAAAATTCCATCCAACGCTGTTGCCTTAGATTCAATTCCTTTTGGGAAAAGAGGTACTTGAGGCTCTTGTGGTCCGTATACACATAGAATTCCACCCCGTATAAGTAATGTCGCCAGATCTTGAGTACAAACACGACTGCGGCAAGCTCTAAGTCGTGCGTGGGGTAATTCTTCTCATGCTCCTTCAATTGCCTCGATGCATAGGCAATGAATTTCTTGTGCTGCATGAGTACACACCCAAGTCCAACGTGTGAGGAATCACTATACACCTCATACCCATAAGGTCCAGATGGCACAGTAAGGACGGGGGCTGTAGTAAGCCTCTTCTTCAGTTCCGTGAAACTGATCTCGCACTTATCACTCCATACAAACTTGGCGTTCTTCCTTGTCAGGTAAGTGAGCGGTGCTACAAGGCTAGAGAAACCCTCTACGAATCTCCTGTAGTAGCCTGCCAACTCAAGAAAGCTGCGTATCTCGGTAACACTCTTGGGCCTCACCCAACTCATAATTGCTTCGATCTTCTTTGGATCTACCGAGATACCTTCTGCATAAACAACGTGGCCTAGGAATGCCACCTCTTCCAACCAAAACTCACACTTGCTAAGTTTGGCGTATAGCTTGTGCTCTTTTAGCATTTCCAAAGCAAGGCATAGGTCACGTGTGTGATCTTCCCGTGTCTGGGAATAGACCAAAATGTCATCAACAAATACAATCACGCACCTATCAAGATATGGCCGGAACACCCGGTTCATCAAATCCATAAAGGCTGCCGGCGCGTTTGTGAGTCCAAAAGGCATCACCAAGAACTCGTAGTGTCCGTACCGAGCCCTGAAAGCAGTTTTGGGAACATCTTCCACCTTAATCTTCAACTGGTGATAACCCGATCGAAGGTCTATCTTCGAGAAAAATCTCGCTCCCTTCAACTGATCGAACAAGTCATCAATCCTAGGCAAGGGATACCTATTCTTTATAGTGACTTTGTTCAATTCCCTGTAATCGACGCACATCCGCATCGAGCCATCTTTCTTCTTAACAAACAACACCGGGGCACCCCACGGTGAGACACTTGGTCGAATGAAACCAAGACCTTGTAATTCTTCCAACTGGGTCTTTAACTCTTTGAGTTCAATAGGGGCCATTCTATACGGAGCCCTGAAAACAGGAGCTGTGCCTGGTGCAAGCTCGATCACAAACTCAATCTCCCTGTCTGGAGGCAATCCTGGCAACTCCTCTGGAAATACATCCAGGAACTCACTCACAACCTGAATAGTCGATGAGTCCTTTGCCTCGGGGTTAGCTAAGCTCAACGCCGCAAAACGAGCAATATATCTACTTTTCAACCCGCGAAAGTGGAATGGTTTTCCTTCTACTAGCTTGAAGAGTACCATTTTCTCAAAGCAAGCTACATGCCCATGATGTGCTGCTAACCAATCCATTCCCAATATAACATCAAAGTCTTGGAATCCAAGGACGATGAGATCAACCGCCAACTCGTGGCTTCCAACTTGGACCACACTATTTCTATACACTTCATCTGCCAATACTGTTTTGCCGAGAGGAGTCGAAATGGCTAACTCCAGTTCTAGCTGACTTGGCTCTACAGAAAAGCCTTCTGAAAAACTCGGCGAGACAAATGAATGAGTAGACCCGGTATCAATCAACACTCGAGCCAAATACTCATTGACTAGTAGGGTTCCTGAAATTTTAACTAGCGGAGTTAATCCATGCATCAACAGTGTATACATGTAGGTATATATACATATATAACATGCCAAGTATGTACACAAAGAATATAGCATAACATAACAATCACGAATAAAGAAAATAACTCCAAATGCGTACCTTGCACCACATCATCAGATGCAAGTGCATCACCCTCTGTCAAAGCAAACACACGCCCCTGGTTCGCCTGGCGAGACTGAGGTGTAGACCGGGTAGTCTGAGATGACGCCTGATATGATCCTGCTGGGCGTGCTGGTGGCCTAATCCCCTGAGACTGGCCTGGTAAATGCCGACTGGGGCAATCCCTGATCATATGGCCCTGGCGACCACAATGAAAACATCCACCCGATGCTCTTCGACAATCTCCTGCCGGGTGCCTTCGATCGCATGAAGTGCAGACCTCGTGTGTATAAGTCGGAGGGGTCGGAGGTGGAGCATACCTCATCGTCTGAGGTGCAACAGGCCGTGTGGCCGGAAGAGCCTGAGGTCGCGGTGCCTGAGGCACATACTGTCGTCGAGCTGGAGGCGCATAAGATGGCCTCATCGGTGGTGCTGGCCACGCATACTGATAAGGGCCGGTACGAGCCCGCCTCTCTAGAGGTGCTGAACTACTGGATTGGCCTCTCATCAATTCCCTCTTCTTGGACACCGCCTCAGAGTTTGTCTCAACCAACAAGGCTTTTATCCACCACTTCAGCGTAAGTGGCATGCCTAAAGACCGATACTTTCTCCATGATGACATCCTTGAGTCCTTGCTCAAACCTCCTCGTCTTCATTACCTCGGTGGCAATCATATGTGTCGCGAAGCGTGATAGCTCCGAGAACTTGGCCTCATAAGCGGCCACAGACATCGAACCTTGCTCAAGGTTGATGAATTCTCTCTCTTTCTTTTCTCGTGCTCCAATCGAAAAATACTTCTTGTAAAAAGTATCTTTGAACTCCTCCCAAGTCCAAGGTTGACCCTGCATGGTCAAATCTCGCGTCCTCAATGCGGACAACCACCAATGGTGGGCTTCACCTTCTAGCATGAAAATTGTCCATGCTACTCTATCCTCCTCTGTAGGCGAGAGGACCGCAAAGATCTTCTCCATCTGGAGGATCCATGCCTCCGCAGCAAGAGGGTCCACACTCCCATGGAAGGGTGGAGGCCTCAATCTCCTGAATGCCTCAACTCCAGCGGTACGATGTACTGGAGCTGCGGGCGGTGGAGTAGGTGCCGCCGATGATGGTATAGCCTGCCGAGCCACCAGTATGGCGAGTGTCTCAGCAATAGAGCCTAAGACCTGAGAGAGGTCCGGCTGATCATCCTCATCCCGTGAAGAAGAGGAATGTCACGCCCCAAAATACCCCCTAGGAGTTAAGGGATACTTTAGAGATGACTACGTGTACCTGTCAAACCATCCTGTAATGCAAGAGGCTAAACATAATATAATTCAATGAAAATCAGAGCGCGGAAACTAAACATAAGTGCGGAAGCATAAGCCAACTTTTTTTCTTTTCTTCTATAACTCCAAATAGTATTCCAAGTTAACATATACCAAATACAATCAAAGTAAAGGTGGACATGCCCACCTATCAAAATACAAAAAGGAACTCTCTAACCCTCTCCTCTCAACAGTAGTCGAGGTATGGCCACACATCCAAGTCCCCATCCTCCTGAGACTGCCATGGGATAGGTGGCTCCCTCTCCTCTACGTACTCCTCCTCGACCCAAGGCTCGGGGTCGAGGACATCCACAGTACCTGCCGACATAAAAGTACGGCTGAGCATGGAATACTCAGCGAGTACAAACTACCAGCTAACCATAACAATAGCGAAAGCATAACAACAGTGAGCAATACAAGATATTAATTTAAAGCAATAGTAAAAGCATAAGATACATAGCCATATCTTGACATGCGTGTATGAATGCAAAAACCTCGGTAAAACTCATGTCTCGGAAACCCTTTTCGTGTCTCGGTCAAATCATGTATGTGTATCGTGTCTTGTCTTGTATTTCATGTCTTGATTTGTTCTTGACTTGTATACTTGTGAGCCAGAGGCTAGCACCCTTCCTTAGGCTACCAACCTCTTTGTCATGTTCTTGTTCCACTTCTCTTGTGAGCCAGAGGCTAGTACCCTTCCTAGGGCTACCAACCTCCTTGTCATGTTCTTGTTTCATTTCTCTTGTGAGCCAGAGGCTCTTGTGAGCCAGAGGCTAGCACCCTTCCTTGGGCTACCAACCTCCTTGTCATGTTCTTGATTCATTTCACTTGTGAGCCAGAGGCTAGCACCCTTCCTGGGCTACCAACCTCCTTGTCATGTTCTTGATTCATTTCACTTGTGAGCCAGAGGCTAGCACCCTTCCTGGGCTACCAACCTCCTTGTCATGTTCTTGATTCATTTCATATACATATACAAATACAATCTTGGAAAAAACCCGGTTTCATGCATGCATGCGTGCTTGTGTGCTTGTCAATAGTGGTAATCATGATGACATACTTGAATGGGCGGATCACATGACTATGGCATTTCAATCCTTAACATAGTGGTATGAAAATTTAGGCAACATATAGCACATTTGAGCAATTTATCATTTCTAAGAACATTTACACAATTTCTATTTCCATTTTCTTCATTAAGTCCATTTATCCCTTGTTTAGTCATTTTATCAAACACATAGCATGCAAGGTTCCTTAATGGTTCATCTTCTTCTTTTTAGTGCCTACTTTCCATCCAAAAATCAAGGTATGTTCATTATTGGTAAAGTACCCATCCACCATTTCCATCACACACATCACCCAACATACACCTCGGCATCCAATCGCCACATCAACCCCCCCCACACACATCCATACCTTTTTCTTATCTTATTTAGGTTCATTGGAGATGATACATTTCATATGGGAGGCAAACATAATAACATAAATCACATTTCATAAGGAAAACCTAGATTTATTGCTAGGGTAAGTTAGTAGGGTGTACTAACCTTGAATCGAAGCTTGATCTTGGTGTAGACCTTGATTTAAACTCCAACTTGGAAGAAGAAAGCCCTTACTCAAACTATACTTGCTTGGGTAGGAAACCCTCTTAAAAATACCGTAGAGAGTGCTGCCCTAGCTTGAGAAGGGAACCCCACACGAGCTTGAGTTGAAATCTTGAAGAAAACGTGCTTGGGGACGATCTAGGGTCTTCACCCCCTTGATTTCTTCTCCAATGGAAAACCCTAGTTGCAAATCCCCTTCTCCTCTCTCTCTATCTCTCAAAATCCCTTAAGTGTTGTGAATGAAGCCCTAAAGGCTCGGGCAAGCCTTAAGGAGAAAGGGTTTAACCCCCAAAAGACGATAAAGCCCTTACTGAAATTTCTGCAAAAACGCGAAGACCGAGCGATCGGTGGTTATGACCGATCGATCGGTTGCCTACCGAGCGATCGGTGTTTATGACCGATCGACCGGTCAAAAACTCACTCTCTGGAAAATTTCCCCATACAAAATTTCTGACCGCGCGATAGCTACCGATCGATCGGTTATGGACCGATCGATCGCTGAATGGACCGAGCGATCGGTTCTCTGTATGTCTGGACTGTTTTGACCATATCTTTTGACTCGCTTGTCGGATTTCGACGATTCAATTTGCGTTGGATCCGTCTTTCGAAAACGAACATTTCTGACGTTTCGGAATTTCCGATTTCTTCCTTATTTATTAATTAGACTATAAAAACGGCCAATTAGCTATGAAGGTGGTATTCATTAAAGATGAAAAAGTCTGGGGTGCTACATTCTCCCCCCCTTACAAAAATTTCGTCCTCGAAATTTGGACAATGCGTGCTTTACAATTTAAACAACTTAGCATAACAATTTGAAACAAGATTACAAGTCATACATAGAATCATTCAAACAACTCGGGGTACTTCGCCTTGACTTCGGCCTCACGTTCCCATGTAGCCTCTTCTCGAGCGTGATGTTGCCATTGCACGAGAACTAGCGGAATAGTCTTGTTGCGAAGTACTTGGTCTCTTCGATCCAAAATATGAACCGGCTTCTCAACCAAAGTGAGATCCTCTCGAATCTCGACCGGATCAAGCTCGATGACGTGAGAAGGATCCGGGATGTACTTCCGAAGCTGGGAGATATGAAACACGTTGTGGACCGCCGCCATGTGAGCGGGCAAAGCAACACGGTAAGCCACCTCGCCAACTCGAGTAATGATCTCGAACGGACCCACATATCTCGGGCTAAGCTTGCCTCTCTTCCCGAATCGCATAACACCTTTGGTCGGTGAAATCCTTACAAACACAAAATCACCGACTCGGAATTCGAGATCCCTCCTTCGGTTGTCGGCATAGCTTTTCTGTCTATCTTGTGCGGTCTTCAACCTCTCCCGTATAAGCTTGACCCTATCCGCGGTTCGTTCAATCAACTCGGGGCCCAAAATCTTTCTTTCTCCCACTTCATCCCAATACAACGGGGATCTGCAACTCCTTCCGTACAAAGCCTCGAAAGGCGCCATTTGTATGCTTTCTTGATAACTATTGTTGTAAGCGAATTCCACCAAAGGTAGGTGATCTTCCCAACTTCCCTTGAAGTCTAGCATACATGCTCGGAGCATATCTTCAATAACCTGATTCACCCTCTCGGTTTGCCCGTCGGTCTGTGGGTGGAAAGCTGTGCTAAAGTCTAATCGGGAGCCCATTGCACCTTGAAAACTTTTCCAAAACCTGGATGTGAATCTTGGGTCTCTATCCGACACAATACTCACTGGCACCCCGTGTAATCGGACTATTTCCTTGATGTATAGCTCCGCTAACTGATTGGAGTTGAATGTAGTCCGGTACGGTAAGAAATGAGCGGACTTCGTGAGTCTATCAATAACTACCCATATAGCATCGGTCTTCTTGACCGTCTTCGGCAATCCCACGATAAAGTCCATAGAGATATGTTCCCATTTCCACTCGGGAATAGGGAGGGACTGCAAAAGTCCAGCCGGTCTCCTGTGTTCGGCTTTGACTTGTTGGCACACCAAGCATTTAGACACATACTCCGCTATTTCTCGCTTCATGTTCCGCCACCAGAAATGCTTCTTCAAGTCCCTATACATTTTGGTACCCCCGGGGTGAACGGTGTACTTGGACCGGTGAGCCTTGTACAAGATTTCTCGCTTAAGCTTCTCAACGGCTGGGACACATACTCTTCCCTTGAAAGTGATAATTCCATCTTCCCTCACCGTAAAGTCCTTACTGCCACTTTTAACTGACTTGTCTCGGCAAGAAAGTAGTTCGGCATCCATTTCCTGCAACTCCTGGATCATGCTCAACATAAATGGCCTAACTGTGATGCTAGCCATTACCGGCCCATAGGTAGGGAGACTAAAACTGATGTCGAGGTTGGATGCATCCTCCAGCAATCTCCACTCCTTCAGCATCATATACGCCAAAAGTCCAGTAGGCTTCCGGCTAAGAGCATCGGCTACTACATTTGCCTTGCCCGGGTGGTATTGAATGGAGCACTCATAGTCTTTCAAAAATTCTACCCATCTTCTTTGCCTCAGGTTCAACTCTTTCTGGGAAAACAAATACTTAAGGCTCTTATGATCTGTGAATACCTCAAATTGTTCCCCATAAAGATAATGTCGCCAAATCTTCAATGCAAACACAACTGCGGCGAGTTCTAAGTCGTGAGTGGGGTAATTCTTTTCATGCTCCTTCAATTGTCTTGATGCGTAGGCAATGTCTTTCTTATGCTGCATAAGGACACACCCAAGTCCGATATGCGAAGCATCGCTATATACCTCATAACCACCATGTCCGGATGGCACAGTAAGGACAGGGGCTGTGGTGAGGCGTTTCTTCAACTCTTGGAAACTTACTTCACATCGGTCACTCCAACTGAACTTTGCACTTTTTCTTGTCAAGTAGGTGAGAGGTGCAGCCAAACTGGAGAATCCCTCCACAAATCTCCGGTAGTAGCCTGCCAATCCAAGGAAACTACGTATCTCTGTAACGCTCTTGGGCCTCTCCCAACTCATGACTGCCTCAACCTTGGCTGGATCTACAGAAATACCCTCGGCCGACACCACGTGTCCAAGAAATGCGACTTTCTCTAGCCAGAACTCGCACTTACTCAATTTGGCATATAGCCTATGCTCTCTCAACATCTCCAGAGCAAGACGGAGGTCTCGTGCGTGATCTTCCCGTGTCTGGGAATACACCAAAATGTCATCAATGAATGCAATCACGCATCGATCCAAGTAAGATCGGAACACCCGGTTCATCAAATCCATGAATGCCGCCGGTGCATTCGTCAGCCCAAAAGGCATGACAAGGAACTCGTAATGCCCATACCGAGTCCTGAAAGCCGTCTTCTGAACATCCTCCGCCTTGATCCTTAATTGGTGATACCCCGATCTAAGATCAATTTTGGAGAAGAATCTCGCTCCCTTCAGTTGGTCAAACAAGTCGTCTATCCTTGGCAAGGGATAACGATTCTTGATAGTTACCTTGTTCAACTGACGGTAGTCTATACACATCCTCATAGACCCGTCCTTCTTCTTCACAAAGAGAACCGGAGCTCCCCACGGCGAGACACTTGGTTGGATGAAACCAAGTTGTTGTAACTCCTCAATCTGCTTCTTTAATTCTTCAAGCTCTATAGGGGCCATTCTATATGGTGCCCTTGAAATCGGAGCGGTACCCGGAGCAAGTTTTATAGCGAATTCGATCTCTCTATCAGGAGGTAATCCGGGAAGTTCTTCCGGGAACACATCTAAGAACTCACTCACAACTGGAATAGCCGATGAGTTTTGTGATTCTGGGTGTGCTATACTCAAGGCTGCGAGGCGAGCAATGTCCCTCTCTCTTAATCCTCGGAAGTGAAAAGGCTTACCCCCTTCCGGCTTGAAATTTACCATCTTTTCAAAACACGCAACATGCCCGTGATGGTTTGCCAACCAATCCATACCAAGAATGACGTCAAAGTCTAAATCTTGGAAACCCAGGACGATAAGGTCGGCTAACAATTCATTCTCCCCCACTTGAACCACACTATCCCTGAATATCTTGTCCGTATCAACCGACTTGCCGAGTGGAGTTGCAATGGTCAACTCCCGCTCCAACGGAGTAGCCTCAGTCGAAAAGCCCTTTGCAAAACTTGGGGAGACAAAAGAGTGAGTAGATCCTGTGTCTATCAACACTCGAGCGAGACACTCGTTCACTAATAAAGCGCCTGTGCGATTATGTAACTAATATCAGTAGATTTCAAATAGTAACAAGCATCATACATAGGTAACCCTTAGTATAACTAACCGCATAACAAGCCACAGAAATTTTATACAACTTAAACTCAAAATTCTCACGTACCTTGCACGACATCGTCGGATGCACGTGCGTCTCTCTCCGATAGAGCAAAAACTCGACCCTGAGTGGCTGGGCGAGGAGGCCGGGCAGACTGTGAGGCCCTCGAAGCCTGAGAAGAGCTAGGCTGAGATGTCTGCCTAATCGGGGGCCTGCTCCCCGAAGACTGAGCTGGCATTAGACGTCGGGGACAATCCCGAATCATGTGGCCCTGGTCGCCACAATGAAAACAGCCTCCTGTAGCCTTCCGACATTCCCCTGCTGGATGCCTCCTTCCACAAAGGGTGCAGACATCATGTGAATAAGTGGGAGGAGTATAACCCGTAGCCTGAGTCACTGCGGGGCGAGGAGCATACGAGGTAGCCGGGCGAAAGGCCGGTGGAGCCAAAGGGCGGAGAGCCTGTGGTGCCGAGTACATCCTCTGTGACTGAGCCGGCCCTGCGAACTGATAAGACATAGTCCTAGCTCTCTTCTACCCTGAACTACTAGACTGTCCCTTCTCTATTCCTCTTCTCTTAAAGAACTCTTCGGAATTCGACTCGGCCAACAATGCCTTGTCCACAACTTCTGAATATGTCTCATGTCGGAACATTGAGACACGATCCTTTAGGTAGGCCCTCAACCCCCTCTCAAATTTCCGGGCCTTCATAGCCTCGGTAGCTATCATGTGTGGAGCAAATCGAGATAGCTCTGAGAACTTGGCTTCGTAAGCCGCTACAGACATATTACCTTGCTCCAAGGTAATAAATTCAATTTCTTTCTTTTCTTTCATCCCAACCGGAAAGTATTTCTTGTAGAAAACGTCCAAGAATTCTCCCCATGTCCATTCTTGGCCTTGCCGGGTCAACTCTCGGGTCCGAAGTGCAGACTTCCACCAATGGTCGGCCTCGCCTTCAAGCATAAAGGCAGCCCATGTGACCCTCTCTACTTCCGTAGGTGCCAAAACCGAGAATATCTTCTCAAGTTGCCGAATCCAACCCTCGGCAATAAGTGGATCAATGCTTCCACAAAAAGTTGGAGGCCTCATCCTCCGGAAAGCTTCTATCCCGGCTTGGGCTCGGTTAGGAGGAGCCGGTATAAGTGCCGCATTAGGCGGGGTGGCCGGTTGCCTTGCCGCCAACATAGCCAAAGTCTCGGCTATGGATGCAAATGCTTGGGCAAAGTCGGGCTGATCATCACCCGATGGAGCATCACCTCCATTACCCCTCGTGTTGTACCCGCGACCCCGGGTATTGCGTCTCATGATTTCTCCTGAGAACGACAATACAGCATGAGTCTAACTTGGATACGCATTTAGTACAATTTTTTCATGATTCACTCAATACATATTCATCAAGCACATTTAATAAGTACAACACCAATAATGTACACATGGTATATAACACAATAGCATGACATACAATCCGTGTTCCTAGTGTAGGACTCTATGTTCGGTTGAAGTTCAACCCATTTTGACTAAGACTAACTTGTTAGTCTATACTTGGAATACAACTCTCTAAGGTGATTCTAATACCTTGTTCAATCATCTAAGTGACCCTAGGGACTCTAATACCTAGGGCTCTGATACCACTTCTGTCATGCCCCAAAATACCCCCTAGGAGTTAAGGGATACTTTAGAGGTGACTACGTGTACCTGTCAAACCATCCTGTAATGCAAGAGGCTAAACATAATATAATTCAATGAAAATCAGAGCGCGGCTAAACATAAGTGCGGAAGCATAAGCCAACTTTTTTTCTTTTCTTCTATAACTCCAAATAGTATTCCAAGTTAACATATACCAAATACAATCAAAGTAAAGGTGGACATGCCCACCTATCAAAATACAAAAAGGAACTCTCTAACCCTCTCCTCTCAACAGTAGTCGAGGTATGGCCACACATCCAAGTCCCCATCCTCCTGAGACTGCCATGGGATAGGTGGCTCCCTCTCCTCTACGTACTCCACCTCGACCCAAGGCTCGGGGTCGAGGACATCCACAGTACCTGCCGACATAAAAGTACGGCTGAGCATGGAATACTCAGCGAGTACAAACTACCAGCTAACCATAACAATAGCGAAAGCATAACAACAGTGAGCAATACAAGATATTAATTTAAAGCAATAGTAAAAGCATAAGATACATAGCCATATCTTGACATGCGTGTATGAATGCAAAAACCTCGGTAAAACTCATGTCTCGGAAACCCTTTTCGTGTCTCGGTCAAATCATGTATGTGTATCGTGTCTTGTCTTGTATTTCATGTCTTGATTTGTTCTTGACTTGTATACTTGTGAGCCAGAGGCTAGCACCCTTCCTTAGGCTACCAACCTCTTTGTCATGTTCTTGTTCCACTTCTCTTGTGAGCCAGAGGCTAGTACCCTTCCTAGGGCTACCAACCTCCTTGTCATGTTCTTGTTTCATTTCTCTTGTGAGCCAGAGGCTAGCACCCTTCCTTGGGCTACCAACCTCCTTGTCATGTTCTTGATTCATTTCACTTGTGAGCCAGAGGCTAGCACCCTTCCTGGGCTACCAACCTCCTTGTCATGTTCTTGATTCATTTCACTTGTGAGCCAGAGGCTAGCACCCTTCCTGGGCTACCAACCTCCTTGTCATGTTCTTGATTCATTTCACTTGTGAGCCAGAGGCTAGCACCCTTCCTGGGCTACCAACCTCCTTGTCATGTTCTTGATTCATTTCATATACATATACAAATACAATCTTGGAAAAAACCCGGTTTCATGCATGCATGCGTGCTTGTGTGCTTGTCAATAGTGGTAATCATGATGACATACTTGAATGGGCGGATCACATGACTATGGCATTTCAATCCTTAACATAGTGGTATGAAAATTTAGGCAACATATAGCACATTTGAGCAATTTATCATTTCTAAGAACATTTACACAATTTCTATTTCCATTTTCTTCATTAAGTCCATTTATCCCTTGTTTAGTCATTTTATCAAACACATAGCATGCAAGGTTCCTTAATGGTTCATCTTCTTCTTTTTAGTGCCTACTTTCCATCCAAAAATCAAGGTATGTTCATTATTGGTAAAGTACCCATCCACCATTTCCATCACACACATCACCCAACATACACCTCGGCATCCAATCGCCACATCAACCCCCCCCACACACATCCATACCTTTTTCTTATCTTATTTAGGTTCATTGGAGATGATACATTTCATATGGGAGGCAAACATAATAACATAAATCACATTTCATAAGGAAAACCTAGATTTATTGCTAGGGTAAGTTAGTAGGGTGTACTAACCTTGAATCGAAGCTTGATCTTGGTGTAGACCTTGATTTAAACTCCAACTTGGAAGAAGAAAGCCCTTACTCAAACTATACTTGCTTGGGTAGGAAACCCTCTTAAAAATACCGTAGAGAGTGCTGCCCTAGCTTGAGAAGGGAACCCCACACGAGCTTGAGTTGAAATCTTGAAGAAAACGTGCTTGGGGACGATCTAGGGTCTTCACCCCCTTGATTTCTTCTCCAATGGAAAACCCTAGTTGCAAATCCCCTTCTCCTCTCTCTCTATCTCTCAAAATCCCTTAAGTGTTGTGAATGAAGCCCTAAAGGCTCGGGCAAGCCTTAAGGAGAAAGGGTTTAACCCCCAAAAGACGATAAAGCCCTTACTGAAATTTCTGCAAAAACGCGAAGACCGAGCGATCGGTGGTTATGACCGATCGATCGGTTGCCTACCGAGCGATCGGTGTTTATGACCGATCGACCGGTCAAAAACTCACTCTCTGGAAAATTTCCCCATACAAAATTTCTGACCGCGCGATAGCTACCGATCGATCGGTTATGGACCGATCGATCGCTGAATGGACCGAGCGATCGGTTCTCTATATGTCTGGACTGTTTTGACCATATCTTTTGACTCGCTTGTCGGATTTCGACGATTCAACTTGCGTTGGATCCGTCTATCGAAAACGAACATTTCTGACGTTTCAGAATTTCCGATTTCTTCCTTATTTATTAATTAGACTATAAAAACGGCCAATTAGCTATGAAGGTGGTATTCATTAAAGATGAAAAAGTCTGGGGTGCTACAAGGAAGCTCTGGTATGTGGTCCACGACCCCGTGTGTTCCGTCTCATGACTAAAGTCCTGAGAATAATAACACCACATGAGTCTAACTTGAAACCACAGTTTATTTCAATGTCATTCCATAATAATTCAATTTGTATTAGTTGTATAATACTAATATACATCACATCAAGTCATCAGAGTATTCATCACATTATACTTATACTTTAGTGTTCTGGCGTACCTAGGACCGTACTTGGTTAAAGCAACCATTTTAGACTAAGACTAAAGTTTAGTCTTAAACTTGGAACCAGACTCGTTCCCGACTCACTTCCTTCCTAACTTGTTTCCTAACATATGCTCTTGTCAAGCCGTGGTATAAGATTCTAAGTGACCCTAGAGACCTAAAGCCTAAGCTCTGATACCACTTCTGTCGCGACCCAAAACCCACCATAGGAGTTAGAGTTAACTTTGGACGACTAATCATGGCTTACATGACTTGCTTGACAAACCAACCTGCAAAAACCCACAGAGCATATACAATAGAGGATATAAACAGCGGAAACATACTCTAACATAGCACAGCGGAAGTCTAAACAAACCTCTATGTATATACGAATCCAAGTTTACACAAAAGGAATCCAAAAGAAAGTGTGGACAGACCCGCCAAAATACATGGATATAATCACTCATGCTCACCCACAGCTAATCCACTCAGAATCTAACACCACCTACTGATAACCCTCTACGGGAGGTTCCTCCAAAGGCTCCTCGACGTACTCCTCTTCCACCCATGGACTAGGAGCACAAACATCAAATGGAGCAGCAGCTCCCTCAGAACCTGCCGACATAAGAAGTATGGCTGAGCATGGAATACTCAGCGGGTACCAAATACTAACCAATAGTCATAGCATAAAAATGGCAATACATAAATCAGGAGCAATTCATATATGTTAGACGGAAACAATTCACATCATACAAGGAAGTAAAGCAATTTATAATCATGCTTGTATTTCGTAGAAAGCCGATAAAACCTCTTGAAAACATCGTGCACTTGACTTGGCTTGAAATATCTTTTCGTACTTGAAAGCTTGTCGTGTTTGTCTTGCTTGATCTTGTCGAACGTGTCGTACATGTCATGTCATGCGTGCTTGCTTGTGATCATGTAACTTGTGAGATACACTTGTGAGATATCCTTGTGAGATGCGCTTGAGAGGGAAGGGAGACCCTTCTTTATGCAATGCACTTGCGAGGGAAGGGAGACCCTTCTTCATGATATGTATGTACTTGCGAGGGAAGGGAGGCTCTTCTTCATGATATGCACTTGTGAGTGAGGGGAGACCCCTCGTGGAATGTTGGTTCTTGTTTTCTTGTGAAAAGCGAGGTAAAACATATCGTAGGATATGTCCCACCTCCTACCCATGTTCTTGAAAACCTCGATAAATCATGTCATGCATGCCGTGCTCGTGGGAACCGTGTACATACTTGCATTTAAATTTAAATATGACATTTGGGTAATTTCACAACACATATAACATCAATGATTGAGCAACGTAATATTCATATCATTTAGGGAAAGCAAGAAAACACACTATCATAGGCCCTAGCAATATTCATAATTTATTAGGCATGCATTTCCCAATTTACAACTCATTTTATTCACCTTGGCATTTCATCAAACATGGTGTGTTCATTATTCATTATTCATTTAAACCTAAATCATGCTTTTCTAGGTGAGTCTACTCAAATCATAAAGGTGTGTTTATTATGGATACAATGCCCTCCCCATTTTAATCATCACAACACAACCCTTGGCATCCAATCGCCCATTCCATCTCCATTCAACATTCACAACCATCCATCTCATAGCACTTGTGTAAATGAAAGAAAATCCAAAGAAATAAAGGGAAAAAAGGAACTATAACTAGGAGGGTAGTAAGAAGTACCGACCTGGAAGAAATGAGGAAGAAACCCCTTCCAAAAACGACCGTGAGGTGCTGCCCTAGCTTGGGGAACGCTCTCCACGAGTGCTTGAGCCGTGATCTTGGAGAGAAACCGGACTTGAAGTGATCTAGGGTCTCAAAACCCCTTTGATTCTTCTCTAAAAGCAAAACCCTAGCTTAGGAAACCCTTTCTCCTCTCTTCTAATCCCCCAAATCCTCTAAGTGTTGAGAATGAGCCCTAAAGGCTCGGGTTAAACTCTTAAGGTAAGAGTGAACCGACCAAAAGACCATAATACCCTTACTGAAATTTTTGTAAAAACACGAGTGCCGAACACGTTGTGCTGTGAATAGTGCCGAACACGTTGTGCTGTGAATAGTGCCGAACACGTTGTGCTATGAATAGTGCCGAACACGTTGTGCTGAACACGTTGTCCGTTGTCTTATGTACAACGTGCCCGTCATGAGCTGTACAACGTACACGTTTGCTGTACAACGTACACGTTGTTTGCTGTACAACGTACCCGTTGTCTGTTGCACAACGGATGCACAACGTATACGTTATCAGAGCTAGAGCTACGTTATCAGAGTACGTTGTCTGTGCCTTATCAGAGCACGTTGTCAGAGCATGTTATCAGAGCTACGTCCTTAGTGCCTTCCGAGCTACGATTGCCTGCAGGTCCAGACTGTTTTGGCCATATCTTTTGACTCGTTCGTCCGATTTTGACGATTCAACTTGCATTGGGTTCGTACTTCGAAATGGAACATTTATGACGTTTTGGAATTGCCAATTTTTTCCTTAATTTTTAATTATACCTCTTTAAAGGCAAAATGGCAACGAAAGTGTCATGCATTAAATGTGAAAAGGTCCGGGGCTCTACATCAGGGGTGCTATTCCTGCAGGTTTCAAGGTCCCAGACTTTGATAAATACGACGACTCTTGCTGTCCGTAACAACTTCTATAGTTGTACCTGGGGGACATGCTCCAGCACAACAGAAACCAGCCTCTGCTCATCCAGTACTTCCAGAAGAGTCTGAAGGGGGCAGCCCTTACATGGTGGATGTCTGTGGATAAGCAGAAGGTCAAGACTTGGCAAAATGCCATGGACAGCTTCGTGGAACAATACTCCTTCAACCAGGAGCTCCGCCCTTAGAGGAGCCAGCTTGAGCAGTTAAGCTAGCGTAACAATGAATCATTTCTGGAGTATGCTACTCGTTGGAGGGAGATGGCAGCAAAGATCCCAACTCCTATCCCTAAGGAAGAGCTGGCAGGCATGTTCATGGGCACTCTAAAGCAGCCATACTCTACACTCATGGTGACCTTACCAGTGGTGGACTTTAGCACTATCGTCAGGACAGGTGCCCGTATCGAGACTGTCATAAAGAGCGGGGCTATTCATTCCACTCTAGGACTTGATCCTCCCAAGGTGGCAGCCTCTTCCAGCAGAAACATTGGTCCTAAGGACCACAGAAAGAAGGAAGATATACATATGGTTGACTCTACGACACCCATCCGACTGAAAGCTCCAGCAGCAATCAGTTGCCAGAATTACCCGGCCAGCCCGACCAACCCAAGGGCAAAACCGTCCTCCCAGAAACTTTACCCCTCTTCCGTATACACTTAGTTAGTTATTAGAATTCCTAACCAAACAAGGTCTTCTCGAGTTGAGAAGCCCCACACCTCTTCTACCTCCAGACAAGCAGAACAAGAACTACAATGCCAATCATCATTGCACCTTTCACAGAGGCCCAGGCCATGCTACAGACTACTGTATTGGCCTGAAGTGTGCTATTCAAGACCTCTTGGAGGACGGAAGGGTTGAGCTGACCCCCAGAAACACCAGCATCAATCAGGTGCCACTGCCCTCACATAATAATCAAATCAATTTTATTTAGTGGGAAGAGCCCGGGGCAGGGCAGCCAGGACCCAGCACACCCGCAGTTGATGATGGCATCATCAGGCCTTCTTATCGATCACCTGTCATAATCTCCTTCCCCCAGTCAAACATACAGACTCTTCAGTCTCCAACCCAGATACTTATCCCCGAACAGATCATCTATACTATCCATTGCCCCGTAAATTGGCCTATAGCTCCAGCTCAAGCCTCAACCTCTTCAGGTCCTGTCCAGATCCCCTACATCCCAGAGCCTCCCGTCAACCTCAACCGAGTACCCGTTCCCTGCTCTCTCATCCTCGAGAGCAAGAGCATTGCCAACCTAACCAGATCTGGCCGGGTTTATCAACCTCCCGTAATCGAGTCGGCAAAGGTAAAGAGTGCAGAGAAAGAGAAAGAGAAAGAGAAAGCAGGGGTGTCAGACCCGTAGAAGGAAGTAGCTGATTTAGCAGTCTTATTGAAAATCCTAGAAAAAGCAGAGGAGTTCAATATCGCTCAACAACTAAGCAAGGCCCCAGTGCCGATATCCATCTTGGGTCTTCTTCTCACTTCAGAGCATCACAGGATGCAACTGCTCCGAGTATTCAATGATGCCCACGTTACACTAGACATAACGCCTGAAAAGCTGGGGCAAATGGTGGGCAAATCCTTGAATCCAGAATCATCTCTTTCACAGAGGAAGAAATATCAGACAGTGATAAAGATCATACCCGGGCTTTGTACATCACAGTTTAATGCATAGACAAAACGTTATCATCAGTGCTCATCGACAATGGCTTCGGCCTGAATGTTTGCACACTTTCCACACTAGAGAACCTAGGCTTTGACCTCAGTCAAGTGAAGAAGAGACCCATGACCATCAGGGCCTTTGATAACACCACTAGGTAGAACCTGGGTGACATCGATCTGACCATCGGGGTTGGACCAGCTCAATTCTGGACAAACTTTCAGGTTGTAAACATGCTAGCATCTTTCACTCTGCTCCTAGGGAGGCCATGGATCCAGGCGGCCGGAGCCATTCCCTCCTCTCTGCACCAAAGAATTAAGTTCATCCAGGATGACCGTTTGATCGTCATTCCTTCTGAGGAGTTGGCAAGTTCCTTTGGGGACGTCCAAGAGTTGGGATAAGGCACTGCCTTCATGACATTCCAGTTCGAGCAGGTTAGTTCTATCACCCAGGTAGAATAGCAAAACAAGCAAGCAGTGCCACCATTTGCCAGAATGATGGCCAAAATGAACTACCAGCCTGGTTATAGCCTCGGTGCTAGAAATCAGGGCATGAAGAAGAGATACATGCCTCCTCGCTATACATTTCCTTATGGCTTGGGATACAAGCCCAAATACGAGGACTACCTCTTCAAGCTGACTAAGAAGAGTAGACAATCGGTGAAACCTGAGCCCTGACCCCACATCTAGGTAACCTTCCCTATGGGAATCTTCGAAATCTACCCAGAAACCTCTACCGCACCCATTTCTTTGACCACCCAGCCCAGTGTTGAGTCTTTAGGGATTCCAAATCCAAAAGTGTTCAGCGTGGCCCAGATGTTCAACGAGCTGACTGTCAAAAATGCTACTGAAGCAAATATCCAGCAGGAGAGCAGGTCTACACCCTCTCCAACAGCACTGAAGCATACTCCAATCGCCAGCCACTGATCCATTGGTGGACTAAGGCTCTTACCATCTAGGCCAGCCAGGCTGGGGGCAAGCACAGTGCAGGATAGGTTGGTTTAAGACAGTAGTGACCAAACATCACCCTTCTTCTTCATCTATCTCTCTTTTGCTCCCATTTGTAAAATCCAAAAGTCAGGCCACCGTCGGCCTCTTTTTGTTTAAATCTTTTTGTAACAGTCATCTCTTTTAATAAAAATTAGATGTTTTGACTCAAAAATCATGTTTTTAAAAAATATTTCATATCGGCTGATGACGAAATCACACAAGACTCTTCCCCTGGAAGGCCTAGTGTCCTGAAGCCAACAAAAATCATCAATCATAAGCATGCTAAACTGAAGCTAATTGATTTACCAGGAAATTACCTCTGACAGGGCTACCCCTCAAACCCTCCTTGAACTATCAGAAGTAGAGTATAACTCAGAATAGGAAGAGGAACCACCTCAGGAAATTCTGGACCTCCTTGAGCACAGTGAAGAACTTTTGCAGTCAACAGGGAAGACACTGAAACAGTCAATCTGGGATCCACAGACAACCCCCGGCTAGTCAAAATCAGCACAAGCATGAGCCCACAACAGAGAGCAGACATGATCAGTTTTCTGAGGAGCTACAGTGACGTCTTCGCCTGGTCTTATGCAGACATACCAGGCTTAGACTTGCATTGGTGGTACACAGACTGCCCCTGAACCCTGATATTAGACCAGTCAAGCAGAAACTGAGACGGATGAGGCCCAAATGGTCATAAAAGGTCAAGGAAGAGGTTAAAAAGCAGATCAGTGCAGGCTTCCTAGTAGTTGCAACCTATCCTGAGTGGTTAGCCAACATTATGCCAGTACCCAAGAAGGACGGCAAGGTCTGAATGTGTATTGACTACCGAAATCTGAACAAGGTAAGCCCCAAAGACAACTTTCCTCTCCCGTACATCGATATTTTGGTCGACAATACTGCTGGGCACGAGACTCTCTCATTCATGGACGGTTTCTCTAGATATAACCAAATTAGGATGGCAGAAGAAGACATGGAGAAAACCTCTTTTATCACACCTTGGGGTACATTCTGCTACAAGGTCATACCCTTCGGACTTAAGAATGCAGGGGCCACTTACCAGAGAGTCATGACAGCCTTGTTCCATGACATGATCCACAAGTCCACTGAAATCTATGTGGATGACAAGATCTTCAAGTCTCTACTACCGAGCAGCACCCAGAAGACTTAAGGAGACTCCGTGATAGACTCAAAGAGTTTGGCCTGAGATTGAATCCAGCCAAATGTGTCTTTGGAGCTTCATCAGGAAAGCTCCTTAACTTCATAGTCTGCAAGAGAGATATTAAGATCGATCCAGCTAAAGCCAGAGCTATCATTGAAATGCCAATACCCCAAATTGAGAAGAAAATCCATTGTTTCCTGGGCAGAATTCAGTACATCAGTAGATTCATTTCTCAGCTCACTTTGATATGCGAGCAGATCTTCAAGCTTCTCCGGAAGAACACATCGACAGTCTGGACAGCAGAATGCCAGGAAGCCTTTGATAGAATAAAGCAGTATCTTCTGAATCCTCCAGTACTTGTACCTCCTACACCGGGATGGCCCCATCTACTATACATCTCAGTACAAGAGACTTCTATGGGGTGCATCCTGGCACAACATGGCGAGACAAGCAGAATAGAACAAGCCATCTATTACATTAGTAAGAGCCTGCTAGAGTATGAGGAATAATACAGCCCGCTTGAGAAGACATGTTTGGCACTAGTTTGGCTACTCAGCATCTTCGGCATTATCTGCTTTCTTACCCGGTAATCCTGATCTCCCGGATGGACCCACTCTAGTACTTGCTGGAAAAGCTAGCCACCATCGGAAAGACGGCCTGATGGCTCATTATGTTGTCTGAATTCGACATCAGGTACATGACACAAAAGTCAATCAAGGGGCAAGCGATAGTAGATCACCTTGCCCACAGTCCAGTATAGGACTACGTGTCTGTACATGATCGGTTTCCAGACGAAGCCATTCTGTATGCAGAAGTAGATGAACAAGAGTACTCCGGTTGGGAGTTGTACTTTGTTAGAGCCGCCAACAGTCATGGCCACGGGGTAGGAGCAGTCCTGAACTCACCTAAGGGAGCACACCTCCCTATCTCAGTCAAGCTAAAGTTCAGATGCTCCAACAATGAGGCAGAATACAAGGCATGCATAGCCGGACTGAAAGAAGCCCTGGACATCGGGATTGAAGAGGTAGACTTCTACGGTGACTCATTCTAGTAATCTGTCAGGTAAATGAGTCTTGGGCCATCCGAGAAGCAAGGCTAGTCCCATACTTGGCCTGCCTCAATTTGCTAATTAGTCAGTTCAGAAGAATCAGCTTCAGCCACTGATCCAAGAACCAGAACAGATTCACCGATGCACTGGCCACTCTTGCTTCCATGGTACAGATCCCTATAGGCATCATATTCTGGCTGATCAAAATTCAGCAACAAGATCAGCCTGCTTACTGCCTTCAGATCGAGGATGTTTGGTATACAAACATCAAGTAGTATCTCGAGGATGAGACCTTCCCTCTCGATGCTACCAAGACAGACCGCCGAACAATTAGAAGATTGACCATTTAGTTCATCCTATTAGGGGGCATCTTGTACAAGAGGTTGCTAAAATAACTCTGGCTCAGATACCTAGAAACCAGTGAAGCAGCACGGGTAGTCGAAGAAGTTCATGGAGGAGCTTGCGGCCCACACATGAACGGGTTGATGTTATCTAAGAAGATACTCAGACTAGGCTATTATTGGTCCACTATGGAATCAGATTGTTGCAAGCACGTACATAAGTGCCACCAGTGCCAAATCTATGCCGACAAGGTAAATATACCGCCAACCAAGTTACACAACCTCACTGCTCCGTGGCCATTCTCCACTTGGGGCATTAATGTAATCAGACCCATAGCTCCGGAATCATCTAATGAGACCCCGTATGAGATTGTAACAGATAATGCTCTCAACTTCTGCAACAAAGGGATGATTGACCTTTGCTAGAAGTTCAAGATCCAACATCACAATTCTACACCATACAGGCCACAGACCAACAGTGCAGTTGAAGCCACCAACAAGAACCTGAAGAAAATCATTGAGAAGATGGCCACCAAGTACTCTGCCTGGCATGAGATGCTCCCCTATCCACTCATGGCCTATATAACGTCCATCCGAACCTTAACTGGGGCAACGCCATTCTCTCTGGCCTATGGCATGGAAGCAGTCCTCCCCGTCGAAGTACAGATTTCATCACTCTGGGTATTAATAGAAGCAGAGCTCTCAGAAGCCGAATGGGCACAGATCCGGTATGAATAGCTGAATCTAATTGAAGAGCGACGACTGAAGCCACCAACCACTCTCAGGCCTATCAGAGGCGCATGGCTAGGGCATTCAATAAGAAGGTCAGGCCGCGAAGCATCGCAGATTGGTGACTTGGTTCTCCAAAAAATGTTGCCAAACATCCCTGACCCAAGGGGCAAGTTCACTCCTAACTATGAAGGTCCATACATTGTCCGAGACAAATTCTCAGGTGGTGCCCTTCGACTCGGACGTATGGATGACGAAGACCTCCCAGAGCCCGTCAACATGGACAAAGTCAGAAGATACTATGCTTAGGGTCTAGACCTGATAGGCGTTTTACACTTATAGTTTTTCCGGGAAATGACAAGAGGCCATCCTTGGCACACTCTTCACCCCTCTTTCCTGTAACCCATTTACAAATCAATGAAATTCGCTAGTTATCCCCTTGAGCCT
Source organism: Tetracentron sinense (assembly GCA_015143295.1). Taxonomy (NCBI): domain Eukaryota; kingdom Viridiplantae; phylum Streptophyta; class Magnoliopsida; order Trochodendrales; family Trochodendraceae; genus Tetracentron; species Tetracentron sinense. Next base: position 20,435,038 of record CM026554.1, read on the forward strand.
GGCAACCCTTCCTTCATTACACCTTTCTAGGGACACCCTCCCTCACCCTTTGCAGTATATGCCTGAACTACGTCATGACTAGATCCTGTAAAGGGTATGTAGGCAACCTGTCAAATCAGGTACGGTCACACAAAAGGGGTATCCACTTCCCGACTCCCCCAAACAGAGTCCCTCTTTCTCCAAAAAGAGTTATCGACTTTCCCCCATAAAGTCACTCTCCAAGCAGAGACAAACTCTCCCAGCTCCCTAGGCGAATCGACTCTCAAGGGTACAAAATTTCTATCAAAAGGAAAACCCAAAATAGAAGTCGAAACATTCCAAAAGTCAGAGACTCCCCACAGAGGCAATGTTTCCGGACTCTTTCCCCAACAGAAAAACTATTTAGAGACAACCTCTTCTGAAAAATAATCCTCGGGTAGAGACAACCTCTCTATCCTCAGCAGAGACGACCTCTCTCACCCTCTCTCAACATCCCCCAATGGAGGGACGACCTCTCTCACAAGTCTTAAAACAGACGAATTTCCCAGAGAGAGAAGTGTCTTGAAACAGAAGGGCTCTCTCTAGAAGGTGAAAATTAATTATATCAAAATCAAAACCTCTAAGGGAGTGCAAATCAACAACAAACAGGAGAAATCCCAGGGTGTCCCAAACATCAGTCCTTTAGCCTACATTTTGTCCTACTACAAAGTCCTTCTAGATCCCCTAGAAACTACAAGTGCAAGCACAGTATCACATCTGTATCCCCAGCAGAAATATTAGCTCCCCATCCCTAGAGGAGCACCATTCTGGGTAATGACAGGAGAAGACCTAATTTTCCTAACATAACAAAGCTTCCCCAGTAAGTCACGGGCATGATTGAAAATTGGTAATGGCCTCATTGCACAAAAATCATGCGATCCCCAGACCTAGTCTTATGACTAGGGGCAAAAAAGGGACAAAAATCAATCAGCTTTGTAGGCATGAGAAAAATCGGCAACGGTCTCATCGTGCAAAAATTATATGAACCCCAGGAGTTGGTCATTCCAAGGGTAAAAAAGGGAGAAAAGCTGAACGGCAGTTTGGCAACAGAATGTGGCAGTAGTCAGACTAGCTAGATAAATCCCCTACAGCAATCCTCAGCAGAGGGCATGGAAGAGCAGCTTCCTCGACACTAGTCTCCAACAGAGTTCAGATCCCCAGCAGTGATCTATAACAGCGTCATATCCCCTAGCAGATCCCTAGTAACGGTCTACAATGGTACATATTCCCCAACGGATCTCCTACAGAAGCATCTAATTTGCTCCTCAGCAAGCTTCTCCCCAGCTGGAGTCTAATATCAAACAGTGACAAGACAAACAGGTTTACCCATGAGCATCCCCAACGGTGACAAAGCCTCTTCTGGGTAATACTCTACTCTCTAAGAGCGAAAGGCAGAATACATGATCCCCAAGCCCTGACTAAGGCACTTTCCTGGCAAAAATAAATAGCTAGTTGAACATTCTTTCAGTTGAAACCAAAAGCTTTTTACAGAGGTCCAAAACCTTTTATAAAATGTTTTAAAAAATAGCTCCTCTTTGGTATCCAGACCAGATCACACTAGCCTGCACTGAGCAGTCCTGGCAAGACAAAGCAGAAGAAGCTGACACCATGCATCCCCGCAAGTCACAATCAGCAGAGTCATGGGAAAGCATCCGCACCATTATCCCCTGCATGACATCCCTGCATAGCATCACACCCCGTGTGACAAAATTCCTTAGCATCAACTTGATAAAAATTCAGCGCCTCTCGGCCATTTCAATCATCTGGCTAGTGCCTCTTGGACATGCTACATCTTGTTCAACACCCTTGTGTGTCCTCGACATCCCGTGTATCCTCGACATCCCGGGTATACCTTAACAGTGTATACACACCTACATGTCACCTCTTTTCGACACCCCCGTGTATCCTCATCATCCAGTGTATACCACCTGCATGTCCTCTCTTTCGACACCTCCGTGTCTCCTCGGCATCCCGTGTGTACCTTTACAGTGTATACCACCCGCATGTCACCCCTTCCACACCTTGTGTGTCCCCGATGCCCTGTGTGTCTTTTCGAACAAACTCCATCGAATTCCTCCGACTGACGCCTCTAGGCTAAGCCATCCCTGCATCCATCACTCCCTAGTGAGTAGTCTAAACTACTCGCTCTTCCCAGCAGTGGCCATGTCACTACATTGCACTCACCATTTGCACTGCCTGCATACATGTCATCATATTGCATCCCTGTTATCCGAGCTCAGTGTAAAAATAGGATGATTCCAGTCTTTGCTATTCAAAATCGCCAGCCTTGGCATTCTCCAGCAAAGAGGAGAAGCTGTAAGCACCCAATTTTTACATCTCATCTAACTATAGTTAAAGTCTTTTAACTATGGTTACCCCCTGCCAAATCCCTAAGTCAAACCCTAGGAAACCCTAGAACCAAAACCCTAATCCTAGGTAGACCCTAGCTTGACCCTAGCTAAACCCTAGGTAAACCTTAGACTCAACCCTAGTTGAAACCCTAGGACCTATCCCTAGTTTAAACTCAGTTGAACCCTAACTAAACCCTAGGCGGCCTTAACCAAGCCTTAGCAGAGACCTAGAGCCCTTAGGGTTTGAACCTCAAAAGACTAAGGCCCCTAAGGCCTAAACCCTTTACCTAGGCCCACAAGCCCCTAAAAACACCAAAGCCCAAGTCCCATACCTGTTCGTGCAGGGCCAGGCCCATTTTAAAACAAATCTTAGAATGTAGGTAGAAGGTCTACCGATATTTTATTTTGGCCTGATTTCTTGTTGTCGGTAGACCTTCTACCGACATCTGTGAGTTCCAAGTTTGCAGGCTGCAAATGCCCTGCACACTCAACCCTCACCTCATCTCTCCCTTCATAGCCTCTCACATGACCTCCCCTGGGTCCAATGCCCTTCTCCCCCTTCTCCTTAATCCCTGTTAGGTCCTCCAAGGCTTCCCCTTAAATCCAAACCACCCCCAACCGTAAACACAGTCTGAATTTCCTAAGGTGAACCCCTGTTCTGAAATCCTATCCCTTAGCCTATTCAACATCCTGTTCTTAATCATAGGACCTCTATTGGTCTGTCCTAAGGCTCCCAGTCGTTACAGTTCCACCGGAGTGCACCACCACCACACGTGCAGACCTCCACCACCCTCAGTTAAGAACAGGGTATCAGGGTAGGGACTTTGCTTGCTTATTTCATCATTTGTAATAGTAGTTCAAACCCAAAAGGGTGTTCACCCACCTTGTCCGTAGGTGTGGTGAACCCCTACGGGTATCATTTCCATAGTGCTCTCAAGCCACAGCAGAACCCTCTGGGGGTCCCTCAAATCATGAAGGAACCCCTGGAAGCATGGGTGCACAGCCCTAGTGGGCACAAACCTGATTTTGGAGAAATCTAGGAATGACGGTAAACTTAGTACCGCTATTCCTGGTAGACCTATTTACGGAATGTCGGTGAAACCTCTACCGACACCCCTTTTTTTGCCTTTTTTTAGATCGGTGGTAGAATAACTACCGCAAAAAAAAATAGTTTCTATTGTAGCAGCTTGGCAGCCTTGTGGGGTCCACTCCAGGAATCCCTTGGGGCCCACATCGGACTCAAAAGATTATTAGGAGTCTCAGCTACACTCCCCTGCCCAAGTTTCACCCTGGGTTACATCTTAACCCTAGTTAACAGAGGCAAAAACACAAGTTAAGAACACTGTTCCTAATATCGGTAATCTAATTACCGACATTAAACTTTGTTTTGATGTTGGGCTTTTATAGGGGCCCAGGCCTGGTAGGAGGCTACTTTAGGCCCTGCCTAGCCCCCTGGGCCCACCTGAGATTGTACCAGACCCTTAACCACGGTTAAATACACGTCTGGTTAACATTTAACCGCAGTTAAGAACCCCTTAACCCTACAAACTTTTGGAAAATTAAACAGAAATTCCTAAAAAATACACTTGGACCAAAAAGCTAACTTTAGCCATCTACCTAACCCTGGTTAACAACCCTAACCACAGTTAGACCCCCCTTAACTTCGGTTAGCAACCCTAATCGTAGTTAATCTCGGTTTACGGCCTACCGGGCCTAAAAACCAAGTCTACTTGACTAATCTTCGCCTACCGGGCCTCCCCTTAGCCTACTAGGTTGCATATCACATCCCATTAACTATGGTTAGCAACCCTAACCATAGTTAGTTCGGCCTAATCCCGGTTAGCAATCCTAACCCGAGCTGGACTTCGCCCTAGTCTACCGGACTACCCCCTAAGCCTACCGAGCTTAAATACCTTGCACGTGACCAAACTCGGTCAATCAAACCCTAGTATACTAGACTAGTCCATGTTAGCCACCCTTGGTGCACACACACACGCCCCTAGCCTTGACATAGGCTCACGTGCCAGAACTACGCTTGGTCTGATCTCACCCTGTGAGTACGTAGGCAACCTAACCCAGGTTCGACCCCAGTTAGCTTTTCCTTTATTGGATTAGTGTTAAACTTAAACACTTTGGCATTCTAATCAAGATTAACTTTAATTGGCTTATATCTAGGGAGTATGGAACCGTTGTAAAACGGAAGCCTTGGGGTGCCTAACACCTTCCCCGGACTTAACCGAACCCCTTACCCTGATCTTACTCGTAGACCAAGACCTTATCCAAACTTGGGGGACTTATCCCTTCTGAATGAATAGGTGGCAACTCTTAAATGATAAAACCCTTTCACAGCCGTGAGGGTACATAGGTAATTTCATCTCTTTTGTGAGTGAACTAATTCCGCGCTCACAAAGCTTACAGCATACCCTAGAAGATTTCTCAGGGTCAAGGTCCGGTTGTAACCACAGACGTCAGAGCTGTACCAGCTTCTCTAGAACTTGATAGAGAAGGATATCGTGTGGTAGTGCAAGTGACTAGTCATGCCGAGACTACCTCGCATCGTCATCTCAGGGAGATGGTGCATGATCCTTGCCGGTCTTACAGGCTTAGCCGCCTATTTACCACTTAGAGTCCTCTGCCAATTTGTATTCCGTCAGCGCATCCTCGTCAGAGACCGGTAGGAAAATGATTTCGCCGACTTCACAGTGCACTCCGAGCACCTCACCGGCAGATTCTAGTCTAGTTGGTGAAGTTCTAGGCGAGATCAGTGCCCGACTTTGTGGTTACGTCAGGACCATCTATAGATGCAGCGTACTGACTTTGGGTGGAAAACACTAGCATTCCATCCCCTATGCCTGCCCCCAGGGAACTACCCACACCTGTCTTAGCTCCATCACACAGAACCATACCCTTGGCTGAAAAGGTAGTTCCTTGGAGAGATATCTTCCTGGAGAGACAGCTCCAGATCCAGTTGAAAGAAAAGCAGCTTTGGAAAGCCCAGCAAGCGTTCAGGCTACAGGAAGCGGAACGGGACCATGAACTTCTGGCCATACAGGAGATGATTGAGCAGCTTGAGTGGACAGTCCGATCTTATCAGAAGAAGTGGAAAGGCGACGCCAAGGAAATAGCCATCATTAGGGCCCGACTTCACTTCTATCAGGAGCAGCTTGACTGTACAAAGGCGGAGATGACCTCCTGTATCCAAGAGTTTGGATACCGCATGTTCAATGCTACTAAGACTATTGCAAACATAGAGGTTGAGGTCACATCCCTCCAACAGCAGATCATGGACCTCAATGGTGTGCCCCGCCCACTTGACTTCGTGATTCTGGATGTGCTTGCCTAGGATAGAGTCTTTTCTCTTTTTCTTTGAGTCACACAGTCCTGTATCAATTAACATGCATCAATGAAAAATCAGTTTTATAGCATCATCTCTCTCTCATCATGCATAATCATGATTAGTCATTGTATTCTTTTTAGTTGCATGCATGAGCCGACCCATGACTCGCTCTATGACTATCATTCTCACAGAAGCAGCAGCTCTCGACGCAGTCTTAACAGAGGTTCCAGTCACAGAGCTAGTACTGTATAGGCCTCCATCTGAGAGCAGCTCAGAAGCAATGGCAGAACCATCAGACCATCAGTAGCGAACAGATGAGATGTTGCAGACTCAGGATCGAGATATAGTAGTCATGCAGGCTAAGCTAGACAGGTTTTTGGTGTAGAGCCCCAGATTTTCTACAAGCACTGTTCATGTGAGTGAATAGTGTCGAGGGCACTAATATTGGAAGGGCCAAAGGCCTTTATTATAAGTTAGGTTTGGTTAATGAGAGTGAGGGTTCCTCATGGCCTGTGTGTGAGGTGAGTTTGGTGGATGAATCAAGGGATGAGAGATGTCTTTGAGAAAACAAGCAAAAAGTATAAGACATACCCTAAGTTTTAGGGTGTTAGGGCCACATGAATCTTGATGTTCATGGGGGGTTTTTGCCTTTCGTGGATATGTTAGAAATTATTTTAGGGTCCTATGGACCTTTATGAATAGCTTAAGGACGTAAACAAGAGTGTGAATCACTCTAAGTGATCAAAATATGATTGAAGTTGAAAAGAAGAAAAAGGTCTTCGCATGCCCTCAACTTTGAAAAGCTCTAGTTCGCTCATAAATGATTGGAATAGAGTAATTCTTGAATTTTTAGAAAGGTATTGGAACCCTCTTTGAGGTCCATGTTGATCACTTTTCTAGATTTTGAGTCGAGGTAGAGTCAAATGTCCGATTTCCAGAATCAAGATTTTAAAACCCATTCGCATGTCAGTAAGCTTTAGAGCCATTTTGGGTAATTAAAAACTCAAAATCAGGATTTTTATAAAACAATAAAGTTGTTTCTCTTCAAAAGGGAAATCCAATGCAAGTTGAATCATCAAAATCTGACAAGCGAGTCAAAAGTTATGGCCAAAATACGAAATTGCAAAAAACTTGGAAACTTTCTATCCCAGGTACGATTGTTCGTAAACAACCTACGAACGATCGTAGCGACGCTACGATCGATTGTAAGCCCCCGAAAATCCTGTAAACCCACTGGAAAACCGACGATTGATCGTAGAAAGCCTACGAATGATTGTAGGCGTGCAAGCTAGAATTTTTGTGCGAGTTTCTTTGGGGTTTCAACCCCTTTGGCTATAAATGGACAAACATTTTGGGGGTTTTGGGTAACCTAAAACCTAAGGGAGATTGAGAGAGAAAGGGGAGAAAATCTAGGGTTTTCAAAGGGGGATTTCTCTCAAGATCAAGAAAACCCCCAACTTCAATATTCAAGCTTCTCAAAGACCAAAAGGGGAGCAAGGATCGTGCAAGCCAAGGCTTTTCTCACGAACTAAACCACAAGGAACAACCACAAAAGGGATTTCATGGGAAGATCAAGAGGAGCTCGAATCCTCTTTGCCAAGGCTATTCAAGCTTGGATCTCGGGTCCAAAGCATCCTCAAGTGGAGATTTGATCTCCTTAAGGTATAACACTATACTAGCTTTTCATGTTGGGATTTCCCCATAATTTCTAAGATGATAAACCCTTGTCTTGATGATTGAAGCAATACTAGTTATTACCTAACTAGGTTATGATTCATGTATGCAAAATACAGTTTGATGTATGATTTTGATTAAATAAGATAAAAGGGAAGGGTTAAACAAAGAGAATCTGAATACACTCTCTAAATGGCTTAGTTAGGATTACTTGATATTAAGTAAGGATGAAGGGATGGGTTTTGATGAGAGAGTAGAACATTCCACTCACTCTCCATTTTGTGTAATCTCACAAATAAATCGTGTTAGATTTAGGGTTGATGAATGTTTTGGGTTAATCTATGGCCTAGGGCCTTGTATACATAAAACATATGTTATGTATATTGTATGGATATAATTTCTTTGTTTTCCCTAAATTGTATATGTATTAGGATGATTTCTTAGTTTTCCCTAACTATGCTTATGGATTGGTATGATTCCTTGTTTTCCTTAATTGTATACCAAGCATATGCACACACCCACTACTATGTGTTTGACATTCCTTGTGTATGACTCAACTTAAACACGATTTCTTAAGATCAAACCAAGCATGATTCCCCACAATCAATACGAGTATGATAAATCAAGAACACGAATGAAACATGATTCTCCTAAGATCAAGAATAAATGTGATTTTCCAAGAACACAAACAAGCATGATTTCTCACGATCAACACGAGTATGCTAAATCAAGAACAAACATGATTTTCCAAGATCAAGAACGAGCACGACTCACAAGAAAGAATAAGAAAGTATGTTAGTGTACTATGACTAGGGTACGGGCACTAACATACGTTTCCAAGACAAGAAAAATTCACGAGGAATAAAAAAGAAAAGTTCACAAGCAAGAATATGAAAGGATACTAGTGTTATGACCAGGTACGAGCCCTAATATCTGTTTCCAAGAATTAAGTGTGTTATTGTATTATGACCAGGTACGGGTACTAACACACGTTTACAAGACAAGAATAAAAGGATGTCAGTGTACTATGACCAGGTACGGGCACTGTCATCTGTTTCCAAGACAAGTAATAAATGATGTTAATGTACTATGACCAGGTATGGGCATTAACATCAGTGACAATCATGAGAGGATACTAGTATACTATGACCAGGTACGGGTACTAGTGTCTGTCTCCAGATATAAAAGTATGCTAGTGTACTATGACTAGGTATGGGCACTGGTATACGTTTCCAAGTCAAGAAGTAAAGTATGCTAATGTACTATGACCAGGTAAGGGCATTAGGATACGACTCAAAATTAAGTAAGAAAGATATTAGTGTACTATGACCAAGTACAGACATTATCATCCGTTTCCATGCAAGCAAGATCATAAGAAACTCACAAGCAAGATAGCAAGAATACAAGAGAGGATGCAAGTATACTATGACCAGGTACGAGTACTAGCATTTATCTCCATTCAAGAACAACACAAGACAAGAAACATAAGATAAATATGAAATGAACAAGACAAGCACGAACTAGACATGAAAACCATGATTCACGTAAAATAAGACAAGACAAGATGAAACAGGCATGATCTATGCAAGAATGAGATAAAACAAGCACGAACTAGATACGTTATGTACACATGACTAGAAAAGATGAACAATTAGGATCCTTACATGACAAGAACTAAAACAAGACTACTATGATCTGCTCAAGAGCAAGACAAGACAAATGAGTTCCACCAATCAAAGATCAAGACAAGAATCAAGGCTTATAAAAAAATTGTATTATGCTTCCGCACTCTGATTATTATTATTGATTATGCTATTTAGATTGTCAACTGCTTTAATACATATGTAATGTGAAGTTCATAATATGGTTAGCTAGTAGTTTGTAGACGCTGAGTATTCCATGCTCAGCCGTACAGTTTATGTCGGCAGGTTCATTTGACATTGTATCCCAGGGCATTAGATCGAGATGGATTATGGAGGGCAGGAGCCTTCTTGGGATGTTCTTGAGGATGATAGGGGTTTTGACATATGACCTTATGGTTGAGTGATGTAAAGGGAGAGACATGTATTTTGGGTTTTATTTATGGGGATATTTGTATCAGTTTGAGTTGGTAACTCATGTTAAGGATTTTATGTATTTGTCTTAGTTTATATTCAGTTTTTGTAAATGATTAAACATGGATTACAATCAAGTTATTAAAGAAATTTTCAGTTCACTATTTAGCATGCCTTGTATACTCTTTACAAATGATTTTAAGTGTAAGTGATGTCGCCAAAGCCTCGTAACTCCTAAGGGGGACTTTGGGGCGTTACATTTGGAATCCCTGAAGATTCTGATTGTTGCCAGAACCGAAGAACCCTCCAACCGGATCCCGACCAAAGAAACCCCCGAACAGCCTCACCCAGAGCAGCCTATCCCTATCGTTATTCCCAACCCTATACCCGCAACAGGTGGAGGAGAGGAGTTATGACCAGTATGACGAGCAGCCTAAGGCCTCACATGTCAATCAGGGCAGGCCGTCATCTTCTAACCCTACACCGTCCCTCAGGGACCAGTATGAGGAGATAAAACAAATGAAGGAGGAGATGAGAAGAATGAGAGGAGCATCTGCTAACCTTGCCCTATCATTGGAAGGCCTGACTTTTTTCTCTGGGGATGTTGTCCCCCTTGGATTCAAAGTACATGACTTTGAAAAATACAACGGATCAGGCTGTCCTAAGCAACACCTACAGATGTATCTAGGGGACATGCTCCCGTATAACAAGAATCAGCCTTTACTCATACAGTACTTCCAGAAAAGCTTAAAGGGGGCAGCCCTTCCCTGGTGGATGTCAATCGACAAACAGTGGATCAAGACGTGGCAAGACGCCATGGATGCCTTTGTAGAACATTATTCTTTCAATCAGGAGCTTCGGCCTTAGAAGAGTCAGCTAGAACAGATGTACCAACAGAACAATGAGTCCTTCCTAGAGTACACCACCCGATGGAGGGAAATGGTGGCAAAGGTCATCACTCCTATCCCCAAGGAAGAGCTGGCAACCATATTCTTAGGTACGCTGAAACAGCCTTACTCTACACTAATGGTCACTCTACCAGTCGTGGATTTTGGCACAATTGTCAATACAGGTGCTCGTATTAAATCAGTAATATAGAGTGGAGCCATTCATTCCAGCCTAGTGCTAGTCCTAAAGTAGCAACAGCTTCGACCAGCAGAAACAATAGTCCCAGGGACTAGCAGAGAAAAGAAAATGTCAACATGGTGGCTCAGCAACACCAGCACCGATCAGGTTACCAGCTCCGACCGCTCAGCAACACCAGCACCTGGAAACACCTGACCAACTAAACAGAACCAGGGGTAAACCAGTGCCCCCGGGACTTTTACCCCTCTCCCTTATACACTCAGTCGACTTTTAGATTTCCTGACAAAGCAGGGTCTTCTCGAACTGAGAGGCCCTACCCCTCTTTTACCTTTAGACAATCGGAACAAAAACTATGATGCCAACCAACACTGCGCCTTTCATAGAGGCCTAGGCCATGCTACAGACTACTGCATTAGTCTGAAGTGTACTACCCAGGATGTTCTGAATGCGGGTAAGGTCAAACTGGCTCCTAGCAACACCAACATCACCAGGTGCCACTACCCCCACACAACAACCAAGTCAATTTCATTGAGTGGGAAGAGCCCGAGGCAGGGATCCGAGACCCGAAGCACCCATAGTCAATGATGGCATCATCAGGCCCTCGTATCGACCTCCAGTTATAATCCTTCTTCCACAGTCAATTGGTCAGGCCATCCAGGCCCCAATACAACTCCCCGCTTTTGATTCAAACAAAGAGCAAATTGTCTACAAAATTCCCTATCCCACCAGTTAGCCCATAGCTTCAGCCAAGGCCTCGACATCCTCTGGACCAGTCAAGATCCCTTACATCCCTTCCCAGCCTTTTAACCTTAATCATATACCTACCCCTCACTCCCTCATCCTGGAAAGTGATTGCATTGCCAACCTCACCCGAACTGGTTGGGTGTATCAACCTTCGGTAGTCGAGCCGATAAAAGAAAAAGCAAAAGAAAAGGCAGGGGTGGCAGACCTAGAAAAAGAAATAGCAGATTCGGCCCTCCTACTGAAAATATTGGAAAAGGTGGAAGAATTCAATATCACCCACCAGTTGGGCAAAACTCAGGCACAAATCTCTATCTTGGGTCTTCTCTTGACTTCAGAGCATCACAAAAAGCAACTCCTCCAAATATTTAACAACGCCCATATAACACCAGACATCTCGCCTGAGAAACTGGGGCAGATGGTAGGGCAAGTGCTCGAATCATAAATCATCTCCTTTACTGAAGAGGAAATACCGGAGGAGATAGTGATCATACTCGGGCCCTATACATTGCAGTTCAGTGTATGGATAGGACATTATCCTCGGTACTCATCGACAATGGTTCTGGCCTAAATGTTTATACACTCTTCACACTGCAAAGCTTGAGCTTGAACACCAGCCAAGTTAAGAAGAGACCCATGACTATAAGGCCTTTTGACAACACCACCAGACAGAACTTGGGTGATATTGAATTAACTATCGGGGTCAGACCGGCTCAGTTCTTGATAAACTTCCAAGTCGTGAATGTACCCGCCTCATTCACCTTGCTCCTAGGGAGGCCGTTGATTCATTCGATCGGAGCCATCTTCTCCTTTCTACACCAGAGAATCAAGTTCATGCAGGACGACCACTTAGTCGTCATTCCATTTGAGGAGTTGGCCAGTTCCTTCAGGAACATCCAGGAGCTACGTCAAGGTACAACTTTCATGACCTACCAATTTGAGAAGGTTAGCTCCATCGCACAAGTAGAACAGTAGAACATGCAAGCAGTGCCTCCATTTATCAGGATGATGGCAAAGATGAATTACCAGCCGGGTCTAGGCCTCAGTGTCAGGAACTAGGGTATGAAGAAGAGATATATGCCTCTGCGCTACACACCTCCGTTTGGATTAGGGTACAAGCCCAAGTACGAGGACTATCTTAACAAGCTGACAAAGAAGAGTAAACAGTCTGCGAAACCTGAACCCGACCCCACATTTCAGTAAATTTCCCCGTGGGAATCTTCGAAACCAATCTAGAAACCTCTCTTGCACCAGCTGCCGATACCCCTTACCCCCTTACCCTCAACCCGGCACCGAGTTTTCAGGGATTCCCGAACCGGAAATATTTAGCATCGCCCAGATGTTTGAAGAGTTGACTGTTGAAGATGCAGAAGCAGAAGTAGAATATCTAATGGGAGAGCAAGTCCGCACCCTCTCCAATAGCACAGAAGCATCCTCTAGCCACCGACCACTGATTCATTGGTCGACCGAGGCTCTCACCATCGAGGCCGCACAGGGCCAGGGAAAGCTCAGTGTAGGGGAGGTTGGTTAGAACAAGCAGTGATGCAATACCATTCCCCTCTTCTTCTTAATTTATCTCTCTTTTGCTCTTGTTGAAAAATCCAAAATGTCGGCCAACTGTATGCCTCTTTTTTGTTTAATCGAGTCAATTTTGTAAACAGTCCACTTTTTATCAATGAAAATCTGGAATTTTGACTCATAAGCATGTTTTTTAAAAAACATTTGCATTCGGCTGATGACGAAGTCACACGGACTCTTCCCCTGGATGGCCTAGTGTCCAGAAGCCAATAAAAACATAAAAACTGCATGCTAAACTAAGCTTAATGATTTGCTAGGAAATCGAATCCAACAAGGCTACCCCTAAAACCTTCATTGAGCTTTCAGAAGTTGAGTATGACTCAGAGCAATATGAGGAACCGCCTCAGGAGATTCTGGACCTCCTAGAACACAGTGAAGGGTTACTGTAGTCAAATACTGAGGACACCGAGATAAAAAAACCTGGGTTCCGAAGATAATTCTCAGCTCGTTAAGATTGGCACAACCATGAGCCCACAACAGAGAATAGACATAATCAGCTTTCTAAAAAGCTACAGTGACATCTTCGCCTGGTCAAATACAGACATGCTTGGCCTAGACCCAACATTAGTAGTGCATAGATTACACCTGAACCCAGATGTCAGACCAGTTAAACAGAACTGAGACGGATGAGGCCCGAATGGTCATAGAAGGTTAAGGAAGAAGTCAAAAATCAGATCAATGCAGACTTCTTAGTAGTAGCAAACTACCCTGAATGGTTGGCCAACATTGTGCCAGTACCCAAGAAAGATGATAAAGTCTGGATGTGCATCGACTACTGGAATCTGAACAAGGCTAGCCCTAAGGACAACTTCCCTCTTCCGCACATCGACATCCTAGTCGATAATACTGCAAGACACGAGATGCTCTCATTCATGGATGGTTTCTTCGGATATAACTAGATCAGAATGGAAGAAGACATGGAGAAAACCTCTTTCATTACACCTTGGGGCATGTTCTGTTACAAGGTCATGTCCTTCGGACTCAAGAATGTAGGGGCAACCTACCAGAGGGCCATGATGGCACTATTCCATAACATGATCCACAAGATAGCTGAAATCTATGTGGATGACATGATTGTCAAATCTCCAACTGCCATGCAGCACTCGGAAGACTAAAAAAGACTCTGTGACAGCTCAGAGAGTTCAGTCTAAGATTAAACCCGGCCAAATGTGTCTTTGGAGCCTCATCAGGAAAGCTCCTCGGATTCATAGTCAGCAAAAGAGGCATTGAGATTGATCCAGCTAAAGCCAGAGCTATCATTGAAATGTCTGCACCCCAAACTAAAAAGGAGATCTGTGGTTTCCTGGGTAGAATTCAGTACATCAGCTGGTTCATCTCTCAGCTCACTCTGATCTCCGAACCGATCTTCAAGCTTCTCTAGAAGAATACACCGACAGTCTGGATAGCCAAATACCAAGAAGCCTTTGATAGAATGAAGTAGTACCTTCTGAATCCTTTAGTACTTGTGCCTCCTACACCAGGACGACCCCTACTACTCTACATCTTAGTACAAGAAACCTCTATGGGGTGCGTCCTATCACAGCATGAGGAGACTGGCAGAACAGAATAAGCCATTTACTATATCAGTAAGTGTATACTACAATACGAAGAAAGGTACAACCCACTTGAGAAAACATATCTAGCACTGGTCTGGGCTACTCAGCATCTTCGGCACTATCTGCTTTCCTACCCTGTAATCCTGATCTCTTGGATGGACCCACTCAAATACCTACTGGAAAAGCCAGCCACCACTGGAAGGACTACCCGATGGCTTATGATGTTGTCTGAATTCGACATCACGTACATGACTTAGAAGTCAATCAAGGGGCAGGCGATTACAGATCACTTGGCCTACAACCCAGCATAGGACTATGTGTCTGTACATGATCAGTTTCTAGATGAAGTTATCTTGTATACAGAAGCAGAAGAGTAAGAATACTCCAGCTGTGAGTTATACTTTGACGGAGCTCCCAATAATTACGGGCACGGGGCAGGACCAGTCCTGATCTCACCCAAGGGGGCATACCTCCCAATCTCTGTAAAGTTGAAATTCAGATGTTAGAACAATGAAACGAAGTATGAGGTATGCATAGCCGGACTGAAAGAAGCCCTGGGCATCAGAATTGAGGAGATAGACGTCTAAGGGGACTCATCTTTGGTAATCTGTCAGGCGAATGAATATTGGATCATCCCAGAAGCCAGGCTAGTCCCGTACTTAGCCTATCTCAACATGTTAATCACTCGATTAAGAAGAATCAGTATCATAGGTCTAGGAACCATAACAAATTTATCGACGCTCTGGCTACTCTCACCTTCATTGTACAAATCCCCAGGAGCATCATGCTCTGGCCAATTAAAATTCAACAATAGGATTAGCCTGCCTATTGCTTTGAGCCAGATGGAGTAACAGACAACAAGCCTTGGTATGTGGACATCAAGAAGTGCCTCGAGGATGGGACCTTCCCTCTCGATGCTACCAAGACAGACCGTCTGGTAATCCAAAGACTGGCCATTCAGTTTGTCCTATTAGGGGGCATTTTATACAAGAGATCACCGAATTTGATCTAGCTCAGATGTCTTGACACTAGTGAAGTAACACAGGTAGTCAAGGAAGTTCACGGAGGAACTTGCGACCCACACATGAATGGGTTGATGTTGTCCTAGAAGATTCTCAGGCTGGGCTACTATTGGTCTACTATGGAAGCTAATTGTTGTAAGCACGTGAATGTCACAACCTCCATGGTTCAGCGTTTCCTGAAAAAGGACATCATCTGCCAATATGATGTCCCATTCGAGATTATAACAGAAAATGCTCTCAACTTTTGTAATGAGGGGATGACCGATCTCTGCCAAAATTTAAAATACAGCATCACAACTCCACACCATACAAGCCTCAGACTAATGGTGTAGTGGAAGTAGCCAACAAGAATCTGAAAAAGATCACTGAGAAGATGGCCACCAACTAATCTGCCTAGCATGAGATGCTCCCATACGCACTCATAACTTACAGAATATCTATCAGAACCTTAATAGGGGCAACACCATTTTCTCTGGCCTATGGTATGGAAATGGTCCTCCCCATCGAATTCGAATTCCATCACTCCGGGTTTTAATGGAAGGAGAAATCTCAGAAGCAGAATGGGCACAGACCCAGTATGAACAGTTGAATCTGATCGACGAGCGGCGATTAAAAGCCATCAATCACTCTCAGGCCTATCAGAGGTGTATGGCTAGGGTGTTTGAAATTTATCCAGATCAATGATCTCTAAGACCTAGAGGGGGGGTGAATAGGTCTATCTAATAATTTCTAACCAATTTTAATTTTTCAATTAATATGTTTAAAAATCAATGATTAACTCAATCAGACAATCCACACAAATCAAACACAGAAGATTTTTACGTGGAAAACCCTAACGGGAAAAAACCACGGGACCTTGTCCAGCAATAAACTTCACTATGAAAAGATATCAAGTACAAGATAAGACCTTACCAAAACAGAAACGACGTTCCTAGGTATAGACTCTTACTCTTGAT
The DNA here is from genome assembly GCA_015143295.1 of Tetracentron sinense. Classification (NCBI taxonomy): domain Eukaryota; kingdom Viridiplantae; phylum Streptophyta; class Magnoliopsida; order Trochodendrales; family Trochodendraceae; genus Tetracentron; species Tetracentron sinense. The sequence continues at coordinate 20,451,411 of CM026554.1, forward strand.
TTCCACGAACCAGCAGGTTCGATCTCCGCCTTAGCAGCTTCGGTTCCACACCGACCAAATCTTTTCAAGCAACTTCAAATCCACGATCACACACGATCGATCTCCTTCCACGAAGGCTCCGGATCAAACACCGGACACACACACAAGGTGTAGGGTTGTGAATCAATTTAGTAAATTTCAAACCCTAGAGGGATCTCATACAGATCTGAGATCACACAATGCAAGATCAAAGATTTTAATCTATACTTGCATTCTCTAGGATCTAAGAAAGAGGAGGGATCAACAAAGATCTAATAAAAACAATTAGAAAAACCCTAGAAGAGTTTCTCAGACCTCTACTCTTTCAAAAATTATCAAAGACACGAATTAGGTCTCTCAAAAGTTGTTTATATAGGGTTAAAAAAAAGAATCCAGGAAAAGAAAAATTCTTTTTACGAGGACCGATCGATCGGTGCTCACAACCGATCGCTCGGTTCACAACGGATCGATCGGTTCTAATGACCGATCGCTCGGTCTTAAAACATCTCTCTGGAAAATTTCCCCATACAAATATTTAGTCCAGTCGATAGCCACCGATCGCTCGGTAGGCCACCGATCGATCGGTCGCAATACCGAGCGATCGGTTGAGACAGAATTTTTGCCAAAATTAATTCATTTTATTTTTATTTGATTCAACTAAGATCAAATAACTTTGGTAGGCTTAAAACTATCCTCCTAGGTATTTTTAGGGTTATCTAAGTCAAATCAAACCTAGGTAGGGGTCTCTAAGTCCATTACCTGTCTAGATCCGGAGTAGAACCTTTTTCTTCTCTTTCTTCTATCTTCTTTAAGCTTTAGCTCTTCTCTTCTTTTCTGACAAGTTGAACATGACTCGACGACTCGACTCAACTGACCTATCTAATGATCACGGAATTTGCCAACACCTATTTAGGGATTTACAATCTCCCCCTTTGGCAATTCCGGGACAAAACAAAACTAATTCATATACTAGGTTCAAAATTTCCCAATTGATTCAAAAATGGAAAATTGACCTTTACATGACTCAAAAATAATTACATGACTTTTGACATGTTAACTTGTCATGATTTACCAAACTTAGAACCTGTTTGCCTGCACATGCTAAATCAAAAACCTGTGAAGCATGGGAAATAACATATAAGATGAAAATATGTATAACCATTCACAATCCATAACAGGTATGAAAATATGTATAACCATTCACAATCCATAACAGGTTAGTATTCCAAAAGCTCATCCATCATCCATAACACAATCCATAACATCTATAATACCATTCTCCCCCTTTTTGGCTCGAAATGCCAAAGGTGGATTAGAAAAGAAAAGCATAAACCATTGAAAGGAGATGAGATAGAAAGTAATGAGCATAAACCATTCAAATGTATACATCCATAACAAGTCAATAATAACCAAGAAGGTTTGTACTAAGTACAACCAAGACAAAATACATCAAAATGGTAAACAAAGTCTGTCACTCGACTAAAAAACAACTTCTATCACGAACCATCACTCTTGCTCATCATCAGAAGTGAGCTGTGAATCATAGTAAGCTCGAAAATCTCGAACATCTCTCTGTACTCCAAGCACTGCTGCATCGAGAGATCCAAGTCTACCACGAACCTCTGTAGTAAACTCCTCGTATGAAGAAATATGAGTTCGGAGATCCATCTGCATCTCTCTCATCATCCTCCCAAGATCGTCCATAGTGGTCGGAGGAGGACGAGATGACCCAGCACCAACTTCTGCTCCCTCCTCTGTATCTCGAACTGAGGCATGTGAAAAACTCTGAGCTAGGGTCTTTTTGGTGATTGGACCCTTAGGAACTCGAGTAGGAACACCAGGAGGAGCGATAACTCCTTGAGAACCAAGAAGTTTAGTGATGAGTGAACCAAATGGTAGGGCTCCAACTGCTGTATTAGTTTGATGGGCTTGGATCATCAAGTCAATGATGTGAGCGGCAAGATCAATATCACGCCCACGTAGAAGACTAAACAAAAATCTAGCTCTATCTTCCCTAAGGTCCGCAGTATGAACCTTTGGATGGATATTTGCACTCATAACTAGGTTTACTAGTCTAGCATCCTTAGTGAGTTTCGCCACTTCAATAAGAGACCCAACCCAAAACGTAGGAGTACCACTTAGAAAGGTAACAACATGTTCCATGGAGTCTTTATCCTCATCAGTTTTATAAATATAAGGATAATATGCATTTGGAACTCGAGGACACCCAAGGAATTTAGAAACCAAATCAGCATTTATGACAACAGATTGTTCTAATGCTCGAGATTTGAATGACCATTTTTTCTGGTTGATTTCAGAAAAATTAGAGTAAAATTCTCTAACTAACTGGACAGAAGCAGGACCGGATAAGGTAAGTATACCTTCCCATTGACGATCTGAAATGAGAGTAGGAAGATAATAATCACCAAAATCAGAAATATGTATGTCCCTTTCAACCATAACACCTTTCTTGCTAAAATACTCACTATAGAGTTGAGCAGCAGTAGGACTGATAAACTGGGATAACTTACTGGACTGGGAAGATGAAGCTTTACCTTTATTTTTCCGAGTTTTATCAGCCAGAGATTTTTGACGATTCTCAATTGTAGAATCAATCATTCTACGAATTGGCCTGTCCCCAATGGAAATACCATGCCATATTGGAGTGAAAGTAAAGGGCTCTAGGTTTTCCTCATCTTGAGGAGGATCCTCTTGGTTGTTGAGGACCAACCTCCGACGCTTGGGAATGCCAGACATGAGATAGGCAAGAAGGATTAACGACAAAACGAAAGCCATTGAAGAAAATGCAAGAAATGATGCCCTAGATGAGAAAATCAATCTAAAGCAAAGAAAATGCACAACTCTTACCTTTTAGATGCTTGGGAAACCTTTAGAGTAGAATGGAATGTTCGTAGGAAAGATTTGGAGGAGAGGAAACCGAGAGATCGCTCTGGAGATCGGAGAACAAGTGAACAAAAAAAAAATAGAAATGAGGGTTTTATAACCCTGTTCACGAAAGACCGATCGATCGGTCTTTAGCACCGAGCGATCGGTGGTCTGAAAATTTTTCAAAAATTTTTACTGTTAAAACCTTTTCTCCCCCTCAACCAATGGAACATTTAAAATACATTTTCACCTCAAAATGACCAACTGATAAAAAAATTTGCAACATGTGATTTCATAAAAATCATAGATAATAATCACCCAAGAATTGATATATCAAGTATAGGCATAAACAAGGATTATGAAAACATTAATTGATTTTCACCGGTGATTAAATATGGTATTTGCATCAAATTCACAATCAGAGTCAAGATACAATTAGAAGTAATGTGAGTATGAAATCAAAATTCATTACTTGACTCGTTGAATTGGTTTCCTTCCTTAATCTAGATTTTGACATTATATTTCAAATGGGACTCTAAAGTTTTCAAAAACTAGTTTTAAAACCAATAATCATCCATATTTATCTGATGAGCAATTTTTACCCCATATTTGACTAATAAATTTATTTCATTTTTTTTTTTTTTTTTTTGGTCAAATTGTACTCATTATGTAAATTCTTTTTGGAGTACACATATATAGACACTAGCACACTGGTGACTTTCACTCAAGTGAGAAGGTAGCTCTTTCTAATGACAGTAGGGGCTTTCACACTAGCAATCCATATAGATACCTACTGTTTGTCTAGGTAGCCATTACTCACTGTTTTCATTCACTAGTAGCTATCACACAAACTCACAGGTAGTCCTCTCCATGTCAATAATTTTTATATCTAGGGGGCTCACCTTATGGAATTTTTTATGACGTTGGTTATACTAGATTTGATTAATCTAGGGAACCATATGGTATAATATCAGAACCTTTATATAGGAACTAAAACCATCTAAAGAATCAGTCAGAGTGCTTGTGCAAATTTAGAACATCATTGTATGCTCAACTCTAACTGAGGTTAATTAGCATGACCAAATTCAATCACAAGATCGAACCAACAATTGAACTTTCCTATTTTATTCAATCCTATGATATATTTATCCTTGGATTATATGGTTAAATATGATTTCAAGGAAATAACATTAAGCTAAAAGATAGGATAAATAAGGTCATACAAACACATTATTTTTTGCAATATTTTTCAATTTTTGAATGTTTTTGGATTTTTATTACTTAAAGAAAATAACAAAAAAAATAGCTCTATGACTTAAATAGAACATGAAAAACACATAGGCTATAAAACAAGTACACCATTACTCAACTCCACACAAACCGATGGATTTCCTAAGGAGTTCAAACCTAAGGGAATCTAAAGGTTTTGTGAGAATGTCCGCATATTGATTCTCTGTTTGGACATACTCAATAGACACAACTTTTTGCTCAACAAGATCACGGATGAAGTGATGCCTAATGTCTATATGCTTTGTGCGAGAGTGTTGCACAGGATTTTTGGAGATATTGATTGCACTTGTGTTATCACAATACACAATCATAGTGCTTTGATCAATTCCATAATCCTTCAACATCTGTTTCATCCACAGAAGTTGGGTGCAACAACTACCAGCAGCAATATACTCAGCCTCGGCTGTAGACAAGGAAATGGAATTCTGCTTTTTGCTAAGCCAAGCAACTAAGCAGTTTCCAATATAGAAACACCCGCCGGAGGTGCTCTTCCTATCATCAGTATTTCCAGCCCAATCAGCATCAGAATACCCCACAACAATGACATTTGTATCGAAAGAATACCAGAGGCCTAAGGACAAAGTTCCACTCACATAGCGAATGATACGCTTGACAGCAACTAAGTGAGACTCTTTGGGATTTGCTTGATAACGGGCACATGCTCCAACACTAAAGGCTATGTCGGGTCTAGTAGCAGTTAGGTAGAGCAAACTACCAATCATGCTTCTATAATTAGTCTGATCGACATCCTTCCCTGAAGTATCTTTACTAAGCTTTATAGTAGTACTCATAGGAGTCCTAGCATGCTTAGCAAAACTCATTCCAAATTTCTTCACTAGATTTTTTGCATATTTGATTTGAGATACTGAGATCCCAGAATCCAATTGCTTGATCTGAAGACCAAGGAAGAAACTTAGCTCACCAACCATGCTCATTTCAAATTCATTTTTCATTTGTTCAGCAAATGAATGAGCATGTAAGTCTAATGTGGAACCAAATACTATGTCATCAACATATATCTGGGCGATGACAATATCACCTTTCACTTTCTTTATGAAAAGGGTTCTGTCTACTCCCCCTCTCGAAAATCCGTTTTCCAAGAGATAAGTAGTCAGCCTCTCATACCAAGCTCTTGGAGCTTGTTTTAAACCATAGAGGGCCCTTTTTAGTCGATAAACTTGATCAAGGTGATGTGGATCTTCAAACCCTTTTGGTTGTTCCACATAGACTTCTTCATGTAGAATGCCATTCAGAAAGGCACTCTTAACATCCATTTGAAAAAGTTTGAATTTCATATTACAAGCCACAGCTAGAAGAATTCTTATTGATTCTAGCCTGGCTACAGGAGCAAAAGTTTCATCGAAGTCAATACCTTTAATTTGGGTATATCCTTGTGCAACTAACCTAGCCTTATTTCTTATGATAGTACCTTTTTCATCAGATTTGTTCTTGAAAATCCATTTGGTACCTATCACATTTGTATTATTAGGCCTAGGTACTAAATACCAAACATCATTCCTAGTAAACTGAAGTAACTCTTCTTGCATTGCATTTATCCAATTATCATCTGCAAGAGCTTCAGCTACATTCTTGGGTTCAAAAGATGAAGTATAGCAAATGTAGCTAACTTCATTTTCAATTTGTTTCCTCGTTCTCACTCCACTTTCAACATCACCAATAATATCAGTGGAGGTGTGAGGACTCATGACCCTAGGATGTGTAGGTTTTAATGGAGATGTTTGCTTATCAATAGGTGAAGTTGAAATAATTTCAACATCTTCATTTTCAGCACTTTCATCATCCTCACATTGCACATTTTCAACACCAGAGTCATCCACAATTACATTTATGGACTCCATAATTGTAGAGGTTCTCAAGTTATACACTCGATAAGCTCTACTGTTGGTGGAATACCCAAGAAATATCCCTTCATCACTCCGGGATTCAAATTTTCCCAGTTGCTCTCTATCCTTAAGGATATAGCATTTACTTCCGAATTCTCGAAAGTACTTGACACTAGGTTTCTTGTTATTCCACAACTCATATGGGGTTTTCCTTGTTCCAGGTCTTACAAAAACTCTATTAACTATATAGCAAGCAGTGTGAACTGCCTCAGCCCAGAAATGAGAAGCTAGATTGTTGCTATGAAGCATAACTCTAGCCATCTCTTGGAGAACCCTGTTCTTCCTCTCTACTACACCATTCTGCTGAGGTGTAATAGGTGTAGAAAATTCATGTTTGATACCAGACTCATCACAAAAGTCGTTGTACTTAGAGTTTTCAAACTCCTTTCCATGATCACTTCGAATTCGAGTGATTGGGCATCTTTTCTCATTTTGAATTTTCAGGCAAATACTTTTGAAATTGTCAAAAGCATCGGATTTCTCTCTTATAAATGCCACCCAAGACATTCTAGAGAAATCATCAACCATGACTAGGATGTATCGCTTTCCACCTAGACTTTCAGTTCTTGTAGAACCCATAAGGTCCATATGAATTAATTCCAGTGGATATGAAGTAGCAATACTTGAAGTCTTCTTATGTGGGGTCCTAATTTGTTTACCAATTTGACATGGCCCACACACAGCAGTAGAAGGCTTTCCTAGTTTGGGAACACCTCTCACAAGCTCTTGCTTAGAGATTTTACATAGGTCTTTGAAGTTCATGTGACCTAGTCTTCGGTGCCACAAATCAACCTCCTCAATTCTAGTCTTATAACAGACATTTGAGGGAATAGTACTGGGAGTTAGGCCGTAGCAATTGTCAGTGGTTCTCAATCCTTCTAGAACACACTTACCTTTACCATTAATGACTAAGCATTTATTTTGGGTAAAGTGCACAGCATGATTATCATCACATAGTTGACTTATGCTAATTAAATTAGCTTTCAGTCCTTCAACAAACAAGGCATCTTTCAATTTAGGTATGCCTGGTGAATTGATGATACCCTTTCCTTTGACTAAAGACTTGCTTCCATCACCAAAAGTAACAGTCCCATCAGGACAGTCCTCAAATTGAATAAATAAGGACTTGTTACCTGTCATATGCCGAGAACACCCACTATCGAAGTACCACATTTCTGTGTTTTGGGCTTTCAAGGCAGTATGAATGACAAAGCACTTAAGGTCTTCCTTTCTCACATACACAGTCTTTAAACTTTGTTTAGATCTTTGATCATTAATCTGTGTAGTAGAGACCTTTTTCCTTTTTGTCCTCCTTGACCTTTTTCTGTTTTGTTCAGTTCTAGTTTTTTGATAAGTCAAATTATTTCCTCTTGAATAATCATTTGGAATAAATTGACCAGTCCTTGTCCTAGAGATTTGAGCAATTCTGTTAACATCATCGCTCAACATTCTAGACTTTTCAGCTAGAACCTGAATCTGCCTTTGAAGAGTCCCTTGACTCAGATTTTGGTTCCATGAACCATTTCGGGGAGCTCTCCTAAATGCATTACAATTAGGTCGAATGTGACCTATCACACCACAAAAGTGACATGTGGGTATGAATCTTGGTAGAGGAGGAAGATTTCTTCTAACTGGAATTTGATTCCTTAAAGCATTCACTCTAGGAGCTGTATTTCTAGGCTTTACAAAATTTGTATAAGCCTTAGTACTTGATGTAGAAGGTAAATTTTCTTTGGGTTCAGAATGTATTGGCTCAAACACTCCACTAGCCATTGTTCCAACAGCTAAAGGACCAGTTGGTGTGTCAACATGTCCTATCCCAGATCTACTAGAATTTGATCCATACTTTCTGACTAATTCATCTAGGCAGCTGGTGTTACCAAACATTCTCACTTCTTTTTCAAGAGTATAGACCTTCTGAATCAAGTCAGTCTTGTCTTTAAGGGTAATTTGGTGTTCTTTTTCAAGAAATTTCACCTTATCAACAAGAGAGACTTTAAAAGTTTCCAGTTCCATTTGCAGAGTTTTTAACTCTTCAATTTCTTTCATGGAAGTGTCTCTTTCATCTTCTAATTTTCTGACCACATTAGTCAATGAGACATTCTCTTCCAAAAGACATTGAACTTTTATAACAAATGCTTCTTTTTCATTTTCCAACTGACTAACTAGTGCACTCTTCTCTTCTGCTACTAGTTTACAGATATCTCTTTCATTTTGAATGAATTTGAGTTTTTTGCTCAAAGAGATTTTTGTTTTAGTCAGTTTTAAACTTTCAGCATACAACTTATCATAAGTTGTTTTCAAATCTTCATCACTTTCAGAGTCAGTTTGACTCTTCTGTAAGTCATCACTTGACTCAGTATGAATACTTTCATCACTTCTATCCTTTTCATCAACCGCAGAGGTAGTCTCAAGAATCCCAGATAGGGAAACAGTGAAAGCCGTATGATTTCCAGTATCTTCACTTGAAGAGGAACTGTCCGATTCTTCATTCTCGGAATCACTGTCATCCCAACAGGCATTCATCACCTTGCCCTTACTCTTCTTCTTGTTAGGACAGTTAGGTGAAATATGTCCGAAGCCATGGCATTCATAACATTGAACACCTTGGGATTTCTTGTCGCCACTTTTGGAATTTTTCTTGTTTTCCCAGGGCTTAGACTTTGACTTATCAAAAGATTTTCCTCCCTGTTTGGGATTAAACCTCTTTTTCGTTCTAAAAAATTTTCGAAATTTTTTAACGAAAAGAGCCATTTCTTCCTCATTCATTTCTCCATCACTGTCATCCTCATCCAAAGTTTCCTTGATGGTTTTCAAGGCTAAAGATTTATTCTTCTTGGATGGACGTAGATTGAGTTCATAGGTTTGGAGTGATCCAACCAATTCCTCAATCTTCAGAGAGTCAACATTTTTACTCTCTTCGATTGCAGTGACTTTGGGTTGAAATCTCTCTGGGAGAGATCTAAGGACTTTTCTAACTATTTTGGACTCAGATATTTTCTCACCTAAATTGAAACTAGCGTTGACAATGTCACTAAGTTTTGCATAGAATTCATCAAAAGTGTCATTGTCGTCCATGTTTAAATGTTCAAATTTGGTGGTTAACATTTGGAGTTTTGAGATTTTAACAGTGGTAGTACCCTCATGGGTAATTTCAAGAATGTCCCAAGCCTCCTTTGCTGTTTCACATGAAGAAATTCGTCTGAATTCCTCAGCAGTGACTGCAGTAAAGATAGCATTGAGACCTTTAGTGTTCCATCCACTTGAATCAAGCTCTTCTCTGGTCCATTCATCAGAATATTTGACGACAGTCAAATCACCTACAGTTTTTACGGGCGTAGTCCACCCATTCTGTATAGACATCCAAATTCTCTCGTCAATTGATTTGAGAAAGGCTCTCATTCTAGCTTTCCAGTATGCATAATTATTTCCATCAAAAAGTGGGGGACGAGAGACGGATCCTCCTTCTCTTAGAGTACTCATGATCACGGATAATACAGGATCACACTTAAGGGATTAGCCTTATCAGTGAACTAGCTCTGATACCAATTGAAATTTATCCAGATCAATGATCTCTAAGACCTAGAGGGGGGGTGAATAGGTCTATCTAATAATTTCTAACCAATTTTAATTTTTCAATTAATATGTTTAAAAATCAATGATTAACTCAATCAGACAATCCACACAAATCAAACACAGAAGATTTTTACGTGGAAAACCCTAACGGGAAAAAACCACGGGACCTTGTCCAGCAATAAACTTCACTATGAAAAGATATCAAGTACAAGATAAGACCTTACCAAAACAGAAACGACGTTCCTAGGTATAGACTCTTACTCTTGATTTCCACGAACCAGCAGGTTCGATCTCCGCCTTAGCAGCTTCGGTTCCACACCGACCAAATCTTTTCAAGCAACTTCAAATCCACGATCACACACGATCGATCTCCTTCCACGAAGGCTCCGGATCAAACACCGGACACACACACAAGGTGTAGGGTTGTGAATCAATTTAGTAAATTTCAAACCCTAGAGGGATCTCATACAGATCTGAGATCACACAATGCAAGATCAAAGATTTTAATCTATACTTGCATTCTCTAGGATCTAAGAAAGAGGAGGGATCAACAAAGATCTAATAAAAACAATTAGAAAAACCCTAGAAGAGTTTCTCAGACCTCTACTCTTTCAAAAATTATCAAAGACACGAATTAGGTCTCTCAAAAGTTGTTTATATAGGGTTAAAAAAAGAATCCAGAAAAAGAAAAATTCTTTTTACGGACCGATCGATCGGTGCTCACAACCGATCGCTCGGTTCACAACGGATCGATCGGTTCTAATGACCGATCGCTCGGTCTTAAAACATCTCTCTGGAAAATTTCCCCATACAAATATTTAGTCCAGTCGATAGCCACCGATCGCTCGGTAGGCCACCGATCGATCGGTCGCAATACCGAGCGATCGGTTGAGACAGAATTTTTGCCAAAATTAATTCATTTTATTTTTATTTGATTCAACTAAGATCAAATAACTTTGGTAGGCTTAAAACTATCCTCCTAGGTATTTTTAGGGTTATCTAAGTCAAATCAAACCTAGGTAGGGGTCTCTAAGTCCATTACCTGTCTAGATCCGGAGTAGAACCTTTTTCTTCTCTTTCTTCTATCTTCTTTAAGCTTTAGCTCTTCTCTTCTTTTCTGACAAGTTGAACATGACTCGACGACTCGACTCAACTGACCTATCTAATGATCACGGAATTTGCCAACACCTATTTAGGGATTTACAGTGTTTAACAAGAAATTCAAGCCCCGTAGTATTGAGATTGGTGACCTGGTTTTCCAAAAAATATTGCCGAACAGTCCTAACCCAAGAGGTAAGTTCACGCCCAACTATGAAGGCCCATACATAGTCTGAGACTTACCATACATAGGGCTACTCCCCTGTGTAATCCCAGCCCTTGACTCTTATTTTAACTATGGTTAAATCGACCCCAAAGTGGGTTCAACAGTGTGAAAAACAGCCCAATGGGGTAACTTTGGGCCTCTGTGGGGCTCACATCTGTCCTCCTCTTGGGCCCAACAAGGGCCCAAATTGTTCCTTACATGTCAGGATTCGCAACGGTAGTCTCGGATTTCCCTACGTCAACTCCTAACCGCTGTTATGACCATGCAAACTTTGGTTAAAATACTGTTTGGGAAAAGTTATCATTTTAAGTGAGTTTCAAAGGAGCAACTTTGAGCCTCTGTAAGGCCCACACACGACCCCCCCTTGGGCCCAACAAAGGCCCTACATGCTCCCTGGACTTCAGGCTACCCACTAGTACTTTTGGTTTCCCGTGGTTCGTCATTAACCATTGTTAAACTCATGTTAACTATGGTTAAAAATGTGATAAAATTTTTGGCCCTGCCATGGACCCTGGGCCCACTCTTGACCCAACCGGACCCTTAGCCATGGTTAAACCCACCCGTGGATAACCCTTGACAATGGTTATGCTGCCCATGAACTCAAAAAATTCTGGAAAAATCAGTAAAAAATCACAAATATTCCCTGGAATCCAGAAATGTCCTTTGTGACCGTTTTCGTTTTGGTTAGAGCCTTTAACCATGGTTAAACACCATGTTTGGTTAATTTTTAACCATGGTTAAGTAGCCCTTAACCAGAAAAAATCTGGAAAAATACTCAAAATTTTAAAATAATCTGAGAAGCCCAAAAATGGCCTCTTTCGGCCTTTAACCCGGGTTAAGACCCTTAACCATGATGATCTCCCCCATTAACCTTGGTTAAACAATTTTAACCACTAGGAAAAATCCCAAAAACAATCAAGAAAATTCAAAAAGACTAAAAAACTGTTGTTAGACTTTTTAACCCTGGTTAGCACCCCTAACCATGGTTAATCACATTTTTAATCACGATTAGTGATCTTAACCCCTGGTTAAGACACCCTGGACCTACCGGGCCTCACCTATTCACCGACCGGGCCTGACTCAGGCCTACTAGGCCAAACCATGCCAATCTTAACTATGGTTAGAAACCCTAATCATAGTTAGTGAAATTCCTTATTTCAATGCACTCTTAGACCTAGAGGGGGTGAATAGGTCTACGTCAATTGTTTCTACCAATTTTAATTTTAGCTAACCACACACAATCAATCTCACTTGAATACACAAGATTTTTACGTGGAAAACCCTTCCGAAAAAAAACCACGGGACTTAATCCAGCACAAAATGCACTATGAGAAGAGTTGAACAATACAAGACTTGAATCTTACCCAACTGGACACGACACAACGTTCCTCGGTATCGATTCCTCAGCTTGCAACCCACGAACACAGCACATTCGATCTCTACAACAGCAGCTCTGGTTCCTCACCGAAAAATATTTCTCAAAGTGATCAACCACTATCTCCGAAGACCGATCTTCGTCCTTGACGGCTTTTGCTCAAGCTAACCAACGCTCATAGAAGAGCATACAGTGTGTATTAGGGTTTGTGGAAGCCCTAAGGTGATCTCTTCAAGGTATAAGGATCACACAATGCAAGTTGATGAGATAAGAGTGAAAGCTTGCATTATCTAGAGGCCAACTAATGGAGATGGAATGAGAGGTTTAATAAACCCAAAAGGAGCTTAAAGTGCTCTAAAAAGTCTCCAAGGAATATCCTTCACAGATTGGGAGAGTTCCCATATATAGAGGAAAGGTTCGAGGGTTTAGAAGTTACTAAAACACCAATTTAGAAAATTTTTCCATATCAAGCTCGACCCTGGGGGTTCCCTGGGTCGACCCACTGTAGCAAACAATGTATAAAACCGAAACCCCATATCAGGGTCGACCCTGGGGGATAGTTCGGTCAACCCAAGTGTGCACTTAGGTCGACCCAACTATCCTTCAAGGTTGACTCCAATTTTTTCAACTCTCTGTCCATTTTCTCCATACAAAAAGTCACCTATTCAAGGTCGACCCCCAATGGTCAGGGTCGTCCCTGGATTGCATTTTGGCTATTTTTTGGTCCTTAATCCTTCTAATGCAATCCCCTATCATCCTTAATACTTTTTGACTTATTTTTCATAATGAATGGGCATTTCCATGAGGTAACTCAGGGTCATCTAGGTATCTCTTTCAATCCTAACTTTTGAGCCAATGTGAGTGGTGTAGCTTCAAGATTCTTCATGGCTTCTTTTTCACTTTGTCTTCAAACCAGATGTAGACCAAATAGAGACCTATTACAACTTTTTGGGCTCGGAATTTTGCCAACAAAACTTTGACTTTACAATCTCCCCCTTTGGCAATTCTGAGACAAAACATACAATATAACTGATGGACATGACTTTACAGACTCTCTTAAACTCATAAGAAACAAAGAGAATGAAAAGTACATGACACTGAACAATTGGACTTCTTCTATGAAGTAATATGCTTTTTGAGATCGTAGAGGCATCAATCAACCCTGAAAAACTGAAACAACCAATACCTTTGTGATGCATGGGGGAATTTCATAAAGTATAAAACTGTTGAAATAATGAGCATTATGCTAGATAGTTTGAGATCTCCCCCTCAATCTGAGATCCCATTGACGAAAAAAATTCAGAATCATGAGCATGTGAATCCATGAGTGAAGCAATGCATTATTATGCAACTTGTGATAATATGATGCAACAAGTGATAGTGTGAATATATAAGCACTTTGAACATAAGATATCACACAGATGCAAATGAGAACACATTGCATATAAGGTGCACATATGGTGATATATCCTATGGTTACTCCCCTGTGTAATCCCAGCCCTTGACTCTTGTTTTAACTGTGGTTAAATCGACCACAAAGTGGGGTCGACAGTGTGAAAAACAGCCCAATGGGGAAACTTTGGGCCTCTGTGAGCTCATATCCGACCTCCTCTTGGGCCCAACAAGGGTCCCAATTGTTCCTTACATGTCAGGATTCGCAACGGTAGTCTCGGATTTCCCTACGTCAACTCCTAATCGCGGTTATGACCATGCAAACTTTGGTTAAAATACTGTTTGGGAAAAGTTATCATTTTATGTGAGTTTCAATGGAGGAACTTTGGGCTTTTGTAGGGCCCACACATGACCTCCTCTTGGGCCCAACAAAGGCCCAACATGCTCCCTGGACTTCAGGCTACCCACTAGTACTCTCAGTTTCCCGTGGTTCGCCGTTAACCATTGTTAAACTCATGTTAACTATGGTTAAAAATGTGTTAAAATTTTGGGCCCTGCCATGGAACCTGGGCCCACTCTTGACCCAACTGGACCCTTAGCCATGGTTAAGCCCACCCATGGATAACCCTTAACAATGATTATGCAGCCCATGAACTCAAAAAATTCTAGAAAAATCACTAAAAAATCACAAATATTCCCTGGAATCCAGAAATGTCCTCTGTGACCGTTTTCGTTTTGGTTAGAGCCTTTAACCATGGTTAAGTAGCCTTTAACCAGAAAAATCTTGAAAAATGCTCAAAATTCTAATCATCGTCACAAGAAACCCTAATCGTCCTGGCGCGGAGAAAAGTGACAAGCAACATCATCCTGATAGCGAGAACGGAAATCGTGAAGCTCCTGATGAGACGCTTGCACCATGTCGGAAAGGGCATCAATCCGGCAATTAGTCGCCGAAAAACTCTCCTGAGTAGTAGCTGCATGAGAGTCAAGGCAGGCATAAAGATCAGTGGCAAAGTTTGACTGAGCAGCCGATATATCTGCAAGCATGGTAGACATAGAGTTGAAGGACAGGGGACTGTAGGAGCTCTAACATGGCTGGGAGAGGGACCAGCATCCGGGGCCGAAGGAGCGATATCATCATCAATGTCATCCTCATGCTCAGGCATCGCAGCATAGGACATACTACTAGTCAAGGTGCAAGCACAGATGGGTCCTAAAGAAGGCTTGGAAGCCTCAGAGGAACGAGCCCTAATACCCTCAGCAAACAAGATATTGGTGATGATGACACCAAAAGAGAGAGCAGTGTACTTTGGGGTCACATTGACAGCATGAAGGATGAGGTCAATAATGTGGGCACCAATATCGATAGTGTCTCCAGTCATGACACTATACAGGAACCGGGCCCGATCAACACTTAGAATAGTAGAATGCACCTTAGGATGAATGTTGGAACACATAATGAGATGAAACAGACGGCCCAAGTAGGAAAGATTGGAGTGAAGTAAATTAGGATGAGACCATTTTTGTGAGGGATCATCATAGAGATTGCGGGTCACTTTATCCAAATCATGCTTATCCTCATCTGTGGGATAGAGATAAGGGTAATAGGCTCCCAGAACCCGAGAGGCACCAATGAAAAAGGCAATAATGTTCTGATTAATGAGAATTTTCTTACCCCTAACTTGAGTTTTGAAGGAAAAATTATGAGGGTTTGCAGAATAAATGTTCGCATAAAATTCTCGAACGAGGTCTTGACTGGCATAATCGATCAATTTTAAAAGACCAAACCATTGGCGAGAGTCAATGATTTGCTCAAAACCAGGATGGGTGAAATCCGAAATGACAGTGGCCCTTTCAATTGTGACAGCCCTATTTTTAAGACAAGTATTGTAAAGATGTTCATTCCCTAGGGTGCAAAATCTCCCAATATCAGGCTCACTAGGAGTGGGGACTTGAGTTTTGCCCTTTGATTTGGTCGAGGGCTTCGAACTAGAAGCACCCGTGGCTCTCTTATGGGAAGTTGAGGGTGGAGGAACCCTAGAATGGACCGCACGGCCCACATGTATGCCGTGGCCAGCATTATATGATGCATCCTCAAACTGGGGACATCATCTTCATCCCGAGTGATGATGAGGCGGTGCTTAGGGCAACCTGACATGAAGATGGAAAACATGAGGAAAAAATTGTGCTGGAATCATGGTCCTCAACACAAAAGGAACACAGGGAAGACAAGGGTTTACCTGGAAGGAGAGGTGGAAGCACTCACGGGCTTGGGAATGTGGCTTTGAGTGCTGATCTTTTCTGTTGAAGTAGAATGATCGTGGAGAAAACACTCAAGCAGCACATTGGTCACACAAGAAGTTTGAGTTGGGGATCTGGAAATCGCAAGAGAGGCCCAGCACAACCGTAGAGCTTGAGGCTTGTTGAGGAAAATGATGGCTATGAACTCTGTGGTGAAGATGTGAGTTGGACAGCCTGGTATATGGCTGGAACAAGCTGTTAAAATCAAGGAACCCTGCTGGTGTAAGAAGGCAAAGAGGACAAAATTGGTAAGTGCAACCATGTGACTCAAGTGAGGGTTTCAAAAAACCCATGGGACTGTGTTCGGTCAACTGAACAACCACTCAAGGTCGACCCTCAACTCAAAAACCGTGAATCAGTGTGTATGAATTGAGTGTGACCCCTTTGTATCTTTGGCATGTGATGGGGCAGCCTTTTGGAAGAGAATCTTCAAAGAAAGATTCAAAAAATTCTGCAAGAATGGCAATACCCTCCAAAATATCATGGCATTCTAGTGACCCGAGGTGTTCAACATTTGAAATGGACAAAAGAACAAACCGTATGGGGATTCAAGTGAATCAATGTGGGAGATTAAAAATGCTCATGTTGAGATCTGAAGAATGGCAAGGTAAAATCATCCCTGAAAACACTCAAAATCAACCAAAAGCATGCATTTTGCTAGAAAAAGTTTACAAAGATCCTCCATTTTGCTCAAAATCATCCAAAAGATGTCAATTTTGTCACATAGATGACCATTTTAAGTTCAAACCATTTTTCTGAGACACTTGTAAAATGATATTTTCAAAAGAAATACAAGAGTGAGAATTTGCATGTGACAAATAATACATGTCCTAGATAGTGTAGCATGGAATGATTAATAAATGAGGATATGTCCATCAACACTAGGCATAAGGGAATTCAAACACAGTCACACAGGCTAAAGTACAATTAGTAATAGGCTTTACCAAAAATTGTGAAGTGTGTGAGGTGAAATTCTGACTGAACTCCTATAGAAGTAGGCACCTTTAGACAGATAAAGATATTAGTGCATTTCAGGAGCAACAAGCCAAAAAAAATACTGAGAGACTCACTTAGGGTAATCCAGAAAACTGTAAGATTTTTAATGTGCTATTTTTACCCTTTTCATAATTTGTACTCATAGTATTTGTGGAATTTGCTGTTTTGTGAAGCTATCTTGTTCAGTTTATTTCTTTTGAATTTTGGGATGCAATGGTGGCTTTCACACTTACTAGGTAGGTAGCCCTAGTTATTGGCAGCAAGGGCTTTCACTCTAGGGACCCAGATAGATACCTATTGTCCACCTAGGTAGCCATTACATACTGTTTGCATCCAGTAGTGGCTTTCACACTATCCCAAAGGTAGCCCTTTCCATTGCATAAGACTTTAAACCGGGGCACATTTTAAGGGATGGTACCTTCATGGTCAAATCAGACTTTTTATCAACTCGAAGAACCATCATGACTAATATCATCACCCATTCATAGGGATATGTACCAGCAGCAGGTGAGAGTCAGAGTGCAAGTGCATGTGATAGTGCAACAGTATATGCCATATTTCTAACTGTATTTAGCAAGATAGTCTGTGCATTTTCCCAAAAGATGCTTTGGTAGGTATGATATCCTCATGAACTCAATTCTATTAAGTATGTATCTTGGACAAGCATTATGAGCACAAAAAAAATTTCAACCATACACAACAAGGGATAACAACCAACTCCAACTCAAATTTTTTTTTTTCAATATGCTTGACTAAAAGAAAACAAAAATCTTTTTGGAGTTTTTCTGATTTTGTAATGTTTTTGGATTTTCTGAATTTTTCAATGTTTTTGGATTTTAGAAATAAGGAAAGCAAACAAAGGTAAAAGCAAGCAAGAACTGATAATGTACACCGGACGAATAGATCTAGGAAGAGATATGGATATGAGATCACCTAGTCTATCAGAAAGCACTCAATCACTCAATACCGCACACACCGATGGATTTCCTAAGAAACTCAAACCTGAGGGATTCTAGAGGTTTGGTGAGAAGATCCGCAAGTTGAGTATCAGTTTGCACATATTCCAATGTGACAACACTTTGCTCAACAAGCTCTCGAATGAAGTGGTGTCTAATGTATATGTGTTTGGTGCGAGAGTGTTGCACGAGATTTTTTGAGATGTTGATGGCACTAGTGTTATCACAATACACAGTCATGGTGCCCTGTTCTATCCCGTAGTCCTGCAACATCTGTTTCATCCACAGAAGTTGAGTGCAACAACTACCGGCTGTAATGTACTCAGCCTCAGCAGTAGACAAAGAGATGAAATTCTATTTTTTGCTAAGCCAAGCATCCAAATAATTTCGAACATAAAAGCATCCTCCAGAGATACTTTTCCTATCATCAGCATTTCTGGCCCAATCGGTATCGGAATATCCAACAACCATGGCATTAGTATCAAAGGGATACTAGAGGCCAAAAGAGAGAGTTCCACTTACATATCGAATAATACATTTGACAGCCAGTAAGTGTGACTCTTTGGGGCTTGCTTGATAGCGAGCACAAGCTCCTACACTAAAGGCAATATTTGGATGACTGGCAGTGAGGTAAAGTAGACTACCAATCATACTTTGGTATGTGGTTTGGTCGACACTTTTGCCTAAAGTATCTTTGCTAAGTTTGGTGGTGGTGCTCATAGGAGTGCGAGCCAAATTTCTTTACAAGGTCTTTGGCATATTTGGTTTGGGACATAGAAATCCCATTGCTCATCTGTTTTACCTGTAGACCAAGAAAGAAATTCAGCTCACCAACCATGCTCATCTCAAATTCTTTCTTCATTTGTTCAGTAAAGGAGTGTGCATGTGAGTTTGATGTGGAGCCAAATACAATATCATCAACATAGATCTAAGCAATAACCATATCATCCTTGATGTTTTTAATGAATAGGGTCCTATCTACTCCCCCCCTCAAAAATCCATTTTCTAAGAGGTATGTAGTCAATCTCTCATACTAAGCTCTGGGAGCTTGTTTCAACCCATAGAGAGCCCTTTTTATTCTGTAAGCCTGATCAGGATGATTGGGGTCCTCAAACTCTTTTGGTTGTTCCACACAAACTTCCTCCTGAAGAATGCCATTCAGAAAGACACTCTTGACATCCATCTGAAAAAGTTTGAATTTGAGATGATATGCAACAGACCTAGCCACTTTCTTACAATGGTACCATGTTCATCAGATTTGTTTTTGAAAATCCATTTAGTACCAATAACATTTGTATCTTTAGGCCTAGGAACTAAAAACCATACATTATTCCTTGTAAACTGATTTAGCTCTTCTTGCATGGCCTTTATCTAGTTTTCATCTGTGAGAGCTTCAGTTATATTTTTGGGTTCGAATGTAGAAGTATAGCAAAAGTGGCTAACTTTATTTTCAACTTGTTTTCGAGTTCTTACTCCACTTTCAAGGTTTCTGATAATTTCAGTTGAGGAGTGAGGTCTTATAACCCTAGGATGTGTAGGTTTTTTAGGAGGTGACTTTGAAGGTGATTCATCTTCTGATTTAGATGTTGGAATTTGCACACCTTCATCAGCATTGTCATCCTCTAGTTGCAATGTCTCAGATCCTGAGTCATCAACTACCACATTTATGGACTCTATAACAGTAGAGGTTCTCAAGTTGTACACTCGATATGCTCTACTATTTGTGGAATATCCAAGAAAAATCCCTTCATCACTCCGGGAATCAAACTTACTCAATTACTCTCTATCCCTAAGGATTTAGCACTTACTTCCAAATACTTGAAAGAACTTGACATTGGGTTTCTTGTTGTACCACAGCTCATAGGGTGTCTTCCTAGTTCTGGGCCTAGTGTAGACTCTTTTAATAGTATAGCATGCAGTGCTAATTGCTTCAGCCCAGAAATGAGCAGCCAGGTTGTTGTTGTGAAGCATCACCCAAGCCATCTCTTGAAGCACCCTGTTCTTTCTCTCCACAACACCATTTTGCTGAGATGTTATTGGTGCTAAAAATTCGTGTTTGATGCCCGCTTCTTGAACACCTCTCAAGCAGATGTTCTTGAAGTTCTCAAAGGTATCCGACTTCTCTCTAATGAATGCAACCCATGACATCTGTGAGAGATTGTCAACCATCACTAAGATATATCGCTTACCTCCTAGACTTTCAGTTCGAGTTGGACCCATGAGATCTATGTGTATTAGTTTTAGTAGGTGTGAGGTAGCGATATTTGAAGCCTTCTTGTATGGGCTTTTAATTTGTTTGCCAATTTGACATGGCCCACACACAGTAGTAGTAGAGGGCTTCCCTAGTTTAGGCACACCTCTCACATACTTGTGTTTTGAGAGTTTGCTTAAGTCTTTGAAATTCATGTGACCTAGCCTCCTATGCCACAGTTCAACTTCTTCAACTTTAGCCCTATTGCAAATTTGAGAAGAACCCTCACTTGGAATTAAACCATAACAATTATCAGTGGTTCTTGACCCTTCCAAAACACACACACCTTTGTCATCCATAACAGAGCACTTGTTGTTGGTGAAGTGGACAACATAGTGATCATTGCACAATTGACTTATGCTATGCTAATTAGATTAGCTTTCAGTCCTTCTACAAATAAGACATCCTTCAGTTTAGGAATGCCTGATGCTTGGATGACACCTTTTCCTTTCACAAAGGATTTGCTTCCATCACCAAAAGTAACAGTCTCATCTGAGCATTCCTCAAGGTGAGTAAAGAGGGACTTGTTACCTGTCATGTGTCTGGAACATCCACTATCGAAATACCACATGTCAGAATTTTGGGCTTTCAAAGCGGTGTGGATGACAAGGCATTTTAGATCATCATTTCTCACATAAATAAACTTAGACTTTTGGGGAACCCTATTGTCTTTGTTCACTTCATTTGTAGGCATGACCTTATTTTTGTTAGATCTTTTGTTCTTCCTTCTTTTCTGGGAGAACCTAGCATTTTGGTCCATCCTGTTACCTTCTTCATGATGAGCATAAGAAGTGTCACGACCATATTGTGTAGTAGAGAGTTTAGCAATTTTCATCACTTTTTCACTCAAACTCCTAGAATTTTATGTTTAAGGCTTGACTTTGCCTTTGGAGATTCCCTTGATGTTGTGTTTGATTCCAAGAACCATTTCGAGGATTTCTCCTAAAGGTATTGCAGTTAGGTCGGATGTGACCCTTCACTCTACAATGGTGGCAAGTAAGAATGAACCTGGGAGGTGGAGATCTTTTTGTTTGGGGCTGAACTTTAGTCCTCTCAACTTCAGTTGAATTTTTACCTTGACCAAAAGTGACAAAGGTTTGGTACAACTGAGAGTTTGGCATCCTAGCTTTTGATCCTGAGGAGTTGGAACTCACCAATCTTGGATTTCTTGTATTGGCTCAAAAGTTGCAGTAGATATTGTTCCGACATTCAAGGGACCAGATGATCTGTCTGGATGTCCTATGCTGGACATATTTACTGTTGAGCGCTGTATACTAGCCAGTTTATCCAAGATTTGAGTGTTGCTAAGGAGTCTAGCATCCTTTTTGAGTTCTATTACTTTCTTAGCTAGCCCATCCTTAAATTTTAGAATATCAAGAAATTCCTTTTCTAAGAATCTAACTTTTTCAATAAGGTTATTTCTTTCAAATTCCAATTCTGAAATGCGAGTCTTTGACTCTTCAGAAACACTCATGGAGTTGTCTTCCTGAGTTTCTAGAACCTTGATCCATTTGGACAAAGAGGCATTTTCTTCCTCAAGGTATTCTAGTTTGGACCAGTTTAGCCTTTTCACTTTCAAGCTGAGATACTAGAGCATTCTTCCCTTCTTCTTCTAGTTTGCAACAATCTCTTTCTTGTTAAGTAAATTTAAGTTGTTTGTTCAAAGAGATCTTAGCTTTCGTTAGCTTAAGGCTTTCAGAAAATAACCTTTCATAGGCTTTATCCATATCTTCATCAGACTCAAAGACAATATGACTCTGATCATGATCTTCACTGGACTCACTCCTTGATCTTCATCACTCTTCTCTTCATGAGTAGTGGGAGGATTGTCAATCTCTGATAGGGTGACAGTGAAAGCCATATGATTTTCAGATTCCTCACTTGAGGTAGAGCTTTCAAATTGTTCGTCCTCAGAATCATTGTCATCCCATGTAGCATTCATCACCTTTCCCTTACTCTTCTTCCTATTAGGGCAATCCGATGAAATGTGGCCATAGCCTTTGTTTCATAGCACTGAATGCCACGAGATTTCTTGTCAATTCCTTTGGGGACCTTTTTGTTATCCCAAGATTTTGACTTTGACTTTTCAAGAGGTTTTTCTCTCGGTTTAGGCTTGAACCTTCTATTTGTTTTCAGGTATTTTTGAAATTTCTTAACAAATAGAGCCAACTCCTTCTCTCCCAACTCAGCATCACTGTCATCCTCATCTAAGGTTTCCTTGATAGTTTTCAAGGCTACAGATTTGTTTTTCTTGGATGGTCGAAGATTGAGTTCGTAGGTTTGGAGTGATCCGACCAATTCCTCAATCTTGAAAGCATTAACATTCTTGCTCTCCTCGATGGCAGTGACCTTAGATTTAAACCTTTCCTTTAGAGATCTAAGGATTTTTCTAACAATTTTAGACTCACTGATTTTCTCACCTAGGTTGAAACTGGAGTTGACAATGTCACTTAGTTTAGCATAGAATTCATCAAATGTGTCATTGTCCTCCATTTTTAGATTTTCAAATTTTGTGGTGAGAATTTAGAGCTTTGAGATCTTAACAGTGGTTGTACCTTCATAAGTCATTTCTAGAATATCCCATGTCTCCTTCGCTATTTGACATGAAGAGATTCATCTGAATTCTTCAACAGTGACTACAGTGAAGATCGCATTGAGACCTTTCATGTTCCAACCACTTGTTTTGAGCTCATCTTTGCTCCAATCCTTGGTGCTTTTAATGAGAATTACATCACCTAGAATATTCACCGGTGGGGTCCATCCATCTTGAATGGACATCCAGATTCTCTCATTGATGGATTTAAGAAACGCTCTCATTCTAGCTTTCCAATATGCATAATTGTTCTCATCAAACAATGGGGGACGAGAAATGGATCCACCCTCTCTTAGAGTAGTCATTGACATAAGGATGACACAAGATCACACTTAAGGAATTTAACCTTATGAGTGTACCCGCTCTGATACCAATTGAAATTCCTTATTTCAATGCACTCTTAGACCTAGAGGGGGGCTGAATAGGTCTACTTCAATTTTTTCTACCAATTTTAATTTTAGTCAATCACATACAATCAATCTCACTTGAACACACAAGATTTTTACGTGGAAAACCCTTCCGGGAAAAACCACGGGACCTAGTGAAGCAAAAAATTCATTATGAGAAGAGTTGAACAATACAAGACTTGAATCTTACCCAACTTCACATGACACAACGTTCCTCGGTATCGATTCCTCAGCTTGCAACCCACGAACTCAGCACGTTCGATCTCTGCAAAAGCAGCTCCGGTTCCTCACCGGCCAATCTTTCTCAAAGTGATCAACCACGATCTCCGAAGACCGATCTCCGTGCTTGACGGCTTTAGCTCAAGTTAACCAATGCTCATAGGAGAGCATACAGTGTGTATTAGTGTTTGTGGAAGCCCAAGGGTGATCTCTTCAAGGTATAAGGATCACACAATGCAAGTTGATGAAATAAGAGTGAAAACTTATATTATCTAGAGGCCAACTAATCGAGATTGAATGAGAGGTTTCATAAACCCAAGAGGAGATCAAAGTGCTCTAAAAAGTCTCCAAGGAATATCCTTCACGGATTGGGAGAGGTCCCATATATAGAGGAAAGGTCCAAGGGTTTAGAAATTACTAAAAAGCCAATTTAGAAACTTTTTTCATATCAGGGTCGACCCAATGTAGCAAACAATGTATAAAACCGAAACCCCATATCAAGGTCGACCCTGGGGGATAGTTCGGTCAACCCAAGTGTGCACTTCGATCGACCCCCATTTTTTCAACTCTTTGTCCATTTTCTCCATACAAAAAGTCACCTATTTAGGGTCGACCCCCAATGGTCAGGGTCGACCCTGGATTGCATTTTGGCTATCTTTTGGTCCTTAATCCTTCTAATACAATCCCCTATCATCCCTAATACTTTTTGACTTATTTTTCATGATGAATGGGCATTTCCATAAGGTAACTTAGGGTCATCTAGGTGTCTCTTTCAATCCCAACTTTTGAGTCAATATGAGTGGTGTAGCTTCAAGATTCTTCACGGCTTCTTCTTCACTTTGTCTTCAAACCGGATGTAGACCAAATAAAGACCTATTACAACTTTTTAGGCTCGGAATTTTACCGACAAAACTTTGACCTTACAGCTAGTTTGACTTAACCTCGGTTAGCAATCCTAACCATGGTCAAACTTTGCCTTAGCCTACTAGGCTTCCCTCTTGGCTTACCGGGCCAAACTCTAGTTTACCGGACTTACCTAAGGCCTACCAGGCCTAAACCATGCACTTTGGCCAACCCCGGCCAACCAAACCCTAGCCTATCGGAGTAGGCCCATTAGCCACCCCTGGTGCACACATACACACCCCCTAGCCTTGGCACAGGCTCATGTGCCGGAACTACGCTCGGTCTGATCTCACCCCAATGTGAGTAGCTTAGCTTTTCTTTCTTACGATTAGAGCATTACATTAAACACTAAGGCATTTGATTAAAATTGAGATTAATTTGCCTTAGCTCTAGTAAGTAGGGAACCACTGAAAAGTGTAAGTGCCGGGGTGCCTAACCCCTTCCCCGGACTTAACCAAACCTCTTACCCTAATCTCAATCGAGATCAAGACCTTATCCAAATCCCGGGGACTTATCCCTTCTGAATGAGTAGGTGTCGACTCCAAACTCTCCCCATGAGATCAAACCAGGGTTTCCCAAAAACCCGCGCTCACATCAAGAATTTCAGATTTTATGTAAGGACTCGGCAACAAGTCACTGTACAAAGTTGTACTCGTTGATGAGTGCTTAATACCATAGCTTAAGTTTGGCCACTCAGCAACGAGTCCTCACTACTCGTCGACAAGTGATTGCAAGATTAAAAATATAAACTAAATTATTTTTTCTAAACCTTCATTGTTCTTCCCTCTCATTCTAAACACCTCAAATCTTCCCCATTTCTCCTCTAAATCATTCCAAACCCTCAATCTTTCTACCCTAACCAAGATAATGGCTCCTAGCATCAAAAATCCGTCGGATGCTCCATCAAAGAAGAAACCAACTAGAGCAGAAAAAGGTAAGGAAAAAGCGGCTAAGCTATCCCAAAAAGTGGCTCCAAGTTTGTTCCAGTCCAAGAAGGCTCAAGAGAACTATCTGAGGATTTTCATCAAGAGAGAACCGATTTTGGGTAAGATTCCAGATTTCACTTTGTTCAAGGATAAAGGTTTGGTAGAACCCTGGATCTCACTTTCATCGCCTGTGAATAGTGCTGTGAATAGTGACCATGTAATAAAATTTTGCGAATTGAGAGATAAAAAGTCCCGGAAATGGTTGTTTTTATGTTAACTAAGCTTAGGTAATTTTATGGGATTTTACTTGTATGTTTAGAATGGTTGCCTGGGTAATGGAAAAAGTTACGAAGAACCGGATTTATCAGGTTTTGCCTAAAACTAGAAATTTAGATTTTGAGTTGTAAGGAATTGGATTTTCTAAGTATTTTTATTGGATTCGAATGGGGGTACTTTCTTATTTTAATTTAAAACTTAAAGTTAATGAAATGAAAGGTTAAATGTTTTAAAGTAAAATAAGTATAAAAGTAAGTTGAAGAAGGGAGAAAGAACAAAGCATAGGCCAAAACTGGGGAAAAAAGGCAAATCTGGTCGACCGAATTTGCTATCGGTCGATCGAACCTTGACCGATCGACCGAAGGCATGAAAATTTGTTTGAGGAATTTAGACAGAGAAGAGTCTTTTGACCGGTCGACCGATCATGCTGTTTTTGCTTTTGGCCGACCTACTGTTCCATTGAGGGCCTTTTGGGTATTTCTAAATAATCCATTGGGTCTATAAACACCCAATTTTGTGAGAGTTACGGTTTACATACCCTTGAGCTCTTAGAAAAGAGGAAAAAGAGAGAAAGAGAAGAAAGGAAAGAGGAATAAGGAAGAGGTGCTTGGTTTTTGGATATTCTTGAGTTGATTTCTCAACCTCAAAGTTGTTCCTTCTCGTTTATCAACCTTTCTAAAGCGTTTTAGATCAAAGGGTTGATCTAAAAAGGTAGATACACTCTACTACCTACCTTGTGCTATTATTTTTAAGAAAAAAACTATGTTGCACAATATATTCTTGGATGAATTGGATGGTGATTTGGATATAAGATGTAAGCTATCACTAGTATTGATCTTCTAAGAATATGACGCCATGTTTACAAGTTTTCTAAGTTCACCATGATATTCACAAGTACTATATGCACCTTATGTTCACAAGTCTAGCATGATGTTCACAAGTCTCGCATGATCCGATGATTTCTCACAAGAAAATGTGTTTTTCCAAAAGTTCATAAGCAAGGTTTTGTTAAAAGAATTCTCACAAATTCACAAGTAATTGATAAGGCCCAACTATGGGTTGGTATTCTAAGATCGTTTCAAAGCTCACAAGGAATCCCACTATACATGGACTCACAAGAAGTCATGTCTCACAAGCTCACAAGTTCACAAGAAAATCATGCATACTCAGATCTCGCATGCTCACAAGGAATCCCAACTCTCGCAAGAATTCACAAGAACTCACAAGAACATGATTATCACATGACCTCACAAGATTTACTTGGTTTTGATTTCACACGAATACTGTTAAGAAAAGGGTTTTGGGAAACTACTTTCACGTATGCTATACTCTAAGCTTTTGCATGTTTATGATATTATTCATTGTTAGCTAGTAGTTTGTATGTGATTGAGTATTCCATGCTCAGCTGAATTATTGACTTTGGCAGGTGCACGTGTTCCTTTCGACATTTGTCGTTCAGAGGCTTGGATAGAGGAAGAGTACTACGAGCTGGAGCCTACTATGGATCATTACTAGGACGAGGGAGCACTAGATAGGTGACCCAATTTTGATTTCTGTTGAGAGAGAGTGAGAGAGTGGATACTTATATTTTGATAGTATTGAGAGTGGGAATTATCTGCTCTATACTTCGTATTTTGGACATATTCCGTTGGTTCAGACTTGAACCTGACTATAAGAGTGTTTGATTATAAATTGTTTCCGCTTTATTTCTGTTATATGTATAACTTGTGCGCTCTGACAAGATGTTAAGTATGCCTTATGTAGCATACAAGAGGATATGATACTGCAGTCATGAACTAAATTATCCCTAACTCGTAGGGGGTATTTTGGGTCGTGACAGACTTGGTATCAGAGCCTAGGGATTAGTTCCCTTGGTCTCGGTTGTGCTCTAAGCGGAAGTAGGTTTAAGAGATAGTGTGTTCTTTGAGTTGAACTTAAAACTCAGATGAACTTCGAAATACGAGACCGTGAGAACATAGCTTTGCTAGGACTCAGTAGTATGTTTATGCTTTATGTGTATACTCCAATGTATACGATGTTGATATAAAGAACTAAGTGCGCATTAAACTACAATATTTAAGAGCTTGACGTTTGCTATTGTCCTCAGGATTGTTATCATGAGACGGAACATTCGAGGTAGAGGGTATCAGACTCGAGGGAACGGAAATGTTCCTATGGGTGATGAGCAGCCCGACTTGACTTAGATCCTTAGAGCTATGGTGTAGAGCCCCAGACTTTTTCATGCTTAATACATGACACTTTCGTTGTCATCTTGCCTTTTAAGAGGTATGATTAATAAATGAGGAAGAATTTGGAAATTTCGAAATGTTAGAATTGTTCATCTTCGAAGTACGAACACAACGCAAGTTGAATCGTCAAAATCTGACGAACGAGTCAAAAGATATGGCCAAAACAGTCTGTACCTGTAGGAAATCGTGGCACAGACAACGTACTCTGATAACGTATACTGTTTGCATCCGTTGTACAACTCACCACTGGCACGTTGTACAACTCACCACGGACACGTTGTGCAGCTCACCACGGGTACGTTGTACAAGCACCACGAGTGGCACTATTCACGGACCACGAGTGGCACTATTCACAAGCACCACGAGTGGCACTATTCACAAGCACCACTAGTTTGCACTATTCACAAGCACCACGAGTGGCACTATTCACAGACCACGAGTGGCACTATTCACAAGCACCACGAGTTTGCACTATTCACAAGCACCACGAGTGGCACTATTCACGGACCACGAGTGGCACTATTCACAAGCACCACGAGTGGCACTATTCACGGACCACGAGTGGCACTATTCACAAGCACCGCGAGTGGCACTATTCACAAGCACCACGAGTTTGCACTATTTACAAGCACCACGAGTGGCACTATTCACGGACCACGAGTGGCACTATTCACAAGCACCACGAGTGGCACTATTCACAAGCACCACGAGTGGCACTATTCACGGACCACGAGTGGCACTATTCACGGACCACGAGTGGCACTATTCACAAGCACCACGAGTGGCACTATTCACAAGCGCCACGAGTGGCACTATTCACAAGCACCACGAGGTTGCACTATTCACAAGCGCCACGAGGTTGCACTATTCACAAGCGCCACGAGTGGCACTATTCACAAGCACCACGAGTGGCACTATTCACAGACCACGAGTTGACACTATTCACAGCACCACGAGTTGGCACTATTCACAGCACTATTCACATAAATCCCAGTAAGGGTATTTCGGTCTTTTGGTCAGTTCACTCTTACCTTAAGAGTTTAACCTGAGCCTTTAGGGCATCATTCGACACTTAGAGAGTTTGAGAGAATAGAAGAAAGAGGAGAAGGCGATTCCAACCTAGGGTTTCCATTTGGGAGAGAAATCAAAGGGTTTGAAACCCTAGATCAACCTCAAACCCGTTTTCTTCAAGATTTCGGTTCAGGCATTGTGGAGCTCGCAATTCAAGCTAGGGCAGCAACTCACAGTCATTTGGAAAGAGGGTTCCTTCCTCATTTCTTCAAGGTCGGTGCTTCTTACTACCCTCCTAGTTATAGTTCCTCTTTCCCCTTCTTTTCTTTTCATTTCTTTCATTTACACATGTGCTATGAGATGGATGAATGGTAAATGGTAAATGGTGAATGGTGAATGGTGAATGGTGATTGGAGATAGAAATGGGCGATTGGATGCCAATGGTTGTGTGTGATGAACAAATGGGGAAGGGCATTGTTCCAATAATGAACGTACATGTATGATTTGAGTAAAACCCATCTAGAAAAGCATGTTGTAGGGCAAATCCATAATGAACACACCATGTTTGATGAAATGCCAAGGTGAACACAGTGAGCTGAAAATCTGGAAATGCATGCCTAATAAATTATGAATATTGCTAGGGACTATGATAGTGTGTTTCCTGCTTTCCCATAATGCTATGAATATTGCATTACTCAATCTTTGATGCTATATGTGTTGTGAAATTACCCAAATGTCATCTTTAAATTTGAATGCAAGTTTGTACACGGTTCCCACGAGCACGGCATGCATGGCATGATTTATCGAGGTTTTCAAGAACATGGTTAGAGGTGGGACATATCCTACGATATGTTTTACCTCGCTTTTCACAAGAAGACAAGAACCAACATTACATGAGGGGTCTCCCCTCACTCACAAGTGCATATCATGAAGAAGGGCCTCCCTTCCCTTGCAAGTACATACATATGATAAAGAAGGGTCTCCCTTCCCTCGCAAGTGCATTGCATAAAGAAGGGTCTCCCTTCCCTCTCAAGGCATCTCACAAGTGTATCTCACAAGTTACATGATCACAAGCAAGCATGCATGATATGACACGACATACAAGAATGAAGCAAGATAGACAAGACAAGATTTCAAGTACGAAAAGAGATTTCAAGTCAAGTTAAGTGCACGATGTTTTCAAGAGGATTTATCGGCTTTCTACGAATTTCAAGCATAATTATAAACTGCTTTACTTCCTTGTATGATATGAATTGTTTCCATTTGACATATATGAATTACTCCTGATCATGTGTTGCCATTTCTATGCTATAATTGTTGGTTAGTATTTAGTACCCGCTGAGTATTCCATGCTCAGCCGTACTTCTTATGTCGGCAGGTTCTGAGGGAGCTGCTGCTCCATTTGATGTTTGTGCTCCTAGTCCATGGGTGGAAGAGGAGTATGTCGAGGAGCCTTTGGAGGAACCTCCCGTAGAGGGTTATTAGTAGGTGGTGATTAGATTCTGAGTGGTTTAGCTGTGGGTGAGATGAGAGTCAGATTTATGTATTTTGGCGGGCATGTCCGCACTTTCTTTGGATTCTTTTTGTATAAACTTGGATTGATTATGTATATACATAGAGGTTTGGTAGAATTCCGCTATACCATGTTAGAGCATGTTTCCGCTGTTTTGTCTTCTATCGTATATGCTCTGTGGGTTTTGCAGGTTTGTTGTCAAGCAAGTCATGATTAGTTGTCCAAAGTTCACTCTAACTCCTAGGGTGGGTTTTGGGTCGCGACAGAAGTGGTATCAGAGCTTAGGCTTTAGGTCTCTATGGTCACTTAGAGTCTTATACCACGGCTTGACAAGAGCATATGTTGGGAAACAAGTTAGGAAGAAAGTAAGTCGGAAGAGAGTCTTGATCCAAGTGTAAGACTAAAACCTTAGTCTTAGTCGAAAATGGTTGCTTTAACCAAGTACGGGTCTTAAGTACGCTAGAACACTAAAGTATAAGTATAATGTGATGAATACTCTGATGACTTGATGTGATGTGTATTAGTATTATATAACTAATACAAATTGAATTATTATGAAATGGCATTGAAATAAACTGTGGTTTCAAGTTAGACTCATGTGGTGCTATTGTTCTCAGGACTTTAGTCATGAGACGGAACACACGGGGTCGTGGACCACATACCAGAGCTTCCTCTTCTTCACGGGATGAGGATGAGCAGCCGGACCTCTCTTAGGTCTTAGGCTCTATTGCTGAGACACTCGCCATACTGGCGGCTCGGCAAGCTATACCATCATCGGCGGCACCTACTCCACCGCCCGCAGCTCCAGTACATCGTACCGCTGGAGTTGAGGCATTCAGGAGATTGAGGCCTCCACCCTTCCATGGGAGTGTGGACCCTCTTACTGCGGAGGCATGGATCCTCCAGATGGAGAAGATCTTTACGGTCCTCTCACCTACAGAGGAGGAGAGAGTAGCATGGGCAGCTTTCATGCTAGAGGGTGAAGCCCACCATTGGTGGTTGTCCGCATTGAGGACGAGAGACTCGACCATGCAGGGTCTACCTTGGACTTAGGAGGAGTTCAAAGATACTTTTTACAAGAAGTATTTTCCGATTGGAGCACGGGAAAGGAAAGAGAGGGAATTCATCAACCTTGAGCAAGGTTCGATGTCTGTGGCCGCTTATGAGGCCAAGTTCTCGGAGCTATCACGCTTCGCGACTCACATGGTTGCCACCGAGGCAATGAAGGCAAGAAGGTTTGAGCAAGGGCTCAAGGATGTTATCATGGAGAAGGTTTCAGTCTTCAGACATACTACCTACTCTGAGGTAGTAGACAAGGCCTTATTGGTCGAGGCCAATTCAGAGACAGTGTCCAAGAAGAGGGAGTTGGCGAGAGGCCAAGCTAGTAGTTCAGCACCTCTAGAGAGGCGGACTCGTACCGGTCCTTATCAGTATGCGTGGCCAGCACCACCGATGAGGCCATCTTATGCGCCTCCAGCTCCCCGGCAGTATGTGCCTCAGGCGCCGAGACCTCAGGCTCTTCCAGCCCCACGGCCTGTTGCACCTCAGACGATGAGGTATGCTCCGCTTCCGGCCCCTCCGACTTATACACACGAGGTCTGTACTTCATGCGGCAAAAGGCATCCGGCAGGAGATTGTCGAAGAGCATCTAGTGGATGTTATCATTGCGGTCGCCAGGGCCACATGATCAGGGATTGCCCTAGCCGGCATTTACCAGGCCAGTCTCAGGGTAGTAGGCCCCCAGCACGCCCAGCAGGATCATACCAGGCGTCATCTCAGACTACCAGGTCTACACCACAGTCTCGCCAGGCGAACCAGGGGCGAGTTTTTGCCTTGACAGAGGGTGATGCACTTGCATCTGACGATGTGGTGCAAGGTACGCGTTTGGAGTTATTTTCTTTATTCGAGATGGTTATGTTATGTTTTATTCCATGTGTAAGTACTTGGTATGCTATATATGTATATACCTATGTGTATACACTGTTGATGCTTGAATTGACGTAACTAGCTAAAATTTCAGGAACCCTGCTAGTCAATGAGTATTTGGCTCGAGTGTTGATTGATACCGGGTCTACTCATTCATTTGTCTCGCCGAGTTTTTCAGAAGGCTTTTCTGTAGAGCCAAGACAGCAAAAACCGGAGTTAGCCATTTCGACTCCCCTCGGCAAAACAGTATTGGCAGATAAAGTGTATAGAAATAGTGTGGTCCAAGTTGGGAGCCACGAGTTGGCGGTTGATCTCATCGTCCTTGGATTCCAAGACTTTGATGTTATATTGGGAATGGATTGGTTAGCAGCACATCATGGGCATGTATCTTGCTTTGAGAAAATGGTACTCTTCAAGCCGGTAGAAGGAAAACCATTTCACTTTCGAGGGTTGAGAAGTAGAGACATTGCCCGCTTTGCGGCGTTGAGCTTAGCTAACCCTGAAGCAAAGGACTCATCGACTATTCCGGTTGTGAGTGAATTCCTGGATGTATTTCCAGAAGAGTTGCCAGGATTGCCTCCAGATAGGGAGATTGAGTTTGTGATCGAGCTTGCACCAGGCACAGCTCCTGTTTTCAGAGCTCCATATAGAATGGCCCCTATTGAACTCAAGGAGTTAAAGACTCAGTTGGAGGAATTACAAGGCCTTGGTTTCATTCGACCAAGTGTCTCACCGTGGGGTGCCCCGGTGTTGTTTGTTAAGAAGAAAGATGGCTCGATGCGGATGTGTGTCGATTACAGGCAATTGAACAAAGTCACTATAAAGAATAGGTATCCCTTGCCTAGGATTGACGACTTGTTCGATCAGTTGAAGGGAGCGAGATTTTTCTCAAAGATAGACCTTCGATCGGGTTATCACCAGTTGAAGATTAAGGCGGAAGATGTTCCCAAAACTGCATTCAGGACTCGGTATGGACACTACGAGTTCTTGGTGATGCCTTTTGGACTCACGAACGCGCCGGCAGCCTTTATGGATTTGATGAACCGGGTGTTCCGGCCACACCTTGATAGGTGCGTGATTGTATTTGTGCATGACATCTTGGTTTATTCCCTGACACGGGAAGATCACACACGCGACCTATGCCTTGCTTTGGAAATGCTAAGAGAACACAAGCTATACGCCAAACTTAGCAAGTGTGTGTTTTGGTTGGAAGAGGTGGCATTCCTAGGCCACGTGGTTTCTGCAGAAGGTATCTCGGTGGATCCGAAGAAGATCGAAGCAGTTATGAGTTGGGCGAGGCCCAAGAGTGTTACTGAGATACGTAATTTCCTTGGATTGGCAGGCTACTACAGGAGATTCGTAGAGGGTTTCTCTAGCCTTGTAGCACCACTCACTTACCTGACAAGGAAGAACGCCAAGTTTGTATGGAGTGATAAGTTCGAGATCAGTTTCACGGAACTGAAGAAGAGGCTTACTACAGCCCCTGTCCTTACTGTGCCATCTGGACCTTATGGGTATGAGGTGTATAGTGATGCCTCACACGTTGGACTTGGGTGTGTACTCATGCAGCATAAGAAAGTCATTGCCTATGCATCAAGGCAATTGAAGGAGCATGAGAAGAATTATCCCACGCACGACTTGGAGCTTGCGGCGGTCGTGTTTGCACTTAAGATTTGGCGTCATTACCTTTATGGGGTGGAGTTCTATGTGTTCACTGATCACAAGAGTCTCAAGTATCTCTTTTCCCAAAAGGAGCTAAATCTAAGGCAACGGCGTTGGATGGAATTTCTGAAGGACTATGATTGTACCATTCAATACCACCCGGGCAAAGCAAATGTAGTGGCTGATGCTTTGAGTAGAAAACCTCAAGGGTTGTTAGCACATATGTTAGTTCAAGAATGGAAGCTACTAGAAGATTTGGCAAATCTAGACATCAGTGTGAATAACTCTGTCCGTGGTCCTATCTTGGCAAATGTTACGGTTCGGCCGTACATTATAGATTTGATCCAAGAATATCAAGCCATGGATGCGGAATTGTTGGCTTATCGGGACAAGGAAGTTACTAAGGGTAGTGAGGACTTCTCTCTCACTAGTCGGGGTGCTATCACATTCAAAGGAAGGTTGTGTGTTCCGGCCAACGCAGATCTTCGACGAGAGATCATGGATGAGGCACATCGTTCGAAGTACACAGTGCATCCAGGGGGCACAAAGATGTACCAGAACCTCAAGAGTCACTTTTGGTGGCGGAATATGAAGAGGGAGGTTGCGGAATATGTAGCACGATGCTTGGTGTGTCAACAGGTAAAAGCAGAACACATGCTGTCGCGACCCAAAACCCACCCTAGGAGTTAGAGTGAATCTTGGACGACTTAACCATTACTTACATGACTTGCTTGACGAACCAACCTGCAAAACTCACAGGACATATACAATAGAGGATAACAGCGGAAGCATAACTACAAAACACAACGGAAGTCTAACAAACCTCTAAGTATATATATACACATGGTCCAAGTTTAATACAAAAGAAAACAAAACAAAGAAAGTGCGGACACGCCCGCCAAAATACATGGATATAATCACTCATGCTCACCCACAGCTAAACCACTTAGAATCTACAACCACCTAATGGTAACCCTCTACGGGAGGTTCCTCCAAAGGCTCCTCGACGTACTCCTCCTCCACCCAAGGGCTCGGAGCACAGATATCAAATGGAGCAGCTGCTCCGCCATCACCTGCCGACATAAGAAGTACGGCTGAGCATGGAATACTCAGCGGGTACTAAGCACTAACCAACAGTCTTAGCGTACAGATAGCATACATAAAGCAGGAAAAATTCTTATAAGTTAGAAGGAAACAATTCATAGCATATAAAGCAGGAATAATTCATATCATGACAATAAAGTAAAGGAGTATATAATCATGCTTGAATTCATAAAAGCCGATAAAACCCTTGAAAACACCGTGCACTTGACTTGACTGAAAACACCATTTCCTTGCTTGAAAACTTGTCATGTTTGTCTTATCTTATCGTATCATGCATGTCATGCCATGTCTTGCCATGCTTGCTTGGAAAAGTAAACTACTTGTGAGGGAAGGGAGACCCTTCTTCCTAAATGCTTATGCTTGTCATGCCATGTCTTGTCATGCTTGCTTGGAAAAGTAAACTACTTGTGAGGGAAGGGAGACCCTTCTTCCTAAATGCTCATGTCATGTCCTTTCACTTGTGAGATGTTCTTGGGAGATGTACTTGCGAGGGAAGGGAGGCCCTTCTTATGTTATGTATGCACTTGTGAGGGAAGGGAGACCCTTCTTATGAAAATGCATGATTGCCTTGTCCTTGCCAAAAGCGAGGTAAAACATATCGTACGATATGCCCCACCTCTAAATCCCATTCTTGAAAACCTCGGTAAATCATGTCATGTATGCGTGCTCGTGAGGTCGTGTGCATACTTGCATTTGGAATTAAATATGGCATTTGAGTAATTCATAACACATAACATCAATGATTTGGGCAATTTAATATTGATATCATTTAGAGAAAGCGAACAATCACACTATCATAACCCTAGCAATTTCCATAAACCTTAAACATGCATTTTCTTAATTTATCATTCATTTTATTCACCTTGGCATTTCGTCAAACATGGTACATTCATTATTTATTAACCCTACAACATGCTTTTCTAGGTGGGTTATACTCACATCACACTTGTATGTTTATTATTAGTACAATGCCCTTCCCCATTCATTCATTACACCATCCACACGGCATCCATTCGCCAACCTCCATCTCCATTTACCATACATACCACCAATCTCATAACACATATATGAATGAAGGAAAATAAGGAGAAACAAAGGAAAAAGGGAAGCTATAACTAGGAGGGTAGTAAGAAGTACCGACCTTGAAGAGATGAGGAAGAAACCCCTCTTCCAAACGACCGTGAGTTGCTGCCCTAGCTTGGAACACGAGCTCCACCCGAGCTTGAGCCGAGATCTTGAAGGAAAACGTGCTTGAGGATAATCTAGGGTCTCAAACCCTTTGATTTCCCTTCCAAAAATCAAACCCTAGGTTAGGGATCGCCTTCTTCTCCCTTCCTTAGCTCTCAATCTTCTAAGTATTGCAAATAAGCCCTAAAGGCTCGGGCAAGACTCTTAAGGTAAGAGTAAACCACTCAAAAGACTAAAACACCCTTCTAAATTTTCTGCAAAAACGCGAGTACCGAGCGATCGGTGATAATGACCGATCGATCGGTTGCCTACCGAGCGATCGGTGTTTATGACCGATCGACCGGTCAAAAACTCACTCTCTGGAAAATTTCCCCATACAAACTTTCTGACCGCGCGATAGCTACCGATCGATCGGTTATGGACCGATCGATCGCTGACTGGACCGAGCGATCGGTTCTCTGTATGTCTGGACTGTTTTGACCATATCTTTTGACTCGCTCGTCGGATTTCGACGATTCAACTTGCGTTGGGTTCGTCTTTCGAAAACGCACATTTCTGACATTTCGGAATTTTCGATTTCTCCTTTATTTATTAATTAGACTACAAAAATGGCCAATTAGCTACGAAGGTGCTATTCATTAAGGATGAAAAAGTCCGGGGTGCTACACATGCGGCCCGCCGGTCTATTGCATTCTCTTCCTATTCCCGAGTGGAAATGGGAGAACATATCCATGGATTTCATAGTTGGCTTGCCAAAGACGGCAAGGGGCTCAGATGCGATATGGGTAGTAGTGGATCGTTTGACAAAGTCCGCTCATTTCTTACCCTACCGTACTACCTTCAACTCTAGTCAGTTGGCTGCACTATACATCAAGGAAGTAGTTAGACTACATGGGTGCCAGTCAGTATTGTATCAGATCGGGATCCAAGATTCACGTCAAGATTTTGGAAAAGTTTCCAAGAGGCTATGGGTTCCCAGCTTGATTTCAGCACCGCCTTTCATCCACAAACGGATGGACAAACCAAGAGAGTGAACCAAGTCATTGAAGACATGCTTCGAGCTTGTATGTTGGATTTCAGAGGCAGTTGGGAAGAGCACTTGCCTTTGGTTGAATTTGCCTACAATAACAGCTATCAGGCAAGTATCCAAATGGCACCATTTGAGGCCTTGTATGGGCGAAGTTGTAGGTCTCCTCTCTATTGGGATGAGGTAGGAGAAAGGAAAATACTTGGTCCGGAGTTGATTGAGCAAACTGCAAACACAGTTAAGATCATCCGGGATCGATTGAAAGCCGGTCAAGATCGCCAGAAAAGTTATGCGGACACACGCCGTAGGGACTTAGAATTTCAAGTAGGGGATCAAGTTTTTGTGAAAGTATCTCCTAGCAAAGGGATCATGAGATTTGGGAAGCGAGGCAAGCTCAGTCCTCGGTATGTTGGGCCTTTTGAGATTATCACACGGGTTGGTGAAGTTGCTTATCGAGTAGCTCTTCCACCTCACATGGCTGCAGTTCATAACGTCTTCCATGTGTCCATGCTTCGGAAGTATCTTGCGGATCCTTCGCATATCATAGACTTGGAACAGTTGGAAATTCGAGAGGACCTCACCTTGATTGAAAAGCCAGTCCAGATTTTAGATCGAAGGAATCAGGTGCTTCGCAACAAGACAATCCCTTTGGTTCTTGTGCAATGGCAACACCATGCTCGGGAAGAAGCTACATGGGAGCGTGAAGCTGAAGTCAAAGCAAAGTACCCAGAATTACTTGAATGAGTTTATGTGTGAAGTCTGTATATGACTTGTAATGTTCTTTTGATTTGTAATGCAAGTAGTGTCTGAATTTCGAGGACGAAATTTTTGTAAGGGGGGGAGGATGTAGAGCCCCAGACTTTTTCATGCTTAATACATGACACTTTCGTTGTCATCTTGCCTTTTAAGAGGTATGATTAATAAATGAGGAAGAATTTGGAAA
This sequence comes from Tetracentron sinense, assembly GCA_015143295.1. Lineage (NCBI taxonomy): Eukaryota > Viridiplantae > Streptophyta > Magnoliopsida > Trochodendrales > Trochodendraceae > Tetracentron > Tetracentron sinense. The sequence continues at coordinate 20,489,627 of CM026554.1, forward strand.
TTTTGAAATGTCAGAATTTTTCATCTTCGAAGTACGAACACAACGCAAGTTCAATCGTCAAAATCGGACGAACGAGTCAAAAGATATGGCCAAAACAGTCTGTACCTGTAGGAAATCGTGGCACAGACAACGTACTCTGATAACGTATACTGTTTGCATCCGTTGTACAACTCACCACGGGCACATTGTACAACTCACCACGGACACGTTGTGCAGCTCACCACGGGTACATTGTACAAGCACCATGAGTGGCACTATTCACGGACCACGAGTGGCACTATTCACAAGCACCACGAGTGGCACTATTCACAAGCACCACGAGTGGCACTATTCACGGACCACGAGTGGCACTATTCACAAGCACCACGAGTTTGCACTATTCACAAGCACCACGAGTGGCACTATTCACGGACCACGAGTGGCACTATTCACAAGCACCACGAGTGGCACTATTCACAAGCACCACGAGTGGCACTATTCACGGACCACGAGTGGCACTATTCACAAGCACCACGAGTTTGCACTATTCACAAGCACCACGAGTGGCACTATTCACGGACCACGAGTGGCACTATTCACAAGCACCGCGAGTGGCACTATTCACAAGCACCACGAGTTTGCACTATTCACAAGCACCACGAGTGGCACTATTCACGGACCACGAGTGGCACTATTCACAAGCACCACGAGTTTGCACTATTCACAAGCACCACGAGTGGCACTATTCACGGACCACGAGTGGCACTATTCACAAGCACCACGAGTGGCACTATTCACAAGCACCACGAGTTTGCACTATTCACAAGCACCACGAGTGGCACTATTCACAAGCACCACGAGTGGCACTATTCACAGACCACGAGTTGACACTATTCACAGCACCACGAGTTGGCACTATTCACAGCAGTATTCACAGAAATCCCAGTAAGGGTATTTCGGTCTTTTGGTCAGTTCACTCTTACCTTAAGAGTTTAACCTGAGCCTTTGGGGCATCATTTGACACTTAGAGAGTTTGAGAGAATAGAAGAAAGAGGAGAAGGCGATTCCAACCTAGGGTTTCCATTTGGGAGTGAAATCAAAGGGTTTGAAACCCTAGATCAACCTCAAACCCGTTTTCTTCAAGATTTCGGTTCAGGCATTGTGGAGCTCGCAATTCAAGCTAGGGAGCAACTCACAGTCATTTGGAAAGAGGGTTCCTTCCTCATTTCTTCAAGGTCGGTGCTTCTTACTACCCTCCTAGTTATAGTTCCTCTTTCCCCTTCTTTTCTTTTCATTTCTTTCATTTACACATGTGCTATGAGATGGATGAATGGTAAATGGTAAATGGTGAATGGTGAATGGTGAATGGTGATTGGAGATAGAAAGGGTCGATTGGATGCCAATGGTTGTGTGTGATGAACAAATGGGGAAGGGCATTGTTCCAATAATGAACGTACATGTATGATTTGAGTAAAACCCATCTAGAAAAGCATGTTGTAGGGCAAATCCATAATGAACACACCATGTTTGATGAAATGCCAAGGTGAACACAGTGAGCTGAAAATCTGGAAATGCATGCCTAATAAATTATGAATATTGCTAGGGACTATGATAGTGTGTTTCTTGCTTTCCCATAATGCTATGAATATTGCATTACTCAATCTTTGATGCTATATGTGTTGTGAAATTACCCAAATATCATCTTTAAATTTGAATGCAAGTATGTACACGGTTCCCACGAGCACGGCATGCATGGCATGATTTATCGAGGTTTTCAAGAACATGGTTAGAGGTGGGACATATCCTACGATATGTTTTACCTCGCTTTTCACAAGAAGACAAGAACCAACATTACATGAGGGGTCTCCCCTCACTCACAAGTGCATATCATGAAGAAGGGCCTCCCTTCCCTTGCAAGTACATACATATGATAAAGAAGGGTCTCCCTTCCCTCGCAAGTGCATTGCATAAAGAAGGGTCTCCCTTCCCTCTCAAGGCATCTCACAAGTGTATCTCACAAGTTACATGATCACAAGCAAGCATGCATGACATGACACGACATACAAGAATCAAGCAAGATAGACAAGACAAGATTTCAAGTACGAAAAGAGATTTCAAGTCAAGTCAAGTGCACGATGTTTTCAAGAGGATTTATCGGCTTTCTACGAATTTCAAGCATGATTATAAACTGCTTTACTTCCTTGTATGATATGAATTGTTTCCATTTGACATATATGAATTACTCCTGATCATGTGTTGCCATTTCTATGCTATAATTGTTGGTTAGTATTTAGTACCCGCTGAGTATTCCATGCTCAGCCGTACTTCTTATGTCGGCAGGTTCTGAGGGAGCTGCTGCTCCATTTGATGTTTGTGCTCCTGGTCCATGGGTGGAAGAGGAGTATGTCGAGGAGCCTTTGGAGGAACCTCCCGTAGAGGGTTATTAGTAGGTGGTGATTAGATTCTGAGTGGTTTAGCTGTGGGTGAGATGAGAGTCAGATTTATGTATTTTGGCGGGCATGTCCGCACTTTCTTTGGATTCTTTTTGTATAAACTTGGATTGATTATGTATATACATAGAGGTTTGGTAGACTTCCGCTATACCATGTTAGAGCATGTTTCCGCTGTTTTGTCCTCTATCGTATATGCTCTGTGGGTTTTGCAGGTTAGTTGTCAAGCAAGTCATGATTAGTCGTCCAAAGTTCACTCTAACTCCTAGGGTGGGTTTTGGGTCGCGACATATGGCAGCAACTATGACTAGGCTTGCAGACAGGGTTGATACTCCTGCTGCTGATGCTGACCTTGCACGTCCTCTGGTGCATCACACCTTAGGACTAGAGGCTTTTCGGAGACTATGGCCTCCTACTTTTTGTGGGACTCTGGATCCCCTAGTTGCAGAGATGTGGATCATGCAGTTGGAGAAGATCTTCAGGGCACTCCACTGTACAGATGAGCAAGGAATCGAATGGGCTTCCTTCATGATGGAAGATGAAGCCGAACATTGGTGGAGAGCTGCCTAGAGGCAGAGGGATGTCGCTAAGGCAAGGGTACCCTAGACATGGGGAGAGTTCTTAGACGTATTCTATGAGCAGTACTTCCCCAGATTTGTTAGGGAATAGAAGGTGAGAGAATTTGTGCTCCTTGAGTAGGGAGAGACGAGCGTAGCTGAGTATGAAGCGAAGTTCGTCAGACTTTCGAGATTTGCTCCACATCTGATCGCTACTGAGAGAATGCGAGTCAGGAAGTTTGAGGATGGGTTGCGGTCTTTTATCAAGGACCAGGTTTCTATGTTCCAGGTAGAGACCTGAAAGGATATTGTGGGAAAGGCGAAGATCACCGAGAGGAATTCTGCAGAGTTTCTCAAGAGGAGGGACAGTAGCTTCAAAAGAGGCATGTCCAAAGGACAGTCCAATGGCTTAGCACTGTCTGAGAAGAGGGTCAAGACTGCTCCATTCCAGACTTCTTAGCCTATGCAGGCCTCCTTTTGCCTCACAGGCATCGCGCTTTATTATTTCACAGGCCCCTAGGTATATACCGCCAGCTTCTTCGGCATCATTTTCCTTTCATGAGTGTGCCATATATGGCATAGGGCAGGAGAGTGTCGTAAACTCTCGGGTGGTTGTTTCCATTGTGGCGATCAGGGCAACATGATCAGGGATTGCCTGAAGAGGTAGTTGCAAGCCACACCTCAGGGAGTCCGACCTCCACTTAGGCAGACTACACAACAAGGATCTTCACAAGCTTCTAAGCCTCCACGGTCCACCCAGTTGCCTTGCCAGGCAAACCAGGGTCGGGTTTTCGCCATAACAGAGTAGGATATGCACATGCATCAGATGATGTTGTGCAAGGTACGCTTAAGTCAAGTTGTTTAAGTTTATGAGATGTTCATCGTATGTGATGTATATACATGCTTGTACAAACATGTTACCTATATAATATGCGTGACTTGTGAAATTTATTGACATAAGTTAGTTTAAATATTCAAGCGCCTTGCTCATTAGTGAGTGTTTAGCCCGAGTGTTGATCGACACTGGATCATCGCATTCTTTTATCTCGCCAAGATTTTTCAAGGGCTTTGCCTTAGAGTCGAGTCAATTACCCCAGGACTTGTCCATTTTGACTCCGCTCGGCAAGATGGTTGATGCAAACAAAGTGTATTGGGGTTGTGTCATGCAAGTTGAGCAGCATGAGTTACCAATTGATCTGATCATCCTTGAGTTCCAAGACTTGGACTTTGATGCCATTCTCGGGATGGATTGGCTCTCGACTCATCATGGGCATGTAGCATGCTTTGAGAAGATGGTGGACTTCAGGCCAGTGGGTGCGAAGCCATTTCACTTCTGAGGGATACGGAGGAGAGATATCACTCGCTTTGTAGCCCTTAGTCTCTTGAGTTTGGAAGTGTGAGACTCCTCAGCCATTCCAGTGGTGAGTGAGTACCTGGACGTGTTTCCAGAGGTGTTACTGAGATTACCTCTGGATTGAGAGATAGAGTTCGCTATTGAGCTTACTCCTGGTACTGCTCTGATTTCTAGGGCTCCATACAAGATGGCCCCTATTGAGTTTAAAGAGTTAAAGGAGCAGTTGGAGGAACTACAGGGCCTTGGCTTTATCCAGCCGAGTGTTTCCCCATGGGGAGCTCTTGTACTCTTCGTGAAGAAGAAGGATGAGTCGATGTGGATGTGTATTGACTATAGGCAGCTGAACAAGGTCACGATCAAGAATCGTTATCCACTACCTTGGATAGACGATTTGTTTGATTAGCTCAAGGGAGCGAGGTTCTTCTCGAAGAATGATCATCGATCTGGGTACCATAAGTTGAAGATCAAGGCCGAAGACGTTCCCAAGACCGCTTTCAGGACTTGGTATGGGCATTACGAGTTCCTGGTCATGCATTTTGGTCTGACGAATGCGCCAGCTGCTTTCATAGACTTGATGAACCAGGTGTTCAGATCATCTCTCAATCGATGTGTGATCATGTTCATTGATGATATCCTTGTGTATTCCAAGACACAGGATGATCATGTGAGAGATCTCTGCCTTACGTTGCAGACTCTTCAAGAGCATAGCCTATATGCTAACTTGAGCAAGTGCAAGTTTTGGTTGGAGAAGGTGGCGTTCCTTGGCCACGTGGTATCTGCAGAGGGTATCTCAGTCGATTCTACAAAGATAGATAGAGTGATAAACTGGGAGAGGCCAAAGAGTGTTACCGAGATTCATAGTTTTCTCGGCTTGGCAGGGTACTACAGGAGGTTTGTGGAAGGGTTCTCCAGCTTAGTGGCTCCGCTTACCTATCTTACGAGGAAGAACGCTAAGTTTACTCTGTCACGTCCCAAAACCCACCCTAGGAGTTAGAGTGAATCTTGGACGACTCAATCATGACTTACATGACTTGCTTGACAAACCAACCTGCAAAAACCACAAAGCATATACAATAGAAGACATTATAGCGGAAACATAACTATAAAACACAGCGGAAGTCTAACAAACCTCTAAGTATATACATATGGTCCAAGTTTATACAAAAAGTAACCAGAAGAAAGTGCGGACAGACCCGCCAAAATACATGGATATCATCTCTCATCTCACCCACAGCTAATCCACTCAGAATCTACAACCACCTAATGGTAACCCTCTACTGGAGGTTCCTCAAAAGGCTCCTCGACGTACTCCTCCTCCACCCATTGACTCGGAGCACAGATATCAAATGGAGCTGCTGCTCCGCCGTTGTAGCACCCCGGACTTTTTCATCATTAATGAATAGCACCTTCGTAGCTAATTGGCCATTTTTGTAGTCTAATTAATAAATAAGGGAGAAATCAGAAATTCCGAAACGTCGGAAATGTGCGTTTTCGAAAGACGAACCCAACGCAAGTTGAATCGTCGAAATCCGACGAGCGAGTCAAAAGATATGGTCAAAACAGTCCAGACATACAGAGAACCGATCGCTCGGTCCAGTCAGCGATCGATCGGTCCATAACCGATCGATCGGTAGCTATCGCGCGGTCAGAAATTTTGTATGGGGAAATTTTCCAGAGAGTGAGTTTTTGACCGGTCGATCGGTCATAAACACCGATCGCTCGGTAGGCAACCGATCGATCGGTCATAACCACCGATCGCTCGGTCCTCGCGTTTTACAGAATTTTCACTAAGGGCATTTTCGGCATTCGGGTGTTATACCCTTTCTTATATAGGATTGCCCGAGCCTTTAGGGCTCATTCTCAACCCTTAGAGTCTTTTGAGAGATAGAGAGAAAGGAGAAGGTTTTCCTAAACCTAGGGTTTCCATTTTGAAGAGAAATCAAAGGGGTTTGAGACCCTAGATCATCCTCAAGCACGTTTTCCTTCAAGATCTCGGCTCAAGCTCGTGTGGAGCTCGTGTTCCAAGCTAGGGCAGCAACTCACGGTCGTTTTGGAAAGGGGGATTTCTTCCCCACTTGATCAAGGTCGGTGCTTTTTACTACCCTCCTAGTTATAGCCTCTCCTTCCCTTGTTTCTTCTTGTTTTCCTTCATATATATATATATATGTGTATTATGAGATGGGTGGTATGTATGGTAAATGGAGATGGATGTTGGCGAATGGATGCCGTGCGGATGATGTAATGAAAGAATGGGGAAGGGCATTGTACTAATAATAAACATACAAGTGTGATGTGAGTATAACCCACCTAGAAAAGCATGTTGTAGGGTTAATAAATAATGAATGTACCATGTTTGATGAAATGCCAAGGTGAATAAAATGAATGATAAATTAAGAAAATGCATGTTTAAGGTTTATGGAAATTGCTAGGGTTATGATAGTGTGATTGTTCGCTTTCCCTAAATGATATCGATATTAAATTGCCCAAATCATTGATGTTATGTGTTATGAATTACTCAAATGCCATATTTAATTCCAAATGCAAGTATGCACACGACCTCACGAGCACGCATACATGACATGATTTATCGAGGTTTTCAAGAATGGGATTTAGAGGTGGGGCATATCGTACGATATGTTTTGCCTCGCTTTTGGCAAGGACAAGACAATCATGCATTTTCATAAGAAGGGTCTCCCTTCCCTCGCAAGTGCATACATAACATAAGAAGGGCCTCCCTTCCCTCGCAAGTACATCTCACAAGGACATCTCACAAGTGAAAGGACATGACATGAGCATTTAGGAAGAAGGGTCTCCCTTCCCTCACAAGTAGTTTACTTTTCCAAGCAAGCATGACATGGCATGACAAGCATAATCATTCTAGGAAGAAGGGTCTCCCTTCCCTCACAAGTAGTTTACTTTCCAAGCAAGCATGACATGGCATGACACGCATGATATGACAAGATAAGACAAACATGACAAGTTTCAAGCACGGAGATGGTATTTCCAATCAAGTCAAGTGCACGATGTTTTCAAGGGTTTTATCAGTCTTTCTGAATGCAAGCATGAATACAAATTGCCTTACTTCCTTGTTTGATATAAATTGTTCCTGTTCTATATATGCAACTTGCTTCCTACTTTATTTATGCTATCTGTATACTATGACTGTTGGTTAGTATTTAGTACCCGCTGAGTATTCCATGCTCAGCCGTACTTCTTATGTCGGCAGGTTCTGAGGGAGCTGCTGCTCCATTCGATGTTTGTGCTCCGAGTCCATGGGTGGAGGAGGAGTACGTCGAGGAGCCTTTTGAGGAACCTCTAGTAGAGGGTTACCATTAGGTGGTTGTAGATTCTGAGTAGATTAGCTGTGGGTGAGATGAGAGATTTTATCCATGTATTTTGGCGGGTCTGTCCGCACTTTCTTTTGGTTACCTTTTTTGTATAAACTTGGACCATATGTATATACTTAGAGGTTTGTTAGACTTCCGCTGTGTTTTATAGTTATGTTTCCGCGATAATGTCCTCTATTGTATATGCTCTGTGGGGTTTTGCAGGTTGGTTTGTCAAGCAAGTCATGTAAGTCATGATTGAGTCGTCCAAGATTCACTCTAACTCCTAGGGTGGGTTTTGGGTCGCGACAGAAGTGGTATCAGAGCCTAGGCTTTAGGTCTTTAGGGTCACTTAGAGTCTTATACCACGGCTTGACGAGAGCATCTGTTAGGAAACAAGTTAGGAAGGAAGTGAGTCGGGAGCGAGTCTGGTTCCAAGTGTAAGACTAACCTTAGTCTTAGTCTAAAATGGTTGCTTTAACCAAGTACGGGTCCTAGGTACGCTAGAACACTAAAGTATAAGTATAATGTGATGAATACTCTGATGACTTGATGTGATGTATATTAGTATTATACAACTAATACAAATTGGATTATTGAGAAGTGACATTGAAATAAACTGTGGTTTCAAGTTAGACTCATGTGGTGTTATTATTCTCAGGACTTTAGTCATGAGACGGAACACACGGGGTCGTGGACCACATACCAGAGCTTCCTCTTCTTCACGGGATGAGGATGAGCAGCCGGACCTCTCTCAGGTCTTAGGCTCTATTGCTGAGACACTCGCCATCCTGGCGGCTCGGCAAACTATACCGGCATCAGCGGCACCTACTCCACCGCCCGCAGCTCCAGTACATCGTACAGCTGGAGTTGAGGCATTCAGGAGATTGAGGCCTCCATCTTTCCACGGGAGTGTGGACCCTCTTACTGCGGAGGCTTGGATCCTCCAGGTTGAGAAGATATTTGCGGTGCTCTCTCCTACAGAGGAAGAGAAAGTGGCATGGGCAGTTTTTATGCTAGAGGGCGAAGCCCACCATTGGTGGTTGTCCGCATTGAGGACACGGGACTTGACCATGCAAGGTCAACCGTGGACTTGGGAGGAGTTCAAAGATACTTTTTACAAGAAGTATTTTCCGATCGGTGCACGGGAAAAGAAAGAGAGAGAATTCATCAACCTTGAGCAAGGTTCGATGTCTGTGGCCGCTTATGAGGCCAAGTTCTCAGAATTGTCGAGATTCGCGCCTCATATGGTTGCTACTGAGGCAATGAAGGTGAGAAGATTTGAGCAAGGGCTCAAGGATGTTATTATGGAGAAGGTTTCCATTTTCAGGCATGCTACCTACCCTGAAGTGGTAGACAAGGCCTTATTGGTCGAGGCCAATTCCGAAGCGGTGTCTAAGAAGAGAGAGTTGGCGAGAGGCCAAGCCAATAGTTCAGCACCTCCAGAGAGGCGGGCCCGGACTGGTCCTTATCAGTATACATGGCCAGCACCACAGATGAGGCCGACTTATGCTCCTCCAGCACCCCGGCAGTACGTGCCACAGGCACCTCGACCTCAGGCTCTTCCGGCCCCACGGCCAGTTACCCCTCAGGCAGCGAGGTATACACCACCTCTGGTCCCTCCAGCCTACACATATGAGGTCTGCACTTCATGCGGCAAAAGGCATCCGGCAGGAGATTGCCGAAGAGCATCTGGTGGATGTTATCATTGCGGTCGCCAGGGCCACATGATCAGGGATTGCCCTAGCCGGCATTTACCAGGCCAGTCTCAGGATAGTAGGCCCCCGACACGCCCAGCAGGATCATATCAGGCGTCATCTCAGACTACCCGGTCTACACCTCAGTCTCGCCAGGCAAACCAGGGGCGTGTATTTGCTTTGACAGAGGGTGATGCACTTGCATCTGATGATGTGGTGCAAGGTACGCGTTTGGAATTATTTTGTTATTCATGATTGATATGTTGCGTTTTATTCCTTGTGTACATACTTGGTATGATATATATATATACCTATGTGTATACTCTGATGATGCATGGATTAACTCCACTAGTTAAAAATTTCAGGAACCCTACTAGTCAATGAGTATTTGGCTCGAGTATTGATTGATACCGGGTCTACTCATTCGTTTGTCTCGCCGAGTTTTTCAGAAGGTTTTTCTGCAGGGCCAAGTCAGCTAGAACCGGAGTTAGCCATTTCGACTCCTCTCGGCAAAACAGTATTGGCAGATAAAGTGTATAGAAATAGTGTGGTCCAAGTTGGAAGCCACGAATTGGCGGTTGATCTCATCGTCCTTGGATTCCAGGACTTCGATGTTATATTGGGAATGGATTGGTTAGCAGCACATCATGGGCATGTAGCTTGCTTTGAGAAAATGGTACTCTTCAAGCCAGTAGGAGGAAAACCATTCCACTTTCGCGGGTTGAAAAGCAGATCTATTGCTCGTTTTGCGGCATTGAGCTTAGCTAACCCCGAGGCAAGGGACTCATCAACTATTCCGGTTGTGAGTGAGTTCCTGGATGTATTTCCAGAGGAGTTGCCAGGATTGCCTCCAGATAGGGAGATTGAGTTTGTGATCGAGCTTGCACCAGGCACAGCTCCTATTTTCAGAGCTCCATATAGAATGGCCCCTATTGAACTCAAGGAGTTGAAGACTCAGTTGGAGGAATTGCAAGGCCTTGGTTTCATTCGACCAAGCGTCTCACCGTGGGGTGCCCCGGTGTTGTTTGTTAAGAAGAAGGATGGCTCGATGCGGATGTGCATTGATTATCGGCAACTGAACAAAGTCACTATAAAGAATAGGTATCCATTGCCTAGGATTGATGACTTGTTCGATCAGCTGAAGGGAGCGAGATTTTTCTCAAAGATAGATCTTCGATCGGGTTATCACCAGTTGAAGATTAAGGCGGAAGATGTTTCCAAAACTGCTTTCAGGACTCGATATGGGCACTATGAGTTCTTGGTGATGCCTTTTGGTCTCACGAATGCGCCGGCAGCCTTTATGGATTTGATGAACCGGGTGTTCCGGCCATATCTTGATAGGTGCGTGATTGTATTTGTTGATGACATTTTAGTCTATTCCCAGACACGGGAAGATCACATACGCGACCTATGCCTTGCTTTGGAAATGCTAAGAGGGCACAAGCTATACGCCAAACTTAGCAAGTGTGAGTTTTGGTTAGAAGAGGTGGCATTCCTAGGCCACGTTGTTTCCGCAGAAGGCATATCGGTAGATCCGAAGAAGATAGAGGCAGTTATGAGTTGGGCGAGGCCCAAGAGTGTTACCGAGATACGCAGTTTTCTTGGATTGGCAGGCTACTACAGGAGATTCGTAGAGGGTTTCTCTAGCCTTGCGGCACCGCTCACTTACCTCACAAGGAAGAACGCCAAGTTTGTATGGAGTGATAAGTGCGAGATCAGTTTCACGGAACTGAAGAAGAGGCTTACTACAGCCCCTGTCCTTACTGTGCCATCCGGACCTTATGGGTATGAGGTGTATAGTGATGCCTCACACATTGGACTTGGGTGTGTACTCATGCAGCACAAGAAAGTCATTGCCTATGCATCAAGGCAGTTGAAGGAGCATGAGAAGAATTATCCCACGCACGACTTGGAGCTTGCGGCAGTCGTGTTTGCACTTAAGATTTGGCGTCATTACCTTTATGGGGTGGAGTTCTATGTGTTTACCGATCACAAGAGTCTCAAGTACCTCTTTTCCCAAAAGGAGCTGAATCTAAGGCAAAGGCGTTGGATGGAATTTTTGAAAGACTATGATTGTACCATTCAATACCACCCGGGTAAAGCAAATGTAGTGGCTGATGCTTTGAGTAGAAGACCTCCGGGGTTATTAGCATGCATGTTAGTGCAGGAATGGAAGCTACTTGAAGACTTGGCAAATCTGGACATTAGTGTGAATGACTCTATCCGTAGTCCTATCTTGGCAAATGTCACGGTTCGGCCATACATTATAGATTTGATCCAAGAATACCAAGCCACGGATGCGGAATTATTGGCTTATCGGGACAAGGAAGTTGCTAAGGGTAGTGAGGACTTCTCTCTCACTAGCCGAGGTGCTATCACATTCAAGGGAAGGCTGTGTGTTCCAGCCAATGCAAATCTTCGGAGGGAGATTATGGATGAAGCCCACCGGGCAAAGTACACTGTGCATCCAGGGGGTACGAAGATGTACCGGAACCTCAAGAGTCACTTTTGGTGGCGGAATATGAAGAGGGAGGTTGCGGAATATGTAGCACGGTGCTTGGTGTGCCAACAGGTGAAAGCAGAACACATGCGGCCCGCAGGTCTATTACAGTCCCTTCCGATTCCCGAGTGGAAATGGGAGAACATATCCATGGATTTCATAGTTGGCTTGCCAAAGACGGCAAGGGGTTCAGATGCGATATGGGTAGTAGTGGATCGTTTGACGAAGTCCGCTCACTTCTTGCCTTACCGAACTACTTTCAACTCTAGTCAGTTAGCTGCTTTGTACATCAAGGAAGTGGTGAGGTTGCACGGAGTGCCTGTCAGTATTGTGTCGGATCGGGATCCAAGATTCACATCACGATTCTGGAAAAGCTTTCAGGAAGCTATGGGTTCCCGACTTGATTTCAGCACTGCATTTCATCCACAAACGGATGGACAAACCGAGAGGGTGAACCAAGTAATAGAAGATATGCTTCGGGCTTGTATGCTGGATTTCAAAGGCAGTTGGGAAGAGCACTTGCCTTTGGTGGAGTTCGCCTACAACAATAGCTATCAGGCGAGTATCCAAATGGCTCCGTTCGAGGCTTTGTATGGGCGAAGCTGCAGGTCTCCTCTCTACTGGGATGAGGTAGGAGAAAGAAAAGTACTTGGTCCGGAGTTGATTGAGCAAACTGCTAGTATAGTCAAGATCATCCGGGATCGGTTGAAAGCCGCTCAAGATCGCCAAAAGAGCTATGCAGACACGCGCCGCAGGGACTTGGAATTTCAAGTAGGGGATCGAGTCTTTGTGAAAGTATCTCCTAGCAAAGGGATTATGAGATTCGGCAAAAGAGGCAAGCTTAGTCCTCGCTATGTTGGACCGTTTGAGATTATCACGCGGGTTGGTGAAGTTGCTTATCGAGTAGCTCTTCCACCTCACATGGCCGCGGTTCACAACGTTTTCCACGTGTCTATGCTTCGGAAGTACATTGCGGACCCTTCGCATGTACTAGAATTGGAACCGTTGGAAATTCGAGAAGATCTCACGTTGGTTGAGAAGCCGATTCACATATTGGATCGGAGAGATCAAGTGCTTCGCAACAAGACAATCCCTTTGGTTCTCGTGCAATGGCAACATCATGCCCGAGAAGAAGCCACGTGGGAGCGTGAAGCCGAAGTCAAAGCAAACTATCCCGAGTTGTTTAAATAGACTTGTGCATATGGCTTGTAATTTTGTTTGGATTTGGTGCATGTAAGTATCGTCCAAATTTCGGGGACGAAATTTTTGTAAGGGGGGGAGAATGTAGCACCCCGGACTTTTTCATCCTTAATGAATAGCACCTTCGTAGCTAATTGGCCATTTTTGTAGTCTAATTAATAAATAAGGGAGAAATCGGAAATTCCAAAACGTCAGAAATGTGCGTTTTCGAAAGACGAACCCAACGCAAGTTGAATCGTCGAAATCCGACGAGCGAGTCAAAAGATATGGTCAAAACAGTCCAGACATACAGAGAACCGATCGCTCGGTCCAGTCAGCGATCGATCGGTCCATAACCGATCGATCGGTAGCTATCGCGCGGTCAGAAATTTTGTATGGGGAAATTTTCCAGAGAGTGAGTTTTTGACCGGTCGATCGGTCATAAACACCGATCGCTCGGTAGGCAACCGATCGATCGGTCATAACCACCGATCGCTCGGTCCTCGCGTTTTACAGAATTTTCACTAAGGGCATTTTCGGCATTCGGGTGTTATACCCTTTCTTATATAGGATTGCCCGAGCCTTTAGGGCTCATTCTCAACCCTTAGAGTCTTTTGAGAGATAGAGAGAAAGGAGAAGGTTTTCCTAAACCTAGGGTTTCCATTTTGAAGAGAAATCAAAGGGGTTTGAGACCCTAGATCATCCTCAAGCACGTTTTCCTTCAAGATCTCGGCTCAAGCTCGTGTGGAGCTCGTGTTCCAAGCTAGGGCAGCAACTCACGGTCGTTTTGGAAAGGGGGATTTCTTCCCCACTTGATCAAGGTCGGTGCTTTTTACTACCCTCCTAGTTATAGCCTCTCCTTCCCTTGTTTCTTCTTGTTTTCCTTCATATATATATATATATGTGTATTATGAGATGGGTGGTATGTATGGTAAATGGAGATGGATGTTGGCGAATGGATGCCGTGCGGATGATGTAATGAAAGAATGGGGAAGGGCATTGTACTAATAATAAACATACAAGTGTGATGTGAGTATAACCCACCTAGAAAAGCATGTTGTAGGGTTAATAAATAATGAATGTACCATGTTTGATGAAATGCCAAGGTGAATAAAATGAATGATAAATTAAGAAAATGCATGTTTAAGGTTTATGGAAATTGCTAGGGTTATGATAGTGTGATTGTTCGCTTTCCCTAAATGATATCGATATTAAATTGCCCAAATCATTGATGTTATGTGTTATGAATTACTCAAATGCCATATTTAATTCCAAATGCAAGTATGCACACGACCTCACGAGCACGCATACATGACATGATTTATCGAGGTTTTCAAGAATGGGATTTAGAGGTGGGGCATATCGTACGATATGTTTTGCCTCGCTTTTGGCAAGGACAAGACAATCATGCATTTTCATAAGAAGGGTCTCCCTTCCCTCGCAAGTGCATACATAACATAAGAAGGGCCTCCCTTCCCTCGCAAGTACATCTCACAAGGACATCTCACAAGTGAAAGGACATGACATGAGCATTTAGGAAGAAGGGTCTCCCTTCCCTCACAAGTAGTTTACTTTTCCAAGCAAGCATGACATGGCATGACAAGCATAATCATTCTAGGAAGAAGGGTCTCCCTTCCCTCACAAGTAGTTTACTTTCCAAGCAAGCATGACATGGCATGACACGCATGATATGACAAGATAAGACAAACATGACAAGTTTCAAGCACGGAGATGGTATTTCCAATCAAGTCAAGTGCACGATGTTTTCAAGGGTTTTATCAGTCTTTCTGAATGCAAGCATGAATACAAATTGCCTTACTTCCTTGTTTGATATAAATTGTTCCTGTTCTATATATGCAACTTGCTTCCTACTTTATTTATGCTATCTGTATACTATGACTGTTGGTTAGTATTTAGTACCCGCTGAGTATTCCATGCTCAGCCGTACTTCTTATGTCGGCAGGTTCTGAGGGAGCTGCTGCTCCATTCGATGTTTGTGCTCCGAGTCCATGGGTGGAGGAGGAGTACGTCGAGGAGCCTTTTGAGGAACCTCTAGTAGAGGGTTACCATTAGGTGGTTGTAGATTCTGAGTAGATTAGCTGTGGGTGAGATGAGAGATTTTATCCATGTATTTTGGCGGGTCTGTCCGCACTTTCTTTTGGTTACCTTTTTTGTATAAACTTGGACCATATGTATATACTTAGAGGTTTGTTAGACTTCCGCTGTGTTTTATAGTTATGTTTCCGCGATAATGTCCTCTATTGTATATGCTCTGTGGGGTTTTGCAGGTTGGTTTGTCAAGCAAGTCATGTAAGTCATGATTGAGTCGTCCAAGATTCACTCTAACTCCTAGGGTGGGTTTTGGGTCGCGACAGCCGTCACCTGCCGACATAAGAAGTACGGCTGAGCATGGAATACTCAGCGGGTACTAAGCACTAACCAATAGTCATAGCATACAGATAGCATACATAAAGGAGGAAGCAAGTTGCATATATAGAACATGAACAATTTATATCATACAAGGAAGCAAAACAATTTATAATCATGCTTGTATTTCGTAGAAAGCCGATGAAACCTCTTGAAAACATCGTGCACTTGACTTGACTTGAAAATACCATTTCCGTGCTTGAAACTTGTTATGTTGTCTTATCTTGTCATATCATGCGTGTCATGTCATGTCATGCGTGTCATGCGAGTATCATGCTTGCTTGTTCATAATTTAAACATGTTCACATGCCTAGTTTCCGTTCATAGTCCGTCACAACTAGTACCCTATATGCAGATGGGTATGCCTAGTTGCCGTTCATAGCCCGTCGCAACTAGCATCCATGCAGAATGTGAATGCCTAGTTGCCGTTCATAGCCCGTCGCAACTAGCATCCATGCGGAATGTGAATGCCTAGTTGCCGTTCATAGCCCGTCGCAACTAGCATCCATGCGTGATGTGTGATGCTATGCTATGCGTGTCATGCCATGCTATGCTATGCGTGTCATGCGATGCTATGCTATGCGTGTCATGCGATGCTATGCATGTCATGCGAGGGGATGGGAGACCTTTCCCTATGAAATGCATGATTATCTTGCCCTTGTCAAAAGCGAAGTGAAACATATCTTAGGATATGCCCCACCTCTACGCCCCATACTTAAAACATCGGTAAATCACGTCATTTCATGCGTGCTCGTGAGATCGTGTGCATACTTGCATTTGGAATTAAATATAGCAATTTAAGTGAGTAATAATCTACGCATTTTAAGAAATGCAGGAAACACACTATCATGAACCCTAACAATTTAAAGAGCAATCAAGCGTAGGTTCCCTTAATTTATCATTTTTTTTGTTCACCTTAGCATTTCATCAAACATGGGGTGTGTTCATTATTCACTTAAACCTAGATCATGCTTTTCTAGGTGGGTTATGCTCACATCACACTTGTATGTTCATTATTAGTACAATGCCCTTTCCCATTCGTTCATCACATCATCCACACGGCATCCATTCGCCAACATCCATCTCCATTCACCATTCATACCACCAATTTCATAACACATATATATGTGAAGGAAAACAAGGAGAAATAAAGGAAAAGAGAAGCTATAACTAGGAGGGTAGTAAGAAGTACCGACCTTGATCAAGTGGGGAAGAAATCCCCCTTTCCAAAACGACCGTGAGTTGCTGCCCTAGCTTGAGGAGAGTGCCCCACACGAGCTTGAGCCGAGACTTGGAGAAAATAGGCTTGAGGATGATCTAGGGTCTCAAACCCCTTTGATTTCTCTTCAAAATGGAAACCCTAGGTTTAGGAAAACCTTCTCCTTTCTCTCTATCTCTCAAAAGACTCTAAGGGTTGAGAATGAGCCCTAAAGGCTCGGGCAATCCTATATAAGAAAGGGTATAACACCCGAATGCCGAAAATGCCCTTAGTGAAAATTCTGCAAAACACGCGGACCGAGCGATCGGTGGTTATGCCCGATCGATCGGTTGCCTACCGAGCGATCGGTGTTTATGACCGATCGACCGGTCAAAAACTCACTCTCTGGAAAATTTCCCCATACAAAATTTCTGACCGCGCGATAGCTACCGATCGATCGGTTATGGACCGATCGATCGCTGACTGGACCGAGCGATCGGTTCTCTGTATGTCTGGACTGTTTTGACCATATCTTTTGACTCGCTCGTCGGATTTCGACGATTCAACTTGCATTGGGTTCGTCTTTCGAAAACGCACATTTCTGACATTTCGGAATTTTCGATTTCTCCCTTATTTATTAATTAGACTACAAAAATGGCCAATTAGCTACGAAGGTGCTATTCATTAAGGATGAAAAAGTCCGGGGTGCTACATTCTCCCCCCCTTACAAAAATTTCGTCCCCGAAATTTGGACGATACATACATACACCAAATCAAAACAAAATTATAAGCCATATGCACAAGTCTATTCAAACAACTCGGGATACTTTGCTTTGACTTCGGCTTCACGCTCCCATGTAGCTTCTTCCCGAGCATGGTGTTGCCATTGCACTAGAACCAAAGGGATAGTCTTGTTGCGAAGCACTTGATCTCTTCGATCCAAAATCTGAACCGGCTTTTCAATCAAGGTGAGGTCCTCTCGAATCTCCAACGGTTCCAAGTTTATGACATGCGAAGGATCCGCAATGTACTTCCGAAGCATAGACACATGGAAGACGTTATGAACTGCGGCCATGTGAGGTGGGAGAGCTACCCTGTAAGCAACCTCACCAACTCGCGTGATAATCTCAAAAGGCCCAACATACCGAGGACTGAGTTTGCCTCGCTTTCCAAATCTCATGATCCCTTTACTAGGAGATACTCTCACAAAAACTTGATCCCCTACTTGAAATTCCAAGTCCCTACGGCGCGTGTCCGCATAACTTTTCTGGCGATCTTGAGCGGCTTTCAATCGATCCCGAATGATCTTAACTGTGTTTACAGTTTGCTCAATCAATTCTGGACCAAGTAATTTCCTTTCTCCTACCTCATCCCAATAGAGAGGAGACCTACAACTTCGCCCATACAAGGCCTCAAATGGTGCCATTTGGATACTTGCCTGATAGCTGTTATTGTAGGCGAATTCAACCAAAGGCAAATGCTCTTCCCAACTGCCTCTGAAATCCATCATACAAGCCCGAAGCATGTCTTCAATGACTTGGTTCACTCTCTCGGTTTGTCCATCTATCTGTGGATGAAAAGCGGTGCTGAAATCGAGTCGGGAACCCATAGCCTCCTGGAAGCTTTTCCAGAATCGTGATGTGAATCTTGGATCCCGATCCGACACGATACTGACAGGCACTCCGTGCAACCTCACCACTTCCTTGATGTACAAAGCAGCTAACTGACTAGAGTTGAAAGTAGTTCGGTAAGGCAAGAAGTGAGCGGACTTCGTCAAACGATCCACTACTACCCATATCGCATCTGAACCCCTTGCCGTCTTTGGCAAGCCAACTATGAAATCCATGGATATGTTCTCCCATTTCCACTCGGGAATCGGAAGGGACTGTAATAGACCTGCGGGCCGCATGTGTTCTGCTTTCACCTGTTGACACACCAAGCACCGTGCTACATATTCCGCAACCTCCCTCTTCATATTCCGCCACCAAAAGTGACTCTTGAGGTTCCGGTACATCTTCGTACCCCCTGGATGCACTGTGTACTTCGAACGGTGTGCTTCGTCCAAAATCTCTCTTCGAAGATCTGCATTGGCTGGGACGCACAGTCTTCCCTTGAATGTGATAGCACCCCGACTAGTGAGAGAAAAGTCTTCACTGCCCTTGGCAACTTCCTTGTCCCGGAAAGCCAACAATTCCGCATCCATGACTTGATATTCTTGGATCAAATCTATAATGTACGGCCGAACCGTAACATTTGCCAAGGTAGGACCACGGACAGAGTTATTCACACTGATGTCCAGATTTGCCAAATCTTCTAGTAGCTTCCATTCTTGAACCAACATGTGTGCTAACAACCCCTGAGGTCTTCTACTCAGAGCATCAGCCACTACATTTGCCTTACCCGGATGGTATTGAATGGTACAATCATAATCCTTCAGAAATTCCATCCAACGCCGTTGCCTTAGATTCAATTCCTTTTGGGAAAAGAGGTACTTGAGGCTCTTGTGGTCCGTATACACATAGAATTCCACCCCGTATAAGTAATGTCGCCAGATCTTGAGTGCAAACACGACTGCGGCAAGCTCTAAGTCGTGCGTGGGGTAATTCTTCTCATGCTCCTTCAATTGCCTTGATGCATAGGCAATGACCTTCTTGTGTTGCATAAGCACACATCCAAGTCCAACGTGTGAGGCATCACTGTACACCTCATACCCAAGAGGTCCGGATGGCACTGTAAGGACAGGAGCTGTAGTAAGCCTCTTCTTCAGTTCCGTGAAACTGATCTCACACTTGTCGCTCCAAACAAACTGCGCATTCTTCCGTGTCAGGTGAGTAAGCGGTGCTGCAAGGCTAGAGAAACCCTCTACGAATCTCCTGTAGTAGCCTGCCAGCCCAAGAAAGCTGCGTATCTCAGTAACACTCTTGGGCCTCGCCCAACTCATAACAGCTTCTATCTTCTTCGGATCAACGGAGATGCCTTCCGCGGAAACAACGTGGCCTAGGAATGCCACCTCTTCCAACCAAAACTCACACTTGTTAATTTTGGCGTATAGCTTGTGCTCTCTTAACATTTCCAATGCGAGGCGAAGGTCGCGTATGTGATCTTCCCGTGTCTGGGAATAGACCAAAATGTCATCAACAAATACAATCACGCACCGATCTAGGTATGGTCGGAACACCCGGTTCATCAAATCCATAAAGGCTGCCGGCGCGTTCGTGAGACCAAAAGGCATCACCAAGAACTCATAGTGCCCATATCGAGTCCTGAAAGCAGTTTTGGGAACATCTTCCACCTTAATCTTCAACTGGTGATAACCCGATCGAAGATCTATCTTTGAGAAAAATCTTGCTCCCTTCAACTGATCGAACAAGTCGTCAATCCTAGGCAATGGATACCTATTCTTTATAGTGACTTGGTTCAATTGCCGGTAATCGACACACATCCGCATCGAACCATCTTTCTTCTTGACAAACAACACTGGGGCACCCCACGGTGAGACACTTGGTCGAATGAAGCCAAGGCTTTGTAATTCTTCCAACTGAGCCTTTAACTCTTTGAGTTCAATAGGGGCCATTCTATACGGAGCCCTGCAAACAGGAGCTGTGCCTGGTGCAAGCTCGATCATAAACTCAATCTCCCTATCTGGAGGCAATCCTGGCAACTCCTCTGGAAATACATCCAGGAACTCACTCACAACCGGAATAGTTGATGAGTCCTTTGCCTCGGGGTTAGCTACGCCCAACGCCGCAAAACGAGCAATAGATCTGCTTTTCAACCCGCGAAAGTGGAATGGTTTTCCTTCTACTGGCTTGAAGAGTACCATTTTCTCAAAGCAAGCTACATGCCCATGATGTGCTGCTAACCAATCCATTCCCAATATAACATCAAAGTCTTGGAATCCAAGGACGATGAGATCAACCGCCAACTCGTGGCTTCCAACTTGGACCACACCATTTCTATACACTTTATCTGCCAATACTGTTTTGCCAAGAGGAGTCGAAATGGCTAACTCCGGTTCTAGCTGACTTGGCTCCCCAGAAAAGCCTTCTGAAAAACTCGGCGAGACAAACGAATGAGTAGACCCGGTATCAATCAACACTCGAGCCAAATACTCATTGACTAGTAGGGTTCCTGAAATTTTAGCTAGTTACGTCAATTCAAGCCTCAATAGTGTATACACGTAGGTAAATATATATATAGCATACCAACTACGTACACAAGTAATAAAACATAACACAACAATCACGAATAAGGAAAATAACTCCTAACGCGTACCTTGCACCACATCGTCAGATGCAAGTGCATCACCCTCTGTCAAGGCAAAAACTCGCCCCTGGTTCGCCTGGCGAGACTGAGGTGTAGACCGGGTAGTCTGAGATGACGCCTGATATGATCCTGCTGGGCGTGCTGGTGGCCTAATCCCCTGAGACTGGCCTGGTAAATGCCGGGTAGGGCAATCCCTGATCACGTGGCCCTAGCGACCACAGTGAAAACATCCACCCGATGCTCTTAGGCAATCCCCAGCTGGGTGCCGTCGGCCGCATGAAGGGCAGGCCTCGTGTGTGCGGGTAGGAGGGGCCTGAGGTGGAGCATATCTCGCCACCTGAGGTGCAACTGGCCATGGGGCCGGGAGAGCCTGAGGTCGAGGTGCCTGTGGCACGTACTGCCGTGGTGCTGGGGCCGCATAAGTCGGCCTCATCGGTGGTGCTGGCCATGTATACTGATAAGGTCCGGTACGATTCCGCCTCTCTGGAGGTGCTGAACTACTGGCTTGGCCTCTCGCCAACTCTCTCTTCTTAGACACTGCTTCAGAATTAGCCTCAACCAATAAGGCCTTATCCACTACTTCGGCGTAAGTGGCGTGCCTGAAAACTAACACTTTCTCCATGATGACATCCTTGAGCCCTTGCTCAAACCTCCTCGCCTTCATTGCCTCGGTGGCAATCATATGTGTCGCGAAGCGTGATAGCTCCGAGAACTTGGCCTCATAAGCGGCCACAGACATCGAACCTTGCTCAAGGTTGATGAATTCTCTCTCTTTCTTTTCTCGAGCTCCAACCGGGAAATACTTCTTATAGAACGTGTCCTTAAACTCCTCCCAAGTCCAAGGTTGACCCTGCATGGTCAAGTCTCGTGTCCTCAATGCGGACAACCACCAATGGTGGGCTTCACCCTCTAGCATGAAAACTGCCCATGCTACCCTATCCTCCTCTGTAGGCGAGAGGACCGCAAAAATCTTCTCCATCTGGAGGATCCACGCCTCTGCTGCGAGAGGGTCCACACTCCCATGGAAGGATGGAGGTCTCAATCTCCTGAATGCCTCAACTCCAGCTGTACGATGTACTGGAGCTGCGGGCTGTGGAGTAGGTGCCGCTGATGCCGGTATAGTTTGCCGAGCCGCCAGGATGGCGAGTGTCTCAGCAATAGAGCCTAAGACCTGAGAGAGGTCCGGCTGCTCATCCTCATCTTTAGAAGAAGATGAAGCTCTGGTGTGTGGTCCACGACCCCGTGTGCCCCGCCTCATGACTAAAGTCCTGAGGAAAATAGCACCACATGAGTCTCACTTGAAAACACAGTTTATTTCAATGTTGTTTCACAATAATTCGATCTGTATTAGTTGTATAATACTAATATACATCAAATCAAGTAATCAGAGTATTCATCACATTATACTTATACTTTAGTGTTCTAGCGTACCTAGGACCCGTACTTGGTTAAAGCAACCATTTTAGACTAAGACTAAAGTTTAGTCTTACACTTGGAACCAGACTCGCTCCCGACTTACTTCCTTCCTAACTTGTTTCCTAACATATGCTCTTGTCAAGCCGTGGTATAAGATTCTATGTGACCCTAGAGACCTAAAGCCTAGGCTTTGATACCACTTCTGTCACGTCCCAAAACCCACCCTAGGAGTTAGAGTGAATCTTGGACGACTCAATCATGACTTACATGACTTGCTTGACAAACCAACCTGCAAAAACCACAGAGCATATACAATAGAAGACATTATAGCGGAAACATAACTATAAAACACAGCGGAAGTCTAACAAACCTCTAAGTATATACATATGGTCCAAGTTTATACAAAAAGTAACCAGAAGAAAGTGCGGACAGACCCGCCAAAATACATGGATATCATCTCTCATCTCACCCACAGCTAATCCACTCAGAATCTACAACCACCTAATGGTAACCCTCTACTGGAGGTTCCTCAAAAGGCTCCTCGACGTACTCCTCCTCCACCCATTGACTCGGAGCACAGATATCAAATGGAGCTGCTGCTCCGCCGTCACCTGCCGACATAAGAAGTACGGCTGAGCATGGAATACTCAGCGGGTACTAAGCACTAACCAATAGTCATAGCATACAGATAGCATACATAAAGGAGGAAGCAAGTTGCATATATAGAACATGAACAATTTATATCATACAAGGAAGCAAAACAATTTATAATCATGCTTGTATTTCGTAGAAAGCCGATGAAACCTCTTGAAAACATCGTGCACTTGACTTGACTTGAAAATACCATTTCCGTGCTTGAAACTTGTTATGTTGTCTTATCTTTTCATATCATGCGTGTCATGCGAGTATCATGCTTGCTTGTTCATAATTTAAACATGTTCACATGCCTAGTTGCCGTTCATAGTCCGTCACAACTAGTACCCTATATGCAGATGGGTATGCCTAGTTGCCGTTCATAGCCCGTTGCAACTAGCATCCATGCAGAATGTGAATGCCTAGTTGCCGTTCATAGCCCGTCGCAACTAGCATCCATGCGGAATGTGAATGCCTAGTTGCCGTTCATAGCCCGTCGCAACTAGCATCCATGCGTGATGTGTGATGCTATGCTATGCGTGTCATGCCATGCTATGCTATGCGTGTCATGCGATGCTATGCTATGCGTGTCATGCGATGCTATGCATGTCATGCGAGGGGATGGGAGACCTTTCCCTATGAAATGCATGATTGTCTTGCCCTTGTCAAAAGCGAAGTGAAACATATCTTAGGATATGCCCCACCTCTACGCCCCATACTTAAAACATCGGTAAATCACGTCATTTCATGCGTGCTCGTGAGATCGTGTGCATACTTGCATTTGGAATTAAATATAGCAATTTAAGTGAGTAATAATCTACGCATTTTAAGAAATGCAGGAAACACACTATCATGAACCCTAACAATTTAAAGAGCAATCAAGCGTAGGTTCCCTTAATTTATCATTTATTTTGTTCACCTTAGCATTTCATCAAACATGGGGTGTGTTCATTATTCACTTAAACCTAGATCATGCTTTTCTAGGTGGGTTATGCTCACATCACACTTGTATGTTCATTATTAGTACAATGCCCTTTCCCATTCGTTCATCACATCATCCACACGGCATCCATTCGCCAACATCCATCTCCATTCACCATTCATACCACCAATTTCATAACACATATATATGTGAAGGAAAACAAGGAGAAATAAAGGAAAAGAGAAGCTATAACTAGGAGGGTAGTAAGAAGTACCGACCTTGATCAAGTGAGGAAGAAATCCCCCTTTCCAAAACGACCGTGAGTTGCTGCCCTAGCTTGAGGAGAGTGCCCCACACGAGCTTGAGCCGAGACTTGGAGAAAATAGGCTTGAGGATGATCTAGGGTCTCAAACCCCTTTGATTTCTCTTCAAAATGGAAACCCTAGGTTTAGGAAAACCTTCTCCTTTCTCTCTATCTCTCAAAAGACTCTAAGGGTTGAGAATGAGCCCTAAAGGCTCGGGCAATCCTATATAAGAAAGGGTATAACACCCGAATGCCGAAAATGCCCTTAGTGAAAATTCTGCAAAACGCGCGGACCGAGCGATCGGTGGTTATGCCCGATCGATCGGTTGCCTACCGAGCGATCGGTGTTTATGACCGATCGACCGGTCAAAAACTCACTCTCTGGAAAATTTCCCCATACAAAATTTCTGACCGCGCGATAGCTACCGATCGATCGGTTATGGACCGATCGATCGCTGACTGGACCGAGCGATCGGTTCTCTGTATGTCTGGACTGTTTTGACCATATCTTTTGACTCGCTCGTCGGATTTCGACGATTCAACTTGCGTTGGGTTCGTCTTTCGAAAACGCACATTTCTGACATTTTGGAATTTCCGATTTCTCCCTTATTTATTAATTAGACTACAAAAATGGCCAATTAGCTACGAAGGTGCTATTCATTAAGGATGAAAAAGTCCGGGGTGCTACATACTCGGAGCGAGAAGTGTGAGGCAAGCTTTATGGAGTTGAAGAACAGGCTTACTACGGCCCCTGTTCTCACAATCCCATCCAGGAGCGGTGGTTTTGTGATGTACAATGATGCGTCACTTATCGGGATAGGATGTGTCCAGATGCAGCGCGGGAAATGAAAGTATGCCTCTTTTTAATTAAAGAAAAATAGTTCTTGGGGGGCATACATCAAATCTCAAGATCTGACTAAGATTCTAATTGATTTTATTCAATGAGTAAAAATCAC
Organism: Tetracentron sinense; assembly: GCA_015143295.1. Lineage (NCBI taxonomy): Eukaryota > Viridiplantae > Streptophyta > Magnoliopsida > Trochodendrales > Trochodendraceae > Tetracentron > Tetracentron sinense. The sequence goes on from CM026554.1 coordinate 20,514,791, forward strand.
AATACCTTTACGACTTTGAAATTGTTAAGTCAAATCCATGATAAAAGCTATACCTGCAAAACATCACAAGTGCCAAGTCTCCTTTGCAATCCACACAGACCTTATTTTTCTTTAGGTCTACAAGGAACCGGAAAAACCATATCTCCTCAGCAATCAGTTATCAACTAATTGGATGGTTTTCCTACAATGTTACCTAAGGGACAAAGTAGTCTCATCCAATGAGATACTTTCGATATATTACCCAATGTAGAAGACAATGTGTGAATGTAAAATATGCATTTATTGATTTAAAAATAGATAAATACAATTCCGGAATGGCTTTGTGGGCATACATGTCTAACAATCTCCCACTTGCACTCAAAGCCAATCTCCTATGTATCTAACACCCATCGACTCTAGATGTTTCTCAAACACCTTCTGAGGTAGTGCTTTAGTAAATGGGTCCGCCATGTTGTCCACTGACGCAATCTTGGATAACACAATGTCTCCTCTCTTGACAATGTCTCGAATCAAATGGAATCTCCTTTCAATGTGCTTTGTCTTCTGATGTGCTCTAGGCTCTATGGCTTGAGCTATAGCACCACTATTATCACAATAAAGTGTGATAGAAGATTCAATCGAGGAGACAATACCAAGTTCATGAATGAACTTCTTTATCCACACTGCTTCCTTTGCAGCATCACATGCAGCAACATATTCAGCTTCAGTTGTTGAATCAGTAGTTGTTGATTGCTTACAACTTCTCCAACTAAATGCTCCTTTTCCAATAGTAAAGACAAATCCTGAGATGGACTCTCTATCATCAACATCTGCCTGAAAATCTGAATCTGTGTGTCCTACAACAGTCAGATCTTCTCCACTGTAAACCAAACAGTGGTGCATTGTCCTCCTCAAATACTTAAAAATGTGCTTAACTGCTGTCCAATGCTCAGGACCCGGATTTGATTGATATCTCCTCACTATACTCACTGCGTGACAAATATCAGGTCTTGTGCACAACATAGCATACATTAGACTTCCCACTGCAGATGCATATGGGATATGACTCATCTGCTCTCTTTCATCATCAGTCTTTGGAGTCTTTGATTTGGAGAGACTAATTCCATGTCTACAGGGTAAAAACCCTTTCTTGGAATTTTCCATTCTATATTTGCGCAAGATCTTGTCAATGTAATTGACTTGGGACAATCCCACCATCATTTTCTTTCGATCCCTAAACAATTTAAGACCAAGAATATAGGAAGCTTCACCGAGGTCTTTCATTGCAAAGTTACATGGCAACCAAATTTTAACCGTTGATAACATTCCTACATCATTCCCAATGAGTAGAATATCATCTACATAAAGAACTAGGAAAGTTATTGCACTCCCACTGACCTTCTTGTACACACATGCCTCATACATGTTTTGTTGAAAACCAAACGATTTGATTGATTCATCAAAATGGATATTCCAACTCCGAGAAGCTTGCTTAAGGCCATAAATAGATTTTATCAATTTGCAGACTTTATTATTTTGGCCATGGAGTTCAAAACCTTCGGGCTGGTCCATATAAATATCCTCTTGAAGGTTTCCATTCAAGAATGCAGTTTTGACATCTATCTGCCATATCTCATAATCATAAAAGGCTATAATTGATAACAGAATTCTGATGGACTTTAGCATTGCTACTGGTGAAAAGGTTTCCTTATAGTCGATACCAGCTCTTTGACTATACCCTTTCGCCACAAGCCTTGCTTTAAAGGTCTCTACCTTTCCATCGGATCCACGTTTCCTCTTGTAGATCCATTTGCACCCACTAGGTCTAATTCCCTCAGGCTTTTCAACCAGGGTCCAGACACCATTCGAGTACATGGAGTCCATTTCAGATTCCATGGCCATTTTCCAATTATCAGAATCAGTATCGCATATTGCTTCTTAATAAGTGTAAGGATCATTGTCTAAGGAATCCGATTCCATAGAATATACCTCAAGCTGATAAGACAATCTATCTGGAGGTTGACTGATCCTTGTACTTCTCCTAGGCTATTGTGTATTTAAAGGTTCTGTTAAGATGGGATTAACCATTGTCACTTTATCTTGAATTAGCTCCTCAAGATCAATTCTAAATCCATCTTTTCTATTGAAGATCATATCCTCTTCTAGAAAAATGGCATTCCTGCTCACAAACACCTTTTGTTCGCTAGGATTATAGAAATAATATCCATGAGTTTCTTTTGGGTATCTTATGAATAGACACTTCTCAGTCCTACTTTCCAACTTGTCGAAATTCTGCTTTTGTACATGAACAGGACAACCCCATACTCTAACATGCTTTAGACTAGGCTTTCGCCCCATCCATAGCTCAATTGGAGTTTTGGAAACAGACTTAGAAGGTACCCTATTAAATATATAGATTGCAGTCTCTAATGCACATCCCCAAAAAGATATTGGCAAATTAGTATTATTCATCATTGAATGAACCATATCCAATAGGGTTCGATTTCTTCTTTCTGAAACACCATCAAGCTGGGGTGTTCCTGGGGGAGTCCATTGGGATAAAATTCCATTATCTCTAAGATAATCCATGAAATCATTCGAGAGATACTATCCTCCTCGGTCGGATCTGAGAGTTTTAATACATTTACCTGATTGCTTTTCTACTTCATTCTGGAATTCTTTGAACTTTTCAAAAGATTCCGACTTGTGTTTCATTAGATATATGTAACCATATCTTGAAAAATCATCTGCGAATGTAATGAAGTAGACAAAGCCACCTCTGGCTGAATGATTCATGGGTCCACATACATCAGTGTGAATTAATCAAATTTCTGCGCATGTCTGGCACATATAAGCAGTCTTTTAAAACCAAAATCCTATTAAATGTAAATTCTAAAATATAAGTCCCGATGGAGATCGCAGCCACACATGCTTCTGTTCCCATCCTTATTTTGACTTCCCCATCACTAAGCTTTCTGCTCTCCTGAAACCTATTACAAATATGTGAGGTAGATCCACTATCTACACACCAAGAGTTTGAGGAACCAATAATAAAATTGGATTCAATGATGAAAGAATCTAACATACCTTCCAAAGGCTTGTCCTTGAGGGATGCTAAGTAAACTTTGCAATTCCTCTTCTAGTGACCTGGTTTCTTGCAATAGAAACAGACATTCTAATTCTTTTCCTTATCTTTCTTCTCAGAAGCTTTCTTGTTCTTGTTCTTACCCTTCTTGCCTTTGAGGAACCTGAAGAAATTGGACTTCTTCTTTTTCTAGCCGTTGCCCTTAGGCTTGGGCCTTGAAGGTCCAATTCCTTCTGCCACATTTGCATAGAGCTTAGTATGCTTCATAAGGTCCTCATCTCCTTGCAACATGTTTAGGAGCTCTAGCAGAGATGTCTCCAATTTGTTCATGCTGAAACTCAACACAAAAGCAAAAAAGGATTCCGGAAGAGAGTTCAGGATCGCATCCGTTTGACTCTGTTGATCAAGATCCGCTCCAAGGGTCAAGAGTTCATTAATGAACCCCATCATCTTGAAAACATGTTCTCGGACTGGGCTACCATTAGACATCTTGGTCCCCATCAGTTCTTTTATTGCCAACTGCCTAGCAGTTCTGTTCTGTTCCCCAAACATCTCCCTGAGATTAGTCAATATGTCCTTAGCTGTAGCAAAACCCTCGTGTTGTTGCTGAAGGACATTTGACATGGATGCAAGCATGTAGCATTTGGCCAAAATATTTGACTCATGCCACTTTTGAGGCTTTCTCAACTGGGGTTTGAATTGCCTCATTAAATTTCGGATAGTCGGATGTGAGGACATAAGCTATCTTTTGAGAGATAAGCACAATATCAAGAATTCTTTTCCAGTCCACAAAATTTGGACCAGTCAATCGATTCTCTTCTAGAATCTTGGAAAGGGGATTCATGGCTTATATCTACACAATAAAATAAGCATAAATTATTACATTTATTTGCACACATATATTCATCGGATTTTTGGGATTTTAAATTCTGATGATCCTCTCATCTTTCTTCAAATTTCATCATTCCCTTCAGTATATGAAATTAGGGAATAAACCTTTTATTCCAGATGAGTATTGGGATCCTCATATCACACATGTAATCTTCCATTTTAGGATAGTACCACACATGCACTACAAGGTGGATAGTAACTATCCGTCACTGAACATCTCATGCATAACTCCTTATGTAAATCAGTGATTCCCAATTTTCTTGCGACCTCCAAGGATAACTTGACTGTCACTGTTTTAGCCGCCATGTTTCCTTGTTTAAGTGAAACCCATTATTCTCGTTCGTCATATGATCAAGTAAGGCTGTGCCCCCATTTTAGTTGACACTCCTTATCAGGCCATACACAAACTTTTCTACAATAGAAATAAGTCTCTAGGAGTTTAATTTAGACTGAATTATGTCAATACCTTTTGGCAAGACAAGACTCATGCTAATTAATTCTTAGTCTTATTGATAATGGAAGGACTTAGGATTAATAATCCCATTTATTATCACTTAATATTTTTCTTGAAGGGAATAATATTAAACAGGCATGATCATATCATTATCCAAATATTCATCATATGAATTATGAAAATTTTCGATAATAGGATTATCAAGGAGTGATAAACTCCCACTAGCTCTCACAGGGGGTTTTGATCATTAGGAATTTCACCTCATAATCAAAACCTACTCATCCCTATTACCTTAGGGTAATTGGATGTCAGTTTAGTGATCCATCTACGATTATTGTCTTTTCAGACAAGATTATCCAATAATCTCGTATGCAAAGATTTTACATAAAAATCCCCACAAGGGTCACAAAATCCACGTCCAAAAGAGTACTAGTAATGTATTGTGTCTAAATATAAATAATTTATAATTAAACACAATCCATTAATTAAAGTAAAATCCAATTATCCTAAATTATCATAAAAGCGATAATCACAATTATCACAACTTCCGGGCTAAAGTAAAAATTATTAATCATCACATGAATAATAATATAATAATTATAATCATATTATAATCTCACAATGGGTTCACAAAAATCATACGACCTTATTTAATTAGAACAGGGGAATTAAATAAAGCCCTACTACAATTTGCTGTCTTGCAATGGTTCTCTGGGCATCTCCTTCGGTTGATTTAGTCCACCATAAATCAGAAACCCTATTCTAAAAATAAGAAAAAGGGGAGGGGAGGGGAAAGAGAAGGAGGTATGATTTGTGGAACCCATCCAACACATAAAATAATATTTATTTATGCTAGCCCGGGGCTCTCAGAATAAATTAAACAATTTAATTTACTATTAAAAAAGATCTCTAAATCCTTAAGGCCTTTAACCAAATTTATTTATCTATATATACCTATCCCTAAATTAATTGAGAGATGTTTTGAAATCATCCAAAACAAAAAATTAGTATCACCCTAATTTGTAGGGCTTAATTTTTATTCTCTTAATAATAACAGGGGAACCCCTTAGCCCTACTAATGATTATCTTATAATCAAGAAGTGATCAAGAATCATAAAGATTCATCACTAGGGATAACCGAAATCTATAGGGAGGGTAATATGATCTAATAAAAATTAGTTATGCCCTAAAATCAAAGAGAAGCATAGCCAAGGCTATGATACCACTGAAAGTATGCCTCTTTTTAATTAAAGAAAAACAGTTCTTGGGGGGCATACATCGAATCCCAAGATCTGACTAAGATTCTAATTGATTTTATTCAATGAGAGTAAAAATCATAATACCTTTGCGACTTTGAAATTGTTAAGTTAAATCCACGATAAAAGCTATACTGGCAAAACTTCACAAGTGCAAAGTCTCCTTCGCAATCCACACAGACCTTCTTTTTCTTTAAAGCTTTCTCTAATGGAAGCTAATGGCCCTTCCAAAATCCAGCTCTAGGAATCTTGAATAAAAGATCTAATCTTGATCTTCAAGAACCTTGAAATTCCTCTTCTTTATTTTCAAACTAGAAAACAAAAGGAAGAAGAAAAGAGGAGAAGGTGTGACCGTACACCTTAGGGAGAAGGGAGGCTTGGGCGTGAGAGATAATGAGGGAGGAGAGGGATTTCCAAATCTTGAAAATTCTGGAAATTTTTCTTGTGTCCACTAAAGTGACCGTACACCTCTATATATAGGAGTTTACTTGGGTTGCTTGCAACCCAAGTCTCCTAATCCTTATCCAATAAGGATTTCTCACTTGTTTCCTTTTTGATTTCTCCTTTAATTAATTAGGATTAATCAAAATAGAAACTAATTTTATCCATTAGTAACTAACTAACCAAATCCTTATCCAATAAGGAATCTTTTTAATTAGTAATTAACTAATTAATGATTAGTAACAAACTAATGGAATCCCTAACAATTAGGGAATCTTTAATTAGTAACTAACTAACTAACTAACCAACCTTATCTCATAAGGAGTTATTAATTAGAAACTAATTGAAAATTAAACAATAATATTATCCTCCTTGAAGTGGGCGTCCCACCCTAGGTGGGCCCCACTCCACACGCCCCCATGGGTTCCAAACCCATTTTGGTCTCTTATTTGATCTTCTATCAAATTCCCCAATGGGTCCTACCCATTTGGTTTTTCACATTTAATGAGATTCCACCTTTTAGAGCTTCACTATATCATATAGTGATTTCTTAGAGAAATTAATTAATTTAATAAATCATTAAATTAAATACTTTAAGAAAGTCCTTGTGTGTGGGATCTAAAGGGATCTCCTATTTCCGGTTGTGGGACCAAATACTCAACCTTTTGGTTAAAGTATTGTTACTAGGAAACACCTTTCCTACACTCCATGATTATAGAATTTTATCTATATCCCTGGACTTCCATCAATCACAATTAATGTCCATTAACACAATGTGATTAACCTCCAGAAAATAGAGAATTACTTGCAGATATTTCTATCTCAAGATTTGTTTACAGATCAGTCCCTCCACTTCCAATATTGTTATAAGCTTACGGGACAATACCTATACTGTCTTTAATCCTTGGCTTATATTGAGAACCCATTCTCTTTGATACTTTTAGTCAAACTTGGAATTGCAAAACATTTTAAAAATTCTTTAAAAGAAATAATAATAATTATTACATTTCTTTTATACAGAAAATAAATTCTTCGATAAAACCATTTCATCGATAAATACCAGCGCTGGGTTTTTCAAGTCCGGTTTTGACAAGTATCAACTCAATATTATTTACTCTGTAAGAGTAGTGGAATCCTTGTCGAGCGTACACACACTTCTTCCAGTACAGCGTACATAACCCAACGAGCCCGTATTTAGTCCGGTGTATTGGACATTGACGATTGGCTACATCAAAGCTACATAGGCAAATACTAGAGAAGATGTCGACCTCTCAGGTTAAGAAAAATCTGTCAAATGGACTACCCTAAATATAAAGACAGTATATTTCTAAGGGTATCCACTGAGCGATCCAGTTATAATATAAGTACTTCTTACTTATATCCACATCTTAGTCAAGAGACCCTTCTCTCAGTGATTGAGCTTCATCACTCTATCATATGGAACTAACATTGTGTAAGTTATTAGGAATACATTGTCCAAATGTATCCTGATTAACTTAGAACAATTTTAGGTCTACAAGGAACCGGAAAAACCATATCTCCTTAGCAATCAGTTATCAACTAATTGGATGGTTTTCCTACAATGTTACCTAAGAGACAAAGTAGTCTCATCCAATGAGATACTTTCGATATATAACCCAGTGTAGAAGACAATGTGTGAATGTAAAATATGCATTTATTGATTTAAAAATAGATAAATACAATTCCGAAATGGCTTTGTGGTCATACATGTTTAACAGGAAAGTCATTGCCTATGCTTCCTGCCAGTTGAAAGACCATGAGAAGAACTATCCTACGTACGATCTAGAGCTTGCTGCAGTTGTCATTGCACTAAAAATTTGGTGTCACTACCTTTATGGGGAGCAGTTTGATGTGTTTACGAACCACAAGAGCTTAAGGTACTTGTTTTTCCAAAAGGAGCTAAATCTAAGGCAACGTAGATGGTTAGAGTTTCTGAAGGATTATGACTACACTATTCAATACCACCTGGGTAAGGCGAATGTGGTAGCAGACGCTCTTAGCAGGAAGCTTCTTGGGCACTTAGCTCACATGATGGTTCACGAGTGGAAGATGTTAGAGGAAATGACAAACCTCAATATTGGCTTCAGCATTCCTACTTTTGGGCTAATCTTGGCTAATCTTTTGGTCAAGCCTTATATCCTAATTCGGATTAAGGAGTTGCAGAGTTTGGATGCAGAGTTACTTGCTTACCAAGACAAGTCGGTTAGTAGTGGCAGTCAGGACTTTGCTTTGAATGGTGATGGAGCCATCACATCCAAAGGCAGGTTGTGTGTTCCCGCCGACATGGTGTTTAGGAGTGAGATCTTGGACGAGGCTCATCGATCCAAGTACACAGTACATCCTGGGGTACTAAGATGTACTAGAATCTCAAGAGGCACTACTGGTGGCAAAACATAAAGAGGGAAGTCGCAGATTATGTTTCTAGATGTTTGGTGTGCCAGTAAGTTAAGGCCAAGCATCAGAGACCAGCAGGTCTTTTACAGTCCCTCCCTATTCCAGAATGAAAATGGGAGAATATCTCGATGGACTTCATAGTTGGCTTGCCAAGGACGGTAAGGAGCTCCGATGCTATCTACGTTGTGATTGATCGGTTGACAAAGTCTACGCATTTCCTACCCTATTGGACTACGTATAGCATGAGCCAGCTTGTAGCCTTATATACCAAGGAGGTGGTTCAACTGGATGGGGTACCAGTTACCATTGTTTCTGATCGGGACCCTAGGTTTACTTCCAGGTTCTGGACGGGCTTTCAGAGTGCTATGGGTTCCTGGCTAGATTTCAGCACCGCCTTTCATCCTCAGACTGATGGGTAGATCGAGAGGGTGAACCAGGTGATTGAGGATATGCTCAGAGCTTGCATGCTAGACTTCCAAGGTAGGTGGGAGGATCATTTGCCTTTGGTTGAGTTCGCCTACAACAACAGTTACCAGGCGAGCATCCTGATGGCACATTTTGAGGCCTTGTACTGCCAAAGTTACCGGTCTCCTCTCTACTGGGATGAGGTTGGAGAGAGAAAGGTTTTTAGTCCTGAGTTGATCGAGAAGACTGCCGAGATAGTCAGGGTTGTTCGGGAGAGGTTGAAGACTGCCCAGGACAGGCAGAAGAGCTATGCGGATACTCGTCGTAGAGACTTGGATTTTTAGGTTGGGGATTGGGTCTTTGTAATGATTTCTCCGAGCCGAGGAATTATGAGGTTTGGCAAGAGGGGAAAGCTTAGCCCTAGGGATTTTGGGACCTTTTGAGGTGATCAGAAGCGTTGGAGAAGTCGCTTATAGAATAGCATTACCCCCCACATGGTGGCGGTCCACAATGTCTTTCATGTTTCCATGCTTCGGAAATATGTGTCGGACCCTTCGCATATCATTGATCTTGATCTTGTAGAGATTCGAGAGGATCTTACATTAGTGGAGCAACCAGCTCAGATCTTGGATCGTAGAGATCAAGTCATATGCATCAAGACGATTCTACTAGTCCTCGTGAAGTGGCAACACCACTCTGCGGAAGAAGCAACCTGGGAACACAAGGCTAAAGTGAGGGATAAGTACTCTCACCTGTTTGAGTAATATTTGATTGTGTATGCAAAGTTGGTTGTTTAATGTTTTTCTATGTATGTAGGATCGTCTTAATTTCGAGGACGAAATTTCTATAAAGGGGGGAGGATGTAGAACCCCGGATCTCACTTTCATAGCCTGTGAATAGTGCTATGAATAGTGACCATGTAATGAAATTTTACAAATTGAGAGAAAAAAAGTCCCGAAAATGTTTGTTTATAGGTTAACTAAGCTTAGGTAACTTTATGGGATTTTACTCATATGTTTAGAATTGTTTCCCAAGTAATGGAAAAGTTATGAAGAACCGGATTTATTGGGTTTTGCCTAAAACTAGAAATTCAGATTTTGAGTTGTAAGTGTAGACCCAGGATTTTAACCCCCACTCCTGATCAGGATTGAACCTGAGGAGGAATAGTCATAAAATTGCAGAAAAGAGAGAGTCGTCACCTATTTAGATTGTGAGGGAAAATGGGGTCCCTTAAAAGGTTGGATAAGGCTTTGGTCTGGAAATAGAGTTCAAGGTAAGGATTCATTTGAGTTAGGGGAAGTTATTAGGCACCCCTAAATTCCCATCCGGAGATGGTTACCTACTCCCTAAGTCTGAATTAAAGTGGGGGAAACCATAAGAGAAGCTTGCATTTCATATATATGCTGACAAATTGTAGAGACCCGAATCTTTTTCATGTTTTTATTTCATTGTGTTAAGGGTATTTTAGTCCTTGTGATGTTTGATGTTTATTGTTTTTTTTATGCCTAATTATTGTGGTGTAAACTAGGCTTAATCAACTTGTAACGGATGGATGTCATGGCACATCCTAAACTTTAGGAAGCTCTAGTTTTAGCACCGTTTACTGGAATTGTGTGATTCTTGAACCATTAGAAAGGTGTTGGAATCCTCTTCGAGATTCATGTTTAGTGTTTTTCCTCATTTTGAGTTTAAGTCAAGTCAATAGTGAGTTTTGTCTAATGGAATTGCAGATCAGTCAACTTTGGGGATATTTTAGTCTATAAGTTAAGTGGAAATTAGAAATTCTAAAACACCAGAAATGTTCGTTTTCGAAAGACGAATCCAACCCAAGTTGAATCGTCAAAATCCGACGAACGAGTCAAAAGTTATGGCCAAAACAGTAAAGGGAGTCAAAACCTGCAGGAACCGATCACTCGGTCAGAACCAGCGATCGATCGGTCCAAAACCGATCAATCCGTATCTATCGACTGGTTCAAAATTTTGTATGGGGAAATTTTCCAGAGAGTGTGTTTTTGACCGATCGCCCGGTCATAAACACCGATCGATCGGTAGGCAACCGATGGCTCGGTCATTACCACCGATCGCTCGGTCCTTCGTGTTTTTGCTGATTTTTAGTATGGGCTTTTTGGTCTTTTTGTTCTCAGACCTTGAGGCTATAAATAGGGGGTCCTACTCGAAATATTAAAATACTCCACCTAGTTCTAACCTAATTTGGCAAAAAGGGGGAGAAACCCTAGGGTTTTGAGAGATGGTTTTCTTGGAGAAGGAGGAGATTGATAGGAGATTGTAAGAAAAGTTTGGGAAGCTTCTCCAAATCGTCTCGGGAGTGTTTTGAATCCAAGGGAAGGATTCCTAAGGTCGATATACTATCCTAATCAACTCTATTTTAAGGTTTTGTGAATGTTGATGTGCTAAGAATTGTAGAAATAGATAGTTGATGCATTTTCCCTAATTTTCTATGAAATAAGCTAATTATGGATGGGAATGTAAATGGATATGTGGATTGGAAATGTGGATAGAATGTATGGAGGATGGGAAATGTATGGAGGATGGGATTAATTTGTGGATGTGGATGAATATATTGATTGTATGGATGAATTATGGTTTGATGAATGCTTGAAAACATGGAGGAGAAATGGATTCATATTATACGTACACAAGGTGTTTGTGAAAAGGCTTGAATGGATAAATGCTATTATACTCTTATGAAATGGTGGTAAATTGATTATGAATTGCGATATGAATTATGATAAGATATGTATATGTGAATGGTTTGTTAAGTATGTCTAATTATTTGCATGGAAATTGATAGTCGGGAAGGTAAGAACTTAGAGGAACATCTCTCAAACCGGGAATTCTCTAACTATTTGGTATGGGACATATAGTGGAGTTTCCATGGTGGGAGATCGGAATCTAAACAATTATCAACTCGAATGTTAATTTCGACACTTAAGCACATATGCACGTGTATGTTAAGATAAGAGTCTCACAAGTCACACATGTGGGCCACAAGCATGAGCATGACATACGTTTGACATTCTGAATAAGCATAAGCATGGCATGGTCCGTATCTGCCAAGAATGGCATGTCTCATTACTGTGTGATCTGAATAAGTGCATAAGGCATGGTCCGTATCCGCCAAGAACGGCATGTCTCATCCGTGTATGATCTGAATAAGTGCATAAGCATAAGCATAAGCATCTCACAAGCACGTGGTCTTGTAAGCATAAGTACCTCATAAGTGTATGGTTTTCTAAGTCTAAGATTCTCACAAGTACACGAGTCAAGGTGATGATATGATGAATATGCGCACACGTTCTTCCGCACTCTGATTATGTTATTATGCTATTGGATATGTTTCTGACTAAGTGCAGGTATATCATTATTGTTGGTTGGATTTTATATACACTGAGTACCTTTGTACTCAGCCGGACTTTGTCTTGGCAGGTTTAGAGCAGGAGTACACGGCGGAGCCGTGGGTTGAGGAAACATACATTGAGGAAGGAGGTGAAGGTGAGCCTTCTGAGGAGGGAGCCGGAGACTTGGGCGGCTACACCTCTTAGTTTACATTTCTTTTCATTGAGAGAGTTTTGTATTTGACTTTTAGAGGATGTTGCTCAGTAGACTTCTTATTAGTTGTGTATCAGACTTGTTGGTTCATTGTGAGTTGTATATATAGACCTTAGACTTGTGCAGGTTGGATTGGGTTTATATATCGGAATTTTATTACTCTCTCTTTTGGAGACTCGTGTAGTAGCCTTATATGCATGGTTTTAAACAGGTTAAGTGAATGTGGCGATTCCAAAGTCCTATTTTAGCCTTAGTAGGATTTGGGGTCGTTACAGAGGTGGTATCAGAGCTCTAGGCATTAGGTTCCCTTGGGCTAAGTTGTCCTCTTTGTAGGAGTCATGTTATGTCACTCCGGGTCTGATACCAGAGGATATCAATCAAAGCACAAGGCATTAGAGCCCTTAAGGCTAAGGTGTTAAGTATAGGGTATAGGAAGATGTCAACCTCAGGGAAGCAACATCAAGTTTAGGATTCTAATTGTTCAGGATTGGGTTATGATTAAGTGTAGATTTAGGAATTTTATGTGAGTTTATTCCTAAATAAGTTGTTTTCTTCTTCTCAGGACTGTAAACATGAGAAGGGGTGGAAGAAACCATAGGAATGGAGGAGGCAGTGTGACAGATGGGGATTCCCCAGATGGTGCTTCCCAAGCCAATGTGAGTCGGGCTATGGAAGCTATTGCTGCAGCCATGGAGAGGCAGGCTGAAATTATGGCTCAGCAAACTGCATTGCTAGCAGCTGGTCAAGCTAGACAGGAGAGGCAGGTTGATGTTCACCCACCTCGTCATAACGGAGTGGAAGCTTTTAGGAGGATGAATCCTCCAGCCTTCTATGGTAGTACGGATCCCTCAGTTGCCGAGTTATGGATCATGCAACTAGAGAAGATTTTCACCGTGCTTGAGGCTACCGATGAGCAGAGGGTGAAATGGGCCTCCTTCGTCATGGAAGGCGAAGCGGAACATTGGTGGAGGGCCGCATCTAGGCAGAGGAATGAAGTGCGAGCGGGACAAGAGTGGACTTGGGGAGAGTTCCTCGACATCTTCTACGAGAGATACTTCCCGGTGTTTGTGAGAGATCAGAAGGAGATTGAATTCTCTACCTTGGAGCAAGGGAGGATGTCAGTGGTCGAGTATGAGGCCAAGTTTGTAGAGGTTTCTAGGTTCGCTCCTCACTTGATTGCTACGGAGAGAATGAAGGCAAAGAGGTTTGAGCGAGGTTTGAAGGATTTTATTCGGGAGAAGGTTTCGATACTTCAACTCGAAACATGAAGGGAGGTGTATCAGCGTGCTTTGATAGCTGAGAAGAATTCAGAAGAATTGTTGAAGAAGAGGGAGAAGTTGCAAGCAGGTAGGTTTGGTCCTCAGGACAAGAGGCCAAGGGTGTCGGGTCCTATGCCGATTGCTAGGCCTACCCTTTATCAGAGGCCGACTCAGGTAGCCCCACGAGTAGCTCAGGTGGCTCCGCCTACTACTGGCATTCAGCTATTTGATGTATGTCGCCAGTGCGGAAAGAGGCACAGAGTAGGAGAGTGTAGGGCAATTACTGGAGGTTGTTTCCATTGTGGAGAGGTCTCACACCGGATCCGAGATTGCCCACTCCGCATTCAGCAGGGGATTCAGTCGACTCAGCCACAGGGATTCAGGCCCCCAGGTAGGCAGTCCACACAGCAGAGGCCACCACAGGGTCCTAGACCTCAGCAGCCTCACCAGCCAGCTCAGGGTCGAGTGTTTGCTACCTCGGAGCGGGATGCACAGGCGTCCGACGACGTTGTGCAGGGTACGTTTAATTGTGCTTTAGTCAATTGAAATATTGTTCTGATGCTATGTGTGTGATATTAAATGTTATCTGGTATGATGTATGATGCATGTATGTATTCATGATTTGACAAATTAGCTTTGTGTATTAATTCAGGCTCATTGTTGATAAATGATTTCCTCGCTCATGTTTTGATCGATACTGGTTCCACTCACTCCTTCGTTGCACCTTGTTTTGCACGAGAGTTTCCGATGGAGCCAAGTCTGTTAGATCGTGAATTTTCGATTGCTACTCCTATTGGTAGTTCGGTCATCACCGATAAGGTCTATCGAGATTGCGACATTCGAGTAGGCCAGAGAGAGATGCCAGCTGATCTGATTGTCCTTGAGTTTCAAGACTTTGACGTCATTTTAGGCATGGATTGGCTTTCCAAATACCATGGGCATGTTGACTGTTTTGGGAAGGTAGTCAACTTTAGACCAATCAGTGAGCCCTCTTTTCGTTTCCAAGGGTTGAAGAAGAAGGACTGAGCTCGTTTCGCGGCATTGAGTCTTACTACCTCGGAAGCACCAGATTTCTCAGTATTCCAGTTGTAGAGGAATTCATGGATGTCTTTCCTAAAGACTTACCGGGTTTGCCACCGGATAGAGAAGTAGAGTTTGCAATTGAGTTGGCTCCGGGTACGGCACCCATCTCTAAAGCTCCGTATAGGATGGCTCCAGCAGAGTTGAAAGAGCTTAAGGAGCAGATTGACGAATTGCTTGGTCTTGGATTTATCCGCCCAAGTGTATCACCTTGGGGAGCTCCAGTGTTGTTTGTGAAGAAGAAGGATGGTTCGATGAGGATGTGCATCGACTATCGGCAACTGAACAAGGTCACCATCAAGAACAAATATCCTTTACCTAGGATCGATGACTTGTTTGATCAGTTGCAAGGAGCTAAGTATTTCTCCAAGATCGACTTGAGGTCGAGCTACCATCAACTGAAGATAAAGGCGGAAGATGTGCCTAAGTCTGCTTTCAGGACCAGATATGGGCATTTTGAATTCTTAGTCATGCCGTTCGGTTTGACAAACGCCCCGGCAGCATTCATGGATCTCATGAACAGGATCTTCAAGCCGACTCTGGACCGCTTTGTGATCGTGTTTGTGGATGACATTTTAGTGTACTCCAGGACACAGAAGGAGCATGAGATGCATCTCCGGATCACCCTGAAGATACTCCGTGAGCATAAGCTATATGCTAAGCTTAGCAAGTGCGAGTTTTGGCTAGAAAAAGTAGCATTTCTAGGCCATGTGGTGTCAGAAGAGGGGATTTCAGTTGACCCTGCTAAGATAGAAGCAGTGGAAGGATGGGGAAGGCCAAAGAGTGTTACTGAGGTTCGAAGTTTCTTGGGCCTAGCTGGATATTATCGAAGATTTGTAGAAGGATTTTCCAGTTTGGCAGCTCCGCTTACTCATCTAACTCGAAAGAACGCCAGATTCGAGTGGAATGAGAAATGTGAGAAGAGTTTTCTTGAGTTGAAGAAGCATCTCACCATCGCTCCGATCTTGACTGTTCCATCGGGTAGTGAAGGTTTTGTGGTGTATAGTGATGCCTCACTCGTTGGGTTAGGTTGTGTTCTTATGCAACACGAGAAGGTGATTGCCTATGCTTCTCGGCAGTTGAAAGACCACGAGAAGAACTATCCTACCCATGATTTGGAGTTAGCAGCCTTGGTTTTTGCTCTTAAGATCTGGAGACACTACTTGTACGGTGCGCAGTTTGAAGTTTTCACCGACCACAAAAGTCTAAAGTATTTATTCTCGTAGAAAGAGCTGAATTTGAGACAGCGTCGTTGGGTGGAATTCCTCAAGGATTATGATTGTTCTATCCAGTACCACCCGGGGAAAGCGAATGTAGTGGCAGATGCGCTAAGTAGGAGACCTACTGGGTTCTTGGCACACTTGATGGTCCAAGAATGGAAGCTACTAGAAGAGGCGTCTAGCCTTGATGCAGGTTTCAGTGTTGGAGCTTCTGGAGCCTTGTTGGCTAACATTATGGTCAGGCCAACCTTATTGGACAGGATTAAAGACTTGCAGTGGAATGATGGAGAACTGCACGCTGCCATGAATAAGTCACTGAGCAGCGGGTTTGAGGATTTCTCTTGGAGAGATGGTGGAGTTTGTTTCAAGGGTAGACTTTGTGTTCCGGATGATGAGGATTTAAGAAGGGAGATTCTGGATGAAGCACACAAGTCTAAGTACACCGTGCATCCGGGAGGTACTAAGATGTACCAGAACCTTAAGAAGTATTTCTGGTGGAAAGGTATGAAGAAAGATGTGGCTACCTTTGTATCCAAGTGTTTGGTGTGTCAGTAGGTGAAGGCCGAACACAGGAGGCCGGCAGGACTTCTTCAGTCTCTTCCTATTCTCGAGTGGAAGTGGGAAAATATCTCCATGGATTTTGTTGTTGGTTTGCCAAAGACGGCCAAGAACTTTGATGCCATTTGGGTTGTGGTTGACCGATTGACTAAATCAGCTCATTTTCTTCCATATCGGACTACTTTCAACTCCAATCAATTGGCTAACCTCTATATCAAAGAGATAGTTCGTTTGCATGGAGTGCCAGTTAGCATTGTTTCTGATCGAGATCCGAGATTTACATCCAAGTTCTGGAAGAGTTTTCAGCAGGCCATGGGTTCCCATTTGGATTTTAGTACAGCATTTCATCCGCAGACAGATGGGCAAACTGAAAGAGTGAACCAGATCATAGAGGACATGCTACGAGCTTGCATGTTAGACTTTCAGGGTAGTTGGGTTGATCACTTGCCGTTGGTTGAGTTTGCCTACAACAACAGCTATCAAGCTAGCATTCAGATGGCACCGTTTGAGGCACTTTATGGGAGGAGTTGTCGTTCACCTTTGTGTTGGGACGAAGTTGGTGAGAGGAAGCTTTTGGGTCCCGAGCTCGTTGGTCAGACTGTGGATAGAGTTCAGTTGATCAGGGAGAGGTTGAAAGCAGCTCAGAGTAGATAGAAGAGCTATGCCGATACTCGGAGGAGAGATCTTGAGTTCCAAGTCGGAGATTTTGTATTTGTTAAGATCTCACCTACGAAGGGGGTGATGAGGTTTGGCAAGCGAGGCAAGCTCAGTCCGAGATATGTGGGTCCTTTTGAGATCATCACCCGAGTCGGGGAAGTTGCTTACCGGGTCGCCTTGCCACCTCACATGGAAGGTGTGCATAATGTCTTTCACATCTCTATGTTGAGGAAGTACATAGCGGATCCTTCACATGTCATTCATTTGGAATCGTTGGAAATTCGGGAAGATTTGACTCTAGTGGAGCAACCGGCTCGAATTTTGGACCGGAAAGAGCAAGTTTTGCGTTCTAAGGTCATTCCTCTTGTGCTCTTGCAATGGGAGCATCACTCTAGAGAAGAGGCTACTTGGGAGAGAGAAGCCGAGGTCCGCGAAAAGTACCCGCACTTATTCACCTAAGGTACGTAATTTCGAGGACGAAATTCTTTTAAGGGGGGGAGGATGTAGAGACCCGAATCTTTTTCATGTTTTTATTTCATTGTGTTAAGGGTATTTTAGTCCTTGTGATGTTTGATGTTTATTGTTTTTTTTATGCCTAATTATTGTGGTGTAAACTAGGCTTAATCAACTTGTAACGGATGGATGTCATGGCACATCCTAAACTTTAGGAAGCTCTAGTTTTAGCACCGTTTACTAGAATTGTGTGATTCTTGAACCATTAGAAAGGTGTTGGAATCCTCTTCGAGATTCATGTTTAGTGTTTTTCCTCATTTTGAGTTTAAGTCAAGTCAATAGTGAGTTTTGTCTAATGGAATTGCAGATCAGTCAACTTTGGGGATATTTTAGTCTATAAGTTAAGTGGAAATTAGAAATTCTAAAATGCTAGAAATGTTCGTTTTCGAAAGACGAATCCAACCCAAGTTGAATCGTCAAAATCCGACGAACGAGTCAAAAGTTATGGCCAAAACAGTAAAGGGAGTCAAAACCTGCAGGAACCGATCGCTCGGTCAGAACCAGCGATCGATCGGTCCAAAACCGATCGATCGGTATCTATCGACTGGTCCAAAATTTTGTATGGGGAAATTTTCCAGAGAGTGTGTTTTTGACCGATCGCCCGGTCATAAACACCGATCGATCGGTAGGCAACCGATGGCTCGGTCATTACCACCGATCGCTCGGTCCTTCGTGTTTTTGCTGATTTTTAGTATGGGCTTTTTGGTCTTTTTGTTCTCAGACCTTGAGGCTATAAATAGGGGGTCCTACTCGAAATATTAAAATACTCCACCTAGTTCTAACCTAATTTGGCAAAAAGGGGGAGAAACCCTAGGGTTTTGAGAGAGGGTTTTCTTGGAGAAGGAGGAGATTGATAAGAGATTGTAAGAAAAGTTTGGGAAGCTTCTCCAAATCGTCTCGGGAGTGTTTTGAATCCAATGGAAGGATTCCTAAGGTCGATATACTATCCTAATCAACTCTATTTTAAGGTTTTGTGAATGTTGATGTGCTAAGAATTGTAGAAATAGATAGTTGATGCATTTTCCCTAATTTTCTATGAAATAAGCTAATTATGGATGGGAATGTAAATGGATATGTGGATTGGAAATGTGGATAGAATGTATGGAGGATGGGATTAATTTGTGGATGTAGATGAATATATTGATTGTATGGATGAATTATGGTTTGATGAATGCTTGAAAACATGGAGGAGAAATGGATTCATATTATACGTACACAAGGTGTTTGTGAAAAGACTTGAATGGATAAATGCTATTATACTCTTATGAAATGGTGGTAAATTGATTATGAATTGCGATATGAATTATGATAAGATATGTATATGTGAATGGTTTGTTAAGTATGTCTAATCATTTGCATGGAAATTGATAGTCGGGAAGGTAAGAACTTAGAGGAACATCTCTCAAACCGGGAATTCTCTGACTATTTGGTATGGGACATATAGTGGAGTTTCCATGGTGGGAGATCGGAATCTAAACAATTATCAACTCGAATGTTAATTTCGACACTTAAGCACATATGCACGTGTATGTTAAGATAAGAGTCTCACAAGTCACACATGTGGGCCACAAGCATGAGCATGACATACGTTTGACATTCTGAATAAGCATAAGCATGGCATGGTCCGTATCTGCCAAGAACGGCATGTCTCATTACTGTGTGATCTGAATAAGTGCATAAGGCATGGTCCGTATCCGCCAAGAACGGCATGTCTCATCCGTGTATGATCTGAATAAGTGCATAAGCATAAGCATAAGCATCTCACAAGCACGTGGTCTCGTAAGCATAAGTACCTCATAAGTGTATGGTTTTCTAAGTCTAAGATTCTCACAAGTACACGAGTCAAGGTGATGATATGATGAATATGCGCACACGTTCTTCCGCACTCTGATTATGTTATTATGCTATTGGATATGTTTCTGACTAAGTGCAGGTATATCATTATTGTTGGTTGGATTTTATATACACTGAGTACCTTTGTACTCAGCCGGACTTTGTCTTGGCAGGTTTAGAGCAGGAGTACACGGCGGAGCCGTGGGTTGAGGAAACATACATTGAGGAAGGAGGTGAAGGTGAGCCTTCTGAGGAGGGAGCCGGAGACTTGGGCGGCTACAACTCTTAGTTTACATTTCTTTTCATTGAGAGAGTTTTGTATTTGACTTTTAGAGGATGTTGCTCAGTAGACTTCTTATTAGTTGTGTATCAGACTTGTTGGTTCATTGTGAGTTGTATATATAGACCTTAGACTTGTGCAGGTTGGATTGGGTTTATATATCGGAATTTTATTACTCTCATTTTTGGAGACTCGTGTAGTAGCCTTATATGCATGGTTTTAAACAGGTTAAGTGAATGTGGCAATTCCAAAGTCCTATTTTAGCCTTAGTAGGATTTGGGGTCGTTACACAAATGTTATATGAACAGTAATGTATAAGTTGAAATAAGTAGGGACAGGATAGGGGCTCTATCCTAGGTGAGCTGAACCTGATCAGGGTTACCTACATATCCACTGTTAGTGGAATCAAGCTACACGTAGTTCCAGAGGATAGTTGATTATTTGATTTATTGAGTGTTTGGATAGCGGGTGTTTGATAGGCTGAGATTTGCCTTTGGATGTTAGGATGTTTTTTAATGGTTTGGGTTCCTATTTAGGAGCGCTTGGGTCTTTTAAGCTCTTGTCGGGAAGCATTTGGACAGTTTTAGCTCTTGTCAAGGAGCATCTAGACAATTTTAGCTCATATCGAGGAGCAATGAGTTTTGTTAAGGTTTGAACCAGGGTTTGAATCAAGGTTCGAACAGGGGTTTGGCTAGGTAGGTAAGGTTTGAACCAAGGTTTGAACCGAGGTTTAGACAGAGGTTCGACAGAGTAGGTTAGTTTTGAACCGAAGTTCGGGCAGAGGTTCGACTGGGTTGGTAAGGTTTGAACAAGGGTTTGAACCGAGGTTTAGACAGAGGTTCGACTAAGGCAAGTAGGGTTTGTACCAAGGTTTGGACAGAGGTTCGACACGGTAGGCTAAGTTGGAACTGAAGTTCGGGCAGAGGTTCAACAGGGTAAGCTAATTTTGAACCAAAGTTCAGGCAAAGGTTCGACAGGGTTGGTTAAGCAAGCAGTCTAAGCAATTAAAGCAATTTAAAAAATAATTAAAAAGCTAATTACACTACTAAAAGAGAAAGCAAAAGTCAATGTTTGGAGAAAAATTACCTTCTGGGAAACCCAAAAGGGTCTCCGAAATAAGTGCTCCCGAGAATGATTCTTCGAAATCAAATCTCGGGATCGCCAAACGCTAAAGAGGGACTTTTGAAAGAGGAGAGAGAAGTGTGGAAAGGAGAGGGGATGAGTGAAAAATGAAGAAGGGAAATGGAGTATTTATAGATTTTGAAATGGGATATTCTAAGGAATATTCCAAGGAATATTCTAAAGAATATTCCTTATGATATTTACAAAGGAATATTCCTTAGGATATTCTAAGAAATATTCTTAGGATATTCCAAGGATCATTTAAAAAACTAAAATTATTTTTTTATTTTATTTTATTTTTTTGGCGGCACGCGCTCTCCGGTTTGCCGAAAACCCGATTTCTCGTTTTAAGTCCGATTTGAGCCCGAAAACATCCAAAATTGAACTGATAGAACCAGAAAAATATATAAGATAAAATTTCACCTTTTCAGAACTTCTCAGGGGTATTTTTGTCATTTTGCGCTTCAGGGGCATTTTAATCATTTTTACCATTTTAGGCTCAATTTGATCCCAAAAACAGCCGAAATTGAACTAATAAAATCTAGAAAAATATTTTAGATAAAATGTGAGTTTTTCATAACTTTTTAGAGGTATTTTGGTCATTTTGAACTCTAGGGGCATTTTGGTCATTTTTACCTCAGGGGTGTTTCTGAAAATTGAAGCACAAGGAAAGAGGGTTTTAAAAGAAGGTTTTTGAAACGGTTTTTTTAAGGTGTGGAAAGAGAAAAGAGGGGTACAAAATTAGGGTGTTTACAGTTGCCGCACTTTGTCGAAGGGTGCGGGCACGTGAACGACAAAGACTGATAACGCTTCAGTTTTGCACACGTGTGTGTATGTGAAAACTTTTAAAGTTGAAGAAAACAAAAATTCTACTTAGACTGCTTGCCATGGACTGGACGACTGAACGGTGACAGAGGAAGGGTGTGCTCATGCCAAGTCGGTATTGCCTGGGGATGGAGAGGGTTATGGTGTGTGAAGCTGATTGCTAATTGATCATACGACCATATAGCGGGGTGCATGATGCAAGTGAGTGAGATGCAAATGAATGATGATTGGTGCAAAACTGGCTTCACAAGAGGCCGCAACTGATGGTTGATCAGACAACCGTGTCAGTTACTCCTCTAAGAGTGAGCAAGTAATGTAGTGTAGTGGGCAAGATTGGCTTCACAAGAGGCCACAGCTGATGGTCGATCAAACAATCGTGTCAGTTATTCCTTTAAGAGTGAGCATGTAATGCAGTGTTGTGTGTGAAAAATGCAATACGTGCTTCACAAGAGGCCGCAACTGATGGTCGATCAGGCAATCATGTTAGTTACTCCTATAAGAGTGAGCAAGTAGTGTAGTGGAGTGTGTGAAAAATGCAATACGAGCTTCACAAGAGGCCGCAACTGATGGTCAATCAGACAATCGTGTCAGTTACTCCTTTAAGAGTAAGCAAGTAGTGCAATGCTGTGCGGTGAAATGTGAACATTTGGTGAAAGATGCAATTAAGTGAAGGTTGGTTACACAATCAACTTCACAAGAGGCCGCAACTGAAGGTCGATCAGACAATCGTTCAGTTACTCCTTCAAAAAAATGGGTAAGATGCAATTAGTGCAGACAACCACATGGTTGCCTCACCGGGTACTATGCCATGGTGCAGACAAGCACACGGCTGCCTCACCGGGTACTTTGTCATGGTGTAGACAACCACATGGTTGCCTCACCGGGTAAGATTTCATAGTGCAGACAACCACACGGTTGCCCCACTGAGTACTATGCCATGGTGCAGACAACCACACGGTTGCCCCACCGGGTACTATGCCATGGTGCAGACAACCCCACAGTTGCCCCACTTGGTACTATGCCATAGTGCAGACAACCACACGGTTGCCTCACCGGGTACTATGCCTGCAGGATGAATGAAGTCAGATTTGAAGGGATCGCACGATCACTTCAGCACAAGTAAGCAACCAGATGTATAAGTGGAGATAGCCGCACGACTAGTCCATGAGTAAGTTTATAATCAAACAAAGTGTATAATGAATGAAGAGCCACATGGTTTCTCCATTTTACAAGCAAGATGTATGAATGGGAAAACCACACAGTCAACCCATGAGAAAGAAAAATGTAAGTTTTTTGAGGATTGGTTACACAACCATCTTCATTAAGAATGAATGCAAAGCAAGAAAATGAATGTGATATATGTACA
Organism: Tetracentron sinense; assembly: GCA_015143295.1. Lineage (NCBI taxonomy): Eukaryota > Viridiplantae > Streptophyta > Magnoliopsida > Trochodendrales > Trochodendraceae > Tetracentron > Tetracentron sinense. The sequence continues at coordinate 20,538,000 of CM026554.1, forward strand.
AGTGGAGATAGCTACACGACTAGTTCATGAGCAAGCAAAATGTAAATCCATGAAAGAAAATGAATGTGATATATGTACAAGTGGAGATAGCTACACGACTAGTTCATGAGCAAGCAAAATGTAAATCCATGAAAGAGGATAGCCACGGGGCTTACCCATAAGCAAGCAAATGAAATGAATGACCAGGCATGAGGAGTGAAAGCGTGTCCCTGAGCCACTGCCAGTCCTTTGTTTGCATGTCTAGCGCCAGGTTGTGAAGGAGATGTGCTCGAGCCTGCTTTTGCTTTGATTGATCTGTTTGTTTTGCACCAGTGATGAAGATAGATTTTTGCCTAAGCCAAAAGACATACTAGGACTCTAAAACTTTTAAAGATGAGCTTGTTTTTGAAAATTTTGTTTTTGAATTTGATTTTTGAAAACAAGTAGGGATGCTCTCTTTATCTGCTGATTCATAAAGGGGTCTACCCTTGCTTGAGATTGTGGATCTTTTGTTCCTTAGAAGACAGAATATAGCAATGAGCAATTGTAACCTTTTGAGCCATGCCTAAGAAAGATACAAACTTAGTTTGAACTTTGTTGCATGCTAGATCAGACCTTGCTTGGAGCTGAGGAATTCGAGTTGTTATGTTTTCTGAGCGCTTGCAGATGCGATGTTGCTGGGGTTGAGGCTGACTTCCGCCAAGATCCTGCTACTAATATAGTTCAATTTTTTCCCTTTTTTTCCCTTGGAATGACCAAGTCTAGAGGTCGCATAATTTTTGCGCAATGAGGCCGTTTTCGATTTTCACTCATGCCTGCGTAGTTGATTAATTTTGTTCCCTTTTTTACCCCTGATAACGAAATCAAGGCTGGGCTCACATTATTTTTACGCCTCAGTGCCATTTTTAGATTTCACTAGCCCTGCGATTTTCTGATAGTTTGATCTATCTTCTCTCATCATTGCCTTGCGGATGAGATGTATAGCTTTTGATATTTGTCAGTCTGTTTGCCAGTACTCTTAGTCTCTGAGGGATCTAAGAGGGCTTGGGATAAGACGAAACGTAGGCTAGGGGGTCAAAGATTTGGGACACCCTGTTTGCTTTGGAGCTTTCTTGAGCGCTTCTTTTGGGTTTTTCTCTTTGGCTTTTGTTTCTTTTGAATTTGCTGTTCTGCTCTTTTCTTTTGACTTTTGACTTTTGCCTTTTTGGCTTTTATCTTTTTGCATTGGTTTTTTTTTGGAGAGGCTGAATTTTGCTCAAGAAATGTGATTTTTTTTACCGCACCTGATTTTCAGGTTGCCTACATACCCTTTTTAGGATCAGGTCATGTCGTAGTTCAAGCAAGTGATAAAATTTTTTAGGATCAGCTCAACGTGTGATCCAATGAGGTGAGTGGACAGAGGTCCATTTAACTTATCTGGGTTGTAGGGAACCAAAGTTCATTTGGTCAAGATCAAAATGAATCAATGGATTCTCCATATGATTTGCTTTAGAGTCTAGGCTTTTAAATCTCACATGATTGAGCTAGCTAAAGAATGGATTAGGGTTAGACCTATCTAGCAATCAAGACTTACACAAACTCTGAAAATGGTTTAGGCATAGAGATATGGTTGTCACTATACCTGAACAAATGTTGTAGGAGCGGCTTAAACCAGTAACAGAATAGGGATAAGGTAGTCCCTCTTGACGGGTGTTCTTGGTTTATGCCCAAACAAAGACCTATAGTCTATATGCTTATGCTGGTGTATGCAAGGTTTTTGTCTAAAAGGTTGATGAACACTTGACCGTATATACGACTCCCTGGTATAGAAATACCTAAAAAGGGACAGTTGGTACAAGTGGGAAAGACCAGTCGCATTTACTGGAGATAACCATCCCTCGGTCTACAAATTGTACTTTGCACAGATCTTTGGGCACTAGCATCGGGGATAACCATCCCTCAATTGTAAGCTTACCGGATCCAAAGATCTGTGCAAGGTTACAATTGAATATGAATGTATATGCACCAATAAAAATCAAGCAATGAATAAAAGAAATAGAATCCTAGGCATGTTGCTGAGTTGGCAAATAAATGTCTGAGATTCGATGAATGATAGAAGCATAAGTTAGCATATTTACAAATTAATAAAATTAGCCACATATAGATGTAATTGAAAGTTTCTGATATGGTTTCCCTTGTTCAGTTCAGATTTAAGTTTTGGCTCGAATGCTGGTCTGTGAAACCAGAGTCCCCAGCAGAGTCGCCAAGTTGTAGACCCGGGATTTTAATGCCAACTCCCGATCAAGATTGAACCCGAGGAGGAATAGTGCTAAAAATCAAGAAAAGAGAGAGTCGCCATCTATTTAGATTGTGCGGGAAAATAAGGTCCCTTAAAAGGTTGGATAAAACTTTAGTCTGGAAATAGAGTTCAAGGCAAGGATTCATTTGAGTTAGTGGAAGGTATTAGGCACCCCTAAACTCCCTTTCGGAGATGGTTACCTACTCCCTAAGTTTGAATTAAGGTTGAGGAAACCATAAGAGAAGCTTGCATTTCATTTATATGCTGACAGATGTTATATGAACAGTAATGTACAAGTTGAAATAAGCAGAGACCCAGATAGGGGCTCTATCCTAGGTGTGCTGAACCCGATCAGGGTTGCCTACGTATCCACTGTTAGTGGAATCAAGCTACATGTAGTTCTAAAGGGTAGTTGATTGTTTGATTTGTTAAGTGTTTGGATAGTGGGTGTTTGATAGGTTGAGATTTGTCTTTGGATGTTAGGATGTTTTTAAATGGTTTGGGCTCTTATTCAGAAGCGCTTGGGCCTTTTAAGATCTTATCAGGGAGCATCTGGACAGTTTTAGCTCATGTCAATGAGAATTTGGACAGTTTTAGCTCATGTCAAGGAGCATCTGGACAGTTTTAGCTCATGTTGAGGAGCATTGGGTTTGGTTAGAACCAGGGTTTGAATCGAGGTTCGGACAGAGGTTTGGCTAGGTAGGTAGGGTTTGAACCAGGGTTTGAACCGAGGTTCGACAAGGTAGGTTAGTTTTGAACTGAAGTTCGGGCAGAGGTTCGACTGGGTTGGTAAGGTTTGAACAAGGGTTTAAATTGAGGTTCAGATAGAGGTTGGGCTAAGGTAAGTAGGGTTTGGACAAGGTTTGGACAGAGGTTCGATAGGGTAGGCTAAGTTTGAACCAAAGTTCGGGCAGAGGTTCGACAGGGTATGTTAAGTTTGAACCGAAGTTCGGACAAAGGTTCGATAGGGTAGGTTAAGCAAGCAGTCTAAGCAATTAAAGATATTTAAAAAGCTAATTACACTACTAAAAGACAAAGCAAAAGTCAGTGTTTGGAGAAAAATTATCTTCCGCGAAACCCAAAAAGGGTCTTTGAAATAAATGCTCCAGAGAATGATTCCTTGAAATCAAATTCTCGGGATCGCCAAACGCTAAAGCGAGATTTTTGAAAGTGGAGAGAAGAGAGAGGAAAGGAGAGGGGATGAGTGAAAAATGAAGAAGGGAAATGGAGTATTTATAGATTTTGAAAAGGGATATTCTAAGGAATATTCCTAGGAATATTTTAAAGAATATTCCTTATGATATTTACAAAGGAATATTCCAAGGATCATTAAAAAAATAAATTTTTATTTTTTTTATTTTTTTGGCGGCGCGTGCTCTCCGGTTTGTCGAAAACCTGATTTCTCATTTTAAGTCTGATTTGAGCCCGAGAATAGCCAAAATTGAACTGATAAAATCAGAAAAATATTTAAGATAAAATTTCACTTTTTCAGAACTTCTCAGAGGTATTTTTGTCATTTTTCACTCTAGGGGAATTTTGGTCATTTTTACAATTTTAGGCTAGATTTGATCCCAAAAACAGTTGAAATTAAACTGATAAGATCCAAAAAAATATTTTAGATAAAATGTGAGTTTTTTAGAACTTTTCAAGGGTATTTTGGTCATTTTGAACTCTAGGGGCATTTTGGTTATTTTTACCTCAGGGGCATTATTAAAAATCGAAGCGCAGGGAAAGAGGGTTTAAAAAGAGGGTTTTTGAAAGGGTTTTTAAAGGTTTCGAAAGAGAAAAGAGGGGTGCGAAATTGGGGTGTTAACAGTTGCCCCACTTTGTTGGAGGGTCCGGGGACGTGAACGACAAAGGCTGATAACGCTTCAATTTCGCACACGTGTGTGTATGTGAAAAACTTTTAATGCTGAAGAAAAGAAAAATTCTACTTAGATTGCTTGCCATGGACTGGATGACTGAAGGGTGACAGAGGAAGGGTGTGCTCGTGCCAAGTTGACATTTCCTGGGGATGGAGAGGGTTATGGTGTATGAAGCTGCTTGATAATTGATCATACGACCAAATAGCGGGGTGCATGATGCAAATGAATGACGACTGGTGCAAAACTGGCTTCACAAGAGGCCGCAACTAATGGTCGATCAGACAACCGTGTCAGTTACTCCTTTAAGAGTGAGCAAGTAATACAGTGTAGTGTGTATGAAGTGTGCAAGATTCTCTTCACAAGAGGCCGCAACTGATGGTCGATCAGACAATCGTGTCAATTACTCCTTTAAGAGTGAGCAAGTAATGCAGTGTAGTGCGTGAAAAATGTAATACGGGCTTCACAAGAGGTCACAACTGATGGTCGATCAGACAACCGTGTCAGTTACTCCTTTAAGAGTGAGCAAGTAGTACAGTGATGTGTGGGGAAATGTGAACATGTGGTGAAAGATGCAAATGAGTGAAGGTTGGTTAAACAATCAGCTTCATGAGAGGCCGCAACGGAAGATCAAGCAGACAACCGTTCAGTTACTCCTTCAAAAAAATGGGTAAGATGCAATTAGTGCAGACAACCACACAGTTTCCTCACCAGGTACTATGTCATTGTGCAGACAACCACACGGTTGCCTCACTGGGTACTCTGCCATCGTGTAAACAACCACACGGTTGCCTCACCGGTAAGATGTAATGGTGCAGACATCCACACGGTTGCCCCACAGGATACTATGTCTTGGTGCAGACAACCACATGGTTTCCCCATCGGGTACTATACCATGGTGCAGAAAACCACACAGTTGCCTCATTGGATACTATGTCATAGTTCAGACAACCACACGATTTCCCCCACCGAGTAAGATGCCATGGTGCAGACAACCACACGGTTGCCTCACCGAATAAGATGCCATGGTGAAAACAATCACATGGTTGCCCCACCGGGTACTATGTCATTGTGCAGACAACCACACGGTTGCCCCACTAGGTACTATGCCATGGTGCAGACAACCACACGGTTACCTCACTGAATACTATGCCATGGTGCAGACAACCACACGGTTGCCTCACAAGGTAAGATGCCACGGTGCAGACAACCACACGGTTACCCGATTGGGTACTATGCCATGGTCCAAACAACCACACAGTTGCCCCACTTGGTACTATGCCATGATGGAGACAACTATACGGTTACCCCACCGGGTAAGATGCCATGGTGCAAATAACCACACGGTTGCCTCACCAGATAAGATGCTATGGTGCAAACAACCACATGGTTGCCCCACTGGGTACTATGTCGTGGTGCAGACAACCACACGGTTGCCCCATCGGGTACTATGCCATAGTGCAGACAATCACAGGGCTACCTCACCGGGTACTATGCCATGGTCCAGACAACCACCCGGTTGCCTCACCGAGTAAGATACCATGGTACAGACAACCACATGGTTGCCCTACCGGGTACTTTACCATGGTGCAGACAACCACACGGTTGCCCCACCGGGTACTATGCCTGTTGGACACATATGCCCTCGAAAGCCAATAAGAGACTTTTCTATGTTGATTAGATAAGCATCATATTCACACAACCAACTATAAAGGGTATTTATATTAATTACTGTCTCATATGATGAAGACATAAAGTTCCATAGGTAACATTGTAGGAAAATCATGCAAAGGTTGCGAGGAGATATGATTTTCCGGTTCCTTGTAAACCTAATATTATTCGAAGCCTCTAGAGTACTGGTTGGGCGCCGTACTTCATCATGGCTTGCACATGTGTAGTTCTATAAGATACTATGATGAATCTCATTCACAGAGAGTGGTGACTCTTGACTAACATGTGAGTATATGTAGCAAGTACATAATACTCAACGGGGTCACTAGTGGATACCCTATGGAATACACTGTCAGATTGTATTAGGGTTATCTATTTGACAAATTTTCCTTAGACCTGAGAGGTTAACATCTTCTCAGACATCTGTCTATATGGCTTTGATGTGCCAATCGGCAATGTCCAATACACAGGACTAACTCCGGGTACGTTGGGTCATGTACACAATGTTTGGAGAAGAGTGTAAACACTCAATAAGGAATCCATAACTCCTTAATTGGAGATAATGATATCAAGGTGATACTTGTTGAACTGAACTATTAAATCCAGTACTGGTGCTTTTCGGTAAAATGGTCTTTATCGAAGTTGATATTTTCAATATGGAAATGTATATATAAATATATATATATATGTCAGTTCTTTTCTAATGTTTCTTCAAAAGTGTTTTGGAGGTTCAGTTCATTAAAAAAGTAACATGAGAAAGGGTTCTATTCATAAGCTAGGGACTAAGACAGTGGAATTGTTCCAATCCCAGAAGCTTACAAGTGATATCAGAATGTGGAAGGATTTATTTGTAAATATATTGTGAGATGGTACTTACAAGCAATTATCTAATTTCTGAAGGTTAATCACATTGTGTTAATGGACATTAATTGTGATTGGTGGAAGTCCAGGGATATATATAAAATTCTATGATCCTAATGGAGTTTTAGGAAAGGTGTTTCCTAGTAACAATGCTTCAACCAAAAATGTAAAGTACTTGGTCCCACAACCGGAAATAGGAGATCCCTTTAGATCCCACACACAAGGACCTTCTTAAAGTATTTAATTTAATTATTAATTAAATTAATTAATTTCTCTAAGTAATCACTATATGGTATAGTGAAGCTCTAAAAGGTGGAATCACATTAGATGTGAAAAACCAAATGGGTAGGACCCATTGGGAATTATTATAAAAGAATAATTCAAGTGACCAAGAGGGTTTTGGAAACCCTTTAGGCGTGTGGGGTGGGACCCACCTAGGGTGGGACGCCCACTTCAAGGAGGAATAATAATTGTTATTATTTTAATTAGTTTCTAATAACTAATATCCTTATTAGATAAGGTTAGTTAGTTACTAATTAAAGATTCCCTAATTGTTAGGGATTCCATTAGTTAGTTACTAATTCAAGATTCCTTATTGGATAAGGGTAAGATTAGTTACTAATGGATAAGGTTAGTTTCTTTTAAGTTTAATCCTAATTGGATTAGGAGAATAATCAATAAAGGAAACTATTGAGGAATCTTAATTGGATTAGGATAAGGTTAATGAATTATAATTGGATTACAATTCAAGCAACCAAGAGGGAACTTATATAAAGGATTGGATGCCCAGCCCTTTAAGATACATAATTCTCCAGAATTTTTTCTTCTCTCCCTCTCCTCAAGTTCACGCCCAGCCCTCTCCCCCTTTGAGGGTGTACGGTCACCCTTCCCCTTCTTCATTTTTGTTTGGTTTTTTATCTTGATGATCAAGAACAAGTTCTTTGAAGATCAAGATTAGGTCTTGTTTGATCAAGAAAGGTTCTTGGATCAAAGAAAAGAAGAAAAGATAAAAGAGCATGAAATTTGGAAGGGCCATTAGCTTCCATTAGAGAAAGCTTTAAAGGAAAAAGAAGGTTCGTGTGAATCGACAGGAGACTTGACACTTGTGAAGTTTTGCGAGTACTATTCTAACGTGGATTTGACTTAACAATTTCAAAGTCGCAAAGGTGAATGTTATTCCTACCTTCATTGAATAAAATCAATTAGAATCTTAGTCAGATCTTGGGATTCGATGTATGCCCCCCAAGAACTGTGTTTCTTAATTAAAAAGAGGCATACTTTCATTGGTATCAGAGTCAGGGCTATGCTTCTCTTTGATTTTTGAGTTTAATCAAGATTTATATCAAGATTGCCTCCCCTATGAATTTTGGTAGCCTTAATGAATCAATCTTCTAGATTCTTGATTATTGGATAATCATTATCAGGCTTAAGGGATCCCCCTCTAGTTTTTGAGGGAGTAATCAAGCCCTTAGAAATTAGTGTGATACTAATTTCAGTTTTGGATGATTTCAAAACCTCTCTTAATTCTATTAGGGATAGGTATATAGAGATATAAATTTGGTTAAAGCCCTTTAAGGATTCAGAGATCCTTTTTATATTAAATTAAATTGTTTAATTTATTCTTGTGAGCCCCGGGCAAGTTTTCTCCTTGATATATACCACTTAGATACCCTTTGATATTTTGGCTAGCATATATAGATGGGATTTTATTTATTAAATGTTAATTAATAAATCTCATGGTGTTAGACACCCTTGCTTAAGTGTTCTTGGAGATTAAAGCTTATTTCAATTAAAATTGATTCATGGATTTTCGGATTTGTATTTGATTAGAAGAATCGATACAGTTTCGGTATTTCAGCCATAACTTTGTGACCGTAAGTCCGATTTAGGTCCATCAATACATCGTTTCGAAGCCGTCGAAAAGATCTACAACTTTTGTGAAGAAAGTGTTTCCCGAATCAATCATTTTGAGGGTCAAAACTTGAGTCGAAAATCTAAAGCGGTAAAAGGAGTTTTCTAAATTAATTTTTCAAGAGGCTTTCAAAATTTTCCTAAATTCCATTATTTGATTTGAGAGCATGGGATGCTATTAAATCATTTAATGGGCTATCAATTAATTAAATAGTTTAATTATTTGATTCGAGAGCACAGGCTGAGATTTAATTAAATTGTTTAATTATCTGCTTCGAGTCCACGGGCTATCATTTAATTAAATGTTAATTATGATATCTTTTATGGTTCCCTAAAAAGTTTATGGGAATAATACCATAATTATTGTAGCTGATTTGGATCAATTACATGTGCTCAAAATTTTCAGCTACATAGTATTTATAAGTTTTTATTTGATTAATAGTTAATCAAGTAATTACATAAATGCCATTGGTTGAGATACAGGGTTTTATCTCAAGTGAATTTTAATTGGTAGAGATCAATTATTTTATGGACATTTAATACTAGTGTTTAGGATATTATTTTATTTAATTGTTAAATCAAATAATCCCTAAAGCAGTTGGCCATTATGGAAAATTTTGAATTCACCTATTATTGATTTTGAATCAATATAAAGTGATATTAAAAATTAGCAATTTGCTGATTTTTATTTTGGTCTTTTAATAGTTATTAGATCAAAATAATATGGAAGAGATTAGATCCCTAGCCTGGCCGAATTTAATATGGTGTTTTCTATTTGTTTATCAATTGAGGAATGTGAGGATGAATTTTAGAGTTAGATTAAATTTTAGAGAAATTGTTTCTCTTAATGACTTTTCAAGCATTAAAGGAAAATTGTTTTCTTTTAATAATGATCTAAAAACCCTAAGAATTCATTCTAGACATGCTTGCTTTCTTTGCTCTAGGGTTTTTCTATTAAATGTTAATAGAGGTCTTAACCATATGGGAAAGAGTTTCCCTAAGGTTAACAAAACCCTTGTTGAGGTTATGGACTTTCTAAGTAATTTGTCATGCCATGTTATTATTCATAGTTGATGAATTGTTAATATATATTCTTGTTGAATGGTAGATGGGTTCCATGATCATGTCTTCTTCTTCTCTCTCTATTTTCTTCTCTTTCTTCTTATGAGTTGTACTCCCCTTGAGCACCCTATTTTGGGTGGTTTCACAAGGTTTCTTATTTTGAATATGATGTAATCTTAGTATTAGGAGTTGCTGGTTTTTCTCTATAGAGAAATCATATTGAAGATGATGGTGATCGCATGGAGAATAAATCTTGGAAGGCATTCTACAAGAGTAGTTGTAGGATTTCTAAGATAGCATGATCATGTAGACCCATTGTGCGGCTATATTATGTATTTCATGTGATGATTTGTTATAGCTGTAGAGCCCCAGACTTTTTCATGCTTAATACATGGCACTTTCGTTGTCATTTTGCCTTTAAAGATGTATAATTAATAAATAAGGAGGAAATTGGAAATTCTGAACCGTCAGAAATGTTCCTTTTCGAAGTACGAACCCAACGCAAGTTGAATCTTCAAAATCGGACGAACGAGTCAAAAGATATGGCCAAAACAGTCTGGGTCTGCAGGCAATCGTAGCTCGGTTATGCGCTAAGGACGTAGCTCAGAAGGCGCTAGGTCGTGCTCTGATAAGGCATAGACAACGTACTCTGAGAACGTAGCTCGAGCTCTGATAACGTATACGTTGTGCATCCGTTGTACAGCAACGACGGGTACGTTGTGCAACAATGACGGGTACGTTGTACAACAACAACGGGTACGTTGTATAACAACAACGGGTACATTGTACAGTTACTACGGGTACGTTGTGCAGCACGTCGGGCACGTTGTACATAACACAACGGACAACGTGTTTAGCACTGTTCACAGCACAACGTGTTCGGCACTGTTCACAGCACAACGTGTTCGGCACTGTTCACAGCACAACGTGTTCGGCACTGTTCACAGCACAACGTGTTCGGCACTGTTCACAGCACAACGTGTTCGGCACTGTTCACAGCTCAACGAATTCGGCATTCGTGTGTTTGCAGAAACTTCAGTAAGGGTATTATGGTCTTTGGTCGGTTCACTCTTACCTTAAGAGTTTAACCCGAGCCTTTAGGGCTTCATTTCGACACTTAGAGAGATTGGGAGATAAGAAGAGAAGAAAGGGTGATTCCTAAACCTAGGGTTTCCATTTTAGAGAGAAATCAAAGGGTTTTGAGACCCTAGATCACTCCCAGTCCGGGGTTTTCTCCAAGATCTCGGCTCAAGCACTCGTGGAGAGCGTTCTCCAAGCTAGGGCAGCTGCTACACAGTCATTTTGGAAAGGGGATTTCTTCCTCATTTCTTCAAGGTCGGTACTTCTTACTACCCTCCTAGTTATAGTTCCTCTTTCCCCTTTATTTTTCTTCATTTTCCTTTATTACACATGTTATGAGATGGATGGTTGTGAATGGCGAATGGAGATGGAATGGGCGACTGGATGCCAATGGTTGTGTTGTGATGATTATAATGGGGAGGGCATTGTTCCAATAATGAACATAAAAGTATGATTTGAGAAAAACCCATCTAGAAAAGCATGTTGTAGGGTAAATCGATAATGAACATAACATGTTTGATGAAATGCCAAGGTGAATAAAGTGAGTTGTAATTTAGGAAATGCATGCCTAATAAATTCTGAATATTGCTAGGGCCTATGATAGTGTGTTTTCTTGCTTTCCCTAAATGATATGAATATTACATTGCTCAATCATTGATGTTATATGTATCGGGAAATTACCCAAATGTCATATTTAAATTTAAATGCAAGTATGTACACGGTTCCCACGAGCACGGCATGCATGACATGATTTATCGAGGTTTTCAAGAACATGGTTAGAGGTGGGACATATCCTATGATATGTTTTACCTCGCTTTTCACAAGAAGACAACCAACATTACACGAGGGGTCTCCCCTCACTCACAAGTGCATATCATGAAAAAGGGCCTCCCTTCCCTCGCAAGTACATACATATCATGAAGAAGGGTCTCCCTTCCCTCGCAAGTGCATTGCATAAAGAAGGGTCTCCCTTCCCTCTCAAGGCATCTCTCAAGCGCATCTCACAAGGATAGCTCACAAGTGTATCTCACAAGTCACATGATCACAAGCAAGCACGCATGACATGCATGACATGACGCGTACGACACAAGCAAGTTAGACAAGACAAGCTTTCAAGTACGAAAAGACATTTCAAGCCAAGTCAAGTGCACGATGTTTTCAAGAGGTTTTATCGGTTTTCTACGAAATACAAGCATGATTATAAATTGCTTTACTTCCTTGTATGATATGAATTGCTTCTGTCTGACATATATGAATTGCTCCTGATTATGTATTGCCATTGTTATGCTATAATTGTTGGTTAGTATTTAGTACCCGCTGAGTATTCCATGCTCAGCCGTACTTCTTATGTCGGTAGGTTATGAGGGAGCTGCCGCTCCATTTGATGTTTGTGCTCCTGGTCCATGGGTGGAGGAGGAGTACGTCGAGGAGCCTTTGGAGGAACCTCCAGTAGAGGGTTACCATTAGGTGGTTGTAGATTCTGAGTGAATAGCTGTGGGTGAGATGAGAGATATACCTTCATGTATTTTGGCGGGTCTGTCCGCACTTTCTTTTGGATTCCTTTTGTGTAAATGTCACGCCCCAAAATACCCCCTAGGAGTTAAGGGATACTTTAGAGGTGACTACGTGTACCTGTCAAACCATCCTGTAATGCAAGAGGCTAAACATAATATAGTACAATGATAATCAGAGCGCAGAAACTAAACATAAGTGCGGAAGCAGAAGCCAACTTTTCTTTTCTTCTATAACTCCAAATAGTATTCCAAGTTAACATATACCAAATACAATCAAAGTAAAGGTGGACATGCCCACCTATAAAAATACAAAAAGGAACTCTCTAACACTCTTCTCTCAACAGTAGTCGAGGTATGGCCACACATCCAAGTCCCCATCCTCTTGAGACTGCCATGGGATAGGTGGCTCCCTCTCCTCTACATACTCCTCCTCGACCCAAGGCTCGGGGTCGAGGACATCCACGGTACCTGCCGACATAAAAGTACGGCTGAGCATAGAATACTCAGCGAGTACAAACTACTAGCTAACCATAACAATAACGAACGCATAACAACAGTGAGCAATACAAGATATTAATTTAAAGCAATAGTGAAAGCATAAGATACATAGCCATATCTTGACATGCGTATATGAATGCAAAAACCTCGGTAAAACTCATGTCTCGGAAACCTTTTTCGTGTCTCGGTCAAATCATGTATGTGTATCGTGTCTTGTCTTGTATTTCATGTCTTGATTTGTTCTTGACTTGTATACTTGTGAGCCAGAGGCTAGCACCCTTCCTTGGGCTACCAACCTCCTTGTCATGTTCTTGTTCCATTTCTCTTGTGAGCCAGAGGCTAGCACCCTTCCTTGGGCTACCAACCTCTTTCTCTTGTGAGCCAGAGGCTAGCACCCTTCCTTGGGCTACCAACCTCCTTGTCATGTTCTTGTTCCATTTCCCTTGTGAGCCAGAGGCTAGCACCCTTCCTTGGGCTACCAACCTCCTTGTCATGTTCTTGTTCCATTTCTCTTGTGAGCCAGAGGCTAGCACCCTTCCTTGGGCTACCAACCTCCTTGTCATGTTCTTGTTCCCTTTCTCTTGTGAGCCAGAGGGTAGCACCCTTCCTTGGGCTACCAACCTCCTTGTCATGTTCTTGTTCCGTTTCTCTTGTGAGCCAGAGGCTAGCACCCTTCCTTGGGCTACCAACCTCCTTGTCATGTTCTTGATTCATCATATACAAATACAATCTTGGAAAACCCGGTTTCATGCATGCATGCGTGCTTGTGTGCTTGTCAATAGTGGTAATCATGATGACATACTTGAATGGGCGGATCACATGACTATGGCATTTCAATCCTTAACATAGAGGTATGAAAATTTAGGCAACATATAGCACATTTGAGCAATTTATCATTTCTAAGAACATTTACACAATTTCTATTTCCATTTTCTTCATTAAGTCCATTTATCCCTTGTTTAGTCATTTTATCAAACACCCGGTGGGCCACATTTCTTAGTCCTTCTATTTCCCTTATTTAGTGCGTATTTTTCATCAAGACATCAAGGTACATTCGTTATTTGTAAAGTGCCCATCTTCCATTTTCCTTTTCACACATCACACAACATCCATACGGCATCCAATCTCCTCAATCGACATCCCATCCACACATCCATACCTTTTTCTTATCTTGTTTATATTTAGTGAAGATGATACATTTTATAAGGAAGAAAACATACTATCAAGAGTCACATTTCACAATAGAAAATCTAGATTATTGCTAAGGGAAGTTAGTAGGGTGTACTAACCTTAGATCAAGGTTTGATCTTGAAGAAACCTTGAAATAGAAGCTCTATTTGGAAGGAGGAAGCCTTTGCTTGAAGAGGACTTGAGTTGGGGGAAGAAACCTCTTTCAAAACGTGAGTGAGTGTTGCCCTAGCTTGGAGAATGCACCTCCACCCAAGCTTGAGTTGAAATCTTGAAGAAAACGTGCTTGGGGACGATCTAGGGTCTTCACCCCTTTGATTTCTTCTCCAAAAGCAACCTAGGTTTAGGAAACCCTTTTCTCTTCTCTCTTATCTCCCAAATCTCTCTAAGTATAGTGAATGATGCCCTAAGGCTCGGGCAAGCCTTAAGGAGAAAGGGTTTAACCCCCAAAAGACGATAAAGCCCTTACTGAAATTTCTGCAAAAACGCGAAGACCGAGCGATCGGTGGTTATGACCGATCGATCGGTTGCCTACCGAGCGATCTTTGTTTATGACCGATCGATCGGTCAAAAACTCACTCTCTGGAAAATTTCCCCATACAAAATTTCTGACCGTGCGATAGCTACTGATCGATCGGTTATGGACCGATCGATCGCTGACTGGACCGAGCGATCGGTGCTCTGTATGTCTGGACTGTTTTGACCATATCTTTTGACTCGCTCGTCGGATTTCGACGATTCAACTTGCGTTGGGTTCGTCTTTCGAAAACGCACATTTCTGACGTTTCAGAATTTCCAATTTCTCCTTTATTTATTAATTAGACTATGAAAACGGCCAATTAGCTATGAAAGTGCCATTCATTAAAGATGAAAAAGTCCGGGGTGCTACAGTAAACTTGGATTCGTATATACATAGAGGTTGTTTAGACTTCCGCTGTGCTATGTTGGAGTATGTTTCCACTGTTTATATCCTCTATTGTATATGCTCTGTGGTTTTTTACAGGTTGTTTGTCAAGCAAGTCATGTAAGCCATGATTAGTCGTCCAAAGTTCACTCTAACTCCTAGGGTGGGTTTTGGGTCGCGACAGAAGTGGTATCAGAGCTTAGGCTTTAGGTCTCTAGGGTCACTTAGAATCTTATACCACGGCTTGACAAGAGCATATGTTAGGAAACAAGTTAGGAAGGAAGCAATGTCGGAAGAGAGCCTTGATCCAAGTTTAAGACTAAACTTTAGTCTTAGTCTAAAATGGTTGCTTTAACCAAGTACGGTCCTAGATACGCCAGAACACTAAAGTATAAGTATAATGTGATGAATACTCTGATGACTGGATGTGATGTATATTAGTATTATACAACTAATACAAATTGAATTATTGTGAAATGGCATTGAAATAAGTTGTGGTTTCAAGTGTGACTCATGTGGTGCTATTGTTCTCAGGACCTTAGTCACCCGGCACACGGGGTCGTGGACCACACACCAGAGCTTCATCTTCTTCCAGAGATGAGGATGAGCAGCTGGACCTCTCCCAGGTCTTAGGCTCTATTGCTGAGACACTCGCCATACTGGCGGCTCGGCAAGCTATACCATCATCGGCGGCACCTACTCCACCGCCCGCAGCTCCAGTACATCGTACAGCTGGAGTTGAGGCATTCAGGAGATTAAGGCCTCCACCCTTCCATGGGAGTGTGGACCCTCTTGCTGTGGAGGCATGGATCCTCTAGATGGAGAAGATATTTGCGGTGCTCTCTCCTACAGAGGAAGAGAAAGTAGCATGGGCAGTCTTCATGCTAGAGGGTGAAGCCCACCATTGGTGGTTGTCCGCATTGAGGATGCGAGATTTGACCATGCAGGGTCAACCTTGGACTTGGGAAGAGTTCAAAGATACTTTTTACAAGAAGTATTTTCCCATCAGTGCACGGGAAAAGAAAGAGAGAGAATTCATCGACCTTGAGCAAGGTTTGATGTCAGTGGCACAATACGAGGCCAAGTTCTCGGAGCTATCACGCTTCGCAACTCACATGGTTGCCACCGAGGCAATGAAGGCAAGAAGGTTTGAGCAAGGGCTCAAAGATGTTATCATGGAGAAGGTTTCGGTCTTCAGACATGCTACCTACCCTGAGGTAGTAGACAAGGCCTTATTGGTCGAGGCCAATTCAGAGACAGTGTCCAAGAAGAGGGAGTTGGCAAGAGGCCAATCCAGTAGTTCAGCACCTCTAGAGAGGCGGACTCGTACCGGCCCTTATCAGTATACATGGCCAACACCACCGATGAGGCCAACTTATGCGCCTCCAGCTCCCCGGAAGTATGTGCCTCAGGCACCGCGACCTCAGGCTCTTCCGGCCCCACGGCCTGTTGCACCTCAGACGATGAGGTATACTCCACCTCCGGCCCCTCCGACTTATACACACGAGGTCTGCACTTCGTGCGGCCGAAGGCACCCAGCAGGAGATTGCCGAAGGACATCGGGTGGATGCTTTCATTGTGGTCGCCAGGGACATATGATCAGGGATTGCCCCAGTCGGCATTTACCAGGCCAGTCTCAGGGGATTAGGCCCCCAGCACACCCAGCAGGATCATATCAGGCGTCATCTCAGACTACCCGGTCTACACCTCAGTCTCGCCAGGCGAACCAGGGGCGTGGTTTTGCCTTGACAGAGGGTGATGCACTTGCATCAGACGATGTGGTGCAAGGTACGCGTTTGGAGTTATTTCTTTATTCGTGATTGTTATGTTATGTTTTATTCCTTGTGTACGTACTTGGTATGCTATATATATATATACCTATGTGTATACACTGTTGATGCTTGAATTGACGTAACTAGCTAAAATTTCAGGAACCCTACTAGTCAATGAGTGTTTGGCTCGAGTGTTGATTGATACCGGGTCTACTCATTCGTTTGTCTCGCCGGGTTTTTCAGAAGGCTTTTCTGTGGAGCCTACTCAGCTAGAACTGGAGTTAGCCATTTCGACTCCTCTCGGCAAAACAGTGTTGGCAGATAATGTGTATAGAAATAGTGGGGTCCAAGTTGGAAGCCACGAGTTGGCGGTTGATCTCATCGTCCTTGGATTCCAAGACTTTGATGTTATATTGGGAATGGATTGGTTAGCAGCACATCATGGGCATGTAGCTTGCTTTGAGAAAATGGTACTCTTCAAGCCGGTAGAAGGAAAACCATTTCACTTTCGTGGGTTGAAAAGTAGAGATATTCCTCGTTTAGCGGCGTTGAGATTAGCTAACCCCGAGGCAAAGGACTCATCGACTATTCCGGTTGTGAGTGGATTCCTGGATGTATTTCCAGAGGAGTTGCCGGGATTGCCTCCAGATAGGGAGATTGAGTTTGTGATCGAGCTTGCACCAGGCACAGCTCAGTTGGAGGAATTGCAAGGCCTTGGTTTCATTCGACCAAGTGTCTCACTGTGGGGTGCCCCAGTGTTGTTTTTTAAGAAGAAAGATGGCTCGATGCGGATGTGTGTCGATTACCGGCAATTGAACAAAGTCACTATAAAGAATAGGTATCCCTTGCCTAGGATTGATGACTTGTTCGATCAGTTGAAGGGAGCGAGATTTTTCTCAAAGATAGATCTTCGATCGGGCTATCACCAGTTGAAGATTAAGGCGGAAGATATTCCCAAAACGGCTTTCCGGACTCGATACAGACACTACGAGTTCTTGGTAATGCCTTTTGGTCTCACAAACGCGCCGGCAGCCTTTATGGATTTGATGAACCGGGTGTTCCGGCCGTATCTTGATAGGTGCGTGATTGTATTTGTTGATGACATTTTGGTCTATTCCCAGACACGGGAAGATCACACACGCGACCTATGCCTTGCTTTGGAAATGCTAAGGGAACACAAGCTATACGCCAAACTTAGCAAGTGTGAGTTTTGGTTGGAAGAGGTGGCATTCCTAGGCCACGTTGTTTCTGTAGAAGGCATCTTGGTTGATCCAAAGAAGATAGATGCAGTCATGAGTTGGGCGAGGCCCAAGAGTGTCACAGAGATACGTAGTTTCCTTGGATTGGCAGGCTACTACAGGAGATTTGTAGAGGGTTTCTCTAGCCTTGCGGCACCGCTCACTTACCTGACAAGGAAGAACGCCAAGTTTGTATGGAGTGATAAATGCGAGACCAGTTTCACGGAACTGAAGAAGAGGCTTACTACAGTCCCTGTCCTTACTGTGCCATCCGGACCTTATGGGTATGATGTGTATAGTGATGCCTCACACGTTGGACTTGGGTGCGTACTCATGCAGCACAAGAAGGTCATTGCCTATGCATCAAGGCAGTTGAAGGAGCATGAGAAGAATTATCCCACGCACGACTTGGAGCTTGCGGCGGTCGTGTTTGCACTTAAGATTTGGCGTCATTACCTTTATGGGGTGGAGTTCTATGTGTTCACTGATCACAAGAGTCTCAAGTATCTCTTTTCCCAAAAGGAGCTGAATCTAAGGCAACGGTGTTGGATGGAATTTTTGAAAGACTATGATTGTACCATTCAATACCACCCGGGTAAAGCAAATGTAGTGGTCGATGCTTTGAGTAGAAGACCTCAGGGGTTGTTAGCACACATGTTGGTCCAAGAATGGAAGCTACTAGAAGATTTGGCAAATCTGGACATCAGTGTGAATAACTCTGTCCGTAGTCCTATCTTGGCAAATGTCACGGTTCGGCCATACATTATAGATTTGATCCAAGAATACCAAGCCACGGATGCTGAATTGTTGGATTATCGGGACAAGGAAGTTGCTAAGGGTAGTGAGGACTTCTCTCTCACTAGCCGAGGTGCTATCACATTCAAGGGAAGGCTGTGTGTTCCAGCCAATGCAAATCTTTGGAGAGAGATTTTGGATAAAGCACACCGTTCGAAGTACACAGTACATCCAGGGGGTACAAAGATGTACCGGAACCTCAAGAGTCACTTTTGGTGGCGGAATATGAAGAGGGATGTTGCTGAATATGTGGCACGGTGCTTAGTGTGCCAACAGGTGAAAGTAGAACACATGCGACCCGCCGGTCTATTACAGTCCCTTCCGATTCCTGAGTGGAAATGGGAGAACATATCCATGGATTTCATAGTTGGCTTGCCAAAGACGGCAAGGGGCTCAGATGCGATATGGGTAGTAGTGGATCGTTTGACGAAGTCCGCTCACTTCTTACCCTACCGTACTACTTTCAACTCTAGTCAGTTAGCCGCTTTGTACATCAAGGAAGTGGTGAGGTTGCACGGAGTGCCCGTTAGTATTGTGTCAGATCGGGATCCAAGATTCACATCACGATTTTGGAAAAGCTTCCAGGAGGCTATGGGTTCCCGACTTGATTTCAGCACCGCTTTTCATCCATAGACGGATGGAAAAACCGAGAGAGTGAACCAAGTCATTGAAGACATGCTTCGGGCTTGTATGTTGGATTTCAGAGGCAGTTGGGAAGAGCACTTGCCTTTGGTTGAATTCGCCTACAATAACAGCTATCAGGCAAGTATCCAAATGGCACCATTTGAGGCCTTGTATGGGCGAAGTTGTAGGTCTCCTCTCTATTGGGATGAGGTAGGAGAAAGGAAATTACTTGGTCCAGAATTGATTGAGCAAACTGCAAACACAGTTAAGATCATTCGGGATCGATTAAAAGCCGCTCAAGATCGCCAGAAAATTTATGCGGACACGCGCCGTAGGGACTTGGAATTTCAAGTAGGGGATCAAGTTTTTGTGAAAGTATCTCCTAGCAAAGGGATCATGAGATTTAGAAGGCGAGGCAAGCTCAGTCCTCGGTATGTTGGGCCTTTTGAGATTATCACACGAGTTGGTGAGGTTGCTTACAGGATAGCTCTCCCACTTCACATGGCCGCAGTTCACAACGTCTTCCATGTGTCTATGCTTCGGAAGTACATTGCGGATCCTTCGCATGTCATAGACTTGGAACCGTTGGAGATTCGAGAGGACCTCACCTTGATTGAAAAGCCGGTTCAGATTTTGGATCGGAGAGATCAGGTGCTTCGCAACAAAACAATCCCTTTAGTTCTGGTGCAATGGCAACACCATGCTCGGGAAGAAGCTACATGGGAGCGTGAAGCTGAAGTCAAAGCAAATTACCCAGAATTAATTGTATGAGTTTTGTATAGGTTTTGTATATGTGGCTTGTATTTTGTTTTGATTCTGTAATGCATGTCCCGTCCAAATTTCGAGGACGAAATTTTTGTAAGGGGGGGAGGATGTAGAGCCCCAGACTTTTTCATGCTTAATACATGGCACTTTCGTTGTCATTTTGCCTTTAAAGAGGTATAATTAATAAATAAGGAGGAAATTGGGAATTCTGAAATGTTAGAAATGTTCCTTTTCGAAGTACGAATCCAACGCAAGTTGAATCGTCAAAATCGGACGAACGAGTCAAAAGATATGGCCAAAACAATCTGGGTCTGCAAGCAATCGTAGCTCGGTTATGCGCTAAGGACGTAGCTCGGTTATGCGCTAAGGACGTAGCTCAAAAGGCGCTAGGTCGTGCTCTGATAAAGCATAGACAACGTACTCTGAGAACGTAGCTTGAGCTCTGATAACGTATACGTTGTGCATCCGTTGTACAGCAACGACGGGTACGTTGTGCAACAACGACGGGTACGTTGTACAACAACAACGGGTACGTTGTATAACAACAACGGGTACATTGTACAGCTACAACGGGTACGTTGTACAGTTACTATGGGTACGTTGTGCAGCACGTCAGGCACGTTGTACATAACACAACGGACAACGTGTTTAGCACTGTTCACAGCACAACGTGTTCAGCACTGTTCACAGCACAACGTGTTCGGCACTGTTCACAGCACAACGTGTTCGGCACTGTTCACAGCACAACGTGTTCGGCACTGTTCACAGCACAACGTGTTCGGCACTGTTCACAGCACAACGTGTTCAGCACTGTTCACAGCTCAACGAATTCGGCATTCATGTGTTTGCAGAAACTTCAGTAAGGGTATTATGGTCTTTGGTCGGTTCACTCTTACCTTAAGAGTTTAACCCGAGCCTTTAGGGCTTCATTTCGACACTTAGAAAGATTGGGAGATAAGAAGAGAAGAAAGGGCGATTCCTAAACCTAGGGTTTCCATTTTGGAGAGAAATCAAAGGGTTTTGAGACCCTAGATCACTCCTAGTCCGGGGTTTTCTCCAAGATCTCGGCTCAAGCACTCGTGGAGAACGTTCTCCAAGCTAGGGCAGCGGCTACACAGTCGTTTTGGAAAGGGGATTTCTTCCTCATTTCTTCAAGGTCGGTACTTCTTACTACCCTCCTAGTTATAGTTCCTCTTTCCCCTTTATTTCTCTTCATTTTCCTTTATTACACGTGTTATGAGATGGATGGTTGTGAATGGCGAATGGAGATGGAATGGGCGACTGGATGCCAATGGTTGTGTTGTGATGATTATAATGGGGAGGGCATTGTTCCAATAATGAACATACAAGTATGATTTGAGAAAAACCCATCTAGAAAAGCATGTTGTAGGGTAAATCGATAATGAACATAACATATTTGATGAAATGCCAAGGTGAATAAAGTGAGTTGTAATTTAGGAAATGCATGCCTAATAAATTCTGAATATTGCTAGGGCCTATGATAGTGTGTTTTCTTGCTTTCCCTAAATGATATGAATATTACATTGCTCAATCATTGATGTTATATGTATCGGGAAATTACCCGAATGTCATATTTAAATTTAAATGCAAGTATGTACACGGTTCCCACGAGCACGGCATGCATGGCATGATTTATCGAGGTTTTCAAGAACATGGTTAGAGGTGGGACATATCCTATGATATGTTTTACCTCACTTTTCACAAGAAGACAAGAACCAACATTACACGAGGGGTCTCCCCTCACTCACAAGTGCATATCATGAAGAAGGGCCTCCCTTCCCTCGCAAGTACATACATATCATGAAGAAGGGTCTCCCTTCCCTCGCAAGTGCATTGCATGAAGAAGGGTCTCCCTTCCCTCTCAAGGCATCTCTCAAGCGCATCTCACAAGGATAGCTCACAAGTGTATCTCACAAGTCACATGATCACAAGCAAGCACGCATGACATGCATGACATGACGCGTACGACACAAGCAAGTTAGACAAGACAAGCTTTCAAGTACGAAAAGGCATTTCAAGCCAAGTCAAGTGCACGATGTTTTCAAGAGGTTTTATCGGTTTTCTACGAAATACAAGCATGATTATAAATTGCTTTACTTCCTTGTATGATATGAATTGCTTCTGTCTGACATATATGAATTGCTCCTGATTATGTATTGCCATTGTTATGCTATAATTGTTGGTTAGTATTTAGTACCCGCTGAGTATTCCATGCTCAGCCGTACTTCTTATGTCGGCAGGTTATGAGGGAGCTGCCGCTCCATTTGATGTTTGTGCTCCTAGTCCATGGGTGGAGGAGGAGTACGTCGAGGAGCCTTTGGAGGAACCTCCAGTAGAGGGTTACTATTAGGTGGTTGTAGATTCTGAGTGAATAGCTGTGGGTGAGATGAGAGATATACCTTCATGTATTTTGGCGGGTCTGTCCGCACTTTCTTTTGGATTCCTTTTGTGTAAACTTGGATTCATATATACATAGAGGTTGTTTAGACTTCCGCTGTGCTATGTTGGAGTATGTTTCCGCTGTTTATATCCTCTATTGTATATGCTCTGTGGTTTTTTGCAAGTTGTTTGTCAAGCAAGTCATGTAAGCCATGATTAGTCGTCCAAAGTTCACTCTAACTCCTAGGGTGGGTTTTGGGTCGCGACAATAGCTCTTAGTTGCTTAGAAAAGTCCATAACCCTTGTGATAATGTGACTATCGTTTTTATGTAAATTTTGGATAATTGGATCAAACCCCAAATATGTGTTTTGTTGAAACATAAAAAGTTTGTGTTTAAATAAAACACATTATTATAGCCCTTTTGGACATGATGCATGTAGTCCATGTTGAAATTTTTACGTGGAATATGTTACTTGTATGATTATAAGATAATTGTGCCTTAATTGGCATAGATGTAAGCTAACAATATTCACAATTATGGGAAGTGCTTGAGTAACGCTTATAGACCCTAGTAGAGGTCTTAAAGAGTTGTTTAAAGACTTCCATAATTTCTTTTAGACTTAGGGTTGGTGAACCCTAATGTGCTAAAAATAATTCGTAGAGAATTAAAGGGTAATATAGTCCATTTTGACTTATGAGCTTTAGTGATGCACATGGACACTTTATAATTGTTATTCTGGGCCCATGGTGCTTGGTATGACCAATGGTCCATCATATGGATGAATGAACCATCTAAAGCCCACTGATGTTAAAAATGACCTTTGTACCCTTGGATTAAATCCATTAAGATTTCTGGGGCTAGTGGGAGTTCATTGGAATTAGTTTGGTCTAATTAAAACAAAATTTGATTTATTATCATGTGATGATATTTGTATATTATTTTATACATGTGATACAATGATAAATATTGTGAATATTTTTGATATATGCATTAGATGTATAATTTATTCATGATATTCTGTTTTCCCTCAAGAAAAATATTAAGTGAATTAAATGGGCTAATCTATCCTACGGGATAATATTGTCCTATGACCTTCCATTATCAATAAGACTAGGAATTAATTAGCCTGAGTCTTGTCTTGCCAAAAGGTATTGACATAATTCAGTCTGAGTTAAACTCCTAAAACCTTATTTCTATAGTAGATAGGTTTGTATATGGCCTGATAGGGAGTGTCAACTAAAATGGGGGCACAACCCTACTTGATCATATGACGAACCAGAATGATGGGTTTCACTTATCCAAGGAACATGGCGGCTGAAACAGTGACAGTCATGTTGTCCTTGGAGGTCACAAGAAAATTGGGAATCATTGATTTACATAAGGAGTTATGCATGAGATGCTCAGTGATGGATAGTTACTATCCACCTTGTAGTGCATGTGTGGTACTATCCTAAAATGGAAGATTGCATGTGTATTATAAGGCACCCAATGCTCATCAGAAATATGAAGTAGCATATTTCCTAATTTTATAGATTGAGGGGTCTATGAAATTTGATTGAATGATGAGCAATATCATCAAAGATCGAAAGCCCTGATCTAATGATATTACAATGTGTGAAATTATGATGTATGTTTTATTTTCATGTCATTCTATAACCACCTTACCAAGACTTTAATGAGAATCTCTTGACCAATTCAAAGTGTTTGGAATGGAAAAGGAATTTCAAGTTTGTGCTTACCATCTAAGGAATTGCCCAAGTTATTACTATTTATGTTAAATCTCATATGAGATGTTTACAGAATACAATAGGGCTGCTAGACAGCTTACTATATAAAAGGACAAGTAGACACCAAGTTGACTAGGGAAACCCAGTCACAAAGAATAAGATAGAGATCATTGGATTCATAAATCCCAATTTTTGGTGCTGAGATAAATTTATGGGATTAGAGGATATGATCCTCGACAAACTCCCAGAGTCCTTTAATATGGTTATGTTGAACAAGTAGGAAATCAGATTGTCTGAAATCCCACATGTTGCATATGACTAAGAACCTTTGAAGAGTTCAATACTACTTGTAAAGATGTTCAAAAGAATTGGATTTTCAAAATCCCGAGCATTTATGCAAAGGAAAGAAATCCAAGATTTTCCATTGGAAAGGTATTCTAGTAATATGGACAAAGGCTCTTCTAAGAAGAAAGGAAAGTATAAGGATTGTGCTTCATAGTGAAACAATTGGTCATTGGATACAGGACAAACCTTTGGAAGGATTGTCCAGCTTGT
This sequence comes from Tetracentron sinense, assembly GCA_015143295.1. NCBI lineage: Eukaryota > Viridiplantae > Streptophyta > Magnoliopsida > Trochodendrales > Trochodendraceae > Tetracentron > Tetracentron sinense. Next base: position 20,562,686 of record CM026554.1, read on the forward strand.
TTACTCATCAAGTTCAACTTAATTGTTGGAACCTCTAGCTCCTAATGCTTGGTATGATCTTGCATAAGTGCAATAGTTGCATGTTTGTTAAGGAGAATGAGAAATTTAAGTAGATAAAACTTATACTTGGGAATGGGACAAAAGTTGGATGATCGTAACCATATGAATCTTCCATTAAGAGGTAGCTAACTTTATTTCACATTCTTTGAAAAGTTCAAGGAATTCCGCATTGAAATAAATAAACAGCTAGGTAAGTCTTCCATGATTGAGAAGAGTACCTCTTAATAGAAATTTCATAATTTACTCTCATTACATCTTGTCTCAGATAATTCCCACAACAAACCATAGCATGATGGTGTTGTTAAATCAAATTATATTAGATATGATTTGATAGAAGATGAGCTTGGGATTCGTATTAGAGATACTTAATCTCTATTCTTGGATAACAAAAGATATTTGTAAACAGGAATATAAGTTTCCTAGTAGAGACACTGAATCTAGAATTGTTCTAGAAGCGGAAGCCCAATAGACCAATAACTATGAGAATTGATAGAGATCAACTCTCTACTTTCACTATACCTAAATAGTACACTAGAACCCACAGGTTCGAGAATCTGTAGATGGACTAACTTTTATTTTGATGAAGTAATCAAACTGTTTGATTTTCATCTAAGAATAAAAGTATCATTTGCGTGCAAATTGGTTAGTGGGAGCATAATTACTTTCCTGGCTCTATGCAAAGATAATATTCTTTTCATTGCGAATGAAGTATGAATATTATTCTTCGCTTAGATTTGATCTAGCAATTATGCAATGAAGAACAAAAACTTTGACATCATGTTTTCTTAGTCCTAAATGGTTTAGAGACAAAAGGAAAATGATATTGTTATTCTCCCAATAACAATGATGTTTTTGTGCAAGTAAGATTCCAAGAAAAGAGTTTCTACTTTTATGGAATAGAATCAGTTTCTCTTAGATATGTGATATATTGAGAAAGTATACTTGTACTAGACCGGATATTTATCACATGTTGATGTGATAAGATATTGGTCAGATTAGTCCGGAGAATTGTACAATGGTAAAGCACAAGCATGTTAACTTCTGAAAATGACTGTTGGACAATATCATTTTTGTTTAGTCTTTTAAGACTATGGTTAATGATAATAAATTTGCAAGAGTTGCAAGTGTTATTGCATCACTACAATAGTTGTGGTAAAGCAGACATGAAAGACCCATACATATTAAGTTATGTCTCAATTGGTGTTTGAGAAACATCACTGAGAAGATGGGTATTACATCTAATTGGCTTAGAGTGCAAGTGGGAGATTGTTAGACATATATGCCCTCGAAAGCCAATAAGAGACTTTTCTATGTTGATTAGACAAGCATCATATTCACACAACCAACTATAAAGGGTATTTCTATTAATTACTGTCTCATATGATGAAGACATAAAGTTACATAGGTAGCATTGCAGGAAAATCATGCAAAGGTTGCGAGGAGATATGATTTTCCGGTTCCTTGTAAACCTAATATTGTTCGCAGCCTCTAGAGTACTGGTTGGGCGCCGTACTTCATCATGGCTTGCACATGTGTAGTTCTATGAGATAGTGTGATGAATCTCATTCACAGAGAGTGGTTACTCTTGACTAACATGTGAGTATATGTAGCAAGTATATAATACTGAACGGGATCCCTAGTGGATACCCTATGGAATACACTGTCAGATTGTATTAGGGTTATCTATTTGACAAATTGTCCTTAGACCTGAGAGGTTAACATCTTCTCAGACATCTGTCTATATGGCTTCGATGTGCCAATCGGTAATGTCCAATACACAGGACTAACTCCGGGTACGTTGGGTCATGTACACAATGTTTGGAGAAGTGTGTAAACACTCAATAAGGAATCCACAACTCCTTAATTGGAGATAATGATATCAAGGTGATACTTGTTGAACTGAACTGTTAAATCCAGTACTGGTGCTTTCCGGTAAAATGGTCTTTATCGAAGTTGATATTTTCAATATGGAAATGTATATATAAATATATATATGTCAGTTCTTTTCTAATGTTTCTTCAAAAGTGTTTTGGAGGTTCAGTTCATTGAAAAAGTAACATGAGAAAGGGTTCTATTCATAAGCTAGGGACTAAGACAGTGGAATTGTTCTAATCCCGGAAGCTTACAAGTGATATCAGAATGTGGAAGGATTTATTTGTATATATATTGTGAGATGGTATTTACAAGCAATTCTCTAATTTCTGGAGGTTAATCACATTGTGTTAATGGACATTAATTGTGATTGGTGGAAGTCTAGGGATATAGATAAAATTCTATGATCCTAATGGAGTTTTAGGAAAGGTGTTTCCTAGTAACAATGCTTCAACCAAAAAGGTAAAGTACTTGTTCCCAAAACCGGAAATAGGAGATCCCTTTAGATCCCACACACAAGGACCTTCTTAAAGTATTTAATTTAATTATTAATTAAATTAATTAATTTCTCTAAGTAATTACTATATGGTATAGTGAAGCTCTAAAAGGTGGAATCACATTAGATGTGAAAAACCAAATGGGTAGGACCCATTGGAAATTATTATAAAAGAATAATTCAAGTGACCAAGAAGGTTTTGGAAACCCTTTAGGCATGTGGGGTGGGACCCACCTAGGGTGGGACGCCCACTTTAAGGAGGAATAATAATTGTTATTATTTTAATTAGTTTCTAATAACTAATATCCTTATTAGATAAGTTAGTTAGTTAGTTAGTTACTAATTCAAGATTCCTTATTGGATAAAGATAAGATTAGTTACTAATGGATAAGGTTAGTTTCTTTTAAGATTAATCCTAATTGGATTAGGAGAATAATCAATAAACGAAACTATTGAGGAATCCTAATTGGATTAGGATAAGGTTAATGAATTATAATTGGATTACAATTCAAGCAACCAAGAGGGAACTTATATAAAGGATTGGATGCCTAGCCCTTTAAGATACATAATTCTCCAGAATTTTTTCTTCTCTCCCTCTCCTCAAGTTCACGCCCAGCCCTCTCCCCCTTTGAGGGTGTACGGTCACCCTTCCCCTTCTTCCTTTTTGTTTGGTTTTTGATTTTGATGATCAAGAACAAGTTCTTTGAAGATCAAGATTGGATCTTGTGTGATCAAGAAAGGTCTTGGATCAAAGAAAAGAAGAAAAGATAAAAGAACATGAAATTTGGAAGGGCCATTAGCTTCTATTAGAGAAAGCTTTAAAGGAAAAAGAAGGTTCGTGTGAATCGACAGGAGACTTGACACTTGTGAAGTTTTGCGAGTACTATTCTAACGTGGATTTTACTTAACTATTTCAAAGTCGCAAAGGTGAATGTTATTCCTACCTTTATTGAATAAAATCAATTAGAATCTTAGTCAGATCTTGGGATTCAATGTATGCCCCCCCAAGAGGCATACTTTCAATGCCATAGTGCAGACAACCACACAGTTGCCCCACTTGGTACTATGCCATGGTGCAGACAACCACACGGTTGCCTCACCAGGTAAGATACCATGGTGCAGACAACCACATGGTTGCCCCACCAGGTACTTTGCCATGGTACAGACAACCGCACGGTTGCCCCACCGGGTACTATGCCATGGTGCAGACAACCACACAGTTGCCTCACTTGGTACTATGCCATGATGCAGACAACCACACGTTTGCCTCACCGGGTACTATGCCAGCAAGATGAATGAAGTTAGATTTGAAGGGATCGCACGATCACTTCAGTACAAGTAAGCAAGCAGATGTATAAGTGGAGATAGCCGCACGACTAGTCCATGAGTAAGTTTATTAGCAAGCAGAGTGTATAATGAATGAAGAGCCACATGGTTTCTCCATTTTACAAACAAGATGTATGAATTGAAAAACCACACGGTCAACCCATGAGAAAGCAAAATATAAGGTTAGTGAGGATTGGTTACACAACCATGTTCATTGAGAATGAATGCAAAGCAAGAAAATGAATGTGATATTTGTACAAGTGGAGATAGCCAAACGACTTGTTCGTGAGCAAGCAAAATGTAAATCCATGAAAGGGGATAGCCACATGGCTTACCCATAAGCAAGCAAATGAAATGAATGACGGGGCATGAGGAGTGAAAGTGTGTCCCTAAGCCACTGCCAGTCCTTTGTCTGCATGTCTAGCGCTAGGTTGTGAAGGAGAAGTGCTCGAGCCTACTTTTGCTTTGATTGATCTGTTTATTTTGCACCAGTGATGAAGATAGATTTTTGCCTACGCTAAGAGACATACTAGGACTCTAAAACTTTTAAAGATGAGCTTGCTTTTGAAAATTTTATGTTTGAATTTGAGTTTTGAGGCTGACTTCCGCCAAGATCCTACTACGAACATAGTTCAATTTTTCCCTTTTTTTCCCTTGGAATGACCAAGTCTGGGGGTCACATAATTTTTGCGCAATTAGGCCGTTTCCGGTTTTCACTCTTGCTTGCGTAGTTGAATAATTTTGTTCCCTTTTTTGCCCCTGATAACGATATCAAGGCTAGGCTCGCATTATTTTTACGCCTCAGTGCCATTTTTAGTTTTCACTAAGCCTACGATTTTCTGATAATTTGATCTGTCTTCTCTCATCATTGCCTTGCGGATGAGAAGTATAGCTTTTGATATTTGTCAGTTAGTCTGCCAATACTCTTAGTCTCTGAGGGATCTAGGAGGACTTAGGATAGGACGAAACGTAGGCTAGGGGGTCAAAGATTTTGTACACCCTGTTTGCTTTGGAGCTTTCTTGAGCGCTTCTTTTGAGCTTTCTCTTTGGCTTTTGTTTCTTTTGATTTTGCTCTTCTATTCTTTTCTTTTGACTTTTGACTTTTGACTTTTGCCGTTTTGGCTTTTATCTTTGTGAGTTGTTTTTTTTTTGGAGAAGCTGAATTTTGCTCAAGAAAAGTGATTTTTTTAACCGCACCTGATTTTCAGGCTGCCTACATACCCTTTTCAGGATCAGGTGTCACGACCCAAAATACCCCCTAGTAGTTAGGATACTTTGGCGACGTGAACTTATAACCAAACCATCTTATATAACATATGAATCCTATACAACATATAAAACCTGTGATAGCGGAAGCGTAATACTAATCTATATATGGTAGTGGAAGCGGACTACAAAATTTCTATCAACACTATATGTCTCAGTTTATACATGACCCAAAATAAAGAGCGAACATACTCGCTCAACAAAATATATGTACATGTCTCTCCCTCTCATCACTCATGATGGGGCCACCTAACAAAAGCCCTCTGCTCCTCCTGAGCCCTCTGCTGCTGAAGACTACCCCAAGTCTCCTCCTCCTCAACATACTCTTCCTCGACCCATGGTTCTTGAGGACGCTCGCCACAAATGTCGAAGGGACCTGCCGACATAATATGTACGGCTGAGCATGGAATACTCAACGTATACAAACCACTAGATAGTAATATCGTAAACAAGAATATAACATGTACATATCACAATTTAATCATCTCATATGCATTCCTAAAATCAGAGCGCGGAAAAAAAAATCATATCATGTGCATATATCTCGGAAAATACTATCGGAAAACATCTTTTTATCATCTTTTGTCTTTTACATCTTCTTATCATCTTTTGTCGAAAACATCTTCTTATCATCTTGTACCTTTGCATATACGGGTATTTAAAATACCTTGGTATTCATCATTTGCTACCTCCGGAGTAGGACAACTAGTACTCGTACCCACGTAAGCTGGGTGGCCTAATGTTCTCCTCACCTTCGGCTACCTTAAGGGTAGACGACCAGTATCCATCTCCCTTCCGGGCGGCCTGCTATCATCGGAGTCCGATGCCAGTATCCCTTTCCCTTTTAGGCGGCCTGCTATCGTCGCATCCCTGTCGGCTTTTTCCGTATACCTTCCATCTTCTTGTATTTCTTGTAACATCTTGTGCTTCTTGTATTTTCCGTATGTATCTTGTGCTTCTTATACTTTTCCGTAGACCTCTTTTTACTTCTTGTACTTTTCTTATACTTCTTATGCTTTTTGTACTATTCATTTGGTTCATTTACATCTTATACTTTTCGTGTGGTTCATTTGCATCTTATACTCTTCTTCTTCTTATTCTTGTATTGCATCTTATATACATGTATTTCTTCTTTTGGGATACCCATAATTTAGAAAAACTCGATCATGCATATGCATATGTGTCTGTATAGTAGTTGTGATATAACATGGTAGACATTAGGGAAAACCCTTTACATATGGTCATATGTCTCATACTCAACATAATTCATCCATCACCATAATCCATATACAATAACATCACACCATTCCAATCACTTTTAAAATAAGGTTTTTCTACTTGTTCTTCCCAAAACTTGTTGCTTTTAACATGCTTTTCATCTTGGATACTAACATATAGAACAACTCAAAAATTACCATCTTTATTTGTTGGTTGAAAGCATAACATCATCACATTTAATTCACACCATCATTCATGGGATTTTATCTTGATGTAGAAAGGGTTTCATGAAATCAATTGCTAGAAGAGTGTATTTTTACATATAAGAGGCTATATATAACTATACTTGTCAAGAAAATCATGCTTTTCATTAAGGGTTTATGAAATTAGAACCTAGTAGAGTGTATCTACCTTATGGGATGAAATCCCTTTGATCCAATGCTTGAAAAGGCTTGAAGAAGCTTGTAGAAGCGAAACCCAAGCTTGATGTTGGAGATCCAAGCTCCAATGGCGCGTAGGAGCGAGATCAAGGCTCGATTTGTGCTCTTCTTCTCCAAATCCAAAAACCCCTCTTGCAATCCTCCACTCTCTTCCCTTCTCTTCTAAGATCTCTCTCTAGGTTTAGGGTAACCCAAAACCCCCAAAAATGATCCCCTATTTATAGGCTAAGGGGTGAAAACCCTAAAATCACGCACTAAAGAGTTTGATTCGCGCACCTACGATCGTTCGTAGGCTTCCTACGATCGATCGTAGGTCTTACAGTAAGTTTGCTCAGTTTCTGGAGTTCTACGATCGTTCGTAGGCTTCCTACGATCGATCGTAGCTTCTCCAGTGAGTTTTCAGCATTTCTATAACTTTACGATCGTTCGTAACTACGATCGTTCGTAGGTCTTCTACGATCGATCGTAGCTCTGACAGGATGATTTTCCAGATTTTTACCGCTTTGGTATTTCGGCCATAACGTTTGACTCGCTCGTCCGATTTTGATGATTCAACTTGCGTTGGATTCTTATTTCGAAGGAGAACAACTTTCATGTTTTGTATAACTTCTAATTCGTAATTATTATTGGACCATTTTACCCCTAAAGTTTACTGGTCTGAAACTGGGTTTTAACTGTCCAGATTTCCAACAGTCCCAACTTTGGAAATCGGACTTTTGACTCAACCCCAGCTCAAAATCAGGGAAAGTGATGAACATGAACTCCGAAGAGGGTTCACATGCCTCTCCAAAAACTCAAGAATCACTTGATTCTGAGCAATGGAGCCTAAACTAAGGCTTCGTAAAGTTGAGGGAAATGCCGAAACATACCTCTTCAACATCTAGAACACTTCGAGTGTTTTCACACTCCTTTCCCTCGGGTCCAAAACCATACTCACACCTCATTAATCATTCCACATATATTTTTAAATCCTTCTAAGTGATCATTTAACATACACCAATATGCATGAGAGGGCCCGGCCTCCTTATGCCTCGCGCACTAGCACTATTCATTACACTATTCATTCACAACCCCTTAAACACCTTGGGTATTTATACCCTTGTTTTTAACCACTTAGAGTATCTTTATACTCTCATTTTGAGACTCCAAATACATACCTAAGACCCTCACTTGACTCATCATAATACCAAGAATACCATGTAAGGCATTAGGCCTTTACACATACCATACAAGGGCTCTATCCACATGAACAGTGAATCAAATTTTCGCGGCTCTACATCAGGTCATGTCGTAGTTCAAGCAGGTGATAAAAATTTTGTAGGGGGTGTCCCGGTGTATGATTTTAAAGAAGGAAAGGCTATTAGCTCGAAGGGCTAACTAGCGGATCTTATTGGTATAAGTTTCAACGGTTATGATAGGGAAAAAATGATGTGCCAAAAATGGCCTCCTTTCATTTCCTATAGCGACTGAGAGTACAAGCAGTTTCTTGACAATATCTTAAGCACAATGATCTCTTCATCTGATACATATTGACTAGCTTTGGGAGGTCGTCGTCCTCCATATGGCCTGGTTGTAAAATATCGCTAGAAAATCCATTTTCAACCGTATGGGCCTCCAAGAGATGGATTGAGCTTGCTCCTACTCTCTAATGCTCGACTATGCAAATGATTTGTAATTTCAAATTCTGACAATGGGTTGGTAAACTGTGCAGGACCTTCTTGACGAGATAGCTCATTTTCTCTTTACCCCCAGCATAGCAAGGTTCCAATTTTTGCATTCTTAGGGCCATTGTTAAGTTTTGTCTCTTTCTCGCTTGGCTCTGTGGGTCAAGGGTTTCTTTTGGAAATTCCTCTTCTGGCTATTGTACACCATGTAGAGTCCCGAATTTCACATGCACTGTTCATGTGAGTAGGGTTGTGAATAGTATCGTGAACAATGTCAATGCAAGGGTTTTCGTAGCAGTCGGGCCCCCATGCATATGGGTTGTGCCCAACGGATTACCTTAGTTGGCTTAAGAACCTAGGATAATGAGTTATGAGAATGGTGTAGAGGTGGGATTCAAGGTAGATAGGGTATGAGAACACCCTAAGTGTCAAGAGGAACGTCTTAACATTATCCTCAACTTTGAATAGCTCTAGTTTTCTCACCTCTTATCAGAATCAAGTGATTCTTGAACCATTAGAACCATGTTGGAATCCACTTCAAGGTTCATGTTTAATATTTTTCCATATTGTGAGTCTAAGCTAAGTCAAAACTGGGTTTTCCGTTGTTTTTCTACAGAAATTGCAGACCAGTCAACTTGTGGGCCAATTTGGACCTTTTAAAACTCAAAATTAGGATTTTTGTAAAACATTTAAGTTGATCCTCTTCGAAAGATGAATCCAACTCAAGTTCAATCGTCAAAATCAGATGAGTGAGTCAAAAGTTATGGTCAAAATACTAAAGCGGGATAAAATCTATCGGAATCCAAAAAGTAGGGGTGCGATCTATCGCAAATAAGCTGCGATCGATCACAAAATGGTGCGATCTATCCCAGATTTCTGTGATCGATCGCATTCAGGCGTGTTTTTTTTATTCCTTTCGGGTTCAAGTGCGATTGCACTCGCGCCCAGTTGGCTCTTAAAACTGAGTCTTTTGGGGGTTTTGGGGGAACCTAGACCTAGAGAGGGATTGAGAGGGAGAAAGGGAAGGAAGAATGGGGATTTTCAAGAGGGGTTTTGTGGAGATCAAAGGGAGTCCAAATCAAGCTTGGATCATCCTCTTAAGCAAGAATCTTCATCCTCAAGTGGTGGTGTTTTCATCCTCAAGCTTTGAGCTTTCTCTACAAGTGAGATCACCCTCTATCTAGTTGGGAGTTTTCCAAATTAAAGGGGTTTTCTACAAGATCAAGCATTGATCTTCAAGGTTAGTACACCCTACTAACTACCTAGGTAATAACTAAGTTCTCTTGTGTATAATGTGTATTGAATCTCCCTTATATTCCCCTTTTTTTAAATTTAAATGCTTAACTTTCCTAAATTAAACAAGATAAAGGATGAGTTGGGAATGAATGAATGGATGGTGGATGTAGAGGTGATTAGATGCCATGTATTGTGATGTGTGGTGTGATGGAAAATGGTGGAAGGGCACTTCATGGATAATGAACACACCCCATGTGCTTGATGAAATGCTTGAATGTGAAAAATATGCATTTAATTAAGGTAAAAAGGTTGGATACCACATGTTTGCTAAAATGCATGAATGGGTTAGGAATATAAGGTTAGGAAAATAAGTATAAGGGATTAAAGAGATATTGCATGTAAGGTGTCCGATATAATGCTTGTGTGGAAGGTGTGACTAAAACCATGAGATATGAACTAAGGGCCTTTCCCCAAATGTTTGTAAAAATAATTGTATGCTTTATGAAATTTCCAATGTCTATCATGTGCCTAAAATTGGTCAAATGCTTTACATGTTGCCTAAATTTTCATATGATCATGTTATAAATTAAATGCTACGCTCATGTGATCCTCCTACTCAAGTATGTCATCATGTCTACTACAATTGCTACACACACGCACGCATGTTTGCATGAACGGGATTTTTCACGAGTATTGGTACATGATAAATAAAACCAAATATAAGCATATGTCAAGGAGGTTGGTAGCCCAGGGATGTGCGGGTGCTAGCCTCTGGCTCACATGTTAAACTAACATGAATGTCAAGGGTAGGGCATATCCCTAGGATATGTCATACCTGGCTCATAAGAAAACATGACGAGCAAGAATCACGAAGCATGGAAGGATGTTAGTGTACTAAGACCAGGTACGAGCACTAACATCTGTTCCCAACAAGTATGAGAGGATGCTAGTATACTAAGACCAAGTACGGGTACTAGCATCTGTCTCCAAGTAAAATGACAAGCATGAAAGGATACTAGTGTACTAAGACCAGGTATGGGCATTAGTATCTGTTTCCAAGACAAGAATAATATGAAAGTATGTTAGTGTAATAAGACCAGGTACGGGCACTAGTATATGTTTCCATGGCAATATGAAAGGGTGTTAATGTACTAAGACCAGGTACGGGCATTAACACCAGTTTCCAACAAGTATGAGAGGATACTAGTATACTAAGACCAGGTACGGGTACTAGTATCTGTCTCCAAGCAAGAATCAAGAAATAATGGAAGGGTGATAATGTACTAAGACCAGGTACGGGCATTATCATCTGTTCCCAGGAAAACAAGGAAATTCACAAGCAAATCGATAAGAAAACACGCATGATACTTACGAGACAAGAACCAGATAAGAACGTAGTATGTCCGTCCATTTCATAGTTGGGGTACTAGCCAACAAGGAGAACCTCATAAGACATGTAAAGAATCCACAAGAAGCATAAAAGGTACAGTGTAAATTAAATAAATCACAAGAAAGGGGGAAATATGGTTTAGTTAAAGCATGAACCCGAGGTGTGAGTTTAAATATGATGTTCAAGATTAAATTTGTTATTTGTTATTGCTTCCGCACTCTGATTGTTGAAATGTACTGATGAACTGTATGAAGTATGTTATTTTATTGTTATTGCTATTGTTGGTTAGTAGCTTGTACTCGCTGAGTATTCCATGCTCAGCTGTACCTTTATGTCGGCAGGTACATTATACGAGGTGTGGACTCTTGTCCCTTGGATCGAGGTAGCTAAGGGAGAGTAGGAGGGTGTTCAAATGGTTAGTCAGATGTTAAGGGTTGGCCTGTGACCCTACGGTTGGGTTGAGGGTGAGAGACATGTATTTTGGGGTTCTTATGTCTAGGGGTTAATTGTATCACTTGAGTTGGGACTCAAGTTAAGGAGTCATGTACATTTTTATTTTATATTCAGTTATTGTAGACAATTTGTGCTTGCAATACTGTTAAGTGATTAAAGAAATTTTTAGTTCTCTATTTTGCATGTCTTGTATACTCTTTGCAGGTAAGTTTAAGTGTAGGTCACGTTGCCAAAGTATCCTAACTCCTAGGGGGTATTTTGGGGTGTTACAGAAGTGGTATAAGAGCTTAGGCCTTAGGTCTCTAAGGTCGTTTAGAGTTCGGTACCACGACAAATACAAGGCATTAGGTCCAAGGAAAGAGTCGTATTCCAAGTGTGGACTAGTCATTTAGTCCGTGTCCATAATAGGTTGATTTCAACTGAAATTAGTGCCTATCTTCGCTAGGGGAGAACCGAAAATTTTAGATGATTATACTACTATGTGTTGTGATGTTATGTGGTATTATAAGCTACGTATTGCGTGCATACTATATGTATATGATAATTGAAGACCTAAGCTTGATGAACGAATTACTAGTTAGACAATTGAGTTGAGTGATATTCGGGCTAGAGTCTAGCCTAAGTGTTAGTTGACAAAGGGGTGGTAGGTCCCTTGCCATACATAGTGTTATTAGAACTAGGTGGGAATTGTTACCCAAGAGAGGCTATAGGATGCTCTTGGGTCTTACAATTCTAGTGTAATTTGAGTCGTGGTGAAAATAGGGATACAAGTTTTGATATATATACTATTATACATACTCGGTGTAATTTAAATTGTTAAAACTATACTTAATGTGTCTTACATCACGAATAAGCATAAGTTGCACACCACGATACCCCACGACTAGTAGGAACATATATAAATATCAATATATTTTAAGAAATATTCAGGGATGCTTGATGCATGCTTCTAGGTACAGATGCACATTAATTGCAGCACGTCCTAGACCCAGTGCTCAGTCCCAACTGATAAATATATTATCAACTCCAAGGATAGCATGCACTACATTCATGGTACAATCATCATACATAGCATGCATTTCACACATGGCATGAGCATCATGCACATTCATACATAGCATGCACTCCATGCATCGCATAAGCATCATGCACTTTCACGCATCTCATGAGCATCCTTTATATCATTCACTTCATACATTTCATAATCATCATACACATCATGCTTGCATCATGTAGATCTTAGAAACATCATACATGTCACCAAGATTAAGAAAATATTACTTAAAATAACTCAAATATGTAAATTACTCATTAGTGTTAGTCTTAAATTGGATAAGGTCTTAAGTATGTAGTCGATTTAATATAGGCTCATTGAATTATTAGGAGCTGGAGTTCAAGTTGTGCTTAGGCTATGTTAATTTTTTAAGTGTAGACTAACAAATTAGTCTTATTCCAAGCCGGTTGAAATTTCAACCAAACATAGGGTCTCACGGTAGAAAAACCTCAACTGTATGCTAAAGCTAATTCATGTGTATACTATACCCTATTTCAATAAAGTGTGATGTGTTGCTTGTATATAACATACTATCTATATAATACATATGATTTATGTACCTGCTTGATGGTGGTTAGTCAAGGGCACCTTGCTAATAATTGAGTGCCTAGTTAGGTGTGGGTCGGCATCAGATTGATAAATCCTTTGTCACGTCTTAGGTTTCTAAGTTCGTGCGCGCAGTTGTACAAGGTACGCCCAATTCAAAGTGTCGATCTATAAACTACCAAAAGCATGTGATATATGTTTATATATGTGTACAAACATGCTACGCATATTCTATGTGCACTATTAAGCATTGTTGATTTAGTTGCGAGTAATGTGGGCCTAGCCAAGGGATTGGGTAACATAGAATTCAAGTGTCCGGTGGACGTGTTTAGTGTTACTAAGTACGAAGACTCGTTAGAACTAAATGAATAGTGGGAAAATATCCCCGCTCAATTGTGATTATTCCAAGAACTGTGGGAAAGTATCCCCGTTCGATTGTGCATATTCCAAGAACTGTGGGAAAGTATCCCTATTCGATTGTGCATTTTCCAAATTTCGAGGACAAAATTTCTATAAGGGGGGGAGGATGTAGAGTCCTGAATTTCACATGCACTGTTCATGTGAGTAGGGTTGTGAATAGTGTCGTGAACAATGCCAATGCAAGGGTTTTCGTAGCAGTCGGGCCCCCATGCATATGGGTTGTGCCCAACGGGTTACCTTAGTTGGCTTAAGAACCTAGGATAATGAGTTATGAGAAGGGTGCAAAGGTGGGATTCAAGGTAGATAGGGTATGAGAACACCCTAACTGTCAAGAGGAACGTCTTAACATTATCCTCAACTTTGAATAGCTCTAATTCTCTCACCCCTTATCAGAATCAAGTGATTCTTGAACCATTAGAACCGTGTTGGAATCCCCTTCGAGGTTCATGTTTAATGTTTTTCCATATTTTGAGTCTAAGCTAAGTCAAAAGTGGGTTTTCCGTTATTTTTCTGCTGAAATTGCAGACTAGTCCACTTGTGGGCCCATTTGGACCTTTTAAAGCACAAAATTAGGATTTTTGTAAAACATTAAAGTTGATCCTCTTCGAAAGAGGAATCCAATTCAAGTTGAATCATCAAAATCAGACAAGCGAGTCAAAGGTTATGATCAAAATACTAAAGCGGGGTAAAATCTGTCGGAATCCAAAAAATAGAGGTGCGATCTATCGCAAATAAGCTGCGATCGATCGCAAAATGGTGTGATCTATCACAGATTTCTGCAATCGATCGTATTCAGGCGCGTTTTTTTGATTCCTTTCGGGTTCAAGTGCGATTGCACTCGCGCCCAATTGGCTCTTAAAACCGAGTTTTTTGGGGGTTTTGGGGGAACCTAGACCTAGAGAGGGATTGAGAGGGAGAAAGGGAAGGAAGATTGGAGATTCTCAAGAGGGGTTTTGTGGAGATCAAAGGGAGTCAAAATCAAGCTTGGATCATCCTCTTAAGCAAGAATTTTCATCCTCAAGTGGTGGTTTTTTCTTCCTCAAGCTTTGAGCTTTCTCTACAAGTGAGATCACCCTCTATCTAGTTGGGAGTTTTCCAAATTAAAGGGGTTTTCTACAAGATCAAGCATTGATCTTCAAGGTTAGTACACCCTATTAACTACCTTGGTAATAACTAAGTTCTTTTGTGTATAATGTGTATTGAATCTCCCTTATATTCCCCTTTTTTTTTATTTAAATGCTTAACTTTCCTAAATTAAACAAGATAAAGGATGAGTTGGGAATGAATGAATGGATGGTGGATGTAGAGGTGATTGAATGCCATGTATTGTGATGTGTGGTGTGATGGAAAATGGTGGAAGGGCACTTCAGGAATAATGAACACACCCCATGTGCTTGATGAAATGCTTGAACGTGAAAAATATGCATTTAATTAAGGTAAAAAGGTTGGATACCACATGTTTGTTAAAATGCATGAATGGGTTAGCAATATAAGGTTAGGGAAATAAGTATAAGGGATTAAAGAGATATTGCATGTAAGGTGTCCGATATAATGCTTGTGTGGGAGGTGAGACTAAAACCATGAGATATGAACTAAGGGCCTTTCCCCAAATGTTTGTAAAAATAATTGTATGCTTTATGAAATTTCCAATGTCTATCATGTGCCTAAAATTGGTCAAATGCTTTACATGTTGCCTAAATTCTCATATGATCATGTTATAAATTAAATGCTACGCTCATGTGATCCTCCTACTCAAGTATGTCATCATGTCTACTACAATTGCTACACACACGCACGCATGTTTGCATGAACGGGGTTTTTCATAAATAAAACAAGAAATAAGCATATGTCAAGGAGGTTGGTAGCCCAGGGATATGCGGGTGCTAGCCTCTGGCTCACAAGTTAAACTAACATGAATGTCAAGGGTAGGGCATATCCCTAGGATATGTCATACCTGGCCCATAAGAAAACATGACAAGCAAGAATCACGAAGCATAGAAGGATGTTAGTGTACTAAGACTGGGTATGGGCACTAACATCTGTTCCCAACAAGTATGAGAGGATGCTAGTATACTAAGACCAAGTAGGGATACTAGCATCTGTCTCCAAGTAAAATGACAAGCATGAAAGGATACTAGTGTACTAAGACCAGGTACGGGCACTAGTATCTGTTTCCAAGACAAGAATAATATGAAAGTATGTTAGTGTACTAAGATCAGGTACGGGCACTAGTATATGTTTCCAAGGCAATACGAAAGGGTGTTAATGTACTAAGACTAGGTACGGGCATTAACACCTGTTTCCAACAAGTATGAGAGGATACTAGTATACTAAGACCAGGTACGGGTACTAGTATCTATCTCCAAGCAAGAATCAAGAAATAATAGAAGGGTGATAATGTACTAAGACTAGGTATGGGCATTATCATCTGTTCCAAGGAAAACAAGGAAATTCACAAGAAAGTCGACAAGAAAACACGCATGATACTCACGAGACAAGAACCAGATAAGAACGTAGTATGTCCGTCCATTTCATAGTTGGGGTACTAGCCAACAAGGAGAACCTCATAAGACATGTAAAGAACCCACAAGAAGCATAAAAGGTATAGTGTAAATTAAATAAATCACAAGAAAGGGAAATATGGTTTAGTTAAAGGATGAACCCGAGGTGTGAGTTTAAATATGATGTTCAAGATTATATTTGTTATTTGTTATTGCTTCCGCACTCTGATTGTTGAAATGTACTGATGAACTGTATGAAGTATGTTATTTTATTGTTATTGCTATTGTTGGTTAGTAGCTTGTACTCGCTGAGTATTCCATGCTCAGCCATACCTTTATGTCGGCAGGTACATTATACGAGGTGTGGACTCTTGTCCCTTGGATCGAGGTAGCTGAGGGAGAGCAGGAGGGTGTTCAGATGGTTAGTCAGACGTTAAGGGTTGGCCTGTGACCCTACGGTTGGGTTGAGGGTGAGAGACATGTATTTTGGGGTTCTTATGTCTAGGGGTTAATTGTATCACTTGAGTTGGGACTCAAGTTAAGGAGTCATGTACATTTTTATTTTAGATTCAGTTATTATAGACAATTTGTGCTTGGAATACCGTTAAGTGATTAAAGAAATTTTTAGTTATCTATTTTGCATGTCTTGCATACTCTTTGCAGGTAAGTTTAAGTGTATGTCACGTTGCTAAAGTATCCTAACTCCTAGGGGGTATTTTGGGGCGTTACACAAGACTTGACTAAAATGCATTTTTTTGACAAAGTTAAAATGACAGTTTTGAAATCCTTGGCTAGACTGACTAGACTTGGCTTAGTCTCTATCGATCTTGCTTTAGCATGATGGCTCTCGACCCTCTTCCTTTGGCAAACTCTGGAAATGCTTGAATTGGCTGTTTTGTTTTTTTCGGGCAATCGCTCAGGGTCTGCTATGAATTGAGATGATAATAAAATGTATGTTCATGAGGGTCACATGATTGTCGCTATTTGAAAATACCCAATATTTTTCTGGACTTTATCAGAATGACCAAAAGACCCCTAGAGTTCAAAATGACCAAAATACCCCTGAAAAGTTTTGAAAAACTCACATTTTCTCTAAAATATTTTTCTGGACTTTATCAGTTCAATTTCGGCTATTTTTGGGATCAAATCGGGCCAAAAATGTAAAAATGACCAAAATACCCCTAGAGTGAAAAATGACAAAAATACCCCTGAGAAGTTTTGAAAAAGTGAAATTTAATCTTAAATATTTTCCTGGTTTTATTAGTTCAATTTTGGCTGTTTTCGGGCTCAAATCGAACTTAAAACAAGAAATCGGGTTTTCAGCAACCAGGGGAGCACGAGCCGCAAAATAATAGTAATAATAATTTTATTTTTTTGAATGATCCTCGGAATATCCTAAGAATATTCCTTAGGATATTTCTTAGAATATCCTAAGGAATATTCCTTTGTAAATATCCTAAGGAATATTCTTTACAATATTCCTTGGAATATTCCTTATAATATCCCTTTTCAAAATCTATAAATACTCCATTTCCCTTCTTCATTTTTCACTTATCCCCTCTCATGTCCTCTCTTCTCTCTGCTCTTTCAAAAATCTCTCTTTAGCTTTTGGCAATCCCAGGAATTTGATTTCGAAGAATCATTCTCGGGAGCACTTATTTCAGAGACCCTTTTGGGTTTCCCGGAAGGTAATTTTTCTCCAAACACTGACTTTTTCTTTGTCTTTTAGTAGTGTAATTAGCTTTTTAATTATTTTTTAAATTGCTTTAATTACTTAGACTGCTTGCTTAACCTACCATGTCGAACCTTTGCCCGAACTTTGGTTCAAACTTAGCTTACCTTGTCGAACCTTTGTCCGAACTTCGGTTCAAACTTATCCTACCCTGTCGAACCTCTTTCCAAACCTCGCTTCAAACCCTACTTACCTTAGCCGAACCTCTGTCCAAACCTCGGTTCAAACCCTGGTTCAAACCTTACCAACCCAGTCGAATCTCTGCCCAAACTTCGGTTCAAATCTCACCTACCCTATCGAACCTCTATCCAACCCTCTAGTTCAAACCCTGGTTCAAACCCTACCTAGCAAAACCTCTGTCCGAACCTCTATTCAAACCCTGGTTCAAACCCTAACCAAACCCAATGTTCCTCAACATGACCTAAAACTGTCCAGATGCTCCTTGACATGAGCTAAAACTGTCCAAATGCTCCTTGACATGATCTAAAACTGTCCAGATGCTCCTCGACAAGAGCTTAAAAGGCCCAAGCGCTCTTGAATAGGAGCCCAAACCATTCAAAAACATCCTAACATCCAAAGACAAATCTCAGCCTATCAAACACTCGTTATCCAAACACTCAACAAATCAAACAATCAACTATCCTCTAGAACTACATGTAGCTTGATTCCACTAACAGTGGATACGTAGGCCACCCTCATCAGGTTCAGCACACGTAGGATAGAGCCCCTATCCTGTCCCTACTTATTTCAACTTGTACATTACTGTTCATATAACATTTTTCAGCATATATATGAAATGCAAGCTTCTCTTATGGTTTCTCTCACTTTAATTCAGGCTTAGGGAGTACTAGGTAACCATCTCCGAATGGGAGTTTAGGGGTGCCTAATGTAGGGGGATCCAAATAAAAATTCAAGTGGAAACTACATCCCCTAGATCTTAACACCATAGAAAGATTCAAAAACTATCTAAGAGTTTTAGTCATATCACCTCGGTGAATGATGTTCACCGGTGATGCTAAATCCACTCGAACCGTCAGAACTCTTTGTAGAGATTTCTCCGAAAAATACTAGAAGCTCGATCCTTCTTCTTCGGTATCCCCATGAAGCTTTAGAATCTCCTTTGGAATTGTTGAAGAAAGAGGAAGGAGATGGAGTAATGGTTTTGATCTTCTATCACCAACAACCTTAAGGTTCAAAACCCTAAAGTAGCAAAACCCAACCTGGGTACACCCTTATAGCTCACGAAAATCCCTAGGGACATTCCCTAGCGGCTCACGGTTTGGAGAGAGAGGAGAGGAAGAGAAAAAATTCTGGATAATTGTGATTTATGGTCTAGGGTGTTGGGGTATTTATAGACTAGGTGTAGAGCCCCGGACCTTTTCACATTTAATGCATGACACTTTCGTTGCCATTTTGCCTTTAAAGAGGTATAATTAATAAATAAAGAAGAAATTGGAAATTCCAAAACATTAGAAATGTTCCTTTTCGAAGTACGAACCCAACGCAAGTTGAATCATCAAAATCGGACGAACGAGTCAAAAGATATGGCCAAAACAGTCTGGACCTGCAGGCAATCGTAGCTCGGAAGGCACTAAGGACGTAGCTCGGATAACGTGCTCTGACAACGTGCTCTAATAAGGCACAGACAACGCATAGACAACGTACTCTGATAACGTAGCTCTAGCTCTGATAAGGTATACGTTGTGCATCCGTTGTGCAACAGACAACGGGTACGTCGTGCAGCAGACAACGTATACGTTGTGCATCCATAGTGCAACAGACAACGGGTACGTCGTGCAGCAGACAACGGGTACGTTGTACATAGGACAACGTGACAACATGTTCGGCACTATTCACAACACAACGTGTTTGGCACTGTTCACAGCACAACGTACTCGACACTATTCCCAGCACAACGTACTCGGCACTATTCACAGCACAACGTGTTCGGCACTATTCATAGCACAACGTGTTTGGCACTGTTCACAGCACAACGGGTTCAGCACCCTTCACAGCACAACGTACTTTGCACTATTCACAGCTCAACGTGTTCAGTACTCGCGTTTTTGCAGAAATTTTAGTAAGGGTATTATGGTTTTTTGGTCGGTTTACTCTTACCTTAAGAGTTTAACCCGAGCCTTTAGGGCATCATTCAACACTTAGAGAGTTTGAGAGAATAGGAGAAAGGGGAGAAGGCGATTCCAACCTAGGGTTTCCATTTTGGAGAGAAATCAAGGGGTTTGTGAACCCACACTCCACTCAAGCCCATTTTTCTTCAAGATCAAGGCACAAACTCGTGAGGAGCATCTCCTCAAGCTAGGGCAGCAACTCACGGTTGTTTTTGGAAGGGGATTTTTTCCTCACTTGATCAAGGTCGGTACTTCTTACTACCCTCCTAGTTATAGTTCCTCTTTTCCCTTTATTTCTTTTGATTTTCTTTCATTTACACATGTGCTATGAGATGGATGGTTGTGAATGGTGAATGGAGATGGAATGGGCGATTGGATGCCAAGGGTTGTGTTGTGATGATTAAAATGGGGAGGGCATTGTATCCATAATAAACACACCTTTATGATTTGAGTAGACTCACCTAGAAAAGCATGATTTTGGTTTAAATGAATAATGAATAATGAACACACCATGTTTGATGAAATGCCAATGTGAATAAAATGAGTTGTAAATTAGGAAATGCATGCCTAATAAATTATGAATATTGCTAGGGCCTATGATAGTGTGTTTTCTTGCTTTTCCTAAATGATATGAATATTACATTGCTCAATCATTGATGTTATATGTGTTGTGAAATTACCCAGATGTCATATTTAAATTTAAATGCAAGTATGTACACGGTTCCCACGAGCACGGCATGCATGACATGATTTATCGAGGTTTTCAAGAACATGGTTAGAGGTGGGACATATCCTACGATATGTTTTACCTCGCTTTTCACAAGAAAACAAGATCCAACATTCCACGAGGGGTCTCCCCTCACTCACAAGTGCATATCGTGAAGAAGGGCCTCCCTTCCCTCGCAAGTACATACATATCATGAAGAAGGGTCTCCCTTCCCTCACAAGTGCATTGCATAAAGAAGGGTCTCCCTTCCCTCTCAAGGCATCTCTCAAGCACATCTCACAAGGATATCTCACAAGTTACATGATCACAAGCAAGCACGCATGACACGTACGACACGCTCGACAAGATCAAGTAAGACAAACACGACAAGCTTTCAAGTACAAAAAGATATTTCAAGCCAAGTCAAGTGCACGAGGTTTTCAAGAGGTTTTATCGGCTTTCTACGAAACACAAGCATGATTATAAACTGCTTTACTTCCTTGTATGATATGAATTGTTTCCGTCTAACATATATGAATTGCTCCTGATTTATGTATTGCCATTTTTATGCTATGACTATTGGTTAGTATTTGGTACCCGCTGAGTATTCCATGCTCAGCCGTACTTCTTATGTCGGCAGGTTCTGAGGGAGCTGCCGCTCCATTTGATGTTTGTGCTCCTGGTCCATGGGTGGAAGAGGAGTACGTCGAGGATCCTTTGGAGGAACCTCCCATAGAGGGTTATCAGTAGGTGGTGTTAGATTCTGAGTGGATTAGCTGTGGGTGAGCATGAGTGATTATATCCATGTATTTTGGCGGGCATGTCCGCACTTTCTTGTTTTGATTTCTTTGTATTAAACTTGGACCACGTGTATATACTTAGAGGTTGTTAGACTTCCGCTGTGTTTTATAGTTATGTTTCCGCTGCCATCCTCTATTGTATATGCTCTGTGGGTTTTTACAGGTTGGTTTGTCAAGCAAGTCATGTAAGCCATGATTAGTCGTCCAAAGTTCACTCTAACTCCTAGGGTGGGTTTTGGGTCGCGACAGCAATGGTATCAGAGCTTAGGCTTTAGGTCTCTAGGGTCACTTAGAATCTTATACCACGGCTTGACAAGAGCATATGTTAGGAAACAAGTTAGGAAGGAAGTGAGTCGGAGCGAGTCTGGTTCCAAGTTTAAGACTAAATTTTAGTCTTAGTCTAAAATGGTTGCTTTAACCAAGCACGGTCCTAGGTACGCTAGAACACTAAAGTATAAGTATAATGTGATGAATACTCTGATGACTTGATGTGATGTATATTAGTATTATACAACTAATACAAATTGAATTTATTGTGAAATGACATTGAAATAAACTGTGGTTTCAAGTTAGACTCATGTGGTGTTATTATTCTCAGGACTTTAGTCATGAGACGAAACACACGGGGTCGTGGACCACATACCAGAGCTTCCTCTTCTTCACGGGATGAGGATGAGCAGCCGGACCTCTCTCAGGTCTTAGGTTCTATTGCTGAGACACTCGCCATACTGGCGGCTCGGCAGGCTATACCATCATCGGCGGCACCTACTCCACCGCCCGCAGCTCCAGTACATCGTACCGCTGGAGTTGAGGCATTCAGGAGATTGAGGCCGCCACCCTTCCATGGGAGTGTGGACCCTCTTGCTGCGGAGGCATGGATCCTCCAGATGGAGAAGATCTTTGCGGTCCTCTCGCCTACAGAGGAGGATAGAGTAGCATGGGCAGTTTTCATGCTAGAAGGTGAAGCCCACCATTGGTGGTTGTCCGCATTGAGGACGCGAGATTTGACCATGCAGGGTCAACCTTGGACTTGGGAGGAGTTCAAAGATACTTTTTACAAGAAGTATTTTCCGATTGGAGCACGGGAAAAGAAAGAGAGAGAATTCATCAAC
The DNA here is from genome assembly GCA_015143295.1 of Tetracentron sinense. Taxonomy (NCBI): domain Eukaryota; kingdom Viridiplantae; phylum Streptophyta; class Magnoliopsida; order Trochodendrales; family Trochodendraceae; genus Tetracentron; species Tetracentron sinense. The sequence goes on from CM026554.1 coordinate 20,585,107, forward strand.
CTTGAGCAAGGTTCGATGTCTGTGGCCGCTTATGAGGCCAAGTTCTTGGAGCTATCACGCTTCGCGACACATATGATTGCCACCGAGGCAATGAAGGCGAGGAGGTTTGAGCAAGGACTCAAGGATGTCATCATGGAGAAAGTATCGGTCTTGAGGCATGCCACTTACGCTGAAGTGGTGGATAAAGCCTTGTTGGTTGAGACCAACTCTGAGGCGGTGTCCAAGAAGAGGGAATTGACGAGAGGCCAATCTAGTAGTTCAGCACCTCTAGAGAGGTGGGCTCGTACCGGCCCTTATCAGTATGACCACCGATGAGGCCATCTTATGCGCCTCCAGCTCCACGGCAGTATGTGCCTCAGGCACCGCGACCTCAGGCTCTTCCGGCCCCACGGCCTGTTGCACCTCAGATGATGAGGTATGCTCCACCTCCGGCCCCTCCGACTTATACACACGAGGTCTGCACTTCATGCGACCGAAGGCACCCGGCAGGAGATTGCCGAAGAGCATCGTGTGGATGTTTTCATTGTGGTCGCCAGGGCCATATGATCAGGGATTGCCCCAGTCGGCATTTACCAGGCCAGTCTCAGGGGATTAGGCCACCAGCACGCCCAGCAGGATCATATCAGGCGTCATCTCAGACTACCCGGTCTACACCTCAGTCTCGCCAGGCGAACCAGGGTGAGTTTTTGCCTTAACAGAGGGTGATGCAATTGCATCTGACGATGTAGTGCAAGGTACGCAGTTGTAGCTTATTTAATTATCCGTAAATTAAACTGTTAAGCATTAATTGATTGTGTACGTACTTGGCCTGTTATATATGTATATATACCTACATGTATACACTGTTGATGCATGGATTAACTCTGCTAGTTAAAATTTCAGGAACCCTACTAGTCAATGAGTATTTGGCTCGAGTGTTGATTGATACCGGGTCTACTCATTCATTTGTCTCGCCGAGTTTTTCACAAGGCTTTTCTGTAGAGCCAAGTCAGCTAGAACCGGAGTTAGCCATTTCGACTCCTCTCGGTAAAACAGTATTGGCAGATAAAGTGTATAGAAATAGTGTGGTCCAAGTTGGAAGCCACGAGTTGGCGGTTGATCTCATCGTCCTTGGATTCCAAGACTTTGATGTTATATTGGGAATGGATTGGTTAGCAGCACATCATGGGCATGTAGCTTGCTTTGAGAAAATGGTACTCTTCAAGCCAGTAGAAGGAAAACCATTCCACTTTCGCGGGTTGAAAAGTAGATATATTGCTCGTTTTGCGACGTTGAGCTTAGCTAACCCCGAGGCAAAGGACTCATCGACTATTCAGGTTGTGAGTGAGTTCCTGGATGTATTTCCAGAGAAGTTGCCAGGATTGCCTCCAGACAGGGAGATTGAGTTTGTGATCGAGCTTGCACTAGGCACAGCTCCTGTTTTCAGGGCTCCGTATAGAATGGCCCCTATTGAACTCAAAGAGTTAAAGACCCAGTTGGAAGAATTACAAGGTCTTGGTTTCATTCGACCAAGTGTCTCACCGTGGGGTGCCCCGGTGTTGTTTGTTAAGAAGAAAGCTGGCTCGATGTGGATGTGCGTCGATTACAGGCAATTGAACAAAGTCACTATAAAGAATAGGTATCCCTTGCCTAGGATTGATGACTTGTTCGATCAGTTGAAGGGAGTGAGATTTTTCTCAAAGATAGACCTTCGATCAGGTTATCACCAGTTGAAGATTAAGGTGGAAGATGTTCCCAAAACTGCTTTCAGGACTCGGTATGGACACTACGAGTTCTTGGTGATGCCTTTTGGACTCACGAACGCGCCGGCAGCCTTTATGGATTTGATGAACCGGGTGTTCCGGCCATATCTTGATAGGTGCGTGATTGTATTTGTTGATGACATTTTGGTCTATTCCCAGACACGGGAAGATCACACACGCGACCTATGCCTTGTTTTGGAAATGCTAAGAGAGCACAAGCTATACGCCAAACTTAGCAAGTGTGAGTTTTGGTTGGAAGAGGTGGCATTCCTAGGCCACGTTGTTTCTGCAGAAGGTATCTCAGTAGATCCAAAGAAGATCGAAGCAATTATGAGTTGGGCGAGGCCCAAGAGTGTTACCGAGATACGCAGCTTTCTTGGGTTGGCAGGCTACTACAGGAGATTCGTAGAGGGTTTCTCTAGCCTTGCAGCACCGCTCACTTACCTGACAAGGAAGAACGCCAAGTTTGTATGGAGTGATAAGTGCGAGATCAGTTTCACGGAACTAAAGAAGAGGCTTACTACAGCCCCTGTCCTTACTGTGCCATCTGGACCTTATGGGTATGAGTTGTATAGTGATGCCTCACACGTTGGACTTGGGTATGTACTCATGCAGCACAAGAAAGTCATTGCCTATGCATTGAGGCAATTGAAGGAGCATGAGAAGAATTACCCCACGCACGACTTAGAGCTTGCCGCAGTCGTGTTTGCACTCAAGATCTGGCGACATTACTTCTATGGGGTGGAATTCTATGTGTATACGGACCACAAGAGCCTCAAGTACCTCTTTTCCCGAAAGGAATTGAATCTAAGACAACGGCGTTGGATGGAATTTTTGAAAGACTATGATTGTATCATTCAATACCACCCGGGTAAAGCAAATGTAGTGGCTGATGCTTTGAGTAGAAGACCTCCGGGGTTATTAGCATGCATGTTAGTGCAGGAATGGAAGCTACTTGAAGACTTGGCAAATCTGGACATTAGTGTGAATGACTCTGTTCGTAGTCCTATCTTGGCAAATGTCACGGTTCGGCCATACATTATAGATTTGATCCAAGAATACCATCTTATTAGGACAAGGAAGTTACTAAGGGTAGTGAGGACTTCTCTCTCACTAGTCGGGGTGCTATCACATTCAAGGGAAGGCTGTGCGTCCCAGCCAATGCAGATCTTCGAAGAGAGATTTTGGATGAAGCACACCGTTCGAAGTACACAGTGCATCCAGGGGGTACAAAGATGTACCGGAACCTCAAGAGTCACTTTTGGTGGCGGAATATGAAGAGGGAGGTTGCGGAATATGTAGCACGGTGCTTGGTGTGTCAACAGGTAAAAGCAGAACACATGCGGCCCGCAGGTCTATTACAGTCCCTTCCGATTCCCGAGTGGAAATGGGAGAACATATCCATGGATTTCATAGTTGGCTTGCCAAAGACGGCAAGAGGCTCAGATGCGATATGGGTAGTAGTGGATCATTTGAAGAAGTCCGCTCACTTCTTACCTTACCGAACTACTTTCAACTCTAGTCAGTTAGCCGCTTTGTACATCAAGGAAGTGGTGAGGTTGTCAGATCGGGATCCAAGATTCACATCACGATTTTGGAAAAGCTTCCAGGAGGCTATGGGTTCCCGACTTGATTTCAGCACCGCTTTTCATCCACAGACGGATGGACAAAGCGAGAGAGTGAACCAAGTCATTGAAGACATGCTTCGGGCTTGTATGTTGGATTTCAGAGGCAGTTGGGAAGAGCACTTGCCCTTGGTTGAATTCGCCTATAATAACAGCTATCAGGCGAGTATCCAAATGGCACCATTTGAGGCCTTGTATGGGCGAAGTTGTAGGTCTCCTCTCTATTGGGATGAGGTAGGATAAAGGAAAGTACTTGGTCCGGAGTTGAATGAGCAAACTGCAAACACAGTTAAGATCATTCGGGATCGATTGAAAGCCGCTCAAGATCGCCAGAAAAGTTATGCGGACACGCGCCATAGGGACTTGGAATTTCAAGTAGGGGATCAAGTTTCTGTGAAAGTATCTCCTAGCAAAGGGATCATGAGATTTGGAAGGCGAGGCAAGCTCAGTCCTCGGTATGTTGGGCCTTTTGAGATTATCACATGAGTTGGTGAGGTTGCTTACAGGGTAGCTCTCCCACCTCACATGACCGCAGTTCACAACGTCTTCCATGTGTCTATGCTTCGGAAGTACATTGCGGATCCTTCGCATGTTATAGACTTGGAACCGTTGGAGATTCGAGAGGACCTCACCTTGATTGAAAAGCCGGTTCAGATTTTGGATTGAAGAGATCAGGTGCTTCGCAACAAGACAATCCCTTTGGTTCTTGTGCAATGGCAACACCATGCTCGGGAAGAAGCTACATGGGAGCGTGAAGCCGAAGTCAAATCAAAGTACCCATAATTAATTGAAAGAGTTTTTGTATAAGTTTGTATATGACTTGTAATTTTCTTTTTGGTTTGTAATGCAAGTAGCGTCTAAATTTCGAGGACGAAATTTTTGTAAGGGGGGAGGATGTAGAGCCCCGAACCTTTTCACATTTAATGCATGACACTTTCGTTGCCATTTTGCGTTTAAAGAGGTATAATTAATAAATAAGGAAGAAATTAGAAATTCCGAAATATTAGAAATGTTCCTTTTCGAAGTACGAACCCAACGCAAGTTGAATCTTCAAAATCGGACGAACGAGTCAAAAGATATGGCCAAAACAGTCTGGACCTGCAGGCAATCGTAGCTCGAAAGGCACTAAGGACGTAGCTCTGATAACGTGCTCTGATAAGGCACAGACAACGTACTCTGATAACGTAGCTCTAGCTCTGATAACGTATAAGTTGTGCATCCGTAGTGCAACAGACAACGGGTACGTCGTGTAGCAGACAACGGGTACGTTGTACATAAGACAACGTGACAACGTGTTCGGCACTATTCACAGCACAACGTGTTTGGCACTGTTCACAGCACAACGGGTCGGCACCCTTCACAGCACAACGTACTTGGCACTATTCACAGCTCAACGTGTTCAGTACTCGCATTTTTGCAGAAATTTCAGTAAGGGTATTATGGTCTTTTGGTCGGTTTACTCTTACCTTAAGAGTTTAACCCGAGCCTTTAGGGCATCATTCAACACTTAGAGAGTTTGAGAGAATAGGAGAAAGTGGAGAAGGCGATTCCAACCTAGGGTTTCCATTTTGGAGAGAAATCAAGGGGTTTGTGAACCCACACTCCACTCAAGCCCATTTTTCTTCAAGATCAAGGCACAAACTCATGAGGAGCATCTCCTCAAGCTAGGGTAGCAACTCACGGTTGTTTTTGGAAGGGGATTTCTTCCTCACTTGATCAAGGTCGGTACTTCTTACTACCCTCCTAGTTATAGTTCCACTTTTCCCTTTATTTCTTTTGATTTTCTTTCATTTACACATGTGCTATGAGATGGATGGTTGTGAATGATGAATGGAGATGGAATGGGCGATGGGATGCCAAGGGTTGTGTTGTGATGATTAAAATGGGGAGGACATTGTATCCATAATAAACACACCTTTATGATTTGAGTAGACTCACCTAGAAAAGCATGATTTAGGTTTAAATGAATAATGAATAATGAACACACCATGTTTGATGAAATGCCAAGGTGAATAAAATGAGTTGTAAATTAGGAAATGCATGCCTAATAAATTATGAATATTGCTAGGGCCTATGATAGAGTGTTTTCTTACTTTCCCTAAATGATATGAATATTACATTGCTCAATCATTGATGTTATATGTGTTGTGAAATTACCCAGATGTCATATTTAAATTTAAATGCAAGTATGTACACGGTTCCCACGAGCACGGCATGCATGACATGATTTATCGAGGTTTTCAAGAACATGGTTAGAGGTGGGACATATCCTACGATATGTTTTACCTCGCTTTTCACAAGAAAACAGGATCCAACATTCCACGAGGGGTCTCCCCTCACTCACAAGTGCATATCATGAAGAAGGGCCTCCCTTCCCTCGCAAGTACATACATATCATGAAGAAGGGTCTCCCTTCCCTCACAAGTGCATTGCATAAAGAAGGGTCTCCCTTCCCTCTCAAGGCATCTCTCAAGCGCATCTCACAAGGATATCTCACAAGTGTATCTCATAAGTTACATGATCACAAACAAGCACGCATGACATGCATGACATGACACGTACGACACGCTCGAAAAGATCAAGTAAGACAAACACGACAAGCTTTCAAATACGAAAAGATATTTCAAGCCAAGTCAAGTGCACGAGGTTTTCAAGAGGTTTTATCGGCTTTCTACGAAATACAAGCATGATTATAAACTGCTTTACTTCCTTGTATGATATGAATTGTTTCCGTCTAACATATATGAATTGCTCCTGATTTATGTATTGCCATTTTTATGCTATGACTATTGGTTAGTATTTGGTACCCGCTGAGTATTCCATGCTCAGCCGTACTTCTTATGTCGGCAGGTTCTGAGGGAGCTGCCACTCCATTTGATGTTTGTGCTCCTGGTCCATGGGTGGAAGAGGAGTACGTCGAGGAGCCTTTGGAGGAACCTCCCGTAGAGGGTTATCAGTAGGTGGTGTTAGATTCTGAGTGGATTAGCTGTGGGTGAGCATGAGTGATTATATCCATGTATTTTGGTAGGCATGTCCGCACTTTCTTGTTTTGATTTCTTTGTATTAAACTTGGACCACGTGTATATACTTAGAGGTTGTTAGACTTCCGCTGTGTTTTATAGTTATGTTTCTGCTGCCATCCTCTATTGTATATGCTCTGTGGGTTTTTACAGGTTGGTTTGTCAAGCAAGTCATGTATGTCGCGACCCAAAATACCCCCTGGGAGTTAGGGATACTTTGGCTCGTGATGTGCCATATCCGATACCAAACCATCCTGTAATAACATTCAAGTCATGACAACCATAATCATGAATAAGGCGGAAGCTTAAACCAATGTGCGGAAGCGTAATCCAAAAATTTCTTTTCTATACATGCTGTGTATTCCAAGTTTGTACATACATCACAAAAGTGAAGGTGGACATGCCCACCTATCAAAATACAAAATGATAATACTCTCTCTCTCTCTATGTAATCATTCTAAAAGGGCTAGTGGTCTAAGTCATTTGCCTCCTCCTGAGGCTCTACATATGGCTCCTCCTCGCCATAATCCTCCTCAATCTAGGGCCCCTGATCACAGATGTCAAATGGAGTCCGTGTACCTACCGACATAACATGTACGGCTGAGCATGGAATACTCAGCGAGCAAAATCTACTAGCTAACAATGCTATCATAATCACAATATTTTATACAGTGCGTAAAAGAATACAAATCACCAAAATCCATGCTTAAAACCAGTCGGGAAAAACCTTTCATAAAACTTGTTCTTTTCATGGAAAACAAACCCTCTCATGTATGCTTATGAGTTCTTATGAATGCTTGTGAGCCTCGTGTTTTCTTATGAGTTCTTGTGAGCTTAGAGTTCTTCTGAGCTTGTGAGTACTTGTGAGCTTATGAGCTTCTTGTGAGCTTATGAGTACTTGTGAGCTTATGATCCTTGTGAGCTTGTTCTCCTTGGAGACATATGCAAGATCTTAGACTTGTGAGTTTCTTATGAGTTCTTGAAAAGCCTTGCGAGACTTATGATCCGTGGAGTTCATGCAAGATCTAGACTTGATCCTTGTGAGCGTGGAGTAACTGATCTTAGAATGCCAACCCAAAGTTTGGCTTAGTCTATGCTTATGCATGTATGCTTCTTACTTATGAATGCCTTTGAAAATCCTCTTATGTTTTCTTGAAAATTCATGCTTATGAGAAAAACCACGGTCGTGCAATACTTATCATGCGTAGAGTGCTTTTGAGCATTATAACATCTATGTGGAAAGCTTTAACTAATTAAACATGTTCATGCAAGGCATAATGATCATTATAGTATACTTGAAGACCTTAAGTAACTCATATGGTTCATACAAGGTATATTAGCATCATAACATACTTAAACAATTCTAGAATGTAGAACATTTCATTCATTGCGTCACATCATAACAATCATGGCTTCTAAGCCTAATTCATCATATCACACTTAAAATCATGATTCCTTGGAGGATATTAACACTTACTTGCACTTATAGTCATATTCACCCTTTTATTGGAAAACCCCAAAATCTTAAATCCTTATTTGCTTATTTGAACATAATCAAGTTCACCCAAAATCCCTTGTTTGTCATTGCATCATAGTATACTTAAAATCATGGTTCATTTAAAGGTATTACAATTTTCTTACAAGTTTAGCCATATTCATCATTGTTATTGAAAAACCCCCAATTTGTAAAACCTTATTTGATTGTTTATTCATGATCTAGTTCACCCAAATTTCCACACTTCCTATTTGTATCATAATAGAATTAAAATCATCTATTTGAATCATCTTTGTATGATAACAAGGCTAGATAGTAGTTTACTAACCTCTTTGGATCAATTTCTAGGTTGAAGAAACCCCTTGAGAAATCCTCACTTGATTTAAATGATCCAAGCTTGATTTGGGGAAGATCCAACCCTTGATTGAAGCTCTTCTTGGTTTCAAGCAAAACCCTCTTTGGAATGCTCAAGATCCTTTCCTTCTCTTTCTAGGAATTCTCCTTGGTTTAGGATAACCCAAAAACCCTCCTAAAGTCTTCTATTTATAGTGTAAGGGGTAAAAACCCCTAAAAATCACATCCAAGAAAGTAAAATCGCGTATCTACGATCGTTCGTAGCGATTTACGATTGATCGTAGCCTTCTACGATCGATCGTAGCTTCCTACGATCAATCGTAGTTTTACCCGAGAGTTTCCAGCATTTTTGGGGCTTTACGATCAATCGTAGCAACTCTACGATCGTTCGTAGCTCCGCTACGATCGTTCGTAGGGTCCCTACGAGCGATCGCAACTTTTGCAGAAAGCTTCAGCATTTTTGCGTTTTCGTATCTCGGCCATAACTTTTGACTCACTTGTCCGATTTTGACGATTCAACTTGCGTTGGATTCTTCTTTCGAAGGAGAACAACTTTCATGTTTTTTACAACTTCCAATTCTTCCTTTTTATTGGACCATTTTGCCCCTAAACCTGACTGATCCGAAATTGGGTTTCGTCAATCCAGATTTTAAACCGACCCGACTTCAGAAATCGGTCTTTTGACCTAACACCAACTCAAAACCAAGACAAGTGATCAACATGAACCCCGAAGAGGGTTCAATTACCTTTCCAAAAATCCAAGAATCGCTTGATTCTGACGAGCGGTGTGAACGCTAGGGCTATTTATAGTCGAGGGTATGCCAAGGCATAACCCTTGTCAATACTCAAGAGTATTCTATACTCTTGCCTATTTCATTCCAAACACCTATACACCATAAATACATTCTTACATACTTTAGTATATGATATCATTCGTCGTACATGGTGATCAAGATCCGGGGTTCTACATCCTCCCCCCCTTACAGAAATTTCATCCTCGAAATTGGAACGATACATAGAGATTATAAAGAACAAAATTACATAAACATCACTCAAACAAATTAGGATATTTTTTCCTCACTTCCGCTTCGCGCTCCCATGTAACTTCTTCTCGTGAATGGTGTTGCCATCGAACAAGAACCAAGGGGATGACCTTATTGTGCAAGACTTGATCCCTACGGTCCAAAATTTGAACCGGCTCTTCCACCAAAGTGAGATCCTCTCGGACTTCTAGCGTATCAAGGTCGATCACATGAGAAGGATCCGGAATATATTTCCGAAGCATAGATACATGGAATACGTTGTGAACCGCCGCCATGTGAGTGGGTAGAGCAACCCGGTATGCAACTTCACCAATTCGGGTGATAATTTCAAATGGACCAACATACCTCGGGCTGAGCTTTCCTCTTTTGCCAAACCTCATAACACCCTTTGTCGGTGAAACCTTCACAAATACCATATCGCCAATACGGAACTCAAGATCTCGTCTACGGGTGTCGGCATAGCTCTTTTGCCTGTCCTGAGCCGTCTTTAATCTCTCTCTGATGATCTTGACTTTATTCGCGGTTTGTTCAATCAATTCTGGGCCCAATATCTTTCTCTCTCCAACTTCATCCCAGTATAGGGGAGATCTACAACTTCGACCATACAAGGCCTCAAAAGGAGCCATTTGGATGCTCGCCTGATAGCTGTTATTGTAGGCGAATTCCACCAATGGCAAGTGATCCTCCCAACTGCCTTTGAAGTCCAACATGCAAGCTCGGAGCATGTCCTCTATAACCTGGTTCACCCTCTCGGTCTGTCCATCTGTCTGAGGATGAAAGGCGGTGCTAAAGTCCAAACGGGAACCCATAGCGCTCTGAAAGCTTTTCCAAAACCTGGAAGTGAATCTTGGATCCCTGTCTGACATGATACTGACTGGCACCCCGTGCAACCAAACCACTTCTTTGAGGTACAATTCTGCAAGTTGGTTCGAGTTGAACGAAGTCCGATAAGGTAAGAAATGGGCGGATTTTGTCAAACCACTACCCATATTGCATCCGATTTCTTTGTCGTTTTTGGCAACCCAGTGATGAAATCCATGGAGATGTTCTCCCATTTCCACTCGGGAATAGGGAGGGATTGTAAAAGCCCTGTTGGCCTCATATGCTCGGCCTTCACTTGTTGGCATACCAAGCATCTTGACACATACTCGGCAACTTCCCTCTTCATGTTCCGCCACCAAAAATGTCCTTTGAGGTTCCGATACATCTTTGTACCGCCAGGATGCACAGTGTACGTAGACCGGTGAGCTTCATCTAAGATTTCTAATTTGAGCTTCTCATCGGCTGGAACACATATCCTTCCCTTAAATATGATTGTCCCATCACTTTGCACTGCAAAATCCTTACTGCCATCGCGAACCGACTTGTCTCTATAGGCCAGTAGTTCGGCATCCAACTCTTGTAATTCTCGGATCATGGCCCATATGTAAGGCCTAACTGTGACATTAGCCATCACTGGCCCAGAGGTAGGAAGGCTGAAACTAATATCAAGGTTAGAAACATCTTCCAACAACTTCCACTCTTGCACCATCATGTGTGCTACAAGCCCAGTGGACTTCCTGCTCAAAGCATCTGCCACTACATTAGCCTTGCCCGGATGGTACTGGATCGAACACTCATAGTCCTTCAAGAATTCCATCCATCGGCGCTGTCGCATATTCAACTCCTTTTGGGAAAATAGGTATTTTAAGCTTTTATGATCCGTGAAAATATCAAACTCTTCCCCATAAAGGTAATGCCGCCAAATCTTTAATGCGAAAAACCACCGTGGCCAACTCCAAATCGTGAGCAGGATAGTTCTTTTCATGCTCTTTTAATTGCCGGGAAGCGTAGGCGATGACATTCCCGCGCTGCATGAGAACACATCCTAGCCCAACATTCGAGGCATCACTGTAAACCACGAAACCTCCACTCCCAGACGGCACTGTGAGAATGGGGGCAGTAGTAAGCCTCTTCTTCAACTCCGTGAAGCTCGCTTCACACTTATCGCTCCAAGTGAACTTAGCATTTTTTCGTGTCAAATACGTGAGCGGTGCCGCTAAGCTGGAGAATCCCTCTACGAATCTCCTATAGTATCCTGCTAAACTGAGGAAGCTGCGTATCTCGGTAACACTTTTGGGTCTCTCCCATTTCATCACCGCTTCTATCTTTGCTGGGTCTACTGAAATACCCTCGACAGATACTATGTGGCCAAGGAACGCCACCTTCTCCAACAAAAATTCACACTTACTCAACTTGGCGTATAGTTTATGCTCTCGAAGAGTCTCAAGTGTAAGGCGAAGATCTCGATCATGATCCTCCCTGGTCGGAGAATATACTAAGATGTCATCGACAAAGACGATAACACATTTGTCGAGATAAGGCTTGAATACCCGGTTCATCAAATCCATGAACGCCGCCGGTGCATTTGTTAGACCAAAAGGCATAACTAGGAACTCGTAGTGCCCGTACCGAGTCCTAAAGGCAGTCTTTGGCACATCTTCGGCCTTGATCTTCAACTGATGATAGCCGGACCGCAAATCAATCTTGGAGAAGAACCTTGCTCCTTTCAATTGGTCGAACAAATCATCTATTCGTGGCAAGGGGTATCGATTCTTGATGGTGACCTTGTTCAACTGTCTATAGTCGATGCACATCCTCATCGACCCATCCTTCTTCTTCACAAGGAGTACCGGTGCTCCCCACGGTGACACACTTGGTTGGATGAAACCAAGCCGTTGTAACTCTTCTATTTGCTCCTTTAATTCCTTCAGTTCAATAGGGGCCATCCTGTACGGAGCCTTAGAAATTGGAGCCGTTCCAGGAGCAAGCTCTATTGCAAATTCTATCTCCCTATCTGGAGGTAACCCTAGTAATTCCTCGGGAAACACATCCAAATACTCACTCACAACCGGTATGGCTGAGGAGTCTCGTGCCTCCGGATTTGCAAGACTTAGAGCTGCTAGACGGGCTATATCTCTCCTCCGAAGTCCATGAAAGTGGAATGGCTTGACGCCTTCTGGCTTGAACTTCACCATCTTCTCAAAACAAGCCACATGCCCGTGGTGTGCAGCTAGCCAATCCATCTCGAGAATAACATCGAAGTCCAAGTCCTGGAACTCAAGGATGATTAAATCAATCGGCAATTCATACTGCCCGACTTGAACTATACAATTCCGATATCCTCGGTCTGTGTCAACTGACTTGCCAAGCGGAGTCGAAATGGTTAACTCGTGACGTAGGCGACTCGGCTTAGACTCAAAACCTTTGGCAAAGCTTGGCGAAACAAAAGAATGTGTCGATCCCGTGTCGATCAACACACGAGCTAGACACTCGTTCACTAGCAATACGCCTGTCCATTGTAATTAACTATATCAGCGGTTTTCAGCAACATACATAGAGTATAGGTAGCATGACATACAAGTGATTATACGTATACTTATAGCACTCATCATTTCATACTTGAACACTTTAGAAATTCTCGCGTACCTTGCACAACATCGTCTGATGCCTGTGCGTCCCATTCTGTTAAAGCAAAGACCCAGCCTCTGTTTGCCTGGCGAGGCTGCTGTGTGGTCTGAGTGGGCCATGCGGGTCTAGATGCCGAAGCTTGTGAAGACCCCTGCTGAGAAGTCTGCCGAACTGGGGGCCTGCTCCCCTGAGGCTGAGCCCGTGACTGTCGGCGTGGGCAATCTTTAATTATGTGGCCCTACTCGCCACAATGGAAACATCCTCCCGATGCTCTCCGACACTCTCCAGCCGGGTGTCTCCACCCACAATAATCACACTCCTCAAAGGATGAAGAGGGTGACGGCTGTACATATCTGGTGCCCTGAGAAAAAACGGGGCGAGGTGCCTGTGAAGTAGTCGGGCGAGGCACTGGTGATGCAAACGAAGACCTCTGTGTCTGTGTAGGCCTAGGAGGTGGGTACTGGGAAATCCTGGCCCTCTTCTCCGGTGGTGCTGAGCCACTAGACTGACCCTTCTGCATGGCTCTCCCGAATCCACCCTCTCTTCTTTTAAGAAACTCCTCTGAGTTCTTTTCGGCAATCTTTGCCTTCCCCACAATCTCTCTCCAGCATTTCTGGGGCTTTACGATCGATCGTAGCAACTCTACGATCGTTCGTAGCTCCGCTACGATCGTTCGTAGGGTCCCTATGAGCGATCGCAACTTTTGCAGAAAGCTTCAGCATTTTTGCGTTTTCGTATCTCGGCCATAACGTTTGACTCGCTTGTCCAATTTTGACGATTCAACTTACGTTGGATTCGTCTTTCGAAGGAGAACAACTTTCATGTTTTTTACAACTTCCAATTCTTCCTTTTTATTGGACCATTTTACCCCTAAACCTGACTGATCCAAAATTGGGTTTCGTCAATCCAGATTTTAAACCGACCCGACTTCCGAAATCGGTCTTTTGACCTAACACCAACTCCAAACCAAGACAAGTGATCAACATGAACCCCGAAGAGGGTTCAATTACCTTTCCAAAAATCCAAGAATCGCTTGATTCCGACGAGCGGTGTGAACGCTAGGGCTATTTAGAGTCGAGGGTATGCCAAGGCATAACCCTTGTCAATACTCAAGAGTATTCTATACTCTTGCCTATTTCATTCCAAACACCCATACACCATAAATACATTCTTACATGCTTTAGTATATGATATCATTCGTCATACATGACCATCAAGATCCGGGGTTCTACAATGTAAGCCATGATTAGTCGTCCAAAGTTCACTCTAACTCCTAGGGTGGGTTTTGGGTCGCGACACTAGGATCCAATCCTAATCCAACTCCAACTATACCTTATCTTTTAAGGAATTATTTAACAATAATAACTCTTATTATTTAATAAATAATTTCCTAGTTTATCTATAACTACTCTAGTTATTGAAGGCCTACTAATTAAAGAGTCCTTATTAAATGAGGATTCCTTAATTAATAGGGATAAGTCAACAACCAACAAAGGGAGGAATCCTAGTCAAACTAGGATACCTCAAACCACGATGGGGGGCCGTGAGCATCAAGGGGGGCCTGATTTTTGAGGAGTTTAACACTCCTTGTTGCAATCCAACTCCATGTCATCTTAATCTCGATTGCTATCCAACCATTGGATTTAATTCCTTAAGTAATAGAGTTATTACTCAATAATTATTCAAGTAACCAAATCTCAATCCAATTAGGATTTCCAAAGTGAGCGCCCCACCCTAGGGTTTAAGCCCATGGGCTTGGACCCATATTAAAGGTCCATATTAATAGGTTTATGGATACGGGTCAAACCCATTTCCCCTTTAATTAGGTTAATTAAATAATTGTAGAGCCCCGGACCTTTTCACATTTAATGCATGATACTTTTGTTGCCATTTTGCCTTTAAAGAGGTATAATTAATAAATAAAGAAGAAATTGGAAATTCTGAAATGTCAGAAATGATCCTTTTCGAAGTACGAACCCAACGCAAGTTGAATCGTCAAAATCCGACGAGTGAGTCAAAAGATATGGCCAAAACAGTCTGGACCTACAGGCAACCGATCGCTCGGTCCATGGAGCGATCGATTGGTCCAAAACCGATCGCTCGGAGACTATCGACTGGTCAAGATTTTTGTATGGGGAAATTTTCCAGAGAGTGAAATTTTAACCGATCGCTCGGTTATGAAACCGATCGATCGGTAGGGAACCGATCGATCGGTCATTAACACCGATCACTCGGTACTCGCATTTTTGCAGAAATTTCAGTAAGGGTATTATGGTCTTTTGGTCGGTTTACTCTTACCTTAAGAGTTTAACCCGAGCCTTTAGGGCTTCATTTCGACACTTAAAGAGATTGGGAGATAAGAAGAGAGGAGAGGGCGATTCCTAAACCTAGGGTTTCCATTTTGGAGAGAAATCAAGGGGTTTGTGAACCCACACTCGACTCAAGCCCATTTTTCTTCAAGATCAAGGCACAAACTCGTGAGGAGCATCTCCTCAAGCTAGGGCAGCAACTCACGGTCGTTTTTGGAAGGGGATTTCTTCCTTACTTGATCAAGGTCGGTACTTCTTACTACCCTCCTAGTTATAGCTTCCCTTTTTCCTTTGTTTCTCCTTGTTTTCCTTCACTTATATATGTGTTATGAGATTGGTGGTATGAATGGTGAATGGAGATGGATGTTGGCGAATGGATGCCGTGTGGATGATGTGATGAACGAATGGGAAAGGGCATTGTACTAATAATGAACATACAAGTGTGATGTGAGCATAACCCACCTAGAAAAGCATGATCTAGGTTTAAGTGAATAATGAACACACCCCATGTTTGATGAAATGCCAAGGTGAACAAAATAAATGATAAATTAAGGGAACCCATGCTTAATTGCTCTTGAAATTTGTTAGGGTTCATGATAGTGTGTTTCTTACATTTCTTAAAATGTGTAGATTATTACTCACTTAAATTGTTATATGCTATGCTTTGTGAATTACCCCAAATTGCCATATTTAATTCCAAATGCAAGTATGCACACGATCTCACGAGCACGCATGAAATGACGTGATTTACCGATGTTTTAAGTATGGGACGTAGAGGTGGGGCATATCCTAAGATATGTTTCACTTCGCTTTTGGCGAGGGCAAGACAATCATGCATTGCATAGGGAAAGGTCTCCCATGCCCTCGCATGACATGCATAGCATCGCATGACACGCATAGCATAGCATGGCATCACATGACACGCATAACTCTGCATGGTATGACACGCATGGATGCTAGTTGCGACGGGCTATGAACGGCAACTAGGCATTCACATTCCGCATGGATGCTAGTTGCAACGGGCTATGAACGGCAACCAGGCATACCTATCTTCATATAGGGTACTAGTTGCGACGGACTATGAACGGCAACTAGGCATATCATTCGGTGTACAGGGTACTAGTTGCGATGGGCTATGAACGGCAACTAGGCATGTGAACATGTTTAAATTATGAACAAGCAAGCTTGATACTCGCATGACACGCATGACATGACATGGCACGCATGATGCAAGCATGACAAGCATGACACGGTTAACAAGTTCCCAATCACGCAAAGGGTATTTCAAGTCAAGTCAAGTGCACAATGTTTTCAAGAGTTTTATCAGTTTTTCTGAATGCAAGCATGAATATAAATTGCTTTACTTCCTTGTATGATATAAATTGTTCATGTTCTATATATGCAATTTTTTTCCTACTTTATGTATGCTATCTGTATACTATGACTGTTGGTTAGTATTTAGTACCCGCTGAGTATTCCATGCTCAGCCGTACTTCTTATGTCGGCAGGTTCTGAGGGAGCTGCTGCTCCATTTGATGTTTGTGCTCCTGGTCCATGGGTGGAGGAGGAGTACGTCGAGGAGCCTTTGGAGGAACCTCCCGTAGAGGGTTATCAGTAGGTGGTGTTAAATTCTGAGTGGATTAGCTGTGGGTGAGCATGAGTGATTATATCCATGTATTTTGGCGGGCATGTCCGCACTTTCTTCGTTTTGATTTCTTTGTATTAAACTTGGACCATGTGTATATACTTAGAGGTTGTAAGACTTCCGCTGTGTTTTATAGTTATGTTTCCGCTGTCATCCTCTATTGTATATGCTCTGTGGGTTTTTGCAGGTTGGTTTGTCAAGCAAGTCATGTAAGCCATGATTAGTCGTCCAAAGTTCACTCTAACTCCTAGGGTGGGTTTTGGGTCGCGACAATAATTATTAAAATAATCCCTAGATTTAAATTAACAATTAATTTAAACCATAAATTAACTTTTAATCTATTTAATTAAATGATTAACTTTTAATCACTTAAATAATTGATTAACATTTAATCAATTGTTGAGCTTGTATTTCTTATGTGAGCATCCCCACAGATTGCTCTAGGTCATTCTTACCCTGGCTTACTCAATGTTATCCCATTGACCTTAAACAGGAATTACAAGTGACGTGAGATATCCATGTTGCAATTGAATCCCAGTGTATGAGCATTAACCATCACGGATCCCACCACATGAACTTTTAAATTTGATTTATCCTTCCAAATACATTATCCCTAATGGGCCTTCGAGATTGACATACTATCTAACCCATAGCCCATTGCACATCATCCGGGTTTGCAAGACTTATGATTAAGCCATGAGAAACAATTTCTCATGAAAAATATTTTTAGAAAATCCTTTAATAAGTATAGTATCTTTTAATAAAAGTATATTTCAAAACTTATTTTGATTTCAAAATAACCTGCGCAGGATTTGAACTTAGTAAACTGTCTTACCCGGGAACTTGGATAATCTCTCAAATAAATGAGTATGGATTTCTTGTTTGAAATTCATCATGACTCAAACAGCTTTCTGACTATCCAACTATCACTGTATTGTTTTCCCTAAGTTAGAAAATACGTTGGTGGAATCAAATCAGATCATTGCTCAGTCATAGATGAACACATCAGATCTAAGGATCATCGAAATTGTTCAATGTGAATTAGAGACCAACTATCTGATAGTATGTTTATGGAAGAGGTCTCTCATTGAATGCATTCAGTCAGTGTACAATTAAGCACCCATATGCTGATGTGTAGTCTCCACTACAATAGTTTGAGATAGAACTACATCTCAACTATTGAGAACATCTTAGCATAGTGGCAACCATATAAGTGAAGTGCCCAGCTTCACCCACAGCTGTGACTATATAAGGTATAAAGAACTAGAAAATTATATCTGCCTGTGATAATTCAATCACATAACTTTCCTACAGTATATCCTATGGAGCTTTATCGATATCTCATATCGTATAGATCATCTCATGATCATGGTCAATTACTCATAATGAATACACAATAAATTAAGAAGAAGTCTTTAATAATCAAATTAATAAGAGTCTAACAATCTGAATGACTTTTCTAGGCATCATATCTAACAATTTCCCACTTGCCCTAAAAGTCACTGTGTCATAGATTTCAATCCCATACTATCTAAGTGTGTTACAAATACTTTATCTGATAAAGCTTTAGTCATCGGGGTCAGCAACATTAAGTTGAGACCTAATCTTTGTAACAACTACATCTTGCTTTATCTCTCAATAATCTCATTAATGAGAAGATATTTCCTCTATGTGAAAAGTAAGCACATAATCCCTAGTTGTTTTCAGGTACTTCATGATATGCTTCATTGCAGTCCAATTATCTCATACTTGGATTGCTTTGGAACCGACTAACAACTCCCACTACATGACAGAGTTTAGTAGATAACATGGCATACATGAGGCTCCTAACTGCCGAAGCATAAGGACACTTCTTCATCTACTTGATCTCATCAACTGATGTAGGGGCCATCTTTTTAGATAACGTGATACCATGTCTAAAAGGAATGAGTGTTGTCTTACAATCACTCATACTGTACCTAGACAAAATTTTGTCTATGTAGGAAGTTTGGCATCCTAACATTTGGCATTTTCTATCTCTCAGAATCTTTATTCCAAGAATATAGGATGCCCCTCCCAAATCTTTCATTGAGAAATGCTGAAAAAGCCATATCTTGACTGATGACAACATCCCTACATCATTCCCAATGAGTAGGATGTCATCTATAAAAGAATTAGGTATACTACCGCTCTCCCACTGTCCTTCTTGTATATACAAGATTCCTCTAAATTCTTTTGGAATCCAAATTCTTTGATAGAAATATCAAATCTTTGGTTCCAGTCCTTTTCAGGTACTTCTTCAGGTACTTCTTCATGATACTTCTTCATGATATGCTTCACAACAGTCCAATTATCTTATACTTGGATTTCTTTGGAACCGACTAACAACTCCCACTGCATGACAGATATCCGGTCTAGTACATAACATGGCATACATGAGGCTCCCTACTGTTGAAGCATAAGGGCACCTCTTCATCTGCTCGATCTCATCAGCTGATGTAGGGGCCATCTTTTTAGACAAAGTGACACCATGTCTAAAAGGAATGAGTGTTGTCTTACAATCACTCATACTGTACCTAGACAATATCTTATCTATGTTGGAAGTTTGGCTCAATCTCAACATTCGGTATTTTCTATCTCTCAGAATCTTTATTCCAAGAATATAGGATGTCTCTTCCAAGTCTTTCATTGAGAAATGCTGAGAAAGCCATATCTTGACTGATGACAACATCCCTACACCATTTCCAATGAGTAGAATGTCATTAACATATAGAATTAGGTAAACTACTGCTCTCCCACTGTCCTTATAAATACAAGATTCTTCCAAATTCTTTTGGAATCCAAATTTTTTGATCAAAAGATCAAATCTTTGGTTCCAGCTTCTAGAAGCTTGTTTCAAACCATATATCGACTTGTTAAACTTGCATACCATGTTCTCCTGGTTAGGAGCAATGAAGCCCTCTGGTTGCTTCTTATGGATGTCTTCATCTAACATTCCGTTAAGGAAAGCAGTTTTGACATCCATTTGTCATATCTCATAGTCATAGTGTGCAACTATAGCTAGCAATATCCTAATGGATTTGAGTATAGCTACTCGCGAAATGGTATCCTCATAATCAACTCCTTGAATTTGAGTGTAACCTTTTGCAACAATTCTAACTTTATAGGTCTCCACTTTACCATTAGCACCCTTCTTCCTTTTGTAAATCCATTTGCATCTAATTGGCCTTATACCATTTAGTGGATCTACTAAAGCCAGATGCCATTGTCATACATGGAATCTATTTCAGCATTCATGGCTTTATTCCATTGAGATGCATCTACATCTAATGTAGCTTCTTGATAAGTATTAGGATCCGTATCCTCATCATCAGGGGTAACTAGATAAACCTCATTATTATAATATTGAAGTCTATCTGGTGGTCTTGAAACTCTTTCAGACCTTTTCAGTGGAATAAAATTAGGAGAATTATTAATAGAAGGATAAGGTTCAATTTGGACATTGGCTGTGTTGTCTTTCATCTCATGAAATTCAACCTTTTTACGGAGATCCATTTCTTCCCCCAAGAAAGTGGCATGAAGCCTAACAACTATTGTTTGGTCTGCCTTGGAGTAGAAATAGAAACCCTTAGTTTCTTTAGGATACCCTACAAAATTTCATTTATTTGTCCTAGATTCTAACTTAGTGGGTTCGAGTTTGCGAACATGCCCAGGATAACCCCACCCCATACCCTTAGATGTTGCAAACTAGGTTTTCACCTAGTCCACAATTCATAGGGTGTAACTGGAATAGACTTGGATGGAACCCGGTTCAGAATATAAATGGCAGTTTGTAAAGCATATCCCCAAAGATATGAGGGTACATCATAGAGTGAACCATATCTAATAAGGTCCGGTTTCTTATTTCAGAAACTCCATTTTGTTGAGGAGAGGCAGGACTTGTCCATTGCGAGATAATCCCATTATCTCTTAAGTAATCTATAAACTCGTTGGTGAGGTATTCACCACCTCGATCTGATCGAAGTGTTTTTATGGTTTTGTCATTTGATTCTCAATTTCTAATCTGAATTCTTTGAACTTTTCAAAGGTGTCAGATTTGTGTTGCATCAAATAGACATATCCATATCTGGAATAGTCATCAGTAAATGTGACAAAATACCGGTATTGACTTCGTGCAACAATGTTAAATGGACCACATACATCACTATGTATTAGTCTTAACTTTTCTTTGGCTCTTCCTACCTTTTTAGGGTAAGGCTTCTTGGTCATCTTCCCTTCGAGACAAGACTCGCATGTAGGGAGTGGTTCTACCTAGAGGAAGTCAAGGGGACCATCTATTACTAACCTCTTGATCCTATCAAGATTAATGTTGTAGAGCCCCGGACCTTCTCACCTTTAATGCATGACACTTTCGTTTCCATTTTGTCTTTAAAGAGAAATAATTAATAAATAAGGAAGAAATTGGAAATTTCAAAATGCCAGAAACGTTCGTTTTCAAAGTACGAACCCAACGCAAGTTGAATCGTCAAAATCGGACGAACGAGTCAAAAGATATGGCCAAAACAGTCTGGACCTGCAGGCAACCGATCGCTCGGTCCATAGAGCGATCGATCGGTCCAAAACCGATCGATCGGTAGCTATCGACTGGTCAAGATTTTTGTATGGGGAAATTTTCCAGAGAGTGAAATTTTAACCGATCGCTCGTTATGAAACCGATCGATCGGTAGTGTAACGCCCCAAAATACCCCCTAGGAGTTAGGATACTTTGGCGACGTGACCTAACCTTAAATCAACCTGCAAGAGTATACAAGGCATGCAAAATAGAGAACTAGAAATTTCTTTAAATACTTAACTATATTCCAAGTGCATTTGATTACAATAATTAAATAGGATTTACAACATGAACATGAACTCCTCCACTTGAGTCCCAACTCAAGTGAGACAACATCCCTAAACACAAGAACCCAAATACATGTCTGTCTCTCTAACTCATCCCAACCCTTGACCATATGCCAAGCCTCCTAATATCTAGGTAACCATCCGAAGGATCTCCTGCTCACACCGAGCTACCTCGATCCAAGGGGCAAGAGTTCATATGCTGCATAATGTACCTGCCGACATAAAAGTACGGCTGACCATGGAATACTCAGCGAGTACAAGCTACTAACTAACAATAGTAATAACAATAGCATAACATGTAATACATGATACAGTTCACCCAAGAGATACAAATTCAGAGCGCGGAAGCTAAAACAACATAACCACGTAAGTAAATCATGAACATCAACTCATGCATTGTAAATTCGTATCCAAAAGTCATGACTTGTTCTCGTATCTTGGAAATCACACCTGCCTTGTTTTGTTCTGGTTTAGCTAGTACCCGAACTATGAACTGGACGGACGTACTAGGTTCTTGCCCGGTTCTTGTCTCGTGAGTGAGTATTATGCGTATGTTCTTGTTGACTTGCTCGTGAGTTTTCTTGTTTGCCTGGGAACAGATGACAATGCCCGTACCTGGTCTTAGTACATCATCACCCTTCCATATTTCTTGATTCTCGCTTGGAGACAGATACTAGTACCCGTACCTGGTCTTAGTATACTAGTATCCTCTCATACTTGTTGGAAACAGATGTTAATGCCCATACCTGGTCTTAGTACATTAACATCCTTTCATGCTTGTCTTGGAAACATACACTAGTGCCCGTACCTGGTCTTAGTACACTAGCATACTTTCATGCGTGTTGGGGAATAGATGTTAGTGCCCGTACCTGGTCTTAGTACACTAACACCCTTCCATGTTTCTTGATCCTTGCTCGTCGTGTTTTCTTGTGAGCCAGGTATGACATATCCTAGGGATATGCCCTACCCTTGATATTCATGTTCGTTTAACTTGTGAGCCAGAGGCTAGCACCCGCACATCCCTGGGCTACCAACCTCCTTGACATATGCTTGTTTCTCGTTTTATTTCTCATGCACTAATACTCGTGAAATAAACCCAGTTCATGCAAGCATGCGTGCGTGTGTGTAGAAATTGTGGTAGGCATGAGGACATACTTGAGTATGATGGTCACATGAGCATAGCATTTCAGTTCTTAATATGAGCATATGGAAATGTAAATGACATGTAGCACATTTGATCAAGATTGGCATTTTAGAAAGAATAACTCAATGCATGCTTTTATAATTCAAGTTCACTCATTCAAATCGTCATTTAAACATTTTCTCAAACACTTGGTAAGCATCACTATTATAGCCTTTTTATTTAAGTTGCTTAGTGCATGTTTTTCATCCATCACAAAGGTATGTTCATTATGTTGAAAATGCCCTTCCACCATTATCTATCCCATTACATACATCACCCCACACGGCACTCATTCGCCACAATCCACCATCCATTCACACATTCCCATACCTTTATCCATTTATCTTATTTATTATAGGGATTTCATCACAACTCAATAAAAAGGGACAAACAACATATAAAATCATCATATTTGAGGAAGAAAAATCAAGGTTATCACTAATGAAGTTAGTAGAGTGTACTAACCTTGAAATCAAGGCTTGACCTTGAAGAAACCTTGAAATCGAACCTCAAATGGTAGGGAAGAACCCTTACTTGAAGAAGGCATGATTTGGGGAAGAAACCCCCTTCAAAATGCCGTAGGATCGCTGCCCTAGCTTGGAATGGGAATGCCACACGAGTTTGAGGTTGGATTTGATGAATCCACGCCCTTTTTGGGATGATCTTGGGTGTTTAAACCCTTGATTCACTCTCAAGTTGAAACCCTAGGTTAGAACCCCTTTCTCCTCTCCCACTCTCTCTCAAATATCTGCCCTAAGGGTTTATGAAACCCTTAGGCTCGTGCAAGGCTTGATGTAGAGCCCCGGACCTTTTCACATTTAATGCATGACACTTTCGTTGCCATTTTGCCTTTAAAGAGGTATAATTAATAAATAAGGAAGAAATTGGAAATTCCGAAACGTCAGAAATGTTTGTTTTCGAAGTACGAACCCAACGCAAGTTGAATCGTCAAAATCGGACGAACGAGTCAAAAGTTATGGCCAAAACAGTTTGGACCTGCAGACCACCGATCGCTCGGTCCATGGAGCGATCGATCGGTCCAAAACCGATCGCTCGGAGGCTATCGACTGGTCGAGATTTTTGTATGGGGAAATTTTCCAGAGAGTGAAATTTTAACCGATCGCTCGGTTACGAAACCGATCGATCGGTAGGCAACCGATCGATCGGTCATTAACACCGATCGCTCGGTACTCGCGTTTTTGCAGAAAACTTAGTAAGGGTGTTTTAGTCTTTTGGGCAGTTTACTCTTACCTTAAGAGTCTTGCCCGAGCCTTTAGGGCTTATTTTACAATACTTAGAAGATTGAGAGCTAAGGAGAGGAGAAGAAGGCGATCCCTAACCTAGGGTTTGATTTTTGGAGGAGAAATCAAAGGGTTGTGAACCCACACTCACCTCAAGTCCATTTTCTTCGAGATCTCGGCTCAAGCTCGTGTGGGACACTCTCCTCAAGCTAGGGCAGCAACTCACGGTCGTTTTGAAAGGGGGATTTCTTCCTCATTGTTCAAGGTCGGTACTTCTTACTACCCTCCTAGTTATAGCTTCCCTTTTCCTTTGTTTCTCCTTGTTTTCCTTCACTTATATATGTGTTATGAGATTGGTGGTATGAATGGTGAATGGAGATGGATGTTGGCGAATGGATGCCGTGTGGATGATGTGATGAACGAATGGGAAAGGGCATTGTACTAATAATGAACATACAAGTGTGATGTGAGCATAACCCACCTAGAAAAGCATGATCTAGGTTTAAGTGAATAATGAACACACCCCATGTTTGATGAAATGCCAAGGTGAACAAAATAAATGATAAATTAAGGGAACCCACGCTTGATTGCTCTTTAAATTGTTAGGGTTCATGATAGTGTGTTTCCTACATTTCTTAAAATGCGTAGATTATTACTCACTTAAATTGCTATATGCTATGCTTTGTGAATTACCCCAAATTGCCATATTTAATTCCAAATGCAAGTATGCACACGATCTCACGAGCACGCATGAAATGACGTGATTTACCGATTTTTTAAGTATGGGACGTAGAGGTGGGGCATCTCCTAAGATATGTTTCACTTCGCTTTTGACAAGGGCAAGACAATCATGCATTGCATAGGGAAAGGTCTCCCATCCCCTCGCATGACACGCATAGCATAGCATGGCATGACACGCATAGCATAGCATCACACATCACGCATGGATGCTAGTTGCGACGGGCTATGAACGGCAACTAGGCATTCACATTCCGCATGGATACTAGTTGCGACGGGCTATGAACGGCAACTAGGCATTCACATTCCGCATGGATGCTAGTTGCGACGGGCTATGAACGGCAACTAGGCATTCACATTCTGCATGAATGCTAGTTGCGACGGGCTATGAACGGCAACTAGGCATTCACATTCTGTATGAATGCAAGGGTTTTATCAGTCTTTCTGAATGCAAGCATGAATATAAATTGCTTTACTTCCTTGTATGATATAAATTGTTCCTGTTCTATATATGCAACTTGCTTCATCCTTTATGTATGCTATCTGTATGCTATGACTGTTGGTTAGTGCTTAGTACCCGCTGAGTATTCCATGCTCAGCCGTACTTCTTCTGTCGGCAGGTGACGGCGGAGCAGCAGCTCCATTTGATATCTGTGCTCCGAGTCAATGGGTGGAGGAGGAGTACGTCGAGGAGCCTTTTGAGGAACCTCCAGTAGAGGGTTACCATTAGGTGGTTGTAGATTCTGAGTGGATTAGCTGTGGGTGAGATGAGAGATTATATCCATGTATTTTGGCGGGTCTGTCCGCACTTTCTTCTGGTTACTTTTTGTATAAACTTGGACCATATGTATATACTTAGAGGTTTGTTAGACTTCCGCTGTGTTTTATAGTTATGTTTCCGCTATAATGTCTTCTATTGTATATGCTCTGTGTTTTTTTTTGCAGGTTGGTTTGTCAAGCAAGTCATGTAAGACATGATTGAGTCGTCCAAGATTCACTCTAACTCCTAGGGTGGGTTTTGGGACGTGACAGAAGTGGTATCAAAGCTTAGGCTTTAGGTCTCTAGGGTCACTTAGAATCTTATGCCATGGCTTGACAAGAGCATATGTCAGGAAACAAGTTAGGAAGGAAGTAAGTCGGGAGCGAGTCTGGTTCCAAGTGTAAGACTAAACTTTAGTCTTAGTCTAAAATGGTTGCTTTAACCAAGTACGGGTCCTAGGTACGCTAGAACACTAAAGTATAAGTATAATGTGATGAATACTCTGATTACTTGATGTGATGTATATTAGTATTATACAACTAATACAGATCGAATTATTGTGAAACAACATTGAAATAAACTGTGTTTTCAAGTGAGACTCATGTGGTGCTATTTTTCTCAGGACTTTAGTCATGAGGCGGGGCACACGGGGTCGTGGACCACACACCAGAGCTTCATCTTCTTCTAGAGATGAGGATGAGCAGCCGGACCTCTCTCAGGTCTTAGGCTCTATTGCTGAGACACTCGCCATCCTGGCGGCTCGGCAAACTATACCGGCATCAGCGGCACCTACTCCACCGCCCGCAGCTCCAGTACATCGTACAGCTGGAGTTGAGGCATTCAGGAGATTGAGGCCTCCATCCTTCCATGGGAGTGTGGACCCTCTCGCAGCAGAGGCGTGGATCCTCCAGATGGAGAAGATTTTTGCGGTCCTCTCGCCTACAGAGGAGGATAGGGTAGCATGGGCAGTTTTCATGCTAGAGGGTGAAGCCCACCATTGGTGGTTGTCCGCATTGAGGACACGAGACTTGACCATGCAGGGTCAACCTTGGACTTGGGAGGAGTTTAAGGACACGTTCTATAAGAAGTATTTCCCGGTTGGAGCTCGGGAAAAGAAAGAGAGAGAATTCATCAACCTTGAGCAAGGTTCGATGTCTGTGGCCGCTTATGAGGCCAAGTTCTCGGAGCTATCACGCTTCGCGACACATATGATTGCCACCGAGGCAATGAAGGCGAGGAGGTTTGAGCAAGGGCTCAAGGATGTCATCATGGAGAAAGTGTCAGTTTTCAGGCACGCCACTTACGCCGAAGTAGTGGATAAGGCCTTATTGGTTGAGGCCAATTCTGAAGCAGTGTCTAAGAAGAGAGAGTTGGCGAGAGGCCAACCAGTAGTTCAGCACCTCCAGAGAGGTGGAATCGTACCGGACCTTATCAGTATACATGGCCAGCACCACCGATGAGGCCGACTTATGCGGCCCCAGCACCACGGCAGTACGTGCCACAGGCACCTCGACCTCAGGCTCTCCCGGCCCCATGGCCAGTTGCACCTCAGGTGGCGAGATATGCTCCACCTCAGGCCCCTCCTACCCGCACACACGAGGCCTACCCTTCATGCGGCCGACGGCACCCAGCTGGGGATTGCCTAAGAGCATCGGGTGGATGTTTTCACTGTGGTCGCCAGGGCCACGTGATCAGGGATTGCCCTACCCGGCATTTACCAGGCCAGTCTCAGGGGATTAGGCCACCAGCACGCCCAGCAGGATCATATCAGGCGTCATCTCAGACTACCCGGTCTACACCTCAGTCTCGCCAGGCGAACCAGGGGCGAGTTTTTGCCTTGACAGAGGGTGATGCACTTGCATCTGACGATGTGGTGCAAGGTACGCGTTAGGAGTTATTTTCCTTATTCGTGATTGTTGTGTTATGTTTTATTCCTTGTGTACGTAGTTGGTATGCTATATATATATTTACTTACGTGTATACACTGTTGAGGCTTGAATTGACGTAACTAGCTAAAATTTCAGGAACCCTACTAGTCAATGAGTATTTGGCTCGAGTGTTCATTGATACCGGGTCTACTCATTCGTTTGTCTCGCCGAGTTTTTCAGAAGGCTTTTCTGGGGAGCCAAGTCAGCTAGAACCGGAGTTATCCATTTCGACTCCTCTTGGCAAAACAGTATTGGCAGATAAAGTGTATAGAAATGGTGTGGTCCAAGTTGGAAGCCACGAGTTGGCGGTTGATCTCATCGTCCTTGGATTCCAAGACTTTGATGTTATATTGGGAATGGATTGGTTAGCAGCACATCATGGGCATGTAGCTTGCTTTGAGAAAATGGTACTCTTCAAGCCAGTAGAAGGAAAACCATTCCACTTTCGCGGGTTGAAAAGCAGATCTATTGCTCGTTTTGCGGCGTTGGGCGTAGCTAACCCCGAGGCAAAGGACTCATCAACTATTCCGGTTGTGAATGAGTTCCTGGATGTATTTCCAGAGGAGTTGCCAGGATTGCCTCCAGATAGGGAGATTGAGTTTATGATCGAGCTTGCACCAGGCACAGCTCCCGTTTGCAGGGCTCCGTAAAGAATGGCCCCTATTGAACTCAAAGAGTTAAAGGCTCAGTTGGAAGAATTACAAAGCCTTGGCTTCATTCGACCAAGTGTCTCACCGTGGGGTGCCCCAGTGTTGTTTGTCAAGAAGAAAGATGGTTCGATGCGGATGTGTGTCGATTACCGGCAATTGAACAAAGTCACTATAAAGAATAGGTATCCATTGCCTAGGATTGACGACTTGTTCGATCAGTTGAAGGGAGCAAGATTTTTCTCAAAGATAGATCTTCGATCGGGTTATCACCAGTTGAAGATTAAGGTGGAAGATGTTCCCAAAACTGCTTTCAGGACTCGATATGGGCACTATGAGTTCTTGGTGATGCCTTTTGGTCTCACGAACGCGCCGGCAGCCTTTATGGATTTGATGAACCGGGTGTTCCGACCATACCTAGATCGGTGCGTGATTGTATTTGTTGATGACATTTTGGTCTATTCCCAGACACGGGAAGATCACATACGCGACCTTCACCTTGCATTGGAAATGTTAAGAGAGCACAAGCTATACGCCAAAATTAGCAAGTGTGAGTTTTGGTTGGAAGAGGTGGCATTCCTAGGCCACGTTGTTTCCGCGGAAGGCATCTCCGTTGATCCGAAGAAGATAGAAGCTGTTATGAGTTGGGCGAGGCCCAAGAGTGTTACTGAGATACGCAGCTTTCTTGGGCTGGCAGGCTACTACAGGAGATTCGTAGAGGGTTTCTCTAGCCTTGCAGCACCGCTTACTCACCTGACACGGAAGAATGCGCAGTTTGTTTGGAGCGACAAGTGTGAGATCAGTTTCACGGAACTGAAGAAGAGGCTTACTACAGCTCCTGTCCTTACAGTGCCATCCGGACCTCTTGGGTATGAGGTGTACAGTGATGCCTCACACGTTGGACTTGGATGTGTGTGCTTATGCAACACAAGAAGGTCATTGCCTATGCATCAAGGCAATTGAAGGAGCATGAGAAGAATTACCCCACGCACGACTTAGAGCTTGCCGCAGTCGTGTTTGCACTCAAGATCTGGCGACATTACTTATACGGGGTGGAATTCTATGTGTATACGGACCACAAGAGCCTCAAGTACCTCTTTTCCCAAAAGGAATTGAATCTAAGGCAACGGCGTTGGATGGAATTTCTGAAGGATTATGATTGTACCATTCAATACCATCCGGGTAAGGCAAATGTAGTGGCTGATGCTCTGAGTAGAAGACCTCAGGGGTTGTTAGCACACATGTTGGTTCAAGAATGGAAGCTACTAGAAGATTTGGCAAATCTGGACATCAGTGTGAATAACTCTGTCCGTGGTCCTACCTTGGCAAATGTTACGGTTCGGCCGTACATTATAGATTTGATCCAAGAATATCAAGCCATGGATGCGGAATTGTTGGCTTTCCGGGACAAGGAAGTTGCCAAGGGCAGTGAAGACTTTTCTCTCACTAGTCGGGGTGCTATCACATTCAAGGGAAGACTGTGCGTCCCAGCCAATGCAGATCTTCGAAGAGAGATTTTGGACGAAGCACACCGTTCGAAGTACACAGTGCATCCAGGGGGTACGAAGATGTACCAGAACCTCAAGAGTCACTTTTGGTGGCGGAATATGAAGAGGGAGGTTGCGGAATATGTAGCACGGTGCTTGGTGTGTCAACAGGTGAAAGCAGAACAAATGCGGCCCGCAGGTCTATTACAGTCCCTTCCGATTCCCGAGTGGAAATGGGAGAACATATCCATGGATTTCATAGTTGGCTTGCCAAAGACGGCAAGGGGTTCAGATGCGATATGGGTAGTAGTGGATCGTTTGACGAAGTCCGCTCACTTCTTGCCTTACCGAACTACTTTCAACTCTAGTCAGTTAGCTGCTTTGTACATCAAGGAAGTGGTGAGGTTGCACGGAGTGCCTGTCAGTATCGTGTCGGATCGGGATCCAAGATTCACATCACGATTCTGGAAAAGCTTCCAGGAGGCTATGGGTTCCCGACTCGATTTCAGCACCGCTTTTCATCCACAGACAGATGGACAAACCGAGAGAGTGAACCAAGTCATTGAAGACATGCTTCGGGCTTGTATGATGGATTTTAGAGGCAGTTGGGAAGAGCATTTGCCTTTGGTTGAATTCGCCTACAATAACAGCTATCAGGCAAGTATCCAAATGGCACCATTTGAGGCCTTGTATGGGCGAAGTTGTAGGTCTCCTCTCTATTGGGATGAGGTAGGAGAAAGGAAATTACTTGGTCCAGAATTGATTGAGCAAACTGTAAACACAGTTAAGATCATTCGGGATCGATTGAAAGCCGCTCAAGATCGCCAGAAAAGTTATGCGGACACGCGCCGTAGGGACTTGGAATTTCAAGTAGGGGATCAAGTTTTTGTGAAAGTATCTCCTAGTAAAGGGATCATGAGATTTGGAAAGCGAGGCAAGCTCAGTCCTCGGTATGTTGGGCCTTTTGAGATTATCACGCGAGTTGGTGGGGTTGCTTACAGGGTAGCTCTCCCACCTCACATGGCCGCAGTTCATAACGTCTTCCATGTGTCTATGCTTCGGAAGTACATTGCGGATCCTTCGCATGTCATAAACTTGGAACCGTTGGAGATTCGAGAGGACCTCACCTTGATTGAAAAGCCGGTTCAGATTTTGGATCGAAGAGATCGAGTGCTTCGCAACAAGACTATCCCTTTGGTTCTAGTGCAATGGCAACACCATGCTCGGGAAGAAGCTACATGGGAGCGTGAAGCCGAAGTCAAAGCGAAGTACCCAGAATTATTTGAATGAGTTTTTGTATAAGTTTGTATATGACTTGTAATTTTCTTCTTGGTTTGTCATGCAAGTAGCGTCTAAATTTCGAGGACGAAATTTTTGTAAGGGGGGGAGGATGTAGAGCCCCGGACCTTTTCACATTTAATGCATGACACTTTCGTTGCCATTTTGCCTTTAAAGAGGTATAATTAATAAATAAGGAAGAAATTGGAAATTCCGAAACGTCAGAAATGTTCGTTTTCGAAGTACGAACCCAACGCAAGTTGAATCGTCGAAATCGGACGAACGAGTCAAAAGTTATGGCCAAAACAGTTTGGACCTGCAGACCACCGATCGCTCGGTCCATGGAGCGATCGATCGGTCCAAAACCGATCGCTCGGAGGCTATCGACTGGTCGAGATTTTTGTATGGGGAAATTTTCCAGAGAGTGAAATTTTAACCGATCGCTCGGTTATGAAACCGATCGATCGGTAGGCAACCGATCGATCGGTCATTAACACCGATCGCTCGGTACTCGCGTTTTTGCAGAAAACTTAGTAAGGGTGTTTTAGTCTTTTGGGCAGTTTACTCTTACCTTAAGAGTCTTGCCCGAGCCTTTAGGGCTTATTTTACAATACTTAGAAGATTGAGAGCTAAGGAGAGGAGAAGAAGGCGATCCCTAACCTAGGGTTTGATTTTTGGAGGAGAAATCAAAGGGTTGTGAACCCACACTCACCTCAAGTCCATTTTCTTCGAGATCTCGGCTCAAGCTCGTGTGGGACACTCTCCTCAAGCTAGGGCAGCAACTCACGGTCGTTTTGAAAGGGGGATTTCTTCCTCATTGTTCAAGGTCGGTACTTCTTACTACCCTCCTAGTTATAGCTTCCCTTTTCCTTTGTTTCTCCTTGTTTTCCTTCACTTATATATGTGTTATGAGATTGGTGGTATGAATGGTGAATGGAGATGGATGTTGGCGAATGGATGCCGTGTGGATGATGTGATGAACGAATGGGAAAGGGCATTGTACTAATAATGAACATACAAGTGTGATGTGAGCATAACCCACCTAGAAAAGCATGATCTAGGTTTAAGTGAATAATGAACACACCCCATGTTTGATGAAATGCCAAGGTGAACAAAATAAATGATAAATTAAGGGAACCCACGCTTGATTGCTCTTTAAATTGTTAGGGTTCATGATAGTGTGTTTCCTACATTTCTTAAAATGCGTAGATTATTACTCACTTAAATTGCTATATGCTATGCTTTGTGAATTACCCCAAATTGCCATATTTAATTCCAAATGCAAGTATGCACACGATCTCACGAGCACGCATGAAATGACGTGATTTACCGATGTTTTAAGTATGGGACGTAGAGGTGGGGCATCTCCTAAGATATGTTTCACTTCGCTTTTGACAAGGGCAAGACAATCATGCATTGCATAGGGAAAGGTCTCCCATCCCCTCGCGTGACACGCATAGCATAGCATGGCATGACACGCATAGCATAGCATCACACATCACGCATGGATGCTAGTTGCGACGGGCTATGAACGGCAACTAGGCATTCACATTCCGCATGGATACTAGTTGCGACGGGCTATGAACGGCAACTATAGCCCGTCAACTAGGCATTCACATTCCGCATGGATGCTAGTTGCGACGGGCTATGAACGGCAACTAGGCATTCACATTCCGCATGGATGCTAGTTGCGACGGGCTATGAACGGCAACTAGGCATTCACATTCCGCATGGATGCTAGTTGCGACGGGCTATGAACGGCAACTAGGCATTCACATTCTGCATGAATGCTAGTTGCGACGGGCAATGAACGGCAACTAGGCATTCACATTCTGTATGAATGCAAGGGTTTTATCAGTCTTTCTGAATGCAAGCATGAATATAAATTGCTTTACTTCCTTGTATGATATAAATTGTTCCTGTTCTATATATGCAACTTGCTTCATCCTTTATGTATGCTATCTGTATGCTATGACTGTTGGTTAGTGCTTAGTACCCGCTGAGTATTCCATGCTCAGCCGTACTTCTTTTGTCGGCAGGTGACGGCGGAGCAGCAGCTCCATTTGATATCTGTGCTCCGAGTCAATGGGTGGAGGAGGAGTACGTCGAGGAGCCTTTTGAGGAACCTCCAGTAGAGGGTTACCATTAGGTGGTTGTAGATTCTGAGTGGATTAGCTGTGGGTGAGATGAGAGATTATATCCATGTATTTTGGCGGGTCTGTCCGCACTTTCTTCTGGTTACTTTTTGTATAAACTTGGACCATATGTATATACTTAGAGGTTTGTTAGACTTCCGCTGTGTTTTATAGTTATGTTTCCGCTATAATGTCTTCTATTGTATATGCTCTGTGTTTTTTTTGCAGGTTGGTTTGTCAAGCAAGTCATGTAAGACATGATTGAGTCGTCCAAGATTCACTCTAACTCCTAGGGTGGGTTTTGGGACGTGACACTTATAAAGCAAGGGTGAAATGCCCAAATGACGAAAAAGCCCTTACTGAAATTTCTGCAAAAACGCGAAGACCGAGCGATCGGTGTTAATGACCGATCGATCGGTTGCCTACCGAGCGATCGGTGTTATTGACCGATCGACCGATCAAAAACTCACTCTCTGGAAAATTTCCCCATACAAATTTTCTGACCATGCGATAGCTACCGATCGATCGGTTATGGACCGATCGATCGCTGACTGGACCGAGCGATCGGTGCTCTGTATGTCTGGACTGTTTTGACCATATCTTTTGACTCGCTCGTCGGATTTCGACGATTCAACTTGCGTTGGATCCGTCTTTCGAAAACGAACATTTCTGATGTTTCGGAATTTCCGATTTCTCCCTTATTTATTAATTACACTACGAAAACGGCCAATTAGCTACGAGAGTGCCATTCATTAAAGATGAAAAAGTCCGGGGTGCTACAGGTAGGCAACCGATCGATCGGTCATTAACACCGATCGCTCGATCCTCGTGTTTTTGCAAAAATTTCATTAAGGGTGTTTTCGTCTTTTGGGCGTTTCACTCATACCTTAAAGGCTTTGCCCGATCATTTGAGGGTTCATACACAACCCTTAGAGTCTTTTGAGAGATAGAGAGAAAGGAGAAGGGTTTCCAAAACCTAGGTTTTCATTTGGGAGAAATCAAAGGGATTAAGACCCTAGATCAACCCCAAGCCCGTTTTCTTCAAGATCAAGGCTCAAGCATTCGAGGAGCTCGTGATCCAAGCTAGGGCAGCAGCTACACGGTCATTTTTGGAAGGGGTTTCTTCCTCATTTCTTCAAGGTCGGTACTTCTTGCTACCCTCCTAGTTATAGTTCTTCTTTTCCTATATTTTCTTTGTGTTCCTTTATACATCCATGTATTATGAGATGGGTTGTGAATGGTGAATGGTGAATGGAGATGAAGGTGGGCGATTGGATGCCGTGTGTATTGATGTGATGGATGAACGGGGAGGGCATTGTACCCATAATGAACATACATATGTGATGTGAGTAAAACCCACCTAGAAAAGCATGTTGTAGGGTTAATAAATAATGAATGCACCATGTTTGATGAAATGCCAAGGTGAATAAAATGAATAATAAATTAAGAAAATGCATGTGTTAAGGTTTATGGAAATTGCTAGGGTCATGATAGTGTGATTGTTCGCTTTCCCTAAATGACATGAATATTAAATTGCTCAAATCATTGATATTATGTGTTATGAATTACTCAAATGCCATATTTAGTTCCAAATGCAAGTATGCACACGACCTCACGAGCACGCATACATGACATGATTTACCGAGGTTTTCAAGAATGAGATTTAGAGGTGGGGCATATCCTACGATATGTTTTACCTCGCTCTTGGCAAGGACAAGTCAATCATGCATTCTCATAAGAAGGGTCTCCCTTCCCTCGCAAGTACATACATATCATAAGAAGGGTTTCCCTTCCCTCGCAAGTACATTTCACAAGGACATCTCACAAGTGAAAGGACATGACATGAGCATTTTAGGAAGAAGGGTCTCCCTTCCCTCACAAGTAGATTACTTTTCCGAACAAGCAAGCATGATACATGACATGACAAGCATGGGCATTTAGGAAGAAGGGTCTCCCTTCCCTCACAAGTAGTTTACTTTCCAAGCAAGCATGACATGACATGACATGACACGCATGATATGACAAGATAAGACAACATGAAAAATTTCAAGCACGGAAATGGTATTTCCAATCAAGTCAAGTGCACAAGGTTTTCAAGGGTTTTATCGGCTTTCTACGAAATACAAGCATGATTATAAATTGCTTTTACTTCCTTGTATGATGTGAATTGTTTCCGTCTAACATATATGAATTGCTCCTGATTTATGTATTGCCATTTTTATGCTATGACTATTGGTTAGTATTTGGTACCCGCTGAGTATTCCATGCTCAGCCGTACTTCTTATGTCGGCAGGTTCTGAGGGAGCTGCTGCTCCATTTGATATTTGTGCTCCTGGTCCATGGGTGGAAGAGGAGTACATCGAGGAGCCTTTGGAGGAACCTCCCGTAGAGGGTTATCAGTAGGTGGTGTTAGATTCTGAGTGGATTAGCTGTGGGTGAGCATGAGTGATTATATCCATGTATTTTGGCGGGCATGTCCGCACTTTCTTTGTTTAGATTTCTTGGTATTAAACTTGGACCATGTGTATATACTTAGAGGTTGTTAGACTTCCGCTGTGTTTTATAGTTATGTTTCCGCTGTCATCCTCTATTGTATATGCTCTGTGGGTTTTTGCAGGTTGGTTTGTCAAGCAAGTCATGTAAGCCATGATTAGTCGTCCAAAGTTCACTCTAACTCCTAGGGTGGGTTTTGGGTCGCGACAAATGTGACCAAGTCTCTTGTGCCAAAGATAAGTAGACTCAGTGCAATGTCTCTTCATTCCAGACATTCTAGATGATGAGACATTGTCACTTTGCAGACATTCATTATTTACCAATGGAAATATCAAATAAAGACCATTAATTAGATTACCAGTTATTTAGACCATTCCATCTTTCTTAATTTCAACAATTGAATTTAAATTAATAAAGAATCCATAAAATAAGAGTTTAGATATTGAAATCAAATTTCGATGTGCTAAAGGCACATAAAAGCAGTCTTTTAAAATTAATGTCTTTCCATTAGGTAAATAAAGAGTAAACAAGCCGATTGACTTCACTGCAACATTTGCACCGGAGCCAACTTTAAGCTTCTACTCTTGTTTGGTCGGCTTTCTGGTTTCCTTGAACCCCTGCAAAGAATTGAAAACGTGTACAGTTGATCCAGAATCCACGCACCATGAGTTAAGAGGACCGTCCAAAAAGTTAGACTCAACAGTAATATGAACTTCAAAGTATCTCATACCTTGAGTACTTCTGCTACCCTTCTTAAGAGTTACGAGGTAAGTCCTACAATTCCTCTTCTAGTGGCCTATTTTACCACAATGGAAACACTTTCCATTGCCTTTGTTTTCTTTGCTAGTTGTCCCTGAAGAACCTTTGGCAACTCTTGCCTTACCCTTAGTGTCATTAAACTTTCCTTTGCCTTTCTTCCCTTTTCTAAACTTTTTAGATTTCATGGAGGTATCAGGTTTATTGATGATTAAAGTTTCACCTTTAGTTGACTTTTTGATCAAATCTTCTGCAGCCACAAGTGAGTTCATAAGCTCACTTAGTGACAATTCACTCTTGTTCATGTTATAATTTAACACGAACAAATTGAAGGACGGAGGGAGTGATTGCAAAGCGGTGTCAACTTGAGTGATGGCATCCATCTCTCCACCAAGAATTTCCAGTTCATTCAATAATCCCATCATCTTTATGATGTATTCCCTGACTGGAGTTCCCTTAGCCATCTTGGTGTTAACAAGGGATTTCAACTTTACTTGTCGAGCTGACCTATTTTGCTCACCAAACATCTCATTAAGGTTTTACAAAATGTCAGAAGCTTTATCCATGTGTTCATGCTGGCTTTCCAAAATGTCAGACATCGAAGCCAGTATATAACACTTGGTCATCTGATTGGACCTCTCCCATTGCTCTAACTCAGCCTTTTGAGCCGGTGAAGCATCTGGAGGAATTTCGGCTTAGGTGTCTTAAGACATAGGTCAAGGTTATCCATGGTAAACACAATTCTAATCTTTCTTTTCCAGTCTACATAGTTAGTTCCTACTAACTTTTCATCACGAAGAATTTCAGTTAATGGGTGTAGGCTTGTCATGATCTAATCAAATGACAAATAAGACAGTTTTCAGGATCTATTGTATTCATTAATATCAATTAGATTATGGGTTTGTTTCTAATGGTATTGCAAATTTGGGAAGAATTAATTGGCATCGAAAACCTAGACACTGGCTTAATGTGATCCTGCCTTTGGGCACATCATCACATCACCTTGAATAGACAGATAGAAACTATCTTCTTCATTTTCACAGATCTCATCTTGTGAATTCTGGAGTATTCGATCTAATGTCTAATCTATAAGGGATGTTATACTCACGCTTTGGCGTAATTGTATTGTAGAGCCCCGAAATTTCATTTCGCTAAGAATGAATAGTGTGTGAATAGTGCCCAAGTGTGGTTTTGTACACTTATGAGTCTTATGTTAATATAGGTGTTTGGAATTATGGCGTATATGTTCCAATGGGTCTATATGTCCTTAGGGAATGTGTTGAAAGCATAAAAGAGTGTTGGAAGTGCATTGGGGAAGATTCGAGTGGTGTAAACAAGGTTTTTCAGCAAAACAGGGGTCGACCGATCGCTCGGTCATTACCTGCGATCGATCGGTCCACTACCGATCGCTCGATGGCTATCGCACGGTTAACTTTTTTGTATGGGGAAAAATTCCAGAGAGTGTGTTTTTGACCGATCTCTCGGTCATAACACCGATCGATCGGTAAGCCTCCGATCGCTCGGTCCATAGCACCGATCGATCGGTCATACGCAGTTTTTCTTCATTAAGGGTGTTTAAGACTTTAAACACCACCCCTTGCCTATAAATAGGCTGAGTTCGTGCCTTAGGGTTTCAGAAACCCTCTGTGCCCTATCTTAGGAGATTTTGAGAGAGAGAAGAAGGAGAGGAACTACTTGTTGATCAAGCTTGTGGAAGATCAAGGTTCTTCCACTTCCCTTGGTGATTTCCAACCAAGAACTCACTGTTCTTGCTTGTTCCAGCCATTGGGAGTCAAACCCATTGATTTCTCTAAGGTAGATACACTCTACTACAATCTTGCAATCCTACTAGTTACTAGATATGATTCTTCTTATATATGCCCTATCTATATGTATTGATTCTATGTATGAAAAGGTGTGATTATATACTTGGATGAAGGATTACTATTATGATGCACTCTAAGTGTTTGATAAAATACCTCTAAGGGATTCTATGCTTAAATATGATGATTTCTCTTATTAAGTGCATATGCTCGCATGTCTCGCATAAACCGATGTTTTCCATGGATTTCTCAAAAGTACAAACAAGGGTTTTTCACGAAAAGACGAATAATGAATGATTCTAAGTAACTCTATGATTTCTCTAAGATCGTTTCACAAGCTCTAAGGATCATACCATGCTCACAAGAAAACTCTATGATAATGCTCTAAGATCGTCTCACAAGCTCCACGGATCACAATGAAATGCTCTAAGATCTCTAAGGTTATGCTCTATGGAAATGCTCTACGGTATTGCTCTATGCTCTATGTCTCTACGGATCATAATGACTCTAAGTAACTCCATGAACTCACAAGAACTCATAAGGCTATGATTATCGATTGACTCACACGGTTACAGTTTTGGTTTCGAATATTATCTCACATATGTTTTCACGGTTTCCATGCTTTAAGGATTGTTCGGATTTCATTCTCCATGTCTTGTATGCTCCATGCCTAACCGCTTTATTGTTCTTAGTTTGTATACACTGAGTATTCCATGCTCAGTCGATATTGTTATGATCGGCAGGTGCTCGGGTTCCATTCGATTTGTGTGGCGACGAACCTTGGGTCGAGGAAGAGTACCGTGACCCGGAGCCTTCCATGGATCACTATCATGATGATGGTGCTTAGATAGGAGTCGTGACTTCGATTTCTGTTGATCGACCGACTTAGAACTTGTGTCTTTTGTTATGTGAGTGTGGGGTTTGTCCACTCCACTTTTGGGTTTCTCACACATGTATACTTGTTGGTTCTTACTTGAGCCAAGTTATAGGAGTATTCATTTTGCTTCCGCTATGTTTAGTATTTTATTTTCCGCTGTGCATTGTATTTCGTTTCCGTTATGTATATTCAGGTACTCTGACAGGTTTCCACGTGTGCCTTATGTATCATACTGGAGGTATGGTACGGCGGTCACGAGTCAACTTACCCTTAACTCCTAGGGGGTATTTTGGGTCGCGACAGACTTGGTATCAGAGCTAGTTATGTCTAATGACAGACTTAGTTAGGTCACTCAGGCTTGGTCTAAGCGGAAGTAATTCCTATGAGTTGAACTTAGAACTCAGAAGGACTCAGTTGTCTTAGGCTTGTTACCACGACATAACCGGTATCAAGTGAATCCTTAGGTCAGTATAGGATCCGAGATTGATGTGGTCCTATGCGAGGTGCTAGTATAGGCTCTAAAGTATAATTATATGATGATGTATATATACCTCGATGTATACTATGTGCGGTATAGCATTTCATGATTATTGAATTGCTATATGATATGTGAGGTTTGGTATCCAGTTAGACTCATGTTTTGCCAAATTGATCTCAGGATTCGATATCATGAGACGTGGCAATCGGGGTCGAGGTTACCATACTCGCAGGGCCGAGAGTGAAGTTCCGAGAGAAGAGGAACCGTTGTACTTCACGAATGCGATGGACTCCATAGCCGAGACTTTAGCATTGTTGGCAGCAAGGCCTATGCCTACCCCACCGTCCACGCCTGTGCCTACACCGGTGCATCACACCGCGGGGCTCGAAGCTTTTAGGAGACTGCGGCCTCCTACATTCTATGGCACTCTGGACCCCATGGTGGCCGAGTCTTGGATTATGCAACTGGAGAAGACCTTCCGGGCTCTCCGTTGTACCGATGAGCAAAGGGTAGAATGGGCTTCCTTCGTGATGGAAGGTGAAGCCGAACACTGGTGGAGAGCTGCCCAAAGGCAGAGAGATGTTGCTAAGGCAGGTGTGCCCTGGACTTGGGCGGAGTTCTTAGAGACCTTCAGGGAACAGTACTTTCCCAGGTTTATTCGGGAACAAAAGGCGAGAGAGTTTATGCTTTTGGAGCAAGGGTCGATGAGCGTAGCCGAGTATGAGGCTAAGTTCACCGAGTTGTCTAGGTTTGCTCCGCACTTGGTGGCTACTGAAGACCTACAGGTCAGGAAGTTTGAGATGGGCTTGAAGCCTTTCATCCGAGATCGGGTGTCCATTCTCCAGGTAGAGTCTTGGAGAGAGATAGTAGGGAAGGCAAAGATCGCCGAAAAGAATGCGGAAGACTTCGTGAGAAGAAGAGACAGTGGCTTCGGGAAGAACATGTCTCGGGGTCAGACGAGTAGTTCTTCAGAGAAGAGGACTAGGACTGCACCGTACCAGTTCTCCCAGCCGATTTCGGCTCAGAGACCTTCTTTTGCGCCTCAGGCACCGCGTCCTACGGCATCGCAAGCTACGAGGGTTATGCCTCCGGCTTCCTCCGCATCGCAGACATTTGAGGAGTGCGCCGTATGTGGTCGTCGGCATAAGACTGGAGATTGCCGAAGAATGTCAGGTGGATGCTTCCACTGTGGCGAGGTGGGCCATATGATTCGAGATTGCCCGCGCAAGCAGTCACAGTCTGGATCACAGGGAGTTCGGCCTCCAGGCAGGCAGAATTCACTTCAGGGGTCTTCATCTCAGGCCTCTAGATCCTTGCAGCCTACCCAGCAGCCTCGTCAGGCAAACCAGGGCAGAGTCTTTGCCATGACTGATAGAGACGCACAGGCATCTGATGATGTTGTGCAAGGTACGCGCGAACTAGTCTTTGTCAAAGTTCTAATATTGCCATGATATATTCGTATCCATATATGTCCTATGTGGTGTTTTGCGATGTTTGTATCTATATGTACAGTTGTGTTATAACTGGGATGATTCAAATTCTCAGGTTCGTTGCTCGTAAATGAATGTTTGGCAAGAGTGTTGATAGACACAGGATCCACTCACTCGTTCGTTTCACCAAGCTTTGCCAAAGGCTTTACGTCCGAGCCAAGCAAGCTACCTAGGGAGTTGTCCATTTCAATTCCATTGGGAAAATCTATTGAGACAGATAAAGTGTATCCGGATAGTGTTGTACAAGTCATGCAGCACGAGTTGCCAGTCGACTTGATCCTTCTGGGAATTCAGGATTGGGATTTCGATGTCATCCTAGGTATGGATTGGCTCTCAACTCACCATGGACACGTGGCGTGTTTCGAGAAGGTGGTGCATTTTAAACCCGTGGGGTTAAAGCCGTTTCATTTCAGGGGACTTCAGAGAAGAGACATTGCCCGCTTTGCAACTCTTAGTCTCGAGGGTGTAGAAGTGCGAGACTCCACACCCATTCCAGTGGTATGTGAGTATATGGATGTTTTTCCGGAAACCTTGCCGGGATTGCCTCCCGATCGTGCAATCGAGTTTGCGATTGAGCTAGCTCCAGGCACAGTTCCGATTTCGAGAGCTCCGTATAGGATGGCCCCTATTGAGCTTAAGGAGTTAAAAGAGCAGTTAGAAGAATTGCAAGGCCTTGGTTTTATCCGGCCAAGTGTTTCACCTTGGGGAGCTCCGGTTCTCTTCGTGAAGAAGAAAGATGGATCAATGCGTCTGTGCATTGATTACAGGCAATTGAACAAGGTCACGATCAAGAATCGTTATCCATTGCCTCGGATAGACGACTTGTTTGACCAATTGAAGGGTGCGCAGTTTTTCTCCAAGATTGACCTTCGATCTGGTTATCATCAGTTGAAGATCAAGAAAGAGGACATTCCGAAGACAGCATTCCGAACTCGATACGGTCATTACGAGTTTTTGGTCATGTCTTTTGGACTGACTAACGCACCGGCAGCATTCATGGGTTTGATGAATCGGGTGTTCAGATCGTCTCTCGATCAATGTGTGATCGTGTTCGTAGATGATATCCTTGTGTATTCACAGTCACAGGAGGATCACACAAGAGATCTCCGTCTGGTCTTGCAGACACTTCGAGAGCATAGTCTGTATGCTAAGTTGAGCAAGTGCGAGTTCTGGCTGAACAAGGTGTCTTTTCTTGGACACGTGGTATCTGCTGAAGGTATTTCAGTTGATCCTGCAAAGATTGAAGCGGTGATGAATTGGGAAAGGCCGAAGAGTGTCACCGAGATTCGTAGTTTCCTCGGGTTGGCAGGGTATTACAGAAGGTTTGTGGAAGGATTTTCAAGTTTAGCAGCTCCGCTTACCTATCTCACACGGAAGAACACGAGGTTCACTTGGAGTGATAAGTGCGAGGCTAGTTTCTTGGAGTTGAAAAAGAAGCTTACTTCGGCTCCTGTTCTTACAGTTCCATCTGGGAGTGGTGGTTTCGAAGTCTATAGTGATGCTTCACTAGTGGGACTTGGATGTGTTTTGATGCAGCATAAACAGGTGGTCGCCTATGCTTCTCGTCAGCTGAAGGAGCATGAGCAAAACTACCCCACACATGACTTAGAGCTCGCTGCAGTCATCTTTGCACTGAAACTTTGGCGTCACTACCTCTACGGAGAAGAGTTCGTGGTGTTCACAGACCACAAGAGCTTGAAGTATCTTTTCCTCCAGAAGGAGTTGAATATGAGGCAGCGTCGTTGGATGGAGTTCATGAAGGACTACGACTGTTCCATCCAGTACCACCCGGGTAAGGCTAACGTGGTAGCCGATGCTCTTAGCAGAAAACCTTACGGAGTTATGGCTCAATTGAGAGTGCAAGAGTGGAAGTTATTACATGATATGTGTCATTTGGACACTACTCTCAGGCATGTCACCTATGGGTCGATAATGTCCAACGTGGTGGTTAGGCCACAGATCCTGAGCCAGATCAAGGAGTTACAGAGTTCCGATGTTGAGTTGCTTGCTTACCGAGACAAGTCGGTGAGTAACGGCAATCAGGAGTTCGCTTTAAATGATGATGGTGCTATCACATTTAAAGGCAGGTTGTGTGTCCCCGCCGACACAGTTTTGAGGGATGAAATTTTGAATGAAGCTCACCGATCAAAGTACACGGTACATCCGGGAGGTACTAAAATGTACCAGAATCTCAAGAAGCACTACTGGTGGCGAAACATGAAGAGGGAAGTCGCTGAGTACTTCGCCAGATGTTTGATTTGCCAGCAGGTAAAAGCCGAGCATCAAAGGCCGGCAGGTCTTTTGCAGTCCCTTCCTATTCCGGAGTGGAAATGGGAGAACATCTCGATGGATTTCATTGTGGGTTTGCCGCGAACGGTGAAGGGCTCCGATGCTATTTGGGTGATTGTGGACAGGTTGACTAAGTCTGCACATTTCATTCCGTACCGAACTACTTTCAATGCAAATCAGTTGGTAGCCCTATATGTTAAGGAGGTGGTTCGACTGCACGGTGTGCCAGTTTCTATCGTGTCTGATCGAGATCCTCGGTTTACTTCCAGGTTTTGGAAAACTTTCCAGGATGCTATGGGTTCTCGTTTAGAATTCAGTACCGCCTTCCATCCTCAGACCGATGGACAAACGGAGAGGGTGAATCAGGTAGTGGAGGATATGCTCCGAGCTTGTATGCTGGATTTTCAGGGTAGTTGGGAGGAACAGTTGCCGTTGGTTGAGTTTGCCTACAACAATAGCTATCAGGCAAGCATTCAGATGGCACCTTTTGAAGCTCTGTATGGTCGGAGTTGTCGATCACCGCTATACTGGGATGAAGTTGGTGAGAGGAAGATTCTTGGTCCTGAGTTGATAGAGCGGACCGCAGAAAGGGTCAAAATTATCCGAGAACGATTGAAAAGTGCTCAGGATAGGCAGAAGAGCTATGCGGATATACGCCGTAGAGATTTAGAGTTCCGAGTTGGAGAACGGGTCCTTGTGAAGATTTCGCCGAGTCGGGGAATCATGCGATTCGGGAAGAAGGGGAAGCTCAGTCCAAGATATGTGGGACC
This sequence comes from Tetracentron sinense, assembly GCA_015143295.1. Taxonomy (NCBI): domain Eukaryota; kingdom Viridiplantae; phylum Streptophyta; class Magnoliopsida; order Trochodendrales; family Trochodendraceae; genus Tetracentron; species Tetracentron sinense. Next base: position 20,629,041 of record CM026554.1, read on the forward strand.
ATTTGAGATCGTCACAAGGGTTGGTGAGGTTGCTTACAGGGTAGCACTACCGCCTCACATGGCAGCGGTCCATAATGTATTTCACGTCTCTATGCTTAGAAAATACATTTCGGATCCGTCTCACGTCATCGCTCTTGATCCTGTTGAGATTCGAGAGGATCTTACGTTGGTTGAGCAACCAGTTCAGATTCTGGATCGTCGAGATCAAGTGTTGCGAACCAAGACAATCCCTTTAGTCCTAGTGAAGTGGCAGCATCATTCCAAGGAAGAAGCTACATGGGAGCGAGAAGCGGAAGTGAAGGAAAAGTACCCTCACTTGTTTGAGTAGTTTTCCTTGTTAGTTTTGTATGCACTTTGTTCTTGTCATGTTTTTGGCATCGTTCTAATTTCGAGGACGAAATTCTTGTAAGGGGGAAGGGATGTAGAGCCCCGAAATTTCATTTCGCTAAGAATGAATAGTGTGTGAATAGTGCCCAAGTGTGGTTTTCTACACTTATGAGTCTTATGTTAATATAGGTGTTTGGAATTATGGCGTATATGTTCCAATGGGTCTATATGTCCTTAGGGAATGTGTTGAAAGCATAAAAGAGTGTTGGAAGTGCATTGGGGAAGATTCGAGTGGTGTAAACAAGGTTTTTCAGCAAAACAGGGGTCGACCGATCGCTCGGTCATTACCTGCGATCGATCGGTCCACTACCGATCGCTCGATGGCTATCGCACGGTTAACTTTTTTGTATGGGGAAAAATTCCAGAGAGTGTGTTTTTGACCGATCTCTCGGTCATAACACCGATCGATCGGTAAGCCTCCGATCGCTCGATCCATAGCACCGATCGATCGGTCATACGCAGTTTTTCTTCATTAAGGGTGTTTAAGACTTTAAACACCACCCCTTGCCTATAAATAGGCTGAGTTCGTGCCTTAGGGTTTCAGAAACCCTCTGTGCCCTATCTTAGGAGATTTTGAGAGAGAGAAGAAGGAGAGGAACTACTTGTTGATCAAGCTTGTGGAAGATCAAGGTTCTTCCACTTCCCTTGGTGATTTCCAACCAAGAACTCACTGTTCTTGCTTGTTCCAGCCATTGGGAGTCAAACCCATTGATTTCTCTAAGGTAGATACACTCTACTACAATCTTGCAATCCTACTAGTTACTAGATATGATTCTTCTTATATATGCCCTATCTATATGTATTGATTCTATGTATGAAAAGGTGTGATTATATACTTGGATGAAGGATTACTATTATGATGCACTCTAAGTGTTTGATAAAATACCTCTAAGGGATTCTATGCTTAAATATGATGATTTCTCTTATTAAGTGCATATGCTCGCATGTCTCGCATAAACCGATGTTTTCCATGGATTTCTCAAAAGTACAAACAAGGGTTTTTCACGAAAAGACGAATAATGAATGATTCTAAGTAACTCTATGATTTCTCTAAGATCGTTTCACAAGCTCTAAGGATCATACCATGCTCACAAGAAAACTCTATGATAATGCTCTAAGATCGTCTCACAAGCTCCACGGATCACAATGAAATGCTCTAAGATCTCTAAGGTTATGCTCTATGGAAATGCTCTACGGTATTGCTCTATGCTCTATGTCTCTACGGATCATAATGACTCTAAGTAACTCCATGAACTCACAAGAACTCATAAGGCTATGATTATCGATTGACTCACACGGTTACAGTTTTGGTTTCGAATATTATCTCACATATGTTTTCACGGTTTCCATGCTTTAAGGATTGTTCGGATTTCATTCTCCATGTCTTGTATGCTCCATGCCTAACCGCTTTATTGTTCTTAGTTTGTATACACTGAGTATTCCATGCTCAGTCGATATTGTTATGATCGGCAGGTGCTCGGGTTCCATTCGATTTGTGTGGCGACGAACCTTGGGTCGAGGAAGAGTACCGTGACCCGGAGCCTTCCATGGATCACTATCATGATGATGGTGCTTTAGATAGGAGTCGTGACTTCGATTTCTGTTGATCGACCGACTTAGAACTTGTGTCTTTTGTTATGTGAGTGTGGGGTTTGTCCACTCCACTTTTGGGTTTCTCACACATGTATACTTGTTGGTTCTTACTTGAGCCAAGTTATAGGAGTATTCATTTTGCTTCCGCTATGTTTAGTATTTTATTTTCCGCTGTGCATTGTATTTCGTTTCCGTTATGTATATTCAGGTACTCTGACAGGTTTCCACGTGTGCCTTATGTATCATACTGGAGGTATGGTACGGCGGTCACGAGTCAACTTACCCTTAACTCCTAGGGGGTATTTTGGGTCGCGACATGTATAATATCTCTTATTCATATGCCCACCTACCATGAACCTAATAAACCCCTAATGAAAGCTCACACTTTGGCATTATTGCTCCCACTATTTGCTTATTCAGTTTTTACCATGTTCACTCATAGGTGAGAGGGTTTGGGCCCGGCTTTTGCCTTTCAGCTTACTCACACTCCCCATTATAGGATCACATAGTGTATGGTAGAAGATCATAATACTTAGGGACTTGTCCCCAGTCTTATATACACATGATATATCAAGGGCAATTATTTCAACAGAATAATTAAACATATAAACAGATATCATCTCATGAAAAATAAATAGCAGTTATCATCTTATGATAATAAAACATTAATATACAAGATTAATCGTTATGGGTTAATAAATTAAAATGCATGGATGCAAGGGGATGTGATAAGAACAAAGGAAGCTCGCAAACTCCTTCGCGATCCCTTCCTTTATCATCTTATCTAGATTACATCGTAACATCCTCTTTCGCAGCATGTCCACCAAGCATTAAATAGAATTTAAATGGCATTAGGGAAACCAGTATTCTATTCGCCCTTTTCAGGGAAACCGAATGAATCTGCCCTTTACAGATTGTCAAAACCTACTACATAATTACCTCTAGTATGAATGCATGAATGATAAAAAATTTATCATATATTATGACCCATAACTATAATCTCATATAAAAAAGATGCTACATGGTGATGGAGTACTTTTTCTTATTTTTAAAAGGATTTAAAATTTGATCACAATTATCAAATCGCCCGATCAAAATCTATATCTTATATAGATGAAACCCCAGAAAAAATAAAACAAATATATTTTTCATAAAACAATTTTCATGATCAAATAATGCAATTTAGGAAAAATTTGAAAGCCTCTTGGAAAATTAATTTAGAAAACTCCTTTTCTCGCTTTACATTTTTGACTCAAGTTTTGACCCTCAAAAGATTGATTCTAGAAAAACTTTCTTCACAAAAGTTGTAGATCTTTTCGACGGCTTCGAAACGATATACTGACATACCTAAATCGGACTTACGGTCATAAAGTTATGGCCAATATACCGAAACTGTATCGTTTCTTCTAATCAAATACAAATCCGAAAATCCATGAATCAATTTAAATCGAAATAAGCTTTAATCTCCAAGAACGCTTAAGCAAGGGTGTCAAACACCATGAGATTTATTAATTAATGATCAAATCATTTAAAAGAAATTTCAAAATAAACTCTTTGTTTTGAATTTAATTATATCACATATAATACTAGTTTTTAAAATTTATTTAATTATCAAATCTCATTCAATAATATAATAAATATTTATTTATTTATCTTATGAAAAAATAAAATAATAAAAAAACTACGAGCAATATTGAATAGATCTAAATTAATTCAACTCATGAATTAAATCATCCATTTAATTACCTTATCAAAATAAACAAAAAATACTCCTAACCATGCGCTCTGATACCAATTGAAGGGGGATCCGGATAAAAATCTATGCGGAAACTGGATCTCCTAGATCTTAACACCATAGAAAGCATCAAAATTATCTAAGAGTTTTAGTCATATCACCTCGGTGAATGCTTTTCACCGGTGAAGCTTAATCCACTCGAACCGTCAGAACTCTTTGTAGAGATTTCTCCAAAAAAATTACTAGAAGCTCGATCCTTGTTCTTCGCTATCCCCACATAGCTTTAGAATCTCCTTTGGAATTATAGAAGCAAGATGAAGAAAATGGATCAATGGTGTAGACCTTCTATCACCAATAATACTAAGGTTCAAAACCCTAGATTTGCAAAACCCAACTAGGACCAACAATATAGCTCATGAAAATCTCTAGGGGTCTCCCATAGGGCTCACGGTTTGGAGAGAGAGAGGAGAGGAGAGAAATTTTTTTGGAGAATTCTACTTAATGGTCTAGGGTGTTGGGGTATTTATAGACTAGGATCTTATCCTAATCCTACTCCAACTTGATCTTATCTAGTAGGATTTATTAATTAATAATAACACTTATTATTAATTAAATAAACTCCTACTTAATCTATAACTACTTTAGTTCTAGTAATCCTATTAATTAAAGAGTCCCTATTATAAGAGGATTCCTTAATTAAAAGGGATAAGTCAACATCCTACACCAAAGTAGGAAACCTCGTCAAACTAGGAATCCATAAGGGGGGCGTGAGCTTCTATGGGGCATGGGATTTGAGGAGTTAAAACTCCTTATTATAATCTAATTACAATAACATCTAATCCTAATTGCAATCCAACACTTGGATTTTAATTCCATAATAAAAGGAATTATATTTCAATAATTATTGAATTAAAAAAATCCTAATCCAATTAGGATTCGTCAAGTGGGCGCCCCACCCTAGGGTTTAAACCCATGGGCTTTGGCCCATATTAAAGGTCCATTTTAATGGGTTTATGGATATGGGTCAAACCCATTTCCCCTTTAATTATGTTAGTCAAATAATTACTAAAATAATCCCTTAGTTTAAATTAACAATTAATTTAAACAATAGATTAACTATTAATCTATTTAATTAAATGATTAACTTTTAATCACTTAAAATAATTGATTAACTTTTAATCAATTATTGAGCTTGTATTTCTTATGTGAGCACCTCCACAAATTGCTTTGGGCATTCTTACCCTTACTTATCCAATGTTATCCCATTGACCCTAAATGAGAATTACATCATAATTGCAAGTGACGTGAAATATCCATGTTGCAATTGAATCCCTGTGTATGAAGGAGTCCGTCACACGAACTTTTATAAGTTGCAATTGAACCATTACGGATCCCGCTACACGAACTTTTAAATTCGATTTATCCTTCCAAATACATTATCTCTAATGAGCCTTTGAGATTGACATACTATCTAACCCATAGCCCATTGCAAATCATCCGGGTTTTCAAGACTTATGATTAAGCCATGAGAAACAATTTCTCATGAAAAACATTTTGAAAAAAATCCTTTTATAAGTATAATACCTTTTAATAAAAGAATATTTCAAAACTTATTTTGTTTTCAAAATCACCTGCGCAGGATTTGAACTTAATTAACTGTCTTACCTGGAACTTGGATAATCTCTCAAATTAATGAGCATGAATTTCTTGTTTGAAATTCATCATCACTCGAACAATTTTCTGACTATCCAACTGTCACTGTATTGTATTCCCTAAGTTAGAAAATATGTTGGTGGAATCAAAACAGTCGGATCACTGCCCCAGTCATAGATGAACTCATCAGATCTAAGGATCATCGAAACCGTTCAATGTGAATGAGAGACCAACTATCTGATAGTATGTTTATGCAAGAGGTCTCTCATTGAATGCAATCAGTCAGTGTACATTTAAGCACCCATATGCTGATGTGTAGTCTCCACTACAATAGTTCGAGATATAACTACATCTCACCAAACAAATCCGGATAAAAATTTATGCGGAAACTGGATCCCCTAGATCTTAACACCATAGAAAACATCAAAATTATCTAAGAGTTTTAGTCATATGACCTCGGTGAATACTTTTCACCGGTGAAACTTAATCCACTTGAACCATCAGAACTCTTTGTAGAGATTTCTCCAAAACAATACTAGAAGCTCGATCCTTCTTCTTCACTATCCCCACGAAGCTTTAGAATCTCATTTGGAATTATTGAAGCAAGAGGAAGAAGATGGATCAAAGGTGTAGACCTTCTATCACCAAAAATACTAAGGTTCAAAAACATAGAAAAGCAAAACCCAATTTGCACCACCTATATAGCTCACGAAAATCCCTAGGGGTCTCCTTAGGGTCTCACGGTTTGGAGAGAGAGAGGAGAGAAGAGAAAAAATTCTAGAGAAAAGTGCTTAATGGTATAGGGTGTTGAGGTATTTATAGACTAGGATCCTATCCTAATCCTACTCCAACTTGATCTTATCTTTTAGAAATTGTTTATCAATAATAACTCTTATTATTAATTAAACAATATCCTAGTTTATCTATAATTACTCTAATTATAGAATACCTACTAATTAAGGAGTCCTTCTAATAAAGGGGTTCCTTAATTAAAGGGATAAGTCAACATCCTACACAATGAGGAAACCTAGTCAAACTGGGAGACCATCTCCAAAGGGGGGCGTGAGCTTCTATGGGGCATGAGTTTTGAGGAGTTAAAACTCTTTTCGTTAATCCAATTACAATTCCATCTTAATCCTAATTGCAATCCAACAATTGGATTTTAATTCCATAAATAAATGAATTATATTTCAATAATTACTCAATTAAATAAATCCTAATCCAATTAGGATTCCTCAAGTGGGCGCCCCACCCTAGGGTTTAAACCCATGGGCTTTGGCCCATATTAAAGGTCCATATAAATGAGTTTATGGATATGGGTCAAACCTATTTCCCCTTCAATTATGTTAATTAAATAATTAATAAAATAATCTCTAGATTTAAATTAACAATTAATTTAAACCATAGATTAACTTTTAATCTATTTAATTAAATGATTAACTTTTACTCACTTAAATAATTGATTAACTTTTAATCAATTATTGAGTTTCTATTTCTTATGTGAGCACCTCCATAGATTGCTCTGGGACATTCTTACCCTGGCTTACCCAATGTTATCCCATTGACCCTAAACGGGAATTACATCGGAATTGCAAGTGACGTGAGATATCCATGTTGCAATTGAATCCCAATATATGAACATTAACCATTACGGATCTCGCCATATGAACTTTTAAATTCAATTTATCCTTCCAAATACATTATCCCTAATGGGCCTTCTAAATTGACATACTATCTAACCCATAGCCCATTGCAAATCATCCGGGTTTCCAAGACTTATGATTAAGCCATGAGAAACAATTTCTCCTGAAAAACATTTTGAGAAAATCATTTTATAAGTATAATACCTTTTAATAAAAGTATATTTCAAAACTTATTTTGTTTTTAAAATCACCTGCGCAAGATTTGAACTTAATCAAATGTCTTACCAGGAACTTGGAGAATCTCTCAAATTAATGAGCATGGATCTCTTGTTTGAAATTCATGATGACTCGAACAGCTTTCTGACTATCTAACTGTCATTGTACTATATTCTCTAAGTTAGAAAATACGTTGGTGGAATCAAAACAGTCAGATCCCTGCTCAGTCATAGATGAACTCATCAGATCTAAGGATCATCAAAACCGTTCAATGTGAATGAGAGACCTACTATCTGATAGTATGTTTATGTAAGAGGTCATCTCATGATCATTGTCAATTACCCATAATGAATACACAATAGATTTAGAAGAAGTCTTTATTAATCAAATTAATAAGAATCTAACAATCTAAATGACTTTTCTAGGCATCATGTCTAATAATCTCCCACTTGCCCTAAAAGTCACTGTGCCATAAATTTCAATCTCATACTATCTAAGTGTGTTACAATTACTTTATTTGATAAAGCCTTGGTCATCGGGTCAGCAACATTAAGTTGAGACCTAATCTTTGTAACCTAGTCATGCCTCTATCTCTCAATAATCTCATTAATGAGAAGATATTTCCTCTATGTGAAAAGTAAGCACATAATCCCTAGTTTTTTTCAGGTACTTCATGATATGCTTCATTGCAGTCCAATTATCTCATACTTGGATTGCTTTGGAACCGACTAACAACTCCCACTACATGACAGATATCCAGTCTAGTAGATAACATGGCATACATGAGGCTCCTAACTGCCGAAGCATAAGGACACTTCTTCATCTACTTGATCTCATCAACTGATGTAGGGGCCATCTTTTTAGATAACGTGATACCATGTCTAAAATGAATGAGTGTTGTCTTACAATCACTCATACTGTACCTAGACAAAATTTTGTCTATGTAGGAAGTTTGGCATCCTAACATTTGACATTTTCTATCTCTCAGAATCTTTATTCCAAGAATATAGGATGCCCCTCCCAAATCTTTCATTGAGAAATGCTGAAAAAGCCATATCTTGACTGATGACAACATCCCTACATCATTCCCAATGAGTAGGATGTCATCTATAAAAGAATTAGGTATACTACCGCTCTCCCACTGTCCTTCTTGTATATACAAGATTCCTCTAAATTCTTTTGGAATCCAAATTCTTTGATAGAAATATCAAATCTTTGGTTCCAGCTTCTTGAAGCTTGTTTCAAACCATATGTCGACTTGTTGAGCTTGCATACTATGTTCTCGTGGTTAGGAGCAATGAAGCCCTTTGGTTGCTTCATCTAACATTCCGTTAAGGAAAGCAATTTTGACATCCATTTGTCATATCTCATAGTCATGGTGTGCAACTATAGCTAGCAATATCCTGATGGATTTAAGCATAGCTACAGGTGAAAAGGTATCCTTATAATCAACTCATTGAATTTGAGTATAACCTTTTGCAACAAGTCTAGCTTTATAGGTCCCCACGTTACCATCGGCACCCTTCTTCCTTTTGTAAATCTATTTGCAATTAATTGACCTTATACCATTTGGTGGATCTACTTAAGTCTAGATACCGTTGTCATACATGGAATCTATTTCAGCATTCATGGCTTCATTCCATTGAGATGCATCTACATCTAATGTAGCTTCCTGATAAGTATTAGGATCCGTATCCTCATCATTAGGGATAACTAGATAAACTTCATTATTGTAATACTAAAGTCTATCAGGTGGTCTAGAAACTCTTTCTGACCTTCTCAGTGGAATAGAATTAGGAGAAATTAATGTGGAAGGATTAGGTTCAGGTTGGATATGTGTCGTCTTTCATCTCATGAAATTCAACCTTCTTAAGGAGATCCATTTCTTCCTCCAAAAAAGTGGCATGAAGCCTAACAACTATTGTTTGGTCTGCCCTGGAGTAGAAATAGAAACCTTTAGTTTCTTTTGGATATCCTACAAAATTTCATTTCTCTGTCCTAGATTCCAATTTAGTGGGTTCGAGTTTGCGAACATGCGCAAGACAACCTCATACCCTTAGATGTTGTAAACTAGGTTTTTGCCCAATCCACAATTCATAGGGTGTAACCGGAATAGACTTAGATGGAACCCGGTTCAGAGTATAAATTGCAGTTTGTATAGCATATCCCCAAAGATATGAAGGAACATCGGCATGGCTCATCATAGAGCGAACCATATCTAATAAGGTTAGGTTTCTTCTTTTAGAAACTCCATTTTGTTGAGGAGAGGCAGGACTTGTCCATTGCGAGATAATCCCATTATCCCTTAAGTAATCCATAAACTCATTGGTGAGGTATTCACCACCTCGATTTGATCAAAGTGTCTTTATGGATTTGTCAGTTTGATTCTCAACTTCTAATCTGAATTCTTTGAACTTTTCAAAGGTGTCAGATTTATGTTGCATCAAATAGACATATCCATATCTGGAATAGTCATCGGTAAATGTGACAAAATACCGGTATTGACCTCGTGCAACAATGTTAAATGGACCACATACATCACTAATGTCTTAGCTTTTCTTCGACTCTTCCTACCTTTTTAGGGTAAGGTTTCTTGGTCATCTTCCCTTTGAGACAAGACTTGCAAGTAGGGAGTGGTTCTACCTTGAGGAAATCAAGGGGACCATCTTTTACTAACCTCTTGATCCTATCAAGATTAATGTGATCAAGTCTCTTATGCCAAAGATAAGTAGACTCAGTGCAATGTCTCTTCATTCTAGACACTCTAGATGATGAGATATTGTCACTTTGCATCAAGACATTCATTATTTACTAACGGAAATATTAGATAAAGACTATTAATGAGATTACCAGTTATCAAGATCATTCAATCTGTCTTAATTTCAATAATTGAATTAAAAATGATAGAGAATCCACAATGTAATACTGAAATCAAATTACGATGTGCTGAAGGCACATAAAAGCAGTCTTCTAAAATTAATGTCTTCCATTTGGTAAATAAAGAGTAAACAAGCCGATTGACTTCACTACAACATTTGCACCAGAGCCAACTTTAAGCTTCTACTACTGTTTGGTTTATTTCCTAGTTTCCTTGAATCCCTGCAGCCAATTGCAAACATGTACAATGGATTCAGAATCCATGCACCATGAATTAGGGAAACCGTCATGAAATTTTGACTTAACAGTAAATAATACTTCAAAGTATCTCATACCTTGAGTACTGGCGCGACCCTTCTTAAGAGTTGCGAGGTAAGTCCTACAATTCCTCTTCCAGTGGACTATTTTACCACAATGGAAAAAATTTCCACTGCCCCTATTTTCCTTGCCAGCTTTTCCTAAAGAACCTTTGGAAACTCTTGCCTTACCCTTATTGTCTTTAAACTTTCCTTTGCCTTTATTCCCTTTTCTAAACTCTTTAGATTTCTTGGAAGTATCAGGTTTATCGACGATTAAAGTTTCACCTTTTGTTGATTTTTTGAACAAATCTTCCGCAGCCATAAGTGAGTTCATAAGCTCACTAAGTGACATTTCACTCTTGTTCATGTTATAATTTAACACAAACGAATTGAAGGACGAAGGGAGTGACTGCAGAACAGTGTCAACTTGAGTGATGACATCCATCTCTCCACCAAGAATTTGCATTTCATTCAATAAGTCCATCATCTTTATGACGTGCTCTCTGACTAGAGTTCCCTTAGCCATCTTGGTGTTAACAAGGGATTTCAACTTTACTTGTCGAGCTCACTTATTTTGCTCACCAAATATCTCATGAAGGTTTTGCAAAATGTCAGAAGCTTTATCCATGTGTTCATGCTGGCCAGTATATAACACTTGGTCATCTGATTGGACCTCTCCCATTGCTCAAACTCAACCTTTTGGGCCGGTGAAGCATTTGGAGGAATTTCGGGCTTAGGAGTCTTAAGACATAGGTCAAGGTTATCCACGTAAATACAATTCTAATCTTTCTTTTCCAGTCTACATAGTTAGTTCCAACTAACTTTTCATCATGAAGAATTTCAGTCAATGGGTGTAGGCCTGTTATGATCTAATCAAATGACAAATAAGACAGTATTAGGGATCTATTGTATTCATTAATACCTATTAGATTATGGGTATGTTTCTAATGGTATTGCAAATTTGGGAATAATCAATTGGCATCGAAAACCTAGATACTGGCTTATGTAATCCTGCCTTTGGGCACATCATCACATGGCATTGAATAGGCAAATAGAAACTATCTTCTACAATTTCACAGATCTCATCTTACGAATTCTGGAGTATTCGATCTACTGTCTGATCTATAAGGGATGTTATACTCACGCTTTGGCGTTATTGTATAATATCTCTTATTCATGTGCCCACCTACCATGAACCTAATAAACACCTAGCGAAAGCTCACGCTTTGGCGTTATTGCTCCCACTATTTGCTTATTCAGTTTTCACTATGTTCACTCATAGGTAAGAGGGATTGGGCCCGGCTTTAGCCTGTCAGCTTACTCACAATCCCCACTATAGGAACACATAGTGTATGGTAGAAGATCATAATACTTAAGGACTTGTCCCCAGTCTTATATACACATGATATATCAAGGGCAAATATTTCAACAGAATAATTAAACATATAAACAGATATCATCTCATGATAAAATTAACAGCAATTATCATCTTATGATAAAATAAACAATAATATACGAGATTAATGTCAATAAATTAAAATGCATGTATGCAAGAGAATGAGATAAGAATAAAGGTAGCTTGCAAACTCCTTCGCGATCCCTTCCTTCATCGTCTTATTGAGATCACCTTGCATCCTCCTCCTTTACAGTATCTCCACCAATGCATTAAATAGAATTTAAATGGCATTAGGGAAACCAGTATTCCATTTGCCCTTTTTAGGGAAACTGAATGAATCTACCCTTTACAGATTGCCATAACCTACTACATATTAACCTCTAATATGAATGCATGTATGATAAATAATTTATCATAAAATATGACCCATAACTATAATCTCATATAAAATAGATGCTACATGGTGATGAAGTACTTTTTCTTATTTTAAAAGGATTTAAAATTTGATAACAATTATCAAATCGCTAAAAAAACTTTATATCTTATATAGATCAAACCCCGGAAAAAATGAAACAATTATATTTTCCTTAAAACAATTTCCATAAAATTATTTTTTAAATATAAGATAGAATTTTCTTAAAATCTCTACAAAATTTTATTTCTTTCCCAAATGCAAGATCCTTTCTTGAATGCAAGATCCTTTCATATAGATTGGTTCTACAATTATCCGAGATTGGTTCTACTATTATCCAGGATTAAAATAAAAAATAAGAGAATCAAAAATCCTAAATATGATCTCATCATTAATTAGGGTTTTATAATATTTCAAATAAAATCTATTTATGGGAAAAATTACTTATTAATTATTTTCAACAATTAATAAATATTTATATTAAATGATAAAATCATTTAAAAGGAATTTCAAACTAAACTCTTTATTTCAAATTTAATTATATCACATATAATACTATTTTTTAAAATTATTAAATTATCAAATCTCATTCAATAATATAATAAATATTTATTTATTCATCTCATGAACAAATAAAATAATAAAAACTACGAGAAATATTAAATTGATCTAAATTAATTCTTCTCATGAATTAAATCATCCATTTAATTACCTTATCAAAATAAACAAAAAATACTCCTAACCATGAGCTCTGATACCACTTGAAGGGGTGTAGAGCCCCGGACTTTTTCACGCGTAATACATGGCACTTTCATAGCCAATTTGTCTTTAAAGTAGTACAATTAATAAATAAAGAAGAAATTGGAAATTCCGACACGTCAGAAATGTTCCTTTTCGAAGTATGAACCCAACGCAAGTTGAACCTAGGGTGGGTCTTGGGTCGCGACAAGGGGGATCTGGATAAAAATTTATGTGGAAACTGGATCCCCTAGATCTTAACACCATAGAAAGCATCAAAATTATCTAAGAGTTTTAGTCATATCACATCGGTGAATGGTTTTCACCGGTGAAGCTTAATCCATTGGAACCATCAAAACTCTTTGTAGAGATTTCTCCGAAAAAGTATTTGAAGCTCGACTCTTGTTCTTCGCTATCCCCATGAAGCTTTAGAATCTCCTTTGGAATTATTGAAGCAAGAGGAAGAAGATGGATCAAAGGTGTAGACCTTCTATCACCAAAAATATACTAAGGTTCAAAACCCTGGAAAAGCAAAACCCAATTTGCACCACCTATATAGCTCACGAAAATCCCTAGGGTCTCACAGTTTGGAGAGAGAGAGGAGAGAAGAGAAAAAATTCTGGAGAAAAGTGCTTAATGGTCTAGAGAGTTGGGGGTATTTATAGACTAGGATCCTATCCTAATCCTACTCCAACTTGATCTTATCTTTTAGAAATTGTTTATCAATAATAACTCTTATTATTAATTAAACAATATCCTAGTTTATCTATAATTACTCTAATTATAGAATACCTACTAATTAAGAAGTCCTTCTAATAAGTCAACACCCTACACAATGAGGAAACCTAATCAAACTAGGAGACCATCTCCAAGGGAGGGCGTGAGCTTCTATGGGGCATGAGTCTTGAGGAGTTAAAACTCCTTTTTGTAATCCAATTACAATTCCATCTTAATCCTAATTGCAATACAACAATTGGATTTTAATTCCATAAATAAAGGAATTATATTTCAATAATTACTCAATTAAATGAATCCTAATCCAATTAGGATTCCTCAAGTGGGCGCCCCACCCTAGGGTTTAAACCCATGGGCATTGGCCCATATTAAAGGTCCATATGAATGGGTTTATGGATATGGGTCAAACCCATTTCCCCTTTAATTATGTTAAGTAAATAATTAATAAAATAATCTCTAGATTTAAATTAACAATTAATTTAAACGATTGATTAACTTTTAATCTATTTAATTAAATGATTAAATTTTAATCTCTTAAATACTTGATTAACTTTTAATCAATTATTGAGCTTGTATTTCTTATGTGAGCACCTCTACAGATTGCTATGGGAGATTCTTACCCTGGCACCCAATGTTATCCCATTGACCCTAAACAGGAATTACATCGGAATTGCAAATGACGTGAGATATCAATGTTGCAATTGAATCCCAGTGTATGAACAATAACCATTACGGATCCCACCACATGAACTTTTAAATTCAATTTATCATTCCAAAATACATTATCCCTAATTGGCCTTCGAGATTGACACACTATCTAACCCATAGCCCATTGCAAATCATTCCGGTTTCCAAGACTTATGATTAAGTTATGAGAAACAATTTCTCATGAAAAACATTTTGAGAAAATCATTTTATAAGTATAATACCTTTTAATAAAAGTATATTTCAAAACTTATTTTGTTTTCAAAATCACCTACCTAGGATTTGAACTTAATCAATTGTCTTACCCCGAACTTGGATAATCTCTCAAATTAATGAGCATGGATTTCTTGTTTGAAATTCATCATGACTCGAACAGGTTTTTTACTATCCAACTGTCTCTGTATTGTATTCCCTTAGTTAGAAAATACGTTGGTGGAATCAAAACAGTCAGATCATTGCCCAGTCATAGATGAACTCATCAGATCTAAGGATTATCGAAACCGTTCAATGTGAATGAGAGACCAACTATTTGATAGTATGTTTATGCAAGAGGTCTCTCATTGAATGCAATCAGTCAGTGTATATTTAAGCATCCATATGCTGATGTGTAGTCTCCACTACAATGGTTCGAGATAGAACTAAATCTCAACTATTAAGAACATCTTAGCATTCTAGCAGCTATATAAGTGAAGTGCCCAGCTTCACCCACAACTGTGACTATATAAGGTATAAGGAACCGGAAAGTTATATCTACTTGTGATAATCTATTCACATAACTTTCCTACAATATATCCTATGGACATTTATTGATATCTCATATCGTATAGATCATCTCATGATCATGGTCAATTACCCATAATGAATACACAATAGATTAAGAAGAAGTCTTTATTAATCAAATTAATAAGAATCTAACAATCTAAATAACTTTTCTGGGCATCATGTCTAATATACTATGTGAAAAAATTCGATGAACCTCAAATCTAAGGTTTGTGTTAAGAATCTCACAAAGTCAAGGGGATGGTTAGGGCTTCCTATAAGTCTATCTACCATTTTTGATGCTTTAACAATTAAGTTATAAATTAAGGGATGATGTATTTTTAGTGAGGAAAATAGAAAGCTAAGAAAATCACAACACAAGGATTTTTACGTGGAAACCCTTCCGGGAAAAACCACGGGACCTAGTCCAGCCATGAGAATCCACTAAGACAAAGTAAACAAGAACTTACAAGACTCGAACTTGACTCCTTCGGACTCGACACTACGATCCTTCAGTTCTTAGTCTTCCACGCCTCGAAAAGTCATCACGTACTCACAAGTCCTGTGATCAACCACAACCGCTCACGCTTCTCTTTGTGTCTGGAAAACAATCCACGATCTTCCGATTGATCTCCGTCAATGACGGCTTCGGATTCCACCGACCAAATCACACTTCTACGATCCTTCTCAGATCGATCTCCTTCACAAAGGCTCCCGAACACTTTGGCCAAGGTGTTCTATCTAAAACGGGTTGATGGTTTGATAAAAGTCAACACCTAGACGGACTCCTTCAATAGACAAGTCCAAACAAGCAAATATGAAGCTTTAGGCATGCAAACTCTAGGTTGAATGCACTAACAAGGGGAGGAGAACACTAAGTTTTCCAGAGTTTTTATGAACTCTAGAAAGAGTTAAAAACCCTCTCTATACTCTTCCTAAGTTGTACTTCACGAAGTAGAAGGGTTCTAATTTTATAGGGAATCAAAACCAAGCTTTGGAAGTTGCTAAAGTGGTTTAAAAACCAAAGAGGAAGGAAAAAATCGTATAGGAATGATTTCCCATATCAGGGTCGACCCTCAAGGATACTTGGGTCGACCCAAATGTGCACTTGGGTCAACCCAAGTATCTTCCAGGGTCGACCCTCAATATTTGCACTTGCTGGAAATTTGCACCATAGTAATTTTTAACACTTCAAAGTCGACCCTCAACGCCCAGGGTTGACCCTGAGGTAAAAACAGAAATCCCTTCACATAAGTTGTAGCTCTTTTCAACACAATCGATTTGATATATTATAGAGCAAAATCCGAGCTACGGTTTAGGAGATATGCCACTTTCAAGCAACCTTGGTTTTTTGAAAAATTTTAGAATTTTTAAACTTTTTTTGTACTACTTATCTCATCACCTAGGGTCCGTATGATTAGTCTAAGACACTTACCACTGAAGGCATCATGTTAAGATTATTCTAGGTCAAATCCCACCTATGGTCACATGGTATCTAGGTCACATACCATCCTATGAAGGAAATGATCAACCGAGTCTTTAACGGTCTTCACCTTCTCTTGTTTGCATATGCTTGACGACAATGACACAAGATACTCACCTAGACACCTAGATTCACTTGTTTTGACACCGGAATATGCCAACACAAAAAACATAGACTTTACAATCTCTCCCTTTGGCAATTCCATGGCAAAATCAAACTGCAGTACATGACTTGACACAAACTCACCCAAACAGATCAAAACGGTGAATTAGGACATTACATGACTCCAACATTATTACATGACAGCAATTGACAAATGATCTTAAATAAATACACTGAAGCTCTTGTCAAGTAAAATCTGTTTGCTGCAACCCTGCACTTGCACATGCTTATAAACAATATACCCAGTGAAGCATGTATGGAATATGAAAATACATAAACACAGGTAATGCAAGGAATATACTGAACTAGGGAAATAATATCCTAACATTCTCCCCCTTTTTGGCACAATTACCAAAGGTAGTCATGAAGCCAATATAACAGAGAATATACCAATTTAACACATGTGAAATATCAAGGCAATCACAGTACAACCAAGCAAATGCACACAATGAGAGGACTAAAGAGTGGAGAACAAGATAGAAATATAAAGCACAAACTCTCCCTCAACAACTCAATCACAAACTCCCCCTCAACAACTCAACTTGATCTTCTCCCCCTAAGATCAAGGATACCACCACAAATAGGGCACTTATACTAGAAAGGCCTATGCCAGATAAAAAGGAAACACAAAAAAAATATCATGTGCCACGCAAACATGCATCAAAAGCATTCCAAGCAGTAGTAATTTAAAATTACAAATCCAATGAGGAGCATGATTCGTTAGTCCGACTAAGGATACACATCTAACTAAATCTCATGGAATGCTAAAGCATAGCCAATTCACCTAGTCACATTTAGCGAACAGTTCAAAAGTGAAGCAATATGTGTGAAGTGGTGGTCTGACAAGATACTAGATCAAGGTTTCTTTCCCTTTCCAAGGATATGACATTAACCACTAAAGGGACTCCCAGAGATATATATCATAGAATTCAAACCTAGTTAGATCCAGAAATGCTAATTTTTTACACTTTGGTGCTCCTTGTTCCATTTTATCTGACCCAATATTCTTCTTTTAATTTTGGTCAAATACCTCTAAACATTGTAAGATTTATTTTGATGTTCTTTATCTGAACACATCTTTTCATGCAATGATGGCTTTAACACTATCTAGGTAGGTAGTCCTGGCTATTAGCAACAGGAGCTTTCACACTAGTGACCCAGATAGATACCTACTGTCCGCCTAGGTAGCCATTTCATACTGTTTGCATCCAATAGTGACTTTCACACTAGCCTAGTAAGTAGCCCATTTCATTGCAACAATTTTTGCTCATGAAGGATACACAAAATGAGGATGACTAAAAAAATGGTCATTCTAGATTGGTCATCCAAGGTCACACTATTGGGATAAGTCAACCACTTACAAATTGGGAAATAGACCTCTCAACAGAATCAGTCAGAGTGCATCTGAAATTTGTGAAGCATACACACATGAATAAGTCTTTAACTGTTCAAGGTAAAACTGGTCTAATTTTTAGCCTAACCAAGAGACTATGAAGGTAATATATCCTCAATCAGCAACAAACTCATGTTCAACCTTGGACAAGTAAAGAAATAAAGATCACCTAAGGAATGCAGATCATGCAAGTCAAACAAGGGCAACATGAAAAAAAATCTTTTTGGATTTTATGGTTTTTCAATGTCTTTGGATTTTTCAAAATAAAGAAAACAGAAGAACATACCAAAGCAAATAAACACTAGTAAAAAGGAAAACTACTAGTATACACAGATAGCATAGCACTAGGACAAGATAAAACACTAACAGCAAACCCTAGGCTATGACAGGCACGGGCTAAGTGAAGCCCTTCAAGTCTTCCTTTCTCACCCAAACGGTTTTAGAAGTTTGATTGACCCTTTGGTCTCTAACCGTTTCAGTTGAGGTAGGTATGACCTTTTGCCTATTCCTCCTGTTCCTCCTTTTCCAAGATTGAGTCTTAGAATTATGACAGACATTATGGTTCTCCCCGTTACCTCCTCTATATCTAGCATGAGGAGTGTCATGACCATGCCACTATCTAGAGTTATTATACATATTCAATATATCATCATTTAACTTCCTAGACATCTCCACTAGGATATCAACTCTCATTTGAAGATTCTCATTTAAGTTATTTTGGTTCTTAAAATCATGATTGGGCATTCTTCGAAGTTTAGGACATTGAGGCTTAATATGACCCTTCAATCCACATCTATGACATATAGGAATGCATTTCTGAGTAAAAGGGTCTTTCCCTTTAGCAGGAGGGTGCCTTTTAGCACCAGGCTCAGTGTTCGAGGTGGACGGAGTTCCCTTCACATCTTCACACCTCTGATTTTGCTCAAGATCAGCCAACTTGATTTCAAGACTTGTCTTTTCATCAAGACAAACATGTAAATCAGATTCAAGTAGCTGAGTCTTTGAAAGGAGGGAAGTCTTCTCTTACTCAAGCTCTGACATAAGAGTTCTCAACCCTAAAGCCACTTGGTCTAAGGCATCTTTTTCCATTTCAATAGATTTGATCTTTCTGGACATGGAAAATTGAACCTTTTTTAGCTTTAGGCATTCCTAAAATAGTTCATTATAGGCTGCCTCAAGGTCTCCCTCAGAATCAGAGTCATTCTGACTCTCGTCATCCTCCTCACCATCACTACAGTGTTGGTTACTCATAACTTTTGAAGAAGATTCCTCAATCCCAGATAAGGATGCAGTGAAGGCCACATAACCCCTAGTATCCTCACAAGAAGAACTATCTGATTCCTCAAATTCAGATTCACTGTCATCCCTTGCCTTGTCCTTAAATCTTTTCTTATTAGAGCATTCGGCGGCAATATGGCCGTAGCCTTGGCATTCATAGCATTGAACACCTTAGGATTTCTTGTCCACACTATTAAAATGTTTCTTGTTTTAAAGTGCTTGGACTTGGGCTTTTCTGATGCGACCTAAAACGTACCCTAGGAGTTAGAGTGAATCTTGGATGACTCATCATAACTTGCATGACTTGCTTAACCAAAATAACCTGCAAGAGACCTGGAGCATACACAATAGAGGCCAATAATAGCGGAAACATAAACTACAAGGCACAATGGAAGTCTAAACAACAACCTCTATGTATACAACAGCTAAGCATGGAATACTCAGCGGTTACCAAATACTAACCAACAGTCATAGCATAACAATAGCAATGTATAAAGCAGAAAACAATTCATAATATAACGTAGGAAACAATTCATATAATAATCAAGGAAGTAAAGCAGTTTATATTCATGCTTGCATCACTTAAAAGCTGATAAATCTCTTGAAATCATCGTGCACTTGACTTAACTTAAACACTCGTTGCGTGCTTGAAAACTTGTCATGTCTATCTTACTTGATTTTGTCGAGCGTGCCATGTCATGCGTGCTTGCTTGGAATCTAAACATACTCATATACTTGTGAGATGCGCTTGTGAGATATACTTGAGAGATGCACTTGAGAGGGAAGGGAGACCCTTATTTCATGATATGTACTTGTGAGTGAGGGGAGACCCCTCATGGAAGGAAGGGAAGTGCAAACTCCCTCCTATGCGGTGCTTGTTCTTGTCCTCGTGTCAAAAGCGAGGTAAAACATATCATAGGATATGTTCCACGTCTAAACCTTAATCATAAAAACTCCGGTAAACCATGTCATGCATGCCGTGCTCGTGGAATCGTGTGCATACTTTCATTTGAAATTAAATATGACAGTTGGAGATTTCAACACTACATAGAACATCATTAATTGAGCAAGTAATTATTCATGCGATTTAGGGAAAGCAAGTAATCACCCTTTCATAAACCCTAGCAATTTCCATAAGCTTTTAAGCATGCATTCCTTGGTTTACAATTCATTTTTCTTCACCTTGGCATTTCATCAAACATGTGGTGTGTACATTATTCCTTAAAACCTACATCATGCTTTTCTAGGTGGGTTTGTATTCACAACACATACGTATGTTTATTATTGGTACAATGCCCTTCCCATTTCATTCATCACATCACATTCACATGGCATCCATCACCCATAATCCTCCATTCTCACACCATAATCCATCCACATCCCATTAGGTTCGTGCATTAGGAAAACAATAAGGAAGAAGGGAAGAAAAAGGGAGTATGAACTAGGAGGGTAGCAAAAGGTACCGACCTTGAAGAAGCGAGGAAAACCCTCAAACACGTGCGTGGAGTCGCTGCCCTAGCTTGGAGAAAGCACTCCTCACGAGTTTGAACCGAGAACTTGAGGAAATCTAAGCTTGAGGTGATCTAGGGTCTTCAAACCCTTTGATTTCTTCTCAAATGCAAACCCTAGGTTAGAATCCCCTTTCTGTCCTCTCCTTATCTCTCAAATACTCTAAGTGTTATGAATGAAGCCCTCAAGGCTCGCGTAACCCTTTAAGGCAAGGGTATAACACCCCAAATGCTGAAAAAGCCCTTAATGAAATTCTGCAAAACGCGATATACCGATCGATCGGTGGAAAATACCGAGCGATCGGGCGCCTACCGAGCGATCGGTGTTCTTGACCAATGTCGCGACCCAAAACCCACCCTAGGAGTTAGAGTGAACTTTGGACGACTAATCATGACTTGCTAGATAAACCATCCTGCAAAAACCCACAGAGCATATACAAAGAGAATATAAACAGCGGAAACACACTTAAACATAGCACAACGGAAGACTTAACCAAATCTCTATGTATATACAAGTGATCCAAGTTATACAAAAAGATACACAAAAGAAAGTACGGACATGCCCGGCAAAATACATAAATCTAACTCTCAAGCTCACCCACAGCTATCCACTCAGAATCTACCACCACCTAATAGTAGCCCTCGCCTTGAGGATCCCCCATAGGCTCCTCAATGTACTCCTCCTCCACCCATGGGCTCGGAGCACAAACATTAAAAGGAGCAGCCGCTCCACTATCACCTGTCGACATAAGAAGTATGACTGAGCATGGAATACTCAGCGTGTACCAAATGCTAACCAATAGTCATAGCTAAACCATAGTAGTATAAGAAGCAGGAAGCAGTTCACATATATAAAGCAGGAACAATTAATATCATAACAAGGAAATAAAGCAATTTATAATCATGCTTGCATTTCATAAAAATCGATAAAACCCTTGAAAACATAGTGCACTTGACTTGACTGAAATTACCCTTTTCGTGATTGAAAACTTGTCTATCGTGTCATGTGTGTCATGCTTGTATCATACTTGCTTGCTCGAAAAATAAACTAATTGTGAGGGAAGGGAGACCCTTCTTCCTAGAATGCTCATGCTTGTCATGCCATGCCATCATGCTTGCTTGGAAAAAACTACATGTGAGGGAAGGGAGACCCTTCTTCCTAAATGTTCATGCTTGCCATGTCATGTATCATGCTAGCTCGAAAAGTAAACTACTTGTGAGGGAAGGGAGATCCTTCTTCCTAAATGTTCACGCTTGCCATGCCATGTATCTTGCTCGGAAAATAAACTACTTGTGAAGGAAGGGAGACTCTTCTTCCTACATGCACTTGCGAGGGAAGGGAAACCCTTCTTTATGCATGGTAGTCTTGTTCTTACCCAAAAGCGAGGTAAAACATATTGTAGGATATGTCCCACCTCTAATTCTCGTTCTTGAAAACCTCGGTAAATTCATGTCATGCATGTTGTGCTCGTGGAAGCGTGTACATACTTGCATCTAAATTTAAATATGATATTTGGAGAGTTAACGATACATAGAACATCAATCAATTGAGCAATTCCATATTCATGTAATTTGGGGAAAACAAGAAGGCACACTATCATAGGTCCTAGCAATTTCAGCAATTAATTAAGCATGCATTTCCTTAATTTACAATTCATTTCTTTCACCTTGGCATTTCATCAAACATGGTGAGTACATTATTTGTTAAGCCTATCACATGCTTTTCTAGGTGGGTTCATATTCACAACATGCTTGTATGTTTATTATTGGTGCAATGCCCTTCCCCATTTCATTCATCACATCATCCACACGGCATCCATTCGCCAACATCCATCTCCATTCACCATTCACACAACCCATCTCATAACACATATATAGATGAAGGAAAATTAAAGGATAATAGGAATAAGGGAAGAAAAATAAAGAACTACAGCTAGGAGGGTAGCAAAAGGTACCGACCTTGACAAATGAGGGAAAGAATCCCCTTCCAAAACGTCCGTGAGATGCTGCCCTAGCTTGGAGAAAGTGCTCCTCACGAGCTTGAACCTTGATCATGAAGAAAAATGAGCTTGAGGTGATTGTGGGTCTTGAAACCCCTTTGATTTCTCCCCAAAAGCAAATCCAAGTTTTAGAAATCTCCTTCTCTTCTCTCTCTATCTCTCAAATGTTCTTCTTAGGGTTAATGAACCCCCAAACGCTGGAGCAAAGCCTTTAAGGCATGAGTGAACCGCCCAAAAGATGAAAACACCCTTAATGAAATATCTGTAAAAATGCGAAGACCGAGCGATCGGTGTTTATGACCGATTGATCGGTTGCCTACCGAGCGATCGGTGTATTGACCAAGCTCTCAGTCAAAAATCAATTCTCTGGAAAATTTCCCCATACAAAATTTTCGACTAGTCGATAGCCTCCGATCGATCGGTTTTGGACCGATCGATCGCTCCATTGACCGAGCGATCGGTGGTCTGCAGGTCCAAACTGTTTTGGCCATATCTTTTGACTCGCTCGTCGGATTTTGACGATTCAACTTGCGTTGGGTTCGTATTTCGAAAAGGAACATTTCTAACATTTCAGAATTTTTAATTTCTTCCTTATTTATTAATTCTACTACATGAAAGGAAAATTGGCTATGAAAGTGCAATGCATTAAGCATGAAAAAGTCTGGGGCTCTACAACCGAGCTCTCGGTCAAAAATATGCTCTCTGGAAAATTTTCCCATACAAAAAAGTTAACCAGTTGATAGCTACCGATCAACCGGTTGTGGACCGATCGATCGTTGCAATGGACCGAGCGATCGGTGCTCTGCAAATTTCTATACTGAGTCCATTTTTTCATCCAATCCACTACTTGGACCCATTTTACTTCTATTCTATCATCTCCTAAACTTGACTAGGACACTTTCTAGGCTTGTAGACATTACTAAATAATTTATTTAATTAATTATAGCATTCTTGAAACAATTCTCAAAGTTTCAAATTCTCATTTCATGGAATCGGATATTACAAAGGCATCATGCCTTGACACACATCCCAAGGCATATGCAAAAAGTTCTGGCCCTCTACATCCTCCCCCCTTATGAAAATTTCATTTTCAAAATTTAGACGATACATGCATTACAAATCAGAACAAAATTACAGGGTACAAAAACTCATTCAAACAACACGGGGTACTTTGCTTTAACTTCGGCCTCACGCTCCCATGTGGCTTCTTCTCCAGCATGATGTTGCCATTGCACGAGGACTAATGGAATAGTTTTGTTGTGAAGGACTTGATCTCTCCGATCCAATATACAAATCGGCTTTTCAACCAATGTGAGATCCTCTCGAATTTCCAACGGTTCTAAGTCTATGACATGCGAAGGGTCCGCAATATACTTTCGAAGCATAGACACGTGGAAAACGTTGTGAACCGTAGCCATGTGAGGTGGAAGAGCAACCCGGTAAGCAACTTCACCAACTCGCGTGATAATCTCAAACAGCCCAACATACCGAGGACTAAGCTTTCCTCGCCTACCAAATCTCATAATCCCTTTGCTAGGAGATACCTTCACAAAGACATGATCCCCAACCTGGAATTCCAAGTCCCTACGGCGCGTGTCAGCATAACTCTTTTGACGATCTTGAGCAGCTTTCAACCGATCCCGGATGATCTTGACATTGTTCACAGTTTGCTCGATCAACTCAGGACCTAACACCTTTTTTTCTCCTACCTCATCCCAGTAGAGAGGAGACCTGCAACTTCGCCCATACAAGGCCTCAAATAGTGTCATTTGGATGCTCGCCTGGTAGCTATTGTTATAGGCGAATTCAACCAAAGGCAAGTGCTCTTCCCAACTGCCCTTGAAATCCAACATACATGCCCGAAACATATCTTCGATAATTTGGTTCACCCTCTTGGTTTGTCCATCCGTCTGTGGGTAAAAAGCGGTGCTGAAATCAAGTCGAAAACCCATAGCTTCTTGAAAACTTTTCCAGAATCTTGATGTGAATCTTGGATCCCGATTTAACACAATACTGATTGGCACCCCGTGTAACCGAACAATCTCCTTGATATACAACGCGGCCAACTGACTAGAATTGAACGTAGTCCGGTAGGGTAAGAAATGCGCGGACTTTGTCAAACGGTCCACTACGACCCATATCGCATATGAATTTCTTGCCCTTTTTGGCAAACCAACAATGAAGTCCATGAATATGTGCTCCCATTTTCACTCGGGAATAGGGAGAGACTGCAATAGACCCGCCGGTCTCAAGTGTTCTGCCTTCACCTGTTGGCACACCAAGCACCGTGCCACATACTTCGTAACATCCCTCTTCATATTCTGCCACCAAAAGTGATTCTTGAGGTTCCGGTACATCTTTGTACTCTCAGGATGCACTGTGTACTTTGAACGGTGGGCTTCATCTATAATCTCTCTCAAAAGATCTGCATTGGCTGAGACACAAAGTCTTCCTTTGAATGTAATAGCACCCCGGCTAGTGAGAGAAAAGTCTTCACTACCCTTGGCAACCTCCTTGTCCCAGAAATCCAATAAGTCATCATCCGTGGCTCGATACTCTTGGATCAAATCGAAAATGTACGGTCAAACCGTGACATTTGCCAAAACAGGGCTGCGGACAGAATCATTCACACTGATGTCCAGATTTGCCAAACCTTCCAACAATCTCCATTCCTGCACTAACATATGTGCCAACAACCCCAGAGGTCTTCTACTCAAAGCGTCGGCCACTACATTAGCTTTACCCGGGTGGTATTGGATGGTGCATTCGTAGTCTTTCAAAAATTCCATCCAACGATGTTGCCTTAAATTTAGCTCCTTTTGGAAAAAGAGATACTTGAGGCTCTTGTGATCAGTGAACACATAGAATTCTACCCCATAAAGGTAATGTCGCCGAATCTTGAGTGCAAACACGATTGCGGTAAGTTTCAAGTCGTGCATGGGGTAATTCTTTTCATGCTCCTTCAATTGTCTTGATGCATAGGCGATGACTTTCTTGTGTTGCATGAGAACACAACCAAGTCTGACAATCAAGGCATCACCGTACACCTCATAACCACCACATCCGGATGACACAATAAGGACGGGAGCCATGGTAAGTCCTTCTTCAGTTCCGTGAAACTAATCTCGCACTTGTCACTCCATATGAACTTTGCATTCTTCCTTGTCAAATACGTGAGTGGCGCTGCAAGGCTGGAGAAACCCTCCATGAACCTCCTGTAGTAGCCTACTAATCCAAGGAAGCTGTGTCTCTCTGTGACGTTCTTGGGCCTCGCCCAACTCATGACTGCCTCTATCTTCTTCGGATCTACCGAGATACCTTTCGCGGATACAACGTGGCCTAGGAATGCCACCTCCTCCAACCAAAACTCACACTTGCTAAGTTTGGCATATAGCTTGTGTTCTCTCAACATCTCCAAAGCAAGGCGAAGGTCTCGCTCATGATCTTCCAGTGTCTGGAAATACATCAGGATGTCATCGACAAACACTATCACGCATCGATCAAGATATGGCTGGAACACCCGGTTCATCAAATACATAAAGGTTGCCGACACATTCGTGAGACAAAATGGCATCACCAAGAACTCGTAATGTCCATATCGAGTCCTGAAAGCAGTTTTAGGAACATCTTCAGCCTTAATCTTCAACTGGTGGTAACTTGACCGAAGATCAATCTTAGAGAAAAATCTCGCTCCCTTTAGCTGATCGAACAAGTCATCAATCCTAGGCAATCGATACCTATTCTTTATAGTGACCTTGTTCAATTACCGGTAATCGATCCACATCCGCATCGAGCCATCCTTCTTCTTAACAAATAACACCGGAGCACCCCACGGTGAGACACTTCGTCGAATGAAAGCAAGGCCTTCCAGTTCCTCCAATTGAGTCTTCAACTCCTTGAGTTCAATCGGGGCCATTTTATACGGAGCCCAAAAAATAGGAGCTGTGCCTGGTGCAAGCTCGATCACAAACTCAATCGCTCTGTCTGGAGGCAGCCCTGGCAACTCCTCTAGAAAAACATCCAAGAATTCCCTCACGATCGAAATAGTCGAAGAGTCCTTTGCCTTGGGATTCGCTAAGCTTAGTGCCGCAAAGCGAGCAACATCCTTATTCCTCATCCCCCTAAAATGAAATAGCTTTCATTCTACCGGCTTGAAGAGTACCATCTTCTCAAAGCAAGCCACATGCCCATGATGCGCTGCTAACCAATCCATCCCCAATATAACGTCGAAGTCCTGGAACCCAAGGACAATGAGATCGACTGCCAATTCATGGCTTCCTACTTGGACTGTACTGCCTCTGAAAATGCTATCTGCCACTACCGTTTCACTGAGAGGAGTCGAAATGAATAACTCCGGTTTTAGTTGACTAGGCTCCATAGAAAAGCCTTGGGAAAAACTTGGCGAGACAAACGAGTGCGTAGACCCGGTATTCGATTAACACACGAGCCAAATGCTCATTGACTAGCAAGGTTCCTGAAATTTTAACTAGCTAAGTCAATTCATGCATCAACAGCGTCTACATATAGGTATATATCTATATAACATGCCATATATGTACACAATCGAATAATACATAATAATTTAATTTACGAATAATTAAATAAACTACAACTGCGTACCCTGCACTACATCGTCAGATGCAAGTGCATCACCCTCTATCAAGGCAAATACTCGCCCCTGATTCGCCTAGCGAGACGGAGGTGTAGACCGGGTAGTCTGAGATGACGCCTGGTGTGATCCTGCTGGGCGTGCTGGGAGCCTAATACCCTGAGACTGGCCTGGTAAATGCCGGCTAGGGCAATCCCCGATCACGTGGCCTTGGCGACCATAATGAAAACATCCACCTGATGATCTTCGGCAATCTCTTGCCGGATGCCTTCGACCGTATGAAGTGCAGACCTCATGTGTGTACTTCGGAGGGGTCGGAGGTGGAGCGTACCTCACCACCTGAGGTGTAACTGGCCGTGGAGCTGGAAGAGCCTGAGGTCGTGGCGCCTGAGGCATGTACGACCGTGGAATTGGAGGCACGTAGGATAGCCTCATAGGTGGTGCTGGCCACGCATACTGAGGTGGTGCTGGCCATGTGTACTGATAAGGGCCGATCCGAGCCCGCCTCTCTGGAGGTGCTGAACTGCTAGGTTGGCCTCTCGCCAAATCTCTCTCCTTAGACACAGCCTTAGAATTTGCCTCGATCAATAAGGCCTTGTCTACTACCTCCGGATAAGTAGCGTGCCTGAAAGCCGAGACTTTCTCCATAATAACATCTTTGAGCCCTTGCTCAAAGCTTATCACCTTCATCACCTCGGTGGCGATCATATGAGGTGCAAATCTAGAGAGTTTCGAGAACTTGGCCTCATAAGCGGCCACAGTCATCGAACCCTGCTCTAGGTTGATGAACTCCTTTTATTTCTTTTCCCGAGCTCCAACTGAGAAATACTTCTTATAAAATGTATCCTTGAACTCATCCTAAGTCCAAGGCTGACCTTGTATGGTCAAATCTCGCGTCCTCAAGGCGGACAACCACCAATGGTGCGCCTCACCCTCTAGCATGAAAACCACTCATGCTACTCTATCGTCCTCTGTGGGTGAGAGGACCGTAAATATCTTCTCCAACTGAAGAATCCATGCCTCCACAGTGAGAGGGTCCACACTCCCATGGAATGATGGAGGCCTCAATCTCCTGAATGCCTCAACTCCAGCGGTACGATGTACTGGAGCTACGGGCGGTGGAGTAGGTACTGCCGATGATGGTATAGACTGCCGAGCAACCAGTATGGCGAGTGTCTCAGCAATAGAGCCTAAGACCTGAGAGAGGTCCGGCTGCTCATCCTCATCTCGTGAAGAATAGGAAGCTTTGGTGTGTGTGCCCACGACCCCGTGTGTCCCGCCTCATGACCAAAGTCCTGAGAACAATAGTGTAGAGCCCCGAAACTTTTTGCCATGTATTGGGACCCATGCCAAGGTATGAAGCCTTTGTAATCTTCCATTTCTATGAAATAAGAAATTTTGAACAACTCTAAGTGTTAAGAAGTAGTATTCCTAAGTCGAATATATCGAAAACCCGAGTTACTGAAACCCATTTGCGGATCAGTCGACTTCAGGGGCAATTTAGTCAATAAATAAAGAATAAATTGGAAATTCTAAAATGCCAAGAATTTCTCCCTTCAAAAGACGAATCCAACGCAAGTTGAATCGTCAAAATTGTGCAACCGAGTCAAAAGTTATGATCGAATTACCAAAGTGTGGAAAAATAGGAGAAAAACAACAAAATCTGAAAGGTGCGATCGATCGCATATAGGCAAAATGGGTCCCAAACTCTTGGGGCCATATGCAATAGATGGATCCCCAGGTGTGATAGATCACAGGGATCTGCTATCGATCGTAAGAGTGTGCGATCATTCGCATATAGAGGGAAATCAGACCAGAAATGTTTGGGTTCATGCGCGATAGATCGCATCCAGGTGCGATTGATCGCAAGGACCTGCGATCGATCGCAGATAAGTGTACGATCGATCACATGCGGTAGTAGATTTTGGATTTGAGGGTCTTAAACCCTTTTCTTGTTAGGGATCCTCATTTTGGGGCATTTCTAACCTAGAGGAGAGAAAAGTGGAGAAAGAGGAAGAGAGGATTTTGAGGAAATCCTCCAAGGAGCTTGATTTGAGAGATCAAAGGGAGTTCAAGCTTGGGGAATTACAAGCAAGGGGCTTCCCCAAAGCATCACGAGTTCTCCATACCCAAGTGGGAATTCTTCCTCAAGTTGGAATCCACATCAAGGGTGTTATTCAACCCAAAATCAAGGTCGGTACCCTACACTTCCCTCCTGGTTCATAGTCTCTTTTATTTTATGTCTTTCCCTAAATTTATAAACAAGATAATGTGGGGATGAATGGATTAATGGATGGTGGTGTGGATGTGAATGGGCGATTGGATGCCGTGTGTTTGTTGTAATGAACAAAATGGGGAGGGCATTGTACCAATAATGAATACACATGTGTGTTGTGATCGTTAACCCACCTAGAAATTTAAGATTTAGGATTAACCATAATGCACATACCACGTGTTTGATGAAATGCCAATGTGAAAGAGATGAGTTGTAAATCAAGAAATGCATGCTTAGAAGCTTACAAAAATTGCTAGGATTTATGATAGTGTGATACGTTGTTTTCCCTAAATTGGTAGGAATATTGATTCGCTCAAATTATTGATGTTCTATGTATTGCGAAATCTCCAAATGGTCATATTTAATTTCAAATGAAAGTATGCACACGATTCCACGCGCACGGCATGCATGGCATGTTTTACCAACGGTTTTGCAAGAGTAAGGATGTTAAGGGTGGGACATATCTTACGATATGTTTTACCTCGCTTTTGACAAGAGGACAAGAACAAGCATTTCTTAGGAGGGAGTTTACACTTCCCTCCCTTCCATGAGGGGTCTCCCCTCACTCACAAGTACATTGCATTAAAGAAGGGTCTCCCTTCCCTCTCAAGGCATATCACGAAAGAAGGGCCTCCCTTCCCTCTTAAGGCATCTCACAAGTACATGAGCATGTTGAACTCCCAAGCAAGCACGCATGACAGGCATGGTACACGCATGACTCACATAATACAAGCATGACCCCCATGACACGACATGACAAAACAAGACACATGACAAGACAAGTTTTAAAGCACGAAACGAGGATTTTAAGTCAAGTCAAGTGCATGATGTTTTCAAGAGATTTATCGGTTTTTATGAAATGCAAGCATGAATATAAACTGTTTCATTTTTGTTATGATATGAATCGCTTCCTGTCTTATATTGTATTTGCTATGCTATGGCTGTTTGTTAGTGTTTGGTACCCACTAAGTATTCCATGCTCAACCGTACTTCTTATGTCGGCAGGTGATAGTGGGGCAACTGCTCCTTTTGATGTCTGTGCTCCTGGCCCATGGGTGGAGGAGGAGTACGTTGAAGAGCCTGTGGAGGATCCTCAGGGCGAGGGCCACTATTAGGTTGTGGTAGATTCTGAGTCAATAGCTGTGGTTGAGTTGAGAGTATATCCATGTATTTTGGCGGGCATGTCCGCACTTTCTTTTGTGTATTTTCTTTTTATATAAACTTGGATCATGTACATGTATATACTCATAGAGGTTTTTGATTAAGTCTTCCGCTGTGCTTTATAGTTTACGTTTCCGCTATCGTTGTCCTCTATTGTGTATGCTCTAGGTCTATTGCAGGTTATTTTGATCAAGCAAGTTATGCAAGTCATGATTAGTCGTCCAAGATTCACTCTAACTCCTAGGGTGGTTTTGGGTCGCGACAAATAGCACCACATGAGTCTAACTTGAAACCACAATTTATTACAATTCCATTTCACAATAATTCAATTTGTATAAACTTTGAACTTTATAGTACTAATATACATCCCATCAAGTCATCGAAGTATTTACAATATTTATACTCTAGTGTTCTAGCATCCCTAAGACCCGTACTTGGTTGAAACAACCATTTAGACTAAGACTAAAGTTTAGTCTTACACTTGGAACATAACTCGCTTCCGACTTACTTCCTTCCTAACTTGTTTCCTAACATATGCTCTTGTCAAGCCGTGGTACCAAATTCCAAGTGACCCTAAAGACCTAAAGCCTAAGCTCTGATACCACTTCTGTCGCGACCCAAAACCCACCCTAGGAGTTGGAGTGAATCTTGGACGACTCATCATGACTTGTATGACTTGCTTGACCAAAATAACCTGCAAAAGACCTGGAGCATACACAATAGAGGAAAATAATAGCGGAAACAAAAACTACAAAGCACAGTGGAAGTCTAAACAACAACCTCTATGTGTATATATACATGAGCCAAGTTTTATACAAAAAAAAAACCCAAAAGAAGGCGCGGATATGCCCGCCAAAATACATACATATAATCTCTCAAGCTCACCCACAGCTCACTCACTCAGAATCTACCACCTAATAGTAGCCCTCAATTGGAGGTTCCTCCATAGGTTCCTCAACGTACTCTTCTTCTACCCAAGGGCCAGGAGCACAGACATCAAAAGGAGCAGCTGCTCTACTATCACCTGTCGACATAAGAAGTACGGCTGAGCATAGAACACTCAGTAGGTACCAAATACTAACCAACAGTCATAGCATAACAATAGTAATGTATAAAGCAGAAAATAATTCAAAATATAACGTAGGAAATAATTCATATAATAATCAAGGAAGTAAAGCAGTTTATATTCATGCTTACATCACATAAAAGCTAATAAATCTCTTGAAATCATTGTGCACTTGACTTGACTTAAACACTCGTTGCGTGCTTGAAAACTTGTCATGTCTATCTTACTTGATCTTGTCGAGTGTGCCATGTCATACGTGGCATGCATGCTTGCTTGGAATCTAAACATGCTCATGTACCTGTGAGATGCGCTTGTGAGATACACTTGAGAGATGCACTTGAGAGGGAAGGGAGACCCTTCTTTCATGATATGCCTTGAGAGGGAAAGGAGACCCTCACATCACATTCACATGGCATCCATCGCCCATAATCCTCCATTCTCATACCATAATCCATCCACATCCCATTAGGTTCGTACATTAGGAAAACAATAAGGAGGAAGGGAAGAAAAAGGGAGTATGAACTAGGAGGGTAGCAAAAGGTACCGACCTTGAAGAAACGAGGAAAACCCTCCAACACGTGCGTGGAGTCGCTGCCCTAGCTTGGAGAACGCGCTCCTCACGAGTTTGAACTGAGAACTTGAGGAAATCTAAGCTTGAGGTGATCTAGGGTCTTCAAACCCTTTGATTTCTTCTCAAATGCAAACCCTAGGTTAGAATCCCCTTTCTATTCTCTCCTTATCTCTCAAATACTCTAAGTGTTATGAATGAAGCCCTCAAGGCTCGGGCAACCCTTTAAGGCAAGGGTATAACACCCCAAATGCCGAAAAAGCCCTTAATGAAATTCTGCGAATATACCGATTGATTGGTGGTAAATACCGAGCGATCAGTCGCCTACCGAGCGATCGATGTTCTTGACTGAGCTCTCGGTCAAAAACATGCTCTCTGGAAAATTCTCCCATACAAAAAAGTTAACCAGTCAATAGCTACCGATCTACCGGTTGTAGACCGATCGATCGCTACAATGGACCGAGCGATCGGTGCTCTGCAAATTTCTACACTGAGTCCATTTTTCCATCCAATCCACTACTTGGACCCATTCTACTTCTATTCTATCATCTCATTTTATGAAATCGGATATTACAAAGGTATCATGCCTTGACACACGTCCCAAGGCATATGCAAAAAGTTCTGGGGCTCTACTTTTTCAAGAGATTTTTGTCCTTTCGGGTTAAGTCTCTTATTAAGTTTAAAAAAATTTCTAAATTTCTTAGCAAATAAAGTCAACTCTTCTTCTTCGTCCTTAGAGTCACTATCTGAACCATCTATGGATTCCTTGACAGACTTCAAGGCAATGGATTTTGGTTTCTTAGATGGGTTCTGATTTAACTCATAGGCTTGGAGAGAACCAACCAACTCTTCGATTTTGAAAGCATCAATATTTTTGCTCTCTTCGATGGCGGTAACCTTCGATCAAAATCTCTCAGGTAGAGATCTCAAAATTTTCCTCATAATTTTGGACTCTGGAATTCTTTCCCCCAGATTGAAACTAGAATTGACAATGTCACTGAGATTAGCATAAAAACTATCAAAAGTTTCATTATCATCAATTATCAACTTTTCAAACTTAGAGGTCAGTAATTGAAATTTGGAGATCTTGACAGTTGTAGTTCCTTCATGGGTAATTTGAAGAATGTCCCATGCTTCCTTTGAAGTGTCATATTTAGAAATACGTCGAAATTATTCGAGTGTGACAGTGGCGAAGATTACATTTTGACCCTTACTATTCCATCTACAACTTTCAAGTTCTACATTGGTCCATTCAGAGAAAGGTTTAAGGATAGTATGGTCATCTATGGTCTTTGTTGGATGGGTCCAACCTTGTTCAATGGAGAACTATACTCTCTCATCTAATGATTTTAGAAATGCTCTCATTCGAGCTTTCCAATAAGCATAATTATTCCCATCAAATAATGGGGGACAAGAGATGGATCCTCCATCTCTTTGGAGATTCATATTCACCGAAAAATAGAATGAGATCACACTAATAAATTAGTGAACCTGCTCTGATACCAATTGACAAAGTTTGGTGAACCTCAAATCTAGGGTTTGAGTTAAGAATCTCACAAAGTTAAGGGGATGATTAGGGCTTCCTATAAGTCTATCTACCATTTTCGATGTTTTAACAATTAAGTTATAAATTAAGGGATGATGTACTTTAAGTGCAGAAAATAGAAAGCTAAGCAAACCACAACACAAGGATTTTTACGTGGAAACCCTTCCGGGATAAACCACGGGACCCAGTCCAATCATGAGAATCCACTAAGACAAAGTAAACAAGAACTTACAAGACTTGAATTTGACTCCTTCAGACTCGACACTACGATCCTTCAGTTCTTAGTTCTCCACGCCTCGAAAATTCATCACATACTCACAAGTCCCGTGATCAAACGCAGTCACTCGTACTTCTCTTTGTGTCTCGAAAACAGTTCACGATCTTCCGATTGATCTCCGTCAATGACAGCTTCAGATTCCACGGACCAAATCACACTTCCACGATCCTTCTCGGATCGATCTCCTTTACAAAGGCTCTGGAACACTCCAGCCAAGGTGTTCTATCCAGAATGGGTTGATGGTTTGATAGAAATCAACACCTAGATTGACTCCTTCAATGGATAAGTCCAAACAAGCAAATATGAAGCTTTAGGCATGCAAACTCTAGGTTGAATGCACTAACAAAGGGGAGTAGAACACTAAGTTTTCTAGAGTTTTTATGAACTCTAGAAGGAGTTAAAAACCCTCTCTATACTCTCCCTAAGTTGTACTCCACGAAGTACAAGGGTTCTAACTTTATAGGGAATCAAAACCAGGCTTTGGAAGTTGCTAAAGTGGTTTAAAAACCAAAGAGGAAGGAAAAAATCGTATAGGAATGATTTTCCATATCAGGGTCAACCCT
The DNA here is from genome assembly GCA_015143295.1 of Tetracentron sinense. NCBI lineage: Eukaryota > Viridiplantae > Streptophyta > Magnoliopsida > Trochodendrales > Trochodendraceae > Tetracentron > Tetracentron sinense. Next base: position 20,664,078 of record CM026554.1, read on the forward strand.
CAAGGATACTTGGGTCGACCCAAATGTTCACTTGGGTCAACCCAAGTATCTTCCAGGGTCGACCCTCAATATTTGCACTTGCTGGAAATTTGCACCATAGTAATTTTTAACACTTCAGGGTCGACCCTCAACGGTCGACCCTGAGGTAAAAACCAAATTTCAAACTTCATTTTTAGCCCTCGGTCCCTTCACAAAAGTTGTATCTCTTTTCAACGCGATCAATTTGCTATATTATAGAGTGAAATCCGAGTTATGGTTTTGGAGATATACGACTTTCAAGTAACCTTGGTTTTTTTGAAGAATTTCAGAATTTTTAAACATTTTTTGCACTACTTATCTCATCACCTAGGGTCCGTATGATTAGTCTAGGACACTTATCACCTAAGGCATCATGTTAGGATTATTCTAGGTTAAATCTCACCTATGGTCACATGGTATCTAGGTCACTTACCATCCTATGAAGGAAATGAATAACCGAGTCTTCAACGGTCTTCAACTTCTCTTGTTTGCAGATGCTTGACGGCAATGACACAAGATAGTTACCTAGACACCTAGATTCACATGTTTTGACACCGGAATATACCAACACAAAAAACATGGACTTTGAACTATGTTTTATTCTTGAATGATCCTAAATATGCATGAAATCTGAACCTTTTTTTAATAGAAATGCATATGTTTAGGAGGAGCTATCTTCAAAAAGTTATTTGAATATATATATTGAGGGGGAGCTCAACCCAAGTCATTCACATTATTATGTCATCATCAAAAAGGGGGAGATTGTTAGCCTCAAGGTTACAACTCTAAGTACCCTTAATAGTTTTGATGATAACACAATAATGGAATGATCATTTTGATACTAATGTTTCCATTTAGTATGTGTACTTTTAGAGAAATAGAGCATTCAGCTCATCATTCAGGTTATGGAATATTGAAAAGGTCAAACACTTAAGAGAATCAATGTCAAAGTCCAAGCATTAGTCATTTCAAGAAAAAAGCTGCAAGGACTCAAGCAAAATCATGAAGACTCATCAAGACCGAAGCTCCATGAGTTCCATAAGAAGACAAACTCTCAAAGGAGTCTAGTGTTAAAGTCAAGTAGTGTATCTCGGACCTTGTAAAAATCCTCAAGATCTTGGAACTTGATTGCTCAAAATTACCTAGATAGACTTTACGAGACTTAGAATAGTTTGGACATCATTCTAAGGGCCTAAAAATGATTAAAATAATGATTTTATGAAAACATATGGACCATGACATTATTCCTATCATTTTGGTCTCATTTAGATGAGTTCTTTGTAAAATTTCAAAGAACTCGTCGACTAGTGGCAAAACAGTAGCTCATGTTTTTGAGCTTGTCACACTACTCTTCGATGACTCCTTTTCACTCATCGACGAGTGCTTGCAGGAACTGAGTATAACGGCTAGTTTTCAATGGCTATTTCGCATTAACTGTTCCCACAGTGACCAAATTTGATTGCTCACCTATAAATAGAGCATATTTATGAACAAATAGAAGGATCTAACACTATTAATTTATTCATTGATTATCCAAGTTGTTCAAGTATTAAATACTCTATTTTTTCATTGAATACATAGAATCCCAATGCCTCTGTGTTAGAGCATTCAATTCCAATCATCTTTGAAATATTATTAGATTTGTTTTGCATTCTTATCTAGCTCATCATGGAGCTTTCAATTTTGGATTTAATATCCAACCACTCTTTATAAAAGCTTAGTCAAGAATCTTGGATTCTTGCACCAGTGAAGAAGTATTCTTCTTGTATCCAAGAGAGACTTTCTTGAAGAAGTTTTATCCTGAGCTGAGAAAATGATTGTAAAGGCTTGCTCTCTGCCCCCGTAAAGAAGAGTACGATTAGTGGAATCGTGGAAAAATCCTTAAAGCGTGAAGCTTAAAGGCGGGGACATAGGCAAGTTACTGAACCTCTACTACAAAAATCATGGCCTGTAACGGCAGAATTTTTGCGGCGGTTAGGAAAATCCGCCGCAACATAATGTATACCACGGCGGTATTATAGTACCGCCGTCCATGACTGTTTTCGGAACAAAAGTTACGGTGGTTAGTTAATACCCGCCGTGGTATGTACAATATGGCGGCAGGTATATATATAACTGTCATGGAAGGCTTTCCCTCCAGCCCTTTTGGTTTCCCGCCTTCTCATTGACGGCAAACATGGCATGGTGGTTATACAAATAACTGTCGTTAATATTTTACATGGGGCGGCGGATATAATATAACCGCCGTGATATATTGATATATGACGATGGGTATAATGAAACCGTCGTGAAATTTAATTTATAAACCCCCGATGCCTTCTTCTTTCTTCGTCCCCTTCTCTCTTGCTCTCTGCTCTCTTGCTCTCTGCCCGCTCTCGCCTGCTCTCCAGCCACTCCACGATCTTCGACGACCACCTCCGGCAACTCCACGTTCTCTGACGACCACCTCCGGCAGCTCTATTACCTCCGGTGACCTTTTCTCCCTCGGCGGCCACCTCCGGCCACATCCGGCACCTTCTGCCACCTGCTTTTCCCTCTCCACGCTCAGGTAATCACTCTCTCTATGCATGCAAACCTTTTTTTTAGTGTTTAGCTTTCTCTTTCTTAACTCTCTCTCTATGCATGCAAGCCACCTTTGGCCACCTCTGGCAGCTCCACGGCATTCTCTCTCACTTGGAAGCTCCACCTTTGGCCACCTCTACCAGCTCCACCTTCGGCCGCCTCTAGCAGCTCCACAGCATTCTCCTCCCCGACAATAATAGGTAAGTCCCATTTATTTTAGATTACAGTAATTAATTAGTTTAATTTCTGAAATGTTTTTAGTATTTAATATAATTAGGTTAATTAGGTAATGTGCTTTTTTATGCTTAATCTTTGGATAAATTAGATGATTTTTAATTTCATATTTTTAGGTTAATTTCTGTTCTGTTGTACAACAATCTATGAAATTAGATAGATTAAAAACTTTCCCTTACGACCCTGAGCTTTTAAAACTCGTATATTTATGAAAATATAGTGATTAGAATATTTTAAGTTATTAATGGTGGGGTTTTTACCATTTCCTTTTTTTTGTGTATAAAAATAGGATTTTTGATAAAGTTGGACTTTAATTTATAATAGGATTTGTCTTTCTTCTTTTTTGGAGACATGTTGGTCATGGTATTTGTTTGTGGTTGATTTGTTAATTAATCTGTGCTCTATCTTTCTACTATAATATTACATTTATATGTTTAATTTGGAATCTATCATCTGTATTGAGGAAATGGGATGATTTATACCTAGTATGTTGGAAAAATATTAAATTTGGATTTGAAAATTTCTGTTTCTTTTGGTTTTGAATAAGGGGTCTCTAACATAGTTCATAAATATAAGGGGTTAGATTGTTTCGGAAGAAATTTGTGAAAAATCACCCAATAGATTGATTGAGGGTTAAAATCCAATTCATTAGAGTTACAATTCCTGGGAATTCCATTGTTTGGATTTGAATGCCTAATCCAACTAGGTGTATATATACTATCCTTGAATAGGGGTGCAACTTGGGCGGGTGGGATGGGTCACAGGCTTAGGACCAACCCAAGCCCTATCTAAGAGCAAAGCTATCTCCCCATGGCCTACTGCGACCCGACTTTCAACCCAAGGTGCCCGACCCGATCTGAACCTGAGGGCTGGTTAGTGATGCAGATTGGGTGTCGCACCCCAAAATACCCCCTAGGAGTTTAGGGATACTTTAGGCGTGACTATACGTACCTGCCAAACCATCCTGTAATGAACAAGATAATTACAGTACTAAAACAATGATAATCAGAGTGCGGAGGCTAAACATAAATGTGGAAGCGTAAACTAACTTTTCATTTCTTCTATAGTTCTCAAAATGGTACTCCAAGTGATCATAAATACACAAACATGCCTAAGACTAAGGTGGACAAGCCCACCTATCAAAATTTCAAACTACATAAAACCCTCTCGTTCTCTCCCCTCAACAGTAGGTACGGCCACACGTCGAGGTCTCGGTCCGCTTGAGACTGCAGTGGGATAGACGGCTCTCTCTCCTCTATATACTCTTCCTCGACCTAAGGCTCCGGGTCGAGGGCTTCCTCAGTACCTGCCAACATGAAAGTATGGCTGAGCATGGAATACTCAGCGAGTACAAGCCACTAGCTAACCATAACAATAATAAAACACAACAACGGTAATACAATATAGAGCAATAAGAGGAACATCACAAAAGAAACAATATTAAACATGGTACGATACCATCATCTTGACATGCGTGCATAAATGCGAAAACCCCGATAAAACTAATGCTTGCAAATCCGTTTCATGTCTCGGTATGGCTTGAGAAAATCATGTATGCGTGCATGCATGAATGCCTTGTCATCCTCTTGTAAACTTGCATCTTATAACTTGTGAGCCAGAGGCTAGCACCCGAATCTGCCTGGGCTACCAAGCTCCTTGAGATATGGTTTTCTTGTGAGCCAGAGGCTAGTACTCGAATGTCGCGACCCAAAACCCACCCTAAGAGTTAGAGTGAATCTTGGACGACTCATCATGACTTGAATGACTTGCTTGACCAAAATAACCTGCAAAGGACCTGGAGCATATACAATAGAGGATAATAATAGCTGAAACATATAACAAAGCACAGCGGAAGTCTAACAAACATCTATGTATATACATACGTGATCCAAGTTTGATACAAAAGAAATCAAGACAAAGAATGTGCAGATAGGCCCGCCAAAATACATGAATATATCTCTCTCAACTCACCCACAGCTATCCGCTCAGAATCTACCACAACTTAATAGTAACCCTCATCCTGAGATTCCTCCACAAGCTCGTCAACGTACTCCTCCTCCACCCATGGGCCAGGAGCACAGACATCGAATGGAGCAGCAGCTCCCTCAAAACCTGCAGATATAAACGTATGGCTGAGCATGGAATACTCAGTATGTACCAAATACTAACCAACAGTCATAGCAAACAATAACTATATGGAAGGCAGGAAGCAGTTCACAGATGTAAAGTAGGAACAATTCATATCATCACGCGATAGTAAAGCAGTTGATAATCATGCTTGCATTTCGTAAAAGCCGATAAAATCCTTGAAAAACATCGTGCACTTGACTTGACTTAAAACATCCTTTTCGTGCTTAAAAACTTGTCTTGTCATGTGTCTTCATTTGTCATGTCGTGTCATGTCATGCGTATCATGCTTGTACCATGCTTGTCATGCATGCTTGCTTGGGAGTTTAACATGCTCATGTACTTGTGAGATGCCTTGAGAGGGAAGGGAGACCCTTCTTTAATGCAATGCACTTGTGGGTGAGGGGAGACCCCTCATGGAAAGGAGGGAAGTGTAAACTCCCTCCTAAGAAATGCTTGTTCTTGCCCTCTTATCAAAAGCGAGGTAAAACATATCGTAAGATATGTCCCACCCCTAACATCCTTACTCTTGCAAAAACGTCGATAAAACATGTCATGCATGCCGTGCTCGTGGAATGGTGTACATACTTGCATTGAAATTAAATATGACATTTAGGGGATTTCATTTCATAGCATAACAATTTGAACAAGTAGGCATTCATAAAACATTAGGGAAAACAAGTAAACACACTATCATACACCCTAACAATTTCATAATCATTTAAGCTTTCAATTTCTTCATTTACAACTCATTTTATTCACCTTGTCATTTCATCGAACGCGTGGTATGTGCATTATGGTTAATCCTATATCTTAAATTTCTAGGTGGGTTAACGATCACAACACACGTGTGTATTCATTATTGGTACAATGTCCTCCCCATTTCATTCATTACAACAACCACACGGCATCCAATCGCCCATTCACATCCACATCACCATCCATTCATCCATTCATCCCACATTATCTTATCTTGTTTAGAAATTTAGGGAAAAATATAAAATAAAAGAGACTATGAACTAGGAGGGTAGCGTAGGGTTCCGACCTTCAATAGAGTGGAGAACACCCTTGATTTGGAGTCCCAACCTTGAAGAAGAACCCCTCTTTGGGTTTGAGGAACTCTAAGTGCTTGAGGAAGGATCCTTCTTTGAAAATCTTCAAGTTTGAACCCCCCTTTGATCTCCAATCAAAGCCACATTGGAGGATTTCCCCAAAATCCTCTTCTCCTTTCTCCCCTCTTTCTCTCCTCTCTAGGTTAGAAATACCTCAAATGAGGATCCCTAAACAAGAAAAGGGTTTAAGACCCTCAAATCCGGAATCCGCTATCGCATGTGATCGATCGCACACTTATCTGCAATCGATCGTAGGTCCTTGCGATCGATCGCACCCGGATGCGATCTATCGCACATGAACCCGAACCTTTCTGGTCTGATTTTCCCCTGCATGTGAACGATCGCATATTCTTGCAATCGATCGCAGATCCCTGTGATCTATCGCACCTGGGGATCCATCTATCGCATATAACCCCAAGAGTTTGGGACCTATTTCGCCTGCATGCGATCGATCCCACCTGACTTGCGATCGATCGCACCCTTCAGATTTTGTTGTTTTCTCCTATTTTTCCACACTTTGGTAATTCGGCCATAACTTTTGACTCGATTGCCCGATTTTGATGATTCAACTTGTGTTGGATTCGTCTTTCAAAAAGAAACATTCCAGACATTTCAGAATTTCTAATTTCTACTTTATTTATTGACTAAATTACCCCTGAAGTCTACTGATCCGCTAATGGTTTTAGAACTCGGGTTTTTCGATACATTCGACTTGGGAACACTACCTTTTAACACTTAAGTTGTTCAAAATTTCTCATTTGATAGAAAGGAAAAAGATTACAAAGGCTTCATGCCTTGGCACGGGTCCAAATACATGGCAGAAAGTTCCGGGGCTCTACATCCTCCCCCCTTACAAATATTTCATCCTCGAAATTTAGACGGGACATGCATTACAAAACCAAAACAAAATCATAAGCCATAAACACAAGTCTATTCGAACAACTCGGGATACTTCGCTTTGACCTCGGCTTTACGCTCCCATGTAGCTTCTTCTCGAGCATGGTGCTGCCATTGCACAAGAACCAATGGAATAACCTTGTTGCGAAGCACTTGATCTCTTCGATCCAAAATTTAAACCGGCTTTTAAACCAACGTGAGATCTTCTCGAATTTCTAACGGTTCCAATTCTAGTACATGCGAAGGGTCCGCAATGTACTTCTGAAGCATAGACACGTGGAACACGTTATGGACCGCAGCCATGTGAGGTGGAAGAGCTACTTGGTAAGCAACTTCACCAACTCACGTGATAATCTCAAACGGTCCAACATACTGAGGACTAAGCTTGCCTCGCCTGGCAAATCTCATAACTCTTTCCTAGGAGATACCCTCACAAAGACTTAATCCCCAACCTGGAATTCCAAGTCCCTGCGGCGTGTGTCAGCATAGCTTTTCTAACGATTTTGGGCAGCTTTTAACCGATCTCGGATGATCTTGACTATGCCCGCAGTTTGCTCGATTAACTCTGCACCAAGTATTTTTCTCTCTCCTACCTCATCCTAGTAGAGAGGAGACCTGCAGCTTCGCCCATACAAGGCCTCAAATGGTGCCATTTGGATGCTTGCCTGGTAGCATTTGTTATAGGTGAATTCAACCAAAGGCAAGTGTTCTTCCCAACTGCCCTTGAAATCCAACATATAAGCCTGAAGCATGTCTTCTATAACTTGGTTCACTCTCTCGGTTTGTCCATCCGTCTATGGATGAAAAGCAGTGCTAAAATCAAGTCGGGAACCCATAGCATCCTAAAAGCTTTTCCAGAATCTTGAGGTGAATCTCGGATCCCGATCCAACACAATACTGACTGGCACCTCGTGTAGCCTAACCACTTCTTTGATGTACAGAGCGGCCAACTGGCTCGAATTGAACATAGTTCGGTAGGGTAGGAAATGAGCGGACTTTGTCAAACAATCCACTACTACCCATATCGCATCTAAGCCCCTTGCCGTCTTTGGTAAGCCAACTATGAAATCCATGGATATGTTCTCCCATTTCCACTCGGGAATAGGAAGAGACTGCAATAGACCGACGGGTCGCATGTGTTCTGCTTTCACCTGTTGGCACACCAAGCACCGTGCCACATATTCCGCAACATCCCTCTTCATATTCCACCACCAAAAGTGACTCCTAAGGTTCCGGTACATCTTTGTACCCCTTGGATGTACTGTGTACTTCGAACGATGTGCTTCATCCATGATCTCTCGTCGAAGATCTGCATTGGCCGGAACACAGAGCCTTCCCTTAAACATAATAGCACCTCGACTAGTGAGAGAAAAGTCTTCACTACCATTGGCAACTTCCTTGTCTCGATAAGCCAATAATTCAGCATTCGTGGCTTGGTATTCTTGGATCAAATCTATAATGTTTGGCCGAACCGTGATATTTGCCAAGATAGGACTACGGACAGAGTCATTCACACTGATGTCCAAATTTGCCAAATCTTCAAGTAGCTTCCATTCCTGCACCAACATGTGTGCTAACAAACCCGGAGGTCTTCTACTCAAGGCGTCCACTACAACGTTTGCTTTGCCCGGGTGGTATTGGATGGTGCAGTCATAATCTTTTAAAAATTCCATCCAATGCCGTTGCCTTAGATTCAGTTCCTTTTGAGAAAAGAGGTACTTAAGGCTCTTGTGATCTGTGAACACATAGAACTCTACCCCATAAAGGTAATGTCTCCATTACATGAGGGCAAACATGACTGCGGCAAGTTCCAAGTCGTGCGTGGGGTAATTATTTTCGTGCTCCTTCAATTGCCTTGATGCATAGGCAATGAATTTCTTGTGTTCCATGAGCACACAACCAAGTCCAACGTGTGAGGCATCACTATACACCTCATACCCATAAGGTCCGGATGGCACAGTAAAGACAGGGGTTGTAGTAAGCCTCTTCTTCAGTTCCGTAAAACTGATCTCGTACTTGTCACTCCATACAAACTTTGCATTCTTCCTTGTATAATATGTAAGCGGCGCTGCAAGGCTAGAGAAACCCTCTACAAATCGCCTGTAGTAGCCTGCTAACCCAAGGAAGCTGCGTATCTCTGTGACACTCTTGGGCCTTGCCCAACTCATGACTGCCTCTACCTTCTTTGGATCGACCGAAATACTTTCTGTAGACACAACGTGGCCTAGGAATGCCACCTCTTCCAACCAAAACTCACACTTGCTAAGTTTGGCATACAACTTGTGCTCTCTCAGCATTTCTAAAGCTAGGCGAAGGTCTCGTACATGCTCTTCTCGTGTCTGGGAATATATCAGTATATCATCGATAAACATGATCACGCATCGATCAAGGTATGGATGGAACACCCGATTCATCAAATCCAAGAAGGCTGTCGGGGCGTTCGTGAGACCGAAAGGCATCACCAAGAACTCGTAGTGTCCTTATCGAGTCCGGAAAGCAGTTTTGGGAACATCTTCCGCCTTAATCTTCAATTGGTGATAACCCGACCGAAGATCTATCTTAGAGAAAAATCTCGCTCCCTTCAACTGATCGAACAAGTCATCAATCCTAGGTAATGGATATCTATTCTTTATAGTGACTTTGTTCAACTGCCTATAATCGACGCACATCCGCATCAAGCCATCTTTCTTCTTAACAAATAGAATCGGGGCACCCCACGGTGAGACACTTGGTCGAATGAAACCAAGACCTTGCAATTCCTCCAACTGAGTCTTTAACTCCTTGAGTTCAATCGGGGCCATTCTATACGAAGCCCAAAAAATGGGAGCTGTGCTTGGTGCAAGCTCGATCACAAACTCAATCTCCCTGTCTGGAGGCAACCCTGGTAACTCCTCTGGAAACACATCCAGGAATTCACTCACGACCGGAATAGTTGAAGAGTCCTTTACCTCGGGGTTCGCTAAGCTTAGTGCCACAAAGCAAGCGATATCTCTACTTCTCAACCCCCAAAAATGGAATGGCTTCCCTTCCACCGGCCTGAAGAGGACCATTTTCTCGAAGCAGGCTACATGCCCATGATGTGCTGCTAACTAATCCATCCCCAATATAACGTCAAAGTCTTGGAATCTAAGAACTATTAGATCAACTGCCAACTCGTGGCTTCCCACTTGGACCACACTGCCTCTGAAAACGCTATCTTTCACCACTGTTTTGCTGAGAGGAGTCGAAATGGCTAACTGCGGTTCTAACTGGCTAGGCTCTGAGGAAAAACCTTGAGAGAAACTCCACGATACAAATGAATGAGTAGACCCGGTGTCGATCAATACTCGAGCCAAACATTCATTTACTAGTAAGGTTCCTAAAATTTTAGCTAGCTAAGTCAATCCATGCATCAACAGCGTATACATATAGATACATAGATATATGACATGCCATATACGTACATAAGGAATAAGGCATAACATGATAATTTATGTAAAAATTAAATATCTCTAAACGTGTACCTTGCACCACATCATCCGATGCAAGTGCATCGCCCTCAGTTAAGGCAAAGACTCGCCCCTAGTTCGCCTGGCGAGGCGGAGGTGTAGAACGTGCAGGTTGAGAGGAAGCCTGGTATGATCCCGCTGGGTGTGCTGGGGGCCTAACACCCTGAGACTGGCCTGGTAAATGCCGACTAGGGCAATCCCTGATCACGTGACCCTGTCGACCGCAATGGAAACATCCACACGATGCCCTTCGGTAATCTCCTGCCGGGTGCCTCTTGCCACACGAAGTGCAAGCCTCGTACGTGTAAGTCGGAGGGGTCAGGGGTGGAGCACACCTCGCTACCTGAGGTGCAACAGGCCGTGGAGCTGGAAGAGCCTGAGGTCGCGGTGCCTGAGGTATGTACGGCCGTGGAACTGGAGGCGGATAAGATGGCCTCATCGGTGGTACTGGCCACGTGTACTGATAAGGACTAGTTCGGTCCAGCCTCTCCAGAGGTGCTGAACTACTAGATTAGCCTCTCGCCAATTCCCTTTTCTTGGACACCGCCTCAGAATTGGTCTCCACCAACAAGGCTTTATCCACTACTTCAGTAAAAGTGGCGTGCCTGAAGACCGATACTTTCTCCATAATAACATCCTTAAGCCCTTGCTCAAACCTTCTCGCCTTCATCACCTCGGTAGCGATCATATGAGTCGCGAAGCGTGATAGCTCTGAGAACTTGGCCTCATATTTTTCCACCGATATCGAACCTTGTTCTAGGTTGATGAATTCTCTCTCTTTCTTTTCCCGAGCTCCAACAGGGAAATACTTCTTATAGAAGGTGTCCTTGAACTCCTTCCAAGTCCAGGGTTGACCTTGCATAGTCAACTCTCGAGTCCTCATGGCGGACAACCACCAATGGTGTGCCTCACCCTCGAGCATGAAAACTACCCATGCTACTCTATCCTCCTCTGAAGGCGAGAGGACCGTAAAGATCTTCTCCAACTAGAGGATCCAAGCCTCCACGGCAAGAGGGTCCACACTCCCATGGAATGATGGAGGCCTCAATCTCCTGAATGCCTCAACCCCAGTTGTACGATGTACTGGAGCCGTAGGCGGTGGAGTAGGTGATGCAGACGATGAAGTAGCCTGCCTAGCCGCCAGTAAGGCTAAAGTCTCTGCAATAGAGCTGAGAACCTAAGAGAGATCCGGCTGCTCACCCTCATCTCAAGAAGAAGATGAAGCCCTAGTGTGTGGTCCGTGACCCCGTGTGCCCCGCCTAATTGACTAATGTCCTGAGATCAATAGCACCACATGAGTCTAACTTGGAACCAAAATTCATCATACTTTCATTTCACAATAATTCCAATTTGTATTAGTTGTATAATACTAATATACATCGCATCACAACCATCGGTGTATACATAATAGACTTAGTGTTCTAGTGTTTCTAGACACGCACTTGGTTGGAGCAACCATTTTGGACTAAGACTAAAATTTAGTCTCACACTTGGAATCATGACTCTCTTCCGACTTACTTCCTTCCTAACTTGCTTTCGGGCATATGCTCTTGTCAAGCTGTGGCACTAGATTCTAAGTGACCTTAGATACCTAAAGCCCAAGCTCTGATACCACCTCTGTCACGACCCAAAACCCACCCTAAGAGTTAGAGTGAATCTTGTACGACTCATCATGACTTGCATGACTTGTTTGACCAAAATAACCTGCAAAGGACCTGGAGCATATACAATAGAGGATAATAATAGTGGACACATATAACAAAGCACAGCGGAAGTCTAACAAACCTCTATGTATATACATACGTGATCCAAGTTTGATACAAAAGAAATCAAGACAAAGAATGTGCGGACAGGCCCGCCAAAATACATGAATACATCTCTCTCAACTCACCCACAGCTATCTGCTCAGAATCTACCATAACCTAACAGTAACCCTAACCCTGAGGTTCCTCCACAGGCTCCTCAACGTACTCCTCCTCCACCCACGGGCCAGGAGCACAGACATCGAATGGAGCAGCAGCTCCCTCAAAACCTGCCGACATAAACGTACGGTTGAGCATGGAATACTCAGCGTGTACCAAATACTATTCAACAGTCATAGCAAACAATAACTATATGGAAGACAGGAAGCAGTTCATAGATGTAAAGTAGGAACAATTCATATCATCACGCGATAGTAAAGCATTTGATCATCATGCTTGCATTTCGTAAAAGCCGAAAAAATCCTTGAAAAACATCGTGCACTTGACTTGACTTAAAACATCCTTTTCGTGCTTAAAAACTTTTCTTGTCATGTGTCTTGGTTTGTCGGGTCGTGTCATGTCATGTGTGTCATGCTTGTATCATGCGTGTCATATGTGTACCATGCTTGTCATGCGTGCTTGCTTGGTAGTTCAACATGCTCATGTACTTGTGAGATGCCTTGAGAGGGAAGGGAGACCCTTCTTTAATGCAATGCACTTGTGAGTGAGGGAGACCCCTCATGGAAGGGAGGGAAGTGTAAACTCCCTCCTAAGAAATCCTTGTTCTTGTCCTCTTGTCAAAAGCAAACATATCGTAAGATATGTCCCACCCCTAAGATCCTTACTCTTGCAAAAACGTCGGTAAAACATGTCATGCATGCCGTTCTCGTGGAATGGTGTACATACTTGCATTGAAATTAAATATGACATTTAGGGGATTTGATTTCATAGCATAACAATTTGAACAAGTAGGCATTCATAAAACATTAGGGAAAACAAGTAATCACACTATCATACACCCTAACAATTTCATAATCATTTAAGCTTTCAATTTCTTCATTTACAACTCATTTTATTCACCTTGGCATTTCATCGAACGCGTGGTATGTGCATTATGGTTAATCCTATATCTTAAATTTCTAGGTGGGTTAACGATCACAACACACGTGTGTATTCATTATTGGTACAATGTCCTCCCCATTTCATTCATTACAACAACCACACGGCATCCAATCGCCCATTCACATCCACACCACCATCCATTCATCCATTCATCCCACATTATCTTATCTTGTTTAGAAATTTAGGGAAAAATATAAAATAAAAGAGACTATGAATTAGGAGGGTAGCGTAGGGTTCCGACCTTCAATAGAGTGGAGAACACCCTTGATTTGGAGTCCCAACCTTGAAGAAGAACCCCTCTTTGGGTTTGAGGAACTGTAAGTGCTTGAGGAAGGATCCTTCTTTGAAAATCTTCAAGTTTGAACCCCCTTTGATCTCCAATCAAAGCCACATTGGAGGATTTCCCCAAAATACTCTTCTCCTTTCTTCCCTCTTTCTCTCCTCTCTAGGTTAGAAATACCTCAAATGAGGATCCCTAAACAAGAAAAGGGTTTAAGACCCTCAAATCCGGAATCTGCTATCGCATGTGATCGATCGCACACTTATCTGCGATCGATCGCAGGTCCTTGCGATCGATCGTACATGAACCCAAACGTTTCTGGTCTGATTTTCCCCTGCATGCGAATGATCGCATATTCTTGCGATCGATCGCAGATCCCTGTGATCTATCGCACCTGGGGATCCATCTATCGCATATGACCCCAAGAGTTTGGGACCTATTTCGCCTGCATGCGATCGATCCCACCTGACTTGCGATCGATCGCACCCTTCAGATTTTGTTGTTTTCTCCTATTTTTCCACACTTTGGTAATTCGGCGATAACTTTTGACTCGGTTGCCCAATTTTGACAATTCAACTTGCGTTGGATTCATCTTTCAAAAAGGAACATTCCAGACATTTTAGAATTTCCAATTTCTACTTTATTTATTGACTAAATTACCCCTAAAGTCGACTGATCCGCAAATGGTTTGAGTACTCGGGTTTTTCGATACATTCGGCTTGGGAACACTACCTTTTAACACTTAAGTTATTCAAAATTTCTCATTTCATAGAAAGGAAAAAGATTACAAAGGCTTCATGCCTTGGCACGGGTCCCAATACATGGTAGAAAGTTCCGGGGCTCTACACCGAATATCCCTGGGCTACCAACCTCCTTGACAATACGTGAATTTTAATTACTTGTTTAGTTTTTTTGTGAGCCAGAGGCTAGTACCCGAATGTCCCTGGGCTACCAACCTCCTTGACAATATGTGTTTTGGGTTTTCTTGTGAGCTGAAGGCTAGTACCCGAATGTCCCTGGGCTACCAACCTCCTTGACATGCAATATTTTCTTGTTGATTATTATATGCATATGCTCTTGAAATCTCGGTTCATGCAACAAGCGTGCTCGTGTACGTGTCAATAGTACAATCATGAAAATGAGGATAACAAGAGAGATATGACATCACAATTCATTCCATTCATAGTACATGCATATGGCTATTTGAGTAATTAACATGGTATTTAAATCAATTCACCATTCATAAGAATACATGCATAAGGCCTATTTCCATTTTCTTCATTCAAATCATTATTTCATAGTTTAGGCATTTTGTCAAACACATCACATGCAATGTTCCTCCATAGTTCATCTTCTTCTTTTTAGTGCATATTTTTCATCCAATAATCAAAGTGAGTTCATTATTGGTAAAATTCTCATCCTCCATTTTTCATTACACATATCACACATCATACATTTGGCATCCCATCGCCTCAATCAATCTCCCATCCACACATCCATATCCTTTTCTTGTTCTTGTTTATAATTATTAGAGATGATACATTTTACAAGGAAGGAAACATACTAATATGAATCACATTTCACATAGAAAACCTAGATTATTGCTAGGGAAAGTTAGTAGGGTGTACTAATCTTGAATCAAGGCTTGACCTTGGTAGAACCGTTGATTGAAGCTCTAACTTGAAAGAAGAAGCCCTTACTTGAAGAAGGCTTGAGTTGAGGGAGAAACCCCTTGGAAAAATGTGCGTGAGTTGCTGCCCTAACGTTGGGGGAGGAGTCCCACATGAGTTGAACCTTGGATTTGAAGAATCCAAGCCTTGAAATAAACCTTGGGTAGCCCACACTCTTGATTTCTTCTCAAGAGGAAAACCTAGGTTAGGAAATCCCCTTCTCCTCTCTCTCTATCTCTCCAAATACTCTAAGGATTGTAAATGAAGCCCTAAAGGCTCGGGCAAGCCTTTATGGGTAAGGTTTAACACCCAAAAGATGAAAACGCCCTTACTGAAATTCTGAAAAATACGATACACCGATCGATCAGGGTTTAATACGGAGCGATCGGTCGCCTACCGATCGATCGGTTTCCTAACCAAGCGATCAGTCAAAAACCTGCTCTCTGGAAAATTTTCCCATACAAATTTTTTGACTAGTCGATAGCTACCGATCGATCGGTTTTGGACCGATCGATCGCTACCATGACCGAGCGATCGGTGCTCTGCATGTCAGAACTGTTTTGACCATATCTTTTGACTCGCTCATCGGATTTCGACGATTCAACTTGCGTTGGGTTCGTCTTTCGAAAAGGAACATTTTTGACGTGTTAGAATTTCTAATTTCTCTATTATTTACTAATTAGACCATGAAAAAGGCCAATTAGCTACGAAAGTACTATTCATTAAGTATAGAAAAGTCCGGGGTGCTACATTGGGTCAGGTTAGTTGGGTTAATCTATCCACACCAACCATTTCATAATTGAATTTAGATATTTAATTTGCTTAAACAAAGTCGATATATTATTTAGTAACCTTAAACCATCACAATTAGAAAGAAAGCTCACAATAAGACAACTCTAATACAAATCCCCCATCATGAAAATAAGATAATTTTGTCATTCATCGAATAAATAAGTTTAAATTCAAAGGCAACCCAAAATCTGAAATTGTCGCGACCCAAAACCCACCCTAGGAGTTAGAGTGAATCTTGGACGACCAATCATGACTTTCATGACTTGCTTGACCAAAATAACCTGCAAAAGACCCACTGAGCATACACAATAGAGGAGGCGGAAACATACACTAACATAGCATAGCGGAAGACTTAACAAACCTCTATCTATATACATGTAACCCAAGTTTGATACAAAAAGGAAATCAAAACAAAGAAAGCACGGACATACCTACCAAAAATACATGAATATAACTCGCTAGCTCACCCACAGCTATCCACTTAGAATCTAACACCTCTAATAATAACCCTCGACCGGAGGATCCTCCACATGCTCCTCAACGTACTCCTCCTCCACCTAAGGGCTCGAAGCATAGACATCGAATGGAGCAGTAGCTCCCTCAGAACCTGCCGACATAAACGTACGGCTGAGCATGAAATACTCAGCGTGTACCAAATACTAACCAACAGTCATAGCAAACAATAACTATATGGAAAGCAGGAAGCAGTTCACAGATATAAAGTAGGAACAATTCATATCATCACGCGATAGTAAAGTAGTTGATAATCATGCTTGCATTTCGTAAAAGCCGATAAAATCCTTGAAAAACACCGTGCACTTGACTTGACTTAAAACATCATTTTCGTGCTTAAAAACTTGTCCTGTCATGTGTCTTGTTTTGTCGTTTCGTGTCATGTCATGCTTGTATCATGCGTGTCATGCGTGTACCATGTATGTCATGCGTACTTGCTTGGGAGTTCAACATGCTCATGTACTTGTGAGATGCGCTTGTGAGATGCCTTGAGAGGGAAGGGAGGCCCTTCTTTCATGATATGCCTTGAGAGGGAAGGGAGACCCTTCTTTAATGCAATGCACTTGTGAGTGAGGGGAGACCCCTCATGGAAGGGAGGGAAGTGTAAACCCCCTCCTAAGAAATGCTTGTTCTTGTCCTCTTGTCAAAAGCGAAGTGAAACATATCGTAGGATATGTCCCACCTCTAAGTCTTGTTCTTAAGAATACCGATAAAACATGTCATGCATGCCGTGCTCGTGGGATCGTGTGCATACTTTCATTTGAAATTAAATATGATTATTTGGGGATTTCACAATACATAGAACATCAAAATTTGAGCAAGAAATCATTCATTCAAATTTTAGGGAAAGCAAGTAAACACACTATCACAAGCCCTAGCAATTCCATAAACATTTAAACATGCATTTTTCCACTACAAATCGTCATTTTCTCCATTGAAGCATTTCATTAAACACATGGTATGTGTATTTTGGTTAACACCTAAATCTTTCATTTTATCCTACATGCATCATTCTTCATTCAATCCACATGATGTACGTTCATTATTGAGGTGAAATGTCATTCCCATTTTAATCATCACAACACAACCCACGGCATCCAATCGCCTATTCACGTCCACAAAACCATCCCTTCATTTCATCTCCCTATCTTG
This sequence comes from Tetracentron sinense, assembly GCA_015143295.1. Classification (NCBI taxonomy): domain Eukaryota; kingdom Viridiplantae; phylum Streptophyta; class Magnoliopsida; order Trochodendrales; family Trochodendraceae; genus Tetracentron; species Tetracentron sinense. Next base: position 20,681,787 of record CM026554.1, read on the forward strand.
TTTATAAATTTAGGGAAAACATAATATAAGGGGAAAAATAGAGATAATCGATGAACTAGAAGGGTAGTATAGGGTACCGACCTCAATAGAGCGGAGAACAACCTTGATTTGGAGTCCCAACCTTTTAGAAGAACCCCTCTTGGGTTTGAGGAACTCTAGATGGTTGAGGAAGGATCCTTGCTTGCAAATCTTCAAGCTTGAACCTCCCTTGATCTCCAATCCAAACCTTCTTTGAAGGATTTTCCCAAAATCCTCTCTTCCACTTTCTCTCCTTTTTCTCTCCTCTAGGTTAGAAATGCCCCAAAATGAGGATCCCTAACAAGAAAAGGATTTAAGACCCTTAAATCCAGAATCTGCTACCGCATGCAATCGATCGCACACTTATCTGCGATCGATTGCAGGTCCTTGCGATCGATCGCACCTGGATGCGATCTATCGCACATGAACCCGAACTTTTCTGGTCTGATTTCCCCCTACATGCGATCTATCGCACATTCTTGCGATCGATCGCAGATCCCTGCGATCTATCGCACCTGGGTATCCATCTATTGCATATGACCCCTAGAGTTTAGGACCTATTTCGCCTGCATGCGATCGATCGCACCCTCCAGATTTTGTTGTTTTCTCCCATTTTTCCACACTTTGGTAATTTGGCCATAACTTTTAACTAGTTTCTCCGATTTTGACCATTCAACTTGCGTTGGTTCGTCTTTTGAAAAGGAACATTCCTGAAATTTCAGAATTTCTAATTTTTACTTTATTTATTGACAAAATTTCCCCTGAAGTTGACTGATCCGCAAATGGGTTTCAGTAACTCAGGTTTTCGATATATTCGACTTAGGAATACTACTTCTTAATGTAAGATTTTCTATAAGGTTTATGGTCTTGCAATGTTCATGGTCCAAACCCGGATAAAGTCTACTCTAGTTAAGGTTTCAGTTGTAGCCAAACAGTGGTGTTTTATGCATTAATTAAGTATATCGGGTTATAAGGATGGTCTATAGTCTCCTTGATGGGTTAGGACTCTATTGACCTAAACCCTAAGTATATATAATACATATAGGCTATCGGTCCCAGATCCAACTCCTAAGAAAGCCTACAGAAAAGTATCTTCCACATCAAGAGCAAAGGAGTCATGGAATCTGAAAACTGTGTGCTTCATCATCATCGACAATGAAAGGTTTTCCTCTCTACTTTCAATGGGCGACACAGGTATGTGATTCTTGAATATTGATTGGCTAGATCCAGTAAATATAACATGTGGTATCAGAGCCAGGTTGCTCAATCAAGTTCAAGAATGCATAAAGTTATTTCTATTAATTTTTAATAGGATTTACATTATTTTTCTGATGAAATTAGTTCGATTTTTTATGAAATTTTATAGGTTTTCCGGCGAAAACTCTTCGCCGGAGAACCATGGTAGGCTTCGTATGTAGCGTTATTATGTGGCTAATTTTTGGTTCACTGTTCAATTTTGGGGGTTTTAGAAAAGGGTTTCGGATCTGAAATCATTAAAAAAAATAAAAAAGAAAAGAAAAAAGGGGTTTTCGGTCGTTTTCAGTTAGATGGCGATTCCGCCGTCGTATGTCGCCGGCATAGGATTCCGGTAGAAGGGTTTTACTCGGTGGAGATTGGCCGACCTTTTGGCACCTGCAGCAGCCGGTAAGGTGGCCGGTAGGGCCCCCAACAGTGGTGAACAAGGCTACGGTTTCAGTTTATAAAAAAAAAAAAAAACCGGGTTGGGAAGACTAGTTCACGAGGGTCGACCCGATCCGGAATCGAACTCGACCCGAGTAGTTTAATCTGAGACAAATTATACCCGACCCGAACCCGGATATGTCTTAACCCGACCCGAATTAAACCCCAGCCGGTTTGATGGGCTGGACCGGTTCTACTGGACCGATCTTGAACCAAACCGGACCGAGCTATGCCCTGGACAAGACCGCGTCAAACCGCGCGCGCGTGACACGCAGACCGCGCATGACAGCACGTCACGCGTGAGTCGCTGTTCCCGCGCGTGAAGCGCATGACTGCGCGTGATGCGCACTCTAGTGGTTTTTTTTGATAGCCTGCGCGTGTCCGCGTGTCCGACACGATACTTGCGCGTGTCCTATGCCCCCTGGACTAATTTTGGCTGTAGAATCTTATTCTGGGGTTTATTTTAGTTGTTTTTGCTTCGATAAATAAATTTTATGGCATTAAGTGCTCAAATAAGGCTATTTTTCAATTTTAGACCTATTTTTGATGCCTAATTCAGCTTTTGGGAACTCTGGAAAGTTGTTTTTTAGACCCAAATTAACTCTTGGATCACCATTAAAATATACCTAGTACATATATGGGGTTTGTTTGGTATAATTGTGGTATTTATTCTAGTTTTTGGGCACTATAGAAAGTCTTATAGACTACAAACAACCTTTGTGCAACTTATCAAGTATCTTTGGCAAATTATTTGCCCTTTCAAAGTTTTTTCAGGCATAAAGTAGTTAATAAATAACTCTAAAGAGGCCTAAGATATCCCTATTGTATTGGGTGAAGGGGTGAGCACATAATTAAGTTTCTTTGTGCATTCAGAATAACACCCAATATAGTTTTTAACTTTTACGGACTTCAGACACCTATTGATTGCACAGTTGGTGTAATCTTTTGAATATAAAGTATTTTGATAAACAAAGTTTTGGGGCCAAGACATGTTTATTCTCGTTTCAACATATATGGACATGACTACTTAGTATAATATGCATAATATATTTTGTTCAACAAATTATTTGAAGTTCAAGGCCTTAAATGCATGATGATTTCTTGTATAAAACTGAATTTATGTTTGTTTTTAAAAATTCATGAATTGCATTATCGTTGTGTTTTCCAAATGCATGTTTTAAATTATGTTTTTTTTAATTTAATATCATGTGGAAGACGAGATTTCTATGAATATGTTATAATGTTCATTGATGTATGTTTATTTAAACAATCAATAATTCCTTGGGGTATGGAATTTTAGGCAACTCCTTATTTGGTACCAACCAGATTGAAATGGTTGTGTTAGTCACCAAAGTGGCCTCGATCAGGAAAATTTGGGTGGCGTTCAAATGTGTATGATTATATGATTATTTGCTATATATTGAAAAGGGAGTGCCATAAGGTTTTGCGTTTGATTGTTATAGGGTGGTGATCAAGCCCAAAGGTGGGTCATCATCTTGTGCAATTCAAATGGAGCAGGATGGTTGGTGTGACATTGCAGACTAGAGGAGTTTAGACCCAAAGGCTTAAAGTTTTCGAAATTTGTAGTGTTCATGATCAACTTGTCTTGTGGTGAAGTTAATTCACCAAAGGAGATGAGCTAATCGCATGTTGCATTCTCGGCCCAAAGGAGGGAGTGTGATGATGCAAATGGCTATCTCACCAGAGGATGTATTTATAATTACAGTCACTCTGGGTTGTCTGATTAATACCCCATCAGTCAGATGTGTTTTTATATCAATAAGAGCATGATATAAGGATAATAGTTCATGCATAAGGATAATAAGATGCAAATTTTAAGTGAGCCTTTTAGTCTTTTCTTACAGATAATTGTTACTCTATGGGCACTGAATGTGTCAAGTTATGCTGACCTTAGATAAACAAGACTAAGACTTAGTCATTTTAAGGATGAAAGTAAGAAATGTGTAATTAAAGATAAGTTAAAGGTTAGGGCTAAGCATTAGAAATGAAAAATGTCAATAGACTGAATTTGAAAACTGTGAATGGTCAATATCAAAGGTTGTTTATGGAAGAATTCCTAATATTATATAAGGTATTATTTGATAAGGTGACAAGTTGAATAATTATATTATTTGAGAATCATAAGTGTTTATCTAAGTCAATTGACTTATGTTTGATATGATGAATTCATGGAAACATCCTAAATAAAGATTGCAAATATGAATTCATTGAGATAATGGTCAACATAAAGTTGATGTTGCAGTTTAAGTTTGAATCTCTCTATGTGTACTTTAATCAATCTATAATTAACTTAAAGTACATGAAAGGAAAATGATAAAGTATAAATATTTTATCTCCATGTGGGTTGGAATGAGAATGAACTACAGTATTAATGTATAAAAAATCTCATAAGGTGATGAGTGACTAATCCTGATATGCTTTTGAGGCATCTAGAGATGATGCTTCATATTATTCATTGTGAATTAATTCTAAAACACTAATTCACATATGTAATATCTTTGAGAGGTTCATTAGAATCTAAAATATAGAAAATTGGGAGAAATCATTGGTAAAGAAATATAGATTAAATGCTAATATTCACACAGTTTATTAGATTTAAATCTGGTATGGGGATCATTTTTTTATCAAATTTGTTAATGCGTCATATTATTAAAATTGATGGTTTGTAAAGTGAAAATATATTGACATTAAAATATAATATTTTAAGAATGTATTTAAAGTGATGCGATAAAGTAATTTTGAAATGAAAAAAAAAATTTCAATCTAAAGATTTGTTTGATAGCATTAAGTAAAGAAAATTTAAAGGCTTCAAAGAAATTTCTCTCTACAAATACTAATACAATGACCTATATAGATATTTGCAATTGATTTTCTCTCTTTCATGAGGTATAATGATGTTTCATTAATCTATATATATAGATATCAAAGTCTGGATTTTGTTTATGATCCATAAAGATAAAGCTCATAATCTTCTTGGTAAAAAGATCTAAGTTATGAAATACGACATAAAGTAAAGATTAAAGGTTGTTTACTTAGTATCTTCAAGATTATGAGATACTTAAAATGTTATTTAATTCAATCTTTTAAGAACATAATGAACAAGTGGAAAGGAAGACCATGTTACCTAAAGTCATGAACAATTATTCATTTATGTTAGAATTCGTATAAGGAAATGCTCTAAAGACTATATTGTATATTTTAAATTAAGTTCCTCATAAGGCAATGTTCAAGACACCATTAAGTTTTGAAAATGAGGGAAATTTCAAGAAATTAAGTTGCTTCTTTATCAGACATTTAAAGAAATTAAGAAATATATATATCATCTAGTCTCTCTCGTAACACTAGCATTATTGAGATTAAAATGTAAAATGTTAAAAATGGCGATAACAGTGGGAGTATAAAGTCTTTACCTATTAAGTGTAAGGATAGCCATATTTCAGTCTATCAATAGGCTTAAAGAAGTGATGTTGTGTCACACCTAAAGTTTCTTATTTTGATATAGTTGATGGTCATCATATAAAGTTTTGAGGTGCTATTGTCTCCCATTCGGTCTAATTTGTTTCGCCTGAAGTCAAGACAATTTTGAGAATAAGGATGATATATTACTTTTCATCAGGATAGGGGAAGTATTATGTTGATTATAGTATGAAATCCATGAAGAAAGGTAATATTTTAAACTTAATAAAGTTATAACTGATAAACATTAGAAGAATATTCCTACTCAACGTTCTTCATAAGGAGGTGTATATAAAATGATAAAAGATTCTTAGAAAGAAGATAATGAGTATTAAGTTTGTAAGCTTAGGAAGCTTGCATAAGGTTTTGAGTAGACAATCAAATGAATACTTCTTTCGATTTTTAAGGTGAACATTATAGTTGAGTACATCAACATTAAGGTCAGTGGGAGAAAATATATTTTGATTACATATCATAGAATTGTGACATTAAGGATTTAGAGATGTGTCATTTAGGTTCACAATTATAAATCTCTATTCGTTGGTCTCATGACCTCTTGTAATTGTAACAGAAAAAGTTTTTTCATTGAGAAAGTTCTAAGGATGATTGGTATGTCACATTAAGCTCCTAAAGAGAAATCTGTATTATGAACTATAGGTTGACTTGTCAGAGTGCTCTAAGACTTAGGTTAAAATTTGTGTAATAAAGTTTCATTATTGCACTTCGATTGAAGAGTCTTATGGATAAACAGGTCTTCACTCGTTCGAATATATCTCATGCAGTTAAATAAAGTTCCCATTTTAGTTGTGATATATTTGAGTGTTAGACCATTAAGATAGTTATAGAGTAATTGTAGAAGATTAAAGTACATTGGCTCACATAATGGTATTGATACCCATCAGGTTATCGGGTATTCAGGTTCAGATTGTGTTGGACGTCTGAACATCAAGTAGTCGACATTAATTTTTATTCCTATTAGCTGTGATGCTATCTAGTGAAAAGTATAATGCTTTTCATTATAGAATCGTCGACTAGGCAGGCAGGATACATGACTTGTTATAAGGTTTTTGAACAAGTTATGTGATTGCGGAATTTTTATCTCAGGGCTCTAAGTCTTCAGTTTTATTACGAAGCCATTGGATATAATTATGTGATAATTCCGCATCAGTTTACTTCTCTCAAAACAATAAGACTTAAAGTTAGTTCAAACACATGGGCGTAAGGTGTTTTGTTGTGAGAGAGAATGTTAGAGAACATAAGGTGTCTGAACCATTAACCATAAAGTTGAATCATAAGGCATTTTTGGAGCTTGTCTAAAATGAAACTAAAAGACAGCTTGGATTCATTTGGTTAGTGGGAGTATGTTGCTAGCATTTCGGTTACAGACAAAAAGGTTCTCTGCTATAGTTATTGAGATTTGCCTATTAATTTGTTCTAATCAAAACGACAAAGTGATGCATCACTCTACATTTCCATTTTGTGTTAAATGGTGTTTTAAATTTGCAGATTAAGTGACCAAGGCAAATTTTGAGGATCGAATTTTGGGATGTGTGAGGTCAGCACATCATAAGGTTATAATGCTTGAAACCATGGAGAATGAGGGTACTAGTATGGTGACCATGGAATGGTGTCATGTCATAGTGTTGATATGATGGCCTCCGTGATCCGATATTAGTGTTTTCATTTGTCTAGGTTTTGTTCACCACATTTATGTATATTGGCTTAACTATCTGGAGTATGTTTTCAATGTGGCAACACGTCTGTTGTTTTCAAAATTAAGTCGTTTATCCGGGAGAGTCATTTTAAAAGAATTTTCCGCATGAGTAAAATGTTTTCTCTTTTGATGATCATTACAGACCAAGTGGGAGAGTGTAAGATTTTCTATAAGGTTTATGGTCTTGCAATGTTCATGGTCCAAACCCGGATAAAGTCTACTCCAGTTAAGGTTTCAGTTGTAGCCAAACAGTGGTGTTTTATGCATTAATTAAGTATATCGGGTTATAAGGATGGTCTATAGTCTCCTTGATGGGTTAGGACTCTATTGACCTAAACCCTAAGTATATATAATACATATAGGCTATCGGTCCCAGATCCAACTCCTAAGAAAGCCTGCAGAAAAGCATCTTCCCCATCAAGAGCAAAGGAGTCATGGAATCTGAAGACCGTGTGCTTTATCATCATCGACAATGAAAGGTTTTCCTCTCTACTTTCAATGGGCGACACAGGTATGTGATTCTTGAATATTGATTGGCTAGATCCAGTAAATATAACACTTAACACTTAGAGTTGTTCAAAATTTCTCATTTCATAAAAATGGAATATTACAAGGGCTTCATGCCTTGGCACGGGTCCCAATACATGGCAAAAAGTTCTGGGGCTCTACAGAAATGTTCAGTCCAAGTGCACCTATTGATTGGGTTGGGTTGTGCTGAGCCTGTCAAATTGCATCCGTACCCTTGAAGTCATTGATACGAGATCAAATTAATGCTCCTAGCCTCCCACTAGTCTCTCCATGAAACTAGTACAACAATCTATCTAATTACAAAAATTAGATAGATTGTTGTACTAGTTTATTTCATATTTTTATGAAATTAGATAGATTGTTGTACTAGTTTAATTTCATATTTTTATGCTTAATCTTCGATGTGAATTCTCCTACTAGTCTTTTAATACCCACTAACTATGGTTAAGATTCACTTACCCCTACAGTTCATCTAATCTAACATTGGTTTATATATATATATATATATAATGACTTTTATGCAAAACCATGTTGTTATTAAGCACTATTGAAAATTTTTCTTATTGAGATTTCTCCACACATTACTAGAACATATACTAACCCCTAACCCTAGACTATGAAAAAAAATACTTAAACAATTTAGTGTAATAATTATGAGTCCTGATCCTATCCAATTGTGATTGAATTCAGACAGTAACACTCACATAACCCCCTTTTAATTCTAGTTAAGAACTTTAAACCATTAGGGTTAATTTTTTTTTTCTAAAAACAAAGGTTAGATTGTTGAACCTGTGGGTGTGATTGAACTCGAGGAAAGTTCAATCGTGATTGAATATAATCTCAACCCAAAAAAAACAAATTCAAAATTTAGGGGCACCTACCCCCATTCCTAATCGTGGAGATAGAATCACAACCAATTGTGATTGGATATGGGGAGAGTTTAAAAGCACCCATCGACCAACACGTGTCCCTTTTAACCCAAATCAATCGTGGTTTTGATTAACTAACCATTGGGGTTCAATGATATCAACTTAAGGTTAATATATATTTCCAAAATCAACAATATATATATATTTTTCTAAAAACCAATGTTAGATAGATGAACTCTAGGGGTGACTGAATCTTAACCATAGTTAGTGGGTATTAAAATGGACACATGGCAATTTATAGAGATCTTTTAACTGTGATTAAGCATAATTAACCAAAGGTTAATATGTTTAATTTTTCCTTAAAAGCAAGGTTAGATGGATTAAACCTAGGGGTGAGTGAATCTTAAGCACAATTAAGTGGGTGTTAAAGGGGACACGTGGTGGCTTGTAGAGCCCACTTTAATTGTGGTTAAGCATAATCAACCTAAGGTGTTTTTTTCTTCTAAAAATCAAGGTTAAATGGATGAATCCTTGTTCCCGTTCTGGTACACTTTGTATAGTGCATCCATGATTGAACCTCGTGATCTATGTTAACTATTTGGGTGGTTATATGATATTTCCTTCTGATCTCTATGTTATATGTCAATGTTGGAACAGATAATGTACATTTTACCCTATGAAGGACATTATTAGTGACTAAATGGAAATTTAAGTTCATAGGTTCATACTCATCCATGCATTGAAGCTTAGATTTCCCATTCAACAATCATTGCATGACAAGTGCATTTCTTGTATCACCTATTTGGACAGATTAGTTGTAAACTATAGCATTTAGTTCTCTTATGGGGCTAAATGCAGGTTAACAACATTTCGGTTTTATTTGTGATACAGTGTATTTGTCTGTATATGATTCTTGAATTGTCCAGTTGGACAATTTGGGAATGCATAATCTCTAGTATATTCAATTGCTCATTGTTTGTCCAGATTGAGAAAAATTTTGGCTGTTGTTTCTCTTGTTCTCTGGGTACATATTTAGACTATGCGGCATGCTTACCCCTAGTCTAAGTCGTGCGCTTGGAGAACCATAGGGAAATGCTGCCGAAATTTCCTTGAAATGGAACAAACCACTTGAGCAAGTGAATATTGGAGATTATGCATTCATAAACGGGATAGGAACACCCCACCCATTAGAAGAGAAGTTGAAAACAATAGGAAGCATGCATGCATACATATTGTGTGGATGGGATCAGGACTTGATAGTTGTTTTATTGCAATTGATTGATGTGATCAACGTTTCCTATTTATCATAATAGCTAATGAAGCAGGACTTAGAAATCTCATCTCATCCCTCATGGATAGGAGCTGGATTGGAAAGTCAAGGTACTATTTGTCATAAGTTTTGACGAAATCCGGAATTTTAAAATATGAGCATCTAAGCATATGATTTTTTTTTGGTTACATAGGGTTTCAAAGGAATACATAGACGGGGTGAAGAAGTTTATAGAGTTTGCATTAGCTCGTGGAGTGACTGATAACAATGGCGGTATAAAGTGTCCATGTCCCAAATGCAACAATGTCCTTTATCAAGAGAGAGGTACAGCGTACAACCATATGATTTGTTATGGATTCGACCTTAACTATAAAATCTGGTTTTATCACAGGGAAGACATATTACAACACACATCGGTTGGCGGAAGAATGTCTTAGAACCCTAACGTGAACGGCAGACATAATGAGATGGAAGACCTGGTGCACGATTTGTTTGGGGTACCAAATCGAGATGAAACCGGTGCCAGTAGTCGGGATCCCACTCCTGAGGAGGATAAATTTTTCCAATTGGTAAGGGATTTTGTAGAACCCCGAATCCGCATTTCACTAAGTAGTGAATAGTGCCCAAGTGTGGTCTTGTATGCCTATGGGCCTTATGTTAATAGACAAGTTGGATTTATGGCGTGCATGTTCTAATAGGCCTATATATCCTTAAGGAGTGTGTTTAAAGCATAAAAAAGTGCTGGAATAGGATTGGAGAAGATCAAAGTAGTGAAAACAAGGTTTTACAGCAAAACAGGGGATCACCGATCGCTCGGTGATATCCTCCAATCGACCGGTCCTCTACCGATCGATCAGTAGCTATCGACTGGTTAACTTTTTTGTATGGGGAAAAATTCTAGAGAGGGTGTTTTCAACCGATCTCTCGGTTGAAACCACTGGTCGACCGGTAAGCCACCAATCGCTCGGTCTGTACCACTGATCGATCAGTTATACGCAGATTTTCTTCATTAAGGGTGTTTAAGACTTTAGCCCACACCCCTTGCCTATATAAAGGCTTGTTCGTGCCTTAAGGTTTCAGAAACCCTTAGTTCACTATTTTGAGAGATTTTGAGAGGGAGAAGAAGGAGAGGAGCTAGGTGGTTGCTCAAGCTTAAAGGAGAGATCAAGTTCTTCCATCTTTTTGGTGTTTCTCAACCAAGAACTTAAGGTTCTTGCTTGTTCAAGCTTTTGGGAATCAAAGTCTTCGATTTCACCAAGGTAGATACACTCTACTACCAATCTTGCAATACTACTAAGTTACTCAATATTGTCCTTAATCTCTTCTATGCATACATCTTGATGAGTATGGCGTGAAAGGATGTTGTTTGTATACTTGGATGTAAGTCATTACTATTATGCGTTCTATGTGTTTGTGTAAATGCCTCTAAGGGTTTTTGGGTGTTCTAAACATGTTATTCCTCTCATATGCTCATATGCTCGCATTTCTCGCACGAACCGATGTTTTCTATGTATTTCCTCAATGCTACAAAAAGGGTTTTCAAAAAAATGACTTGTAAGGAATGATTCTTAGTAACTCCATGATTTATCTAAGATCGGTTCACAAGCTCTAAGGACCATGATACATACTCACAAGAAGCTCTATGATAATCTCCAAGATCGTTTCACAAGCTCTAAGGATCACAAATGAATGTTCTAAGATCTCTATGGTATTGGCTCTATGGTTTTGCTCTAAGCTCCATGTCTCTACGGATCATAATTGACTCTAAGTTACTCCATGAACTCACAAGGCAATGATTATCGCATGACTCACACGGTTATGGTTTTGTTTTCAGATTTCGGATTTCATCACATATGTTATACATGGTTTCTAAGCTTTGATATGCTTTAAGGATTTCAGTCTCCATGCTTCGTATGCTCTATGCTATATTGCTTTATTGTTATTAGTTTGTATACGCTGAGTATTCCACGCTCAGCCAATATTTGTTATCATCGGCAGGTGATCGGGCTCCATTTGATTTATGTGGCATGGAACCATGTGTAGAGGAAGAGTACTTCAACCCGGAGCCTTCCATGGATCACTACCAGGACGATGGTCCGCTAGATAGGTGTCAGGACTTTGATTTCTGTTGATCTATGTAGATTGGACACTATATGTAGAGCCCCGAAAATTTCATTTCACTAAGAATGAATAGTGTGTGAATAGTGCCCAAGTGTGGTTTTGTACACTTATGAGTCTTATGTTAATATATGTGTTTGGAATTATGGCGTATATGTTCCAATGGGTCTATATGTCCTTAGGGAATGTGTTGAAAGCATAAAAGAGTGTTGGAAGTGCATTGGGGAAGATTCGAGTGGTGTAAACAAGGTTTTTCAGCAAAACAGGGGTCGACCGATCGCTCGGTCATTACCTGCGATCGATCGGTCAACTACCGATCGCTCGATAGCTGTCGCACGGTCAACTTTTTTGTATGGGGAAAAATTCCAGAGAGTGTGTTTTTGACCGATCTCTTGGTCATAACACCGATCGACCGGTAAGCCACCGATCGCTCGGTCCATACCACCGATCGATCGGTCATACGCAGATTTTCTTCATTAAGGGTATTTAAGACTTTAAGCATCACCCTTTGCCTATAAAAGGGTTGGGTTCGTGCCTTAGGGTTTCACAAACCCTTTGTGCATTGTTTTTGAGGAATTTGAAGAGGAGAAGGAGGAGAGGACCTTGGTGATCGTTCAAGCTTGTGGAAGATCAAGTTCTTCCTTTCCATTTGGTGTTTTCCAACCAAGAACTCACTGTTCTTGCTTGTTCCAGCCATTGGGAGTCAAACTCATTGATTTCTCTAAAGTAGATACACTCTACTAGGTTCTAATTTCATAAACCCTTAATGAAAAGCATGATTTTCTTGACAAGTATAGTTATATATAGCCTCTTATATGTAAAAATACACTCTTCTAGCAATTGATTCCATGAAACCCTTTCTACATCAAGATAAAATCCCATGAATGATGGTGTGAATTAAATGTGATGATGTTATGCTTCCAACCAACAAATAAAAGATGGTAATTTTTGAGTTGTTCTATATGTTAGTATCCAAGATGAAAAGCATGTTAAAAGCAACAAGTTTTGGGAAGAACAAGTAGAAAAACCTTATTTTAAATGTGATTGGAATGGTGTGATGTTATTGTATATGGATTATGGTGATGGATGAATTATGTTGAGTATGAGACTTATGACCATATGTAAAGGGTTTTCCCTAATGTCTACCATGTTATATCACAACTGCTATACGGACACATATGCATATGCATGATCGAGTTTTTCTAAATTATGGGTATCCCAAAAGAAGAAATACATGTATATAAGATGCAATACAAGAATAAGAAGAAGAAAAGTATAAGATGTAAATGAACCAAATGAATAGTACAAGAAGCACAAGATGTATACAGAAAGTATAAGAAGCACAAGCGGTATACGGAAAAGTATAAGAAGCACAAGATACATACGGAAAATACAAGAAGCACAAGATGTTACAAGAAATACAAGAAGATGGAAAGTATACGGAAAAAGCCGACAGGGATGCGACAATAGCAGGCTGCCTGAAAGGGAAAGGGATACTGGCATCGGACTCCGATGATAGCAGGCCGCCCGGAAGGGAGATGGATACTGGTCGTCTACCCTTAAGGTAGCCGAAGGTGAGGAGAACATTAGGCCACCCAGCTTATGTGGGTACAGGTACTAGTTGTCCTACTCCGGAGGTAGCAAATGATGAATACCAAGGTATTTTAAATACCCGTACAGGATAATAAAAGATAAAAGCCATGGTATTTTAAATACCCGTATATGCAAAGGTACAAGATGATAAGAAGATGTTTTCGACAAAAGATGATAAGAAGATGTAAAAGACAAAAGATGATAAAAAAGACGTTTTCCGATAGTATTTTCCGAGATATATGCACATGATATGATTTTGCTTTCCGCGCTCTGATTTCAGGAATGCATGTGAGATGATTAGATGGTGATATGTACACGTTGTATTCTTGTTTACGATATTACTATCTAGTGGTTTGTATACGCTGAGTATTCCATGCTCAGCCGTACATATTATGTCGACAGGTCCCTTCGACATTTGTGGCGAGCGTCCTCAAGAACCATGGGTCGAGGAAGAGTATGTTGAGGAGGAGGAGACTTGGGGTAGTCTTCAGCAGCAGAGGGCTCAGGAGGAGCAGAGGGCTTTTGTTAGGTGGCCCCATCATGAGTGACGAGAGGGAGAGACATGTACATATATTTTGTTGAGCGAGTATGTTCGCTCTTTATTTTGGGTCATGTATAAACTGAGACATATACTATTGATAGAAATTTTGTAGTCCGCTTCCACTACCATATATAGATTAGTATTACGCTTCCGCTATCACAGGTTTTATATGCTGTACAGGATTCATATGTTATATAGGATAGTTTGGTTATGAGTTCACGTCGCCAAAGTATCCTAACTACTAGGGGGTATTTTGGGTCGTGACACTATATTTTGTTAAGTGAGAGTGGGACTTATCCACTCCACTTTTTTGGATTCTCACATGTATATTTAGTTGGGTCCTACTTGGACCAAGTTATAGGAGTATTTGCTTTGCTTCCACTATGTTTAGTGTTTTAAATTCCGCTGTGCATTGTATATCGTTTCCGCTATGTATGTTCATGTACTCTGACAGGTTTCCATGTGTGCCTTATGTATCATATCGGAGGTATGATACGGCGGTCATGAGTCAAAGTATCCCTAACTCGTAGGGGGTATTTTGGGTCGCGACAGATGCGGGACAGGCTTTGTATCCAGGATGCCTGAATCACATGAAGTTGTTTGCCATCGTAAGATTATATCACATTAAGTGTCTTAGTGGATGGAGCAACAAATCATTTACCTTGTTGCTTGAGTTGTTGAGGGAGATACTCCCCGAGGGGTCAACACTACCGGATACGTACTTTCAGACAAAAAAAGTGATGTCTGACTTGGGGCTTAACTATGAAAAAATTGATGCTTGCCCCAATGATTACATGCTTTACTGGAAAGAAACTGTGAACAAGCAAACATGTGACATATGTGGTGAATCAAGATGGAAGACAGGGGATGATCAGTTGGGAGGCAAGAAAAAGAAGACTCATGCGAAGATTTTGTGTCACTTTCCGTTGAAACCCAGGTTACAAAGATTGTTTATGTCGTCTAAGATTGCTTCTGAAATGAGATGGCATGATGAGGGTCGAACTAAGGATGGGAGGTTAATGCATCTGCAGACTCACCGGCCTGGGAAAATTTGGACAACAACTACCCTTTTTTTGCTTCGGATACTCGAAATGTGAGACTTGGGTTGGCAACTGACGGCTTCAATCCATTTGGGACGATGAGTATTGCTCACAGCACATGGCTTGTGATTCTTATCCCATACAATTTACCACTGTGGATGTGCATGAAGCAGCCGAACTTCATTTTATCCTTACTTATTCCTGGTCCCTCTGGGCCTGGAAATGTCATTGATGCCTACATGGTGCCTCTAGTCGAAGAGTTGAAGGACTTCTGGGAGAATGGTTTGCCAACTTATGATGCGTCAAAAAAGGAGACATTTGTAATCTGTGCGGCATTGCTTTACACTATTAGCGACTTCCCAGGGTATGCTATGTTGTCTGGTTGGAGTACAAAAGGAAAGTTTGCATGTCTGTCATGCCATAAGGACACTTACAGTTGGCACTTGTCTAATAGCAGGAAACAAACATGGGGCACCGTCATTTCCTAAAGGCGGATCACAGGTTTCGAAGGGACAAACACTCTTTTGATGGCACTGTAGAGTTAAGCACTGCTCCAACTACAATGTCTGGGTCCGATGTGTACCATCAATTGGAGGGGATTACTTTCTGCCTTGGGAAGTAGACAGGGCAAAAAGGACGAAGGTAGGCTACCCAGGATATCATGTCGTATAACTGGAAGAAGTTAAGTATATTCTTTGAGTTGCCATATTGGGAGCACAATTTGTTGAGGCACAACCTTGATGTAATGCATATTGAGACAAATGTATACGACAATGTGCTTGAAACTTTGTTGGGTTTGGATGGAAAAATGAAAGATAGCTTAAAAGCTTGACTCGACTTGGTTGATATGCGCATAAGACCAGCACTTCACCCTCAGTTGCAGCCTGGCACAAACAAAGTGTATCTGCCCTCGGCTTGTTTTTCGATGGACAAGAATGAGAAAGAGTTTTTTTGCAAAGTTCTGAAGAGTGTGAAGGTGCCAAATGGTTACTTGTCTAATATTGCAAGACAAGTCAATATCGGGCAGCGTAAAATTTATGGACTAAAGAACCGCGACTCTCATATCATAATGCAACAATTTCTACCATTGGCTATGAGGAAGACATTGTCGAAGAATGTCACTTCTGTGCTAATTGAATTCAGCAACTTCGTTCTGGTTTTATGTTCCAAAGTCTGTGATGTCGAGGAATTAAGACGGTTAGAGGAGAAAATTGCGCTTACGCTATCTCATTTAGAGAGAATTTTTCCACCGGCATTCTTTGATATTATTGTCGCGACCCAAAACCCACCCTAAGAGTTAGAGTGAATCTTGGACGACTCATCATGACTTGCATGACTTGCTTGACCAAAATAACCTGCAAAAGACCTGGAGCATATACAATAGACGATAATAATAGCGGAAACATATAACAAAGCACAGCGGAAGTCTAACAAACCTCAATGTATATACATACGTGATCCAAGTTTGATACAAAAGAAATCAAGACAAAGAAAGTGAGGATAGGCCCGCCAAAATACATGAATACATCTCTCTCAACTCACAAACAGCTATCCACTCAAATTCTACCACAACCTAATAGTAACACTCACCCTGAGGTTCCTCCACAAGCTCCTCAATGTACTCCTCCTCCACCCATGGGCCAGGAGCATAGACATCGAATGGAACAGCAGCTCCGCTATCGCCTGCCGACATAAGAAGTACGGCTGAACATGGAATACTCAGCGGGTACCAAATACTAACCAACAGTCATAGCATAAAATGGCAATACATAAAGCAGGAACAATTCATATATGTAAAATGGAACAATTCATGTCATACAAGGAAGTAAAGCAATTTATAATCATGCTTGCATTTCGTAAAAACCGATAAAACCTCTTGAAATCATAGTGCACTTGACTTGACTTGAAATATCCTTTTCGTACTTGAAAGCTTGTCATTTTGTCTAGCTTGATCTTGTCGAGCGTTTCATGCATGTCGTGCTTGTATCATGCGTGCTTGCTTGGGAATTTAACATGCTCATGTACTTGTGAGATGCGCTTGTGAGATGCCTTGAGAGGGAATGGAGGCCCTTCTTTCATGATATGCCTTGAGAGGGAAGGAAGACCCTTCTTTAATGCAATGCACTTATGAGTGAGGGGAGACCCCTCATGGAAGGGAGGGAAGTGTAAACTCCCTCCTAAGAAATGCTTGTTCTTGTCCTCTTGTCAAAAGCGAAGTGAAACATATCGTAGGATATGTCCCACCTCTAAGTCTTGTTCTTAAGAAAACCGATAAAACATGTCATGCATGCCGTGCTCATGGGATCGTGTGCATACTTTCATTTGAATTGAAATATGACAATTTGGGGATTTCCCAATACATAAAACATCAAAATTTGAGCAAGTAATCATTCATTCAAATTTTGGGGAAAGCAAGTAAGCACACTATCATAAGCCCTAGGAATTCCATAAACATTTAAAAAAAGCATTTTTCCACTACAAATCGTCATTTTCTCCATTGAGGCATTTCATCAAACACATGGTATGTGTATTTTGGTTAACACCTAAATCTTTCATTTTATTCTACATGAATCATTCTTCATTCAATCCACATCACGTACGTTCATTATTGAGGTGAAATGCCCTTCCCATTTTAATCATCACAACATAACCCACGGCATCCAATCGCCTATTCATGTCCACACAACCATCCATTCATTCCATCTTCTTATCTTGTTTAGAAATTTAGTGAAAACATAAAATAAGGGGAAAATAGAGATAATCGATGAACTAGAAGGGTAGTATAGGGTACCGACCTTGATTTGGGGTTGAATAACACCCTTGGTGTGTAGTTCCAACTTGAGGAAGAATCCCACTTTGAGTTTGAGGAATTCTAGTTGCTTGAGGAAGGTCCTTTGCTTGAAAATCTTCAAGATGAGCTTCCCTTGATCTCCAATCCAGGCCTTCTTTGAAGGATTTCCCCAAAATCCTCTCTTTCCCTTTCTCTCCTCTAGGTTAGAAATGCCCCAAAAATGAGGATCCCTAACAAGAAAAAGGTTTAAGACCCTTAAATCCGGAATCTGCTGCCGCATGCAATCGATCGCACACTTATCTGCGATCGATCGCAGGTCCTTGCGATCGATCGCACCTGGATGCGATCTATCGCACATGAACCCGGACATTTCTGGTCTAATTTTCCCCTGCATGCAATCGATCGCACATTCTTGCGATCGATCGTAGATCCCTGCGATCTATCGCACCTGGGGATCTATCTATCACATATGATCCCAAGAGTTTGGGACCCATTTCGCCTGCATGCGATCGATCGCACCTGACATACGATTGATTGCACCCTCCAGATTTTGTTGTTTCCTCCCATTTTTCCACACTTTGGTAATTTGGCCATAACTTTCAACTCGTTTGTCCAATTTTGATGATTCAACTTGCGTTGGATTCCTCTTTCGAAAATGAACATTCTTGATGTTTCAGAATTTCCAATTTCTACTTTATTTATTGAATAAATTACCCCTGAAGTTGACTGATCCGCAAATGGGTTTCAGTAACTCGGGTTTTCGATATATTCGACTTAGGAATACTACTTCTTACCACTTAGAGTTGTTCAAAATTTATCATATCATAGAAATGGAAGATTACAAAGGCTTTGTGCCTTGGTACGGGTCCCAACAGATGGCAAAAAGTTCCGGGGCTCTATATCCTCCCCCCTTACAAAAATTTCGTCCTCGAAATTTGGACGGGACATGCATTACAAAACCAAAACAAGATCACAAGCCACATACACAAGCCTATTCGAACAACTCGGGATACTTCGCTTTAACCTCGGCTTCACGCTCCCATGTAGCTTCTTCTTGAGCATAGTGCCGCCATTGCACAAGCACCAAAGGAATAACCTTGTTGCGAAGCACTTGATCTCTTCGATCCAAAATTTGAACCGGCTTCTCAACTAAAGTGAGATCCTCTCGGATTTCCAACGGTTCCAGCTCTATGACATGCAAAGGGTCCGTAATGTACTTCCGAAGAATAGACACATGGAAAACGTAGTGAACCGCGGCCATGTGAGGTGGAAGAGCTACCCTGTAAGCAACTTCACCAACTCTCATGATAATCTCAAATGGTCCAACATACCGAGGACTAAGCTTGCCTCTTTTGCCGAATCTAATAATCCCTTTGCTAGGAGATACCTTCACAAAGACTTGATCCCCTACTTGGAATTCCAAGTCTCTGTGGCACGTGTCCGCATAGCTCTTTTGACAATCTTGAGTAGCTTTCAACTGATCCTGGATGATCTTAACTATACTTGCACTTTGCTCGATCAACTTCGGACCAAGTACTTTTCTCTCTCCTACCTCATCCCGTAGAGAGGAGACCTCCAGCTTCGCCCATACAATGCCTCAAATGGTGCCATTTGGATGCTCGCCTGGTAGCTGTTATTGTAGGCGAATTCAACCAAAGGCAAGTGTTCTTCCCAACTGCCCTTGAAATCCAGCATACACGCTCGAAGCATGTCTTCGATGACTTGGTTCACCCTCGGTTTGTCCATCCGTCTGTGGATAAAAAGCGGTGCTGAAATCAAGTCAGGAACCCATAGCTTCCTGAAAACTCTTCCAGAATCTTGATGTGAATCTCGGATCATGATCTGAGACAATACTGACTGGCACCCCATGTAGCCTAACCACTTCCTTGATGTACAGAGCGGCCAACTAGCTAGAATTGAATGTGGTTCGGTAGGGTAAGAAATGCGTGAACTTTGTCAAACAATCCACTACTACCCATATCGCATCTGAGCCCCTTGCTGTCTTTGGCAAGCCAACTATGAAATCCATGGATATGTTCTCCCATTTCCACTTGGGAATAGGAAGAGACTGCAATAGATCGGCGGGTCGCATGTGTTCTGCTTTCACCTGTTGGCACACCAAACATCATGCCACATACTACACAGTACCCCCTGGATGTACTGTGTACTTCGAATGATGTGCTTCATCCATGTTCTCTCGCAGAAGATCTGTATTGGCCGGAACACACAGCCTTCCCTTAAACGTAATAGCACCTCGACTAGTGAGAGAAAAGTCTTCACTACCCTTGGCAACTTCCTTGTCCCTGTAAGCCAACAAGTCAGCATCCATAGCTTGATACTCTTGGATCAAATCTTTAATGTATGGGCCGAACCGTGACATTTGCCAAAACAGGACCACGAACTGTATCATTCACACTAATGTCCAGATTAGTGAAGTCCTCCAATAACTTCCATTCTTGCACCAACATGTGTGCCAATAAACCCGAAGGTCTTCTACTCAAAGCGTCTGCTATCACATTTGCTTTGCCCGGGTGGTATTGAATGTTGTAGTCATAGTCCTTCAAAAATTCCATCCAACGCCGTTGCCTTAGATTCAATTCCTTTTGGGAAAAGAGGTACTTGAGGCTCTTGTGATCCGTATACACATAGAATTCTACACCGTAAAGGTAATGTCTCCAAATCTTGAGGGCAAACACGGCTGCGGCAAGTTTCAAGTCGTGCGTGGGGTAATTCTTTTCATGCTCCTTCAATTGCCTAGATGTATAGGCAATGAATTTCTTGTGCTGCATGAGCACACACCCAAGTCCAACATGCGAGGCATCACTGTACACCTCATAACCAAGATGTCCGAATGGGACAGTAAGGACGGGGGCTGTGGTTAGCCTCTTCTTCAGCTCTGCGAAACTGATCTCACACATGTCACTCCATACAAACTTCGCATTCTTCCTTGTTAAATATGTAAGCGGCACTGTAAGGCTAGAGAAACCCTCTACAAATCTCCTGTAGTAGCCTGCCAACCCAAGGAAGCTGCGTATCTCTGTGACACTCTTGGGCCTCGCCCAACTCATGACTGCCTCTACCTTCTTTGGATCGATCGTAATACCTTCTGCAGACACAACGTGGCCTAGGATTGCCACCTCTTCCAACCAAAACTCACACTTGCTAAGTTTGGCATACAACTTGTGCTCTCTTAGCATTTCCAAAGCTAGGCGAAGGTCTCGTACATGCACTTCCCTTGTCTGGGAATATATTAGTATATCATCGATAAACACGATCATGCATCGATCAAGGTATGGCCGGAACACCTGATTCATCAAATCTATAAAGGCTGTCGGGGCGTTCGTGAGACCAAAAGGCATCACCAAGAACTCATAGTGTCTGTATCGAGTCCTGAAAGCAGTTTTGGGCACATCTTCGGCCTTGATCTTCAATTGGTGATAACCCGAGCAAAGATCGATCTTTGAGAAAAATCTCGCTCCTTTCAACTAATCGAACAAGTCATCAATTCTAGGTAATGGATACCTATTCTTTATAGTGACTTTGTTCAATTACCGGTAATCAACACACATTCGCATCGAGCCATCTTTCTTCTTAACAAATAAAATCGGGGCACCCCACGGTGAGACACTTTGTTGAATGAAACCAAGGCCTTTCAATTCCTCCAACTGAGTCTTCAACTCTTTGAGTTCAATCGGGGCTATTCTATACAGAGCCCGAAAGATGGGAGCTGTGCCTGGCGCAAGCTCGATCACAAACTCAATCTCCTTGTCTGGAGGCAACACTAGCAACTCCTCTGGAAATACATCCAGGAATTCACTCATGACCGGGATAGTCGAAGAGTCCTTTGCCTCGGGGTTCGCTAAGCTTAGTGCCGCAAAGCGAGCGATATCTCTACTTCTCAACCCCTGAAAATGGAATGGCTTTCCTTCCACCGGCCTGAAGAGGACCATTTTCTCGAAGCAGGCTACATGCCCATGATGAGCTGCTAACCAATCCATCCCCAAGATAACGTCAAAGTCCTGGAATCCGTGGACGATGAGGTCGACTGCCAATTCATGGCTTCCCACTTATACCACACTACCTCTGAAAACGCTATTTGTCACCACTGTTTTGCCGAGAGGAGTCGAAATGAACAACTCCGGTTCCAATTGACTATGCTCTGTAGAGAAGCCTTGAGAAAAGCTCGGTGAGACAAATGAATGCGTAGACCCGGTATCGATCAACACACGAGCCAAACACTCATTAACTAGTAAGGTTCCTGAAATTCTAACTAGCTAAGTCAATCCATGCATCAATCATCATACGTATAAATAGAGATATATATATAGCACGCCACATACGTACACAAGGAATAATGCACAACATGAATCGCGGGTAAAAGAATAACTCTAAATGCGTACCTTGCACCACATCATCAGATACAAGTGCATCACCCTCTGTCAAGGAAAACACTCATCCCTGGTTCGCCTAGCGAGGTGGATGTGTAGAACGTGCAGGCTGAGAGGAAGCTGGTATGATCTTGCTGGGCGTGCTGGGGGCCTAACACCCTGAGACTGGCCTGGTAAATGCCGGCTAGGGCAATCCCTGAGCACGTGGCCCTGTCGACCGCAATGGAAACATCCACCCGATGCCCTTCGGCAATCTCCTACCGGGTGCCTCTTGCCACACGAAGTGCAAGCCTTGTACGTGTAAATCAGAGGGCCGGAGGTGGAGCATACCTTGCTACCTGAGGTGCAACAGGCCATGGAGCCGAAAGAGCCTAAGGTCGTGGCACCTGAGGCATATATGGCCGTGGAACTGGAGGCGCATAAGATGGCCTCATCGGTGGTACTGGCCACGTATACTGATAAGGACCAGTCTGGGCCCGCCTCTCCGGAGGTGCTGAACTACTAGATTGGCCTCTCGCCAATTCCTTTTTCTTGGACACCGCCTCAGAATTGGTCTCAACCAACAAAGCTTTATCCATTACTTTGGTGTAAGTGGCGTGCCTGAAGACTGAGACTCTCTCCATAATAACATCTTTGAGTCCTTGCTGAAACCTTCTCGCCTTCATCGCCTCGGTAGCGATCATATGAGTCGCGAAGCGTGATAGCTCCGAGAACTTGGCTTCGTACTGAGCCACCGACATAGAACCCTGCTCGAGGTTGATGAACTCCTTCTCTTTCTTTTCCCGAGCTCCAATCGGGAAATACTTCTTGTAGAAGGTGTCCTTGAACTCCTCCCAAGTCCAGGGTTGACCTTGCATAGTCAACTCTCGAGTCCTCAAGGCGAACAACCACCAATGGTGTGCCTCACCCTTAAGCATGAAAACTACCCATGCTACTTTATCCTCCTCTGAAGGCGAGAGGACCGCAAAGATCTTCTCCAACTGGAGGATCCAAGACTCTGCAGCAAGAGGGTCCACACTCCCATGGAATGATGGAGGCCTCAATCTCCTGAATGCCTCAACCCTAGCTGTATGATGTACTGGAGCCGCAGGCGGTGGAGTAGGTGATGCAGACGATGGAGTAGCCTGCCTAGCCGCCAGTAAGGCTAAAGTCTCTGCAATAGAGCCGAGAACCTGAGAGAGGTCCAGCTGCTCACCCTCATCTCGAGAAGAAGATGAAGCCCTAGTGTGTGGTCCGCGACCCCGTGTGCCCCGCCTCATGACTAATGTCCTGAGATCAATAGCACCACATGAGTCTAACTTGGAACCAAAATTCATCATACTTCCATTTCACAATAATTCAACTTGTATTATTGGTATCGTATTAGTATACATTGCATCATACCCATCGGTGTATACATAATAGAGTTTGTGTTCTAGCGTTTCTAGACACGCACTTGGTTGGAGCAACCATTTTTGAGTAAGACTAAAATTTAGTCTCACATTTGGAATCATGACTCTCTTCCGACTTACTTCCTTCCTAACATATGCTCTTGTCAAGCCGTGGTACCAGATTCTAAGTGACCCTAAGGACCTAAAGCCTAAGCTCTGATACCACCTCTGTCGCGACCCAAAACCCACCCTAGGAGTTAGTGTGAATCTTGGACGACTCATTATGACTTGCATGACCAAAATAACCTGCAAAAGACCTAGAGCATATACAATAGAGGATAATAATAGCGGAAACATATAACAAAGCACAGCAGATGTCTAACAAACCTCTATGTATATACATACGTGATCCATGTTTGATACAAAAGAAATCAAGACAAAGAAAGTGTGGACAGGCCCGCCAAAATACATGAATACATCTCTCTCAACTCACCCACAGCTATCCGCTCAGAATCTACCACAACCTAATAGTAACCCTCACCCTGAGGTTCCTCCACAGGCTCCTCAACGTACTCCTCCTCCACCCATTGGCCAGGAGCAAAGACATCGAATGGAGCAGCAGCTCCGCTATCGCCTGCCGACATAAGAAGTACGGCTGAGAATGGAACACTCAGCGGGTACCAAATACTAACCAACAGTCATAGCATAAAATGGCAATACATAAAGCAGGAACAATTCATATATGTAAAACGGAACAATTCATGTCATACAAGGAAGTAAAGCAATTTATAATCATGCTTGCATTTCGTAAAAACCGATAAAACCTCTTGAAATCATAGTACACTTGACTTGACTTGAAATATCCTTTTTGTACTTGAAAGCTTGTCATTTTGTCTAGCTTGATCTTGTCAAGCGTGTCATGCGTGTCGCGCTAGTACCATGCGTGCTTGCTTGGGAAGTTAACATGCTCATGTACTTGTGAGATGCGCTTGTGAGATGCCTTGAGAGGGAAGGGATGCCCTTCTTTCGTGACATGCCTTGAGAGGGAAGGGAGACCCTTCCTTAATGCAATGCACTTGTAAGTGAGGGGAGACCCCTCATGGAAGGGAGGGAAGTGTAAACTCCCTCCTAAGAAATACTTGTTCTTGTCCTCTTGTCAAAAGCGAAGTGAAACATATCGTAGGATATGTCCCACCTTTAAGTCATGTTCTTAAGAAAACCGATAAAACATGTCATGCCTGCCCTGCTCGTGGGATTGTGTGCATACTTTCATTTGAATTTAAATATGACAATTTGGGGATTTCACAATACATAGAACATCAAAATTTGAGCAAGTAATCATTCATTCAAATTTTGGGGAAAGCAAGTAAGCACACTATCATAAGCCCTAGCAATTCCATAAACATTTAAACATGCATTTTTCCACTACAAATCGTCATTTTCTCCATTGAGGCATTTCATCAAACACATGGTATGTGTATTTTGGTTAACACCTAAATCTTTCATTTTATCCTACATGAATCATTTTTCATTCAATCCACATCACGTACGTTCATTATTGAGGTGAAATGCCCTTCCCATTTTAATCATCACAACACAACCCACGGCATCCAATTGCCTATTCATGTCTACACAACCATCCATTCATTCCATCTTCTTATCTTGTTTAGAAATTTAGGGAAAACATAAAATAAGGAGAAAATAGAGATAATCGATGAACTAGAAGGGTAGTATAGGGTACCGACCTTGATTTGGGGTTGAATAACACCCTTGGTGTGTAGTTCCAACTTGAGGAAGAATCCCTCTTTGAGTTTGAGGAATTCTAGTTGCTTGAGGAAGGTCCTTTGCTTGAAAATCTTCAAGATGAGCTTCCCTTGATCTCCAATCCAGGCTTTCTTTGAAGATTTCCCCAAAATCCTCTCTTCACCTTTCTCTCCTCTAGGTTAGAAATGCCCCAAAAATGAGGATCCCTAACAAGAAAAAGGTTTAAGACCCTCAAATCCAGAATCTGCTACCGTATGCAATCGATTGCACACTTATCTGCGATCGATCACAGGTCCTTGTGATCGATCGCACCTGGATGTGATCTATCGCACATGAACCCGAAATTTCTGGTATGATTTCCCCCTGCATGCGATCGATCGCACATTCTTGCGATCGATCGCAGATCCCTGCGTTCTATCGCACCTGGGGATCCATCTATCGCATATGACCCTGAGAGTTTGGGACCTATTTTGCCTATATGCGATCAATCGCACCTGACTTGCGATCGATCGCACCCTCCAGATTTTGTTGTTTTCTCCCATTTTTCCACACTTTGGTAATTTGGCCATAACTTTCAACTCGTTTGTCCGATTTTGACGATTCAACTTGCGTTGGATTCGTCTTTTGAAAAGGAACATTCTTGATGTTTCAGAATTTCCAATTTCTACCTTATTTATTAACTAAATTTTTCCTGAATTCGACTGATCTGCAAATGGGTTTCAGTATCTCGGGTTTTCGATATATACGACTTAGGAATACTACTTCTTACTACTTAGAGTTGTTCAAAATTTCTCATTTCATAGAAATAGAAGATTACAAAGGCTTCATGCCTTGGCACAGGTCCCAACACATGGCAAAAAGTTCCGGGGCTCTACAGTTATAGTGCACTTGCCTATACATCTGGCAATAGAGGCAAAGCTAGGTGGACTTGTACAATACTGGTGGATGTATCCCATCGAAAGGTATGACTTCAATTATAATGTATCAATTGCTCAAACTTCTTTTCGTTATATGATTGTCTCATTATTTTACCTAAATGTAATTCCTATAGGTACCTGTCGAGGATGAAATCGTATGTCCGCAACCGAGCTTGACCAGAGGGTTACATAGCAGAAGAGTACTTGGCCAAAGAATGCTTGACATTCTGCTCATGGTACCTAAATAATATTGAATCAAGATTCAATCAACCGGTGAGGAATGAAGATGAAAGTGTGATCGGGGGTGTGCAGCCATTTGCCCTAAGTGAATTAGATGGCAGCAGGCACATCGTTATGTGTTGTTCAACGATGAGCAACTCACAACATATCGAGAGTAAGACGAATACTATCATGAATTTTTGTTAATTGTCTTTAATTTAATTTTTATTTTTGATCAGTTTGACTTTGAAAAACATGGATCGATTTGTTATCTACAGTCAACACATGAATGTACTGAAGATGACCAATCCCAAACTAAGATCGTCTCCGCACGAACTCCAACGAAAGCATAGCGATCAGTTTATTGAATGGTTTACGGGTTATGTATGTCATATGCTCTTAACTTTTATATTTGCACAACACCTATATGAAGTTTTGCATATTGAACCAATCTTATTATGTAATTCATACGCCTTTGACCTTCAATTAGGTTGAAAGGCTGCGAGCGTCATGTAGTTCGGTGTCTAACGAGATTAAATGCCTCGCATACGGTCCACAGTCAGTAGCACAAAGTTTTAGGGGCTACATCATCAATGGATATAGGTTTTGTACTACAAATAGAGAGCGCGGACGCCAAAATAAAAATAGTGGTTTACGGTCACTGCAACGACTCCCTTTTATGCATCTTCTAGGGACAGGATTCCCATTGTAGGAGATATAACCTACTATTGCCGCTTAACCAACGTTGTGCAATTGACGTATTCAGAAAACTTGAAATTTGTATTGTTTAAGTGCGACTGGGTTGATGTGACGTCACAGAGTAGAGGAATAAAGACCGATGAGTATGGGTTTACGCTTGTGAACTTTACACGCCTGCTCCCGACACATGCTATGTCTCATGAACCATATGTAATGGCATCTCAGGCAGAGTAGGTATGTTACGTAGAAGATCCTTCTGACCCAGATTGGTATGTTGTCATCAAGACAAAACCAAGAGACTTTTTTGACATGAATGAAGAATCTACTATGGATGATAGTGCATTCAGAGAAAACGAGCCATTCAACGACCAACATTTAGATGTCACTGAACATGACGATGAAAGTGATGTCAGTTGGGTGAGATTAGGGATTACCGGAACAACTGTTGATGCGCCCCCTCAAGTGCAACTCCACCAAACTCCTTCGATCGAATCTAGTGAGGATGAAGTTGAATCGGACTATAACGATGAAACAAATTGCAATGAATAATATGCACCTAAATATACGAACATAAACAATGTAAGTTTAATCCAATCGCGAAGGTAAACGAGGTTATTTTTTTAAAGAACGTTACTATCGGTTGTTTATTTGCTTGTTAATGGCGAAATCCAGATACTTTTATGTGTTTAAACCCTCTAAGTATGAAATTTCCTTTACTTGGTTAAGTGTTTATTTGCATATGAATGACGAAATCCAGATACTCGCTCTATATGTTTAAACTTTCTAAGTATAAAATTTCATTTTACTTGGTTAAGTGTTTATTTGCATTTTAATGACGAAATCCATATACTTTCATAATTGAGAAAACTCTCCAGTATTAAATTTCCTTTACTTGGTTAAGTGTTTAGTTGTATGTTAATGACGAAATCCAAATATTTCTGTGTTTAAATTCTCTAAATATGAAATTTTCATTAATAGCTTGTTTATTTGCATGTTCTTTTTCAGATGGATCCTGTAGGACCTAGTGGTTCGCCACTACATGCTGAGTCCTCTGCACCTGCGCTCAGGCCTACGAGGAAGACCCGAGGCCGTACCAGGATGCTGGGTATGCACACTTCCCAGCCGGGGAGTTGACAGAGGTTGAGATCGACGATCTTGTCCAGCCTGTAGGGCCGAGTGGCAAGAAGTTAGGTCAGTTTTTGAGTACCATAGCTCGAGACCCACATCTTTTGCGCTTTGATGTCGGTTGGAGGGACATCGGCACCAAGGCCAAGGCACGTGTCTGGCATCTAGTCCAGGTAAGACGCAAAAAATATGCATGTCTTATAGTTTTCAATTTTGAATAGAATGACATTTGTTATAATAATAGTTGAAAAAGTAAGCAATTGACAATGTGATCCAGGAACATTTCTGGGTCCCGCCTAGCCTCGAGAAAAATGTCTTCCACTCACTCGAGCATTAGTGGAGGGATTGGAGGTCGAGCTTGGACCTACGGGTTTCTATGCCAGATGCCCCTCAGATATTCCAGAGAGCCAGTGGCATGGTGTAGAGCCCCGAAATTTCATTTCACTAAGAATGAATAGTGTGTGAATAGTGCCCAAGTGTGGTTTTGTACACTTATGGGTCTTATGTTAATATATGTGTTTGGAATTATGGCGTATATGTTCCAATGGGTCTATATGTCCTTAGGGAATGTGTTGAAAGCATAAAAGAGTGTTGGAAGTGCATTGGGGAAGATTCGAGTGGTGTAAACAAGGTTTTTCAGCAAAGCAGGGGTCGACCGATCGCTCGATCATTACCTGCGATCGATCGGTCAACTACCGATCGCTCGATAGCTGTCGCACGGTCAACTTTTTTGTATGGGGAAAAATTCCAGAGAGTGTGTTTTTGACCGATCTCTTGGTCCATAACACCGATCGACCGGTAAGCCACTGATCGCTCGGCCCATACCACCGATCGATCGGTCATACGCAGATTTTCTTCATTAAGGGTGTTTAAGACTTTAACCATCACCCTTTGCCTATAAAAGGGCTGGGTTCGTGCCTTAGGGTTTCACAAACCCTTTGTGCATTGTTTTTGAGGGATTTGAAGAAGAGAAGGAGGAGAGGACCTTGGTGATCGTTCAAGCTTGTGGAAGATCAAGTTCTTCCTTTCCATTTGGTGTTTTCCAACCAAGAACTCACTGTTCTTGCTTGTTCCAGCCATTGGGAGTCAAACTCATTGATTTCTCTAAGGTAGATACACTCTACTACAATCTTGCAATTCTACTAGTTACTAATTATGATTCTTCTTATCTATGCCCTATCTATATGTATTGATTTTATGTATGAAAAGGTGTTATTATATACTTGGATGAAGGTTACTATTATGATGCACTCTAAGTGTTTGATAAAATACCTCTAAGGGATTCTATGCTTAAATACGACGATTTCTCTTATTAAGTGCATATGCTCGCATGTCTCGCATAAACCGATGGTTTCCATGGATTTCTCCAAGTACAAACAAAGGTTTTTCACGAAAAGATGAAAAATGAATGATTCTAAGTAACTCTATGATTTCTCTAAGATCGTTTCACAAGCTCTAAGGATCATACCATGCTCACAAGGAAACTCTATGATAATGCTCTAAGATCGTCTCACAAGCTCCACGGATCACAATGAAATGCTCTAAGATCTCTAAGGTTATTGCTCTATGCTCTATGTCTCTACGGATCATAATGACTCTAAGTAACTCCATGAACTCACAAGAACTCATAAGGCTATGATTATCGATTGACTCACACGGTTACAGTTTTGGTTTCGAATATTATCTCACATACGTTTTCACGGTTTCCATGCTTTAAGGAATTTACGGATTTCATTCTCTATGTCTTGTATGCTCCATGCCTAACCGCTTTATTGTTAGTAGTTTGTATACACTGAGTATTCCATGCTCAGTCGATATTGTTATGATCGGCAGGTGCTCGGGTTCCATTCGATTTGTGTGCCGAAGAACCTTGGGTCGAGGAAGAGTACCATGACCCGGAGCCTTCCATGGATCACTATCATGACGATGGTGCTTTAGATAGGAGTCGTGACTTCGATTTTTGTTGATCGACCGACTTAGAACTTGTGTCATTTTGTTATATGAGTGTGGGGTTTGTCCACTCCACTTTTGGGTTTCTCACACATGTATACTTGTTGGTTCTTACTTGAGCCAAGTTATAGGAGTATTCATTTTGCTTCCGCTATGTTTAGTATTTTATTTTCTGCTGTGCATTGTATTTTGTTTCCGCTATGTATATTCAGGTACTCTGACAGGTTTCCACGTGTGCCTTATGTATCATACTGGAGGTATGATATGGCGGTCACGAGTCAAAGTATCCTTAACTCCTAGGGGGTATTTTGGGTCGTGACAGACTTGGTATCAGAGCTAGTTATGTCTAACGAAAGACTTAGTTAAGTCACTCAGGCTTGGCCTAAGCGGAAGTAATTCCTATGAGTTGAACTTAGAACTCAGAAGGACTCAGTTGTCTTAGGCTTGTTACCACGACATAACCGGTATCTAGTGAATCCTTAGGTTAGTGTAGGATCCTAGAAAAGATAGATGCCCAATGCAAGTGTCTTAGCTACGCTAGGGTACTCTAAGTTGTGATGGTATTCTTACGTATATACCTTGACGTATACTAAATGCGGTGTTAGCATTTCATGATTGTTGGATCGCTATATGATATGTGAGGTTTGGTATCGAGGTTAGACTCATGTTTTTCCAAATTGATCTCAGGATTTGATATCATGAGACGTGGCAATCGGGGTCGAGGTTACCATACTCGGAGGGCCGAGAGTGAAGTTCCGAGAGAAGAGGAACCGTTGTATTTCACAAATGCTATGGACTCCATAGCCGAGACTTT
The DNA here is from genome assembly GCA_015143295.1 of Tetracentron sinense. Taxonomy (NCBI): domain Eukaryota; kingdom Viridiplantae; phylum Streptophyta; class Magnoliopsida; order Trochodendrales; family Trochodendraceae; genus Tetracentron; species Tetracentron sinense. The sequence continues at coordinate 20,712,672 of CM026554.1, forward strand.
GGCATTGTTGGCAGTAAGGCCTATGCCTACCCCACCGTCCACGCCTGTGCCTACACCGGTGCATCACACCGCGGGGCTTGAAGCTTTTAGGAGACTGTGGCCTCCTACATTCTATGGCACTCTGGACCCCATGGTGGCCGAGTCTTGGATTATGCAGCTGGATAAGACCTTCCGTGCTCTCCGTTGTACCGATGAGCAAAGGGTAGAATGGGCTTCCTTCGTGATGGAAGGTGAAGCCGAACACTGGTGGAGAGCTGCCCAAAGGCGAGAGAGTTTATGCTTTTGGAGCAAGGGTCGATGAGCGTAGCCGAGTATGAGGCTAAGTTCACCGAGTTGTCTAGGTTTGCTCCGCACTTGGTGGCTACTGAAGACCTACAGGTCAGGAAGTTTGAGATGGGCTTGAAGGCTTTCATCCAAGATCGGGTGTCCATTCTCCAGGTAGAGTCTTGGAGAGAGATAGTAGGGAAGGCGAAGATCGCCGAAAAGAATGCGGAAGACTTCGTGAGAAGAAGAGACAGTGGCTTCGGGAAGAGCATGTCTCGGGGTCAGTCGAGTAGTTCTTCAGAGAAGAGGACTAGGACTGCACCGTACCAGTTCTCCCAGCCGATGTCGGCTCAGAGACCTTCTTTTGCGCCTCAGGCACCGCGTCCTACGGCATCGTAAGCTACGAGGGTTATGCCTCCGGCTTCCTCCGCATCGCAGATATTTGAGGAGTGCGCCGTATGTGGTCGTCGGCATAAGACTGGAGATTGCCGAAGAATGTCAGGTGGATGCTTCCACTGTGGCGAGATGGGCCATATGATTCGAGATTGCCCGCGCAAGCAGTCACAGTCTGGATCACAGGGAGTTCGGCCTCCAGGCAGGCAGAATTCACTTCAGGGGTCTTCATCTCAGGCCTCTAGATCCTTGCAGCCTACCCAGCAGCCTCGTCAGGCGAACCAGGGCAGAGTCTTTGCCATGACTGATAGAGACGCACAGGCATCTGATGATGTTGTGCAAGGTACGCGCGAACTAGTCTTTGTCAAAGTTCTAATATTGCCATGATATGTTTGTATCTATATATATCCTATATGGTGTTTTGCGATGTTTGTATCTATATGTATAGTTGTGTTATAACTGGGATGATTCAAATTCTCAGGTTCGTTGCTCGTAAATGAATGTTTGGCAAGAGTGTTGATAGACACAGGATCCACTCACTCGTTCGTTTCACCAAGCTTTGCCAAAGGCTTTACGTCCGAGCCAAGCAAACTACCTAGGGAGTTGTCCATTTCGACTCCATTGGGAAAATCTATTGAGACAGATAAAGTGTATCCGGATAGTGTTGTACAAGTCATGCAGCACGAGTTGCCAGTCGACTTGATCCTTCTGGGATTTCAGGATTGGGATTTCGATGTCATCCTAGGTATGGATTGGCTCCTTACTCACCATGGACATGTGGCATGTTTCGAGAAGGTGGTGCATTTTAAACCCGTGGGGTTAAAGCCGTTTCATTTCAGGGGACTTTAGAGAAGAGACATTGCCCACTTTGCAGCTCTTAGTCTCGAGGGTGTAGAGGTGCCAGACTCCACACCCATTCCGATGGTATGTGAGTATATGGATGTTTTTCCGGAAACCTTGCCGGGATTGCCTCCCGATCGTGCAATCGAGTTTACGATTGAGCTAGCTCCAGGCACAGTTCCGATTTCAAGAGCTCCGTATAGGATGGCCCCTATTGAGCTTAAGGAGTTAAAAGAGCAGTTAGAAGAATTGCAAGGCCTTGGTTTTATCCGGCCAAGTGTTTCACCTTGGGGAGCTCCGGTTCTCTTCGTGAAGAAGAAAGATGGATCAATGCCTATGTGCATTGATTACAGGCAATTGAACAAGGTCACGATCAAGAATCGTTATCCATTGCCTCGGATAGACGACTTGTTTGACCAATTGAAGGGTGCGTATTTTTTCTCCAAGATTGACCTTCGATCTGGTTATCATCAGTTGAAGATCAAGAAAGAGGACATTCCGAAGACAGCATTCCGAACTCGATACGGTCATTACAAGTTTTTGGTCATGTCTTTTGGACTGACTAACGCGCCGGCAGCATTCATGGATTTGATGAATCGGGTGTTCAGATCGTCTCTCGATCAATGTGTGATTGTGTTCGTAGATGATATCCTTGTGTATTAACAGTCACAGGAGGATCGCACGAGAGATCTCCGTCTGGTATTGCAGACACTTCGAGAGCATAGTCTGTATGCTAAGTTGAGCAAGTGTGAGTTCTGGCTGAACAAGGTGTCTTTTCTTGGACACGTAGTATCTGCTGAAGGTATTTCAGTTGATCCTGCAAAGATTGAAGCGGTGATGAATTGGGAAAGGCCGAAGAGTGTCACCGAGATTCGTAGTTTCCTCGGGTTGGCAGGATATTACAGAAGGTTTGTGGAAGGATTTTCAAGTTTAGCAGCTCCGCTTACCTATCTCACACGGAAGAACACGAGGTTCACTTGGAGTGATAAGTGCGAGGCTAGTTTCTTGGAGTTGAAAAAGAAGCTTACTTTGGCTCCTGTTCTCACAGTTCCATCTGGGAGCGGTGGTTTCGAAGTCTATAGTGATGCTTCACTAGTGGGACTTGGATGTGTTTTGATGCAGCATAAAAAGGTGGTCGCCTATGCTTCCCGTCAGCTAAAGGAGCATGAGCAGAATTACCCCACACATGACTTAGAGCTCGCTGCGGTCATTTTTGCACTGAAACTTTGGCGTCACTACCTCTACGGAGAAGAGTTCATGGTGTTCACAGACCACAAGAGCTTGAAGTATCTTTTCCTCCAGAAGGAGTTGAATATGAGGCAGCGTCGTTGGATGGAGTTCATGAAGGACTACGACTGTTCCATCCAGTACAACCCGGGTAAGGCTAATGTGGTAGCCGATGCTCTTAGCAGTAAACCTTACGGAGTTATGGCTCAATTGAGAGTGCAAGAGTGGAAGTTATTACATGATATGTGTCATTTGGACACTACTCTCAAGCATGTCACCTATGGGCCGATAATGTCCAATGTGGTGGTTAGGCCACAGATCCTGAGCCAGATCAAGGAGTTACAGAGTTCAGATGTTGAGTTGCTTGCTTACCGAGACAAGTCGGTGAGTAACGGCAATCAGGAGTTCGCTTTAAATGATGATGGTGCTATCACATTTAAGAGCAGGTTGTGTGTCCCCGCCGACACAGTTTTGAGGGATGAAATTTTGAATGAAGCTCACCGATCAAAGTACACGGTACATCTGGGAGGTACTAAGATGTACCAGAATCTCAAGAAGCACTACTGGTGGCGAAACATGAAGAGGGAAGTCGCTGAGTACGTCGCCAGATGTTTGATTTGCCAGCAGGTAAAAGCCGAACATCAAAGGCCGGTAGGTCTTTTGCAGTCCCTTCCTCATCCAGAGTGGAAATGGGAGAACATCTCGATGGATTTCATTGTGGGTTTGCCGCGAACGGCAAAGGGCTCCGATGCTATTTGGGTGATTGTGGACAGGTTGACTAAGTCTGCACATTTTATTCCGTACCGAACTACTTTCAATGCAAATCAGTTGGTAGCCCTATATGTTAAGGAGGTGGTTCGACTGCACGGTGTGCCAGTTTCTATCGTGTCTGATCGAGATCCTCGGTTTTCTTCCAGGTTTTGGAAAACTTTCCAGGATGCTATGGGTTCTCGTTTAGAATTCAGTACCGCCTTCCATCCTCAGACCGATGGACAAACGGAGAGGGTGAATCAAGTAGTGGAGGATATGCTCCGAGCTTGTATGCTGGATTTTTAGGGTAGTTGGGAGGAACAGTTGCCGTTGGTTGAGTTTGCCTACAACAATAGCTATCAGGCAAGCATCCAGATGGCACCTTTTGAAGCTCTGTATGGTCGGAGTTGTCGATCACCGCTATACTGGGTGAAGTTGGTGAGAGGAAAATTCTTGGTCCTGAGTTGATAGAGCGGACCGCAGAAAGGGTCAAAATTATCCGGGAGCGATTGAAAAGTGCTCAGGATAGGCAAAAGAGCTATGCGGATATACGCCGCAGAGATTTAGAGTTCCGAGTTGGAGATCGGGTCTTTGTGAAGATTTGCCGAGTCGGGGAATCATGCGATTCGGGAAGAAGGGAAAGCTCAGTCCTAGGTACGTGGGACCATTTGAGATAGTCACAAGGGTTGGTGAGGTTGCTTACAGGGTAGCACTACCGCCTCACATGGCAGCGGTCCATAATGTATTTCACGTCTCTATGCTTAGAAAATACATTTCGGATCCGTCTCACGTCATCGCTCTTGATCCTGTTGAGATTCGAGAGGATCTTTCGTTGGTTGAGCAACCAGTTCAGATTCTGGATCGTCGAGATCAAGTGTTGCGTACCAAGACTATCCCTTTAGTCCTAGTGAAGTGGCAACATCATTCCAAGGAAGAGGCTACATGGGAGCGAGAAGCGGAAGTGAAGGAAAAGTACCCTCACTTGTTTGAGTAGTTTTCCTTGTTAGTTTTGTGTGTATTTTGTTCTTGTTATGTTTTTGGCATCGTTCTAATTTCGAGGACGAAATTCTTGTAAGGGGGGAGGGATGTAGAGCCCCGAAATTTTATTTCACTAAGAATGAATAGTGTGTGAATAGTGCCCAAGTGTGGTTTTGTACACTTATGGGTCTTATGTTAATATATGTGTTTGGAATTATGGCGTATATGTTCCAATGGGTCTATATGTCCTTAGGGAATGTGTTGAAAGCATAAAAGAGTGTTGGAAGTGCATTGGGGAAGATTCGAGTGGTGTAAACAAGGTTTTTCAGCAAAGCAGGGGTCGACCGATCGCTCGGTCATTACTTGCGATCGATCGGTCAACTACCGATCGCTCGATAGCTGTCGCACGGTCAACTTTTTTGTATGGGGAAAAATTCCAGAGAGTGTGTTTTTGACCGATCTCTCGGTCCATAACACCGATCGACTGGTAAGCCACTGATCGCTCGGCCCATACCACCGATCGATCGGTCATACGCAGATTTTCTTCATTAAGGGTGTTTAAGACTTTAACCATCACCCTTTGCCTATAAAAGGGCTGGGTTCGTGCCTTAGGGTTTCACAAACCCTTTGTGCATTGTTTTTGAGGGATTTGAAGAAGAGAAGGAGGAGAGGACCTTGGTGATCGTTCAAGCTTGTGGAAGATCAAGTTCTTCCTTTCCATTTGGTGTTTTCCAACCAAGAACTCACTGTTCTTGCTTGTTCCAGCCATTGGGAGTCAAACTCATTGATTTCTCTAAGGTAGATACACTCTACTACAATCTTGCAATTCTACTAGTTACTAATTATGATTCTTCTTATCTATGCCCTATCTATATGTATTGATTTTATGTATGAAAAGGTGTGATTATATACTTGGATGAAGGTTACTATTATGATGCACTCTAAGTGTTTGATAAAATACCTCTAAGAGATTCTATGCTTAAATACGACGATTTCTCTTATTAAGTGCATATGCTCGCATGTCTCGCATAAACCGATGGTTTCCATGGATTTCTCCAAGTACAAACAAAGGTTTTTCACGAAAAGATGAAAAATGAATGATTCTAAGTAACTCTATGATTTCTCTAAGATCGTTTCACAAGCTCTAAGGATCATACCATGCTCACAAGGAAACTCTATGATAATGCTCTAAGATCGTCTCACAAGCTCCACGGATCACAATGAAATGCTCTAAGATCTCTAAGGTTATTGCTCTATGCTCTATGTCTCTACGGATCATAATGACTCTAAGTAACTCCATGAACTCACAAGAACTCATAAGGCTATGATTATCGATTGACTCACACGGTTACAGTTTTGGTTTCGAATATTATCTCACATACGTTTTCACGGTTTCCATGCTTTAAGGAATTTACAGATTTTCATTCTCCATGTCTTGTATGCTCCATGCTTAACCGCTTTATTGTTATTAGTTTGTATACACTGAGTATTCCATGCTCAGTCGATATTGTTATGATCGGCAGGTGCTCGGGTTCCATTCGATTTGTGTGGCGAAAAACCTTGGGTCGAGGAAGAGTACCATGACCCGGAGCCTTCCACGGATCACTATCATGACGATGGTGCTTTAGATAGGAGTCGTGACTTCGATTTCTATTGATCGACCGACTTAGAACTTGTGTCATTTTGTTATGTGAGTGTGGGGTTTGTCCACTCCACTTTTGGGTTTCTCACACATGTATACTTGTTGGTTCTTACTTGAGCCAAGTTATAGGAGTATTCATTTTGCTTCCGCTATGTTTAGTATTTTATTTTCCGCTGTGCATTGTATTTCATTTCCGCTATATATATTCAGGTACTCTGACAGGTTTCCACGTGTGCCTTATGTATCATACTGGAGGTATGATATGGCGGTCACGAGTCAAAGTATCCTTAACTCCTAGGGGGTATTTTGGGTCGCGACACATGGCCTCATGGATTATTGGTTCTCCGATACGGGGATGGTATATCTTCATTAACTTCTTTATTCTAATATATAATAGACTTCACTAATGTCACTTATTCATTCTCAACGGTAATAAATTTCAATTTTGCATAAAAGAAGCGCTCAAAATAAAGAGAATCGAAAAAGCAGAAGGTGATGCACACTTCTAGGTCAAAGAGCTTTGCTCGCGTCAAAGACGCGGTGGTATGTTCGAAGCAACGTTTTCTAAATTTGAAATTTATCATTCATCTTTATGTTATGTTGGCTGATTGATGTTGTCATTATTAGGAGTACAGAAGAAGGCAAGCCCAACCCAGACAGCCCCGGGCGTGTAGAGATGTGGATCCTCACGCACCAAGACAAGAGTGGTACACTGGTGAATGAGGATGTCGGAGAGTTGATGGTCGGTAATCTTTAAAAGTTTGAATATTCCATTATATAAGATACTTAATTTTTTAACATATGCGACATCCAACAACTGTTTCAAATTATTTGTAGGGATGCATGAGGGAGCTCCTGGCGTAGCTACAGGATGGGTCACAGGACAGCACGGCGCGAGATGATGTATTCTCCTAGGTCATACCCGCCTGAGCATCCTGGGAGAATACGTGGTCTCGGATTAGGCCCGACCGCCAACCAGTTAGGTTGGTCACGATCGTCGAGCCATGCTGGTTCGGCGTCAAGAGCTGCTGAGACCCAGATGCTGAGGCACTTGTGGCGACCTAGTAGACTCAGATCGCTCAGATCCAGGCGACCCTCGACCGAGTACTACATGGGATGGGATGGGGCTGGGGCAGGGGTAGGTATATAATCTAATTGACATTAATTAAACATGTTTAATAATATGATTTTGAATCATTTATTGACTTAAATACATCATGAACAACATACAGGTGAGCCTTCGACAACACCACACACGTCGGAGCAGGTAAATGTTAATTTTAAATGTTTTATTTTCTATTTTTAACTGCATTAGAGCATTCCTAGCAACCTCACCAACTTTTACTCACCAAAATAGCCAAAACTCACAAAAAATTAGTGGTGGTGCTACTGGTGGTGGTGGTAGTAGGTGGTGGTGGATGGGTGGTGATAGTGGTGGTGGATGGGTGGTAGTGGTGGTGGGTGATTGTAGTAGTGGTGGTTCTAGTGGTGGTGGTAGGTAGTAGTGGTAGTGGTGGTGGTGGTAATGGTGGTGGGTGATTGTAGTAGTGGTGGTAGTGATAGTGGTGGTAGGTAGTAGTGGTAGTGGTGGTGTATGGGTGGTGGTAGTGGTGGATGGATGGTGGTAGTGCTGGTAGTGGTGGTGGATGGATGGTAGTGGTGTTGGTGATAGTGGTGGTGGGTGATTGTAGTAGTGGTGGTAGTGATAGTGTTGGTGCTAGTGGTGGTGGATGGGTGGTAGTGGTGGTGGTGGTAGTGGTGGTGGGTGATTGTAGTAGTGGTGGTAGTGATAGTGGAGGTGCTAGTGGTGGTGGTAGGTTGTAGGTAGTGGTGGTGGATGGGTGGTGCTAGTGGTGGTGGTGGCAGTGGGTGGTGGTAGTGGTTGTGGGTAGTGGTTGTGTTAATATTGTGTAATATGTCAAATGTAACCTTGAATGTAATTGGCCAAAAAACAAATCAGTCATTCCTTAGTACTAAGAGCATTCCTAGCCAGCAGTGTCACCAAAGTTTAGACCTATTTAGTTAAGTATGTTAGTAATGGACATACCTCATTTTCATAAGTTCGAACACTTTACCTTGCAAAATCTGAATCTTAGACCTATTTAGTTAGTATGTTAGTAATGAAAATACCTCATTTTCATAAGTTGGAACACTTTACCTTGCAAAATCTAAATCTGAGACCTATTTAGTTAGTATGCTAGTGAAGGATGAACCTTACTTTTGTGAGTTGGACTCTATACCTTGCAAAATTTGCAATATATGTGATTGCTTAGCATGTGGTAGTGATAGAGATACCTCACTTTCGTGAGTTGGAACACTATACTGTACAAATCTGAGATTTAGTCAGATTAATTGGAGATTTCCTAAGGTTAAAACTTAAGGGTTAGCTTCCAGATCGGGAATTCGGCTTTACTATGCCAAACTCGGGCATCAAAAGGTGCAGATGTAACTCCAACACTAGCTAACACTAAATTTAGAACAAGGATAAACTTTGACTTGCAGATTGCTTGTTATGCCTCAATGTACCACCTAGTTCCTGCACTGTTTATTACAACCGCATTTATGGAAGAAGATATTTGATAAATTTTCTTACTAAATGACCCTTACAGGGGTCAGGAATGTCTAATTCTTGGACAGCTCATGCAGACACTCTTTACAATAAAAAATCTGGTGATGTTGAGGTTCGCGATTCATAGATATACATTCTTTTAGAACCTCTTACTTGACCAGACCTTCACGTGCGCATGCACACGAAATGGATGATGATGACATACAATGACCAAAACAATGTGAACAACAATATTCACCTTTGGCTATGTCGTTAACATCGTGGAGGGTTCCGTGTTACTGAACAACCACCAAACTACGTGAATTTGAATAACTTGAATTTTTTCATTTCGTTCTCTTCTTATCCCTATCTCCATTACTGTTCCCGACAACTTCCTTTTTGGGATCAAGGTCAACTAAACCATTCAAAGATAGAAGAAATGACATCTCGGTTCCCAAATCGGCAAACAGTGTGAATTCCAGATAGTTCTTTGAATGGATAGCCAAATGAAGTTGTCGTAAACGGTACTAGTGAAAGGGATAAGTCAAGAAATGAATCCAAATTTTCAGCCTATTCAAATTCAGATATTTTGGTGGTCCTTCAATACGTAGCACGGATTCTTCCACAATGTTAATGACATAATTCAAAGAGGAATCATCTTGTATAAGTATTGTTCTGGTCACCATATGTTATCATCATCGATTACGTGTACATGCTGACGTGAAGGCCTGGTCCAGGAAAATGTTTTGAAAGAATGTATATTTAGGACTCACGAGCCTTAATATCATCGGACCTTTTATTGTAAAGAGCGCCCGTATGAGCGGCCCAAGAATGAGGACATTCCTGACCCTTGTAAGGGTCATTTAGTAAGAAAATTTATGAAGTATATTCTTCCATAAATGGGGTTGTAATAAGCAGTGATAGTGGTGGTGGAAGGGTGGTTTGTATTAGTGGTGGTGGTAGTGGAGGTTCTAGAGGTGGTGGATGGGTGGTGGTGTGTAGGATCCAAATATGGTTTAGGCCGAAGTATAGTATCCAAGTATGGGTTACAGGCGTCTCGGAGCCTAATTCGGCATACGGCTTTGGATTCGCTCGAAACCAACTCCAACACTTAGGATGTACCGAAATACACGCGTTAGAAGAAACGGGATCGAAATCTGACCCCCGGTTTGGCAATGGCCGGACAATGTAGGTTTAAGTCGAAGTATAGTATGCAAGTATGGATTCCGGGCGTCTCAGCGCCCATATCGGGCATACGGCCTCGGATTCGCTCAAAACCAACTCCAACACTTAGGATGTACTGAAATACACGCGTTAGAAGAAATGGGATCGAAATCTAACTCCCGGTTTGGAAATGGCGGGACGATGTAGGTTTGGGCCGAAGTATAGTATCCAAGTATGGATTTCGGCCGTCTCGGCACCCATATCGGGCATACGGCCTCAGATTCGCTCGAACACAACTCCAACACTTAGGATGTACTGAAATACACGTCTTATAAGAAACGAGATCGAAATCTGACCCCCGGTTTTGGAAATGGGGGGACGATGTATATTTAGGCCGAAGTATAGTATCCAAGTATGGATTGTGGGCGTCTCGGCACCCATATCGGGCATACGGCCTTAGATTCACTCGAAACCAACTCCAACACTTAGGATGTACTGAAATACATGCGTTAGAAGATACGGGAACGAAATCCGACCCCTGATTTGGAAATGGCGAGAAGATGTAGGTTTAGGCCGAAGAATAGTATCCAAGTATGGCTTACGGGTGTCTCGGAATCCATATCAGGCATACGGACTCGGATTCGCTCGAAACCAACTCCAACAATTAGGATGTACTGAAATACACGTTAGAAGAAATGGGTTTAAAATCTGACCCCCGGTTTGGAAATGGCAGGATGATGTAGGTTTAGGCCGAAGTATAGTATCCAAGAATGGATTTCGGCCGTCTCAGCGCCCATATCGGGCATACGGCCTCGGATTCGCTCAAAACCAACTCCAAGACTTATGATGTACTAAAATACACGTGTTAGAAGAAACGGGATCGAAATCCGACCCCCGGTTTGAATATGGCGGGACGATGTAGGTTTAAGCTGAAGTATAGTATCAAAGTATGGATTTCGACTGTCTCGGTGCCCATATCGGGCATACGGCCTCAGATTTGCTCGAAACCAACACCAACACTTAGGATGTAGTGAAATACAAGCGTTAGAATAAATGGGATCGAAATCCGATCCCCGGTTTGGAAATGGCTGGACGATGTAGGTTTTGGCCGAAGTATAGTATCTAAGTATGGATTTCAGCCGTTTCGGCTCCCATATCAGGCATACAGCCTCAGATTCGCCTGAAACAAACTCCGACACTTAGGATGTACTGAAATACATGTGTTAGAAGAAACGTGATCAAAATCTGACCCCCGGTTTGAAAATGGTGGGACGATGTAGGTTTAGGCCGAAGTACAGTATCCAAGTATGGATTACGGGCGTCTCAACACCAATATCAGGCATACAGACTCGGATTCGCTCGAAACCAACTCCAACACTTAGGATGTATTAAAATACATACGTTAGAAGCAACAAAATCAAAATCCAATCCCCGGTTTGGAAAGGCGGGACGATGGTTGTTTAGGCCGAAGTATAGTATCCAAGTATAGATTTCGGCCGTCTCGACGCCCATATCTGGCATACAGTCTCGGATTCACTCGAAACAAACTCCAAGATTTAGAATGTACTGAAATATACACGTTAGAATAAATGAGATCAAAATCCGACCCCCGGTTTGGAAATGGCGGGATGATGTAGGTTTAGGCCAAAGTATAGTATCCAAGTATGGATTTAGGCCGTTTCGGCGCCTATATCGGGCATCCGGCCTCGGATTTGCTCGAATCGACCTCCAACACTTAGAATGTACTGAAATAAATGCGTTAGAGGAAACAGGATTGAAATCCGATCCCCGGTTGGAAATTGCGGGACGATGTAGGTTTTGGCTGAAGTATAGTATCCAAGTATGGATTTCGGCTGTCTCGGCACCCATATCGGGCATACGGCCTCGGATTCGCTCAAAACAACACCAACACTTAAAAATGTAGTGAAATACAAGCTTTAGAATAAACGGGATTGAAATCTGATCCCCGGTTTGGACATGGCGAGACGATTTAGGTTTCGGCCGAAGTATGGATTTCGACCGTCTCGGCCCCCATATCAGGCATACAGCCTCAGATTCACCTGAAACCACCTCCAACTCTTAGTATGTACTGAAATACACGTGTTAGAAGAAACAAGATCGAAATCATGCCCCCGGTTTGGAAATGGCAGGACGATGTAAGTTTAGGCCGAAGTATAGTATCCAAGTATGGATTACGGGCGTCTCGGCACCCATATCAGGCATATGGACTCGGATTCGCTCAAAACCAACTCCAACACTTAGGATGTACTAAAATACATACGTTAGAAGCAACATGATCGAAATCCAACCCCGGTTTGGAAAGGCGGGACGATGTTGGTTTAGGCCGAAGTATAGTATCCAAGTATAGATTTCGGCCGTCTCGGCGCCCATATCAGGCATACGGCCTCAGATTCACTCGAAACCAACTGCATGATTTAGAATGTACTAAAATACACACGTTAGAAGAAATGAGATCATAATCCGACCCCCGGTTTGGAAATGGCGGGACGATGTAGGTTTAGGCCGAAGTTTATTATAAATGTATGGATTTCGGCCGTCTTGGCGCCCATATCGGGCATACGGCCAACACTTAGGATGTACTGAAATACACGCGTTAGATGAAATGGGATCGAAATCCGACCCCCGGTTTGGAAATGGTGGGACGTTGTAGGTTTAGGCCGATGTATAGTATCCAAGTATGGATTTCGGGCGTCTCGGCACTCATATCGGGCATACGGCCTTGGATTCGCTCGAAACCAACTCCAACACTTAGGATGTACTAAAATACACGTGTTAGAAGAAAATTGATCGAAATCCAACCCCCGGTTTGGAAATGGTGGGACGATGTAGGTTTAGGCCGATGTAATACTGTGAACTATTAATATTTTGAGATGAGTTTTGATCTTTGCATATTTATTAATTATTACATTCTCAAATTTTCTCATTTAGAAAAAAGATTAATAAATTGTGTATATATTTTTTTTTGTAGGAGGGAGCCGGTAGCACGCACATATCGGATTTTCGACCTTCGCCAGGCGGGAGTTAGATGGCTACTTTTTGTTTTTTTTTTTTTTTTTCATTATGTATACTTTTTATGACAACACTTTTATAGGCATATATATATAATATTGATATTGCTTGTTTGGGGCATTTTTTTATTTACATGAATTTTTTATTCTTAGTTGGAATTAGATATTGTTACAGGTACAATACATGTTTATTTAGATTTATCACAAGTACAGATATTATTGGAAAAAAAAGACCAAATTTTTGCAAAAATAAATTATTTTTTTTAAATATTTCAATGTGGCGGCGGTTTTGACCGCAGTAGAATATAATAATAATTTAATTGATTAAAATAATATTACGGCGGTGCTGACTGCCTAAGATATTATTGCGGTTGCAACTGCCGTAGATTTTTAACATATAACGGCGGTAACGGACTGTCGCGACCCAAAACCCACCCTGCGAGTTAGAGTGAACTTTGGACGACTAATTATGATTTACATGACTTGCTAGAAAAATCATCCTGCAAAAACCCACAGAGCATATACAAAGAGGATATAAACAGCGAAAACATACTTCAACATAGCACAGCGGAAGACTTAACCAAACCTCTATGTATATACAAGTGATCCAAGTTATACAAAAAGATACACAAAAGAAAGTGCGGACATGCCCGCCAAAATACATAAATCTAACTTTCAAGCTCACTCATAGCTATCCACTCAGAATCTACCACCACCTAATAGGAGCCCTCACCCTGAGGATCCTCCACAGGCTCCTCAACGTACTCCTCCTCCACCCATGGGCTCGGAGCATAGACATCAAATGGAGCAGTAGCTCCCTCAGTACCTTCCGACAGAAGAAGTACTGTAGAGCCCCAGACCTTTTCACATTTAATACATGACACTTTCGTTGCCATTTTGCCTTTAAAGACGTATAATTAATAAATAAGGAATAAATTGGAAATTCCGAAACGTCAGAAATGTTCCTTTTCGAAGTACGAACCCAACGCAAGTTGAATCGTCAAAATCGGACGAACGAGTCAAAAGATATCGCCAAAACAATCTGGACCTGCAGGCAATCGTAGCTCGGAAGGCACTAAGGACGTAGCTCGGAAGGCACTAAGGACGTAGCTCTGATAACGTGCTCTGACAACGTGCTCTGATAAGGCACAGACAACGCATAGACAACGTACTCTGATAACGTATACGTTGTGCATCCGTTGTGCAACAGACAACGGGTACGTCGTGCAGCAGACAACGTGTACGTTGTACAGCAAACAACGTGTACGTTGTACAACTCACGACGGGCACGTTGTACATAAGACAACGGACAACGAGCTCAGCATTATTCACAGCACAACGTGCTCGGCACTATTCACAGCACAACGTGTTCGGCACTATTCACAGCACAACGTGTTCGGCACTATTCACAGCACAACGTGTTGGGCACTATTCACAGCACGTGTTCGGCACTATTCATAGCACAACGTGTTTGGCACTATTCACAGCACAACGTGTTCGGCACTATTCACAGCACAACGTGTTTGGCACTATTCACAGCACAACGTGTTCGGCACTATTCACAGCACAACGTGTTTGGCACTATTCACAGCTCAACGTGTTCGGCACTCGTGTTTTTACAGAAATTTCAGTAAGGGTATTATGGTCTTTTGGTTCGGTTCACTCTTACCTTAAGAGTTTAACCTGAGCCTTTAGGGCTCATTCTCAACACTTAGAGGATTTGGGGGATTAGAAGAGAGGAGAAAGGGTTTCCTAAGCTAGGGTTTTGCTTTTGGAAAAGAATCAAAGGGGTTTTGAAACCCTAGATCACTTCAAGTCCGGTTTTTCTCCAAGATCACGGCTCAAGCACTCGTAGAGAGCGTTCCCCAAGCTAGGGCAGCACCTCACGGTCGTTTTTGGAAGGGGTTTCTTCCTCATTTCTTCAAGGTCGGTACTTCTTACTACCCTCTTAGTTATAGTTCCTCTTTTCCCTTTATTTCTTTTGATTTTCTTTCATTTACACATGTGCTATGAGATGGATGGTTGTGAATGGTGAATGGAGATGGAATGGGCGATTGGATGCCAAGGGTTGTGTTGTGATGATTAAAATGGGGAGGGCATTGTATCCATAATAAACACACCTTTATGATTTGAGTAGACTCACCTAGAAAAGCATGATTTAGGTTTAAATGAATAATGAATAATGAACACACCATGTTTGATGAAATGCCAAGGTGAATAAAATGAGTTGTAAATTAGGAAATGCATGCCTAATAAATTATGAATATTGCTAGGGCCTATGATAGTGTGTTTTGTTGCTTTCCCTAAATGATATGAATACATTGCTCAATCATTGATGTTATATGTGTTGTGAAATTATCCAAATGTCGTATTTAAATTTAAATGCAAGTATGTACACGGTTCCCACGAGCACGGCATGCATGACATGATTTATCGAGGTTTTCAAGAACATGGTTAGAGGTGGGACATATCCCACAATATGTTTTACCTCGCTTTTCACAAGAAAACAAGAACCAACATTCTACGAGGGGTCTCCCCTCACTCACAAGTGCATATCATGAAGAAGGGCCTCCCTTCCCTCGCAAGTACATACATATCATGAAGAAGACCCCTTCCCTCGCAAGTGCATTGCATAAAGAAGGGTCTCCCTTCCCTCTCAAGGCATCTCTCAAGCGCATCTCACAAGGATATCTCACAAGTGTATCTCACAAGTTACATGATCACAAGCAAGCACGCATGACATGCATGACATGACACGTACGACACGCTCGACAAGATCAAGTAAGACAAACACGACAAGCTTTCAAGTACGAAAAGATATTTCAAGCCAAGTCAAGTGCACGATGTTTTCAAGAGGTTTTATTGGCTTTCTACGAAATACAAGCATGATTATAAATTGCTTTACTTCCTTGTATGATATGAATTGTTTCTGTCTAACATATATGAATTGCTCCTGATTTATGTATTGCCATTTTTATGCTATGACTATTGGTTAGTATTTGGTACCCGCTGAGTATTCCATGCTCAGCCGTACTTCTTATGTCGGCAGGTTCTGAGGGAGCTGCTGCTCCATTTGATGTTTGTGCTCCTGGTCCATGGGTGGAAGAGGAGTACGTCGAGGAGCCTTTGGAGGAACCTCCCGCAGAGGGTTATCAGTAGGTGGTGTTAGATTCTGAGTGGATATGCTGTGGGTGAGCATGAGTGATTATATCCATGTATTTTGGCGGGCATGTCCGCACTTTCTTTGTTTTCATTTCTTTGTATTAAACTTGGACCATGTGTATATACTTAGAGGTTGTTAGACTTCCGCTGTGTTTTATACTTATGTTTCCGCTGTCATCCTCTCTTGTATATGCTCTGTGGGTTTTTGCAGGTTGGTTTGTCAAGCAAGTCATGTAAGCCATGATTAGTCGTCCAAAGTTCACTCTAACTCCTAGGGTGGGTTTTGGGTCGCGACAGAAGTGGTATCAAAGCTTAGGCTTTAGGTCTCTAGGGTCACTTAGAATCTTATACCACGGCTTGACAAGAGCATATGTTAGGAAACAAGTTAGGAAGGAAGTGAGTCGGAGCGAGTCTGGTTCCAAGTTTAAGACTAAATTTTAGTCTTAGTCTAAAATGGTTGCTTTAACCAAGTACGGTCCTAGGTACGCCAGAACACTAAAGTATAAGTATAATGTGATGAATACTCTGATGACTTGATGTGATGTGTATTAGTATTATACAACTAATACAAATTGAATTATTGTGAAATGGCATTGAAATAAACTGTGGTTTCAAGTTAGACTCATGTGGTGTTATTATTCTCAGGACTTTAGTCATGAGACGGAACACACGGGGTCGTGGACCACATACCAGAGCTTCCTCTTCTTCACGAGATGAGGATGAGCAGCCGGACCTCTCTCAGGTCTTAGACTCTATTGCTGAGACACTCGCCATACTGGCGGCTCGGCAGGCTATACCATCATCGGCGGCACCTACTCCACCGCCCGCAGCTCCAGTACATCGTACCGCTGGAGTTGAGGCATTCAGGAGATTGAGGCCTCCACCCTTCCATGGGAGTGTGGACCCTCTTGCTGCAGAGGCATGGATCCTCCAGATGGAGAAGATCTTTGCGGTCCTCTCGCCTACAGAGGAGGATAGAGTAGCATGGGCAGTTTTCATGCTAGAAGGTGAAGCCCACCATTGGTGGTTGTCCGCATCGAGGACGCGAGATTTGACCATGCAGGGTCAACCTTGGACTTGGGAGAAATTCAAAGATACTTTTTACAAGAAGTATTTTCCGATTGGAGCACGGGAAAAGAAAGAGAGAGAATTCATCAACCTTGAGCAAGGTTCGATGTCTGTGGCCGCTTATGAGGCCAAGTTCTCGGAGCTATCACGCTTCGCGACACATATGATTGCCACCGAGGCAATGAAGACGAGGAGGTTTGAGCAAGGACTCAAGGATGTCATCATGGAGAAAGTATCGGTCTTTAGGCACGCCACTTACGCTGAAGTGGTGGATAAAGCCTTGTTGGTTCAGACCAACTCTGAGGCGGTGTCCAAGAAGAGGGAATTGACGAGAGGCCAATCCAGTAGTTCAGCACCTCTAGAGAGGCGGGCTCGTACCGGCCCTTATCAGTATGCGTGGCCAGCACCACCGATGAGGCCATCTTATGCGCCTCCAGCTCCACGGCAGTATGTGCCTCGGGCACCGCGACCTCAGGCTCTTCCGGCCCCACGGCCTGTTGCACCTCAGACGATGAGGTATGCTCCACCTCCGGCCCCTCCGACTTATACACACGAGGTCTGCACTTCATGCGACCGAAGGCACCCGGCAGGAGATTGCCGAAGAGCATCGGGTGGATGTTTTCATTGTGGTCGCTAGGGCCATATGATCAGGGATTGCCCCAGTCGGCATTTACCAGGCCAGTTTCAGGGGATTAGGCCACCAGCACGCCCAGCAGGATCATATCAGGCGTTATCTCAGACTACCCAGTCTACACCTCAGTCTCGCCAGGCGAACCAGGGGTGAGTTTTTGCCTTAACAGAGGGTGATGCACTTGCATCTGACGATGTAGTGCAAGGTACAAAGTTGTAGCTTATTTAATTATCCGTAAATTAAACTGTTAAGTATTAATTGATTGTGTACGTACTTGGCATGTTATATATGTATATATACCTACATGTATACACTGTTGATGCATGGATTAACTCCGCTAGTTAAAATTTCAGGAACCCTACTAGTCAATGAGTATTTGGCTCGAGTGTTAATTGATACCGGGTCTACTCATTTATTTGTCTCGTCGAGTTTTTCAGAAGGCTTTTCTGTAGAGCCAAGTCAGCTAGAACCGGAGTTAGCCATTTCGACTCCTCTCGGCAAAACAGTATTGGCAGATAAAGTGTATAGAAATAGTGTGGTCCAAGTTGGAAGCCACGAGTTGGTGGTTGATCTCATCGTCCTTGGATTCCAAGACTTTGATGTTATATTGGGAATGGATTGGTTAGCAGCACATCATGGGCATGTAGCTTGCTTTGAGAAAATGGTACTCTTCAAGCCAGTAGAAGGAAAACCACTCCACTTTCGCGGGTTGAAAAGTAGATATATTGCTCGTTTTACGGCGTTGAGCTTAGCTAACCCCGAGGCAAAGGACTCATCGACTATTCCGGTTTTGAGTGAGTTCCTGGATGTATTTCCAGAGGAGTTGCCAGGATTGCCTCCAGACAGGGAGATTGAGTTTGTGATCGAGCTTGCACCAACACAGCTCCTGTTTTCAGGGCTCCGTATAGAATGGCCCCTATTGAACTCAAAGAGTTAAAGACCCAGTTGGAAGAATTACAAGATCTTGGTTTCATTCGACCAAGTGTCTCACCGTGGGGTGCCCCGGTGTTGTTTGTTAAGAAGAAAGATGGCTCGATGCGGATGTGCGTCGATTACAGGCAATTGAACAAAGTCACTATAAAGAATAGGTATCCCTTGCCTAGGATTGATGACTTGTTCGATCAATTGAAGGGAGCGAGATTTTTCTCGAAGATAGACCTTCGATCTGGTTATCACCAGTTGAAGATTAAGGTGGAAGATGTTCCCAAAACTACTTTCAGGACTCGGTATGGACACTACGAGTTCTTGGTGATGCCTTTTGGACTCACGAACGCGCCGGCAGCCTTTATGGATTTGATGAACCTGGTGTTCCGGCCATATCTTGATAGGTGCGTGATTGTATTTGTTGATGACATTTTGGTCTATTCCCAGACACGGGAAGATCACACACGCGACCTATGCATTGCTTTGGAAATGCTAAGAGAGCACAAGCTATACGCCAAACTTAGCAAGTGTGAGTTTTGGTTGGAAGAGGTGGCATTCCTAGGCCACGTTGTTTCTGCAGAAGGTATCTCGGTAGATCCAAAGAAGATCGAAGCAATTATGAGTTGGGCGAGGCCCAAGAGTGTTACCGAGATACGCAGCTTTCTTGGGTTGGCAGGCTACTACAGGAGATTCGTAGAGGGTTTCTCTAGCCTTGCAGCACCGCTCACTTACCTGACAAGGAAGAACGCCAAGTTTGTATGGAGTGATAAGTGCGAGATCAGTTTCACGGAACTGAAGAAGAGGCTTACTACAGCCCCTGTCCTTACTGTGCCATCTGGACCTTATGGGTATGAGGTGTATAGTGATGCCTCACACGTTGGATTTGGGTGTGTACTCATGCAGCACAAGAAAGTCATTGCCTATGCATCGAGGCAATTGAAGGAGCATGAGAAGAATTACCCCACGCACGACTTAGAGCTTGCCGCAGTCGTGTTTGCACTCAAGATCTGGCGACATTACTTATACGGGGTGGAATTCTATGTCTATACGGACCACAAGAGCCTCAAGTACCTCTTTTCCCAAAAGGAATTGATTCTAAGGCAACGGCGTTGGATGGAATTTTTGAAAGACTATGATTGTACCATTCAATACCACCCGGGTAAAGCAAATGTAGTGGCTGATGCTTTGAGTAGAAGACCTCCGGGGTTATTAGCTTGCATGTTAGTGTAGGAATGGAAGCTACTTGAAGACTTGGCAAATCTGGACATTAGTATGAATGACTCTGTTCGTAGTCCTATCTTGGCAAATGTCACAGTTCGGCCATACATTATAGATTTGATCCAAGAATACCAAGCCACGGATGCTGAATTGTTGGCTTATCGGGACAAGGAAGTTGCTAAGGGTAGTGAGGACTTCTCTCTCACTAGTTGGGGTGCTATCACATTCAAGGGAAGGCTGTGCGTCCCAGCTAATGCAGATCTTCGAAGAGAGATTTTGGATGAAGCACACCGTTCGAAGTACACAGTGCATCCAGGGGGTACAAAGATGTACCGGAACCTCAAGAGTCACTTTTGGTGGCGGAATATGAAGAGGGAGGTTGCGGAATATGTAGCACAGTGCTTGGTGTGTCAACAGGTAAAAGCAGAACACATGCGGCCCATAGGTCTATTACAGTCCCTTCCGATTCCCGAGTGGAAATGGGAGAACATATCCATGGATTTCATAGTTGGCTTGCCAAAGACGGCAAGGGGCTCAGATGCGATATGGGTAGTAGTGAATCGTTTGACGATGTCCGCTCACTTCTTACCTTACCGAACTACTTTCAACTCTAGTCAGTTAGCCGCTTTGTACATCAAGGAAGTGGTGAGGTTGCACGGAGTGCCCGTTAGTATTGTGTCAGATCGGGATCCAAGATTCACATCACGATTCTGGAAAAGCTTCCAGGAGGCTATGGGTTCCCGACTTGATTTCAGCACCGCTTTTCATCCACAGACGGATGGACAAACCGAGAGAGTGAACCAAGTCATTGAAGACATGCTTCGGGCTTGTATGTTGGATTTCAGAGGCAGTTGGGAAGAGCACTTGCCTTTGGTTGAATTCGCCTATAATAACAGCTATCAGGCAAGTATCCAAATGGCACCATTTGAGGCCTTATATGGGCGAAGTTGTAGGTCTCCTCTCTATTGGGATGAGGTAGGAGAAAGGAAATTACTTGGTCCGGAGTTGATTGAGCAAACTGCAAACACAGTTAAGATCATTTGGGATCGATTGAAAGCCGCTCAAGATCGCCAGAAAAGTTATGCGGACACGCGCCGTAGGGACTTGGAATTTCAAGTAGGGGATCAAGTTTTTGTGAAAGTATCTCCTAGCAAAGGGATCATGAGATTTGGAAAGCGAGGCAAGCTCAGTCCTCGGTATGTTGGGCCTTTTGAGATTATCACACGAGTTGGTGAGGTTGCTTATAGGGTAGCTCTCCCACCTCACATGGCCGTAGTTCACAACGTCTTCCATGTGTCTATGCTTCGGAAGTACATTGCGGATCCTTCGCATGTCATAGACTTGGAACCGTTGGAGATTCGAGAGGACCTCACCTTGATTGAAAAGCCGGTTCAGATTTTGGATCGAAGAGATCAAGTGCTTCGCAACAAGACAATCCCTTTGGTTCTTGTACAATGGCAACACCATGCTCGGAAAGAAGCTACATGGGAGCGTGAAGCCGAAGTCAAAGCAAAGTATCCAGAATTAATTGAATGAGTTTTTGTATAAGTTTGTATATGCTTTGTAATTTTGTTTTTGGTTTGTAATGCAAGTAGCGTCTAAATTTCGAGGTCGAAATTTTTGAAAGGGAGGGAGGATGTAGAGCCCCGGACCTTTTCACATTTAATTCATGACACTTTCGTTGCCATTTTGCCTTTAAAGAGGTATAATTAATAAATAAGGAAGAAATTGAAAATTCCAAAACGTCAGAAATGTTCATTTTCGAAGTACGAACCCAACGCAAGTTGAATCTTCAAAATCGGACGAACGAGTCAAAAGATATGGCCAAAACAGTCTGGACCTGCAGGTAATCGTAGCTCGGAAGGCACTAAGGACGTAGCTCGGAAGGCACTAAGGACGTAGCTCTGATAACGTGCTCTGACAACGTGCTCTGATAAGGCACAGACAACGCATAGACAACGTACTCTGATAACGTATACGTTGTGCATCCGTTGTGCAACAGACAACGGGTACGTCGTGCAGCAGACAACGTGTACGTTGTACAGCAAACAACATGTACGTTGTACAACTCACGACGGGCACGTTGTATATAAGACAACGGACAACGAGCTCAGCACTATTCACAGCACAACGTGCTCGGCACTATTCACAGCACAACGTGTTCGCCACTATTCACAGCACAACGTGTTTGGCACTATTCACAACACAACGTGTTCGGCACTATTCACAGCACAACGTGTTCGGCACTATTCACAGCACAACGTGTTCGGCACTATTCACAGCACAACGTGTTCGGCACTATTCACAGCTCAACGTGTTCGGCACTCGTGTTTTTACAGAAATTTCAGTAAGGGTATTATGGTCTTTTAGTCGGTTCACTCTTACCTTAAGAGTTTAACCCGAGCCTTTAGGGCTCATTCTCAACACTTAGAGGATTTGGGGGATTAGAAGAGAGGAGAAAGGGTTTCCTAAGCTAGGGTTTTGCTTTTGGAGAAGAATCAAAGGGGTTTTGAGACCCTAGATCACTTCAAGTCCGGTTTTTCTCCAAGATCACGGCTCAAGCACTCGTGGAGAGCGTTCCCCAAGCTAGGGCAGTACCTCACGGTCCTTTTTGGAAGGGGTTTCTTCCTCATTTCTTCAAGGTCGGTACTTCTTACTACCCTCCTAGTTATAGTTCCTCTTTTCCCTTTATTTCTTTTGATTTTCTTTCATTTACACGTGCTATGAGATGGATGGTTGTGAATGGTGAATGGAGATGGAATGGGCGATTGGATGCCAAAGGTTGTGTTGTGATGATTAAAATGGGGAGGGCATTGTATCCATAATAAACACACCTTTATGATTTGAGTAGACTCACCTAGAAAAGCATGATTTAGGTTTAAATGAATAATGAATAATGAACACACCATGTTTGATGAAATGCCAAGGTGAATAAAATGAGTTGTAAATTAGGAAATGCATGCCTAATAAATTATGAATATTGCTAGGGCCTATGATAGTGTGTTTTCTTGCTTTCCCTAAATGATATGAATACATTACTCAATCATTGATGTTATATGTGTTGTGAAATTATCCAAATGTCATATTTAAATTTAAATGCAAGTATGTACACGGTTCCCACGAGCACGGCATGCATGACATGATTTATCGAGGTTTTCAAGAACATGGTTAGAGGTGGGACATATCCTACGATATGTTTTACCTCGCTTTTCACAAGGAAACAAGAACCAACATTCCACGAGGGGTCTCCCCTCACTCACAAGTGCATATCATGAAGAAGGGCCTCCCTTCCCTCGCAAGTACATACATATCATGAAGAAGACCCCTTCCCTCGCAAGTGCATTGCATAAAGAAGGGTCTCCCTTCCCTCTCAAGGCATCTCTCAAGCGCATCTCACAAGGATATCTCACAAGTGTATCTCACAAGTTACATGATCACAAGCAAGCATGCATGACATGCATGACATGACACGTACGACACGCTCGACAAGATCAAGTAAGACAAACATGACAAGCTTTCAAGTACGAAAAGATATTTCAAGCCAAGTCAAGTCCACGATGTTTTCAAGAGGTTTTATCGGCTTTCTACGAAATATAAGCATGATTATAAATTGCTTTACTTCCTTGTATGATATGAATTGTTTCCGTCTAACATATATGAATTGCTTCTGATTTATGTATTGCCATTTTTATGCTATGACTATTGGTTAGTATTTGGTACCCGCTGAGTATTCCATGCTCAGCCGTACTTCTTATGTCGGTAGGTTCTGAGGGAGCTGCTGCTCCATTTGATGTTTGTGCTCCTGGTCCATGGGTGGAAGAGGAGTACGTCGAGGAGCCTTTGGAGGAACCTCCCGCAGAGGGTTATCAGTAGGTGGTGTTAGATTCTGAGTGGATTGGCTGTGGGTGAGCATGAGTGATTATATCCATGTATTTTGGCGGGCATGTCCGCACTTTCTTTGTTTTGATTTCTTTGTATTAAACTTGGACCATGTGTATATACTTAGAGGTTGTTAGACTTCCGCTGTGTTTTATAGTTATGTTTCCGCTGTCATTCTCTCTTGTATATGCTCTGTGGGTTTTTGCAGGTTGGTTTGTCAAGCAAGTCATGTAAGCCATGATTAGTCGTCCAAAGTTCACTCTAACTCCTAGGATGGGTTTTGGGTCGCGACAAGTACGGTTGAGCATGGAATACTCAGCGGGTACCAAATACTAACCAACAGTCATAGCAACACCATAGCAGTATAGGAAGCAGGAAGCAGTTCGCATATATAAAGTAGGAACAATTAATATCATAACAAGGAAATAAAGCAATTTATAATCATGCTTGCATTTCATAAAAATCTATAAAACCCTTGAAAACATGAGTAGATAACCATTACAAAAAGGGGGGCCCTGAGATGCTAAACACCTTCCCCGGGACCTAATCGAACCTCTTGCCCTAACTCTAATCGAGACCATTACCCTTAATCAAATCTGAAACACTCCCAGGACCTATCCCCCAAAATGAATAGGTGGCGACTCTTAGTCAAACCAATGGGCAAAAAATTCACACTCACACCTGCGACGAGTGTCCACATAGCTCTTCTGCTAGCTCTGGGCAGTCTTCAACCTCTCCCTGATGATCTATTACAAATATCTTGTCCCCATTTTAGATGCTTATGTAGAAGAGGCACAATATAGGTCACTTTACTGTATCCTAAGACTCGTAATCATCTCCAGTTGAAACTGGACTCAGAGACGTCCGGTTACACCACTAATGTTACCACGTGTCCCTTTTGACACCCGTTTATTATGGTTAAGATTCACCTACCCCTAAGGTTTAACCACCTATCCTTGGTTTTTAGAAAAAAATATTTTAAAAAATTAACAATAGGAGTTAGTGAATTTTAACGGTCCGCTTCTAAGCTGACCCAATTGTCTTGTGTCTCTTTTAACCTATGTTTAACCATGGTTAAGCTTAATTAAATTAAAATAAGTAATGTTGTTTTTTCTAAAACCATGGTTAGATTGCTTAACCCTAAGGTATTAACCATAATTGATGGATGGTAAGAAAGGGACATGGACCAATGATATCATTGGGGTCTGCTTCTAAGCTGACCCTAGGGTCCATTTTCCATTTTCCAATTTTAATTGGGGTTAATTTTTTAAAAATATTTTTTCTAAGAACCAATGATAGGTGGATGAACCCTAAAAGTGGGTGAATCTTAACCACAATTAAGGGGTGTGAGTTGTGTGTGTTGTGGTGTATGTGCGTGTGTTGTATTCTATCTTTCCTCAAAAAAAGAAAGTTCCACATTGGGCAGCTAGTGTTGTGTGCGCTTATACTTAAGGTTCCATACACCTCCAAATGGTTGGTACCCATTTTGGACAATGGCGTGGGTTGATTCCTTCAGTTAAGTGCGTGTGTGTGAGTTGTGTGTGTTGTGGTGTGTGTGCGTGTGTTGTATTCTATCTTTCCTCAAAAAAAAAATTTCCTCAAATTTTGTTTTTTTAAGGAGTGTGAAAAGGGATACATGGCAGAATCAGTGGCGTAACGGGACTCCCCGAGCCCGGTTAAAACTGGAGAGAAAATCACGAGTCGTATCCTAAAAGGAATTAGGCTAGTCGAATCAATGTCCAATAGAAATAAAGTAATAATGATAATAATAGCATTAATAATAAAGATTAATAAAACAATACACTAATAATATCATTGAAAACCTTAATTTTTGGTTTAGAAAAAATAAACAAAAAATAATCCTTTTCTTCGGTGTACCCCACATGGGCGGTTAGCAAGGCAGGCGGGTTTTAGCCTCGACCGCATCAGATGTTGGTAAACGGTAGACTAAAGTTACAGTGTGCAAACACAGCTATACGCCTCATGTACTTCCTGGGAATTGGATCCTGAATTGCCATTCGGTTTTGGCGTGGATTTATAAATGAGAGGAGGGGACAATTACTCCTCGCTCTCAAAAGCCCTTTCAACTATGGTTAATATATTTTAACTCTTGTGGTTAATTTTTAAGGGTTAGTGAATCTTAACACATTTAAAGTGAGTAAAGAAGAGTCTACATGGCAGAAAAGAGAGGTGAGATAGTAAGTCACCACCTCTGACTGAAGAGATAATTATGTTCCTTTATAAAATAGTTTGTTGAAGCATTGAAGTTTGATAGCAAAAACGTCCAAGACTACAAAGGTTTAACAAGCTGAAAACAGTTGAACAAAGTGTCATATATACACTTTAATTATATAAGCTATTATATTGATAAATTTCCTAATGCGTCCGCAATTTGTATTTGTATGTCCTTAGTAACCGTGGGCTAAAAAACCATTGTCATAAAATTTCACTCGTCCAAGCATAGAGATTGTTCATTTTTTTTTTTGAAACAAAGTATTATTCCTAAGACTTAGACAGCGCCAAATATCAATATTACATAACAGCCTTTCTGAGTCTCTGGTAGTTCTTCGCCATAGTGGGTCGAAGTAGTGGCTCAACACTTTGGGCAAATCCATAGAATACCCCAGAAAATAC
This sequence comes from Tetracentron sinense, assembly GCA_015143295.1. Lineage (NCBI taxonomy): Eukaryota > Viridiplantae > Streptophyta > Magnoliopsida > Trochodendrales > Trochodendraceae > Tetracentron > Tetracentron sinense. The sequence continues at coordinate 20,739,023 of CM026554.1, forward strand.
TCTGGTATAATTTTGCCTATGAATAACCTCTTCCTCTATCCTTCTTTAACTTACTGAAAATTCTAAATCTAGAAATCCTCTTTTCAAAATTCAAGACCTACAAACTCACTTTGAAGAACTGGAAGAACTGGAACAGGAGATCTCTACTGAACCGTAGTAAATGAGTTCCTTGATCATCTCTTCAATGTACTCATCATCCATGCTCTTTGGCTCCTCCTCTAACTCGGTTACAGCCTTCGCCATGGGCTTCGGTTCATGTCCAGAATCGGTGCAACATCTTTGTAACTTGGCTGTTAGACTAGCCGAGAGAACCCGTGAATGGTTCGAACCATTTGGATCATATGGGAAATTAGTCCTCGCTCTTGGCCCGCACATCAACCACGCCGCCTCATCGTATGCTGTAGCCGCTTCTTCTGCGGTCTCAAACGTCCCTAACCAGATCCTAGTCTTCCTGTAAACAAGAAATTAAATAACAATTTGAGTCAGTTAATTATCTAACAGTTGGATAATCTCAGAAGTATGAGGAGGGATGAAGTGATTACAGTAATGGGTGTCGGATTTCGGAGACCCAGGAACCCCAGTGCCTCTGTCGAACTCCTTTGAATCTCTGCAACCTTGGCATTTCTGAGATTTCTGTAATTTCTTATCAGACTGGATTTGAATGAAACTGGGGGCCATGGTCCTTTTGTACTGGTGGTGGTGGCGGCTGATGGGTTTCGTTTTCTTTCTTTTTATAACACAATGACACATGTACCCTTGCCTTTCTGCAAAATAACCTAATATCCTCTATCTGAATTTAGTTGCACAGTAAGAAACATATAAAACGATTTTGTTCAGAATTCTTTACAGGTGGCATTAAAAAACGATTTTGTTCAGAAATAACTTGAGGTCTCAAACGGAGGGCCTTCTTTGCTTGGAAATGGATGCTTGGTTTGCATTTTGCTGAACCAAAATATTGCTTGAGCCATAGGAAATTCTCCAAAAAGAAAGATAGTATCCGGGCGCGAAGTCATCTATCCCAGTTTATCGGTGTAAGTGGTGAATTAATCGGGTTATAGCATCACTCTCAAGTCTCAACTTTGAACCTACCCTAAGTCTATTGTTTTCGGATATAGTCAACTACAAATCAAGAATCAATTTGTGTACTTGTTTTGGGCATTGATGTCGATGATGATGAAGCAAAGAATATTCTATTGAAACGCCTCTAACTCTCTTGGATACGAAGGTTTTTTATTTCGGCCTGGGATTGTCTCTGGCGAAGCCAGAAAGGGCTTATCTCGGGGTTCCATAGAATAGGTGACAAGTGGTGGAGAAGTCAAAATCATGGGGCCCACGATTTTGACTTCTCCACCCTTAATAAGACATGTGGCGATAAGTGTGTGAAAATAAAGGGGAGAGATATCATATGGGGAGAAGTCAAAAAAATGGGGAGAAAATGAAATGACTTCTCCCCATTTTTTGGCCAACTGTCGCATAATGTATGGAACCCCGAGAGGGGTTTCTGGCTTCGCCAGAGACAAGCCAAAGCCTTTTATTTCGGCTAACCAACCCGAACCGAAACCCCAAAAATTATGGGATTTTGGTGACTGAAATATTAATAGTTTATTAATTATGTATATATGTTAAAAATAATAATTTATATATTTATATAAATATTACTATTTTATTTTAAAAATTAATATATAAATTTTTGAAATTTCCCGAAATTCCAGTAAAAATTTCAAACTATTTCGGAATTTTAATAAAAAAAAACTATTTAAAAATAAAAAAAATCAGATTTCAGCCGAAATTCCGAAATTTCACCCGAAATTTCTCAAATTTCGACTGAAATCTGATTTTCAAAATAAACCCAGTTTTGATGTCGTTCGGGTTATCCGAAATCGAAATTTCACGAAATTTTAACGAAATTTCAAACCTTGTTGGATACTCCATTTCTTTACATGAAAGTCACATTAAGTCTTCAGCCGTATAGCTCTAAAGCTTTTGATGAGGAAGATATTTACTATAAACGTTTCCTAGAAATGGACTGAGACCAATAGCACAATATGTGTTTATATAGGACTGATCATTAGAGCCTTAACTCATCAAGGCAATTGTAGACCACATATAATCCTAATTACTTAATGCCCAATATTATTCGTACTATTTGATTATGGTTAAATCCTTAACTAGCGTTCATCTAGGTTTTGAACATAGACTACTGTCGAGACCATAAACTAAATGAACAAGAACACTATTAGATGTATATGCTTATAAAAATCATTCCAGACTTGTATTAATCTACATTATTAATATAATATCTTTACATTTACACATTGTGTTCTGCATTGGGTAATATATTATAAAGTGTCTCATAAGCTGAGACTACTTTGTCCCTTAGGTAACATTGTAGGTAAACAATTTAGTTGGTTTTGAACCAAATGCTAAGGAGATATGATTTTCCGGTTCCTTGCAGATCTAGAATAGTTCTAATTTAGTTAGGATACATCTGGACAATGTCTATCGCGACCCAAAATACCCCCTGAGAGTTAGGGATACTTTGGCTCGTAATGTGCCGTATCCGATACCAAACCATCCTGCAATAATACTCAAGGCATAACATAATATAATCATAAGTAGTGCGAAAGCTTAAATCAATGTGTGGAAGTGTAACCCAAAAATTTCTTTTCTATACATAATGTGTATTCCAAGTTTGTACATACATAACAAAAGTAAAGGTGGACATGCCCACCTATCAAAATACAAAATGGTGATGCTCTCTCTCCCTCTCTCAGCAATCACTTTGAAAGGGCCAGTGGTCTAAGTCATTTGCCTCCTCCTGAGGCTCCACATATAGCTCCTCCTCACCGTAATCTTCTTCTATCCAAGGCCCTTGATCACAGATGTCAAAAGGAACCCGTGTACCTACCGACATAACATGTACGATTTAGCGTAGAATACTCAGCGAGTACAAACTAATAGCTAACAATACTATAACAATCATAATACCACATACCCGTGCGTGCAAGAATACAATTCATAAAATGCATGCTTAAAACCCGTCATGGAAAACCGTTTATCAAACTTATTCTTTTCATGGAAAACAAACCCTCTTATGCATGCTTATGAGTTCTTATAAGCTTCATGTTTTTATAACCTTTCTTGTGAGATTCCAGTTCTTATAGTCTTCTTGTGAGCATCCGAGTTCTTACGAGTTCTTCTTTAGTGGCACCCTTCGTACCATCCCACTAAACATCCACCCAAAGTAGCTTGGGAATATCAGATGGTTAGTGGCGCTCTTGGGGCCGTCCCATTAGCTTACGAGTTCTTGTGAGCTTATTCTTATGAATTGCTTTGAAAAGACTTCCTTATGCTTTTTGAAATACATGCTTATGAGAAAACGTCGGTTTATGCAAGTATGCGTGCTCGTACGTGACAATAGGTGATATCATGATCGTGAGCATAGTCAACATCATATAGCATTTCTACAATTCTATAGACATATGAATTATTGAAGGAGAAACATATATATATATAACATTTCACTTAATATTTACCCAATGGGAAAATCCCCTAAATCATATCATCATTTTCTTAACTTAGTCCTCATTCATGCATTTCATCAAACATGTAGTGTGCAAGACTTTCTTAGGTCTTTTGACATATGATTTCAAAGGGGTGTCAGAGAATTTTTTATGTAAACTCCAAGAATTTCAGTAATTCCAGTACTGCCATTCCTATTTTAGGCTAAATGTAAAACCCCAGAACCGAGTTCACTGTACGATGAACAATGTCAGTAAATAATACCCTTATATGGTATGTGTAAAGACCTAAGGCCTTCCATTGTGTTCTTGGTATGAAGGTGTGTCAAGTGAAGGGTTTTAGGTGAGTGTGTTGAGTCTCAAAAAGAGAGTATAAGTATACTCTCGGACATATTTCCAGAAGAATTGCCAGGCCTACCACCAGACCGAGAAGTGGAATTCATGATAGACTTAGCCCTCGGAACAACACCAATATTTAGAGCACCTTATAGGATAGCTCCAACTGAATTAAAAGAATTGAAGGAACAAATTGAAGAATTGCTTCACAATGGTTTTATTCAACCAAGTGTATCACAATGGGGAGCTTCGGTACTTTTTGGGAAGAAGAAGGACAGATCAATGAGAATGTGCATCGATTATAGACAATTGAACAAAGTCACCATAAAGAATAAATATCCTCTACCAAGAATAGATGACCTGTTTGATCAATTGCAAGGGCAAAATTCTTTTCCAAAATCGACTTAAGGTCAGGATATCATTAGTTGAAAATTAGATCAGAAGATATTCCAAAGTCGGTATTCAGGACAAGATATGGACATTACGAATTCTTGGTGATGCCAGTCGGGTTGATAAATGCACCTGCAACATTTATGGATCTAATGAATAGGGTGTTTAAACCAGCACTTGATAGTTATGTCATAGTCTTTGTTGATAATATTCTCATGTATTCCAAGACTAGAGAGGATCATGAACAACACCTCCAGATCACACTTGAGACCTTGAGAGAGCATAAGTTGTATGCTAAACTGAGTAAATGTGAGTTTTGGTTTGAGAAAGTGGCACTCCTAGGTCATATGGTTTCTGGGGATGGGATTTTAATTGATCCTGCGAAAATTGAAACGGTATCAGATTGGAAGAGGCCGAAGATTGTGATAGAGATAAGGAGTTTCCTAGGCCTTACGGGATATTACAGAAGGTTTGTAGATGGATTTTCAAGTTTGGCAGCACCGCTCACCCACTTGACTAAGAAGAATGCCAAGTTCACATGGAATGAGAAGTGTGAAGAAAACTTCTTAGAGTTGAAGAAGTGCCTCACCACAGCATCCATCCTTACAGTTCCAACCGGTAATGGAAGATTTGTACTGTACAGCGATGCTTCTCATGTGGTTTTAGGTTGTGTCCTGATGCAACGAGGGAAAGTTATCGCTTATGCTTCCCGGCAATAGAAAGATCATGAGAGGAATTATCTTACTCATGTAACGCCCCAAAATACCCCCTAGGAGTTTAGGGATACTTTAGGCGTGACTATACGTACCTGCCAAACCATCCTGTCATGAACAAGATAATTAAAGTACTAAACAATGATAATCAGAGCGAGGAAGCTAAACGTAAATGCGGAAGCGTAAACTAACTTTTTCTTTTCTTCTAAGATTTCTAAAATAGTATTCCAAGTTAACATATATACAACATGTCTAAGTCTAAGGTGGACAGCCCCACCTATCAAAATGTCAAAATACATAAGCACCCTCTCGTACTCTCCCCTCAACAGTAGTCGAGGTACGGCCACACGTCAAGGTCTCGGTCTGCCTGAGACTGCAGTGGGATAGACGGCTCTCTCTCCTCGATATTGTCGCGCCCCAAAACCCACCCTAGGAGTTAGAGTGAACTTTGGACGACTAATCATGACTTGCTTGACAACTAACCTGCAAAACCCACAGAGCATATACGATAGAGGACAAAACAGCGGAAACATGCTCTAACATAGCATAGCGGAAGTCTACCAAACCTCTATGTATATACATAATCAATCCAAGTTTATACAAAAAGAATCCAAAAGAAAGTGCGGACATGCCCGCCAAAATACATAAATCTGACTCTCGTCTCACCCACAGCTAATCTACTCAGAATCTACAACCACCTATTGGTGGCATCTACTGGAGGTTCCTCCAAAGGCTCCTCGACATACTCCTCCTCCACCCATGCACCAGGAGCACAAACATCAAATGGAGTAGCAGCTCCCTCAGAACCTGCCGACATAAGAAGTACGGCTGAGCATGGAATACTCAGCGGGTACTGAATACTAACCAACAATTATAGCATAAACATGGCAATACATAATCAGGAGAAATTCATATTTGTCACACGGAAACAATTTATATCATACAAGGAAGTAAAGCAGTTTATAATCATGCTTGAAACTCGTAGAAAACCGATAAATCCTCTTGAAAACATCGTGCACCTGACTTGACTTGAAATATCTTTTCGTATGTGAAAGCTTGTCTTGTCTATCTTGCTTGATTCTTGTATGTCATGTCGTGTCATGCATGCTTGCTTGTGATCATGTAACTTGTGAGATGCACTTGTGAGATGCCTTGAGAGGGAAGGGAGACCCTTCTTTATGCAATGCACTTACGAGGGAAGGGAGACCCTTCTTCATGATATGCACTTGTGAGTGAGGGGAGACCCCTCGTGGAATGTTGGTTCTTGTCTTCTTGTGAAAAGCGAGGTAAAACATATCGTAGGATATGTCCCACCTCTAACCATGTTCTTGAAAACCCCGATAAATCATGTCATGCATGCCGTGCTCGTGGGAACCGTGTACATACTTGCATTCAAATTTAAAGATGACATTTGGGTAATTTCACAACACATATAGCATCAAAGATTGAGTAATGTAATATTCATAGTATTATGGGAAAGCAGGAAACACACTATCATAGTCCCTAGCAATATTCATAATTTATTAGGCATGCATTTCCAGATTTTCAGCTCACTGTGTTCACCTTGGCATTTCATCAAACATGGTATGTTCATTATGGATTTATCCTAGAACATGCTTTTCTAGATGGGTTTTACTCAAATCATACATGTACGTTCATTATTGGAACAATGCCCTTCCCCATTTGTTCATCACACACAACCATTGGCATACAATCGCCCATCCCATCTCCATTCACCATTCACCATTCACCATTCACCATTTACCATTTACCATTTACTATTTACCATTCATCCATCTCATAGCACATGTGTAAATGAAAGAAAATTAAGAGGAAAGAAGGGGAAAGAGGAACTATAACTAGGAGGGTAGTAAAAAGTACCGACCTTGAAGAAATGAGGAAGAAACCCCTTTCCAAAACGACTGTGTAGCTGTTGCCCTAGTTTGAGGAGATGCTCCTCACGAGTTTGTGCCTTGATCTTGAAGAAAAACGGGCTGGAGGTTGATCTAGGGTTTCAAACCCTTTGATTTCTCTCCCAAATGGAAACCCTAGGTTGGAATCGCCTTCTCCTCTTTCTTCTATTCTCTCAAACTCTCTAAGTGTCGAATGATGCCCTAAAGGCTCAGATTAAACTCTTAAGGTAAGAGTGAACTGACCAAAAGACCGAAATACCCTTATTGGGATTTCTGTGAATAGTGCTGTGAATAGTGCCAACTCGTGGTGCTGTGAATAGTGTCAACTCGTGGTCGGTGAATAGTGCCACTCGTGGTGCTTGTGAATAGTGCAAACTCGTGGTGCTTGTGAATAGTGCCACTCGTGGTGCTTGTGAATAGTGCCACTCGTGGTCCGTGAATAGTGCCACTCGTGGTGCTTGTGAATAGTGCCACTCGTGGTCCGTGAATAGTGCCACTCGTGGTGCTTGTGAATAGTGCCACTCGTGGTCCGTGAATAGTGCAACTCGTGGTGCCATGAATAGTGCAAACTCGTGGTGGCGTGAATAGTGCCAACTCGTGGTGGCGTGAATAGTGCCAACTCGTGGTGCCGTGAATAGTGCAAACTCGTGGTGGCGTGAATAGTGCCAACTCGTGGTGGCGTGAATAGTGCCAACTCGTGGTGGCGTGAATAGTGCCAACTCGTGGTGCCATGAATAGTGCAAACTCGTGGTGGCGTGAATAGTGCAACTCGTGGTGCCATGAATAGTGCAAACTCGTGGTGCTTGTGAATAGTGCCACTCGTGGTGCTTGTGAATAGTGCCACTCGTGATGCTTGTGAATAGTGCCACTCGTGGTCCGTGAATAGTGCCACTCGTGGTGCTTGTGAATAGTGCCACTCGTGGTCCGTGAATAGTGCCACTCGTGGTGCTTGTGAATAGTGCAACTCGTGGTGCCATGAATAGTGCAAACTCGTGGTGGCGTGAATAGTGCCAACTCGTGGTGGCGTGAATAGTGCCAACTCGTGGTGCCATGAATAGTGCAAACTCGTGGTGGCGTGAATAGTGCCAACTCGTGGTGGCGTGAATAGTGCCAACTCGTGGTGCCATGAATAGTGCAAACTCGTGGTGGCGTGAATAGTGCCAACTCGTGGTGGCGTTGTCAAGGGTGACGAACCCGTTGTCACGTCGTCTCATGTACAGCGTGCCCGTGGTGAGTTGTACAACGTGCCCGTGGTGAGTTGTACAACGTACCCGTGGTGAGCTGTACAACGGATGCACACAGTATACGTTTTCCTACAGGTACAGACTGTTTTGGCCATATCTTTTGACTCGTTCGTCCGATTTTGACGATTCAACTTGCGTTGTGTTCGTACTTCGAAGAGGAACAATTCTGGCATTTCAAAATTTCCAAATTCTTCCTCATTTATTAATCATACCTCTTAAAAAGGCAAGATGACAACGAAAGTGTCATGTATTAAGCATGAAAAAGTCTGGGGCTCTACATCCTCCCCCCCTTACAAAAATTTCGTCCTCAAAATTCAGACACTACTTGCATTACAATTCAAAAAGAACATTACATGTCATATACAGACTTCACACAGAAACTCATTCAAGTAATTCTGGGTACTTTGCTTTGACTTCGGCTTCACGCTCCCATGTAGCTTCTTCCCGAGCATGGTGTTGCCATTGCACAAGAACCAAAGGGATTGTCTTGTTGCGAAGCACTTGATTCCTTCGATCTAAAATCTGGACTGGCTTTTCAATCAAGGTGAGGTCCTCTCGAATCTCCAACTGTTCCAAGTCTATGACATGCGAAGGATCCGCAAGATACTTCCGAAGCATGGACACATGGAAGACGTTATGAACTGCAGCCATGTGAGGTGGAAGAGCTACTCGATAAGCAACTTCACCAACCCGTGTGATAATCTCAAAAGGCCCAACATACCGAGGACTGAGCTTGCCTCGCTTCCCAAATCTCATGATCCCTTTGCTAGGAGATACTTTCACAAAAACTTGATCCCCTACTTGAAATTCCAAGTCCCTACGGCGTGTGTCCGCATAACTTTTCTGGCGATCTTGAGCGGCTTTCAATCGATCCCGGATGATCTTAACTGTGTTTGCAGTTTGCTCAATCAACTCCGGACCAAGCACTTTCCTTTCTCCTACCTCATCCCAATAGAGAGGAGACCTACAACTTCGCCCATACAAGGCCTCAAATGGTGCCATTTGAATACTTGCCTGATAGCTGTTATTATAAGCAAATTCAACCAAAGGCAAGTGCTCTTCCCAACTGCCTCTGAAATCTAACGTACAAGCTCGAAGCATGTCTTCAATGACTTGGTTCACTCTCTCGGTTTGTCCATCCGTTTATGGATGAAAGGCGGTGCTGAAATCAAGTTGGGAACCCATAGCCTCTTGGAAACTTTTCCAAAATCTTGACGTGAATCTTGGATCCCGATCTGACACAATACTGACTGGCACCCCATGTAGTCTAACTACTTCCTTGATGTATAGTGCAGCCAACTGACTAGAGTTGAAGGTAGTACGGTAGGGTAAGAAATGAGCGGACTTTGTCAAACGATCCACTACTACCCATATCGCATCTGAGCTCCTTCCCGTCTTTGGCAAGCCAACTATGAAATCCGTGGATATGTTCTCCCATTTCCACTCGGGAATAGGAAGGGAATGCAATAAACCGGCGGGTCGCATGTGTTCTGCTTTCACTTGTTGACACACCAAGCACCGTGCTACATATTCCGCAACATTCCTCTTCATATTCCGCCACCAAAAGTGACTCTTGAGGTTCCGGTACATCTTTGTACCCCCTGGATGCACTGTGTACTTCGAACGATGTGCCTCATCCATGATCTCTCGTCGAAGATCTGCGTTGGCCGGAACACACAACCTTCCTTTGAATGTGATAGCACCCCGACTAGTGAGAGAGAAGTCCTCACTACCCTTAGCAACTTCCTTGTCCCGATAAGCCGACAATTCAGCATCCATGTCTTGATATTCTTGGATCAAATCTATAATGTACGGCCGAACCGTAACATTTGCCAAGGTAGGACCACGGACAGAGTCATTCACACTTATGTCCAGATTTGCCAAATCTTGTAGTAGCTTCCATTCTTGAACCAACATATGTGCTAACAACCCTTGAGGTCTTCTACTCAAAGCATCTGCCACTACATTTGCTTTACCCGGGTGGTATTGAATGGTACAATCATAGTCTTTCAAAAATTCCATCCAACGCCGTTGCCTTAGATTCAGCTCCTTTTGGGAAAAGAGATACTTGAGACTCTTGTGATCAGTGAACACATAGAACTCCATCCCATAAAGGTAATGACGCCAAATCTTAAGTGCAAACACGACCGCCGCAAGCTCCAAGTCGTGCGTGGGATAATTCTTCTCATGCTCCTTCAATTGCCTTGATGCATAGGCAATGACTTTCTTGTGTTGCATAAGCACACATCCAAGTCCAACGTGTGAGGCATCACTGTACACCTCATACCCAAGAGGTCCGGATGGCACTGTAAGGACAGGAGCTGTAGTAAGCCTCTTCTTCAGTTCCGTGAAACTGATCTCGCACTTATCACTCCATACAAACTTGGCATTCTTCCTTGTCAGGTAAGTGAGCGGTGCTGCAAGGCTAGAGAAACCCTCTACGAATCTCCTGTAGTAGCCTGCCAACCCAAGAAAGCTGCGTATCTCGGTAACACTCTTGGGCCTCGCCCAACTCATAACTGCTTCGATCTTCTTCGGATCCACCGAGATACCTTCTGCAGAAACCACGTGGCCTAGGAATGCCACCTCTTCCAACTAAAACTCACACTTGCTAAGTTTGGCGTATAGCTTGTGTTCTCTTAGCATTTCCAAAGCAAGGCATAGGTCGCGTGTGTGATCTTCCCGTGTCTGGGAATAGACCAAGATGTCATCAACAAATACAATCACGCACCTATCAAGATATGGCCGGAACACCCGGTTCATCAAATCCATAAAGGCTGCCGGCGCGTTCGTGAGTCCAAAAGGCATCACCAAGAACTCGTAGTGCCCATACCGAGTCCTGAAAGCAGTTTTGGGAACATCTTCCACCTTAATCTTCAACTGGTGATAACCCGATCGAAGATCTATCTTCGAGAAAAATCTCGCTCCCTTCAACTGATCGAACAAGTCATCAATCCTAGGCAAGGGATACCTATTCTTTATGGTGACTTTGTTCAATTGTCGGTAATCGACACACATTCGCATCGAGCCATCTTTCTTCTTAACAAACAACACCGGGGCTCCCCACGGAGAGACACTTGGTCGAATGAAACCAAGACCTTGTAATTCTTCCAACTGGGTCTTCAACTCCTTGAGTTCAATAGGGGCCATTCGGTATGGAGCTCTGAAAACAGGAGCTGTGCCTGGTGCAAGCTCGATCACAAACTCAATCTCCCTGTCTGGAGGCAATCCTGGCAACTCCTCTGGAAATACATCCAGGAATTCACTCACAACCGGAATAGTCGATGAGTCCTTTGCTTCAGGGTTAGCTAAGCTCAACGCCGCAAAGCGGGCAATGTCTCTACTTCTCAACCCTCGAAAGTGAAATGGTTTTCCTTCTACCGGCTTGAAGAGTACCATTTTCTCAAAGCAAGCTACATGCCCATGATGTGCTGCTAACCAATCCATTCCCAATATAACATCAAAGTCTTGGAATCCAAGGACGATGAGATCAACCGCCAACTCGTGGCTCCCAACTTGGACCACACTATCTCCATACACTTTATCTGCCAATACTGTTTTGCCGAGAGGAGTCGAAATGGCTAACTCCAGTTCTAGCTGACTTGGCTCTACAGAAAAGCCTTCTGAAAAAATCGGCGAGACAAATGAATGAGTAGACCCGGTATCAATCAACACTCGAGCCAAACACTCATTGACTAGTAGGGCTCCTGAAATTTTAGCTAGTTATGTCAATTCAAGCATCAACAGTGTATACACATAGGTATATACATATATAGCATACCAAGTACGTACACATGGGATAAAACATAACATAACCATCACGAATAAGGAAAATAACTCCAAACGCGTACCTTGCACCACATCGTCAGATGCAAGTGCATCACCCTCTGTTAAGGCAAAAACTCGCCCCTGGTTCGCCTAGCGAGACTGTGGTGTAGACCGGGTAGTCTGAGATGACGCCTGATATGATCCTGCTGGGCGTGCTGGTGGACTAATCCCCTGAGACTGGCCTGATAAATGCCGACTGGGGCAATCCCTGATCATGTGGCCCTGGCGACCGCAATGATAACATCCACCAGATGCTCTTCGACAATCTCCTGCCAGATGCCTTTTGCCGCATGAAGTGCAGACCTCGTGTGTATAAGTCGGAGGGGCTGGAAGCGGAGCATACCTCATCGTCTGAGGTGCAATAGGCCGTGGGGCTGGAAGAGCCTGAGGTCTCGGTGCCTGAGGCACATACTGCCGTGGAGCTGGAGGCGCATAAGAAGGTCTCATCGATGGTGCTGGCCACGCATACTGATAACGAGTCCGCCTCTCTGGAGGTGCTGAACTGCTAGCTTGGCCTCTCGCCCACTCCCTCTTCTTGGACACTGTCTCTGAATTGGCCTCGACCAATAAGGCCTTGTCTACTACCTCAGGGTAGGTAGTATGCCTGAAAACGGACACCTTCTCCATAATCACATCCTTGAGCCCTTGCTCAAATCTCCTCGCCTTCATTGCCTCAGTAGCAACCATATGAGGCGCAAATCTCAACAACTCCGAGAACTTGGCCTCGTATTGTGCCACCGACATCAAACCTTGCTCAAGGTTGATGAATTCTCTCTCTTTCTTTTCCCGTGCTCCAATCGGAAAATACTTTTTGTAAAAAGTATCCTTGAACTCCTCCCAAGTCCAAGGTAGACCCTGCATGGTCAAATCTCTCGTCCTCAGTGCGGACAACCACCAATGGTGGGCTTCGCCTTCTAGCATGAAAGCTGCCCATGCTACCCTCTCCTCCTCTGTAGGTGAGAGGACCGTAAGGATCTTCTCCATCTGGAGGATCCAGGCCTCCGCAGCAAGAGGGTCCACACTCCCATGGAATGGTGGAGGCCTCAATCTCCTGAATGCCTCAACTCCAGCGGTACGATGTACTGGAGCTGCGGGCGGTGGAGTAGGTGCCGCCGATGATGGTATAGCCTGTCGAGCCGCCAGTATGGCGAGTGTCTCAGCAATAGAGCCTAAGACTCGAGAGAGGTCCGGGTGCTCATCCTCATCCCGTGAAGAAGAGGAAGCTCTGGTATGTGGTCCACGACCCCGTGTGTTTTGTCTCATGACTCAAGTCCTGAGAATAATAACACCACATGAGTCTAACTTTAAACCACAGTTTACTTCAATGCCATTTCGCAATAATCCAATTTGTATTAGTTGTATAATACTAATATACATCGCATTAAGTCATGAGAGTATTTATAATATTATACTTTGGTGTTCTAGCGTTCCTAAGGCTCGTACTTGGTTGAAACAATCATTTTGACTAAGACTAAAGTTTAGTCTTACACTTGGATCAAGACTCTCTTCCGACTTACTTTCTTCCTAACTTGTTTCCTGACATATGCTCTTGTCAAGCCGTGGTATAAGATTCTAAGTGACCCTAGAGACCTAAAGCCTAAGCTCTGATACCACTTTTGTCGCGCCCCAAAACCCACCCTAGGAGTTAGAGTGAACTTTGGACGACTAATCATGACTTGCTTGACAACTAACCTGCAAAACCCACAGAGCATATACGATAGAGGACAAAACAGCGGAAACATGCTCTAACATGGCCTAGCGGAAGTCTACCAAACCTCTATGTATATACATAATCAATCCAAGTTTATACAAAAAGAATCCAAAAGAAAGTGCGGACATGCCCGCCAAAATACATAAATCTGACTCTCGTCTCACCCACAGCTAATCTACTCAGAATCTACAACCACCTATTGGTAACCCTCTACTGGAGGTTCCTCGACATACTCCTCCTCCACCCATGGACCAGGAGCACAAACATCAAATGGAGTAGCAGCTCCCTCAGAACCTGCCGACATAAGAAGTACGGTTGAGCATGGAATACTCAGCGGGTACTGAATACTAACCAACAATTATAGCATAAACATGGCAATACATAATCAGGAGAAATTCATATTTGTCACACGGAAACAATTTATATCATACAAGGAAGTAAAGCAGTTTATAATCATGCTTGAAACTCGTAGAAAACCGATAAATCCTCTTGAAAACATCGTGCACCTGACTTGACTTGAAATATCTTTTCGTACGTGAAAGCTTGTCTTGTCTATCTTGCTTGATTCTTGTATGTCATGTCATGTCATGCATGCTTGCTTGTGATCATGTAACTTGTGAGATGCACTTGTGAGATGCACTTGTGAGATGCCTTGAGAGGGAAGGGAGACCCTTCTTTATGCAATGCACTTGCGAGGGAAGGGAGACCCTTCTTCATGATATGCACTTGTGAGTGAGGGGAGACCCCTCGTGGAATGTTGGTTCTTGTCTTCTTGTGAAAAGCGAGGTAAAACATATCGTAGGATATGTCCCACCTCTAACCATGTTCTTGAAAACCTCGATAAATCATGCCAAGCATGCCGTGCTCGTGGGAACCGTATACATACTTGCATTCAAATTTAAAGATGACATTTGGGTAATTTCACAACACATATAGCATCAAAGATTGAGTAATGTAATATTCATAGTATTATGGGAAAGCAGGAAACACACTATCATAGTCCCTAGCAATATTCATAATTTATTAGGCATGCATTTCCAGATTTTCAGCTCACTGTGTTCACCTTGGCATTTCATCAAACATGGTATGTTCATTATGGATTTATCCTAGAACATGCTTTTCTAGATGGGTTTTACTCAAATCATACATGTACGTTCATTATTGGAACAATGCCCTTCCCCATTTGTTCATCACACACAACCATTGGCATCCAATCGCCCATCCCATCTCCATTCACCATTCACCATTCACCATTCACCATTTACCATTTACCATTTACTATTTACCATTCATCCATCTCATAGCACATGTGTAAATGAAAGAAAATGAAGAGGAAAGAAGGGGAAAGAGGAACTATAACTAGGAGGGTAGTAAAAAGTACCGACCTTGAAGAAATGAGGAAGAAACCCCTTTCCAAAACGACTGTGTAGCTGCTGCCCTAGTTTGAGGAGATGCTCCTCACGAGTTTGTGCCTTGATCTTGAAGAAAAACGGGCTGGAGGTTGATCTAGGGTTTCAAACCCTTTGATTTCTCTCCCAAATGGAAACCCTAGGTTGGAATCGCCTTCTCCTCTTTCTTCTATTCTCTCAAGCTCTCTAAGTGTCGAATGATGCCCTAAAGGCTCAGATTAAACTCTTAAGGTAAGAGTGAACTGACCAAAAGACCGAAATACCCTTATTGGGATTTCTGTGAATAGTGCTGTGAATAGTGCCAACTCGTGGTGCTGTGAATAGTGTCAACTCGTGGTCGGTGAATAGTGCCACTCGTGGTGCTTGTGAATAGTGCCACTCGTGGTGCTTGTGAATAGTGCAAACTCGTGGTGCTTGTGAATAGTGCCACTCGTGGTGCTTGTGAATAGTGCCACTCGTGGTCCGTGAATAGTGCAACTCGTGGTGCCATGAATAGTACAAACTCGTGGTGGCGTGAATAGTGCCAACTCGTGGTGGCGTGAATAGTGCCAACTCGTGGTGCCATGAATAGTGCAAACTCGTGGTGGCGTGAATAGTGCCAACTCGTGGTGGCGTGAATAGTGCCAACTCGTGGTGGCGTGAATAGTGCAACTCGTGGTGCCATGAATAGTGCAAACTCGTGGTGCTTGTGAATAGTGCCACTCGTGGTGCTTGTGAATAGTGCCACTCGTGATGCTTGTGAATAGTGCCACTCGTGGTCCGTGAATAGTGCCACTCGTGGTGCTTGTGAATAGTGCCACTCGTGGTCCGTGAATAGTGCAACTCGTGGTGCCATGAATAGTGCAAACTCGTGGTGGCTTGAATAGTGCCAACTCGTGGTGGCGTGAATAGTGCCAACTCGTGGTGCCATGAATAGTGCAAACTCGTGGTGGCGTGAATAGTGCCAACTCGTGGTGGCGTGAATAGTGCCAACTCGTGGTGCCATGAATAGTGCAAACTCGTGGTGGCGTGAATAGTGCCAACTCGTGGTGGCGTTGTCAAGGGTGACGAACCCGTTGTCACGTCGTCTCATGTACAGCGTGCCCGTGGTGAGTTGTACAACGTGCCCGTGGTGAGTTGTACAACGTACCCGTGGTGAGCTGTACAACGGATGCACACAGTATACGTTTTCCTACAGGTACAGACTGTTTTGGCCATATCTTTTGACTCGTTCGTCCGATTTTGACGATTCAACTTGCGTTGTGTTCGTACTTCGAAGAGGAAAAATTCTGGCATTTCGAAATTTTCAAATTCTTCCTCATTTATTAATCATACCTCTTAAAAAGACAAGATGACAACGAAAGTGTCATGTATTAAGCATGAAAAAGTCTGGGGCTCTACAGATATACTCTTCCTCGACCCAAGGCTCTGGGTCGAGGGCTCCCTCAGTACCTGCCGACATGAAGGTACGGCTGAGCATGGAATACTCAGCGAGTACAAGCTTCTAGCTATCCATAACAATAATAAACACGCAAGGAGTAGTACAATACCAATCATCAATTCCAGGCAATAGTAAGATCATTGGATCAAACAATATTAAACATGGAGCAATATTATCATCTTGATGTGCATGAATGCAAAAACGCCGATAAAACTCATGCTTGAAAACCCGTTTCCATGTCTCGGTATGCATTGTAAAAATCATGTATGCGTGCATGCATGAATGTCTTGTAATCATCTTGTAACCTTGCATCTTGTAACTTGTGAGCCAGAGGCTAGCACCCGAATCTCCCTGGGCTGCCAACCTCCTTGATATGTATGGTTTTCTTGTGAGCCAGAGGCTAGTACCCGAATGTCCCTGGGCTACCAACCTCCTTGACAATATGTGATTTTTATTACTTGTTTAGTTTTCTTGTGAGCCAGAGGTTAGTACCCGAATGTCCCTGGGCTACCAACCTCCTTGACAATAGGTGTTTTAGGGGTTTTCTTGTGAGCCAGAGGCTAGTACCCGAATGTCCCTGGGCTACCAACCTCCTTGACATGCAATATTTTCTTGTTGGTTATTATATGCACATGCTCTTGAAATCTCGGTTCATGCTATCATGCGTGCTCGTGTACGTGTCAATCGTGACAATAGTGAAATGAGGATAACAAGAAAGATATGGCATCACCATTCCATTCATAATATATTCATGTGAGCATTTGAGTGATTAACATTGCATTTGAGTATTTAAAGCATTTTCTTCCCTTAAGTCATGATCTTATAGATTCGGCATTTTGTCAAACACATAACATACATTGTTCCTTAGTAGTTCATCTTCTTTCTTTTTATGCATATTTTCCATTCAATCACACAAGGGTAAGTTTATTATTTGTACAATGCCCTTCCTCCATTTTCCAATTCACACCCCACACATCATACATCATTCCTTCGGCATCCAATCGCCTCAATCCATACCCATCCAAACATCCACACAATTTTTCCTTATCTTGCTTATGTTCATTAGAGATGTTCATTAGAGCTAATACATTTCATAAAGAAGAAACCTAATAACAAGGATCACATTCTATATAGAAACCTAGATTATTGCTAGGGTAAGTTAGTAGGGTGTACTAACCTTAGATCAAGGCTTGATCTTGGTAGGAACCTTGATTTGAGCTCCAACTTGAAAGAAGAAGCCCTTGCTTGAAGAAAGCTTGAGTTGAGGAAGAAACCCCTTGGAAAAACTTGTGTGAGTTGCTGCCCTAACTTTGGAGGAGGAGTCCCACACGAGTTGAACCTTGGATTTGAAGAATCCAAGCCTTGAAATAAACCTTGGGTAGCCCACACTCTTGATTTCTTCTCAAGAGGAAAACCTAGGTTAGGAAATCCCCTTCTCCTCTCTCTCTATCTCTCCAAATACTCTAAGGATGGTAAATGAAGCCCTAAAGGCTCGGGCAAGCCCTTATGGGTAAGGGTTTAACGCCCAAAAGATGAAAATGCCCTTACAAAAATTTCTGTAAAACACGAGGACCGAGTGATCGGTGCTTATGACCGATCGATCGGTTGCCTACCGAGCGATTGGTACTCTGACCGAGTGACCGGTCAAAAAACTACTCTCTGGAAAATTTTCCCATACAAAAGTTTTGACCGTGCGATAGCTACCGATCGATCAGTTTTGGACCGATCGATCGCTGACTGGACCGAGCGATCGGTGCTCTGTAGGTCTGGACTGTTTTGACCATATCTTTTGACTCACTCGACGATTCAACTTGCGTTGGGTTCATCTTTCAAAAATGAACATTTCTGACATTTCAGAATTTCTGATTTCTCCCTTAATTATTAATTAGACTATGAGGAAGACCAATTAGCTATGAAAACGGTATTCATTAAGTAGAGAAAAGTCCGGGGTGCTACAACTCATGACTTGGAATTGGCAGCAGTTATTTTCTCTCTTAAGATCTGGAGACATCATTTGTACGGTGAGCAATTTGAGGTGTTCACGGACCATAAAAGTTTCAAGTATTTATTTTCACAAAAAGAGCTTAATTTGAGAAAGCGTTGTTGGGTAGAATTTTTGAAGGATTATGACTACTCGATTCAGTATCATCCCGGGAAAGCAAATGTAGTAGCTGATGCACTTAGCAGTTAAGGGGGATCCGGATAAAAATTTATGTCGAAACTGGATTCCTTAGATCTTAACACCATAAAAAGCATAAAAATTATCTAAGAGTTTTAGTCATATCACCTCGGTGAATGTTTTTCACCGGTAAAGCTTAATCCACTCGAACCGTCAGGACTATTTGTAGAGATTTTTCTGAAAAAATACTAGAAGCTCGATCCTTGTTCTTCGCCATCCCCACGAAGCTTTAGAATCTCCTTTGGAATTATAGAAGCAAGAAGAAGAAGATGGATCAATGGTGTAGACCTTCTATCCCCAATAATACTAAGGTTCAATACCCTAGATTTGCAAAACCCAAATAGGACCACCAATATAGCTCACGAAAATCCCTAAGGGTCTCCCCTAGAGCTCATGGTTTGGAGAGAGAGAGGAGAGGAGAGAAAAAATTCTGGAGAATTCTACTTAATGGTCTAGGGTGTTGGGGTTATAGACTAAGATCTTCTCCTAATCCTACTCCAACTTGATCTTATCGAGTAAGATTTATTAATTATCAATAACTCTTATTATTAATTAAATAAACTCCTACTTAATCTATAAATACTTTCATTATAGTAATCCTATTAATTAAAGAGTCCCTATTATAAGAGGATTCCTTAATTAAAAGGGATAAGTCAACATCCTATACCAAAGTAGGAAACCTAGTCAAACTAGGAATCCACAAGGGGGGGTGTGAGCTTCTATGGGGCGTGGGATTTAAGGAGTTAAAACTCCTTATTGTAATCTAATTACAATAACATCTTAATCCTAATTACAATCTAACACTTGGATTTTTATTCCATAATAAAAGGAATTATATTTCAATAATTATTCAATTAAACAAATCCTAATCCAATTAGGAGTCCTCAAGTGGGTGCCCCACCCTAGGGTTTAAACCCATTTCCCCTTTAATTATGTTAAACAAATAATTACTAAAATAATCTCTTAGTTTAAATTAACAATTAATTTAAACAATAGATTAACTACTAATCTATTTAATTAAATGATTTACTTTTAATCAGTTAAAATAATTGATTAACTTTTAATCAATTATTGAGCTTGTATTTCTTATGTGAGCATCTCCACAGATTGCTCTGGGACATTCTTACCCTGGCTTATCCAATGTTATCTCATTGACCCTAAAAGGGAATTACATCGGAATTGCAAGTGACGTGAGATATCCATGTTACAATTGAATCCCAGTGTGTGAACACTAACCATTACGGATCCTGCCACATCAACTTTTAAATTCGATTTATCCTTCCAAATACATTATCCTTTATAGGCCTTCGAGATTGACATACTATCTAACCCATAGCCCATTGCAAACCATCCGGGTTTCCAAGACTTATGATTAAGCCATGAGAAATAATTTCTCATGAAAAACATTTTGAAAAAAAATCCTTTTATAAGTATAATACCTTTTAATTAAAGTATATTTCAAAACTTATTTTGTTTTCATAATCACCTGCGCAGGATTTGAACTTAATCAACTGTCTTACCCAGAACTTGGATAATCTCTCAAATTAATGAGCATGGATTTCTTGTTTGAAATTCATCATGACTCGAACAACTTTTTGACTATCCAACTGTCACTATATTGTATTTTCTAAATTAGAAAATACGTTGGTGGAATCAAAACAGTCAGATCACTGCCCAGTCATAGATGAACTCATCAGATCTAAGGATCATCGAAACCGTTCAATGTGAATGAGAGACCAACTATTTGATAGTATATTTATACAAGAGGTCTCTCATTGAATGCAATCAGTCAGTGTACATTTAAGCACCCATATGTTGATGGGTAGTCTCCACTACAATAGTTCGAGATAGAACTACATCTCAACTATTGAGAACATCTTACCATTTTGGCAGCCATATAAGTGAAGTGCCCAGCTTCACCCATAGGTATAAAGAACCGGAATGTTATATCTACCGGTGATAATCTAATTACATAACTTTCCTACAATATATCCTATGGACCTTTATCGATATCTCATATCGTATAGATCATCTCATGATCATGGTCAATTACCCATAATAAATACATAATAGAGTAAGAAGAAGCATTTATTAATCAAATTAAAAAGGTTCTAACAATCTAAATGACTTTTCTGGGCATCATGTCTAACAATCTCCCACTTGCCCTAAAAGTCACTGTGCCATAGATTTCAATCCCATTCTGTCTAAGTGTGTTACAAAAACATTATCTGATAAAGCCTTGGTCATCGGGTCTGCAACATTAAGTTGAGACCTCATCTTTGTAACCACTACATCTTGGCTGTCAATGATCTCAAGAATGATGTGATACTTCCGTTCCACATGTTTCATTGTAGAGCCCCGAAACTTTTCACATTTAATGCATGACACTTTCGTTGCCATTTTGCCTTTAAAGAGGTATAATTAATAAATAAGGAAGAAATTAGAAATTCCGAAACGTCAGAAATGTTCCTTTTCGAAGTACGAACCCAACGCAAGTTGAATCGTCAAAATCGGACGAACGAGTCAAAAGATATGGCCAAAACAGTCTGGACCTGCAGGCAATCGTAGCTCGGAAGGCACTAAGGACGTAGCTCGGAAGGCACTAAGGACGTAGCTCGGAAGGCACTAAGGACGTGGCTTTGATAACGTAGCCCTAGCTCTGATAACGTGTACGTTGTGCATCCGTTGTGCAACAGACAACGGGTACGGCGTGCAGCAGACAACATGTACGTTGTACAGCAAACAACGAGTACGTTGTACAGCTCACAACGTGTACGTTGTACATCCGTTGTGCAACAGACAACGGGTACGTCGTGCAGCAGACAACGTGTACGTTGTACAGCAAACAACGAGTACGTTGTACAGCTCACAACGGGTACGTTGTACATAAGACAACGGACAACGTGTTCAGCACTATTCACAGCACAACGTGTTCGGCACTATTCACAGCACAACGTGTTTGGCACTGTTCACAGCACAACGTGTTCAGCACTATTCACAGCACAACGTGTTCGGCACTATTCACAGCACAACGTGTTTGGCACTGTTCACAGCACAACGTGTTCGGCACTATTCACAGCACAACGTGTTCGGCACTATTCACAGTACAACGTGTTCGGCACTCGCGTTTTTGCAGAAATTTCAGTAAGGGTATTATGGTCTTTTGGTCGGTTTACTCTTACCTTAAGAGTTTAACCCGAGCCTTTAGGGCATCATTCAACACTTAGAGAGTTTTAGAAAATAGGAGAAAGGGGAGAAGGCGATTCCAACCTAGGGTTTCCATTTTGGAGAGAAATCAAGGGGTTTGTGAACCCACACTCCACTCAAGCCCATTTTTCTTCAAGATCAAGGCACAAACTCGTGAGGAGCATCTCCTCAAGCTAGGGCAGCAACTCACGGTTGTTTTTGGAAGGGGATTTCTTCCTCACTTGATCAAGGTCGGTACTTCTTACTACCCTCCTAGTTATAGTTCCTTCTTTTACTTTATTTCTCTTTGTCTTCTTTCATTTACACATGTATTATGAGATGGGTTGTGAATGGTGAATGGGAATGGTGAATGGAGATGAATGTGGGCGATTGGATGCCGTGTGTATTGATGTGATGGATGAACGGGGAGGGCATTGTACCCATAATGAACATACACATGTGATGTTAGAAAAACCCACCTAGAAAAGCATGATTAGGTTTAAATGAATAATGAATAATGAACACCCCATGTTTGATGAAACGCCAAGGTGAATAAAGTGAGTTGTAAATTAGGAAATGTATGCCTAATAAATCATGGATATTGCTAGGGCCTATGATAGTGTGTTTTCTTGCTTTCCCTAAATGATATGAATATTACATTGCTCAATCATTGATGTTATATGTGTTGTGAAATTACCCAAATGTCATATTTAAATTTAAATGCAAGTATGTACACGGTTCCCACGAGCACGGCATGCATGACATGATTTATAGAGGTTTTCAAGAACATGGTTAGAGGTGGGACATATCCTACGATATGTTTTACCTCGCTTTTCACAAGAAAACAAGAACCAACATTCCACGAGGGGTCTCCCCTCACTCACAAGTGCATATCATGAAGAAGGGCCTTCCTTCCCTCGCAAGTACATACATATCATGAAGAAGGGTCTCCCTTCCCTCGCAAGTGCATTGCATAAAGAAGGGTCTCCCTTCCCTCTCAAGGCATCTCTCAAGCGCATCTCACAAGGATATCTCACAAGTGTATCTCACAAGTTACATGATCACAAGCAAGCACGCATGACATGCATGACATGACACGTACGACACGCTCGACAAGATCAAGTAAGACAAACACGACAAGCTTTCAAGTACGAAAAGATATTTCAAGCCAAGTCAAGTGCACGATGTTTTCAAGAGGTTTTATCGGCTTTCTACGAAATACAAGCATGATTATAAATTGCTTTACTTCCTTGTATGATATGAATTGTTTCCGTCTAACATATATGAATTGCTCCTGATTTATGTATTGCCATTTTTATGCTATGACTATTGGTTAGTATTTGGTACCCGCTGAGTATTCCATGCTCAGCCGTACTTCTTATGTCGGCAGGTTCTGAGGTAGCTGCCGCTCCATTTGAAGTTTGTGCTCCTGGTCCATGGTTGGAAGAGGAGTACGTCGAGGACCCTTTGGAGGAACCTCCCGTAGAGGGTTATCAGTAGGTGGTGTTAGATTCTGAGTGGATTAGCTGTGGGTGAGCATGAGTGATTATATCCATGTATTTTGGCGGGCATGTCCGCACTTTCTTGGTTTTGATTTCTTTGTATTAAACTTGGACCATGTGTATATACTTAGAGGTTGTTAGACTTCCACTGTGTTTTATAGTTATGTTTCCGTTGTCATCGTCTATTGTATATGCTCTGTGGGTTTTTGTAGATTGGTTTGTCAAGCAAGTCATGTATGCCATGATTAGTCGTCCAAAGTTCACTCTAACTCCTAGGGTGGGTTTTGGGTCGCGACAGAAGTGGTATCAGAGCTTAGGCTTTAGGTCTCTAGGGTCACTTAGAATCTTATACCACGGCTTGACAAGAGCATATGTTAGGAAACAAGTTAGGAAGGAAGTGAGTCGGGAACGAGTCTGGTTCCAAGTTTAAGACTAAACTTTAGTCTTAGTCTAAAATGGTTGCTTTAACCAAGTATGGTCCTAGGTACGCTAGAACACTAAAGTATAAGTATAATGTGATGAATACTCTGATGACTTGATGTGATGTATATTAGTATTATACAACTAATACAAATTGAATTATTGTGAAATGACATTGAAATAAACTATGGTCCAAGTTGGAAGCCACGAGTTGGCGGTTGATCTCATCGTCCTTGGATTCCAAGACTTTGATGTTGTATTGGGAATGGATTGGTTAGCAGCACATCATGGGCATGTAGCTTGTTTTGAGAAAATAGTACTCTTCAAGCCAGTAGAAGGAAAACCATTCCACTTTCGCGGGTTGAAAAGTAGATATATTGCTCGTTTTGCGGCGTTGAGCCTAGCTATCCCCGAGGCAAAGGACTCATCGACAATTCCAGTTCTAAGTGAGTTCCTGGATGTATTTCCAGAGGAGTTGCCAGGATTGCCTCCAGGCAGGGAGATTGAGTTTGTGATCGAGCTTGCACCAGGCACAGCTCCTGTTTTCAGGGCTCCGTATAGAATGGCCCTTATTGAACTCAAAGAGTTAGAGACCCAGTTGGAAGAATTACAAGGTCTTGGTTTCATTCGACCAAGTGTCTCACCGTGGGGTGCCCCGGTGTTGTTTGTTAAGAAGAAAGATGGCTCGATGCAGATGTGCGTCGATTACAGGCAATTGAATAAAGTCACTATAAAGAATAGGTAGCCCTTGCCTAGGTTTGATGACTTGTTCGATCAGTTGAAGGGAGCGAGATTTTTCTCGAAGATAGACCTTCGATCGGGTTATCACCAGTTGAAGATTAAGGTGGAAGATATTCCCAAAACTGCTTTCAGGACTCGGTATGGACACTACGAGTTCTTGGTGATGCCTTTTAGACTCACAAACGCGCCGGCAGCCTTTATGGATTTGATGAACCGGGTGTTCCGGCCATATCTTGATAGGTGCGTGATTGTATTTGTTGATGACATTTTGGTCTATTCCCAGACACGGGAAGATCACACACGCGACCTATGCCTGGCTTTGGAAATACTAAGAGAGCACAAGCTATACGCCAAACTTAGCAAGTGTGAGTTTTGGTTGGAAGAGGTGGCATTCCTAGGCCACGTTGTTTCTGCAGAAGGTATCTCGGTAGATCCAAAGAAGATCGAAGCAATTATGAGTTGGACGAGGCCCAAGAGTGTTACCGAGATACGCAGCTTTCTTGGGTTGGCAGGCTACTACAGGAGATTCGTAGAGGGTTTCTCTAGCCTTGCAGCACCTCTCACTTACCTGACAAGGAAGAACGCCAAGTTTGTATGGAGTGATAAGTGCGAGATCAGTTTCACGGAACTGAAGAAGAGGCTTACTACAGCCCCTGTCCTTACTGTGCCATCTGGACCTTATGGGTATGAGGTGTATAGTGATGCCTCACACGTTGGACTTGGGTGTGTACTCATGCAGCACAAGAAAGTCATTGCCTATGCATCGAGGCAATTGAAGGAGCATGAGAAGAATTACCCCACGCACGACTTAGAGCTTGCCGCAGTCGTGTTTGCACTCAAGATCTGGCGACATTACTTATACGGGGTGGAATTCTATGTGTATACGGACCAGAAGAGCCTCAAGTACCTCTTTTCCCAAAAGGAATTGAATCTAAGGAATTTTTGAAAGACTATGATTGTACCATTCAATACCACCCAGGTAAAGCAAATGTAGTGGCTGATGCTTTGAGTAGAAGACCTCCGGGGTTATTAGCACACATGTTGGTGCAGGAATGGAAGCTACTTGAAGACTTGGCAAATCTGGACATTAGTGTGAATGACTCTGTTCGTAGTCCTATCTTGGCAAATGTCACGGTTCGGCCATACATTATAGATTTGATCCAAGAGTACCAAGCCTCGGATGCTGAATTGTTGGCTTATCGGGACAAGGAAGTTGCTAAGGGTAGTGAGGACTTTTCTCTCACTAGTCAGGGTGCTATCACATTCAAGGGAAGGCTGTGCGTCCCAGCCAATGCAGATCTTCGAAGAGAGATTTTGGATGAAGCACACCGTTCGAAGTACACAGTGCATCCAGGGGGTACAAAGATGTACCGGAACCTCAAGAGTCACTTTTGGTGGCGGAATATGAAGAGGGAGGTTGCGGAATATGTAGCACGGTGCTTGGTGCGTCAACAGGTAAAAGCAGAACACATGCGGCCCACAGGTCTATTACAGTCCCTTCTGATTCCCGAGTGGAAATGGGAGAACATATCTATGGATTTCATAGTTGGCTTGCCAAAGACGGCAAGAGGCTCAGATGCGATATGGGTAGTAGTGGATCGTTTGACGAAGTCCGCTCACTTCTTACCTTACCGAACTACTTTCAACTCTAGTCAGTTAGCCACTTTGTACATGAAGGAAGTGGTGAGGTTGCATGGAGTGCCCGTTAGTATTGTGTCAGATCGGGATCCAAGATTCACATCACGATTCTGGAAAAGCTTCCAGGAGGCTATGGGTTCCCGACTTGATTTCAGCACCGCTTTTCATCCACAGACGGATGGACAAACCGAGAGAGTGAACCAAGTCATTGAAGACATGCTTCGGGCTTGTATGTTGGATTTCAGAGGCAGTTGGGAAGAGCACTTGCCTTTGGTTGAATTCGCCTATAATAACAGCTATCAGGCAAGTATCCAAATGGCACCATTTGAGGCCTTGTATGGGCGACGTTGTAGGTCTCCTCTCTATTGGGATGAGGTAGGAGAAAGGAAAGTACTTGGTCCGGAGTTGATTGAGCAAACTGCAGGCACAGTTAAGATCATTCGGGATCGATTGAATGCCGCTCAAGATCGCCAGAAAAGTTATGCGGACACGCGCCGTAGGGACTTGGAATTTCAAGTAGGGGAGCAAGTTTTTGTGAAAGTATCTCCTAGCAAAGGGATCATGAGATTTGGAAAGCGAGGCAAGCTCAGTCCTCGGTATGTTGGGCCTTTGAGATTATCACACGGGTTGGTGAAGTTGCTTATCGAGTAGCTCTTCCGCCTCACATGGCCGCGGTTCACAACGTTTTCCATGTGTCTATGCTTCGGAAGTACATTGCGGATCCTTCGCATGTCATAGACTTGGAACTGTTGGAGATTCGAGAGGACCTCACCTTGATTGAAAAGCTGGTTCAGATTTTGGATCGAAGAGATCAGGTGCTTCGCAACAAGACAATCCCTTTGGTTCTTGTGCAATGGCAACACCATGCTCGGGAAGAAGCTACATGGGAGCGTGAAGCCGAAGTCAAATCAAAGTACCCAGAATTAATTGAATGAGTTTTTGTATAAGTTTGTATATGACTTGTAATTTTCTTTTTGGTTTGTAATGCAAGTAGCGTCTAAATTTCGAGAATGAAATTTTTGTAAGGGGGGGAGGATGAAGAGCCCCGGACCTTTTCACATTTAATGTATGACACTTTCGTTGCCATTTTGCCTTTAAAGAGGTATAATTAATAAATAAGGAAGAAATTGGAAATTCCAACACGTCAGAAATGTTCCTTTTCGAAGTACGAACCCAACGCAAGTTGAATCGTCAAAAACAGACGAACGAGTCAAAAGATATGGCCAAAACAGTCTGGACCCGTTGGCAATCGTAGCTCGGAAGGCACTAAGGACGTAGCTCGGAAGGCGCTAAGGACGTGGCTCTGATAACGTAGCCCTAGCTCTGATAACGTGTACGTTGTGCATCCGTTGTGCAACAGACAACGGGTACGTCGTGTAGCAGACAACGTGTACGTTGTACAGCAAACAAGGAGTACATTGTACAGCTCACAACGTGTACGTTGTGCATCCGTTGTGCAACAGACAACGGGTACGTCATGCAGCAGACAACGGGTACGTTGTACATAAGACAACGGACAACATGTTCAGCACTATTCACAGCACAACGTGTTCGGCACTATTCACAGCACAACGTGTTCGGCAATGTTCACAGCACAACGTGTTCAGCACTATTCACAGCACAACGTGTTCGGCACTATTCACAGCACAACGTGTTTGGCACTGTTCACAGCACAACGTGTTCGGCACTATTCACAGCACAACGTGTTCGGCACTATTTACAACACAACGTGTTCGGCACTATTCACAGCTCAACGTGTTCAGTACTCGCGTTTTTGCAGAAATTTCAGTAAGGGTATTATGGTCTTTTGGTCGGTTTACTCTTACCTTATGAGTTTAACCCGAGCCTTTAGGGCATCATTCAACACTTAGAGAGTTTGAGAGAATAGGAGAATGGGCAGAAGGCGATTCCAACCTAGGGTTTCCATTTTGGAGAAAAATCAAGGGGTTTGTGAACCCACACTCCACTCAAGCCCATTTTTCTTCAAGATCAAGGCACAAACTCGTGAGGAGCATCTCCTCAAGCTAGGGCAGCAACTCATGGTTGTTTTTGGAAGGGGATTTCTTCCTCACTTGATCAAGGTCGGTACTTCTTACTACCCTCCTAGTTATAGTTCCTTCTTTTACTTTATTTCTCTTTGTCTTCTTTCATTTACACATGTATTATGAGATGGGTTGTGAATGGTGAATGGGAATGGTGAATGGAGATGAATGTGGGCGATTGGATGCCGTGTGTATTGATGTGATGGATGAACGGGGAGGGCATTGTACCCATAATGAACATACACATGTGATGTTAGAAAAACCCACCTAGAAAAGCATGATTAGGTTTAAATGAATAATGAATAATGAACACCCCATGTTTGATGAAATGCCAAGGTGAATAAAGTGAGTTGTAAATTAGGAAATGTATGCCTAATAAATCGTGGATATTGCTAGGGCCTATGATAGTGTGTTTTCTTGCTTTCCCTAAATGATATGAATATTACATTACTCAATCATTGATGTTATATGTGTTGTGAAATTACCCAAATGTCATATTTAAATTTAAATGCAAGTATGTACACGGTTCCCACGAGCACGGCATGCATGACATGATTTATAGAGGTTTTCAAGAACATGGTTAGAGGTGGGACATATCCTACGATATGTTTTACCTCGCTTTTCACAAGAAAACAAGAACCAACATTCCACGAGGGGTCTCCCCTCACTCACAAGTGCATATCATGAAGAAGGGCCTCCCTTCCCTCGCAAGTACATACATATCATGAAGAAGGGTCTCCCTTCCCTCGCAAGTGCATTGCATAAAGAAGGGTCTCCCTTCCCTCTCAAGGCATCTCTCAAGCGCATCTCACAAAGATATCTCACAAGTGTATCTCACAAGTTACATGATCACAAGCAAGCACGCATGACATGCATGACATGACACGTACGACACGCTCGACAAGATCAAGTAAGACAAACACGACAAGCTTTCAAGTACGAAAAGATATTTCAAGCCAAGTCAAGTGCACGATGTTTTCAAGAGGTTTTATCGGCTTTCTACGAAATACAAGCATGATTATAAATTGCTTTACTTCCTTGTATGATATGAATTGTTTCCGTCTAACATATATGAATTGCTCCTGATTTATGTATTGCCATTTTTATGCTATGACTATTGGTTAGTATTTGGTACCCGCTGAGTATTCCATGCTCAGCCGTACTTCTTATGTCGGCAGGTTCTGAGGGAGCTGCCGCTCCATTTGATGTTTGTGCTCCTGGTCCATGGGTGGAAGAGGAGTACGTCGAGGAGCCTTTGGAGGAACCTCCCGTAGAGGGTTATCAGTAGGTGGTGTTAGATTCTGAGTGGATTAGCTGTGGGTGAGCATGAGTGATTATATCCATGTATTTTGGCGGGCATGTCCGCACTTTCTTGGTTTTGATTTCTTTGTATTAAACTTGGACCATGTGTATATACTTAGAGGTTGTTTGACTTCCGCTGTGTTTTATAGTTATGTTTCCGCTGTCATCCTCTATTGTATATGCTCTGTGGGTTTTTGCAGATTGGTTTGTCAAGCAAGTCATGTAAGCCATGATTAGTCGTCCAAAGTTCACTCTAACTCCTAGGGTGGGTTTTGGGTCGAGACATTCATCTTTTTGTGGTTCTTAGGTTCTTTGCTATGGGCTACTGCACCGTTACTATCACAGAAAAGAGTGATAGGTCGAGACATTTATAGGTCTCCACATTACCATCGGCACCTTCTTCCTTTTGTAAATCCATTTGCATCCAATTGACCTTATACCATCTGGTGGATCTACTAAAGTCCAGACACCGTTATCATACATGGAATCTATTTCAGCATTCATGGCTTTATTCCATTGAGATGCATCTACATCCAGTGTAGCTTCCTGATAAGTATTAGGATCTTTATCCTCATCATCAGAGGTAAATAGATAAACTTCATTATTGTAATACTAAAGTCTATCCGGTGGTCTAGAAACTCTTTTAGACCTTCTCAGTGGAACAGAATTAGGAGAAATTAAAGTGGAAGGATTACGTTCAGTTTGGATACTGGCTGTGTCTTCTTTCATCTCATGAAATTCAATTTCTTAAGGAGATCTATTTCTTCCTCCAAGAAAGTGGCATGAAGCCTAACAACTATTGTTTGGTCTGCCTTGGAGTAGGAATAGAAACCCTAAGTTTCTTTTGGATATCTTACAAAATTCCATTTCTCTGTCCTAGATTCCAATTTAGTGGGTTCGAATTTGGGAACATGCGCAGGACAACCCCATACCCTTAGATATTGTAAACTAGGTATTCACCCATTCCACAATTCATAGGGTGTAAGCGGAATAGACTTAGATGGAACCCGGTTTAGAATATAAATAACAGTTTGTATAGCATATTCCCAAAGATATGAAGGAACATCGGCATGGCTCATCATAGAGCGAACCATATCTAATAAGGTCCGGTTTCTTCTTTCAGAAACTCTATTTTGTTGAGGAGAGGCAGGACTTGTCCATTGCGAGATAATCTCACTATTTTCTTAAGTAATCCATAAACTCGTTGGTGAGGTATTCACCACCTCGATCTGATCGAAGTGTCTTTATGGTTTTGTCAGTTTGATTCTCAACTTCTAATCTGAATTCTTTGAACATTTCAAAGGTGTCAGATTTGTGTTGCATCAAATAGACATATCCATATTTGGAATAATCATCGGTAAATGTGACAAAATATCGGTATTGACCTCGTGCAACAATGTTAAATGGACCACATACATCACAATGTATTAGTCTTAACTTTTCTTCAGCTCTTCCTACCTTTTTAGGGTAAGGCTTCTTGGTCATCTTCCCTTCGAGACAAGACTCGTATGTAGGGAGTGGTTCTACATTAAGGAAGTCAAGGGGACAATATATTACTAACCTCTTGATCCTATCAAGATTAATGTGACCAAGTCTCTTGTGCCAAAGATAAGTAGAGTCAGTGCAATGTCTCTTCATCCCAGACATTCTAGATGATGAAACATTGTCACTTTGCAAACATTCATTATTTACCAATGGAAATATTAAATAGAGACCATTAATTAGTTTACCAGTTATCAAGACCATTCCATCTTTCTTAATTTCAACAATTGAATTAAAATTGATAAAGAATCCATAAAATAAGAGTCTAGATACTGAAATCAAATTTCGAAGTACTAAACGCACATAAAAGCAGTCTTCTAAAATTAATGTCTTTCCATTAGGTAAATAAAGAGTAAACAAGCCGATTGACTACACTGCAACATTTGCACAGGAGCTAACTTTAAGCTTTCGCACCTGTTTGGTCGGCTTTCTGGTTTCCTTGAACCCCTGCAAAGAATGGCAAACATGTACAGTGGATCCAGAATCCACGCACCATGAGTTAGGACGACCGTCCAGAAAGTTAGACTCAACAGTAATATGTACTTCAAAGTATCTCATACCTTGAGTACTTCCGCTACCCTTCTTAAGAGTTTCGAGGTAAGTCCTGCAATTCCTCTTCTAGTGGCCTATTTTACCACTATGTAAACACTTTCCTCTGCCTTTGTTTTCCATGCCATCTATCCCTGAAGAACCTTTGGCAACTCTTGCCTTACCCTTATTGTCTTTAAACTTTCCTTTGTCTTTCTTCCATTTTCTAAACTTTTTAGATTTCTTGGAGGTATCAAGTTTGTCGGGACCCAAAACCCACCCTAGGAGTTAGAGTGAATCTTGGACGACTCAATCATGACTTACATGACTTGCTTGACAAACCAACCTGCAAAAACCCACAGAGCATATACAATAGAGGATATTATAGCGGAAACATAACTATAAAACACAGCGGAAGTCTAACAAACCTCTAAGTATATACATATGGTCCAAGTTTATACAAAAAGTAACCAGAAGAAAGTGCGGACAGACCCGCCAAAATACATGGATATAATCTCTCATCTCACCCACAGCTAATCCACTCAGAATCTACAACCACCTAATGGTAACCCTCTACTGGAGGTTCCTCAAAAGGCTCCTCGACGTACCCCTCCTCCACCCATGGACTCGGAGCACAGATATCAAATGGAGCAGCTGCTCCGCCGTCACCTGCCGACATAAGAAGTACGGCTGAGCATGGAATACTCAGCGGGTACTAAGCACTAACCAGTAGTCATAGCATACATAAAGGAGGAAGCAAGTTGCATATATAGAACATGAACCATTTATATCATACAAGGAAGCAAAACAATTTATAATCATGCTTGTATTTCGTAGAAAGCCGATGAAACCTCTTGAAAACATTGTGCACTTGACTTGACTTGAAAATACCATTTCCGTGCTTGAAACTTGTTATGTTGTCTTATCTTGTCATATCATGCGTGTCATGCGAGTATCATGCTTGCTTGTTCATAATTTAAACATGTTCACGTGCCTAGTTGCCGTTCATAGTCCGTCACAACTAGTACCCTATATGCAGATGGGTATGCCTAGTTGCCGTTCATAGCCCGTCGCAACTAGCATCCATGCAGAATGTGAATGCCTAGTTGCCGTTCATAGCCCGTCGCAACTAGCATCCATGCAGAATGTGAATGCCTAGTTGCCGTTCATAGCCCGTCGCAACTAGCATCCATGCGGAATGTGTGATGCTATGCTATGCGTGTCATGCCATGCTATGCTATGCGTGTCATGCGATGCTATGCATGTCATGCGAGGGGATGGGAGACCTTTCCCTATGAAATGCATGATTGTCTTGCCCTTGTCAAAAGCGAAGTGAAACATATCTTAGGATATGCCCCACCTCTACGTCCCATACTTAAAACATCGGTAAATCACGTCATTTCATGCGTGCTCGTGAGATCGTGTGCATACTTGCATTTGGAATTAAATATGGCAATTTGGGGTAATTCACAAAGCATAGCATATAACAATTTAAGTGAGTAATAATCTACGCATTTTAAGAAATGTAAGAAACACACTATCATGAACCCTAACAAATTTCAAGAGCAATTAAGCATGAGTTCCCTTAATTTATCATTTATTTTGTTCACCTTGGCATTTCATCAAACATGAGGTGTGTTCATTATTCACTTAAACTTAGATCATGCTTTCCTAGGTGGGTTATGCTCACATCACACTTGTATGTTCATTATTAATACAATGCCCTTTCCCATTCATTCATCACATCATCCACACGGCATCCATTCGCCAACATCCATCTTCATTCACCATTCATACCACCAATCTCATAACACATATATAAATGAAGGAAAACAAGAAGAAATAAAGGAAAAGGGAAGCTATAACTAGGAGGGTAGTAAGAAGTACCGACCTTGACAAATGGGGGAAGAAATCCTCCACCAAACGCACGTGAGTTGCTGCCCTAGCTTGAGGAGAGTGCCCCACACGAGCTCCACGAATGCTTGAACCGAAATCTTGAAGAAATCGGGCTTGAGGTTGATCTAGGGTTTCAAAACCCTTTGATTTCTCTCCACAATGGAAACCTAGGTTTTGGAAAACCTTCTCCTTTCTCTCTAATCTCCCAAATCTTCTAAGGGTTGAGAATGAGCCCTAAAGGCTCGGGTAATCCTATATAAGAAAGGGTATAACACCCGAATGCCGAAAATGCCCTTAGTGAAAATTCTGTAAAACGCGAGGACCGAGCGATCGGTGTTAATGACCGATCGATCGGTTGCCTACCGATCGATCGGTTTCATAACCGAGCGATCGGTTGAAATTTCACTCTCTGGAAAATTTCTCCATACAAACTTTCTGACCGCGCGATAGCTACCGATCGATCGGTTATGGACCGATCGATCGCTGACTGGACCGAGCGATCGGTTCTCTGTATGTCTGGACTGTTTTGACCATATCTTTTGACTCGCTCGTCGGATTTCGACGATTCAACTTGCGTTGGGTTCGTCTTTCGAAAACGCACATTTCTGACGTTTCGGAATTTTCGATTTCTCCTTTATTTATTAATTAGACTACAAAAATGGCCAATTAGCTACGAAGGTGCTATTCATTAAGGATGAAAAAGTCCGGGGTGCTACATTCTCCCCCCCTTACAAAAATTTCATCCCCGAAATTTGGACGATACATACATGCATCAAATCAAAACAAAATTATAAGCCATATGAACAAGTCTATTCAAACAACTCGGGATACTTTGCTTTGACTTCGGCTTCACGCTCCCACGTGGCTTCTTCTCGGACATGATGTTGCCATTGCACGAGAACCAAAGGGATTGTCTTGTTGCGAAGCACTTGATCTCTCCGATCCAATATGTGAATCGGCTTCTCAACCAACGTGAGATCTTCTCGAATTTCCAACGGTTCCAATTCTAGTACATGTGAAGGGTCCGCAATGTACTTCCGAAGCATAGACACGTGGAAAACGTTGTGAACCGCGGCCATGTAAGGTGGAAGAGCTACTCGATAAGCAACTTCGCCAACCCGCGTGATAATCTCAAACGGTCCAACATAGCGAGGACTAAGCTTGCCTCTTTTGCCGAATCTCATAATCCCTTTACTAGGAGATACTTTCACAAAAACTTGATCCCCTACTTGAAATTCCAAGTCCCTGCGGCGCGTGTCCGCATAACTTTTCTGGCGATCTTGAGCGGCTTTCAATCGATCCCGAATGATCTTAACTGTGTTTGCAGTTTGTTCAATCAATTCTGGACCAAGTAATTTCCTTTCTCCTACCTCATCCCAATAGAGAGGAGACCTACAACTTCGCCCATACAAGGCCTCAAATGGTGCCATTTGGATACTTGCCTGATAGCTGTTATTGTAGGCGAATTCAACCAAAGGCAAATGCTCTTCCCAACTGCCTCTGAAATCCGTCATACAAGCCCGAAGCATGTCTTCAATGACTTGGTTCACTCTCTCGGTTTGTCCATCCGTCTGTGGATGAAAAGCGGTGCTGAAATCGAGTCGGGAACCCATAGCCTCCTGGAAGCTTTTCCAGAATCGCGATGTGAACCTTGGATCCCGATCTGACACAATACTAACGGGCACTCCGTGCAACCTCACCACTTCCTTGATGTACAAAGCGGCTAACTGGCTAGAGTTGAAAGTAGTTCGGTACGGTAGGAAATGAGCGGATTTCGACAAACGATCCACTACTACCCATATCGCATCTGAGCCCCTTGCCGTCTTTGGCAAGCCAACTATGAAATCCATGGATATATTCTCCCATTTCCACTCGGGAATCGGAAGGGACTGTAATAGACCCGCGGGCCGCATGTGTTCTGCTTTCACCTGTTGGCACACCAAGCACCGTGCTACATATTCCGTAACCTCCCTCTTCATATTTCGCCACCAAAAGTGACTCTTGAGGTTCCGGTACATCTTCGTACCCCCTGGATGCACTGTGTACTTCGAACGGTGTGCTTCATCCAAAATCTCTCTTCGAAGGTCTGCATTGGCTGGGACGCACAGCCTTCCCTTGAATGTGATAGCACCCCGACTAGTGAGAGAAAAGTCTTCACTGCCCTTGGCAACTTCCTTGTCCCGGAAAGCCAACAATTCCGCATCCATGGCTTGATACTCTTGGATCAAATCTATAATGTACGGCCGAACCGTAACATTTGCCAAGGTAGGACCACGGACAGAGTTATTCACACTGATGTCCAGATTTGCCAAATCTCTTAGCAGCTTCCATTCTTGAACCAACATGTGTGCTAACAACCCCTGAGGTCTTCTACTCAAAGCATCAGCCACTACATTTGCTTTACCCGGGTGGTATTGAATGGTACAATCATAGTCCTTCAGGAATTCCATCCAACGCCGTTGCCTTAGATTCAATTCCTTTTGGGAAAAGAGGTATTTGAGACTCTTGTGATCCGTATACACATAGAATTCCACCCCGTATAAGTAATGTCGCCAGATCTTGAGCGCAAACACGACAGCGGCAAGCTCTAAGTCGTGCGTGGGGTAATTCTTCTCATGCTCCTTCAATTGCCTCGATGCATAGGCAATGACCTTTTTGTGTTGCATAAGCACACATCCAAGTCCAACGTGTGAGGCATCACTGTACACCTCATACCCAAGAGGTCCGGATGGCACTGTAAGGACAGGAGCTGTAGTAAGCCTCTTCTTCAGTTCCGTGAAACTGATCTCACACTTGTCGCTCCAAACAAACTGCGCATTCTTCCTTGTCAGGTGAGTAAGCGGTGCTGCAAGGCTAGAGAAACCCTCTACGAATCTCCTGTAGTAGCCTGCCAGCCCAAGAAAGCTGCGTATCTCAGTAACACTCTTGGGCCTCGCCCAACTCATAACAGCTTCTATCTTCTTCGGATCAACGGAGATGCCTTCCGCGGAAACAACGTGGCCTAGGAATGCCACCTCTTCCAACCAAAACTCACACTTGCTAATTTTGGCGTATAGCTTGTGCTCTCTTAACATTTCCAATGCGAGGCGAAGGTCGCGTATGTGATCTTCCCGTGTCTGGGAATAGACCAAAATGTCATCAACAAATACAATCACGCACCGATCTAGGTATGGTCGGAACACCCGGTTCATCAAATCCATAAAGGCTGCCGGCGCGTTCGTGAGACCAAAAGGCATCACCAAGAACTCATAGTGCCCATATCGGGTCCTGAAAGCAGTTTTGGGAACATCTTCCACCTTAATCTTCAACTGGTGATAACCCGATCGAAGATCTATCTTTGAGAAAAATCTTGCTCCCTTCAACTGATCGAACAAGTCGTCAATCCTAGGCAATGGATACCTATTCTTTATAGTGACTTTGTTCAATTGCCGGTAATCGACACACATCCGCATCGAACCATCTTTCTTCTTGACAAACAACACTGGGGCACCCCACGGTGAGACACTTGGTCGAATGAAGCCAAGGCTTTGTAATTCTTCCAACTGAGCCTTTAACTCTTTGAGTTCAATAGGGGCCATTCTATACGGAGCCCTGCAAACAGGAGCTGTGCCTGGTGCAAGCTCGATCATAAACTCAATCTCCCTGTCTGGAGGCAATCCTGGCAACTCCTCTGGAAATACATCCAGGAACTCACTCACAACCGGCATAGTTGATGAGTCCTTTGCCTCGGGGTTAGCTACGCCCAACGCCGCAAAACGAGCAATCGATCTGCTTTTCAACCCGCGAAAGTGAAATGGTTTTCCTTCTACTGGCTTGAAGAGCACCATTTTCTCAAAGCAAGCTACATGCCCATGATGTGCTGCTAACCAATCCATTCCCAATATAACATCAAAGTCTTGGAATCCAAGGACGATGAGATCAACCGCCAACTCGTGGCTTCCAACTTGGACCACACCATTTCTATACACTTTATCTGCCAATACTGTTTTGCCAAGAGGAGTCGAAATGGCTAACTCCGGTTCTAGCTGACTTGGCTCCCCAGAAAAGCCTTCTGAAAAACTCGGCGAGACAAACGAATGAGTAGACCCGGTATCAATCAACACTCGAGCCAAATACTCATTGACTAGTAGGGTTCCTGAAATTTTAGCTAGTTACGTCAATTCAAGCCTCAACAGTGTATACACGTAGGTATATATATATATAGCATACCAACTACGTACACAAGGAATAAAACATAACATACAATCACGAATAAGGAAAATAACTCCTAACGCGTACCTTGCACCACATCGTCAGATGCAAGTGCATCACCCTCTGTCAAGGCAAAAACTCGCCCCTGGTTCGCCTGGCGAGACTGAGGTGTAGACCGGGTAGTCTGAGATGACGCCTGATATGATCCTGCTGGGCGTGCTGGTGGCCTAATCCCCTGAGACTGGCCTGGTAAATGCCGGGTAGGGCAATCCCTGATCATGTGGCCCTGGCGACCACAGTGAAAACATCCACCCGATGCTCTTAGGCAATCCCCAGCTGGGTGCCGTCGGCCGCATGAAGGGCAGGCCTCGTGTGTGCGGGTAGGAGGGGCCTGAGGTGGAGCATATCTCGCCACCTGAGGTGCAACTGGCCATGGGGCCGGGAGAGCCTGAGGGCGAGGTGCCT
Organism: Tetracentron sinense; assembly: GCA_015143295.1. Lineage (NCBI taxonomy): Eukaryota > Viridiplantae > Streptophyta > Magnoliopsida > Trochodendrales > Trochodendraceae > Tetracentron > Tetracentron sinense. The sequence continues at coordinate 20,777,140 of CM026554.1, forward strand.
GTGGCACGTACTGCCGTGGTGTTGGGGCCGCATAAGTCGGCCTCATCGGTGGTGCTGGCCATGTATACTGATAAGGTCCGGTACGATTCCGCCTCTCTGGAGGTGCTGAACTACTGGCTTGGCCTCTCGCCAACTCTCTCTTCTTAGACACTGCTTCAGAATTGGCCTCAACCAATAGGCCTTATCCACTACTTCGGCGTAAGTGGCGTGCCTGAAAACTGACACTTTCTCCATGATGACATCCTTGAGCCCTTGCTCAAACCTCCTCGCCTTCATTGCCTCGGTGGCAATCATATGTGTCGCGAAGCGTGATAGCTCCGAGAACTTGGCCTCATAAGCGGCCACAGACATCGAACCTTGCTCAAGGTTGATGAATTCTCTCTCCTTCTTTTCCCGAGCTCCAACCGGGAAATACTTCTTATAGAACGTGTCCTTAAACTCCTCCCAAGTCCAAGGTTGACCCTGCATGGTCAAGTCTCGTGTCCTCAATGCGGACAACCACCAATGGTGGGCTTCACCCTCTAGCATGAAAACTGCCCATGCTACCCTATCCTCCTCTGTAGGCGAGAGGACCGCAAAAATCTTCTCCATCTGGAGGATCCACGCCTCTGCTGCGAGAGGGTCCACACTCCCATGGAAGGATGGAGGCCTCAATCTCCTGAATGCCTCAACTCCAGCTGCACGATGTACTGGAGCTGCGGGCGGTGGAGTAGGTGCCGCTGATGCCGGTATAGTTTGCCGAGCCGCCAGGATGGCGAGTGTCTCAGCAATAGAGCCTAAGACCTGAGAGAGGTCCGGCTGCTCATCCTCATCTCTAGAAGAAGATGAAGCTCTGGTGTGTGGTCCACGACCCCGTGTGCCCCGCCTCATGACTAAAGTCCTGAGAACAATAGCACCACATGAGTCTCACTTGAAAACACAGTTTATTTCAATGTCGTTTCACAATAATTCAATCTGTATTAGTTGTATAACACTAATATTCATCACATCAAGTAATCAGAGTATTCATCACATTATACTTATACTTTAGTGTTCTAGCGTACCTAGGACCCGTACTTGGTTAAAGCAACCATTTTAGACTAAGACTAAAGTTTAGTCTTACACTTGGAACCAGACTCGCTCCCGACTTACTTCCTTCCTAACTTGTTTCCTAACATATGCTCTTGTCAAGCCGTGGTATAAGATTCTAAGTGACCCTAGAGACCTAAAGCCTAAGCTCTGATACCACTTCTGTCGCGACCCAAAACCCACCCTAGGAGTTAGAGTGAATCTTGGACGACTCAATCATGACTTACATGACTTGCTTGACAAACCAACCTGCAAAAACCCACAGAGCATATACAATAGAGGACATTATAGCGGAAACATAACTATAAAACACAGCGGAAGTCTAACAAACCTCTAAGTATATACATATGGTCCAAGTTTATACAAAAAGTAACCAGAAGAAAGTGCGGACAGACCCGCCAAAATACATGGATATAATCTCTCATCTCACCCACAGCTAATCCACTCAGAATCTACAACCACCTAATGGTAACCCTCTACTGGAGGTTCCTCAAAAGGCTCCTCGACGTACTCCTCCTCCACCCATGGACTCGGAGCACAGATATCAAATGGAGCAGCTGCTCCGCCGTCACCTGCCGACATAAGAAGTACGGCTGAGCATGGAATACTCAGCGGGTACTAAGCACTAACCAGTAGTCATAGCATACAGATAGCATACATAAAGGAGGAAGCAAGTTGCATATATAGAACATGAACCATTTATATCATACAAGGAAGCAAAACAATTTATAATCATGCTTGTATTTCGTAGAAAGCCGATGAAACCTCTTGAAAACATTGTGCACTTGACTTGACTTGAAAATACCATTTCCGTGCTTGAAACTTGTTATGTTGTCTTATCTTGTCATATCATGCGTGTCATGTCATGTCATGCGTGTCATGCGAGTATCATGCTTGCTTGTTCATAATTTAAACATGTTCACGTGCCTAGTTGCCGTTCATAGTCCGTCACAACTAGTACCCTATATGCAGATGGGTATGCCTAGTTGCCGTTCATAGCCCGTCGCAACTAGCATCCATGCAGAATGTGAATGCCTAGTTGCCGTTCATAGCCCGTCGCAACTAGCATCCATGCAGAATGTGAATGCCTAGTTGCCGTTCATAGCCCGTCGCAACTAGCATCCATGCGGAATGTGTGATGCTATGCTATGCGTGTCATGCCATGCTATGCTATGCGTGTCATGCGATGCTATGCATGTCATGCGAGGGGATGGGAGACCTTTCCCTATGAAATGCATGATTGTCTTGCCCTTGTCAAAAGCGAAGTGAAACATATCTTAGGATATGCCCCACCTCTACGTCCCATACTTAAAACATCGGTAAATCACGTCATTTCATGCGTGCTCGTGAGATCGTGTGCATACTTGCATTTGGAATTAAATATGGCAATTTGGGGTAATTCACAAAGCATAGCATATAACAATTTAAGTGAGTAATAATCTACGCATTTTAAGAAATGTAAGAAACACACTATCATGAACCCTAACAAATTTCAAGAGCAATTAAGCATGAGTTCCCTTAATTTATCATTTATTTTGTTCACCTTGGCATTTCATCAAACATGAGGTGTGTTCATTATTCACTTAAACTTAGATCATGCTTTCCTAGGTGGGTTATGCTCACATCACACTTGTATGTTCATTATTAATACAATGCCCTTTCCCATTCATTCATCACATCATCCACACGGCATCCATTCGCCAACATCCATCTTCATTCACCATTCATACCACCAATCTCATAACACATATATAAATGAAGGAAAACAAGAAGAAATAAAGGAAAAGGGAAGCTATAACTAGGAGGGTAGTAAGAAGTACCGACCTTGACAAATGGGGGAAGAAATCCTCCACCAAACGCACGTGAGTTGCTGCCCTAGCTTGAGGAGAGTGCCCCACACGAGCTCCACGAATGCTTGAACCGAAATCTTGAAGAAATCGGGCTTGAGGTTGATCTAGGGTTTCAAAACCCTTTGATTTCTCTCCACAATGGAAACCTAGGTTTTGGAAAACCTTCTCCTTTCTCTCTAATCTCCCAAATCTTCTAAGGGTTGAGAATGAGCCCTAAAGGCTCGGGTAATCCTATATAAGAAAGGGTATAACACCCGAATGCCGAAAATGCCCTTAGTGAAAATTCTGTAAAACGCGAGGACCGAGCGATCGGTGTTAATGACCGATCGATCGGTTGCCTACCGATCGATCGGTTTCATAACCGAGCGATCGGTTGAAATTTCACTCTCTGGAAAATTTCTCCATACAAACTTTCTGACCGCGCGATAGCTACCGATCGATCGGTTATGGACCGATCGATCGCTGACTGGACCGAGCGATCGGTTCTCTGTATGTCTGGACTGTTTTGACCATATCTTTTGACTCGCTCGTCGGATTTCGACGATTCAACTTGCGTTGGGTTCGTCTTTCGAAAACGCACATTTCTGACGTTTCGGAATTTTCGATTTCTCCTTTATTTATTAATTAGACTACAAAAATGGCCAATTAGCTACGAAGGTGCTATTCATTAAGGATGAAAAAGTCCGGGGTGCTACAAAGTTTATCGACGATTAAAGTTTTACCTTTAGTTGACTTTTTGTTCAAATCTTCTACAACCACAAGTGAGTTCATAAGCTCACTTAGTGACATTTCACTCTTGTTCATGTTATAATTTAACACGAACGAATTAAAGAACGGAGGGAGTGACTGTAGAATAGTGTCAACTTGAGTGATGGCATCTATCTCTCCACCAAGAATTTCCAGTTCATTCAATAATCCCATCCTCTTTATGATGTGTTCCCTGACTGGAGTTCCCTCAGCCATCTTAGTGTTAACAAGGGATTTCAACTTTACTTGTCGAGCTGACCTATTTTGCTCACCAAACATCTCATGAAGGTTTTGCAAAATGTCAGAAGCCTTATCCCCGTGTTCATGCTGGCTTTGCAAAATGTTAGACATCGAAGCCAGTATGTAACACTTGGTCATCTGATTGGACCTCTCCCATTGCTCTAACTCATCCTTTTGGGCCGGTGAAGCATCTGGAGGATTTTCGGGCTTAGGTGTCTTAAGACATAGGTCAAGGTTATCCACGGCAAACACAATTCTAATCTTTCTTTTCCAGTCTACGTAGTTAGTTCCTACTAACTTTTCATCACGAAGAAATTCAATTAATGGGTGTAGGCCTGTCATGATCTAATCAAATGACAAATAAGACAGTATTAGGGATCTATTGTATTCATTAATACCTATTAGATTATGGGTCTGTTTCTAATGGTATTGCCAATTTGGGAAGAATTAATTGGCATCGAAAACCTAGACACTGGCTTAATGTGATCCTACCTTTGGGCACATCATCACATCGCCTTGAATAGGTAGATAGAAACTATCTTCTCCGATTTCATAGATCTCATCTTGTGAATTCTAGAGTATTCGATCTACTGTCTGATCTATAAGGGATGTTATACTCACGCTTTGGCGTTATTGTATAATATCTCTTATTCATGTGCCCACCTACCATGAACCTAATAAACCCCTAATGAAAGCTCACACTTTGGCTTATTGCTCTCACTATTTGCTTATTCAGTTTTCACCATGTTCACTCATAGGTGAGAGGGATTGGGCCTGGCTTTGGCCTCTCAGCTTACTTACACTCCCCACTATAGGATCACATAGTGTATGGTAGAAGATCATAATACTTAGGGACTTGTCCCCAGTCTTATATACACATGATATATCAAGAGTAATTATTTCAACAGAATAATTAAACATATAAACAGATATCATCTCATGATAAATAAACATTATTATACAAGATTAATCGTTGTGGGTCAATAAATTAAAATGCATGGATGCAAGGGAATGTGAAAAAAACAGAGGTAGCTCGCAAACTCCTTTGCGATCCCTTCCTTTATCATCTTCTCTAGATCACATCACAACATCCTCCTTCGTAGTATGTCCACCAATGCATTAAATAGAATTTAAATGGCATTAGGAAAACTAGTATTCTATTCGTCCTTTTTAGGGAAACCGAATGAATCTGCCCTTTACAGATTGCCAAAACCTACTACATATTAACCTCTAGTATGAATGCATGAATGATAAACAATTTATCATATATTATGACCCATAACTATAATCTCATATAAAAAAGATGCTACATGGTGATGGAGTACTTTTTCTTATTTTTTAAAAGGATTTAAAATTTGATAACAATTATCAAATTGCCCGATAAAAATCTATATCTTATATAGATGAAACCCTGGAAAAAATAAAACATTATATTTTCCATAAAACAATTTTCATAATCAAATAATGCAATTTAGGAAAAATTTGAAAGCCTCTTGGAAAATTAATTTAGAAAACTCATTTTCCCGCTTTAGATTTTCGACTCAAGTTTTGACCCTCAAAAAGATTGATTCTAGAAAACCTTTCTTCATGAAAGTTGTAGATCTTTTCGACGGCTTCGAAAAGATGTACTGATGGACCTAAATCGGACTCACAGTCATAAAGTTATGGCCAAAATATCAAAACTATATCGATTCTTCTAATCAAATACAAATCCGAAAATCCATGAATCAATTTAAATCGAAATAAGCTTTAATCCCCAAGAACGCTTAAGCAAGGGTGTCAAACACCATGGGATTTATTAATTAATGATTAAATCATTTAAACGGAATTTCAAAATAAACTATTTGTTTTGAATTTAATTATATCACATATAATACTAGTTTTAAAAATTTATTTAATTATCAAATCTCATTCAATAATATAATAAATATTTATTTATTCATCTTAGGAACAAATAAAATAATAAAAACTACGAGCAATATTAAATAGATCTAATTTAATTCATCTCATGAATTAAATCATCCATTTAATTAACTTATCAAAATAAACAAAAAATACTCCTAACCATGGGCTCTGATACCAATTGAAGGGGGATCCGGATAAAAATTTATGCGAAAATTGGATCCCCTAGATCTTAACACCATAAAAAGCATCAAAATTATCTAAGAGTTTTAGTCATATCACCTCGGTGAATGTTTTTCACCGATGAAGCTTAATCCACTCGAACCATCAGAACTCTTTGTAGAGATTTCTCCAAAAAAATACTGGAAGCTCGATCCTTGTTCTTCGCTATTCCCATGAAGCTTTAGAATCTCCTTTGGAATTATAGAAGCAAGAGGAAGAAGATAGATCAATGGTGTAGACCTTCTATCACCAATAACACTAAGGTTCAAAACCCTAGATTTGCAAAACCCAACTAGGACCACCATTATATCTCACGAAAATCCCTAGGGGTCTCCCCTAGGGCTCACGGTTTGGAGAGAGAGAGGAGAGGAGAGAAAAATTCTGGAGAATTCTACTTAATGGTCTAGGGTGTTGGGGTATTTATAGACTAGGATCTTATCCTAATCCTACTCGAACTTGATCTTATCTAGTAGGATTTATTAATTAACAATAACTCTTATTATTAATTAAATAAAATCCTACTTAATCTATAACTACTTTAGTTATAGTAATCCTACTAATTAAAGAGTCCCTATTATAAGAGGATTCCTTAATTAAAAGGGATAAGTCAACATCCTACACCAAAGTAGGAAACCGAGTCAAACTAGGAATTCACAAGAGGGGGTGTGAGCTTCTATGGGGCGTGGGATTTGAGGAGTTGAAACTCCTTATTGTAATCTAATTACAATAACATCTTAATCCTGATTGCAATCCAACACTTGGATTTTAATTCCATAATAAAATGAATTATATTTCAATAATTATTCAATTAAACAAATCCTAATCCAATTAGGATTCCTCAAGTGGGTGCCCCACCCTAGGGTTTAAACCCATGGGCTTTGGCCCATAGTAAAGGTCCATTTTAATGGGTTTATGGATATGGGTCAAACCCATTTCCCCTTTAATTATGTTAAACAATAATTACTAAAATACTCTCTTAGTTTAAATTAACAATTAATTTAAACAGTCGATTAACTATTAATCTATTTAATTAAATGATTAACTTTTAATCAGTTAAAATAATTGATTAAATTTTAATCAATTATTGAGCTTGTATTTTTTATGTGAGCACCTCCACAGATTGCTCTGGGACATTCTTACCCTGGCTTATCCAATGTTATCTCATTGACCCTAAAATTGAATTACATCGGAATTGCAAGTGACGTGAGATATCCATGTTGCAATTGAATCCCAGTGTATGAACATTAACCATTACGGATCCCGTCACTTCAACTTTTAAATTCGATTTATCCTTCCAAACACATTATCCTTATTGGGCCTTCGAGATTGACATACTATCTAACCCATAGCCCATTGCAAATCATCCGAGTTTCCAAGACTTATGATTAAGCCATGAGAAACAATTTCTCATGAAAAACATTTTGAAAAAAAATCCTTTTATAAGTATAATACCTTTTAATAAAAGTATATTTCAAAACTTATTTTGTTTTCAAAATCACTTGCGCAGGATTTGAACTTAATCAACTGTCTTACCCGGAACTTGGATAATCTCTCAAATTAATGAGCATGGATTTCTTGTTTGAAATTCATCATGACTCGAACAACTTTTTGACTATCCAACTGTCACTGTATTGTATTCCCTAAGTTAGAAATACGTTGGTGGAATCAAAACAGTCAGATCACTGCCCAGTCATAGATGAACTCATCAGATCTAAGGTTCATCGAAACCGTTCAATGTGAATGAGAGACCAACTATCTGAGAGTATGTTTATGCAAGAGGTATCTCATTGAATGCAATCAGTCAGTGTATATTTAAGCACCCATATGCTGATGTGTAGTCTCCACTATAATAGTTCGAGATAGAACAACATCTCAACTATTAAGAACATCTTAGCATTCTGGCAGCCATATAAGTGAAGTGCCTAGCTTCACCCACAGCTGTGACTATATAAGATATAAGGAACCAGAAAGTTATATCTACCTATGATAATCTAATCACATAACTTTCCTACAATATATCCGATGGACCTTTATCGATATCTCATATCGTATAGATAATCTCATGATCATGGTCAATTACCCATAATGAATACACAATAGAATAAGAAGAAGCATTTATTAATCAAATTAATAAGGTTCTAACAATCTAAATGACTTTTCTGGGCATCATGTCCAACAAGCAGAAGGCCCTCCAGTTTGATTACACACCTAATGGTCAAGGAGTGGAAATTGTTAGAAGACATGTCTAACAACGAAACTAGCTTCAGTGTTTGCCATGGTAGAGTATTAATGGCTGACATCTCAATCAGACCATATATTCAAGCTATAATTAAAGAGTTGTAGGGATAAGATGAAGAACTCTTAGCCTATCGAGCTAAATTCTTGGAAATTGGGTAGGAGGATTTCTCTATGAATGAGAATGGAGCAAAAACCTTCAGGGGTAGACTTTGTGTACCAGCAAATGAAGTGTTAAGACACGAGATTTTGGATGAAGCACACAAATCTAAATATACAGTTCATCTCGGAGGTACAAAGATTTACCAAAATCTCAAGAAACATTTGTCGCGACCCAAAACCTACCCAAAGAGTTAGAGTGAACTTTGGACGACTGATCATGACTTACATGACTTGCTTGACAAACCATCCTGTAAAAACCCACAGCGGAAACATACTCTAATATAGCACAGCGGAAGACTTAACCAAACCTCTATGTATATACATATGTGATCCAAGTTACACAAAAGAAGTCCAAAACAAAGTGCGGACAGGCCCGCCAAAATACATGGATATACATCTCTCAACTCACCCACAGCTCTATCACTCAGAATCTACAACCACTACCTAATAGTAGCCCTCTACCGGAGGTTCCTCTAAAGGTTCCTCGACGTACTCCTCCTCTACCCATGGGCCAGGAGCACAGACATCAAAAGGAGCAGCCGCTTCGCTATCACCTGCCGACATAAGAAGTACGACTGAGCATGGAATACTTAGCATGTACCAAATGCTAACCAACACTCATAGTACAGCAACAATGTTATACATATATAAAGCAGGAAATAATTCAGATCATGACAGGAAAGTAAAGCAGTTTATAATCATGCTTGCATTTTCGTAAAAGCTGATAAAACCCTTGAAACCTTGTGCACTTGATTTGACTGAAAATACCCTTTCTGTGCTTAAAAACTTGTCATGTTTGTCTTGTCTTGTCGTATCATGCGTGTCATGCCATGTCATGCTTGCTTGGAAAGTAAACTACTTGTGAGGGAAGGGAAACCCTTCTTCCTAAATGTTCATGCTTGCTCGAAAAGTAAACTACTTGTGACGGAAGGGAAACCCTTCTTCCTAAATGCACTTGCGAGGGAAGGGAAACCCTTCTTTATGCATGGTAGTCTTGTTGTTGCCTAAAAGCGAGGTAAAACATATCATAGGATATGTCCCACCTCTAATTCTCGTTCTTGAAATCCTCGGTAAATTCATGTCATGCATGTCGTGCTCGTGGAAGCGTGTACATACTTACATCTAAATTTAAATATGACATTTGGAGAGCTAACAATACATAGAACATCAATCAATTGAGCAATTCCATGTTCATGTAATTTAGGGAAAACAAGAAGGCACACTATCATAGGTCCTAGCAATTTCCGCAATTAATTAAGCATGCATTTCCTTAATTTACAATTCATTTCTTTCACCTTCGCATTTCATCAAACATGGTGAGTACATTATTTGTTAAGCCTATCACATGCTTTTCTAGGTGGGTTCATATTCACAACATGCTTGTATGTTTATTATTGGTGCAATGCCCTTCCCCATTTCATTGATCACATCATTCACACGGCATCCATTCGCCAACATCCATCTCCATTCACCATTCACACAACCCATCTCATAACACATATATAGATGAAGGAAAAATAAAGAACTATCACTAGGAGGGTAGCAAAAGGTACCGACCTTGTATAGAGGAAGAAACCCCTTGCAAAACGTGCGTGAGTTGCTGCCCTAGCTTGGGAAAAGTGCTCCTCACGAGCTTGAACCTTAAACTTGAAGGGAAACGAGCTTGAACCTTAAACTTGAAGGGAAACGAGCTTGAGGATGATCTAGGGTTCAACCCCTTTGATTTCTTCTCAAAATCAAACCCTAGGCTTAAAAATCTCCTTCTCTTCTCTCTTCCTCTCTAATATCTTCTAAGTGTGGTAAATAAGCCCTAAAGGCTCGGGCAAGCCTTAATAGGCAAGAGTGAAACGCCCAAAAGACGAAAACACCCTTATTGAAATTTTTGAAAAACACGGGGGACCGAGCGATCGTTGGTTATAACCGATCGATCGGTTGCCTACCGAGCGATCGGTGTTCTTGACCGAGTGACCGGTCAAAAAAATGCTCTCTGGAAAATTTCCTCATACAGAAAAGTGCACCAGTCGATAGCCTCCGATCGATCGGTTTTGGACCGATCGATCGCTAAATGGACCGAGCGATCGGTTGCTCTGCAAACTTGATCCTGAGCCCCTTTTTCTCACCCATTTCACTACTTAAACTGATCCTAGTTCTCTTTGGACCTTTCCTAAACATGACTAGGGTCTCTTTAAAGCTTGTATACTTGCTTAAATAATTTATTAAATTAATTATAGTCTTCTTGACACAATTTTCTCAAAGTTCCAATTTTCCATTTCATGAATTTGAGATTACATAGGCTACATGCCTTGACACACATACCAAGACATGTACGAAAAGTTCCGGGGTTCTACATACTCCCCCTTATAAAAATTTCGTCCTTGAAATTTGGATGGGACATGCATTACAGAACCAAAACAAAATTACAATCCATATATACAAGCCTATTTAAACAACTCGGGATACTTTGCTTTAACTTCGGCTTCTCGTTCACATGTAGCATCTTCTCGAGCAAAACGTTGCCACTGCACGAGGACCAACGGAATCATTTTGTTGCAAAGGGCTTGATCTCTCCGATCCAATATATGAACCGGCCTCTCAACCAAAGTGAGATCTTCTCGGATTTCCAACGGTTCTAAGTCTATGACATGCGAAGGATCCGCAATGTACTTTCGAAGCATAGACACATGGAAAACGTTGTAAACCACGGTCATGTGAGGTGGAAGAGCTACCCTGTAAGAAACTTCACCAACTCGTGTGATGATCTCGAACGGGCCAACATATCGAGGACTAAGCTTGCTTCTTTTGCCGAATCTCATAATCCCTTTGCTAGGAGATACCTTAACAAAGACTTGATCTCCAACCTGAAATTCCAAGTCCCTGCGGCGTGTGTCCGAGTAGCTCTTTTGACGATCTTGAGTGGCTTTCAACCGATCCTGGATGATCTTGACTATACTCGCAGTTTGCTCGATCAACTCCGGACCTAACACCTTTCTTTCTCCTACCTCATCCCAGTAGAGAGGAGATCTGCAACTTCGCCCATATAAGGCCTCAAATGGTGCCATTTGGATGCTCGCTTGATAGCTATTGTTATAGGCGAACTCAACCAAAGGCAAGTGTTCTTCCCAACTGCTTTTGAAATCCAGCATACAAGCTCGAAGCCTGTCTTCGATGACTTGGTTCACCCTCTCGGTTTGTCCATCCGTTTGTGGATGAAAGGCGGTGCTGAAATCGAGTCGGGAACCCATGGCATCCTGAAAGCTTTTCCAGAATCTTGATGTGAATCTCGGATCCCGATCCGTCACGATACTGACTGGCACCCCGTGTAACCTAACCACTTCCTTAATATATAACACGGCCAACTGGCTAGAATTGAACGTAGTCCGGTAGGGTAAGAAATGTGCGGACTTTGTTAAATGATCCACCACAACCCATATCGCATCTAAGTTCCTTGCCGTCTTTGGCAACCCAACAATGAAGTCCATGGAGATGTTCTCCCATTTCCACTCGGGAATAGGAAGAGACTGTAATAGACCTGCAGGCTGCATGTACTCTACTTTCACCTGCTAGCACACCAAACACCGTGCCACATACTCCGTAACCTCCCTCTTCATATTCTGCCACCAATAGTGATTCTTGAGATTCCGGTACATCTTTGTACCCCCAGGATGCACTGTGTACTTCGAATGATGTACTTCATCCATGATCTCTCGTCGAAGATCCGCATTGGCCAGAACGCAAAGCTTTCCCTTGAACGTGATAGCACCTCGGCTAGTGAGAGAGAAGTCCTCACTACCCTTGGCAACTTCCTTGTCCCGGAAAGCCAACAATTCAGCATCCGTGGCTTGATATTCTTGGATCAAATCTATAATGTATGGCCAAACCGTGACATTTTCCAAAACAGGACCGTGAACTGTATCATTCACACTAATGTACAGATTTGCCAAATCCTCCAATAATCTCCATTCTTGCACCAACAGGTGTGCTAATAACCCCGGAGGTCTTCTACTTAAGGCGTCCGCTACAATGTTCGCTTTCCCCAGGTGGTATTGGATGGTGTAGTATAGTATTTCAAAAATTCCATCCAACGCCGTTACCTTAGATTCAGCTCCTTTTGGGAAAAGAGATACTTGAGACTCTTGTTGTAGAACCCCGGAAATTCAAGTTCACTATACTATGAATAGTGCCAGTGAAAGGTGCCCTTGTATGGTATGTGTGAAGGCCTAAAGCCTCCCATTGTGTTCTTGATATTATGATTAGTCAATTGAGGGTTTTAGGTACATGGTTTGAGTCATAAAAAGAGAGTGTAAAGATACTCTAAGTAAGTGAAATCAAGGGTACAAATACCCTAAGTGTTTCAATGGGTTGTTGGTGAATAGTGCTAGTGCATGAGGCATAGAGAGGCCGGAGCCTCTCATGCATGTCGGTGTGAATTTAATGATCATTGAGGTGGGTTAAAGAATTATGGAGAATGATTTATGAGGTGTGAGTAGGGTGTTGGACACAAGGGGAAAAGAGTGTGAAAACACTCGAGGTATTCTAGGTGTCGAAAAGGTATGTTTCGGCATTTACCTCAAATTTAAAGGGCTCTAGTTTAGTCATCGTTGTTCAGAATTGAGTGATTACTGATTTTTTGGAAAGCTATTAGAACCCACTTCAAGGTTCATGTTGATCACTTTTCCTGATTTTGAGTCGGGGTTGAGTCAAAAGTGGGATTTCCAAAATCGGGTCGGCTGCAAATTTGGGCTGTGGCAACCCATTGCAGACCAGTCAGATTTAGGGGAACTTTGGTCCATGAATAAAGAAGAATTAGAATTTTTAAAACATGAAAGTTGTTCTTCTTCGAAAGATGAATCCAACGCAAGTTGAATCGTCAAAATCGGAGTACCGAGTCAAAAGTTATGGCCAAAATACTGAAGTACATTCTGCCGCACCAGTCAAGACCGAGAGATCGGTCCACTACCGGTAGATCGGTCATAAGCACCGATCGATCGGTCCACTACCGGTAGATCGGTCATCTATCGGTCCTACGCGATTTTCAGAAATTTTTTTAGGGGTTTTTTGGTCTTTTAGCCACTCGAACCTTATTTTTAAGGGTTGGTTCGAGCCAAGGGTGTTCATAAACACCTTAGCCATATTTTGAGAGGGAGTGAGAGAGGAGAGAAGGGGTTTTCACCCTAGGGCATCAACTTGAGAAAACCAAGGGGTTTTGGAACCCATGACCATCTCAAAAGCTTGGATCTCTCAAATCCAACCTCAAGCACGTGTGGAATCCCATTCCAAGCTAGGGCAGCGTTCTCCACAGCGTTTTTCAAGGGTTTTCTTCTCTTCTTCAAGGTTAGTACACCCTACTAACTTTCCCTAGCGATAATCTAGGCTTTTTATGTGAAATGTGATTCATGTTAGTAGGTTTCCTTCCTTGTAAAATGTATCATTCTAATAATTATAAACAAGAAAAGGAAAAAGGATATGGATGTGTGGATGGGAGATTGATTGAGGCGATGGGATGCCGAATGTATGATGTGTGGTATGTGTGGTTTGTGTAATGGAAAAATGGAGGATGGGCATTTTACCAATAATGAACTCACTTTGATTATTGGATGGAAAATATGCACTAAAAATAAGAAGATGAACTATGGAGGAACATTGCATGTGATGTGTTTGACAAAATGCCTAAACTATGAAAATAATGATTTAAAGGAAGAAAAAGGGAAATAAGCCTTATACATGTATTCTCATGAATGATGAATGGATTTAAATACCATGTTGATTACTCAAATTCTCATATGCATATATTGTGAATTGAATGGTGATGTCATACCTCTCTTATTATCCTTATTCCATGGTTGTCACAATTGACACGTACACGAGCACGCATGATAGCATGAACCGAGATTTCAAGAGCATGTGCATATAATAACCAACAAGAAAATATTGCATGACAAGGAGGTTGGTAGCCCAGGGACATTCGGGTACTAGCCTCTGGCTCACAAGAAAACCCCTAAAACACATATTGTCAAGGAGGTTGGTAGCCCAGGGACATTCGGGTACTAGCCTCTGGCTCACAAGAAAACTAAACAAGTAATAAAAATCACATATTGTCAAGGAGGTTGGTAGCCCATGGACATTCGGGTACTAGCCTCTGGCTCACAAGAAAACCATACATATCAAGGAGGTTGGCAGCCCAGGGAGATTCGGGTGCTAGCCTCTGGCTCACAAGTTACAAGATGCAAGGTTACAAGATGATGATAAGACATTCATGCATGCACGCATACATGATTTTTACAATGCATACCGAGACATGGAAACGGGTTTTCAAGCATGAGTTTTGTCGGCGTTTTTGCATTCATGCACATCAAGATGATAATACTGCTCCATGTTTAATATTGTATGATTCTATGATCTTACTATTGCCTGGAATTGATGATTGGTATTGTACTACTCCTTGCGTGTTTATTATTGTTATGGATAGCTAGAAGCTTGTACTCGCTGAGTATTCCATGCTCAGCCGTACTTTCATGTCGGTAGGTACTGAGGGAGCCCTCGACCCAGAGCCTTGGGTCGAGGAAGAGTATATCGAGGAGAGAGAGCCGTCTATCCCACTGCAATCTCAGGCGGACCGAGACCTTGACGTATGGCCGTACCTCGACTACTGTTGAGGGGAGAGTACGAGAGGGTGCTTATGTATTTTGACATTTTGATAGGTGGGCCTGTCCACCTTAGACTTAGACATGTTGCATATATGTTAACTTGGAATACTATTTTAGAAATCTTAGAAGAAAAGAAAAAGTTAGTTTACGCTTCCGCATTTATGTTTAGCTTCCGCGCTCTGATTATCATTGTTTAGTACTTTAATTATCTTGTTCATGACAGGATGGTTTGGCAGGTACGTACAGTCACGCCTAAAGTATCCCTAAACTCCTAGGGGGTATTTTGGGGCGCGACACTTGTGATCCATGAACACATAGAACTCCACCCCATAAAGGTAATGACGTCAAATCTTGAGTGCAAACACGACCGCTGAAAGCTCCAAATCGTGCGTGGGATAATTCTTTTCATGCTCTTTCAATTACCTTGATGCATAGGCAATGACCTTCTTGTGTTGCATAAGGACACACCCAAGTCCAACGTGCGAGACATCACTATACACCTCATAACCACCATGTCCGGATGGCACAGTCAGGACGGGAGCAGTGGTAAGTCTCTTCTTTAGTTCCATGAAACTGATCTCGCACTTGTAACTCCATACAAATTTGGTGTTCTTCCTTGTCAAATAAGTGAGCGGTGCCGCAAGGCTGGAGAAACCCTCTACGAATCTCCAGTAATAGCCTGCCAACCCAAGGAAACTGCGTATCTCTGTGACACTCTTGGGCCTTGCCTAACTCATGACTACCTCTATCTTCTTTGGATCTACCGAAATGCCTTCCGCAGAAACGACGTGGCCTAGGAATGCCACCTTTTCCAACCAAAACTCACACTTACTGAGTTTGGCGTATAGCTTGTGCACTCTCAGCATTTCCAAAGCGAGACGAAGGTCTCGCATGTGATCTTCCCGTGTCTGGGAATATACTAAGATATTGTCGACAAACACGATCACGCATCGATCCAGGTGTGGCCGGAACACCCAGTTCATTAAGTCTATAAAAGCTGCCGGTGCATTTGTGAGACCAAAAGGCATTACCAAGAACTTGTAGTGTCCATACCAAGTCCGGAAGGCAGTTTTGGGAACATCTTCCGCCTTAATCTTCAACTGGTGATAGCCCGATCGAAGATCTATCTTCGAGAAAAATTTCGCTCATTTCAACTGATCGAACAAGTCATCAATTCTAGGAAATGGATACCTATTCTTTATAGTGATTTTGTTCAATTACCGATAATCAACGCACATCCGCATCGAGCCATCTTTCTTCTTAACAAATAACACCAGGGCACCCCACAGTGAGACACTTGGTCAAATGAAACCAAGGCCTTGCAATTCCTCCAACTGAGTCTTCAACTCCTTGAGTTCAATAGGGGCCATTCTATACGGAGCCTGGAAAATAGGGGCTGTGCCTGGTGCCAGCTCGATCACAAACTCAATCTCCCTGTCTAGAGGCAATCCTGGCAACTCCTCTGCAAACACATCCAGGAATTCACTCACAACCGGAATAGTCGAAGAGTCCTTCGCCTCAGGGTTCGCTAAGCTCAACGCCGCAAAACGGGCAATATCTCTACTTTTCAACCCCCGAAAATGAAATGGCTTGCCTTCCACTGGCCGGAAGAGTACCATCTTTTCAAAACAAGCCACATGCCCATGATGTGTTGCTAACCAATCCATTCCCAAGATGACGTCGAAGTCTTGAAATCCGAGGATGATTAGATCAACCGCCAATTCATGGCTCCCCACTTGAACCACACTGTTTTTATACACTTTATCTGCCAATACTGTCTTGCCAAGAGGAGTCGAAATGGCTAACTCCGGTTCTAGCTGACTAGGCTCCACAGAAAAGCATTATAAAAAACTCGCCGAGACAAACGAATGAGTAGACCAGGTATCAATCAACACTTGAGCCAAACATTCATTGACTAGTAAGGTTCCTGAAATTTTAGCTAGCTAAGTCAATCCATGCATCAATAGCGTATACATATAGGTATATACATATAACATGCCATATATGTACATAATCGAATAATCCATAACAAAATTTTTAGGGATAATTAAATAAACTACAACGGCGTACCTTGCACTACATCATCAGATGCAAGTGCATCACCCTCTGTCAAGGCAAAAACTCGCCCCTGGTTCGCCTGGCGAGGCGAAGGTGAAGAACGTGCAAGCTGAGAGGACGCTTGGTATGATCCTGCTGGGCGTGCTGGGGACCTAATCCCCTGAGACTGGCCTGGTAAATGCCGAGTAGGGCAATCCCTGATCATATGACCTTGGAGACTGCAATGATAACATCCACCCGATGCTCTTCAGTAATCTCCTGCCGGATGCCTTCAGCCGCATGAAGTGCAGACCTCATATGTGTAAGTCGGAGGGGCTGGAGGTAGTGCATACCTCGCTACCTGAGGTGCAATAGGCCTTGGGGCCAGAAGAGCCTGAGGTCGCGGTGCCTGAGGCACATACTACTGTGGAGCTGGAGGTACATAAGATGGCCTCATCGGTGGTGCTGGCCATGCATACTGATAAGGGCTGGTACGAGCCCGCTTCTCTGGAGATGCTGAACTACTGGCCTGGCCTCTCGCCAACTCCCTCTTCTTGGACACGGCCTCGGAATTTGCCTCTATCAATAAAGCTTTGTCTACTACTTCTGGATAAGTAACGTGCCTGAAAGCCGATACTTTCTCCATAATGACATCCTTGAGCCCTTGCTCAAATCTTCTTGCCTTCCTTGCCTCAGTAGCAACCATGTGAGGCGCAAATCTAGAGAGCTCCGAGAACTTAGCCTCATATTGTGCTACTGACATTGAACCTTGCTCAAGGTTGATGAAATCTCTCTCTTTCTTTTCCCGTGCTCCGATCGGAAAGTAATTCTTATAAAAAGTGTCCTTGGACTCCTCCTAAGTCCAAGGTTGACCTTGCATGGTCAAGTCTCGCGTCCTCAATGTGGACAAACACCAATGGTGGGCTTCGCCCTCTAGCATGAAAACAGCCCATGCCACTTTCTCTTCCTCTATCGGAGAGAGAACAGCAAATATCTTCTCCACTTGGAGGATCCAAGCCTCCGCAGCAAGAGGGTCCACACTCCATGGAATGATGGAGGACTCAATCTCCTGAATGCCTCAAAGGGTCTTTGAAATAAGTGTCCCGAGAATGATTCTTCGAAATCAAATTCTCGGGATCGTCAAACGCTAAAAGGAGATTTTTGAAAGAGGAGAGAGAAGAGAGGAAGTAGAATGGATAATTAATGAAGGAAGAGAGGGGGGGTATTTATAGTGTTTCGGAATAGTACCCGCGCCGTTTTAAAAGGCGTGATTTAATATATTTTAAAGAATAGTAAAGCGGTGTGAACAGTAAGGCGGCAACGCGGATAACACTAAATTCGCGCCGTTTTAAAAGGCGAGATTTAATATATTTTATTATGGACGAACAAAATAATAAAAAATGAAGTTTGCAGTGCAAGTGGGGCCCACATGGTTCCGCGCCTTTTAAAATGGCGAGGTTGCCCCTTAGGGCCTGTTTGGCCCTTCAAAAAACTATTTTTTTGGGGTTTTTTGGTTTATGCTCTTATTTGTTAAAAAATTGTTTTTGTCGTTTTAAGCCCATTTTGGGCCTGAAAATAGCCGAAATTGAACCGAAAATTTTTTAAAATTATTTCGGATGAAATCATAACTTTTGACCACTTCTCAGGGGCATTTTGGTCTTTTTACACTACATGGGTATTTCGGTCATTTTCTACCGTTTTAAGCCCAATTTAATTCCAAAAATAGCCAAAATTCATCAAAAAATTTGTAAAATCATTTTGGACAAAATGAAAACCTTTTAGCACTTTTTTAGGGGTATTTTGGTCATTTTTTACCCTAGGGGCGTTTTGGTCATTTTTTACCTGAGAGGCGTTTTTTGGAAATCGAAGCCTGCGGAACGAGGGTTTTAAAAGAGGGTTTTTTAAAGGATTGTTAGAGGTGTTCAAAGAGATTAGGGGGTGCAAAATTTGTCGCGACCTGAGACCCACCCTAGGAGTTAGAGTGAATCTTGGACGACTAATCATGGCTTGCATGACTTACTTGACAAACCAACCTGCAAAACCCACAGAGCATATACAATAGAGGATAAAAACAGCAGAAACATACTCTAACATGGTACAGCAGAATTCTACCAAACCTCTAAGTATATACATACGTAAATCCAAGTTTATACAAAAGGGAAACCAAAAGGAAGTGCGGACATGCCCGCCAAAATACATGGATATATCTCTCTCAACTCACCCAGAGCTATATGACTCAGAATCTACTACCATCTAATAGTAACCCTCGACCGGAGGTTCCTCGACGTACTCCTCCACCCATGGGCCAGGAGCACATACATCAAAAGGAGCAGCCGCTCCGTTATCACCTGCCGACATCAGAAGTACGGCTGAGCATGGAATACTCAGTGGGTACCAAATACTAACCAACAGTCATAGTATACAGATAGCGATACATAGAGCAGGAAACAATTCACACATATAAAACAGGAATAATTCATATCATAACAATAAAGTAAAGCAGTATATAATCATGCTTGCATTCATAAAAGCCGATAAAACCCTTGAAAATACCGTGCACTTGACTTGACTCAAAGTATCATTTTCGTTCTTGAAAACTTATCATGTTTGTCTGGTCTTGTTGTATCATGTCGTGTCATGCATGCCATGCCATGTCATGCGTGTCATGCGTGCTTGCTTGTGATCATGTAACTTGTGAGATACACTTGTGAGATATCCTTGTGAGATGCACTTGAGAGGAAAGGGAGACCCTTCTTATGCAATGCACTTGAGAGGGAAGGGAGACCCTTCTTTATGAGATGCACTTGAGAGGGAAGGGAGACCCCTTCTTTATGCAATGCACTTGAGAGTGAAGGGAGACCCTTCTTTATGAGATGCACTTGAGAGGGAAGGGAGACCCTTCTTTATGCAATGCACTTGAGAGTGAGGGGAGTCCCCTCGTGGTATGTTTGTTCTTGTTTTCTTGTGAAGAGCGAGGTAAAACATATCGTAGGATATGTCCCACCTCTAATCATATTCTTGAAAACCTCGGTAAATCATGTCATGCATGCCGTGCTCGTGGGATCGTGTGCATACTTGCATTTGAATTTAAACATGACATTTGGGGGATTTCACAATGTATAGCATATAGCAATTTTTAAACAATAAACATTCATAACATTTTAGGGAAAACAAGAACTCATGCTAGCATAATCCCTAACAAGTTACATAAGTAATTTAGCATGCATTTTCTTGATTTATACTCATTTCATTAACCTTGGCATTTCATCAAACATGGTTGTGTACATTATTCATTAAACCTACATCATGCTTTTCTAGGTGGGTTTATATTCACCACGTACTTGTGCGTTTATTATTGGTACAGTACCCTTCCCCTTTCTCATTCATTACATCATTCACATGACATCCAATCGCCAATAACCATCTCCATCCACATCATCCATACATCCAAATCGTAGCACATCATAGATAATGAAGGACAAGGAATAGGGAAAGAAAAGGGAAAACTATAACTGAGGGTAGCAAGATGTACCGACCTTGATCATTGAGGAAGAAAACTCCTCCAAAACGTTCATGAGGCGCTGCCCTAACTTGGAGAAACTCCTCCTCGCGTGCTTGAACCGGAATCTTGAAGCAATCCAAGCTTGAGGTGATTGTGGGTCTTGAAACCCCTTTGATTTCTCCCCAAAAGCAAACCCTAGGTTAGGAAAACCCTCTCCTCTTTCTCTAACTCTCAAATGTCTCTAAGTGTTGAGAATGAGCCCTAAAGGCTCGAGCAACCCTTAAGAGGAAAGAGTGAAACGCCCAAAAGAAGAAAACACCCTTAATGAAATTTCTGTAAAACACGAAGACCGAGCGATCGGAGGTTATGACCGATCGATCGGTGAATTGACCGAGCTCTCGAAAAAAAATCAACTCTCTGGAAAATTTCCCCATACAAATTTTTCGACCAATCGATAGCCTCCGATTGATCGGTTTTGGACCGATCAATCGCTCCATGGACCGAGCGATCGGTTGCCTACAGGTCCAATCTGTTTTGGCCATATCTTTTGACTCGCTTGTCAGATTTTGACGATTCAACTTGCGTTGGGTTCGTACTTCGAAAAGGAACATTTCTGACGTTTCAAAATTTCCAATTTCTTCTTTATTTATTAATTGTACTACTTTAAAGACAAATTGGCTACGAAAGTGCCATGTATTACGCATGAAAAAGTCCGGGGCTCTACATCCTCCCCCCCTTACAAAAAATTTCGTCCTCGAAATTTAGACGTTACTTGCAGTACAAACCAAAACAAAATTACAAGTCATACACAAAACCTATACAAAAACTCTCAAGCAATTCCGGGTACTTCGCTTTGACTTCGGCCTCTCGCTCCCACGTAGACTCTTCTCGAGCATGATGTTGCCACTGCATGAGAACCAATGGAATCATTTTGTTGCGAAGGACTTGATCTCTCCGATCCAATATGTGAACCGGCTTCTCTACTAAAGTAAGATCCTCTCGAATTTCCAACGGTTCCAAGTCTATGACATGCGAAGGATCCGTAATGTACTTCTGAAGCATAGATACATGGAAAACGTTGTGAACTGGGGCCAAGTGAGGTGGAAGAGCTACTCGATAAGCAACTTCACCAACATGCGTGATAATCTGAAATGGTCCGACATAGCGAGGACTAAGCTTGCCTCTTTTGCCGAATCTCATAATCCCTTTGCTAGGAGATACTTTCACAAAGACTCGATCCCCAACCTGGAATTCCAAGTCCCTTTGGCGTGTGTCCGCATAGCTCTTTTGGTGATCTTGAGCGGCTTTCAATCGATCCTGAATGATCTTGACTATACTCGTAGTTTGCTCGATCAACTCCAGACCTAACACCTTTCTTTCTCCTACCTCATCCCAGTAGAGAGGAGACCTGCAGCTTCGCCCATATAAGGCCTCAAATGGTGCCATTTGGATGCTCGCCTGATAGCTATTGTTGTAGGCGAATTCAACCAAAGGCAAGTGCTCTTCCCAACTGCCTTTGAAATCCAGCATACAAGCCCGAAGCATGTCTTCTATTACTTGGTTCACCCTCTCGGTTTGTCCATCCTTCTCTGGATGAAAAGCAGTGCTGAAATCAAGTCGGGAACCCATAGCTTCCTGAAAGCTTTTCCAGAATCTGGATGTGAATCTCGGATCCCGATCTGAGACAATAATGACTGGCACCCCGTGTAGCCTAACAACTTCCTTGATGTATAGAGCGGCCAACTGACTAGAATTGAACGTGGTCCGGTAAGGTAAGAAATGCGTGGACTTTGTCAAACGGTCCACCACAACCCAAATCGCATCTGAGTCCCTTGCCGTCTTTGGCAAGCCAACTATGAAGTCCATGGAGATGTTCTCCCATTTCCACTCAGGAATAGGAAGAGACTGCAATAGACCTGCTGGCCGCATGTGCTCTACTTTCACCTGCTGGCACACCAAGCACTATGCCACATAATCCGCAACATCCCTCTTCATATTCTGCCACCAAAAGTGACTCTTGAGGTTCTGGTACATCTTTGTACCCCCTGGATGCACACTGTACTTTGCCCGGTGGGTTTCATCCATAATCTCCCTCCGAAGATCTGCATTGGTTAGGACACACAGCCTTCCCTTGAATGTGATAGCACCTCAGCTAGTGAGAGAGAAGTCCTCACTACCCTTAGCAACTTCCTTGTCCCGATAAGCCAACAATTCAGCATCCATGGCTTGGTATTCTTGGATCAAATCTATAATGTATGGCCGAACCGTGACATTTGTCAAGATAGGACTACGGACGGAGTCATTCACACTAATGTCCAGATTTGCCAAATCTTCAAGTAGCTTCCATTCTTACACCATCATGCATGTTATTAACCCCGGAGGTCTTCTACTCAAAGCATCAGCCACTACATTTGCTTTACCCAGGTGGTATTGAATGGTACAATCATAGTCTTTCAAAAATTCAATCCAACGCCGTTGCCTTAGATTTAGCTCTTTTTGGGAAAAGAGATACTTGAGACTTTTGCGATCCATGAACACATAGAACTCCACCCCATAAAGGTAATGAGGCCAAATCTTAAGTGCAAACACGACCGCCGCAAGCTCCAAGTCATGCGTGGGATAATTCTTTTCATGCTCTTTCAATTGCCTTGATGCATAGGCAATGACTTTCTTGTGTTGCATGAGCACACACCCAAGTCCAACGTGTGAGGCATCACTATACACCTCATACCCATAAGGTCCGGATGGCACAGTAAGGACAGGGGCTGCAGTAAGCCTCTTCTTCAGTTCCGTGAAACTGATCTCACACTTGTCGCTCCATACAAACTTCGCATTCTTCCTTGCCAGGTAAGTGAGCGGTGCCGCAAGGCTGCAGAAACCCTCTACGAATCTCCTGTAGTAGCCTGCCAACCCAAGGAAACTGCGTATCTCTGTGAGACTCTTGGGCCTCGCCCAACTCATGACTGCCTCTTCTTTCTTTAGATCAACCGAGATGCCTTCCGCAGAAACAACGTGGCCTATGAATGCCACCTCTTCCAACCAAAACTCACACTTACTGAGTTTGGCGTACAGCTTGTGCTCTCTCAGCATTTCCAAAGCAAGACGAAGGTCTCACATGTGATCTTCCCGTGTCTGGGAATACACTAAGATATCGTCGACAAACATGATCACGCATCGATCTAGGTATGGCCGGAACACCCGGTTCATTAAGTCCATAAAAGTTATCGGCGTGTTTGTGAGACCAAAAGACATTACCAAGAACTTGTAGTGTCCATACCGAGTCCGAAAGGCAGTTTTGGGAACATTTTCCGCCTTAATCTTCAACTGGTGATAGCCCGATCGAAGATCTATCTTCGAGAAAAATCTCGCTCCCTTCAACTGATCGAACAAGTCATCAATTCTAGGCAATGGATACTTATTCTTTATAGTGACTTTGTTCAATTGCCGATAATCGACGCACATCCGCATCGAGCCATCTTTTTTCTTAACAAATAACACCTGGGCACCCCACGGTGAGACACTTGGTCGAATGAAACCAAGGCCTTGCAATTCCTCCAACTGAGTCTTCAACTCTTTGAGTTCAATCGGGGCCATTCTATACGGAGCTCTGAAAATAGGAGCTGTGCCTGGTGCAAGCTCAATCACAAACTCAATCTCCCTATCTAGAGGTAATCCTGGCAACTCCCTTGGAAATATATCCAGGAATTCACTCACAACTGGAATAGTCGATGAGTCCTTTGCCTCGGGGTTAGCTAAGCTCAACGCCGCAAAACGAGTAATATCTCTATTTTTCAACCCGCGAAAGTGGAATGGTTTTCCTTCTACTGGCTTGAAGAGTACCATTTTCTCAAAGCAAGCTACATGCCCGTGATGTGCAACTAACCAATCCATTCTCAATATCACGTCAAAGTCTTGGAATCCAAGAACTATTAGATGAACCGCCAACTCGTGGCTTACCACTTGAACCACACTATTTCGACACACTTTCTTTGTCAACACTGTTTTTCCGAGAGGAGTCGAAATGGCTAACTCCGGTTCTAGCTAACTAGGCCCCATAGAAAAGCCTTCTGAAAAGCTCGGCGAGACAAACGAATGAGTAGACCCGGTATCAATCAACACTTTACCAAACATTCATTGACTAGTAGGGTTCCTGAAATTTCAACTAGTTACGTCAATCCAAGCATCACATCATATGTATATAGGTAGATAGATATATAGCACGCCACATACGTACACAAGGAGTAAAGCATAACATGACAATCGCAAATAAAAAGAATAACTCTAAACGCGTACCTTGTACCACATCATCAGATACAAGTGCATCACCCTCTGTCAAGGCAAAAAATCGCCCCTGGTTTGCCTGGCGAGGCGGAGGTGTAGACCGGGTAGTCTGGGATGACACCTGGTATGATCCTGCTGGGCGTGCTGGGGGCCTAATCCCTTGAGAATGGCCTGGTAAATGCCGACTGGAGCAATCCCTGATCACATGGCCCTGGCGACCACAATGAAAACATCCCCCCGATGCCTTTCGGCAATCTCCTGCTAGGTGCCTTCGGCCTTACGAAGTGCAGACCTCGTGTGTATAGGTCGGATGGGCCGGAGGTGGAGCATACCTCACCGTCTGAGGTGCAACTGGCCGTGGAGCTGGAAGAGCCTGAGGTCGTGGTGCTTGAGGCACATACTGCCGTGGAGCTGGAGGTGCATAAGATGGCCTCATCGGTGGTGCTGGCCACGCATACTGATAAGGGCCGGTACGAGCCCGCCTCTCTGGAGGTGCCGAACTACTAGGTTGGCCTCTCGCCAATTCCCTCTTCTTGGACACTGTCTCTGAATTGGCCTCGACCAATAAGGCCTTGTCCACTACCTCAAGGTAGGTAGCATGTCTGAAAACCGAAACCTTCTCCATGATAACATCTTTGAGCCCTTGCTCAAACCTTCTCGCCTTCATTGCCTCGGTGGCAACCATGTGAGGAGCGAAGAGTGATAGCTCCGAGAACTTAGCCTCATAAGCGGCCACAGTCATCGAACCTTGCTCCAGGTTAATGAACTCTCTTTCTTTCTTTTCCCATGCTCCAACAGGGAAGTACTTCTTATAAAAAGTGTCCTTGAACTCCTCCCAAGTCCAAGGTTGACCCTGCATGGTCAAATCTCGCGTCCTCAATGCGGACAACCACCAATGGTGTGCCTCCCCCTCTAGCATGAAAACTGCCCATGCTACTCTATCCTCCTCTGTAGGCGAGAGGACCGCAAAGATCTTCTCCATCTGGAGGATCCATGCCTCCGCAGCAAGAGGGTCCACACTCCCATGGAATGGTGGAGGCCTCAATCTCCTGAATGCCTCAACCCCAGCTGTACGATGTACTGGAGCTGCGGGCGGTGGAGTAGGTGCCGCTGACAATGGTATAGCCTGCCGAGCCGCCAGTATGGCGAGTGTCTTAGCAATAGAGCCTAAGACCTGGGAGAGGTCCGGCTGCTCATCCTCATCTCTAGAAGAAGATGAAGCTCTGGTGTGTGGTCCACGACCCCGTGTGCCCCGCCTCATGACTAAAGTCCTGAGAACAATAGCACCACTTGAGTCTCACTTGAAACCACAATTTATCGCATTTCCATTTCACAATAATTCAAGTGGCAATATTCGTATAATATAATACTAATATACATCGCATCAGTCATCAGAGTATTTATGATATTATACTTTGGTGTTCTAGCGTTCCTAAGACTCGTACTTGGTTGAAACAACCATTTAAAGCTAAGACTAAAGTTTAGTCTTACACTTGGATCATGACTCGCTTCCGACTTACTTCCTTCCTAAGTTGTTTCCGGGCATATGCTCTTGTCAAGCCGTGGTACTAGATTCTAAGTGACCCTGGAGACCTAAAGCCTAAGCTCTGATACCACTTCTGTCGCGACCCAAAACCCACCCTAGGAGTTAGAGTGAATCTTGGACGACTCAATCATGACTTACATGACTTGCTTGACAAACCAACCTGCAAAAACCACAGAGCATATACAATAGAAGACATTATAGCGGAAACATAACTGTAAAACACAGCGGAAGTCTAACAAACCTCTAAGTATATACATATGGTCCAAGTTTATACAAAAAGTAACCAGAAGAAAGTGCGGATAGACCCGCCAAAATACATGGATATAATCTCTCATCTCACCCACAGCTAATCCACTCAGAATCTACAACCACCTAATGGTAACCCTCAACTGGAGGTTCCTCAAAAGGCTCCTCGACGTACTCCTCCTCCACCCATGGACTCGGAGCACAGATATCAAATGGAGCAGCTGCTCCGCCGTCACCTGCCGACATAAGAAGTACGGCTGAGCATGGAATACTCAGCGGGTACTAAATACTAACCAATAGTCACAGCAACACCATAGCAGTATAGGAAGTAGGAAGCATTTCACATATATAAAGCAGGAAACAATTCAGGCATATAAAGCAGGAATAATTCATATCATGACAATAAAGTAAAGGAGTATATAATCATGCTTGAATTCATAAAAGCCGATAAAACCCTTGAAAACACCGTGCACTTGACTTGATTGGAAATACCATTTCCGTACTTGAAACTTGTCATGTTGTCTTATCTTATCATATCATGCGTGTCATGCCATGTCATGCTTGCTTGGAAAGTAAACTACTTGTGAGGGAAGGGAGACCCTTCATCCTAAATGCCCATGCTTGTCATGCCGTGCCATGTCATGCTTGTATCATGCTTGGAAAAGTAAACTACTTGTGAGGGAAGGGAGACCCTTCTTCCTAAATGCTCATGTCATGTCCTTTCACTTGTGAGATGTTCTTGTGAGATGTACTTGCGAGGGAAGGGAGGCCCTTCTTATGTTATGTATGCACTTGTGAGGGAAGGGAGACCCTTCTTATGAAAATGCATGATTGTCTTGTCCTTGCCAAAAGCGAGGTAAAACATATCGTACGATATGCCCCACCTCTAAATCCCATTCTTGAAAACCTCGGTAAATCATGTCATGTATGCGTGCTCGTGAGGTCGTGTGCATACTTGCATTTGGAATTAAATATGGCATTTGGGTAATTCATAACGCATAACATCAATGATTTGGGAAATTTAATATTGATATCATTTAAGGAAAGCGAACAATCACACTATCATAACCCTAGCAATTTCCATAAACCTTAAACATGCATTTTCTTAAATTATCATTCATTTTATTCACCTTGGCATTTCATCAAACATGGTACATTCATTATTTATCAACCCTACAACATGCTTTTCTAGGTGGGTTATACTCACATCACACTTGTATGTTTGTTATTAGTACAATGCCCTTCCCCATTCATTCATTACATCATCCACACGGCATCCATTCGCCAACCTCCATCTCCATTTACCATACATACCACCAATCTCATAACACATATATGAATGAAGGAAAATAAGGAGAAACAAAGGAAAAAGGGAAGCTATAACTAGGAGGGTAGTAAGAAGTACCGACCTTGAAGAGATAAGGAAGAAACCCCTCTTCCAAACGACCGTGAGTTGCTGCCCTAGCTTGGAACACGAGCTCCACCCGAGCTTGAGCCGAGATCTTGAAGGAAAACGTGCTTGAGGATAATCTAGGGTCTCAAACCCTTTGATTTCCCTTTCAAAAAATCAAACCCTAGGTTAGGGATCGCCTTCTTCTCCCTTCCTTAGCTCTCAATCTTCTAAGTATTGCAAATAAGCCCTAAAGGCTCGGGCAAGACTCTTAAGGTAAGAGTAAACCACTCAAAAGACTAAAACACCCTTCTAAATTTTCTGCAAAAACGCGAGTACCGAGCGATCGGTGTTAATGACCGATCGATCGGTTGCCTACCGATCGATCGGTTTCATAACCGAGCGATCGGTTGAAATTTCACTCTCTGGAAAATTTCCCCATAGAAAAATCTCGACCAGTCGATAGCCTCCGAGCGATCGGTTTTGGACCGATCGATCGCTCCATGGACCGAGCGATCGGTGGTCTGTAGGTCCAAACTGTTTTGCCCATAACTTTTGACTCGTTCGTCCGATTTTGACGATTCAACTTGCGTTGGGTTCGTACTTCGAAAACGAACATTTCTGACGTTTCGGAATTTCCAATTTCTTCCTTATTTATTAATTGCATTACTTTAAAGGAAAAAAAATGGCTACGAAGGGTCATGCATAAATGTGAAAAGGTCCGGGGCTCTACATCCTTCCCCCCTTACAAAAATTTCGTCCTCGAAATTTGGATGAGACATGCATTACAGAATCAAACAATATTACAAGCTACATATACAAAACCTATACAAAATTCATTCAAACAATTCCGGGTACTTCGCTTTGATTTCGGCTTCACGCTCCCATGTAGCTTCTTCCCGAGCATGGTGTTTCCATTGCACAAGAATCAAAGGGATTGTCTTGTTGCGAAGCACTTGATCTCTCCGATCCAATATGTGAATCGGCTTCTCAACCAATGTGAGATCTTCTCGAATTTCCAACGGTTCCAATTCTACTATATGCGAAGGGTCCGCAATGTACTTTCGAAGCATAGACACGTGGAAAACGTTGTGAACCGCGGCCATGTGAGGTGGGAGAGCTACTCGATAAGCAACTTCACCAACCCGCGTGATAATCTCAAACGGTCCAACATAGCGAGGACTGAGCTTGCCTCGCTTGCCAAATCTCATGATCCCTTTGCTAGGAGATACTTTCACAAAAACTTGATCCCCTACTTGAAATTCCAAGTCCCTACGGCGCGTGTCCGCATAACTTTTCTGGCGATCTTGAGCGGCTTTCAATCGATCCCGAATGATCTTAACTGTGTTTGCAGTTTGTTCAATCAATTCTGGACCAAGTAATTTCCTTTCTCCTACCTCATCCCAATAGAGAGGAGACCTACAACTTCGCCCATACAAGGCCTCAAATGGTGCCATTTGGATACTTGCCTGATAGCTGTTATTGTAGGCGAATTCAACCAAAGGCAAGTGCTCTTCCCAACTGCCTCTGAAATCCATCATACAAGCCCGAAGCATGTCTTCAATGACTTGGTTCACTCTCTCGGTTTGTCCATCCGTCTGTGGATGAAAAGCGGTGCTGAAATCGAGTCGGGAACCCATAGCTTCCTGAAAGCTTTTCCAGAATCGTGAAGTGAATCTTGGATCCCGATCCGACACAATACTGACAGGCACTCCGTGCAACCTCACCACTTCCTTGATGTACAAAGCAGCTAACTGACTAGAGTTGAAAGTAGTTCGGTAAGGCAAGAAGTGAGCGGACTTCGTCAAACGATCCACTACTACCCATATCGCATCTGAACCCCTTGCCGTCTTTGGCAAGCCAACTATGAAATCCATGGATATGTTCTCCCATTTCCACTCGGGAATCGGAAGGGACTGTAATAGACCTGCGGGCCGCATGTGTTCTGCTTTCACCTGTTGGCATACCAAGCACCGTGCTACATATTCCGCAACTTCCCTCTTCATATTCCGCCACCAAAAGTGACTCTTGAGGTTCCGGTACATCTTCGTACCCCCTGGATGCACAGTGTACTTTGCCCGGTGGGCTTCATCCATAATCTCCCTCCGAAGATTTGCATTGGCAGGAACACACAGCCTTCCCTTGAATGTGATAGCACCTCGGCTAGTGAGAGAGAAGTCCTCACTACCTTTAGCAACTTCCTTGTCCCGATAAGCCAACAATTCAGCATCCGTGGCTTGGTATTCTTGGATCAAATCTATAATGTATGGCCGAACCGTGACATTTGCCAAGATAGGACTACGGACAGAGTCATTCACACTAATGTCCAGATTTGCCAAGTCTTCAAGTAGCTTCCATTCCTGCACTAACATGCATGCTAATAACCCCGGAGGTCTTCTACTCAAAGCATCAGCCACTACATTTGCTTTACCCGGGTGGTATTGAATGGTACAATCATAGTCCTTCAGAAATTCCATCCAACGCCTTTGCCTTAGATTCAACTCCTTTTGGGAAAAGAGATACTTGAGACTCTTGTGATCAGTGAACACATAGAACTCCACCCCATAAAGGTAATGACGCCAAATCTTAAGTGCAAACACGACCGCCGCAAGCTCCAAGTCGTGCGTAGGATAGTTCTTCTCATGCTCCTTCAACTGCCTTGATGCATAGGCAATGACTTTCTTGTGCTGCATGAGTACACACCCAAGTCCAACGTGTGAGGCATCACTATACACCTCATACCCATAAGGTCCGGATGGCACCGTAAGGACAGGAGCTGTGGTAAGCCTCTTCTTCAGTTCCGTGAAACTGATCTCACACTTGTCGCTCCATACGAACTTAGCGTTCTTCCTTGTCAGGTAAGTGAGCGGTGCTGCAAGGCTGGAGAAACCCTCTACGAATCTCCTGTAGTAGCCCGCCAACCCAAGAAAACTGCGTATCTCCGTGACACTCTTGGGCTTCGCCCAATTCATGACTGCCTCTATCTTCTTTGGATCCACCGAAATGCCTTCCGCCGATACAACGTGGCCTAGGAATGACACCTCTTCCAACCAAAACTCACACTTGCTAAGTTTGGCGTATAGCTTGTGCTCTCTTAGCATTTCCAAAGCAAGGCGTAGGTCGCGTGTGTGATCTTCCCGTGTCTGGGAATAAACCAAAATGTCATCAACAAATACAATCACGCACCTATCAAGATATGGCCGGAACACCCGGTTCATCAAATCCATAAAGGCTGCCGGTGCGTTCGTGAGTCCAAAAGGCATCACCAAGAACTCGTAATGTCCATATCGAGTCCTGAAAGCAGTTTTGGGAACATCTTCCGCCTTAATCTTCAACTGGTGATAACCCGATCGAAGATCTATCTTTGAGAAAAATCTCGCTCCCTTCAACTGATCGAACAAGTCATCAATCCTAGGCAAGGGATACCTATTCTTTATAGTGACTTTGTTCAATTGCCTGTAATCGACACACATCCGCATCGAGCCATCTTTCTTCTTAACAAACAACACCGGGGCACCCCATGGTGAGACACTTGGTCGAATGAAGCCAAGGCCTTGCAATTCCTCCAACTGAGTCTTTAACTCCTTGAGTTCAATAGGGGCCATTCTATACGGAGCCCTGCAAACAGGAGCTGTGCCTGGTGCAAGCTCGATCATAAACTCAATCTCCCTGTCTGGAGGCAATCCTGGCAACTCCTCTGGAAATACATCCAGGAACTCACTCACAACCGGAATAGTTGATGAGTCCTTTGCCTCGGGGTTAGCTACGCCCAACGCCGCAAAACGAGCAATAGATCTGCTTTTCAACCCGCGAAAGTGGAATGGTTTTCCTTCTACTGGCTTGAAGAGTACCATTTTCTCAAAGCAAGCTACATGCCCATGATGTGCTGCTAACCAATCCATTCCCAATATAACATCAAAGTCTTGGAATCCAAGGACGATGAGATCAACCGCCAACTCGTGGCTTCCAACTTGGACCACACCATTTCTATACACTTTATCTGCCAATACTGTTTTGCCAAGAGGAGTCGAAATGGATAACTCCGGTTCTAGCTGACTTGGCTCCCTAGAAAAGCCTTCTGAAAAACTCGGCGAGACAAACGAATGAGTAGACCCGGTATCAATCAACACTCGAGCCAAATACTCATTGACTAGTAGGGTTCCTGAAATTTTAGCTAGTTACGTCAATTCAAGCCTCAACAGTGTATACACGTAGGTAAATATATATAGCATACCAACTACGTACACAAGGAATAAAACATAACACAACAATCACGAATAAGGAAAATAACTCCTAACGCGTACCTTGCACCACATCGTCAGATGCAAGTGCATCACCCTCTGTCAAGGCAAAAACTCGCCCCTGGTTCGCCTGGCGAGACTGAGGTGTAGACCGGGTAGTCTGAGATGACGCCTGGTACGATCCTGCTGGGCGTGTCGGGGGCCTACTATCCTGAGACTGGCCTGGTAAATGCCGGCTAGGGCAATCCCTGATCATGTGGCCCTGGCGACCGCAATGATAACATCCACCAGATGCTCTTCGGCAATCTCCTGCCGGATGCCTTTTGCCGCATGAAGTGCAGACCTCATATGTGTAGGCTGGAGGGACCAGAGGTGGTGTATACCTTGCTGCCTGAGGGGTAACTGGCCGTGGGGCCGGAAGAGCCTGAGGTCGAGGTGCCTGTGGCACGTACTGCCGGGGTGCTGGAGGCGCATAAGTCGGCCTCATCTGTGGTGATGGCCATGTATACTGATAAGGACCAGTTCGGGCCCGCCTCTCTGGAGGTGCTGAACTATTGGCTTGGCCTCTCGCCAACTCTCTCTTCTTAGACACCGCTTCGGAATTGGCCTCGACCAATAAGGCCTTGTCTACCACTTCAGGGTAGGTAGCATGCCTGAAAATGGAAACCTTCTCCATAATAACATCCTTGAGCCCTTGCTCAAATCTTCTCGCCTTCATTGCCTCAGTAGCAACCATATGAGGCGCGAATCTCGACAATTCTGAGAACTTGGCCTCATAAGCGGCCACAGACATCGAACCTTGCTCAAGGTTGATGAATTCTCTCTCTTTCTTTTCCCGTGCACCGATCGGAAAATACTTCTTGTAAAAAGTATCTTTGAACTCCTCCCAAGCCCACGGTTGACCTTGCATGGTCAAGTCCCGTGTCCTCAATGCGGACAACCACCAATGGTGGGCTTCGCCCTCTAGCATAAAAACTGCCCATGCCACTTTCTCTTCCTCTGTAGGAGAGAGCACCGCAAATATCTTCTCAACCTGGAGGATCCAAGCCTCCGCAGTAAGAGGGTCCACACTCCCGTGGAAGGATGGGGGCCTCAGTCTCCTGAATGCCTCAACTCCAGCTGTACGATGTACCGGAGCTGCGGGCGGTGGAGTAGGTGCCGCTGATGCCGGTATAGTTTGCCGAGCCGCCAGAATGGCGAGTGTCTCAGCAATAGAGCCTAAGACCTGAGAGAGGTCCGGCTGCTCATCCTCATCCCGTGAAGAAGAGGAAGCTCTTGTATGTGGTCCACGACCCCGTGTGTTCCGTCTCATGACTAAAGTCCTGAGAATAATAACACCACATGAGTGTAACTTGAAACCACAGTTTATTTCAATGTCACTTCACAATAATTCAATTTGTATTAGTTGTATAATACTAATATACATCACATCGAGTCATCAGAGTATTCATCACATTATACTTACACTTCAGTGTTCTAGCGTACCTAGGACCCGTACTTGGTTGAAACAACCATTTTGACTAAGACTAAAGTTTAGTCTTACACTTGGAACCAGACTCGCTCCCGACTCACTTCCTTCCTAACTTGTTTCCTAACATATGCTCTTGTCAAGCCGTGGTATTAGATTCTAAGTGACCCTAGAGACCTAAAGCCTAAGCTCTGATACCACTTCTGTCGCGACCCAAAACCCACCCTAGGAGTTAGAGTGAATCTTGGACGACTCAATCATGACTTACATGACTTGCTTGACAAACCAACCTGCAAAAACCACAGAGCATATACAATAGAAGACATTATAGCGGAAACATAACTGTAAAACACAGCGGAAGTCTAACAAACCTCTAAGTATATACATATGGTCCAAGTTTATACAAAAAGTAACCAGAAGAAAGTGCGGATAGACCCGCCAAAATACATGGATATAATCTCTCATCTCACCCACAGCTAATCCACTCAGAATCTACAACCACCTAATGGTAACCCTCAACTGGAGGTTCCTCAAAAGGCTCCTCGACGTACTCCTCCTCCACCCATGGACTCGGAGCACAGATATCAAATGGAGCAGCTGCTCCGCCGTCACCTGCCGACATAAGAAGTACGGCTGAGCATGGAATACTCAGCGGGTACTAAATACTAACCAATAGTCACAGCAACACCATAGCAGTATAGGAAGTAGGAAGCATTTCACATATATAAAGCAGGAAACAATTCAGGCATATAAAGCAGGAATAATTCATATCATGACAATAAAGTAAAGGAGTATATAATCATGCTTGAATTCATAAAAGCCGATAAAACCCTTGAAAACACCGTGCACTTGACTTGATTGGAAATACCATTTCCGTACTTGAAACTTGTCATGTTGTCTTATCTTATCATATCATGCGTGTCATGCCATGTCATGCTTGCTTGGAAAGTAAACTACTTGTGAGGGAAGGGAGACCCTTCATCCTAAATGCCCATGCTTGTCATGCCGTGCCATGTCATGCTTGTATCATGCTTGGAAAAGTAAACTACTTGTGAGGGAAGGGAGACCCTTCTTCCTAAATGCTCATGTCATGTCCTTTCACTTGTGAGATGTTCTTGTGAGATGTACTTGCGAGGGAAGGGAGGCCCTTCTTATGTTATGTATGCACTTGTGAGGGAAGGGAGACCCTTCTTATGAAAATGCATGATTGTCTTGTCCTTGCCAAAAGCGAGGTAAAACATATCGTACGATATGCCCCACCTCTAAATCCCATTCTTGAAAACCTCGGTAAATCATGTCATGTATGCGTGCTCGTGAGGTCGTGTGCATACTTGCATTTGGAATTAAATATGGCATTTGGGTAATTCATAACGCATAACATCAATGATTTGGGAAATTTAATATTGATATCATTTAAGGAAAGCGAACAATCACACTATCATAACCCTAGCAATTTCCATAAACCTTAAACATGCATTTTCTTAAATTATCATTCATTTTATTCACCTTGGCATTTCATCAAACATGGTACATTCATTATTTATCAACCCTACAACATGCTTTTCTAGGTGGGTTATACTCACATCACACTTGTATGTTTGTTATTAGTACAATGCCCTTCCCCATTCATTCATTACATCATCCACACGGCATCCATTCGCCAACCTCCATCTCCATTTACCATACATACCACCAATCTCATAACACATATATGAATGAAGGAAAATAAGGAGAAACAAAGGAAAAAGGGAAGCTATAACTAGGAGGGTAGTAAGAAGTACCGACCTTGAAGAGATGAGGAAGAAACCCCTCTTCCAAACGACCGTGAGTTGCTGCCCTAGCTTGGAACACGAGCTCCACCCGAGCTTGAGCCGAGATCTTGAAGGAAAACGTGCTTGAGGATAATCTAGGGTCTCAAACCCTTTGATTTCCCTTTCAAAAAATCAAACCCTAGGTTAGGGATCGCCTTCTTCTCCCTTCCTTAGCTCTCAATCTTCTAAGTATTGCAAATAAGCCCTAAAGGCTCGGGCAAGACTCTTAAGGTAAGAGTAAACCACTCAAAAGACTAAAACACCCTTCTAAATTTTCTGCAAAAACGCGAGTACCGAGCGATCGGTGTTAATGACCGATCGATCGGTTTCATAACCGAGCGATCGGTTGAAATTTCACTCTCTGGAAAATTTCCCCATAGAAAAATCTCGACCAGTCGATAGCCTCCGAGCGATCGGTTTTGGACCGATCGATCGCTCCATGGACCGAGCGATCGGTGGTCTGTAGGTCCAAACTGTTTTGCCCATAACTTTTGACTCGTTCGTCCGATTTTGACGATTCAACTTGCGTTGGGTTCGTACTTCGAAAACGAACATTTCTGACGTTTCGGAATTTCCAATTTCTTCCTTATTTATTAATTGCATTACTTTAAAGGAAAAAAAATGGCTACGAAGGGTCATGCATAAATGTGAAAAGGTCCGGGGCTCTACACGGTATTTATAGTGTTTCAGAATAGTGCCCGCACCGTTTTAAAGGGCTCGATTTATTATATTTTAATGAATAGTAAAGCGGTGTGAACAGTAGGACGGTAACGCGGATCAGACTAAATCCGCGCCGTTTTAAAAGGCGAGATTTAATATATTTTATTATGAACAAATAAAATAATAAAAAATGAAGTTTGCAGTGCAAGTGGGGCCCACATGGTCCCGCGCCTTTTAAAAGGGCGAGGTTGCCCCTTAGGGCCTGTTTGGCTCTTCAAAAAACTATTTTTTGGGTTTCTTTAGTTTATGCTCTTATTTGTTGAAAAACTGTTTTTGTCGTTTTAAGCCCATTTTCAGCCCGAAAATAGCCGAAATTGAACCGAAAAATTTATAAAATTATTTTGGATGAAATCATAAGTTTTGACCACTTTTCAGGGGCATTTTGGTCATTTTACACTCCAGGGGCATTTCGATCATTTTCTACCGTTTTAAGCCCAAATTAATTTCAAAAATAGCCAAAATTCATCAAAAAATTTATAAAATCATTTTGGACAAAATGAAAACCTTTTAGCACTTTTCAGGGGTATTTTGGTCATTTTTCACCCTAGGGGCATTTTGGTCGTTTTCTACCGGAGGGGCGTTTTTTGGAAATCGAAGCCTACAGAAAGAGGGTTTTAAAAGAAGATTTTTTAAAAAGGATTTTTAGAGGTGTTCAAAGAGATTAGGGGGTGCAAAATTGGGGTGTTTACAATTGCCCCGCTTTGTCGGAGGGTGCGGGCATGTGAACGACAAAGGCTGATAACGCTTCAATTTTGCACGCATGTGTGTGGAAAACCTGGGAAAAGATAGAGAAAAAAATAAACTCTACTTAGACTGCTTGCCAGGGACTGGATGACTGAAGGGTGACAAAGGACAGGTGCGCTCATGCTAAATCGGCAGCCGTTGGGGATAGAGGGGGTTATGGTGTATGAAGGTACCTGCTAATCGATCACACGACCAAGTAGCGGGGTGCATGATACAAGTGAGTGAGATGTAAGTGAATGATGATTGTTGCAAAACTGGCTTCATAAGAGGCCGCAACTGATGGTCGATCAGACAACCGTTTCAGTTACTCTTTGAAGAGTGAGGAAGCAATGCAGTGCAGTGCGGTGAAGTATGCAAGACTGGCTTCATAAGAGGCCGCAACTGATGGTCGATCAGACAACCGTGTTAGTTATTCCTTTAAGAGTGAGCAAGTAATGCAATGTAGTGTGTGAAGTATACAAGACTTGTTTCACAAGAGGCCGCAACTGATGGTCAATCAGACAACCGTGCCAGTTACTCCTTTAAGAGTGAGCAAGCCATGCAGTGCAGTGTATGAAGTGTGCAAGACTTGTTTCATGGGAGGCCGCAACTGATGGTCGATCAGACAACCGTGTCAGTTACTCCTTTAAGAGTGAGCAAGTATTGCAATGATGTGCGGTGAAATATGAACATGTGGTGAAAGATGCAAATGAGTGAAGGTTGGTTACACAACCAGCTTCACGAAAGGTCGTAACTGAAGGTCGATTAGACAACCGTTCAGTTACTCCTTCAAAAAATGGGTAAGATGCAATGAGTGAAGGTTGGTTACACAACCAGCTTCACGAGAGGCCGCAACTGAAGGTTGATCAGACAACCGTTCAGTTACTCCTTCAAAAAATGGGTAAGATGCAATTGAGTGAAGATCGGTTACACAACCAGCTTCACGAGAGGCTGCAACTGAAGGTCGATCAGGCAACCATTCAGTTACTCCTTCAAAAAATGGGTAAGATGCAATTAGTGCTGACAACCGCGCGGTTGCCCCACCGGGTACTATGCCATGGTGCTGACAACCGCGTGGTTGCCCCACCGGGTAAGATGCTATGG
Source organism: Tetracentron sinense (assembly GCA_015143295.1). NCBI lineage: Eukaryota > Viridiplantae > Streptophyta > Magnoliopsida > Trochodendrales > Trochodendraceae > Tetracentron > Tetracentron sinense. The sequence continues at coordinate 20,815,279 of CM026554.1, forward strand.
TGTAGACAACAGCACGGTTGCCCCACCGGGTAAGATGCTATGGTGCAGACAACCACGCGGTTGCCACACCGGGTAAGATGCTATGGTGCAGACAACGGCGCGGTTGCCCCACCGGGTACTATGCTATGGTGCAGACAACTGCGCGGTTGCCCATCGGGTACTATGCTATGATGCAGACAACCACTTAGTTGTCCCACCGAGTAAGATGCTATGGTGCTGACAACCGCGCGGTTACCCCACCGGGTACTATGCTAGTAAGATAAATGAAGTCAGGTTTGAAGGGGTTACACGACCACTTCATCACAAGTAAGCAAGAAGATGTATAAGTGGAGATAGCCACATGCTAGTCCACGAGCATGTTTGTAAGCAAGTAGTGTATGATGAATGGAGACAGCCACGTGGTTGCTCCATTTTACTAGCAAGATGCATGAATGAGGAAAGCCACACGGCTAACCTATGAGAAAGCATAATGTAAGTTTATTAAGAATTGGTTACACAACCGTCTTTACTGTGAATGAATGTAAAGCAAGCAAATGAATACGATATATGTATAAATGAAGATAGCCACATGGCTAGTTCATGAGCAAGCAAAATGTAAATGCATGAAAGGGGATAGCCACGTGGCTTACCCATAAGCAAGCAAATGAAATGAATGGCGTATGAGGATTGAGAGAGTGTAGCACAACCCTGAGCCTCTATCTGATATCTGCCCTCTATCTGATGTATCGATACTACACTGAGGTTATGCCTAGATTTATCCAACTGAAATAATTTGACAGGATAATCTGCTTGAACCAGTCTCAAGTTCAGGAGAACCGATTGCACCACCGAAAGGATTAGCCAAGTTTGAACTGAGTTACACGAGGACACGACTCTGACTAACTGAATTGACATAACAGACCGATGTCTTGGTGATAGCTTGATAGAATGACTTGACAGACTGACAGATCGACATAAGTATTTTGAAAGATGTCCGATATTGCCTATTGATGGAAAGCCTAGCTAGGATCCCTTTGCCTTAGAAAGTAATTGAATAAGTCTGGGTTCATAGCTTCTGAAATAGATAGGTAAATCTGCTCCTGGATGTCCTTGCCAGATTCCTGATGCATAAGATAGTGCTTGACTGCATTAGCTGATTGTTGCTGGAGGCACTTGATATGAAAGCTCACACTTTACAATTTTCTCTTTTTTGCCCCTGGACCTTAACAGGTTTCACCAGGACCGGGTTCACATTATTTTTGAGCCTTAGCAGGATTGGTAATTCTATACTAAGCCCGTGAAATTAGAAATTTATCTTTACCCTTTTTTACCCTTGGAATGACCATGTCTTGGGGTTGCATAATTTTTGCGCAATGAGGCCATTTCCGGTTTTCACTCATGCCTGCGTACTTGACTAATATGTTCCCTTTTTTGCCCCTGACAACGATGTCAGGGCTGGGCTCGCATAATTTTTGCGCCTTAGTGCCATTTCTGGTTTTTACTAGGCCTGCGATTTTTGATAAGCTGATCTGTCTTCTCCCGTCATTGCCTGATAAAATGGTAGCGATTAATGCTTCTGACCACTAATGCTCAAGACCTTTCAAAGATCAAGGAGGGCTTAGTTACTAGGACGAAACGTAGTAGGGATAGAAACGATTGAGGCTCAAAGTTTACTTGTTGGGGATAGGACACCCTAAAATGTTTTTGCTACATGCAGAGACGGAACCGGTTGGCTTCTATTCATCATTTTGCAGATTTGCCATTTTTGCTCTTTTTTTTTGTTTTTTTTTTTTGGGTTTTTCTGCTCTGTTTAGAGATAGTTGTTTGGTATCGATGAAAAGTTGCCATAATGTGACCGAACCTGCTTTAGGTTGCCTACGTATCCACGATCAGTGGAATCAGGTCATACCGTAGTTCAAAATAAGATTTGCTTTTGATTGGTTGGATTCTGCTCAGTTGATTTATCATTCATAGGGTGTCTCAATGTATGGGTTTAGAAAGAAAAGCTATTAGGCTCGACGGGCTAACTAGCGTATATTATTGTATGGGTACAAAAGAGATTTTAAGGGTTAACCAAGGATGGCCTCCTATCCTTTCTTTGATTGCTCAAAATCATGTGTGGTCATTGCATTATCCTTGTTTAAATATGTTTGATGCCTGATAGCTCGGGGAGGTCTTCGTCGCTCCTTTGCTTTTTGTCTTCTGATGAATTGGTAGCTTGCCTTGAAATCTTTGGCGGAGCAAAGTACCTTTCTAATTCATGAGAGGGTCATAAGTTTTTAGATTACTCATCCAATGATCATGCAATTATCCTTTAAAGGCTTAGAATCTAGTTCAGTTCCCAAAACTAGGCATCTTAGAGTAATAAGCAAGACAGATTTTAACAAAAGTGGGAGATTTCATTAGAGTATGAAAGGATGTACAGACTCAAATGCGGAAAATAAAGACTGGTGACCACTGGCCAATATGTTAACTGACAGGGAAGACTTCGATTTGGGCCATCATGGCCATTTGCAAAAAAGAAATTATGGAATAAACCAAAAAGACAAAAAAACTGGTGAGACTACTCAAAGTCGGCTATAGAGTGGCTCAGGCTGGTGTGCCTTGGTTTCCTGTTGCTGCATGATTAGGGAGAGGGGCCTGGTTGATGTCGGTGTTTCCTAGTTCAAACTGAATCTTTCCCGTTTCAATCATGTCTTGGATTGTATGCTTTAGATTAAAACACATATCGGTAGAATGCCCCGGGGCTTGATGATACCCACAATGCTGGTCAGCCCTGTATGACCTTGGCAGCATGACTGGTGGTCGCTTGGGTTCCCTCAGCGTGACTAATTTCTTATCTAGTAGATAAGGGAGGAGTTGCTTCATGGTATATGGCATGGGTGAGAAGACTCTTCTCTTTTTCTGTTTAAATGTCATTTGCTGTGAGGGAAGCTGTTGCTGAGTCTGCTCAGGTTGTCGAGGTTGCTGGGGTAAATGGGGAATATGAATAGGCATTGCTGTCACCATTTGCACCTCATCCTCTCTTCTCCGTGTATCTTTTCGCGGTGGTTGAGGATGACTAGAGGATGACACCCCTTTGGATCCTGAGAACATGTCAACTGCTCCCACATCTCCCATTGTAGCCTCAATCCTAACCCCATATTTGGCCATAGTGCTGAAGTTGGAAATAGGTTAGGCTGCTAGCAAATGCTTGAGTGTGCAGAGGAATGTGGTCTCCAACTCGTCCTCAGGCAGAGGAGTGTTCATCTTTCCAGCATTTTCCCTCTATCGAACAGAATATTCGATAAAGGATTCACTCTCTCTTTGAGTCATTCTGTAACGCCCCGAAATACCCCCTAGGAGTTTAGGGATATTTTAGGTGTCACACTACGTACCTATCAAACCATCCTGTAATGCACAAGATAAAAATACAGTACTAACAACGATAATCAGAGCGCGGAAGCTATCATATATGCGGAAGCGTAAACAAATTTTAATTTCCTCTGATGATCCAAAATGGTATTCCAAGTTAACATAAATACAAGACATGTCTAAGTCTAAGGTGGACAGGCCCACCTATCAAAATATCAAAATACACAAGACCCTCTCATACTCTCCCCTCAACAGTAGTCGAGGTATGGCCACGCATCAAGGTCTCGGTCCGCCTGAGACTGTAATGGAATAGTCGGCTCTCTCTCCTCTATATACTCTTCCTCGACCCAAGGCTCCGGGTCGAGGGCACCCTCAGTACCTACCGACATGAAAGTACGGCTGAGCATGGAATACTCAGCGAGTACAAGCTACTAGCAGACCATAACAATAATAAAACACACAATAGTAATATTATACAAGCAGTAATAGAAACATCGCAAAGAAACAGTATAGGGCATGACACAATACAAGCATCCTGACGTGCGTACATGAATGCGAAAACGCCGATAAAACTCATGCTTGAAAACCCTTGTCATGTCCCGGTATGCCTCGTAGAAATCATGTATGCGTGCATGCATGAATGCATGATCATCATCTTGTGAACCTCCATCTTGTAACTTGTGAGCCAGAGGCTAGCACCCGAATCTCCCTGGGCTGCCAACCTCCTTCATATGCAATGCACTTGTGAGCCAGAGGTTAGCACCCGAATCTCCCTGGGCTACCAACCTCCTTGTTATGAAATGCAGGGTTTTCTTGTGAGCCAGAGGCTAATACCCGAATGTCCCTGGGCTACCAACCTCCTTGACAATAGGTGATTTTTACTTCTTGTTTAGTTTTCTTGTGAGCCAGAGGCTAGTACCCGAATGTCCCTGGGCTACCAACCTCCTTGACAATAGGTGTTTTAAGGGTTATCTTGTGAGCCAGAGGTTAGTACCCGAATCCTCCCTGGGCTACCAACCTCCTTGACATGCAATATTTTCTTGTTGTTTATTATATGCACATGCTCTTGAAATCTCGGTTCATGCTATCATGCGTGCTCGTGTACGTGTCCATAGTGACAATCATGATAATGGGAATAACCAAAATATGACATTACAATTCAATTCATGATATGAACATAGGTAACATAAGTAGTTTGCATAAAATTTGATCAATTTATCATTTATAAGAACGCATGCATAAAACCCATTTCTATATTCTTCATTGAGATCATTTATTCATAGTTTAGGTATTTTGTCAAACACTTTCATACATTATTCCTTAGTAGTTTATTTCCTTCTTTTAAATGCATATTTTCCATTCAATCACACAATGGTAAGTTTGTTATTTGTAATATGCCCATCCTCCATTTTCCAATCCACAACCCACACATCATACATCACATTCGGCATCCAATCGCCACATCCAATCTCCCATCCACACATTCATTCCATTTCCCTTATCTTGTTTATATTTGTTGAGTTAATACAATGCATAGGGAAGGAAAAGCATAATATATATAATCACCATTTACACTAGAAAACCTAGGTTATTGCTAGGGAAAGTTAGTAGGGTGTACTAACCTTGCTCAAGGCTTGATCCTTGGTGGGAAACTTGATTGAAGCTCCAAAAGGGGTAGGGAACAACCCTTGCTTGAGGAAGACTCGAGTTGGGGAAGAAACCCCCTTTCAAAACGTACGTGAGATGGCTGCCCTAGCTTGGAGAGTGGCTCCCACACGAGCTTGAGCCTTGAACTTGAAGCAAATCCAAGTTTGAGGATGACCTAGGATGGTCCACCCCTTTGATTCCTTCCTCAATGGAAATCCTAGGTTAGAAACCCCCTTCTTCTCACTCTCTATCTCTCAATTTCTCTTAAGTGATGAGAATGAGGCCCTAAGGCTCGGGCAAAGCCTTATAGGAAAGGGTTTAACCCCCAAAAGATGAAAACGCCCTTACTGAAATTTCTGAAAAATCGCGAAGACCGAGCGATTAGTGGTTATGACCGATCGATCGGTTGCCTACCGAGCGATCGGTGTTATTGACCGATCGACCGGTCAAAAACTCACTCTCTGGAAAATTTCCCCATACCAAATCTTTGACCATGCGATAGCTACCGATCGATCGGTTTTGGACCGATCGATCGCTGAATGGACCGAGCGATCGGTGCTCTGTAGGTCTGGACTGTTTTGACCATATCTTTTGACTCGCTCGTCGGATTTCGATGATTCAACTTGCGTTGGGTTCGTCTTTCGAAAACGCACATTTCTAACATTTCAGAATTTCTGATTTCTCTTTTTTTTTATTAATTAGACTATGAGGAAGGCCAATTAGCTACGAAAACGGTATTCATTAAGTATAGAAAAATCCGGGGTGCTACACATTCTCTCCAGATCTGCTCTCTGTGGGACTAAATCAATGTTGTAAGAGTATTGAGCGACAAATGCTTCACAGAGGCCTTCCTATGTGCGGACCTTAGTTGGGTCAACCTTGGTGAACCATTGTAGGGCTGGTCCCTTCAAACTTCTCTGCAATAGTTGCACCAGTAACTTGTCACCATGCTCTAGCTGGAACAACTCTCTGCAGTAGACTTTCAGGTATGTCTCTGGGCATCCTTTTCCATTGTATTTCTCAAATTCGGGCATTTTGAAGTCTCAAGGTAATTGAATCCCCGGATGCAGACACATATCTCGGAAGTCCGTGGATGGTAAGGTGTAGGACCCCTAGGCCCTCTTCACCAATTGTTCTAACTTCTCAATCCTGTCCTTGTAGAAGTCTGGGGTATGGGCTGAGCTGGTTGATATGCCTGGCTGCTCTATATTCTGTGCAATCCTTGCCTCCTCCTCCTCATACTGGCCATTGTGTGGTGGCGGGATGTTGAAGAATGGTTGGTTCAACGGTAATGGATTATGAGATGGCCGGTTTGAAGGTGATGGGTTGTGAGATGGCGGATTTGGAGGTGGTGGGTTGTGAGATGGTGGATTTGAAGGTGGTGGGTTGTGAGATGGAGGATTTAGAGGTGGTGGATTGTGAGATGGTGGATTTGAAGGTGGTGGGTTGTGAGATGGCGGATTTGGAGGAGGTGGATTGTGAGATGGTGGATTTGAAGGTGGTGGGTTGTGAGATGGTGGATTTGGAGGTGGTGGATTTTGAGATGGCGGGTTTGATCGATTTAAGGTGAGTGGTTCGGCAATCGGGATAGAAGAGGAGGACGGTTGCTCCCTATTCACGGCATTCAAGATATCCTGCATGATGTTTTTCAGCTCTAGGATGCCTTGTTCAGTTACAAATACCCTCGCCTCTAAATCAGGGATTTGCTGTTGTACATGTTGAGGTGATACTGGGCTGTCAGGGTCAGTTTCCACACCTTCGACAACTTGCTGTTCTCGATCAGTTAATCTCGTGCTTACTGGCGTTGAAGATGGCAGATAGCTTAGTACTGCTTTTGCTCAGGCAATAAACTGGGTAGTAATAAGAGATATGTATAGATGAGTCAGATGACGCTTGAGATGCTAAATGAAGACTGAATTAAGACAATGATGAAAGTAGTGATACGACACACATATGATCTAATGGATGATGTTTCGACATGGGACGTTGCCCCTTGTCGGGTTATGAATATAAGTATGCACAAAATGATGGATGTGGAAAGTCGTAAGACTAATATATGATTAAACAATATGATTATGAGCAAAATGATTGAATGAAGTTTTTGGAATTGACTTGAATCAAATTTTTTTTTGATGAATTGAATGAATGAATTGATCAAGTATACTAAAACAAAAAATATGTCCACTCAACATGTGTGACCCAATGGGGTGAGTGGATAAAGATCCATTTCACTTACCTGGGTTGTCGGAAACCAGAGCTCATTGGGTTAAGATCAAAATGAATTAATAGATTATCTATATGATTCGCTTTAGAGTCTAGGCTTTTAAACCTCACATGATTGAGCTAGCTAAAAAATGGATTAGGGTTAGACCTATCTAGCAATGAAGGCTCACACAAGCTCCGAAAATGGTTTAGGCATAGAGATACAGTTGTCCCTATACTTGAACAAATGATGCAGGAGTGGCTTAAACCAGTAACAGAATAAGGATAAGGTAGTCCCTCCTGACGGGTGTCCATGGTTTATGCCCAAACAAAGACCTATAGTCTATATGCTTATGTTGGTGTATGCAAGGTTTTTGTCTAAAAGGTTGATGAGCACTTGACCGTATATGCGACTCCCCGGTATAGAACATACCTGAAAATGGACGATTGGTGCAAGCGGGAAAGACTAGTTGCGTTAACCTGGGATAACCATCCCTCGGTCTACAACCGGTACTTTCCACAGATCTTTGGGCTCCAGCATCGGGAATAACCATCTCTTGATTGTAAGCTTACCCGATCCAACTACATAGGTGAAGGGTTTTTATTCTATTATGGAATGAATATGAATGAATATGCATCAATAGAAATCAAGCAATGAATAAAAAATTGAATCCTAGGCATGTTGCTAAGTTGGCAAACAAATGTCCGAGATTTGATGAATGATAGTAAAGTAAGAATATGTACAAAATTAGCAGCATATCGATGAAAGTAAAAGTTTCAGATGTGGTTTCCCTTGTTCAGTTCAGACTTTGGTTTTGGCTCGAATACTGGTCTGCGAAACCAGAGTCCCCAGCAGAGTCGCCAAGCTGTAGACCCAGGATTTTAACCCCACTCCCAATCAGGATTGAACCTGAGGAGGAATAGTGCTAAAAATGTTGAAAAGAGAGAGTCGCCACCTATTTAGATTGTAAGGGATAGGGACCCTTAAAAGGTTGGATAAGGCTTTGGTCTGAAAAGAGAGTTCAAGGTAAGGATTCATTTGAGTTAGGGGAAGGTGTTAGGCATCCCTAAACTCCCATCCGGAGATGGTTACCTACTCCCTAAGTTTGAATTAAAATGGGGAAAACCATAAGAGAAGCTTTCATTTTATCTATATGTTTGATATGTATTATATGAACAGTAATGTCTATGTTGAAATAAGTAGGGACAGGATAGGAGCTCTATCCTAGGTGAGTTGAACCCGATCAGGGTTACCTATGTATCCACAGTCAGTGGAATCAAGCCACACGTAGTTCCAGATGGGTAGTTGATAGTTTGATTTGTTTTGTTTGGATTGTGGGTGTTTGATAGGCTGAGACTTGTCTTTGGATGTTAGGGTGTTTTTGAATGGTTTGGGCTCCTATTTAGGAGCTTTTGGGCCTTTTATGCTCTTACCGGGGAGTATTTAGATTGGGTAAGGGTTTGATAGGATTTGAGCCAAGGTTTGAAGCAAGGTTCGGACAGAGGTTTGGCTAAGTTTGAACCGAAGTTCGGGCAGAGGTTCGGCAGGGTTTGGTAAGTTTGAACCGAAGTTCGAGCAGAGGTTCGACAGGATAGGCTAAGTTTGAACCGAAGTTCGGGCAGAGGTTCGACAGGGTTTGGTAAGTTTGAACCGAAGTTCTAGTAGAGGTTCTATAGGGTAAGCTAAGTTTAAGTAAAACCGAGCAGAGGTTCAACAGGGCAAGCAGTCTAAGCAATTAAAGCAATTTAAAAAATAATTAAAAAGCTAATTAAACTACTAAAATATAAAGCAAACGTCAGAGTTTGGCGATATTTTACCTTCCGGGAAACCCAAAAGGGTCTCTGAAAAAAGTGCCCCCAAGAATGATTCTTCGAAATCAAATTCCCGGGATTGCCAAACGCTAAAAGGAGATTTTTGAAAGAGGAGAGAGAAGAGATGAAGTAGAATGGATGATTAATGAAGGAGGAGAGGGGGGGGTATTTATAGTGTTTTGGAATAGTGCTCGCGCTGTTTTAAAGGGCGCGATTTAATATATTTTAAAGAATAGTAAAGCGGTGTGAACAGTAGGGCGGCAACGCGGATAACACTAAATCCGCGCCATTTTAAAAGACGAGATTTAATATATTTTATTATGAACAAATAAATTAATAAAAAATGAAGTTTGCAGTGCAAGTGGGGCCCACATGGTCCCGCGCCTTTTAAAAGGGTGAGGTTGCCCCTTAGGGTCTGTTTGGCTCTTCAAAAAACTATTTTTTGGGTTTTTTTGGTTTATGCTCTTATTTGCTGAAAAACTGTTCTTGTCGTTTTAAGCCCATTTTGAGCCCGAAAATAGCCGAAATTGAACCAAAAAATTTGTAAAATTATTTTGGATGAAATCATAACTTTTGACCACTTTTCAGGGGCGTTTTGGTCATTTTACACTTCAGGGGCATTTCGGTCATTTTCTACTGTTTTAAGTCCAAATTAATTCCAAAAATAGCCAAAATTCATCAAAAAATTTGTAAAATCATTTTGGACAAAATGAAAACCTTTTAGCACTTTTCAAGGGTATTTTGATCATTTTTCACCCTAGGGGTATTTTGGTCGTTTTCTACCGGAGGGGCGTTTTTTGGAAATCAAAGCCTGCAGAAAGAGGGTTTTAAAAGAATATTTTTTTTAAAAGGGTTTTTAGAGGTATTCAAGGAGATTAGGGGGTGAAAAATTGGGGTGTTTATAGGTTCAATTCATAATAATTCAATTGCACAAATTGTATAACACTAGCATACATCACATCAAGTCATTAGAGTATTTATCATATTATACTTTGGTGTTCTAGTGTCTCTAAGACCCGTACTTGGTTGAAACAACCATTTTGACTAAGACTAAAGTTTAGTCTTACACTTGGATCACGACTCGCTTCCGACTTACTTCCTTTCTAACTTGTTTCCGGGCATATGCTCTTGTCAAGTCGTGGTATTACATTCTAAGTGACCCTAGAGACCAAAAGCCTAAGCTCTGATACCACTTCCTGTCGCGACCCAAAACCAACCCTAGGAGTTAGAGTGAACTTTGGATGATTGATCATGACTTACATGACTTGCTTGACAAACCATCCTGCAAAAACCCACAGAGCATATACAAAGAGGATATAACAACGGAAACATACTCTAACATAGCACAGCGGAAGACTTAACCAAACCTCTATGTACATACATATGTGATCCAAGTTACACAAAAGAAGTCCAAAAGAAAGTGCGGACAGGCCCGCCAAAATACATGGATATACATCTCTCAACTCACCCACAGCTCTATCACTCAGAATCTACAACCACTACCTAATAGTAGTCCTCTACCGGAGGTTCCTCCAAAGGTTCCTCGACGTACTCCTCCTCCACCCATGGGCCAGGAGCACAGACATCAAAAGGAGCAGCCGCTCCGCTATCACCTGCCGACATAAGAAGTACGGCTGAGCATGGAATAATCAGCATGTACCAAATGCTAACCAACAGTCATAGTACAACAACAATGTTACACATATATAAAGCTGGAAACAATTCAGATCATGACAGGAAAGTAAAGCAGTTTATAATCATGCTTGCATTTTCGTAAAAGCCGAAAAAAACCCTTCAAACCTTGTGCACTTGACTTGACTAAAAATACCATTTCCGTGCTTAAAAACTTGTCATGTTTGTCTTGTCTTGTCCTCATGCATGTCATGCCATGTCATGCTTGCTTGGAAAGTAAACTACTTGTGAGGGAAGGGAAACCCTTCTTCCTAAATGTTCATGCTTGTCATGTCATGTATCATGCTTGCTCGAAAAGTAAACTACTTGTGAGGGAAGGGAAACCCTTCTTCCTAAATGCACTTGTGAGAGAAGGAAAACCCTTCTTTATACATGGTAGTCTTGTTCTTGCCCAAAAGCAAGGTAAAACATATCTTAGGATATGTCTCACCTCTAATTCTCGTTCTTGAAATCCTCGGTAAATTCATGTCATGCATGTCGTGCTCGTGAAAGCGTGTACATACTTGCATCTAAATTTAAATATGACATTTGGAGAGTTAACAATACATAGAACATTAATCAATTGAGCAATTCCATATTCATGTAATTTAGGGAAAACAAGAAGGCACACTATCATAGGTCTTAGCAATTTCCGTAATTAATTAAGCATGCATTTCCTTAATTTACAATTCATTTCTTTCACCTTGGCATTTCATCAAACATGGTGAGTACATTATTTGTTAAGCCTATCACATGCTTGTATGTTTATTATTGGTGCAATGCCCTTCCCCATTTCATTCATCACATCATCCACACGGCATCCATTCACCAACATCCTTCTCCATTCACCATTCACACAACCCATCTCATAACACATATATAGATGAAGGAAAAATAAAGGATAATAGGAATAAGGGAAGAAAAATAAAGAACTATCACTAGGAGGGTAGCAAAAGGTACCGACCTTGTATAGAGGAAGAAACCCCTTGCAAAACGTGCGTGAGTTGCTGCCCTAGCTTGGGAAATGTGCTCCTCATGAGCTTGAACCTTAAACTTGAAGGGAAACGAGCTTGAGGATGATCTAGGGTTCACAACCCCTTTGATTTCTTCTCAAAGTCAAACCCTAGGTTTAGAAATCTCCTTCTCTTCTCTCTTCCTCTCTAATATCTTCTAAGTGTGGTAAATGAGCCCTAAAGGCTCGGGCAAGCCTTAATAGGCAAGAGTGAAATGCCCAAAAGATGAAAACACCCTTACTGAAATTTCTGAAAAACACGGGGGACCGAGCGATCGGTGGTTATGACCGATCGATAGGTTGCCTACAGAGTGATCGGTGTTCTTGACCGAGCGACCGGTCAAAAACATGCTCTCTGAAAAATTTCTCCATACAAAAAAGTGCACTTGTCGATAGCCTCCGATCGATCGGTTTTGGACCGATCGATCGCTGAATGGACCGAGCGATCGGTTGCTCTGCAAACTTAATCCTGAGCCCATTTTTCTCACTCATTTCACTACTTAAACTGATCCTAGTTCTCTTTTGACCTTTCCTAAACATGACTAGGGTCTCTTTAAAGCTTGTATAAGTGTTTAAATAATTTATTAAATTAATTATAGCCTTCTTGACACAATTTTCTCAAAGCTCCAAATTTCCATTTCATGAATTTGAGATTACATAGACTACATGCCTAGGCACACATACCAAGACATGTATGAAAAGTTTCGGGGTTCTACAATATTTTTGGTGGAAGAACATAGATAGAGATGTGGCTACACACTTGTCCAAGTGTTTGGTGTGTCAGCAAGTCAATGTTGAACACCAGAGACCAGCTGGATTACTATAGTCTCTTCCCATTCCCGAGTGGAAGTGGTAAAATAAATCCATGGACTTTATTGTGGGTTTACCAAGGACATCTAAGAATTTTGATGCAATTTGGGTCATAGTGGATCGTTTAACTAAGTCAGCTCACTTTCTTCCCTATCAGACCACTTATAACTCTAACAAACTGGCAGAATTATATATAAAAGTAGTTCGATTGCATGGAGTACCGGTCGGTATCATTTCCGATAGAGATACCAAGTTTAGATCAAGATTTTGGAAGAGCTTTCAACAAGCCATGGGATCTCGACTGGATTTTAGCACAACATTTCACCCACAGACAGATAGTCAGACAGAGAGGGTAAATTAGATCATTGAGGATATGCTCCGGTCATGTATGCTAGAAATTCAGGACAGTTGGGATGAAAATTTGCCATTGGTCGTGTTTGCTTATAATAATAGCTATTAGGCTAGTATCCAGATGGCTCCTTTCGAAGCATTATATGGTAGGAGTTGTTGGTCTCCTCTTTGTTGGGATGAAGTAGGGACAAAGGAAAATTCTAGGCCTTGAGTTGGTTGAACAGTCTACAGACAAGATTAATCTGATCAGGGAAAGGTTGAAGACTGCTCAGAGTAGGCAGAAAACTTATGCAGACACTAGAAGAAGAGATTTGGAATTTCAAGTTGGAGATAAGGTCTTTATCAAGATATCTCATACTAAGGGAATAATGAGATTTGGAAAGCGGGGCAAATTAAGCCCAAAGTATGCTGGACCATTTGAAATCATCAGAAGGGTAGGAGAAGTAGCATATCGGGTCACTTTACCTCCTCATATGGTAGCAATCTATAATGTCTTCCATGTCTCCATGCTGAGAAAGTACATTCCGGACCCATCTCATGTCACTAACTTGGAACCACTAGAAGTTCAAGAAGATCTGACGGTGATTGAACAACCAGTCCAAATTCAAGATCAAAAGGAACATGTCTTGCGAAAGAAGACCATCCGCTTTGTCCTCCTACGTTAGCAACACCACTCCAATGAAGAAGCTACATGGGAAAGAGAGGATGAGGTTCAAGAAAAATATCCCCACCTGTTTGAATAAGGTATGTAATTTTGAGGATGAAATTCTTTTAAGGGGGGAGGATGTAATGACCTGAATTAAATTCCTTGTTTCTCGGTGATATGATTTAATTTTCTAGATAAAAATGCATGAATTATACATAAATCCTAGGAGAATTTAATGTGTTTAAATCTCGAATGAGAAAACCCATTTATTTCCCGGTGATCGATCGCTCGACGCGGTGATTTTTGGCCGTGTTGCACGATTTTACAAGTTTTAACTCCCTGGGGTCTCTAAACACTATAAATGGCCCTCCAACTTGAAAATTAGGGTTCCTATATGCTTCTAAACCTAAAAGAGAGAAGATTGAGAGTTTTTCTAAGAGATCAAAATGGGAAAACTGAAAGAGTTCAAGGATTGGAGAAGGAAAAGGAGAAAAAAGGCTTGGAGATCGATATAGAACCCTATTCGCAAGCGATAGATCGTAGGGAAGCGATCAAGGGAGGTAGATAACTTTCCCTAGTTCTCAATATTATAACTATTAATCTAAAGTGTGAATCTAATGATAAGATCTTTGTAAAGAACATGATTAAAATGTGAATAATGTAAATAACAACCCTAGTCTTCAATATTTTGAGTATTAACCTAAAAGATGGATTGAAAGAAGTAGACCTAAGTAAGAACATGAAAGTAAATAGGATGTGAAGAACCATGATCTGATTCTTATTTTATTATTTATGATCTGTTAAAAATAGGATGTGAAGAATCATGATTTTTTATTCATACTTCATCATTTATGGATTTATTAAAATAGGATGTGAAGAACCATGATTTGATTCTTGTTTTATTATTTATGGAGTCGTTAAAATAGGATGTTAAGAACCATGATTTTAATTCTTATCTCATTATTTATGGATTTATTAAATTAGGATGTGAAGAACACATTTAGATTATTTATGATTCAACGAAGGATTGGGAAATCTTATTGAAGTGTATGGATGATTAAGGAGAATGGATGGAATTGAATGGACAAATTATTATGACATTTTAACCGTATGTGAGTTGATTTTATATTTATAATTAATGAAAATTCTGATTGAAGAATGGTGTTATAATTAGGATGTTGACCTAGATTTAAACAGAAAGGGAATAATGATATTTACATTAAAATCGTGATTTATGCGTGCCTTGATATAAATTGTAATTTTATATTGCGAATCATTTGTAAATATGATGTTTTGTGTACTTCTTTTATATTCCTTATACGTGATATACATTTAGGTAAAGGAGCCTTTGAGGAAAGTCAAGCATGCCTAGGCCTGGTTAACATAGTGGGATGGGGCGCTATGGTAAGATGGCCTATGGCCCTTGATGGTTACTCTTAGGTGTAATTTAAACAAAAGCTGTATCATTGAGCACTCACGAATGAAGAAGATGCATAATGATTAAGATGAAATCTAAGACACTAAGAAAAGTATAAGTAAGACTGAAGATAAAAGCAAGTAAGAAGACGAATACACAAAAGCGATAATGTATGTATGTGTTATGCACCACCGGATACCATCAAATGATGAAAAGTATGCCAAAGTAAGTAAGCCGTTGTACCAGGAAATGTACTAAGCCGTCCGTGCTGGGTAATGTACGAAGGGTGGTATCTCGGTAAAGTAAAGTATAGTAACCCCTTTCCTTATACGGTAAAGTGGTATTTTAAGTTATTAATATTGCATGTGAATGAGTTGTTCCTGAGATGATAAAGTACGGAGTAAGAAAAGTAAGAAAGTAAGAAAAGAAGATAAGAAAAGAAAATAAAAAAAAGAATGATAAAAAAAGAAAATAAGAAAAGAAAGGAAGAAAAGAAAGAAATTGATATAATGTATTTGGTTATTTTTCCGCACTCTGATTATGTACATAAACTAACGTATGAATTTGTATGCTACATGAAATTTAATATTCATTATATTGTCCTCTATGGTCAACAATATACACAGAGTAATTCGTTACTTAGCCGATGACTTTTGTTGTCGGCAGGTTCAGGTCCAGGCTTTGATATTTGCACTCCCAGACTGTGGGAAGAAGAGGAATATTTCAAGGATCCGGAAGGTGATTATCTCGAAGAAGAACGAGATCTTGATCGTTGACCCTACTATTGAAGTTCATTTATTAGTAGTTAAATTCCAGGAAGACTTTAATTGACATTATAGAGATTTATGTCCAGTTTAGGTTTTATGATTATGATCATGATGGTTGATTAAGATTTTTTTTACATTTCAGTATGGATTATGGATTATGGATTTAGTTGATCTTACTAATTGAAGAAATTTTTAGGTTCATATTTTTAATGTGCCTTAAATGCTTCTAACAGGATGGTTTGTTAAGTAAGTCACATGCCAAGATCTCACATTCTCTTAAGTGGGGTTTTGGGGCGCGACAGTCCTTTATCAAGGAAACTGAATGAATCTACCCTTTACAAATTGCCAAAACCTACTACATATTTTCCTCTAATATGAATGCATGATAAACAATTTATCACAATTAATAAAATTTACCCATAACCATAATCCCATATAATTAAATGCAAGATGGTGATGGAGTACTTTTCCTGATATTTTAAAAGATTAAAAAAAGATAACAATTATCACTGAGCTCAAAAAATCTATATGTCATATGGATCAAACCGGAAAATAAAAAATTATATTTTCCTACAAACAATTTTTAATAAAACTTTTTTTAAAAATTCCGGATAGGATTTTCTTAAAACTCTTTAAGTGATATTTATTATTTATTAGGACTTTCCTAACAAAATAAATTAAATACCTAAAATCCTAAACATGATCTCATTAGCAAAAAGGGAAAGTTTTATATTTAATAAAATACCTATGATCTAATCATGGCTGAAATACTTAATTTATTTCGATAAAAATAAAGAAAACAAAACTTCCTTTCACTAATTATTTTTAATAAATAAAAACAATTATAATAAAATGATCTCATCACTTTATAGGGTTTTAAAATTTTCGAATAAAATCTATTTATTAGAAAAGATATTCATTAATTATTTTTAAACAATTAATGAATATTTTTAAATGATCTAATCATTTAAAAGGTTTTAATAATAAAAGTATTTATTTTGAAAATTAATTAAAAACGCATAAAGCTGGTTTTTTAAATTATTTAATTATTATTATTATCAAATCTTATTCGATAAATAAAAATAATAATTATTTATTTATTCATCTCATGAACAAATAAAAGAAAAACTACGAACTTAAATAAATTTCATGTCATGAATTATTTTATTTATTTAATTAACCTTTAAAAAAAGAAAAATTCAATCCTTAACCATGAGCTCTGATACCACTTGAAGGGAATCCAGATAAAAAAATAGCAAAAATTGGATCCCGAAGATCTTTACACCATAGAAAACATTAAATATTAACTACATTAAATAAGTAGAATACCTCGGTGAATGATGCTCACCGGTGACAGACAAAAAAGATTAAACTTCATAACTTTTTGTAGAGATTTGTCGAAGAAATATTCCAAGCTCGATCCTCGCTCTTCGCTATCTCCGCGAAGCTTTCGAATCTTTCCTTGGCCTTATGAAGAACAAAATTGTCCTTGGATCAAACCTTAGAAGAAGATCCTTCGATCAATAGAGATGAAGGAGTTTATGGAATTCTAACAACTTAGAACCCCACAAGAAAATCCACGAAAATCCCTTGGGGTTGATCTTCTTTGCTCATGAAAATCCTTGGGTGATCTCCCTTGGCTCATGAAAATTCTGGTGTTTGAATAATAATGATCATAAACCCCACACGGTTTTGCTTGGGTATATATAGATGTGGATCTTATCCATATCTTGATCATTATCCTTTAGAGTTTCTAATAATGATAACCCTTATCATTAATAGACTCCTAGTTTATCCACAATTAGTTTGTTATCCCAAAACTTCTAAATTAAGTTTTCTTTTCCAAAAAGGACTACTTAATTAAATGGATATAACTAACTCCCTAAAAATAGGGATAGTAGAATCTAGACAATCTAGATAATCCACAAAGGGGGGGGGGGGGCATGAGCTATTTTGTAGGGATTAGGGATTATCCTTTTATCTCATTTGTTTCTTCATTACCAAGTAATTATCTAATCTCATTAGATAAGAGATAATTAATTAATAATTATCTACTTACCAAATTCCGTAAATAATAGGGAAGATAAAGTAGGCACCACTTTAGGGTATTCTTCCATGGGCGTGGGCCAACCTATAAGGTCCATCTTATATGGTTTTTTATGAAAATGGGTCAAACCCATATTCCCTTATATTTGGTTGGTCAAATAATTATTATTATATCTCTTTAAATTAGATTAACATTTAATCTAAACTATAGATTAACATTTAATCCATTATAATAGATTAACATTTAATCTATTTTTGGGAGCTTGTATTTCTTTATGGTCACCTCCACAGATTGCTCTGGGACATTCTAACCCTAGCTTATCCCATTGACCTTTTAATAGGAAGGACACCGGAATTGTAAGTGACGTGAGATATCCATGTTGTAATTGAATCTCAGGGAAAGAATATAAACCAATAAGGATCCCAACACATGAACTAATGCATTCGATTGATCCTTCCAATAATAACATTATCCCTAATAGGCCTTCAAGATTAATATACTATCTAACTCATAACCCATTGTACATCATCCGGATTTTCAAGACATTTGATTAAGCCATGAGAAACTATTTCTCAAGTTAAAATATTTTGAAAAAATATTTTATTTAATATAATATATTTTATTAAAAAATATATTTCAAACATGTTTGATTTCAAAATTCACCTGTGCAGGCTTTAAGCTTAATGGACTGTCTTACCCCAGAACTTTGAAAATCTCTCAATTTAATGAGCATGGATTTCATGTTTGAAATTCATTATGACTCGAACAGCTTTCTGATTATCCAACTATCATCTTATCATAGTCCCTCAGGTAAAGAGTACTTAGGTGCATCAAAACAGTAAGATCACTACTCAGTAATAAATGAACTCATCAGATCTTAGGATCATCAAAACTATTCAATGTGAATGAGAGACCAACTATTTGATAGTATGTTTATACAAGACGTCTCTCATTGTATGCAATTATTCAATGTACATTTAAGCACCTATATGCCGATGTGTAGTCTTCACTACAATAGTTTGAGATAAAACTACATCTCAACCATTGAGAACATCTAAGCATTGTGGTAGCCAAATAAGTGAACTGCCTAACTTCACCTATAGCTATGACTCTAAAAGGTATAAGGAATTGGAAAGCTATATCTACCTATGTCAGTCCATAACCAATCACATATCTTTCCTACAATATATCCTAGGGACCTTGTTCGATATCTCATATCGTATAGTATTGGACATTATGCCCTAAAAAGTCATTTAGATTGTAAGATTTTTATTAATTAGATTAATAAAGACATCTTCGTTATCTATTGTGAATTCATTATGGGTAATTAACCAAGATCATGAGATGATCTATAAGATATGAGATATTGAACAAGGTCTCTAGGATATATTATAGTAAAGCTATGTGATTGGTTATGGATTGACACAGGTAGATATAGCTTTCCAGTTCCTTATACCTTATAGAGTCACAGCTATGGGTGAAGCTGGGCACTTCACTTATATGGCTGCCATAATGCTTAGATGTTCTCAATGGTTGAGATGTAGTTTTATCTCAAACTATTGTAGTGAAGACTACACATCGGCATATGGGTGCATAAATTTACATTGACTGATTGCATGCAACGAGAGACCTCTTGCATAAACATACTATCAGATAGTTGGTCTCTCATTCACATTGAACAGTTTTGATGATCCTTAGGTCTGAAGAGTTCATTTACAATTGAGCAGTAATCTGACTGTTTTTAATGCACCTAAGTACTCTCTACCTGAGGAACTACAATAAGGTGACAATTGGATAATCAGAAAGCTGTTCGAGTCATGATGAATTTCAAACAAGAAATCAATGCTAATTAAATTGAGAGATTATCCAAGTTCCAGGTAAGACATCCCATTAAGCTTAAAGCCTGCACAGGTGATTTTGAAATCAAACATGTTTGAAATGTATTTTTAATAAAATATATTATACTAAATAAAAGATTTTTTTTAAATGTTTTGATATGCAAAATAGTTTTTCATTGCTTAATCAAATGTCTTGGAAACCCGGATGATGTACAATAGGATATGAGTTAGATAGTATATTAATTTCGAAGGCCTATTAGGGATAATGTTTTTGGAAGGATCAACCGAATGCATAAGTTCATGTGGCGGGATCAATATTGGTTTATGTTCTTTCATTGGGATCCAATTGCAACATGGATATCTCACGTCAGTTATAATTCCGGTGTCCTTCCTATTACAAGGTCAATGGAATAACACCGGGTAAGCCAGGGTTAGAATGCCCCAGATCAATTTGTGGAGGTGCTCGTAAAGAAATACAAGCCCATGGGATAGATACTTAAGGTGGTGCCTACTATTATGTTCCCTATGTTTAAGGGATTTTGGTTAGTAAATAATTATTAATTAATTATCTTTTATCTAATGAGATTAGATAATTACTTGGCTTTGAAGAAACAAAAGAGATGAGGATAATCCCTTATCCCTACAAAGTAGCTCACGCCCCCCTATCTCTCATGCCCCCCTCTTTGTGGAGAAACTAGAATGTCTAGATTCTAAGATCCCTATTATTTAGGGAGTTGGTTATATCCCTATTATTTAGGGAGTTAGTTATATCCCTATTATTTAGGAATCCTTTTTGGAAAAGGAAACTTAAATTAGAAGTTATGTGATAACAAACCAATTATGGATACACTAGGAATCTATTAATGATAAGAGTTATCATTATTAGAAATTCTTAAGGATAATGATCAAAATATGGATAAGACCCACATTTATATATATCCAACCAAAACCGTGTGGGGGTTGATATTCATTATTTACCACCTAGAATTTTCGTGAGCCACAATGGGAGATCATCAAAGATTTTCATGAGCAAGGGAAATAATCCAAAGGGAATTTCGTGAATTACCTTGTGGGGTTCTAAGTTGTTAGAACTCCATGATCTCCTTCATCTCCTTTTGATCCAAGGATTGTTTTTTTCTTTATAAAGCAAAGGAAAGATTCGAAAGCTTTGCGGAGATAGCGACGAGCGAGGATCGAGCTTGGAATATTTCTTCGAAAAATCTCTACAAAGAGTTCTGAAGTTCTATCGTTTTTGTGCGACACCGGTGAATATCATTCACCGAGGTAATCTTCTATTATCTTCTATCGTCTTAGAAAACAAAATAAGTTTTGAAATATACTTTTATTAAAAGGTATTATACTTATAAAAGGATTTTTTCAAAATGTTTTTCATGAGAAATTGTTTCTCATGGCTTAATCACAAGTCTCGAAAACCCAGATGATTTGCAATGGGCTATGGGTTAGATAGTATGTCAATCTCGAAGGCCCATTACAGATAATGTATTTGGAAGGATAAATCGAATTTAAAAGTTCATGTGGCGGGATCCGTAATGGTTAATATTCATACACTGGGATTCAATTGCAACATGGATATCTCACGTCACTTGCAATTCCGATGTAATTCCCATTTATGGTCAATGGGATAACATTGGATAAGCCAGGGTAAGAATGTCTCAGAGCAATCTGTGGAGGTGCTCATATAAGAAATACAAGCTCTATAATTGATTAAAATTTAATCAATTATTTGAAGTGATTAAAAGTTAATCATTTAATTAAATAGATTAATAGTTAATCTATTGTTTAAATTAATTGTTAATTTAAACTATGAGATTATTTTAGTAATTATTTGATTAACATAATTAAATGGGAAATGGGTTTGACCCATATTCATAAACCCATTAAAATGGACCTTTAATATTTGCCAAAGCCCATGGGTTTAAACCCTAGGGTGGGGCACCCATTTGAGGAATCCTAATTAGATTAGGATTTGTTTAATTGAATAATTATTGAAATATAATTCCTTTTATTTTGGAATTAAAATTCAAGTGTTGGATTGTAATTAGGATTAAGATGTTATTGTAATTAGATTACAATAAGGAGTTTTAACTCCTCAAATCCCACGCCCCATAAAAGCTCACGCCCCCCCTTGTGGATTCCTAGTTTGACTAGGTTTCCTACTTTGGTGTAGGATGTTGACTTATCCTTTTTAATTAAGTTATCCTCTTATAATAGAGACTCTTTAATTAATAGGATTACTATAACTAAAGTAGTTATAGATTAAGTAGGAGTTTATTTAATTAACAATAAGAGTTATTGTTAATTAAATCCTACTAGATAAGATCAAGTTGGAGTAGGATTAGGATAAGATCCTAGTCTATAAATACCCCAACACCCTAGACCATTAAGTAGAATTCTCCAGACTTTTTTCTCTCCTCTCCTCTCTCTCTCCAAACCGTGAGCCATAGGGGAAACCCTTAGGGATTTTCGTGAGCTATATTGGTGGTCCTAGTTGGGTTTTGCAAATCTAGGGTTTTGAACCTTAGTATTATTGGTGATAGAAGGTCTACACCATTGATCCATCTTCTTCCTCTTGCTTCTATAATTCCAAAGGAGATTCTAAAGTTTTGTGGGTATAGCGAAGAACAAGGATCGAGCTTCTAGTATTTTTTCGGAGAAATCTCTACAAAGAGTTCTGACGGTTCGAGTGGATTAAGCTTCACCGGTGAAAAACATTCACTGAGGTAATATAACTAAAAATCTTAGATAATTTCGATAATTTTATGGTGTTAAGATCTAGGGGATCCAGTTTCCGCATAAATTTTTATCCAGATCCCCCTTCAATTGGTATCAGAGCGCATGGTTAGGACTATTTTTTGTTTATTTTGATAAGGTAATTAAATGGACGATTTAATTCATGAGATGAATTAATTTAGGTCTATTTAATATTGCTCATAGTTTTTATTATTTTATTTGTTCATAAGATGAATAAATAAATATTTATTATATTAGTGAATGAGATTTGATAATTAAATTAATTTTAAAAACTAGTATTATATGTGATATAACTAAATTCGAAACAAAGAGTTTATTTTGAAATTCATTTTAAATGATTTGATCATGAATTGATAAATCCCATGGTGTTTGACACCCTTGCTTAGGCGTTCTTGGAGATTAAAGCTTATTTCGATTTAAATTGATTCATGGATTTTCGGATTTGTATTTGATTAGAAGAATCGATCTAGTTTCGGTTTTTTCTCCATAACTTTATGACCATAAGTCCGATTTAGGTCTGTCAGTACATCGTTTGGAAGCCGTCGAAAAGATCTACAACTTTCGTGAAGAAAGTTTTTTCAGAATCAATCCTTTTGAGGGTCAAAACTTGAGCCGAAAATCTAAAATAGGGAAAGGAGTTTTCTAAATTAATTTTCCAAGAGGCTTTCAAATTTTTCCTAAATTGCATTATTTGAGTATGAAAATATAATTGTTTTATTTTTTTCGGGGTTTCATCTATATAAGATATAGTTTTTTATCTGGCAATTTGATAATTGTTATGAAATTTTAAATCCTTTTAAAAATAACAAAAAGTACTCCATCACCATGTAGCATCTTTTTTATATGAGATTATAGTTATGGGTCATAATATATGATAAATTGTTTATCATTCATGCATTCATACTAGAGGTTAATATGTAGTAGGTTTTGGCAATCTGTAAAGGGCAGATTCATTCGATTTCCCTGAAAAGGGCGAATAGAATACTGGTTTCCCTAATGTCATTTAAATTATATTTAATGCATTGGTGGACATGCTGTGAAGGAGGATATTGCGATGTGATCTAGATAAGATGATAAAGGAAGGGATCGCGAAGGAGTTTGCGAGCTACCTTTGTTTTTTTATCACATTCCCTTGCATCCATGCATTTTAATTTATTAACCCATAACGATTAATCTTGTATACTAAAGTTTTATTATCATAAGATGATAACTGCTGTTTATTTATCATGAGATGATATCTGTTTATATGTTATGTTGAAATAATTGCTCTTGATATATCATGTGTATATAAGACTGGGGACAAGTCCCTAAGTATTATGATCTTCTACCATACACTATGTGATCCTGTAGTGGGGAGTGTGAGTAAGGTGACAAGCCAAAATCGGGCCCAATCCCTCTAACCTATGAGTGAACATAGTGAAAACTGAATAAGCAAATAGTGGGAGCAATAATGCCAAAGCGTGGGCTTTCATTAGGGGTTTATTAGGTTCATGGTAGGTGGGCACATGAATAAGAGATATTATACAATAACGCCAAAGCGTGAGTGTAACATCCCTTATAAATCAGATAGTAGATCGAATACTCTAGAATTTACAAGATGAAATCTGTGAAATTGGAGAAGATAGTTTCTATCTGTCTATTCAAGGCGATGTGATGATGTGCCCAAAGGAAGGATCACATTAAGCTAGTGTCTAGGTTTTCGATGCCAATTAATTTTTCCCAAATTGGCAATACCATTAGAAACATACCCATAATCTAATTGGTATTAATGAATACAAAAGATCCCTAATACTGTCTTATTTGTCATTTGATTAAATCATGACAGACCTACACCCATTAACTGAAATTCTTCGTGATGAAAAGTTAGTAGGAACTAACTATGTAGACTGGAAAAGAAAGATTAGAATTGTGTTTGCTATGGATAACCTTAACATATGTCTTAAGACACCTAAGCCCAAAATTCCTCTAGATGCTTCACCAGCCCAAAAGGCTGAGTTAGAGCAATGGGAGAGGTCCAATCAGATGACCAAGTGTTATATACTGGCTTCGATGTCTAACATTTTGCAAAGCCAGCATGAACACATGGATAAGTCTTTTGACATTTTGCAAAACCTTCATAAGATGTTTGGTTAGCAAAATAGGTCAACTCGACAAGTAAAGTTGAAATCCCTTGTTAACACAAAGATGGCTGAGGGAACTCCAGTCAGGGAACACATCATAAAGATGATGGGATTATTGAATGAACTGGAAATTCTTGGTGGAGAGATGGATGCCATCACTCAAGTTGACACTATTCTGTAGTCACTCCCTCCGTCCTTCAATTCGTTCGTGTTAAATTATAACATAAACAAGAGTGAAATGTCACTAAGTGAGCTTATGAACTCACTTGTGGCTGTAGAAGATTTGATCAAAAAGTCAACTAAAGGTGAAACTTTACTCGTCAATAAACCTGATACCTCTAAGAAATCTAAAAAGTTTAGAAAAGGGAAGAAAGGCAAAGGAAAGTTTAAAGACAATAAGGGTAAGGCAAGAGTTGCCAAAGGTTCTTCAGGGATAGCTGGAAAGGAAAATAAAGGCAATAGAAAGTGTTTCAACTGTGGTAAAATAGGCCACTGGAAGAGGAATTGCAGGACTTACCTCGCAACTCTTAAGAAGGGTAGCGGAAGTACTCAAGGCATGAGATACTTTGAAGTACATATTACTGTTGAGTCTAACTTTCTGGACGGTCCTCCTAACTCATGGTGGGTGAATTCTGGATCCACTGTACACGTTTGCAATTCTTTGCAGGGGTTCAAGGAAATCGAAAAGCTGACCAAACAGGAGCAGAAGCTTAAAGTTGGCTCCGGTGCAAATGTTGCAGTGAAGTCAATCGGCTTGTTTACTCTTTATTTACCTAATGGAAAGACATTAATTTTATAAGACTGTTTTTATGTGCCTTCAGCACATCAAAATTTGATTTCAGTATCTAGATTCTTATTTTATGGATTCTCTATTAATTTTAATTCAATTGTTGAAATTAAGAAAGATGGAATGGTCTTGATAACTGGTAATCTAATTAATGGTCTTTATTTGATGTTTCCATTGGTAAATAATGAATGTCTGCAAAGTGAAAATGTCTCATCATCTAAAATGTCTGGAATGAAGAAACATTATACTGAGTTTACTTATCTTTGGCACAAGAGACTTGGTCACATTTGTAGAGCCCCGGACCTTTTCACATTTAATGCATGACACTTTCATAGCCATTTTGCCTTTAAAGTAGTACTATTAATAAATAAGGAAGAAATTGAAAATTATGAAATGTCAGAAATGTTCCTTTTCGAAGTACGAACCCAACGCAAGTTGAATCGTCAAAATCCGACGAGCGAGTCAAAAGATATGGCCAAAACAGTCTGGACCTGCAGGCAACCGATCGCTCGGTCCATATAGCGATCGATCGGTCCAAAACCGATCGATCGGTAGCTATTGACTGGTCAAGTTTTTTGTATGGGGAAATTTTCCAGAGAGTTGATTTTTGGTCGAGAGCTCGGTCAACACACCGATCGCTCGGTAGGCAACCGATCGATCGGTCATTAACACCGATCGCTCGGTACTCGCGTTTTTGCAAAAATTTCAGTAAGGGTATTATGGTTTTTTGGTCGGTTCACTCTTACCTTAAGAGTCTTGCCCGAGCCTTTAGGGCATCATTCAACACTTAGCGAGTTTGAGAGAATAGGAGAAAGGGGAGAAGGCGATTCCAACCTAGGGCTTGTCTTTGGAAGAGAAATCAAAGGGGTTTGAGACCCTAGATCACTTCAAGCTCGGCTCTTCTCCAAGATCTCGGCTCAAGCACTCGTGGAGAGCGTTCTCCAAGCTAGGGCAGCAGCTACACGGTCGTTTTGGAAAGGGGATTTCTTCCTCACTTGATCAAGGTCGGTACTTCTTGCTACCCTCCTAGTTATAGTTCATTCTTTTCCTTTATTTCTCTTTGTTTCTTTCATTTGTACATGTGCTATGAGTTTGGAAGTGTGAAGTGGTGAATGGAGACGGAATAGGCGATTGGATGCCGTGTGAAATGATGTGATGAATGAAATGGGGAGGGCATTGTATCCATAATGAACAAACACGTATGATGTGAGTAAACTCACCTAGAAAAGCATGATTTAGGTTTAAAAGAATAATGAATAACGAACACACCATGTTCGATGAAATGCCAAGGTGAATAAAGTGAGTTGTAAATTGGGAAATGCATGCCTAATAAATTATGGATATTGCTAGGGCCTATGATAGTGTGTTTTCTTACTTTCCCTAAATGATGTGAATATTACATTGCTCAATCATTGATGTTATATTTGTTGTGAATTACCCAAATGTCATATTTAAATTTAAATGCAAGTATGTACACGATTCCCACGAGCACGGCATGCATGACATGATTTATCGAGGTTTTCAAGAACATGGTTAGAGGTGGGACATATCCTACGATATGTTTTACCTCGCTTTTCACAAGAAAACAAGAACCAACATTCCACGAGGGTTCTCCCCTCACTCACAAGTGCATATCATGAAGAAGGGCCTCCCTTCCCTAGCAAGTACATACATATCATGAAGAAGGGTCTCCCTTCCCTCTCAAGTGCATTGCATAAAGAAGGGTCTCCCTTCCCTCTCAAGGCATCTCTCAAGCGCATCTCACAAGGATATCTCACAAGTGTATCTCACAAGTTACATGATCACAAGCAAGCATGCATGACATGCATGACATGACACGTACGACACGTTCGACAAGATCAAGCAAGACAAACACGACAAGCTTTCAAGTACGAAAAGATATTTCAAGCCAAGTCAAGTGCACGATGTTTCAAGAGGTTTTATCGGCTTTCTACGAAATACAAGCATGATTATAAATTTCTGTACTTCCTTGTATGATATGAATTGTTTCCGTCTAACATATATGAATTGCTCCTGATTTATGTATTGACATTTTTATGCTATGACTATTGGTTAGTATTTGGTACCCGCTGAGTATTCCATGCTCAGCCGTACTTCTTATGTCGGCAGGTTCTGAGGGAGCTACTGCCCCATTTGATGTTTGTGCTCCTGGTCCATGGGTGGAAGAGGAGTACGTCGAGGAGCCTTTGGAGGAACCTCCCGTAGAGGGTTATCAGTAGGTGGTGTTAGATTCTGAGTGGATTAGCTGTGGGTGAGCATGAGTGATTATATCCATGTATTTTGGCGGGTCTGTCCGCACTTTCTTTTGGATTCCTTTTGTGTAAACCTGGATTCGTATATACATAGAGGTTTGTTTAGACTTCCGCTGTGCTATGTTAGAGTATGTTTCCGCTGTTTATATCCTCTATTGTATATGCTCTGTGGGTTTTGCAGGTTGGTTTGTCAAGCAAGTCATGTAAGCCATGATTAGTCGTCCAAAGTTCACTCTAACTCCTAGGGTGGGTTTTGGGTCGCGACAGAAGTGGTATCAGAGCCTAGGCTTTAGGTCTCTATGGTCACTTAGAATCTTATACCACGGCTTGACAAGAGCATATGTTTGGAAACAAGTTAGGAAGGAAGTAAGTCGGGAGCGAGTCTGGTTGCAAGTGTAAGACTAAACTTTAGTCTTAGTCTAAAATGGTTGCTTTAACCAAGTACGGGTCCTAGGTACGCTAGAACACTAAAGTATAAGTATAATGTGATGAATACTCTGATGACTTGATGTGATGTGTATTAGTATTATACAACTAATACAAATTGAATTATTGTGAAATGGCATTGAAATAAACTGTGGTTTCAAGTTAGACTCATGTGGTGTTATTATTCTCAGGACTTTAGTCATGAGACGGAACACACGGGGTCGTGGACCACATACCAGTGCTTCCTCTTCTTCACGGGATGAGGATGAGCAGCCGGACCTCTCTCAGGTCTTAGGCTCTATTACTGAGACACTCGCCATACTGGCGGCTCAGCAGGCTATACCATCATCGGCGGCACCTACTCCACCGCCCGCAGCTCCAGTACATCGTACCGCTGGAGTTGAGGCATTCAGGAGATTGAGGCCTCCATCCTTCCATGGGAGTGTGGACCCTCTTGCTGCGGAGGCATGGATCCTCCAGATGGAGAAGATCTTTGCGGTCCTCTCGCCTACAGAGGAGGATAGAGTAGCATGGGCAGTTTTCATGCTAGAGAGCGAAGCCCACCATTGGTGGTTGTCCGCATTGAGGATGCGAGATTTGACCATGCAGGGTCAACCTTGGACTTGGGATGAGTTCAAGGACGCTTTTTACAAGAAGTATTTTCCGACTGGAGCACGGGAAAAGAAAGAGAGAGAATTCATCAACCTCGAGCAAGGTTTGATGTCGGTGGCACAATACGAGGCCAAGTTCTCGGAGCTATCACGCTTCGCGACTCACGTGGTTGCCACCGAGGCAATGAAGGCAAGAAGGTTTGAGCAAGGGCTCAAAGATGTTATCATGGAAAAATTTTCGGTTTTCAAACAAGCTACCTACCCTGAGGTAGTAGACAAGGCCTTATTGGTCGAGGCCAATTCAGAGACAGTGTCCAAGAAGAGGGAGTTGGCGAGAGGCCAAGCTAGTAGTTCAGCACCTTCAGAGAGGCGGGCTCGTACCGGCCCTTATCAGTATACATGGCCAACACCACCGATGAGGCCGACTTATGCGCCTCCAGCTCCCCGGCAGTATGTGCCGCAGGCACCGCGACCTCAGGCTCTTCCGACCCCACCGCCAGTTGCACCTCAGACGGTGAGGTATGCTCCACCTCCGGCCCCTCCGACTTATACACACGAGGTCTACACTTCATGCGACCGAAGGCACCCGGCAGGAGATTGTCGAAGAGCATCGGGTGGATGTTTTCATTGTGGTCGCCAGGGCCATATGATCAGGGATTGCCCCAGTCGGCATTTACCAGGCCAGTCTCAGGGGATTAGGCCCCCAGCACGCCCAGCAGGATCATATCAGGCATCATTTCAGACTACCCGGTCTACACCTGAGTCTCGCCAAGCGAACCAGGGACGAGTTTTTGCCTTGACAGAGGGTGATGCACTTGCATCTGACGATGTAGTGCAAGGTACGCAGTTGTAGCTTATTTAATTATCCGTAAATTAAACTGTTAAGTATTGATTGATTGTGTACGTACTTGGCATGTTATATATGTCTATATACCTACATGTATACACTTGATGCATGGATTAACTCCGCTAGTCAAAATTTCAGGAACCCTACTAGTCAATGAGTATTTGGCTCGAGTGTTGATTGATACCGGGTCTACTCATTCATTTGTCTCGCCGAGTTTTTCAGAAGGCTTTTCTGTAGAGCCAAGTAAGCTAAAACCGGAGTTAGCCATTTCGACTCCTCTCGGCAAAACAGTATTGGCAGATAAAGTGTATAGAAATAGTGTGGCCCAAGTTGGAAGCCACGAGTTGGCGGTTGATCTCATCGTCCTTGGATTCCAAGACTTTGATGTTATATTGGGAATGGATTGGTTAGCAGCGCATCATGGGCATGTAGCTTGCTTTGAGAAGATGGTACTCTTCAAGCCAGTAGAAGGAAAACCATTGCACTTTCGTGGGTTGAAAAGTAGAGATATTGCTCGTTTTGTGGCATTGAGCTTAGCTAACCCCGAGGCAAAGGACTCATCGACTATTCCGGTTGTGAGTGAATTCCTGGATGTATTTCCAGAGGAGTTGCCAGGATTGCCTCCAGGCAGGGAGATTGAGTTTGGGATCGAGCTTACACCAGGCACAGCTCCTATATTCAGGGCTCCGTATAGAATGGCTCCGATTGAACTCAAGGAGTTAAAGACTCAGTTGGAGGAATTACAAGGTCTTGGTTTCATTCGACCAAGTGTCTCACTGTGGGGTGTCCCGGTGTTGTTTGTTAAGAAGAAAGATGGCTCGATGCGGATGTGCGTCGATTACCGGCAATTGAACAAGGTCACTATAAAGAATAGGTATCCATTGCCTAGAATTGATGATTTGTTCGATCAGTTGAAGGGAGCGAGATTTTTCTCAAAGATAGACCTTCGATCGGGTTATCACCAGTTGAAGATTAAGGTGGAAGATGTTCCCAAAACTGCTTCCAGGACTCGGTATGGACACTACGAGTTCTTGGTGATGCCTTTTGGACTCACGAACGCGCCGGCAGCCTTTATGGATTTGATGAACCGGGTGTTCCGGCCATATCTTGATAGGTGTGTGATTGTATTTGTTGATGACATTTTGGTCTATTCCCAGACAAGGGAAGATCACACACGCGACCTACGCCTTGCTTTGGAAATGCTAAGAGAGCACAAGCTATACGCCAAACTTAGCAAGTGTGAGTTTTGGTTGGAAGAGGTGGCATTCCTAGGCCACGTTGTTTCTGCAGAAGGTATCTCGGTAGATCCGAAGAAGATCGAAGCAGTTATGAGTTGGGCGAAGCCCAAGAGTGTTACGGAGATACGCAGCTTCCTTGGGTTGGCAGGCTACTACAGGAGATTCGTAGAGGGTTTCTCTAGCCTTGCAGCACCGCTTACTTACCTGACAAGGAAGAATGCGAAGTTTGTATGGAGCGACAAGTGTGAGATCAGTTTTACGGAAATGAAGAAGAGGCTTACTACAGCTCCTGTCCTTACAGTGCCATCCGGACCTCTTGGGTATGAGGTGTACAGTGATGCCTCACACGTTGGACTTGGATGTGTGCTTATGCAACACAAGAAGGTCATTGCCTATGCATCGAGGCAATTGAAGGAGCATGAGAAGAATTACCCCATGCACGACTTAGAGCTTGCCGCAGTCGTGTTTGCACTCAAGATCTGGCGACATTACTTATACGGGGTGGAATTCTATGTGTATACAGACCACAAAAGCCTCAAGTACCTCTTTTCCCAAAAGGAATTGAATCTAAGGCAACGGCGTTGGATGGAATTTCTGAAGGACTATGATTGTACCATTCAATACCACCCGGGTAAAGCAAATGTAGTGGCTGATGCTTTGAGTAGAAGACCTCAGGGGTTGTTAGCACACATGTTGGTTCAAGAATGGAAGCTACTAGAAGATTTGGCAAATCTGGACATCAGTGTGAATAACTCTGTCCGTGGTCCTACCTTGGCAAATGTTACGGTTCGGCCTTACATTATAGATTTGATCCAAGAATATCAAGCCATGGATGCGGAATTGTTGGCTTTCCGGGACAAGGAAGTTGCCAAGGGCAGTGAAGACTTTTCTCTCACTAGTTGGGGTACTATCACATTCAAGGGAAGGCTGTGCGTCCCAGCCAATGCAGATCTTCGAAGAGAGATTTTGGATGAAGCACACCGTTCGAAGTACACAGTGCATCCAGGGGGTACAAAGATGTACCGGAACCTCAAGAGTCACTTTTGGTGGCGGAATATGAAGAGGGAGGTTGCGGAATATGTAGCATGGTGCTTGGTGTGTCAACAGGTGAAAGCAGAACACATGCGGCCCGCAGGTCTATTACAGTCCCTTCCGATTCCCGAGTGGAAATGGGAGAACATATCCATGGATTTCATAGTTGGCTTGCCAAAGACGGCAAGGGGCTCAGATGCGATATGGGTAGTAGTGGATCGTTTGACGAAGTTCGCTCACTTCTTGCCTTACCGAACTACTTTCAACTCTAGTCAGTTAGCCGCTCTATACATCAAGGAAGTGGTGAGGTTGCACGGAGTGCCCGTCAGTATTGTGTCGGATCGGGATCCAAGATTCACGTCAAGATTTTGGAAAAGTTTCCAAGAGGCTATGGGTTCCCAACTTGATTTCAGCACCGCTTTTCATCCACAGACGGATGGACAAACCGAGAGAGTGAACCAAGTCATTGAAGACATGCTTCGGGCTTGTATGTTGGATTTCAAAGGCAGTTGGGAAGAGCACTTGCCTTTGGTAGAGTTCGCCTACAACAATAGCTATCAGGCGAGCATCCAAATGGCTCCATTTGAGGCTTTGTATGGGCGAAGTTGTAGGTCCCCTCTCTATTGGGATGAGGTAGGAGAAAGGAAAGTACTTGGTCTGGAGTTGATTGAGCAAACTGCAAACACAGTTAAGATCATCCGGGATCGATTGAAAGCCGCTCAAGATCGCTAGAAAAGTTATGCGGACATGCGCCGTAGGGACTTGGAATTTCAAGTAGGGGATCGAGTCTTTGTGAAAGTATCTCCTAGCAAAGGGATCATGAGATTTGGCAAGCGAGGCAAGCTTAGTCCTCGGTATGTTGGGCCTTTTGAGATTATCACGCGAGTTGGTGAGGTTGCTTACAGGGTAGCTCTCCCACCTCACATGGCCGCATCTCACAACGTTTTCCATGTGTCTATGCTTCGGAAGTACATTGCGGATCCTTCGCATGTCATAGACTTGGAACCGTTGGAGATTCGAGAGGACCTCACCTTGATTGAAAAGCCGGTTCAGATTTTGGATCGAAGAGATCAAGTGCTTCGCAACAAGACAATCCCTTTGGTTCTTGTGCAATGGCAACACCATGCTCGGGAAGAAGCTACTTGGGAGCGTGAAGCCGAAGTCAAAGCGAAGTACCCAGAATTATTTGAATGAGTTTTTGTATAAGTTTGTATATGACTTGTAATTTTCTTTTTGGTTTGTAATGCAAGTAGCGTCTAAATTTCGAGGACGAAATTTTTGTAAGGGGGGAGGATGTAGAGCCCTCGACCTTTTCACATTTAATGCATGACACTTTCATAGCCATTTTTCCTTTAAAGTAGTACTATTAATAAATAAGGAAGAAATTGAAAATTCTGAAACGTCAGAAATGTTCCTTTTCGAAGTACAAACCCAACGCAAGTTGAATCGTCAAAATCCGACGAGCAAGTCAAAAGATATGGCCAAAACAGTCTGGACCTGCAGGCAACCGATCGCTCGGTCCATATAGTGATCGATCGGTCCAAAACCGATCGATCGGTAGCTATCGACTGGTCAAGTTTTTTGTATGGGGAAATTTTCCAGAGAGTTGATTTTTGGTCGAGAGCTCGGTCAACACACCGATCGCTCGGTAGGCAACCGATCGATCGGTCATTAACACCGATCGCTCGGTACTCGCGTTTTTGCAAAAATTTCAGTAAGGGTATTATGGTCTTTTGGTCGGTTCACTCTTACCTTAAGAGTCTTGCCCGAGCCTTTAGGGCATCATTCAACACTTAGAGAGTTTGAGAGAATAGGAGAAAGGGGAGAAGGCGATTCCAACCTAGGGCTTGTCTTTGGAAGAGAAATCAAAGGGGTTTGAGACCCTAGATCACTTCAAGCTCGGCTCTTCTCCAAGATCTCAGCTCAAGCACTCGTGGAGAGCGTTCTCCAAGCTAGGGCAGCAGCTACACGGTCGTTTTGGAAAGGGGATTTCTTCCTCACTTGATCAAGGTCGGTACTTCTTGCTACCCTCCTAGTTATAGTTCATTCTTTTCCTTTATTTCTCTTTGTTTCTTTCATTTGTACATGTGCTATGAGTTTGGAAGTGTGAAGTGGTGAATGGAGACGGAATAGGCGATTGGATGCCGTGTGAAATGATGTGATGAATGAAATGGGGAGGGCATTGTATCCATAATGAACAAACACGTATGATGTGAGTAAACTCACCTAGAAAAGCATGATTTAGGTTTAAAAGAATAATGAATAACGAACACACCATGTTTGATGAAATGCCAAGGTGAATAAAGTGAGTTGTAAATTGGGAAATGCATGCCTAATAAATTATGGATATTGCTAGGGCCTATGATAGTGTGTTTTCTTACTTTCCCTAAATGATGTGAATATTACATTGCTCAATCATTGATGTTATATTTGTTGTGAATTACCCAAATGTCATATTTAAATTTAAATGCAAGTATGTACACGATTCCCACGAGCACGGCATGCATGACATGATTTATCGAGGTTTTCAAGAACATGGTTAGAGGTGGGACATATCCTACGATATGTTTTACCTCGCTTTTCACAAGAAAACAAGAACCAACATTCCACGAGGGTTCTCCCCTCACTCACAAGTGCATATCATGAAGAAGGGCCTCCCTTCCCTAGCAAGTACATACATATCATGAAGAAGGGTCTCCCTTCCCTCTCAAGTGCATTGCATAAAGAAGGGTCTCCCTTCCCTCTCAAGGCATCTCTCAAGCGCATCTCACAAGGATATCTCACAAGTGTATCTCACAAGTTACATGATCACAAGCAAGCATGCATGACATGCATGACATGACACGTACGACACGTTCGACAAGATCAAGCAAGACAAACACGACAAGCTTTCAAGTACGAAAAGATATTTCAAGCCAAGTCAAGTGCACGATGTTTCAAGAGGTTTTATCGGCTTTCTACGAAATACAAGCATGATTATAAATTTCTGTACTTCCTTGTATGATATGAATTGTTTCCGTCTAACATATATGAATTGCTCCTGATTTATGTATTGACATTTTTATGCTATGACTATTGGTTAGTATTTGGTACCCGCTGAGTATTCCATGCTCAGCCGTACTTCTTATGTCGGCAGGTTCTGAGGGAGCTACTGCCCCATTTGATGTTTGTGCTCCTGGTCCATGGGTGGAAGAGGAGTACGTCGAGGAGCCTTTGGAGGAACCTCCCGTAGAGGGTTATCAGTAGGTGGTGTTAGATTCTGAGTGGATTAGCTGTGGGTGAGCATGAGTGATTATATCCATGTATTTTGGCGGGTCTGTCCGCACTTTCTTTTGGATTCCTTTTGTGTAAACCTGGATTCGTATATACATAGAGGTTTGTTTAGACTTCCGCTGTGCTATGTTAGAGTATGTTTCCGCTGTTTATATCCTCTATTGTATATGCTCTGTGGGTTTTGCAGGTTGGTTTGTCAAGCAAGTCATGTAAGCCATGATTAGTCGTCCAAAGTTCACTCTAACTCCTAGGGTGGGTTTTGGGTCGCGACAACATTAATCTTGATAAGATCAAGAGGTTAGTAATAGATAGTCCCCTTGACTTCCTCAAGGTAGAACCACTCCCTACATGCGAGTCTTGTCTCGAATGGAAGATGACCAAGAAGCCTTACCCTAAAAAGGTAGGTAGAGCCGAAGAAAAGTTAAGACTAATACATAGGGATGTATGTGGTCCATTTAACATTGTTGTACAAGGTCAGTACCGGTATTTCGTCACATTTACCGATGACTATTCCAGATATTGATATGTCTATTTGATGCAACACAAATATGACACATTTAAAAAGTTCAAAGAATTCAAATTAGAAGTTTAGAATCAAACTGACAAAACCATAAAGACACTTCGATCAGATCTAGGTGGTGAATACCTCACCGACGAGTTTATGGATTACTTAAGGGATAATGAGATTATCTTGCAATGGACAAGTTCGGCCTCTCCTCAACAAAATGGAGTTTCTGAAAGAAGAAACCGGACCTTATTAGATATGGTTCACTCTATAATGAGCCATGCTGATGTTCCTTCATATCTTTGAGGATATGCTATACAAACTGCCATTTATATTCTAAACCGGGTTCCATCTAAGTTTATTCCGTTTACACCCTATGAATTGTGGACTGGACGAAAATCTAGTTTACAACATCTAAGGGTATAGGGTTATCTTGCGCATGTTCATAAACTCAAACCCACTAAATTGGAATCTAGGACAGAGAAATAGAATTTTGTAGGATATCCAAAAGAAACTAAGGGTTTCCATTTCTACTCCAAGGCAGACCAAACAATAGTTGTTAGGCTTCATGCCACTTTCTTGGAGGAAGAAATGGATCTCCTTAAAAAAGTTGAATTTCATGAGATGAAAGACGACACAGCCAGTATCCAAATTGAATCTAATCCTTCCACTTTAAATTCTCCTAATTCTGTTCCACTAGAAGGTCTGAAAGAGTTTCTAGACCACCGGATAGACTTCAGTATTACAATAATAAAGTTTATCCAGTTACCCCTGATGATGAGGATAAAGATCCTAATACTTATCAGGAAGCTACATTGGATGTAGATGCATCTCAATGAAATAAAGCCATGAATGCTGAAATAGATTCCATATATGACAACGGTGTCTGGACTTTAGTAGATCCACTAGATGGTATAAGGCCAATTGGATGCAAATGGATTTACAAAAGGAAGAAGGGTGTCGATGGTAACGTGGAGACTTATAAAGCTAGACTTGTTGCAAAAGGTTATGCTCAGTTCAAGGAGTTGATTATGAGGATACCTTTTCACCTGTAGCTATGCTTAAATCCATCAGGATATTGCTAGCTATAGCTGCATACCATGACTATGAGATATTGTAAATGGATGTCAAAAATGCTTTCCTTAATGGAATGTTAGATGAAGACATCTATATGAAGCAACCAGAGGGCTTTATTACTCCTAACCAGGAGAACAAGGTATGTGTGACTGCAGGAAATTCCCTCCCTAAATCTGTTTGTGGCTCACGAGTTTTTGAGAGTCGCCACCTAATAATTCAGAAGGGATAAGTCCCCCAAAGTTTTGGATAAGGACTTGGTCCACGAGAGAGATCAGGGTAAGGGGTTCGGTTAAGTCCGGGGAAGGTGTTAGGTACCCCGAGGCTTCCCTTTTAAAACGGTTCCGTACTTCTCGGGTTTAATCCAGTTAAAGTTAATCTTGTTCAGAATGCCGAAATGTTTAAGTGAACACTAATCCAAGAAAGGAAAAGCTAACTGGGGTCGGGCCCGTGTTGAGTTGCGTACGTATTCACAGGGTGAGATCAAACCGAGCGTAGTTCTGGCACGTGAGCCTGTGCCGAGGCTAGGGGCTTGTGTGTGTGCACCAAGGGTGGCTACCATGGACTAGTCTGGTAGACTAGGGGTTTGATTGACCGAGGAGGGTCAAGTACAAGGTATGTGAGCCCGGTAGGCTTTAGGGAGTAGTCCAGTAGACTAAGGAGGAGTCCGGTCAGGGTTAGGATTGCTAACCGGGATTAGGCTGAACTAAATACAGTTAGGGTTGCTAACCACAGTACAGGGTGAGTGAGTTGTAGCCCAGTAGGCTAAAGCGGGGCCTGGTAGGCCGAGGTAAGTCCTGTAAACTTGGTTTTTAGGCCCGATCGGCCGTAAACCGAAATTTAACTACTATTAGGGTTGTTAATCGTAGTTAAAGGGGGTCTAACTGTGGTTAGGGTTGCTAACTAGGGTTAGGGAGAGGACCAAAGTCAGGATTATGGTCCAAGTTCAATTTAGGAATATCCGTTTAATTTCCCAAGGTTTGTAGGGTTAAGGGGTGCTTAACCACGGTTAAATGTTAACCGGAGTTGGATTTAACCGTGATTAAGGGTCAGGTATAGTCCAAGGTGAGCCCAGGGGGCTAAGCAGGGCCTAAAGTGGCCTCCTACCAGGCTTGAGCCCCTACAAAAGCTTAGAAATAAAACAAAGTTTAATGTCGGTTATGTAATTACCTACATTATGGACAGTGTTTTAAGACTGTGTTTTGTCAAAGTTAACTAGGGTTAACGGATAACCCGAGGTGAACCAAAGGCATGGAAATGTTAGAGGGGACTCCTGGGGATGTTATGAATCTGGTGTGGGACCCAGGAGATGCCTAGAGTGGGCCCCACAAAGTTGCAAAGGTGCTATGCCTGACAGTGCATATTGTCGGTAGAGGTATTGCCGACCATACCAAAACAGGTGACCAACAGAATGTCGGTAATCCTTGTACCGACGTTCTAAAAAAAATTCACAAATAATATGTCGGTAAAGGGATCACCGACAGAAATGGAAAGAGGCCATTTTAGGAATGTCGGTACTGAGAGTACCGCCATACTGGTTTTTTCTGAAAACTGAGCTCGTGGCCACTGGGGCTGTGCACAGAGGTCACTAGGGGTTCCCTCATGATAAGAGGGCCCCTGTAGCACCCCAGACTTTTCCATCTTTAAATGAATAAGTATTTCGTAGTTGAATGGCCTTCCGTGTAGTCTAATTAATAAATAGGGGAGAAATTGGAAATTTTGAAACGTTAGAAATGTGCGTTTTCTAGAGACGAATCGAACGCAAGTTGAATCGTCAAAATCGGACGAACGAGTCAAAAGATATGGTCAAAACAGTCGGGATATACAGAGCACCGATCGCTCGGTCCAGTCAGCGATCGATCGGTCCATAACCGATCGATCGGTAGCTATCGCACGGTCAGAAATTTTGTATGGGGAAATTTTCCAGAGAGTGAGTTTTTGACCGGTTAATCGGTCATAAACACCGATCGCTCGGTAGGCAACCGATC
The DNA here is from genome assembly GCA_015143295.1 of Tetracentron sinense. NCBI lineage: Eukaryota > Viridiplantae > Streptophyta > Magnoliopsida > Trochodendrales > Trochodendraceae > Tetracentron > Tetracentron sinense. The sequence goes on from CM026554.1 coordinate 20,853,778, forward strand.
GATCAGTCATAACAACCGATCGCTCGGTCTTCGCGTTTTTGCAGAAATTTCAGTAAGGGCGTTTTCGTCTTTTGGGTGTTAAACCCTTACCCATAAGGGTTTGCTCGACCCTTTGAGCCCTCATTCACAACCCTTAGACATTTTGAGAGCTAGAGAGTGAGAAGAAGAGGGTTTTGACCTAGGGTTTCCATTGAGGAAGAAATCAAAGGGGTGGACCATCCTAGGTCGTCCTCAAACTTGGATTTGCTTCAAGTTCAAGGCTTGGATTCTCCAAATCCAACCTCAAGCTCGTGTGGAGTACCTCTTCCAAGCTAGGGCAGCGTTTCTACATCATCCTCAAGGATTTTTCTTTCCCTTTTCAAGGTTAGTACACTCTTCCTAGTTACTTTGGCAATAACCTAGGATTTTTCTAAGTAAATATGTGTTGGACCTTCCCCATTGCTCCTTTGTGTTGGTATATGCTAAATCCCTAAAACATAAACAAGATAATACAAAAAAATGGTGGAATATATGAATGGATGAGGAGTGGAGGCGATTGGATGCCATGTTGTGATGTGTTGAATGATGGGAAAAAAATGGTGGAAGGGCATATTACGCATAATGAACACACCCCAAGTGTTTGATGAAATGTTCGAATGAGAAAATATGAAATAACTAAAGGTAAAAAGGTTGAATACCACATGTTTGATAGAATGCATGAATAAACTAAGATTTGAAAGCATGAGTCACATAAATGTTCCCCATTTGGCAAGTTGTATGCATGTGTTTATTTCGCTTCTTAAATTCTCATGTGAGTTGGGAATTGTTAAAATGCTATATGTCATCATGATTTCACGATTGCTATGCATGTGCACATATGTAGATGGAGGACATTGTCAAGGAGGTTGGTAGCCCAGGATTATGCGGGTGCTAGCCTCTGGCTCATAACAAACGTATTGCATTGTCAAGGAGGTTGGTAGCCCCGGTTAAGGGTGCTAACCTCTGGCTCATAAGAAAGGAAATGGTATTGTCAAGGAGGTTGGTAGCCCCGGTTAAGGGTGCTAACCTTTGGCTCATAAGAAAGGAAATGGTATTGTCAAGGAGGTTGGTAGCCCAGGGATATGCGGGTGCTAACCTCTGGCTCATAAGAAAGGAAATGGTATTGTCAAGGAGGTTGGTAGCCCCGGTTAAGGGTGCTAACCTCTGGCTCATAAGAAGTGTATTGTACTGTCAAGGGGGTTGGTAGCCCAGGGATGTGCGGGTGCTAACCCCTGGCTCATAAGAAAGGTATTGTACTGTCAAGGAGGTTGGTAGCCCAGGGATATGCGGGTGCTAACCTCTGGCTCATAAGAAACGTATTGCATTGTCAAGGAGGTTGGTAGCCCCGGTTAAGGGTGCTAACCTCTGGCTCATAAGAAATATTGAAAGGACAACTCAAATAGGAATTGTATGATGCATAGACATGTTTTAGTTTCATAATAATTATGACTTGATAAAATGTTTATGTATGAGGTTGCTAGAAATGATTATGAACTATACTCCTCCAATTACTTGTATATGATGTTGTTCGTTATTACCATTGTTAGTTAGGGGCTTGTACTCGCTGAGTATTCCATGCTCAGCCGTACTTTCATGTCGGCAGGTACCCGAGTCCCTCTCGACATTTGTAATCTGGGTCCTTGGATAGAGGAGGACTATGGCGAGGAGAAACCTTATGAGGATCTTGTAGTCGAGCCTCAGGCGGAGGCGAGAGACTTAGACCATTGTCCCCACGGGGGTGACTATTGAGCGAGACAGAGTTGTATTTTGTCTTTTGTATTTTGTTAGGTGGGCCTGTCCACCTTAGGCTTAAACGTGTTGTACATATGTTAAAATTGGAATACTGTTTTGGGACTTTAGAAGAAAAAAAAAGAGTTGGTTGCGCTTCCGCATTTTTATGTTTAGCTTCCGCGCTCTGATTATCATTGTATTAGTATTATATTTTGTCTTGTTCATTTCAGGATGGTTTGGCAGGTTGTATAGTCCACCTTAAGTATCCCTAAACTCCTAGGGGGGGTATTTTGGGGCGCGACAGAGGTGGTATCAGAGCTCTAGGCATTAGAGTCCCTAGGGTCACTTGGATGATTGAACAAGGTATTAGAATCACTTTAGAGAGTTGTATTCCAAGTATAGACTAACAAGTTAGTCTTAGTCAAAAATGGGTTGAACTTCAACCGAACATAGAGTCCTACGCTAGGAACACGGATTGTATGGATGATGTTGTGTTGTATACCATATGTGCATTAATTGTGTTGTGCTTATTAAATATGCTTGATGAATATGTATTGAGCGAATTGCGAAAATTATACTAAATGCTAATCCAAGTTAGACTCATGTGGTACTGTCGTTCTTAGGATCACATCATGAGACGCGGTGCTCGGGGTCGCAGATACAATATGAGGGGAAATGGAAGTGATGCCCCTTCCGGTGACGAGCAACCCGATTTTGCCCAAGCTTTTGCATCTATAGCCGAGACTTTGGCAATGTTAGCAGCAAGGTCGGTTGCTGTTACTCCTTCTACACCTCCGCCACCTCCGGCACACCATGCTTCAGGATTGGAGGCATTTAGGAGATTACGTCCTCCTACTTTTTTTGGTACTACTGACCCCATGGTCGCCGAGGCATGGGTGATGCAATTGGAAAAGATTTTTAGAGCACTCCACTGCACGGATGAACAGAGAGTGGACTGGGCCACCTTCGTGATGGAAGGTGCGGCCGAGCATTGGTGGAGAGCCGCACAGAGACAGAGGGAGTCCAGCAGGGCGGGGGAGTCGTGGACGTGGCCGGAATTTTTGGATGTCTTCTATAAGCAGTATTTTCCAGCAGCTGTCAAAGAACAGAAGGAGATTGAATTCATGACTCTTGAACAAGGAGAGTTGAGTGTGGCCGATTATGAGGCTACCTTCGTGGAGTTATCGAGATTCGCACCTCACCTAATTGCATCAGAGCATATGCGAGTCAGGAAATTTGAGCGGGGATTGAAACCCTCCATTAGAGACAGGGTCTCGATGTTCCAGGTGGCTACCTAGGGAGAGGTTGTGAGCAAGGCGAAGCTTGCCGAGAAGAATTCGGAAGAATTCTTCAAGAGAAGGGATATGACTTGAGGCCAGTCGAGTAGTTCGGGGTCGGCAGAGAAGAGGGTTAGGACAGCCCCATATCAGGCATCCAGGCTGATACGGTCACAGAGGCCTCCCTTGACATCACAGGTATCTCGGCCTACCACTACACCGGTACCTCGTCCCACACTTTCACAGGCCACCCAATATGTTCCACCTTCATCCTCATCAGCATTTGAGGAGTGCTCTTATTGTGGTCGGAGTCACCGGATTGGTGAATGTCGGAGGATTTCGGGTGGGTGCTTTCACTGTGGAGATGTGAATCACATGGTCAGGGATTGCCCACGCAGGCAGCTGCAGCCTATCCAACCCCAGGGGAGTAGGCCCCCAGTTCGACAGGATTCCCAGCCGGGATCCTCACAGGCTTCTGCGTCTAGGCCTTCACGACCCACACCGTACACTCCACCGCCTCGTAGGGCAAACCAGGGTCAGGTTTTTGCCTTATCGGAACGAGATGTACGTGCATCTGACGATGTCGTGCAAGGTACGCTATCATGCTAAAGTTTCAAGTTGTAATTGGCTGTTATTATGTAATGTGATTGCTTATATGTATGACATGCTACCTATACTTATGTGTTATTGCGTGAAATCTATTAACGTGAATTTAATTAATCACACAGGCGCGTTATTAGTGAATGAATGCCTAGCCCGAGTGTTGATCGACACAGGATCCACTCATTCCTTTGTATCGCCTAGCTTTGCGAAAGGATTTCCAACCAAGTCCAGTCAGTTGAAGCATGAATTAACCATCTCCACACCGCTCAGCAAGTCAGTGGACATGGACCGTATATACAGGGACTGTGTAGTCCAAGTGGGACAGAATGAGTTGTTAGCCGACCTCATCATCTTGGACTTCCAAGACTTAGATTTCGATGTCATACTTGGTATGGATTGGCTATCGGCTCACCACGGACATGTGGCATGTTTCGAGAAGATGGTGAACTTTGAGCCGATGGGAGTTAAGCCATTTCACTTTCGAGGGTTGAGGGAAAGAGACATTGCTCGCCTCGCAGCTTTGAGCTTAGCAAACCCAGAAGCACAAAACTCCTCGGTCATTCTGGTCGTGAGTGAGTTCTTGGATGTATTTCTGGAGGAACTTCCCGGATTGCCTCCGGATCGGGAGATTGAGTTTGCTATAGAGCTTACTCCAGGCACTGCTCCGATTTCAAGGGCACCATATAGAATGGCCCCAATAGAGCTTGAGGAATTAAAGAAGCAAATTGAAGAGTTACAACTACTTGGTTTCATCCAACCAAGTGTGTCACCATGGGGAGCTCCGTTCCTCTTTGTGAAAAAGAAAGACGGGTCAATGAGAATGTGCATAGATTACCGGCAGTTGAACAAGATAACTATTAAGAATCGTTATCCTTTGCCTCGGATAGACGACTTGTTTGACCAACTGAAGGGAGCGAAATTTTTCTCCAAGATTGATCTTAGATCGGGGTATCATCAGTTAAAGATCAAGGCGGCAGATGTTCCGAAGTCGGCTTTCAGGACTCGGTATGGGCACTACGAGTTCCTTGTCATCCTTTTGGGCTGACGAATGCACCGGCGGCGTTCATGGATTTGATGAACCGGGTGTTCCGATCGTACTTGGATCGATGTGTGATTGTGTTCATAGATGACATTTTGGTGTATTCCCAGACACGGGAAGATCACGCACGAGACCTTCGTCTTGCTCTGGAGATATTGAGAGAGCAAAGGCTATATGCTAAGTTAAGCAAGTGTGAATTTTGGTTGGAGAAGGTGGTGTTCCTAGGCCACGTAGTGTCGGCCGAGGGTATTTCTGTTGACCCGGCAAAGATAGAGGCAGTTATGATATGGGAGAGACCCAAGAGCGTCACGGAGATACGTAGTTTTCTCGGGTTGGCAGGCTATTATCGGAGATTCGTGGAGGGATTCTCCAGTTTGGCTGCACCTCTCACTTACCTGACGAGAAAGAATGCTAAGTTTAGTTGGAGCGACAGATGCGAAGCGAGCTTCTAAGAGTTGAAGAAACGCCTCACCACGGCCCCCGTCCTTAGTGTGCCATCCGGGAGTGGTGGTTTTGTGGTTTACAGTGATGCCTTGCACGTGGGGTTGGGATGTGTACTTATGCAGCACGGCAAAGTCATTGCTTACGCCTCCAGGCAATTGAAAGAGCATGAGAAGAATTATCCCACTCACGATTTAGAGCTCGCCGCGGTTGTGTTTGCCTTGAAGATTTGGCGACATTATCTCTATGGGGAACAGTTCGACGTATTTACGGACCATAAAAGCTTGAAGTACCTGTTCTCCCAAAAGGAATTGAATTTAAGGCAGAGGAGATGGGTAGAGTTTTTGAAAGACTACGAATGTTCCATTCAATATCATCCGGGCAAGGTGAACGTTGTAGCCGATGCTCTTAGCCGGAAGCCCACTGGACTTTTGGCGCACATGATGCTGAGGGAATGGAGGTTGTTAGAAGATGCATCCAACCTCGACATCAGTTTTAGTCTCCCTACTTTTGGGCCAGTAATGGCTAACATCACAGTGAGGCCATATATCCTAAGCATGACCAGGGAGTTGCAGGGAATGGATGCCGAGCTACTGTCTTACCGAGACCAGTCAGTTAAAAGTGGCAGCAAGGATTTTACGGTGAGGGATGATGGAATTATCACTTTCAAGGGAAGAGTATGTGTCCCAGCCGATGAGAAGCTTAAGCGAGAAATTTTGTACGAGGCTCACCGGTCCAAGTACACCGTTCACCCCGGGGGTACCAAGATGTATAGGGACTTGAAGAAGCACTTTTGGTGGTGGAACATGAAGCAAGAAATAGCGAAGTACGTGTCCCGATGCTTGGTGTGCCAACAAGTCAAGGCCGAGCACAGGAGACCGGCGGGTCTGTTGCAGTCTCTCCCTATTCCCGAGTGGAAATGGGAACATATCTCTATGGACTTCATCGTGGGGTTGCCAAGGACAGTTAAAAAGACTGATGCGATATGGGTTGTGGTTGACAGACTCACGAAGTCCGCCCATTTCTTACCGTATCGGACTACATTCAACTCAAATCAGTTAGCGGCCTTGTACATCAAAGAGATAGTCCGATTGCACGGAGTGCCAGTGAGCATTGTCTCAGACCGGGATCCAAGGTTCACATCCAGGTTTTGGAGAAGTTTTCAGGATGCCATGGGTTCCCGACTAGACTTTAGCACGGCCTTCCATCCACAGACGGATGGGCAAACCAAGCGAGTGAATCAGATTATTGAAGACATGCTCCGTGCATGTATGCTAGACTTCAAGGGAAGTTGGGAGGATCACCTACCTTTGGTGGAATTCGCCTACAACAATAGTTACCAGGCAAGCATACAGATGGCACCCTTTGAGGCTTTGTATGGAAGGAGTTGTAGATCTCCGTTGTATTGGGATGAAGTGGGAGAAAGAAAAATTTTGGGCCCCGAGTTGATTGAACAAACTGTGGATAGAGTCAAGCTCATCCGGGAAAGGTTGAAGACCGCACAAGACCGACAGAAAAGCTATGCCCACAACCGAAGAAGGGATCTTGAATATCGAGTTGGTGACTTTGTTTTTGTCAAGATTTCACCAACCAAGAGGGTTATGAGATTCGGGAAAAGAGGCAAGCTTAGCCCGAGATATATGGGTCCATTCGAGATCATTACTCGAGTTGGTGAGGTAGCTTACCGAGTTGCCTTGCCCGCTCACATGGCGGCGATCCACAACGTATTTCACATCTCCATGCTTCGGAAGTATATCCCGGATCCTTCTCATGTCATCGAGCTTGATCCGATAGAGATCCGAGAGGACCTCACCCTAGTTGAACAACCGGTGCAGATCTTGGATAGGCGAGATCAAGTCTTGCGCAACAAGACCGTTCCCTTGGTCTTGGTAAGATGGCAACACCATTCAAGGGAGGAAGCTACTTGGGAATGAGAAGCCGAAGTACGAGAAAAGTACCCTCATTTATTTGTTTAAGGCCTTGACATTCCCTTGTATTTTGTTATAGTTTTACGCATGTATGTATCGTCCAAATTTCGGGGATAAAATTTTTGTAAGGGGGGAGAATGTAGCACCCCAGACTTTTCCATCTTTAAATGAATAAGTATTTCGTAGTTGAATGGCCTTCCGTGTAGTCTAATTAATAAATAGGGGAAAAATTGGAAATTTTGAAACGTCAGAAATGTGCGTTTTCGAGAGACGAATCGAACGCAAGTTGAATCGTCGAAATCGGACGAACGAGTCAAAAGATATGGCCAAAACAGTCGGGACATACAGAGCACCCGATCGCTCGGTCCAGTCAGCGATCGATCGGTCCATAACCGATCGATCGGTAGCTATCGCACGGTCAGAAATTTTGTATGGGGAAATTTTCCAGAGAGTGAGTTTTTGACCGGTCGATCGCTCATAAACACCGATCACTCGGTAGGCAACCGATCGATCGGTCATAACAACCGATCGCTCGGTCTTTGCGTTTTTGCAGAAATTTCAGTAAGGGCGTTTTCATCTTTTGGGTGTTAAACCCTTACCCATAAGGGTTTGCTCGACCCTTTGAGCCCTCATTCACAATCCTTAGACATTTGGAGAGCTAGAGAGTGAGAAGAAGAGGGTTTTGACCTAGGGTTTCCATTGAGGAAGAAATCAAAGGGGTGGACCATCCTAGGTCATCCTCAAACTTGGATTTGTTTCAAGTTCAAAGCTTGGATTCTCCAAATCCAACCTCAAGCTCATGTGGAGTACCTCTTCCAAGCTAGGGCAGCGTTTCTACATCATCCTCAAGGATTTTTCTTTCCCTTTTCAAGGTTAGTACACTCTTCCTAGTTACTTTGGTAATAACCTAGGATTTTTCTAAGTAAATATGTGTTGGACCTTCCCCATTGCTCCCTTGTGTTGGTATATGCTAAATCCCTAAAACATAAACAAGATAATACAAACAAATGGTGGAATGTATGAATGGATGAGGAGTGGAGGCGATTGGATGCCATGTTGTGATGTGTTGAATGATGGGAAAAAAATGGTGGAAGGGCATATTACGCATAATGAACACACCCCAAGTGTTTGATGAAATGTTCGAATGAGAAAATATGAAATAACTAAAGGTAAAAAGGTTGAATACCACATGTTTGATAGAATGCATGAATAAACTAAGATTTGAAAGCATGAGTCACATAAATGTTCCCCATTTGGCAAGTTGTATGCATGTGTTTATTTCGCTTCTTAAATTCTCATGTGAGTTGGGAATTGTTAAAATGCTATATATCATCATGATTTCACGATTACTATGCATGTGCACATATGTAGATGGAGGACATTGTCAAGGAGGTTGGTAGCCCAGGATTATACGGGTGCTAGCCTCTGGCTCATACGAAACGTATTGCATTGTCAAGGAGGTTGGTAGCCCCGGTTAAGGGTGCTAACCTCTGGCTCATAAGAAAGAAAATGGTATTGTCAAGGAGGTTGGTAGCCCCGGTTAAGGGTGCTAACCTCTGGCTCATAAGAAATGAAATGGTATTGTCAAGGAGGTTGGTAGCCCCGGTTAAGGGTACTAACCTCTGGCTCATAAGAAGTGTATTGTACTGTCAAGGGGGTTGGTAGCCCAGGGATGTGCGGGTGCTAACCCCTGGCTCATAAGAAAGGTATTGTACTGTCAAGGAGGTTGGTAGCCCAGGGATATGCGGGTGCTAACCTCTGGCTCATAAGAAACGTATTGCATTGTCAAGGAGGTTGGTAGCCCCGGTTAAGGGTGCTAACCTCTGGCTCATAAGAAATATTGAAAGTACAACTCAAAGAGGAATTGTATGATGCATAGACATGTTTTAGTTTCATAATAATTATGACTTGATAAAATGTTTATGTATGAGGTTGCTAGAAATGATTATGAACTATACTCCTCCAATTACTTGTATATGATGTTGTTCGTTATTACCATTGTTAGTTAGGGGCTTGTACTCGCTGAGTATTCCATGCTCAGCCGTACTTTCATGTCGGCAGGTACCCGAGTCCCTCTCGACATTTGTAATCCGGGTCCTTGGATAGAGGAGGACTATGGCGAGGAGGAACCTTATGAGGATCTAGTAGTCGAGCCTCATGCGGAGGCGAGAGACTTAGACCATTGTCCCCACGGGGGTGACTATTGAGCGAGACAGAGTTGTATTTTGTCTTTTGTATTTTGTTAGGTGGGCCTGTCCACCTTAGGCTTAGACGTGTTGTACATATGTTAAAATTGGAATACTGTTTTGGGACTTTAGAAGAAAAAAAAAGAGTTGGTTGCGCTTCCGCATTTTTATGTTTAGCTTCCGCGCTCTGATTATCATTGTATTAGTATTATATTTTGTCTTGTTCATTTCAGGATGGTTTGGCAGGTTGTATAGTCCACCTAAAGTATCCCTAAACTCCTAGGGGGGTATTTTGGGGCGCGACAGCCCCCCAAAAGGTTCTGTAATGGCTGTCAAGCCTTGATGGAGATGCTATACCCGAAGGGGTTCACCACACCTATGGTTTAGGTGGATGAACACCCTGTGTGGGTCTGTATACCTACTAAGCAATAAAAAAACACTGAAAAATGTCCCCTGGAGATGACCAGGGGCTCACATGATTGTTAAAGCAAAAGGGAAATGGATAAGGGGTGTCCCTACCCAGAGCTCTGTTTTCGCCAGATGAAGTGGAGCCTGCAACCGTGGTGGTGGTGCTCTGGTGGTGGTCTACAGCGGCTGGGGGACTTGAGGTAGGCCCAAGGTAAGTCCTAGGATCAAGACTAAGGTGCTGAGGGTGCAGACTTTGCAGTAGGGGTTCTTCTCTAAAAAAAAATGACCGTTTTACAGTAGAGGTGGGTTGGGTTTTATAGGGAAGAAGGCTAGGGACTAGGGCTGTCAACGGATCGGATTCGGACCGGATCTGCCTAGATCCGAATCCGATCCGATTAAGAATCCGACTGATCCGAATCCGATCCGAGATCCGTCGGATCATGAAGTAACCGATCCGAATCCGATCCGATTATATATCGTCCAATCCGAATCCGATCTGATCCGAGTAAGGTTATTTTTTTAAAAAAAAATCTATTTTAATAATAAAAAATCTAATAATACCTTAATTAATACTAATTAATGTTAATTTTTTTTAAAATTAATATTTTATACATAGAAAATCTAAATAATATATTTAAAATAATTAAAAATTATTATTATTATCGGATCGGATCACCCTATATCCAGATCCGATCCGATTATAATCGGATTCCACCGATCCGATCCGAATCCGATCCGACGGATCACATATAGGGTCCAAAGTCCGGCTAATCGGATCGGATCCGGATCATGATCCGGTCCATTGACAGCCCTACCAGGGACCTAGGTAAGATTTGGAAGAAGAGGGAGAATGGCATTGGACCTGGTGATGGTCGTCTAAGGATTGAGAAGGGAGGAACCGAGGTGGGAGTTGAGTGTGCAGGGGTGTTGTAGGCCTGCAACTCGGAACTCACAGATGTTGGTAGAAGTTCTATCGACAACACAAAATCAGGCTAAACAGAAATGTCGGTAGAACTTCTACCGACATTCTGAGACTTGTGTTTAATGGGCTGGGCCTTGCCCACTTGGTTTTGGAGGCTTTGTTCTAAGGTTTTTGGGCCTTGTGGGCTCAAGGCTGAGGGTCAGGTCCTATAGGCCTACGGTCACCTAGGGTTTGGTCCTAAGGGTAGGGTTTAACTAAGGCGAGGGTTTAGGACACGGTTTTGAGTCCTAGGATTTACTAGGGTTTGACTAGAGGCTTACCTAGGACTTGGTAGGGGAGGTAACCATAGTTAAAAGATTTTAACTACGGTTAGGATGAGGTGTAAAAATTGGGTGCTTATAGTATGCAAGCTCAACAAGTCGATATATAGTTTGAAACAAGCTTCAAGAAGCTGGAACCAAAAATTTGATCTTTCGATCAAATAATTTGGATTCCAAAAGAATTTGGAAGAATCTTGTATATACAAGAAGGATAGTGGGAGAGCGGTAGTATACCTAATTCTTTATATAGATGACATCCTACTCATTGGGAATGATGTAGGGATATTGTCATCAATCAAGATATGGCTTTCTCAGCATTTCTCAATGATAGACTTGGGAGAGGCATCATATATTCTCAGAATAAAGATTCTGAGAGATAGAAAATGCCGAATGTTGGGATTGAGCCAAACTTACTACATAGACAAGATATTGTCTAGGTACAGTATGAGTGATTGTAAGAAAACACTCATTCCTTTTAGACATGGTGTCACTTTGTCTAAAAAGATGGCCCCTACATCAGCTGATGAGATCGAGCAGATGAAGAGGTGCCCTTATTAGATATGGTTCGCTCTATGATGAGTCATGCCGATGTTCCTTCATATCTTTGGGGATATGCTATACAAACTGTCATTTATATTCTAAACCGGGTTCCATCTAAGTCTATTCCGTTTACACCCTATGAATTGTGGACTGGGCGAAAACCTAGTTTACAACATCTAAGGGTATGGGGTTGTCCTGCGCATGTTCACAAACTTGAACCCACTAAATTGGAATCTAGGATAGAGAAATGGAATTTTGTATGATATCCAAAAGAAACTAAGGGTTTCGATTTCTACTCCAAGGCAGACCAAACAATAGTTATTAGGCTTCATGCCATTTCTTAGAGGAAGAAATGGATCTCCTTAAGAAAGTTGAATTTCATGAAATGAAAGACGACATAGCCAGTATCAAAACTGAACCTAATCCTTCCACTTAAATTTCTCCTAATTCTGTTCCACTGAGAAGGTCTGAAAGAGTTTCTAGACAACCGGATAGACTTTAGTATTACAATAATGAAGTTTATCTAGTTACCCCTGATGATGAGGATAAAGATCCTAATACTTATCAGGAAGCTACATTGGATGTAGATGCATCTCAATGGAATAAAGCCATGAATGCTGAAATAGATTCCATGTATGACAACGGTGTCTAGACTTTAGTAGATCCACCAGATGGTATAAGGTCAATTAGATGCAAATGGATTTACAAAAGGAAGAAGGGTGCTGATGGTAACGTGGAGACCTATAAAGCTAGACTTGTTGCAAAAGGTTATACTCAAATTCAAGGAGTTGATTATGAGGAGACCTTTTCACCCGTAGCTATGCTCAAATCCATCAGGATATTGCTAGCTATAGCTGTACACCATCTCTATAAAATATTAGATGAAGACATCTATATGAAGCAACCAGAGGGCTTCTTGAAGCTTCTTGAAACAAGCTTCAAGAAGCTGGAACCAAAGATTTGATCTTTCGATCAAAGAATTTGGATTCCAAAAGAATTTGGAAGAATCTTGTATATACAAGGACAGTGGGAGAGTGGTAGTATACCTAATTCTTTATGTAGATGACATCCTACTCATTGGGAATGATGTAGGGATGTTGTCATCAGTCAAGATATGGCTTTCTCAGCATTTCTTAATGAAAGACTTAGGAGAGGTATCATATATTCTCGGAATAAAGATTCTGAGAGATAGAAAATGCCGAATGTTGGGATTGAGCCAAACTTCCTACATAGACAAGATATTGTCTAGGTACAGTATGAGTGATTGTAAGACAACACTCATTCCTTTTGGACATGATGTCACTTTGTCTAAAAAGATGGCCCCTACATCAGTTGATGAGATCTCGAGCAGATGAAAAGATGCCCTTATGCTTCGACAGTTGAGAGCCTCATGTATGCCATGTTATTTACTAAATCGGATATCTATCATATAGTGATAGTTGTTAGTCGGTTCCAAAGCAATCCAGGCGTTAATCATTGGACTGCAGTGAAGCACATTATGAAGTACCCAAAAAGGACTAGGGATTATGTGCTTACCTTTCAATCAGAATATTTAGTTGGACTGGGTTATACTAATTCCGATTTCTAATCTGATCCGAACAATAGAGCTTCAACATCTGGGTATGTGTTTAAACTGAGTGGTGTTGCTGTCAGTTGGCGCAACATAAAACATAAGAGTATTGCTGACTCCACCACAGAAGAAGAATATATTGCAGCTTCGGAAGCAGCAAAAGAAGCAGTCTGGTTCAAAATGTTTTTACAAGAGCTAGGAAATGTTCCTTTAGCACTCAGACCTATCACTCTCTTCTGTGATAGTAACAGTGTAGTAGCCCATAGCAAAGAACTTAGGAACCATAAAAGGATGAAACATGTGAAGCGGAAGTATCATCTCATTCGTAAGATCATTGATAGGCAAGATGTAGTGGTTACAAAGATTAGGTCTCAACTTAATGTTGCAGACCCGAAGACCAAGGCTTTATTAGATAAAGTCTTTGTAACACACTTAGACAGTATGGAATTGAAATCTATGGCATAGTGACTTTTAAGGCAAGTGGGAGATTGTTGGACATGATGCTCAGAAAAGTCATTTAGATTGTTAGAACCTTATTAATTTGATTAATAAATGCTTCTACTTAATCTATTGTGTATTCATTATAGGTAATTGACCATGATCATGAGATGATATATGTAGCACCCCAGACTTTTTCATCTTTAATGAATACCACCTTCGTAGCTAATTGGCCGTTTTTATAGTCTAATTAATAAATAAGGGAGAAATCGGAAATTTCGAAACGTCAGAAATGTGCGTTTTCGAAAGACGAACCCAACGCAAGTTGAATCGTCGAAATCCGACGAGCGAGTCAAAAGATATGGTCAAAACAGTCCAGACATGTAGAGAACCGATCGCTCGGTTCAATCAGCGATCGATCGGTCCATAACCGATCGATCGGTAGCTATCGCGCGGTCAGAAATTTTGTATGGGGAAATTTTCCAGAGAGTGAGTTTTTGACCGGTCGATCGGTCATAAACACCGATCGCTCGGTAGGCAACCGATCGATCGGTCATAAACACCGATCGCTCGGTAGGCAACCGATCGATCGGTCATAACCACCGATCGCTCGGTCTTCGCGTTTTTGCAGAAATTTCAGTAAGGGCTTTATCGTCTTTTGGGGGTTAAACCCTTTCTCCTTAAGGCTTGCCCGAGCCTTTAGGGCTTCATTCACAACACTTAAGGGATTTTGAGAGATAGAGAGAGAGGAGAAGGGGATTTGCAAATAGGGTTTTCCATTGGAGAAGAAATCAAAGGGGTGAAGACCCTAGATCGTCCCCAAGCACATTTTCTTCAAGATTTCAACTCAAGCTCGTGTGGGGTTCCATTCTCCAAGCTAGGGCAGCAACCGAAGCACGTTTTTGAAAGGGGTTTCTTCCCCAACTCAAGTCCCCTTCAAGCAAAGGCTTCCTCCTTCCAAATAGAGCTTCTATTTCAAGGTTTCTTCAAGATCAAACCTTGATCTAAGGTTAGTACACTCTACTAACTTCTTTAGCAATAGTCTAGATTTTCTATTGTGAAATGTGACTCTTGGTAGTATGTTTTCTTCCTTATAAAATGTATCATCTCCACTAAATATAAACAAGATAAGAAAAAGGTATGGATGTGTGGATGGGATGTCGATTGAGGCGATTGGATGCCGTATGGATGTTGTGTGATGTGTGAAATGGAAAATGGAAGATGGGCACTTTACAAATAACGAATGTACCTTGATGTCTTGATGAAAAATACGCACTAAATAAGGGAAATGGAAGGACTAAGAAATGTGGCCCACCGTGTGTTTGATAAAATGACTAAACAAGGGATAAATGGACTTAATGAAGAAAATGGAAATAGAAATTGTGTAAATTTTCTTAGGAATGATAAATTGCTCAAATGTGCTATATGTTGCCTAAATTTTCATACCGCTATGTTAGGGATTGAAATGCCATATTCATGTGATCCGCCCATCCAAGTATGTCATCATGATTTTCCACTATTGACAAGCACACAAGCACGCATGCATGCATGAATTGGGTTTTCCAAGAGTAATTGTGCATAATAAAGCAAACAAGAAAATGAAACATGACAAGGAGGTTGGTAGCCCAAGGAAGGGTGCTAGCCTCTGGCTCACAAGAGAAATGAAACAAGAACATGACAAGGAGGTTGGTAGCCCAAGGAAGGGTGCTAGCCTCTGGCTCACAAGTGAAATGAAACAAGAACATGACAAGGAGGTTGGTAGCCCAAGGAAGGGTGCTAGCCTCTGGCTCACAAGAGAAATGAAACAAGAACATGACAAGGAGGTTGGTAGCCCAAGGAAGGGTGCTAGCCTCTGGCTCACAAGAGAAATGAAACAAGAACATGACAAGGAGGTTGGTAGCCCAAGGAAGGGTGCTAGCCTCTGGCTCACAAGATGAAATGAAACAAGAACATGACAAGGAGGTTGGTAGCCCAAGGAAGGGTGCTAGCCTCTGGCTCACAAGTGAAATGAAACAAGAACATGACAAGGAGGTTGGTAGCCCAAGGAAGGGTGCTAGCCTCTGGCTCACAAGAGAAATGGAACAAGAACATGACAAGGAGGTTGGTAGCCCAAGGAAGGGTGCTAGCCTCTGGCTCACAAGTATACAAGTCAAGAACAAATCAAGACATGAAATACAAGACAAGACACGATACACATACATGATTTGACCGAGACACGAAAAGGGTTTCCGAGACATGAGTTTTACCGAGGTTTTTGCATTCATACACGCATGTCAAGATATGGCTATGCATCTTATGCTTTCACTATTGCTTTAAATTAATATCTTGTATTGCTCACTGTTGTTATGCTTTCGCTATTGTTATGGTTAGCTAGTAGTTTGTACTCGCTGAGTATTCCACGCTCAGCCGTACTTTTATGTCGGCAGGTACTGTGGATGTCCTCGACCCCGAGCCTTGGGTCGAGGAGGAGTATGTAGAGGAGAGGGAGCCACCTATCCCATGGCAGTCTCAAGAGGATGGGGACTTGGATGTGTGGCCATACCTCGACTACTGTTGAGAGGACAGTGTTAGAAAGTTCCTTTTTGTATTTTGATAGGTGGGCATGTCCACCTTTACTTTGATTGTATTTAGTATATGTTAACTTGGAATACTATATGGAGTAATAGAAGAAAAGAAAAAGTTTGCTTATGCTTCCGCACTTATGTTTAGTTCCGCGCTCTGATTTTCATTGTATTATGTTATGTTTAGCCTCTTGCATTACAGGATGGTTTGACAGGTACACGTAGTCACCTCTAAAGTATCCCTTAACTCCTAGGGGGTATTTTGGGGCGTGACAGAAGTGGTATCAGAGCCCTAGGCATTAGAGTCCCTAGGGTCACTTAGATGATTGAACAAGGTATTAGAATCACCTTAGAGAGTTGTATTCCAAGTATAGACTAACAAGTTAGTCTTAGTCAAAATGGGTTGAACTTCAACCGAACATAGTGTCCTACGCTAGGAACGCGGATTGTATGTTATGCTATTGTGTTATATACCATATGTGCATTAATTGTGTTGTGCTTATTAAGTATGCTTGACGAATATGTATTGAGCGAATTGCGAAATTTGTACTAGTTGTGTATCCAAGTTAGACTCATGTTGTATTGTCGTTCTCAGGAGAAATCATGAGACGTAATACCCGGGGTCGCGGGTACAACACGAGGGGTAATGGAGGTGATGCTCCATCGGGTGATGATCAACCCGATTTTGCCCAAGCATTCGCATCCATAGCCGAGACCTTGGCTATGTTGGCGGCAAGGCCACCGGCCACTCCGCCTAATGCGGCACTCATACCGGCTCCTCCTAACCGAGCCCAAGCCGGGATAGAAGCTTTTCGGAGGATGAGGCCTCCAACTTTTTGTGGAAGCATTGATCCACTTATTGCCGAGGGTTGGATTCGGCAACTTGAGAAGATATTCTCGGTTTTGGCACCTACGGAAGTAGAGAGAGTCACATGGGCTGCCTTTATGCTTGAAGGCGAGGCCGACCATTGGTGGAAGTCTGCACTCCGGACCCGAGAGTTGACCCGACAAGGCCAAGAATGGACATGGGGTGAATTCTTGGATGTTTTCTACAAGAAATACTTTCCGGTTGGGATGAAAGAAAAGAAAGAAATTGAATTTATTACCTTGGAGCAAGGTAATATGTCTGTAGCGGCTTACGAAGCCAAGTTCTCAGAGCTATCTCGATTTGCTCCACACATGATAGCTACCGAGGCTATGAAGGCCCGGAAATTTGAGAGGGGGTTGAAGGCCTACCTCAAGGATCGTGTCTCAATGTTCCGACATGAGACATATTCAGAAGTTGTGGACAAGGCATTGTTGGCCGAGTCGAATTCCGAAGAGTTCTTTAAGAGAAGAGGAATAGAGAAGGGACAGTCTAGTAGTTCAGGGGAGAAGAGAGCTAGGACTATGTCTTATCAGTTCGCAGGGCCGGCTCAGTCACAGAGGATGTACTCGGCACCACAGGCTCTCCGCCCTTTGGCCCCACCGGCCTTTCGCCCGGCTACCTCGTATGCTCCTCGCCCCACAGTGACTCAGGCTACGGGTTATACTCCTCCCACTTATTCACATGATGTCTGCACCCTTTGTGGAAGGAGGCATCCAGCAGGGGAATGTCGGAAGGCTACAGGAGGCTGTTTTTATTATGGCGACCAGGGCCACATGATTCGGGATTGTCCCCGACGTCTAATGCCAGCTCAGTCTTCGGGGAGCAGGCCCCCGATTAGGCAGACATCTCAGCCTAGCTCTTCTCAGGCTTCGAGGGCCTCACAGTCTGCCCGGCCTCCTCGCCCAGCCACTCAGGGTCGAGTTTTTGCTCTGTCGGAGAGAGATTATGGACGAGGCTCACCGGTCTAAGTATACAGTGCATCCCGGAGGGACAAAGATGTATCGGAACCTCAAGAGTCACTTTTGGTGGCGAAACATGAAGAGGGAGGTTGCGGAGTATGTGGCACGGTGTTTGGTGTGCCAACAGGTGAAAGCGGAGCATTTGAGACCGGCAGGTCTTTTGCAGTCTCTCCCTATTCCCGAGTGGAAATGGGAACATATCTCTATGGACTTCATCGTGGGATTGCCGAAGACGGTCAAGAAGACTGATGCTATATGGGTAGTTATTGATAGACTCACGAAGTCCGCTCATTTCTTACCATACCGGACTACATTCAACTCCAACCAGTTAGCAGAACTATACATCAAAGAAATAGTCCGATTGCATGGGGTGCCAGTGAGTATTGTGTCGGATAGAGACCCAAGATTCACATCCAGGTTTTGGAAAAGTTTTCAAGGTGCAATGGGCTCCCGATTAGACTTTAGCACAGCTTTCCACCCACAGACCGACGGGCAAACCGAGAGGGTGAATCAGGTTATTGAAGATATGCTCCGAGCATGTATGCTGGACTTCAAGGGAAGTTGGGAAGATCACCTACCTTTGGTGGAATTCGCTTACAACAATAGTTATCAAGAAAGCATACAAATGGCGCCTTTCGAGGCTTTGTACGGAAGAAGTTGTAGATCCCCGTTGTATTGGGATGAAGTGGGAGAAAGAAAGATTTTGGGCCCCGAGTTAATTGAACAAACCGCGGATAGGGTCAAGCTTATCCGGGAGAGGTTGAAGACCGCACAAGATAGACAGAAGAGCTACGCCGACAACCGAAGGAGGGATCTTGAATTCCGAGTCGGTGATTTTGTGTTTGTAAGGATTTCACCGACCAAAGGTGTTATGCGATTCGGGAAGAGAGGCAAGCTTAGCCCGAGATATGTGGGTCCGTTCGAGATCATTACTCGAGTTGGCGAGGTGGCTTACCATGTTGCTTTGCCCGCTCACATGGCGGCGGTCCACAACGTGTTTCATATCTCCCAGCTTCGGAAGTACATCCCGGATCCTTCTCACGTCATCGAGCTTGATTCGGTTGAGATTCGAGAGGATCTCACTTTGGTTGAGAAGCCGGTTCATATTTTGGATCGAAGAGACCAAGTACTTCGCAACAAGACTATTCCGCTAGTTCTCGTGCAATGGCAACATCACGCTCGAGAAGAGGCTACATGGGAACGTGAGGCCGAAGTCAAGGCGAAGCACCCCGAGTTGTTTGAATGATTTTATGTATGACTTGTAATTTTGTTTCAAATTGTTATGCTAAGTTGTTTAAATTGTAAAGCACGCATTGTCCAAATTTCGAGGACGAAATTTTTATAAGGGGGGGAGAATGTAGCACCCCAGACTTTTTCATCTTTAATGAATACCACCTTCGTAGCTAATTGGCCGTTTTTATAGTCTAATTAATAAATAAGGGAGAAATCGGAAATTTCAAACCGTCAGAAATGTGCGTTTTCGAAAGACGAACCCAACGCAAGTTGAATCGTCGAAATCCGACGAGCGAGTCAAAAGATATGGTCAAAACAGTCCAGACATGTAGAGAACCGATCGCTCGGTTCAATCAGCGATCGATCGGTCCATAACCGATCGATCGGTAGCTATCGCGCGGTCAGAAATTTTGTATGGGGAAATTTTCCAGAGAGTGAGTTTTTGACCGGTCGATCGGTCATAAACACCGATCGCTCGGTAGGCAACCGATCGATCGGTCATAACCACCGATCGCTCGGTCTTCGCGTTTTTGCAGAAATTTCAGTAAGGGCTTTATCGTCTTTTGGGGGTTAAACCCTTTCTCCTTAAGGCTTGCCCGAGCCTTTAGGGCTTCATTCACAACACTTAAGGGATTTTGAGAGATAGAGAGAGAGGAGAAGGGGATTTGCAAATAGGGTTTTCCATTGGAGAAGAAATCAAAGGGGTGAAGACCCTAGATCGTCCCCAAGCACATTTTCTTCAAGATTTCAACTCAAGCTCGTGTGGGGTTCCATTCTCCAAGCTAGGGCAGCAACCCAAGCACGTTTTTGAAAGGGGTTTCTTCCCCAACTCAAGTCCCCTTCAAGCAAAGGCTTCCTCCTTCCAAATAGAGCTTCTATTTCAAGGTTTCTTCAAGATCAAACCTTGATCTAAGGTTAGTACACTCTACTAACTTCTTTAGCAATAGTCTAGATTTTCTATTGTGAAATGTGACTCTTGGTAGTATGTTTTCTTCCTTATAAAATATATCATCTCCACTAAATATAAACAAGATAAGAAAAAGGTATGGATGTGTGGATGGGATGTCGATTGAGGCGATTGGATGCCGTATGGATGTTGTGTGATGTGTGAAATGGAAAATGGAAGATGGGCACTTTACAAATAACGAATGTACCTTGATGTCTTGATGAAAAATACGCACTAAATAAGGGAAATGGAAGGACTAAGAAATGTGGCCCACCGTGTGTTTGATAAAATGACTAAACAAGGGATAAATGGACTTAATGAAGAAAATGGAAATAGAAATTGTGTAAATTTTCTTAGGAATGATAAATTGCTCAAATGTGCTATATGTTGCCTAAATTTTCATACCGCTATGTTAGGGATTGAAATGCCATATTCATGTGATCCGCCCATCCAAGTATGTCATCATGATTTTCCACTATTGACAAGCACACAAGCACGCATGCATGCATGAATTGGGTTTTCCAAGAGTAATTGTGCATAATAAAGCAAACAAGAAAATGAAACATGACAAGGAGGTTGGTAGCCCAAGGAAGGGTGCTAGCCTCTGGCTCACAAGAGAAATGAAACAAGAACATGACAAGGAGGTTGGTAGCCCAAGGAAGGGTGCTAGCCTCTGGCTCACAAGTGAAATGAAACAAGAACATGACAAGGAGGTTGGTAGCCCAAGGAAGGGTGCTAGCCTCTGGCTCACAAGAGAAATGAAACAAGAACATGACAAGGAGGTTGGTAGCCCAAGGAAGGGTGCTAGCCTCTGGCTCACAAGTGAAATGAAACAAGAACATGACAAGGAGGTTGGTAGCCCAAGGAAGGGTGCTAGCCTCTGGCTCACAAGAGAAATGAAACAAGAACATGACAAGGAGGTTGGTAGCCCAAGGAAGGGTGCTAGCCTCTGGCTCAAGGGTGAAATGAAACAAGAACATGACAAGGAGGTTGGTAGCCCAAGGAAGGGTGCTAGCCTCTGGCTCACAAGAGAAATGGAACAAGAACATGACAAGGAGGTTGGTAGCCCAAGGAAGGGTGCTAGCCTCTGGCTCACAAGTATACAAGTCAAGAACAAATCAAGACATGAAATACAAGACAAGACACGATACACATACATGATTTGACCGAGACACGAAAAGGGTTTCCGAGACATGAGTTTTACCGAGGTTTTTGCATTCATACACGCATGTCAAGATATGGCTATGCATCTTATGCTTTCACTATTGCTTTAAATTAATATCTTGTATTGCTCACTGTTGTTATGCTTTCGCTATTGTTATGGTTAGCTAGTAGTTTGTACTCGCTGAGTATTCCACGCTCAGCCGTACTTTTATGTCGGCAGGTACTATGGATGTCCTCGACCCCGAGCCTTGGGTCGAGGAGGAGTATGTAGAGGAGAGGGAGCCACCTATCCCATGGCAGTCTCAAGAGGATGGGGACTTGGATGTGTGGCCATACCTCGACTACTGTTGAGAGGACAGTGTTAGAAAGTTCCTTTTTGTATTTTGATAGGTGGGCATGTCCACCTTTACTTTGATTGTATTTAGTACATGTTAACTTGGAATACTATATGGAGTAATAGAAGAAAAGAAAAAGTTTGCTTATGCTTCCGCACTTATGTTTAGTTCCGCGCTCTGATTTTCATTGTATTATGTTATGTTTAGCCTCTTGCATTACAGGATGGTTTGACAGGTACACGTAGTCACCTCTAAAGTATCCCTTAACTCCTAGGGGGTATTTTGGGGCGTGACAATATATATGATATGAGATATCGATAAAGGTCCATAGGATATATTGTAGGAAAGTTATGTGATTAGATTATCACAGGTAGATATAACTTTCCAGTTCCTTATACCTTATATAGTCATAGCTGTGGGTGAAGCTGAGCACTTCACTTATATGGCTGCTAGAATGCTAAGATGTTCTCAATAGTTGAGATGTAGTTCTATCTCGAACTATTGTAGTGGAGACTACACATCAGCATATGGATGATTAAATGTACACTGACTGATTGCATTCAATGAGAGACCTCTTGCATAAACATACTATCAGATAGTTGGTCTCTCATTCACATTGAACGGTTTCGATGATCCTTAGATCTGATGAGTTCATCTATGACTGGGCAGTGATCTGACTGTTTTGATGCCACGAACGTATTTTTCAACTTAGGGAATACAATACAGTGACAGTTGGATAGTCAGAAAGTTGTTCGAGTCATGATGAATTTCAAACAAGAAATCTATGCTCATTAATTTGAGAGATTATCCAAGTTCCGGGTAAGACAGTTGATTAAGTTCAAATCCTATGGAGGTGATTTTGAAAACAAAATAAGTTTTGAAATATACTTTTATTAAAAGGTATTATACTTATAAAAGGATTTTTTCAAAATGTTTTTCATTAGAAATTGTTTCTCATGACTTAATCATAAGTCTTGAAAACCCGGATGATTTGCAATGGGCTATGGGTTAGATAGTATGTCAATCTCGAAGGCCCATTAGGGATAATGTATTTGGAAGGATAAATCGAATTTAAAAGTTGATGTGGCGGGATCCGTAATGGTTAATGTTCATACACTGGGATTCAATTGCAACATGAATATTTCACGTCACTTGCAATTCCGATGTAATTCTCATTTTGGGTCAATGGGATAACATTGGATAAGCCAGGGTAAGAATGTCCCAGAGCATTCTGTGGAGGTGCTCACATAAGAAATACAAGCTCAATAATTGATTAAAATTTAATCAATTATTTTAAGTGATTAAAAGTTAATCATTTAATTAAATAGATTAATAGTTAATCTATTATTTAAATTAATTGTTAATTTAAACTAAGGGATTATTTTAGTAATTATTTGATTAACATAATTAAAGGGGAAATGGGTTTGACCCATGTCCATAAACCTATTAAAATGGACCTTTAATATGGGCCAAAGCCCATGGGTTTAAACCTTAGGGTGGGGCGCCCACTTGAGGAATCCTAATTGGATTAGGATTTGTTTAATTGAATAATTATTGAAATATAATTCATTTTATTATGAAATTAAAATCCAAGTGTTGGATTGCAATTAGAATTAAGATGTTATTGTAATTAGATTACAATAAAGAGTTTTAACTCCCCAAATCCCACGCCCCATAGAAGCTCATGCCCCCTCTTGTGGATTCCTAGTTTGACTAGGTTTCCTACTTTGGTGTGGGATGTTGACTTATCCCTTTTAATTAAGGAATCCTATTATAATAGGGACTCTTTAATTAATAGGATTACTATAACTAAAGTAGTTATAGATTAAGTAGGAGTTTATTTAATTAATAATAAGAGTTATTGTTAATTAATAAATCTTACTAGATAAGATCAGTTGGAGTAGGATTAGGATAAGATCCTAGTCTAAAATACCCCAACACCCTAGACCATTAAGTAGAATTCTCCAGAATTTTTTCTCTCCTCTCCTCTCTCTCTCCAAACCATGAGCCCTAGGGGAAACCCCTAGGGATTTTCGTGAGCTATATTGGTGGTCCTAGTTGGGTTTTGCAAATCTAGGGTTTTAAACCTTAGTATTATTGGTGATAGAAGGTCAACACCATTGATCCATCTTCTTCCTCTTGCTTCTATAATTTCAAAGGAGATTCTAAAGCTTCGTGGGGATAGTGAAGAACAAGGATCGAGCTTCTAGTATTTTTTCGGAGAAATCTCTACAAAGAGTTCTTATGGTTCGAGTGGATTAAGCTTCACTTGTGAAAATCATTCACTGAGGTGATATGACTAACACTCTTAGATAATTTTGATGCTATTTATGGTGTTAAGATCTAGGGGATCCAGCTTCCGCATAAATTTTTATCCGGATCCCCCTTCATAACTCCTAGTTTGAAGAAAACCCTTGAGTGAGAAATCCAAGCTAGATGGGGAGGATCCAACCTTGAAGATGATGATCCTTGCTTGAAGAGGATGATCCAAGCTTGAATTAAGCACCACTTAATCTCCAACAAAACCGCCTTTTTGGAAATCCCTAATCCCCTTCTTCTCTCCAATCCCTCATAGGTTAAGGTTATCCCAAAAACCCCAAATGGCCTCTTATTTATAGGCCAAGGGATTAAAACCCCAATTTTTGTAACTTGGCACTCGAGTGTGATCGCTCGTACACCAACTACGATCAATCGCAGATCCCAGTGTGATAGATCGACCTGGAGGTGATCTTCGAGTGCTTGTAGCGCGCCGCAACTTTGTCTATGTATTAGAATTCGTGCCAAGGCTAAAGTCCTCGTAATCTTCCATTTTTATGAAATGAGAATTTTAAAATCTTTTATAGTCTTAATTAAGTATTAAGAGGACATATTAGAGTATCAAAAGGTCTTAGGAGTGTTCATGGGTGTAAAAAGTGGGAATTCCGAAGTCGGATAGGCTGCAAACTTGAGTTTCAGAAATCGATTTCCAATCAGTCGGCTTTAGGGACAAATTGGTCTATGAATAAAGAAGATTTGGAAGATTGCAAGATTGTTCCTCTTCGAATGATGAGTCCAACGCAAGTTGAATCGTCAAAATCCGACAAACAAGTCAAAAGTAATGGCCGAAATACCAAAGTGGGAAAAAATGAGAGAAAACAACAAAATGGGCAAAAACACAAGGAACCGGTTGACCGATTTTGCTACCGGTCGACTGAACAGCCACTGGTCGACTGATGCCCATTATCGGTCAATCGAACATCGTACTTTTGTATGGGAAATAATTCTAGAGAGGTTATTTTTGACCCGTCGATCGGTCATGTGAAAATTTGCCCAGTTTGGTCTTTTTAAGCCATTCATTAAGGGTAAATGGATCTTTTGACCTCCCTTTGTCCCTATAAACCCAAATTCGTGAGATTGGGGTTTACAAAATCCTTAAGCATAGGTTTTAGGAGATTGAAAGAGAAGAGCGAGGAAGAGTTAGGGTTTGCTCAAGGTGGGCTTTGGATTGAAAAAGTGAAGCTCAATCCATGCTTGGATTCCATTTCAAGCAAGGATCTTCCTCCATTAAGTTGGGATTTCAAAATCAAGGAGGTTTCTACAAGATTGGGAGTTAATACTAAGGGTAGTACACTCTCCTAGTTACTCTAGTAATAACCTAGGTTTCTCTTAAGCATGTTGTGACTTTATTTTTCAAGTGTTCCCTTCCTTGTTGAAAGGCATTGTTATTATCCCTAAGATAAACAAGATAAACTAAGGTGTATGGATATATGTGATCGATGGATGGATAGTAGAGGCGATTGGATGCCGTGTAGGTGATGAATGTTGTGTGGTGGAAATGATGGAAGGGCAATGTAAACATAATGAACATACTCAATGTGTTTGATGAAATGCATGAATGAGAACTTAAAAAAATAAACTAAGATTTTGAAAGCATGAGTTCCATGGTGTTTCTCAATTTGTAAGTTGTATGCATATGTTTATCTCATTTCTTGAATTCTCCTATGATTATGGAAATGTTATATGTCATCTGTAGAGCCCCGGACTTTTTCATGCTTAATACATAGCACTTTCGTTGCCATTTTGCCTTTAAAGAGGTATAATTAATAAATAATGAAGAAATTGGAAATTCCAAAATATCAGAGATGTTCTTTTTCGAAGTACGAACCCAACGCAAGTTGAATCGTCAAAATCGGACGAACGAGTCAAAAGTTATGGCCAAAACAGTTTGGACCTGTAGACCACCGATCGCTCGGTCCATGGAGCGATCGATCGGTCCAAAACCGATCGCTCGGAGGCTATCGACTGGTCAAGATTTTTTGTATGGGAAAATTTTCCAAAGAGTGAAATTTTAACCGATCGCTCGATTATGAAACCGATCGATCGGTAGGCAACCGATCGATCGGTCATTAACACCGATCGCTCGGTACTCGCGTTTTTGCAGAAATTTCAGTAAGGGTATTATGGTCTTTTGGTCGATTTACTCTTACCTTAAGAGTCTTGCCCGAGCCTTTAGGGCATCATTCGACACTTAGAGAGTTTGAGAGAATAGGAGAAAGGGGAGAAGGCGATTCCAACCTAGGGCTTGTCTTTGGAAGAGAAATCAAAGGGTTTTGAGACCCTAGATTACTTCAAGCTCGACTCTTCTCCAAGATCACGGCTCAAACACTCGTGGAGAGCGTTCTCCAAGCTAGGGCAGCAGCTACACGGTCGTTTTGGAAAGGGGTTTCTCCCCTCATTTTTCAAGGTCGGTACTTCTTGCTACCCTCCTAGTTATAATTCCTCTTTTCCCTTTATTTCTCTTTGTTTTCCTTTATTTACACATGTGCTATGAGATGGATGGTTGTGAATGGTGAATCGAAATGGAATGGGCGATTGGATGCCAATGGTTGTGTTGTGATGATTAAAATGGGGAGGGCATTGTTCCAATAATGAACATACATGCATGATTTGAGTAAAACCCATCTAGAAAAGCATGTTGTAGGGTAAATCAATAATGAACACACCATGTTTGATGAAATGCCAAGATGAATGAAATGAATAATAAATAAAGAAATTGCATGCTTAAACATTCATGGAAATTGCTAGGGTTATGGTAGTGTGTTTTCGCGCTTTCTCTAAATTTTTTAATTTATTACTTGTATATATGGTGATGTGCAATGTATTGTGAATTCCCCAAAATGTCATATTTAATTTCCATTGCAAGTGTGTACACGATTACACGAGCACGGCATGAAACGACGTGATTTACTGATGTTTTCAAGGACGAGATGTAGAGGTGGGGCATATCCTACGATATGTTTCACTCCACTTTTGTCAAGGACAAGATGATCATGCATTGCATAGGGAAGGGTCTCCCATCCCATCGCATTACACGCATGGCATCGCATTACACGCATGGCATAGCATCGCATGACACGCATAGCATAGCATTTCATGACACTCATGGCATGACATGACACGCATGGATGCTAGTTGCGACGGACTATGAACGGCGACTAGGCATACCCATCTGCATATAGGGTACTGGTTGCGACGGACTATGAATGGCAACTAGGCATATCATTCCGCATGGATGCTAGTTGCGACGGGCTATGAACGGCAACTAGTCATACACATTCTGCATGGATGCTAGTTGCGACGGGCTATGAACGGCAACTAGGCATGTCATTCTGCATATAAGGTACTAGTTGCGACGGACTATGAACGGCAACTAGGCATATCATTCATCATATAGGATACTAGTTGCGATGGGCTATGAACGACAACTAGGCATATGAACATGTTTAAATTCCGAATAAGCAAGCATGATACAAGCATGACAAGCATGACACGGTAAATAAGTTCCCAATTACGCAAAGGGTATTTTAAGTCAAGTCAAGTGCATGGTGTTTTTCAAGGATTTTATCGGCTTTTCATGAACTGCAAGCATGATTATGAATTTCCTTATCTCCTTGTATGATATTAACTGTTCCTGTTTCATATATATCTATATTGTTTCCTGGGTATGCATTGCTATCTCTTGCTATAACTGTTGGTTAGTAGTTAGTACCCGCTGAGTATTCCATGCTCAGCCATACTTCTTATGTCGGCAGGTTCTGAGGGAGCTGCTGCTCCATTTGATGTTTGTGCTCCTGGTCCATGGGTGGAGGAGGAGTACGTCGAGGAGCCTTTGGAGGAACCTCCCGTAGAGGGTTATCAGTAGGTGGTGTTAGATTCTGAGTGGATTAGCTGTGGGTGAGCATGAGTGATTATATCCATGTATTTTGGCGGGCATGTCCGCACTTTCTTTGTTTTGATTTCTTTGTATTAAAACTTGGACCATGTGTATATACTTAGAGGTTTGTTAGACTCCCGCTGTGTTTTATAGTTATGCTTCCGCTGTTATCCTCTATTGTATATGCTCTGTGGGTGTTTTGCAGGTGGTTTGTCAAGCAAGTCATGTAAGTCATGATTTAGTCGTCCACGATTCACTCTAACTCCTAGGGTGGGTTTTGGGTCGCGACATCATCATGATTTCACAAGTAACTATGCATGAGCACGCATGCATATGGCGGAAATGTCAAGGAGGTTACCCCGGTTAAGGGTGCTAGCCTCTTGCTCATAAGAAATGGAATGTTAAGGAAGTTGGTAGCCTAGGGTTGTACGGGTGCTAACCTTTGGCTCATAAGAAAATGCTCAAAAGTATTGGACTTTTCAAGGAGGTTGGTAGCCCAGGGCAGTGCCGGTGCTAAGCTCTGGCTCATAAGAAAAGACTCAAAAATATGGCATTATCAAGGAGGTTGATAGCCCAGGGTTGTGTGGGTGCTAACCTCTGGCTCATAAGAAAATGCTCAAAAGTATGGCATTGTCAAGGAGGTTGGTAGCCCCGGGTTGTGCGGGTGCTAACCTCTGGCTCATAAGAAGAGGCTCAAAAGTATTACTCATAAGGACTCATATGACTTACAAACATGTTTTGGTTTTCATGAGAATTAAGATTTGATAAATGCTTTGGTATGATGTTGTTTTGATTCATTATGAACTGTACTCCTTTCAGTACTTGCATATGATATTTTGTTCTTTATTGCTATTGTAATCTAAGAGCTTGTACTCGCTGAGTATTCCATACTCGGCCTTACATTTATGTCGGTAGGTACATGTGCCCCTTTTGACATCTGTGCTCAAGACCCTTGGATAGAGGATGACTATGGGGAGGAAGAACCATATGAGGATCTGGTAGTCGAGCCTCATGTTGAAGCAAGGGACTTAGACCATTGGCCCCATAGGGGTGACTATTGAGCGAGAGAGAGTTGTATGATGTCTTTTTTATTTTGATGGGTGGGTATGTCCACCTTTACTTTTATGATTATGTCTTGTATATGTAAACTTGGAATATTGGTTTAGTACATAGAAAAGAAAAAGTTGGTTTGTGCTTCCGCAATATTTTAGCTCCCACACTCTGTGTTATATCTCTATTAGATCATGTTATGCCTTGTTCATTACAGGTTGGTTTGCCAGGTTACGTATAGTCACACCTAAAGTATCCCTAAACTCCTAGGGGGTATTTTGGGGCGCGACAGAACTGGTATCAGAGCCTAGGCATTAGAGTCCCTAGGGTCACTTAGAACTGATACCATGATTGAACAAGGCCTTAGGTCAAAGAGAGGAGTCGTATTCCAAGTACAGACTAATGAGTTAGTCTTAGTCCATAACTGGTTGGAAACCAACCACACTTAGTAACCTACCCTAGAAAACAAATGTACGCTTGTTATGTTGCTATATATACCTTGAATGAATTATCATTTGCTTAATAAATGTTAAGTGATTGTAGGAATTATTATTAAACAAGTATCCAAGTTAGACTCATGTTGTACTATCGTTCTTAGGATCTGATCATGAGACACGGTGCTCGGGGAGAGGAAGTGATGCTCCTTCGAGTGATGAGCAACCCGACTTTGCTCAAGCTTTTGCGTCCATAGCCAAGACTTTGGCTATGCTAGCAGCTAGGCCAATTGCCGTTACTCCTGCTGCACCCACACCTCCTCCTGTACACCATGCTTTAGGATTGGAGGCATTTAGGAGATTCTGTCCTCCTACTTTCTTTGGTACTACTGACCCTATGGTCGTAGAAGCATGGGTGATGCAACTAGAGAAGATTTTAAGAGCGCTCCGCTGCACGGATGAGCAATGAGTGGACTGGGCCACCTTTGTGATGGAAGGTGCAGCCGAGCACTGGTGGAGAGCCGCACAAAGACAGAGGGAGTCCACCAGGTCAAGGGAACCATGGACATGGCTAGAGTTTCTGGATGCCTTTTACAAGCAGTATTTTCTAGCCCTGTCAGATAACATAAGGAGATTGAATTCATGACTCTTAAGCAAGGAGAGTTGAGTGTGGCTAACTATGAGGCTACTTTCGTAGAGTTGTCTAGATTCGCACCTCACCTGATTGCATCCGAGCATATACGGGTCAGGAAGTTTGAGCAGGGATTGAAACCCTCCATTAGAGACAGGGTCTCGTTATTCTAGGTGGGCACCTAGGGAGAAGTTTTGAGCAAGGCAAAGCTTGCTGAGAAGAATTCAGAAGAATTCTTTAAGTGGAGAGAGACGGTAAGAGGCCAGTCCAGTGGCTTGGTGGAGAAGAGGGCTAGGACAACTCCATATCAGGCATCCAGGCCAATACAGTCACAGAGGCCCCCTTTGGCACCACAGGCATCTCAGTCTACTACTACACCGGTACCTCATCACACTTTCTCACAAGCCACCCAATATGTGCCACCTACATCCTCGTCGGTATTTGGGGAATGCCTCTATTATGGCCGAAGACATCGGATCAGAGAGTGTCGCAAAATTTTAGGCGGGTGTTTTCAGTGTAGGGATGTGAATCACATGGTCTGGGATTGCCCTCGTAGGCAGCTGCAGCCTATACAGCCACAGGGAGTAGGCCTCCAGTTCAACAGACCTCACAGTAGGGATCCTTGTAGGCTTCTGTATCTAGGCCCTCATGGCCCACACAGCCCACCCCATCACCTCGTAAAACAAACCAGGGCCAGGTCTTTGCCTTGTTGGAATGGGACACACGTGCATCCAACCATGTGTGTACAAGGTATGCTATAATGCTAAAGTTTCAAGTTGTAAATGGTTGCTATTATGTGATGTGATTGCTTATGTGTATAACATGCTACCTATACTTACGTATTCTTGCATGAAATCTATTGACGTGAATTAGTTAATCACATAGGTGCCTTATTACTGAATGAATGCCTAGCTCGAGCGTTGATCAACACAGGATCCACTCATTCTTTTGTATCGCCTAGCTTTGCGAAGGGTTTTCCATCTGAGTCTAATCAGTTGAAGCAAGAGTTAACCATTTCAACTCCACTGGGCAAGTTAGTTGATACGGACATAATATACAAGGATTGTGTAGTTTAATCATTGATCTGGATTTCCAAGACTTGGAATTCGATGTCATTCTCGAGATGGATTGGCTATCGTCTCACCACGGATACGTGGCTTGTTTTGAGAAGATGGTGAACTTCAAGCCGAAAGGAGCTAAGCCATTTCACTTTCGAGGATTGAGGGAAAGAGATAATGCTTGCCTCGCAGCTCTGAGCTTAGTAAACCCAGGGGCATCAAACTCCTCAACTATTCCGGTTATGAGTGAGTTTTTGGATGTGTTTCCAGTGGAATTGCCTGGATTACCTCCGGATCGAGAGATCGAGTTCACAATAAAGCTTGCTCCGGGTACAGCCCCGATTTCTAGAGACCCTTACAGGGTGGCCCTAATAGAGCTTAAGGAACTAAAAGAGCAAATTGAGGAATTGCAACAACTTGGTTTCATCTGATCAAGTGTATCACCATGGGGAGCTCCGGTATTTTTCGTGAAGAAGGACAAGTCGATGAGGATGTGCATCGACTATAGACAGTTGAACAAGATCACTATCAAGAATCGTTATCCTTTGACACGGATAGACGACTTGTTTGATCAACTGAGGGGAGTGAGGTTTTTCTCGAAAATTGATCTCAAATCGGGATATCATCAATTGAGGATCAAGGCCGATGATATTCCAAAGACAGCTTTTAGGACTCTGTACGGTCAGTACGAGTTCCTTATCATGCCTTTTGGTCTGATGAATGCACTAGCTGCATTCATGGACTTAATGAACTGGGTATTTAGGTCGTGTCTTGACCAATGTGTCGTGGTGTTTGTCGATGACATTTTAGTGTACTCCCTGACACGAGAGGATCATGATCAAGTGTATAGGTAGAATAATATATAATACACAACATCAATTCATACTTGAAGATTTTAAAATTGTCGTGTACTTTGCACAACATCATCAGATGCCTGTGCGTCTCTTTCCATGAAGGCAAAGACCCGGCCCTGGTTAGCCCTACGAGGTTGTTGTGTGGTTTGTGTAGGCCGTTCAGGTCTACATGCCAAAGCTTGTAAAGACCCTTGTGGAGTACTCTGCTGAACTGGGGGTCTGCTCCCCTGAGGTTAGACCCATGATTATCGGCATGGGCAATCCGTGATCATGTGGCTTTGCTCACCACAATGGAAGCATCCTCCTGATGCTCTATGACACTCTCCCGCTGGGTGTCTCCATCCACAATAGTCGCACTCCTCAAAAGATGAAGAGGATGATGGCAACATATATCTGGTGCCCTGAGAAAAAGCGGGGTGAGGTGCCTATGAAGTAGTTGAATGAGGCACTGGTGGTGCAAAAGGAGGCCTCTGTGTCGGTGTAGGCCTAGGAGCTGGATAAGGGGAAATCCTGGCTCTCTTCTCCGGTGGTGTCGAGCCACTGGACTGACCCTTTTGCATGACTCTTCTAAATCCACTCTCTCTTCTCTTTAGAAACTCCTCTGAGTTCTTTTCGGCGATCCTTGCCTTCCCCATAATCTCTCTCCAAGACTCCACCTGAAGAATGGAGACTCGATCCTTGATGAAGGGTTTCAACCCATTCTCAAATTTCTAGACTCGCATCTCCTCCATCGCAATCAAGTGTGGTGCGAATCGAGACAACTCAACAAACTTGGCCTCATACTTGGCCACACTCATGTTCCCTTGCAAAAGAGACATAAATTTCATCTCCTTCTGTTGTTTGACAATCTTGGGGAATTACTGCCCATAGAAGGCATCAAGGAACTCACCCCAAGTCTAGGGCTCTCCCGCCCTAGCGGTGTCCCTCTGTCTCAACGCCGCTCTCCACCAATGGTAGGCTTCTCCTTCCATCAAGAAGGCAGCCTAGTCTACTGTCGCGACCCAAAACCCACCCTAGGAGTTAGAGTGAATCTTAGACGACCAATCATGACTTTCATGACTTGCTTGACCCAAATAACCTGCAAAAGAACTGGAGAATATACAATAGAGGACAATAATAGCAGAAACATATAACAAAACATAGCGGAAGTCTAACAAACCTCTATGTATATACATGCATGATCCAAGTTTATACAAAAAGGAAACCAAAAGAAAGCGCGGACATGCCCGCCAAAATACATGGTTATATCTCTCTCAACTCACCCACAGCTACATCACTCAGAATCTACTACCATCTAATAGTAACCCTCGACCGGAGGTTCCTCTAAAGGTTCCTCAACGTACTCCTCCTCCACCCATGGGCCAGGAGCACAGACATCAAAAGGAGCAGCCGCTCCGCTATCACCTGCCGACATAAGAAGTACGGCTGAGCATGGAATACTCAGCGGGTACCAAATACTAACCAATAGTCATAGCATACAGATAGCGATACATAGAGCAGGAAACAATTCACACATATAAAGCAGGAATAATTCATATCGTAACAATAAAGTAAAGCAGTATATAATCATGCTTGCATTCATAAAAGCCGATAAAACCTTTGAAAACACCGTGCACTTGACTTGACTTAAGGTACCATTTTCGTGCTTGAAAACTCGTCTTGTCTATCTTGCTTGATTCTTGTATATCGTGTCATGTCATGCATGTCATGCGTACTTGCTTGTGATCATGTAACTTGTGAGATACACTTGTAAGATGTACTTGTGAGATGCGCTTGTGAGATTCCTTGAGAGGGAAGGGAGACCCTTCTTTATGCAATGCACTTGAGAGGGAAGGGAGACCCTTTTTCATGAGATGCGTGTACTTGCGAGGGAAGGGAGGCCCTTCTTTATGCTATGCACTTGTGAGTGAGGGGAGACCCCTCGTGGAATGTTTGTTCTTGTTTTCTTGTGAAAAACGAGGTAAAACATATCATAGGATATGTCCCACCTCTCAACCTCGTTCTTGAAAGCCTTGGTAAATTCATATCATGCATGCCGTGCTCGTGGATTCGTGTGCATACTTGCATTGGAATTTAAAGATGACATTTGGGGATTTCACAATATATAGCATGTTGCAAATTAAACAATAAGCATTTATGACATTTTAAAGAAAACAAGAACTCACACTATCATAAGTCCTAACAAGTTCATAAGTAATTAAGCATGCATTTTCTTAATTTATCCTTCGTTTTGTTCACTTTGGCATTTCATCAAACATAGGGTGTGTCCATTATTTATTTCAACCTAAATCATGTTTTTCTAGGTGGGTTATGCTCACATCATACATGTTTGTTCATTATGGATACAATGCCCTCCCCATTTCATTTATCACATCATTTCACACGGCATCCAATTGCCAACACCCCTCTCCATTCACACCATTCACCATTTCAACTCATCATCCATTTATAGATGGAAGAAAACAAAGAATACAAGAATAAGGGAAGAAAGAAAAGCTATAACTAGGAGGGTAGCAAGAGGTACCGACCTTGACAAATGAGGGAAAGAAAACTCCTCCAAAAACTTGCGTGAGTTGCTGCCCTAGCTTGGGGAAAGTGCTCCTCACGAGCTTGAACCTTGATCTTGAAGAAAACGAGCTTGAGGATGATTGTGGGTCTTGAAACCCCTTCGATTTCTCCCCAAAGCAAACCCTAGGTTTAGAAACCCTTCTCCTCTTCCTCTAACTCTCAAAATACTCTAAGTGTTATGAATGAACCCTCAAATGCTCGGGCAATGCCTTTAAGGCATGAGTGAAACGCCCAAAAGACGAAAACACCCTTAATGAAATTTCTGCAAAAACACGAAGACCGAGCGATCGGTGGTAATGACCGATCGATCGGTTGCCTACCGAGCGATCGGTGTGTTGACCGAGCTCTCGACCAAAAATCAACTCTCTGGAAAATTTCCCCATACAAATTCTTCGACCAGTCGATAGCCTCCGATCGATCGGTTTTGGACCGATCGATCGCTCCATGGATCGAGCGATCGGTTGCCTGCAAGTCCAAACTATTTTGGCCATATCTTTTGACTCGCTCATCGGATTTTGATGATTCAACTTGCGTTGGGTTTGTACTTCGAAAAGGAACATTTTTGATGTTTCAGAATTTTTAATTTCTTCTTTATTTATTAATTGTACAACTTTAAAGGTGAACTGGCTACGAAAGTGCCATGTATTAAGCATGAAAAAGTCTGGGGCTCTACATCTACTCTCTGCTCATCCGTGTAGCGAAGAGCACAAAATATTTTCTCCAATTGCATAATCCACGTCTCTGCAACCATGGGATCCGTAGTCCCATAGAAGGTAGGTGGATGTAGCATTCAGAATGCTTCAAGTCCCGAAGTGTGATGAGGAGGAGGTGGATGTGCCAATGCAGTAGTAGCAGCGGGCTTTCGGGCTGCTAGCATGGTGATGGTCTCAACCATAGTATTTAGTAACTACGAAATGTCAGGTTGTTCATCGCCCAATGGATCATCACTTCTACTTCCCCTTGTA
This sequence comes from Tetracentron sinense, assembly GCA_015143295.1. Lineage (NCBI taxonomy): Eukaryota > Viridiplantae > Streptophyta > Magnoliopsida > Trochodendrales > Trochodendraceae > Tetracentron > Tetracentron sinense. The sequence continues at coordinate 20,889,018 of CM026554.1, forward strand.
TTGTATCTGTGACCTTGAGCACCGCGTCTCACGATTGAATCCTGAGAACGAAAGTACCACATGAATCTAACTTGGATACATACATAATAATTTCATTTCAATCAGAACTTCAAGCTCATTTCATATTCATAAGGTATCTAATAGCAACACATCAAGGTATACATTGTTATAATAAATAAGCATCCAATTTGTGGTTCTAGCGTAGGGCACTAAGTTCGGTTGGAACCCAATCGATTATGGACTAAGACTAAATGATTAGTCTTGTAACGACCCAGATATTTTTAGAGATAAAAATATCATATGTATTCAGTAAATGACTGAATAATTAGTAACTCATAGTATTACCTAAGTATATAAGACAATATATTACTTAATTAGGTGATAATAGAGTATATATTAAGCTTAAGGTATAAAGCTTAGTGTTAAAATAAGTGGATATTTTTTTAGAAATAAAAATATCATATATATTCAGTAAATGACTGAATAATTAGTAACTCATAGTATTACCTAAGTATATAAGACAATATATTAATTAATTAGGTGATAATAGAGTATATATTAAGCTTAAGGTATAAAGCTTAGTGTTAAAATAAGTATTTAACACCAAAGTAAATGGGATCACGACAAGTGGCGATACCCTAAGGTGGATGTCCAATTATTTAATGATAAAGATGATCATGAATTAAGAGGAGGACACAGGGCAAGTGCCACATGTCAACACCACAAAAACGGAAGTCCAAGATTAACTATGGTTAGTAAATTAACTATGATAAGTTAATCATAAATTCAAGAATTGATTAAAATAATATCATGTTGACAAGTGGAATGATCTCCACCATCCAAAGTATGCATGGCCAAGATTTGAGTATGGGTAGCAAATGCCACATGGCACCTCCATTAAGATATGCATGGAGTTAAGATGATAAAGGAGGGATGAACCATCCAATACTATGAATAGTGCACGCCCATTTTGGTTAGGGTATGAACCCAAGTTAAGTGAAGTTAACATGAGGTATAGGTTAGGGCATTAACCCTTGAGCCATATACATTGCACACACCACCTTTGGTTGAGTTTAAAAGTTAACTTAAACAAGAAGTTAATTCTTGGTGTAGTTAAGGATAATAAACATGAACTATATTAATGGTTATGCATGTATGGAAGTTTAAAGAAGGTATCTAAAATTTAATAGAGACACATACTTAGGAGAGGGAGATGTACACACGCCCAAGCATACTTGGTTAAAGGTGAGTTGAAGAGACCACCTTTGGTTAAGAAGCTAACCATTAATAAAGGTAAGATTAGAGATATGAATATATTAAAGTTGAGTAATGGGTTCTAACTCAAGGAAATGCACCTATTACTAGAATTATTACAAGGAAAATAAGATTATTGGAACAAAAAGATGTCACATGCCCAAACCATGATTAGACCATGAGTGAAAGGGTGTACTCTAGTTAAATAATTTCTGGAAAAAAATGAATAACCAAGAGATACATGCACTAAGATGGTTAACCATGGGTTGAAAAGAGAACCATGGTTAGGTGGATACATGGTGTAATTTAGTTCATGAATCTAATCCATGAATCTAATAAATGTAATACATGAATTAAGAAAATACATGAATCTAATGCATGTAGTTATTAAAGAGGGGAGTGAACCCCTTACCCTATAAATACCACACGCCCCACCCCTTGTGTCTCACTCCATTTGTGCCAAACTTTGGTAGAGACTAGTAGACCATACGGCCATTCCTAGTGTACACACCATGGTGCCAAGCTTGTGGGTAGAATAAAGACCACATGCCCATCTCTTGTACTTAATACTAGTTGGTGAGAAAGCAAAGAAGAAAGAGAGAAAGAAAGAAAATCGTGCCGGTCCAACCGACTTCGGATTCGGAACCCTACGTCAAAGAAAGTGTAAGTGATATTTTATAGTATCATTCTAAATCGCATTTTAGAATGAAGGTTAGTAAAGGCAATTATTTTTGAAATAAGATGAATTATGTAAGTGATATTCGGTAATTTCATTTTAAGTGATATCTTAGAAGGAAGGTTATGATTAAGTAAATTATACTCTATTATATTTGAATAATAGTATAGTATTACTATCTCGAAATGCTGGAAATAGTATGATATTACTATCTTGAAATGTTGGAAATAGTAAGATATTATTATCTTAAAATGCTAGAAAATAACATGCTACTACTATTATGAAATGCTGGAAATAGTAAACTATTATTGGAAAATATTATAATATTACTATGCTGGAAAATAGTACGATGATGCTATGTTACTGCATTAGAGTGATGATACTATGATAATTGTGCTATATTATATTCAGAAAATATGATAAAGAAATGAATGTGATTAAAGTATGGAAAATAACGATTCTAAGTATAATCAAGAAGCAAAGTTTGAAAAGATAAAATCAAAGATAAATAACCTTATCTTATAAAGGCCTCAAGATAGTGGCGAAGTAAAGGAAGGCCGTTCGACAATATTTAATGAGGGGTTAAAGATGACTCCAAGACGGAATGAGTCTAAAGAGGTGTACCTTTCAGTGATCATCTTGAGAGGCAAAATTAAGATAAGTCTGAAAAGATAAATAACCTTATCTTATAAAGGCCTCAAGATAGTGGCGAGGTAAAGGAAGGCCGTTCGACAATATTTCATGAGGGGTTAAAGATGACTCCAAGGGGTCAAACTCCAAGACGGAATGGGTCTAAAGAGGTGTACCTTTCAATGATCATCTTGAGAGGCAGGGCTAAGATAAGTCAGAAAAGAGTAAAAAGATAAAAAATTGTTTATCTTAAAAAGAGCCTCAAGATAGTGGCAAGGTAAAGGAAGGCCGTTCGACAAGACTTCATGAGGAGTAATGAGGACACCAAGATGGAATGAAATACTTCATGAGGGGTCAAACTCCAAGACGGAATGAGTCTAAAGAGGTGTACCTTTCAGGGATCATCTTGAGAGGCAAGTTTTTAGATAAACTGGATCCGGATAAAAGATATTGAAAAGACATATTGAAAGTAATATTAAAAGTTTTAATAATATATCCTATATTGTTATGCTTATTCTAACTTGTCATTTAGCATCATATTATTGAATATTCTTATTGGGCTTCATAGCTCACTGACCTTTTATGTCTCCAGATGAATAGTAGAAGAACAACTTGAAAGTGATGTTCGAAGAAGGGCGGAGTTGCTTTTGATTTTGATGTTATATTTTGTTATATGTTCATTTGGATGTAATTAAACTGGTTATGTAAACCTTAACTTTAATTTTTGACATGGTTATGATGGCTATTGCATATGGAAAGATAAGAAGGGTTTAAAATTTTTATTTCCCTTGGTATTTTACGCTTCCGCATTATACGAGAAAAATGATCTCACGGACGGATTACTCTTACATTTCATGAGTGAAATGTTAAGTTTACGACGGGTTGTGACAAGTCTATACTTGGAATACAACTCATTTCTCATCCTACTGCCTTGTTTCCATCGTGGTTTCAATTTCTAAGTGACCCTAAGGGCTCTAATGCCTAAGCTTTGATACCACCTCTGTCATGACCCAAAATACCCCCTGCGAGTTAGGGATACTCGTGATGTGCAAATATCCGATACCAAACCATCCTATAAAATACACAAGGCAATCTATAATGGAAATATAAAGTACTGCGGAAGCTTAATCGTATGCGGAAGCGTAACCCAAAAATTTATTTTTCTATATATACTTTGTATTCCAAGTTTGTACATACATAAAAAAAAAAGTAAAGTTGGACATGCCCACCTATCAAAATACAAAAAAGAAACCTCACAGTCTCTCCACTCAGTAGTAATCTACTAGGGCCACCTATCTAGGTCTCTGTCTTCCTGTGACTGTATCGGGATAGGCGGATCCCTTTCTTCTACATATTCTTCTTCAACCCATGGCTCCGGGTTGCAGATGTCGAACGGACCTGCCGACATGACATGTACGACTGAGCATGGAATACTCAGCGAGCCAAAACTACTAGCTATCAGTGCTATCATAATTATAATATCACATACAAGTGCGTAGGGAAATACTAATCACAAGTTCATGCTTAAAAACTCCGTCATGGAAAATCCTTCATAAAACTTATTCTTTTCATGGAAAACAAACCATCTTATGCATGCTTATGAGTTCTTATGAATGCTTGTGAGTCTCGTGTTTTCTTATGAGTTCTTATAAGCTTGCGAGTTCTTATGACTTTTCTTGTGAGCTTATGAGCTTCCTTGTGAGCCTTCTTGTGAGCTTGTGAGCTTTTTGTGAGCTTTCTTGTGAGCTTATGATCCTTGGAGACATATGCAAGATCTTAGACTTGTGAGTTTTTTATGAGTTCTTGAAAAGTCTTGCGAGACTTATGATCCGTGGAGTTTATGCAAGATCTTAGACTTGATCCTTGTGAGCATGAAGTAACCGATCTTAGAATACCAACCCAAAGTTTGGCTTTGTCAATGCTTATGCATTTATGCTTCTTTCTCATGAATGCCTTTGAAAACCTTTCTTATCATTTCTTGAAATACATGCTTATGCAAAAACTTCGACTAAATGAACAATGTCGTGCGTGGAGTGCTTGTGAGCATCATAATATTCATATGAAAAGCTTTAATTGATTTCTACAAGTTAATACATGGCAGAATACATCATAGCATACTTCAATCATTTCTAGGAACATGAAGTATTTTCATACATTGCATCACATCACCAAGATAATGGCTTTTAAGCCTATTTCATCACATTATACTTAAAATCATGATTTATTAGGAAATAATAATAATCTCACACAAGTATAACTATATTAATCCCTTTATATCAAAAACCCCCAAATCATGAACCCTAGTTGCTCATTTGATCATAATGTAGTTCACCCATAATCCCTCATTTACCACTGGTATCATATTAAAGCTAAAATCACCCATAAAATCATATTTTCCCATCTTGGTATGATAACAAGGCTAGATAGTAGGTTTACTTACTTGCAAGGCTTAAATCTTGGCTTGGAAGGATGATAGACACAAGCTTGAGCTTGAAAATGGATATCCAAACTCAATGATGAAGATCCAAGCTTGTGGAAGCTTGGATTTGACCTCTACTTGATAATCCAAACTCCCCTTGAGCAAAAATCTAACTTCTCCCTTTCTTCCTCTCTAAAATCTCTCTAATTTTTTCTTAGAGGGTTTATGAAACTCTTTCCCACAAAATTTGGGTATATAAGGACAATGGGGTGGTCAAAGACCATCATACCCTTAATGAATTGGCTCAAAAATGACCGAAAATGGCCAAAATTACGAGGTTCGGTCGACCGGTGGTGCCCATCAGTCGACCGGTTCAAAATAGACTCTCTAGAATAATTTCCCATGCAAAAATTGCACTGTTCGGTCGACCGGTAGTGAGGTCCGGTCGACCGGATAGAGGGTCGGTCGACCGGTTGCTAACCCAGTTTGGTATTTTGGCCATAACCTTTGTCTCTCTTATCCGATTTTGAAAATTAAGCTTGTGTTGGATTCATCTTCAAAAGGGGAATAACTTTTATGTTTTATACAACTCCTAATTTTGAGTTTTAGATAGTCGAAATGGGCCCACAAGTGGACTAGTTCAAAGTGACTGCTGAATCGGCAGCAGACCACCTTTCCGAAATCTCATATTTAACATAACTTATGCTCAAAATATGAAAAAGTGTAAAGCATGAACCTTTAAGAGGGTTTAAATACCTTCCAAAAAATTCAAGAATCACTCAATTCCGACTAGCGGTGAGGATTCTAGAGCTCCTTAAAGTTGAGGTATGTTACAGAATCCCTTTTTTTCACACGTAGAACTTTTTACAACTTATGTTTTAACTCTCACACATATTCAATTGAACTCCCTTAACACTTTAAAATATCAATAATACCATGAACATAAATTGGAATCCAAAAATCCTCTTTCACAAAACCCAAGGTTTTAAACCTTAACAAACTATTCACTGGCACTATTCATAACCTAATGAATTCGGTTCCAGGGTTCTACATCTGATGACGGCTGTTTTTCTGGCATCACCTCTTCGTTTCTTCTGAAAAGATTGGACTATCTACTCGAGCTGCTCAACTTGTCCCTGCATTGCTTGAAGCTCGTGGTCCCGCTTTTTTTTCTGCTACCGGAATCCCTATTGGGCTCTTCTTAGCTTTTTTTCCTTTTCCTAGATCTGTAGTTGTCCTTCGGCTAGTGCTGTGACTGGCATGGGCAGTTCCTTTGGTATGAGCATACTGGATGGAATGTCATGGTCTTCCACCCAAAGGAGGTATGCCAGGTCAGCCGGTGGTCCTTCTGTAACCACAAAGTCTAGTCATTTGTCTCTTCTGGAGCTTCACCAATCTGACTGGAAGTGGTGAGTGAGGCATTCAGAGTGCACAATGAAGTCGACACAATCATTTTCCAGCTGGTCTATTACTGGGATACGTTGAGGGAGTATGAATTGATGAAGGACTCGGAGTGGTACATATGCTATTGAGCCGGTTAGACCAGTGAGGATCATGCACCATCTTCCTGCTATGATGACGCGAGATAGCTTTTTTAGGACTAGCCACTCACATTTCCATGTGATTTCCTCCTCTGACAGGCTTTAGAACCTCTAGCTCCTAATGCTTGGTATGATCTTGCATAAGTGCAATAGTTGCATGCTTGTTAAGGAGAAGGAGAAATCTGAGTAGATAAAACTTCTACTTGGGAATTGGATAAAAGTTGGAAGATCGTAACCATATGAATCTTCCATTAAGAGGTAGATAACTTTATTTCACCTTCTTTGAAAAGTTCAAGGAATTCTTCATTGAAATAAAGAAACAGCTAGGTAAGTCTTCCATGATTGAGAAGAGTACCTCTTAATAGAAATTTCATAATTTACTCTCATTACATCTTGTCTCAGATAATTCCCACAACAAGCCATAGCATGATGGTGTTGCTAAATCGAATTATATTGGATATGATTCGATGGAAGATGAGCTTGGGATTCGCATAGAGACATTTAGTCTCTATTCCTGGATAACAAAAGATATTTGTAAACAGGAATACAAGTTTCCTAGTAGAGAAACTGAATCTAGAATTATTCTAGAAGCGGAAGCCCAATAGACCAATAACTATGAGAATTGATAGAGATCAACTCTCTACTCTCACTATACCTAAATAGTACACTAGAACCCACAGGTCCCAGAATTTGTAGTTGGACTAACTTTTATTCTGATGAAGTAATCAAACTGTTTGATTTTCATCTAAGAATGAAAGTATCCTTTGCGTGCAAATTGGTTAGTGGGAGGATAATTACTTTCCCGGCTATATGCAAAGATAATATTCTTTTTATTGTGAATGAAGTATGAATATTATTCTTCTCTTAGATTTGATCTAGCAATTTTGCAATGAAGGACAAAAACTTTGACAATATGTTTTCTTAGTCCTAAATGGTTTAGAGATAAAAGGAAAATGATATTGTTCTTCTCCCAATAAAAATCATGTTTTTGTGCAAGTAAGATTCCAATAAAAGAGTTTCTACTTTTCTGGAATGGAATTTGTTTCTCTTAGATATGTGACATCATGAAACAGTATACTTGTACTAGACCGAATATTCATCATATGTTGATGTGATAAGATATTGGTCAGATTATTTCAGAGCATTGCACAATGGTAAAGCACAAGCAAGTTAACTTCGGAAAATGACTATTGGACAGTATCATTTTTGTTTAGTCTTTTAAGATTGTGGTTATTGATAATAAATTTGCAAGAGTTGCAAGTGTTATTACATCACTACAATAGTTGTGGTAAAGCAGACATGACAGACCCATGTATATTAAGTTATGCTTTAGCTGGTGTTTGAGAAACATCACTGAGAAGATGGGCATTACATCTAATTGGCTTAGAGTGCAAGTGGGAGATTGTTGGACATATATGCCCTCGAAAGCCAATAAGAGACTTTTCTATGTTGATTAAACAAGCATCATATTCACACAACCAACTATAAAGGGTATTTATATTAATTATTGTCTCATATGATGAAGACATAAAGTTCCATAGGTAACATTGTAGGAAAATCATGCAAAGGTTGTGAGGAGATATGATTTTCCGGTTCCTTGTAAACCAAATATTGTTCGAAGCCTCTAGAGTACTGGTTGGGCACCGTACTTCATCATGGCTTGCACATGTATAGTTCTATGAGATAGTGTGATGAATCTCATTCATAGAGAGTGGTGACTCTTGACTAACATGTGAGTATATGTAGCAAGTACATAATACTGAAAGGGATCACTAGTGGATACCCTATGGAACACACTGTCAGAATGTATTAAGGTTATCCATTTGACAAACTGTCCTTAGACCTAAGAGGTTAACATCTTCTCAGACATCTGTCAGATTGTAGGAAAGGTGTTTCCTGGTAACAATGCTTCAACCAAAAAGGTTGAGTACTTGGTCCCACAACTTGAAATAGGAGATCCTTTTAGATCCCACACACAAGGACCTTCTTAAAGTATTTAATTTAATTATTAATTAAATTAATTAATTTCTCTAAGTTATCACTATATGGTATAGTGAAGCTCTAAAAAGATGGAACCACATTAGATGTGAAAAACCAAATGGGTAGGAACCATTGGGGAATATGATAAAAGATCAATTAAAGTGACCTAATAGGGTTTGGAACCCTAGGTGCATGTGGAGTGGGGCCCACCTAGGGTGGGATGCCCACTTCATAAAGGAAATAATAATTGTTATTATTTAGTTTCTAATAACTAATATCCTTATTGGATAAGGTTAGTTAGTTAGAGTTAGTTACTAATTAAAGATTCCTTGTTAGACAAGGATTCTATTAGTTTCTTGCTAATCAAGGAATCCTAATTGGATTAGGATAATGATAAGATTAGTTGGACACTAATGGATAAAGTTAGTTTCTATTTTGATTAATCTTAATTAATTAAGTAGAAATCAAAAAGGAAACAAATTGAGGAATTCTAATTGGATTAGAAAGTGGACTCTTGAGTTGCAAGCAACCCAAATCCTTATAAATAGAGGTGGATGTCCAAGGCTTGTGGGCAATTTAATTTTCCAGAATTTTTGGATTCCTCTCCTCCCTCCCTCAATACCTCACGCCCCTCTCTCTCCCCTTGAAAAGGTGTATGGTGTAGCACCCCGGACTTTTTCATCTTTAATGAATGGCACCTTCGTAGCTAATTGGCCGTTTTTGTAGTCAAATTAATAAATAAGGGAGAAATCGGAAATTCCGAAACGTCAGAAATGTTCGTTTTCGAAAGACAAACCCAACGCAAGTTGAATCGTCAAAATCCGACGAGCGAGTCAAAAGATATGGTCAAAACAGTCCAGACATATAGAGAACCGATCGCTCGGTTCAATCAGCGATCGATCGGTCCATAACCGATCGATCGGTAGCTATCGCGCGGTCAGAAATTTTGTATGGGGAAATTTTCCAGAGAGTGAGTTTTTGACCGGTCGATCGGTCATAAACACCGATCGATCGGTAGGCAACCGATCGATCGGTCATAACCGCCGATCGCTCGGTCTTCGTGTTTTTCAGAATTTTCATTAAGGGCTTTTTCGTCTTTTGGGGGTTAAACCCTTCCTCCTTAAGGCTTGCTCGAGCCTTTAGGGCTTCATTCACAGAACTTAAGGGATTTTGAGAGATAGAGAGAAAGGAGAAGGGGATTTGCAACTAGGGTTTTCCATTGGAGAAGAAATCAAAGGGGTTTAAGAACCCTAGCTCACCCCAACTCGAGTTGCTTCAAGTTCAAGGCTCAAGCTCGTGTGGGGACTCATTCTCCAAGCTAGGGCAGCAACCCAAGCACGTTTTTGAAAGGGGTTTCTTCCCCAACTCAAGCTTCTTTCAAGCAAAGGCTTCATCTTTCAAGTTGGAGCTTCAATCAAGGTTTCTACCAAGGATCAAGCCTTGATTTAAGGTTAGTACACCCTACTAACTTACCCTAGCAATAAATCTAGGTTTTCCTTATGAAATGTGATTTATGCTATTATGTTGCCTCCCATATAAAATGTATCATCTCCAATGAACCTAAATAAGATAAGAAAAAGGTATGGATGTGTGTGGGGGTTGATGTGGCGATTGGATGCCGAGGTGTATGTTGGGTGATATGTGTGATGGAAATGGTGGATGGGTACTTTACCAATAATGAACATACCTTGATTTTTGGATGGAAAGTAGGCACTAAAAAGAAGAAGATGAACCATTAAGGAAACTTGCATGCTATGTGTTTGATAAAATGACTAAACAAGGGATAAATGGACTTAATGAAGAAAATGGAAATAGAAATTGTGTAATTGTTCTTAGAAATGATAAATTGCTCAAATGTGCTATATGTTGCCTAAATTTTCATACCACTATGTTAAGGATTGAAATGCCATAGTCATGTGATCCGCCCGTTCAAGTATGTCATCATGATTACCACTATTGACAAGCACACAAGCACGCATGCATGCATGAAACCGGGTTTTTCCAAGATTGTATTTGTATAAGAAATGAAACAAGAACATGACAAGGAGGTTGGTAGCCCAAGGAAGGGTGCTAGCCTCTGGCTCACAAGTGAAATGAAACAAGAACATGACAAGGAGGTTGGTAGCCCAAGGAAGGGTGCTAGCCTCTGGCTCACAAGTGAAATGAATCAAGAACATGACAAGGAGGTTGGTAGCCCAAGGAAGGGTGCTAGCCTCTGGCTCACAAGAGAAAAGGGAACAAGAACATGACAAGGAGGTTGGTAGCCCACGGAAGGGTGCTAGCCTCTGGCTCACAAGTATACAAGTCAAGAACAAGTCAAGACATGAAATACAAGGCAAGACACGACACACATACATGATTTGACCGAGACACGAAAAAGGTTTTCGAGACATGAGTTTTACCGAGGTTTTTGCATTCATACACGCATGTCAAGATATGGCTATGTATCTTATGCTTTCACTATTGCTTTAAATTAATATCTCGTATTGCTCACTGTTGTTATGCTTTTGCTATTGTTATGGTTAGCTAGTAGTTTGTACTCGCTGAGTATTCCATGCTCAGCCGTACTTTTATGTCGGCAGGTACTGTGGATGTCCTCGACCCTGAGCCTTGGGTCGAGGAGGAGTATGTAGAGGAGAGGGAGCCACCTATCCCATGGCAGTCTCAGGAGGATGGGGACTTGGATGTGTGGCCATACCTCGACTACTGTTGAGAGGACAGTGTTAGAGAGTTCCTTTTTGTATTTTGATAGGTGGGCATGTCCACCTTTACTTTGATTGTATTTAGTATATGTTAACTTGGAATACTATATGGTGTAATAGAAGAAAAGAAAAAGTTGGCTTATGCTTCCGCACTTATGTTTAGTTTCCGCGCTCTGATTATCATTGTATTATATTATGTTTAGCCTCTTGCATTACAGGATGGTTTGACAGGTACACGTAGTCACCTCTAAAGTATCCCTTAACTCCTAGGGGGTATTTTGGGGCGTGACAGAAGTGGTATCAGAGCTCTAGGCATTAGAGTCCCTAGGGTCACTTAGATGATTGAACAAGGTATTAGAATCACCTTAGAGAGTTGTATTCCAAGTATAGACTAACAAGTTAGTCTTAGTCAAAATGGGTTGAACTTCAACCGAACATAGTGTCCTACGCTAGGAACGCGGATTGTATGTTATGCTATTGTGTTATATACCATATGTGCATTAATTGTGTTGTGCTTATTAAGTATGCTTGATGAATATGTATTGAGCGAATTGCGAAATTTGTACTAATTGTGTATCCAAGTTAGACTCATGTTGTATTGTCGTTCTCAGGAGAAATCATGAGACGCAATACCCGGGGTCGCGGGTACAACACGAGGGGTAATGGAGGTGATGCTCCATCGGGTGATGATCAACCCGATTTTGCCCAAGCATTCGCATCCATAGCCGAGACCTTGGCTATGTTGGCGGCAAGGCAACCGGCCACTCCGCCTAATGCGGCACTTATACCAGCTCCTCCTAATCGAGCCCAAGCCGGGATAGAAGCTTTCCGGAGGATGAGGCCTCCAACTTTTTGTGGAAGCATTGATCCACTTATTGCCGAGGGTTGGATTCGGCAACTTGAGAAGATATTCTCGGTTTTGGCACCTACGGAAGTAGAGAGGGTCACATGGGCTGCCTTTATGCTTGAAGGCGAGGCCGACCATTGGTGGAAGTCTGCACTTCGGACCCGAGAGTTGACCCGACAAGGCCAAGAATGGACATGGGGAGAATTCTTGGACGTTTTCTACAAGAAATACTTTCCGGTTGGGATGAAAGAAAAGAAAGAAATTGAATTTATTACCTTGGAGCAAGGTAATATGTCTGTAGCGGCTTACGAAGCCAAGTTCTCAGAGCTATCTCGATTTGCTCCACACATGATAGCTACCGAGGCTATGAGGGCCCGAAAATTCGAGAGGGGGTTGAAGGCATACCTCAAGGATCGTGTCTCAATGTTCCGACATGAGACATATTCAGAAGTTGTGGACAAGGCATTGTTGGCCGAGTCGAATTCCGAAGAGTTCTTTAAGAGAAGAGGAATAGAGAAGGGACAGTCTAGTAGTTCAGGGGAGAAGAGAGCTAGGACTATGTCTTATCAGTTCGCAGGGCCGGCTCAGTCACAGAGGATGTACTCGGCACCACAGGCTCTCCGCCCTTTGGCTCCACCGGCCTTTCGCCCGGCTACCTCGTATGCTCCTCGCCCCGCAGTGACTCAGGCTACGGGTTATACTCCTCCCACTTATTCACATGATGTCTGCACCCTTTGTGGAAGGAGGCATCCAGCAGGGGAATGTCGGAAGGCTACAGGAGGCTGTTTTCATTGTGGTGACCAGGGCCACATGATTCGGGATTGTCCCCGACGTCGATTGCCAGCTCAGTCTTCGGGGAGCAGGCCCCCGATTCGGCAGACATCTCAGCCTAGCTCTTCTCAGGCTTCGAGGGCCTCACAGTCTACCCGGCCTCCTCGCCCAGCCACTCAGGGTCGAGTTTTTGCTCTATCGGAGAGAGACGCACGTGCATCCGACGATGTCGTGCAAGGTACGTGAGAATTTTGAGTTTAAGTTGTATAAAATTTCTGTGGCTTGTTATGCGGTTATTTATACTAAGGGTTACCTATGTATGATGCTTGTTACTATTTGAAATCCACTGATATTAGTTACTTAATCGCACAGGCGCTTTATTAGTGAACGAGTGTCTCGCTCGAGTGTTGATTGACACAGGATCCACTCACTCCTTTGTGTCGCCTAGTTTCGCAAAGGGATTTTTGACTGAGGCTACTCCGTTAAAGCAGGAGTTGACCATTGCAACTCCACTCGGCAAGTCAGTTGATACAGACAAGATATTCGGGGATAGTGTGGTTCAAGTGGGGGAGAATGAACTGTTAGCCGATCTCATCGTCCTAGATTTTCAAGACTTGGATTTTGATGTCACCTTAGGGATGGATTGGTTGTCAAACCATCACGGGCATGTTGCGTGTTTTGAGAAGATGGTGAATTTCAAGCCGGAAGGGGGTAACCCTTTTCACTTCCGAGGATTAAGAGAGAGGGACATTGCTCGCCTCGCAGCCTTGAGTGTAACAAACCTAGAAGCACAAAACTCCTCGGCCATTCCGGTCGTGAGTGATTTCTTGGACGTGTTTCCAGAGGAACTTCCCGGGTTACCTCCGAATCGGGAGATTGAGTTCGCTATAGAGCTTACTCCGGGCACCGCTCCAATTTTAAGAGCCCCATATAGAATGGCCCCGATAGAGCTTGAAGAATTGAAGAAGCAAATTGAGGAGTTGCAACAACTTGGTTTCATCCAACCAAGTGTGTCACCGTGGGGAGCTCCGGTCCTTTTTGTAAAGAAGAAAGACGGGTCGATGAGAATGTGTATAGACTACCGTCAGTTGAACAAGGTAACTATCAAGAATCGTTATCCCTTGCCAAGGATCGATGACTTGTTCGACCAACTGAAGGGAGCGAGATTCTTCTCCAAAATTGACCTTAGATCGGGGTATCATCAATTAAGGATCAAGGCGGAAGATGTTCCGAAGACGGCTTTTAGGACTCGGTATGGGCATTACGAGTTCCTTGTCATGCCTTTTGGGCTGACGAATGCACCGGCGACATTCATGGATTTGATGAACCGGGTGTTCCGATCTTACTTGGATCGATGCGTGATTGTATTCATTGATGACATTTTGGTGTATTCCCAGACACGGGAAGATCACGCACGAGACCTCCGCCTCGCTCTGGAGATGTTGAGAGAGCATAGGCTATATGCCAAATTGAGTAAGTGCGAGTTTTGGTTAGAGAAGGTCGCATTTCTTGGACACGTGGTGTCGGCCGAGGGCATTTCTGTAGATCCAGCCAAGGTTGAGGCAGTCATGAGTTGGGAGAGGCCCAAGAGCGTCACGGAGATACGTAGTTTCCTCGGATTGGCAGGCTACTACCGGAGATTTGTGGAGGGATTCTCCAGTCTGGCTGCACCTCTCACCTACTTGACAAGGAAAAATGCAAAGTTCAGTTGGAGTGACCGATGTGAAGTAAGTTTCCAAGAGTTGAAGAAACGCCTCACCACAGCCCCTGTCCTTACTGTGCCATCTGGACCTTTTGGGTATGAGGTGTATAGTGATGCCTCGCACGTCGGACTCGGGTGTGTCCTAATGCAACACAAGAAAGTCATTGCCTATGCATCAAGGCAGTTGAAAGAGCATGAGAAGAACTACCCCACTCACGACTTGGAGCTTGCGGCGGTCGTGTTTGCACTTAAAATTTGGCGACATTATCTGTACGGGGTGGAGTTCTATGTGTACACGGACCACAAGAGCCTCAAGTATCTCTTTTCCCAAAAAGAGTTAAACTTACGACAACGGCGTTGGATTGAGTTCTTAAAGGACTACGAGTGCACTATCCAATATCACCCGGGAAAGGCAAATGTGGTGGCAGACGCTCTGAGTAGGAAACCATCGGGGTTGTTGGCTCACATGTTGGTGCGGGAATGGAGACTGTTAGACGATTTGGCAAATCTAGACATCAGTGTGAACGATTCTGTCCGCAGTCCGGTTTTGGCAAATGTTACAGTTCGGCCGTACCTTATAGACTTGATCCAGGAGTATCAAGCCACAGACACTGACTTGTTGGCTTTCCGGGATAAGGAAGTGGCCAAGGGTAGTACGGACTTCTCTCTCACTAGCCGAGGTGCTATTACATTCAAGGGAAGGCTTTGTGTCCCAGCCAATGCAGACCTTCGGAGAGAGATTATGGACGAAGCTCACCGGTCTAAGTATACAGTGCATCCCGGGGGGACAAAGATGTACCGGAACCTCAAGAGTCACTTTTGGTGGCGAAACATGAAGAGGGAGGTTGCGGAGTATGTGGCACGGTGTTTGGTGTGCCAACAGGTGAAAGCGGAGCATTTGAGACCGGCGGGTCTTTTGCAGTCTCTCCCTATTCCCGAGTGGAAATGGGAATATATCTCTATGGACTTCATCGTGGGATTGCCGAAGACGGTCAAGAAGACCGATGCTATATGGGTAGTCGTTGATAGACTCACGAAGTCCGCTCATTTCTTACCGTACCGGACTACATTCAACTCCAATCAGTTAGCGGAGCTATACATCAAGGAAATAGTCCGATTACACGGGGTGCCAGTAAGTATTGTGTCGGATCGAGACCCAAGATTCACATCCAGGTTTTGGAAAAGTTTTCAAGGTGCAATGGGCTCCCGATTAGACTTTAGCACAGCTTTCCACCCACAGACCGACGGGCAAACCGAGAGGGTGAATCAGGTTATTGAAGATATGCTCCGAGCATGTATGCTAGACTTCAAGGGGAGTTGGGAAGATCACCTACCTTTGGTGGAATTCGCTTACAACAACAGTTATCAAGAAAGCATACAAATGGCGCCTTTCGAGGCTTTGTACGGAAGGAGTTGTAGATCCCCGTTGTATTGGGATGAAGTGGGAGAAAGAAAGATTTTGGGCCCCGAGTTAATTGAACAAACCGCGGATAGGGTCAAGCTTATCCGGGAGAGGTTGAAGACCGCACAAGATAGACAGAAAAGCTATGCCGACAACCGAAGGAGGGATCTTGAATTCCGAGTCGGTGATTTTGTGTTTGTAAGGATTTCACCGACCAAAGGTGTTATGCGATTCGGGAAGAGAGGCAAGCTTAGCCCGAGATATGTGGGTCCGTTCGAGATCATTACTCGAGTTGGCGAGGTGGCTTACCGTGTTGCTTTGCCCGCTCACATGGCGGCGGTCCACAACGTGTTTCATATCTCCCAGCTTCGGAAGTACATCCCGGATCCTTCTCACGTCATCGAGCTTGATCCGGTTGAGATTCGAGAGGATCTCACTTTGGTTGAGAAGCCGGTTCATATTTTGGATCGAAGAGACCAAGTACTTCGCAACAAGACTATTCCGCTAGTTCTCGTGCAATGGCAACATCACGCTCGAGAAGAGGCTACATGGGAACGTGAGGCCGAAGTCAAGGCGAAGTACCCCGAGTTGTTTGAATGATTTTATGTATGACTTGTAATTTTGTTTCAAATTGTTATGCTAAGTTGTTTAAATTGTAAAGCACGCATTGTCCAAATTTCGAGGACGAAATTTTTGTAAGGGGGGGAGAATGTAGCACCCCGGACTTTTTCATCTTTAATGAATGGCACCTTCGTAGCTAATTGGCCGTTTTTGTAGTCAAATTAATAAATAAGGGAGAAATCGGAAATTCCGAAATGTCAGAAATGTTCGTTTTCGAAAGACAAACCCAACGCAAGTTGAATCGTCAAAATCCGACGAGCGAGTCAAAAGATATGGTCAAAACAGTCCAGACATATAGAGAACCGATCGCTCGGTTCAATCAGCGATCGATCGGTCCATAACCGATCGATCGGTAGCTATCGCGCGGTCAGAAATTTTGTATGGGGAAATTTTCCAGAGAGTGAGTTTTTGACCGGTCGATCGGTCATAAACACCGATCGATCGGTAGGCAACCGATCGATCGGTCATAACCGCCGATCGCTCGGTCTTCGTGTTTTTCAGAATTTTCATTAAGGGCTTTTTCGTCTTTTGGGGGTTAAACCCTTCCTCCTTAAGGCTTGCTCGAGCCTTTAGGGCTTCATTCACAGAACTTAAGGGATTTTGAGAGATAGAGAGAAAGGAGAAGGGGATTTGCAACTAGGGTTTTCCATTGGAGAAGAAATCAAAGGGGTTTAAGAACCCTAGCTCACCCCAACTCGAGTTGCTTCAAGTTCAAGGCTCAAGCTCGTGTGGGGACTCATTCTCCAAGCTAGGGCAGCAACCCAAGCACGTTTTTGAAAGGGGTTTCTTCCCCAACTCAAGCTTCTTTCAAGCAAAGGCTTCATCTTTCAAGTTGGAGCTTCAATCAAGGTTTCTACCAAGGATCAAGCCTTGATTTAAGGTTAGTACACCCTACTAACTTACCCTAGCAATAAATCTAGGTTTTCCTTATGAAATGTGATTTATGCTATTATGTTGCCTCCCATATAAAATGTATCATCTCCAATGAACCTAAATAAGATAAGAAAAAGGTATGGATGTGTGTGGGGGTTGATGTGGCGATTGGATGCCGAGGTGTATGTTGGGTGATATGTGTGATGGAAATGGTGGATGGGTACTTTACCAATAATGAACATACCTTGATTTTTGGATGGAAAGTAGGCACTAAAAAGAAGAAGATGAACCATTAAGGAAACTTGCATGCTATGTGTTTGATAAAATGACTAAACAAGGGATAAATGGACTTAATGAAGAAAATGGAAATAGAAATTGTGTAATTGTTCTTAGAAATGATAAATTGCTCAAATGTGCTATATGTTGCCTAAATTTTCATACCACTATGTTAAGGATTGAAATGCCATAGTCATGTGATCCGCCCGTTCAAGTATGTCATCATGATTACCACTATTGACAAGCACACAAGCACGCATGCATGCATGAAACCGGGTTTTTCCAAGATTGTATTTGTATAAGAAATGAAACAAGAACATGACAAGGAGGTTGGTAGCCCAAGGAAGGGTGCTAGCCTCTGGCTCACAAGTGAAATGAAACAAGAACATGACAAGGAGGTTGGTAGCCCAAGGAAGGGTGCTAGCCTCTGGCTCACAAGTGAAATGAATCAAGAACATGACAAGGAGGTTGGTAGCCCAAGGAAGGGTGCTAGCCTCTGGCTCACAAGAGAAAAGGGAACAAGAACATGACAAGGAGGTTGGTAGCCCACGGAAGGGTGCTAGCCTCTGGCTCACAAGTATACAAGTCAAGAACAAGTCAAGACATGAAATACAAGGCAAGACACGACACACATACATGATTTGACCGAGACACGAAAAAGGTTTTCGAGACATGAGTTTTACCGAGGTTTTTGCATTCATACACGCATGTCAAGATATGGCTATGTATCTTATGCTTTCACTATTGCTTTAAATTAATATCTCGTATTGCTCACTGTTGTTATGCTTTTGCTATTGTTATGGTTAGCTAGTAGTTTGTACTCGCTGAGTATTCCATGCTCAGCCGTACTTTTATGTCGGCAGGTACTGTGGATGTCCTCGACCCTGAGCCTTGGGTCGAGGAGGAGTATGTAGAGGAGAGGGAGCCACCTATCCCATGGCAGTCTCAGGAGGATGGGGACTTGGATGTGTGGCCATACCTCGACTACTGTTGAGAGGACAGTGTTAGAGAGTTCCTTTTTGTATTTTGATAGGTGGGCATGTCCACCTTTACTTTGATTGTATTTAGTATATGTTAACTTGGAATACTATATGGTGTAATAGAAGAAAAGAAAAAGTTGGCTTATGCTTCCGCACTTATGTTTAGTTTCCGCGCTCTGATTATCATTGTATTATATTATGTTTAGCCTCTTGCATTACAGGATGGTTTGACAGGTACACGTAGTCACCTCTAAAGTATCCCTTAACTCCTAGGGGGTATTTTGGGGCGTGACATATGGTCACACCCTCCACCTCTCTTCTCTCTTGTCTTTTAGGTTGAATATCAAGAAGAAGAAGATCATCAATTCTTGTTTGATCAAGAAAGGTTCTTGTTAATAAAGATTGGATTTTTATTTCAAGATCCTAGAGCTGGAAATTTGGAAGGGCCATTAGCTTCCATTAGAGAAAGCTTTAAAGGAAAAAGAAGATTCGTGTGAATCGACAGGAGACTTAACACTTGTGAAGTTTTGCGAGTACTATTCTAACGTGGATTTGACTTAACAATTTCAAAGTCGCAAAGGTGAATGTTATTCCTACCTTCATTGAATAAAATCAATTAGAATCTTAGTCAGATCTTGGGATTCGATGTATGGCCTTCAAGAACCATGTTTCTAAATTTAAAAAGAGGCATACTTTCATAGGGGAGTGTGTGTGTGCATCGGGTGGCTAAGGGTCTAGCCCGGGGGACTAGGGTTGGTTGACCGGGTTGGTCAACTGCATGGTCTAGAAGGTTTGGGCCTGGAGGCCAAAGGTTAGTCTGGTAGACTAGGATTGGGCCCGATAGGCCAAGGGGTTAGTATGGTAAACTAAAAGATTAGGCTCGGTAGGCCAAGGGTCAGTCCGGTAGACTAAAAATTAGGCTCGGTAGGCCAAGGGTTAGTTCGGTAGACTAAAAGTTGCTTAACCAGAGTTAAGGGGAGAGTTAACCATAATTAGGATTGCTAACTGAGGTTTACGAGGTCTAAGGTCATACTTTTAGTCTTTTTACATTTTTCAAATGCTTTTGGGATTTTTCTAAGTTTTCTAAAGTTAAAGATGGTTTTAACTATGGTTAAAAGTTAACCCCAATTAAAGGGTCTGGTATGAGGTGGGCCCAGGCAGTATGACAGGGCCTAAAATTTCCTTCTACCTGGTCTGGGCCCTGCAAGGATACTATTATGAAAGACATTGAAATTGGCGGGTAGATACAATACCACCAATTCCATTTCATCACAGAATGAAATTGGCGGTAAAATAACTACCGCCATTAACACTGGCTTTGCAGCCATGGCAAAGGTTGAGGATGATGCCCAAGGGGTCCTAGATCAGAGAGGGTATTCAGGGGACTTACTGCAAGTACTGGGCCTTGATCTTGGCCTGGGGTGGGTCCACAGTGGCCAAAAATAGTACAAACCAAAAAACCAAGACTGTCGAGAAAGAGTTTACCAACATTCTGGTCAGATTCCATCAAAAGTGATCTTAACCATGGTTAGCCTAACTAAGGGAGCCTGGAAGGACCAGGGAGGATAGAAGGAGGTCCTAGGGACCTAAGCCAGGCCCTGAAATGGACCAGGGCTCTACCAAAATGGGCCTAGGGCCATTGCAAAAGGGAAGCCCAGAAATGGCGATACTGTATTTACCGCCATTTCTGGTTTTTTTCAAAAAATTAATTTTCTCCCCCTGGGACAGAACCAGGCTACTTCCAGGGGATCCCCCATGGACTAAGGGTCCCCCAGAAGTTTATGGGAGGTGCCATGCATGGTGGAAGCCTTGAGGCTGTGGCTTCTTCCCTCGAGAGGGTCCCCATGCCTATGAAGAGGCAAAGGGACCCCTATCCTTGGGTATGCAACACGAAAGAGAATAAAAGAGGGGCCCCTGGAGTAGGACCAGGAGCTTACAGAGATATTTTATAGAAAATATAGGGGTAGGGGAGGCCTACCCTACTGCTCCGCCTTCCACAGTGGTAGAGGTACGTGATGGTGCAATGTAGAACCCTGAAACTTTTTGTATGCCTTGGAATGTGTGTCATGGCATGATGCCTTTGTAATCTTAATCTTCATGAAATGAGAATTAGAAACTTTGAGAATTTTGCAAGAATACTGTAATTAATTAAATAAATTATTTAATAATGTTTATAAGCCTTGAAAGTGTCCTAGTCATGTTTAGAAGAGGTCAAAAGGGAAGTAGGATAAGTCCAAGTAGTAGGAATGGGTGAAAAATGGACTTAGTGTCCAAACCTGCAGAGAACCGATCTCTCGGTCACGAGAGCGATCGATCGGTCCATGAGCGATCGCTCGGTCCATTGTAGCGATCGATCGGTCTGTAACCAATCGATCGGTAGCTATCGACTTGTGCACTAATTTGTATAGGGAAAATTTCCAGAGAGCGTGTTTTTGACCGATCACTCGGTCAAGAACACCGGTCATTCGGTGGGCGATCGATCGCTCGGTATTGACAACCGATCGATCAATTTATCGCATTTTGTAGAATTTCATTAAGGGTTTTTTTGTCATTTGGGCATTTCACCCTTGCCTATTAAGGCTTGCCCGAGCCATTTGGGGTTCATAAACCCTAAGGCATCAATTTGAGAGTAAGGGAGAGAGGAGAAAGGGGATTTCTAACCAAGGTCTTCAACTTGAGAAGGAATCAAGGGTTTAAGGACCCTAAATCTCACCTCAAGGCTTGGATTCTTCAAATCCAACTTCAAGCAAGTGAGGGACACGTTCTCCAAGCTAGGGCAGCGACTCCACACACGTTTGGAGGGTTATTCCTCATCTTTTCAAGGTCGGTACCATATGCTACCCTCCTAGCTCATATTCTCTCTTTTCTTCCCCTCTTTTTCTTATTTTTCTGAAGTATGAACATAATAGGAGATGGATGGTGATGTGAGAATGGATGTTGGGCGATGGATGCCGTGTGGATGTGTTATGATGAATGAAAGGGGAAGGGCATTGTGTCAATAATGAACACACGTGTATGTTGGGAATATAAATCCATATAGAAAAGCATGCAATAGGCTTTAAGCAATAATGTACACACTACATGTTTGATGAAATGTCAAGGTGAAGAAAATGAAATATAAATCAAGAAATGCATGATTTAAAGCGTATGGAAATTCTAGGGTTTATGATAGTGTGTTTAATTGCCTTTTTCTAATGGTATGAATCATTACTTGTTGAAATAAATGTTATGCTATGCTTTGTTGAATCCCAAATGTCATATTTAATTCCAAGATAAAGTATATACATGATTTCACGAGCACGACATGCATGACATGGTTTACCGGTGTTTTCACGAATATGGATTTGGTAATTAGGGGTGGGACATATCTTAAGATATGTTTTGCCTCGCTTTTGACAAGAATAAACATTGCACAATGAGGGAGTTTACACTTCCCTCCCTTCAAGATTGAAAGAGGGGTCTCCCCTCACTCACAAGTGCATCTCATTGAAAGAACGGTCTCCATTCCCTCTCAAGTGCATCTCATTAAAGAAGGGTCTCCCTTCCTTCTCAAGTACATCTCACAAGTTACATGAACATGTTTAATTTTCAAGCAAGCAAGCATGATTCCATAGCATGACACGACATGACACGCAATACAAGACAAGCACGACTCGACAAGGTCAAGCAATACAGAACAGGACAAGACAAGTTTTAAACACGAAAAGGGTATTTTGAGTCAAGTTAAGCACATGGCGTTTTCACGAGTTTTTCTGACTTTTATACAATGCAAGCATGAACTATCAACTGTTTACTTTCCCTGTCAATTAAATGAACTGCTTCCTGCTTATGTCTGTTATTATTATGCTATGACTGTTGGTTAGTATTTGGTACCCGCTGAGTATCCACGCTCAGTCATACTTCTCATGTCGGTAGATGACAGTGGAGCGATGGCTCCTTTTGACATTTGTGCTCCGAGCCCATGGGTGGAGGAGGAGTACGTTAAGGAACCTGTGGAGGAACCACCTGTAGAGGGCTACTACCAGTTGGTAGATTCTAGGTGACTGTGGGTGAGCATGAGAGATTTTATTCATGTATTTTGGCGGGCATGTCCGCACCTTCTTTTGTGATTTCATTTTGTACAAACTTGGATCATGTATCGTGCCCCAAAATACCCCCTAGGAGTTAAGAGATACTTTAGGTGTGACTATACGAACCTGCCAAACCCTCCTGCAATGAATAAGGTGAATATAATACTAAAACAATGTTAATCAGAGCGCGGAAGCTAAACATAGATTTGCGGAAGCGTAAACTAACTTTTCTTTTCTTTATAAGTTCCAGGATAGTATTCCAAGTGAACACAAGTATATACAAAACACGTCTAAGTCTAAGGTGGACAGGCCCACCTATCAAAATGTCACAAATACTCAAAAATCCCTTCGCACTCTCCCCTCAATAGTAGTCAAGGTATGGCCACACGTCGAGGTCTTGGTCCGCCTGAGACTGTAGTGGAATAGATGGCTCTCTCTCCTCTATATACTCTTCCTCGACCCAAGGCTCCGGGTCGAGGGCTCCCTCAGTACCTGCCGACATGAAAGTACGACTGAGCATGGAATACTCAGCGAGTACAAGCTACTAGCTAACCATAACAATTAATAAAACACCACAACAATAATACAATACAGAGCAGTAAGAAGAACATCAGAAAAGAAACAATATTAAATTTGGTACGATACAATCATCTTGATGTACGTGCATGAATGCGAAAACTCTGATAAAACTCATGCTTGGAAATCCGTTTCATGTCTCGGTATGACTTGAGAAAAATCATGTATGCGTGCATGCATGAATGCCTTGTCAGCATCTTGTAAACTTTCATCTTGTAACTTGTGAGCCAGAGGCTAGCACCCGAATCTCCCTGGGCTGCCAACCTCCTTGATATATGATTTTCTTGTGAGCCAGAGGCTAGTACCCGAATGTCCCTAGGCTACCAACCTCCTTGACAATACATGAATTTTAGTTACTTGTTTAGTTTTCTTGTGAGCCAGAGGCTAGTACCCGAATGTCCCTAGGCTACCAACCTCCTTGACATGTAGTGTTTTGGGTTTTCTTGTGAGCCAGAGCCTAGTACCCGAATGTCCCTTGTCTACCAACCTCCTTGACATGCAATGTTTTCTTGTTGATTATTATATGCATATGCTCTTGAAATCTCGGTTCATGCATCCATGCGTGCTCGTGTTCATGGAAATGGTGACAATCATATGAAAGCGGATAACAAGAGTGATATGACATCACAATTCAATTCACAGTATAAGCATAGGTAACTTGAGTAATCTACATGGCATTTGATCAATTCATCAATCATAAGAACACATGCCTAAGACCTACTTCCATTTTCTTCATTTAAGGCTTTTACACATAGTTTAGGCATTCGTCAAACACATAACATGCAATGTTCCTTAGTAGTTCATCTTATTCTTTTTAGTGCATGTGTTCCATTCAATCATAAAGGTAAGTTTGTTATTTATGAAATGCCCATCCTCCATTTTCCTTTTCACACACCACACACATCCATACATTTCGGCATCCAATCACCTCAATCCACCCCATACACCTCCATACCCTTTCTTATCTTGTTTAGATTTATTAGAGATGCTACATTGTACAAGAAAGAAGAAAACATACACACAAGAATCAAATTTCACCATAGAAAACCTAGATTATTGCTAGGGGAAGTTAGTAGGGTGTACTAACCTAGAATCAAGGCTTGATCTTGGGTGGAAACCTTGATTGAAGCTCCCACTTGCAAGAAGGAGGACTCTTGCTTGAAGAAGGCTTGAGTGGGAAGGAAACCCTCTTGAAAACAGCGTGGAGAATGCTGCCCTTGCTTGAGAGAGACTCCCCCATGAGCTTGAGTCTTGGCTTTGAGAGATCTAAGCTTTGGAAAAAAATTTGGGTAGCCCAACTCTTGATTTCTTCTCAAGAGCAAAACCTTAGGTTGGGAAATCTCCTTCTCCTCTCTTTTTATCTCCCAAATACATCAAGTATATTGAATGAAGCCCTAAGGCTCAGGCAAAGCCTTATAGGAAAGGGTTTAACCCCCAAAAGACGAAATAGCCCTTACTGAAATTTCTGCAAAAACGCGAAGACCGAGCGATCGGTGGTTATGACCGATCGATCGGTTACCTACCGAGCGATCGGTATTATTGACCGAGTGACTGGTCAAAAACATGCTCTCTGGAAACTTTCCTCATACAAAAAAGTTAACCAGTCGATAGCCTCCGATCGATCGGTTGCTACTAATGACCGAGCGATCGGTGCTCTGCAGGTCCCAACTGTTTTGACCATATCTTTTGACTCGCTCGTCGGATTTTGACGATTCAACTTGCAATGGGGTCGTCTTTCAAAAAGGAACATTTTTGATGTTTCAGAATTTCCAATTTCTCCCTTATTTATTTATTAGACTACGAGAAGGCTAATTGGCTATGAAAATGCTATTCATTAAGTATGGAAAAGTCCAGGGTGCTACATTCTTTCCCCCTTACAAAAATTTCTTCCTCAAAATTTAGACGATACATACATGCACAAAACCATAACAAATACAAGGGAATGTCAAGGCCCTAAACAAATAACTGAGGATACTTTTCTCGCACTTCGGCTTCTCGTTCCCATGTAGCTTCCTCCCTTGAATGGTGTTGCCATCTTACCAAGACCAAGGGAATGGTCTTGTTGCGCAAGACTTGATCTCGCCTATCCAAGATCTGTACCAGTTGCTCAACTAGTGTAAGATCCTTTTGGATTTTTACTGGATCAAGCTCTATGACATGGGAAGGGTCTGGGATGTACTTTCGGAGCATGGAGATGTGAAACACGTTGTGGACCGCCACCATATGAGCAGGCAAAGCAACACGGTAAGCCACCTCACCGACTCTAGTAATGATCTCGAACGGGCCCACATATCTCGGGCTAAGCTTGCCTCTTTTCCCAAATCGCATAACACCCTTGGTCGGTGAAATCTTGACAAAAACAAAGTCGTCAACTCGAAATTCCAAGTCTCTCCTTCAGTTGTCGGCGTAGCTCTTTTGTATATCCTGTGCGGTTTTCAACCTCTCCCCCGGATAAGCTTGACCCTATCCTCGGTGTGTTCAATTAATTCGGGACACAAAATTTTTCTTTCTCCAACTTCATCCCAATTCAGAGGGGATCTACAACTCCTTCCGTACAAAGCTTCAAAAGGTGCCTTTTGTATGCTTGCCTGATAACTATTGCTAAGGAGATATCATTTTTCTGGTTCCTTGTAGACCTAAAATTGTTCTAAGTTAATCAAGATTCATTTGGACAATGTATTCCTAATAACTTACACATTGTTAGTTCCATATGATGGAGTGATGAATCTCAATCATTGAGAGAAGGGTCTCTTGACTAAGATGTGGATATAAGTAAGAAGTACTTATATTGTAACTGGATCACTCAGTGGATACCCTTAGAAATATACTGTCTTTATATTTAGGGTAGTCCATTTGACAGATTGTCCTTAACATGAGAGGTTGACATCTTCTCTAGTATTTGCCTATGTAGCTTTGATGTAACCAATCGTCAATGTCCAACACACCGGACTAAATACGAGCTCGTTGGGTTATGTACGCTGTACTGGAAGAACTGTGTGTACGCTCAACAAGGATTCCACTACTCTTACAAAGTAAATAATATTGAGTTGATACTTGTCAAAACCAGACTTGAAAAACCCAGCGTTGGTATTTATCGATGAAATGGTTTTATCGAGGAATTTATTTTCTGTATAAAAGAAATGTAATAATAATTATTATTTCTTTTAAAGAATTTTTAAAATGTTTTGCAAGTCCAAGTTTGACTAAAAGTATCAAAGAGAATGGGTTCTCAATATAAATCAGGGATTAAAGACAGTATTAGATATTGTCACGTAAGCTTATAACAATATTGGAAGTGGAGAGACTAATCTGTAAACAAATCTTGAGATAGAAATACCTGCAAGTAATTCTCTATTTTTTGGAGGTTAATCACATTGTGTTAACGGACATTAATTGTGATTGGTGGAAGTCCAGGGATATAGATAAGATTCTATAATCCTAATGGAGTGTAGGAAAGGTGTTTCCTAGTAACAATACTTTAACTAAAAGGCTAAGCACTTGGTCCCACAACCGGAAATAGGAGATCCCTTTAGATCCCACACATAAGGACTTTCTTAAAGTATTTAATTTAATTATTTATTAAATTAATTAATTTCTCTAAAAAATCACTATATGGTATAGTGAAGCTCTAAAAGGTGGAATCACATTAAATGTGAAAAACTAAATGGGTAAAACCCATTGGGGAATTTGATAGAAGATCAAATAAGAGACCAAAATGGGTTTGGAACCCATGGGGGCATGTGGAGTGGGGCCCACCTAGGGTGGGACGCCCACTTCAAGGAGGATAATATTATTGTTTAATTTTTAATTACTTTCTAATTAATAACTCCTTATGAGATAAGGTTGGCTAGTTAGTTAGTTAGTTACTAATTAAAGATTCCCTAATTGTTAGGGATTCCATTAGTTTGTTACTAATCATTAATTAGTTAGTTATTGATTAAAAAGATTCCTTAGTGGATAAGGATTTGGTTAGTTAGTTACTAATGGATAAAATTAGTTTCTATTTTGATTAATCCTAATTAATTAAATGAGAAATCAAAAAGGAAACAAGTGAGAAATCCTTATTGGATAAGGATTAGGAGACTTGGGTTGCAAGCAACCCAAGTAAACTCCTATATATAGAGGTGTACGGTCACTTTAGTGGACACAAGAAAAATTTCCAGAAGTTTCAAGATTTGGAAATCCCTCTCCTCCCTCATTATCTCTCACACCCAATCCTCCCTTCTCCCTAAGATGTACGGTCACACCTTCTCCCCTTTTCTTCTTCCTTTTGTTTTCTAGTTTGAAAATAAAGAAGAGGAATTTCAAGGTTCTTGAAGATCAAGATTAGATCTTTTATTCAAGATTCCTAGATCTGGATTTTGGAAGGGCCATTAGCTTCCATTAGAGAAAGCTTTAAAGAAAAAGAAAGTCTGTGTGGATTGCGAAGAAGACTTGGCACTTGTGAAGTTTTGCCGGTATAGCTTTTATCGTGGATTTGACTTAACAATTTCAAAGTCGCAAAGGTATTGTGATTTTTACTCTCATTGAATAAAATCAATTAGAATCTTAGTCAGATCTTGCGATTCGATGTATGCCCCCCAAGAACTGTTTTTCTAAAATTAAAAAGAGGCATACTTTCAGTGGTATCAGAGCCATGGCTATGTTTCTCTTTGATTTTAGGGCATAACTAATTTTTATTAGATCATATTACCCTCCCTATAGATTTCGGGTTCCCCTAGTGATGAATCTTTATGATTCTTGAACACTTTTTGATTATAAAATAATCATTAGTAGGGCTAAGGGGTTCCCCTGTTATTATTGAGAGAATAAAAATTAAGCCCTACAAATTAGTGTGATACTAATTTTTTGTTTTGGATGATTTAAAAACATCTCTCAATTAATTTAGGGATAGGTATATATAGATAAATAAATTTGGTTAATGGCCTTAAGGATTTAGAGATCCTTTTTTGTAGTAAATTAAATTGCTTAATTTATTCTGAGAGCCCCAGGCTAGCATAAATAATATATAAAATATTTATCATGATAAATAAATATTATTTTATGTGTTGGATGGGTTCCACAAATCATACCTCCTTTTCTATCCCCTCCCCTCCCCTTTTTCTTATATTTAGAATAGGGTTGCTGATTTATGGTGGATTAAATCAACCGAAGGAGATGCCCGGAGAACCATTGCAAGATAGCAAATTGTAGTAGGACTTTATTTAATTCCCCTGTTGTAATTAAATAAGGTCGTATGATTTTTGTGAACCCATTGTGAGATTATAATATGATTATAATTATTATATTATTATTCATGTGATGATTAATAATTTTTCCTTTAGCCCGGAAGCTGTGATAATTGTGATTATCGCTCTTATGATAATTTAGGATAATTTGATTTTAATTTAATTAATGGATTGTGTTTAATTATAAATTATTTATATTTAGACACAATACATTACTAGTACTCTTTTGAACGTGGATTTTGTGACCCATGCGGAGATTTTTACGTAAAATCTTTGCATACGAGATTATTGGATAATCTTGTCTGAAAAGACAGTAATCGTAGATGGATCACTAAACTGACATCCAAATATCCTAAGGTAATAAGGATGAGTAGGTTTTGATTATAAGGTGAAATTCCTAATCATCAAAACCCCCTGTGAGCGCTAGTGGGAGTTTATCACTCCTTGATAATCCTATTATCGAAAACTTTCATAATTCATATGATGAATATTTGGATAATGATATGATCATGCTTGTTTAATATTATTCCCTTCAAGAAAAATATTAAGTGATAATAAATGGGATTGTTAATCCTAAGGCCTTCCATTATCAATAAGACTAGGAATTAATTAGCCTGAGTCTTGTCTTGCCAAAATGTATTAACATAATTCAGTCTAAATCAAACTCCTAGAGACTTATTTCTATTGTAGATAAGTTTGTGTATGGCCTGATAAGGAGTGTCAACTAAAATGGGGGCACAGCCTTACTTGATCATATGACGAACGAGAATAATGAGTTTCACTTAAACAAGAAAACATGGCGGCTGAAACAGTGACAGTCATCTTATCCTTGGAGGTCGCAAGAAAATTAGGAATCACTGATTTACATAAGGAGTTATGCATGAGATGCTCAGTGATGGATAGTTACTATCCACCTTGTAGTGCATGTGTGGTACTATCCTAAAATGGAAGATTACATGTGTAATATGAGGATCCCAATACTCATCTGGAATAAAATGTTTATTCCCTAATTTCATATACTAAAAGGAATGATGAAATTTGAAGAAAGATGAGAGGATCATCAAATTTTAAAATCCCAAAAATCCGATGAATATATGTGTGAAAATAAATATAATAATTTATGCTTATTTTATTGTGTAGATATAAGCCATGAATCCCCTTTCCAAGATTCTAGAAGAGAATCGCTTGACTGGTCCAAATTTTGTGGATTGGAAAAGAAACCTTGATATTGTGCTTATCTCTCGGAAGATAGCTTATGTCCTCACATCCGACTATTTGGAATTTGATGAAGCAATTCAAACCCCTGAGGTAGTTGAGAAAGCCTCAAAGTGGCATGAGTCAAATAGTTTGGCCAAATGCTACATGCTTGCATCCATGTCAAATGTCCTTTAGCAACAGCACGAGGTTTTGCTACAGCTAAGGACATATTGACTAATCTCAAGGAGATGCTTGGGGAACAGAACAGAACTGCTAAGCAGTTGGCAATGAAAGGACTGATGGGGACCAAGATGTCTGATGGTAGCCCAGTCCGGGAACATGTTGTCAAGATGATGGGGTTCATTAATGAACTCTTGACCCTTGGAGCTGATCTTGATCAACAGAGTCAAACGGATGCGATCCTGAACTCTCTTCCGGAATCCTTTTCTGCTTTTGTGTTGAATTTTAGCATGAAAAAATTGGAGACATCTCTGCCAGAGCTCCTAAACATGTTGCAAAGAGCTGAGGACCTTATGAAGCGTACTAAGATCTATGCAAATGTGGCAGAAGGAGTTGGACCTTCAAAGCCTAGGCCTAAGGGAAAAGGCCAGAAAAAGAAGAAGTTTTATTTCTCCAGGTTCCTCAAGGTAAGAAGGGTAAGAACAAGAACAAGAACAAGAAAGCTTCTGAGAAGAAAGATAAGGAAAAGAATCAGAATGTTTGTTTCTATTGCAAGAAACCAGGTCACTGGAAGAGGAATTGCAAGGTTTACTTAGCATCCCTCAAGGACAAGCATTTGGAAGGTATGTCAGATTCTTTCATCATTGAATCCAATTTTATTATTAGTTCCTCAAACTCTTGGTGTGTAGATAGTGGATATACCTCACATATTTGTTATATGTTACAGGGGTTTCAGGAGAGCAGAAAGCTCAGTGATGGGGAAGTCAAAATAAGGATGGGAACAGAAGCAAGTGTTGCTGCGATCTCCATCGGGACTTATATTTTAGAATTTAAATTAAATATTTTGGTTTTAAAAGACTGCTTATATGTGCCAGACATGTGCAAAAATTTGATTTCTGTTTCTAGTTTAATCGTTAATGGTTATTCAGTGCATTTTGATACTAATGTAGTTATCAAATACAATAATAATTTTATTGTTTCCAGCACATTGTCTAATGGTCTTTATTATCTTGATCCTATAATAAATTCTGTAAATAACATTGTGGATAAAGAGTCCACAAGTGTGACGCCTCAAAAAAGAGGTAGAGAATCTGTGAATCCAACATACTTATGACATCTCAGATTAGGCCATATCAATTTGGATAGGCTCAATAGATTGGTAAAGGATGGTCCTTTAAACCATTTACATGTTGAACCTTATCCAACTTGTGAACCTTGTTTACAAGGTAAAATGACCAAAAGGCCA
Organism: Tetracentron sinense; assembly: GCA_015143295.1. Taxonomy (NCBI): domain Eukaryota; kingdom Viridiplantae; phylum Streptophyta; class Magnoliopsida; order Trochodendrales; family Trochodendraceae; genus Tetracentron; species Tetracentron sinense. Next base: position 20,920,189 of record CM026554.1, read on the forward strand.
TTTACAGGCAAACCTATGAGAGCCACAAGTATATTGGAATTAATTCACACTGATGTATGTGGACCCATGAATCATTCAGCCAGAGGTGGCTTTGTCTACTTCATTACATTCACAGATGATTTTTTAAGATATGGTTACATATATCTAATGAAACACAAGTCGGAATGTTTTGAAAAGTTCAAAGAATTCCAGAATGAAGTAGAAAAGCAATCAGGTAAATGTATTAAAACTCTCAAATCCGACCGAGGAGGAGAGTATCTCTCAAATGATTTCATGGATTATCTTAGAGATAATGGAATTTTATCCCAATGGACTCCCCCAGGAACACCCCAGCTTAATGGTGTTTCAGAAAGAAGAAATCGAATCCTATTGGATATGGTTCGTTTAATGATGAATAATACTGATTTGCCACTATCTTTTTGGGGATATGCATTAGAGACTGCAATCTATCCATTGAATAGGGTACCTTCTAAGTCTGTTTCCAAAAACTCCAATTGAGCTATGGATGGGGCGAAAGCCTAGTCTAAAGCATGTCAGAGTATGGGGTTGTCCTGTTCATGTACGAAAGCAGAATTTCGACAAGTTAGAAAGTAGGACTAAGAAGTGTCTATTCATAGGATACCCAAAAGAAACTCATGGATATTATTTCTATAATCCTACCGAACAAAAGGTGTTTGTGAGCAGGAATGCCATTTTTCTAGAAGAGGATATGATCCTCAATAGAAAAGATGGAATTAGAATTGATCTTGAGGAGCAAATTCAGGATAAAGTGACAATGGTTAATCCCATCTTAACTGAACCTTTAAATACGCAACAGCCTAGGAGAAGTACAAGGATCAGTCGACCTCCAGATAGATTGTCTTATCAGCTTAAGGTATATTCTATGGAATCGGATTCCTTAGACGATGATCCTTACACTTATCAAGAAGCAATATGTGATATTGATTCTGATAATTGGAAAAAGGCCATGGAATCTAAAATGGACTCCATGTACTCGAATGGTGTCTGGACCCTGGTTGAAAAGCCTGAGGGAATTAGACCTATTGGGTGCAAATGGATCTACATGGGAAACGTGGATCCGATGGAAAGGTAGAGACCTTTAAAGCAAGGCTTGTGGCGAAAGGGTATAGTCAAAGAGCTGGTATCGACTATGAGGAAACCTTTTCACCAGTAGCAATGCTGAAGTCCATCAGAATTCTGTTATTAATTGCAACCTTTTATGATTATGAGATATGGCAGATAGATGTCAAAACCGCATTCTTGAATGGAAACCTTCAAGAGGATATTTATATGGACCAGCCCGAAGGTTTTGAACTCCATGGCCAAAATAATAAAGTTTGCAAATTGATAAAATCTATTTATGGCCTTAAGCAATCTTCTTAGAGTTGGAATATCCATTTTGATGAATCAATCAAATCGTTTGGTTTTCAACAAAACATGGATGAGGCATGTGTGTACAAGAAAGTCAGTGGGAGTGCAATAACTTTCCTAGTTCATTATGTAGATGATATTCTACTCATTGGGAATGATGTAGGAATGTTATCAACGGTTAAAATCTAGTTGTCATGTAACTTTGCAATGAAAGACCTCGGTGAAGCTTCCTATATTCTTGGTCTTAAATTGTTTAGAGATCGAAAGAAAAGGATGCTGGGATTGTCCCAAGTCAATTACATTGACAAGATCTTGCACAAATATAGCATGAAAAACTTCAAGAAAGGGTTTTTACCCTGTAGACATGGAATTAGTCTCTCCAAATCAAAGTCTCCAAAGACTGATGATGAAAGAGAGCAGATGAGTCATATCCCATATGCATCTGCAGTGGGAAGTCTCATGTATGCTATGTTGTGCACAAGACCTGATATTTGTCACGCAGTGAGTATCGTGAGTAGATATCAATCAAATCTGGGTCCTAAGCATTGGACAGCAGTTAAGCACATTTTCAAGTATTTGAGGAGGACAATGCACCACTGTTTGGTTTACAGTGGAGAAGATCTGACTATTGTAGGATACATAGATTCAGATTTTCAGGCAGATGTTGATGATAGAAAGCCCACCTCAGGATTTGTCTTTACTCTTGGAAAATGAGCATTTAGTTGGAGAGGTTGTAAGCAATCAACAACTGCTGACTCAACAACTGAAGCTGAATATGTTGTTGCATGTGATGCTGCAAAGCAAGTAGTGTAGATTAAGAAGTTCATTCATGAACTTGGTGTTGTCTCCTCGATTGAATCTCCTATCACACTTTATTGCGATAATAGTGGTGTTGTAGCTCAAGCCATAGAGCCTAGAGCACATCAGAAGACTAAGTACATTGAAAGAAGATTCCATTTGATTCGAGACATTGTCAAGAGAGGAGACATTATGTTATCCAAGATTGCGTCAGCGGACAACATGGCGAACCCATTTACTAAAGCACTACCTCAGAAGGTGTTTGAGGAACATTTAGAGTCGATGGGTGTTAGATACATAGGAGATTGGCTTTGAGTGCAAGTGGGAGATTGTTAGACATGTATGCCCACAAAGCCATTCCGGAATTGTATTTATCTATTTTTAAATCAATTAATGCATATTTTACATTCACACAATGTCTTCTACATTGGGTAATATATCGAAAGTATCTCATTGGATGAGACTACTTTGTCCCTTAGGTAACATTGTAGGAAAACCATCCAATTAGTTGATAACTGATTGCTAAGGAGATATGGTTTTTCCGGTTCCTTGTAGACCTAAAATTGTTCTAAGTTAATCAAGATACATTTGGACAACGTATTCCTAATAACTTACACATTGTTAGTTCCATATGATGGAGTGATGAATCTCAATCACTAAGAGAAGGGTCTCTTGACTAAGATGTGGATATAAGTAAGAAGTACTTATATTATAAGTGGATCGCTCAGTGGATACCCTTAGAAATATACTGTCTTTATATTTAGGGTAGTCCATTTGAAAAATTGTCCTTAACTTGAGAGGTCGACGTCTTCTCTAGTATTTGCCTATGTAGCTTTGATGTAGCCAATCGTCAATGTCCAACACACCAGACTAAATACGGGCTCGTTGGGTTATGTACGCTGTACTGGAAGAAGTGTGTGTACGCTCGACAAGGATTCCACTACTCTTACAGAGTAAATAATATTGAGTTGATACTTGTCAAAACCGGACTTGCAAAACCCAGCTGGTATTTATCGATGAAATGGTTTTATGAAGGAATTTATTTTCTGTATAAAAGAAATGTAATAATTATTATTATTTCTTTTAAATAATTTTTCAAATGTTTTGCAAGTCCAAGTTTGACTAAAAGTATCAAAGAGAATGGGTTCTCAATATAAGCCAGGGAGGGACTGATCTGTAAACAAATCTTGAGATAGAAATACCTGCAAGTAATTCTCTATTTTTTGGAGGTTAATCACATTGTGTTAATGGACATTAATGGTGATTGGTGGAAGTCCAGGGATATAGATAAAATTCTATAATCCTAATGGAGTGTAGGAAAGGTGTTTCCTAGTTACAATACTTTAACTAAAAGGTTGAATACTTGGTCCCACAACCAGAAATAGGAGATCCCTTTAGATCCCACACATAGGGACTTTCTTAAAGTATTTAATTTAATGATTTATTAAATTAATTAATTTCTCTAAGAAATCACTATATGATATGGTGAAGCTCTAAAAGGTGGAATCACATTAAATGTGAAAAACGAAATGGGTAGGACCCATTGGGGAATTTGATAGAAGATCAAATAAGAGACCAAAATGGGTTTGGAACCCATGGGGGCGTGTGGAGTGGGGCCCACCTAGGGTGGGACGCCCACTTCAAGGAGGATAATATTATTGTTTAATTTTTAATTACTTTCTAATTAATAACTCATTATGAGATAAGGTTGGTTAGTTAGTTAGTTAGTTACTAATTAAAGATTCCCTAATTGTTAGGGATTCCATTAGTTTGTTACTAATCATTAATTAGTTAGTTACTAATTAAAAAGATTCCTTATTGGATAAGGATTTGGTTAGTTAGTTACTAATGGATAAAATTAGTTTCTATTTTGATTAATCCTAATTAATTAAAGGAGAAATCAAAAAGGAAACAAGTGAGAAATCCTTATTGGATAAGGATTAGGAGACTTGGGTTGCAAGCAACCCAAGTAAACTCCTATATATAAAGGTGTACAGTCACTTTAGTGGACACAAGAAAAATTTCCAGAATTTTCAAGATTCGGAAATCCCTCTCCTCCCTCATTATCTCTCACGCCCAAACCTCCCTTCTCCCTAAGGTGTACGGTCACACCTTCTCCCATTTTCTTCTTCCTTTTTGTTTTCTAGTTTGAAAATAAAGAAGAGGAATTTCAAGGTTCTTGAAAATCAAGATTAGATCTTTTATTCAAGATTCCTAGAGCTGGATTTTGGAAGGGCCATTAGCTTCCATTAGAGAAAGCTTTGAAGAAAAAGAAAGTCTGTGTGGATTGCGAAGAAGACTTGGCACTTGTGAAGTTTTGCCGGTATAGCTTTTATCGTGGATTTGACTTAACAATTTCAAAGTCGCAAAGGTATTGTGATTTTTACTCTCATTAAATAAAATCAATTAGAATCTTAGTCAGATCTTGGGATTCAATATGCCCCCCAAGAACTGTTTTTCTAAAATTAAAAAGATGCATACTTTCAGGCACACCAAGCATTTAGACACATACTCCACTATTTCTCGCTTTATGTTCCGCTACAAAAAATGTTTTTTTCAAGTCCCTATACATTTTGGTACCCCCGGGGTGAACGGTGTACTTGGATCCATGAGCCTCGTATAAGATTTCTCGTTTAAGCTTCTCATCGGTTGGGACACATACTCTTCCCTTGAAAGTGAAAATCCCATCATCCCTCATCGGAAAATCCTTACTGCCACTCTTAACTGACTTGTCTCGGCAAGAAAGTAGCTCGGCATCCATTCCCTGCAATTCCTTGATCATGCTCAGGATATATGGCCTAAATGTGAGGTTAGCCATTACCGGCTCAAAGGTAGGGAGACTAAAACTGATGTTGAGGTTGGATGCATCCTCTAGCAGCCTCCACTCCTTCAGCATCATATGCGCCAAAAGTCCAATAGGCTTCCGGCTAAAAGCATCAGCTACAACATTCGCTTTGCCTGGATGGTATTGAATGGAGCACTCGTAGTCTTTCAAAAATTCTACCCATCTTCTTTGCCTCAGGTTCAGCTCCTTCTGGGAAAACAAATACTTAAGGCTTTTATGATATGTGAATAACTCAAATTGTTCCCCATAAAGATAATGTCACCAAATCTTCAATGCAAACACAACCGCGGTGAGCTCTAAGTCATGAGTGGGCTAGTTCTCCTCATGCTCTTTCAATTGCCTTGAGGCGTAGGCAATAACCTTGCCGTGCTGCATGAGTACGCACCCCAACCCCACATGGGAGGCATCACTATATACAATGAAACCGCCGCTCCCGGAAGGCAATGTGAGGATGGGAGCTGTGGTAAGGCGTTTCTTCAACTCCTGGAAGCCCACTTCACATTTGTCACTCCAACTAAACTTGGCATTTTTCCTCATCAAGTAAGTGAGAGGTGCGGCCAAACTGGAGAATCCCTCCACAAACCTCCGGTAGTAGCCCGCTAATCCAAGGAAACTCTGAATTTCGAGGACACTCTTGGGTCTCTCCCAGCTCATAACTGCCTCAATCTTTGCTAGGTCTACAGAAATGCCCTCAGCTGACACTACATGTCTGAGAAATGCTACCTTCTCTAACCATGCGGCCATGGTCACCACAATGGAAGCAACTTCTGGTAGCCCTTCGACATTTCCCACTGGATGCCTCTTTCCACAAAGGGTGTAGATATCATACGCATAGGTGGGAGGAGCATATCCCGTAGCCTGAGTCACTACGGGGCGAGGAGCCTGAGTGAAAGCCGGACGAAAAGCCGGTGGAGAAAAAAGGCGGGGAGCCTGTGGTGCCGAATATATCCTCTGTGACTGAGCCGGCCCTACGGACTGATACAAGCTAGTCCTTGCTCTTTTCTCCCCTGAACTACTCGACTGTCCTTTCTCCATTCCTCTTCTTTTGAAGAACTCCTCGGAGTTCAACTCGCCCAAAAGTGCTTTGTCCACTACTTTTGAATATGTCTCATGTCTGAACATTGAGACTCGGTCCTTGAGGTAGGCCTTCAACCCCCTCTCAAATTACCGAGCTTTCATGGCCTTAGTAACTATCATATGTGGAGCAAACCGAGATAGCTCCGAGAAATTGGCTTCGTAAGCTGCTACCGACATATTATCTTGCTCTAAGGTAATGAACTACACTTCCATCTTCTCTTTCATCCCGACCGGGAAGTACTTTTTGTTGAAAACGTTCAAGAATTCCTCCAAAGTCCAGTCTTGACCTTATCGGGTCAACTCTCGGGTCCGAAGTGCGGACTTCCACCAATGATCAGCCTCACCTTCAAGCATGAAGGTGGCCCAAGTAAGCCTTTCCGCCTCCGTAGGCGCCAATACAGAGAGTATCTTTTCTAATTGCTGAATCCATCCTTCGACAACAAGCGGGTCAATACTCCCACAAAAGGTTGGAGGCCTCATCCTCCGGAAAGCCTCTATTCCGGCTTGTGCTCGATTAGGAGGAGCCCGTATAAGCGTGGCATTAGGCAGAGTAGCCGGTTGCCTTGCCCCTAACATAGCCAAAGTCTCGGCTATTGAAGCGAAGGCTTGGGCAAAATCGGGTCACCCGATGGAGCATCATTTCCATTGCCCCGTTTGTTGTATCCGCGACCCCGGGTATTGCGTCTTATGATTTCTCCTGAGAACGACAATACAACATGAGTCTAACTTGGATACGCATTTTAGAAATAGTTTCACAATTCACTCCATATATATTCATCAAGCATGTTCAATAAGCACAAATAATGCACACATGGTATACCATACAATATCATAGCATAAAATCTGTGTTCCTAGCGTAGGACTCTAAGTTTGGTTGAAGTTCAACTGGTTTTGACTAAGACAAACTTGTCAGTCTATACTTGGAATACAACTCTTTCCTAACACCTAATGCCTTGTTCAATAATGGTATTGTGTACTAAGCGACCCTAGGGACTCTAATGCCTAGAGCTTTGATACCACCTCTGTCGCGCCCCAAAATACCGCCTAAGAGTTAAGGGAAACTTTAGGTGTGACTATACTTACCTGCCAAACCCTCCTGCAATTAATAAGGTGAATATAATACTAAAACAATGTTAATCAGAGCGCGGAAGCTAAACATAGATTTGCGGAAGCGTAAACTAACTTTTCTTTTCTTTATAAGTTCCAGAATAGTATTCCAAGTGAACACAAGTATATACAAAACACGTCTAAGTCTAAGGTGGACAGACCCACCTATCAAAATGTCACAAATACTCAAAAATCCCTTCACACTCTCCCTTCAACAGTAGTCAAGGTATGGCCACACGTCGAGGTCTCGGTCCGCCGGAGACTGTAGTGGAATAAACGGCTCTCTCTCCTCTATGTACTCTTCCTCGACCCAAGGCTCCGGGTCGAGGGCTCCCTCAGTACCTGCCGACATGAAAATACGGCTAAGCATGGAATACTTAGCGAGTACAAGCTACTAGCTAACCATAACAATTAATAAAACATCACAACAATAATACAATACAGAGCAGTAAGAAGAACATCACAAAAGAAACAATATTAAACATGGTACGATACAATCATCTTGACGTGCATGCATGAATGTGAAAACTCCGACAAAACTCATGCTTGGAAATCCATTTCATGTCTCGGTATGGCTTGAGAAAAATCATGTATGCGTGCATGCATGAATGCCTTGTCAGCATCTTGTAAACTTTCATCTTGTAACTTGTGAGCTAGAGGCTAGCACCTGAATCTCCCTGGGCTACCAACCTCCTTGATATATGGTTTTCTTGTGAGCTAGAGGCTAGTACCCGATGTCCCTAGGCTACCAACCTCCTTGACAATATGTGAATTTTAGTTACTTGTTTAGTTTTCTTGTGAGCCAAAGGCTAGTACCCGAATGTCCCTGGGCTACCAACCTCCTTAACATGCAATGTTTTCTTGTTGATTATTATATGCATATACTCTTAAAATCTCGGTTCATGCATACATGCGTGCTCGTGTTCATGGAAATGGTGACAATTATGGGAAAGCGGATAACAAGAGAGATATGACATCACAATTCAATTCACAGTATAAGCATAGGTAACTTGAGTAATCTACATGGCATTTGATCAATTCATCATTCATAAGAACATATGCCTAAGACCTACTTCCATTTTCTTCATTTAAGGCTTTTACTCATAGTTTAGGCATTTGTCAAACACATAACATGCAACGTTCCTTAGTAGTTCATCTTATTCTTTTTAGTGCATGTGTTCCATTCAATCATAAAGGTAAGTTTGTTATTTATGAAATGCCCATCCTCCATTTTTCGTTTCACACACCACACACATCCATACATTTCGGCATCCAATCGCCTTAATCCACCCCATACACCTCCATACCCTTTTCTTATCTTGTTTAGATTTACTGGAGATGCTACATTGTACAAGGAAGAAGAAAACATACCCACAAGAATCATATTTCACCATAGAAAACCTAGATTATTGCTAGGGGAAGTTAGTAGGGTGTACTAACCTCGAATCAAGGCTTGATCTTGGGTGGAAACCTTGATTGAAGCTCCCACTTGCAAGAATGAGGACTTTTGCTTGAAGAAGGCTTGAGTGGGAAGGAAACCCTCTTGAAAACAGCTTGGAGAATGCTGGCCTTGCTTGGGAGAGACTCCCCCACGAGCTTGAGGCTTGGCTTTGAGAGATCTAAGCTTTGAAAAAATTCTTGGGTAGCCCAACTCTTGATTTCTTCTCAAGAGCAAAACCCTAGGTTGGGAAATCTCCTTCTCCTCTCTTTTTATCTCCCAAATACTCTAAGTATAGTGAATGAAGCCCTAAGGCTCGGGCAAAGCCTTATAGGAAAGGGTTTAACCCCCAAAAGACGAAATAGCCCTTACTGAAATTTCTACAAAAACGTGAAGACCGAGCGATCGGTTTTATTGACCGAGCGACAGGTCAAAAACATGTGTAACACCCCGAAATACCCCCTAGGAGTTTAGGGATATTTTAGGTGTCACACTGCGTACCTATCAAACCATCCTGTAATGCACAAGATAAAAATACAGTACTAACAACGATAATCAGAGCGCGGAAGCTATCATATATGCGGATGCGTAAACAAATTTTCATTTCCTCTGATGATCCAAAATAGTATTCCAAGTTAACATAAATACAAGACATGTCTAAGTCTAAGGTGGACAGGCCCACCTATCAAAATATCAAAATACACAAGACCCTCTCATACTCTCCCCTCAACAGTAGTCGAGGTATGGCCACGCATCGAGGTCTCGGTCTGCCTGAGACTGTAATGGAATAGTCGGCTCTCTCTCCTCTATATACTCTTCCTCGACCCAAGGCTCCGGGTCGAGGGCTCTCTCAGTACCTGCCGACATGAAAGTACGGCTGAGCATGAAATACTCAGCAAGTACAAGCTACTAGCAGACCATAACAATAATAAAACACACAATAGTAATATTATACAAGCAGTAATAGAAACATCGCAAAGAAACAGTATAGGGCATGACACAATACAAGCATCCTGACGTGCGTACATGAATGCGAAAACGCCGATAAAACTCATGCTTGAAAACCCCTGTCATGCCCCGGTATGCCTCATAGAAATCATGTATGCGTGCATGCATGAATGCATGATCATCATCTTGTGAACCTCCATCTTGTAACTTGTGAGCCAGAGGCTAGCACCCGAATCTCCCTGGGCTGCCAACCTCCTTGATATGCAATGCACTTGTGAGCCAGAGGTTAGTACCCGAATGTCCCTGGGCTACCAACCTCCTTGATATGCAATGTTTGGTTTTCTTGTGAGCCAGAGGCTAGTACCCGAATCTCCCTGGGCTTCCAACCTCCTTGACAATAGGTGATTTTTATTACTTGTTTAGTTTTCTTGTGAGCCAGAGGCTAGTACCCGAATGTCCCTGGGCTACCAACCTCCTTGACAATAGGTGTTTTAGGGGTTATCTTGTGAGCCAGAGGTTAGTACCCGAATCCTCCCTGGGCTACCAACCTCCTTGACATGCAATATTTTCTTGTTGTTTATTATATGCACATGCTCTTGAAATCTCGGTTCATGCTATCATGCGTGCTCGTGTACGTGTCCATAGTGACAATCATGATAATGGGAATAACCAAAATATGACATTACAATTTAATTCATGATATGAACATAGGTAACATAAGTAGTTTGCATAACATTTGATCAATTTATCATTTATAAGAACGCATGCATAAAACCCATTTCTATATTCTTCATTGAGATCATTTATTCATAGTTTAGGTATTTTGTCAAACACTTTCATACATTATTCCTTAGTAGTTTATCTCCTTCTTTTAAATGCATATTTTCCATTCAATCACACAATGGTAAGTTTTTTATTTGTACTATGCCCATCCTCCATTTTCCAATCCACAACCCACACATCATACATCACATTCGGCATCCAATCGCCACATCCAATCTCCCATCTACACATTCATTCCATTTCCCTTATCTTGTTTATATTTGTTGAGTTAATACAATGCATAGGGAAGGAAAAACATAATATATAGAATCACCATTTACACTAGAAAACCTAGGTTATTGCTAGGGAAAGTTAGTAGGGTGTACTAACCTTGCTCAAGGCTTGATCCTTGGTAGGAAACTTGATTGAAGCTCCAAAAGGGTAGGGAACAACCCTTGGTTGAGGAAGACTCGAGTTGGGGAAGAAACCCCTTTCAACACGTACGTGAGATGGCTGCCCTAGCTTGGAGAGTGGCTCCCACACGAGCTTGAGCCTTGAACTTGAAGCAAATCCAAGTTTGAGGACGACTAAGGATGGTCCACCCCTTTGATTTCTTCCTCAATACCAAACCCTAGGTTAGAGCTTTCTCCTCTTCTCTCTCTATCTCTCAAAATCCCTCAAATGTTGTAAGTGATGTCTCAAAGGGTCGAGCAAACCCTTATGGGTAAGGGTTTAACACCCAAAAGATGAAAAAGCCCTTACTGAAATTTCTGCAAAAACGGGAAGACCGAGCGATCGGTGGTTATGACCGATCGATCGGTTGCCTACCGAGCGATCGGTGTTTATGACCGATCGACCGGTCAAAAACTCCCTCTCTGGAAAATTTCCCCATACAAAATTTCTGACCGTGCGATAGCTACCGATCGATCGGTTATGGACCGATCGATCGCTGACTGGACCGAGCGATCGGTCTTCTGTATGTCTGGACTGTTTTGACCATATCTTTTGCTTTGCTCGTCGGATTTCGACGATTCAACTTGCGTTGGGTTCGTCTTTCGAAAATGCACATTTTTGACATTTCAAAATTTCCGATTTCTCCCTTATTTATTAATTAGACTACAAAAACGGCCAATTAGCTACGAAGGTGCTATTCATTAAGGATGAAAAAGTCCGGGGTGCTACATTCTCCCCCCCTTACAAAAATTTCATCCTCGAAATTTGGACGATACATACATGCACAAAATCAAACCAAAATTACAAGCCATATGCACAAGTCTATTCAAACAACTCGGGATACTTTGCGTTGACTTCGGCTTCACGCTCCCACGTGGCTTCTTCTCGTGCATGATGTTGCCATTGCACGAGGACTAGCGGAATAGTCTTGTTGCGAAGCACTTGATCTCTCCTATCCAAAATATGAACCGGCTTCTCAACTAAAGTGAGGTCCTCTCGGATCTCAATCGGATCAAGCTCGATGACATGAGAAGGATCCGAGATGTACTTCCGGAGCATAGAGACATGGAATACATTATGGACCGCCGCCATGTGAGCGGGCAAAGCAACACGGTAAGCCACCTCGCCAACTCGATTAATGATCTCGAACGGACCCACATATCTCGGTCTAAGCTTGCCTCTCTTCCCGAATCGCATAACACCTTTGGTCGGTGAAATCCTTACAAACACAAAATCACCGACCCGGAATTCAAGATCCCTCCTTCGGTTGTCGGCATAACTTTTCTGTCTATCTTGTGCGGTCTTTAACCTCTCCCGGATAAGCTTGACCCTATCCGCGGTTTGTTCAATTAACTCGGGGCCCAAAATCTTTCTTTCTCCCACTTCATCCCAATACAATGGGGATCTACAACTCCTTCCGTACAAAGCCTCGAAAGGCGCCATTTGTATGCTTTCTTGATAACTATTGTTGTAAGCGAATTCCACCAAAGGTAGGTGATCTTCCCAACTTCCCTTGAAGTCTAGCATACATACTCGAAGCATATCTTCAATAACCTGATTCACCCTCTCGGTTTGCCCGTCGGTTTGGGGGTGGAAAGCTGTGCTAAAGTCTAACCGGGAGCCCATTGCACCTTGAAAACTTTTCCAAAACCTGGATGTGAATCTTGGGTCTCTATCCGACACAATACTCACTGGCACCCCGTGTAATCGGACTATTTCCTTGATGTATAGCTCCGCTAACTGATTAGAGTTGAATGTAGTCCGGTACGGTAAGAAATGAGCGGACTTCGTGAGTCTATCAACGACTACCCATATAGCATCGGTCTTCCTAACCGTCTTCGGCAACCCCACGATGAAGTCCATAGAGATATGTTCCCATTTCCACTTGGGAATAGGGAGAGACTGCAAAAGACCCGCCGGTCTCAAATGCTCTGCTTTCACCTGTTGGCACACCAAACACCGTGCCACATACTCCGTAACCTCCCTCTTCATGTTTCGCCACCAAAAGTGACTCTTGAGGTTCCGATACATCTTTGTCCCCCCGGGATGCACTGTATACTTAGACCGATGAGCTTCGTCCATAATCTCTCTCCGAAGGTCTGCATTGGCTGGGACACAAAGCCTTCCCTTGAATGTAATAGCGCATCGGCTAGTGAGAGAGAAGTCCGTACTACCCCTGGCCACTTCCTTATCCCGGAAAGCCAACAAGTTAGTGTCTGTGGCTTGATACTCCTGGATCAAGTCTATAAGGTACGGTCGAACTGTAACATTTGCCAAAACCGGACTGCGGACAGAATCGTTCACACTGATGTCTAGATTTGCCAAATCGTCTAACATTTCCATTCCCGCACCAACATGTGAGCCAACAACCCCGATGGTTTCCTACTCAAAGCGTCTGCCACCACATTTGCTTTTCCCGGGTGATATTGGATAGTGCACTCGTAGTCCTTTAAGAACTCAATCCAACGCCGTTGTCGTAAGTTTAGCTCTTTTTGGGAAAAGAGATACTTGAGGCTCTTGTGGTCCGTGTACACATAGAACTCCACCCCGTACAGATAATGTCGCCAAATTTTAAGTGCAAACACGACCGCCGCAAGCTCCAAGTCGTGAGTGGGGTAGTTCTTTTCATGCTCTTTCAACTGCCTTGATGCATAGGCAATGACCTTCTTGTGTTGCATTAGGACACACCCGAGTCCAACATGCGAGGCATCACTGTACACCTCATACCCAAAAGGTCCAGATGGCACAGTAAGGACAAGGGCTGTGGTGAGGCGTTTCTTCAACTCTTGGAAACTTACTTCACATCGGTCACTCTAACTGAACCTTGCATTTTTCCTTGTCAAATAGGTGAGAGGTGCAGCCAAAATGGAGAATCCCTCCACAAATCTCCGGTAGTAGCCTGCCAATCCGAGGAAACTACGTATCTCCGTGACGCTCTTGGGCCTCTCCCAACTCATGACTGCCTCAACCTTGGCTGGATCTACAGAAATGCCCTCGGTCGACACCACGTGTCCAAGAAATGCGACCTTCTCTAACCAGAACTCGCACTTACTCAATTTGGCATATAGCCTATGCTCTCTCAACATCTCCAGAGCAAGGCGGAGGTCTCGTGCGTGATCTTCCCGTGTCTGGGAATACACCAAAATGTCATCAATGAATACAATCACGCATCGATCCAAGTAAGATCGGAACACCCGGTTCATCAAATCCATGAATGCCACCGGTGCATTCGTCAGCCCAAAAGGCATGATAAGGAACTCGTAATGCCCATACCGAGTCCTGAAAGCCGTCTTCGGAACGTCTTCCGCCTTGATCCTTAATTGATGATACCCCGATCTAAGATCAATTTTGGAGAAGAATCTCGCTCCCTTCAGTTGGTCGAATAAGTCGTCGATCCTTGGCAAGGGATAACGATTCTTGATAGTTACCTTGTTCAACTGACGGTAGTCTATACACATTCTCATCGACCCGTCTTTCTTCTTTACAAAGAGAACCGGAGCTCCCCACGGTGAGACACTTGGTTGGATGAAACCAAGTTGTTGTAACTCCTCAATTTACTTCTTCAATTCTTCAAGCTCTATCGGGGCCATTCTATATGGGGCTCTTGAAATCGGAGCGGTGCCCGGAGTAAGCTCTATAGCGAACTCAATCTCCCGATTCGGAGGTAACCCGGGAAGTTCCTCCGGAAACACCTCCAAGAACTCACTCACGACCGGAATGGCCGAGGAGTTTTGTGCTTCTGGGTTTGCTATACTGAAGGCTGCGAGGCGAGCAATGTCCCTCTCTCTTAATCCTCGGAAGTGAAAAGGCTTACCCCCTTTCGGCTTGAAATTCACCATCTTCTCAAAACACGCAACATGCCCATGATAGTTTGACAACCAATTCATCCCTAAGATGACATCAAAATCCAAGTCTTGAAAATCTAGGACGATGAGATCGGCTAACAGTTCATTCTGCCCCACTTGAACCACACTATCCCTGAATATCTTGTCCGTATCAACTGACTTGCCGAGTGGAGTTGCAATGGTCAACTCCTGCTTTAACGGAGTAGCCTCAGTCAAAAATCCCTTTCCGAAACTAGGCGACACAAAGGAGTGAGTGGATCCTGTGTCGATCAACACTCGGGCAAGACATTCGTTCACTAACAAAGCGCCTGTGCGATTAAGTGACTATTAGTAGATTTCAAACAACAAGCATCATACATAGGTAACCCTTAGTATAGAACTCACAAAGCAAACCATAGAAATTTTACACAATTTAAATTCTAGAATTCGTGCGTACCTTGCACGACATCGTCGGATGCACGTGCGTCTCTCTCTGATAGGGCGAAAACTCGACCCTATGTGGCTGGGCGAGGAGGCCGTGTAGACGGTGAGGCCCTCGAAGCCTGAGAAGAGCTAGGCTAAGATGTCTGCCTAACCGGGGGCCTGCTCCCTGAAGACTGAGTTGGCAATTGACGCCGGGGACAATCTCTGACCATGTGGCCTTGGTCACCACAATGGAAGCAACTTCTTGAAACTCTCCGGCATTCTCCCGCTGGATGCCTCCTCCCACAAAGAGTGCAAACATCATGCAAATAGGAGAAAGGAGCATATCCCGTAGCCTGAGTAACTGCGGGGCGAGGAGCATATGAGGTAGCCGGGCGAAAGGTCGGTGGAGCAAAAGAGCGGGGAGCCTGTGGTGCTGAATACATCCTCTGTGACTGAGCCGGCCCTGCGGACTGATACAAGCTCGTCCTTGCCCTTTTCTCCCCTGAACTACTCGACTGTCCTTTTTCCATTCCTCTCCTTTTGAAGAACTCCTCGGAGTTCGACTCGGCCAATAGTGCTTTATCAACAACTTTGGAATATGTCTCATGTCTAAACATCGAGACTCGGTCCTTGAGATAAGCCTTCAACCCCCTCTCCAATTTCCGGGCCTTCATAGCCTCGGTCGCTATCATGTGTGGAGCAAATCGAGATAGCTCCGAAAATTTGGCTTCATAAGCCGCTACGGACATATTACCTTGCTCCAAGGTAATGAATTTGACTTCCATCTTTTCTTTCATCCCGACCGGAAAGTACTTGTTGAAAACCTCCAAGAATTCCTCCCAAGTCCAATCTTGACCTTGCCGGGTCAACTCTCGGGTCCGAAGTGCAGACTTCCACCAATGATCGGCCTCGCCTTCAAGCATAAAGGTGGCCCATGTGACCCTTTCCACTTCAATAGGTGCTAATACCGAGAATATCTTCTCAAGTTGCCGGATCCAACCCTCGACAACAAGTGGATCAATGCTCCCACAAAAAGTTGGAGGCCTCATCCTCCGAAAAGCTTCTATCCCGGCTTGGGCTCGGTTAGGAGGAGCCGGTATAAGTGTCGCATTAGGCGGAGTGGCCGGTTGCCTTGCCGCCAACATAGCCAAAGTCTCGGCTATGGATGCGAATGCTTGGGCAAAGTCGGGTTGATCATCACCCAATGGAGCATCACCTCCATTACCCCTCGTGTTGTACCCGCGACCCCGGGTATTGTGTCTCATGATTTCTCCTGAGAACGACAATACAACATGAGTCTAACTTGGATACGTATTTAGTACAATTTCGCAATTCACTCAATACATATTCATCAAGCACATTTAATAAGTACAACACAAATAATGTACCCATGGTATATAACACAATAGCATAACATACAATCTGTGTTCCTAGCGTAAGACTCTATGTTCGGTTGAAGTTCAACCCATTTTAACTAAGACTAACTTGTTAGTCTATACTTGGAATACAACTCTCTAAGGTGATTCTAATACCTTGTTCAGTCGTCTAAGTGACCCTAGGGACTCTAATGCCTAGAGCTCTGATACCACTCTGTAACGCCCCGAAATACTCCCTAGGAGTTTAGGGATATTTTAGGTGTCACACTGCGTACCTATCAAACCATCCTGTAATGCACAAGATAAAAATACAGTACTAACAACGATAATCAGAGCGCGGAAGCTATCATATATGTGGAAGCGTAAACAAATTTTCATTTCCTCTGATGATCCAAAATAGTATTCCAAGTTAACATAAATACAAGACATGTCTAAGTCTAAGGTGGACAGGCCCACCTATCAAAATATCAAAATACACAAGACCCTCTCATACTCTCCCCTCAACAGTAGTCGAGGTATGGCCATGCATCGAGGTCTCGGTCCGCCTGAGACTGTAATGGAATAGTCGGCTCTCTCTCCTCTATATACTCTTCCTCGACCCAAGGCTCTGGGTCGAGGGCTCCCTCAGTACCTGCCGACATGAAAGTACGGCTGAGCATGGAATACTCAGCGAGTACAAGCTACTAGCAGACCATAACAATAATAAAACACACAATAGTAATATTATACAAGCAGTAATAGAAACATCGCAAAGAAACAGTATAGGGCATGACACAATACAAGCATCCTGACGTGCGTACATGAATGCGAAAACGCCGATAAAACTCATGCTTGAAAACCCCTGTCATGTCCCGGTATGCCTCGTAGAAATCATGTATGCGTCCATGCATGAATGCATGATCATCATCTTGTGAACCTCCATCTTGTAACTTGTGAGCCAGAGGCTAGCACCCGAATCTCCCTGGGCTGCCAACCTCCTTGATATGCAATGCACTTGTGAGCCAGAGGTTAGTACCCGAATGTCCCTGGGCTACCAACCTCCTTGATATGCAATGTTTGGTTTTCTTGTGAGCCAGAGGCTAGTACCCGAATCTCCCTGGGCTACCAATCTCCTTGACAATAGGTGATTTTTATTACTTGTTTAGTTTTCTTGTGAGCCAGAGGCTAGTACCCGAATGTCCCTGGGCTACCAATCTCCTTGACAATAGGTGTTTTAGGGGTTATCTTGTGAGCCAGAGGTTAGTACCCGAATCCTCCCTGGGCTACCAACCTCCTTGACATGCAATATTTTCTTGTTGTTTATTATATGCACATGCTCTTGAAATCTCGGTTCATGCTATCATGCGTGCTCGTGTACGTGTCCATAGTGACAATCATGATAATGGGAATAACCAAAATATGACATTACAATTTAATTCATGATATGAACATAGGTAACATAAGTAGTTTGCATAACATTTGATCAATTTATCATTTATAAGAACGCATGCATAAAACCCATTTCTATATTCTTCATTGAGATCATTTATTCATAGTTTAGGTATTTTGTCAAACACTTTCATACATTATTCCTTAGTAGTTTATCTCCTTCTTTTAAATGCATATTTTCCATTCAATCACACAATGGTAAGTTTTTTATTTGTACTATGCCCATCCTCCATTTTCCAATCCACAACCCACACATCATACATCACATTCGGCATCCAATCGCCACATCCAATCTCCCATCTACACATTCATTCCATTTCCCTTATCTTGTTTATATTTGTTGAGTTAATACAATGCATAGGGAAGGAAAAACATAATATATAGAATCACCATTTACACTAGAAAACCTAGGTTATTGCTAGGGAAAGTTAGTAGGGTGTACTAACCTTGCTCAAGGCTTGATCCTTGGTAGGAAACTTGATTGAACCTCCAAAAGGGTAGGGAACAACCCTTGGTTGAGGAAGACTCGAGTTGGGGAAGAAACCCCTTTCAACACGTACGTGAGATGGCTGCCCTAGCTTGGAGAGTGGCTCCCACACGAGCTTGAGCCTTGAACTTGAAGCAAATCCAAGTTTGAGGACGACCAAGGATGGTCCACCCCTTTGATTTCTTCCTCAATACCAAACCCTAGGTTAGAGCTTTCTCCTCTTCTCTCTCTATCTCTCAAAATCCCTCAAATGTTGTAAGTGAGGCCTCAAAGGGTCGAGCAAACCCTTATGGGTAAGGGTTTAACGCCCAAAAGATGAAAAAACCCTTACTGAAATTTCTGCAAAAACGCGAAGACCGAGCGATCGGTGGTTATGACCGATCGATCGGTTGCCTACCGAGCGATCGGTGTTTATGACCGATCGACTGGTCAAAAACTCACTCTCTGGAAAATTTCCCCATACTAAATTTCTGACCGTGCGATAGCTACCGATCGATCGGTTATGGACCGATCGATCGCTGACTGGACCGAGCGATCGGTCTTCTGTATGTCTGGACTGTTTTGACCATATCTTTTGCTTCGCTCGTCGGATTTCGACGATTCAACTTACGTTGGGTTCGTCTTTCGAAAACGCACATTTTTGACGTTTCGGAATTTCCGATTTCTCCCTTATTTATTAATTAGACTACAAAAATGGCCAATTAGCTATGAAGGTGCTATTCATTAAGGATGAAAAAGTCCGGGGTGCTACAACATGCTTTCTGGAAAATTTCCCCACACAAAAAAGTTAACCAGTCGATAGCCTCCGATCGATCGGGTTTGGACCGATCGATCGCTACTAATGACCGAGTGATCGGTGCTTTGCAAGTCCTGACTGTTTTGACCATATCTTTTGACTCGCTCGTTAGATTTTGACGATTCAACTTGTGTTGGATTTGTTTTTTATGAAAATGAACATTTTAGATATTTCAGAATTTCCAATTTCTCCCTTATTTATTAATTAAACTATGAGAAGGCCAATTGGCTATGAAAATGCTATTCATTAAGTATGGAGAAGTCCGGGGTGCTATGTTAATTATGCTTCCGCTTTTATGTCCGCTTTGGTATATGCTATAAGCGTTTTGTAGGATGGTTTGTCAAGCAAGTCATGTAAGTCATGATAAGTCATCCAAGATTCACTCTAACTCCTAGGGTGAGTCTTGGGTCACGACATGCTTGGTGATGAAGGACTGGGGGAGGCCTGGGGTAGCCCCTGGGTGCTCTTAGGATCCCTTGGTCACACCCTAGATAGAGGACAAGGCTTGGAATAGGAATTTTGGATCCTAAAACAATTCTACAGAGTTTCATTGAGGGATTTTTTGAATTGGGCCTTAGGCTTGAAGGGGGGAGTATTTATAGGATTTGGGAGGCCTAGGGTAGTTTAGGGTATTAAAAAATGGGTGTAGTGTAGAACCCCGAATCTTCATTTCATTAAGTAGTGAATAGTGTGTGAATAGTGCTCAAGTGTGGTTTTGTACACTAATGGGCCTTGTGTTAATATACATGTTTGGATTTATGGCGTGCATGTTCTAATAAGTCTAGATATCCTTAAGGAGTGTGTTTTAAGCACTAAAAGCATTGGAAATGAGATTGGAAAGGTGTAAAGTAGTGAAAACAAGGTTTTGCAGCAAAACAGGGGATCACCGATCGCTCGGTGATAACCTCCGATCGACCGGTCTTATACTGATCGGTCGGTAGCTATCGATCAGTTAACTAATTTGTATGGGAAAAAATTCTAGAGAGGGTGTTTTCAACTAATCGCTCGTGTCACGCCCCAAAATACCCCCTAGGAGTTAAGGGATACTTTAGGTGTGATACTTCGTACCTGCCAAACCCTCCTGTAATTAATAAGAGAATACAGTACAAAAAATGATAACCAGAGCGCAGAAGCTAAATATAAATGCGGAAGCGAAAACAAATTTTTCCTTTATTTATAATGATCCAAACTATAGTATTCCAAGTGGACATAGTTATATAGAAAACATGTCTAAGTCTAAGGTGGACAGGCCCCACCTATCAAATACAAAAGACAAAATACGACTCTATCTCGCTCAATAGTCACCCCCGTGGGGCCAGTGGTCTAAGTCTCTAGCCTCAGCCTGAGGCTCGACTACCAGATCCTCATAAGGTTCCTCCTCACCGTAGTCCTCCTCTATCTAAGGACCTGGATCACATATGTCAAGAGGAGCTCGTGTACCTGCCGACATGAAAGTACGGCTGAGCATGGAATACTCAGCGAGTACAAACTCCTAACCAACAATGGTAATAACGAACTACATCATATACAAGTAATAGAAGGAGTACAATTCATAATCAATTTCTAACGACATCATACATAAACGTTTTATCAAGTATAATTGTTATGAAACCAAAACACGTCTATGAATCATACGAAACCTCTTTGAGTTATCCTTTCAATATTTCTTATGAGCCAGAGGTTAGCACCCACATATCCCTGGGCTACCAACCTCTTTGACAGTACAATATATTTCTTATGAGCTAGGGGCTAGCACCCGTATAATCCCTGGGCTACCAACCCCCTTGACAGTACAATATATTTCTTATGAGCCAGGGGCTAGCACCCGTATAATCCCTGGGCTACCAACCCCCTTGACAGTACAATATATTTCTCTTGGCTAGCACCCATATAATCCCTGAGCTACCAACCCCCTTGACAGTACAATATATTTCTTATGAGCCAGGGGTTAGCACCCGTATAATCCCTGGGCTACCAACCCCCTTGACAGTACAATACCTTTCTTATGAGCCAGAGGTTAGCACCCGTATAATCCCTGGGCTACCAACCTCCTTAACAATACCATTTCTTTTCTTATGAGCCAGAGGTTAGCACCCTTAACCGGGGCTACCAACCTCCTTAACAATATCCTCCATCTACATATGTGCTCGTGCATAGCAATCGTGAAATCATGATGACATATAGCATTTTAACAATTCCCAACTCACGTGAGAATTTAAGAAGCGAAATAAACACATGTATACAACTTGCCAAATGGGGAACATTTATGTGACTCATGCTTTCAAATCTTAGTTTATTCATGCATTCTATCAAACATGTGGTATTCAACCTTTTTACCTTTAGTTATTTTATATTTTCTTATTTGAACATTTCATCAAACACTTGGGGTGTGTTCATTATGCGTAATATACCCTTCCACCATTTTTCCATCATTCAATACATCACAACATGGCATCCAATCGCCTCCACTCCTCATCCATTCATACATTCCACCATTTGTTTGTATTATCTTGTTTATGTTTTAGGGATTTAGCATATACCAACAGAAGGGAGCAATGGGGAAGATCTAACACATATTTACTTAGGAAAATCCTAGGTTATTACCAAAGTAACTAGGAAGAGTGTACTAACCTTGAAAAGGGAAAGAAAAATCCTTGAGGATGATATAGAAACGCTGCCCTAGCTTGGAAGAGGTACTCCACACGAGCTTGAGGTTGGATTTGGAGAATCCAAGCCTTTAGAACGGTTCTAGGGTTCTAAAACCCTTGATTCTCTCAAGTGGAAAACCCTAGATGTAAATCCCTCTTCTCTTCTCTTCTTCTCTCTCAAAACCTTCTAAGTGAGGTGAATGAAGCCCTAAAGGCTCGGGCAAGCCCTTATGGGTAAGGGTTAACACCCAAAAGACGAAAACGCCCTTACTAAAAATTCTGCAAAACTCGATAGACCAAGCGATCGGTGCTTATGACCGATCGATCGGTTGCCGACCGAGCGATCGGTGTTATTGACCGATCGACCGGTCAAAAACATGCTCTTTGGAAAATTTCCCCATATAAAATTTCTGACCAGTTGATAGCCACCGATCGATCGGTTTCGGACCGATCGATCGGTGCTCTGCAGGTTCCACTATTTTGACCATATCTTTTGACTCGTTCGTCCGATTTTGACGATTCAACTTGCGTTGGATTCGTCTTTCGAAAATGGATATTTCTGACGTTTCAGAATTTCTGATTTCTCCCTTATTCATTAATTATACTATGAGGAAGGCCAATTGGTAACGAAAATGCTATTCATTAAAGTTGGAAAAGTCCGGGGTGCTATAGCTCGATTGAAACCACCGATCGATCGGTCAGTCACCGATTGCTCGGTCTGTATTACCGATCGATCGGTTATAAGCAGATTTTCTTTATTAAGGGTGTTTAAGACTTTAGCCACTACCCTTTGCCTATATAAGGGCTGGGTTCATGCCTTAGGGTTTCATAAACCCTTTGTACATTATTTTGAGAGAGATTTGAGAGGAGAAGAAGGGAGAAGCTAGGTTGTTGCTCAAGCTTGAAGTAAGATCAAGATCCATCCTTCCTTTTGGTGATTTTCAACCAAGAACTCAAGGTTCTCACTTGTTCCAAGCTTTTGGAATCAAAATCACTGATTTCACGAAGGTAGATACTCTACTACAGATCTTGTAATATAGTGATCACATGTTGTTCTTCTAATTCTACACTATATATATATATATCTTGATTCGTATGGTATGAAAGGTTGTTTTATACTTGGATGCAAGCTATCACTATTATGCACTCTATGTGTTTGTGTAAATGCCTCTAAGGGTTTTTGGGTGTTTGAACATGTTACTACTCTCATATGCTCATATGTTCGTATGTCTCGCATGAACCGAGGGTTTTCTATGGATTTCTCAATGTTACGAAAAAGGTTTTGAATAAGTGACTTAAAATAATGATTCTAAGAAACTCTATGATATCTCTAAGATCGGTTCACAAGCTCAAAAGGATCAGGATACACTCACAAGAACTCTATGATAATGTCTAAGATTGTCTCACAAGCTCAAAATGATCATAAATGAAATGCTCTAAGATCTCTATGGTTATGCTCTATGGTATTGCTCTATGTCTCTATGGATCATAAATGACTCTAAGAAACTCAATGAACTCTATGAATTCTAAGAACTCATAAGGCTATGATGATCGCTTGACTCACACGGTTTTGGTTTCGGATTTCATCACATGTGTTATTTTACAATTTCGATGCTTTAACATGTTTTAAGGATTTCATTCTCCATGACTCGCATGCTCTATGCTATTATTGCTTTATTGTTAGTAGCTTGTTTACGCTGAGTATTCCACGCTTAGCCGATATTTGTTATCATCGGCAGGTGCTCAGGTCCCATTCGAATTATGTGGTACGGAGCCTTGGGTAGAGGAAAAGTACTTTGACCCGGAGCCTTCCATGGATCACTACTAGGGCGACGGTTCGTTAGATAGGTGTCATGACTTCGATTTCTGTTGATCGACTTAGAAAGATACTTGATATTTTGTTAAGTGAGAGTGGGACTTGTCCACTCCACCATTTTGGATTTATATACAGTTGTATTTTGTTGGTTCCCATTTGTACCAAGTAATAGGAGTATTTAGTTCCGTATTTTGGCTTCTGCTATGTTAGTTATGTTTTGCTCCCGCTGTGCATTGTAAATCGTTTCCGCTATGTATGTTGTGTTCTCTGACAAGTTTTTATGCGTGCCTGGTATATCATATTGGAGGTATGATACGACCGTCACGATTCAAGGTATCCCTAACTCCTAGGGGGTATTTTGGGTCACGACATGTAGGACACTAGGGAGGCGGAGCTGAGGAGTCCAAGGGGGTGCCAGACAAGTTTTTACGTAAACTCCAGTAATTGCTGTAATTCTAATACCGACATTCCTGTTTTAAGCTAAACAAATAATGACGGTAGATATATTACCGCCATTTAGAGGTTTTTGCCCAAACAAGCCCAATTCATTCGCTATTGGTCAGGGGCATTGTTGCTTTTCCTAAATCCAGTAATGGCGGTAAAGTTATTACCACCATTATCTGGGTTTTCAAATTTTAGACATGGGCCCCCCATCAACAGCCATCTAAGGCTTGTGGGCCCATGCTTGGGCCCACAGGGTGGTCTGGCTGTAGGTTTTAGGTCTTTGGGCGTAGAAATGGGTCTTAGGCCCTAGGATTAAACTAGGGGTTTAACTGGGGTTTAAATAGGTTGGACCTAGGGTTTGGTTAGGTTTGACCTAGGGTTTGACTAAGGCTTGCTTAGGTTTGACATAAGGTTTGCCTAGGGTTTGACTAACTCTTGACTAGGGTTTACCTAGGGTTTGAGGGGATTAACCATGGTTAATATTGTTAATCATGATTAGGAATGGTAGATACCCAGCCCAAGGATCTTAACTACGCTAGAAAACTCTTAAGTTATAATTATATGATTATGTGTATACTTCGATGTATACTATATGCGGTAATAGCATTTCATGTTTATTAAATTGCTATATGTTTGCTGAGGGTTGGTATCCAAGTTAGACTCTTGTTTTGCCAATTGATCTCAGGATTTCATATCATGAGACGCGCCAATTGGGCTCGTGGTTACCATACTCAGAGATCCGAGGGTGAGGTTCCGAGAGAAGAGGAGCCGCTTTACTTCATGAATGCTATGGATTCTATAGTAGAAACCTTGGCTTTGTTGGCAGCCAGGCCTACTCCTACCCCATCGACTACTCCTGTGCCTCCGCCGGGCATCACACCGCAGAACTTGAAGCTTTCCAGAGACTACGGCCTCCTACATTCTATGGTACTCTGGACCCAATGATGGCAGAGGCATGGATTATGCAGCTAGAGAAGACCTTTCAGGCTCTCCGATGCACTGAGGAACAACAGGTTGAATTAGCTTCCTTCGTGATGGAAGGTGAAGCCGAACATTGGTGCAGAGCTGCCCAAAGGCAGAGAGATGTTGCAAAGGCAGGGGAACCATGGAAATGGGTGGAATTCCTAGAAACTTTCTGTGAGCAGTATTTTCCCAGATTCATTCGGGGAACAGAAGGCGAGGGAGTTTATGCTTTTGGAACAGGGAACGATGAACGTGGCCGAGTATGAGGCTAAGTTTACGGAGTTGTCGAGGTTTGCTCCGTATTTGGTTGCGACTGAAGACCTAAGGGTCAAAAAGTTTAAAATGGGGTTGAAGGCTATTATCCAAGATAGGGTGTCCATTCTCCAAGTGGAATCCTGGAGAGAGATAGTGGGAAAGGCAAAGATCACCGAGAAGAATATAGAAGAGTTCATCAAGAGAACAGATAGTAGCTTCGAGTGAAGCATGACCAATCTAGTGATTCTTCATAATCCGAGAAGAGGACCAGGACTGCACCATATCAGTTCTCTCAGTCGATGTCAGCTCAGAGGTCTTCTTTTGTGCCTCAGGCACCGCGCCCTATAACGTCACAGGCTATGAGGGTTACGCCTCTGGCTTCCTCCACATCGCAGGCATTCAAGGAGTGTGCTGTGTACAGTTGTCGGCACAAGACTGGGGAGTGTTGAAGGTTGTCAGGTGGATGCTTCCACTGTGGTGAGGTTGGTCATGTGATACGGGATTACCCCCATAAGCAGTCACAGACTGGGCCACAGGGAGTCCGACCTCCAGGCAAGCAGACTTCACTTCAGGGGTCTTCATCTCAGGCCTCTAGATCGTTGCTGCCCACCCAGCAGCCTCGTCAGGCTAACCAGGGTAGGGTATTCGCCATGACTGATAGAGACTCACAGGCATCTAATGATGTTGTGCAAGGTACACGCGAGTTTGATATTGTTAAAGTTCTAAGAGTTGCCATGATGTGTTGTATATATATATATATACTATGTGATGCTTATTGTTATGTGTGTGTCAATATGTATTATGCATGTAGCAAATTATAACTTGGGCAGCGATAATTCACAGGATCGTTGCTAGTGAATGAGTGCTTAGCAAGGGTGTTGATCGACATGGAATCCACTCATTTTTTCGTTAAACCTAGTTTTACCGAAGGCTTTACGTCCGAGCCGAGTAAGCTACCCTGGGAGTTGTCCATTTCGACTCCACTGGGTAAGGCTGTAGAGGCAAATAAAGTGTATCTGGGCAGCATTGTGCAAGTCATGTAGCATGAGTTGCCAGTCGATTTGATCATTCTGGGATTTCAGGATTGGGATTTCGACGTCATCTTAGGTATGGATTGGCTCTCAGCTCACCATAGGCACATGGCGTGTTTCGAGAAGGTGGTGAACTTTAAACCCGCTAAGGTAAAGCCATTTCATTTCAGGGGACTTCAGAGGAGAGACATTGCTCGTTTTGCAGCTTTCAGTCTCGAGAATGTAGAGGTACGGGACTCCACATCCATTCCGGTGGTATGTGAGTATATGGATGTTTTTTCGAAGACCTTACTGGGATTACCTCTTGATCGGGCAATCGAGTTTGCGATTGAGTTAGCTCCGGGCATAGTGCCGATTTCAAGGGCTCTGTATAGGATGGCCCCTATTGAGCTTAAAGAGTTAAAAGACCAGTTGGCAGAATTGCAAGGCCTTGGCTTTATCCGGCCAAGTGTCTCACCTTGGGGAGCTCCGGTGCTCTTCGTGAAGAAGAAAGATGGGTCGATGCAGATGTGCATTGACTATAGGCAATTGAACAAGGTCACTATCAAGAATCGTTATCCATTGCCTCGGATAGAAGATTTGTTTGATCAGTTGAAGGGTGCAAGGTTTTTCTCAAAAATTGAACTTCGATCTAGTTATCATCAATTGAAGATCAAGAAGGAAGACATTCCGAAGACGGCATTTAGAACTCGATACGGTCACTACGAGTTTTTGGTTATGTCTTTTGGTCTGACTAACACGCCAGCCGCATTCATGGATTTGATGAACCGGGTGTTCAAGTCGTCTCTCGATCAGTGTGTGATTGTGTTCGTAGATGATATCCTTATGTATTCACAGACACAGGATGATCACACGAGAGAACTCCGCCTTGTATTGTAGACTCTTCGAGAGCATAGTCTGTATGCTAAGTTGAGCAAGTGCTAGTTCTGGCTAGACAAGGTATCTTTTCTTGGACATGTGGTATCTGCCGAGGGTATATCAGTCGATCCTGCAAAGATTAAAGCAGTAATGAATTGGGAGAGGCCGAAGAGTGTTACCGAGATTCATAGTTTTCTCGGCTTGGCAGGATACTACAGGAGGTTCGTGGAAGGATTTTCTAGCTTAGTGGCACCGCTTACCTACCTCACACGAAAGAACACTAAGTTCACTTGGAGTGACAAGTGCGAGGCAAGTTTCTTGGAGTTGAATAAGAGGCTTACCACAACCCCACACATGACTTAGAGCTTGCAGCAGTCATCTTTGCGCTAAAGATTTGGCGTCACTACCTCTATGGGGAAGAGTTCATTGTGTTTACGGATCACAAGAGCTTGAAGTATCTCTTCTTTTAGTAGGAAATGAATATGAGACAGCGTCGCTGGATGGAGTTCATGAAGGACTATGATTGTTCTATTCAGTATCATTCGGAAAAGGCGAACGTAGTAGCCGATGCACTTAGTAGGAAACCTTACGGGGTTATGGCTCACTTGAGAATACAAGAGTGGAAGTTATTGCATGATATGTGTAACCTACACACTACTCTCAGGCATGCTACTTACGGGCCGGTGATGTCGAACATCTCAGTTAGGCTGCACATATTGAACCGGATCAAGGAGTTACAGAATTCAAATGTTGAGTTGCTTGCTTACCGAGACAAGTCGGTTAGTATTGGTAGTTAGGAATTTGCTTTGGATGGTGATGGTGCTATCACATTCAAAGGCAGGTTATGTGTTCCCGCCGACACATTGTTGAGGGGTGAGATCTTAGACGAGGCTCATCGATCCAAGTACATGGTACATCCGGGAGGTACGAAGATGTACCATAATCTCAAGAGGCACTACTGGTGGTGAAACATGAAGAAGGAAGTCACTGAGTATGTTTCTAGATGTTTGGTGTGCCAGCAGGTGAAGGCCGAGCATCAGAGGCCGGCAGGTCTTTTACAGTCCCTCCCTATTCTAGAATGGAAATGGGAGAATATCACGATAGATTTCATCTTGGGTTTGCCGCGGACAGCGAAGGGCTCCGATGCTATTTGGGTAATAGTAGACAGATTGACAAAGTCTACACATTTTCTTCCGTATCAGACTACTTTTAGTTCGAATCAATTAGTGGCTTTGTATATCAAGGAGGTGGTTCGTCTGCATAGTGTGCTGGTTTCCATTGTGCCTGATCGAGATCCTAGGTTTACTTCCAGATTCTGGAAAAATTTTCAGACTGCTATGGGTACTCGGTTAGATTTCAGCACTGCCTTTCATCCTCAAACCGATGGGCAAATTGAACGGGTAAACCAAGTTGTGGAGGATATGCTTCGAGCTTGTATGTTAGACTTTCAGGGCAGTTGGGAGGAATACTTTCCATTGGTTGAGTTTGCCTACAACAACAGTTACCAAGCAAGCATCCAAATGACGCCTTTCGAAGCTCTGTATGGTCGGAGTTGTAGATCACCCCTATATTGGGATGAAGTTGGTGAGAGGAAAGTTCTTAGTCCTGAATTGGTAGAGAAGACTACAGAAAGGGTCAAGGTAATCAGAGAGCGATTGAAAACTGCTCAGGATAGGCAGAAGAGCTATGCGGACACTCACCGCAGAGATTTGGAATTCAGAGTTGGGGATCGGGTCTTTGTAAAGATTTCGCTGAGTCGGGGAATCATGCGATTCGGGAAGAAAGGAAAGCTCAGTCCTAGGTACATGGGGCCATTCGAGATCATCACTAGAGTTGTTGAGGTTGCTTACAGGGTAGCCCTACCGCCTCACATGGAAGCGGTCCATAATGTATTTCACGTTTCTATGCTCAGGAAATACATTTCGGATCCATCTCACGTCATTGCTATTGATCTCGTGGAGATTCAAGAGGATCTCACTTTGGTTGAGCAACCAGTTCAGATCTTGGATCATCGAGATCAAGTCTTGCGCAGTAAGATTATCCCTTTAGTCCTCGTGAAATGGCAGCATCATTCCACGCAAGAGGCTACATAGGAGCGAGAAGCCGAAGTGAAGGAAAAGTACCCTCACTTGTTTGTATAGTTTCTATGTTGGATTTTCTGTATTTTGCTTTTGTGTGCCTTCTGGTGTCGTTCTAATTTTGAAGACGAAATTCTTGTAAGGGGGAGGGATGTAGAACCCCGAATCTTCATTCCACTAAGTAGTGAATAGGGTGTGAATAGTGCTCAAGTGTGGTTTTGTACACTAATGGGCCTTGTGTTAATATACGTGTTTGGATTTATGGCGTGCATGTTCTAATAAGTCTACATATCCTTAAGGAGTGTGTTTTAAGCGCTAAAGGTGTTGGAAATGGGATTGGAAATGTCTAAAGTAGTGAAAACAAGGTTTTGCAGCAAAACAGGGGATCATCGAACGCTCGGTGATAACCTCCGATCGACCGGTCTTATACCGATCGCTCGGTAGCTATCGATCGATTAACTAATTTGTATGGGAAAAAATTCCAGAGAGGGTGTTTGCAACCGATCACTCAGTTGAAACCACCGATCGACCGGTCAGTCACCAATCGCTAGGTCTGTACCACCGATCAATCGGTTATACGCAGATTTTCTTCATTAAGGGTGTTTAAGACTTTAGCCACTACCCTTTGCCAATATAAGGGCTGGGTTCATGCCTTAGGGTTTCATAAACCCTTTGTGCATTATTTTGAGAGAGATTTGAGAGGAGAAGAAGGAAGAAGCTAGGTTGTTGCTCAAGCTTGAAGGAAGATCAAGATCCTTCCTTCCTTTTGGTGATTTTCAACCAAGAACTCAAGGTTCTCACTTGTTCCAAGCTTTTGGAATAAAAATCACTTATTTCACCAAGGTAGATAAACTCTACTACCAATCTTGATTTGTATGGTATGAAAGGTTGTTTTATACTTGGATGTAAGCTATCACTATTATGCACTCTATGTGTTTGTGTAAATGCCTCTAAGGGTTTTTGGGTGTTTGAACATGTTACTACTCTTATATGCTAATATGTTCGAATGTCTTGCATGAACCGAGGTTTTTCCATGGATTTCTCAATGTTACGAAAAGGGTTTTGAATAAGTGAACTAAATGAATGATTGTAAGCAACTCTATAATATCTCTAAGATCGGTTCACAAGCTCAAAAGGATCATTATACACTCACAAGAACTCTATGATAATGTCTAAGATCGTCTCACAAGCTCAAAAGGATCATAAATGAAATGCTCTAAGATCTCTATGGTATTGGCTCTGTAACGCTCCGAAATACCCTCTAGGAGTTTAGGGATATTTTAGGTGTCACACTGCGTACCTATCAAACCATCTTGCAATGCACAAGATAAAATACAATACTAACAACGATAATCAGAGCGCGGAAGCTATCATATATGCGGAAGCGTAAACAAATTTTTCTTTTTCTTTATAATGATCCAAAATGTAGTATTCCAAGTTGACATAAATACAAAACACGTCTAAGTCTAAGGTGGACAGGCCCACCTATCAAAATATCAAAATACATAAGACCCTCTCATACTCTCCCCTCAACAGTAGTCGAGGTATGGCCACGCATCGAGGTCTCGGTCCGCCTGAGACTGTAATGGAATAGCCGGCTCTCTCTCCTCTATATACTCTTCCTCGACCCAAGGCTCCGGGTCGAGGGCTCCCTCAGTACCTGCCGACATGAAAGTACGGCTGAGCATGGAATACTCAGCGAGTACAAGCTACTAGCAGACCATAACAACAATAAAACACACAATAGTAATATCATACAAGCAGTAATAGAAACATCACAAAGAAACAGTATAGGGCATAACACAATACAAGCATCCTGACGTGCGTACATGAATGCGAAAACGCCGATAAAACTCATGCTTGAAAACCCATGTCATGTCCTGGTATGCCTCGTAGAAATCATGTATGCGTGCATGCATGAATGCATGATCATCATCTTGTAAACCTCCATCTCGTAACTTGTGAACCAGAGGCTAGCACCCGAATATCCCTGGGCTGCCAACCTCCTTGATATGCAATGCACTTGTGAGCCAGAGGTTAGTACCCGAATGTCCCTGGGCTACCAACCTCCTTGTTATGAAATGCACTTGTGAGCCAGAGGTTAGTACCCGAATGTCCCTGGGCTACCAACCTCCTTGTTATGAAATGCATGGTTTTCTTGTGAGCCAGAGGTTAGTACCCGAATCCTCCCTGGGCTACCAACCTCCTTGACATGCAATATTTTCTTGTTGTTTATTATATGCACATGCTCTTGAAATCTCGGTTCATGCTATCATGCATGCTCGTGTACGTGTCCATAGTGACAATCATGATAATGGGAATAACCAAAATATGACATTACAATTCAATTCATGATATGAACATAGGTAACATAAGTAGTTTGCATAACATTTGATCAATTTATCATTTATAAGAACGCATGCATAAAACCCATTTCCATATTCTTCATTGAGATCATTTATTCATAGTTTAGGTATTTTGTCAAACACTTTCATACATTATTCCTTAGTAGTTTATCTCCTTCTTTTAAATGCATATTTTCCATTCAATCACACAATGGTAAGTTTGTTATTTGTACTATGTCCATCCTCCATTTTCCAATCCACAACCCACACATCATACATCACATTCGGCATCCAATCGCCACATCCAATCTCCCATCCACACATTCATTCCATTTCCCTTATCTTGTTTATATTTGTTGAGTTAATACAATGCATAGGGAAGGAAAAGCATAATATATAGAATCACCATTTACACTAGAAAACCTAGGTTATTGCTAGGGAAAGTTAGTAGGGTGTACTAACCTTGCTCAAGGCTTGATCCTTGGTGGGAAACTTGATTGAAGCTCCAAAAGGGGTAGGGAACAACCCTTGCTTGAGGAAGACTCGAGTTGGGGAAGAAATCCCTTTCAAAAACGTGAGTGAGGGCTGCCCTAGCTTTGAGAATGCACCCCACCCGAGCTTGAGTTGAAATCTTGAAGAAACGTGCTTGGGGACGATCTAGGGTCTTCACCCCTTTGATTTCTTCTCCAAAAGCAACCTAGGTTTTAGGAAACCCTTTTCTCTTCTCTCTTATCTCCCAAATCTCTCTAAGTATAGTGAATGATGCCCTAAGGCTCGGGCAAGCCTTAAGGAGAAAGGGTTTAACCCCCAAAAGACGAAAAAGCCCTTAATGAAAATTCTGCAAAAACTTCGAAGACCGAGCGATCGGTGGTTAGGACCGATCGATCGGTTGCCTACCGAGCGATCGGTGTTTATGACCGATCGACCGGTCAAAAACTCACTCTCTGGAAAATTTCCCCATACAAAATTTCTGACAGTGCGATAGCTACCGATCGATCGGTTATGGACCGATCGATCGCTAACTGGACCGAGCGATCGGTGCTCTGTATGTCTGGACTGTTTTGACCATATCTTTTGACTCGCTCGTCGGATTTCGACGATTCAACTTGCGTTGGATCCGTCTTTCGAAAACGAACATTTCTGACGTTTCGGAATTTCCGATTTCTTCCTTATTTATTAATTAGACTACAAAAACGGCCAATTAGCTACGAAGGTGCTATTCATTAAGGATGAAAAAGTCCGGGGTGCTACAGGCTCTATGGTTATGCTCTATGGTATTCCTCTATGTCTCTACGGATCATAAATGACTCTAAGAAACTCCATGAACTCTATGAACTTTAAGAACTCATATGGCTATGATTATCATTTGACTCACACGGTTTTGGTTTCGGATTTCATCACATGTGTTATTTTACAGTCACGACGCTCTTACATGTTTTAAGGATTTCATTCTCTATGACTCGCATGATCTATGCTATTATTGTTTTATTGTTAGAAGCTTGTATACGTTGAGTATTCCACGCTCAGCCAATATTTGTTATCATCGGCAGGTGCTCGGGTCCCATTCGACTTATGTGGTACGGAGCCTTGGGTAGAGGAAAAGTACTTTGACCCGGAGCCTTCCATGGATCACTACTAGGGCGACGGTTCGTTAGATAGGTGTCATGACTTCGATTTCTGTTGATCGACTTAGAAAGATACTTGATATTTTGTTAAGTGAGAGTGGGACTTGTCCACTCCACCATTTTGGATTTATATACAGTTGTATTTTGTTGGTTCCCATTTGTACCAAGTAATAGGAGTATTTAGTTCCGTATTTTGGCTTCTGCTATGTTAGTTATGTTTTGCTCCCGCTGTGCATTGTAAATCGTTTCCGCTATGTATGTTGTGTTCTCTGACAAGTTTTTATGCGTGCCTGGTATATCATATTGGAGGTATGATACGACCGTCACGATTCAAGGTATCCCTAACTCCTAGGGGGTATTTTGGGTCGCGACATGCAGGACACTAGGGAGGCTGAGCTGGGGAGTCCAAGGGGGTGTCAGACAAGTTTTTACTTAAACTGCAAGAATTGCTGTAATTCTAGTACCGTCATTCCTGTTTTAGGCTAAACAAATAATGATGGTAGATATATTACCATCATTTAGAGGTTTTTGCCCAAATAAGCTCAATCCAGTCGCTATTGGTCAAGGGCACTGTTGCTTTTGCTTAATCCAATAATGACGGTAAAGTTATTACCGCCATTATCTGGGTTTTCAAATTTTAGACATGGGCCCCCCACTAACGGCCATCTAAGGCTTGTGGGCCCATGCTTGGGCCCATAGGGTGGTTTGGCAGTAGGTTTTAGGTCTTTGGGCATAGAAATGAGTCTTAGGCCCTAGGATTAAACTAGGGGTTTAACTAGGGTTTAAATAGGTTGGACATAGAGTTTGCTTAGGTTTGACCTTGGGTTTGACTAAGGCTTGCTTAGGTTTGACATAAGGTTTGCTTAAGGTTTGACTAAAGCTTGACTAGGGTTTGCCTAGGGTTTGAGGGGATTAAACATGATTAAGATAGTTAATCATGATTAGGAAGTGGTGTAAAAATTGGGTTCTTACAATTACATTTTTGAATAACTATACATATAGAAAGAGAGAAAGAGTAGCATTCTAATGACCCATGCTCATTGAAACTTGTAATGAGCGGTCCTTAATAAGGTGACGCGTGACAAGTTGTTTTGGAATCTGACCGTTTGATGTCAAGATGGGTTGCCCGAGAGACTCGTGGCAAAAAATTAGCTCGATCGGACATTTATAGACCGCCTGATTGAAGAAGGGAAGATCAATCATTTCTATATCCTATCTAGGGTCTAGTGAACCCTAAGGGGTTAATGCTGCAAACTAGGGTCTAATTGAACGGTCTAAACATGTCTGATCGGACTGCTTTTTTCGATACGTGTCTCTCCAATGGACTCAACTTGACATCCAATGGTCAGATTCAAAAAATATACGACATGTCATCTCTCTAGAGGAATCGCTCATTACAAGCTTTAATGAGCATGGCTCAATAGTGTCATTCCCTATATATATATATATATACCTTAACTTAGACTATTCAATCTAAGGCTACTCTTTCGGCTTTAGAAATTTTTTTTGGAGAGATCGGCTTTAGAAATTAAAGTTGGAGCAGTTGGTGTAAAAAAAATTGCCTTTTCGAGATCTAATTTCGGCTTTAGAAATTAGGACTCTTGTAAATAAGTTAAAAATCAAATCGAAAGGTTTGGTATTCAAGACTTATCTGCATCAATTATAAATAGGTTGAGAAAACCCCACTCGGGGTCAAAAACCACAACCCTAGTCCCACCAAAAGACAGGAGGGAAAGCAAAATGCTGCTCCTTGAACCAATCAAGGCCACACCGTCTTTGATGGCCTTCCATATGGTCGTTATCCAGATATAATAAAACAAAATGATCGAGTCACCTGAGACGCATAGGATGATGCCTATAGCCTATATATGCCGTAGAGGGTCTGGGTTTCAAATGGGGATAGAAAAAAAGGAGGCGGATCACATGCACCCATTTTGGCTGCATATGAAATGTTCAGGCTCCTCAAAATTCTTCCCCTCCGTGCACGCAGGGTGTGCAAAAGAATCCAAGCATATGACGAAAGGTTGTGGGGCCCGCACGTGTGTTTTTAGCGTGAGATTCAGAAACGTGTCTTGGCTCTTCAGGCAGCGCACGTGTAAAAGGGATGTACAATGCGGCGGCATTGAACGTGGGTGATGAAAAAGCTTGTTTGTATCTAAGAGCCGAATCACGGTTGTTAAGTCTTATGTAATAACATTGCTCCTATTCGTTCTTTTCTTAAACCAGTGTTTGGATGGTATCATTAAATGATTAATTTCCCAAACAAATTATTATTTTCCCTTATTATTATCGTAAATAGTCACCACCTCGGGCCGAGGTGGTGACTTACCGTCTCGTCCCATATTTTGAGGCCATGTATCCCCTTTTTACTTCCATTAACTGTAGTTATGATTGAATCACCCTTGAGATCTACGCTTGGTTTTAGAAAAAAATATTAAAGAAGAATTAACCACAGGAAGTGGTTAATTTTTTAACCATAGTTCAAAGGGTATGTGAGAGCGAGGAGGAATAGTCCCCTACTCAGCACGAGGAGGTGACTATTGCTCTATTATTATTAGGAAAATAGTTAACGGACCTGGGTTTTCCATTATGTAACGGAATGACAAACACCAACTGTGGTTAAAATTCACTATCCCCTAAGGTTAAGTAATTCAACATTGGTTTTTAGAAAGAAAAAAAAAACCAAAATCTTAACTTTAACCAAGGTTTAAGAGGTGTAAAAGGGACATGAGGACACGAGGTATGATAAGTAGCGGACCCATAGGTCCGCTAATCACCACTCTTCTTCTTATTATTATTATTATTATTATTGTTATTATTATCATCTATGTAAGGCACTTCACAATCAGAAGCAAGTATTGAACCTTTGATTGTTTGGCTACAATAGGCCACATTAGAATATGGAAAATAATCACCTCCTGGGTCGGTGATGCAAGGAGGGGCGTTCTCAACTTGTAGTAACCAAAAAAAAAAAAAGATCACTTATTCATTAATATGCTAAACATATATACCACATTAAAAACTTAATTAAAAATCATATTCTAATGACATCTATAGCTCAGATTAAAAGTCATAAACCCTTATCATATAAATAAAACCTTAAGATGATATTAGGTTTCCTTTTTTACAACCCTAATTTTTATTGCTCTGTAGAAGAAGAAAAAAGAGGAAATGAGAGTTCTTTTTTGCCATAGCAAGAAGGAGAAGAAAAATGAAAGAATCAAGGTAAATTGTAGTTTCTTGATTTCAAGTAAGAGGACAATCCTTTATCTTTGAAGAAAAATAAAATATTAATGAATGATTAGGTTTTTTTTGTGTGTTTTTATTAGAGTTAATAATTTATATGTATACTTTTGAAGTAGATATATTTTTCTTGAATTATGATTAGCTCAATTCAAATTTTTTAATGAAGTATGTGAAGTTTGATAATCATATTTTTGGTTTAGACGTTTAATTTGAATTAATATGAAGTAGTTAGATTTATGAAATTTTAGGACCAGTCGTGGAACAATATTCATAATATATTCTCTCCTATTCCAAAAATTACGAAATTTTGTGAGTAGTTCGCACATTAGTAATGAAACCTCTCTTCAAAATTTCGGAGAAAAATGAATTTATTTAATATTGATTTCATAATTAAGTTTAGGATGTGTTAAACTTGTCAGCAATTTCAGAATCATAAAAACTCAACTTGTTCTATAATATTTTGTATATGAGAGTGTTGTCTTAAAAATTTTAAAACAAATAATCTAATATATTTTAAACCCAATTGATCTCATATTATTTTCTTTTATATTATATTTAGGGTGGGGTGGATTTATTGGTGAAAGGTGTCGAAACTATCAGAAATTTTCTTACTGCAGATAGGCTGTGTTTCACTTAATATTTTATATTTAAAATATTATAATTTAATTTTTATGATATTTTTATTATTGTGTAATAGAATTCTATTTTTCAGAAAAGTATACCTCATAATTTTTAGGTAAGGAACGAATCTCTAAAAAGTTATGAAACACATACAGATCTCTAATTTTTATTATTTCATGAAGCAATGCAACTGTATTGACTTTAATAATTTATGGAAGAATTCTCTAGATTCTGATGAAGTTATATTTTTAGGTAAATGTTTATTGAATCTTATTTATAAAGAAAATTTTTTGTTTTTGTTACAAATGATTATGAACTCAATGAAATACAATTTAGTTAATATTGATGAATCAATTTGCTAAATTATTATAGTAATAAATATTGTTATAAATATAATTATTACTGTATGTGTCATATCAAGATTGTTCATAGAGGTGCTTTATTGGTAAAATCTATTGGGATTGAGTCCCTAAAGAAATAGATTAAGCAATTAAGACCCATGGGTTGAAAGTCCTTAGAACCACGATTTACACGTGGAGTTCCTGAAAAGTTTGATCCCTGTTGTTGGGCTATAAAGTGAGATCCTTGGATTATTTTAATCGATGGGTATGTGTACTATCAGTTAAAATTGATATGGAAGTTTTGATATGGGCACAAACGTGTGAAAATATTTATTAATTATATATTTCATATTTGTATTTGTGTTGTTGGTTTGAAAAGAATGTGCATATTTCTTTCATGCATTCATAGTAGATTTGGTATGTAAATTAGATAGTTATTGCATTACTTGAGACTGAACCTTAAATCTGAAAAGTGAATAATTAAAATCTACTTGATGATATATTGGTTATATGATATAATTTTTAAAGGTAGTGGATTCTTTACTTACTGGGCTGTCGGCTCATCCCTATTTACCATTTATTTAAGGTAAGTCTTGATGGTCTAATTGGAGAGATTTAGACACCTTTTCGATTTATTTGAATTTCTCTATATGTTAAGAATTTGAAAAATTGTTGATTAAGTTATCTTAGATTTATCGACTTTTAGAAGATGGATCTAAAGGAGTGTTTAGATGATTGACATCCGCTCTGGTGGATAATAAAAAAACCATGTTTTGTTTATTTTATATATATTTTTCTGCTTATTATTTATGAATAAGATTTTTTTAGAGTATTATATGAACCAGAGAGTTGCTTGATATCAGACTGGATGAGTTGGGGTCATACTTCGAGATTCGTGTCCACATCAAAATTTGTGTCATGGGTTTCGGGGCATGACAAATTGGTATTAGAGCTCTAGGTTTAGTGACCTAGGGGAAGACACTAAGGTATTTAAAGTATAGGATTATGTACCATATGCTTGAGTGTTTTGTTGGTTGCATTGTCGGGTTAAAGGATTCCCTAGTGGTTGTAAACCCAATTGGGGGATCGACAATCTTGAGTCAGCTATGTAAGTCTAAAAGTATGCCTCTTTTTAATTTTAGTAAAATAGTTCTTGGGGGGCATACATCGAATCCCAAGATCTGACTATAGTTCTAATTGATTTTATTCAATGAATGATAAAAACAAATTACCTTTGTGACTTTGATATAGAAAAGTCGTTTCCACGATTTGAAGGGTAGAATGATACCCGCAAAACTTCACAAGTGAAAAAGCATCCTTCGCGATTCACACGAACCTTCTTTTTATTTAAAATTTTTCTCCAATGGAAGCTAATGACCCTTCCAATCCAAGCTCTATGATCTTTATTTTTCTCTTAAATTCAAGATCCTTTCTTTTACAAGATTGGTTCTGATATTATCCAAGATCAAACAAAAACCAGAAGAGAAGAGAGAGGGGGGCGTGAGCTACAAGGAAGGGAGAGAGAAAACCGAATTGGAGGAGATCTCCAAGGGTGGGAGTCCCACCTTATATATGGGCCTTTGGCCTTCTATTCTCTCTAATTCTAATCTAATTAGAATGTCCTTCTTTGATTTCTTAATGATACTTTTCTAATCTAATTAGGATTTATCAAAATTAGAAACCCACTAATTAGTAACCAATCTTATTCCTATTTAATAGGAAATCATTAATTAGTAACTAAACATTTTAGCAACTAAACAATTTTAGTAACTAATCAATTTAGAAACTAACCAAGATTAGTTACTAACCAAATTAGTAACTAACCAATTTAGTAACTAAACATTTTAGCAACTAATAAACTAGCATCTAATGAGGTGGGACCAAGTGCTTAACATTTTGGGTGAGCCCTGTTGCTAGGAAACACTTTCCTACAATTTCATTAGAATCTTAGAATTTTATCTAGGTCCCTGGACTTCCACTAATCACAATAATGTCCATTAACACAATGTGATTAACCCGCATAAAAGGAAGAATTACTTGCAGGTATTATCTATTACAAGGTATGTTTACAGAGATGTCCTTCCACCTCCAATATTGTTATAAGCTTACAGGACAATATCTTATATTGTCTGTAATCCCTAGCTTATACTGAGAACTCTCTCTCTGATACTTGTATGCACCCAATTTTTACACCCCTTCCTAATCATGGTTAACCATCTTAAT
Source organism: Tetracentron sinense (assembly GCA_015143295.1). Classification (NCBI taxonomy): domain Eukaryota; kingdom Viridiplantae; phylum Streptophyta; class Magnoliopsida; order Trochodendrales; family Trochodendraceae; genus Tetracentron; species Tetracentron sinense. Next base: position 20,959,819 of record CM026554.1, read on the forward strand.
CATGGTTAATACCCTCAAACCCTAGGCAAACCCTAGTCGAGCCTTAGTCAAACCGTAGGCAAACCCTAGGTCAAACCTAAGAAAGCCTTAGTCAAACCCTAGGCAAACCCTAGGTCAAACCTAAGCAAAACCTAGGTCAAACCCTAGTAAACTATACGCAAACCCTATGTCAAACCTAAGACAACCCTAGGTCAAAACCCTAGTCAACCCTAGTAAAGCCTTACTCAGACCTTAGGTCAAACCTAAGCAAACCTTAGGTCAAAACTCTAGTCAACCCTAGTCAAATCGTGGGCCTAACCCTAGGTTACCCCTAGTTTAACCTTAGGGCCCAAGGCCCATTTTTAGGCTCAGAGACCCAAAAACTACAACCAGACCACCCTATGGGCCAAAGCATTGGCCCACAAGCCTTAGATGACTGTTGGTGAGGGGCCCATATGCAAAATTTGAAACCTTAGATAATGGAGGTAATAACATTATCACCATTTCTAATTTTGGCAAAAGTTACAGTGCCCTGACCAATAGTGACTAGGTTGAGCCTGTTTAGGCAAAAACTTATAAATGACGGTAATAACATTACCATTATTATTCGTTTCACTTAGAACAGGAATGGTGGTACTGAAATTACTGCCATTCCTGGAGTTTACGTAAAACAGGTCTGACACCTCCCTGGGACCGCCTAGTACGCCTCCATTGGGTCCTCCACCTTTTTTTAATTCCTAAGCTACTCTAGGTCATCCCCAAGCCTATAAATACTCCCCCTCAAGCTTTCAAAGGATTCCAAAAATTTCATTGTTGAAACTCTGTGCAATCCGAGTTCCATTCCTATTCCATGTCTTATCCACCATCTAGGGTGTGACCAAGAGATTGTAAAAGCACCCAGGGGCTACCTTAGGCCTCCCTCAATCCTTCATCACCAAGCACCACCACCTCTAACACCGTGTAAGGTGGAGCAGTAGGGTAGGGCCTTCCATACCCCTTTACTTTCTGTAAATATATTTCTATAAGCCCCTGGTCCTACTCTAGGGGCCTCTTTGCTTCAGTTTTGTGCTCTGTACCTAAGGACAAAGGTCTCCTTGCCTCTTCATAGGCATGGGGATCCTCTTGAGTTCAAGCTTCGGCCTCATGGCCCCCCTATGTGGATGACTCCTCCCTTTAACTTCTAGGGGTCCCTCAGTCCATGAGGGATCCACTGGAAGTAGCCTGGTTTTGTCCTAGGGGAGAAATTGAGTGTCTGGAAAACTTCCAGAATGGTGGTAAACATAGTACCGTCATTTTGGACCTTTTCCATTCTAGTAGTTGTAGACCCTTTGTGGTTGAGCCCTGGTCTATTCCAGGGCCTATTCTAGGTCCCGAGGACCTCCCTCTATCTACCCTAATCCTTCCAGGCTCACCCCAGTAGCCTAACCATGGTTAAAACCTTAAAAAATGGAAACTGTCTAAAATGTCGGTAAACTGTTTATTGATATTCTGGGTTTTTTGGTTTACACTGTAACTTGCCACTGTGGGCCCATTTTAGACCAGACTCTGGGCCCACAATAGGCCCAAGACACTTAGCAAAGTCCCCAACCTTAAGGGTCCAAGACCCTATGGGTTCAACCTTGACCTTACCCTTGACCAGCAAAACCATTTTCAGAAATGATTGGGAATGGCAGTGAACTGTCTACCGCCATTCTAAATTTGTGAAGATTTGGAATTGGCAGCAAATAGTCTACCGTCAATCCTAGTTTTCTGTAAATTGGGCTTTATACAGGACCCAGACCAGGTAAGAGGCCATTCTAGGCCTTGCCCTACTACCTAGGCCTATTCTAGACTTATCCAGATTCTTAACTGGGGTTAACTCAACCTCGGTTAAATTTTAACCATGGTTATGACCTTTTAACCTTGGAAAAATCTAAAAATATCCCAAAAACATACAAAAATGAAAAAATACCAAAAACTTGACCTTGGACCTTTTAACCACGGTTAGTAGCCTTAACCATGTTTACCTCTCCTCTTAAATCAGGTTAAGCCGGTTTTAGTTTACCGGACTAACCCTTGGGCTACTGGGCCTAATCTCTTAGTCTACCGGACTAAACCTTGGCCTCCGGGCTTTTCCCCTTGGCCTTTGGGGCCAAACCTTCTAAACCATACACTTGACCATTCTAAGCATGTTGGCCAGGTAATGACCCTAAAGGGGGCTGAATAGGGTCTATGGCAGATTTAAAACTTGAACTACAAATTCAAAAGGGCGGAATAAAGTAAAATATGCAACAAACTGAACTAAAAAATATTGAAAGAGAGAGAGAAGAGATAAGAAGAGTGCAAACTCAAGATTTGTTTACGAGGTTCAGCAAACCAACCTACTCCCCGCCTTAGCTTCCAGCTAGAGGATTCACCACGATTCCTTAATCATACAGGCTCCTTCACAGGTGGGGTCCAAACCCTTACAATCTCTCTTTACGGGTCGAGATATCACCTTTCAAGCTCTCCTTTAGGCCGAGCTGAAACCTTTCAAGAGTACAACCCTCTCTTGATATAGTTGAAGCAACAGCTTCAGTGCAAGAATCTTGGATTCTTGACTAATCTCAATAAATGAGTTTTGGATTGAAGATCCGAATTGAAAGCTCCTTAAATGAGCTGGATAAGAGTGAAATACAAACTCTAAAAAGTCTCTCAAAGAAATTAGACTTGAATGAGCTCAAGAGAAACTTTTGGGGATTTTCTAAGTGTGAGAGTGAGTGAAAATCAATAGCAGTGAATGAGTGATTAATAGGAGTTATTGTTGTGATCAAGAGTTGTTATTTGTTCATAAATGAATTCCTTTTATAGCATTTTTTCCAATAGTGCCATTGGGGAAGCATTAAATGCTTTTAGGTCCATTGCAAACTAGCCGTTACAAAATTTTTCTGTTTCAAACATGATTTCGTCGACGAAGTGGAGTTCCCACTTGAGTTCGTCGCCAAATTCATAAGACAGAATTGGATTCTAAAAAATCCTGTAATCACTTCGTCGCCGAATTGTAACCCAACCAAAGATTTCATCGCCAAAATCAAGAGACAGAATTGAAATTAAAAAATTCTGTCATGATTTCGTCGCCGAATTCAATCTACCCAGAGAATTCATCGACGAATTCAGAGTAAAAATTCTGAATTCAGTCTTGGATCAGATCAAAGGGATGTGATTCATTTCCTAAGTCAATAATCTATACTTTTATCATGATTATATGATCCTTAGGGCCTTAGAATAATTTTCAAAAGGTGTCCTAGGCTCCTATGGTCAATCTAATAATACTTGAGCTTTTCAACTTTACCTTTCTTTTGAGGACTTTTTACATAAGTCCTATGAACTCTCAAAAAATAAGAAATAAATACATTTGAGATTATTGAGAGATGAATTTGGCTTGACTTGGGTCTTGTGATTTAGCCTTATGTCTTCAATGGATCCGACTTGGACTATGGTCTTATCTTGAATCTTTATCTTGTATACAATGAGTTGAACTTCCTCTTGGGTAATTTTCATCATTTTTCGTGATTAGAGTGCTATCAACTTGTGTAATCTGAAATATTCACGCACTTAAAAAAGTTTATTAGTACAAAATATTTCATTTCATTATTATGTTATTATCAAAATTATTAGGGGTACCTATGGTTGTAACCCTGAGGCTAACAAAGCAATCAAACCGTAGCCCCCATGCTAGACCCTTAGCCACTCCGGTGCACACACACGCTCCCCTTAGCCTTGGCATAGGCTCATGTGCCAGAATTACGCTCGATCTGATCTCATCCCTTGTGAGTACGTAGGCAACCTGTCGCGCCCCCAAATACCCCCTAGGAGTTAGGATACTTTGGTGACGTGACCTGTACTAAAACTAACCTGCAAAGAGTATACAAGGTTTGCAAAAATAGTGAACAAAAATTTCTTTAATGAATAAATGAAATTCCAAGTGTTACATAAACTAACGACTTACTAAAAATACAATAAGTACAAAAGAGTCCAATGCCTGAATTACCAACTCAAGCCTACATGAAAATCTCCAAGGAAAAAGACCCAAAATACATGTCTCTCTCTCTCTCACTAATCCCGACCATTGGCCATATGCCAAGCTTCCTAATATCTAGGTGAGAAGCCTCCGAATAACCTCTTGCTCACCCTGAGCTACCTCGATCCAAGGGACAAGAGTCCATATACCACATAATGTACCTGCCGATATAAAAATACGGCTGAGCATGGAATACTCAGCGAGTACAAGCTACTAACTAACAATAGTAATAACGATAAAATAACATACATCATACAGTTCATCATCATATTTCATAAATCAGAGTGCGGAAGGAATAATAAATAACAAACATAATCTTAAGCATCATATTTAAACTCATACTTAGGGTTCATGCTTTGACTAAAACCTCTTTCACCTTCCTTGTGATTCTTGTAATTTAAACTTTACATTTTATACTTCTTGTGGGTTCCTTACATGTCTTATGAGGTTCTTCTCGTTGGCTAGTACCCGAACTATGAAATGAACGGACATACTAGGTTCTTATCTAGTTCTTGTCTCGTGAGTATCATGCGTGTTTTCTTGTCGACTTGATTTTGAATTTCCTTATTTTCCTGGGAACAGATGATAATGCCCGTACCTGGTCTTAGTACATTATCACCATTCCATTATTTCTTGATTCTTGCTTAGAGACAGATACTAGTACCCGTACCTGGTCTTAGTATACTAGTATCCTCTCATACTTGTTGGAAACAGGTGTTAATGCCCGAACCTAGTCTTAGTACATTAACACCCTTTCATACTTGCCTTGGAAATATATACTAGTGCCCGTATCTGGTCTTAGTACACTAGCATACTTTCATATTATTCTTGTCTTGGAAACAGATACTAGTGCCCGTACCTGGTCTTAGTACACTATTATCCTTTCATGCCTGTTATTTTACTTGGAGACAGATGCTAGTACCCATACCTGGTCTTAGTATACCAGCATCCTCTCATACTTGTTTGGGAAAAGATGTTAGTGCCCGTACCTGGTCTTAGTACACTAACATCCTTCCATGCTTCGTGATTCTTGCTTGTCATGTTTTCTTGTGAGCCAGGTATGACATATCCTAGGGATATGCCCTACCCTTGACATTCATGTTGGTTTAACTTGTGAGCCAAAGGCTAGCACTCGCACATCCCTGGGCTACCAACCTCCTTGACATATGCTTATTTCTTGTTTCATTTATCATGTACCAATACCCGTGAAAACCCAGTTCATGCAAGCATGCGTGCGTGTGTGTAGCAATTGTAGTAGGCATGGTGACATACTTGAGTAGGAGGATCATATGAGCATAGCATTTCAATTCTTAATATAATCCAATGGGAAGATAGGTAGCATGTACAGTCATTAGATCAAGGTAGGCATTTAGAAAAATAACTTAATTCATGCTTTCATAATTCCAGTTCTCATTTAAGCATGCTATCAAACACTTGGTAGACATCACATTTATAGTCTTTTGATTTTAAGTTTCTTAGTGCATATTTTTCAACAAACACAAGGGTGTATTCATTATATTTGAAAATGCCCTTCCACCATTTTCCATCACACTACATACATCACTCCACACGGCATCCATTCGCCACAATCTACCATCCATTCGTACATTCCCACACCTTTATTCGTTTATCTTGTTTATTATAGTGATTTCATCATAACTCAATAAAAGGGACAAACAACGTACAACTCAACATATTTGAGGAAGAAATCAAGGTTATTACTAAGGAAGTTAGTAGGGTGTACTAACCTTGAAATCAAGGATTGACCTTGAAGAAACCTTGAAAATAGAACCCTAAATGGTAGGGAAGAACCCTTGCTTGAAGAAGACTTGATTTGGGGAAGAAAGCCCTTGCAAAATGCCGTAGGATCGCTTCCCTAGTTTGGAGGGAGAATCCCACATGAGCTTGAGGTTAGATTCTCGAAATCCAAGCTTTTAGGGATGATCTTGGGTAGCCCAACCCTTGATTCCTTCTCAAGAGGAAAAACCTAGGTTAGGAATCCCTTCTTCTCTCTCTCTGTCTCTCAAAACCTTCTAAATATGGTGAATGAAGCCCTAAAGGCTCGGGCAAGCCTTTCTGAGTAAGGGTTTAACGCCCAAAAGATGAAAAAGCCCTTAATGAAATTTCTGCAAAAACGCGAAGACCGAGCGATCGGTGGTTATGACCGATCGATCGGTTGCCTACCGAGCGATTGGTGTTCTTGACCGAGCGACCGGTCAAAAACAAGCTCTCTGGAAAATTTTCCCATACAAAAAAGTTAACCACTCGATAGCTACCGATCGATCGGTTTTGGACCGATCGATCGCTACAATTGACCGAGCGATCGGTGCTCTGCAGGTCTCAACTGTTTTGGCCATATCTTGCAACTCGTTCGTCGGATTTCGACGATTCAACTTGTGTTGGATTTGTCTTTCGAAAATGAACATTTCTAACATTTTAGAATTTCTAATTTCTCCATTATTTATTAATTAGACTATTTGAAAAGCCAATTGGCTACGAAAATGCTATTCATTAAATATGGAAAAGTCTGGGGTGCTACATAACCTAACCCGGGTTCGACCCTAGTTAGGACTTTTTCTTTCTTAGGTTAGTATACTCTAAACACTTTGACATTTGAATACTAATTGATTTTAATTTGGCTTATACATAGGGGGTAGGTAACCATTGCAAAATGGTGGTCCCGAGGTGCCAAAAACCTTTCCCGGGACTTAATCGAACCTCTTACCTAGACTCTCAAGTAGACCATAAATGTCGCACCCCAAAATACCCCCTAGAAGTTAAGGGATACTTTAGGTGTCGTGCCCCAAAATACCCCCTAGGAGTTAGGATACTTTGGCGACGTAACTAAACCTTAACTCAAACCTGCAAGGAGTATACAAGGAATGCCAAAATAGTGAATTGAAATTTTCTTTAATAACTTAACAGTATCCCAAGTACAACTGTATACAATAACTGAACATAGGCCAAAACATATACAAGAAATCCTTAACCTGAGTTACCCACTCAAGTGAGACAACATCCCCAAACACAAGAACCCAAATACATGTCTCTCTCGCTAACTCATCCCAACAATTGACCATATGCCAAGCCTCCTAATATCTAGGTAACCATCCGAAGGATCTCCTGCTCACACTGAGCTACCTCGATCCAAGGGACAAGAGTCCACAAATCGCATACTGTACCTGTCGACATAAAAAGTACGGCTGAGCATGGAATACTCAGCGAGTACAAGCTACTAGCTAACAATAATAATAACATTAATATGTCATACATGATACAGTTCATCAAAGGTACATAATCAGAGTGCGGCAGCTAAAAGAAATAATAATGTAAAGTAAATCATGAACAACATATTTTAACTCATGCATTGTAAACTTGTATTCAAAAGTCATGACTTGTTCTTGATAATACTTCTTGTGATTTTCCGAAACTCGTTTGCCGTATTTACAACTTATTCTCGTCTTATTCTTGAATCGTGGGAATCACACATGCTTTGTTTCATTCTTGTTTAGCTAGTACCCGAACTATGAAATGGACGAACATACTAGGTTCTTGTTATTCTTGCGTGTCATGTTTAACTAGTACCCGAACTATGAACTGGACGGACATACTAGGTTCTTGCTTTCCTTTGCTAATGCCCGGACTATAATGGAACGGAACACATTAGCACCATGCTTACTAATGCCCGGACTATGATTGAACGGAACACATTAGTATCCTTATCTTGACTTGACTAGTGCCCGGACTATGGTTGAACGGAACACACTAGTTATCATTGTTTACTAATGCCCGGACTATAATTGAACGGAACACATTAGTACCATGCTTACTAATGCCCGGACTATGATTGAACGGAACACATTAGTAACTTCACTTGTTTCACTTGCTTAGCTAATGCCCGGACTATGATGGAACGGAACACATTAGCATCTTCATTTCCTTGATTATCGTGTTTTCTTGTGAGCCAGGTATGACATATCCTAGGGATATGCTCTACCCTTGACATTCATGTTAATTTAACTTGTGAGCCAGAGGCTAGCACCCGCACATCCCTGGGCTACCAACCTCCTTGTCATATGCTTATTTCTTGTTATTTCATATGCTTATATTCAAAAAGTTTGGTTCATGCATGCGTGACAATCGTACTATCATAGATGAATCAAGGGACACATATTGCATTTCGATTCTCTTTTTCATAATCATGTTAACATGAAACCGTAAAGCATAATATGGAATTTCTTGTAATTGCATAGCCATGGGGAATTTAATGAAAACATATAAAGCATTTGTTTTAAAATCACCCTTTTAAGAAAAACTACACAAGTCATATTTCCCAATTCCTTCATTTTATTCTTGGCATTCTCATTCATCCATTTTGTCAAACACCTAATGAGTAACACATTCAAACCACATTATTTCAAGTTCTTAAATGTTCATATGTTTCATCATACACAAGGCGTGCGTTCATTATTCGTACAATACCCATCCACCATTTTTCATCACACACCTCACACAATACGGCATCCAATCGCCTCCATGTCCAACAATCCACATCCCATTCACCAATTAATTATCTTGTTTATAATTAGGGAAAATAATGCATTTCAAGGAAAGGAAAGAACACAAGATCCAAAAATCATCATTTTCAAGAAAGGAATCTAGGTTATTGCTAAAGAAGTTAGTAGGGTGTACTAACCTTGAAATCAAGGCTTGACCTTGAAGAAACCTTGAAATCGAACCTCGAATGGTAGGGAAGAACCCTTACTTGAAGAAGGCTTGATTTGGGGAAGAAACCCCTTTCAAAATGCCGTAGGATCGCTGCCCTAGCTTGGAATGGGAATGCCACACGAGTTTGAGGTTGGATTTGATGAATCCACGCCCTTTTGGGATGATCTTGGGTGTTTAAACCCTTGATTCACTCTCAAGTTGAAACCCTAGGTTAGAACCCCTTTCTCCTCTCCCACTCTCTCTCAAATATCTGCCCTAAGGGTTTATGAAACCCTTAGGCTCGTGCAAGGCTTATAAAGCAAGGGTGAAATGCCCAAATGACGAAAAAGCCCTTACTGAAATTTCTGCAAAAACGCGAAGACCGAGCGATTGGCGTTAATGACCGATCGATCAGTTTCATAACCGAGCGATCGGTTAAAATTTCACTCTCTGGAAAATTTTCCCATACAAAAATCTTGACCAGTCGATAGCCTCCGATCGATCGGTTTTGGACCGATCGATCTCTGCAATGGACCGAGCGATCGGTGCTCTGTAGATTTCTACTATAAGCCCATTTTTCAACCCATTCTACTACTCGGACCTATCCTAGTTCCCTTTTGACATTTCTTAAACATAAGTAGGGTCTCTTTAGAGCTTATAGGCATCATTAAATAATTTATTTAATTCATTATAGTGTGCTTGAAACTATTTCTCAAGGTTTCACCAATCTCATTTCATGAATTCGGGATTTCATAGGCTTTATGCCTTGGCACATATACCAAGACATATACAAAAGTTCCGGGGTTCTACATTAGGTGTGACTATACATACCTGCCAAACCATCCTGTAATGAATAAGATAATTACAGTACTAGACAATGATAATCAGAGCACGGAAGCTAAACATAAATGCGGAAGCGTAAACTAACTTTTTCTTTTCTTCTAAGATTTCCAAAATAGTATTCCAAGTTAACATATATACAAAACATGTCTAAGTCTAAGGTGGACAGACCCCTTGCAAGGCTAAATACTCCTGGGTGACAGATAGCGAAGTAGTACCGTGAGGGAAGGGTGAAAAGAACCCCCATTGGGGAGTGAAATAGAACATGAAACCGTAAGCTCCCAAGCAGTGGGAGGAGACCAGGGCTCTGACCGCGTGCCTGTTGAAGAATGAGCCGGCGACTTATAGGCAGTGGCTTGGTTAAGGGAACCCACCGGAGCCGTAGCGAAAGCGATTCTTCATAGGGCAATTGTCACTGCTTATGGACCCGAACCTGGGTGATCTATCCATGACCAGGATGAAGCTTGGGTGAAACTAAGTGGAGGTCCGAACCGACTGACCTATCAAAATGTCAAAATACATAAAAGACCCTCTCGTACTCTCCCCTCAACAGTAGTCGAGGTATGGCCACACGTCAAGGTCTCGATCCGCCTGAGACTGCAGTGGAATAGACGGCTCTCTCTCCTCGATATACTCTTCCTCGACCCAAGGCTCTGGGTCGAGGGCTCCCTCAGTACCTGCCGATATGAAAGTATGGCTGAGCATGGAATACTCAGCGAGTACAAGCTACTAGCTATCCATGACAATAATAAACATGCAAGGAGTAATACAATACCACTCATCAATTCCAGGCAAGGGTAAAATCATAGAATCAAACAATATTAAACATGGAGCAATATTATCATCTTGATGTGCATGAATGCAAAAACGCCGACAAAACTCATGCTTGAAAACCCATTTCCATGTCCTGGTATGCATTTTAAAAATCATGTATGCGTGCATGCATGAATGTCTTGTCATCATCTTGTAACCTTGTATCTTGTAACTTGTGAGCGAGAGGCTAGCACCCGAATCTCCCTGGGCTGCCAACCTCCTTGATATGTATGCTTTTCTTGTGAGCCAGAGGCTAGTACCCGAATGTCCTTGGGCTACCAACCTCCTTGACAATATGTGATTTTTATTACTTGTTTAGTTTTCTTGTGAGCCAGAGGCTAGTACCCGAATGTCCCTGGGCTACCAACCTCCTTGACAATATGTGTTTTAGGGGTTTTCTTGTGAGCCAGAGGCTAGTACCCGAATGTCTCTGGGCTACCAACCTCCTTGTCATGCAATATTTTTTTGTTGGTTATTATATGCATATGCTCTTGAAGTTTCGGTTCATGCTATCATGCGTGCTCGTGTACGTGTCAATTGTGACAATCATGGAATAAGGATAATAAGAGAGATATAACATCACCATTCAATTCACAATATATGCATATGAGAATTTGAGTAATCGACATGGTATTCAAATCCATTCATCATTCATGACAATACATGCATAAGGCCCCTTTCCATTTCTTCATTTAAATCATTATTTCATAGTTTAGGCATTTCGTCAAACACATCACATACATCGTTCCTTAGTAGTTCATCTCCTTATTTTAATTGCATATTTTCCATCCAATCACACAATGGTAAGTTTGTTATTTGTACAATGCCCATCCTCCGTTTCCAACTCACAACCCACACATATCATACATCACACATTTGGCATCCAATCGCCACATCCAATCTCCCATCCACACATTCATTCAATTTCCCTTATCTTGTTTATATTTGTTGAGTTAATACAATGCATAGAGAAGGAAAGCATAATATAAAGAATCACCATTTATAATAGAAAACCTAGGTTATTGCTAGGGAAAGGTTAGTAGGGTGTACTAACCTTAGATCAAGGCTTGATCTTGGTAGGAACCTTGATTTGAGCTCCAACTTGAAAGGAGGAACCTTTTCTTGAGGGAGACTTTGTTTGGAGAAGAAAACCCTCTTGAAATACCTTGGAGAATGCTGCACTAGCTTGAGAACGAGATCCCCCATGAGCTCGAGCCTTGAACTTGAAGCAATCCAAGTTTGAGGATGATCTAGGGTTGTCAAACCCTTTGATTCCTTCTCCAATGGAAACCCTAGGTGAAAACCCTCTTCTTCTCCTCCCTTTTCTCTCTAATATTCTAAGTGTAGTGAATGAGGGTTCAAATGGTCGAGCAAGCCCTTATGGGTACGGGTTTAACGCCCAAAAGATGAAAAAGTCCTTACTGAAATTTTTGCAAATACGCGAAGACCGAGCGATCAGTGGTTATGACCGATCGATCGGTTGCCTACCGAGCGATCGGTGTTCTGACCGAGCGACCAGTCAAAAATCTGCTCTCTGGAAAATTTCCCCATACAAAATTTTTGACCGTGCGATTGATACCGATCGATCGGTTTTGGACTGATCGATCGCTGACTGGACCGAGCGATCGGTGCTCTGTAGGTCTGGACTGTTTTGACCATATCTTTTGACTCACTCGTCCGATTTTGACGATTGAACTTGCGTTGGGTTCGTCTTTCAAAAATGAACATTTCTAACATTTCTGATTTCTCTTTTAATTATTAATTAGACTACGAGGAAGACTAATTAGCTACGAAATCGGTATTCATTAAGTATAGAAAAGTCCGGGGTGCTACATTCTCCCCCCCTTACAAAAATTTCGTCCCCGAAATTTGGACAATATATACATGCACAAGACCATAACAATTACAAGGGAATGTCAAGGCCCTAAATAAATAACTGAGGATACTTTTCCCGCACTTCGGCTTCTCGTTCCCATGTAGCTTCCTCCCTTGAATGGTGTTGCCATCTTACCAAGACTAAAGGAATGGTCTTGTTGCGCAAGACTTGATCTCGCCTATCTAAGATCTACACCGGTTGCTCAACTAGTGTAAGATCCTCTCGGATTTCCACTAGGTCAAGCTCTATGACATGGGAAGGGTCCGGGATGTACTTTCGAAGCATAGAGACATGGAATACATTATGGACCGCCACCATATGAGCGGGTAAAGGAACACGGTAGGCCACCTCACCGATTCTAGTAATGATTTCGAACGGGCCCACATATCTCGGACTGAGTTTGCCTCTCTTTCCGAATCTCATAACACCCTTGGTTGGTGAAACCCGAACAAATACAAAATCACCAACTCGAAACTCAAGGTCTCTCCTTCGGTTGTTGGCGTAGCTCTTCTGTCTATCTTGTGCGGTCCTCAACCTCTCCCGGATAAGCTTGACTCTATCTGCAGTTTTTTCAATTAATTCGGGGCCCAACACCTTTCTTTCCCCAACTTCATCCCAATACAACGGGGATCTGCAACTCCTCCCATACAAAGCCTCAAAAGGCGCCATCTGTATGCTTGCCTGATAACTGTTATTGTAGGCGAATTCCACCAAAGGTAGGTGATCTTCCCAACTTCCCTTGAAGTCTAGCATACATGCACGGAGCATGTCTTCAATAACTTGATTCACTCGCTCGGTTTACCCATCCGTCTGTGGATGGAAGGCCGTGCTAAAATCCAACCGGGAACCCATGGCACTCTGAAAACTTTTCCAAAACCTGGAGGTAAATCTAGGGTCCCGATTCGAGACAATGCTCACGGGCACCCCGTGCAACCGAACTATTTCTTTGATATACAATGCAGCCAACTGATTTGAGTTGAATGTAGTCCGGTATGGTAAGAAATGGGCGGACTTCATGAGTCTGTCGACCATGACCCATATAGCATCAAAGTTTCTAACCGTCTTCAGCAACCCCACAATGAAGTCCATAGAGATATGTTCCCATTTCCACTCGGGAATGGGGAGGGACTGTAAAAGTCCGACCGGTCTCCTGTGTTTGGCTTTGACTCGTTGGCACACCAAGCATTTAGACACATACTCCGCTATTTCTCGCTTCATGTTCCGCCACCAAAAATGCTTCTTCAAGTCCCTATACATTTTGGTACCCCCGGGGTGAACGGTGTACTTGGACCGGTGAGCCTGGTATAATATTTCTCGTTTAAACTTCTCATCGGCTGGAACACATACTCTTCCCTTAAAAGTGATAATCCCATCATCCCTCACCGCAAAATCCTTACTGCCACTCTTAGTTGACTTGTCTCGGTAAGAAAGTAACTCGGCATCCATTTCCTGCAACTCCTGGATCATGCTCAGCATAAAAGGCCTAACTGTGATGTTAGCCATTACCGGCCCAAAGGTAGGGAGACTAAAACTGATGTCGAGGTTGGATGCATCCTCCAGCAACCTCCACTCCTTTAGCATCATATGCGCCAAAAGTCCAGTGGCCTTCCGGCTAAGAGCATAGGCTACAACATTCGCTTTGCCCGGGTGGTATTGAATGGAGCACTCGTAGTCTTTCAAAAATTCTACCCATCTTCTTTGTCTCAGGTTCAGCTCTTTCTGGAAAAACAAATACTTAAGGCTTTTATGATCTGTGAATACCTCAAATTGTTCCCCATAAAGATAATGTCGCCAAATCTTTAATGCAAACACAACCGCGGTGAGCTCTAAGTCGTGAGTGGGGTAATTCTTTTCATGTTCCTTCAATTGCCTTGATGCATAGGCAATCACTTTCTTGTGCTGCATAAGGACACACCCAAGTCCGATGTGTGAAGCATTGCTATACACTTCATAACCACCATGTCCGGATGGCACAATAAGGACGGGGGCCGTGGTGAGTCGCTCCTTCAACTCCTGGAAGCTCACTTCACATTTGTCACTCCAACTGAACTTGGCATTTTTCCTCGTCAAGTAAGTGAGAGGTGTAGCTAAACTGGAGAATCCTTCCACAAATCTTCGGTAATAGCCTGCCAACCCGAGGAAACTACGTATCTCAGTGACGCTCTTGGGTCTCTCCCAGCTCATAACTGCCTCTATCTTTCCCGGGTCTACAGAAATACCCTCGGTCGACACTACGTGGCCTAGGAACACCACTTTCTCTAACCAAAATTCACACTTACTCAATTTGGCATTAGCCTATGCTCTCTCAACATCTCTAGAGCAAGGCGGAGGTCTCGTGCGTGATCTTCCCGTGTCTGGGAATACACTAAAATGTCGTCGATGAACACAATCACGCATCGATCCAAGTATGATTGGAACACCCGGTTCATCAAATCCATGAATGCCGCCGGCGCATTCGTCAGCCCAAAAGGCATGACAAGGGATTCGTAATGCCCATACCGAGTCCTGAAAGCTCTCTTCGGAACATCCTCCAACTTGATCTTTAGCCGATGATACCCCGATCTAAGATCAATCTTGGAGAAAAATCTCGCTCCCTTCAGTTGGTCGAACAAGTCGTCTATCCTTGGCTAGGGATAACGATTCTTGATAGTTACCTTGTTCAACTGACGGTAGTCTATACACATTCTGATTGACCCGTCTTTCTTCTTCACAAAGAGAACCGGAGCTCCCAACGGCGAGACACTTGATTGGATGAAACCAAGTTGTTGTAACTCCTCAATCTGTTTCTTCAATTCTTTAAGCTCTATAGGGGCCATTCTATATGGTGCCCTTGAAATTGGAGCGGTCCCCGGAGCAAGCTCTATAGCGAACTCGATCTCTCGGTCAGGAGGCAATCCGAGAAGTTCTTCCGGGAACACATCTAAGAACTCACTCACAACGGGAATAGTCGAGGAGTTTTGTGCTTCGGGGTTCGCTAAGCTCAAAGCTGCCAAGCGAGCAATATCCCTTTCTCTCAATCCTCGGAAGTGAAAAGGTTTGACTCCTTCCGACTTAAAATTCACCATCTTTTCAAAACACGCAACATGTCCATGGTGGTTTGACAACCAATCCATCCCTAGGATGACATCGAAATCCAAGTCTTGGAAGTCTAGGACGATGAGATCGGCTAACAGTTCATTCTCCCCCACTTGAACCACACTATCCTTGAATATCTTGTCCGTATCAACTGACTTGCCGAGTGGAGTTGCAATGGTCAACTCCCGCTCCAACGGAGTAGCCTCAGTCAAAAAGCCTTTTACAAAACTTGGTGAAACAAAAGAGTCAGTAGATCCTGTGTCTATCAACACTCGAGCAAGACACTCGTTCACTAATAAAGCGCCTGTGCGATTAAGTAACTAATATCAGTAGATTTCAAATAATAACTAGCATCATACATGGGTAACCCCTAGTATAAATAATCACATAACAAGCCATAGAAAATTTTCACCACTCAAACTCCAAAATTTTTTGCGTACCTTACACGACATCATCGGATGCACGTGCGTCTCTCTCTGACAGGGCGAAGACTCGGCCCTGTGTGGCTGGGCGAGGAGGTCGTGTAGACTGTGAGGTCCTCGAAGCCTGAGAAGAGCTAGGCTGAGATGTCTGCCTAATCGGGGGCCTGCTCCCCTGAGATTGAGCTGACATATGACATCGGGGACAATCTCTAACCATGTGGCCCTGGTCACCACAATGGAAGCAACTTCTTGTAATCCTCCGACATTCTCCCGCTGGATGCCTCCTTCCACAAAGAGTGCAGACATCATGCGAATAGGGGGAAGGAGCATATCCCGTAGCCTGAGTAACTGCGGGGCGAGGAGCATATGAGGTAGCCGGGCGAAAGGCCGGTGGAGCAAAAGGGCGGGGAGCCTGTGGTGCCAAATATATCCTCTGTGACTGAGCCGACCCTGTGGACTAATACAAGCTAGTCCTTGCTCTTTTCTCCCCTGAACTACTCGACTGTCCTTTCTCTATTCCTCTTCTTTTAAAGAACTCCTCAGAGTTCGACTCGGCCAAAAGTGCCTTATCCACCACTTCTGAGTATGTCTCATGTCTAAACATCGAGACTCGGTCCATGAGCTAGGCCTTCAATCCTCTCTCAAATTTCCGGGCTTTCATAGCCTCGATTGCTATCATATGTGGAGCAAACCGAGATAGCTCGGAAAAATTAGCCTCATAAGCGGCTACTGACATATTACCTTGCTCCAAGGTAATAAACTCAACTTCCATTTTCTCTTTCATCCCGATCGGGAAGTACTTCTTGTTGAAAACATCCAAGAATTCTTCCCAAGTCCAGTCTTGACCTTGTCGGGTCAACTCTCGGGTCCGAAGTGCGGACTTCCACCAATGGTCGGCCTCACCTTCAAGCATGAAGGCAGCCCAAGTAACCCTTTCCGCCTCCGTAGGCGCCAATACAGAGAATATCTTCTCTAATTGCCGAATCCATCCTTCGGCAACAAGCGGGTCAATACTCCCACAAAAGGTTGGAGGCCTCATCCCCCGAAAAGCCTCTATTCCGGCTTGTGCTCGATTAGGAGGAGCCGGTATAAGCGCGGCATTAGGTGGAGTAGCCGGTTGCCTTACTTCTAGCATAGCCAAAGTCTTGGCTATTGAGGCAAAAGCTTGGGCAAAATCGGGTTGGTCATCACCCGATGGAGCATCACCTCCATTGCCCCTCGTGTTGTACCCGTGACCCCGGGTATTGCGTCTCATGATTTCTGCTGAGAACGACAATACAACATGAGTCTAACTTGGATACGCATTTAGTACAAATTTCGCATTTCACTCAATACATATTCATCAAGCATATTTAATAAGCACAACACAATTAATACACACATGGTATACAACACAATATCATACATACAATCCGTGTTCCTAGCGTAGGACTCTAAGTTTGGTTGAGATTCAACCAATTTTGACTAGGACTAACTTGTTAGTCCATACTTGGAATACAACTCTTTCCTAACACTTGATGCCTTGTTCAATTATGGTATCGAGTACTACGCGACCCTAGGGACTCTAATGCCTAGAGCTCTGATACCACCTTTGTCGCGACCCAAAATACCCCCTAGGAGTTAAGGGATACTTTAGGTGTGACTATACGTACCTGCCAAACCATCCTGTAATGGATAAGATAATTACAGTATTAGACAATGATAATCAGAGTGCGGAAGCTAAACATAAATACGGAAGCGTAAACTAACTTTTTCTTTTCTTCTAAGATTTCCAAAATAGTATTCCAAGTTAACATAAATACAAAACATGTCTAAGTCTAAGGTGGACAGACCCACCAATCAAAATGTCAAAATACATAAAAGACCCTCTCGTACTCTCCCCTCAACAGTAGTCGAGGTATGGCCACACGTCAAGGTCTCGGTCCGCCTGAGACTGCAGTGGAATAGACGGCTCTCTCTCCTCGATATACTCTTCCTCGACCCAAGGCTCTGGGTCGAGGGCTCCCTCAGTACCTACCGACATGAAAGTACGGCTGAGCATGGAATACTCAGCAAGTACAAGCTACTAGCTATCCATGACAATAATAAACATGCGAGGAGTAATACAATACCACTCATCAATTCCAGGCAAGGGTAAAATCATAGAATCAAACAATATTAAACATGAAGCAATATTATCATCTTGATGTGCATGAATGCAAAAACGCCGACAAAACTCATGCTTGAAAACCAGTTTCCATGTCCTGGTATGCATTTTAAAAATCATGTATGCATGCATTCATGAATGTCTTGTCATCATCTTGTAACTTGTGAGCCAGAGGCTAGCACCCAAATCTCCCTAGGCTGCCAACCTTCTTGATATGTATGGTTTCCTTGTGAGCCAGAGGCTAGTACCCGAATGTCCTTGGGCTACCAACCTCCTTGACAATATGTGATTTTTATTACTTGTTTAGTTTTCTTGTGAGCCAGAGGCTAGTACCCGAATGTCCCTGGGCTACCAACCTCCTTGACAATATGTGTTTTAGGGGTTTTCTTGTGAGCCAGAGGCTAGTACCCGAATGTCTCTGGGCTACCAACCTCCTTGTCATGCAATATTTTTTTGTTGGTTATTATATGCATATGCTCTTGAAATTTCGGTTCATGCTATCATGCGTGCTCGTGTACGTGTCAATTGTGACAATCATGGAATAAGGATAATAAGAGAGATATAACATCACCATTCAATTCACAATATATGCATATGAGAATTTGAGTAATCGACATGGTATTCAAATCCATTCATCATTCATGACAATACATGCATAAGGCCCCTTTCCATTTCTTCATTTAAATCATTATTTCATAGTTTAGGCATTTCGTCAAACACATCACATACATCGTTCCTTAGTAGTTCATCTCCTTATTTTAATTGCATATTTTCCATCCAATCACACAATGGTAAGTTTGTTATTTGTACAATGCCCATCCTCCGTTTCCAACTCACAACCCACACATATCATACATCACACATTTGGCATCCAATCGCCACATCCAATCTCCCATCCACACATTCATTCCATTTCCCTTATCTTGTTTATATTTGTTGAGTTAATACAATGCATAGAGAAGGAAAGCATAATATAAAGAATCACCATTTATAATAGAAAACCTAGGTTATTGCTAGGGAAAGGTTAGTAGGGTGTACTAACCTTAGATCAAGGCTTGATCTTGGTAGGAACCTTGATTTGAGCTCCAACTTGAAAGGAGGAACCTTTTCTTGAGGGAGACTTGGTTTGGAGAAGAAAACCCTCTTGAAATACCTTGGAGAATGCTGCACTAGCTTGAGAACGAGATCCCCCACGAGCTCGAGCCTTGAACTTGAAGCAATCCAAGTTTGAGGATGATCTAGGGTTGTCAAACCCTTTGATTCCTTCTCCAATGGAAACCCTAGGTGAAAACCCTCTTCTTCTCCTCCCTTTTCTCTCTAATATTCTAAGTGTAGTGAATGAGGGTTCAAATGGTCGAGCAAGCCCTTATGGGTAAGGGTTTAACGCCCAAAAGATGAAAAAGCCCTCACTGAAATTTCTGCAAATACGCGAAGACCGAGCGATCGGTGGTTATGACCGATCGATCGGTTGCCTACCTAGCGATCGGTATTCTGACCGAGCGACCAGTCAAAAATCTGCTCTATGGAAAATTTCCCCATACAAAATTTTTGACCGTGCGATAGATACCGATCGATCGCTGACTGGACCGAGCGAACGGTGCTCTGCAGGTCTGGACTGTTTTGACCATATCTTTTGACTCACTCGTCCGATTTCGACGATTCAACTTGCGTTAGGTTCGTCTTTCGAAAATGAACATTTTTGACGTTTCAAAATTTTTCATTTCTCTCTTAATTATTAATTAGACTACTAGGAAGACCAATTAGCTATGAAAACGGTATTCATTAAGTATAGAAAAGACCGGGGTGCTACAATAAAGACCTTATCCATAATCTTGTGACTTATCCCTTTTGAATTAATAAGTGGTGACTCCCGATTCAAATCCTAATGAGTAAAAATCTATGCTCATAGCTCAGGTGACTCTGCTAGGGATAGCTAGCTCTTAAGGTTTAACCCGGAACCTAGGTATAAGCAAAATAAACTTCAAAATTATTCAAATGCCTAAGTAATTAGCCTATTACTAATTATTTCACCTCTTTGGGTGTATTTTGTATTTTGCATATCATATATATATCATAGTAGTGTAATGATCCAAACCCACTAGACAGGCTTATTGTAGCACCCTGGACTTTTTCATCTTTAATGAATGGCACTTTCATAGCTAATTGGCCTTTTTCGTAGTCTAATTAATAAATAAGGGAGAAATTGGAAATTCTGAAACGTTAGAAATGTGTGTTTTCGAAAGACGAACCCAACGCAAGTTGAATCGTCGAAATCCGACGAGCGAGTCAAAAGATATGGTCAAAACAGTCCAGACATACAGAGCACCGATCGCTCGGTCCAGTCAGCGATCGATCGGTCCATAACCGATCGATCGGTAGCTATCGCACGGTCAGAAATTTTGTATGGGGAAATTTTCCAGAGAGTGAGTTTTTGACCGATCGATCGGTCATAAACACCGATCGCTCGGTAGGCAACCGATCGATCGGTCATAACCACCGATCGCTCGGTCTTCGCGTTTTTGCAGAAATTTCAGTAAGGGCTTTATCGTCTTTTGGGGGTTAAACCCTTTCTCCTTAAGGCTTGCCCGAGCCTTAGGGCATCATTCACTATACTTAGAGAGATTTGGGAGATAAGAGAGAAGAGAAAAGGGTTTCCTAAACCTAGGTTGCTTTCGGAGAAGAAATCAAAGGGGTGAAGACCCTTAGATCGTCCCCAAGCACGTTTTCTTCAAGATTTCAACTCAAGCTCGGGTGGAGGTGCATTCTCCAAGCTAGGGCAGCACTCACTCACGTTTTGAAAGAGGTTTCTTCCCCCAACTCAAGTCCCTTTCAAGCAAAGGCTTCCTCCTTCCAAATAGAGCTTCTATTTCAAGGTTTCTTCAAGATCAAACCTTGATCTAAGGTTAGTACACCCTACTAACTTCCCTTAGCAATAATCTAGATTTTCTATTGTGAAATGTGACTCTTGATAGTATGTTTTCTTCCTTATAAAATGTATCATCTTCACTAAATATAAACAAGATAAGGAAAAGGTATGGATGTGTGGATGGGATGTCGATTGAGGCGATTGGATGCCGTATGGATGTTGTGTGATGTGTGAAAAGGAAAATGGAAGATGGGCACTTTACAAATAACGAATGTACCTTGATGTCTTGATGAAAAATATGCACTAAATAAGGGAAATGGAAGGACTAAGAAACGTGGCCCACCGGGTGTTTGATAAAATGACTAAACAAGGGATAAATGGACTTAATGAAGAAAATGGAAATAGAAATTGTGTAAATGTTCTTAGAAATGATAAATTGCTCAAATGTGCTATATGTTGCCTAAATTTTCATACCACTATGTTAAGGATTGAAATGCCATAGTCATGTGATCTGCCCATTCAAGTATGTCATCATGATTACCACTATTGACAAGCACACAAGCACGCATGCATGCATGAAACCGGGTTTTCCAAGATTGTATTTGTATATGATGAATCAAGAACATGACAAGGAGGTTGGTAGCCCAAGGAAGGGTGCTAGCCTCTGGCTCACAAGAGAAACGGAACAAGAACATGACAAGGAGGTTGGTAGCCCAAGGAAGGGTGCTAGCCTCTGGCTCACAAGAGAAACGGAACAAGAACATGACAAGGAGGTTGGTAGCCCAAGGAAGGGTGCTAGCCTCTGGCTCCTTGGTAGCCCAAGGAAGGGTGCTAGCCTCTGGCTCACAAGAGAAATGGAACAAGAACATGACAAGGAGGTTGGTAGCCCAAGGAAGGGTGCTAGCCTCTGGCTCACAAGTATACAAGTCAAGAACAAATCAAGACATGAAATACAAGACAAGACACGATACACATACATGATTTGACCGAGACACAAAAAAGGTTTCCGAGACATGAGTTTTACCGAGGTTTTTGCATTCATATACACATGTCAAGATATGGCTATGTATCTTAAGCTTTCACTATTGCTTTAAATTAATATCTTGTATTGCTCACTGTTGTTATGCGTTCGTTATTGTTATGGTTAGCTAGTAGTTTGTACTCGCTGAGTATTCCATGCTCAGCCGTACTTTTATGTCGGCAGGTACCGTGGATGTCCTCGACCCCGAGCCTTAGGTCGAGGAGGAGTATGTAGAGGAGAGGGAGCCACCTATCCCATGGCAGTCTCAAGAGGATGGGGACTTGGATGTGTGGCCATACCTCGACTACTATTGAGAGGAGAGTGTTAGAGAGTTCCTTTTTGTATTTTGATAGGTGGGCATGTCCACCTTTACTTTGATTGTATTTGGTATATGTTAACTTGGAATACTATTTGGAGTTATAGAAGAAAAGAAAAGTTGGCTTATGCTTCCGCACTTATGTTTAGTTTCTGCGCTCTGATTATCATTGTACTATATTATGTTTAGCCTCTTGCATTACAGGAGGGTTTGACAGGTACATGTAGTCACCTCTAAAGTATCCCTTAACTCCTAGGGGGTATTTTGGGGCGTGACAGAAGTGGTATCAGAGCCCTAGGTATTAGAGTCCCTAGGGTCACTTAGATGATTGAACAAGGTATTAGAATCACCTTAGAGAGTTGTATTCCAAGTATAGACTAACAAGTTAGTCTTAGTGAAAATGGGTTGAACTTCAACCGAACATAGAGTCCTACACTAGGAACACGGATTGTATGTTATGCTATTGTGTTTTATACCATGTGTACATTATTGGTGTTGTACTTATTAAATGTGCTTGATGAATATGTATTGAGTGAATTGCGAAAAATTGTACTAAATGCGTATCCAAGTTAGACTCATGCTGTATTGTCGTTCTCAGGAGAAATCATGAGACGCAATACCCGGGGTCACGGGTACAACACGAGGGGTAATGGAGGTGATGCTCCATCGGGTGATGATCAGCCCGACTTTGCCCAAGCATTCGCATCCATAGCCGAGACTTTGGCTATGTTGGCGGCAAGGCAACCGACCACTCCGCCTAATGCGGCACTTATACCGGCTCCTCCTAACCGAGCCCAAGCCGGGATAGAAGCTTTCCGGAGGATGAGGCCTCCAACTTTTTGTGGAAGCATTGATCCACTTGTTGCCGAGGGTTGGATTCGGCAACTTGAGAAGATATTCTCGGTTTTGGCACCTACGGAAGTAGAGAGGGTCACATGGGCTGCCTTTATGCTTGAAGGCGAGGCCGACCATTGGTGGAAGTCTGCACTTCGGACCCGAGAGTTGACCCGGCAAGGCCAAGAATGGACATGGGGAGAATTCTTGGACGTTTTCTACAAGAAATACTTTCCGGTTGGGATGAAAGAAAAGAAAGAAATTGAATTTATTACCTTGGAGCAAGGTAATATGTCTGTAGCGGCCTACGAAGCCAAGTTCTCAGAGCTATCTCGATTTGCTCCACACATGATAGCTACCGAGGCTATGAAGGCCTGGAAATTTGAGAGGGGGTTGAAGGCCTACCTCAAGGATCGTGTCTCAATGTTCCGACATGAGACATATTCAGAAGTTGTGGACAAAGCATTGTTGGCCGAGTCTAATTCCGAAGAGTTCTTTAAGAGAAGAGGAATAGAGAAAGGACAGTCTAGTAGTTCAGGGGAGAAGAGAGCTAGGACTATGTCTTATCAATCCGCAGGGCCGGCTCAGTCACAGAGGATGTACTCGGCACCACAGGCCCCCCGCCCTTTTACTCCACCGGCTTTTCGCCCGGCTACCTCATATGCTCCTCGCCCCGCAGTGACTCAGGCTACGGGTTATACTCCTTCCACTTATTCACATGATGTCTGCACCCTTTGTGGAAGGAGGCATCCAGTAGGGGAATGTCGGAAGGCTACAGGAGGCTGTTTTCATTGTGGCGACCAGGGCCACATGATTCGGGATTGTCCCCGACGTCGATTGCCAGCTCAGTCTTCGGGGAGCAGGCCCCCGATTAAGCAGACATCTCAGCCTAGCTCTTCTCAGGCTTCGAGGGCCTCACAGTCTGCCCGGCCTCCTCGCCCAGCCACTCAGGGTCGAGTTTTTGCTCTATCGGAGAGAGACGCACGTGCATCCGACGATGTCGTGCAAGGTACGCGAGAATTTTGAGTTTAAGTTGTATAAAATTTCTGTGGTTTGTTATGCGGTTAGTTATACTAAGGGTTACCTATGTATGATGCTTGTTACTATTTGAAATCTACTGATATTAGTTACTTAATCGCACAGGCGCTTTATTAGTGAACGAGTGTCTCGCTCGAGTGTTGATAGACACAGGATCTACTCACTCTTTTGTCTCCCCAAGTTTTGCAAAGGGCTTTTCGACTGAGGCTACTCCGTTGGAGCGGGAGTTGACCATTGCAACTCCACTCGGCAAGTCGGTTGATACGGACAAGATATTCAGGGATAGTGTGGTTCAAGTGGGGGAGAATGAATTGTTAGCCGACCTTATCGTCCTGGGTTTCCAAGATTTAGACTTTGACGTCATTCTTGGTATGGATTGGTTGGCAAACCATCACGGGCATGTTGCGTGTTTTGAAAAGATGGTGAATTTCAAGCCGGAAGGGGGTAAGCCTTTTCACTTCCGAGGATTTAGAGAGAGGGACATTGCTCGCCTCGCAGCCTTGAGTATAGCACACCCAGAAGCACAAAACTCATCGGCTATTCCAGTTGTGAGTGAGTTCTTAGATGTGTTCCCGGAAGAACTTCCCGGATTACCTCCTAATAGAGAGATCGAATTCGCTATAGAGCTTGCTCCGGGTACCGCTCCGATTTCAAGGGCACCATATAGAATGGCCCCTATAGAGCTTGAAGAATTAAAGAAGCAGATTGAGGAGTTACAGCAACTTGGTTTCATCCAACCAAGTGTCTCGCCGTGGGGAGCTCCGGTTCTCTTTGTGAAGAAGAAGGACGGGTCTATGAGGATGTGTATAGACTACCGTCAGTTGAACAAGGTAACTATCAAGAATCGTTATCCCTTGCCAAGGATAGACGACTTATTTGACCAACTGAAGGGAGCGAGATTCTTCTCCAAAATTGATCTTAGATCGGGGTATCACCAATTAAGGATCAAGGCGGAAGATGTTCAGAAGACGGCTTTCAGGACTCGGTATGGGCATTACGAGTTCCTTGTCATGCCTTTTGGGCTGACGAATGCACCGGCGGCATTCATGGATTTGATGAACCGGGTGTTCCGATCTTACTTGGATCGATGCGTGATTGCATTCATTGATGACATTTTGGTGTATTCCCAGACACGGGAAGATCACGCACGAGACCTCCGTCTTGCTCTGGAGATGTTGAGAGAGCATAGGCTATATGCCAAATTGAGTAAGTGCGAGTTCTGGCTAGAGAAAGTCGCATTTCTTGGACACGTGGTGTCGGCCGAGGGTATTTCTGTAGATCCAGCCAAGGTTGAGGCAGTCATGAGTTGGGAGAGGCCCAAGAGCGTTACGGAGATACGTAGTTTCCTCGGATTGGCAGGCTACTACCGGAGATTTGTGGAGGGATTCTCCAGTTTGGCTGTACCTCTCACCTACTTGACAAGAAAAAGTGCAAAGTTCAGTTGGAGTGACCGATGTGAAGTAAGTTTCCAAGAGTTGAAGAAACGCCTCACCACAGCCCCTGTCCTTACTGTGCCATCCGGACATGGTGGTTATGAGGTATATAGCGATGCTTCGCATATCGGACTTGGGTGTGTCCTTATGCAGCATAAGAAAGTCATTGCCTACGCATCAAGACAATTGAAGGAGCATGAAAAGAATTACCCCACTCATGACTTAGAACTCGCCGTAGTTGTGTTTGCATTGAAGATTTGGCGACATTATCTTTATGGGGAACAATTTGAGGTATTCACAGATCATAAAAGCCTTAAGTATTTGTTTTCTCAGAAAGAGTTGAACCTGAGGCAAAGAAGATGGGTAGAATTTTTGAAAGACTATGAGTGCTCCATTCAATACCACCCGGGCAAGGCAAATGTAGTAGCCGATGCTCTTAGCCGGAAGCCTACTGGACTTTTGGCGCATATGATGCTGAAGGAGTGGAGATTGCTGGAGGATGCATCCAACCTCGAAATCAGTTTTAGTCTCCCTACCTATGGGCCGGTAATGGCTAGCATCACAGTTAGGCCATTTATGTTGAGCATGATCCAGGAGTTGCAGGAAATGGATGCCGAACTACTTTCTTGCCGAGACAAGTCAGTTAAAAGTGGCAGTAAGGACTTTACGGCGAGGGAAGATGGAATTATCACTTTCAAGGGAAGAGTATGTGTCCCAGCCGATGAGAAGCTTAAGCGAGAAATCTTGTACGAGGCTCACCGGTCCAAGTACACCGTTCACCCCGGGGGTACCAAAATGTATAGGGACTTGAAGAAGCATTTTTGGTGGCGGAACATGAAGCGAGAAATAGCGGAGTATGTGTCTAAATGCTTGGTGTGCCAACAAGTCAAAGCCGAACACAGGAGACCGGCTGGACTTTTGCAGTCCCTCCCTATTCCCGAGTGGAAATGGGAACATATCTCTATGGACTTTATCGTGGGATTGCCGAAGACGGTCAAGAAGACCGATGCTATATGGGTAGTTATTGATAGACTCACGAAGTCCGCTCATTTCTTACCGTACCGGACTACATTCAACTCCAATCAGTTAGCGGAGCTATACATCAAGGAAATAGTCCGATTACACGGGGTGCAATGAGTATTGTGTCGGATAAAGACTCAAGATTCACATCCAGGTTTTGGAAAAGTTTTCAAGGTGCAATGGGCTCCCGATTAGACTTTAGCACAGCTTTCCACCCACAGACCGACGGGCAAACCGAGAGGGTGAATCAGGTTATTGAAGATATGCTCCGAGCATGTATGCTAGACTTCAAGGGAAGTTGGGAAGATCACCTACCTTTGGTGGAATTCGCTTACAACAATAGTTATCAAGAAAGCATACAAATGGCGCCTTTCGAGGCTTTGTACGGAAGGAGTTGCAGATCCCCGTTGTATTGGGATGAAGTGGGAGAAAGAAAGATTTTGGGCCCCGAGTTGATTGAACGAACCGCGGATAGGGTCAAGCTTATACGGGAGAGGTTGAAGACCGCACAAGATAGACAGAAAAGCTATGCCGACAACCGAATGAGGGATCTTGAATTCTGAGTCAGTGATTTTGTGTTAGTAAGGATTTCACCGACCAAAGGTGTTATGCGATTCGGGAAGAGAGGCAAGCTTAGCCCGAGATATGTGGGTCCGTTCGAGATCATTACTCGAGTTGGCGAGGTGGCTTACCGTGTTGCTTTGCCCGCTCACATGGCGGCGGTCCACAACGTGTTTCATATCTCCCAGCTTCGGAAGTACATCCCGGATTCTTCTCACGTCATCGAGCTTGACCCGGTTCAGATTCGAGAGGATCTCACTTTGGTTGAGAAGCCGGTTCATATTTTGGATCGAAGAGACCAAGTACTTCGCAACAAGACTATTCCGCTAGTTCTCGTGCAATGGCAACATCACGCTCGAGAAGAGGCTACATGGGAACGTGAGGCCGAAGTCAAGGCGAAGTACCCCGAGTTGTTTGAATGATTTTGGGTATAACTTGTAATTTTGTTTCGAATTGTTATGCTAAGTTGTTAAATTTGTAAAGCACCATTGTCCAAATTTCGAGGATGAAATTTTTATAAGGGGGGGAGAATGTAGCACCCCGGACTTTTTCATCTTTAATGAATGGCACTTTCATAGCTAATGTGCGTTTTCGAAAGACGAACCCAACGCAAGTTGAATCGTCGAAATCCGACGAGCGAGTTAAAAGATATGGTCAAAACAGTCCAGACATACAGAGCACCGATCGCTCGGTCCAGTCAGCGATCGATCGGTCCATAACCGATCGATCGATAGCTATCGCACGGTCAGAAATTTTGTATGGGGAAATTTTCCAGAGAGTGAGTTTTTGACCGATCGATCGGTCATAAACACCGATCGCTCGGTAGGCAACCGATCGATCGGTCATAACCACCGATCGCTCGGTCTTCGCATTTTTGCAGAAATTTCAGTAAGGGCTTTATCGTCTTTTGGGGGTTAAACCCTTTCTCCTTAAGGCTTGCCCGAGCCTTAGGGCATCATTCACTATACTTAGAGAGATTTGGGAGATAAGAGAGAAGAGAAAAGGGTTTCCTAAACCTAGGTTGCTTTTGGAGAAGAAATCAAAGGGGTGAAGACCCTAGATCGTCCCCAAGCACGTTTTCTTCAAGATTTCAACTCAAGCTCGGGTGGAGGTGCATTCTCCAAGCTAGGGCAGCACTCACTCACGTTTTGAAAGAGGTTTCTTCCCCCAACTCAAGTCCCCTTCAAGCAAAGGCTTCCTCCTTCCAAATAGAGCTTCTATTTCAAGGTTTCTTCAAGATCAAACCTTGATCTAAGGTTAGTACACCCTACTAACTTCCCTTAGCAATAATCTAGATTTTCTATTGTGAAATGTGACTCTTGATAGTATGTTTTCTTCCTTATAAAATGTATCATCTTCACTAAATATAAACAAGATAAGCAAAAGGTATGGATGTGTGGATGGGATGTCGATTGAGGCGATTGGATGCCGTATGGATGTTGTGTGATGTGTGAAAAGGAAAATGGAAGATGGGCACTTTACAAATAACGAATGTACCTTGATGTCTTGATGAAAAATATGCACTAAATAAGGGAAATGGAAGGACTAAGAAATGTGGCCCACCGGGTGTTTGATAAAATGACTAAACAAGGGATAAATGGACTTAATGAAGAAAATGGAAATAGAAATTGTGTAAATGTTCTTAGAAATGATAAATTGCTCAAATGTGCAATATGTTGCCTAAATTTTCATACCACTATGTTAAGGATTGAAATGCCATAGTAATGTGATCCGCCCATTCAAGTATGTCATCATGATTACCACTATTGACAAGCACACAAGCACGCATGCATGCATGAAACCGGGTTTTCCAAGATTGTATTTGTATATGATGAATCAAGAACATGACAAGGAGGTTGGTAGCCCAAGGAAGGGTGCTAGCCTCTGGCTCACAAGAGAAATGGAACAAGAACATGACAAGGAGGTTGGTAGCCCAAGGAAGGGTGCTAGCCTCTGGCTCACAAGAGAAACGGAACAAGAACATGACAAGGAGGTTGGTAGCCCAAGGAAGGGTGCTAGCCTCTGGCTCACAAGAGAAACGGAACAAGAACATGACAAGGAGGTTGGTAGCCCAAGGAAGGGTGCTAGCCTCTGGCTCCTTGGTAGCCCAAGGAAGGGTGCTAGCCTCTGGCTCACAAGAGAAATGGAACAAGAACATGACAAGGAGGTTGGTAGCCCAAGGAAGGGTGCTAGCCTCTGGCTCACAAGTATACAAGTCAAGAACAAATCAAGACATGAAATACAAGACAAGACACGATACACATACATGATTTGACCGAGACACGAAAAAGGTTTCCGAGACATGAGTTTTACCGAGGTTTTTGCATTCATATACGCATGTCAAGATATGGCTATGTATCTTAAGCTTTCACTATTGCTTTAAATTAATATCTTGTATTGCTCACTGTTGTTATGCGTTCGTTATTGTTATGGTTAGCTAGTAGTTTGTACTCGCTGAGTATTCCATGCTCAGCCGTACTTTTATGTCTGCAGGTACCGTGGATGTCCTCGACCCCGAGCCTTGGGTCGAGGAGGAGTATGTAGAGGAGAGGGAGCCACCTATCCCATGGCAGTCTCAAGAGGATGGGGACTTGGATGTGTGGCCATACCTCGACTACTGTTGAGAGGAGAGTGTTAGAGAGTTCCTTTTTGTATTTTGATAGGTGGGCATGTTCACCTTTACTTTGATTGTATTTGGTATATGTTAACTTGGAATACTATTTGGAGTTATAGAAGAAAAGAAAAGTTGGCTTATGCTTCCGCACTTATGTTTAGTTTCTGCGCTCTGATTATCATTGTACTATATTATGTTTAGCCTCTTGCATTACAGGAGGGTTTGACAGGTACACGTAGTCACCTCTAAAGTATCCCTTAACTCCTAGGGGGTATTTTGGGGCGTGACACTTATTACGCTTACTGTTGCTACATGATTATCCTCAGTGTCAGAAACTTAAAAGTCTTGGAGGTCTGCAAAATTATGTATACTGGGTGATTACCCTTAGCGAAGGATTCTGAATGCTCCCGCTTACACCAATCGTCATTTTTCAAGTATGTTTTATACCAAGGAGTCACATATATGGTGTTAAATGACCTTAATCCTTTTAGGAACACCTGTATTACCCCAGCATTCAACATGTAGAATAGGCTAAGGTATAGTCTACAAGCATCACCTAAAGGGATACACTAAACCCTAACCTTCTCGCACCCTATAACTATCCCTAATCGTGGTTGACTATCAGGGCACTCTCACCTTGGTAAGCACTCACCCAGAGGTATGAAATGAGTCATCCTTGTGCTTGTAATAAAACACATTCGACCCTGTGTCCCAACAACGCATATGGGGTTCAAATCCCAGACAAACAAGTCTTCACCAAGACCTATCTCCAGTCTTGACCTGATAAGCCTCAGGTTTCCAACAACCCGGGTAAAGCATACTGGACCTCTATTCATCTGTCCTATCAGATCACATGTGCCTTGTCACACCCAAGAAAAATAGAAAAAATACAATCACCATCATTAACAAATTTTGCATTTGCATTTGTATCTGCATACACAGTACACTTACACAGAATCTTTCTTTGTCCAGGTAAATGGTAGGATCTTTAAGGATTGTTAAGTTAATGGGTCAACCATCACAACCCGTACATTTGGCCTCTTAGGCGACATGTGACGATAGCCTCCAGAAATCAATTGAAGCCCTCACTCCGAGCTAGCATCTCACTTGGGCTCAATACTATAAAATGGGATCCATCCTAGACCTGTCCATGGTTAAACCGGACTGGCGCCTCTTAAATTCTACCATCTAGTGTTGGAACCCATCATACATGGTGTTTTATTTTAGTAAGAATGAGCTGTGTCCAACACTGGAAGAAATTCAGTGTATTTTGGGCTTAACCATGGATGGTAAAGCCATAGTACCATGCTACAAGACAACATACCAGGAAGACCTCTCAAGGTTTTTGCATATCAAGTCTGACTGCTTGCAGCACGGTCCTAACGGCTCTTATGATCAGATACCTGTAAGATATCTTGAAGATCAGTATAGCCACAAGTGGAACCCTGACACCATAATAGCTGAACTTCCTAGTCTCAATGCTTTTGCACTGGTAGTCATGTCTCAATTGCTCCTACCAAAGTGCCGCACCCTCCCCGATTCAGTAATAGTAGGAGTTATCGAAGATATGCGCAGCTTCGGAATAGTTGTCCCAGTTATCCTTACAGGGCTTCTCCAGGCTGTCAACCAAGCTATAGACCGTCGAAGGGGTATCTTTCATACCAGTATACCACTTTTACACCTACGGTTGGTAGGACACCTACCTACAATCATTCCAGTGCCTGTCGATCTCCGTGAAGCTTACAGTCTACCAAGGACGATTTCTCATAATTAGGGCCAAATTATGACTATAGATGTCAGAACTCTTTAACAACTTCTCCAAAACCTAACAGAAGAATAGATTACATGGGAATGCAAGCGGCTAGTCCTAAAACAGCTACTTCATGTTGTCATAACAAGAAGACGATGCATGATCCTCGCCGGTCTAACCGGCTCAGCAGCATATGTACCACTCCGAGTCCTTTGCCAGTTCGAACTTCCTTAGTGCATCCCAGTAATAGACAAGCCGAAAAATGATTGTATCGACTTTACTATCCATTCTGAATGCCTCATTCGCTGTTTCCAGGCAGATTGTCGATGCTGTTAGCCTAAAGGTTACAACCATATGACCCTCAATTAGTTTTAATGACAACATAAATAATGAAATGACTCTTGTAATACTAATGTCTTCAATGAGCAATTGTTTCCATAGTATTCAAGAATTAAAGAAGTGATTTCAAGCAAAACTCAAGAACCTTCTATGAAAAAGACCAAGTCAAAGCTTGATGACAATTCAAAATCAAAGCTTTAAGAAGATGTTCAACTATAAGCAAAAAGGATTATGGAAGATTGTCTTAAAGGCACTGCTACTGAAGACCATAGAAGCAAATTGATCAACTCCATCAAGGTCTAAGTTTAGGTAGTCAGTGGTCTGTTTAGGATTTCTTGTAAAAATCCTCAAGTAGTGATTCGGTGAAAAAGCTCAAAATACCATAGATTGACCATAGGTCCCTTGAACAAATATAAAAATATGATTAAAGACCTTAATACATGATCATCTTACTCATAAAGATTAAGTTCAAAACCTTGGAATCAAATCCTATCTTAAAGGTTTTGAAAATGGACTCTACAAATAAAAATGGTCTATCTAGTCGATCAGATAGACCATCCAATTGATCAGGCAGACCATCTAGCCAATCAAGCAAGCCTTGTGATCGATTGGATAAAACAATTTTTTTCAAAATTTGTCTGCATGTACTGATCAAGTTGGAACTCTTTGTGAATCCATTTTAGATCATTCAAAAGATCATTATGAGATGTTAATTATGTTTAATTAATATGTTAAAAGACTTTGGAAATCATGCAAATCATTAAAGTATTAGAAAAAACATTAAAATCCAAGTAAACCAAAAATTGAAAGTTTTTTGCTCTATCCAGCCGATCTGGTGGACCATCCAGTCGATCAGGAGGTCCATCCAGTCGATCAGAAGACCCTAGTGATCGACTGGATAATACAAAACTAACAAAATCTGGTTTTTACCATCTAGCCGATCAAGAAACTGATCCAGGTGATTCGGTAACCATCCAACCGATCAGATGACCCTTGTGATCGACTGGATAGTTCAGAAAAAATCTGAAACTCGTATTAAATGCCAATGACTATATTTATAATGGGAGTTTTTGCATTAAATGCTCATCAACGGTCATTAATATTGAATCACTATAAATATCAATGTTTTTTGAAAGATCCAAGAACAACTACATAGACATTTACACTGTTCTATTGATCAATCTTTCACTTGAGCTAAAAATCCCAATTCTGAAAAATGACACTTTGTTTTTCTCTTTGAGTTGAATCCCAATCATCTACTTGAGAGATTTCTTAGAGTTTGCTATTCTAATCAAATCTAACTCTTAAGGAGTTTTTATTTCAGATTTTTAAATCCAAAAATCATTATTCTTTGTTGAGTCAAGAACCTACGTGTTCTTGCAAAGTGAAGCTATTGCTTCATTTGAGTCAGAGAGGGTTGTGCCTGACTATGAAAGGTTCTATGCAGACCTCCAGAGGGATTGTACGGTGGCACCTCGACCAAAAGAGAGGTTGTAAAAGGTTTAAGCTTCACCTGTGAAGGAGCTTGTGCGATCAAGGATCGTCGTGGAACCTCTTGCGGGTTGCAGAGGCGAGGAGTAAGCTGGAGATAGCTGAACCTCGATAACAAACTGAGTTTGGATTCTCTTTTCTCTCTTATATCCCTTAGTATAACTTATTCTTAATTTTCTATACTATCCATTAGCTATATTTCCATTTGATTTTTACATTCCACACTTAAAGGATAATCAAAATTTTAAATCTATCACTGACCCTATTCACCCCCCCCCCCTTTAGGGTCCATATCTGGGCAACAAGTGGTATAGAGCCTGAAACTCTTTTCTGATCTAAAAAATCTTAGAGTTTAAAGATCTTTTAAATGAGAAGTAATCATTTTATAGCTAGTCTAGGAGAGAGACAATCCACAACCAGACCACCCTTATTTAATGGAGAACACTATAACTACTGGAAAATCAGGATAATGTATTACATCCAGGCTTTGGATTACCAATGCTGGAAAGTAATCATCCAAGGTCCCTATCTTCCTCATAAGATCATTGATGATCTTAAAATTCCTAAAGTTGAGAAAGAATGGGATGAAGCTGATATTAAGCTAATCCAGATTAATGCTAAAGCTATTAGCAACCTTTACTGTGCCCTTAGTCCCCAAGAATTCAATAGAGTATCTGGCTGTGATTCAGCCAAGAAATTTGGGATAAATTATAGGTTACATATAAGGGAACTAACCAAGTAAAAGATGAGAAAATCAATATGTTAGTTTACAAATATGAACTGTTTAAAATAGAGCAAGATGAGATCATTGTCGAAATGTTTACACGTTTTACTAACATTAATAATGGTTTGAAATCTCTTGGTAAAACGTATACAAATGCAGAAATTGTAAGAAAGATTCTACAACCTCTGCCAAAGGATTGGTCTCCAAAGGTTACAGCTATTCAAGAAACCAAAGACCTCACCAAACTAAGTATGGATGAACTACTGTGTTCACTTATAACTCATGAAGTCATAATGAAGGAGCATCAATCAGATGAGCCTAGAGCAAGAAGAGGATTGGCTTTGAAAGCCTCTTAATCTATTGAGAGTGAAGAAGAAGAAGAGAGTGAGAAAGATGAAGACTTTTCACTAATGGCTAGGAAGTTCAATAAATTTTTGAAACACAAAAAGAACTTGAAGAAGAGGCCATTGACGGAGTTCGCCAAAGAAATAGCAAAGGGAGAACCAATCTGTAACGACCCCAAAATCCTACAAGGCTAAAATAGGACTTTGGAATCGTCACATGATATAAACCTGCTTAAAATCCATACAAACAAGGCGTACTAACACGAGTCTCCAAAAATGAGGATAATAAAATCTCGATCATAAAAAGTCAAACCATCCTCTACAATGATAACCCACGCATCATAGCTCCTCATAAACGAAATAGTCTAAAACCATCCATAGAGTTAGACAACTAAGACAACATCAACTAAAAGTCAAAAGTCTAATAAAACCATCTCTTCCAAAAAGAAATACTAAAACTACTCAATAGGGATGACTATCAATATCCCTAGCCTCCTCCTCAGGAAGCTCACCTTCTTCCCCCTCTTCGGCGTACACTTCCTAAGTCCACGGCTCTCCTCCTAAACCTGAAGACAATGATAGGTCGACTGAGTGTGGAATACTCAGTGGATAAACAAACTAACAACAACATAAGATAGCATGAGCAATAACAATATCATAACTTAGTTTATCTAAGCTTAATCATACTACTTTCACGTAAAATAGACATAATCAGAGTGTAGAGCATATAACATGTCATAACATCATCTTGACTCGTGTAATCGTGCAATTCTTATCCATGAACTTGCCTTAACATATGCATAGACTCGTACATGCATGATTCATAGGGTGTTTGTCCCGTCAACGCATAATTCATAATGTTTTGTCCCGGCAACGCATAATTCATAGTGTTCGACAACGCTTAGAGTGGATGTTCATAATGGGGGATCATTCTTTCATGGCATAACATGAGTGTGACAATGCGTAGAGTGGATGTTCGTAGTGGGGGTTCATTTATTCATGACATAATTCGTAACATGTTCGTATCCAATGCATGCATGCTTGTGAGACAAGTGGACTCATGAGACTTGAATACTTACCATGCAAGTGCACGTGTGTTTAAGTGTCGTAATTGGAATTCAAATGAGTCATTCCT
The DNA here is from genome assembly GCA_015143295.1 of Tetracentron sinense. NCBI lineage: Eukaryota > Viridiplantae > Streptophyta > Magnoliopsida > Trochodendrales > Trochodendraceae > Tetracentron > Tetracentron sinense. The sequence goes on from CM026554.1 coordinate 20,995,202, forward strand.
TAGATTCCAATCTTCCGTTAGGAAACTCCGCTAGGTTATATCTCCCTAGTTAGAGAATTCCCAACATGGAGGATTTTCCTCTAAGATTTGGCCTACCCGAATACCAATCACCATACAAGTAAATAGGGCATAATTTATCATAGCGATAACAATATCCATTTAACTTAATTTATTAATTATCAATAGCATCATACTAATATTTCTCCTTTTTAAGCATTTTAACAAACACCTTGAGTGCATTAATTATGGATACTTTGTCATTTCCTATTTTTAACATTCCACCATACCATAATCCATTTATACAACCCAAACATACTCCACATTCATACATTGATCCCTTCCTCCATAATATTTCTCATCCTCCATACAATCCATCCATAGTATAAATCCATTTCCATCTCCAACAAGCTTAATCTATGGATAATTAGGGAAAAACAAATCAAATTATCATTTATATCATTTATATTACAATAATATACACCAACCATCATTAATAGAGTTGAGTTAGAGAGTTTATCGGCCTTAGGGATCCTTCCCTTGGATCCAAATCGCTCACAAGGTGATTTGGGGGAGATCTTCAAGCTTTCCTTGCGATATCCAAGCTATCTCCTTCTTCTCCAAGCAATCTAACTCTCAAAATCCTAGGTTTTCTCTCACTTTTTTGTCAAATTAGGTTAGAAATAGGTAGAGTACTCTAATACTTTGAAATATGACCCCTAATTATAGCCCCAAGGGTTGAGGAAAAAAAAAGACCTAAAAGCCCTTACTGAAATTCTGCAAAAACACGAAAGACCAAGCGATCGGTGGTTATGATCGAGCGATCGGTCGCCTACCGATCAACCGGTATTCTTGACCGAGCTCTCGGTCAAAAACACCCTCTCTGGAAAAGTTCCCCATACAAAAAAGTTAACCAGTCGATAGCTACCGATCGATCACTAATTTGGACTGAGCGATCGGTTGTGAACCGAGCGATCCCTAGCGATCGGTGCTCTGCAGATTTTTGACCCTTTTTACTGTTTTGGCCATAACTTTTGACTCGTTAGTCGGATTTTGACAATTCAACTTGCGTTGGATTCGTCTTTCGAAAAGGAATATTTCTGGAATGTTAGAATTTCCAAATTCTACTTTATTTATGGACCAAAATGTCCCCAAAATTGACTGATCTACAAAAGGAGTTTAGAAACTCGGAATTCCAACTGCTTATTCAAGGAAAAGACATTAAGGTTTTAATACAGGATAGAAAATAATATCCGGGGTACTACATCCTCCCCCCTTAAAAGAATTTTGTCCCTCAAATTTACGTACCTTAGGTGAACAAGTGCGGGTACTTTTCGTGGACCTCGGCTTCTCTCTCCCAAGTAACCTCTTCTCTCTCCCAAGTAACCTCTTCTCTCAAGTGATGCTCTCATTGCAAGAGTACAAGAGGAATGACCTTAGAATGTAAAACTTGCTCCTTCTGATCCAAGATTTGAGCCGGTTGCTCCACTAGAGTTAAATCTTCCCGAATTTCCAAGGGATCCAAATGAATGACATGTGAAGGATCCGCAATGTACTTCCTCAACATAGAGATGTGAAAGACATAATGCACACCTTCCATGTGAGGTGGCAAAGTGACCCGATAAGCAACTTTTCCAACCCGAGTGATGATCTCAAAAGGACCTACATATCTCAGACTGAGCTTGTCCCACTTGCTGAATCTCATCACCCCCTTCGTAGGTGAGATTTTGACAAACACAAAATCTCTGACTTAGAACTCAAGATCTCTCCTGCGATTATCGGCATAGCTCTTCTGTCTACTCTGAGGTGCTTTTAACCTCTCCCTGATCAACTTAACTTTAGCCATAGTTTGACCAATGAGCTCGGGACCCAAAAGCTTCCTCTCGCCCACTTCGTCCCAACACAAAGGTGAACGACAACGCCTCCCATAAAGTGCCTCAAACGGTGCCATCTGAATGCTAGCTTGATAGCTATTGTTGTAGGTAAATTCAACCAACGGCAGGTGATCATCCCAACTACCCTGAAAGTCTAACATGCAAGCTCGTAGCATGTCCTCTATAATCTGGTTCACCCTCTCAGTTTGCCCATCTGTCTACGGATGAAATGCTGTACTACAATCCAAATGGGAACCCATGGCCTACTGAAAACTCTTCCAGAATCTGGATGAAAATCTAGGATCTCGATTGGAAACGATGCTAACTGGCACTCCATACAAACGGACTATCTCCTTGATATAGAGAGGTTAGCCAATTGATTGGAGTTGAAAGTGATCCAATATGGAAGAAAATGAGCTGATTTAGTCAATCGGTCGACCACAACCCAAATGGCATCAATGTTCTTGACTGTCCTTGGCAAACAAACAACGAAATCCATGGAGATATTTTCCCACTTTCACTCGGGAATAGGAAGAGACTGAAGAAGTCTTGCCAGTCTCCTGTGTTCGGCCTTTACTTGCTGCCACACCAAACACTTAGATACAAAGGTAGCCACATCTTTCTTTATACCTTTCAAGCAGAAATACTTCTTGAGGTTCTGGTACATCTTAGTGCCTCCCGGATGTACAGTGTACTTGGACTTATATGCTTCATCTAGAATCTCCCTTCTTAAATCTTCATCATCCGGAACACAAAGTCTACCCTTGAAACAAACTCCACCATCTCTCCAAGAGAAATGCTCAAACCCACTGTTAAGCGAATTATTCATGGCAACGTTCAGTTCTCCATCATTCCACTGCAGGTCTTTAATCCTATCCAATAAGGTTGGCCTGACCATAATGTTAGCCAACAAAGCTCCGGACGCTCCAACACTGAAACCCGGCATCAAGGCTAGACAATTCTTCAAGTAACTTCCATTCTTGGACCATCAAGTGTGCCAAGAACCCGGTTGGTCTCCTACTTAGCGCATCTGCCACCACATTTGCTTTCTCCGAGTGGTACTGGATAGAGTAATCATAATCCTTGAGGAATTTCACCCAGCGACGTTGCCTCAACTTCATCTCTTTCTGCGAGAACAAATAGTTTAAGCTTTTGTGGTAAGTGAAAACTTTAAACTGTACACCGTACAAGTAGTGTCTCTAGATCTTGAGAACAAAGACTAATGCTGCCAATTCTAAATCATGGGTAGGATAGTTCTTCTTGTGATCTTTCAATTGTCGAGAAGAATAGGCAATCACCTTCCCGTGTTGCATAAGAACACAACCAACCCAATGAGTGAGGCGTCACTGTACACCACAAAACCTTCGCTACCGGATGGTACAGTCAGGATGGGAGCGGTGGTAAGACGTTTCTTCAGCTCAATGAAACTCTTCTCATATTTCTCATTCTACTCGAACCTAGCGTTCTCTCGAGTTAGGTGAGTAAGCGGAGCTGCCAAACTAGAGAAACCCTCCACAAATCTTCTGTAATATCTAGCTAGGCCTAAGAAACTTTGAACCTCTGTAACACTCTTTGGCCTTCCCCATCCTTTCACTGCTTCTAGCTTAGCAGGATCAACTCAAATCCACTCTTCTGACACCATGTGACCTATAAATGCTACATTTTCTAGTCAAAACTTGTACTTGTTAAGCTTAGCATATAGCTTATGCTCACGGAGTGTCTTCAGTGTGACCCAGAGATGCATCTCATGCTCCTTCTGCATCTTGGAGTACACTAGAATATCATCTACAAACACGATCACAAAGTGGTCAAGAGTCGGCTTGAAGATTCTATTCATGAGATCCATGAATGCTGCCAGAGCATTTGTCAATCCAAATGGCATGACTAGGAATTCAAAATGCCTATATCTAGTCCTGAACGCAGACTTGGGGATATCCTCGGCCTTTATCTTCACTGATGGTAGCCCAAACTTAAATCGATCTTGGAGAAATACTTTGCTCCTTGCAATTGATCAAACAAGTCATCGATCCTAGGTAAAGGATATTTGTTCTTGATAATGACCTTGTTCAGTTGCCGATAGTCGATGCACATCCTCATCAAACCATCCTTCTTCTTAAAAAAGAGGACTGGAGCTCCCCAAGGTGACACACTTGGGCGGATGAACCCAAGATTGAGCAACTCTTCAATTTGCTCCTTTTGCTCTTTCAACTCTGCTGGTGCACCATCCTTGTAACGACCCAGATATTTTTAGAAATAAAAATATCATATATATTCAGTAAATGACTGAATAATTAGTAACTCATAGTATTACCTAAGTATATAAGACAATATAATACTTAATTAGGTGATAATAGATTATATATTAAGCTAAAGGTATAAAGCTTAGTGTTAAAATAAGTATTTAACACTAAAGTGAATGGGATCACAACAAGTGGCGATATCCTAGGGTGGATGTCAAATTATTTAATGATAAAGTTAATCATGAATTAAGAGGAGGACACATGGCAAGTGCCAAATGTCAACACCACACAAAAAGGGAAGTTCAAGATTAACTATGGTTAGAGTAAATTAACTACGATGGGTTAATCATGAGTTAACTAGTGGAGTTAAGAAAGTAAGTTGATGATCATGTGGATTTGATCAAAGTAATACAAGGGGATGAACCAAAGCTCACGCCCACTTAGTGATCCTAGGTGTGTGAACCCAACTCAAGAGAAGTTAAGTTAACTCTTAGTGTAACTAAGGTTAATAACATGAACCATATTAATGGTTATGCATGTTTGGAGATTTAAAGAAGATATCTAAATTCTGGAATTTAATAAAAGTGAGACATTCTTAGGATGGAGAGATGTACACGCCCAACCATGGTGAGCCATGAAATATGTGGTTTACTATTGTTAAGAAAATTCTGAGATAAGTTGCATAAACTATGATAAGTAACCTTGGTTAGTAGCATGAATCATTAATCATGAGTTAAAAATGTGGCAAGCACCTCAAGTAGAAAACGTCCAAGATGGGCTGTATCACCTAAGTATGCACTAAGGATGATAAATATAGTGTATGTATAAACCTAGTGACAAACCAAAAGGAAGATAAAAGGTCTCATCTATATGCATGAACCTTACCTCACGTCCAAACCCCCTTGGCTATTCGATTGTGTTCACATTAGCTAGGTAAGACAAATTCTTTGAAAAGAAAGTGTACATGCCCAACTAGGCTGACCTTAGGTTAGTGACTTACCTTAGTTGGTTAGTTCATGAATCTAGGTTAAGGATATAACCTTCAAGTTAACTAAGGAAAGAATCTAATTAATAAGATACATCTACTATGCATTAAAGATAATAAGATTATCCATGAGTTCAAAGTGAACTATGGTTAGGTTAGTAAAATGTGTCATGAATCTAAAGTGATTCATGAACTAAAATAAGTTTATTCTAATTATGGGAATGAACCCATTAAATTAGATGCATGGGCTTAATGGAGATCATGAACTAGGATTTAATAAAGGGGAGTGAACCAAGAGTTAATGATATGCAAGACCCTTGCCTATATAAAGAAGACCCCACGCCCTCTTGTGTCTCACTCCAAGCCAACGTCCAACCATGAGCAAAGAGTGAGAGAGCAAGACAAAAGGAAAGAAGAAAGAAAGAAAGAGAAAAAGAAGAGGAAAGAAAGAAAGAAAAGAAGAACGGGATTTTGCCAAGCCCTACTTCGGTTTCGGTAAAAAGAGTAAGTGTTATTCGGTAATATCATTCTAAGTGATATCTTGGAAGGAAGGTATGATTAAGTAAATTATACTCTATTATATTTGAATAATAGTATGGTATTACTATCTTGAAATGCTGGAAATAGTACGATATTACTATCTTGAAATGTTGGAAATAGTAAATATTATTGTCTTGAAATGCTAGAAAATAATATGCTACTACTATTATGAAATGCTGGAAAATAATATGCTACTACTATTATGAAATGCTGGAAAATAGTATACTATTAATATATTCAAATATTGGAAAATATGATAATATTACTATGCTGGAAAATAGTACGATAATGCTATGTTACAGCATTAGAGTGATGATAATATGATAATTGTGCTATATTACATTCGGAAAATATTATAAAGAAATGAATGTGATTAAAGTATGGAAACTAACGATGCTAAGTATAATCAAGAATCAATGTTATATAATCATAATGTTATGATGTATATGAAAATATTATCTTATAATGTCTTAATGAGAAGGGAAGGAAAAGATAAATAACCTTATCTTATAAAGGCCTCAAGATAGTGGCGTGGTAAAGGAAGGCCATTCGACAATATTTCATGAGGGGTTAAAGATGACTCTCCAAGGGGTGAAACTCCAAGACTGAATGAGTCTAAAGAGGTGTACCTTTCAATGATCATCTTGAGAGGCAGGGCTAAGATAAGGCTGAAAAGAATAAAAAGATTAAAAAAAAATTGTTTATCTTAAAAAGAGCCTCAAGACAGTGGTAAGGAAAAGGAAGGCCGTTCGACAATATTTCATGAGGGGTTAAAGATGACTCCTAGGGGTCAAACTCCAAGACTGAATCAGTCTAAAGAGGTGTACCTTTCAATGATCATCTTGAGAGGCAGGGCTAAGATAAGGTGGAAAAGAATAAAAAGATAAAAAAAATTGTTTCTCTTAAAAAGAGCCTCAAGATAGTGGCCAGGTAAAGGAAGGCTGTTCGATAATACTTCATGAGGAGTAATGAGGACACCAAGATGGAATGAAATCCTTCATGAGGGGTCAAACTCCAAGACGAAATGAGTCTAAAGAGGTGTACCTTTCAGGGATCATCTTGAGAGGCAAGATTTAAGATAAACTGGATCCGGATAAAAGATATTGAAAAGACATACTGGAAGTAATATTAAAAGTCTTAATAATATATCCTATATTGTTATGCTTATTCTAACTTGTCATTTAGCATGATATTATTGAATATTCTTATTGGGCTTCATAGCTCACTGACCTTTTATGTCTCGAGATAAACAATATAAGAACAACTTAAAAGTGACGTTCGAAGAAGGGCGGAGTTGCTTTTGATTTTGATATTATATTTTGTTATATGTTCATTTGGATGTAATTAAACTAGTTATGTAAACCTTAACTTTAATTTTTGGACATGGTTATGATGGCTATTGTGTATGGAAAGAGAAGAAGGGTTTAAAAATTCTAATTCCCTTGGTATTTTACACTTTCGCATTATACGAGAAAAATGATCTCACGGACGGATTACTCTTACATTTCATTAGTGAAATGTTAAGTTTAAGATGGGTCGTGACAATCCTATACACAACTTTAGAGATGGGTGCCATACCCAGAGCTAATTCAATTACGAACTCTATGTCCCTATCCGGTGGTAATCCCGGCAAATCCTCAGGAAAAACATCTAGGAATTCATTCACCACTGGAATGTTCGAGGAGCTCGGTGCTTCTGGTGCAGAAAGTCTCAAGGCTACAAATCTAGCTACATCCCTCTTGTTCAAACCCCAAAAATGAAAAAGGAGGCCCACTGACTGGCTTGAAGTTAACCACTTTCCCGAAACAGTCCACATGGTCATGGTGGTGGAAAGCCAATCCATGCCTATGATGATGTCAAAATCTTGAAAATCCAGGACAGTTAGATCGGCTGGCAATCCTCTAAGACCTTCCCGAATATCACAAGCGCGATAGACCTTATCAGTGATGACTAAATTACCCACTGGGGTGGCGATAACTAGCTTACAGTCTAACAGACTTGGCTTCAAAGGGAATGCTTGAGCAAAACTAGGAGTGACAAAAGAATGAGTCGATCCGGTGTCAATCAACACACGAACTAAATAGTCATTCACCAACAAGGTGCCTGAATTGGGTACATAGCTAAGTGTGTCAAAACATGTGCACAAACCATAATTATATACTGAGCATGCTTATATACAGTTGCAAACGTCACAGTCATACAAATAGAATAACATTATACATAATTTAATCTATGATTTAAACATACCTTGCACAACGTCATCGGACGCCTATGCATCCTGCTTGGAAATGGCAAACACTTGACCTTGAACTGGTTGGCGAGGCTGCTGGGGCCTCTGACTATCGCCACCCAAAACCCACCCTAGGAGTTAGAGTGAATCTTGGACGACTTGTCATGACCTACATGACATGCTTGGCAAACCAACCTGCAAAATACACTGAGCATATACAATAGAGGACAAAAATAGCAGAAACATACCTTAACATGGTACAGCGGAAGTCTAACAGAACCTCTATGTATATATACATGATCTAAGTTGATACAAGAGGAAATCAAAACAAAGAAAGTGCGGACAGGCCCGCCAAAATACATGAATATAACTCTTACGCTCACCCACAATCTCTCACTTAGAATCTACCACCTAATAGTGACCGTCTACGTGAGGTTCCTCCATAGGTTCGTCAACATACTCCTCCTCCACCCAAGGGCTCGGAGCACAGATATCAAAAGGAGCAGCCGTTCCGCTATCACCTACCGACATAAGAAGTACAACTGAGCATGGAATACTCAGCAGGTACCAAACACTAACCAACAGCTATAGCATAGCAATAACAATATAAGGTAGGCATCAATTTATATCATACAAGAAAGAAAATAGTTTATAATTCATGCTTGGCTTGACTTGAAAATATTCTTTTCGTGCGTGAAAACTTGTCTTTTCATGTGTCTTGTCTTTTCGTATCGTATCGTGTCATGCGTGTCATGCTTGTATCATGCGTGTTATGCTTGTCATGCGTGTCATGTCATGTATCATGCTTGCTTGCTTGCTTGGAAATTAAACATGTTCATGCTACTTGTGAGGGAGGGGAGGCCCCTCTTCCTAAATGAGAAACAACTTGTGAGGGAGGGGAGACCCCTCTTTAATGAAATGCATTGAATGTAACATGCATGCTTGAGGTCTTGCGTGGCGGTTTCTTGTTCGTGTCAAAAGCAAGGCAAAATATATCGTAAGATATGCCCTACCTCTATTTATCATCCCTTCCATTTGGCCTTGTCATGGTGTTCGTGAATTGGGAAGAAAACCTTGAAAAACAAAACACGGTGTTTAATGCTTGAAACCTTACTTGTGGACCTACATGCCGTGCTCGTGGTTCCGTGTACAATTAAGTATGACAATGGCATATAAGGTATTTGCATTTGATAATCAATACAACAAATAAATAAGCATTTAATCAATCAATATTCCATTCTAGAATTTAAGGAAGTTCACACATGCATTTTCTAAGAACAAATCATCATTTCTCTTCATTGTGGCATTTCATCAAACACTTGGTGGGTGTATTATGCTTAATACCTAAATCTTGAATTTCTAGGTGGGTTAATGCTCACAACACACATGTGTATTCATTATTAGTACAATGCCCTTCCCATTTCATTCATTACAACAAACACACGACATCCAATCACCCATTCACATCCACACCACTATCCACCTTCATCCATTCATCCCAACACATTATCTTGCTTAGAAATTTAGGGAAAGAAATCATAAAATAAGGACAGTATGAACTAGAAGGGTAGCATAGGGTACCGACCTTGAATAGGTTGAAGAAACCCTTGAAGTAGCTCGTGGGAGGCATTGCCGAGCTTGGAGGAGAACTCCACGAGTTGCTTGAGCTTGGATTAGGAAGGTCTTGAGATTTGGGGAAGAAGTTTGGAGCTAATCCTTCTCTCCAATCCAAAATCCTATTGGAAACCCCCTCTTTCTCTCCCTTCTCTTCCTTTCCCTTGGTTTAGAAAAACTCCCAAATGAGAAGCCTCAAATAGATCAAGGGTTAAAACCCTCAAATTCAGAATTTGCTACCGCATGCGATCGATTGCACACTTGTCTACGATTGATCACACCTGGATGCGATCTATCGAACATGAACCCGAACATATTGGTCTGATTTCCCTCTGCATGCGATCGATCGCACATACTTGCGATCGATCGCAAAACCCTGCAATCCATCGCACCTGGGGAATCCATTTATCGCATCTGACCCCGAGAGTTTCAGAATCATTTCGCCTGCATGCGATCGATTGCACCTGACTTGCGATCGATCGCACCCTCTAGATTTTGTTGTTTTCACCTATTTTTCCTACTTTGGTAATTCGGCCATAACTTTTGACTCGGTTGTCCGATTTGGACGATTCAACTTGAGTTGGATTCGTCTTTCGAAGGGAAACATTATTGGCATGTTAAAATTTCCAATTTCTTCTTTATTTATTGACCAAATTGCCCTTAAAGTTGACTGATCCGTAAATGAGTTTTGGTAACTCGGGTACTCGATATATCCGACTTAGGAATACTACTTCTTAACACTTAGAGTTCTTTAAATTTTCTTATTTCATAGAAATGGGAGGATTACAAAGGCATAATGCCTTGGCACGGTTTCCAATACATGGAAAAAAAAATTTGGGGCTCTACAGTGACCCTGAGATGGCCTTTGCTGTACAGGCTGCCTAACTGGGGGTGTAGCTCCCTAGGGCTGACTTTGTGGTGGCATCTGCATACCCCAAACTGGGCAATCACGAATCCAATGCTCAATACTACCACAATGAAAGCATCCTCCTTTGACTGCTCAACACTCACCTGGCACATGCCTCTTACTACAATAACGGCATACCTCATAAGTAGTCACCCATGGAGTAGGTGGGGTGGCTCGTGGTGCCTGAGGAGTAGCACGGTGAATGGTGGGTGCAACTACTAGCCTCTGATATGGGGTTGGCCTAGCCATTTTTGCTAGACCTGTCATCCTTAGCCTCTTATCCTGCAGGCCATACTTGCCTTCCTACAGTCCCTTCTTCCTCAAAAACTCAGCCGACCTCCTCTTGGCAATCAAAGCTCGTTCGCTTACCTCTTGGCACGATCCAAGACGTAGGATCTCTACCTTGTCTCGGATGTGATCCCTCAAACCTCCTTCAAATCTCCTCGCCTTCATACTCTCCGTAGTGATCAGATGAGGCACAAACTGGGATAACTCTACAAGCTTGGCCTCATACTCTGCCACTGACATGCTCCCCTACCTAAGAGTAGAGAAGTCGATCTCTATCTGCTCCCTCACAGATGTCAGAAAATATTGCTCATAGAAGACATCGAGGAACTCTCCCCATGTCCACTCCTGTCCAAACCATAACTCATTTCTCTTCCTGGATGCCGCCCTCCACCAATGTTCTGCCTCTCCTTCCATCATTAAATGAGGCCCATCTCACTCTTTGCTCGTCAGTAGACTCGAGCATAGAGAATATCTTCTCCAACTGCATAATCCATAACTCTGCCACTGATGGGTCCGTGCTCCCATAGAAGGCTGGAGGGCCCATTCTCCAGATAGCTTCGACTCCATTATGTCGGGGTGGGTGCACTTCAACCAGCCTCTATTGCCTCGTTTGACCAACTGCTAGCAATGCAGTTTACTGGGGCATAATTTCAGCCTGTCTCTCCATGGCTGCAGCAATAGCTTCCATAGCTTGACTCATATTAGCCTGGGGAGTACCATCTGGGGTATCCCCATCAGTCACACTGCCACCTCCATTCCTATTATTTCTTCTGCCTCTCCTCATATCTATAGTCCTGACAAGAAGAAGACAATCCATTTAGAAACACACTCACATAAATGCTTAAGTCTACGCTTAACCAAAACTCAATCCTCAATATTTCAAAGTCCTAAGCTTTTGATGTTGCTTCCCTAAGGTTAACATCTTTCTATATCCTATACTTAAAACCTTACCCCTAAGGACTCTAATGCCTTGAGCTCTGATACCACCTCTGTAATGACCCTAAAATCCTACAAGGCTAAAATAGGACTTTGGAATCGTCACATGATATAAACCTGCTTAAAATCCATACATACAAGGCGTACTAACACGAGTCTCCAAAAATGAGGATAGTAAAATCTTGATCATAAAAATTCAAACCATCCTGTACAATGATAACCCACACATCATAGCTCCTCATAAACGAAATAATCTAAAACCATTCATAGGGTAAGACAACTAAGGCAACATCAACTAAAAGTCAAAAGTCTAATAAAAACATCTCTTCCAAAAAGAAATACTAAAACTACTCAATAGGGATGACTATCAATATCCCTAGCCTCCTCCTCAGGAAGCTCACCTTCTTCCCCCACTTTGGCGTACACCCCCTAAGTCCACGGCTCTCCTAAACCTGAAGACAATGACTGGTCGACTAAGTGTGGAATACTCAGTGAATAAACAAACTAACAACAACATAAGATATATAGCATGAGCAATAACAATATCATAACTCTGTTTATCTAAGCTTAATCATACTACTTTCACATAAAATAGACATAATCAAAGTGTGGAGAATATAACATGTCATAACATCATCTTGACTCATGTACTCGTGCAATTCTTATCCATGAACTTGCCTTAACATATGCATAGACTTGTACATGCATGATTCATAGGGTGTTTGTCCCATCAACGCATAATACATAGTGTTTTGTCCCGGCAACGCATAATTCATAATGTTCGACAACGCTTAGAGTGGATGTTCGTAATAGGGGATCATTCTTTTATAGCATAACATGAGTGCAACAACGCGTAGAGTGGATGTTCGTAGTAGGGGATCATTCTTTCATGAAATAATTCGTAACATGCTCGTATCCAATGCATGCATGCTTATGAGACAAGTGGACTCATGAGACTTGAATACTTACCATGCAAGTGCACGTGTGTTTAAGTATCATTGATTGGAATTCAAATGAGTCATTCTTTAGATTCCAATCTAACTCTCAAAACCCTAGGTTTTCTCTCCCTTTTTTGTCAAATTAGGTTAGAAATAGGTAGAGTACTCTAATACTTCTAAATAGGACCCCTATTTATATCCCCAAGGGTTGAGGCAAAAAAAAAGACCTAAAAGCCCTTACTGAAATTCTGCAAAAACACGAAAGACCGAGCGATCCGTGGTTATGACCGAGTGATCGGTCGCCTACCGATCGACCGGTATTCTTGACCGAGCTCTCGGTCAAAAACATCCTCTCTGGAAAAATTTCCCATACAAAAAAGTTAACCAGTCGATAGCTACCGATCGATCGGTTGTGGACCGATCGATCACTAATTTGGACCGAGCGATCGGTTGTGAACCGAGCGATCCCTAGCGATCGGTGCTCTGCAGATTTTTGACCCATTTTACTGTTTTGGCCATAAATTTTGACTCGTTCGTCGGATTTTGACGATTCAACTTGCGTTGGATTCGTCTTTCGAAAAGGAACATTTCTGGAATGTTAGAATTTCCAAATTCTACTTTATTTATGGACCAAAATGTCCCCAAAGTTGACTGATCTGCAAAAGGAGTTTAGAAACTCAGAATTCCAACTGCTTATTCAAGGAAAAGACATTAAGGTTTTAATATAGGACAGAAAATAATATATGGGATGCTACATCCTCTCTGTCTTCTCTGAGCTGCTTTTAACCACATTATACAAGAAAAATGATCTCATGGACGGATTACTCTTACATTTCATGAGTGAAATGTTAAGTTTAAGACGGGTCGTGAAAATCCTATACGCAGCTTTAGAGATGGGTGTCGTACCCGGAGCTAATTCAATTGCGAACTCTATCTCCCTATCCAGTGGTAATCCCAACAAATCCTCAAGAAAAACATCTAGGAATTCATTCACCACTGGAATGTACGAGGAGCTCGATGCTTCCTATGTAGAAAGGCTCAAGGCTACAAATCTAGCTACATCCCTCTTGTTCAAACCCCGAAAATGAAAAGGAGGCCCACTGACTAGCTTGAAGTTAACCACTTTCCCGAAATAGTTCACAAGACCATGGTAGGTGGAAAGTCAATCCATGCCTAAGATGATGTCAAAATCTTGAAAATCTAGGACAATTAGATCGGCTGGCAATTCTCTAAGACCTACCCGAATATCACAAGCGCGATAGACCTTATCAGTGATGACTAAATTACCCACTGGGGTGATGATAGCTAGCTTACGGTCTAACAGACTTGGCTCCGAAGGGAAAGCTTAAGCAAAACTAGGAGTGATAAAAGAATGAGTCGATCCGGTGTCAATCAACACACGAGCTAAATAGTCATTTACCAACAAGGTGCCTGAATTGGGTATATAGCTAAGTGTCGCGACCCAAAACCCACCCTAGGAGTTAGAGTGAATCTTGGACGACTCAATCATGACTTACATGACTTGCTTGACAAACCAACCTGCAAAAACCCACAGAGCATATACAATAGAGGACATTATAGCGGAAACATAACTATAAAACACAGCGGAAGTCTAACAAACCTCTAAGTATATACATATGGTCCAAGTTTATACAAAAAGTAACCAGAAGAAAGTGCGGACAGACCCGCCAAAATACATGGATATAATCTCTCATCTCACCCACAGCTAATCCACTCAGAATCTACAACCACCTAATGGTAACCCTCTACTGGAGGTTCCTCAAAAGGCTCCTCGACGTACTCCTCCTCCACCCATGGACTCGGAGCACAGATATCAAATGGAGCAGCTGCTCCGCCGTCACTTGCCGACATAAGAAGTACGGCTGAGCATGGAATACTCAGCGGGTACTAAGCACTAACCAGTAGTCATAGCATACAGATAGCATACATAAAGGAGGAAGCAAGTTGCATATATAGAACATGAACCATTTATATCATACAAGGAAGCAAAACAATTTATAATCATGCTTGTATTTCGTAGAAAGCCGATGAAACCTCTTGAAAACATTGTGCACTTGACTTGACTTGAAAATACCATTTCCGTGCTTGAAACTTGTTATGTTGTCTTATCTTGTCATATCATGCGTGTCATGTCATGTCATGCGTGTCATGCGAGTATCATGCTTGCTTGTTCATAATTTAAACATGTTCACGTGCCTAGTTGCCGTTCATAGTCCGTCACAACTAGTACCCTAAATGCAGATGGGTATGCCTAGTTGCCGTTCATAGCCCGTCGCAACTAGCATCCATGCAGAATGTGAATGCCTAGTTGCCGTTCATAGCCCGTCGCAACTAGCATCCATGCAGAATGTGAATGCCTAGTTGCCGTTCATAGCCCGTCGCAACTAGCATCCATGCGGAATGTGTGATGCTATGCTATGCGTGTCATGCCATGCTATGCTATGCGTGTCATGCGATGCTATGCATGTCATGCGAGGGGATGGGAGACCTTTCCCTATGAAATGCATGATTGTCTTGCCCTTGTCAAAAGCGAAGTGAAACATATCTTAGGATATGCCCCACCTCTACGTCCCATACTTAAAACATCGGTAAATCACGTCATTTCATGCGTGCTCGTGAGATCGTGTGCATACTTGCATTTGGAATTAAATATGGCAATTTGGGGTAATTCACAAAGCATAGCATATAACAATTTAAGTGAGTAATAATCTACGCATTTTAAGAAATGTAAGAAACACACTATCATGAACCCTAACAAATTTCAAGAGCAATTAAGCATGAGTTCCCTTAATTTATCATTTATTTTGTTCACCTTGGCATTTCATCAAACATGAGGTGTGTTCATTATTCACTTAAACTTAGATCATGCTTTCCTAGGTGGGTTATGCTCACATCACACTTGTATGTTCATTATTAATACAATGCCCTTTCCCATTCATTCATCACATCATCCACACGGCATCCATTCGCCAACATCCATCTTCATTCACCATTCATACCACCAATCTCATAACACATATATAAATGAAGGAAAACAAGAAGAAATAAAGGAAAAGGGAAGCTATAACTAGGAGGGTAGTAAGAAGTACCGACCTTGACAAATGGGGGAAGAAATCCTCCACCAAACGCACGTGAGTTGCTGCCCTAGCTTGAGGAGAGTGCCCCACACGAGCTCCACGAATGCTTGAACCGAAATCTTGAAGAAATCGGGCTTGAGGTTGATCTAGGGTTTCAAAACCCTTTGATTTCTCTCCACAATGGAAACCTAGGTTTTGGAAAACCTTCTCCTTTCTCTCTAATCTCCCAAATCTTCTAAGGGTTGAGAATGAGCCCTAAAGGCTCGGGTAATCCTATATAAGAAAGGGTATAACACCCGAATGCCGAAAATGCCCTTAGTGAAAATTCTGTAAAACGCGAGGACCGAGCGATCGGTGTTAATGACCGATCGATCGGTTGCCTACCGATCGATCGGTTTCATAACCGAGCGATCGGTTGAAATTTCACTCTCTGGAAAATTTCTCCATACAAACTTTCTGACCGCGCGATAGCTACCGATCGATCGGTTATGGACCGATCGATCGCTGACTGGACCGAGCGATCGGTTCTCTGTATGTCTGGACTGTTTTGACCATATCTTTTGACTCGCTCGTCGGATTTCGACGATTCAACTTGCGTTGGGTTCGTCTTTCGAAAACGCACATTTCTGACGTTTCGGAATTTTCGATTTCTCCTTTATTTATTAATTAGACTACAAAAATGGCCAATTAGCTACGAAGGTGCTATTCATTAAGGATGAAAAAGTCCGGGGTGCTACATTCTCCCCCCCTTACAAAAATTTCGTCCCCGAAATTTGGACGATACATACATGCATCAAATCAAAACAAAATTATAAGCCATATGAACAAGTCTATTCAAACAACTCGGGATACTTTGCTTTGACTTCGGCTTCACGCTCCCACGTGGCTTCTTCTCGGGCATGATGTTGCCATTGCACGAGAACCAAAGGGATTGTCTTGTTGCGAAGCACTTGATCTCTCCGATCCAATATGTGAATCGGCTTCTCAACCAACGTGAGATCTTCTCGAATTTCCAACGGTTCCAATTCTAGTACATGTGAAGGGTCCGCAATGTACTTCCGAAGCATAGACACGTGAAAAACGTTGTGAACCGCGGCCATGTAAGGTGGAAGAGCTACTCGATAAGCAACTTCGCCAACCCGCGTGATAATCTCAAACGGTCCAACATAGCGAGGACTAAGCTTGCCTCTTTTGCCGAATCTCATAATCCCTTGACTAGGAGATACTTTCACAAAAACTTGATCCCCTACTTGAAATTCCAAGTCCCTGCGGCGCGTGTCCGCATAACTTTTCTGGCGATCTTGAGCGGCTTTCAATCGATCCCGAATGATCTTAACTGTGTTTGCAGTTTGTTCAATCAATTCTGGACCAAGTAATTTCCTTTCTCCTACCTCATCCCAATAGAGAGGAGACCTACAACTTCGCCCATACAAGGCCTCAAATGGTGCCATTTGGATACTTGCCTGATAGCTGTTATTGTAGGCGAATTCAACCAAAGGCAAATGCTCTTCCCAACTGCCTCTGAAATCCGTCATACAAGCCCGAAGCATGTCTTCAATGACTTGGTTCACTCTCTCGGTTTGTCCATCCGTCTGTGGATGAAAAGCGGTGCTGAAATCGAGTCGGGAACCCATAGCCTCCTGGAAGCTTTTCCAGAATCGCGATGTGAACCTTGGATCCCGATCTGACACAATACTAACGGGCACTCCGTGCAACCTCACCACTTCCTTGATGTACAAAGCGGCTAACTGGCTAGAGTTGAAAGTAGTTCGGTACGGTAGGAAATGAGCGGATTTCGACAAACGATCCACTACTACCCATATCGCATCTGAGCCCCTTGCCGTCTTTGGCAAGCCAACTATGAAATCCATGGATATATTCTCCCATTTCCACTCGGGAATCGGAAGGGACTGTAATAGACCCGCGGGCCGCATGTGTTCTGCTTTCACCTGTTGGCACACCAAGCACCGTGCTACATATTCCGCAACCTCCCTCTTCATATTTCGCCACCAAAAGTGACTCTTGAGGTTCCGGTACATCTTCGTACCCCCTGGATGCACTGTGTACTTCGAACGGTGTGCTTCATCCAAAATCTCTCTTCGAAGGTCTGCATTGGCTGGGACGCACAGCCTTCCCTTGAATGTGATAGCACCCCGACTAGTGAGAGAAAAGTCTTCACTGCCCTTGGCAACTTCCTTGTCCCGGAAAGCCAACAATTCCGCATCCATGGCTTGATACTCTTGGATCAAATCTATAATGTACGGCCGAACCGTAACATTTGCCAAGGTAGGACCACGGACAGAGTTATTCACACTGATGTCCAGATTTGCCAAATCTCTTAGCAGCTTCCATTCTTGAACCAACATGTGTGCTAACAACCCCTGAGGTCTTCTACTCAAAGCATCAGCCACTACATTTGCTTTACCCGGGTGGTATTGAATGGTACAATCATAGTCCTTCAGGAATTCCATCCAACGCCGTTGCCTTAGATTCAATTCCTTTTGGGAAAAGAGGTATTTGAGACTCTTGTGATCCGTATACACATAGAATTCCACCCCGTATAAGTAATGTCGCCAGATCTTGAGCGCAAACACGACAGCGGCAAGCTCTAAGTCGTGCGTGGGGTAATTCTTCTCATGCTCCTTCAATTGCCTCGATGCATAGGCAATGACCTTTTTGTGTTGCATAAGCACACATCCAAGTCCAACGTGTGAGGCATCACTGTACACCTCATACCCAAGAGGTCCGGATGGCACTGTAAGGACAGGAGCTGTAGTAAGCCTCTTCTTCAGTTCCGTGAAACTGATCTCACACTTGTCGCTCCAAACAAACTGCGCATTCTTCCTTGTCAGGTGAGTAAGCGGTGCTGCAAGGCTAGAGAAACCCTCTACGAATCTCCTGTAGTAGCCTGCCAGCCCAAGAAAGCTGCGTATCTCAGTAACACTCTTGGGCCTCGCCCAACTCATAACAGCTTCTATCTTCTTCGGATCAACGGAGATGCCTTCCGCGGAAACAACGTGGCCTAGGAATGCCACCTCTTCCAACCAAAACTCACACTTGCTAATTTTGGCGTATAGCTTGTGCTCTCTTAACATTTCCAATGCGAGGCGAAGGTCGCGTATGTGATCTTCCCGTGTCTGGGAATAGACCAAAATGTCATCAACAAATACAATCACGCACCGATCTAGGTATGGTCGGAACACCCGGTTCATCAAATCCATAAAGGCTGCCGGCGCGTTCGTGAGACCAAAAGGCATCACCAAGAACTCATAGTGCCCATATCGGGTCCTGAAAGCAGTTTTGGGAACATCTTCCACCTTAATCTTCAACTGGTGATAACCCGATCGAAGATCTATCTTTGAGAAAAATCTTGCTCCCTTCAACTGATCGAACAAGTCGTCAATCCTAGGCAATGGATACCTATTCTTTATAGTGACTTTGTTCAATTGCCGGTAATCGACACACATCCGCATCGAACCATCTTTCTTCTTGACAAACAACACTGGGGCACCCCACGGTGAGACACTTGGTCGAATGAAGCCAAGGCTTTGTAATTCTTCCAACTGAGCCTTTAACTCTTTGAGTTCAATAGGGGCCATTCTATACGGAGCCCTGCAAACAGGAGCTGTGCCTGGTGCAAGCTCGATCATAAACTCAATCTCCCTGTCTGGAGGCAATCCTGGCAACTCCTCTGGAAATACATCCAGGAACTCACTCACAACCGGCATAGTTGATGAGTCCTTTGCCTCGGGGTTAGCTACGCCCAACGCCGCAAAACGAGCAATCGATCTGCTTTTCAACCCGCGAAAGTGAAATGGTTTTCCTTCTACTGGCTTGAAGAGCACCATTTTCTCAAAGCAAGCTACATGCCCATGATGTGCTGCTAACCAATCCATTCCCAATATAACATCAAAGTCTTGGAATCCAAGGACGATGAGATCAACCGCCAACTCGTGGCTTCCAACTTGGACCACACCATTTCTATACACTTTATCTGCCAATACTGTTTTGCCAAGAGGAGTCGAAATGGCTAACTCCGGTTCTAGCTGACTTGGCTCCCCAGAAAAGCCTTCTGAAAAACTCGGCGAGACAAACGAATGAGTAGACCCGGTATCAATCAACACTCGAGCCAAATACTCATTGACTAGTAGGGTTCCTGAAATTTTAGCTAGTTACGTCAATTCAAGCCTCAACAGTGTATACACGTAGGTATATATATATATAGCATACCAACTACGTACACAAGGAATAAAACATAACATACAATCACGAATAAGGAAAATAACTCCTAACGCGTACCTTGCACCACATCGTCAGATGCAAGTGCATCACCCTCTGTCAAGGCAAAAACTCGCCCCTGGTTCGCCTGGCGAGACTGAGGTGTAGACCGGGTAGTCTGAGATGACGCCTGATATGATCCTGCTGGGCGTGCTGGTGGCCTAATCCCCTGAGACTGGCCTGGTAAATGCCGGGTAGGGCAATCCCTGATCATGTGGCCCTGGCGACCACAGTGAAAACATCCACCCGATGCTCTTAGGCAATCCCCAGCTGGGTGCAGTCGGCCGCATGAAGGGCAGGCCTCGTGTGTGCGGGTAGGAGGGGCCTGAGGTGGAGCATATCTCGCCACCTGAGGTGCAACTGGCCATGGGGCCGGGAGAGCCTGAGGGCGAGGTGCCTGTGGCACGTACTGCCGTGGTGTTGGGGCCGCATAAGTCGGCCTCATCGGTGGTGCTGGCCATGTATACTGATAAGGTCCGGTACGATTCCGCCTCTCTGGAGGTGCTGAACTACTGGCTTGGCCTCTCGCCAACTCTCTCTTCTTAGACACTGCTTCAGAATTGGCCTCAACCAATAAGGCCTTATCCACTACTTCGGCGTAAGTGGCGTGCCTGAAAACTGACACTTTCTCCATGATGACATCCTTGAGCCCTTGCTCAAACCTCCTCGCCTTCATTGCCTCGGTGGCAATCATATGTGTCGCGAAGCGTGATAGCTCCGAGAACTTGGCCTCATAAGCGGCCACAGACATCGAACCTTGCTCAAGGTTGATGAATTCTCTCTCCTTCTTTTCCCGAGCTCCAACCGGGAAATACTTCTTATTGAACGTGTCCTTAAACTCCTCCCAAGTCCAAGGTTGACCCTGCATGGTCAAGTCTCGTGTCCTCAATGCGGACAACCACCAATGGTGGGCTTCACCCTCTAGCATGAAAACTGCCCATGCTACCCTATCCTCCTCTGTAGGCGAGAGGACCGCAAAAATCTTCTCCATCTGGAGGATCCACGCCTCTGCTACGAGAGGGTCCACACTCCCATGGAAGGATGGAGGCCTCAATCTCCTGAATGCCTCAACTCCAGCTGCACGATGTACTGGAGCTGCGGGCGGTGGAGTAGGTGCCGCTGATGCCGGTATAGTTTGCCGAGCCGCCAGGATGGCGAGTGTCTCAGCAATAGAGCCTAAGACCTGAGAGAGGTCCGGCTGCTCATCCTCATCTCTAGAAGAAGATGAAGCTCTGGTGTGTGGTCCACGACCCCGTGTGCCCCGCCTCATGACTAAAGTCCTGAGAACAATAGCACCACATGAGTCTCACTTGAAAACACAGTTTATTTCAATGTCGTTTCACAATAATTCAATCTGTATTAGTTGTATAACACTAATATTCATCACATTAAGTAATCAGAGTATTCATCACATTATACTTATACTTTAGTGTTCTAGCGTACCTAGGACCCGTACTTGGTTAAAGCAACCATTTTAGACTAAGACTAAAGTTTAGTCTTACACTTGGAACCAGACTCGCTCCCGACTTACTTCCTTCCTAACTTGTTTCCTAACATATGCTCTTGTCAAGCCGTGGTATAAGATTCTAAGTGACCCTAGAGACCTAAAGCCTAAGCTCTGATACCACTTCTGTCGCGACCCAAAACCCACCCTAGGAGTTAGAGTGAATCTTGGACGACTCAATCATGACTTACATGACTTGCTTGACAAACCAACCTGCAAAAACCCACAGAGCATATACAATAGAGGACATTATAGCGGAAACATAACTATAAAACACAGCGGAAGTCTAACAAACCTCTAAGTATATACATATGGTCCAAGTTTATACAAAAAGTAACCAGAAGAAAGTGCGGACAGACCCGCCAAAATACATGGATATAATCTCTCATCTCACCCACAGCTAATCCACTCAGAATCTACAACCACCTAATGGTAACCCTCTACTGGAGGTTCCTCAAAAGGCTCCTCGACGTACTCCTCCTCCACCCATGGACTCAGAGCACAGATATCAAATGGAGCAGCTGCTCCGCCGTCACTTGCCGACATAAGAAGTACGGCTGAGCATGGAATACTCAGCGGGTACTAAGCACTAACCAGTAGTCATAGCATACAGATAGCATACATAAAGGAGGAAGCAAGTTGCATATATAGAACATGAACCATTTATATCATACAAGGAAGCAAAACAATTTATAATCATGCTTGTATTTCGTAGAAAGCCGATGAAACCTCTTGAAAACATTGTGCACTTGACTTGACTTGAAAATACCATTTCCGTGCTTGAAACTTGTTATGTTGTCTTATCTTGTCATATCATGCGTGTCATGTCATGTCATGCGTGTCATGCGAGTATCATGCTTGCTTGTTCATAATTTAAACATGTTCACGTGCCTAGTTGCCGTTCATAGTCCGTCACAACTAGTACCCTATATGCAGATGGGTATGCCTAGTTGCCGTTCATAGCCCGTCGCAACTAGCATCCATGCAGAATGTGAATGCCTAGTTGCCGTTCATAGCCCGTCGCAACTAGCATCCATGCAGAATGTGAATGCCTAGTTGCCGTTCATAGCCCGTCGCAACTAGCATCCATGCAGAATGTGAATGCCTAGTTGCCGTTCATAGCCCGTCGCAACTAGCATCCATGCGGAATGTGTGATGCTATGCTATGCGTGTCATGCCATGCTATGCTATGCGTGTCATGCGATGCTATGCATGTCATGCGAGGGGATGGGAGACCTTTCCCTATGAAATGCATGATTGTCTTGCCCTTGTCAAAAGCGAAGTGAAACATATCTTAGGATATGCCCCACCTCTACGTCCCATACTTAAAACATCGGTAAATCACGTCATTTCATGCGTGCTCGTGAGATCGTGTGCATACTTGCATTTGGAATTAAATATGGCAATTTGGGGTAATTCACAAAGCATAGCATATAACAATTTAAGTGAGTAATAATCTACGCATTTTAAGAAATGTAAGAAACACACTATCATGAACCCTAACAAATTTCAAGAGCAATTAAGCATGAGTTCCCTTAATTTATCATTTATTTTGTTCACCTTGGCATTTCATCAAACATGAGGTGTGTTCATTATTCACTTAAACTTAGATCATGCTTTCCTAGGTGGGTTATGCTCACATCACACTTGTATGTTCATTATTAATACAATGCCCTTTCCCATTCATTCATCACATCATCCACACGGCATCCATTCGCCAACATCCATCTTCATTCACCATTCATACCACCAATCTCATAACACATATATAAATGAAGGAAAACAAGAAGAAATAAAGGAAAAGGGAAGCTATAACTAGGAGGGTAGTAAGAAGTACCGACCTTGACAAATGAGGGAAGAAATCCTCCACCAAACACACGTGAGTTGCTGCCCTAGCTTGAGGAGAGTGCCCCACACGAGCTCCACGAATGCTTGAACCGAAATCTTGAAGAAATCGGGCTTGAGGTTGATCTAGGGTTTCAAAACCCTTTGATTTCTCTCCACAATGGAAACCTAGGTTTTGGAAAACCTTCTCCTTTCTCTCTAATCTCCCAAATCTTCTAAGGGTTGAGAATGAGCCCTAAAGGCTCGGGTAATCCTATATAAGAAAGGGTATAACACCCGAATGCCGAAAATGCCCTTAGTGAAAATTCTGTAAAACGCGAGGACCGAGCGATCGGTGTTAATGACCGATCGATCGGTTGCCTACCGATCGATCGGTTTCATAACCGAGCGATCGGTTGAAATTTCACTCTCTGGAAAATTTCTCCATACAAACTTTCTGACCGCGCGATAGCTACCGATCGATCGGTTATGGACCGATCGATCGCTGACTGGACCGAGCGATCGGTTCTCTGTATGTCTGGACTGTTTTGACCATATCTTTTGACTTGCTCGTCGGATTTCGACGATTCAACTTGCGTTGGGTTCGTCTTTCGAAAACGCACATTTCTGACGTTTCGGAATTTTCGATTTCTCCTTTATTTATTAATTAGACTACAAAAATGGCCAATTAGCTATGAAGGTGCTATTCATTAAGGATGAAAAAGTCCGGGGTGCTACACTAAGTGTGTCAAAACATGTGCATAAACCATAATTATATACTGAGTATGCTTATACATAGTCGAAAACGTCACAGTCATATAAATAGAATAACATCATACATAATTTAATCTATGATTTAAACGTACCTTGCACAACGTCATCGGACGCCTATGCATCCTGCTCGGAAATGGCAAACACTCGACCCTGAACTGGATGGTGAGGCTGCTAGGGCCTTTGACCCTGAGATGGCCTTTGCTGTATAGGTTGCCTAACTAGGGGTCTAGCTCCCTGGAGCTGACTTTGTGGTGGCATTTGCATACCCCGAACTGGGCAATCACGAATCCGATGCTCAATACTACCACAATGAAAGCACCCCCTGTGACTGCTCGACACTCACCCGACACATGCCTCTTACTATAATAACGGCATACCTTATAAGTAGTCGCCCATTGAGCAGGTGAGGCGGCTCATGGTGCTTGAGGAGTAGCACGGTGAACGGCGAGTGCAACAACTGGCCTCCAATACTATCATGACCCAAAACCCACCCTAGGAGTTAGAGTGAATCTTGGACGACTTATCATGACTTACATGACTTGCTTTACAACCAACCTGCAAGATTCCTGGAGCATATACAAAGAGGACATAATAGCGGAAACATAAACTACAAAGCACTGCGGAAGTCTAACCAAAAACATCTCAGTATATATGCATGATCCAAGTTTTATACAAAAAGAAACCAAAAGAAGGTGCGGACATGCCCGCCAAAATACATATATATAATCTCTTAAGCTCACATCCACAGATCACTCACTCAGAATCTATCACCTAATAATAGCCCTCTACTGGAGGTTCCTCCACAGGTTCCTCGACATACTCTTCTTCTACCCAAGGGCCTGGAACACAGATATCAAAAGGAGTAGCCACTCCGCTATCACCTGCTGACATGAGAAGTACGGCTGAGCATGGAATACTCAACGGGTATCAAATACTAACAAATAGTCAAAGCATAACAATCGCAATATATAAAGTAGAAAACAAGTCATATTGTAACGCAGGAAATAATTCATATAATAATCAAGGAAGTAAAGCAGTTTATATTCATGCTTGCATCACATAAATGTTAGACATATATGCCCACATAGCCATTCCGGAATTGTATTTATCTATTTTTAATCAATAAATGCATATTTTACATTCACACATTGTCTTCTACATTGGGTAATATATCAAAAGTATCTCATTGGATGAGACTACTTTGTCCCTTAGGTAACGTTGTAGGAAAACCATCCAATTAGTTGATAACTGATTGCTAAGGAGATATGGTTTTTCCAGTTCCTTGTAGACCTAAAATTGTTCTAAGTTAATCAGGATGCATCTGGACAATGTATTCCTAATAACTTACACATTGTTAGTTCCATATGATGGAGTGATGAATCTCAATCACTGAGAGAAGGGTCTCTTGACTAAGATGTGGATATAAGTAAGAAATACTTATATTGCAACTAGATCGCTCAGTGGATACCCTTAGAAATATACTGTCTTTATATTTAGGGTAGTCCATTTGACAGATTGTCCTTAACCTGAGAGGTCGACATCTTCTCTAGTATTTGCCTATGTAGCTTTGATGTAGTCAATCGTCAATGTCCAACACACCGGACTAAATACGGGCTCGTTGGGTTATCTACGTTGTACTGGAAGAAGTGTGTGTACGCTCGACAAGGATTCCACTACTCTTATAGAGTAAATAATATTGAGTTGATACTTGTCAAAACCGGAATTGAAAACCCAGCGCTGGTATTTATCGATGAAATGGTTTTATCGAGGAATTTATTTTCTGTATAAAAGAAATGTAATTATTATTATTATTTCTTTTAAAGAATTTCTAAAATGTTTTGCAAGTCCAAGTTTGACTAAAAGTATCAAAGAGAATGAGTTCTCAATATAAGCCAGGGATTAAAGACAGTATTAGATATTGTCCCTTAAGCTTATAACAATATTGGAAGTGGAGGGAATGATCTGTAAACAAATCTTGAGATAGAAATACCTGCAAGTAATTCTCTATTTTCTGGAGGTTAATCACATTGTGTTAATGGACATTAATTGTGATTGGTGGAAGTCCAGGGATATAGATAAAATTCTATAATCCTAATGGAGTATAGGAAATGTGTTTCCTAGTAACAATACTTTAACCAAAAGGTTGAGTACTTGGTCCTACAACTGGAAATAGGAGATCCCTTTAGATCCCACACACAAGGACTTTCTTAAAGTATTTAATTTAATAATTTATTACATTAATTAATTTCTCTAAGAAATCACTATATGGTATAGTGAAGCTCTAAAAGGTGGAATCACATTAAATGTGAAAAACCAAATGGGTAGAACCCATTGGGGAATTTGATAGAAGATCAAATAAGAGACCAAAATGGGTTTGGAACCCATGGGGGCGTGTGGAGTGGGGCCCACCTAGGGTGGAACGCCCACTTCAAGGAGGATAATATTATTGTTTAATTTTTAATTAGTTTCTAATTAATAACTCCTTATGAGATAAGGTTGGTTAGTTAGTTAGTTAGTTACTAATTAAAGATTCCCTAATTGTTAGGGATTCCATTAGTTTGTTACTAATCATTAATTAGTTAGTTACTAATTAAAAAGATTCCTTATTGGATAAGGATTTGGTTAGTTAGTTACTAATGGATAAAATTAGTTTCTATTTTGATTAATCCTAATTAATTAAAGGAGAAATCAAAAAGGAAACAAATGAGAAATCCTTATTGGATAAGGTTTAGGAGACTTGGATTGCAAGCAACTCAAGTAAACTCTTATATATAGAGGTGTACGGTCACTTTAGTGGACACAAGAAAAATTTCCAGAATTTTCAAGATTTGGAAATCCCTCTCCTCCCTCATTATCTCTCACGCCCAAGCCTCCCTTCTCCCTAAGGTGTACGATCACACCTTCTCCCCTTTTATTATTCCTTTTGTTTTCTAGTTTGAAAATAAAGAAGAGGAATTTCAAGGTTCTTGAAGATCAAGATTAGATCTTTTATTCAAGATTCCTAGAGCTGGATTTTGGAAGGGCCATTAGCTTCCATTAGAGAAAGATTTAAAGAAAAAGAAGGTCCGTGTGGATTGCGAAGGAGACTTGGCATTTGTGAAGTTTTGCCGGTATCGCTATTATCGTGGATTTGACTTAACAATTTCAAAGTCGCAAAGGTATTGTGATTTTTACTCTCATTGAATAAAATCAATTAGAATCTTAGTCAGATCTTGGGATTCGATGTATTCCCCCCCAAGAACTATTTTTCTAAAACTAAAAAGAGGCATACTTTCAGTGGTATCAGAGCCATGGCTGTGCTTCTCTTTGATTTTATTGCTTAATCAAGATTTATATATATAAATCATACTTCCACTTTAAATTTCGGTTGCCCTAGTGATGAATCTTTTAGATTCTTGATCACTTCTTGATTATTAGATAATCATTAGTAGGGCTAAGGGGTTCCCCTGTTATTATTGAGGGAATAAAAAATTAAGCCCCTAGAAATTAGTGTGAGACTAATTTCAAGTTTTGATGATTCCAAAGCCTCTCGAAATTTAGTAGGGACAAATATTTAGTGATATCTAAATCTTGATTATAGCCCTTAAGGATTCAGAGATCCTTTTATTTTTAGTAGTAAATTAAATTGTTTAATTTATTCTGAGAGCCCCGGGCTAGCATAAATAATATATAAAATATTTATCATGATAAATAAATATTATTTTATGTGTTGGATGGGTTCCACAAATCATACCTCCTTCTCTTTCCCCTCCCCTCCCCTTTTTCTTACTTTTTAGAATAGGGTTGCTGATTTATGTTGGACTAAATCAACCGAAGGAGATGCCCAAAGAACTATTGCAAGATAGCAAATTGTAGTAGGGCTTTATTTAATTCCCCTGTTGTAATTAAATAAGGTCGTATGATTTTTTTGAACCCATTGTGAGATTATAATATGATTATAATTATTATTTTATTATTCATGTGATGATTAATAATTTTTCCTTTAAGCCCGGAAGTTGTGATAATTGAGATTATCGCTTTTATGATAATTTAGGATAATTGGATTTTACTTCTATTAATGCATTGTGTTTAATTATAAATTATTTATATTTAGACACAATACATTACTAGTACTCTTTTGGACGTGGAGTTTGTGACCCATGCGAAGATTTTTACATAAAATCTTTGCATACGAGATTATTGGATAATCGTGTCTGAAAAGAAAATAATCGTAGATGGATCACTAAGCTGACATCCAAATACCCTTATGTAATAGGGATGAGTAGGTTTTGATTATAAGATTAAAATCCTAATGATCAAAACCCCCTGTAAGGGCTAGTGGGAGTTTATCACTCCTTTATAATCCTATTATCGAAAATTTTCATAATTCATATGATGAATACTTGGATAATGATATGATCATGCCTGTTTAATATTGTTCCCTTCAAGAAAAATATTAAGTGATAATAAATGAGATTATTAATCCTAAGGCCTTCCATTATCAATAAAGATTAGGAATTAATTAGCCTGAGTCTTGTCACTCTGATAGGAGTTCGACATAATTCAGTCTAAATTAAACTCCTAGTGCATTATTTCTATTGTAGATAGGTCTGTATATGGCCTGATAGGGAGTGTCAACTAGCATGGGGGCACATCTCTACTTGATCATATGACAACCGAGAATAATGGGTTTCACTTAAACAAGAAAACATGGCGGCTGACACAGTGACAGTCATGTTGTCCTTGTAGGTCACAAGAAAATTGGGAATCACTGATTTACATAAGGAGTTATGCATGAGATGCTCAGTGATGGATGGTTACTATCCACCTTGTATTGCATGTGTGGTACTATCCTAGCATGGAAGATTACATGTGTATTATGAGGATCCCAATACTCATCTGGAATAAAAGGTTTATTCCCTAATTTCATATACTGAAGGGAATGATGAAATTTGAAGAAAGATGAGAGGATCATCAGATTTTAAAATCCCAAAAATCCGATGAAAATATGTGTGAAAATAAATGTAATAATTTATGCTTATTTTATTGTGTAGATATAAGCCATGAATCCCCTTTCCAAGATTCTAGAAGAGAATCGGTTGATTGGTCCAAATTTTGTGGACTGGAAAAGAAACCTTGATATTGTGCTTATCTCTCAGAAGATAGCTTATGTCCTCACATCCGACTATCTGGAATTTGATGAGGCAATTCAAACCCCTGAGGCAATTGAGAAAGCCTCAAAGTGGCATGAGTCAAATAGTTTGACCAAATGCTACATGCTTGCATCCATGTCAAATATCCTTCAGCAACAGCACGAGGGTTTTGCTACAGCTAAGGATATATTGACTAATCTCAGGGAGATGTTTGGGGAACAGAACAGAACTGCTAGGCAGTTGGCAATGAAAGGACTGATGGGGACCAAAATGTCTGATGGTAGCCCAGTCCGGGAGCATGTTGTCAAGATGATGGGGTTCATTAATGAATTCTTGACCCTTGGAGCGGATCTTGATCAACAGAGTCAAACGGATGCGATCCTGAACTCTCTCCCGGAATCCTTTTCTGCTTTTGTGTTGAATTTCAACATGAACAAATTGGAGACATCTCTGCCAGAGCTCCTAAACATGTTGCAAAGAGCTGAGGACCTTATGAAGCGTACTAAGCTCTATGCAAATGTGGCAGAGGGAGTTGGACCTTCAAGGCCCAAGCCTTAGGGCAAAGGCCAGAAAAAGAAGAAGTCCAATTTCTCCAGGTTCCTCAAAGGCAAGAAGGGTAAGAATAAGAACAAGAAAGCTTCTGAGAAGAAAGACAAGGAAAAGAATCAGAATGTCTGTTTCTATTGCAAGAAACCAGGTCACTAGAAGAGGAATTGCAAAGTTTACTTAGCATCCCTCAAGGACAAGCCTTTGGAAGGTATGTCAGATTCTTTCATCATTGAATCCAATTTTATTATTGGTTCCTCAAACTCTTGGTGTGTAGATAGTGGATCTACCTCACATATTTGTAATATGTTACAGGGGTTTCAGGAGAGCAGAAAGCTTAGTGATGGGGAAGTCAAAATAAGGATGGGAACAGAAGCAAGTGTTGCTGCAATCGCCATCGGAACTTATATTTTAGAATTTGCTTTTAATAGGATCTTAGTTTTAAAAGACTGTTTATATGTGCCAAACATGCGCAGAAATTTGAATTCTGTTTCTAGTTTAATCTTTAATGGTTATTCAGTACATTTTGATACTAATGTAGTTATCAAATACAATAATAGTTTTATTGTTTCCGGCACATTGTCTAATGGTCTTTATTATCTTGATCCAGTAAGCAATTTTGTAAATAACACTGAGGATAAAGAGTCCACCAGTGTGACACCTCAGAAAAGAGGTAGAGATTCTGTGAATCCAACATACTTATGGCATCTCAGATTAGGTCATATCAATTTGGATAGGCTCAATAGATTGGTAAAGGATGGTCCTTTAAACCATTTACATGTTGAACCTTATCCAACTTGTGAACCTTGTTTGCAAGGTAAAATGACCAAAAGGCCATTTACAGGCAAACCTAAGAGAGCCACAAGTATATTGGAATTAATTCACACTGATGTATGTGGACCCATGAATCATTCAGCCAGAGGTGGCTTTGTCTACTTCATTACATTCACAGATGATTTTTCTAGATTTGGTTTCATATATCTAATGAAACACAAGTCAGAATCTTTTGAAAAGTTCAAAGAATTCCGGAATGAAGTAGAACAGCAATCAGGTAAATGTATTAAAACTCTCAGATCCGATAGAGGAGGAGAGTACCTCTCGAATGAGTTCATGGATTATCTTAGAGATAATGGAATTTTATCCCAATGGACTCCCCCAGGAACACCCCAGCTTAATGGTGTTTCAGAAAGAAGAAATCGAACCCTATTGGATATGGTTCGTTCAATGATGAATAATACTAATTTGCCAATATCTTTTTGGGGATATGCATTAGAGACTGCAATCTATCTATTGAATAAGGTACCTTCTAAGTCTGTTTCCAAAACTCCATTTGAGCTATGGAAAGGGCGAAAACCTAGTCTAAAGCATGTCAGAGTATGGGGTTGTCCAGTTCATGTGCGAAAGCAGAACTTTGACAAGTTGGAAAGTAGGACTGAGAAGTGCCTATTTATAGGATACCCAAAAGAAACTCTCGGATATTATTTCTATAATCCTAACGAACAAAAGGTGTTTGTGAGCAGGAATGCCATTTTTCTAGAAGAGGATATGATCCTCAATAGAAAAGATGGACTTAGAATTGATCTTGAGGAGCAAAGTCAGGATAAAGTGACCATGGTTAATCCCATCTTAACTGAACCTTTAAATACACAACAGCCCAGGAGAAGGACAAGGATCAGTCGACCTCCAGATAAATTGTCTTATCAGTACGAGGTATATTCTATGGAATAGGATTCCTTAGATGATGATCCTTACAGTTATCAAGAAGCAATATGTGATATTGATTCTGATAATTGGAAAAAGGCCATGGAATCTGAAATGGACTCCATGTACTCGAATGGTGTTTGGACCCTGGTTGAAAAGCCTGAGGGAATTAGACCTATTGGGTGCAAATGGATTTACAAGAGGAAACGTGGATCTGATGGAAAGGTAGAGACCTTTAAAGCAAGGCTTGTGGCGAAAGGGTATAGTCAAAGAGCTGGTATCGACTATGAGGAAACCTTTTCACCAGTAGCAATGCTAAAGTCAATCAGGATTCTGTTATCAATTGCAGCCTTTTATGATTATGAGATATGGCAAATGGATGTCAAAACTGCATTCTTGAATGGAAACATTCAAGAGGATATTTATATGGACCAGCCCGAAGGTTTTGAACTCCATGGCCAAAATAATAAAGTCTGCAAATTGATAAAATCTATTTATGGCCTTAAGCAAGCTTCTCGGAGTTGGAATATCCGTTTTGATGAATCAATCAAATCGTTTGGTTTTCAACAAAACATGGATGAGGCATGTGTGTACAAGAAGGTCAGTGGGAGTGCAATAACTTTCCTAGTTCTTTATGTAGATGATATTCTACTCATTGGGAATGATGTAGGAATGTTATCAACGATTAAAATCTGGTTGTCATGTAACTTTGCAATGAAAGACCTCGGTGAAGCTTCCTATATTCTTGGTCTTAAATTGTTTAGAGATCGAAAGAAAAGGATGTTGGGATTGTCCCAAGTCAATTATATTGACAAGATCTTGCGCAAATATAGCATGGAAAATTCCAAGAAAGGGTTTTTACCCTGTAGACATGAAATTAGTCTCTCTAAATCAAAGTCTCCAAAGACTGATGATGAAAGAGAGCAGATGAGTCATATCCCATATGCATCTGCAGTGGGAAGTCTCATGTATGCTATGTTGTGCACAAGACCTGATATTTGTCACGCAGTGAGTATCGTGAGTAGATATCAATCAAATCCGGGTCCTAAGCATTGGACAGCAGTTAAGCACATTTTCAAGTATTTGAGGAGGACAATGCCCCACTGTTTGGTTTATAGTGGAGAAGATCTGACTGTTGTAGGGTACACAGATTCAGATTTTCAGGCAGATGTTGATGATAGAAAGTCCACCTCAGGATTTGTCTTTACTCTTGGAAAAGGAGCATTTAGTTGGAGAAGTTGTAAGCAATCAACAACTGTTGACTCAACAACTGAAGCTGAATATGTTGCTGCATGTGATGCTGCAAAGGAAGCAGTGTGGATAAAGAAGTTCATTCATGAACTTGGTGTTGTCTCCTCAATTGAATCTCCTATCACACTTTATTGTGATAATAGTGGTGCTGTAGCTCAAGCCATAGAGCCTAGAGCACATCAGAAGACAAAGCACATTGAAAGGAGATTCCATCTGATTCGAGACATTGTCAAGAGAGGAGACATTGAGTTATCCAAGATTGCATCAGCGGATAACGTGGCGGACCCATTTACTAAAGCACTACCTCAGAAGATGTTTGAGAAACATCTAGAGTCGATGGGTGTTAGATACATAGGAGATTGGCTTTGAGTGCAAGTGGGAGATTGTTAGACATATATGCCCACAAAGCCATTCCGGAATTGTATTTATCTATTTTTAATCAATAAATGCATATTTTACATTCACACATTGTCTTCTACATTGGGTAATATATCAAAAGTATCTCATTGGATGAGACTACTTTGTCCCTTAGGTAACGTTGTAGGAAAACCATCCAATTAGTTGATAACTGATTGCTAAGGAGATATGGTTTTTCCAGTTCCTTGTAGACCTAAAATTGTTCTAAGTTAATCAGGATGCATCTGGACAATGTATTCCTAATAACTTACACATTGTTAGTTCCATATGATGGAGTGATGAATCTCAATCACTGAGAGAAGGGTCTCTTGACTAAGATGTGGATATTAGTAAGAAATACTTATATTGCAACTGGATCGCTCAGTGGATACCCTTAGAAATATACTGTCTTTATATTTAGGGTAGTCCATTTGACAGATTGTCCTTAACCTGAGAGGTCGACATCTTCTCTAGTATTTGCCTATGTAGCTTTGATGTAGTCAATCGTCAATGTCCAACACACCGGACTAAATACGGGCTCGTTGGGTTATCTACGTTGTACTGGAAGAAGTGTGTGTACGCTCGACAAGGATTCCACTACTCTTATAGAGTAAATAATATTGAGTTGATACTTGTCAAAACCGGAATTGAAAACCCAGCGCTGGTATTTATCGATGAAATGGTTTTATCGAGGAATTTATTTTCTGTATAAAAGAAATGTAATTATTATTATTATTTCTTTTAAAGAATTTCTAAAATGTTTTGCAAGTCCAAGTTTGACTAAAAGTATCAAAGAGAATGAGTTCTCAATATAAGCCAGGGATTAAAGATAGTATTAGATATTGTCCCTTAAGCTTATAACAATATTGGAAGTGGAGGGAATGATCTGTAAACAAATCTTGAGATAGAAATACCTGCAAGTAATTCTCTATTTTCTGGAGGTTAATCACATTGTGTTAATGGACATTAATTGTGATTGGTGGAAGTCCAGGGATATAGATAAAGTTCTATAATCCTAATGGAGTATAGGAAATGTGTTTCCTAGTAACAATACTTTAACCAAAAGGTTGAGTACTTGGTCCTACAACCGGAAATAGGAGATCCCTTTAGATCCCACACACAAGGACTTTCTTAAAGTATTTAATTTAATAATTTATTACATTAATTAATTTCTCTAAAAAATCACTATATGGTATAGTGAAGCTCTAAAAGGGGGAATCACATTAAATGTGAAAAACCAAATGGGTAGAACCCATTGGGGAATTTGATAGAAGATCAAATAAGAGACCAAAATGGGTTTGGAACCCATGGGGGCGTGTGGAGTGGGGCCCACCTAGGGTGGAATGCCCACTTCAAGGAGGATAATATTATTGTTTAATTTTTAATTAGTTTCTAATTAATAACTCCTTATGAGATAAGGTTGGTTAGTTAGTTAGTTAGTTACTAATTAAAGATTCCCTAATTGTTAGGGATTCCATTAGTTTGTTACTAATCATTAATTAGTTAGTTACTAATTAAAAAGATTCCTTATTGGATAAGGATTTGGTTAGTTAGTTACTAATGGATAAAATTAGTTTCTATTTTGATTAATCCTAATTAATTAAAGGAGAAATCAAAAAGGAAACAAATGAGAAATCCTTATTGGATAAGGATTAGGAGACTTGGATTGCAAGCAACTCAAGTAAACTCTTATATATAGAGGTGTACGGTCACTTTAGTGGACACAAGAAAAATTTCCAGAATTTTCAAGATTTGGAAATCCCTCTCCTCCCTCATTATCTCTCACGCCCAAGCCTCCCTTCTCCCTAAGGTGTACGATCACACCTTCTCCCCTTTTATTATTCCTTTTGTTTTCTAGTTTGAAAATAAAGAAGAGGAATTTCAAGGTTCTTGAAGATCAAGATTAGATCTTTTATTCAAGATTCCTAGAGCTGGATTTTGGAAGGGCCATTAGCTTCCATTAGAGAAAGATTTAAAGAAAAAGAAGGTCCGTGTGGATTGCGAAGGAGACTTGGCATTTGTGAAGTTTTGCCGGTATCGCTATTATCGTGGATTTGACTTAACAATTTCAAAGTCGCAAAGGTATTGTAATTTTTACTCTCATTGAATAAAATCAATTAGAATCTTAGTCAGATCTTGGGATTCGATGTATGCCCCCCCAAGAACTGTTTTTCTAAAACTAAAAAGAGGCATACTTTCAATAAAAGCTGATAAATCTCTTGAAATCATCGTGCACTTGACTTGACTTAAAATACTCGTTGCGTGCTTGAAAACTTGTCATGTTTATCTTGCTTGATCTTGTCGAGGGTGCCATGTCATGCGTGTCATGCGTGGTTGCTTGGAATCTAAACATGCTCATGTACTTGTGAGATGCGCTTGTGAGATACACTTGAGAGGGAAGGGAGACCCTTCTTTCATGATATGTACTTGTGAGTGAGGGGAGACCCCTCATGGAAGGAAGGGAAGTGTAAACTCCCTCCTATGCGGTGCTTGTTCTTGTCCTCGTGTCAAAACCGAGGTAAAACATATTGTAGGATATGTTCCACCTCTAAACCTTAATCAAAAAAACGCCTGTAAACCATGTCATGCATGCTGTGCTCGTGGAATCGTGTGCATACTTTCATTTGAAATTAAATATGACAATTGGGGATTTCAACAATACATAGAACATCATTAGTTGAGCAAGTAATTATTCTTACGATTTAAGGAAAGCAAGTAATCACACTATCATAAACCCTACCAATTTTCATAAGATTTTAAGCATGCATTTCTTGGTTTACAATTCATTTTTTTTCACCTTGGCATTTCATCAAACATTTGGTGTGTACATTATTCCTTAAAACCTACATCATGCTTTTCTAAGTGGGTTTGTATTCACAACACATACGTATGTTTATTATTGGTACAATGTCCTTCCCATTTCATTCATCACATCACATTCACATGGCATCCATCGCCCATAATCCTCCATTCTCACACCATAATCCATCCACATCCCATTAGGTTCATACATTAGGAAAACAATAAAGAAGAAGAGAAGAAAAATGGAGTATGAACTAGGAGGGTAGCAAAAGGTACCGACCTTGGATAGAGGAAGAGAACCCTTGCAAGAGTCGAGGTTGAACGCTGCCCTAGCTTTGGAGAACGTGCTCCACGAGTGCTTGAGCCTTGAACTTGAAGAAAACGAGCTTGTGATGATCTAGGGTCTTCAAACCCTTTGATTTCTTCTCAAATGCAAACCCTAGGTTAGAATCCCCTTTCTTTTCTCTCTTTATCTCTCAAATACTCTAAGTGTTATGAATGAAGCCCTCAAGGCTCGGGCAACCCTTTAAGGCAAGGGTATAACACCCCAAATGCCGAAAAAGCCCTTAATAAACTTCTGCAAAACGCGATATACCGATCGATTGATGGTAAATACCGATCGATCAGTCGCCTACCGAGCGATCGGTGTTCTTGACCGAGCTCTTGGTCAAAAACATGCTCTCTGGAAAATTTCTCCATACAAAAAAGTTAACCAGTCGATAGTTATCGATTGACCAGTGGTGGACTGATCGATCGCTACAATGGACCGAGTGATCGGTGCTCTACAAATTTCTACACTGAGTCCATTTTTTCATCCAATCCACTATTTGGACCCGTTTTACTTCTATTCTACCATCTCCTAAACCTGACTAGGACACTTCCTAGGCTTATAGACATTACTAAATAATTTATTTAATTAATTATAGCATTCTTAAAAAAATTCTCAAAGTTTCAAATTCTCATTTCATGAAATTGGATATTACAATAGCATCATGCCTTCACACACATCCCAAGACATATGCAAAAAGTTTCGGGGCTCTATAGATACGGGGTTGGCCTAGCCACTAGTGCTGGACTTATCATCCTTTGCCTCTTATCCTGCGGGCCATACTTGCCTTCCTGCAGTCCCTTATTCCTCAAAAACTCAGCCGACCTCCTCTCGGCAATCAAAGCTCATTCGCTTACCTCTCAGCATGATCCAAGACGTAGTGTAGAACCCTAGACTTTTTCGTGCTTAATGCATAGTTCTTTCGTAGCCAATTTGCCTTTAACATAGTACAATTAATAAATAAGGAAAAAATTAAAAATTCCAAAACATCAGAAATGTTCCTTTTCGAAGTACGAACCCAAAGTAAGTTGAATCGTCAAAATCCAACGAACGAGTCAAAAGTTATGGCCAAAACGGTACAATGGGTCAAAAATCTGCAGAGCACCGATCGCTAGGGATCGCTCGGTCCAAATTAGCGATCGATCGGTCCACAGCCGATCGATCGGTATCTATTGATTGGTTAACTTTTTTGTATGGGAAAATTTTCCAGAGAGCATGTTATTGACCGAGAGCTCGGTCAAGAACACCGATCGCTCGGTATTTACCACCGATCGATCGGTATATCGCGTTTTGCAAAATTTCATTAAGGGCTTTTTCGGCATTTGGGTGTTATACCCTTTGCCTATAAGGCATGCCTGAGCCTTTAGAGTCTCATTCACCCCACTTAGGTTATTTGAGAGCTAAGGAGAGAAGAGAAAGGAGATTCTAACCTAGGGTTTGCTTTTAAGAAGGAAATCAAAGGTTTAAGAACCCTAGATCACCACAAGCTTGTACTTCGTCAAGTTCACAGTCCAAGCACTCGAAGAGCACGTCTCCAAGATAAGGCAGTGACTCCACGAACGTTTGGAGGGTTTTCCTCGCTTTTATAAGGTCGGTACCTTTTGCTATCCTCCTAGTTCATACCTTTTCTTCCTTTCTTCTTTGTTATTTCCCTAATGTATGAACCTAATAGGAGATGTGATGGAAGTGGTGTGAGAATGGATGCTGGGCGATGGATTACGTGTGAATGATGTGATGAATGAAATGGGAAGGGTATTGTACAATTAATAAACATACTTGTGTGTTGTGAATATAAACCCACCTAGAAAAGTATGATGTAGCTTCTAACGAATAATGTACACACTACGTGTTTGATGAAATGCCATGGTGAATAAAATGAATTATAAATTAAGAAATGTATGCCTAAACACTTATGAAATTGCTAGGGAATATGATAGTGTGATTCCTCGTTTTCCTTAAATTGCATAATTACTACTCGTTCAATTATTGATATGCTATGTGTTGTTGAAATCCCCAAATGTCATATCTAATTACAAATGCAAGTATGTACACGGTCTCACGAGCACGGCATGCATGACATGGTTTATCGGCATTTTCAAAAATAAGGTTTAGAGGTGGGACATGTATTACTACATGTTTTGCCTTGCTTTTGACAAGAACAAGATAAGCATATCTTGAAAGAAGGGTCTCCCTTCCCTATCAAGTGCATATCATAAAGAAGGGTCTCCCTTCCCTATCAATTGCATATCATGAAAGAAGGGTCAGCCTTCCCACTCAAGTGCATATCATAAAGAAGGGTCTCCCTTCCCTCTCAAATGCATCTCACAAGTGCGTCTCACAAGTACATGAACCTGTTAAAGTCCAAGCACGCAAGCATGACACTCATGACATGGCATGCTAGACAAGATCAAGCAAGATAAACATGACAAGTTTTCAAGCATGAAATGAGTATTTTAAGTCAAGTCAAATGCACGATGATTTGAAGAGATTTATCAGCTTTTATGTGATGCAAGCATGAATATAAATTGCTTTACTTCCTTGTTATTATATGAATTATTTCCTGCATTATAATATGAATTGTTTTCTACTTTATATATTGCTATTGTCGTAATATGACTGTTGGTTAGTATTTGGTACCCACTGAATATTCCATGCTCAGCGGTACTTCTTATGTCGGTAGGTCATAGTGGAGCGGCTGCTCCTTTTGATATCTGCGTTCCAGGCCCTTGGGTAGAAGAAGAGTACGTCGAGGAACCTGTGGAAGAACCTCCGGTAGAGGGCTACTATTAGGTGGTAGATTCTGAGTGAGTGAGCTGTGGGTGTGAGCTTGAGAGATTAGATTGATGTATTTTGGCGAGCTTGTCCGCATTTTCTTTTGCGTATCTTTTGTAAAAACTTGGATCATGTA
Organism: Tetracentron sinense; assembly: GCA_015143295.1. Taxonomy (NCBI): domain Eukaryota; kingdom Viridiplantae; phylum Streptophyta; class Magnoliopsida; order Trochodendrales; family Trochodendraceae; genus Tetracentron; species Tetracentron sinense. The sequence continues at coordinate 21,034,293 of CM026554.1, forward strand.
TATATACACATAGAGGTTTTGGTTAGACTTCTGCTGTGCTTTGTAGTCACGTTTCCGCCATTATTGTCCTCTATTGTATATGTTCCTGGTATTTTGCAGGTTGGTTGTCAAGCAAGTCATGTAGGTCATGATATGTTGTCCAAGATTCACTCTAACTCCTAGGGTGGGTTTTGGGTCGCGACAGAAGTGGTATCAGAGCTTAGGCTTTAGGTCTTTAGGGTCACTTAGAATTGTTGGACATATATGCCCTCGAAAGCCAATAAGAGACGTTTCTATGTTGAGTAGACAATCATCATATTCACACAACCAACTATAAAGGGTATTTATATTAATTACTGTCTCATATGATGAAGACATAAAGTTCCATAGGTAACATTGTAGGAAAATCATGCAAAGGTTGCGAGGAGATATGATTTTCCGGTTCCTTGTAAACCTAATATTGTTCGAAGCCTCTAGAGTACTGGTTGGGCGCCGTACTTCATCATGGCTTGCACATGTGTAGTTCTATGAGATAGTGTGATGAATCTCATTCACACAGAGTGGTGACTCTTGACTAACATGTGAGTATATGTAGCAAGTACATAATACTGAACGGGGTCACTAGTGGATACCCTATGGAATACACTGTAAGATTGTATTAGGGTTATCCATTTGACAAATTGTACTTAGACCTGAGAGGTTAACTGTAACGCCCCAAAATACCCCCTAGGAGTTAGGCTATATTTGGGCCCGTTACCTACCATACAACCATCTTGCGGAAGCATATAAGGCAAGCTAAATAGTGAACTGAAAATTTCTTTATTAACTTAACTGTATTCCAAGCACAACTGTTTACAATAACTGAATATAAACTTTGACATGTACATGAAATCCTTGACTTGAGTTGCCAACTTAAATGGTACAATATCCCGAACCAAATTCTCAAAATACATGACTCTCTCTCTCTCTTCCCAACCATGGCCACAGGCCAACCCTAACCTCTGACTAACACTCCAATAACCTCCTGCTCCCCCTGAGCTGCCTCGATCCTCGTGTAGTGTACCTGCCGACATCAAAGTACGGCTGAGCATGGAATACTCAGCATATACCTACTACTAGCTAACAATGTTATATCACAATAATATCACATGCGAGTACTTTTAAAAGAATTCAGTTCATAATTCATGCTTAAAACAACATAGGCATTCATTTGTCAAATCTTATCTTTCATAGAAAATAAAACACTTTTCATAGTTCTTGTAAGTTCATGTAAGTTCTGATGAGTCCTTATGCGCTTACGATTTCTTATTAGTTCTTTATGAGACGTATGAAGTCTTGTGAGGTTCCTTGTGAGCGTATGAGTTCTCGTGAGTTTCTTGTGAGCTTATGAGTTCTTGTGAGTATCTTGTGAGTATCTTGTGAGCAAGAGGTTAGCACCCGCACAACCCTGGGCTACCAACCTCCTTGACATTCCATGTACTTGTGAGCTTTCTTATAAGATATTCTTGTGAGCCAGAAGTTAGCACCCGCATTACCCTGGGCTACCAACCTCCTTGACATTCCCTTTACTTGTGAGCTTTCTTATGAGATATTCTTGTGAGCCAGAGGTTAGCACCCGCATTGCCCTGGGCTACCAACCTCCTTGACATTCCCTTTACTTGTGAGCTTTCTTATGAGATATTCTTGTGAGCCAGAGGTTAGCACCCGCATTACCCTGGGCTACCAACCTCCTTGACATTCCCTTTACTTGTGAGCTTTCTTATGAAATATTCTTGTGAGCCAGAGGTTAGTACCCGCATTACCCTGGGCTACCAACCTCCTTGACATTCCCTTTACTTGTGAGAGTTCTTCTGAGTACTTATGGATGCTTCGTAGCTTATGAGTTCTTATGAATTCGTAATAGTTTATGAGTTCTTATGAGTTCTTAGTAGCTTATGAGTTCTTATGAATTATTGGTAGCTTGTAAAAATCTCGTCATGTAAAGCATAGAGTGCGTGGAGTGCTTGTGAGCATCATCATGTACATAGGGAAAGCCTTAACAATTCATATGATCTCATGCAAAACATGTTTTCATTATAGCGTACTTGAAGAATTCGAGAAACATAGCATATGTTCACTCATTGCATTGCATCATCAAAACCATGGCTTTTAAGCCTATTCCATCATATTACAATTTAAAATCATGGTTTATTTAAAGGAAATGTCATTTACTTGCAAGCATAGCCACATTCATCCCTCTTTTTGAAAAACCCCCAAATTATAACCCTTGTTTACCAAAAATCATCTATCTCCCATTTGCATCATAACATGGTGGAGTAATAGATTCTAATCATGTTTTCATTCTCATTTCAATATTTAGATCATAGCAAAGTTAGATGGTAGAGGTACTTACTTGTAAATCACTTCCTAGGTTGGAGAAAAACCCTTGAGTTGGATCCCCACTTGATTGAGGAAGGACCCAAGCTTTGATTTGGGGAAGATCAAACCCTTGATTTATGCTCTTCTTGATGCAAATCCCAAAACCCCCTTGATAATCTGAAAGAGATTCTCCTCCTCTTTCTAAGAACTCCTTTTTGGTTTAGGGTAAACCAAAACCCTCTAATTGATCTCATATTTATAGGTAAATGGGTGAAAACCCCCAAAAATCGCATTAAGGAAAGTAAAATCGCGTATCTACGATCGTTCGTAGCGATTTACGATCGATCGTAGCTTTCTACGATCGATCGTAGCTTCACCCGAGAGTTTCCAGCATTTCTGGGGCTTTACGATCGATCGTAGCAATTCTACGATCGTTCGTAGCGCCTCTACGATCGATCGTAGGGTCCCTACAATCGATCGCAACTTTTGCAGAAAGTTTCAGCATTTTTGCGTTTTGGTAATTCGGCCATAACGTTTGACTCGCTTGTCCGATTTTGATGATTCAACTTGCGTTGGATTCATCTTTCGATGGAGAACAACTCTCATGTTTTTCACAACTTCCAATTCTTCTTTTTCTTAGACCATTTTGCCCCTAAACCTGACTGATCCGAAATTGGGTTTCGTCAGTCCAGATTTTGAACCGACCCGACTTCCGAAATCGGTCTTTTAACCTAACACCAACTCAAAACCAAGGCAATTGATCAACATGAACCCCGAAGAGGGTTCAATTACCTTTCGAAAAATCCAAGAATCGCTTGATTCCGACGAGCGGTGTGAACAGTAGGACTATTTAAAGTCAAGGGTATGCTAAGGCATTCCCATTCTTGACACTTAGAACATTTCGAGTGTTTCACACTCTTTTCATTCGGTTCCAAAACCATACTCACACCTCATGACTCATTAATCCATAGGTTTTTAACACACCTAGGTGATCATGGGGCACACCCCAACATGCATGAGAGGCCCCGGTCGCCACAAATCCCTTGAATCGACATTATTCATACCACTATACATTTAATGCTTTGAGTATGGTTTTATACTCTTTGCATGTTTTCTCAAAACACCTTACACTTCTTGATTCTAACATGAAACTCACATCGCACTTAGTCTATGAGGGAAACTCTCACTCTCATTAACCAAACCCAACTTATAATAAGGGCCTTTGGCCCTTACAATACTAGTGTCCTCGACACTATTCACTTGAACAGTGAACCAAATTTTCGGGGTTCTACATCCTCCCTCCCTTATAGGAATTTCGTCCTCGAAATTAGAATGCTACGTGTACAAGAGAGGGAACCCTTCCCGCACTTCGTTTTGCTCGAACGAGCCTTTGTACTTAGTAACCTAAGACATGACAGGATTTATCAATCCGGTGCCGACCCACACCTAACTAGGCACCCGCTCATTAGCAAGGCGCCCTTGACTAACCACCGTCAAGCAAGTACATAAATCATATATATTATATAGATAGCATGTTATATACAGGCAACACATCACACTTCGTTGAAGTAGGTATAATATACATATGAGTATACGGCTTGGCCACCTTAGACATGGCACAAGGGTGTGTTGATCCAATTTAGACCAACACATAGACTAGGCACTCACCGACTAGCAAGATGCCTTTGATATTAAAACTAAATAGTGTTTTCATTTGTACCCAGCATGTACAAATTCGTACATCGCAACACATTCACGTATAGTTATATTGTAGCAAGTCCGTACATATATAACAATCATAGCAATTCCTATCACTAATTTATAGCTCCACAACTTTGACGGGAGCATAGGCTGCTCATTGCCCAATGGAGAATCACCTTCACTTCTTTTAGTCTATTAAACTCTACCTCGCTTGTCATGCCCCATGGTCAAGTCCTGAGGCAATAGCTAAACGCGAGTTTGATTTGGGAACTAAACTCTTCAATTCCTCGCATTTCAATTACAATTTGTTATTATGAAGTTAAGTAATAACACGTAACGACATACGACCATACTGTACAACATACAATGAAATTACTAGCTAACTTAACTTCTAAATCATATTGTAAACCTCAAGGTATATATATTATAGCATACACACCCAATTCTCATAACTAATAGTATAGTCCTACAACTAGTTTCCCTAGCGGGGCTATGTTTTCACACTCGGTTAAGGTATAACGAATTACACACTTAAGATTAGGTGACTAGTCTATCCTCGGGATATGACTCCCTATATTGAACTAATACCTCTGCTTGATACCCCTTATGTCGTGGTACCAAACCTAAATTCAAAGTTCATTTGAGTTCAAATTTCAACTCAGAAAATTTCGTGATCCTAGGAAACCCAATGCCTTTGCTCACCCCTGACATCAACTCTAAGAGACTCTAGAGAATCTAGTACCATGCCGAAATTTATTTATTTATTATTATTTTATTTTTATTTTTATTTTTAAAAGCACCACCATGTGCTAGGTACTTATTTATAATTAAAGTGCCTAAGATTATTATTAAATAAGTGTATTGTACATATATGTCGAGGCATTCACATCGTAAGATAAGCATAAATTATATAGACACACCAAGGTATATACATACTAATATTACTAGGAATGGATGCCTAACGTGACTAAGCTTTCTCGTTTTCGGTTAAGTATAAATCAACTAGGACTAAGACTAATTGATTAGTCTTATACTTAGAATATAACTCCCCTTTGATTTCCTTGAGCATGATCCTCTAAGTACTTTGAGACATGCATGATGTAAAATGAGATGTGTATGATGCTTATGACATGCATGATGCTCGTGACATGCATATGATGCTTATGACATGTGTGATGCTTATGACATGCGTATGATGCTTATGACATGCGTATGTTGCTTATGATATATATGATGCTTATGCCATGCATGACGCTATGTATGATGCTCATGATATGCGTGATGCTTATGCTATGCATGATGTTGATGCCATTCTAAATTCACTAGACTTGTGAGGCAAAAGAGGATCCTATAGTCTTGCTCGGAAGACAACTCCCTAACGAACTCTAATAACACAATGCGACAAAGGACATACCAATTCCTTGTCCACCAACATTTGGGCTAGACTCTAGCCTGAGTATTTCTCAACTCGTAAGTCTAATTAGGAAGCTTGTTCATAAAGCATTGGTTTTCACTCAGCATATAACATATAGTATGCACACCATTTATCATATAATACCACATAGCAATACCACACATAATAGCATAAAGATATAAATTTTTTAGTTTTCCTAGCGAAGACAGATACTAACTTCGGTTGGAATCAACCTGTTATAGAGAAAGACTAAGTGATTAGTCTACACTTGGAATACGACTCCTAAGGTGCACGTAATGCCTTGATTTACTCCTGGTATTGAACTCTAAGTAGCCCTAGAGACCTAATGCCTAAGCTCTGATACCACCTCTGTAACGCCCCAAAATACCCCCTAGGAGTTAGGCTATATTTGGGCCCGTTACCTACCATACAACCATCTTGCGGAAGCATATAAGGCAAGCTAAATAGTGAACTAAAAATTTCTTTATTAACTTAACTGTATTCCAAGCACAACTGTTTACAATAACTGAATATAAACTTTGACATGTACATGAAATCCTTGACTTGAGTTGCCAACTTAAATGGTACAATATCCCCAACCAAATTCTCAAAATACATGACTCTCTCTCTCTCTTCCCAACCATGGCCACGGGCCAACCCTAACCTCTGACTAACACTCCAATAACCTCCTGCTCCCCCTGAGCTACCTCGATCCTCGTGTAGTGTACCTACCGACATCAAAGTACGGCTGAGCATGGAATACTCAGCGTATACCTACTACTAGCTAACAATGTTATATCACAATAATATCACATGCGAGTACTTTTAAAAGAATTCAGTTCATAATTCATCCTTAAAACAACATAGGCATTCATTTGTCAAATCTTATCTTTCGTAGAAAATAAAACACTTTTCATAGTTCTTGTAAGTTCTGATGAGTCCTTATGAGCTTACGATTTCTTATTAGTTCTTTATGAGACGTATGAAGTCTTGTGAGGTTCCTTGTGAGCGTATGAGTTCTCATGAGTTTCTTGTGAGCTTATGAGTTCTTGTGAGTATCTTGTGAGCAAGAGGTTAGCACCCGCACAACCCTGGGCTACCAACCTCCTTGACATTCCATGTACTTGTGAGCTTTCTTATGAGATATTCTTGTGAGCCAGAGGTTAGCACCCGCATTACCCTGGGCTACCAACCTCCTTGACATTCCCTTTACTTGTGAGCTTTCTTATGAGATATTCTTGTGAGCCAGAGGTTAGCACCCGCATTACCCTGGGCTACCAACCTCCTTGACATTCCCTTTACTTGTGAGAGTTCTTCTGAGTACTTATGGATGCTTCGTAGCTTATGAGTTCTTATGAATTCGTAATAGTTTATGAGTTCTTATGAGTTCTTAGTAGCTTATGAGTTCTTATGAATTATTGGTAGCTTGTAAAAATCTCATCATGTAAAGCATAGAGTGCATGGAGTGCTTGTGAGCATCATCATGTACATAGGGAAAGCCTTAACAATTCATATGATCTCATGCAAAACATGTTTTCATTATAGCGTACTTGAAGAATTCTAGAAACATAGCATATGTTCACTCATTGCATTGCATCATCAAAACCATGGCTTTTAAGCCTATTCCATCATATTACAATTTAAAATCATGGTTTATTTAAAGGAAATGTCATTTACTTGCAAGCATAGCCATATTCATCCCTCTTTTTGAAAAACCCCCAAATTATAACCCTTGTTTACCCAAAATCATCTATCTCCCATTTGCATCATAACATGGTGGAGTAATAGATTCCAATCATGATTTCATTCTCATTTCAATATTTAGATCATAGCAAAGTTAGATGGTAGAGGTACTTACTTGTAAATCACTTCCTAGGTTGGAGAAAAACCCTTGAGTTGGATCCCCACTTGATTGAGGAAGGACCCAAGCTTTGATTTGGGGAAGATCAAACCCTTGATTTATGCTCTTCTTGATGCAAATCCAAAAACCCCCTCGATAATCTCAAAGAGATTCTCCTCCTCTTTCTAAGAACTCCCTTTTGGTTTAGGGTAAACCAAAACCCTCTAATTGATCTCATATTTATAGGCAAAGGGGTGAAAACCCCCAAAAATCGCATTAAGGAAAGTAAAATCGCGTATCTACGATCGTTCGTAGCGATTTACGATCGATCGTAGCTTTCTACGATCGATCGTAGCTTCCCACGATCAATCGTAGTTTCACCCGAGAGTTTCCAGCATTTCTGGGGCTTTACGATCGATCGTAGCAATTCTACGATCGTTCGTAGCGCCTCTACGATCGTTCGTAGGGTCCCTACGATCGATCGTAACTTTTGCAGAAAGTTTCAGCATTTTTACGTTTTCGTAATTCGGCCATAACTTTTGACTCGCTTGTCCAATTTTGACGATTCAACTTGCTTAGATTCTTCTTTCGAAGGAGAACAACTCTCATGTTTTTCACAACTTCCAATTCTTCCTTTTTCTTAGACCATTTTGCCCCTAAACCTGACTGATCCGAAATTGGGTTTCGTCAGTCCAGATTTTAAACCGACCCGACTTCAGAAATCGGTCTTTTAACCTAACACCAACTCAAAACCAAGGCAATTGATCAACATGAACCCCGAAGAGGGTTCAATTACCTTTCGAAAAATCCAAGAATCGCTTGATTCCGACGAGCGGTGTGAACAGTAGGACTATTTAAAGTCAAGGGTATGCTAAGGCATTCCCATTCTTGACACTTAGAACATTTCGAGTGTTTCACACTCTTTTCATTCGGTTCCAAAACCATACTCACACCTCATGACTCATTAATCCATAGGTTTTTAACACACCTAGGTGATCATGGGGCACACCCCAACATGCATGAGAGGCCTCGGTCGCCACAAATCCCTTGAATCGACATTATTCATACCACTATACATTTAATGCTTTGAGTATGGTTTTATACTCTTTGCATGTTTTCTCAAAACACCTTACACTTCTTGATTCTAACATGAAACTCACATCGCACTTAGTCTATGAGGGAAACTCTCACTCTCATTAACCAAACCCAACTTATAATAAGGGCCTTTGGCCCTTACAATACTAGTGTCCTCGACACTATTTACTTGAACAGTGAACCAAATTTTCGGGGTTCTACATTAACATCTTCTCTGACATCTGTCTATATGGCTTTGATGTGCCAATCGGTAATGTCCAATACACAGGACTAACTCCGGGTACGTTGGGTCATGTACACAATGTTTGGAGGAGTGTGTAAACACTCAATAAGGAATCCACAACTCCTTAATTGGAGATAATGATATCAAGGTGATACTTGTTGAACTGAACTGTTAAATCCAGTATTGGTGCTTTTCGGTAAAATGGTTTTTATCGACGTTGATATTTGTAATATGGAAAAGTATATATAAATATATATGTCAGTTCTTTTCTAATGTTTCTTCAAAAGTGTTTTGGAGGTTCAGTTCAATGAAAAGTAATCATGAGAAAGAGTTCTATTCATAAGCTAGGGACTAAGTGAAAGTATGCCTCTTTTTAATTTTAGAAACACAGTTCTTAGGGGGCATACATCGAATCCCAGGATCTGACTAAGATTCTAATTGATTTTATTCAATGAAGGTAGGAATAACATTCACCTTTGCGACTTTAAAATTGTTAAGTCAAATCCGCGTTAAAATACTACTCGCAAAACTTCACAAGTGTCAAGTCTCCTATCGATTCACACGAACCTTCTTTTTCCTTTAAAGCTTTCTCTAATGGAAGCTAATGACCCTTCCAAATTTCCAGCTCTAGGAATCTTGAATAAAGATCCAATCTTCATTGATCAAGAACCTTTCTTGATGAACAAGATGAATTCTTTCTTTTCCTCAAGAACCAATCAAGAAGACAAAAGAAGAGAGAGATGGGTGTGACCGTACATCTCAAGGAGAGAGAGGGGAGGGCGTGAGGTTTGAGGAGAGGGGAGAAGTTTCCAAATCTGGAAATTCTGGAAAATTCAAGAATGCCCAAAGCCTTGGACATCCATCCCTTTTATAGGTTTCCCTGGTTGCTTGCAACCAAAGTTTCCTAATCCTTATCCAATAAGGATTCCTCAATTAGTTTCCTATTTGGTTTCTCCATAATTAATTAAGAATAATCAAAATAGAAACTAATCTCATCCATTAGTGTCCAACTAATCTTATCCTTATCCTAATCCAATTAGGATTCCTTGATTAGCAAGAAACTAATAGAATCCTTGTCGAACAAGGAATCTTTAATTAGTAACTAACTCTAACTAACTAACTAACCTTATCCAATAAGGATATTAGTTACTAGAAACTAATTAAATAAATAATAACAATTATTATTTTCTCCATGAAGTGGCGTCCCACCCTAGGTGGGTCCCACTCCACACGCCCAAAGTGTAACGCCCCAAAACACCCCTAGGAGTTAGGCAATATTTGAGCTCGTTACCTACCACGACAACTATCCTACAAGAGCATACAAGGCATGCCAAAAAGTGACACATAAAATTTCTTTAAAATAAATGTACTCCCAAGTGTTTACAAAAACGAACGACTGAATAAAATACAATAATACAGATGTACAAATGCTTGAATCACCAATTCAAGCCTACATGAAAATCCCCCCAAAAGTAAATCCCAAAATACATGTCTCTCTCACTCAATCCCCCTATAGTACCACATATCCAAGCCCCCAATGTCTGGTGACAATTCCAATCAAGCACCTACTCTCCCTGATAACCTCGATCCACGGACCCAGAATACATAAACGTATATTGTACCTGCCGACATAAAAGTACGGTTGAGCATGGAATACTTAGCGAGTACAAGCTCCTAGCTAACCATTATAATAACGAGTAAATAACATATACAAGTGATGGAATAGTACAGATCATAATAATGTAAAGCAACATAATACATAAACATTTACCAAATCATAATTCTCATGAAGACCAAACCATTGTCTATGAATTATGTGAGTCCTTATGAGTTTTCCTTTCCATATTTCTTGTGAGCCAGAGGTTCCTCGACTTCCCTGACAATTCATTACTTTTCTTATGAGCCAGAGGTTACTCGACCTCCTTGACAATTCATTACTTTTCTTATGGGCCAGAGGTTAGCACCCGCACATCCCTGGGCTACCAACCTCCTTGATAGTTCCATATCTTTCTTATGAGCCAGGGGTTAGCACCCGCACAATCCTGGGCTACCAACCCCCTTGACAATTCCATTACTTTTCTTCTGATCCAGAGGTTAATCAACCTCCTTGACAATTCAATTCTTTTCTTATGAGCTAGAGGTTAGCACCCGCATATCCCTGGGCTACCAACCTCCTTGACAGTACAATATATTTCTTATGAGCAAGGGGTTAGCACCCGCACATCCCTGGGCTACCGACCCCCTTGACAATACAACACCTTTCTTATGAGCCAGAGGTTAGCACCCGCATAATCCTGGGCTACCAACCTCCTTGACAATACCGTTACTTTTCTTATGAGCCAGAGGCTAGCACCCTTAACCGGGTCTACCAACCTCCTTGAAAGTTCATTTTCTTTCTTATGAGCCAGAGGTTAGCACCCGCATAATCCTGGGCTACCAACCTCCTTGATAGTACAATACTTTCAAGTCCTTTCTTATGAGCCAGGGGTTAGCACCGGCACAGTCCTGGGCTACCAAACCCCTTGACAATTCCAATACTTTTCTTATGAGCCAGAGGTTAGCACCCTTAACCGGGGCTACCAACCTCCTTGACATTTCATTTATCAAACTTATGCGTGTGAGGCCTTACTTATTTTCCTTACATTTACCTGTACTCGTTTCACTTCTTAATGCTCATTTAAAAACCTTAGTTCATTCACATATCTGTGCTTGTGTGTAGCAAGTTGTGGAAATCATAGTGACATAATCATGCATGCATAACAATTGGTGATATAATGATAAACATCATATAGTATTACTATAATCCCAATAAGCATGTGAGTTTTTTTTTTGAGGAACATGTATAACATTTCATTCAAGTTTCTCAATTGGGGAGAAACCCCAAAATCATATTTTCATTGTCTTAGTTTAGTCCTCATTCATGCATTTCATTAAACATGTGATATGCGATAATTCTTTTAACCTTTAATTTGTATATTTAAATCAAGCATTTCATCAAACATGTAGTGTATGTGCATTATGGATACATTGCCCTTCCACCATTTTCATCACACAACAATCATCACCTCTACATGGCATCCAAGCGCCTCCACCATCCACATCCCATACATCCATAACCATTTAATTCATCTTGTTCATTTAGGGCATTTTATGCATTATTAAGAAGAGGGAATATATAAAAGTTCAACACCCAAGCATGCTTAAAGGAAAACCTATACCATTATCACTAAGCTTAACTAGGAAGGGTGTACTAACCTTGAATAGGGGAAGAAAACCCTTGAAAAATACCATGGAAGATGCTGCCGAGCTTGGAGAACGTGCTCCTCACGTGCTTGAGCCGTAAATTGAGAGATCCAAGCTTTTGGGATGGTCGTGGGTTTCAAAACCCCTTGATTTTCTCAAGTTGATGCCCTAGGGTGAAAACCACTTCTCTCCTCTCTCACTCCCTCTCAAAATATGTCTAAGGGTGTTTATGAACACCCTTGGCTCGAGCCAACCCTTAAAAATTAGGGTGGAGTGGCTAAAAGACCAAAAAACCCCTAAAAAAATTTCTGAAAATCGCGTATGACCGATAGATGACCGATCTACCGGTAGTGGACCGATCGATCGGTGCTTTTGACCGATCTCTCGGTAGAGGACCGAGCTCTCGGTATTGACTGGTGCTGCAAAACACACTTCAGTATTTTGCCCATAACTTTTGACTCGGTTCTCCGATTTTGACGATTCAACTTGCGTTGGATTCGTCTTTCGAAGAGGAACAATTTTTATGTTTTGAAGAAATTTTAATTCTTCTTTATTCATAGACCAAAATTCCCCTAAAGCTGAATGGTCTGCAATGGGTTGCGACAGCCCAGATTTGCAGCCGACCTGATTTTGGAAATCCCACTTTTGACTCGACCCCAACTCAAAATCAGGGAAAGTGATCAACATGAACCTTGAAGAGGGTTCTAATACCTTTCCAAAAATTTAGTAATCACTCGATTCTGAACAACGATGTCTAAACTAGAGCCCTTTAAAGTTGAAGCAAAAGCCGAGACATACCTTTTCAACACCTAGAACACCTCGAGTGTTTTCACACTCCTTTCCCTTGTGTCCAACACCCTACTCACACCTCATAAATCATTATCCATAAGTCTTTAACCCACCTCAATGATCATTAAATTCACACCGACATGCATGAGAGACACCGGCCTCTCTATGCCTCATGCACTTGCACTATGGACCAACAACCCATTGAAAAACTTAGGGTATGTGTACCCTTGATTTTATCCACTTAGAGTATCTTTACACTCTCTTTTTAAGACTCAAACCATGTATCTAAAACTCTCACTTGACTAATCATAATATCAAGAACACAATGAGAGGCCTTAGGCCTTTACACACACCATATAAGGACACTATTCACTAACACTATTCATAGCATAGTGAACTCGGTTCCGGGGTTCTACACAAAGGGTTTCCAAAACCCTCTTGGTCACTTGAATTATTCTTTTATAATAATTCCCAATGGGTCCTACCCATTTGGTTTTTCACATCTAATGTGATTCCACCTTTTAGAGCTTCACTATACCATATAGTGATTACTTAGAGAAATTAATTAATTTAATTATAAATTAAATTAAATACTTTAAGAAGGTCCTTGTGTGTGGGATCTAAAGGGATCTCCTATTTCCGGTTGTGGGACCAAGTACTTCACCTTTTTGCTTGAAGCATTGTTACTAGGAAACACCTTTCCTAAAACTCCATTAGGATCATAGAATGTTATCTAAGTCCCTGGACTTCCACCAATCACAATTAATGTCCATTAACACAATGTGATTAACCTCCAGAAATTAGAGAATTGCTTGTAAGTACCATCTCACAATATATTTACAAATAAATCCTTCCACATTCCGATATCACTTGTAAGCTTCCGGGATTGGAACAATTCCACTGTCTTAGTCCCTAGCTTATGAATAGAACTCTTTCTCATGATTAGTTTTCATTGAACTGAACCTCCAAAACACTTTTGAAGAAACATTAGAAAAGAACTGACATATATATATTTATATATACATTTCCATATTGAAAATATCAACTTCGATAAAAACCATTTTACTGAAAAGCACCAGTACTGGATTTAACAGTTCAGTTCAACAAGTATCACCTTGATATCATTATCTCCAATTAAGGAGTTGTGGATTCCTTATTGAGTGTTTACACACTTCTCCAAACATTGTGTACATGACCCAACGTTCCCGGAGTTAGTCCTGTATATTGGACATTACTGATTGGCACATCAAAGCTATATAGACAGATGTCAGAGAAGATGTTAACCTCTCAGGTCTAAGGACAATTTGTCAAATGGATAACCCTAATACAATCTGACAGTGTATTGCATAGGGTATCCACTAGTGACCCCGTTCAGTATTATGTACTTGCTATATATACTCACATGTTAGTCAAGAGTCACCACTCTCTGTGAATGAGATTCATCACACTATCTCATAGAACAACACATGTGCAAGCCATGATGAAGTACGGCGCCCAACCAGTACTCTAGAGGCTTCGAACAATATTAGGTTTACAAGGAACCGGAAAATCATATCTCCTCGCAACCTTTGCATGACTTTCCTACAATGTTACCTTTGGAACTTTATGTCTTCATCATATGAGACAGTAATTAATATAAATACCCTTTATAATTGGTTGTGTGAATATGATGCTTATCTAATCAACATAGAAAAGTCTCGTATTGGATTTTGAGGGCATATATGTCCAACAATCTCCCACTTGCACTCTAAGCCAATTAGATGTAATACTCATCTTTTCAGTGATGTTTCTCAAACACCAATTGAGACATAACTTAATATGTATGGGTCTGTCATGTCTGCTTTACCACAACTATTATAGTAATGCAATAACACTTGCAACTCTTGCAAATTTATTATCAATAACCATAGTCTTAAAAGACTAAACAAAAATGATATTGTCCAACAGTCATTTTCTGAAGTTAACTTGCTTGTGCTTTACCATTGTACAATGCTCCGGACTAATCTGATCAATATCTTATCACATCAACATGTGATGAATATCCGGTCTAGTACAAGTATACTTTCTCAATATATCACCTATCTAAGAGAAACTGATTCCATTCCATAAAGGTAGAAACTCTTTTCTTGGAATCTTACTTGCACAAAAACATCATTGTTATTGGGAGAATAATAATATCATTTTCCTTTTGCCTCTAAACCATTTAGGACTAAGAAAACATGATGTCAAAGTTTTTTTCATTCATTAAAAATTGCTAGATCAAATCTAAGAGAAGAATAATATTCATACTTCATTCGCAATGAAAAGAATATTATCCTTGCATAGAGCCAGGAAAGTAATTATGCTCCCACTAACCAATTTGCACACAAATGATACTTTTATTCTTAGATGAATATCAAACAGTTTGATTACTTCATCAAAATAAAAGTTAGTCCATCTACAGATTCTGGGACCTGTGGGTTCTAGTGTACTATTTAGGTATTGTGAAAGTAGAGAGTTGATCTCTATCAATTCTCATAGTTATTGGTCTATTGGGCTTCCGCTTCTAGAACAATTCTAGATTCATTGTCTCTACTAGGAAACTTATATTCTTGTTTACAAATATCTTTTGTTATCCAGGAATAGAGACTAAATGTCTCTAATGCGAATCCCAAGCTCATCTTCTATCAAATCATATCCAATAAAATTCGATTTAACAACACCATTATGCTATGGTTTGTTGTGGGAATTATCTGAGACAAGATGTAATGAGAGTAAATTATGAAATTTCTATTAAGAGGTACTCTTCTCAATCATGGAAGACTTATCTAGCTGTTTCTTTATTTCAATGCGGAATTCATTGAACTTTTCAAAGAAGGTCAAATAAAGTTAGCTACCTCTTAATGGAAGATTCATATAATTACGATCATCCAACTTTTGTTCCATTCCCAAGTAGAAGTTTTATCTACTTAAATTTCTCATTCTCCTTAACAAACATGCAACTATTGCACTTATGCAAGATCATACCAAGCATTAGGAGCTAGAGGTTCCAACAATTAAGTTGGACTTGATGAGTATACAAGCTGGACAATCCTTCCAAAGGTTTGTCCTGTATCCAATGACCAATTGCTTCACCATGAAGCAAAATCCTTATACTTTCCTTTCTTCTCAGAAGAGCCTTTGTCCATACTACTAGAATACCTTTCCAATGGAAAATCTTGGATTTCTTTTCTTTGCATAAATGCTCGGGATTTAGAAAATCCAATTCTTTTGAACATCTTTGCAAGTAGCATTGAACTCTTCAAAGGTTCTTAGCCATATGCAACATGTGGGATTTCAGACAATCTGATTTCCTACTTGTTCAACATAACCATATTAAAGGACTGTGGGAGTTTGTCGAAGATCATATCCTCTAATCCCATAAATTTATCTCAATTTATCTCAGCACCAAGAATTGAGATTTATGAATCCAATGATTTTTATCATTTTCTTTGTGACTGGGTTTCCCTAGTCAACTTGGTCTCCACTTGTCCTTTTATATAGTAAGCTGCCTAGCAGCCCTATTGTATTCTATAAACATCTCATATGAGATTTAACATCAGTAATGAGAACTTGGGCAATTCTTTAGATAGTAAGCACAAACTTGAGATTCCTTTTTCATTCCAAACACTTTGAATTGGTCAAGAGATTCTCATTAAAGTCTTGGTAAGGTGGTTATAGAATGACATGAAAATAAAACATACATCATAATATTTCACACATTATAATATCATTAGATCAGGGCTTTCGATCTTTGATGATATTGCTCATCATTCAGTCAAATTTCATAGACCCCTCAATCTATAAAATTAGGAAATATGCTACTTCATATTTCTGATGAGCATTGGGTGCCTTATAATACACATGCAATCTTCCATGCTAGGATAGTACCACACATGCACTACAAGGTCGATAGTAACTATCCATCACTGAACATCTCATGCATAACTCCTTATGTTAATCAGTGATTCCCAATTTTCTTGTGACCTCCAAGGACAACATGACTGTTACTGTGTCAGCCGTCATGTTCCTTGGTTAAGTGAAACCCATTATTCTCGGTTGTCATATGATCAAGTAGGAATATGCCCCCATACTAGTTGACACTCCCTATCAGGCCATACACATTCCTATCTACTATAGAAATAAAACACTAGGAGTTTAATTTAGACTGAATTATGTCTGATTCCTGTCAGAGAGACAAGACTTCAGGCTAATTAATTCGTAGTCTTATTGATAATGGAAGGTCATAGGGCAACATTATCCCGTAGGATAGATTATCCCATTTAATTCACTTAATAGTTTTCTTGAGGGAAAACATAATATTATGAACAAATTATACATCTAATGCATATATCAAAAGTATTCACAATATTTATCATTGCATCACATGCATAGAATACTATACAAATATCATCACATGATAATAAATCAAATTTCATTTTAATTAGATCAAACTAATTCCAATGAACTCCCACTAGCCCTAGAAATCTTAATGGATCTAATCCAAGGGTACAAAGGTTATTTTTTTAACATCAGTAGGCTTTAGATGTGAAATTTATCCAGATCAATGATCTCTAAGACCTAGAGGGGGGGTGAATAGGTCTATCTAATAATTTGTAACCAATTTTAATTTTTCAATTAATATGTTTAGAAATCAATGAACAATTCACTCAGACAATCCACACAAATCAAACACAGAAGATTTTTACGTGGAAAACCCTAACGGGAAGAAACCACGGGACCTCGTCCAGCAATAAACTTCACTATGAAAAGATTTTAAGTACAAGACAAGACCTTACCAAAACAGAAACGACGTTCCTAGGTATAGACTCTTACTCTTGATTTCCATGAACCAGCAGGTTCGATCTTCGCCGTAGCAGCTTCGGTTCCACACCGACCAAATCTTCTCAAGCTACTTCAAAACCACGATCACACACGATCGATCTCCTTCCACGAAGGCTCCGGATCAAACACCGGACACACACACAAGGTGTAGGGTTGTGAATCAATTTTTGGAAGTTTTAAACTCTAGAGGGATCTCATATAGATCTGAGAACACACAATGCAAGATCAAAAGTTTAGATCTATACTTGCATTCTCTAGGATCAAAGAAAGAGGAGGGATCAACAAAGATCTAATAAGAACAATAGGAAAAACCCTAGAGGAGTTTCTCAGACCTCTACTCTTTCAAAAATACACAAAGATACGAATTAGGTCTCCAAAAAGTTGTTTATATAGGGTTTAAAAAAGAATCCAGAAAAATAAAAATTCTTTTTACGGGGACCGATCGATCGGTGCACATTACCGATCGCTCGGTCCAAAACAGATCGATCGGTGCTCATAACCGATCGAGCGGTTGAAAATCATCTCTCTGGAAAAATACCCCATACAAATTTTTGTCCAGTCGATAGCCACCGATCGCTCGGTAGGCCACCGATCGATCGGTCTCAACACCGAGCGATCGGTTGAGACAGAATTTGTTTCAAACCATACTTCATTTCATGTTTATTTGATTCAACTAAGATCAAACAAATTTATTAGGTTTAAAACTATCCTCCTAGGTATGTTTAGAGTTATCTAAGTCAAATCCAACCTAGGTAGGGGTCTCTAAGTCCATTACCTTTCTAGATCCAGAGTAGGAGCTTTTTCTTCACTTTCTTCAATCTTCTTGATGCTTTAGCTCTTCTTTTCTGACAAATTGAACACGACTCGACTCACATGACCTATCTAATGATCACGGAATTTGCCAACACCTACTTAGGGATTTACAATCTCCCCCTTTGGCAATTCCGGGACAAAACAAGACTAACTCATATACTAGGTTCAAATTTTCCCAAATGATTCAAAAATGGAAAATTGACCTTTACATGACTCAAAAATAATTACATGACATTTGACATTTTAACTTGTCATGATTCACCAATCTGTTTGCCTACACATGCTAAATCAAAAACCTGTGAAGCATGGGAAATAAAATATGGGAAGAAACATCCACAATTCCACAATACTTCCATAACATCATCCACAAAATCATCATCAAATTCCACAATACTTCCATAACATCATCCACATATTCATAAACATTATCATGCACTCTCCCCCTTTTTGGCTCGAAATGCCAAAGGCGGACTATTAACAATAAAATTAAAGCATAAACACAAATGAGATGAGATATAAGAGAATGAGTATAAACCATCCAAAAGCATACATCTATGATCAAGTCAATAACATCCAAAAGGTTTGTACTAAGTACAACCAAAACAAAATACATCGAAATGTCAAACTAATACTAGGACTAAGATAAACTCCAAAATATACACATGAACCAGAAGGAGTTTCTATCCTAGTACATCAATCTAACTATCACTCCTGCTCATCATCAGAAGTGAGCTGGGACTCATAATAAGTTCGAAAGTCACGAACATCTCTCTGTACGCCCAGCACTGCTACATCCAGTGATCCAAGTCTGCCACGGATCTCTGTGGTGAAATCCTGGTGAGATGAAATATGCGTTGAGAGATCCATCTGCATCTCTCTCATCATTCTAGCTAGATCATCAATCGTGGCCGGAGGTGCATGAGAGGATCCTGTACCAAAATCAGCTTCTTCCTCAATATCTCGAACTGAAGCATGAGAGAAACTCTGAGCGATGGTCTTTTTGTTGATTGGACCTTTCGGAGTACGGGTAGGAACTCCAGGAGGAGCAATAATTCCTTGAGAACCAAGGAGTTTAGTAATCAGGGATCCAAAGGGAAGAGCTCCAACCACAGTTTGAGTTTGATGGGCTTGAATCATCAAATCAATTATATGGGCTGCAAGGTCAATATCATGTCCATGAAGGAGACTGAATAAAAATCGAGCTCTATCTTCCCTAAGGTCTGCAGTATGAACCTTTGGGTGGATATTTGCACTCATTACTAGGTTTACAAGTCTGGCATCCCTAGTGAGTTTGTGACTTCGATTAAGGAACCAACCCAAAATGTAAGAGCACCACAAAGAAATGTGACTACATTGTTCATAGATTCTTTATCCTCATCTTTCTTGTATTTATAAGGATAATAGGCATCTGGAACTCGAGGACAACCAAGAAATTTCGCAATGACATTTGGATTTATCAAAACTGATTGTTCTAAAGATCGAGATTTAAAAGACCAGGTTTTGAAATTTATTTCAGAGAAATTTGAGTAAAATTCCTGGACTAACTGAATAGGAGCAGGACCGGATAAATTGAGAAGACCTTCCCAGTGACGATCAGTAATGATTTTAGAAAGGTAGTAATCACCAAAATCTGAAATTCTAATGCTCCTTTCAACCATTATACCCTTTTTACTAAAATACTCACTATAAAGTTGAGCAGCATTAGGGCTAATGAAAGGACCCAATAAAACAGTGGAAGATGAACTGGCTTTTCCCTTTTGTTTCCGGGTTTTATCTGCCAAAGCCTTTTGGTGATTTTCAGTAGTAGAATCCACCATTCTACGAATTGGTCGATCCCCTATTGAAATCCCATGACCTATAGGAGTGAAGGAAAAGGGCTCTTGGATTTGCTCATCTTCAGGAGGGTCCTCTTGGTTGTTGAGGACCAACTTTCGACGTTTGGGAACGCCGGACATGAGATAGGCTAGAAGGATTAAGGACAAAATGAAAGCCATGGATGAACAACGATGCCCTAGATGAGAAATTCAACCTATACGCAAGAAAACGTACAAGGCTTACCTTTTTGATGCTTGGGAAACCCTTAGAGTTGAATGGAATGACCGTAGGAAGGATTTGGAGGAGAGATAACCGAGAGATCACTCTTGAGTTCGGAGAAGAAGTGAACAGAAAAAATAGAAATGAGGGTTTTATAACTCTGTTCACGAAAGACCGATCGATCGGTCTTTAACACCGAGCGATCAGTGGTCTGAAAAATTTTATATTTACAATCATTTCTCCCCCTCAACCAATGGTACAATAAAAACTCATTTTTACCTCAAAATAACCAATTCACCAAAAAATTTGCAATAATTGATTTCATTAAAATCATAAGGAATAATCACCCAAGAATTTATATATCAAGTATAGTCATAAATAAGGATTATGTAAACAATAATTGATTTTCAAAGGTGATTAATTTTGGTGTATGCATCAAATTCACAATCAGAGTCAAGAAACAATTAGAAGTAATGTTAGTGTGAAATCAAAATTCATTACCTGACTCTTTGAATTGGTTTCCTTCCTTAAGCTAGATTTTGACATTATAGCTTAAATGGGACTCTAAAATTTTCAAAAACTAGTTTTAAAACCAATAAACATCCATACTTATATGATGAGCAATTTTTACCCCAAATTTGACTAACAAATTTATTTCATTTCTTTTTCAGTCAAATTGTACTCATTGTGAAAATTCTTTTTGGAGTACACATATATAGTTTTTAGCACATTGGTGACTTTCACACAAGTGAGAAGGTAGCTCTTTCTAATGACAGTGGGGGCTTTCACACTAGCAATCCATATAGATACCTACTGTTTGTCTAGGTAGCCATTACTCACTGTTTGCATTCACTAGTAGCTATCACACAAACTCACAGGTAGTCCTCTCTATGTCAATAATTTTTATAACTAGGGGGCTCACCTTATGGAATTTTTTATTACATTGGTTATACTAGATTTGATTAATCTAGGGAACCATATGGTATAATATCAGAACCTTTAAATAGGAACTAATACCATCTAAAGAATCAGTCAGAGTGCATGTGCAACATATAACATCTTTGTTTACTCAACTCTAACTGAGATTAGTTAGCATGACCAAATTCAATCACAAGATCAAACCAACAGTTGACCTATCCTAATTTATCCAATCCTATGAAATATTTATCCTTGCATTATATGTTCAAATATGATTTCAAGGAAATAACTTTAAGCAAAATGATTGGAAAGAAGGTCATACAAACACATTATTTTTTGCAATATTTTTCAATTTTTTGAATGTTTTTGGATTTTTATTAATTAAAGAAAAAAAATAGCTCTATGACATAAATAGAACATGAAGAACACATAGGCTATGAAACAAGTACATCTTTACTCAACTCCGCACAAACCTATGGATTTCCTAAGGAGTTCAAACCTAAGGGAATCTAAGGGTTTTGTAAGAATGTCCGCATATTGATTCTCTGTTTGGACATACTCTATAGACACAATCTTTTGCTCAACAAGATCACGGATGAAGTGATGTCTAATGTCTATGTGCTTTGTGCGAGAATGTTGAACGAGATTTTTGGAAATATTGATAGCACTTGAATTATCACAATACACAGTCATAGTGCTTTGTTCAATCCCGTAATCTTTCAACATCTGCTTCATCCACAGAAGTTGAGTGCAACAACTGCCAGCTGCTATGTACTCAGCTTCTGCAGTGGACAATGAAATTGAATTCTGCTTTTTGCTAAGCCAAGCAACTAAGCAGTTTCCAATATAGAAACATCCTCCAGAGGTGCTCTTCCTATCATTAGCATTTCCGGCCCAATCGGCATCGGAATATCCAACTATCGTGGCATTTGTATCAAAAGAATACAAGAGGCCAAATGATAGAGTTCCACTCACATATCGAATGATACGCTCTGCAAGCAAGTGAGACTCTTTTGGGCTCGCTTGATAGCGGGCACATGCACCAACACTAAAGGCTATGTCAGGTATAGTAGCAGTTAGGTAGAGTAAACTACCAATCATGCTTCTATAAGAAGTTTGATCAACATCTTTGCCTGTAGCATCTTTACTAAGTTTTGTAGTAGAACTCATAGGAGTCCTTACATGCTTAGCAGAGCTCATGCCAAATTTCTTCACTAGATTTTTAGCATATTTGATTTGAGATACTGAGATCCCAGAATCCAATGCTTGATCTGAAGACCAAGGAAGAAACTTAGCTCACCAACCATGCTCATTTCAAATTCATTTTTCATTTTTTCAGCAAATGAAAGAGCATGTAAGTCTAATGTGGAACCAAACACTATGTCATCAACATATATCTGGGCGATGACAATATCACCTTTCACATTCTTTATGAAAAGGGTTCTGTCTACTCCCCCTCTCGAAAATCCGTTTTCTAAGAGATAAGTAGTCAGCCTCTCATACCAAGCTCTTGGAGCTTGCTTTAAACCATAGAGGGCCCTTTTTAGCCGATAGACTTGATCAAGGTGATGTGGATCTTCAAACCCTTTTGGTTGTTCCACATAGACTTCCTCCTGAAGAATGCCATTCAGAAAGGCACTCTTAACATCCATTTGAAAAAGTTTGAACTTCATATGGCAAGCCACAGCTAGAAGAATTCTTATTGATTCTAGCCTGGCTACAGGAGCAAAGGTTTCATCGAAGTCAATACCTTCAATTTGGGTGTATCCTTGTGCAACTAACCTAGCCTTATTTCTTATGATAGTACCTTTTTCATCAGATTTGTTCTTGAAAATCCATTTGGTACCTATCACATTTGTATTGTTAGGCCTAGGTACTAAATACCAAACATCATTCCTAGTAAACTGAAGTAACTCTTCTTACATTGCATTTATTTAATTATCATCTGCAAGAGCTTCAGCTACATTCTTGGGTTCAAAAGATGAAGTATAGCAAATGTAGCTAACTTCATTTTCAATTTGTTTCCTCGTTCTCACTCCACTTTCAAGATCACCAATTATATCAGTGGGGGTGTGAGGACTCATGACCCTAGAATGTGTAGGTTTTGATGGAGATGATTGCTTATCTATAGATGGAGTTGAAACAGTTTCAACATTTTCATTTTCAGCACTTTCATCATCCTCAAGTTGCACATTTTCAACACCGGAGTCATCCACAACTACATTTATGGACTCCATAATCGTAGAGGTTCTCAAGTTATACACTCGATAAGCTCTACTGTTGGTGGAATATCCAAGAAATATCCCTTCATCACTCCGGGATTCAAATTTGCCCAGTTGTTCTCTATCCTTAAGGATATAGCATTTACTTCCGAATTCTCGAAAGTACTTAACACTGGGTTTCTTGTTATTCCACAACTCATATGGGGTTTTCCTTGTTCTAGGTCTTACAAAAACTCTATTAACTATATAGCAAGCAGTGTTAACTGCCTCAGCCCAGAAATGAGAAGCTAGATTGTTGCTATGAAGCATAACTCTAGCCATCTCTTGGAGAACCCTGTTCTTCCTCTCTACTACACCATTCTGCTGAGGTGTAATAGGTGCAGAAAATTCATGTTTGATACCCGACTCATCACAAAAGTCGTTGTACTTAGAGTTTTCAAACTCCTTTCCATGATCACTTCGAATTCGAGTGATTGGGCATCTTTTCTCATTTTGAATTTTCAAGCAAATACTTTTGAAATTGTCAAAGGCATCGGATTTCTCTCTTATAAATGCCATCCATGACATTCTTGAGAAATCATCAACCATGACTAGGATGTATCGCTTTCCACCCAGACTTTCAGTTCTTGTAGGACCCATTAGATCCATATGAATTAATTCCAGTGGATATGAAGTAGCAATACTTGAAGTCTTCTTATGTGGGGTTCTAATTTGTTTACCAATTTGGCATGGCCCACAAACAACAGTAGAAGGCTTTCCTAGTTTGGGAACACCTCTTACAAGCTCTTGCTTAGAGATTTTACATAGGTCTTTGAAGTTCATGTGACCTAGTCTTCGGTGCCACAAATCAACCTCCTCAATTTTAGTCTTATAACAGACATTTGAGGGATTAGGACTAGGAATTAAGCCGTAGCAATTGTCAGTGGTTCTAAACCCTTCTAGAACACACTTACCTTTACCCTTAATGACTAAGCATTTATTTTGGGTAAAGTGCACAGCATGGTTATCATCACATAGTTGACTTATGCTAATTAAATTAGCTTTCAGTCCTTCAACAAACAAGGCATCTTTCAATTTTGGTATGCCTGGTGAATCGATGATACCCTTCCCCTTTACTAAAGACTTGCTTCCATCACCAAAAGTAACAATCCCATCTGGACAGTCCTCAAATTGAGTAAATAAGGACTTGTTACCTGTCATATGCCGAGAACACCCACTGTCGAAGTACCACATTTCTATGTTTTGGGCTTTCAAGGCAGTGTGAATGACGAAGCACTTCAGGTCATCCTTTCTTACATACACAGTCTTTAAACTTTGTTTAGATCTTTGATCATTAAACTGTGTATTAGAAACCTTTTTCCTTTTTGTCCTCCTTGTCCTTTTCCTATTTTGTTCAGTTCTAGCTTTTTGATTAGTCAAATTCTTTCCTCTTGAATAATCATTTGGAATAAATTGACCAGTTCTTGTCATTGAGATTTGAGCAATTCTATTAACATCTTCGCTCAATATTCTAGACTTTTTAGCCAGAACCTGAATCTGCCTTTGAAGAGTTCCTTGACTTTGATTTTGGTTCCATGAACCATTTTGAGGAGCTCTCCTAAAAGCATTACAATTTGGTCGAATGTGACCTCTTACACCACAAAAGTGACATGTGGGTATGAATCTTTGGAGAGGAGGAGGATTTCTTCTAAAAGGAATTTGATTCCTCATAGCATTCACTCTAGGAGCTGTATTTCTAGGCTTTACAAAATTTGTATAAGCCTTAGTACTTGATGTAGAAGGTAGATTCACTTTAGGATCAGAATGTATTGGTTCAAACACTGCACTAGCCATTGTACCAACAACTAAAGGACCAGCTGGTGTGTCAGCATGTCCTATCCCAGATCTACTCGAATTTGACCCATACTTTCTAACTAATTCATCTAGGCAGCTAGTGTTACCAAACATTCTTACTTCTTTTTCAAGAGTATAGACCTTCTGAATCAAGTCAGTCTTGTCTTTAAGGGTAATTTGATATTCTTTTTCAAGAAATTTCACCTTATCAACAAGAGAGTCTTTAAAAGTTTCCAGCTCCATTTGTAGAGTTCTTAACTCTTCAATTTCTTTCATGGAAGTGTCTCTTTCAACTTCTAATTTTCTGACCACATTAGTCAATGAGACATTCTCTTCCAAAAGACATTGAACTTTCATAACAAATGCTTCTTTTTCATTTTCCAACTGACTAACTAGAGCACTCTTCTCTTCTGCTACTAGTTTACAAGTATCTCTTTCATTTTGAATGATTTTGAGTTTTTTGCTCAAGGAGATTTTTGTTTTAGTCAGCTTCAAACTTTCAGCATACAACTTATCATAAGTTGTTTTCAAATCTTCATCACTTTCAGAGTCAGTTTGACTCTTCTGTATGTCATCACTAGACTCAGTATGAACACTCTCATCACTTCTATCCTTTTCATCAACCACATAGGTAGTCTCAAGAATCCCAGAAAGGGAAACAGTGAAAGCCGTATGATTTCCAGTATCTTCACTTGAAGAGGAACTGTCTGATTCTTCATTCTCGGAATCACTGTCATCCCAACAGGCATTCATCACCTTACCCTTACTCTTCTTCTTGTTAGGGCAGTTAGGTGAAATATGACCGAAGCCATGGCATTCATAACATTGAACACCTTGGGATTTCTTGTCGCCATTCTTGGAATTTTTCTTGTTTTCCCAGGGCTTAGACTTTGACTTCTCAAAAGATTTTCGTCCCTGTTTGGGATTGAACCTCTTTTTCGTTCTAAAAAATTTTCGAAATTTTTTAACGAATAGAGCCATTTCTTCCTCATTCATATCTCCATCACTGTCATCCTCATCCAAAGTTTCCTTGATTGATTTCAAGGCTAAAGATTTGTTCTTCTTGGATGGACGGAGATTGAGTTCATAGGTTTGGAGTGAACCAACCAATTCCTCAATCTTCAGAGAGTCAACATTTTTACTCTCTTCGATTGCAGTGACTTTGGGTTGAAATCTCTCAGGGAGAGATCTAAGGACTTTTCTAACTATTTTGGACTCAGATATTTTCTCACCTAAATTGAAACTAGCGTTGACAATGTCACTAAGTTTTGCATAGAATTCATCAAAAGTGTCATTGTCATCCATGTTTAAATGTTCAAATTTGGTGGTTAACATTTAGAGTTTTGAGATTTTAACAGTGGTAGTACCCTCATGGGTAATTTCAAGAATGTCCCAAGCCTCCTTTGCTGTTTCACATGAAGAAATTCGTCTGAATTCCTCAGCAGTGACTACAGTAAAGATAGCATTGAGACCTTTAGTGTTCCATCCACTTGACTCAAGCTCTTCTCTGGTCCATTCATTATAATATTTGACGACAGTCAAATCACCTACAGTATGTAAGGGCGTAGTCCACCCATTCTGTATAGACATCCAAATTCTCTCGTCAATAGATTTGAGAAAGGCTCTCATTCTAGCTTTCCAGTATGCATAATTATTCCCATCAAAAAGTGGGGGATGAGAGATGGATCCACCTTCTCTTAGAGTACTCCGGATCACGGATAATACAGGATCACACTTAAGGGATTAGCCTTATCAGTGAACAAGCTCTGATACCAATTGAAATTTATCCTGATCAATGATCTCTAAGACCTAGAGGGGGGGTGAATAGGTCTATCTAACCCATTTTAATTTTTCAATTAATATGTTTAGAAATCAATGAACAATTCACTCAGACAATCCACACAAATCAAACACAGAAGATTTTTACGTGGAAAACCCTAACGGGAAAAAACCACGGGACCTCGTCCAGCAATAAACTTCACTATGAAAAGATTTTAAGTACAAGACAAGACCTTACCAAAATAGAAATGACGTTCCGAGGTATAGACTCTTACTCTTGATTTCCACGAACCAGCAGGTTCGATCTCCGCCGTAGCAGCTTCGGTTCCACACCGACCAAATCTTCTCAAGCTACTTCAAAACCACGATCACACACGATCGATCTCCTTCCACGAAGGCACCGGATCAAACACCGGACACACACACAAGGTGTAGGGTTGTGAATCAATTTTTGGAAGTTTCAAACCCTAGAGGGATCTCATATAGATCTGAGATCACACAATGCAAGATCAAAAGTTTAGATCTATACTTGCATTCTCTAGGATCAAAGAAAGAGGAGGGATCAACAAAGATCTAATAAGAACAATAGGAAAAACCCTAGAGGAGTTTCTCAGACCTCTACTCTTTCAAAAATACACAAAGATACGAGTTAGGTCTCCAAAAAGTTGTTTATATAGGGTTTAAAAAAAGAATCCAGAAAAATAAAAATTCTTTTTACGGGGACCGATCGATCGGTGCACATTACCGATCGCTCGGTCCAAAACAGATCGATCGGTGCTCATAACCGATCGAGCGGTTGAAAATCATCTCTCTGGAAAAATACCCCATACAAATTTTTTGTCCAGTCGATAGCCACCGATCGATCGGTCTCAACACTGAGCGATCGGTTGAGACAGAATTTGTTTCAAACCATACTTTATTTTATGTTTATTTGATTCAACTAAGATCAAACAAATTTATTAGGTTTAAAACTATCCTCCTAGGTATGTTTAGAGTTATCTAAGTCAAATCCAACCTAGGTAGGGGTCTCTAAGTCCATTACCTTTCTAGATCCAGAGTAGGAGCTTTTTCTTCACTTTCTTCAATCTTCTTGATGCTTTAGCTCTTCTTTTCTGACAAGTTGAACACGACTCGACTCACATGACCTATCTAATGATCACGGAATTTGCCAACACCTACTTAGGGATTTACAAGATGGTTCATTCATCCATATGATGGACCATTGGTCATACCAAGCACCATGGGCCTAGAATAACAATTATAAAGTGTCCATGTGCATCACTAAAGCTCATAAGTCAAAATGGACTATATTACCCTTTAATTCTCTACGAATTATTTTTAGCACATTAGGGTTCATGTAACGCCCTAAAATACCCCCTAGGAGTTTAGGGATATTTTAGGTGTCACACTACGTACCTATCAAACCATCCTGTAATGCACAAGATAAAATACAGTACTAACAACGATAATCAGAGCGCGGAAGCTAACATATATGCGGAAGCGTAAACAAATTTTCATTTCTTCTAATGATCCAAAATAGTATTCCAAGTTAACATAAATACAAGACATGTCTAAGTCTAAGGTGGATAGGCCCACCTATCAAAAATATCAAAATACACAAGACCCTTCATACTCTCCCCTCAACAGTAGTCGAGGTATGGCCACACATCGAGGTCTCGGTCCGCCTGAGAATGTAATGGAATAGCTGGCTCTCTCTCCTCTATATACTCTTCCTCGACCCAAGGCTCCGGGTCGAGGGTTTCCTCAGTACCTGCCGACATGAAAGTACGGCTGAGTATGGAATACTCAGCGAGTACAAGCTACTAGCAGACCATAACAATAATAAAAACACACAATAGTAATATCATACAAGCAGTAATAGAAACATCACAAAAGAAAGAGTATAAGGCATGATACAATACAAGCATCCTGACGTGCGTACATGAATGCAAAAATGCCGATAAAACTCATGCTTGAAAACCCATGTCATGTCCCGGTATGCCTCGTAGAAATCATGTATGCGTGCATGCATGAATGCATGATCATCATCTTGTAAACCTCCATCTCGTAACTTGTGAGCCAGAGGCTAGCACCCGAATCTCCCTGGGCTGCCAACCTCCTTGATATGCAATACACTTGTGAGCCAGAGGTTCGTACCCGAATGTCCCTGGGCTACCAACCTCCTTGTTATGAAATGCACAATGCACTTGTGAGCCAGAGGCTAGCACCCGAATGACCCTGGGCTACCAACCTCCTTGTTATGCAATGCACTTGTGAGCCAGAGGCTAGCACCCGAATGTCCCTGGGCTACCAACCTCCTTGTTATGAAATGCACTTGTGAGCCAGAGGCTAGCACCCGAATGTCCCTGGGCTACCAACCTCCTTGTTATGCAATGCACTTGTGAGCCAGAGGCTAGCACCCGAATGTCCCTGGGCTACCAACCTCCTTGTTATGCAATGCACTTGTGAGCGAGCCAGAGGCTAGCACCCGAATGTCCATGGGCTACCAACCTCCTTGTTATGAAATGCACTTGTGAGCCAGAGGCTAGCACCCGAATGTCCCTGGGCTACCAACCTCCTTGTTATGCAATGCACTTGTGAGCCAGAGGCTAGCACCCGAATGTCCCTGGGCTACCAACCTCCTTGTTATGCAATGAACTTGTGAGCCAGAGGCTAGCACCCGAATGTCCCTGGACTACCAACCTCCTTGTTATGCAATGCACTTGTGAGCCAGAGGCTAGCACCCGAATGTCCCTGAGCTACCAACCTCCTTGTTATGAAATGCACTTGTGAGCCAGAGGCTAGCACCCGAATGTCCCTGGGCTACCAACCTCCTTGTTATGAAATGCACTTGTGAGCCAGAGGCTAGCACCCGAATGTCCCTGGGCTACCAACCTCCTTGTTATGCAATGCACTTGTGAGCCAGAGGCTAGCACCCGAATGTCCCTGGGCTACCAACCTCCTTGTTATGCAATGAACTTGTGAGCCAGAGGCTAGCACCCGAATGTCCCTGGACTACCAACCTCCTTGTTATGCAATGCACTTGTGAGCCAGAGGCTAGCACCCGAATGTCCCTGGGCTACCAACCTCCTTGTTATGAAATGCACTTGTGAGCCAGAGGCTAGCACCCGAATGTCCCTGGGCTACCAACCTCCTTGTTATGAAATGCTTTCTTGTTGTTCATTATATGCACATGCTCTTGAAATCTCGGTTCATGCTATCATGCGTGCTCATGTGCGTGCCAATACTAACAATCGTGGGAATGCGCTTAACAAAAGAGATATGGCATTACAATTCAATTCATAATATTAGCATAGGTAACTTAAGTAATTCACATGACATTGGATCAATTCATCGTCTATAAGAACACATGCATAAAACGTATTTCCATTTTCTTCATCTAAGTCGTTTATTCATAGTTTAGGCATTTTGTCAAACACAACACATGCAATGTTTCTTAATAATTCATCTTGTTCTTTTTAGCGCATATTTTCCATCCAAACATCAAGGTAAGTTCATTATTGGTAAAATACCCATCCACCATTTCCATCACACACATCACACAACATACATCTCGGCATCCAATCGCCACATCCAACATTCCATCCACACCTTTTCCATTATCTTGTTTATATTTAATGGGGGATAACACATTTCATAAGGAGGAAAACATAATATAAGGAATCACATTTTTATATAGAAAACCTAGATCTTTGCTAGGGTAAGTTAGTAGGGTGTACTAACCTTAGATCAAGGCTTGATCCTTGGTAGAAACCTTGATTGAAGCTCCAACTTGAAAGAAGAACACCTTTGCTTGAAGGAGACTTGAGTTGGGGAAGAAACCCCTTTCAAAACGTGCTTGGGTTGCTGCCCTAGCTTGGAGAACGCTCTCCACGAGTGCTTGAGCCGTTTGCTTGGAGAAAAACCGGACTTGAAGTGATCTAGGGTCTCAAAACCCCTTTGATTCTTCTCCAAAAGCAAAACCCCAGCTTAGGAAACCCTTTCTACTCTCTTCTAATCCCCCAAATCCTTTGAGTGTTGAGAATGAGCCCTAGAGGCTCGGGTTAAACTCTTAAGGTAAGAGTGAACCGACCAAAAGACCATAATACCCTTACTGAAATTTATGCAAAAACACGAGTGCTGAACACGTCGAGCTGTGAATAGTGCCAAACACGTTGTGCTGTGAATAGTGCCGAACACGTTGTGCTGTGAATAGTGCCAAACACGTTGTGCTGTGAATAGTGCCTAACACGTTGTGCTGTGAATAGTGCCGAACACGTTGTGCTGTGAATAGTGCTGAACACGTCGTGTTGTGAATAGTGCCGAACACGTTGTGCTGTGAAGGGTGCCGAACCCGTTGTCATGTTGTGTTGTGCATGAACACGTTGTGCTGTAAAAAGTGCCAAACACGTTGTGCTGTGAAGGGTGCTGAACCCGTTGTGAGCTGTACAACGTACACGTTGTTTGCTGTACAACGTACCCGTTGTTTGTTGCACAACGGATGCACAACGTATACGTTATCAGAGCTACGTCCTTAGTGCCTTCCGAGCTACGTCCATAGTGCCTTCCGAGCTACGTCCTTAGTGCCTTCAGGTCCAGACTGTTTTGGCCATATCTTTTGACTCGTTCGTCCGATTTTGACGATTCAACTTGCGTTGGGTTCGTCCTTCGAAAAGGAACATTTCTGACGTTTTGAAATTTCCAATTTCTTCTTTATTTATTAATTAAACTACAAAAATGGCCAATTAGCTACGAAGGTGCTATTCATAAAGGATGAAAAAGTCCGGGGTGCTGCATTCTCCCCCCCTTACAAAAATTTCATCCCCGAAATTTGGACGATACATACATGTACAAAACCAAAGCGAAATCACAAGCCATATACACAAACCTATTCAAACAACTCAGGATACTTTGCTTTGACTTCGGCTTCACGCTCCCACGTGGCTTCTTCTCTCGCGTGATGTTGCCATTGCACTAGGACTAGCGGTATAGTCTTGTTGCGAAGCACTTGGTCTCTTTGATCCAATATGTGAATCGGCTTCTCAACCAACGTGAGGTCCTCTCGGATCTCTATCGTATCAAGTTCGACGACATGTGAAGCATCCGGGATATACTTCCGGAGCATGGAGATGTGAAACACGTTGTGGACCGCCGCCATATGAGCGGGTAAAGCAACCCGGTAAGCTACCTCACCAACTCGAGCAATGATCTCGAACGGACCCACATATCTCGGGCTAAGCTTGCCTCTCTTCCCGAATCGCATAACACCTTTGGCTAGTGAAATCCTTACAAACACAAAATCACCGACTCGGAATTCAAGATCCCTCCTTCAGTTGTCGGCATAGCTTTTCTGTCTATCTTGTGCGGTCTTTAACCTCTCCCGGATAAGCTTGACCCTATCCGCGGTTTGTTCAATTAACTCGGGGCCCAAAATCTTTCTTTCTCCCACTTCATCCCAATACAACGGGGATCTACAACTCCTTCCGTACAAAGCCTCGAAAGGCGCCATTTGTATGCTTTCTTGATAACTATTGTTGTAAGCGAATTCCACCATAGGTAGGTGATCTTCCCAACTTCCCTTGAAGTCTAGCATACATGCTCGGAGCATATCTTCAATAACCTGATTCACCCTCTCGGTTTGCCCGTCGGTCTGTGGGTGGAAAGCTGTGCTAAAGTCTAACCGGGAGCCCATTGCACCTTGAAAACTTTTCCAAAACCTAGATGTAAATCTTGGGTCTCTATCCGACACAATACTCACTGGCACCCCGTGTAATCGGACTATTTCCTTGATGTATAGCTCCGCTAACTGATTGGAGTTGAATGTAGTCCGGTACGGTAAGGAATGAGCGGATTTCGTGAGTCTATCAACAACTACCCATATAGCATCGGTCTTCCTAACCGTCTTCGGTAACCCCACGATGAAGTCCATAGAGATATGTTTCCATTTCCACTCGGGAATAGGGAGAGACTGCAAAAGACCCGCCGGTCTCAAATGCTCTGCTTTCACCTATTGGCACACCAAACACCGTGCCACATACTCCGCAACCTCCCTCTTCATGTTTCGCCACCAAAAGTGACTCTTGAGGTTCCGATACATCTTTGTCCCCCCGGGATGCACTGTATACTTAGACCGGTGAGCTTCGTCCATAATCTCTCTCCGAAGGTCTGCATTGGTTGGGACACAAAGCCTTCCCTTGAATGTAATAGCACCTCGACTAGTGAGAGAGAAGTCCGAACTACCCTTGGCCATTTCCTTATCCCGGAAAGCCAACAAGTCAGTGTCTGTGGCTTGATACTCCTGGATCAAGTCTATAAGGTACGGCCGAACTGTAACATTTGCCAAAACCGGACTGCGGACAGAATCATTCACACTGATGTCTAGATTTGCCAAATCGTCTAATAGTCTCCATTCCCACACCAACATGTGAGCCAACAACCCCGACGGTTTCCTACTCAGAGCGTCTGCCACCACATTTGCTTTTCCCGGGTGATATTGGATAGTGCACTCGTAGTCCTTTAAGAACTCAATCCAACGCCGTTGTCGCAAATTGAGCTCTTTTTGGGAAAAGAGGTACTTGAGGCTCTTGTGGTCCGTGTACACATAGAACTCCACCCCGTACAGATAATGTCGCCAAATTTTGAGTGCAAACACGACCGCCGTAAGTTCCAAGTCGTGAGTGGGGTAGTTCTTTTCATGCTCTTTCAACTGCCTTGATGCATAGGCAATGACTTTCTTGTGTTGCATTAGGACACACCCGAGTCCGACGTGCGAGGCATCACTATACACCTCATACCCAAAAGGTCCAGATGGCACAGTAAGGACAGGGGCTGTGGTGAGGCGTTTCTTTAACTCTTGGAAACTTACTTCACATCGGTCACTCCAACTGAACTTTGCATTTTTCCTTGTCAAGTAGGTGAGAGGTGCAGCCAAACTGGAGAATCCCTCCACAAATCTCCGGTAGTAGCCTGCCAATCCGAGGAAATTACGTATCTCCGTGACGCTCTTGGGCCTCTCCTAACTCATGACTGCCTCAACCTTGGCTGGATCTACAGAAATGCCCTCGGCCGACACCACGTGTCCAAGAAATGCGACCTCCTCTAACCAGAACTCGCACTAACTCAATTTGGCATATAGCCTATGCTCTCTCAACATCTCCAGAGCAAGGCAGAGGTCTCGTGCATGATCTTCCCGTGTCTGGGAATACACCAAAATGTCATCAATGAATACAATCACGCATCGATCCAAGTAAGATCGGAACACCCGGTTCATCAAATCCATGAATGCCGCCGGTGCATTCGTCAGCCCAAAAGGCATGACAAGGAACTCGTAATGCCCATACCGAGTCCTGAAAGCCGTCTTCGGAACATCTTCCGCCTTGACCCTTAATTGATGATACCCCGATCTAAGATCAATTTTGGAGAAGAATCTCGCTCCCTTCAGTTGGTCGAACAAGTCATCGATCATTGGTAAGGGATAACGATTCTTGGTAGTTACCTTGTTCAACTGACGGTAGTCTATACACATTCTCATCGACCCGTCTTTCTTCTTTACAAAAAGGACTGGAGCTCCCCACGGTGACACACTTGGTTGGATGAAACCAAGTTGTTGTAACTCCTCAATTTGCTTCTTCAATTCTTCAAGCTCTATCAGGGTCATTCTATATGGGGCTCTTGAAATCGGAGCGGTGCCCAGAGTAAGCTCTATAGCGAACTCAATCTCTCGATTCAGAGGTAACCAGGGAAGTTCCTCCGGAAACACGTCCAAGAACTCACTCACGACCGGAATGGCCGAGGAGTTTTGTGCTTCTGGGTTTGCTATACTCAAGGCTGCGAGGCGAGCAATGTCCCTCTCTCTTAATCCTCGGAAGTGAAAAGGTTTACCCCCTTCCGGCTTGAAATTCACCATCTTTTCAAAACACGCAACATTCCCGTGATGGTTTGACAACCAATCCATCCCTAAGATGACATCAAAATCCAAGTCTTGAAAAGCTAGGACGATGAGATCGGCTAACAGTTCATTCTCCCCCACTTGAACCACACTATCCCTGAATATCTTGTCCGTATCAACTGACTTGCCGAGTGGAGTTGCAATGGTCAACTCCCGCTCTAACAGAGTAGACTCAGTCAAAAATCCCTTTGCGAAACTAGGTGACACAAAGGAGTGAGTGGATCCTATGTCGATCAACACACAGGCGAGACACTCGTTCATTAATAAAGCGCCTGTGCGATTAAGTAGCTACTATTAGTAGATTTCAAACCACAACAAGCATCATACATAGGTAACCCTTAGTATAAATAATCACATAATAAACCATAGAAATTTTACACAACTTTGACTCTAGAATTTTTGCGTACCTTGCACGACATCGTCGGATGCACGTGCGTCTCTCTTGGATAAGGCAAAGACTTGGCCTTATGTGGCTGGGTGAGGAGGCTGGGTAGACTGTGAGGCCCTCAAAGCCTGAGAAGAGCTAGGCTGAGATGTCTGCCAAATCGGGGGTCTGCTCCCCGAAGACTGAGCTGGCAATTGACGTCGGGGACAATCTCTAACCATGTGACCATGGTCACCACAATGGAAGCAACTTCCTGAAACCCTCCGACATTCTCCTGCCGGATGCCTTCTTCCACAAAGAGAGCAGCCATCGTGTGAATAGGGGGAAGGAGCATATCCCGTAGCCTGAGTAGCCGCGGGGCGAGGAGCATATGAGGTAGCCGGGCGAAAAGCCGGTGGAGCAAAAGAGCGAGGGGCCTGTGGTGCCGAATACATCCTCTGTGACTGAGCCGGCCCTGTGGACTGATACAAGCTAGTCCTTGCTCTCTTCTCCCCTGAACTACTTGACTGTCCTTTCTCCATTCCTCTTCTCTTAAAGAACTCTTCGGAATTCGACTCGGCCAACAATGCCTTGTCCACAACATCTGAATATGTCTCATGTCGGAACATTGAGACACGATCCTTGAGGTAGGCCTTCAACCCCCTCTCGAATTTCCGGGCCTTCATAGCCTCGGTAGCTATCATGTGTGGAGCAAATCGAGATAGCTCTAAAAATTTGGCTTCATAAGCCGCTATGGACACATTACCTTGCTCCAAGGTAATAAATTCCACTTCTATTTTCTCTCTCATTCCGACCGGAAAGTATTTCTTGTTGAAAGCTTCCAAGAATTCCTCCCAAGTCCAATCTTGACCTTGCCGGGTCAACTCTCGGGTCCGAAGTGCGGATTTCCACCAATGGTCGGCCTCGCCTTCAAGCATAAAGGCGGCCCAAGTGACCCTTTCCACTCCCGTAGGTGCCAATACCGAGAATATCTTCTCGAGTTGCCGAATCCAACCCTCGGCGACAAGTGGATCAATGCTTCCACAAAAAGTTGGAGGCCTCATCCTCCGAAAAGCTTCTATCACGGCTTGGGCTCGGTTAGGAGGAGCCGGTATAAGTGCCGCATTAGGCGGAGTGGCCGGTTGCCTTGCCGCCAACATAGCCAAAGTCTCGGCTATGGATGCGAATGCTTGGGCAAAGTCGGGTTGATCATCACCCGATGGAGCATCACCTCCATTACCCCTCGTGTTGTACCCGCGACCCCGGGTATTGCGTCTCATGATTTCTTCTGAGAACGACAATACAACATGAGTCTAACTTGGATACGCATTTAGCACAAATTTCGCAATTCGCTCAATACATATTCATCAAGCATATTTAATAAGCACAACACAATTAATGCACATATGGTATACAACACAACATCATCCATACAATCCATGTTCCTAGCGTAGGACTCTAAGTTTGGTTGAGATTCAACCTATTTTGACTAGGACTAACTTGTTAGTCCATACTTGGAATACAACTCTCTAAGGTGATTCTAAGACCTTGTTCAATCATCCAAGTGACCCTAGGGACTCTAATGCCTAGAGCTCTGATACCACTCTGTAACGCCCCGAAATACCCCCTAGGAGTTTAGGGATATTTTAGGTGTCACACTACGTACCTATCAAACCATCCTGTAATGCACAAGATAAAATACAGTACTAACAACGATAATCAGAGCGCGGAAGCTAACATATATGCGGAAGCGTAAACAAATTTTCATTTCTTCTAATGATCCAAAATAGTATTCCAAGTTAACATAAATACAAGACATGTCTAAGTCTAAGGTGGACAGGCCCACCTATCAAAATATCAAAATACACAAGACCCTTCACACTCTACCCTCAACAGTAGTTGAGGTATGGCCACACATCGAGGTCTCGGTCCGCCTGAGAATGTAATGGAATAGCCGGCTCTCTCTCCTCTATAAATTCTTCCTCGACCCAAGGCTCCGGGTCGAGGGCTCCCTCAGTACCTGCCGACATGAAAGTACGGCTGAGCATGGAATACTCAGCGAGCACAAGCTACTAGCAGACCATAACAATAATAAAAACACACAATAGTAATATTATACAAGCAGTAATAGAAACATCACAAAAGAAACAGTATAAGGCATGATACAATACAAGCATCCTGACGTGCGTACATAAATGCGAAAATGCCGATAAAACTCATGCTTGAAAACCCATGTCATGTCCCGGTATGCCTCGTAGAAATCATGTATGCGTGCATGCATGAATGCATGATCATCATCTTATAAACCTCCATCTCGTAACTTGTGAGCCAGAGGCTAGCACCCGAATCTCCCTGTGCTGCCAACCTTCTTGATATGCAATGCACTTGTGAGCCAGAGGTTAGTACCCGAATGTCCCTGGGCTACCAACCTCCTTGTTATGCAATGCACTTGTGAGCCAGAGGCTAGCACCCGAATGTCCCTGGGCTACCAACCACCTTGTTATGCAATGCACTTGTGAGCCAGAGGCTAGCACCCGAATGTCCCTGGGCTACCAATCTCCTTGTTATGCAATGCACTTGTGAGCCAGAGGCTAGCACCCGAATGTCCCTGGGCTACCAACCTCCTTGTTATGAAATGCACTTGTGAGCCAGAGGCTAGCACCCGAATGTCCCTGGGCTACCAACCTCCTTGTTATGTAATGCACTTGTGAGCCAGAGGCTAGCACCCGAATGTCCCTGGGCTACCAACCTCCTTGTTATGCAATGCACTTGTGAGCCAGAGGCTAGCACCCGAATGTCCCTGGGCTACCAACTTCCTTGTTATGCAATGCACTTGTGAGCCAGAGGCTAGCACCCGAATGTCCCTGGACTACCAACCTCCTTGTTATGCAATGCACTTATGAGCCAGAAGCTTGCACCCGAATGTCCCTGAGCTACCAACCTCCTTGTTATGAAATGCACTTGTGAGCCAGAGGCTAGCACCCGAATGTCCCTGGGCTACCAACCTCCTTGTTATGAAATGCTTTCTTGTTGTTCATTATATGCACATGCTCTTAAAATCTCGGTTCATGCTATCATGCGTGCTCATGTGCGTGCCAATACTAACAATCGTGGGAATGCGCTTAACAAAAGAGATATGGCATTACAATTCAATTCATAATATTAGCATAAGTAACTTAAGTAATTCACATGACATTGGATCAATTCATTGTCTATAAGAACATATGCATAAAACCTATTTCCATTTTCTTCATCTAAGTCGTTTATTCATAGTTTAGGCATTTTGTCAAACACAACACATGCAATGTTTCTTAATAATTCATCTTGTTCTTTTTAGCGCATATTTTCCATCCAAACAACAAGGTAAGTTCATTATTGGTGAAATATCCATCAACCTTTTCCATCACACACATCACACAACATACATCTCGGCATCCAATCGCCACATCCAACATTCCATCCACACCTTTTCCATTATCTTGTTTATATTTAATGGGGGATAACACATTTCATAAGGAGGAAAACATAATATAAGGAATCACATTTTTATATAGAAAACCTAGATCTTTGCTAGGGTAAGTTAGTAGGGTGTACTAACCTTAGATCAAGGGTTGATCCTTGGTAGAAACCTTGATTGAAGCTCCAACTTGAAAGAAGAACACCTTTGCTTGAAGGAGACTTGAGTTGGGGAAGAAACCCCT
Source organism: Tetracentron sinense (assembly GCA_015143295.1). Taxonomy (NCBI): domain Eukaryota; kingdom Viridiplantae; phylum Streptophyta; class Magnoliopsida; order Trochodendrales; family Trochodendraceae; genus Tetracentron; species Tetracentron sinense. Next base: position 21,073,410 of record CM026554.1, read on the forward strand.
ATGAGTACCTGGATTTTACCCTCCTTTCCCGATCAGGATAAATCCCAATAAGGAATGGTGATAAATTGTAATTGAGTTGTGAGTCGCCACCTATCTAATTCTGAGGGAAATAGGTCCCTGAATTTGTTGGATAAGGCATGGTCTAGAAATCAGAGGTCAGGGTAAGGGATTCAGTTGAGTTAGGGGAAGGTGTTAGGCACCCCTAAACCCCCATCCGTAGATGGTTACCTACTCCCTAAGTTTGAATCAAATAAAGGAAACCATAAAGAAGCTTGCAATTTTATCTATATGCTGAGCAATGTAATATTGAATGAAATACACGAATTGAGATGGATAGAGTAGAAACGGAATAGGGATTCTATCCGAGGGAGAGCTGAACCCGAACAGGGTTGCCTACGTATCCACAGTTAGTGGAATCAAGCCACACGTAGTTTCGGAGTGAAGTTGATGGTTTGATTTGATTGGACTGGATTGTGGGTGATTGAAAAGTTTGTTGCTCCTATTTGAGGAGCGAGGTGGCCTTTTAAGCTCGTGCTGAGGAGCGAGGTGGCCTTTTAAGCTCGTGCTGAGGAGCGAATGGATTTTGCCGGTTTGAATAGAACCAAGGTTCAGATGAGGGCTTAGCAAGGGTTTGGCTTGATTGATTTTAGGGTTCAGCTGGGGTTTAATCAAAGCTTAACTAAGGTTTTAACCAAGGTTTAACTAGGGTTTTAATTAGAGTTAACTGGGGCTTAATCAGGTTTAGCTAGGGCTTAAGCTAGGGTTTTAACTATAATTAACTAGGTTTAATAAGAGTTTAACTAGGATTAACTGGGGGTTAATTGGGGTTTAGCCAGGGCTAAGCTATAATTAACTGGGTCTAATTTAGGATTAACTAGGGTTAAGCTAGTTCTGGACGGGGATTTGGACAGGGATTCGACTAGGCGGGCTAGTTTTGAACCGGGATTTGGGCAGAGGTTCGACTAGGCAAGGCTAGTTTTGGACCGGGATTTGGGCAGAGGTTCGACAGGGTAAGCCGGGTTTAAATAAAACCGGGCAGGGGTTTGACAGGTTAAGCCGGGTTTAAGAAAACTGGACAGGGGTTCGACTAGGCGGGGCTAGTGTTGAACCGGGATTTGGGCAGAGGTTCGACTAAGCGGGGCTTTTAGCAGTGTAAAAGTAAAATTTAAAGACAAAACATAATTTAAGCAATTAATAATAAAGCTTAAAAAATTGAAAGCGAGATTAGGGATAGAGGGATTACCTTCCCGAAAGTACGGTGAACTTTCGGACAAAGAGGGGATGCTCCAAAAGAAAAGAAAAAAAACTTAGAACTTTGAACACCCGGGAAATGATTTTCCAAGGGTTTTTCTAAGTCATAGGACTTTAAAAAACCAAGGAAAGGGTGAGTGAATTGGTGAGATTTTGAGGAAAGGGGTTGGGCTTTTATAGGGGATGAAAAAGGAGAAAAAAACCAAAATTTTTGATGTGGGACTATCTTTTTTTTGAAAACATTTCGCTTTGGTCGTTTTTGTGAAAAACGACCAAAGCAAAAGGTCGGCAATGACGGAAAGTAAGTCAGTTTGCGGGGGAAAAGACCAAAATAACCGGATATTAATTTGGTCGTTTATGACATAAACGACAAACCGAAACAAACCAAAAAAATTTGGTCGTTTTTGCCAAAAACGACCAGCCAAAACCTGCCTAAAAAAGGCTGGTCGTTTTTGGTATAAACGACCAAAATAAAGCTTTAAAAAGTGATTTTGAGCTATATTATGCATTTGAAGCCTGATTTGAGCCCGGAAACAGCCGAAATTTAACTGATAAATCCAAGAAAAATATTTTAGATAAAAAGTGAGTTTTGAAGTATTTTACAGGGGTATTTTTGTCATTTTGCACCTTAGGGGCATTTTGGTCATTTTCCCATTTAAAAATCCAATTTAATCCCAAAAATTGCCAAAATTCATCAAAAATTTGTAAAATCATTTTGAACCCAATGACAATTTTTTAGCATTTTTTCAAGGGTATTTTGGTAATTTTTCACCCTAGGGGTACTTTGGTCATTTTTGAAAATCAAAACACCTGGAAAGAGGTTTTTGAAAGAGGGTTTTTGGGAAGATTTGAAGGTGTTAACGGTGTTAAAAGGGTGCAAAATAGGGGTGCTTATAGTTGCCCCTCTTTGTCGGAGGGTGTGGGCATGTGAACGACAAAGACTATAAGGCCGCAATTTTGTGTGCATGTGAAGAAAACCTGTTAATTTTGAAGACAAAAGAGTCAAAAAAAAGAAAAAGCTATATTATGCTTAGACTGCTTGCCACAAATAGGATCCTAGTGGACGGGGTTGATGGGAGAACCTGTTTAGTTAGGATGGTTTAAACTTTGGTGAAGTAACATCCGAAATGAGGGAAAAAATGGTGGATGATAAGCTTAGAGATGTCAGCTAGATTGAAATGGTGGATGACAATCTCGGCAATGTCAGCCAGATTGACATGTGCTTTTAGCCTCTTCACAGGAGGAATTGATTTCGAAATGTGCTTTTAGCCTCTTCGCAGGAGGGATCGATTTTGAAAATGTGCTTTTAGCCTCTTCACAGGAGGGATCGATTTTGAAATGTGCTTTTAGCCTCTTCACAGGAGGGATCGATTTTGAAATGTGTTTTTAGCCTCTTCACAGGAGGAATTGATTTCGAAATGTGCTTTTAGCCTCTTCGCAGGAGGGATCGATTTTGAAAATGTGCTTTTAGCCTCTTCACAGGAGGGATCGATTTTGAAATGTGCTTTTAGCCTCTTCACAGGAGGGATCGCTTTTGAAATGTGCTTTTAGCCTCTTCACAGGAGGGATCGCTTTTGAAATGTGCTTTTAGCCTCTTCACAGGAGGGATCGCTTTTGAAATGTGCTTTTAGCCTCTTCACAGGAGGGATCGCTTTTGAAATGTGCTTTTAGCCTCTTCACAGGAGGGATCGCTTTTGAAATGTGCTTTTAGCCTCTTCACAGGAGGGATCGCTTTTGAAATGTGCTTTTAGCCTCTTCACAGGAGGGATCGATTTTGAAATGTGTTTTTAGCCTCTTCACAGGAGGGATCGCTTTTGAAATGTGCTTTTAGCCTCTTCACAGGAGGGATCGCTTTTGAAATGTGCTTTTAGCCTCTTCACAGGAGGGATTGATTTCGAAATGTGCTTTTAGCCTCTTCGCAGGAGGGATCGATTTTGAAAATGTGCTTTTAGCCGCTTCACAGGAGGGATCGATTTTGAAATGTGCTTTTAGCCTCTTCACAGGGGGGATCGATTTTGAAATGTGTTTTTAGCCTCTTCACAAGAGGGATCGCTTTTGAAATGTGCTTTTAGCCTCTTCACAGGAGGGATCGCTTTTGAAATGTGCTTTTAGCCTCTTCACAGGAGGGATCGCTTTTGAAAATGTGCTTTTAGCCTCTTTACAGGAGGGATCGCTTTTGAAATGTGCTTTTAGCCTCTTCACAGGAGGGATCGCTTTTGAAATGTGCTTTTAGCCTCTTCATAGGAGGGATCGCTTTTGAAAATGTGCTTTTAGCCTCTTCACATGAGGGATCGATTTTGAAATGTGTTTTTAGCCTCTTCACAGGAGGGATCGCTTTTGAAATGTTGGCAGAGGCTTGAAATTTGAAAGTTTTGAGTTTGAAATTGAGTTGAACACCGAAGGTGCGAAACTGAGGATGATCTCGTGCTTGCTCGGGCTGCTGCTTCGAAGAGGCTGAATCAGACTTCGTTGATGCTTTGAGCGATTGTCAAGACAAGGTCGATCTAACCAAATCAGAAAGGATAAAAAGCTTTTTTTTTTTTTTTTTTTTTTTTTTTGTAAATTAAACCCTTACTCTTGAAGAAGTAACATATAATGACAAGAGGTCCTGACCTACTTTGAAACATCGCTCAAGTTAGTGAAAACTAGTTTTGACTTCCCCATCATATGCTGAATCATTGCTTGCTTTATCAAGTGCTTTGGACCGTGGTAGTGACAAATTTTTTGAACCCAAAGATGGATTACTGGGACTGGTAATATTCATACCCTTCTGGAACTTGAGGTGACGTCTTCTGCCGAACATTCTGCTCAAACTCATCTCAACTTTTCCCTTTTTTACCCTTGGAATGACCAAGTCTAGGGGTCGCATAATTTTTGCGCATGAGGCCATTTCTGGTTTTCACTCATGCCTGCGAAGTTGGTAGCAATTGTTTCCCTTTTTTGCCCCTAATAACGATATTAGGTCTGGGGTCGCATAAGTTTTGCGCACCAATGCCATTTCTGGTTTTCATTGGGCCTGCGATTTTGAAATGGAATATCTCCTCCCATCATTGCCTTGTAGGTACTTGTATCTTGCTCGAGCACACATTTATCTGATTGTCTGTACTCTTAATCTTTAGGGGATCTAAGAGGACTTGAGGTAGGACGAAACGTAGGCCTGGGGACCAAAATTTTTAGGGCACCCTTTTCTCATTTTTCCCTTGAGCGCCTCTTTTTGCCAACCTTTGCCTTTTTGGCTTTTTCTTTTGCTTGGACTTTCTTTTTCTCTTCTTTTTTTCTTTATGAAGGCTATTTTTTGCTCAACTGAGTGATTATTTTTGACCGCGCCTATTTCTCAGGCTGCCTACGTACCCTTTGCAGGATCAGGTCATGACGTAGTTCAGTTACGGGGGGTGCCCCGGTATGAAAGTGTAATGAAAGAAAGGATTGTAAGGCTGAAAGGGTTAACTAGCGAATTTCATTGATAAAATTTAAAAAGGTTACAAAAGACAGAGGTGAAAGATGTGCCAACATGGCCTCCTATCATTTCCCCAATTGATTAAGAGTACAGACAACTTCTAAGCAAGCTTTCAAGCATAGTACTTTTTGACCCGGTCCATGTTGACTGGCTCTGGGAGATCTTCGCCGTCCATATGTCCCAAATGAAGGGCACCGCCAGAAAACTTTTCACGAACAATGTATGAACCTTCGTAAGTGGGGCAAAACTTCCCTCTCGGATCTGGACGCTTGGGTAGCATTTTTCGGAGCACCAGGTCTCCTACTTCAAAGTCTCGAGGCCGGACTTTCTTGTTAAATGCTCGCGCCATACGCCTCTGATAGGCTTGCGAATGACTGATGGCCTTGAGTCGTTTTTCCTCAATCAGATTAAGTTGCTCGTACCGGGCCTGGATCCATTCTGCCTCTTCCAACTCTGCTTCTACCAGGATTCTTAGGGAAGGAATTTCTACCTCAATTGGTAACACCGCTTCCATCCCATAAGCTAATGAGAATGGTGTTGCCCCAGTCGAAGTACGGATGGAAGTTCTGTAGGCCATGAGTGCATAAGGAAGCGTCTCATGCCATGCAGAATATTTGGTTACCATCTTTTCAACTATTCTCTTCATGTTTTTGTTGGCCGCTTCGACCGCACCATTCATTTGTGGCCTGTATGGAGTAGAGTTATGATGCTGGATCTTGAACTTCTCACACAACTCTGTCATCCCTTTATTGCGAAAATTGAGAGCATTATCAGTGACAATCTCATACGGAACACCGTATCTACAAATGATGTCTCTCTTCAAGAACTTTTGAACTGCTACAGCTGTGACATTGGCATAGGAAGCAGCTTCGACCCATTTAGTGAAGTAATCGATGGCTACTAGAATAAACCGATGACCATTAGATGCTTTAGGTGTGATTGGGCCGATGACGTCTATGCCCCAGGCCGAGAATGGCCATGGTGCAGTGAGATTATGTAATTCAACAGGTGGTGCATTAATGCGGTTGGCATAGATCTGACATTGGTAGCATCTCTGTACGTGCTTGCAGCAATCTGATTCCATAGTCGTCCAATAGTAACCCAGTCTCAGAATTTTCTTGGACAACATCAACCCATTCATGTGTGGCCCACAGACTCCCCCATGAACTTCCTCCACGACTTTAGCGGCTTCTGATGCATCTAAACACCGTAACCATACCAGGTTCGGTGATCTTTTATACAAAACCCCTGCAGAGAGGACAAACTGAATGGCTAACCGCCTGAGCGCTCTCCTGTCAGTCTTGGTAGCTTCTAAAGGGAAGGTTCCTTCGGTTAAATACTGCTTGATCTCGGTGTACCAAGGCTTCTCATTTGATTGTTCTTCTATCTCGAGACAATAAGCTGGCCTGTCTTGCTGTAAGATCTCGATTGGTCTTACATCAATACCTCTTGGAATTTGAATCATTGAGGCTAGTGTGGCTAGTGCGTCTGCAAATCGATTATGGGACCTTGGTCTGTGACAGAAAGTGATTCTCTTGAACCTTGTGATTAACACCTTCAGACATGCCAAATAGGGAATCAGCCTGGCCTCTTTTATAGCCCAAGATTCGTTTGCATGACAAACTACTAACGATGAATCACCATACACATCTATTTCTTCTACGCCCATGTCAAAAGCTTCTCTCAAACCAGCTATACAAGCTTCGTATTCCGCAGCATTGTTTGAGCATGCAAATTTTAGCTTAACTGCTATTGGAAAATGAGCCCGGATGGCGAAATCAATACTGCTCCTGCTCCTCTACCTTGACTGTTTGCTGCCCCGTCGAAATATAACTCCCAGTCGAATGGCTCTAGCTCTTCTCCTTCTGTAAAGAGAACGGCCTCGTCCGGAAATTGATCATGCACCGAGACATAGTCATATGGTGAATTATAGGCCAGGTGATCGGCAATCGCTTGTCCTTTGATTGACTTCTGAGTCATATAAGTGATATCAAATTCCGAGAGCATCATCAACCAACGGGCTATTCTCCCTATGGTTGCTGGCTTTTCCAAGAGATATTTCAAGGGATCAATCCGGGAGATCAGAATTACAGGGTATGCCAAAAGGTAATGCCTGAGACGCTGAGAAGCCCAAACTAAAGCCAAGCAAGTTTTCTCCAACAGACTGTATCTTTCTTCGCATTCCAGAAGTCGTTTACTAATGTAGTAAATAGCTTGCTCTTTTCTACCAAAATCATCGTGCTGAGCCAAAACACACCCCATGGAGGTATATTGTACTGAAATATACAATAGCAGTGGTCGACCGAGTGTCGGGGGAACCAGAACTGGTGGTGTAAGAAGGTACTTCTTGATTTTGTCAAAAGCCTATTGACATTCTTCTGACCAGACAGTGGGTTCATTTTTCCTGAGAAGTTTAAAAATGGGTTCGCACATTGGAGTGAGTTGCGCTATAAATCTGCTGATATATTGAATTCTGCCAAGAAAGCCTCGAATTTCCTTCTCAGTCCGTGGTGCAGGCATGTCAATAATAGCTTTCGCCTTTGAAGGGTCAATTTCAATGCCTCGTCTGCTTACAATAAATCCCAGGAGCTTTCCCGAAGTGGTGCCAAAGACACACTTGGCGGGGTTTAACTTTAACCCAAAATTCCTGAGTCTATTACAGAATTTTCTTAGGTTAGCCGGATGATCTTCAGCCTTCGGGGATTTGACAATCATGTCATCCACGTATATTTCTGCCTCCTTGTGAATCATGTCATGAAACAATGCAGTCATAGCTCTCTGATAGGTTGCCCCGACATTTTTGAGCCCAAATGGCATAACTCGATAGCAGAAAGTACCCCAGGGAGTGATGAATGCAGTTTTGTTCATATCCTCTTCAGCCATCTTAATCTGGTTATATCCTGAGAATCCATCCATGAAGGAAAGCGTCTCATGGCCTGCTGTATTATCGACCAGTACATCAATGTGTGGAAGGGGAAAATTATCTTTAGGACTGGCTTTGTTCAAATTTCTATAATCAACACACATCCTGACCTTTCCGTCCTTCTTTGGTACTGGTACGATGTTGGCAAGCCAATCAGTGTATGATGCTACTATCAAGAACCCTGCGTTGATTTGTTTTTCGACTTCTTCCTTAACCTTCTGTGACCATTCCGGCCTCATTCTTCGAAGCTTCTGACGAATCGGTTTCATATCTGGATGCAAAGGGAGCCTGTGAACTACTAGATCTGCATCGAGTCCGGGCATATCTCCATAAGACCAAGCAAACACATCTTGGTACTCACGAAGAAATTCGATCATAATGGTCCTCTGCTCAAGACTCAGCGAAGTGCCGATTTTTACATACTTAGGGTCGTCATCAGATCCAAGATTTATAGTCTCGGAATCCTCAACACTAGGTTCTATTTCCCTCTCGCTTCGCTCTAAAAGGTCAAGGATCTCTTTGGGAGGTTCCTCTTCCTGCTCTTCATCAGATTCTACTTCCAAGAGTTCAAGCTCGATTGATGGATTAGTTGTGGTTTGAGCGTTTCCCTGTTCGAACCAATGATTTTAATTTAGTATTTGTTCGAAGTTTTTAGGCACACTCAATGAAATGAGAAAGAAGATTTTGGGAGGCTTCTGATCAATAGTGCTTGTGGGGAGTCTTAGATCATACCATCATAAGCCAAGCAAAAGAAATATTAAGAGATTTTTTCTTGGGAAAAGTATCACTTATATGTATATATTCAAAAGGACTTTACAAGACTTGACTGAAAGTAATTTTTACAGACTCTTCAGCCACTGTGGCTGAAAAAAAGTTTGGTTTGACAAGGCCTCAACCGACCTTCTTGACAATCACTGCTCTTCCTTTGGCCGCCTCCAGAGTGATGGGTTCGGTCCACCACGATCTTGGGGATGAAAGACTTATTGTCTCCTTTTTGTCTTCGGAGATAGTGAACACTTTGGCTTCGGCATACTCGAACAGAGCTTCCTCTTGGTCTTCTCCTATCTCTGGGGCTGCTTCCTCTATTTCCAAATCTTCAAATAGGCGCTCTATTCCCATTAGCTCCTCATCCTGGATGCTCCTAGAACTCTCATTTAACACACGAAAGGTTGGGTTCGAAGGTTCCATGGTTTTAGGCATGGGTGAGATTGTGAGTTCTGGTATCGGGTCGGATATGGGATTGCTAACTTGGGAAGTGGTAAGATGGTGCAGGTATTTTCGGATTTCTGCCCCCCCTCTCTTTGGTGTGAGCTGCTCCATATAATCCTTCAATGTCGGCTTGTAGCCTATCCCAAACCGCGGGGTGTAACGAGACGGAGTGATGATCTTCCTTATACCTTGATGCCGGACTCCCAGACCCTGACCGGGTCGATATCCCATTCTTGCCATCATCTTGTACTTGGGAGGAATCTGTCTAGCATTCTTTTCTCTGACTTCAATCTGTGTAATACAACTTACTTCCTCAAACTGTTGAGTTATAAACACTGGCCTTAGCCTTTCTTCTTGAACTTCCAGGATGGAGTAAAACAAACTTTCTGAGGGGATGACGATTAGCTGATCCCCTTGGATAAACTTTATTCTCTGATGTAGAGTGGATGGTACTGCCTTAGCCATATGGATCCATGGTCTTCCGAGGAGTAAAGTGAAGGATGCCGGGACATCCACTACCTGGAAATCAATGAGAAAATCTACCGGGCCGATAGTAACATTCAAATTGATGTCACCGAGGTTCTGCCGTGTCGAATTATCAAATGCCCGAATCGTCATAGGCCTTTTACTCACATGACTCAAATCCATACCAATGCTCCGCAACGTGTTCAAAGTACAAACATTCAATCCTGAGCCATTGTCAATCAAGACTGAAGAAAGATGCTTCCCCCTGCAAACCACTGCAATATATAGTGCCCTGGTATGAGATGTGTCCTCCTCAGGAATTTCTCCCTCAGTAAATGATATGACTTTTGGTTCTAGCACTTGCCCTACTAGTTGTCCCAACTTTTCTGGAGTGATATCCGGAGTGACGTGGGCATTGTTGAAAACTTTGATCAATTGTTTCCGATGGTGATCAGAAGTTAATAACAACCCCATTATAGAGATTTGAGCTGGGATTTTACTGAGCTGTTGAGCAACATGATATTCTTCGGCCTTCTGAATGGCTTTTAACAAGGCTTCTGAATCCTCTCTCTCTTTCTCCAAGTCGATAACCTTTTCCTTCCCTTTGCTCCCTTCTGGCATATTTACAGAAGGATTTGGTGGATACAATCTACCAGACCTGGTGAGGCTTGCAATGTCAACGCTCCCCGGCTCAGTTGGGTAGGAAGTGGATGGGTAGATATATGGTACTTGATCTAGGTTATAGACCGGTGGGGGGATGAAAGGGATAATTAAGGGACTAGCTCATGGGGTCGACTGGGTTAGTGGCCAATTGGCCGGGCATGGTATCAGGGAAGTGACTTCTTCTTGGACTGGAAGATCAGAAGGGATTTGAATTGGAGATTCTGTGATAGGTGAGGTAAAAGGGTTAATCATACCTACACAGGGTTCTGCTTCCTCTAAGAAATTAACTTGTTGATTGTGAGGTGGTAAAGGGGCTTGAATAATGCTTGTGTTTCCTGGGGATAACTCGATCTTTTTCTGGTCGAGGAGATCTTGAATTGCATGCTTCAAAGTAAAGCATCTATCAGTAAGGTGTCCGGGACCTTGATGGAAAGCGCAATGCTGGTCCATACGGAAGGTGGCTCCTGGATTAGAAGGTACTAGCATTGGAGGTCTGGGTGAAAGTACTCCCTTTTGTATAAGGAATGGTAACAGCTGGCTGAGAGGATAAGGTAGAGGGGTGAAAGTTCTGGGCGGTGTTCGCACTTGCTGAGGTGCAAGAGTGCGAGATTGGTTATTAGGTCGAGCCGGGGCTACTGGCGGTGGTTGCGTTGGATTTATGGGCAACTGTACTGGCATTGCCGGTGCTACTGGTACTGCTGGTGTTACCATTTGTACCTCTCCTTCTTTCTTCTTCTGATCTTTTCTGAAAATATTCCGGTTACTGGTGCTTGGCTGCTGTGTGGCCGACTGACTAAAATTGGTAGTAATGGTGCCATTTCGAATAGCAGTCTCAATTCTAACTCCACTCTTGGCAATACTAGGAAAGTCCGTAGCTGGTAGAGCTATCATGAGAGTTGAATAAGGTGGCCTGAGTGTTGCCAAGAACGTAGCTATGAGTTCTTCATCTGGCAGAGATATCTTCATCCTGGATGCCATCTCTCTCCACCTGGCTGCATATTCCATGAATGGCTCATCACTCTTCTGAGTCATTTGTTCTAAATCTCCCTTCTGAGGTAGCAACTCCATGTTAAATGAAAACTACTTGAGGAATGCGCTGATTAGATCCTTCCAAGTTTTGAATTGCCCCATATCAAGGGAAGTGAACCATACAAGGGCTGCCCCCTTCAGACTCTTTTGAAAGCACCGAATTAACAAAGGGCCATTGTCCCCATGTTCCAACATGTCTGTATAGTAAAGCCGAAGGTAGGTATGAGGGCATCCCTTTCCGTCATATTTCTCAAAATCGGGCATCTTAAAATTTTTGGGGACTACAACCTTAGAATAGAAATCCAAGTCCGCAAACTCTTTACCCGGAGTATCTTGTACTCCCTTCAATTTTTTGATTTCTTCTCGCATTTCTTGAAACTGATCTTTGAAAAGAGAAGAGGGCTCCGATGTATTAGGAACCTGGGGTCCTATAGAGTATGTGGGTTGATTTATCTCTCCCTCACCTTGGTCACGTTGATCAACATCCAAGTCTAGGTTAGGGTTGAAAGAGGATTCTGGTTGAACTTTGAGGTGAATCTTGTTTGGTTGGTTTGGTAGAGGAGGAGATGGATTAGATTGGTTTGGCGGAACAGATGAGCTGGGCTGGTCAGTTGCTCGTGTAGCATTGAGAGTTCTAAGAGCTTCCAAGATATCATGTATCGAGCCTTTGATTTCCATAATGTCCTGGGTGTTGCGGGTTGTTTCCTCTTCTAGATCCTGAGGGTCTAGGAATTCGCCTTGATTCATCTTGACTTCTAATGAACTTCCTGGGGTAGCAGCTTGTGCAAGAGCTTCTCGTGCGAGAGCTGCGGTTACAGATCGAGTCATATGTTGACGCATGATAGATACGACAAATGACTGATAATGAAGACGCATTATGAGAGACAAGAAGAGTTTTTATTCATACAGTAGTTTATATACAAGATGTAACTGCACTTTATCAAAAAGTGTCTTACATACTCAAAAAAAGAACTAGTTTATGTACATAACAAAAGTGCTTTTAAAACATATGCAAGTGCATGACCATTCCTAAGCAGGTCCTTCAAAGAGGAATGTCAAACTCCAGTGGTAGGGGCTCGCCCTCGAGCTGCATGATTTGCTGATTCAGGGCCTCGATGTGAGCCTCCAGCATATCAATCGTCTCTGCTGCATTCTGAGTTCCCTGAACATACTGGCGTATCTTGGTACTGAGCTCATCGCTGGCTATGTCTAGCTGCTCTTGTGCAAATTGGAGACGAGTCTTGAGACCTTTCTTGCTCCTGGCTTGGTGCTTGACTACCTTTTGTAGGGAAGCTGCAAAATGCTCAGCCTGAATTTTCTCTTGCATCAAACGGCCTACCTCCTGTCGGACTTTGTGCACATACTTCTTCACCTTCCGCTCTTTTGCTGCCAGTCGGGCTTTTGCTACTGCGATCTCCTTCTCCTCGGCTTTGATACTCATGCGGACATGTAGAAATGTGTCCACCCAAGGTTGAGTGGTTGCTGCAATTGGTATGGTGCCATGCCTCGGGGGTCTTGCTGGTGTTGGTAACTCAACGGGTATCGGCATGCTGCTTGCTTGGTCTTCCAACATCAACCACTGATCATAGCCATCCACCGTCTGAGGAGTCATACAGTATTCAAGATTTTCATCCTCCCGCCAGCGGGAGAGCCTCCAGCTTGATGCAAATTCCCGCCTCATACGCTCTGAGGTGCCCTTGAAGTCGATGAAGTCTTCGTGCATGGGTTCCCAGGTAGGGATGAACTGGGCATACCCCAACTGTCAGAGAACGCGGAGAGGTGCATAAGGTGTTGATCCTGAAAGCCCGGCTAGAACGATACAAGTACGTCAAACTGTGCTAAGGCGCGGCTGAATCTGTCTAGGCATCCAGGTGGGCCGCCATATGATGTCATCTTCTTTCAAAGTTTGGAGGTGAGCAAGGTAAAGTTCTGCATCTGTAGAAGCCGGCTTATGACGTTGTACCAAGAATTATAGAACCACTCTGTTGAACTGGATTGGCCTTGTTGGGGGTGATGCAATACTCGGGATGTGCTCAACTAACCAGATGTGTAGAAGAGCGATACAACTGTTGAAGGCCCCCTTCTGATGACTGGAATAGAACGAAATGTCTCGAAGAAGCTCGGCCAGTAACATTGGGACAAGGGTAGCTCTTTCCTGGACTTGCCTGATGACGTTGCATAGTACGGCCTCTATATGTTTTGGCCCTTTGGGGAATAGGACTTGACCCACTACCGCCAAAGTAAATGCATTTAATTTACCCGCATTAACTTTGGGGGCGGTGTAATCCCAGTCCCGGTCATACAAGGAAAATAGGTAGGTCAAAGGGCATTTACTATATGACTCCTCTGCCCCTCTGAGCACTTGGTCTTCTCTTACCTCGAGGAACCTGGCTAGCGTCCGCTTATAATTCCCCTGGTGTTGTGAAAACACAATATCTTCTCCTAAGTTAAGACCCGAAATGTGACTGATCTCTTCTAAGGTTGGACACAACTCCTGTTTACCGAAATGGAAGGTCATCGTCCTTTCATCCCAACAATGGATGGCAGCTTGAAGAAGGCGCCAGTCTGGATTTATTCTGCTTAGCTCTAGAGTGTACCCCAGATGGTACTCCTGTTGCCAAACCATTCTTTGCTCCGATGTGAGGGTGGAGATGACCGATAATACTGAAGATTCACATCCTGGGCGTTCCCGCAGATTGACAAGGTTATGAGAACGTAAAGGACCTGCCATCTACATGATGCGGACAAAATTTAGACATATCTAACCTAAGATGAATGTACATATATATGTATATAAAAACATGGAAAACATTCAAAAAGGAAGGAATTCACAATAAGAATCAAGCAGGGCTCACACAAGCTCCAAATTGGTTTAGGTATAGGGACACGAGTGTCCCTATATCTAACAAATGATGTAGGAGCGGCCTAAACTAGTAGGAAAAATAGGGATAAGGTTATCCCTCCTGACGGGTAACTACTAGTTTATGCCCACACAGAACCTATGGTCTACATGCTTATGCTGGTGTATGCAGAGTTTTGACTATAAGGTTGAGGAGCACTTGACCGTATATGCGACTCCCCGGTATAGAACATACCTGAAAAGGGACGATTGGTGCAAGCGGGAAAGACCAGTTGCGTTAACCGGAGATAACCATCTCTCGGTCTACAACCAGTACTTTCCACAGATCTTTGGGCTCCAGCATCGGGGATAACCATCCCTCGATTGTAAGCTTACCGGATCCAGCTAGGTAGGTGAAGGGTTTTTATTCTAATATGCAATGAATATGAATGTATCAATCAAAATCAAGCAATTAATAAAAATGGAACCCTAGGCATGTTGCTAAGTTTTGCAAACAAATGTCCGAGGTTTTAATTAAAATGAATGAAATAACATATCGATGAAATTGAAAGATTTTGTTGTGGTTTCCGGTATTTGATTCAGACTTAGATTTCGGCTTGAATACTGGTTTGCGAAACCAGAGTCCCCAGCAGAGTCGCCAGCTGTGAGTACCTGGATTTTACCCTCCCTTCCCGATCAGGATAAATCCCAATAAGGAATGGTGATAAATTGTAATTGAGTTGTGAGTCGCCAACTATCTAATTCTGAGGGAAATAGGTCCCTGAATTTGTTGGATAAGGCATGGTCTAGAAATCAGAGGTCAGGGTAAGGGATTCAGTTGAGTTAGGGGAAGGTGTTAGGCACCCCTAAACCCCCATCCGGAGATGGTTACCTACTCCCTAAGTTTGAATCAAATAAAGGAAACCATAAAGAAGCTTGCAATTTTATCTATATGCTGAGCAATGTAATATTGAATGAAATACACGAATTGAGATGGATAGAGTAGAAACGGAATAGGGATTCTATCCTAGGGAGAGCTGAACCCAAACAGGGTTGCCTACGTATCCACAGTTAGTGGAATCAAGCCACACGTAGTTCCGGAGTGAAGTTGATGGTTTGATTTGATTGGACTGGATTGTGGGTGATTGAAAAGTTTGTTGCTCCTATTTGAGGAGCGAGGTGGCCTTTTAAGCTCGTGCTGAGGAGCGAGGTTGCCTTTTAAGCTCGTGCTGAGGAGCGAATGGATTTTGCCGGTTTGAATAGAACTAAGGTTTAGATGAGGGCTTAGCTAGGGTTTGGCTTGATTGATTTTAGGGTTCAGCTGGGGTTTAATCAAAGCTTAACTAAGGTTTTAACCAAGGTTTAACTAGAGTTTTAATTAGAGTTAACTGGGGCTTAATCAAGTTTAGCTAGGGCTTAAGCTAGGGTTTTAACTATAATTAACTAGGTTTAATAAGAGTTTAACTAGGATTAACTGGGGGTTAATCGGGGTTTAGCCAGGGCTAAGCTATAATTAACTGGGTCTAATTTAGGATTAACTAGGGTTAAGCTAGTTCTGGACGGGGATTTGGACAGGGATTCGACTAGGCGGGCTAGTTTTGAACCGGGATTTGGGCAGAGGTTCGACTAGGCAAGGCTAGTTTTGGACCGGGATTTGGGCAGAGGTTCGACAGGGTAAGCCGAGTTTAAATAAAACCGGGCAGGGGTTTGACAGGTTAAGCCGGGTTTAAGAAAACTGGATAGGGGTTCGACTAGGCGGGGCTAGTGTTGAACCGGGATTTGGGCAGAGGTTCGACTAAGCGGGGCTTTTAGCAGTCTAAAAGTAAAATTTAAAGACAAAACATAATTTAAGCAATTAATAATAAAGCTTAAAAAATTGAAAGCGAGATTAGGGATAGAGGGATTACCTTCCCGAAAGTATGGTGAACTTTCGGACAAAGAGGGGATGCTCCAAAAGAAAAGAAAAAGAACTTAGAACTTTGAACACCCGGGAAATGATTTTCCAAGGGTTTTTCTAAGTCATAGGACTTTAAAAAACCAAGGAAAGGGTGAGTGAATTGGTGAGATTTTGAGGAAAGGGGTTGGGCTTTTATAGGGGATGAAAAAGGAGAAAAAAACCAAAATTTTCGATGTGGGACTATCTTTTTTTTGAAAAAATTTCGCTTTGGTCGTTTTTGTGAAAAACGACCAAAGCAAAAGGTCGGCAATGACGGAAAATAGGTCGGTTTGCAGGGGGAAAAGACTAAACTAACCGGATATTAATTTGGTCGTTTATGACATAAACGACAAACCGAAACAAACCAAAACAATTTGGTCATTTTTGCCAAAAACAACCAGCCAAAACCTGCCTAAAAAAGGCTGGTCGTTTTTTGTATAAACGACCAAAATAAAGCTTTAAAAAGTGATTTTGAGCTATATTATGCATTTGAAGCCTGATTTGAGCCCGGAAACAGCCGAAATTTAACTGATAAATCCAAGAAAAATATTTTAGATAAAAAGTGAGTTTTGAAGTATTTTCCAGGGGTATTTTTGTCATTTTGCACCTTAGGGGCATTTTGGTCATTTTCCCATTTTAAAATCCAATTTAATCCCAAAAATTACCAAAATTCATCAAAAATTTGTAAAATCATTTTGAACCCAATGACAATTTTTTAGCATTTTTTCAAGGGTATTTTGGTAATTCTTCACCCTAGGGGTACTTTGGTCATTTTTAAAAATCAAAACACCTGGAAAGAGGTTTTTGAAAGAGGGTTTTTGGGAAGATTTGAAGGTGTTAACGGTGTTAAAAGGGTGCAAAATTGGGGTGCTTACAACCCCTTTCAAAACGTGCTTGAGTTGCTGCCCTAGCTTGGAGAACGCTCTCCACGAGTGCTTGAGCCGTGATCTTGGAGAAAAACCGGACTTGAAGTGATCTAGGGTCTCAAAACCCCTTTGATTCTTCTCCAAAAGCAAAACCCTAGCTTAGGAAACCCTTTCTCCTCTCTTCTAATCCCCCAAATCCTCTGAGTGTTGAGAATGAGCCCTAAAGGCTCGGGTTAAACTCTTAAGGTAAGAGTGAACCGACCAAAAGACCATAATACCCTTACAGAAATTTATGCAAAAACACGAGTGCTGAACACGTCGAGCTGTGAATAGTGCCAAACACGTTGTGCTGTGAATAGTGCCGAACACGTTGTGCTGTGAATAGTGCCAAACACGTTGTGCTGTGAATAGTGCCGAACACGTTGTGCTGTGAATAGTGCCGAACACGTTGTGCTGTGAATAGTGCTGAACACGTCGTGTTGTGAATAGTGCCGAACACGTTGTGCTGTGAAGGGTGCCGAACCCGTTGTCACGTTGTGTTGTGCATGAACACGTTGTGCTGTGAATAATGCCAAACACGTTGTGCTGTGAAGGGTGCCGAACCCGTTGTGAGCTGTACAACGTACACGTTGTTTGCTGTACAACGTACCCGTTGTTTGTTGCACAACGGATGCACAACGTATACGTTATCAGAGCTACGTCCTTAGTGCCTTCCGAGCTACGTCCATAGTGCCTTCCGAGCTACGTCCTTAGTGCCTTCAGGTCCAGACTGTTTTGGCCATATCTTTTGACTCGTTCGTCCGATTTTGACGATTCAACTTGCGTTGGGTTCGTCCTTCGAAAAGGAACATTTCTGACGTTTCAAAATTTCCAATTGCTTTCTTATTTATTAATTAGACTACAAAAATGGCCAATTAGCTACGAAGGTGCTATTCATTAAGGATGAAAAAGTTCGGGGTGCTACAGTTCATCAACCCTAAGTTTAAAAAGAAATTATGGGAGTCTTTAAACAACTCTTTAAGACCTCTACTAGGGTCTATAAGTGTTACTCAAGCACTTCCCATAATCGTGAATATTGTTAGCTTACATCTATGCCAATTAAGGCACAATTATCTCATAATCATGTAACATATTCCACGTAAAAATTTCAACATGGACTAGATGCATCACGTCCAAAAGGGTTATAATGTGTTTTATTTAAACACAAACTTTTTATGTTTGAACAAAACACATATTGTGGGGTTTGATCCAATTATCCAAAATGTATACAAAAACAATAATCATATTATCACAAGGGTTATAGACTTTTCTAAGCAACTAAAAGCTATAACAAATCATCACATGAAATACATAATATAGCCGCACAATGGGTCCACATGATCATGCTATCTTAGAAATCCTACAACTACTCTTGTAGAACGCCTTCTAAGATTTATTCTCCATACGATCACCATCATCTTCAATCTTCAATATGATTTTTCCATAGAGAAAAACCAGCAACTCTTAATACTAAGATTACATCATATTCAAAATAAGAAACCTTGAGAAACCACCCAAAATAGGGTGCTCAAGGGGAGTACAACCCATAAGAAGAAAGAGAAGAGAATAGAGAGAGAAGAAGAAGGCATAATCATTTAACCCATCCACCATTCAACAAGAATATATATTAACAATTCATCAACTATAAATAATAACATGGCATGACAAATTACTTAGAAAGTCCATAACCTCAACAAGGGTTTTGTTAACCTTAGGTAAACTCTTTCCATATGGTTAAGGCCTCTATTAACATTTAATAGAAAAACCCTAGAGCAAAGAAAGCAAGCATGTCTAGAATGAATTATTAGGGTTTTTAGATTATCATTAAAAGAAAACAATTTTCCTTTAATGCTTGAAAATCATTAAGAGAAACAATTTCTCTAAAATTTAATCTAACCCTAAAATTCATCCTCACATTCATCAATTGATAAACAAATAGAAAACACTATATTAAATTCGGTTAGGCTAGGGATCTAATCCCTTCTATATTATTTTGATCTAATAACTATTAAAAGACCAAAATAAAAATCAGCAAATTGCTAATTTTTAATATCACTTTATATTGATTCAAAATCAATAATAGGTGAATTCAAAATTTTCCATAATGGCCAACTGCTTTAGGAATTATTTGATTTAACAATTAAATAAAATAATACCCTAAACACTAGTATTAAATGTCCATAAAATAATTGATCTCTATCAATTAAAATTCACTTCAAATAAAAACCTGTATCTCAACCAATGACATTTATATAATTACTTGATTAACTATTAATCAAATAAAAACTTATAAATACTATGTAGCTGAAAATTTTGAGCACATGTAATTGATCCAAATCAACTACAATAATTATGGTATTATTCCCATAAACTTTTTAGGGAACCATAAAAGATATCATAATTAACATTTAATTAAATGATAGCCTGTGGACTCAAAGCAGATAATTAAACAATTTAATTAAATCTCAGCCCGTGCTCTCGAATCAAATAATTAAACTATTTAATTAATTGATAGCCCATTAAATGATTTAATAGCATCCCATGCACTCAAACCAAATAATGGAATTTAAGAAAAATTTGAAAGCCTCTTGGAAAATTAATTTAGAAAACTCCTTTTCCCGCTTTAGATTTTTGACTCAAGTTTTGACCCTCAAAACGATTGATTCTGGAAAAACTTTCTTCACGAAAGTTGTAGATCTTTTCGACGGCTTCGAAACGATGTACTGATAGACCTAAATCGAACTTACGGTCACAAAGTTATGGCTGAAATACCAAAACTATATCGATTCTTCTAATCAAATATAAATCCGAAAATCCATGAATCAATTTTAATCGAAATAAGCTTTAATCTCCAAGAATGCTTAAGGAAGGGTGTCTAACACCATGAGATTTATTAATTAACATTTAATAAATAAAATCTCATCTATATTTGCTAGCCAAAATATCAATGGGTATCTAAGTGGTATATATCAAAGGGAAAACTTGCTCTAGGCTCTCGAAAATAAATTAAACAATTTAATTTAATATACTAAAAGGATCTCTAAATCCTTAAAGGGTTTTGAACCAAATTTATATCTCTATATACCTATCCCTAATAGAATTAAGAGAGGTTTTGAAATCATCCAAAACTGAAATTAGTATCACACTAATTTCTAAGGGCTTGATTACTCCTTCAATAACTAGAGGGGGATCCCTTAAGCCTAATAATGATTATCCAATAATCAAGAATCTAGAAGATTGATTCATTAGGGCTACCAAAATTCATAGGGGAGGAAATCTTGATATAAATCTTGATTAAACTCAAAAATCAAAGAGAAGCATAGCCAAGGCTCTGATACCAATGAAAGTATGCCTCTTTTTAATTTTAGAAACACAGTTCTTGGGGGGCATACATCGAATCCCAGGATCTGACTAAGATTCTAATTGATTTTATTTAATGAAGGTGGGAATAACATTCACCTTTGCGACTTTGAAATTGTTAAGTCAAATCCGCGTTAGAATACTACTCGCAAAACTTCACAAGTGTCAAGTCTCCTGTCGATTCACACGAACCTTATTTTTCCTTTAAAGCTTTCTCTAATGAAAGCTAATGGCCCTTCCAAATTTCCAGCTCTAGGAATCTTGAATAAAGATCTAATCTTTATTGATCAAGAACCTTTCTTGATGAACAAGATGAATTCTTTCTTTTCCTCAAGATCCAATCAAGAAGACAAAAGAAAAGAGAGATGGGTGTGACCGTACACCTCAAGGAGAGAGGGGGAGGGCGTGAGGTTTGAGGAGAGGGGAGAAGTTTCCAAATCTGGAAATTCTGGAAAATTCAAGAATGCCCAAAGACTTAGACGTCCATCCCTTTTATAGGCTTCATTGGTTGCTTGCAACCAAAGTTTCCTAATCCTTATCCAATAAGGATTCCTCAATTAGTTTCCTATTTGGTTTCTCCATAATTAATTAGGAATAATCAAAATAGAAACTAATCTCATCCATTAGTGTCCAACGAATCTTATCCTTATCCTAATCCAATTAGGATTCCCTGATTAGCAAGAAACTAATAGAATCCTTATCCAACAAGGAATCTTTAATTAGTAACTAACTCTAACTAACTAACTAACCTTATCCAATAAGGATATTAGTTATTAGAAACTAATTAAATAAATAATAACAATTATTATTTTCTCCATGAAGTGGCCATCCCACCCTAGGTGGGTCCCACTCCACATGCCCAAAGGGTTTTCAAAACCCTCTTGGTCACTTGAATTATTCTTTTATAATAATTCCCAATGGGTCCTACCCATTTGGTTTTTCGCATCTAATGTGATTCCACCTTTTAGAGCTTCACTATACCATATAGTGATTACTTAGAAAAATTAATTAATTTAATTATAAATTAAATTAAATACTTTAAGAAGGTCCTTGTGTATGGGATCTAAATGGATCTCCTATTTCCGGTTGTGGGATCAAGTACTTCACCTTTTTGGTTGAAGCATTGTTACTAGGAAACACCTTTCCTAAAACTCCATTAGGATCATAGAATGTTATCTAAGTCCCTGGACTTCCACCAATCACAATTAATGTCCATTAACACAATGTGATTAACCTCCAGAAATTAGAGAATTGCTTGTAAGTACCATCTCACAATATATTTACAAATAAATCCTTCCACATTCCGATATCACTTGTATGCTTCCGGGATTGGAACAATTCCACTGTCTTAGTCCCTAGCTTATGAATAGAACTCTTTCTCATGATTACTTTTCATTGAATTGAACCTCCAAAACACTTTTGAAGAAACATTAAAAAAGAACTGACATATTTATATTTATATATACATTTCCATATTGAAAATATCAACTTCGAGAAAGACCATTTTACCAAAAAGCACCAGTACTGGATTTAACAGTTCAGTTCAACAAGTATCACCTTGATATCATTATCACCAATTAAGGAGTTGTAGATTCCTTATTGAGTGTTTACACACTTCTCCAAACATTGTGTACATGAACCAATGTACCCGTAGTTAGTCCTGTGTATTGGACATTGCCGATTGGCACATCAAAGCTATATAGACAGATGTCTGAGAAGATGTTAACCTCTCAGGTCTAAGGACAATTTGTCAAATGGATAACCCTAATACAATCTGACAGTGTATTCCATAGGGTATCCACTAGTGACCCCGTTTAGTATTATGTGCTTGCTACATATACTCACATGTTAGTCAAGAGTCACCACTCTATGTGAATGAGATTCATCACACTATCTCATAGAACTACACATGTGCAAGCCATGATGAAGTACGGCGCCCAACCAGTACTCTAGAGGCTTCGAATAATATTAGGTTTACAAGGAACCGAAAAATCATATCTCCTCGCAACCTTTGCATGACTTTCCTACAATGTTACCTATGGAACTTTATGTCTTCATCATATAAGACAGTAATTAATATAAATACCCTTTATAGTTGGTTGTGTGAATATGATGCTTATCTAATCAATATAGAAAAGTCTCTTATTGGCTTTCGAGGGCATATATGTCCAACACTAAGACAGTGGAATTGTTCCATCCCGGAAGCTTACAAGTGATATCGGAATGAGGAAGGATTTATTTGTAAATATATTGTGAGATGGTACTTACAAGTAATTCTCTAATTTCTGGAGGTTAATCACATTGTGTTAATGGACATTAATTGTTATTGGTGGAAGTCCAGGGATATAGATAAAATTCTATAATCCTAATGGAGTATAGGAAAGGTGTTTCCTAGTAACAATGCTTTAACCAAAAGGTTGAGTACTTGATCCCACAACCGGAAATAGGAGATCCCTTTAGATCCCACACACAAGGACCTTCTTAAAGTATTTAATTTAATTATTAATTTAATTAATTAATTTCTCTAAGTAATCACCATATGATATAGTGAAGCTCTAAAAGGTGGAATCACATTGGATGTGAAAAACCAAATGGGTAAGACCCATTGGGGATTTTGTTAAAAGAATCAAAAATTGACCTAAGGGTTTGTGAAACCCATTGGGGGCATGTGGAGTGGGGCCCACCTAGGGTGGGACGCCCACTTCATGGAGGTATTAATAATAATAATTGTTATTATTATTTAATTAGTATCTAATAGCTAATATCCTTATTGGATAAAGTTAGTTAGTTAGTTAGAGTTAGTTACTAATTAAAGATTCCTTGTTGGACAAGGAGTGTCACGCCCCAAAATACCCCCTAGGAGTTAAGGGATACTTTAGAGGTGACTACGTGTACCTGTCAAACCATCCTGTAATGCAAGAGGCTAAACATAATATAGTACAATGATAATCAGAGTGCAGAAACTAAACATAAGTGTGGAAGCATAAGCCAACTTTTCTTTTCTTCTATAACTCCAAATAGTATTCCAAGTTAACATATACCAAATACAATCAAAGTAAAGGTGGACATGCCCACCTATCAAAATACAAAAAGGAACTCTTTAACACTCTCCTCTCAACAGTAGTCGAGGTATGGCCACACATCCAAGTCCCCATCCTCTTGAGACTGCCATGGGATAGGTGGCTCCCTCTCCTCTACATACTCCTCCTCGACCCAAGGCTCGGGGTCGAGGACATCCACGGTACCTGCCGACATAAAAGTACGGCTGAGCATGGAATACTCAGCGAGTACATACTACTAGCTAACCATAACAATAACGAACGCATAACAACAGTGAGCAATACAAGATATTAATTTAAAGCAATAGTGAAAGCATAAGATACATAGCCATATCTTGACATGCGTATATGAATACAAAAACCTCGGTAAAACTCATGTCTCGGAAACCTTTTTCGTGTCTCGGTCAAATCATGTATGTGTATCGTGTCTTGTCTTGTATTTCATGTCTTGATTTGTTCTTGACTTGTATACTTGTGAGCCAGAGGCTAGCACCCTTCCTTGGGCTACCAACCTCCTTGTCATGTTCTTGTTCCATTTCTCTTGTGAGCCAGAGGCTAGCACCCTTCCTTGGGCTACCAACCTCCTTGTCATGTTCTTGATTCATCATATACAAATACAATCTTGGAAAACCCGGTTTCATGCATGCATGCGTGCTTGTGTGCTTGTCAATAGTGGTAATCATGATGACATACTTGAATGGGCGGATCACATGACTATGGCATTTCAATCCTTAACATAGTGGTATGAAAATTTAGGCAACATATAGCACATTTGAGCAATTTATCATTTCTAAGAACATTTACACAATTTCTATTTCCATTTTCTTCATTAAGTCCATTTATCCCTTGTTTAGTCATTTTATCAAACACCCGGTGGGCCACATTTCTTAGTCCTTCCATTTCCCTTATTTAGTGCGTATTTTTCATCAATACATCAAGGTACATTCGTTATTTGTAAAGTGCCCATCTTCCATTTTCCTTTTCACACATCACACAACATCCATACGGCATCCAATCGCCTCAATCGACATCCCATCCACACATCCATACCTTTTTCTTATCTTGTTTATATTTAGTGAAGATGATACATTTTATAAGGAAGAAAACATACTATCAAGAGTCACATTTCACAATAGAAAATCTAGATTATTGCTAAGGGAAGTTAGTAGGGTGTACTAACCTTAGATCAAGGTTTGATCTTGAAGAAACCTTGAAATAGAAGCTCTATTTGGAAGGAGGAAGCCTTTGCTTGAAGGGGACTTGAGTTGGGGGAAGAAACCTCTTTCAAAACGTGAGTGAGTGCTGCCCTAGCTTGGAGAATGCACCTCCACCCGAGCTTGAGTTGAAATCTTGAAGAAAACGTGCTTGGGGACGATCTAGGGTCTTCACCCCTTTGATTTCTTCTCCAAAAGCAACCAAGGTTTTGGAAACCCTTTTCTCTTCTCTCTTATCTCCCAAATCTCTCTAAGTATAGTGAATGATGCCCTAAGGCTCGGGCAAGCCTTAAGGAGAAAGGGTTTAACCCCCAAAAGACGATAAAGCCCTTGCTGAAATTTCTGCAAAAAAACGCGAAGACCGAGCGATCGGTGGTTATGACCGATCGATCGGTTGCCTACCGAGCGATCGGTGTTTATGACCGATCGATCGGTCAAAAACTCACTCTCTGGAAAATTTCCCCATACAAAATTTCTGACCGTGCGATAGCTACCGATCGATCGGTTATGGACCGATCGATCGCTGACTGGACCGAGCGATCGGTGCTCTGTATGTCTGGACTGTTTTGACCATATCTTTTGGTTGAAGCATTGTTACTAGGAAACACCTTTCCTAAAACTCCATTAGGATCATAGAATGTTATCTAAGTCCCTGGACTTCCACCAATCACAATTAATGTCCATTAACACAATGTGATTAACCTCCAGAAATTAGAGAATTGCTTGTAAGTACCATCTCACAATATATTTACAAATAAATCCTTCCACATTCCGATATCACTTGTATGCTTCCGGGATTGGAACAATTCCACTGTCTTAGTCCCTAGCTTATGAATAGAACTCTTTCTCATGATTACTTTTCATTGAATTGAACCTCCAAAACACTTTTGAAGAAACATTAAAAAAGAACTGACATATTTATATTTATATATACATTTCCATATTGAAAATATCAACTTCGAGAAAGACCATTTTACCAAAAAGCACCAGTACTGGATTTAACAGTTCAGTTCAACAAGTATCACCTTGATATCATTATCACCAATTAAGGAGTTGTAGATTCCTTATTGAGTGTTTACACACTTCTCCAAACATTGTGTACATGAACCAATGTACCCGTAGTTAGTCCTGTGTATTGGACATTGCCGATTGGCACATCAAAGCTATATAGACAGATGTCTGAGAAGATGTTAACCTCTCAGGTCTAAGGACAATTTGTCAAATGGATAACCCTAATACAATCTGACAGTGTATTCCATAGGGTATCCACTAGTGACCCCGTTTAGTATTATGTGCTTGCTACATATACTCACATGTTAGTCAAGAGTCACCACTCTATGTGAATGAGATTCATCACACTATCTCATAGAACTACACATGTGCAAGCCATGATGAAGTACGGCGCCCAACCAGTACTCTAGAGGCTTCGAATAATATTAGGTTTACAAGGAACCGAAAAATCATATCTCCTCGCAACCTTTGCATGACTTTCCTACAATGTTACCTATGGAACTTTATGTCTTCATCATATAAGACAGTAATTAATATAAATACCCTTTATAGTTGGTTGTGTGAATATGATGCTTATCTAATCAATATAGAAAAGTCTCTTATTGGCTTTCGAGGGCATATATGTCCAACACTAAGACAGTGGAATTGTTCCATCCCGGAAGCTTACAAGTGATATCGGAATGAGGAAGGATTTATTTGTAAATATATTGTGAGATGGTACTTACAAGTAATTCTCTAATTTCTGGAGGTTAATCACATTGTGTTAATGGACATTAATTGTTATTGGTGGAAGTCCAGGGATATAGATAAAATTCTATAATCCTAATGGAGTATAGGAAAGGTGTTTCCTAGTAACAATGCTTTAACCAAAAGGTTGAGTACTTGATCCCACAACCGGAAATAGGAGATCCCTTTAGATCCCACACACAAGGACCTTCTTAAAGTATTTAATTTAATTATTAATTTAATTAATTAATTTCTCTAAGTAATCACCATATGATATAGTGAAGCTCTAAAAGGTGGAATCACATTGGATGTGAAAAACCAAATGGGTAAGACCCATTGGGGATTTTGTTAAAAGAATCAAAAATTGACCTAAGGGTTTGTGAAACCCATTGGGGGCATGTGGAGTGGGGCCCACCTAGGGTGGGACGCCCACTTCATGGAGGTATTAATAATAATAATTGTTATTATTATTTAATTAGTATCTAATAGCTAATATCCTTATTGGATAAAGTTAGTTAGTTAGTTAGAGTTAGTTACTAATTAAAGATTCCTTGTTGGACAAGGAGTGTCACGCCCCAAAATACCCCCTAGGAGTTAAGGGATACTTTAGAGGTGACTACGTGTACCTGTCAAACCATCCTGTAATGCAAGAGGCTAAACATAATATAGTACAATGATAATCAGAGTGCAGAAACTAAACATAAGTGTGGAAGCATAAGCCAACTTTTCTTTTCTTCTATAACTCCAAATAGTATTCCAAGTTAACATATACCAAATACAATCAAAGTAAAGGTGGACATGCCCACCTATCAAAATACAAAAAGGAACTCTTTAACACTCTCCTCTCAACAGTAGTCGAGGTATGGCCACACATCCAAGTCCCCATCCTCTTGAGACTGCCATGGGATAGGTGGCTCCCTCTCCTCTACATACTCCTCCTCGACCCAAGGCTCGGGGTCGAGGACATCCACGGTACCTGCCGACATAAAAGTACGGCTGAGCATGGAATACTCAGCGAGTACATACTACTAGCTAACCATAACAATAACGAACGCATAACAACAGTGAGCAATACAAGATATTAATTTAAAGCAATAGTGAAAGCATAAGATACATAGCCATATCTTGACATGCGTATATGAATACAAAAACCTCGGTAAAACTCATGTCTCGGAAACCTTTTTCGTGTCTCGGTCAAATCATGTATGTGTATCGTGTCTTGTCTTGTATTTCATGTCTTGATTTGTTCTTGACTTGTATACTTGTGAGCCAGAGGCTAGCACCCTTCCTTGGGCTACCAACCTCCTTGTCATGTTCTTGTTCCATTTCTCTTGTGAGCCAGAGGCTAGCACCCTTCCTTGGGCTACCAACCTCCTTGTCATGTTCTTGATTCATCATATACAAATACAATCTTGGAAAACCCGGTTTCATGCATGCATGCGTGCTTGTGTGCTTGTCAATAGTGGTAATCATGATGACATACTTGAATGGGCGGATCACATGACTATGGCATTTCAATCCTTAACATAGTGGTATGAAAATTTAGGCAACATATAGCACATTTGAGCAATTTATCATTTCTAAGAACATTTACACAATTTCTATTTCCATTTTCTTCATTAAGTCCATTTATCCCTTGTTTAGTCATTTTATCAAACACCCGGTGGGCCACATTTCTTAGTCCTTCCATTTCCCTTATTTAGTGCGTATTTTTCATCAATACATCAAGGTACATTCGTTATTTGTAAAGTGCCCATCTTCCATTTTCCTTTTCACACATCACACAACATCCATACGGCATCCAATCGCCTCAATCGACATCCCATCCACACATCCATACCTTTTTCTTATCTTGTTTATATTTAGTGAAGATGATACATTTTATAAGGAAGAAAACATACTATCAAGAGTCACATTTCACAATAGAAAATCTAGATTATTGCTAAGGGAAGTTAGTAGGGTGTACTAACCTTAGATCAAGGTTTGATCTTGAAGAAACCTTGAAATAGAAGCTCTATTTGGAAGGAGGAAGCCTTTGCTTGAAGGGGACTTGAGTTGGGGGAAGAAACCTCTTTCAAAACGTGAGTGAGTGCTGCCCTAGCTTGGAGAATGCACCTCCACCCGAGCTTGAGTTGAAATCTTGAAGAAAACGTGCTTGGGGACGATCTAGGGTCTTCACCCCTTTGATTTCTTCTCCAAAAGCAACCTAGGTTTAGGAAACCCTTTTCTCTTCTCTCTTATCTCCCAAATCTCTCTAAGTATAGTGAATGATGCCCTAAGGCTCGGGCAAGCCTTAAGGAGAAAGGGTTTAACCCCCAAAAGACGATAAAGCCCTTGCTGAAATTTCTGCAAAAAAACGCGAAGACCGAGCGATCGGTGGTTATGACCGATCGATCGGTTGCCTACCGAGCGATCGGTGTTTATGACCGATCGATCGGTCAAAAACTCACTCTCTGGAAAATTTCCCCATACAAAATTTCTGACCGTGCGATAGCTACCGATCGATCGGTTATGGACCGATCGATCGCTGACTGGACCGAGCGATCGGTGCTCTGTATGTCTGGACTGTTTTGACCATATCTTTTGACTCGCTCGTCGGATTTCGACGATTCAACTTGCGTTGGGTTCGTCTTTCGAAAACGCACATTTTTAACGTTTCGGAATTTCCAATTTCTCCCTTAATTATTAATTAGACTACGAAAACGACCAATTAGCTATGAAAGTGCCATTCATTAAAGATGAAAAAGTCCGGGGTGCTACATTCTCCCCCCCTTACAAAAATTTCGTCCTCGAAATTTGGACAATGCGTGCTTTACAAATTTAACAACTTAGCATAACAATTCGAAACAAAATTACAAGTTATACCCAAAATCATTCAAACAACTCGGGGTACTTCGCCTTGACTTCGGCCTCACGTTCCCATGTAGCCTCTTCTCGAGCGTGATGTTGCCATTGCACGAGAACTAGCGGAATAGTCTTGTTACGAAGTACTTGGTCTCTTCGATCCAAAATATGAACCGGCTTCTCAACCAAAGTGAGATCCTCTCGAATCTCAACCGGATCAAGCTCGATGACGTGAGAAGGATCCGGGATGTACTTCCGAAGCTGGGAGATATGAAACACGTTGTGGACCGCCGCCATGTGAGCGAGCAAAGCAACACGGTAAGCCACCTCGCCAACTCGAGTAATGATCTCGAACGGACCCACATATCTCGGGCTAAGCTTGCCTCTCTTCCCGAATCGCATAACACCTTTGGTCGGTGAAATCCTTACAAACATAAAATCACTGACTCGGAATTCAAGATCCCTCCTTCGGTTGTCGACATAGCTTTTCTGTCTATCTTGTGCGGTCTTCAACCTCTCCCGTATAAGCTTGACCCTATCCGCGGTTCGTTCAATCAACTCGGGGCCCAAAATCTTTCTTTCTCCCACTTCATCCCAATACAACGGGGATCTGCAACTCCTTCCGTACAAAGCCTCGAAAGGCGCCATTTGTATGCTTTCTTGATAACTATTGTTGTAAGCGAATTCCACCAAAGGTAGGTGATCTTCCCAACTTCCCTTGAAGTCTAGCATACATGCTTGGAGCATATCTTCAATAACCTGATTCACCCTCTCGGTTTGCCCGTCGGTCTGTGGGTGGAAAGCTGTGCTAAAGTCTAATCGGGAGCCCATTGCACCTTGAAAACTTTTCCAAAACCTGGATGTGAATCTTGAGTCTCTATCCGACACAATACTCACTGGCACTCCGTGTAATCGGACTATTTCCTTGATGTATAGCTCCGCTAACTGATTGGAGTTGAATGTAGTCCGGTACGCTAAGAAATGAGCGGACTTCGTGAGTCTATCAATAACTACCCATATAGCATCGGTCTTCTTGACCGTCTTCGGCAATCCCACGATAAAGTCCATAGAGATATGTTCCCATTTCCACTCGGGAATAGGGAGGGACTGCAAAAGTCCAGCCGGTCTCCTGTGTTCGGCTTTGACTTGTTGGCACACCAAGCATTTAGACACATACTCCGCTATTTCTCGCTTCATGTTCCGCCACCAAAAATGATTCTTCAAGTCCCTATACATTTTGGTACCCCCGGGGTGAACGGTGTACTTGGACCGGTGAGCCTCGTACAAGATTTCTCGCTTAAGCTTCTCATCGGCCGGGACACATACTCTTCCCTTGAAAGTGATAATTCCATCTTCCCTCGCCATAAAGTCCTTACTGTCTCTTTTAACTGACTTGTCTCGGCAAGAAAGTAGTTCGGCATCCATTTCCTGCAACTCCTGGATCATGCTCAACATAAATGGCCTAACTGTGATGCTAGCCATTACCGGCCCATAGGTAGGGAGACTAAAACTGATGTCGAGGTTGGATGCATCCTCCAACGAATCTCCACTCCTTCAGCATCATATGCGCCAAAAGTCCAGTAGGCTTCCGGCTAAGAGCATCGGCTACTACATTTGCCTTGCCCGGGTGGTATTGAATGGAGCACTCATAGTCTTTCAAAAATTCTACCCATCTTCTTTGCCTCAGGTTCAACTCTTTCTGGGAAAACAAATACTTAAGGCTTTTATGATCTGTGATTACCTCAAATTGTTCCCCATAAAGATAATGTCGTCAAATCTTCAATGCAAACACAACTGCGGCGAGTTCTAAGTCATGAGTGGGGTAATTCTTTTCATGCTCCTTCAATTGTCTTGATGCGTAGACAATGACTTTCTTATGCTGCATAAGGACACACCCAAGTCCGATATGCGAAGCATCGCTATATACCTCATAACCACCATATCCGGATGGCACAGTAAGGACAAGGGCTGTGGTGAGGCGTTTCTTCAACTCTTGGAAACTTACTTCACATCGGTCACTCCAACTGAACTTTGCACTTTTTCTTGTCAAGTAGGTGAGAGGTGCAGCCAAACTGGAGAATCCCTCCACAAATCTCCGGTAGTAGCCTGCCAATCCGAGGAAACTACGTATCTCCGTAATGCTCTTGGGCCTCTCCCAACTCATGACTGCCTCAACCTTGGCTGGATCTACAGAAATACCCTCGGCCGACACCACGTGTCCAAGAAATGTGACTTTCTCTAGCCAGAACTCGCACTTACTCAATTTGGCATATAGCCTATGCTCTCTCAACATCTCCAGAGCAAGACGGAGGTCTCGTGCGTGATCTTCCCGTGTCTGGGAAAACACCAAAATGTCATCAATGAATGCAATCACGCATCGATCCAAGTAAGATCGGAACACCCGGTTCATCAAATCCATGAATGCCGCCGGTGCATTCGTCAGCCCAAAAGGCATGACAAGGAACTCGTAATGCCCATACCGAGTCCTGAAAGCCGTCTTCTGAACATCTTCCGCCTTGATCCTTAATTGGTGATACCCCGATCTAAGATCAAGTTTGGAGAAGAATCTCGCTCCCTTCAGTGGGTCAAATAAGTCGTCTATCCTTGGCAAGGGATAACGATTCTTGATAGTTACCTTGTTCAACTGACGGTAGTCTATACACATCCTCATAGACCCGTCCTTCTTCTTCACAAAGAGAACCGGAGCTCCCCACGGCGAGACACTTGGTTGGATGAAACCAAGTTGTTGTAACTCCTCAATCTGCTTCTTTAATTCTTCAAGCTGTATAGGGGCCATTCTATATGGTGCCCTTGAAATCGGAGCGGTACCCGGAGCAAGCTCTATAGCGAATTCGATCTCTCTATCAGGAGGTAATCCGGGAAGTTCTTCCGGGAACACATCTAAGAACTCACTCACAACTGGAATAGCCGATGAGTTTTGTGCTTCTGGGTGTGCTATACTCAAGGCTGCGAGGCGAGCAATGTCCCTCTCTCTTAATCCTCGGAAGTGAAAAGGCTTACCCCCTTCCGGCTTGAAATTCACCATCTTTTCAAAACACGCAACATGCCCGTGATGGTTTGCCAACCAATCCATACCAAGAATGACGTCAAAGTCTAAATCTTGGAAACCCAGGACGATAAGGTCGGCTAACAATTCATTCTCCCCCACTTGAACCACACTATCCCTGAATATCTTGTCCGTATCAACCGACTTGCCGAGTGGAGTTGCAATGGTCAACTCCCGCTCCAACGGAGTAGCCTCAGTTGAAAAGCCCTTTGCAAAACTTGGGGAGACAAAAGAGTGAGTAGATCCTGTGTCTATCAACACTCGAGCGAGACACTCGTTCACTAATAAAGCGCCTGTGCGATTAAGTAACTAATATCAGTAGATTTCAAATAGTAACAAGCATCATACATAGGTAACCCTTAGTATAACTAACCGCATAACAAGCCACATAAATTTTATACAACTTAAACTCAAAATTCTCGCGTACCTTGCACGACATCGTCGGATGCACGTGCGTCTCTCTCCGATAGAGCAAAAACTCGACCCTGAGTAGCTGGGCGAGGAGGCCGGGCAGACTGTGAGGCCCTCGAAGCCTGAGAAGAGCTAGGCTGAGATGTCTGCCTAATCGGGGGCCTGCTCCCCGAAGACTGAGCTGGCAATCGACGTCGGGGACAATCCCGAATCATGTGGCCCTGGTCGCCACAATGAAAACAGCCTCCTGTAGCCTTCCGACATTCCCCTACTGGATGCCTCCTTCCACAAAGGGTGCAGACATCATGTGAATAAGTGGGAGGAGTATAACCCGTAGCCTGAGTCACTGCGGGGCGAGGAGCATACGAGGTAGCCGGGTGAAAAGCCGGTGGAGTAAAAGGGCGGGGGGCCTGTGGTGCCGAGTACATCCTCTGTGACTGAGCCGGCCCTGCGGACTGATAAGACATAGTCCTAGCTCTCTTCTCCCCTGAACTACTAGACTGTCCCTTCTCTATTCCTCTTCTCTTAAAGAACTCTTCGGAATTAGACTCGGCCAACAATGCTTTGTCCACAACTTCTGAATATGTCTCATGTCGGAACATTGAGACACGATCCTTGAGGTAGGCCTTCAACCCCCTCTCAAATTTCTGGGCCTTCATAGCCTCGGTAGCTATCATGTGTGGAGCAAATCGAGATAGCTCTGAGAACTTGGCTTCGTAAGCCGCTACAGACATATTACCTTGCTCCAAGGTAATAAATTCAATTTCTTTCTTTTCTTTCATCCCAACCGGAAAGTATTTCTTGTAGAAAACGTCCAAGAATTCTCCCCATGTCCATTCTTGGCCTTGCCGGGTCAACTCTCGGGTCCGAAGTGCAGACTTCCACCAATGGTCGGCCTCGCCTTCAAGCATAAAGGCACCCCATGTGACCCTCTCTACTTCCGTAGGTGCCAAAACCGAGAATATCTTCTCAAGTTGCCGAATCCAACCCTTGGCAACAAGTGGATCAATGCTTCCACAAAAAGTTGGAGGCCTCATCCTCCGGAAAGCTTCTATCCCGGCTTGGGCTCGGTTAGGAGGAGCCGGTATAAGTGCCGCATTAGGCGGAGTGGCCGGTTGCCTTGTCGCCAACATAGCCAAAGTCTCGGCTATGGATGCGAATGCTTGGGCAAAGTCGGGCTGATCATCACCCGATGGAGCATCACCTCCATTACCCCTCGTGTTGTACCCGCGACCCCGGGTATTGCGTCTCATGATTTCTCCTGAGAACGACAATACAGCATGAGTCTAACTTGGATACGCATTTAGTACAATTTTTCGCAATTCACTCAATACATATTCATCAAGCACCTTTAATAAGTACAACACCAATAATGTACACATGGTATATAACACAATAGCATAACATACAATCCGTGTTCCTAGTGTAGGACTCTATGTTCGGTTGAAGTTCAACCCATTTTGACTAAGACTAACTTGTTAGTCTATACTTGGAATACAACTCTCTAAGGTGATTCTAATACCTTGTTCAATCATCTAAGTGACCCTAGGGACTCCAATACCTAGGGCTCTGATACCACTTCTGTCACGCCCCAAAATACCTCCTAGGAGTTAAGGGATACTTTAGAGGTGACTACGTGTACCTGTCAAACCATCCTGTAATGCAAGAGGCTAAACATAATATAGTACAATGATAATCAGAGCGCAAAAACTAAACATAAGTGCGGAAGCATAAGCCAACTTTTCTTTTCTTCTATAACTCCAAATAGTATTCCAAGTTAACATATACCAAATACAATCAAAGTAAAGGTGGACATGCCCACCTATCAAAATACAAAAAGGAACTCTCTAACACTCTCCTCTCAACAGTAGTCAAGGTATGGCCACACATCCAAGTCCCCATCCTCTTGAGACTGCCATGGGATAGGTGGCTCCCTCTCCTCTACATACTCCTCCTCGACCCAAGGCTCGGGGTCGAGGACATCTACGGTACCTGCCGACATAAAAGTACGGCTGAGCATGGAATACTCAGCGAGTACAAACTACTAGCTAACCATAACAATAACGAACGCATAACAACAGTGAGCAATACAAGATATTAATTTAAAGCAATAGTGAAAGCATAAGATACATAGCCATATCTTGACATGCGTATATGAATGCAAAAACCTCGGTAAAACTCATGTCTCGGAAACCTTTTTCGTGTCTCGGTCAAATCATGTATGTGTACCGTGTCTTGTCTTGTATTTCATGTCTTGATTTGTTCTTGACTTGTATACTTGTGAGCCAGAGGCTAGCACCCTTCCTTGGGCTACCAACCTCCTTGTCATGTTCTTGTTCCATTTCTCTTGTGAGCCAGAGGCTAGCACCCTTCCTTGGGCTACCAACCTCCTTGTCATGTTCTTGATTTATTTCACTTGTGAGCCAGAGGCTAGCACCCTTCCTTGGGCTACCAACCTCCTTGTCATGTTCTTGATTCATTTCACTTGTGAGCCAGAGGCTAGCACCCTTCCTTGGGCTACCAACCTCCTTGTCATGTTCTTGTTCCGTTTCTCTTGTGAGCCAGAGGCTAGCACCCTTCCTTGGGCTACCAACCTCCTTGTCATGTTCTTGATTCATCATATACAAATACAATCTTGGAAAACCCGGTTTCATGCATGCATGCGTGCTTGTGTGCTTGTCAATAGTGGTAATCATGATGACATACTTGAATGGGCGGATCACATGACTATGGCATTTCAATCCTTAACATAGTGGTATGAAACTTTAGGCAACATATAGCACATTTGATGAATTTATCATTTCTAAGAACATTTACGCAATTTCTATTTCCATTTTCTTCATTAAGTCCATTTATCCCTTGTTTAGTCATTTTATCAAACACCCGGTGGGCCACATTTCTTAGTCCTTCCATTTCCCTTATTTAGTGCGTATTTTTCATCAAGACATCAAGGTACATTCGTTATTTGTAAAGTGCCCATCTTCCATTTTCCTTTTCACACATCACACAACATCCATACGGCATCCAATCGCCTCAATCGACATCCCATCCACACATCCATACCTTTTTCTTATCTTGTTTATATTTAGTGAAGATGATACATTTTATAAGGAAGAAAACATACTATCAAGAGTCACATTTCACAATAGAAAATCTAGATTATTGCTAAGGGAAGTTAGTAGGGTGTACTAACCTTAGATCAAGGTTTGATCTTGAAGAAACCTTGAAATAGAAGCTTATTTGGAAGGAGGAAGCCTTTGCTTGAAGGGGACTTGAGTTGGGGGAAGAAACCTCTTTCAAAACGTGAGTGAGTGCTGCCCTAGCTTGGAGAATGCACCTCCACCCGAGCTTGAGTTGAAATCTTGAAGAAAACGTGCTTGGGGACGATCTAGGGTCTTCACCCCTTTGATTTCTTCTCCAAAAGCAACCTAGGTTTAGGAAACCCTTTTCTCTTCTCTCTTATCTCCCAAATCTCTCTAAGTATAGTGAATGATGCCCTAAGGCTCGGGCAAGCCTTAAGGAGAAAGGGTTTAACCCCCAAAAGACGATAAAGCCCTTACTGAGATTTCTGCAAAAACGCGAAGACCGAGCGATCGGTCAAAAACTCACTCTCTGGAAAATTTTCCCATACAAAATTTCTGACCGTGCGATAGCTACCGATCGATCGGTTATGGACCGATCGATCGCTGACTGGACCGAGCGATCGGTGCTCTGTATGTCTGGACTGTTTTGACCATATCTTTTGATTCGCTCGTCGGATTTCGACGATTCAACTTGCGTTGGGTTCGTCTTTCGAAAACGCACATTTCTGACATTTCGGAATTTCAAATTTCTCCCTTATTTATTAATTAGACTACAAAAATGGCCAATTAGCTATGAAAGTGCCATTCATTAAAGATGAAAAAGTCCGGGGTGCTACAATTGGAGAGCATACAAACTTGCTCTCCCGCTGGATATTCTACTTCAGAAGCATCTTCGACAGTTAGCTCATCTAATATCTGGGCCATACTGAATACTTCTGGATCTGGAATCCCTGAAGACTTGGCATTGGGTTGGGGGGTTGAGGTAACGGGTGCGGCAAAGGTTTCTGGGTAGGTTTCGAAGATTCCCACGGGGAAGGTTACAGAGATGTGTGGTCAGGGCTCAGGTTTCACCGGCTGTCTGCTCCTCTTTGTTAGCTTGGAGAGGTAATCCTCATATCTGTGCTTGTACCCCAAACCATAGGGAGGTGTATAGCGAGGGGGTGTATATCTCTTCTTCGTGCCCTGATTCCTAGCACCGAGACCATTTTCGGGCTGGTAGTTCATTCTGGCCATCATTCTGACAAATGGTGGCACTGTTTGCTTGCTTTGTTGTTCTACCTAGGCGATAGAACTAATTTGTTCGAACTGGAATGTCATAAGGCAGTACCTTGCCCCAGCTCCTGGACATCCCCAAAGGAACTTGCTAACTCCTCAGAAGGAATGACAACCAGATGGTCATCCTGGATGAACTTGATTCTTTGAAGCAAAGAGGAGGCAATGGCTCCGGCCGTGTGGATCCATGGCCTCCCTAGGAGCAGAGTGAAAGAGGCTGGCATGTTCACAACCTGAAAGTTTGTTGAGAACTGAGCAGGTCCGACCCCGATGGTCAGATCGATGTCACCCAGGTTTTGTCTGGTGGTATTATTAAAGGCCCTGATGGTCATGGGTCTCTTCTCCACTTGACTGAGGTTTAGGCCTAGGTTTTACAGTGTGGAGAGTGTGCAGACATTCAGGCTGGAGCCATTGTCGATGAGCACTGATGATAACGTCCGGTCCATGCACTGTATTGCAATGTATAAAGCTCGGGTGTGGTCCTTGTAACTGTCTGGTATCTCCTCTTCTGTAAACGAGATGACTTTTGGTTTGAGGATTTACCCTACCATTTGCCCTAATTTCTCGGGCGTTATGTCTGGTGTTACATGGGCATTGCCAAATACTCAGAGCAGTTGCTTCTTGTGATGCTCTGAAGTGAGAAGAAGACCCAAGACGGATATCTGTGCTAGGACCTTGCTCAGTTGCTGAGTGATATTGAATTCCTCTATTTTTTCTAGGATTTTAATAAAACTATTGAATCAGCTGCCTCCTTCTGTGGGTCTGACACCCCTGCTTTCTCTTTCTCTTTCTCTATATTCTTCACCATTACCGGCTCAGTTACAGGAGGTTGATATACCCGGCCAGAGCTAGTTAGGTTGGCTATGTTCTTGCTCTCAAGGATAAGAGAATGGGGAGCGGGTACTCGATTGAGGTTGAAGGGAGGCTCTGGAATGTAAGGGATCTGGACAGGGCCTGAGGAGGTTGGGGGTTGAGCTGGAGCTGTGGGCCAATTTGCTGGACAAGGGATAGTATAGATGATCTGTTCGGGGAGAAGTATCTGGGTTAGAGACTAAACGGTCTGTATATTTGACTGGGGAAAGGGGATTATAACAGGTGATCGGTGAGAGGGGCTGATGATGCCGTTATTCACTACGGGCGTGCTGGGTCCTGGCTGCCTTCTCCCGGGCTCTTCCCACTGGATAAATTGATTAGATTGTTATGTCGAGGTAGCGGCACCTGATTGATGCTGGTGCTGGTGTTACTGGGAGCCAACTCAACCCTTCCGTCATCGAAGAGGTCTTGGATGGCACACTTTAGGCCCATGCAATAGTCTGTAGCATGGCCTAGGCCTCTGTGAAAGGCACAGTGATGATCAGCATTGTAGTTCTTGTTTTGTTTGTCTGCAGGTAGAAGAGGTGTGGGGCCACTCAACTCAAGAAGACCCTGCTTGGTGAGGAATTCCAACAACTGGCTGAGTGTGAATAAAAGAGGGGTAAAGT
Organism: Tetracentron sinense; assembly: GCA_015143295.1. Lineage (NCBI taxonomy): Eukaryota > Viridiplantae > Streptophyta > Magnoliopsida > Trochodendrales > Trochodendraceae > Tetracentron > Tetracentron sinense. The sequence continues at coordinate 21,111,615 of CM026554.1, forward strand.
TTCTGGGGGTACGGTTTTGCCCCTGGGTTGGTCAGGCTGGCTGGGTATTCCTGATAATTGACTGTTGCTGAGCTGCTGGAGCTGGTAATCTGATGGGTGCTGTAGAAGCAACCATATGTACATCTTCCTTCTTTCGTGGTCCCGGGGACAGATTTTTTTGCTGGATGAGGTTGTTGCCTTGGGGGGATCAAGTCCTAGAATGGAATGAATGGCCCCACTCTTGATAGCCGTCTCGATACGAGCACCCGTCCTGACGATGGTGCTGAAGTCCACCACTGGTAGGGTCACCATGGAGTGTAGAGTAGGGCTATTTTAAGGTGCCCACGAACATACCTGCCAGCTCCTCCTTAAGGATAGGAGTCAGGATCTTTGCTACCATTTCCCTCCAGCAAGTGGCGTATTCCAAGAATGATTTCTTGTTGCGCTAGCTTAGCTGCTGAAGCTGGCTTCTCTAAAGGTGGAGCTCCTTGTTAAAGGAGTATTGCTCCACGAAGCTGTTTATGGCATCCTGCTAAGTCTTGACCTTCTGCTTGTTTACAGACATCCACCATGGGAGGGCTGCCCCCTTCAGACTCTTCTAGAAGTACTTGATGATCAAGGGCTAGTTTCTGTTGTACTGAAGCATATCCCCTAGGTACAACTACAAGTGTTGTTTTGGACAACTCGAGCCTGAGGGAAGAACATCCCCTGATGAGAAAGGTAAGTCCTCCAGTGATAGACTGGTACTGGTGGATGCACCCTTCATTCTTCTCATCTCCTCTTTCATCTGCTTGATCTCGTCCTGTAAGGATGGGGTAGGATCCGAGGATGATGTCCGGTCCTGGTGAACGTGTGAGGCTTTGGGTTACGCTTCGTACTGGTCATACTCATCTCCTCCACCTATTGCGGGTATGGGGTCAAGTATGGTGAAGGGGGGAGGACGAGGCTCTGGTATAGGTGGCTCGGTTAGTTCTCCGGTCGGGATCTGGGTAAAGGATTTTTCTGTTCGGGTACCAAGTAGAATCTTTAGGAATTCCAGAACACTGTCAAGCTTTTACTGCATGGCTGCTATGTCCCTGTCATATGACTGTAGGATCTCACTGGTTCGTTGGTGCTGATCTGCAGGTTCTACCATCGACCCTAAATTGCTTTCTAATTATACTGTGTAGGAGTTGTTCTCTGATCGGCCTGTGTAAGGGAGTATCTCTGTGATTGGTACTTCTGTCAAGACCAGTCTGCAGCTGCTACTTCTATGAGAATCGCAGTCAGAGAACGAGTCACAATTCGGCTCATGCAACTGAAAAGAATACAACGGCTAATCATGATTTATGCATAATGACAAAAAAGCAAATGCTAGAAAAAGATTTCATTGATGCATGAAGAGTGCAGTGAGTACAGGGATAGTATGACTCAAAAAAAGGAGGAAAAGACTCGATCCTAGGCAGGCCCTTCGGGGATCACAAAGTCAAGTGGCCCTTCGTTGAACGTGCGGCATCCAAATTATTGGAAACGGGAGGTCATCTCTGCCTTTGCACTATCAAGCTGTTCTTGGTGAAAGTGAAGTTGGGCCCGGATGACAGTTGTTTCCCTGGCGTCTCCTCTACGTCTCCTGTGAAGAGACTGGATTGTCTGCTCAAATTGTTCAACCTGTTCTTGTACGGCTTGGAGTTCACAGCCTTCTTCTGCTTCCTGCTGCTTGAATGCACGTTGGGCTTTCCGTAGCTTCTTCTATTTTTACTGGATCTGGAGCTATCTCACTAGGAAGAAATCTATCCAGGATACCACCATTTCTGCTAGAGGTATGGTTCCTTGTGATGGAGCTGCGACTGGTGTGGGCAGTTCCCTGGGTGCAGGCATACCGGGTAGAATGTCAGGATTATCCACCCACTGTCGGTATGTTGTGTTGGTTGGTGGTCCTGATGTAACCATGAAGTTCGGCCATTGGTTCGTTTGGAGCTGCGCCAAGCTGACTGGAAGCGTCGGGTGAGGTTGTCGGAGTGCACTACGAAAGTGATCCAATCGTTTTCCTGCTGGTCTATCACTGGGATATGCTGAGGGAGTCCAAACTGTCAGAGGACTCGGAGTGGTGTATAGACTGCAGAGCCTATTAGACCAGCAAGGATCATGCATCGTCTCCCAGTGATCACAACATGGGGTAGCCTATTCAGTACAAGGTAATCGCAATGCCAAGTGATTTCTCCCTCTAATAGGTCTTCGAGGAGCTGGTAGAGCTCTCCAATGTTTGTAGTTGCTATTGGACCTTGATTCTGAGAGATCTTCTGAGATAAACTGTAGGCATCGTGGATGCTGTCTTTCTGCGGTCTACCGACCAGTTGAGAGCCCTGAGAAGTTCGACTAAGATGACTGGTATAACTGAGCAGGAGTTGTGCATGTCTTCGACGATCCCGACCAGAACTGCTTCGACGAGTGATCGGCACCTTGGGAATACCAGCTGAGAAATGGCTATCAGTGCAAGGGCATTGAGACCGGGAAGTTCTGTAGTAATAGAGTTAGGGTTCCACCTGCGCTTGTACTTCTTCTCAAGAAAACATACGGATATCCAATCAAAAGAGCCGTTTGGACCTGGCTGCAAGCAGGCAGGCTTGATATGCAAGAACCTAGATAGGTCTTGTAGCATAGTACTATGGCTTTACCGTCCATGTTTAACCCTAGAATGCACTGAACCTCTTCCAATGTTGGACGGAGCTCATTTTTACTAAAACGGAATACCATGTTAGATGGCCTCTAATACTGGATAGCAGTGTTCATGAGGCGCGAGTCAGGGTTAACCACAGATAGGTCTAGGATAGTTCCGGTTTTGTAATACTGAGCCCAAACGAGACGTTGACTCGAGGTGAAAGCCCCAATTACTTCCTGGAGGTTGTCATCATATGCCCCCTATGAAGTTAGATGCACGGGCCTTGATTGTCGACCCATTGACTGAACAATCCCTAAACGACCTGCCATCGACCTGTATAAAAATATACAAACTCTATGAGTGCACTGTGTATGCAGATGGGATGCAAAATGATGATGCTATATTTTTTGATTATTTATTTTAATTGGGTGTGAGAAGGCACATGTGATCCAATAGAGTAGACGGACGGAGGTCCGACGTGCTTTAGCCCAGGTTGTTGAAAATTGGGGGACCTATCAGATCAAGGTTGGGACAGGCCCAGTGAAGGCCAGTCTGCCTGGGATTTGGACCCCATATGCTATGTTGGGAAGCAGGGTTGGATGTAGTTTATTACAAGCACAGGTTAGGCTCATTACATGCTCCTGGGTCGGTGGTTATCTGGGTAGAATGTGCCCAGGTAATCAACCATGATTTGGGATAGGTATAGGGTGCAAACAGGTTAGGGGTTATAGTAGCCCTCCTAAGATGAACAGCTTGTAGACTATACCCTAGCATAGACTACATGTATGAATGCTGGTTTTGATGCAGGTGTGTTCCTAGTAGGATGGGGGGGATCACTTAACACCATATATGCGACTCCCTGGTATAGAATATACCTGAAAAGGGACGATTGGTGTAAGCGGGAGCATTCAAAATCCTTTCCTAGGGGTAGTCACCCAACAGGAGTAACTCCGCGGACCTCCTAGACGTTTAAGTCACTGACACTGAGGATGATCATCCAGTAGCCGTTAACGTAATAAGTCTGTCTACTGGGTTGAATGGGATAATTACACTACTATGACATGTATAGATGCACAATACATAATTAACCGAGAGATCTAAAATGATTAGTGTTAAGTTAAACGCTTAGTCATTTTAATCAAGATTAAGGTTTAGTTGGCTTAAACCCGGGTTCCTGGTTGAACCCTGAAACCTATAGCTTCCAGAGCAGAGTCGCTAGAGCTATGAGTGCAGGAATTTCTTCCGCGCACAAAATTGATGTGAATTACTTGTGTAACCTCACGGGTGTGAAAGGGTTTTTAAGACTTGCCACTTATTCATTTAGAAGGGATAAGTCCCCCGGATTTGGATAAGGTTTTGGTCTACGAGTGAGATCAGGGTAAAGGGTTCGGTTAAGTCCGGGGAAGGTGTTAGGCACCCTGAGGCTTCCATTTTTACAACGGTTCCGTACTCCCCATGTTTAAGCCAAATAAAGTTAATCTTGATTAGAATACCGATATGTTTAAGTTAACACTAATCTAAGAAAGGAAAAGCTAACTGGGGTCAAGGCCGTGTTGGGCTGCCTACGTACTGACTGGATAAGATCAGACCGAGCGTAGTTTTGGCACGTGAGCCTGTGCCGAGGCTAAGGACGTATGTGTGTGCACCAAGGGTGGCTAACCTGGACTAGTCTGGTAGACTAGGGTTTGGTTGACCGAGGAGGGTCAAGTGCATGGTATTTAAGCCCGGTAGGCTCAGGGGTAGTCTGGTAGACTAGGATAGAGTCTGGCCCGGGTTAGGATTGCTAACCGGGGTTAGGCCGGACTAACTATGGTTAGGGTTACTAACCACAGTTAAGGGTGAGTGAGATGTAGCCGGGTAGGCTAAAAGGAGGCTCGGTAGGCCAAGAAAGTCCGGTAGACTTGGTTTTTAATCCCAGTAGGCCGTAAACCGAACTTAACTACGATTAGGGTTGCTAACTGCAATTAAGGGGGTCTAACTGTGGTTAGGGTTGCTATCCAAGGTTAGGGAGAGGGCCAAAGTCAGGATTATGGTCTGATTGATTTTTAGGAATTTCTGTTTCATTTCCCAAAAATTTGTGGGATTAAGGGGTGCCTAACCGCGATTAAATGTTAACTGAAGGTGCAATTAACCGTGGTTAAGGGTCAAGTATAGTCTGAGGTGGGCCCAGGGGACTAGGCAGGGCCTAAAGTGGCCTCCTACCAAGCCTGGGCCCCTGTAAAAGCTCAGAATAAAAACTAAGATAATATTGGTAATTGGATTACCGACATTAATAACAGTGTTTTTGAGTTGTGTTTTTGCCTCTGTTAACTAAGGTTAAAGTGTGACCCAAGGTGAAATGAGGTCAGGGGGTGTGAAGAAGGGACTCCTGGGAAAGGTTCAAGCTGTACAGGCACCTCATCTGTAACAGCATATTCTACCACCAATTCAAAACTGGACCAAAATAAGGTGTCGGCAGAGGGATCACTGACAATATGGAAATAGGCTTTACTAGGGATGGCGGTATTGAGTTTACCGCCATCCCTGGATTTTTGTAAAACTGGATTTTTGCCCCCTGGGATTGTGCAAAGTGGCTACTAAGGGTTCCCTCATGACCTGAGGGACCCCAGAAGGTTCTGTGATGGCTGCAATGCTCAGTGAAGATTGGTATACCCGTAGGGGTTCACCACAACTATGGTTTAGGTGGGTGAACATCCTGTATGGGTTTGCACTACTGAAAACAAACCAAGAACAATAATAATAGTCCCCTGGAGATGACCAGGGGCTCACAAGATGAGTTGGACAAAAGAAAAGTGGGGTAGGGGAAGTCCCTACCCTATACTCTGTTTCTGCCGAAATGGGGGGACAGCCTGTGCATGATGGTGGTGCTCCTTGGCGGTGCTACACAAGTAGGAGAGGTGAGAGGTAGGCCCAGGGGAGTCCTGGTATCAAGACCAAGGTTCAAGATCACTACTTTTTGCAGCAGGGGTTCACTTCTAAAAATACGGACCGTTTACAGTGAAAGGGAGCTATGGTTTTATAAAGGAGAGCCTAAGGGACCTAAAGGGGATGAAAGGGATGGCTAGACATGCTATTGGACCAAGAGGAGGTTGACTAACTGGCCGGATGGGAGAGATCTAGGTGAGGGTTGAGTGTGCAGGGGTGTTCGTAGACTGAAACTCAGGACTTGCATATTGTCAGTAGAAGGTCTAACGACAACAAGAAAACAGGCTATTTTATAATGTCGGTAGAGCTTCTACTAACATTATGAGATTTTCATTTAACTGGGTTGGGCCCTTCACATACGGGTTATGGGTGATTGTTCTAAGGGTTTTGGGCCTTATGGGCAGACTAGGGGTCGGGCCTTATGGGCAGACTAGGGGTCAGGCCCTATAGGCCATGGGTCTTTAGGGTTCAAGCCCTAATGGCTCTAGCGCTAGTTTAGGGCATCGGCTAAGGTCACCTAGGGGTAGGTTTTGACATGGTTTTGAGTCCTAGGATTAACTAGGGTCGTGTCTTTAGGGTTTACCTAGGGTTTAGCTAGGGTTTAGCTGGGGTTTACCTAGGGTTAGGGTTTTGGTTCTAGGTTTTTCTAGTGTTTGACTTAGGGTGAGTCCTAAGATCAACTAGAGGCTTACCTAGGGTGGATGGGACTTGGAAGAGGGGTAACCATAGTTAAAAGGTTTTAACTATAGTTAGATGGGGTGTAAAAATTGGGTGCTTACAGATGTTTTCCATGGATTTTCCTCAATTCTACAAAAAGGGTTTTCAATAAATGACTTATAAGGAATGATTCTAAGTAACTCCCTGATTTGTCTAAGATCGGTTCACAAGCTCTAAGAATCATGATATGCACTCACAAGAACTCCATGATATCTCTAAGATCATCTCACAAGCTCTAAGGATCACAAATGAAATGCTCTAAGATCTCTACGGTTTTGCTCTATGGTATCTCTATGTCTCTACGGATCATAAATGACTCTAAGAAAACTCTATGAACTCTAAGAACTCACAATGGTATGATTATCGCATGACTCACACGGTTATGGTTATGGTTTTGGTTTCGGATTTCATCACTTATACTATACATGGTTTTCCCCGCTTTGATATGCTTTAAGGATTTCAGCCTCCATGATTGATATGCTCTATGTTACTATTGATTTATTGTTAGTAGCTTGTATACGCTGAGTATTCCATGCTCAGCCGATATTTGTTGTCATCGGCAGGTGCTCGGGCTCTTTTTGATTTGTGTGGCACGGAACCTTGGGTAGAGGAGGAATACTTCGACCCGGAGCCTTCCATGGATCACTACCAAGATGATGGTTCATTAGATAGGTGTCGTCACTTTGATTTATGTTGATCGATAGTAGTTAGAAAGATATTTGATACTATGTTTTGTTAAGTGAGAGTGGGACTTTTCCACTCCACCTTTTGGATACATACAGTCGTATTTTGTTGGTTCACGCTTGGACCAAATTATAGGACTATCTATTTTGGCTTCCACTATGTTTAGTGTATTTTGTTCTAACTGTGCATTATAAATCGTTTCCGCTATGTTGTCTATGTACTCTAACAGGTTTTCACGTGTGCCTTATGAATCATATTAGAGGTATGGAACGGCGGTCTCGAGTCAAAGTATCCCTAACTCATAGGGGGTATTTTGGGTCGCGACAGGGTCAAACCTATTTCCCCTTTAATTAGGTTAATTAAATAATTACTAATATAATCCTTTAATTTACATTAACAATTAATTTAAACCATAGATTAACTTTTAATCTATTTAATTAATTATTAACATTTAATCATTTAAACAATTGATTAATATTTAATCAATTGTTTGAGCTTGTATTTCTTATGTGAGCATCTCTACAGATTGCTCTGGGACATTCTAACTCTATCTTACCCAATGTTATCCCATTGACCCTAAATAGGAATTTCATCGCAATTGCAAGTGACGTGAGATATCCATCTTGCAATTGAATCCCAGTGTAAGAACATTAACCAATACGGATCTGCCACATGAACTTTTTAATTCAATTGATCCTTCCAAATACATTATCCCTAATGGCCCTTCGAGATTAAATATACTATCTAACTCATTGCCCATATTACATCATCCGGTAATCCAAGACCTCTGATTAAGCCATGAGAAACATTTTCTCATGTAAAACATTTTGATAAAAACATTTTATAAGTATAATATATTTTAAATAAAATATATTTCAAACTTGTTTTGTTTCAAAATCAATTGCACAAGATTTAAGCTTAATCGACTGTCTTACCCGGAACTGGATAATCTCTCAAATTAATGAGTATTGATTTCTTAAGAATCAAATGGTTGACATGCCGTTCTTGGCGGATACGGACCATGCCTAAGAATCAAATGTAATTGACATGCCGTTCTTGGCGGATACGAACCATGCCTATGCTTACGCTTATTCAGAATGTCATACGTATGCCATGCTCATGCTTGTGGTCCGCATGTGTGACTTGTGAGACTCTTATCTTAACATACACGTGCATATGTGCTTAAGTGTCGAAATTAACATTCGAGAATGTAATTGCTTAGATTCCAATCTCCCACCATGGAAACTCCACTATACTGTCCCATACTAAATAGTTAGAGAATTCCCGGTTTGAGAGATGTTCCTCTATGTTCTTACCTTCCTGACTATCAATTTCTATACAAGTAATTAGACATACTTAATGAACAATCGCATATACATATCTTATCATAATTCATGTCACAATTCATAATCAATTTACCACCGTTTCATAAGAGTATGATAGCATTTATCCTCTCAAGCATTTTCACAAACACCTTGGGTACGCATATTATGAATCCATTGCCACATTTCCAACATTCTATCAAGCCATAAACCATCTATACAATCCAAATATCGTCTACATCCACATATTAATCCCCTCCTCCATACATTTCCCATCCTCCATACATTTTATCCACATTCTAATCCACATTTCCATCCATAATTAGCTTACTTCATAGAAAATTTGGGAAAATGCATCTAATCTCTATTCTATCATTCCTATCATATAAACATTCACAAAACATTAAAATAGAGTTGATTAGGATAGTATATCGACCTTAGGAATCCTTCCCTTGGATTCAAAACGCTCCCGAGGTGATTTGGGGAAGCTTTCCAAGCTCTCCTTGCAAAATCCAAGCCATCTCCTTCTCAAAGAAATCCCTCTCTCACAACCCTAGGTTTTCTCTCCCTTTTTGCCAAATTAGGTTAGAAATAGGTAGAGTATTCTAATACCCCGAAACAGGATCCCTATTTATAGCCCTAAGGTCTGAGAACCAGAAGACCAAAAAGCCCTTACTAAAATCTGTAAAAACACGAAAGACCGAGCGATCGGTGGTTATGACTGAGTGATCGGTCGCCAACCGATCGACCGGTGCTCTTGGTCAAAGACACACTCTCTGGAAATTTTCTCCAAACAAAATTTTAGACCAGTCGATAGATACCAATCGATTGGTTTTGGATCGATCGATTGCTACTTCTGACCGAGCGATCGGTTTTGTACCGATCGATCCCTAGCGATCTGTAGCACCCCGGACTTTTCCAACTTTAATGAATAGCATTTTCATTACCAATTGGCCTTCCTCATAGTATAATTAATAAATAAGGGAGAAATCAGCAATTCCGAAATGTCAGAAATGTCCGATTTCGAAAGATGAATCCAACGCAAGTTGAATCGTCAAAATCGGACGAACGAGTCAAAAGATATGGTCAAAATAGTGGAACCTGCAGAGCACCGATCGATCGGTCCTCATCAGCGATCGATCGGTCCAAAACCGATCGATCGGTGGCTATCGACTGGTCAGAAATTTTATATGGGGAAATTTTCCAGAGAGCATGTTTTTGACCGGTCGATCGGTCAATAACACCGATCGCTCGTTCGGCAACCGATCGATCGGTCATAAGCACCGATCGCTCGGTCTATCGAGTTTTGCAGAATTTTTAGTAAGGGCGTTTTCATCTTTTGGGTGTTAACCCTTACCCATAAGGGCTTGCCCGAGCCTTTAGGGCTTCATTCACCTCACTTAGAAGGTTTTGAGAGAGAAGAAGAGAAGAGAAGGGGGATTTACATCTAGGGTTTTCCACTTGAGAGAATCAAGGGTTTTAGAACCCTAGAACCGTTCTAAAGGCTTGGATTCTCCAAATCCAACCTCAAGCTCGTGTGGAGTACCTCTTCCAAGCTAGGGCAGCGTTTCTACATCATCCTCAAGGATTTTTCTTTCCCTTTTCAAGGTTAGTACACTCTTCCTAGTTACTTTGGTAATAACCTAGGATTTTCCTAAGTAAATATGTGTTAGATCTTCCCCATTGCTCCCTTGTGTTGGTATATGCTAAATCCCTAAAACATAAACAAGATAATACAAACAAAGGGTGGAATGTATGAATGGATGAGGAGTGGAGGCGATTGGATGCCATGTTGTGATATATTGAATGATGGAAAAATGGTGGAAGGGCATATTACGCATAATGAACACACCCCAAGTGTTTGATGAAATGTTCGAATAAGAAAATATGAAATAACTAAAGGTAAAAAGGTTGAATACCACATGTTTGATAGAATGCATGAATAAACTAAGATTTGAAAGCATGAGTCACATAAATGTTCCCCATTTGGCAAGTTGTATACATGTGTTTATTTCGCTTCTTAAATTCTCACGTGAGTTAGGAATTGTTAAAATGCTATATGTCATCATGATTTCACGATTGCTATGCACGAGCACATATGTAGATGGAGGATATTGTCAAGGAGGTTGGTAGCCCCGGTTAAGGGTGCTAACCTCTGGCTCATAAGAAAAGAAATGGTATTGTCAAGGAGGTTGGTAGCCAAGGGATTATGCGGGTGCTAACCTCTAGCTCATAAGAAAGGTATTGTACTGTCAAGGGGGTTGGTAGCCCAGGGATTATACGGGTGCTAACCCCTGGCTCATAAGAAATATATTGTACTGTCAAGGGGGTTGGTAGCCCAGGGATTATACAGGTACTAGCCCCTGGCTCATAAGAAATATATTGTACTGTCAAGGGGGTTGGTAGCCCAGGGATTATACGGGTGCTAGCCCCTGGCTCATAAGAAATATATTGTACTGTCAAGGGGGTTGGTAGCCCAGGGATTATACGGGTGCTAGCCCCTGGCTCATAAGAAATATATTGTACTGTCAAGGGGGTTGGTAGCCCAGGGATTATACGGGTGCTAGCCCTTGTCTCATAAGAAATATATTGTACTGTCAAGGGGGTTGGTAGCCCAGGGATTATACGGGTGCTAGCCCTTGGCTCATAAGAAATATATTGTACTGTCAAGGAGGTTGGTAGCCCAGGGATATACGGGTGCTAACCTCTGGCTCATAAGAAATATTGAAAGGATAACTCAAAGAGGTTTTGTATGATTCATAGACGTGTTTTGGTTTCATAACAATTATACTTGATAAAACGTTTATGTATGATGTCGTTAGAAATTGATTATGAATTGTACTCCTTCCATTACTTGTATATGATGTGTTCGTTATTACCATTGTTGGTTAGGAGTTTGTACTCGCTGAGTATTCTATGCTCAGCCGTACTTTCATGTCGGTAGGTACACGAGCTCCTCTTGACATATGTGATCCGGGTCCTTGGATAGAGGAGGACTATGGCGAGGAGGAACCTTATGAGGATCTGGTAGTCGAGCCTCAGGCTGAGGCTAGAGACTTAGACCACTGGCCCCACGGGGGTGACTATTGAGCGAGATAGAGTCGTATTTTGTCTTTTGTATTTGATAGGTGGGCTATCCACCTTAGACTTAGACATGTTTTGTATATAACTATGTCCACTTGGAATACTATAGTTTGGATCATTATAAAGAAAGGAAAATTTTGTTTGCGCTTCCGCATTTATATTTAGCTTCTGCGCTCTGGTTATCATTTTTTGTACTGTATTCTCTTGTTAATTACAGGAGGGTTTGGCAGGTACGAAGTATCACACCTAAAGTATCCCTTAACTCCTAGGGGGTATTTTGGGGCGTGACAAAGGTGGTATCAGAGCTCTAGGCATTAGAGTCCCTAGGGTCGCTTAGTACTAGATACCATAATTGAACAAGGCATTAGGTGTAGGAAACAGTTGTATTCCAAGTATAGACTAACAAGTTAGTCTTAGTCAAAATAGGTTGAACTTCAACCAAACTTAGAATCCTACGCTAGGAACACGACATGTATGTTATGATATGATGTTGTATACCATGTGTGCATAAATTGTGTTGTGCTTATTAAATATGTCTGATGAATATGTATTAAGTGAATTGCGAAATTGTATTAAAGGCGTATCCAAGTTAGACTCATGTGGTACTGTCGTTCTCAGGATCACATCATGAGACGCGGTGCTCGGGGTCGTGGATACAATACGAGGGGAAGTGGATGTGATGCCCCTTCCGGTGACGAGCAACCCGATTTTGCCCAAGCTTTTGCATCTATAGCCGAGACTTTGGCTATGTTAGCAGCAAGGCCGGTTGCTGTTACTCCTTCTACGCCTCCGCCACCTCCGGCACACCTTGCTTCAGGATTGGAGGCATTTAGGAGATTGCGTCCTCCTACCTTCTTCAGTACTACTGACCCCATGGTCGCCGAGGCATGGGTGATGCAATTGGAAAAGATTTTTAGAGCGCTCCACTGCACGGATGAACAGAGAGTGGACTGGGCCACCTTCGTGATGGAAGGTGCGGCCGAGCATTGGTGGAGCGCCGCACAGAGACAGAGGGAGTCCACCATGGCGGGGGAGCTGTGGACATGGTTGGAATTTTTGGATGTCTTCTATAAACAGTATTTTCCGGCGGCTGTCAAAGAACAGAAGGAGATTGAATTCATGACTCTTGAACAAGGAGAGTTGAGTGTGGCCGATTATGAGGCTACCTTCGTGGAGTTGTCGAGATTCGCACCTCACCTAATTGCATCGGAGCATATGCGAGTCAGGAAATTTGAGCGGGGATTGAAACCCTCCATTAGAGATAGGGTCTCGATGTTCCAGGTGGCTACCTGGGGAGAGGTTGTGGCAAGGCGAAGCTTGCCGAGAAGAATTCGGAAGAATTCTTCAAGAGAAGGGATGTGGCTCGAGGCCAATCGAGTAGTTCGGGGTCGGCAGAGAAGAGGGCTAGGGCAGCCCCATATCAGGCATCCAAGCCGATACGGTCACAGAGGCCTCCCTTGACATCACAGGTATCTCGGCCTACCACTACACCGGTACCTCGTCCCACACTTTCACAGGCCACCCGATATGTTCCACCTTCATCCTCATCAGCATTTGAGGAGTGCTCCTATTGTGGTCGAAGTCACCGGATTGGTGAATGTCGGAGGATTTCGGGTGGGTGCTTTCACTGTGGAGATGTGAATCACATGGTCAGGGATTGCCCACGCAGGCAGCTGCAGCCTATCCAACCCCAGGGGAGTAGGCCCCCAGTTCGACAGGATTCCCAGCCGGGATCCTCACAGGCTTCTGCGTCCAGGCCTTCACGACCCACGTTATCCACTCCACCGCCTCGCAGGGCAGACCAGGGGCAGGTCTTTGCCTTATCGGAACGGGATGCACGTGCATCTGACGATGTCGTGCAAGGTATGCTATCATGCTAAAGTTTTGAGTTGTAATTGGCTTCTATTATGTGATGTGATTGCTTATATGTATGACATACTACCTATACTTATGTTTTATTGTGTGAAATCTATTAACGTGAATTTAATTAATCACACAGGTGCATTATTAGTGAATGAATGCCTAGCCCGAGTGTTGATCGACACAGGATCCACTCATTCCTTTGTATCGCCTAGCTTTGCGAAAGGGTTTTCAACCAAGTCCAGTCAGTTGAAGCATGAATTGACCATCTCCACACCGCTCGGCAAGTCGATGGACACGGACCGTATATACAGGGACTGTGTAGTCCAAGTGGGACAGAATGAGTTGTTAGCCGACCTCATCATCCTGGACTTCCAAGACTTAGATTTCGATGTTATACTCGGTATGGATTGGCTATCGGCTCACCACGGACATGTGGCATGTTTCGAGAAGATGGTGAACTTCGAGCCGATGGGAGTTAAGCCATTTCACTTTCGAGGGTTGAGGGAAAGAGACATTGCTCGCCTCGCAGCTTTGAGCTTAGTAAAGCCAAAAGCACAAAACTCCTCGGTCATCCCGGTCAACTCCTCGGTCATCCCGGTCGTGAGTGAGTTCTTGGATATGTTTCCAGAGGAACTTCCCGGATTGCCTCCAGATCGGGAGATTGAGTTCGCTATAGAGCTTACTCCAAGCACCACTCCGATTTCAAGGGCGCCGTATAGAATGGCCCCAATAGAGCTTGAAGAATTGAAGAAGCAAATTGAGGAGCTACAACAACTTGGTTTCATCCGACCAAGTGTGTCACCATGGGGAGCTCCGGTCCTCTTTGTGAAAAAGAAAGACGGGTCAATGAGAATGTGCATAGATTACCGGCAGTTGAACAAGGTGACTATTAAGAATCGTTATCCTTTGCCTCGGATAGACGACTTGTTCGACCAACTGAAGGGAGCGAGATTTTTCTCCAAGATTGATCTTAGATCGGGGTATCATCAGTTAAAGATCAAGGCGGAAGATGTTCCGAAGTCGGCTTTCAGGACTCGGTATGGGCACTACGAGTTCCTTGTCATGCCTTTTGGGCTGACGAATGCACCAGCGGCGTTCATGGATTTGATGAACCGGGTGTTCCGATCGTACTTGGATCGATGTGTGATTGTGTTCATAGATGAGATTTTGGTGAATTCCCAGACACGGGAAGATCACGCACGAGACCTTCGTCTTGCTCTGGAGATGTTGAGAGAGCATAGGCTATACGCTAAGTTAAGCAAGTGCAAATTTTGGTTGGAGAAGGTGGCGTTCCTAGGCCACGTAGTGTTGGCTGAGGGCATTTCTGTTGACCCGGCAAAAATAGAGGCAGTTATGAGATGGGAGAGACCCAAGAGCGTCACGGAGATACGTAGTTTTCTCGGGCTGGCAGGCTACTATCGGAGATTTGTGGAGGGATTCTCCAGTTTGGTTGCACCTTTCACTTACTTGACAAGGAAGAATGCCAAGTTTAGTTGGAGCGACAAATGAGAAGTGAGCTTTCAGGAGTTGAAGAAACGCCTCACCACGGCCCCCGTCCTTACTGTGCCATCCGGGAGTGGTGGTTTTGTGGTTTACAGTGATGCCTCGCATGTGGAGTTGGGATGTGTACTTATGCAGCATGGCAAAGTCATTGCTTACGCCTCCAGGTAATTGAAAGAGCATGAGAAGAATTATCCCACTCACGATCTAGAGCTCGCCGCAGTTGTGTTTGCCTTGAAGATTTGGCGACATTATCTTTATGGGGAACAGTTCGACGTATTCACGGATCATAAAAGCTTGAAGTACCTGTTCTCCCAAAAGGAATTGAATTTAAGGCAGAGGAGATGGGTAGAGTTTTTGAAAGACTACGAATGTTCCATTCAATATCATCCGGGCAAGGCGAACGTTGTAGCCGATGCTCTTAGCCGGAAGCCCACTGGACTTTTGGCGCACATGATGCTGAGGGTATGGAGGTTGTTAGAAGATGCATCCAACCTCGACATCAGTTTTAGTCTCCCTACTTTTGGGCCAGTAATGGCTAATATCACAGTTAGGCCATATATCCTGAGCATGACGAGGGAGTTGCAGGGAATGGATGCCGAGCTACTGTCTTGCCGAGACCAGTCAGTTAAAAGTGGCAGCAAGGATTTTGCGGTGAGGGATGATGGAATTATCACTTTCAAGGAAAGAGTATGTGTCCCAGCCGATGAGAAGCTTAAACAAGAAATCTTGTACGAGGCTCACCGTTCCAAGTACACCGTTCAGCCCGGGGGTACCAAGATGTATAGGGACTTGAAGAAGCACTTTTGGTGGCTAAACATGAAGCGAGAAATAGCGGAGTACGTGTCCCGATGCTTGGTGTGCCAACAAGTCAAAGCCGAGCACAGGAGACCGACGGGTCTGTTGCAGTCTCTCCCTATTCCCGAGTGGAAATGGGAACATATCTCTATGGACTTCATTGTGGGGTTTCCAAAGACAGTTAGAAAGACTGAGCGATATGGGTTGTTGTTGACAGACTCACGAAGTCCGCCCATTTCTTACCGTACCGGACTACATTCAACTCAAATCAGTTAGCTGCCTTGCACATCAAAGAGATAGTCCAATTGCATGGAGTACCAGTGAGCATTGTCTCAGACCGAGATCCAAGATTCACATCCAGGTTTTGGAAAAGTTTTCAGGATGCCATGGGTTCCCGACTAGACTTTAGCATGGCCTTCCATCCACAGACGGATGGGCAAACCGAGCGAGTGAATCAGATTATTGAAGACATGCTCCGTGCATGTATGCTGGACTTCAAAGGAAGTTGGGAAGATCACCTATCTTTAGTGGAATTCGCCTACAACAATAGTTACCAGGCAAGCATACAGATGGCACCTTTTGAGGCTTTGTACGGAAGGAGTTGTAGATCCCCGTTGGATTGGGATGAAGTGGGAGAAAGAAAAATTTTGGGCCCCGAGTTGATTGAACAAACTGCAGATAGAGTCAAGCTCATCCGGGAAAGGTTGAAGACCGCACAAGATAGACAGAAGAACTATGCCGACAACCGAAGGAGGGATCTTGAATTCCGAGTCGGTGACTTTGTTTTTGTCAAGATTTCACCGACCAAGGGTGTTATGCGATTCGGGAAGATAGGCAAGCTTAGCCCGAGATATGTGGGTCCGTTCGAGATCATTACTCGAGTTGGTGAGGTAGCTTACCGAGTTGCCTTGCCCGCTCACATGGCGGCGATCAACAACGTATTTCACATCTCCATGCTTCGGAAGTATATCCCGGATCCTTCTCATGTCATCGAGCTTGATTTGATAGAGATCCGAGAGGACCTCACCCTAGTTGAACAACCGGGGCAGATCTTGGATAGGCGAGATCAAGTCTTGCGCAACAAGACCGTTCCCTTGGTCTTGGTAAGATGGCAACACCATTCAAGGGAGGAAGCTACTTGGGAACGAGAAGCCGAAGTACGAGAAAAGTACCCTCATTTATTTGTTTAAGGCCTTGACATTCCCTTGTATTTTGTTATAGTTTTACGCATGTATGTATTGTCCAAATTTCGGGGACGAAATTTTTGTAAGGGGGGGAGAATGTAGCACCCCGGACTTTTCCAACTTTAATGAATAACATTTTCGTTACCAATTGGCCTTCCTCATAGTATAATTAATAAATAAGGGAGAAATCGGAAATTCTGAAATGTCAGAAATGTCCGTTTTCGAAAGACGAATCCAACGCAAGTTGAATCATCAAAATCGGACGAACGAGTCAAAAGATATGGTCAAAATAGTGGAACCTGCAGAGCACCGATGGATCGGTCCGCATCAGCGATCGATCGGTCCAAAACTGATCGATCGGTGGCTATCGACTGGTCAGAAATTTTATATGGGGCAATTTTTCAGAGAGCATGTTTTTGATCGGTCGATCGGTCAATAACACCGATCGCTCGGTCGGCAACCGATCGCTCGGTCTATCGAGTTTTGCAGAATTTTTAGTAAGGGCGTTTTCGTCTTTTGGGTGTTAACCCTTACCCATAAGGGCTTGCCCGAGCCTTTAGGGCTTCATCATCTCACTTAGAAGGTTTTGAGAGAGAAGAAGAGAAGAGAAGGGGGATTTACATCTAGGGTTTTCCACTTGAGAGAATCAAGGGTTTTAGAACCCTAGAACCGTTCTAAAGACTTGGATTCTCCAAATCCAACCTCAAGCTCGTGTGGAGTACCTCTTCCAGGCTAGGGCAGCGTTTCTACATCATCCTCAAGGATTTTTCTTTCCCTTTTCAAGGTTAGTACACTCTTCCTATTTACTTTGGTAATAACCTAGGATTTTCCCAAGTAAATATGTGTTAGATCTTCCCCATTGCTTCCTTGTGTTGGTATATGCTAAATCCCTAAAACATAAACAAGATAATACAAACAAAGGGTGGAATGTATGAATGGATGAGGAGTGGAGGCGATTGGATGCCATGTTGTGATGTATTGAATGATGGAAAAATGGTGGAAGGGCATATTACGTATAATGAACACACCCCAAGTGTTTGATGAAATGTTCGAATAAGAAAATATAAAATAACTAAAGGTAAAAAGGTTGAATACCACATCTTTGATAAAATGCATGAATAAACTAAGATTTGAAAGCATGAGTCACATAAATGTTCCCCATTTGGCAAGTTGTATACATGTGTGTATTTCGCTTCTTAAATTCTCACGTGAGTTAGGAATTGTTAAAATGCTATATGTCATCATGATTTCACGATTGCTATGTACGAGCACATATGTAGATGGAGGATATTGTCAAGGAGGTTGGTAGCCCCGGTTAAGGGTGCTAACCTCTGGCTCATAAGAAAAGAAATGGTATTGTCAAGGAGGTTGGTAGCCCAGGGATTATACGGGTGCTAACCCTGGCTCATAAGAAAGGTATTGTACTGTCAAGGGGGTTGGTAACCCAGGGATTATACGGGTGCTAGCCCCTGGCTCAAAAGAAATATATTGTACTGTCAAGGGGGTTGGTAGCCCAGGGATTATACGGGTTCTAGCCCCTGGCTCATAAGAAATATATTGTACTGTCAAGGGGGTTGGTAGCCCAGGGATTATACGGGTGCTAGCCCCTGGCTCATAAGAAATATATTGTACTGTCAAGGGGGTTGGTAGCCCAGGGATTATATGGGTGCTAGCCCCTGGCTCATAAGAAATATATTGTACTGTCAAGGGGGTTGGTAGCCCAGGGATATGCTGGTGCTAACCTCTGGCTCATAAGAAATATTGAAAGGATAACTCAAAGAGGTTTCGTATGATTCATAGACGTGTTTTGGTTTCGTAACAATTATACTTGATAAAACGTTTATGTATGATGTCGTTAGAAATTGATTATGAATTGTACTCCTTCTATTACTTGTATATGATGTTGTTCGTTATTACCATTGTTGGTTAGGGGTTTGTACTCGCTGAGTATTCCATGCTCAGTCGTACTTTCATGTCGGTAGGTACACGAGCTCCTCTTGACATATGTGATCCGGGTCCTTGGATAGAGGAGGACTACGGCGAGGAGGAACCTTATGAGGATCTGGTAGTCGAGCCTCAGGCTGAGGCTAGAGACTTAGACCACTGGCCCCACGGGGGTGACTATTGAGCGAGATAGAGTCGTATTTTGTCTTTTGTATTTGATAGGTGGGCCTGTCCACCTTAGACTTAGACATGTTTTGTATATAACTATGTCCACTTGGAATACTATAGTTTGGATCATTTTAAAGAAAGGAAAAATTTGTTTGCGCTTCCGCATTTATATTTAGCTTCTGCGCTCTGGTTATCATTTTTTGTACTGTATTCTCTTGTTAATTACAGGAGGGTTTGGCAGGTACGAAGTATCACACCTAAAGTATCCCTTAACTCCTAGGGGGTATTTTGGGGCGTGACACGATCGGTGCTTTGCAGATTTCTAACCCATTATACTGTTTTGGCCATAACTTTTGACTCGATCGTCGGATTTTGACGATTCAACTTGCGTTGGATTCGTCTTTCGAATTTCCAAATCTACTTTATTTATAGAGCAAAATGTCCCCAAAATTGACTGATCTGTAATTCTATCAGATGAAACATCGGAAAACACACTTTTGACTTAGCTTAGACTAAAAATATGGAAAAACATTAAACATGAACCTTGAAGAGGGTTCCAATACCTTTATAATGGTTCAAGAATCACTCAATTCAAATAAACGGTGCTAAAACTAGAGCTTCCTAAAGTTTATGGTGTGTTATGACATCCCTCCGCTTACAAGTTTGGCTAAGCCTTAATCACACTATACCAATTAAATATAAATACATAAACATTAAAACATCACAAGGACTATAATACCCCTAATACTTGCAATAAAAATATGAAAAAGATTCGGGTCTCTACATTCTCCCCCCCTTAAAAGAATTTCATCCCCGAAATTTATGTACCTTAGGTGAACAAGTGCGGGTACTTTTCGCGGACTTTGGCTTCTCTCTCTCAAGTAGCCTCTTCTCTCAAGTGATGCTGCCATTGCAAGAGTCCAGGAATGACCTTAGAACGTAAAACTTACTCCTTCCGGTCCAAGATTCGAGCGGTTGCTCGACTAGAGTCAGATCTTCCCGAATTTCCAACAGTTCCAAATGAATGACATGTGAAGGATCAGCAATGTACTTCCTCAACATAGAGATGTGAAAGACATTATGCACACCTTCTATGTGAGGAGGCAAGGCGACCCGATAAGCAACTTCCCCGACTCGGGTGATGATCTCAAAAGGACCCACATATCGGACTAAGCTTGCCATGCTTGCCGAATCTCATCACCCCCTTCGTAGGTGAGATCTTGACAAACACAAAATCTCCGACTTGGAACTCAAGATCCCTCCTGCGAGTATCGGCATAACTCTTCTGTCTACTTTGAGCTACCTTCAACCTCTCCCTGATCAACTGAACTCTATCCACAGTCTGACCAATGAGCTAGGGACCCAAAAGCTTCCTCTCGCCAACTTCATCCCAACACAAAGGTGAACGACAACTCCTCCCATAAAGTGCCTCAAATGGTGCCATCTGAATGCTAGCTTGATAGCTATTGTTGTAGGCAAACTCAACCAACGACAAGTGATCAACCCAACTACCCTGAATGTCTAACATGCAAGCTCGTAGCATGTCCTCTATATTCTGGTTTAGCCTCTCAGTTTGCCCATCTGTCTGCAGATGAAATGCCGTACTAAAATCCAAATGGAAACCCATGGCCTGTTGAAAACTCTTCCAGAATCTGGATGTAAATCTTGGATCTCGATCAGAAACAATGCTAACTAGCACTCCAAGCAAACGGACTATCTCCTTGATATAGAGGTTAGCCAATTGATTGGAGTTGAAAGTGGTCCGATATGGAAGAAAATGAGCTGATTTAGTCAATCGGTCAACCACAACCCAAATGGTATCAAAGTTCTTGACCGTCTTTGGCAAACCAACAACGAAATCCGTGGAGATATTTTCCCACTTCCACTCGGGAATAGGAAGAGACTAAAGAAGTCCTGCTGGTCTCCTGTGTTCGGCCTTCACTTGCTGACACACCAAACACTTAGATACAAAGGTAGCCACATCCGTCTTCATACCTATCCACCAGAAATACTTCTTGAGGTTCTGGTACATCTTAGTACCTCCCGGATGGACAGTGTACTTGGACTTGTGTGCTTCATTCAAAATCTCCCTTCTTAAACCTTCATTATCCAGAACACAAAGTCTACCCTTGAAACAAACTCCACCATCTCTCCAAGAGAAATCCTCAAACCCACTGCTAAGCGACTTGTTCATGGCAGCATGCAGTTCTCCATCACTCCACTGTAGATCTTTAATCCTATCCTGTAAGGTTGGCCTGACCATAATGTTAGACAATAAGGCTCCAGACGCTCCCACACTGAAACCTGCATCAAGGCTAGATACCTCTTCGAGTAGCTTCCATTCTTGGACCATCAAGTGTGCCAAGAATCCAGTAGGTCGCCTACTTAGCGCATCTGCCACCACATTCGCTTTCCCCGGGTGGTACTGGATAGAACAATCATAATCCTTGAGGAATTTCACCCAGCGACGTTGCCTTAAATTCAACTCTTTCTGCGAGAATAAATACTTTAAGCTTTTGTGGTCAGTGAAAACTTCAAACTGCGCACCGTACAAGTAGTGTCTCCAGATCTTAAGAGCAAAGACCAAAGCTGCTAACTCCAAATCATGGGTGGGATAGTTCTTCTCATGGTCTTTCAACTGCTGAGAAGTATAGGCAATAACTTTCCTGTGTTGTATAAGAACACAACCTGACACAATGAGTGAGGCGTCACTGTACACCACAAAACCTTCACTACCGGATGGAGCAGTCAAGATCGGAGCGGTGGTGAGACGCTTCTTCAACTCAAGAAAACTCTTCTCACATTTCTCATTCCACTCGAACTTGGCATTCTTTCGAGTTAGATGAGTAAGCGGAGCTGCCAAACTGGAAAATCCTTCTACAAATCTTCGATAATATCCAGCTACGCCCAAGAATATTCGCACCTCTGTAACTCTCTTTGTCCTTCCCCATCCTTCCACTGCTTCTATCTTGAAAGGGTCCACAGAAATTCCTTCTCCAGACACCACATGGCCTAGAAATGCTATATTTTCTAGCCAAAACTCGCACTTGCTAAGCTTATCATATAACTTATGCTCACGAAGTGTCTTCAGTGTGACCCAGAGAGGCATCTCATGCTCCTTCTGTGTCCTGGAGTACACTAGAATATCATCCACAAACATGACCACAAAATGGTCCAGAGTCAGCTTGAAAATTCTATTCATGAGATCCATGAATGCTGCTGGAGCATTTGTCAAACCGAACGGCATGACTAGGAATTCAAAATGGCCATATCTGGTCCTGAATGCAGACTTAGGCACATCTTCCACCTTTATCTTCATCTGATGGTAGCCTGACCTTAAATCGATCTTGGAGAAATACTTAGCTCCTTACAACTGGTCAAACAAGTCATCGATCCTAGGCAAATGATATTTGTTCTTGATAGTGACCTTGTTTAGTTGCCGATAGTCGATGCACACCTCATCAAACCATCCTTCTTCTTCACAAACAAAACAGGACCTCTCCAAGGTGATACACTTGGGCGGATAAACCCAAGATCAAGCAATTCATCAATCTGCTCCTTAAGCTCTTTCAACTCTACTGGAGCCATCCTATATGGTGCTTTAAAGATGGGTGTCGTACACAGAGCTAACTCAATTGCAAACTCTACTTCTCTATCTAGCAGTAAACCCGGTAAGTCTTTGGGATAGACACCCATAAATTCCTCTACAACAGGGATACTTGAGGAATCCGGTGCTTCCGAGGTAGTAAGACTCAATGCCGCAAAATGAACTAAGTCCTTCTTCAACCCTTGGAAATGAAAAGAGGGCTCACTGATTGGTCTAAAGTTGACTACCTTCCCAAAACAGTCGACATGCCCATGGTATTTGGAAAGCTAATCCATGCCTAGTATGACATCGAAGTCTTGGAACTTAAGGACAATCAGATCAGCTGGCATCTCTCTCTGACCTACTCGAATATCATAATCTCGATAGACCTTATCAGTGATGACTGAACTACCAACAGGAGTAACGATCGACAATTCACGATCTAACAGACTTGGCTCCAATGGAAACTCTCGTGCAAAACTAGGTGTGACGAAGGAGTGAGTGGAACCAGTGTCGATCAAAACATGAGCGAGGAAATCATTTATCAACAATGAGCCTGAATTAATACACGAAGCTAATTTGTCAAATCATGTGCATAACCAGATAATATATATTTAGCATGTTGATACATAACAACAGATATCATCAAAATATATAATATATATAACATACAAAACTGAAATTTACACACTACACGTACCCTGCACAACGTCGTCGGACGCCTGTGCATCCTGCTCCAAGGTAGCAAACACCCGACCTTGAGCTGGCTAGCGAGGCTACTAAGGTCTAGTGCCCTGTGGTGGCCTCTGCTGCATGGACTGCTTGCCTGGGGGCCTGACTCCCTGTGGCTAAGTCGGCTGAAGTCCCTGCTGAAAGCGGAGTAGGCAATCTTGAATCTGGTGTGAAACATCTCCACAATGAAAACAACCGCCAGTAGTAGCCCTATACTCTCCTGCTCTACGCTTCTTTCCACATTGGTTGAATACATCATACAACTGGGTCCCAGTAGTAGGCGGAGCCACCTGAGATGCTCGAGGGGCTGCCTAAGTAGGCCTCTGATACGGGGTAGGCTTAGCAATCGGCATAGGACCTGACATCCTCGGCCTCTTGTCCTGGGGAGCAAACCTACTTGCTTGCATCCTCTCCTTCTTCTTCAAAAATTCCTCTGAATTCTTCTCAGCTATCAAGGCACGCTGGTACACCTTCCTACATGTTTCAAGCTGAAGTATCGAAACCTTCTCCGGAATAAAATCCTTCAAGCCTCACTCAAACCTCTTTACTTTCATTCTCTCCGTAGCAATCAAGTGAGGAGCGAACCTAGAAAGCTCTACAAACTTGGCCTCATACTCAGCCACTGACATCCTCCCTTGCTCTAAGGTAGAGAATTCAATCTCCTTCTGATCTCTCACAAATAGCGGGAAGTATCTCTTGTAGAAGATGTCGAGGAACTCTCCCCAAGTCCACTCTTGTCCAGCTCGCACTTCATTCCTCTGCCTAGATGCAAACCTCCACCAATGCTCTGCTTCACCTTCCATGACGAAGGAGGCCCATTTCACCCTCTATTCATCGGTAGCCTCAAGCACGAAGAGAATCTTCTCTAGTTGCATGATCCACAACTCAGCAACTGCGGGATCTGTACTACCATAGAAGGCTGGAGGACTCATTCTCCTAAAAGCTTCCACTCCGTTATGCCGGGGTGGGTGAACATCAACCTGCCTCTCTTGCCTAGCTTGACCGGCAACTAGCAATGCAGTTTACTGAGCCATAATTTCAGCCAGCCTCTCCATGGCTGCAGCAATAGATTCCATAGCCCGACCCACATTAGCCTGGGGGGGTACCATCTGGAGTATCCCCATCAATCACAATGCCTCCTCCATTCCTATTATTTCTTCCACCCATTCTCATGCTTACAATCCTGAGAAGAAGAAAACAATTCATTTAGGAATCCACTCACATAAATTCTTAAGTCTACGCTTAATCAAAACTCAATCCTAAATAATTTTAAAATCCTGAACTTGATATTGCTTCCCTAAGGTTGACATCTTCCTATATCCTATACTTAATATCTTAGCCCTAAGGACTCTAATGCCTTGTGCTCTGATACCACCTCTATAA
The DNA here is from genome assembly GCA_015143295.1 of Tetracentron sinense. Taxonomy (NCBI): domain Eukaryota; kingdom Viridiplantae; phylum Streptophyta; class Magnoliopsida; order Trochodendrales; family Trochodendraceae; genus Tetracentron; species Tetracentron sinense. The sequence goes on from CM026554.1 coordinate 21,136,122, forward strand.
TGACCCCAAAATCCTACAAGGCTAAAATAGGACTTTGGAATCGTCACATTACTTAAACCTGCTTAAAAACCATGCATACAAGGCTTACTACACGAGTCTCCAAAAATGAGAGTAATAAAATTTTGATATATAAACTATAGTTTACCTGCATAAGTCTACGGTCAACATATACAACCCACTATAAACCAACAAGTATGAAAAATACAACTACAAAAGTCTACTGAGCAACATCCTCTAAAAGTCTATTTTAAAACTCTCTCAACTAAACAAAGCATAAACTAAGAGGTATAGCCACCCAAGCCTCAAGCTCCTTCCTCGGAAGGCTCACCTTCTCCTACTTCCTCAATGTAAGCTTCCTCAATCCACGACTCGGCCATGTACTCCTGCTCTAAACCTGCCAAGAGAAAAGTCTGACTAAGTATAAAAGTACTCGGTGTATATAAAATCCAACCAACAATAACAATATACCTGCACTTAGTTAGAAACATACCCAATAGCATAATAACATAATCAGAGTACGGAAAAACGTGTGCGCATATACATCATATCATCACATTGACTCGTGTACTTGTGAGAATCTTAGACATAGAAGACAATACACTTATGAGCTGCTTATGCTTATAAGACCACGTGCTTGTGAGATGCTCATGCTTATGCACTTATTCAAATCATACAATGATGTGACATGCCGTTCTTGGCGGATACGGACCATATCTAAGAAATCATATGGTTGGCATGCCGTTCTTGGCGGATACGGACCATGCTTAAGAATCAAATGGTTGACATGCCGTTCTTTGTGGATACGGACCATGCCTATGCTTATGCTTATTCAGAATGTTATACGTATGCCATGCTCATGCTTATGGTCCGCATGTGTGACTTGTGAGACTCTTATCTTAACATACACGTGCATATGTGCTTAAGTTTCAAAATTAACATTCGAGTTGGTAATTGCTTAGATTCCGATCTCCCATCATGGAAACTCCACTATACTGTCCCATACTAAATAGTTAGAGAATTCCCGATTTGAGAGATGTTCCTCTATGTTCTTACCTTCCCGACTATCAATTTCCATACAAATAATTAGACATACTTAATGAACAATCGCATATACATATCTTATCATAATTCATGTCATAATTCATAATCAATTTACCACCGTTTCATAAGAGAATGATAGCATTTATCCTCTCAAGCATTTGCACAAACACTGTCACGCCCCAAAATACCCCCTAGGAGTTAAGGGATACTTTAGAGGTGACTACGTGTACCTGCCAAACCATCCTGTAATGCAAGAGGCTAAACATAATATAATTCAATGAAAATCAGAGCGCGGAAACTAAACATAAGTGCGGAAGCATAAGCCAACTTTTCTTTTCTTCTATAACTCCAATTAGTATTCCAAGTTAACATATACCAAATACAATCAAAGTAAAGGTGGACATGCCCACCTATCAAAATACAAAAAGGAACTCTCTAATCCTCTCCTCTCAACAGTAGTCGAGGTATGGCCACACATCCAAGTCCCCATCCTCCTGAGGCTGCCATGGGATAGGTGGCTCCCTCTCCTCTACATACTCCTCCTCGACCCAAGGCTCGGGGTCGAGGACATCCACAGTACCTGCCGACATAAAAGTACGGCTGAGCATGGAATACTCAGCGAGTACAAACTACTAGCTAACCATAACAATAGCGAAAGCATAACAACAGTGAGCAATACAAGATATTAATTTAAAGCAATAGTGAAAGCATAAGATACATAGCCATATCTTGACATGCGTGTATGAATGCAAAAACCTCGGTAAAACTCATGTCTCGGAAACCTTTTTCGTGTCTCGGTCAAATCATGTATGTGTATCGTGTCTTGTCTTGTATTTCATGTCTTGATCTGTTCTTGACTTGTATACTTGTGATCCAGAGGCTAGCACCCTTCCTTGGGCTACCAACCTCCTTGTCATGTTCTTGTTCCATTTCTCTTGTGAGCCAGAGGCTAGCACCCTTCCTTGGGCTACCAACCTCCTTGTCATGTTCTTGTTCTGTTTCTCTTGTGAGCCAGAGGCTAGCACCCTTCCTTGGGCTACCAACCTCCTTGTCATGTTCTCTCTTGCATTTCACTTGTGAGCCAGAGGCTAGCACCCTTCCTTGGGCTACCAACCTCCTTGTCATGTTCTTGATTCATTTCATATACAAATACAATCTTGGAAAAACCCGGTTTCATGCATGCATGTGTGGTGTGTGTAACACTTGTAATATCATGATGACAATGTGACATGAAGAGTAGTGTATAGCAATTCAATCCACAGTATAACCATATAGGAATTTGAGTAATCTACGTGACATTTGAATAGTTCATCCTTCATAAGAACACATGCATAAGGTCTACTTTCATTTTCTTCATTTATGTCATTTATTCCTAGTTTAGGCATTTTGTCAAACACATAGCATGCAAGGTTCCTTGATGATTCATCTTCTTCTTTTTAGTGCCTACTTTCCATCCAAAAATCAAGGTATGTTCATTATTGGTAAAGTACCCATTTACCATTTCCATCACAAACATCACCCAACAAACACCTCGGCATCCAATCGCCACATCAACACCCACACACATCCATACCTTTTTCTTATCTTATTTAGGTTCATTGGAGATGATACATTTCATATGGGAGGCAAACATAATAGCATAAATCACATTTCATAAGGAAAACCTAGATTTATTGCTAGGGTAAGTTAGTAGGGTGTACTAACCTTAAATCAAGGCTTGATCCTTGGTAGAAACCTTGATTGAAGCTCCAACTTGAAGGAAGAACACCTTTGCTTGAAGGAGACTTGAGTTGGGGAAGAAACCCCTTTCAAAAACGTGCTTGGGTTGCTGCCCTAGCTTGGAGAATGGAATCCCACACGAGCTTGAGTTGAAATCTTGAAGAAAATGTGCTTGGGGACGATCTAGGGTCTTCACCCCTTTGATTTCTTCTCCAATGGAAAACCCTATTTGCAAATCCCCTTCTCCTCTCTCTCTATCTCTCAAAATCCCTTAAGTGTTGTGAATCAAGCCCTAAAGGCTCGGGCAAGCCTTAAGGAGAAAGGGTTTAACCCCCAAAAGACGATAAAGCCCTTACTGAAATTTCTGCAAAAACGCGAAGACCGAGCGATCGGTAGTTATGACCGATCGATCGGTTGCCTACCGAGCGATCGGTGTTTATGACCGATCGACCGATCAAAAACTCACTCTCTGGAAAATTTCCCCATACAAAATTTCTGACCGCGCGATAGCTACCGATCGATCGGTTATGGACCGATCGATCGCTGATTGAACCGAGCGATCGGTTCTCTATATGTCTGGACTGTTTTGACCATATCTTTTGACTCGCTCGTCGGATTTCGACGATTCAACTTGCGTTGGGTTCGTCTTTCGAAAACGCACATTTCTGACATTTCGGAATTTCCGATTTCTCCCTTATTTATTAATTAGACTATAAAAACGGCCAATTAGCTACGAAGGTGGTATTCATTAAAGATGAAAAAGTCTGGGGTGCTACATTCTCCCCCCCTTACAAAAATTTCGTCCTCGAAATTTGGACAATGCGTGCTTTACAATTTAAACAACTTAGCATAACAATTTGAAACAAAATTACAACTCATACATAAAATCATTCAAACAACTCGGGGTGCTTCGCCTTGACTTCGGCCTCACGTTCCCATGTAGCCTCTTCTCGAGCGTGATGTTGCCATTGCATGAGAACTAGCGGAATAGTCTTGTTGCGAAGTACTTGGTCTCTTCGATCCAAAATATGAACCGGCTTCTCAACCAAAGTGAGATCCTCTCGAATCTCAACCGGATCAAACTCGATGAAGTGAGAAGGATCCGGGATGTACTTCCGAAGCTGGGAGATATGAAACACGTTGTGGACCGCCGCCATGTGAGCGGGCAAAGCAACACGGTAAGCCACCTCGCCAACTCGAGTAATGATCTCGAACGGACCCACATATCTCGGGCTAAGCTTGCCTCTCTTCCCGAATCGCATAACACCTTTGGTCGGTGAAATCCTTACAAACACAAAATCACCGACTCGGAATTCAAGATCCCTCCTTCGGTTGTCGGCATAGCTTTTCTGTCTATCTTGTGCGGTCTTCAACCTCTCTCGGATAAGCTTGACCCTATCCGCGGTTTGTTCAATTAACTCGGGGCCCAAAATCTTTCTTTCTCCCACTTCATCCCAATACAACGGGGATCTACAACTTCTTCCGTACAAAGCCTCGAAAGGCGCCATTTGTATGCTTTCTTGATAACTATTGTTGTAAGCGAATTCCACCAAAGGTAGGTGATCTTCCCAACTTCCCTTGAAGTCTAGCATACATGCTCGGAGCATATCTTCAATAACCTGATTCACCCTCTCGGTTTGCCCGTCGGTCTGTGGGTGGAAAGCTGTGCTAAAGTCTAATCGGGAGCCCATTGCACCTTGAAAACTTTTCCAAAACCTGGATGTGAATCTTGGGTCTCTATCCGACACAATACTCACTGGCACCCCGTGTAATCGGACTATTTCCTTGATGTATAGCTCCGCTAACTGATTGGAGTTGAATGTAGTCCGGTACGGTAAGAAATGAGCGGACTTCGTGAGTCTATCAACAACTACCCATATAGCATCGGTCTTCCTAACCGTCTTCGGCAATCCCACGATAAAGTCCATAGAGATATGTTCCCATTTCCACTCGGGAATAGGGAGGGATTGCAAAAGTCCAGCCGGTCTCCTATGTTCGGCTTTGACTTGTTGGCACACCAAGCATTTAGACACATACTCCGCTATTTCTCGCTTCATGTTCCGCCACCAGAAATGCTTCTTCAAGTCCCTATACATTTTGGTACCCCCGGGGTGAACGGTGTACTTGGACCGGTGAGCCTCGTACAAGATTTCTCACTTAAGCTTCTCATCGGCTGGGACACATACTCTTCCCTTGAAAGTGATAATTCCATCTTCCCTCGCCGTAAAGTCCTTACTGCCACTTTTAACTGACTTGTCTCGGCAAGAAAGTAGTTCGGCATCCATTTCCTGCAACTCCTGGATCATACTCAACATAAATGGCCTAACTGTGATGCTAGCCATTACCGGCCCATAGGTAGGGAGACTAAAACTGATGTCGAGGTTGGATGCATCCTCCAGCAATCTCCACTCCTTCAGCATCATATGCGCCAAAAGTCCAGTAGGCTTTCGGCTAAGAGCATCGGCTACTACATTTGCCTTGCCCGGGTGGTATTGAATGGAGCACTCATAGTCCTTCAAAAATTCTACCCATCTTCTTTGCCTCAGGTTCAACTCTTTCTGGGAAAACAAATACTTAAGGCTTTTATGATCTGTGAATACCTCAAATTGTTCCCCATAAAGATAATGTCGCCAAATCTTCAATGCAAACACAACTGCGGCGAGTTCTAAGTCGTGAGTGGGGTAATTCTTTTCATGCTCCTTCAATTGTCTTGATGCGTAGGCAATGACTTTCTTATGCTGCATAAGGACACACCCAAGTCCGATATGCGAAGCATCGCTATATACCTCATAACCACCATGTCCGGATGGCACAGTAAGGACAGGGGCTGTGGTGAGGCGTTTCTTCAACTCTTGGAAACTTACTTCACATCGGTCACTCCAACTGAACTTTGCGCTTTTCCTTGTCAAGTAGGTGAGAGGTGCAGCCAAACTGGAGAATCCCTCCACAAATCTCCGGTAGTAGCCTGCCAATCCGAGGAAACTACGTACCTCCGTAACGCTCTTGGGCCTCTCCCAACTCATGACTGCCTCAACCTTGGCTGGATCTACAGAAATACCCTCGGCCGACACCACGTGTCCAAGAAATGCGACTTTCTCTAGCCAGAACTCGCACTTACTCAATTTGGCATATAGCCTATGCTCTCTCAACATCTCCAGAGCAAGGCGGAGGTCTCGCGCGTGATCTTCCCGTGTCGGGGAATACACCAAAATGTCATCAATGAATACAATCAAGCATCGATCCAAGTAAGATCGGAACACCCGGTTCATCAAATCCATGAATGCCGCCGGTGCATTCGTCAGCCCAAAAGGCATGACAAGGAACTCGTAATGCCCATACCGAGTCCTGAAGGCCGTCTTCGGAACATCTTCCGCCTTGATCCTTAATTGATTGATGATACCCCGATCTAAGATCAATTTTGGAGAAGAATCTCGCTCCCTTCAGTTGGTCAAACAAGTCGTCTATCCTTGGCAAGGGATAACGATTCTTGATAGTTACCTTGTTCAACTGACGGTAGTCTATACACATCCTCATAGACCCGTCCTTCTTCTTCACAAAGAGAACCGGAGCTCCCCACGGCGAGACACTTGGTTGGATGAAACCAAGTTGTTGTAACTCCTCAATCTGCTTCTTTAATTCTTCAAGCTCTATAGGGGCCATTCTATATGGTGCCCTTGAAATCGGAGCGGTACCCGGAGCAAGCTCTATAGCGAATTCAATCTCTCTATCAGGAGGTAATCCGGGAAGTTCTTCCGGGAACACATCTAAGAACTCACTCACAACTGGAATAGCCGATGAGTTTTGTGCTTCTGGGTGTGCTATACTCAAGGCTGCGAGGCGAGCAATATCCCTCTCTCTTAATCCTCGGAAGTGAAAAGGCTTACCCCCTTCCGGCTTGAAATTCACCAGCTTTTCAAAACATGCAACATGCCCGTGATGGCTTGCCAACCAATCCATACCAAGAATGACGTCAAAGTCTAAATCTTGGAAACCCAGGACGATAAGGTCGGCTAACAATTCATTCTCCCCCACTTGAACCACACTATCCCTGAATACCTTGTCCGTATCAACCGACTTGCCGAGTGGAGTTGCAATGGTCAACTCCCGCTCCAACGGAGTAGCCTCAGTCGAAAAGCCCTTTACGAAACTAGGCGACACAAAGGAGTGAGTGGATCCTGTGTCTATCAACACTCGAGCGAGACATTCGTTCACTAATAAAGCGCCTGTGCGATTAAGTAACTAATATCAGTAGATTTCAAATAGTAACAAGCATCATACATAGGTAACCCTTAGTATAACTAACCGCATAACAAGCCACAGAAATTTTATACAACTTAAACTCAAAACTCTCGCGTACCTTGCACGACATCTTCGGATGCACGTGCGTCTCTCTCCGATAGAGCAAAAACTCGACCCTGAGTGGCTGGGCGAGGAGGCCGGGCAGACTGTGAGGCCCTCGAAGCCTGAGAAGAGCTAGGCTGAGATGTCTGCCGAATTGGGGGCCTGCTCCCCGAAGACTGAGCTGGCATTAGACGTCGGGGACAATCCCGAATCATGTGGCCCTGGTCGCCACAATGAAAACAGCCTCCTGTAGCCTTCCGACATTCCCCTGCTGGATGCCTCCTTCCACAAAGGGTGCAGACATCATGTGAATAAGTGGGAGGAGTATAACCCGTAGCCTGAGTCACTGCGGGGCGAGGAGCATACGAGGTAGCCGGGCGAAAGGCCAGTGGAGCCAAAGGGCGGAGAGCCTGTGGTGCCGAGTACATCCTCTGTGACTGAGCCGGCCCTGCGAACTGATAAGACATAGTCCTAGCTCTCTTCTCCCCTGAACTACTAGACTGTCCCTTCTCTATTCCTCTTCTCTTAAAGAACTCTTCGGAATTAGACTCGGCCAACAATGCTTTGTCCACAACTTCTGAATATGTCTCATGTCGGAACATTGAGACACGATCCTTGAGGTAGGCCTTCAACCCCCTCTCGAATTTCCGGGCCCTCATAGCCTCGGTAGCTATCATGTGTGGAGCAAATCGAGATAGCTCTGAGAACTTGGCTTCGTAAGCCGCTACAGACATATTACCTTGCTCCAAGGTAATAAATTCAATTTCTTTCTTTTCTTTCATCCCAACCGGAAAGTATTTCTTGTAGAAAACATCCAAGAATTCTCCCCATGTCCATTCTTGGCCTTGTCGGGTCAACTCTCGGGTCTGAAGTGCAGACTTCCACCAATGGTCGGCCTCGCCTTCAAGCATAAAGGCAGCCCATGTGACTCTCTCTACTTCCGTAGGTGCCAAAACCGAGAATATCTTCTCAAGTTGCCGAATCCAACCCTCGGCAATAAGTGGATCAATGCTTCCACAAAAAGTTGGAGGCCTCATCCTCCGGAAAGCTTCTATCCCGGCTTGGGCTCGGTTAGGAGGAGCCGGTATAAGTGCCGCATTAGGCGGGGTGGCCGGTTGCCTTGCCGCCAACATAGCCAAAGTCTCGGCTATGGATGCGAATGCTTGGGCAAAGTCGGGCTGATCATCACCCGATGGAGCATCACCTCCATTACCCCTCGTGTTGTACCCGCGACCCCGGGTATTGCGTCTCATGATTTCTCCTGAGAACGACAATACAACATGAGTCTAACTTGGATACACAATTAGTACAACTTTCGCAATTCGCTCAATACATATTCATCAAGCATACTTAATAAGCACAACACAATTAATGCACATATGGTATATAACACAATAGCATAACATACAATCCGTGTTCCTAGTGTAGGACTCTATGTTCGGTTGAAGTTCAACCCATTTTGACTAAGACTAACTTGTTAGTCTATACTTGGAATACAACTCTCTAAGGTGATTCTAATACCTTGTTCAATCATCTAAGTGACCCTAGGGACTCTAATGCCTAGAGCTCTGATACCACTTCTGTCACGCCCCAAAATACCCCCTAGGAGTTAAGGGATACTTTAGAGGTGACTACGTGTACCTGCCAAACCATCCTGTAATGCAAGAGGCTAAACATAATATAATTCAATGAAAATCAGAGCGCGGAAACTAAACATAAGTGCGGAAGCATAAGCCAACTTTTCTTTTCTTCTATAACTCCAATTAGTATTCCAAGTTAACATATACCAAATACAATCAAAGTAAAGGTGGACATGCCCACCTATCAAAATACAAAAAGGAACTCTCTAATCCTCTCCTCTCAACAGTAGTCGAGGTATGGCCACACATCCAAGTCCCCATCCTCCTGAGGCTGCCATGGGATAGGTGGCTCCCTCTCCTCTACATACTCCTCCTCGACCCAAGGCTCGGGGTCGAGGACATCCACAGTACCTGCCGACATAAAAGTACGGCTGAGCATGGAATACTCAGCGAGTACAAACTACTAGCTAACCATAACAATAGCGAAAGCATAACAACAGTGAGCAATACAAGATATTAATTTAAAGCAATAGTGAAAGCATAAGATACATAGCCATATCTTGACATGCGTGTATGAATGCAAAAACCTCGGTAAAACTCATGTCTCGGAAACCTTTTTCGTGTCTCGGTCAAATCATGTATGTGTATCGTGTCTTGTCTTGTATTTCATGTCTTGATCTGTTCTTGACTTGTATACTTGTGATCCAGAGGCTAGCACCCTTCCTTGGGCTACCAACCTCCTTGTCATGTTCTTGTTCCATTTCTCTTGTGAGCCAGAGGCTAGCACCCTTCCTTGGGCTACCAACCTCCTTGTCATGTTCTTGTTCTGTTTCTCTTGTGAGCCAGAGGCTAGCACCCTTCCTTGGGCTACCAACCTCCTTGTCATGTTCTCTCTTGCATTTCACTTGTGAGCCAGAGGCTAGCACCCTTCCTTGGGCTACCAACCTCCTTGTCATGTTCTTGATTCATTTCATATACAAATACAATCTTGGAAAAACCCGGTTTCATGCATGCATGTGTGGTGTGTGTAACACTTGTAATATCATGATGACAATGTGACATGAAGAGTAGTGTATAGCAATTCAATCCACAGTATAACCATATAGGAATTTGAGTAATCTACGTGACATTTGAATAGTTCATCCTTCATAAGAACACATGCATAAGGTCTACTTTCATTTTCTTCATTTATGTCATTTATTCCTAGTTTAGGCATTTTGTCAAACACATAGCATGCAAGGTTCCTTGATGATTCATCTTCTTCTTTTTAGTGCCTACTTTCCATCCAAAAATCAAGGTATGTTCATTATTGGTAAAGTACCCATCCACCATTTCCATCACAAACATCACCCAACAAACACCTCGGCATCCAATCGCCACATCAACACCCACACACATCCATACCTTTTTCTTATCTTATTTAGGTTCATTGGAGATGATACATTTCATATGGGAGGCAAACATAATAGCATAAATCACATTTCATAAGGAAAACCTAGATTTATTGCTAGGGTAAGTTAGTAGGGTGTACTAACCTTAAATCAAGGCTTGATCCTTGGTAGAAACCTTGATTGAAGCTCCGACTTGAAGGAAGAACACCTTTGCTTGAAGGAGACTTGAGTTGGGGAAGAAACCCCTTTCAAAAACGTGCTTGGGTTGCTGCCCTAGCTTGGAGAATGGAACCCCACACGAGCTTGAGTTGAAATCTTGAAGAAAATGTGCTTGGGGACGATCTAGGGTCTTCACCCCTTTGATTTCTTCTCCAATGGAAAACCCTATTTGCAAATCCCCTTCTCCTCTCTCTCTATCTCTCAAAATCCCTTAAGTGTTGTGAATCAAGCCCTAAAGGCTCGGGCAAGCCTTAAGGAGAAAGGGTTTAACCCCCAAAAGACGATAAAGCCCTTACTGAAATTTCTGCAAAAACGCGAAGACCGAGCGATCGGTAGTTATGACCGATCGATCGGTTGCCTACCGAGCGATCGGTGTTTATGACCGATCGACCGATCAAAAACTCACTCTCTGGAAAATTTCCCCATACAAAATTTCTGACCGCGCGATAGCTACCGATCGATCGGTTATGGACCGATCGATCGCTGATTGAACCGAGCGATCGGTTCTCTATATGTCTGGACTGTTTTGACCATATCTTTTGACTCGCTCGTCGGATTTCGACGATTCAACTTGCGTTGGGTTCGTCTTTCGAAAACGCACATTTCTGACGTTTCGGAATTTCCGATTTCTCCCTTATTTATTAATTAGACTATAAAAACGGCCAATTAGCTACGAAGGTGGTATTCATTAAAGATGAAAAAGTCTGGGGTGCTACAAACACCTTGGGTACGCATATTATGAATCCATTGCCCTTCTACATTTCCAACATTCCATCAAGCCATAAACCATCTATACAATCCAAATATCATCTACATCCACATATTAATCCCATCCTCCATACATTTTCCATCCTCTATACATTCTATCCACATTCTAATCCACATTTCCATCCACATTCCATCCATAATTAGCTTACTTCATTGAAAATTTGGGAAAATGCATCTAATCTCTATTCTATCATTCTTATCATATTAACATTCATAAAAAATTAAAATAGAGTTAATTAGGATAGTATATCGACCTTAGGAATCCTTCCCTTGGATTCAAAACGCTCCCGAGGTGATTTGGGGAAGCTTTCCAAGCTCTCCTTGCAACATCCAAGCTATCTCCTTCTTCTTAAAGAAATCCCTCTCTCAAAACCCTAGGTTTTCTCTCCCTTTTTGCCAAATTAGGTTAGAAATAGGTAGAGTATTCTAATACCACGAAACAAGATCCCTATTTATAGCCCCAAGGTCTGAGAACCAAAAGACCAAAAAGCCTTTACTAAAATTCTGCAAAAACATGAAAGACCGAGCGATCGGTCGCCTACCGATCGATCGGTGCTCTTGACCGAGCTCTCGGTCAAAAACACACTCTCTGGAAATTTTCCCCATACAAAATTTTGGACCAGTCGATAAACACCGATCGATCGGTTTTGGACCGAACGATCCGTAGCGATTGGTTTTGTACCGATCGATCCCTAGCGATCAGTGCTTTGCAGATTTCTGACCCATTATACTGTTTTGGCCATAACTTTTGACTCGATCGTCGGATTTCGACGATTCAACTTGCGTTGGATTCCTCTTTTGAAAAGGAACATTTCTGGTAGTTTAGAATTTTCAAATTCTACTTTTTTTATAGACCAAAATGTCCCCAAAGTTGACTGATCTGTAATCCCATCAGATAAAACATCGGAAAACCCACTTTTGACTTAGCTTAGACTAAAAATATGGAAAAACATTAAACATGAACCTTGAAGAGGGTTGCAATACCTTTCTAATCATTCAAAAATCACTCAATTCTAATAAACGGTGCCAAAACTAGAGTTTTCTAAAGTTTAGGGTGTGTTATGACATCCCTCCGCTTACAAGTTTGACTAAGCCTTAATCACACTATACCAATTAGATATAAATACATAAACCTTAAAACATCACAAAGACTATAATACCCCTAATACTTGCAATAAAAACATGAAAAAGATTCGGGTCTCTACACATGTAATCAGTCAGTGTACATTTAAGCACCTATATGCTGATGTGTAGTCTCTACTACAATAGTTTGAGATAAAACTACATCTCAACTATTGAGAACATCTTAGCATTGTGGTAGCCATATAAGTGAAGTGCCTAGCTTCACCCATAGCTATGACTAAATAAGGTATAAGAAACTAGAAAGCTATATCTGCCTGTGATATTCCCATCACATAGCTTTCCTACAATATAACCTAAGGACCTTTATCGATATCTCATATCGTATAGATCATCTCATGATCATGGTCAATTACCCATAATGAATACACAATAGATAAAGAAGTAGTCTCTATTAATCAACTTAATAAGAATCTTATAATCTAAATAACTTTTCTAGGCATCATGTCTAACACGCTTGCTTTCATGGCAACAGATGATAGTGCCTGTACCTGGTTATAGTACACTAAAACATCATTTCTTAATTCTTGGAAACAAATAATAATGCCCTTACCTAGTCATAGTACACTAGATTTCATATTCTTTATTTTACTTGGAGATAGATACTAGTACCCGTACCTGGTCATAGTATACCAATATCCTCTCATACTTACTTGGAAACAGATGTCAGTGCCCGTAGCTGGTCTTAGTACACTATCTTTTCATATTCTTATGAACGTGTGAACTTTCTCTTGGAGCTTTTTCTTCTTTCTTATGAACTTTCTTTCCTCTTTCTTATGAACCTTTCTTACAAGCTTTTACTTATACCTTTACTTATAAGAAACGTCGGTCATACTCGTCATAAATGTGCATAGAGTGCTTGTGAGCATTATCGAGTACATGTGAGCATCATAAAGATCATGGAAAGATTTTTAAACGTTGAGTCACATGCATAGAGTACTTGTGAGCATCATAGTAGAGAGTATTGAAAACATTGAAATAGATCATGGAAATTCATTCATGGAGTTATCATAGCATATACATGGGTTACTTAGCCTATTTTGTCAAATAATAATTTCAAGCTTACTTTTAGGTAAACCATCCTTTTGATATACTTATACGTAACCCAAAAACTCATCATAAAAGTGTGATAATCATATGCATCATTTGTAATCAATAGGGTAAGCAAGGGAATCATCTAGTATAGTCAAATTCCCAATTTCATTTAATTCCTTCAATAGCATACGCATGTAAGGCTATATGCCTTAGGTTTCTCAAAAACACACATCAATACCTACTATTTCATTTTATTCATGTCAATGGTATATACATACAACCCAAAAACCATGCATCTAAGCCTACAAAGTAGCAATGAATCATAACAAAGATAGTTAGTAGAGTGTGTGTACACTCTTTCCATCAAAACCTAACCCTTTAATCATACTAAGTATAAAAGAATCTTAACAATCCATTTAGGAGGACACATTCACACTCTCTTATCAAAACCCATCTCTTTTATCTCTCTTTTTGAAATTCCTCAATGATTCTTTTGATCTAGAGGGGGGGCGGGCGAATAGGTCTACTTAACAAAGTCTACCAATTTTAATTTTAAGCAATCACAAATAATCACTCAAAAGTGAACACACACATTTTAAGTAGAAAACCCTTTAAGGAAAAACCTCGGGACCTAGTCCAGCACAAATTTCATTATGAGAAGATTAAAGAATTACAAGACTCGAATCTTACTCAACCGGACACGACATTGCAAACCACGAACTCAACTAGTTCGATCTCTACCACAGTAGCTCCTGCTCCTCACCGGCCACCTCTTCTCAAAGCTATTCAACCATGATCTCCAAAGATCGATTGTTGTCCTTGACGGCTTTAGCTCATGTCAACCAACACTCACAGCGGAGTAACAATGGGGATTTGAAGGTTTGACAAAATTCTAGAGACATCTCATAGAGTATGGAGATCGAATAAAACAAATATGATAAAAAAAAAGGTTTAAACTTGGTTCACTAGAGAATGAGAGAGGAGAGATGTATATATTAACTAAAAGAGTGTTGATTGATCTTAAAAGATGACAGAACTCTCAAAACTCTCTCCTAAAAGCCCATCCCATCAAATTGGGTCTTTAGACAATATATAGAATGGAAAAAAAAGTTTCCCAACAGTTAAAATTCAGATTTGGATAGAATTATAAAGGGGAGGTCAACTAGCTATCAGGGACAGTCGACCAGCTGAGACACAGAAGCTTACTGTTTTATTAAAAAGGAAAAAACGCATACTGTCGGTCGACTGCCTATGAGGCCCGATCGATCGGCTATAAACTTTTGGCTACTATAATTGACATTTATTAATTTCGCATAACAAACGATCGACCGGACCCCAACCCCGGTTGACGACACGCCACAGTGACCCCCGAAGCGCTACGGACGGGATGAAATCCGGCAGCAATTACTAGCTCTAAATAACCAGCCCAACATAAGCTCAATTCTTCCATAACATAATGGGGCGGGGTTGCGTGCGAGCTGATTGACATAGGTGCACAAGAGTACTTCGCACCACAACCATCTCTTTTTTATAGGTTGTAAGGACCGATGCCTGTTGCTTCATCTAGGAGAAAAGAATCATAGATATGACGGTCATTAGAAGGAAGAACCGCTATAAAAATATTCCTCATGTATCATTTATAGCAAAACTATGAATGGGAGCTAGCAATCCGGACCGTATTGAAGAGGTTCTTTAGACACAGCATGGAAGAGTCACAATATTAAGAATCGAGGTCCAAGAATGAAGAAGGGGTAGAATTACTGAATGAATATGAGTTGTGGCTAATACCTGAGGCATAAAAGAAGCATTTTCTACGGGATCCTGAAACCACCAGCCACCCCGACCTAATTCATGATGAGCCCACCAACTTCCTGGCAAGATGCCTAGGTCTGATATAGATTTTTCTAAGCCAATTCCACCTAGGTAAACATGGTATCTAGGTCTCTTACCTTCCTAATGACATGAGCAAAGGATGAATGCGGGGTCTTTCGGCTTCATCTTCATTTGACTTGTTCTTCTTCGAGCAGGAACACTATTCACTAAACATTGTTTTGATTACGGAATTAGCCAACACTAAATACATGACTTTTACAATCTCCCCCTTTGGTAATTCCGTGACAAAACCAGGACTGGAGTACATGACTCGAAGCTTATTTGTCAAAACCATTGCCAATGGCAATTTAACCATTACATAAAAAAATTACATGACTCAGACTTGAATTTCATTCATACTTGGCTTCTCCTACACCTTTGTCCAGACCAGCACATGCTTAAGCAAATTCTACCAAGTGAAGCATGGGAAATTAATAGATACTTATAAGCAAGCAGAATAATGGAATGTACAAGACTCTTCTCCCCCTATTTGGCACAGATTCCTAAAGCATAAGCAACGTAGAACATGCAAAGTGGAAAAAGTAGAGATACGGATCAAAACTCATATATCATAAAAGCAAAAACAGAGTTACAACACCTGATACATGAGATATAACAAAAATATCCAAAAAATCCACACAAAGATAAACCAACCAAGACACAGAGATAGTAGATCATTAAAGTAAAACATACATAAGAAAATCAACCATAAGCACTGTAGCACCCCGGACTTTTTCATCCTTAATGAATAGCACCTTCGTAGCTAATTGGCCATTTTTGTAGTCTAATTAATAAATAAAGGAGAAATCGAAAATTCCGAAACGTCAGAAATGTGCGTTTTCGAAAGACGAACCCAACGCAAGTTGAATCGTCGAAATCCGACGAGCGAGTCAAAAGATATGGTCAAAACAGTCCAGACATACAGAGAACCGATCGCTCGGTCCAGTCAGCGATCGATCGGTAGCTATCGCGCGGTCAGAAAGTTTGTATGGAGAAATTTTCCAGAGAGTGAAATTTCAACCGATCGCTCGGTTATGAAACCGATCGATCGGTAGGCAACCGATCGATCGGTCATTAACACCGATCGCTCGGTCCTCGCGTTTTACAGAATTTTCACTAAGGGCATTTTCGGCATTCGGGTGTTATACCCTTTCTTATATAGGATTACCCGAGCCTTTAGGGCTCATTCTCAACCCTTAGAAGATTTGGGAGATTAGAGAGAAAGGAGAAGGTTTTCCAAAACCTAGGTTTCCATTGTGGAGAGAAATCAAAGGGTTTTGAAACCCTAGATCAACCTCAAGCCCGATTTCTTCAAGATTTCGGTTCAAGCATTCGTGGAGCTCGTGTGGGGCACTCTCCTCAAGCTAGGGCAGCAACTCACGTGCGTTTGGTGGAGGATTTCTTCCCCCATTTGTCAAGGTCGGTACTTCTTACTACCCTCCTAGTTATAGCTTCCCTTTTCCTTTATTTCTTCTTGTTTTCTTTCACCTATATATGTGTTATGAGATTGGTGGTATGAGTGGTGAATGAAGATGGATGTTGGCGAATGGATGCCGTGTGGATGATGTGATGAACGAATGGGAAAGGGCATTGTACTAATAATGAACATACAAGTGTGATGTGAGCATAACCCACATAGAAAAGCATGATTTAGGTTTAAGTAAATAATGAACACACCACATGTTTGATGAAATGCCAAGGTGAATGAAATAAATGATAAATTAAGGGAACCCATGTTTAATTGCTCTTGAAATTTGTTAGGGTTCATGATAGTGTGTTTCTTGCATTTCTTAAAATGTGTAGATTATTAATTGCTTAAATTGTTATATGCTATGCCTTGTGAATCACTCCAAATTGTCATATTTAATTCCAAATGCAAGTATGCTCACGATCTCACGAGCACGCATGAAATGACGTGATTTACCGATGTTTTGAGTATGGGACATAGAGGTGGGGCATATCCTAAGATATGTTTCACTCCGCTTCTGACAAGGGCAAGACAATCATGCATTGCATAGGGAAAGGTCTCCCATCCCCTCGCATGACATGCATAGCATCGCATGACACGCATAGCATAGCATGGCATGACACGCATAACATAGCATCACACATTCTGCATGGATGCTAGTTGCGACGGGCTATGAACGGCAACTAGGCATTCACATTCCGCATGGATGCTAGTTGCGACGGGCTATGAACGGCAACTCGGCATTCACATTCTGCATGGATGCTAGTTGCGACGGGCTATGAACGGCAACTAGGCATACCCATCTGCATATAGGGTACTAGTTGTGACGGACTATGAACGGCAACTAGGCATGTGAACATGTTTAAATTATGAACAAGCAAGCATGATAACCGCATGACACGCATGACATGACATGACACGCATGATATGACAAGATGAGACAACATAATAAGTTTCAAGCACGGAAATGGTATTTTCAAGTCAAGTCAAGTGCACGATGTTTTCAAGAGGTTTCATCGGCTTTCTACGAAATACAAGCATGAGTATAAATTGTTTTGCTTCCTTGTATGATATAAATTGTTCATGTTCTATATATGCAACTTGCTTCCTCCTTTATGTATGCTATCCGTATGCTATGACTATTGGTTAGTGCTTAGTACCCGCTGAGTATTCCATGCTCAGCCGTACTTCTTATGTCGGCAGGTGACGGCGGAGCAGCTGCTCCATTTGATATCTGTGCTCCGAGTCCATGGGTGGAGGAGGAGTACGTCGAGGAGCCTTTTGAGGAACCTCTAGTAGAGGGTTACCATTAGGTGGTTGTAGATTCTGAGTAGATTAGCTGTGGGTGAGATGAGAGATTTTATCCATGTATTTTGGCGGGTCTGTCCGCACTTTCTTTTGGTTACCTTTTTTGTATAAACTTGGACCATATGTATATACTTAGAGGTTTGTTAGACTTCCGCTGTGTTTTATAGTTATGTTTCCGCGATAATGTCCTCTATTGTATGTGCTCTATGGGGTTTTGCAGGTTGGTTTGTCAAGCAAGTTATGTAAGTCATGATTGAGTCGTCCAAGATTCACTCTAACTCCTAGGGTGGGTTTTGGGTCGCGACAGAAGTGGTATCAGAGCTTAGGCTTTAGGTCTCTAGGGTCACTTAGAATCTTATACCACGGCTTGACAAGAGCATATGTTAGGAAACAAGTTAGGAAGGAAGTAAGTCGGGAGCGAGTCTGGTTCCAAGTGTAAGACTAAACTTTAGTCTTAGTCTAAAATGGTTGCTTTAACCAAGTACGGGTCCTAGGTACGCTAGAACACTAAAGTATAAGTATAATGTGATGAATACTCTGATTACTTGATGTGATGAATATTAGTGTTATACAACTAATACAGATTGAATTATTGTGAAACGACATTGAAATAAACTGTGTTTTTAAGTGAGACTCATGTGGTGCTATTGTTCTCAGGACTTTAGTCATGAGGCGGGGCACACGGGGTCGTGGACCACACACCAGAGCTTCATCTTCTTCTAGAGATGAGGATGAGCAGCCGGACCTCTCTCAGGTCTTAGGCTCTATTGCTGAGACACTCGCCATCCTGGCGGCTCGGCAAACTATACCGGCATCAGCGGCACCTACTCCACCGCCCGCAGCTCCAGTACATCGTGCAGCTGGAGTTGAGGCATTCAGGAGATTGAGGCCTCCATCCTTCCATGGGAGTGTGGACCCTCTCGCAGCAGAGGCGTGGATCCTCCAGATGGAGAAGATTTTTGCGGTCCTCTCGCCTACAGAGGAGGATAGGGTAGCATGGGCAGTTTTCATGCTAGAGGGTGAAGCCCACCATTGGTGGTTGTCCGCATTGAGGACACGAGACTTGACCATGCAGGGTCAACCTTGGACTTGGGAGGAGTTTAAGGACACGTTCTATAAGAAGTATTTCCCGGTTGGAGCTCGGGAAAAGAAGGAGAGAGAATTCATCAACCTTGAGCAAGGTTCGATGTCTGTGGCCGCTTATGAGGCCAAGTTCTCGGAGCTATCACGCTTCGCGACACATATGATTGCCACCGAGGCAATGAAGGCGAGGAGGTTTGAGCAAGGGCTCAAGGATGTCATCATGGAGAAAGTGTCAGTTTTCAGGCACGCCACTTACGCCGAAGTAGTGGATAAGGCCTTATTGGTTGAGGCCAATTCTGAAGCAGTGTCTAAGAAGAGAGAGTTGGCGAGAGGCCAAGCCAGTAGTTCAGCACCTCCAGAGAGGCGGAATCGTACCGGACCTTATCAGTATACATGGCCAGCACCACCGATGAGGCCGACTTATGCGGCCCCAACACCACGGCAGTACGTGCCACAGGCACCTCGCCCTCAGGCTCTCCCGGCCCCATGGCCAGTTGCACCTCAGGTGGCGAGATATGCTCCACCTCAGGCCCCTCCTACCCGCACACACGAGGCCTGCCCTTCATGCGGCCGACGGCACCCAGCTGGGGATTGCCTAAGAGCATCGGGTGGATGTTTTCACTGTGGTCGCCAGGGCCACATGATCAGGGATTGCCCTACCCGGCATTTACCAGGCCAGTCTCAGGGGATTAGGCCACCAGCACGCCCAGCAGGATCATATCAGGCGTCATCTCAGACTACCCGGTCTACACCTCAGTCTCGCCAGGCGAACCAGGGGCGAGTTTTTGCCTTGACAGAGGGTGATGCACTTGCATCTGACGATGTGGTGCAAGGTACGCGTTAGGAGTTATTTTCCTTATTCGTGATTGTATGTTATGTTTTATTCCTTGTGTACGTAGTTGGTATGCTATATATATATATACCTACGTGTATACACTGTTGAGGCTTGAATTGACGTAACTAGCTAAAATTTCAGGAACCCTACTAGTCAATGAGTATTTGGCTCGAGTGTTGATTGATACCGGGTCTACTCATTCGTTTGTCTCGCCGAGTTTTTCAGAAGGCTTTTCTGGGGAGCCAAGTCAGCTAGAACCGGAGTTAGCCATTTCGACTCCTCTTGGCAAAACAGTATTGGCAGATAAAGTGTATAGAAATGGTGTGGTCCAAGTTGGAAGCCACGAGTTGGCGGTTGATCTCATCGTCCTTGGATTCCAAGACTTTGATGTTATATTGGGAATGGATTGGTTAGCAGCACATCATGGGCATGTAGCTTGCTTTGAGAAAATGGTGCTCTTCAAGCCAGTAGAAGGAAAACCATTTCACTTTCGCGGGTTGAAAAGCAGATCGATTGCTCGTTTTGCGGCGTTGGGCGTAGCTAACCCCGAGGCAAAGGACTCATCAACTATGCCGGTTGTGAGTGAGTTCCTGGATGTATTTCCAGAGGAGTTGCCAGGATTGCCTCCAGACAGGGAGATTGAGTTTATGATCGAGCTTGCACCAGGCACAGCTCCTGTTTGCAGGGCTCCGTATAGAATGGCCCCTATTGAACTCAAAGAGTTAAAGGCTCAGTTGGAAGAATTACAAAGCCTTGGCTTCATTCGACCAAGTGTCTCACCGTGGGGTGCCCCAGTGTTGTTTGTCAAGAAGAAAGATGGTTCGATGCGGATGTGTGTCGATTACCGGCAATTGAACAAAGTCACTATAAAGAATAGGTATCCATTGCCTAGGATTGACGACTTGTTCGATCAGTTGAAGGGAGCAAGATTTTTCTCAAAGATAGATCTTCGATCGGGTTATCACCAGTTGAAGATTAAGGTGGAAGATGTTCCCAAAACTGCTTTCAGGACCCGATATGGGCACTATGAGTTCTTGGTGATGCCTTTTGGTCTCACGAACGCGCCGGCAGCCTTTATGGATTTGATGAACCGGGTGTTCCGACCATACCTAGATCGGTGCGTGATTGTATTTGTTGATGACATTTTGGTCTATTCCCAGACACGGGAAGATCACATACGCGACCTTCGCCTCGCATTGGAAATGTTAAGAGAGCACAAGCTATACGCCAAAATTAGCAAGTGTGAGTTTTGGTTGGAAGAGGTGGCATTCCTAGGCCACGTTGTTTCCGCGGAAGGCATCTCCGTTGATCCGAAGAAGATAGAAGCTGTTATGAGTTGGGCGAGGCCCAAGAGTGTTACTGAGATACGCAGCTTTCTTGGGCTGGCAGGCTACTACAGGAGATTCGTAGAGGGTTTCTCTAGCCTTGCAGCACCGCTTACTCACCTGACAAGGAAGAATGCGCAGTTTGTTTGGAGCGACAAGTGTGAGATCAGTTTCACGGAACTGAAGAAGAGGCTTACTACAGCTCCTGTCCTTACAGTGCCATCCGGACCTCTTGGGTATGAGGTGTACAGTGATGCCTCACACGTTGGACTTGGATGTGTGCTTATGCAACACAAAAAGGTCATTGCCTATGCATCGAGGCAATTGAAGGAGCATGAGAAGAATTACCCCACGCACGACTTAGAGCTTGCCGCTGTCGTGTTTGCGCTCAAGATCTGGCGACATTACTTATACGGGGTGGAATTCTATGTGTATACGGATCACAAGAGTCTCAAATACCTCTTTTCCCAAAAGGAATTGAATCTAAGGCAACGGCGTTGGATGGAATTCCTGAAGGACTATGATTGTACCATTCAATACCACCCGGGTAAAGCAAATGTAGTGGCTGATGCTTTGAGTAGAAGACCTCAGGGGTTGTTAGCACACATGTTGGTTCAAGAATGGAAGCTGCTAAGAGATTTGGCAAATCTGGACATCAGTGTGAATAACTCTGTCCGTGGTCCTACCTTGGCAAATGTTACGGTTCGGCCGTACATTATAGATTTGATCCAAGAGTATCAAGCCATGGATGCGGAATTGTTGGCTTTCCGGGACAAGGAAGTTGCCAAGGGCAGTGAAGACTTTTCTCTCACTAGTCGGGGTGCTATCACATTCAAGGGAAGGCTGTGCGTCCCAGCCAATGCAGACCTTCGAAGAGAGATTTTGGATGAAGCACACCGTTCGAAGTACACAGTGCATCCAGGGGGTACGAAGATGTACCGGAACCTCAAGAGTCACTTTTGGTGGCGAAATATGAAGAGGGAGGTTGCGGAATATGTAGCACGGTGCTTGGTGTGCCAACAGGTGAAAGCAGAACACATGCGGCCCGCGGGTCTATTACAGTCCCTTCCGATTCCCGAGTGGAAATGGGAGAATATATCCATGGATTTCATAGTTGGCTTGCCAAAGACGGCAAGGGGCTCAGATGCGATATGGGTAGTAGTGGATCGTTTGTCGAAATCCACTCATTTCCTACCGTACCGAACTACTTTCAACTCTAGCCAGTTAGCCGCTTTGTACATCAAGGAAGTGGTGAGGTTGCACGGAGTGCCCGTTAGTATTGTGTCAGATCGGGATCCAAGGTTCACATCGCGATTCTGGAAAAGCTTCCAGGAGGCTATGGGTTCCCGACTCGATTTCAGCACCGCTTTTCATCCACAGACGGATGGACAAACCGAGAGAGTGAACCAAGTCATTGAAGACATGCTTCGGGCTTGTATGACGGATTTCAGAGGCAGTTGGGAAGAGCATTTGCCTTTGGTTGAATTCGCCTACAATAACAGCTATCAGGCAAGTATCCAAATGGCACCATTTGAGGCCTTGTATGGGCGAAGTTGTAGGTCTCCTCTCTATTGGGATGAGGTAGGAGAAAGGAAATTACTTGGTCCAGAATTGATTGAACAAACTGCAAACACAGTTAAGATCATTCGGGATCGATTGAAAGCCGCTCAAGATCGCCAGAAAATTTATGCGGACACGCGCCGCAGGGACTTGGAATTTCAAGTAGGGGATCAAGTTTTTGTGAAAGTATCTCCTAGTAAAGGGATTATGAGATTCGGCAAAAGAGGCAAGCTTAGTCCTCGCTATGTTGGACCGTTTGAGATTATCACGCGGGTTGGCGAAGTTGCTTATCGAGTAGCTCTTCCACCTTACATGGCCGCGGTTCACAACGTTTTCCACGTGTCTATGCTTCGGAAGTACATTGCGGACCCTTCACATGTACTAGAATTGGAACCGTTGGAAATTCGAGAAGATCTCACGTTGGTTGAGAAGCCGATTCACATATTGGATCGGAGAGATCAAGTGCTTCGCAACAAGACAATCCCTTTGGTTCTCGTGCAATGGCAACATCATGCCCGAGAAGAAGCCACGTGGGAGCGTGAAGCCGAAGTCAAAGCAAAGTATCCCGAGTTGTTTGAATAGACTTGTTCATATGGCTTATAATTTTGTTTTGATTTGATGCATGTATGTATCGTCCAAATTTCGGGGACGAAATTTTTGTAAGGGGGGGAGAATGTAGCACCCCGGACTTTTTCATCCTTAATGAATAGCACCTTCGTAGCTAATTGGCCATTTTTGTAGTCTAATTAATAAATAAAGGAGAAATCGAAAATTCCGAAACGTCAGAAATGTGCGTTTTCGAAAGACGAACCCAACGCAAGTTGAATCGTCGAAATCCGACGAGCGAGTCAAAAGATATGGTCAAAACAGTCCAGACATACAGAGAACCGATCGCTCGGTCCAGTCAGCGATCGATCGGTCCATAACCGATCGATCGGTAGCTATCGCGCGGTCAGAAAGTTTGTATGGAGAAATTTTCCAGAGAGTGAAATTTCAACCGATCGCTCGGTTATGAAACCGATCGATCGGTAGGCAACCGATCGATCGGTCATTAACACCGATCGCTCGGTCCTCGCGTTTTACAGAATTTTCACTAAGGGCATTTTCGGCATTCGGGTGTTATACCCTTTCTTATATAGGATTACCCGAGCCTTTAGGGCTCATTCTCAACCCTTAGAAGATTTGGGAGATTAGAGAGAAAGGAGAAGGTTTTCCAAAACCTAGGTTTCCATTGTGGAGAGAAATCAAAGGGTTTTGAAACCCTAGATCAACCTCAAGCCCGATTTCTTCAAGATTTCGGTTCAAGCATTCGTGGAGCTCGTGTGGGGCACTCTCCTCAAGCTAGGGCAGCAACTCACGTGCGTTTGGTGGAGGATTTCTTCCCCCATTTGTCAAGGTCGGTACTTCTTACTACCCTCCTAGTTATAGCTTCCCTTTTCCTTTATTTCTTCTTGTTTTCTTTCACCTATATATGTGTTATGAGATTGGTGGTATGAGTGGTGAATGAAGATGGATGTTGGCGAATGGATGCCGTGTGGATGATGTGATGAACGAATGGGAAAGGGCATTGTACTAATAATGAACATACAAGTGTGATGTGAGCATAACCCACATAGAAAAGCATGATTTAGGTTTAAGTAAATAATGAACACACCACATGTTTGATGAAATGCCAAGGTGAATGAAATAAATGATAAATTAAGGGAACCCATGTTTAATTGCTCTTGAAATTTGTTAGGGTTCATGATAGTGTGTTTCTTGCATTTCTTAAAATGTGTAGATTATTAATTGCTTAAATTGTTATATGCTATGCCTTGTGAATCACTCCAAATTGTCATATTTAATTCCAAATGCAAGTATGCTCACGATCTCACGAGCACGCATGAAATGACGTGATTTACCGATGTTTTGAGTATGGGACATAGAGGTGGGGCATATCCTAAGATATGTTTCACTCCGCTTCTGACAAGGGCAAGACAATCATGCATTGCATAGGGAAAGGTCTCCCATCCCCTCGCATGACATGCATAGCATCGCATGACACGCATAGCATAGCATGGCATGACACGCATAACATAGCATCACACATTCTGCATGGATGCTAGTTGCGACGGGCTATGAACGGCAACTAGGCATTCACATTCCGCATGGATGCTAGTTGCGACGGGCTATGAACGGCAACTCGGCATTCACATTCTGCATGGATGCTAGTTGCGACGGGCTATGAACGGCAACTAGGCATACCCATCTGCATATAGGGTACTAGTTGTGACGGACTATGAACGGCAACTAGGCATGTGAACATGTTTAAATTATGAACAAGCAAGCATGATAACCGCATGACACGCATGACATGACATGACACGCATGATATGACAAGATGAGACAACATAATAAGTTTCAAGCACGGAAATGGTATTTTCAAGTCAAGTCAAGTGCACGATGTTTTCAAGAGGTTTCATCGGCTTTCTACGAAATACAAGCATGATTATAAATTGTTTTGCTTCCTTGTATGATATAAATTGTTCATGTTCTATATATGCAACTTGCTTCCTCCTTTATGTATGCTATCCGTATGCTATGACTATTGGTTAGTGCTTAGTACCCGCTGAGTATTCCATGCTCAGCCGTACTTCTTATGTCGGCAGGTGACGGCGGAGCAGCTGCTCCATTTGATATCTGTGCTCCGAGTCCATGGGTGGAGGAGGAGTACGTCGAGGAGCCTTTTGAGGAACCTCTAGTAGAGGGTTACCATTAGGTGGTTGTAGATTCTGAGTAGATTAGCTGTGGGTGAGATGAGAGATTTTATCCATGTATTTTGGCGGGTCTGTCCGCACTTTCTTTTGGTTACCTTTTTTGTATAAACTTGGACCATATGTATATACTTAGAGGTTTGTTAGACTTCCGCTGTGTTTTATAGTTATGTTTCCGCGATAATGTCCTCTATTGTATGTGCTCTATGGGGTTTTGCAGGTTGGTTTGTCAAGCAAGTTATGTAAGTCATGATTGAG
This sequence comes from Tetracentron sinense, assembly GCA_015143295.1. Lineage (NCBI taxonomy): Eukaryota > Viridiplantae > Streptophyta > Magnoliopsida > Trochodendrales > Trochodendraceae > Tetracentron > Tetracentron sinense. The sequence continues at coordinate 21,161,818 of CM026554.1, forward strand.
TCGTCCAAGATTCACTCTAACTCCTAGGGTGGGTTTTGGGTCGCGACAAGCACCATAGATCATCCAGCGTAAGTAAAAATATCCAAGTCGCACATAACAGCTCCTAAGACAATCTAAGACACCTAAACAGTAGTCTAATCACAATCCACATCGTACTGAGCCCAAAAATCCAAAAGCTTGTGATGAATAGTATCAACCGAGGCATCCAATGAACTCAATCATGAATCTAAGAAGCATGATGAAAGTTAGGAAAAGAGAGGCAATCCAATGAAAATGAGTAAAAAATAAGGGAATTACCTTAGAAAAATCGCAAGAGTGAAGGAGGAGAACAGGAGCCCTAGCCGATCGACCTGGAACACTGTTTATAATAAAAGAAAAAAGCCCTGGCCGAAGGTTTTAAGGGCCTCATATCGCAGGCCGGTCGACAGGGACCAAAGGGCGGTCGACCTGGATGCCAACATTTTAAAAAAAAATATTCTTTGATCAATCAGAAAACTTGTACTCACCCTCACAAAGACACCCGTGCTGTTAAAAGTCCCCAAAAATTCATATTTAAGGCACAAAGTACTCCCCCTAACAATGATAATCGCTTACTCACAAAATCTCGAGGAAACCATTTTAATTTCAAGATAAAGCACATGAATGCAGGAAACAATTTCCAAGATATGAATAGTGAATTACCCAAGAGATAGTATCATGAGATTTTGACTAAATGAGGATATGTCCATCTACGCTAGTCACATGAAAGATCAACTACAGGAGTACAATCTAAGATACTGAAAAATCAAATCTAATTCGATGAACCTCAAATCAAGGTTTGAGTTGAGAACTCACAAAGTCAAGGGTTTGGTTGGGTTTCCCTAATAGTCTGTCTACCCTTTTTAATGATTTTAAATTAAGTTATTTAACTCAAGGGAAGATGATAATTAAGTGCAGAAATATAGAGAAACATGCAAACCACAACACAAGGATTTTTACGTGGAAACCCTTCTGGGAGAAACCACGGGACCTAGTCTAGCCATGAGAATCCACTAAGACAAAGTAAATAAGAACTTACAAGACTCGAATTGACTCCTTCGGACTCTACACCACGATCCTTCAATTCTTAGTCCTCCACGCCTCAAGTCATCACGTACTCACAAGTCCCATGATGAACCGCAGCTGCTTGTACTTCTCTTTGTGTCTCGAAAACAGTCCACAATCTTCCGATCGATCTCCATCAATGACGGCTTCGGATTCGACCGACTAAATCACTTTACCACGATCCTTCTTGGATTGATCTCCTTCAAAAAGGCTCCGGAACACTCCGGCCAAGGTGTTCTATCCAGAACGGGTTGATGGTTTGATAAGAAACATCAGCTAGATGGACTCCTTCAATGCACAAGTCTAAACAAGCTAATATCTAGCTTTGGGCCTGCAAACTCTAGGTTTAATACCTTAACAAAAGAGGTTGAGAAAAATAATTTCCATAGGTTTATAACCTCTGGAGAAACTTAAAAAACCTCTCTACCCACTCCCAAGGTTGTTCTCCACGAAGTGGAAGGGTTCACAATAAATAGAGGATAAAAAACAAGGTTTTAGAAGTTGTTAAAGTGGTTTAAAAACCCAAAAAAGTCAAAAAATCGATTTAGAAGGAATTATAGCAAAACTCCATATCAGGGTCGACCCATGGGGATCATTCGGTCGACCGGATGGTGCCTTTCGGTCGACCAGATGGTCCTCCAGGGTCGACCCTCACAAAACCAACTCTCTGCCTAATTTTGTCATACAAAATTTTCTATACCCAGGGTCGACCCTGAGGTGCCAACCCAAATTTCCAACTTCGTTTTTGGGTCTTGTACCCTTCATGAAAGTTGTAGCTCCTTTTGACGCGATCGTTTTGACATATTATGGAGTAAAATTTTAGCTACGGTTTGGGAGATACAACCAAAATAAAGTAATCTTGGTTTTTTTTGAAAATTTTCAGATTTTAAAACAAGTTTTGCACTGTTTATCTCATCACCTAGGGTCCGTATGGTTAGTCTAGGTCACTTACCACCTAAGGCATCATGTTAGGATAATTCTAAGTCAAATCCCACCTATGGTAGTATGGTATCTAGGTCACTTACCATCCTATGAAGGAAATGATCAACCCGAGTCTTCAACGGTCTTCAACATCACTTGTTCGCGAATGCTTGACGACAACGACACAAGATACACAGCTAGACACCTAGACTCACTTGTTTTGACACCAGAATATGCCAATACAAAAACATGGACTTTAAAATCTGCCCCTTTGGCAAATCCGTGGCAAAACCAAACTGAAGTACATGACTTGACACAAACTCACCCAAACACATCAAAACGGTGAATTAGGACATTACATAACTCAATAATATTACATGACACCAATGGACAAATCATCTTAAATAGATACATTGAAGCTCTTGTCAAGGAAATTCTTTCTGCTGCAACCCTACACCTGCACATGCTCATAAAAAAACACCCAGTGACGCATGTGTGGAATATGAAAATAAGTAAGCACAGGTGAATCAAGGAATGTACTGAACTAGGGAATTTGTACCCAGCACATTCTCCCCCTTTTTGGCACAAAAAGGAAGGCATAAAGCCAATATTCAAAAAATATACCAATTTAACAAAAGTGAAATATCAAGGCAACCACAGTACAACCAATCAAAAAAAGACAATGAGAGGATTAAAGAGCGAGGAACAAATTATCAATATAAAGCATAAATTCCCCCTAAACCAATAAGAGACCACATAATAATAATACAAAAAAAATATCACGTGTCACACAAACATGCATCAAAAGCATTCCAAGCAGTAGTAATTTAAAATTATAAGTCCAATGAAGAACATGATTAGTTAGTCCGACTGAGGATACACATCTAATTAAATCTCATGGAATGCTAAATTATAGCCAATTCACTTAGAAAAATTTAGTGAACAGTTCAAAAGTGAAGCATTGTGTGTAGTGGTGGTCTGACAAGATACTAGATCAAGGTTTCTTTCCCTTTCCAAGGGTATGACAGTACCCACTAAGGGGACTCCCGAAGACATACATCTTAGAAGTCAAACCCAGTTACATCCAGATATGATGATTTTTTATTTTATTTTTTACATTTTAGTGCTCCTTTATCTATTTTATTTGACTATTTTTCTTTTATTTTTGATTAAATACCTCCAGTTTGTAAGATTTCTTTTGATGATCTTTATCTGATTATATCTTTTCATGCAATGATAGGTTTCACACTATCTAGGTAGGTAGTCCTAGCTATTAGTAGTAGGGGCTTTCACTCTAGTGACCCAGATAGATTGCCTTTGGGACGCCCCGAACCCGCGCCTAGGGAATCAAGTTCCGAGACGCACGTCCATTCATCAAATCATGCAAGCGGAAGACTTTATCCGCGAAAATGCGAGAAATTTAAACATTTATCAGATGCTTCCAAAAAGCAAATAATACCTGTCATCACAATAGCCATCATACAAACCATATACATGTATTATTTACATCAAGTTTTTTTTACAAAAGTAGGCGCTTCTATCATGCCGGGTACAAGTCATACAAGCTTCCAAAATGTCCAGTTGGACTTTTCACTTACTGGTCAGCAGCTCCGAGATCTGCTGACATAAAAAGTCAGTGAGCTATGAAGCCCAATAAAACCACAATCCTTCTAAACTATTTTCCACATAATAACACGCATCAATAATGATATAATACGCAGTTCAATTTGCATGTTACAGTAAAATAGAACAGTATATAATAAATTGTGACCCAAGGTCACTTAGGGTTACGTCACCCTAACAGAGGTTCCCGACCTCATATTACTTTCCAATTATGAGTTTCAGTTATGAATGTATTATATTACAAAATTATCTTTTCGATCATCAATCATGTTTCATTTCGAGTCCTGAGAATCTATTAATTGGCCACAATTCACAAATGTTTAGCTTAAAGTCTCTAAATCATAACCATAATACATTGAGTCATTTAGACTCAGACACGTTGTTCCGGCTTTCACCCGAACATGACCAAACCTTGGGTATACCAACCCAACTCACTTGGAATCCGATGATTCCATATTGAACCATGAGTCTACCAACTTAGACAAATACACCAACCCTGAGTATACCAACTCAGACCACTTCGTATCCGAAGCTTACACACACAACATGGGCATTCACCCAATAAGGACAATACTTTTCCATTCAACTGACTGGCAACATCTACCGTGTATTTGCCGTCATCACCCTAGGTATCAGTCAAGAAGGAACCCCGACCAAGTTGCCTACTGTCATCTTCTGGCCAGTCTACGGAGGAACCCCGACATCTATACCAATGCCGACATCTTCTGACGTTCCACCAAGAAGGGACCCCGATAGACACGGTGCCGACATCTTCTAACCCACCCAGAGAGGAACTCTGAACTATACACTATCTGATGTTCAGCCACTTTAAACTCCCTAGGACTTCGACATCTCCTGACTATCAGTCACGGAGGAACCACAGGCCATGCAGGACACCGCCACTCCTGACCTAGTCCAAGAGGCACCACAGATGACCTAGACAAACAGACCAACATCTCCCGACTATCAGTCACGGAGGAACTCCGGGCCTTACTGGACACGGTCTCTCCTGACCTAGTGAAAGAGGAACCACGGACTATACTTAACCCTGGTTATATTTTCTAACCACAGGTTAACCCCAGTTAACCCAAGCCTCGCTTGATTAACTGAAATACTTGGACCTCGTGCCCGTGAACTAACTCCGTTAACACACCGTCCCGTTAGGGAACGTTTTTAAGCTAATGGATGTATGCATAGCCTTACAAGACATGTAAAATAACTTTTCGTCACCCTAGAGTGGCGAAAGAATTTACCCGGTACCCGATCTGGGCCCCCCGAGGGACCACATAAAATCACAACATCACATAGGGGTCTCCGACCCTTTTTCATTCACGTCAAAAGACATCCATATACTTCACATGAAATAATATAGCAAAATAAACAGAAAAAGAGAAGAAAAGAGAGCGGTTTTACCTGCTTCACGTGTTTCGAGGCATCTAGAGTCGAAACAGACACCGCCAACGCGCTCGGAAGGATGATCAACCCCAAGGTAGAGCACATGCAACTTTCTCTCTCCACTTTCTCTCTCTACCTTTTTTTCTCTCTCTCTACACGTAAAATGAGACATCGAAGAGAAAATTAGACACCACCAACGCGTCGGGGACGTCAAAAAACCCCAAGGGGACCTCCCTTTCCCTTTCTCTCTCTTCCTTTCTCTCTCCTCTTTCTCTCTCCTCACTTTCTCTCTCTAAAATAGTTCGGGTAGCAATCTGGCTCTGCAGAATTTTGTGGGAGAATGAGGGTTTTAACCCTCTTTATATAAGTACTGAGATGGGATCATGTGCAAAACCACATGACCAATAAGGTGTGGAGTTGACCGGTTGACTGTTTGACCAATGTTTGAATTTTTTTTGTATTTACGGTATCCGAAACCTTACTATATAGAGTCCGATTTTGACGAAACTTTAGGTGACTGGACTTGGGGTAGTCCAACACCTACTGTAAAAATTTTGGAGAAAAATACTGAGTTTTTACAGCTACACTTTAGTCCGGAAGAAAATTACAAAACCCACTAATTTTCTGATTTCGAACACAAAACATGTTGTCGTTTCTTCGTTTGAGATAACTAACTACCGAGATGACAGACATTAGTCCCCACGATCGACCGACACGCATTAGTGCAAACCGTACAAATTTCTATTAGGATCTCCAACAGATATTGGGTCCCACTTAATTTCTAGAAATATGGAAATTTCCCATTTTTCTCAATTTTATTACACATAATGGCCCCGCGGTCCCACGAAATGATACCTGACGGAACTGATATGGTAGGGGTGTGTCCCGGTAGTGGACCGACACACTGTGTTCAATTTCTGCCAAACGATACTGAGATTTTCTCGGTGCACTTCAATCCCGAGCAAAATCCACTTTTTATTAATTTAACAAATAATTAACTAATTAACCTCCATTAAGGACCCATAAACACATAATTTTATTATATTAAAATTCCAAGTCATTACAATCTCCCTTCCTTACAAAAAATTTCATCATCGAAATTTACATAAACACTAGTCATCAAATAACTGAGGATGATTGCTCCGAATGACATCTTCAAGTTTCGATGTGGCTTCCTCTATGCTATGGTGTTCCCTTACAACTTTAACTAGCTTAATCATTTTGTTTTGTGACACCTATTCCTTGCGGTACAAAATTATCACTGGCTTTTCTTCAAAACTTAAGTCCTCTCTGACTTGAATTGGTTCATATCGTATCATGTGCGAGGGATCAGGTAGATATTTTCTCAACATGGATATGTGGAATACATTGTGAACCCTTGCCAGCTCTGGTGGGAATGCCAAACGGTAGGATACACCTCCTATTTTAGCCAAAATCTCAAAAGGTCCAATGAATCGTGGACTTAACTTTCCCCGCTTTCCGAATCGTACAATACCTTTTGATGGAGAGATTTTCAAGAAGACATGATCGCTAACTTGAAACTCTATGTGTCGCGACCCAAAACCCACCCTAGGAGTTAGAGTGAACTTTGGACGACTAATCATGGCTTACATGACTTGCTTGACAAACCAACCTGCAAAAACCCACAGAGCATATACAATAGAGGATGACAGCGGAAACATAACTATAAAACACAGCGGAAGTCTAACAACCTCTAAGTATATACACATGGTCCAAGTTTAATACAAAGAAATCAAAACAAAGAAAGTACGGATATGCCCGCCAAAATACATGGATATAATCACTCATGCTCACCCACAGCCAATCCACTCAGAATCTAACACCGCTTACTGATAACCCTCTACGGGAGGTTCCTCCAAAGGCTCCTCGACGTACTCCTCTTCCACCCATGGACCAGGAGCACAAACATCAAATGGAGTAGCAGCTCCCTCAGAACCTGCCGACATAAGAAGTACGGCTGAGCATGGAATACTCAGCGGGTACCAAATACTAACCAATAGTCATAGCATAAAAATCGCAATACATAAATCAGGAGCAATTCATATGTGTTAGACGGAAACAATTCATATCATACAAGGAAGTAAAGCAATTTATAATCATGCTTGTATTTCGTAGAAAGCTGATAAAACCTCTTGAAAACATCGTGCACTTGACTTGGCTTGAAATATCTTTTCGTACTTGAAATCTTGTCGTGTTTGTCTTACTTGATCTTGTCGAGCGTGTCGTACGTGTCATGTCATGCATGTCATGCGTGCTTGCTTGTGATCATGTAACTTGTGAGATACACTTGTGAGATATCCTTGTGAGATGCGCTTGAGAGATGCCTTGAGAGGGAAGGGAGACCCTTCTTTATGCAATGCACTTGCGAGGGACGGGAGACCCTTCTTCATGATATGTATGTACTTGCGAGGGAAGGGAGGCCCTTCTTCATGATATGCACTTGTGAGTGAGGGGAGACCCCTCGTGGAATGTTGGTTCTTGTTTTCTTATGAAAAGCAAGGTAAAACATATCGTAGGATATGTCCCACCTCTAACCATGTTCTTGAAAACCTCGATAAATCATGTCATGCATGCCGTGCTCGTGGGAACCGTGTACATACTTGCATTTAAATTTAAATATGACATTTGGGTAATTTCACAACACATATAACATCAATGATTGAGCAATGTAATATTCATATCATTTAGGGAAAGCAAGAAAACACACTATCATAGGCCCTAGCAATATTCATAATTTATTAGGCATGCATTTCCTAATTTACAACTCATTTTATTCACCTTGGCATTTCATCAAACATTGTGTGTTCATTATTCATTATTCATTTAAACCTAAATCATGCTTTTCTAGGTGAGTCTACTCAAATCATAAAGGTGTGTTTATTACGGATACAATGCCCTCCCCATTTTAATCATCACAACACAACCCTTGGCATCCAATCGCCCATTCCATCTCCATTCACCATTCACAACCATCCATCTCATAGCACATGTGTAAATGAAAGAAAATCAAAAGAAATAAAGGGAAAAGAGGAACTATAACTAGGAGGGTAGTAAGAAGTACCGACCTTGAAGAAATGAGGAAGAAACCCCTTGCAAAAACGACCGTGAGGTGCTGCCCTAGCTTGGGGAACGCTCTCCACGAGTGCTTGAGCCGTGATCTTGGAGAAAAACCGGACTTAAAGTGATCTAGGGTCTCAAAACCCCTTTGATTCTTCTCCAAAAGTAAAACCCTAGCTTAGGAAACCCTTTCTCCTCTCTTCTAATCCCCCAAATCCTCTAAATGTTGAGAATGAGCCCTAAAGGCTCGGGTTAAACTCTTAAGGTAAGAGTGAACAGACCAAAAGACCATAATACCCTTACTGAAATTTCTGCAAAAACACGAGTGCCGAACACGTTGAGTTGTGAATAGTGCCAAACACGTTGTGCTGTGAATAGTGCCGAACACGTTGTGCTGTGAATAGTGCCAAACACGTTGTGCTGTGAATAGTGCCAAACACGTTGTGCTGTGAATAGTGCCGAACACGTTGTGCTGTGAATAGTGCCAAACACGTTGTGCTGTGAATAGTGCCAAACACGTTGTGCTGTGAATAGTGCCGAACACGTTGTCACGTTGTGTTGTGCATAGTGCTGAGCTCATTGTCAGTTGTCTTATGTACAACGTGCCCGTCGTGAGCTGTACAACGTACACGTTGTTTGCTGTACAACGTACACGTTGTCTGCTGCATGACGTACCCGTTGTCTGTTGCACAACGGATGCACAACGTATATGTTATCAGAGCTAGAGCTACGTTATCAGAGTACGTTGTCTATGCGTTGTCTGTGCCTTATCAGAGCACGTTGTCAGAGCACGTTATCAGAGCTACGTCCTTAGTGCCTTCCGAGCTACGTCCTTAGTGCCTCTCCAGAGCTCGCCCTCAAGTGCATATGCCCAGTGCCTCACCAGAGCTCGTCCTCAAGTGCATATGCCCAGTGCCTCTACAGAGCTCGTCCTCAAGTGCATAACCGAGCGATCGATTGCCTGCAGGTCCAGACTGTTTTGGCCATATCTTTTGACTCGTTCGTCCGATTTTGACGATTCAACTTGCGTTGGGTTCGTACTTCGAAAAGGAACATTTCTGACATTTTGGAATTTCTAATTTCTTCCTTATTTATTAATTATACCTCTTTAAAGGCAAAATGGCAATGAAAGTGTCATGCATTAAATGTGAAAAGGTCCGGGACTCTACATCCTCCCCCACTTACAAAAATTTCATCCTCGAAATTTAGACGCTACTTGCATTACAAACCAAAAAGAAAATTACAAGTCATATACAAACTTATACAAAAACTCATTCAATTAATTCTGGGTACTTTGCTTTGACTTCGGATTCACGCTCCCATGTAGATTCTTCCCGAGCATGGTGTTGCCATTGCACAATAACCAAAGGGATTGTCTTGTTGCGAAGCACCTGATCTCTTCGATCCAAAATCTGAACCGGCTTTTGAATCAAGCTGAGGTCCTCTCGAATCTCCAACGGTTCTAAGTCTATGACATGCGAAGGATCCGTAATGTACTTCCGAAGCATAGACACATGGAAGACGTTGTGAACTGCGGCCATGTGAGGTGGGAGAGCTACCCTGTAAGCAACCTCACCAACTCGTGTGAAATCTTAAAAGGCCCAACATACCGAGGACTGAGCTTGCCTCGCTTTCCAAATCTCATGATCCCTTTGCTAGGAGATACTTTCACAAAAACTTGATCCCCTACTTGAAATTCCAAGTCCCTACGGCGCGTGTCCGCATAACTTTTCTGGCGATCGTGAGCGGCTTTCAATCGATCCCGAATGATCTTAACTGTGCCTGCAGTTTGCTCAATCAACTCCGGACCAAGTACTTTCCTTTCTCCTACCTCATCCCAATAGAGAGGAGACCTACAACTTCTCCCATACAAGGCCTCAAATGGTGCCATTTGGATACTCACCTGATAGCTGTTATTATAGGTGAATTCAACCAAAGGCAAGTGCTCTTCCCAACTGCCACTGAAATCCAACATACAAGCCCGAAGCATGTCTTCAATGACTTGGTTCACTCTCTCGGTTTGTCCATCCGTCTGTGGATGAAAAGCGGTGCTGAAATCAAGTCGGGAACCCATAGCCCCCTGGAAGCTTTTCCAGAATCGTGATGTGAATCTTGGATCCCGATCTGACACAATACTAACGGGCACTCCGTGCAACCTCACCACTTCCTTGATGTACAAAGCGGCTAACTGACTAGAGTTGAAAGTAGTTCGGTAAGGTAAGAAGTGAGCGGACTTCGTCAAACGATCCACTACTACCCATATCGCATCTGAGCCCCTTGCTGTCTTTGGCAGGCCAACTATGAAATCCATGGATATGTTCTCCCATTTCCACTCAGGAATCGGAAGGGACTGTAATAGACCTGCTGGCCGCATGTGTTCTGCTTTTACCTGTTGACACACCAAGCACCGTGCTACATATTCCGTAACCTCCCTCTTCATATTCCGCCACCAAAAGTGACTCTTGAGGTTCCGGTACATCTTTGTACCCCCTGGATGCACTGTGTACTTCGAACGGTGTGCTTCATCCAAAATCTCTCTTCGAAGATCTGCATTGGCTGGGATGCACAGCCTTCCCTTGAATGTGATAGCTCCCCGACTAGTGAGCGAGAAGTCCTCACTACCCTTAGCAACTTCCTTGTCCCGATAAGCCAACAATTCAGCATCCGTGGCTTGGTATTCTTGGATCAAATCTATAATGTATGGCCGAACCGTGACATTTGCCAAGATAGGACTATGAACAGAGTCATTCACACTAATGTCCAGATTTGCCAAGTCTTCAAGTAGCTTCCATTCCTGCACTAACATGCATGCTAATAACCCCGGAGGTCTTCTACTCAAAGCATCAGCCACTACATTTGCTTTATCCGGGTGGTATTGAATGGTACAGTCATAGTCTTTCAAAAATTTCATCCAACGCCGTTGCCTTAGATTCAATTCCTTTTGGGAAAAGAGGTACTTGAGGCTCTTGTGGTCCGTATACACATAGAATTCCACCCCGTATAAGTAATGTCGCCAGATCTTGAGTGCAAACACGACTGCGGCAAGCTCTAAGTCGTGCGTGGGGTAATTCTTCTCATGCTCCTTCAATTGCCTCGATGCATAGGCAATGACTTTCTTGTGCTGCATGAGTACACACCCAAGTCCAACGTGTGAGGCATCACTACACACCTCATACCCATAAGGTCCAGATGGCACAGTAAGGACAGGGGCTGTAGTAAGCCTCTTCTTCAGTTCCGTGAAACTGATCTCGCACTTATCACTCCATACAAACTTTGCGTTCTTCCTTGTCAGGTAAGTGAGCGGTGCTGCAAGGCTAGAGAAACCCTCTACGAATCTCCTGTAGTAGCCTGCCAACCCAAGAAAGCTGCGTATCTCGGTAACACTCTTGGGCCTCGCCAACTCATAATTGCTTCGATCTTCTTTGGATCTACCGAGATACCTTCTGCAGAAACAACGTGGCCTAGGAATGCCAACTCTTCCAACCAAAACTCACACTTGCTAAGTTTGGCGTATAGCTTGTGCTCTCTTAGCATTTCCAAAGCAAGGCATAGGTCGCGTGTGTGATCTTCCCGTGTCTGGGAATAGACCAAAATGTCATCGACAAATACAATCACGCACCTATCAAGATATGGCCGGAACACCCGGTTCATCAAATCCATAAAGGCTGCCGGCGCATTCGTGAGTCCAAAAGCATCACCAAGAACTCGTAGTGTCCATACTGAGTCTTGAAAGCAGTTTTGGGAACATCTTCCACCTTAATCTTCAACTGGTGATAACCCGATCGAAGGTCTATCTTCGAGAAAAATCTCACTCCCTTCAACTGATCGAACAAATCATCAATCCTAGGCAAGGGATACCTATTCTTTATAGTGACTTTGTTCAATTGCCTGTAATCGACGCACATCCGCATCGAGCCATCTTTCTTCTTAACAAACAACACCGGGGCACCCCACGGTGAGACACTTGGTCGAATGAAACCAAGACCTTGTAATTCTTCCAACTGGGTCTTTAACTCTTTAAGTTCAATAGGGGCCATTCTATACGGAGCCCTGAAAACAGGAGCTGTGCCTGGTGCAAGCTCGATCACAAACTCAATCTCCCTGTCTGGAGGTAATCCTGGCAACTCCTCTGGAAATACATCCAGGAACTCACTCACAACCGGAATAGTCGATGAGTCCTTTGCCTCGGGGTTAGCTAAGCTTAACGCCGCAAAACGAGCAATATATGTACTTTTCAACCCGCGAAAGTGGAATGGTTTTCCTTCTACTGGCTTGAAGAGTACCATTTTCTCAAAGCAAGCTACATGCCCATGATGTGCTGCTAACCAATCCATTCCCAATATAACATCAAAGTCTTGGAATCCAAGGACGATGAGATCAACCGCCAACTCATGGCTTCCAACTTGGACCACACTATTTCTATACACTTTATCTGCCAATACTGTTTTGCCGAGAGGAGTCGAAATGGCTAACTCCGGTTCTAGCTGACTTGGCTCTACAGAAAAGCCTTCTGAAAAACTCTGCATTACAAATGAATGAGTAGACCCGGTATCAATCAACACTCGAGCCAAATACTCATTGACTAGTAGGGTTCCTGAAATTTTAACTAGCAGAGTTAATCCATGCATCAACAGTGTATACATGTAGGTATATATACATATATAACATGCCAAGTACGTACACAATCAATTAATACTTAACAGTTTAATTTATGGATAATTAAATAAGCTACAACTGCGTACCTTGCACTACATAGTCATATGTAAGTGCATCACCCTCTGTTAATGCAAAAACTCACCCCTGGTTCGCCTGGAGAGACTGAGGTGTAGACCGGGTAGTCTGAGATGACGCCTGATATGATCCTGCTGGGCGTGCTGGTGGCCTAATCCCCTGAGACTGGCCTGGTAAATGCCGACTGGGGCAATCCCTGATCATATGGCCCTGGCGACCACAATGAAAACATCCACCCGATGCTCTTCGACCATCTCCTGCCGGGTGCCTTCGGTCACATAAAGTGCACACCTCGTGTGAATAAGTCGGAGGGGCCGGAGGTGGAGCAGACCTCATCGTCTGAGGTGCAACAGGCCGTGGGGCCGGAAGAGCCTGAGGTCGCGGTGCCCGAGGCACATACTGCCGTGGAGCTGGAGGCGCATAAGATGGCCTCATCGGTAGTGCTGGCCATGCATATTGATAAGGGCCGGTACGAGCCCGCCTCTTTAGAGGTGCTGAACTATTGGATTGGCCTCTCGTCAATTCCCTCTTCTTGGACACCGCCTCAGAGTTGGTCTCAACCAACAAGGCTTTATCCACCACTTCAGCGTAAGTGGCATGCCTAAAGACCGATACTTTCTCCATGATGACATCATTGAGTCCTTGCTCAAACCTCCTCGCCTTCATTGCCTCGGTGGCAATCATATGTGTCACAAAGCGTGATAGCTCTGAGAACTTGGCCTTATAAGCGGCCACAGACATCGAACCTTGCTCAAGGTTGATGAATTCTCTCTCTTTCTTTTCCCGTGCTCCAATCGGAAATACTTCTTGTAAAAAGTATCTTTGAACTCCTCCCAAGTCCAAGGTTGACCCTGCATGGTCAAATCTCGCGTCCTCAATGCGGACAACCACCAATGGTGGGCTTCACCTTCTAGCATGAAAACTGCCCATGCTACTCTATCCTCCTCTGTAGGCGAGAGGACCGCAAAGATCTTCTCCATCTGGAGGATCCATGCCTCCGCAGTAAGAGGGTCCACACTCCCATGGAAGGGTGGAGGCCTCAATCTCCTGAATGCCTCAACTCCAGCGGTACGATGTACTGGAGCGACGGGCGGTGGAGTAGGTGTCGCCGATGATGGTATAGCCTGCCGAGCCGCCAGTATGGCGAGTGTCTCAGCAATAGAGCCTAAGACCTGAGAGAGGTCCGGCTGCTCATCCTCATCCCATGAAGAAGAGGAAGCTCTGGTATGTGGTCCACGACCCCGTGTGTTCCGTCTCATGACTAAAGTCCTGAGAATAATAACACCACATGAGTCTAACTTGAAACCACAGTTTATTTCAATGCCATTTCACAATAATTCAATTCGTATTAGTTGTATAATACTAATACACATCACATCAAGTCATCAGAGTATTCATCACATTATACTTATACTTTAGTGTTCTGGCGTACCTAGGACCGTACTTGGTTAAAGCAACCATTTTAGACTAAGACTAAAGTTTAGTCTTAAACTTGGAACCAGACTCGTTCCTGACTCACTTCCTTCCTAACTTGTTTCCTAACATATGCTCTTGTCAAGCCGTGGTATAAGATTCTAAGTGACCCTAGAGACCTAAAGCCTAAGCTTTGATACCACTTCTGTCGCGACCCAAAACCCACCCTAGGAGTTAGAGTGAACTTTGGACGACTAATCATGGCTTACATGACTTGCTTGACAAACCAACCTGCAAAAACCCACAGAGCATATACAATAGAGGATGACAGCGGAAACATAACTATAAAACACAGCGGAAGTCTAACAACCTCTAAGTATATACACATGGTCCAAGTTTAATACAAAGAAATCAAAACAAAGAAAGTGCGGACATGCCCGCCAAAATACATGGATACAATCACTCATGCTCACCCACAGCCAATCCACTCAGAATCTAACACCACTTACTGATAACCCTCTACAGGAGGTTCCTCCAAAGGCTCCTCGACGTACTCCTCTTCCACCCATGGACCAGGAGCACAAACATCAAATGGAGCAGCAGCTCCCTCAGAACCTGCCGACATAAGAAGTACGGCTGAGCATGGAATACTCAGCGGGTACCAAATACTAACCAATAGTCATAGCATAAAAATGGCAATACATAAATCAGGAGTAATTCATATGTGTTAGACGGAAACAATTCATATCATACAAAGAAGTAAAGCAATTTATAATCATGCTTGTATTTCGTAGAAAGCCGATAAAACCTCTTGAAAACATCGTGCACTTGACTTGGCTTGAAATATCTTTTCGTACTTGAAAGCTTGTCATGTTTGTCTTACTTGATCTTGTCGAGCGTGTTGTACGTGTCATGTCATGCATGTCAGGCGTGCTTGCTTGTGATCATGTAACTTGTGAGATACACTTGTGAGATATCCTTGTGAGATGCGCTTGAGAGATGCCTTGAGAGGGAAGGGAGACCCTTCTTTATGCAATGCACTTGCGAGGGAAGGGAGACCCTTCTTCATGATATGTATGTACTTGCGAGGGAAGGGAGGCCCTTCTTCATGATATGCACTTGTGAGTGAGGGGAGACCCCTCGTGGAATGTTGGTTCTTGTTTTCTTGTGAAAAGCGAGGTAAAACATATCGTAGGATATGTCCCACCTCTAACCATGTTCTTGAAAACCTCGATAAATCATGTCATGCATGCAGTGCTCGTGGGAACCGTGTACATACTTGCATTTAAATTTAAATATGACATTTGGGTAATTTCACAACACATATAACATCAATGATTGAGCAATGTAATATTCATATCATTTAGAGAAAGCAAGAAAACACACTATCATAGGCCCTAGCAATATTCATAATTTATTAGGCATGCATTTCCTAATTTACAACTCATTTTATTCACCTTGGCATTTCATCAAACATGGTGTGTTCATTATTCATTATTCATTTAAACCTAAATCATGCTTTTCTAGGTGAGTCTACTCAAATCATAAAGGTGTGTTTATTATGGATACAATGCCCTCCCCATTTTAATCATCACAACACAACCCTTGGCATCCAATCACCCATTGCATCTCCATTCACCATTCACAACCATCCATCTCATAGCACATGTGTAAATGAAAGAAAATCAAAAGAAATAAAGGGAAAAGAGGAACTATAACTAGGAGGGTAATAAGAAGTACCGACCTTGAAGAAATGAGGAAGAAACCCCTTCCAAAAACGACCGTGAGGTGCTGTCCTAGCTTGGGGAACGCTCTCTACGAGTGCTTGAGCCGTGATCTTGGAGAAAAACCGGACTTGAAGTGATCTAGGGTCTCAAAACCCCTTTGATTCTTCTCCAAAAGCAAAACCCTAGCTTAGGAAACCCTTTCTCCTCTCTTCTAATCCCCCAAATCCTCTAAGTGTTGAGAATGAGCCCTAAAGGCTCGGGTTAAACTCTTAAGGTAAGAGTGAACCGACCAAAAGACCATAATACCCTTACTGAAATTTCTGCAAAAACACGAGTGCTGAACACGTTGTACTGTGAATAGTGCCGAACACGTTGTGCTGTGAATAGTGCCGAACACGTTGTGCTATGAATAGTGCCAAACACGTTGTGCTGTGAATAGTGCCGAACACGTTGTGCTATGAATAATGTTGAACACGTTGTGCTGTGAATAGTGCCGAACACGTTGTGCTGTGAATAGTGCCAAACACGTTGTGCTGTGAATAGTGCCGAACACGTTGTGCTGTGAATAGTGCCGAACACGTTGTGCTGTGAATAGTGTTGAACACGTTGTGCTGTGAATAGTGCCAAACATGTTGTGCTGTGAATAGTGCCGAACACGTTGTGCTGTGAATAGTGCCGAACACGTTGTGCTATGAATAGTGCCAAACACGTTGTGCTGTGAATAGTGCCGAGTACGTTGTGCTGTGAATAGTGCCGAGTACGTTGTGCTGTGAAGGGTGCCGAACCCGTTGTCACGTTGTGTTGTGCATAGTGCTGAGCGTGTTGTCCGTTGTCTGATGTACAACGTACCCGTTGTGAGCTGCACAACGTACACGTTGTTTGCTGTACAACGTACACGTTGTCTGCTGCACGACGTACCCGTTGTCTGTTGCACAACGGATGCACAACGTATACGTTATCAGAGCTAGAGCTACGTCCGTAGTGCCTTCCGAGCTACGTCCTTAGTGCCTTCCGAGCTACGTCCTTAGTGCCTTCCGAGCTATCGATTGCCTGCAGGTCCAGACTGTTTTGGCCATATCTTTTGACTCGTTTGTCCGATTTTGACGATTAAACTTGCGTTGGGTTCGTACTTCGAAAAGGAACATTTCTGAGGTTTCAAAATTTCCAATTTCTTCCTTATTTATTAATTATACCTCTTTAAAGGTAAAATGGCAACGAAAGTGTCATGCATTAAATGTGAAAAGGTCCGGGGCTCTACATCCTCCCCCCCTTACAAAAATTTCATCCTCGAAATTTAGACGCTACTTGCATTACAAACCAAAAAGAAAATTACAAGTCATATACAAACTTATACAAATACTCATTCAATTAATTCTGGGTACTTTGCTTTGACTTCGGTTTCACGCTCCCATGTAGCTTCTTCCCGAGCATGGTGTTGCCATTGCACAAGAACCAAAGGGATTGTCTTGTTGCGAAGCACCTGATCTCTTCGATCCAAAATCTAAACCGGCTTTTCAATCAAGGTGAGGTCCTCTCGAATCTCCAACGGTTCCAAGTCTATGACATGCGAAGGATCCGCAATGTATTTCCGAAGCATAGACACATGGAAGACGTTGTGAACTGCGGCCATGTGAGGTGGGAGAGCTACCCTGTAAGCAACCTCACCAACTCGTGTGATAATCTCAAAAGGCCCAACATACCGAGGACTGAGCTTGCCTCGCTTTCAAATCTCATGATCCCTTTGCTAGGAGATACTTTCACAAAAACTTGATCCCCTACTTGAAATTCCAAGTCCCTACGGCGAGTGTCCGCATAACTTTTCTAGCGATCGTGAGCGGCTTTCAATCGATCCCGAATGATCTTAACTGTGCCTGCAGTTTGCTCAATCAACTTCGGACCAAGTACTTTCCTTTCTCCTACCTCATCCCAATAGAGAGGAGACCTACAACTTCGCCCATACAAGGCCTCAAATGGTGCCATTTGGATACTCGCCTGATAGCTGTTATTATAGGCGAATTCAACCAAAGGCAAGTGCTCTTCCCAACTGCCTCTGAAATCCAACATACAAGCCCGAAGCATGTCTTCAATGACTTGGTTCACTCTCTCGGTTTGTCCATCCGTCTGTGGATGAAAAGCGGTGCTGAAATCAAGTCGGGAACCCATAGCCTCCTGGAAGCTTTTCTAGAATCGTGATGTGAATCTTGGATCCCGATCTGACACAATACTAACGGGCACTCCGTGTAACCTCACCACTTCCTTGATGTACAAAGCGGCTAACTGACTAGAGTTGAAAGTAGTTCGGTAAGGTAAGAAGTGAGCGGACTTCGTCAAACGATCCACTACTACCCATATCGCATCTGAGCCCCTTGCCGTCTTTGGCAAGCCAACTATGAAATCCATGGATATGTTCTCCCATTTCCACTCAGGAATCGGAAGGGACTGTAATAGACCTGCGGGCTGCATGTGTTCTGCTTTAACCTGTTGACACACCAAACACCGTGCTACATATTCCGCAACCTCCCTCTTAATATTCCGCCACCAAAAGTGACTCTTGAGGTTCCGGTACATCTTTGTACCCCCTGGATGCACTGTGTACTTCATCCAAAATCTCTCTTCAAAGATCTGTATTGGCTGGGACGCACAGCCTTCCCTTGAATGTGATAGCACCCCGACTAGTGAGAGAGAAATCCTCACTACCCATAGCAACTTCCTTGTCCCGATAAGCCAACAATTCAGCATCCGTGGCTTGGTATTCTTGGATCAAATCTATAATGTATGGCCGAACCGTGACATTTGCCAAGATAGGACTACGAACAGAGTCATTCACACTAATGTCCAGATTTGCCAAGTCTTCCAGTAGCTTCCATTCCTGCACTAACATGCATGCTAATAACCCCGGAGGTCTTCTACTTAAAACATCAGCCACTACATTTGCTTTACCCGGGTGGTATTGAATGGTACAATCATAGTCTTTCAAAAATTCCATCCAACGCCGTTGCCTTAGATTCAATTCCTTTTGGGAAAAGAAGTACTTGAGGCTCTTGTGGTCCGTATACACATAGAATTCCACCCCGTATAAGTAATGTCGCCAGATCTTGAGTGCAAACACGACTGCGGCAAGCTCTAAGTCGTGCGTGGGGTAATTCTTCTCATGCTCCTTCAATTGCTTCGATGCATAGGCAATGACTTTCTTGTGCTGCATGAGTACACACCCAAGTCCAACGTGTGAGGCATCACTATACACCTGATACTTATAAGGTCCAGATGGCACAGTAAGGACAGGGGCTGTAGTAAGCCTCTTCTTCAGTTCCGTGAAACTGATCTCGCACTTATCACTCCATACAAACTTTGCGTTCTTCCTTGTCAGGTAAGTGAGCGGTGCTACAAGGCTAGAGAAACCCTCTACGAATCTCCTGTAGTAGCCTGCCAACCCAAGAAAGCTGCGTATCTCGGTAACACTCTTGGGCCTCGCCCAACTCATAATTGCTTCGATCTTCTTTGGATCTACCGAGATACCTTCTACAGAAACAACGTGGCCTAGGAATGCCACCTCTTCCAACCAAAACTCACACTTGCTAAGTTTGGCGTATAGCTTGTGCTCTCTTAGCATTTCCAAAGCAAGGCATAGGTCGCGTGTGTGATCTTCCCGTGTCTGGGAATAGACCAAAATGTCATCAACAAATACAATCACGCACCTATCAAGATATGGCCGGAACACCCGGTTCATCAAATCCATAAAGGCTGCCGGCGCGTTCGTGAGTCCAAAAGGCATCACCAAGAACTTGTAGTGTCCATACCGAGTCCTAAAAGCAGTTTTGGGAACATCTTCCACCTTAATCTTCAACTGGTGATAACCCGATCGAAGATCTATCTTTGAGAAAAATCTCGCTCCCTTCAACTGATCGAACAAGTCATCAATCCTAGGCAAGGGATACCTATTCTTTATAGTGACTTTGTTCAATTGCCTGTAATCGACGCACATCCGCATCGAGCCATCTTTCTTCTTAACAAACAACACCGGGGCACCCCACGGTGAGACACTTGGTCGAATGAAACCAAGACCTTGTAATTCTTCCAACTGGGTCTTTAACTCTTTGAGTTCAATAGGGGCCATTCTATACGTAGCCCTGAAAACAGGAGCTGTGCCTGGTGCAAGCTCGATCACAAACTCAATCTCCCTGTCTGGAGGCAATCCTGGCAACTCCTCTGGAAATACATCCAGGAACTCACTCACTACTGGAATAGTCGATGAGTCCTTTGCCTCGGGGTTAGCTAAGCTCAACGCCGTAAAACGAGCAATATATCTACTTTTCAACCCGCGAAAGTGGAATGGTTTTCCTTCTACTGGCTTGAAGAGTACCATTTTCTCAAAGCAAACAACATGCCCATGATGTGCTGCTAACCAATCCATTCCCAATATAACATCAAAGTCTTGGAATCCAAGGACGATGAGATCAACCGCCAACTCATGGCTTCCAACATGGACCACACTATTTCTATACACTTTATCTGCCAATACGGTTTTGCCGAGGGGAGTCGAAATGGCTAACTCCGGTTCTAGCTGACTTGGCTCTACAGAAAAGCCTTCTGAAAAACTCGACGAGACAAATGAATGAGTAGACCCGGTATCAATCAACACTCGAGCCAAATACTCATTGACTAGTAGGGTTCCTGAAATTTTAACTAGCGGAGTTAATCCATGCATCAACAGTGTATACATGTAGGTATATATACATATCTAACATGCCAAGTACGTACACAATCAATTAATACTTATACTTTAGTGTTCTGGCGTACCTAGGACCGTACTTGGTTATAGCAACCATTTTAGACTAAGACTAAAGTTTAGTCTTAAATTTGGAACCAGACTCGTTCCCGGCTCACTTCCTACCTAACTTGTTCCCTAACATATGCTCTTGTCAAGCCGTGGTATAAGATTCTAAGTGACCCTAGAGACCTAAAGCCTAAGCTTTGATACCGCTTCTGTAACGACCCAAAACCCACCCTAGGAGTTAGAGTGAACTTTGGACGACTAAACATGGCTTACATGACTTGCTTGACAAACCAACCTGCAAAAACCCACAGAGCATATACAATAGAGGATGACAGCGGAAACATAACTATAAAACACAGCGGAAGTCTAACAACCTCTAAGTATATACACATGGTCCAAGTTTCTTACAAAGAAATCAAAACCAAGAAAGTGCGGACATGCCCGCCAAAATACATGGATATAATCACTCATGCTCACCCACAGCTAATCCACTCAGAATCTAACACCACCTACTGATAACCCTCTACGGGAGGTTCCTCCAAAGGCTCCTCGACGTACTCCTCTTCCACCCATGGACCAGGAGCACAAACATCAAATGGAGCAGCAGCTCCCTCAGAACCTGCTGACATAAGAAGTACCGCTGAGCATGGAATACTCAGCGGGTACCAAATACTAACCAATAGTCATAGCATAAAAATGGCAATACATAAATCAGGAGCAATTCATATATGTTAGACGGAAACAATTCATATCATACAAGGAAGTAAAGCAATTTATAATCATGATTGTATTTCGTAGAAAGCCGATAAAACCTCTTGAAAACATCGTGCACTTGACTTGGCTTGAAATATCTTTTCGTACTTGAAAGCTTGTCGTGTTTGTCTCACTTGATCTTGTCGAGCATGTCGTACGTGTCATGTCATGCATGTCATGCGTGCTTGCTTGTGAGATACACTTGTGAGATATCCTTGTGAGATGCGCTTGAGAGATGCCTTGAGAGGGAAGGGAGACCCTTCTTTATGCAATGCACCTGCGAGGGAAGGGAGACCCTTCTTCATGATATGTATGTACTTGCGAGGGAAGGGAGGCCCTTCTTCATGATATGCACTTGTGAGTGAGGGGAGACCCCTCGTGGAATGTTGTTCTTGTTTTCTTGTGAAAAGCGAGGTAAAACATATCGTAGGATATGTCCCACCTCTAACCATGTTCTTGAAAACCTCAATAAATCATGTCATGCATGCCATGCTCGTGGGAACCGTGTACATACTTGCATTTAAATTTAAATATGACATTTGGGTAATTTCACAACACATATAACATCAATGATTGAGCAATGTAATATTCATATCATTTAGGGAAAGCAAGAAAACACACTATCATAGGCCCTAGCAATATTCATAATTTATTAGGCATGCATTTCCTAATTTACAACTCATTTTATTCACCTTGGCATTTCATCAAACATGGTGTGTTCATTATTCATTATTCATTTAAACCTAAATCATGCTTTTCTAGGTGAGTCTACTCAAATCATAAAGGTGTGTTTATTATGGATACAATGCCCTCCCCATTTTAATCATCACAACACAACCCTTGGCATCCAATCGCCCATTCCATCTCCATTCACCATTCACAACCATCCATCTCATAGCACGTGTAAATGAAAGAAAATCAAAAGAAATAAAGGGAAAAGAGGAACTATACTAGGAGGGTAATAAGAAGTACCGACCTTGAAGAAATGAGGAAGAAACCCCTTCCAAAAACGACCGTGAGGTGCTGCCCTAGCTTGGGGAACGCTCTCCACGAGTGCTTGAGCCGTGATCTTGGAGGAAAACCGGACTTGAAGTGATCTAGGGTCTCAAAACCCCTTTGATTCTTCTCCAAAAGCAAAACCCTAGCTTAGGAAACCCTTTCTCCTCTCTTCTAATCCCCCAAATCCTCTAAGTGTTGAGAATGAGCCCTAAAGGCTCGGGTTAAACTCTTAAGGTAAGAGTGAACCGACCAAAAGACCATAATACCCTTACTGAAATTTCTGCAAAAACACGAGTGCTGAACACGTTGTACTGTGAATAGTGCCAAACACGTTGTGATGTGAATAGTGCCGAGTACGTTGTGCTGTGAATAGTGCCGAGTACGTTGTGCTGTGAAGGGTACCGAACCCGTTGTCACGTTGTGTTGTGCATAGTGCTGAGCTCGTTGTCCGTTGTCTTATGTACAACGTACCCGTTGTGAGCTGCACAACGTACACGTTGTTTGCTGTACAACGTACACGTTGTCTGCTGCACGACGTACCCGTTGTCTGTTGCACAACGGATGCACAACGTATACGTTATCAGAGATAGAGCTACGTCCTTAGTGCCTTCCGAGCTACGTCCTTAGTGCCTTCCGAGCTATCGATTGCCTGCAGGTCCAGACTGTTTTGGCCATATCTTTTGACTCGTTCGTCCGATTTTGACGATTGAACTTGCGTTGGGTTCGTACTTCGAAAAGGAACATTTCTAACATTTCAAAATTTCCAATTTATTCCTTATTTATTAATTATACATCTTTAAAGGCAAAATGGCAACGAAAGTGTCATGCATTAAATGTGAAAAGGTCTGGGGCTCTACACCTTTACACGTTATATTTTGCATAAACTTGGAATACTATTTTGGAACTTTAGAAGAAAAGAAAAGTTAGTTTACGCTTCCGGATTTATGTTTAGCTTCCGCGCTCTGATTATCATGGTTTTAGTACTGTAATTATCTTGTTCATGACAGGATGGTTTGGCAGGTACGTATAGTCACGTCTGAAGTATCCCTAAACTCCTAGGGGGTATTTTGGGGCGTGACAATTTCATCTCACACACTTCAAAATTTTGGTAAAGCCTATGACTAACTGTACATTAGCTTGTGTGATTGTGTCTTGTTCTCCCTTGTGCCTAGTGTCGATGGAAATATCCTCATTTATTCAATAGTTTATGCAATACAATCTTGGACACTGTATTATTTGCCACTTGAAAAATTTGCACATACTAGCATTGCTTCCTGGAAGCATAATGTTCAAAAATTTTTTGCAAGATGAAGGCTTTTGAGCTGTTTGATGATTTTGAGCAAAATGGAGGATCTTTGAAAAATTTTTCTAGTAAAATGCAAGCTTTTGGTTGATTTGGAGTGTTTTCAGGGATGATCTTCCCGTGCTATTTTTCAGATCTCTAAATGAGCATTTTTAATCTCCAAAATTGATTCACCTGAAGCCACGGAGGGTTGGTCTTTGTCCATACCAACTTGTGAACCTAGAGTCACTAGAGTGCCATGATATTTTGGATTGTATTGCCATTCTTGCAGATTTTTCTAAGTTTTCCTTTGGGGATTCTCTTCCAAAAAGCTGCCCCATACCATGCTAAAGACAAACCAAATGGGGTCAAACTAATTCTTACACAAGTTTAGAACTTCTGGATAGAGGGTCGTGTAAGCACCCGATTTTTACACCCCATCCTAACCGTAGTTAAAATATTTTAACTATGGTTACCTCCCCTGCCAAAGCCCTCACACCCTAAGACAAAACCCTGCCCTTACGACTCACCTTAGGTGAACACTAGTTAAAACCTAGAAAGCCCATGTCCTAAACCCTAGCATTAGGTGACCCTAGCATAACCCCAGAGCCCTTAGGACATGAACCTTAAACCCATGGCCTCTAGTGCCTAACCCCTCTGTCCAGGCCCACAAAGGCCTGAAAAACCCTTAGGATAACACCTTATTCCCTAGTGTGTGCAGGGCCCAACCCATTCAAAATCAAAATCCGGAATGTCGGTAGATCTTCTACCGATATTTTAAAATTTCACTGTTTTCTTATTGTTGGTAGAAGATCTACCGACATATTTTTTTCGCCTTGTTTCAGGCTGTCGGTAGACCTTCTACCGACAGTATACAATTTCCAAGTTTACAGTCTGCAGACCCCCTGCACACTCCACCATCCCTTCCTCCACCTTGGTCTCCCCCTTCCCAGCTCTTAGTCGACCTCCAGAGGTTCCAACCACCTCTTCCCTCTTCTCCTTAAATCCCTGCTAGGTCCCTGTTGTCCTGCCTATAAAACCAACCCCTGAAAGTATGCCTCTTTTTAATTTTAGAAACACAGTTCTTGGGGGCATACATCGAATCCCAAGATCTGACTAAGATTCTAATTAATTTTATTCAATGAAGGTAGGAATAACATTCACCTTTGCGACTTTGAAATTGTTAAGTCAAATCCACATTAGAATAGTACTCGCAAAACTTCATAAGTGTCAAGTCTCCTGTCGATTCATACGAACCTTCTCTTTCCTTTAAAGCTTTCTTCAATGGAAGCTAATGGCCCTTCCAAATTTCCAGCTCTAGGATCTTGAAATAAAGATCCAATCTTTATTATAAAGAACCTTTCTTGATATTCAAGATCCTTAATCTTCATCTTCTTGATTATTTAAAACTTAGAACACACAAGAGAAGAAAGGGGAGAGGGGTGACCGTACACTCTAGGGAAGAGAGAGAGAGCAGCGTGAGGTTATGAGGAGAGGGGAGAGGTTTCCAAATCTGGAAATTCTGGAAAATTAAAGAATGCCCAAAGCCTTGGACGTCTATCCCTCTTTATAAGCTTTATTGGTTGCTTGCAACGAAAGTTTCTTAATCCTTATCCAATAAGGATTCCTCAATTAGTTTCCTATTTGGTTTCTCCATAATTAGTTAGGAATAATCAAAATAGAAACTAATCTCATCCATTAGTGTCCAACTATTCTTATCCTTATCCTAATCCAATTAGGATTCCTTGATTAGCAAGAAACTAATAGACTCCTTGTCCAACAAGGAATCTTTAATTAGTAACTAACTCTAACTTACTAACTAACCTTATCCAATAAGGATATTAGCTATTAGATACTAATTAAATAATAATAACAATTATTATTATTAATACCTCCATGAAGTGGGCATCCCACCCTAGGTGGGCCCCACTCCACACGTCCCCAATGGGTTCTAAACCCTTTTGGTCACTTTAACTATTCTTTTAAAATATTCCCCAATGGGTCCTACCCATTTGGTTTTTCACATCTAATGTGATTCCACCTTTTAGAGCTTCACTATACCATATAGTGATTACTTAAAGAAATTAATTAATTTAATAAATTATTAAATTAAATACTTTAAGAAGGTCCTTGTGTGTGGGATCTAAAAGGATCTTCTATTTCCGGTTATGGGACCAAGTACTCAACCTTTTTGGTTAAAGCATTGTTACTAGGAAACACCTTTCCTACACTCCATTAGGATTATAGAATTTTATCTATATCCCTGGACTTACACCAATCACAATTAATGTCCATTAACACAATGTGATTAACCTCCAGAAATTAGAGAATTGCTTGTAAGTACCATCTCACAATATATTTACAAATAAATCCTTCCACATTCCGATATCACTTGTAAGCTTCCGGGATTGGAACAATTCCACTGTCTTAGTCCCTAGCTTATGAATAGAACCCTTTCTCATGATTACTTTTTCATTGAACTGAAACTCCAAAACACTTTTGAAGAAACATTAGAAAAGAACTGACATATATATATTTATATATACTTTTCAATATTGAAAATATCAACTTCGATAAAAATCATTTTACCGAAAAGCACCAGTACTGGATTTAACAGTTCAGTTCAACAAGTATTACCTTGATATCATTATCTCCAATTAAGGAGTTGTGGATTCCTTATTGAGTGTTTACACACTTCTCCAAACACTGTGTACATGACCCAACGTATCTGGAGTTTGTCTTGTGTATTAGACATTGCCAATTGGCACATCAAAGCCATATAGACAGATGTCTGAGAAGATGTTAACCTCTCAGGTCTAAGGAAAATTTGTCAAATGGATAACCCTAGTACAATCTGACAGTGTATTCCATAAGGTATCCACTAGTGACCCCGTTCAGTATTATGTACTTGCTACATATACTCACATGTTAGTCAAGAGTCACCACTCTCTGTGAATGAGATTCATCACACTATCTCATAGAACTACACATGTGCAATCCATGATGAAGTACGGCGCCCAACCAGTACTCTAGATGCTTCGAACAATATTAGGCTTACAAGGAACTGAAAAATCATATCTCCTCGGCAACCTTTGCATGATTTTCCTACAATGTTACCTATGGAACTTTATGTCTTCATCAAATGCGACAGTAATTAATATAAATACCCTTTATAGTTGGTTATGTGAATGTAATGCTTGTCTAATCAACATAGAAAAGTCTCTTATTGGCTTTTGAGGGCATATATGTCCAACAACCCCCACCTCTAGTTCTTACGGTCGGCAACTCTGAAGAAGAGCCCCTGCTGCAAAAACCTTCGCCCTCAGCATCTTCAATCTTCGGGTCGTAGTCCCAGGACCTAGCTCAAGCATCCCCAACCATTGCAAGCATTGCCGAAGTGCACACCACCTGTGCACAGACCCACTACCGGTTCGGCTGAAGCAGAGTATTGGGTAGGGACACCCCCTACCCATTTCCTTATTGCTTTAACATCCTTATGAGCCCCCTGGTCATCTCCAGGGGACCTTTTCATGGTTTTGCTGTTATTGCTTAGTGTAAACAGACCCTCATAGGGTGTTCACCCACCTAAACCATAGGTGAGGTGAATCCCTTCAGGTACAACACCCCCTTGGACTTTCAGATCATCCCAGGACCTTCTAAGGGTCCCTCAATTCATAAGGGAACCCTTAGACACCTCTGTGCAACGTCCTAGCAGCTGTAGGTTCAGTTTTGAGGAAAATCCAAAATGGCGGCACACTCAATACCACCATTCATAAAAAAGACTTATCCCCTGTTGTCGGTAATCCCTCTGCCGACACCCTGTATTTGGCCTGTTTTGGTGTTGTCAGCAGTTGCTCTACCGACAATACACTTTTTCAGTCACAGTGACTTCGCAGCATTGTGGGGCCCACTCCAGGCATCCCCTAAGGCCCGCACTAGGCCTGAACTCTCCCCAAGAGTCCTCCCTACACTCCCATGCTGTCACTTCACTTTGGGTTATAGCCTAACCCTAGTTAACAGAGGCAAAACCACGGTTAAAAACCCTGTACAACATGTCCGTAATCCAATTACCGACGTTAATTGTGTTTTTTACTTTCGGGCTTTTGCAGGGGTCCAGGCCTAGTAGGAGGCCACTTTAGGCCCTGCCTAGCCCCCTGGGCCCATCTTTGACTATACCAGACCCTTAATTGTGGTTAAATCCACCTCTGGTTAATATTTAACCGCGATTAAGCACCCCTTAACCCCACAAACTTTTAGGAAAGTAAACGGACATTCCTAAAACTGAACTCGAACCATAATCCTGACTTTGGCCATCTCCCTAACCCTGGTTAGTAACCCTAACCACAGTTAGAACCCCTTAAACTCCTGATAGCAACCTTAATCAACTTCGGTTTACGGCCTACCAGGCTTAAAAACCAAGTCTACCGAACTTACCTCGGCCTACCGAGCCCCGCCTTAGCCTACCGGGCTACAACTCACTCACCCTTTATTGTGGTTAGCAATCCTAACTGCAGTTAGTTCAGCCTAATCCCGGTTAGCAACCCTAACCCAGGCCGGACTCCTCCTTAGTCTACAAGAGTACTCCCTAAGCCTACCGGGCTCACATACCTTGCACTTGACCCTCCTTGGTCAATCAAACCTTAGTCTACCGAACTAGTCCATATTAGCCACCCTTGGTGCACACACACACACCCCTAGCCTCGGCACAAGCTCACGTGCCAGAACTACGCTCAGTCTAATCTCACCCTTTGAGTACGTAGGCAGCCCAACACAGGCCCGAACCCAGCTTGCTTTATCATTCTTAGATTAGTATTCATTTAAATATTTTGGCATTTTAAACAAGATTAACTTTAATTGGCTTAAAACCGCGAAGTACGGAACCGTTGTAAAAACGGAAGCCTCGGGGTGCCTTACACCTTCCCCGGACTTAACCGAACCCCTTTCCCCGATCTCTATCGTGGACCAAGACCTTATCCAAAACTTTGGGAGACTTATCCCTTCTGAATTAATAGGTGGCTACTCTCAAAACCCCGTGAAAAATCTAGGGAGCAAATTTCCCGCGCTGACAGCTCTGGCGACTCAGCTGGGGATCTGTTTCTAAACATCTATAGGGTTCAACCAGGTACCCGTGTTTAAGCCAACTAAACCTTGATCTTGTAGGCGTTTAACTAAACACTAATCATTTTACATCTCTTGATTAATTGTGAACTGTGCATTCATACATGTCATAGTAGTGTAATTAGACTCATTCAACCCAGTAGACAGGCTTATTACGTTAACGGCTGCTGGATGATCATCCTCAGTGTCAGTGAATTAAACGTCTTGGAGGTCCACGGAGTTACTCTTGTTCAGTGATATCCCTCAGGGAAGGATTCTGAAAGCTCCCGCTTACACCAATCGTCCCTTTTCAGGTATGTTCTATACTGGGGAGTCGCATATACGGTGTTAAGTGATCCCCCATCCTACTAGGAACACCCTTGCATCAAACCAACATTCATACATGTAGTCTAGGCTTCGGTATAGTCTACAAGCAGTCTATTCTGGAAGGGCTACTACAAACCCTAACCTGCTTGCACCCTATACCTGTCCCCAATCTTTGTTGACTACCCGGGCACATTCTACCCGGATAACCACCCACTCAGGGGCATGTAATGAGCCAAACCTGTGCTTGTAATAAACTACATCCAACCCTGCTTCCTGACATAGCATATGGGGTCCAAATCCCAGGCAGACAGGCCTTCACTGGGCCTGTCCCAACTTGATCTGATGGGTGCCTCGGTTTCCAACAACCTGGGCTAAAGCAAGTCAGACTTCCATCTGTTTGCCCTATCAGATCACGTATGCCGTGTCACACCCAAACAAAATCTGCATCATCATTTTTACATCCCATCTGCATACACAGTGCACTCACAAAGTCTGTATCATTGCCCAGGTAGATAGCAGACCCTTCAGGGGTAACTCAGTCAATGGGCCGACAGTCGTGGCCCGTGTATCTAACTTCTCAGGGGGCATGTGATGACAACCTCCAGGCTTCAATTGAGGCTTTCACCTCGAGTCAGCGTCTCATTTGGGCTTAGTACTACAAAACCAGAAATATCCGAGACCTATCTATGGTTAACCCGGAATCGCACCTCATGAACACTGCTATCCAGTGCTGGAGGCCATCTCACATGGTATTTCGTTTTGGTAAGAACGAGTTCTGCCCAACACTGGAAGAGATTCAGCGCATTCTGGGGTTAAACATGAATGACGAAGCCATAGTACCGCGCTACAAGACAACATACCAGGCAGACCTATCTAGGTCCTTGCATATCAAGCCTGCCTCTATTTCACCAGAACTTCTCATTCTCAATGCCCTTGCACTGATAGCTATGTCTCAACTGGTGTTCCCAAGGTGTCGTTCGCTCGTCGAAGCAGTTCTGGTCAGGATCATCGAGGACATGCACAACTCCTGCTTGGTTGTACCAGTCATCCTAGCTGAGCTTTTTAGAGCTCCCAACGAGTCTGCAAACCATAGAAAAGGCATCTTCCATGTCAGTACACCTCTCCTGCACCTCTGGTTGGTAAGTGACTTACATACAATCATTTCAATACCGGACGACATTTGTTACGCTTACAGTCTGCCTCGAAAGATTTCTCAGAATCAAGGACTGATAGTAACTACAAATGTTGGAGAGCTCTACCAGCTCTTTCAAGACCTTTCAGAGGAAGAAATCACTTGGCAATGTAATTAGCTTGTGTTGAACAGGCTACCCCGTGTTGTCATCACTGGTAGACGATGCATGATTCTTGCTGGTCTAACAGGCTCCGCAGTCTATACACCCCTCCGAGTTCTCCGACAGTTTGGACTCCCTCAGCGTATCCCCGTGATAGACCAGTAGGAAAATGATTGGATCACCTTCACAGTGCACTCCGACAACCTCACCCGGCACTTCCAGTCAGCTTGGCGCAGCTCTAGGCGAGACCAATGGCCAGAATTCATGGTCTTATCAGGGCCATCAACCAACTCGGCATACCGAAAATGGGTGGATAATCCTGACATTCTACTCGACATGCCTGCACCTAGGGAACTGCCCACACCAGTTGCAGCTCCATCACAAGGGACCATACCCCTAGCAGAGATGGTGGTTCCCTGGATAGACTTCTTCCTGGAGAGACAGCTCCAGATCCAGCAGAAATGGAAGAAGCTATGGAAAGCCCAGCGTGCATTGAGGTAGTAGGAAGCGGAACAAGGTCGGGAACTCCAGGTCGTACAAGAACAGGTTGAACAATTGGAACAGACAATCCAATCTCTTCATAGGAGTCGCAGAGGCGATGCCAGGGAAACAGCTGTCATCTGGGCCCAGCTTCACTTCCACTAAGAGCAGCTTGATAGTGCAAAGGTGGAGATGACCTCCCGTATCCAACAATTTGGATATCACATGTTCAACGCTACCGAGACCCTCACACGCATGGAAGTTGAAGTCACATCCCTCCAGCAACAGATCATGGATCTTGAGGGCGTGCCTCGTCCACTTGACTTTGCGATCCCCGAAGGGCCTACCTAGGATCGAGTCTTTTTCCTCTTCTTTGAGTCACACTATGCATGTACTCACTGCACTCTACATGCATCAATGAAAATCTCTTTCTAGCATCTGCCTTTTGCCCTCATGGATAATCATGATTAGCCTTTGCATTCTTTTCAATTGCATGAGCTGACTTGTGACTCGTTCTCTGACTAGAATTCTCACCGAAGCAGCAGCTGCCGATGCAGTTTTAACGGAAATACCAATCACAGAGGTACTTCCTTGCAATGTCCGATCAGAGAACAGCTCCTACACAGTACAATCAGAAATTAGTACAGGATCGATGGTAGAACCTGTAGATCAACACCAGCGGACCACTGAGATCCTACAGTCACATGACAGAGACATAGCAGCCATGCAGGCGAAGCTTAACAGTTTTCTGGAATCCCTGAAGATTCTGATCGGCACCTAGACCGAAGAACCCTCCACCCGTATCCCAACTGAAGAACTAGCCAAGTGACCTACACCTGAGCCTCGCCATTCCCCCTTCATCATACCTAATCCAATACCCGCAATAGGCGAAGGAGAGCAATATGACCAGTACGAAGAGCAGCCGAAGATCTCACATGGCCACTAGGACCAGCCGTTATCCTTAGATCCAACCCCTTCCTTATAGGACGAGATGAAGCAAATGAAATAGGAGATGAGAAGAATGAAAGGTGCATCCACGAGTACAAGTCTATCACTGGAAGACTTAACCTTTTCATCAGGGGATGCTATTCCCACAGGTTTCAAGGTCCCAGACTTTGATAAATATGATGGCTCGGGCTGTCCAAAACAACACTTGCAGTTATACTTGGGGGACATGCTCCAACATAATAAAAACCAGCCCTTGCTCATCCAGTACTTCCAGAAGAGTTTGAAGGGGGCAGACCTTACATGGTGGATGTCGGTGGACAAGCAGAAAGTCAAAACCTGGCAGGATGTCATGGACAGTTTCATAGAGCAGTACTCCTTCAACCAGGAGCTCCGCCCTCAGAGAAGCCAGCTTGAACAACTAAGCCAGCGCAACAACGAATCATTTCTGGAGTACGCCACCCGCTGGAGGGAAATGGCAGCGAAGATCCCAACTCCTATCCCTAAGGAGGAATTGGCAGGCATGTTCATGGGCACCTTGAAGCAGCCCTACTCTATACTCATGGTTACCTCACCGGTAGTGGACTTCGGCACTATCGTCAGGATAGGTGCCCGTATCGAGACTGCTATCAAGAGTTGGGCCATTCATTCCAATCTAGAATTTGATCCCCCCAAAGCGATGACCTCGTCCAGCAAAAATATCGGTCACCGGTACCACAGAAAGAAGGAAGATGTACATATGGTTGCTTCTACGATACTCATCAGATTACCAGCTCCAGCAGCGCAGCAGCAGTCAGTTAGCAGGAATACCCGACCAGCCCGACCAACTCAGGGGTAAAACCATCCTCCCAGAAACTTTACCCCTCTTCCATATACCCTCATCCAGTTATTGGAATTCCTCACCAAGCAGGGTCTTCTCAAGTTGAGAGGTCCTACACCTCTTCTACCTCCAGACAAACAAGGCAAGAACTATAATGCCGATCATCACTGTGCCTTTCACAGAGGCCCAGGCCATGTTACAGATTATTTCATAGGCCTGAAGTGTGCAATCCATGATCTCTTGGATGAGGGAAGAGTTGAGCTGGCTTCCAGTAACACCAACATCAATCAAGTGCCACTGCCCCCATATAACAATCAAATCAATTTTATCTAGTGGGAAGAACCCGGGGTAGGGCAGCCAG
This sequence comes from Tetracentron sinense, assembly GCA_015143295.1. Classification (NCBI taxonomy): domain Eukaryota; kingdom Viridiplantae; phylum Streptophyta; class Magnoliopsida; order Trochodendrales; family Trochodendraceae; genus Tetracentron; species Tetracentron sinense. The sequence continues at coordinate 21,194,919 of CM026554.1, forward strand.
GACCCAGCACACCCGCAGTGAATGACGGCATCATCAGGCCCTCTTACCGATCACCTGCCATAATCCCTTTCCCCCAGTCAAACATACAGACTGTTCAGTCCCCAACCCAGATACCTGCCCTCGAGCAGATCATCTACATAATTCCTTACCCTACAAATTGGCCAACAGCTCCAACTCAAGCCTCAACCTCTTCAGGCCCTGTCCGGATCCCTTATATCCCAGAGCCTCCTTTTAACCTCAACCGAGTACCTGCTCCCCGCTCTCTCATCCTTGAGAGCGAGAGCATAGCCTACCTAACCCGATCTGGCTGGGTATATCAACCTCCTGCAATAGAGCCGGTAAAGGTGAAGAATACAGAGAAAGAGAAAGCAGGGTTGTCAGACTCACAGAAAGAGGCAGTTGATTGAGCAGTACTATTGAAAATCCTAGAAAAAGCAGAGGAGTTCAATATCACTCAACAAATGAGCAAGGTCCCAACACAGATATCCATCTGGGGTCTTCTTCTCACTTCAGAGCATCACAGGAAGCAACTGCTCCAAGTATTTGGCAATGCCCATGTAACGCTAGACATAACACCTGAAAAACTGGGGTAAATGGTACGGTAAATCCTTGGACCCAAAGTCATCTCCTTCACAGAAGAGGAGATACCGGACAGCGACAGGGACCACACCTAGGCTTTGTACATCGCAATACAGTGCATGGACCGAACATTATCATCGGTGCTCATCGACAATGGCTCCGGCCTGAACGTCTGCATACTCTCTACACTGTAAAAACTGGGCTTGGACCTCAGTCAAGTGAAGAAAAGACCTATGACCATCAGGGCCTTTGATAATACCACCAGGCAAAACCTAGGTGACATCGACCTGACCATCGGGGTCGGACCTGCTCAGTTCTCAACAAACTTTCAGGTGGTGAACGTGCCAGCCTCTTTCACTCTGCTCCTATGGAGGCCATGGATCCATGCGGCCGGAGCCATTCCCTCCTCTTTGCATCAAAGAATCAAGTTCATCTAGGATGACAGTCTGATTGTCATTTCTTCTGAAGAGTTAGTAAGTTCCTTCAGGAACGTCCAAGAGCTGGGGCAAGGCACTGCCTTCATGACATTCCAATTCGAGCAGGTTAGTTCTATCGCCTAGGTAGAACAGCAAGGCCAGCAAACGATGCCACCGTTTGTCAGAATGATGGCCAGAATGAACTATCATCCCAGAAGTGGTCTCGGTGCCAAGAATCAGAGCATAAAGAAAAGATACACGGCTCCTCGTTACACACCTCCCTTTGGTTTGGGATACAAGCCCAGATACGAGGACTACCTTTCTAAGCTGACTAGGAAGAGTAGACAGTTAGCAAAACCTGAACCCCGACCACACATCTCTGTAACCTTCCCCATGGGAATCTATGAGACCTACTCAGAAACCTCTGCTGCTCCCGTTGCCTTAACAACCCAGCCCAGTGACGAGTCCTCGGGGATTCCAGAACCCAAAGTATTCACCATGGCCCAGATGTTCGACGAGCTAACTGTCGAAGATGCTACCGAAGCAGAATATCCAGCGGGAGAGTAGGTCTGCACCCTCTTCAACAGTGCCAAAGCGTCATCCAGTCGCCAGCCACTGATCCATTGGTGGACTGAGGCTCTCACCATTGAGGCCAGCTAGGGCCAAGGCAAGCATAGTGCAGGACAGGTTGGTCCGAGATAGTAGTGAACCAGCATAACCTTTCTCCTCCATCTACTTCTTTTTGCTCCCGTTTGTAAAATCCAAAAGTCAGGCCACTGTCGACCTAATTTTTATTTGAGTCTTTTTTTTAACAAGTCATTTTGCTAAAGAAAATCAGATTGTTTTGACTCCAAAAAATCATGTTTTGAAAAAAAAAACACAACATTTCATATCGGTTGATGACGAAATCACACGGACTCTTCCCGTGGAAGGCCTAGTGTCCTGAAGCCAACAAATCATCATCATCAAGCATGCTAAACTGAAGCTAATTGGTTTGCCAGGAAATTACCTCTGACAGGGCTACCCCTCAAACCCTCCTTGAACTCTCCAAAGCAGAGTATGACTCAGAATAGGAAGAGGAACCGCCTCAGGAAATTTTGGACCTCCTCGAGCATAGTGAAGGACTTCTGCAATCTAACAGGGAGGACACTGAAACAGTCAATCTGGGATCCACAGAGAGCCCCCGGCTAGTCAGAATCGGCACCAGCATGAACCTTCAGTGGAGAGCAAGCATGATCAATTTCCTGAGAAGCTACAGTGATGTCTTCGCCTGGTCATATGCTGACATGCCAGGCCTAGACTCAATATTGATGGTACACAAACTGCCCTTGACCCCGATGTCAGACCAGTGAAGCAGCAACTGAGACGGATGAGGCCCGAATGATCACAGAAGGTCAAGGAAGAAGTTGAGAAGTAGATCAGTGCAGGTTTCCTGGCAGTTGCAAACTACCCTGAGTGGTTGGCCAACATAGTCCCAGTACCCAAGAAAGATGGCAAGGTCGGCATGTGTATTGACTACCGGAATTTAAACAGGACAAGCCCCAAAGAAAACTTTCCTCTCCTGCATATTGACGTTCTGGTCAGAAATATCGCTGGGCACGAGACTCTCTCATTCATGGATGGTTTCTCCAGATACAACCAGATCAGGATGGTAGAAGAATACATGGAGAAAACCTCCTTTATCATGCCTTAGGGCACATTCTGCTATAAGGTCATGCCCTTCAGACTCAAGAACACAGGGGCCACCTACCAGAGGGCCATGACAGCCTTGTTCCACGACATGATGCACAAGTCCACTGAAATCTATGTGGATGACATGATCGTCAAATCACCAACAGCCGAACAGCACCCAGAAGACCTGAAGAGACTCTGCAATAGACTCTGAGAGTATGGCCTAAGACTGAACCCGGCCAAATGCGTCTTCGGAGCCTCATCAGGAAAGCTCCTTGGCTTCATAGTCAGTAAAAGAGGCATTGAGATCGATCCAGCTAAATCCAGAGCTATCATCGAAATGCCAGAACCCCAAACTGAAAAGGAGATCCATAGTTTCCTGGGTAGAATTTAGTACATCAGTCGGTTCATTTCTCAGCTAACTCCGATCTGCGAGCCGATCTTCAAACTTCTCTGAAAGAACACGCCGACAGTCTGGATAGCTGAATACCAAGAAGCCTTTGATAGAATAAAACAGTATCTTCTGAATCCTCCAGTACTTATGCCTCCTACACCGGGACGGCCACTGCTACTCTACATCTCTATGCAAGAAACCTCCATGTGGTGCATTCTGGCACAACATGACGAGACTGGCAGAATAGAACAAGCTATCTACTATATCAGTAAGCATCTGCTTAAGTACGAAGAACGGTACAGCCCTCTTGAGAAGACATGTCTAGCACTGGTCTAGGTAACTCAGCGTCTCCGGCACTATCTGCTTTCCTACCCGGTAATTCTGCTCTCCTGGATGGACCTATTGAAATATCTACTGGAAAAGCCAGCTACCACCGGAAGACTGCCCGATGGCTTATGATGTTGTCTGAATTCAACATCGCGTATATGACACAGAAGTCAATCAAGGGGCAGGCGATAGTAGATCACCTGGCCTACAGTCTAACCTAGGACTACTTGTTTGTACATGATCAGTTTCCAGATGAAGCCATCCTGTATACGGAAGTGGACAAACAAGAATACTCCGGCTGGGAGTTGTACTTTGATGGAGCTGCCAACAATCATGGGCATGGGGCAGGAGCAGTCCTGATCTCGCCTAAAGGAGCATACCTCCCTATATCAAGCAAATTGAAGTTTAGATACTCCAACAATGAAGCAGAGTACGAGGCATGCATAGCCGGACTGAAAGAAGCCCTGGACATCAGGATTGAAGAAGTAGACGTCTACGGTGACTCATCTTTGGTAATCTGTCAGGTAAATGAGTCTTGGGCAATCCGAGAAGCAAGGCTAGTCCTGTACTTAGCCTACCTCAATCTGTTAATCAGTCAATTCAAAAGAATCAGCTTCAGCCACCGATCCAAGAACCATAACAGATTCATCGACGCACTGGCCACTCTAGCTTCAATGGTACAGATCCCTACAGACATCATGCTCTGGTCGATAGAAATTTAGTAACAGGATCAGCCTGCCTACTGCCTTCAGATCGAAGAGGTATCAGACAATAAGCCTTGGTATGCAGACATCAAGTAATATCTCGATGACGGGACCTTCCCTCTTGATGCTACCAAAACAGACCGCCGGGCAATCAGAAGAGTGGCCATTCAATTCGTCCTATCAGGGGGCATCTTGTACAAAAGGTTACCGAACCAACTCTGGCTCAGGTGTCTAGATACCAGTGAAGCAGCACAGGTAGTCGAAGAAGTCCATGGAGGAATTTACGGCCCACACATGAATGGGTTGATGTTATCTAAGAAGATATTGAGGCTAGGCTATTACTGGTCCACAATGGAATCAGATTGCTGGAAGTATGTACAGAAGTGCCACCAATGCCAAATCTATACCGACAGGGTAAATGCACCGCCAAACAGGCTACACAATCTCACCGCTCCTTGACCATTCTCAACTTGTGGCATCGACATCATCGGATCCATAGCTCCGAAAGCATCAAACGGACATCGATTCATCCTGGTAGCAATCGATTATTTCACGAAATGGGTCGAGGCAGCCTCTTATGCCAGCGTCACAGCCTCAGTGGTTCAGCATTTTTTGAAAAGGGATATCATCTACCAATATGGGGTCCCATATAAGATTGTCATAGACAATGCTCTCAACTTCTGCAACAAGGGGATAACTGACCTCTGCCAGAAATTCAAGATCCAACATCACACCTCTACGCTATACAGGCCTCAGACTAATGGTGCAGTTGAAGCCACCAACAAGAATCTAAAAACAATCATAGAGAAGATGGCAACCAAGTACTCTACCTAGCATGAGATGCTCCCTCATGCACTCATGGCCTACAGAACGTCCCTCCGAACCTCAACTGGGGCAACACCATTCGCTCTGGCCTATGGTATGGAAGCAGTCCTCCCTGTCGAAGTACAAATTCCATCACTTTGGGTGTTAATGGAAGCAGAGCTCTCAGAAACGGAATGGGCACAGACCCGGTATGAGCAGTTGAACCTGATCGAAGAGCGGCGACTGAAAGCCATCAACCACTCTCAGGCCAATCAGAGACGCACGGCTAGGGCATTCAATAGGAATGTTAAGCCAAGAGGCATCTAGATCGGCGACCTGGTGCTCTGAAAAATGTTGCCAACTTGCCCTGACCTAAGTGGCAAGTTCACTCCCAACTATGAAGGCCCATATGTCGTCCGAGACAAATTCTCCAGCGGTGCCTTTCAACTCGGACGTATGGATGACGAAGACCTCCCAGAGCCTGTCAACATGGACAAAGTCAAAAGATATTACGCTTAGGGTCTAGATCTGATAGGCGCTTTGCACTTATAGTTTCTTTGAGAAATAGCAAGAGGCCATCCTTGGCACAATCTTCATCCCTCTTTCCTGTAACCCGTTTACAAATCAAATCCAATCTCGCTAGTTAGCCCCTCGAGCCTGACAGCCCTTCTTTCATTACACTTTTCAGGGACACCCTCCCTCTCCTTCTGCGGTGTTAGCTCGAACTACGTCATGACCTGATCCTATAAAGGTACGTAGGCAACCTGTCAAATCAGGTGCGGTCACATTAGGGGTATCCACTCCCCGACTCTCCCCAAACAGAGTCCCTCTTTCCTTAAAGTAGTCATCAACTCACCCCAAGCAGAGACAAACTCTCCCAACTTTCCAAGCAAATCGACACTCATAGGTACAAAATTTCTATCAAAAGAAAGCCCAAAATAGAAGTCAAAATATTTCAACAGTCAGAGACTCCCCACAGAGACAATCTCTCTGGACTCTTTACCCAGCAGAGACTACCTCTCTAGAAAAACAACATCCTCGGACAGAGACAACCTATCTATCCCCAGTAGAGACAACCTCCCTCGCTCTCTCTCCCCCATCTAACAAAAAAATCATCACTTGGCATCATAAGGCACAGGCCTTAAGGAAACAATCCCCCCGGGAAGTAGAAGAATCCTCCCCAGAGAGTGAAAATCAATTATATCAAACCAAAACCTCCAAGGGAGAGCAAATCAACTACAAACTGGAGAAATCCCAAGGTGTCCCAAACTTCAGTCCCTCAGCCTACATTTCATCCTACTATAAGTCCTTCTCGATCCCTTAGGAATTACGAGTGCAAGTGCAATATCACATCTGAATCCCCAGTGGAAATATCATCCTTAAAACCCTAGAGGAGCGCCATTCAGGGCTATGACGGGAGAAGACCTTCTTTCCCAACATAAACAAAACTTCCCCAATAAGTCACGAGCATGAGTGAAAACCGGCAACGGCCTCATTACGCAAAAATCACGCGATCCCCAAACCTGTCTTGTGACTAGGGGTAAAAAAAGGACAAAAATCAATCAGCTTCGCAAGCATGAGGAAAACCGGTAATGGCCTCATTGCGCAAAAATTATGCAAACCCCATGACTTGGTCATTCCAAGGGTAAAAAAAAGAGAAAAACTGAAGAGCAGTTTGGCAACAACATCCGGCAGTAATCAGGCTAGCCAGATAAATCCCCTACAGCAGTCCCTGGTAGATGGCATGGAAGAGTAGCTTCCCCAACACTAGGCTCCAGTAGAGTTCAGATCCCCAATAGTGATCTACGGTAGTGTTATATCCCTCAGCAGATCCTCAGCAATGGTCTACAATGGCATTAAATCCCCCAACGGATCTCCCCAGTAGAAGCATCCTATTTGTTCCCCCAGCAAGCTTTTCCCCAGTCAGAGTTTAATCTCCAACAGTGACAAGACAAACAGGTCTACCCATGAGCATCCTCAGCGGTGACAAAACCACTTCTAGGTTATACTCTACTCTCCAAGAGCGAAAGGCAGACTATAGAATCCCCAAAGACCTGACTAAGGCAATTTCCTGGCAAAACTGATAGCTAGTTGAACATTATTTTGTTGAAAGCAAAATTTTTACCAAGGACCAAAAACCTTTTACAAAATGTTTTCAAAAATAAACTCTTTGGTATCTTGACCAGATTATACCAACCTGCACTGAGCAGCCCTAGCAAGACAAAGCAGAAGAAGTCGACACCATGCATCCCCGCCAGTCGTAATCAGCAGAGTCATGGGAAAGCATCTTCGTCTTTATCCCCTGCATGACATCCTTGCATAGCGTCACGCTTCTGGTGACCAAACTCCTCAGCATCATCTTTGATTAAAATCCAGCGCCTCTTGGCCATTTCAATCATCCGGCTAGTGCCTCTTGAACATGTCGCATCCTTTCGACACCCCGTGTGTCCTCGACATCCCGTGTATACCTTTATAGCGTATGCCACCTGCATGTCCTCTCTTTCGATACCCCCGTGTGTCCTCGACATCCCGTGTATACCTTTACAGCGTATATCACCTGCATGTCCTCTCTTTCGACACCCCCGTGTGTCCTCGACATCCCGTGTACACCTTTACAGTGTATACCACCTGCATGTCCTCTTTTTCAACACCCTCGTGTGTCCTCGACATCCCGTGTGTACCTTTACAATGTACACCACCCGCATGTCACCCACTTGACCACCCTGTGTGTTCTTTGCACCCCGTGTGTCTCGTCGATCAAAATCGATCGAAGCCTTTCAGCCAATGCCTCTGGGCTATGCCATCCCTATAACCATCAATCCCCAGTGAGTAGTCCGAACTACTCGCTCTTCCCCAGCAGTGGCCTTGCCGCTACATCGCACTCACCATTTACACTGGATACATACATATCATCGTTCTGCATCCCTGTTATCCGAGCTCGGTGTAAAAATAGGATGATTCCAGTCTTTGCCGTTCGAATTGCCAACCCTTGCATTCTCCAGCAAAGAGGGGCAGCTGCCCAATTTTTACACCCCATCCTAACCGTAGTTAAAATCTTTTAACTATGGTTACCTCCCCTACCAAAGCCCTCATACCCTAAGACAAAACCCTGCCCTTACGACTCACCTTAGGTGAACACCAGTTAAAACCTAGAAAGCCCATGTCCTAAACCCTAGCATTAGGTGACCCTAGCATAACCCCAGAGCCCTTAGGACATGAACCTTAAACCCATGGCCTCTAGTGCCTAACCCCTCTGTCCAGGCCCACAAAGGCCTGAAAAACCCTTAGGATAACACCTTATTCCCTAGTGTGTGCAAGGCCCAGCCCATTGAAAATCAAAATCCGGAATGTCGGTAGATCTTCTACCGATATTTTAAAATTTCACTGTTTTCTTATTGTTGGTAGAAGATCTACCGACATATTTTTTTCGCCTTGTTTCAGGCTGTCGGTAGACCTTCTACCGACAGTATACAATTTCCAAGTTTACAGTCTACAGGCCCCCTGGACACTCCACCATCCCTTCCTCCCCCTTGGTCTCCCCCTTCCCAGCTCTTGGTAGACCTCCAGAGGGTCCAACCACCTCTTCCCCCTTCTCCTTAAATCCCTGCTAGGTCCCTGTTGTCCTGCCTATAAAACCAACCCCCACCTCCAGTTCTTAAGGTCGGTAACTCTAAAGAAGAGCCCCTGCTGCAAAAACATTGGCCCTCAGCCTCTTCAACCTTCAAGTCGTAGTCCCAGGACCTAGCTCGAGCATCCCCAACCATTGCAAGCATTGCTGGAGTGCACACCACCTGGCACAGACTCACTACCGGTTCGGCTGAAGCAGAGTATTGGGTAGGGACACCCTCTACCCATTTCCATATTGCTTTAACATCCTTGTGAGCCCCTAGTCATCTCCAGGGGACCGTTTCATGTTTTTGCAATTGTTGCTTAGTGTAAACAGACCCTCATAGGGTGTTCAGCCACCTAAACCATAGGTGAGGTGAACCCCTTCAGGTAAAACACCCCCCTTGGGCTTTCAGACCGTCCCAGGACCTTTTAAGGGTCCCTCAATTCATAAGGGAACCCTTAGACACCTCTGTGCAATGCCCCAGCAGCTGTAGGTTCGGTTTCGAGGAAAATCTAGAATGGTGACTCTCTCAGTACCGCCATTCATAAAAAAGACTTATCCCCTGTTGTCGGTGAAAGTATGCCTCTTTTAATTTTAGAAACACAGTTCTTGGGGGGACATACATCGAATCCCAAGATCTGACTAAGATTCTAATTCATTTTATTCAATGAAGGTAGGAATAACATTCACCTTTGCGACTTTGAAATTGTTAAGCCAAATCCACGTTAGAATAGTACTCGCAAAACTTCACAAGTGTCAAGTCTCCTGTCGATTCACACGAGCCTTCTTTTTCCTTTAAAGCTTTCTTTAATTGAAGCTAATGGCCCTTCCAAATTTCCAGCTCTAGGAATCTTGAATAAAAGATCTAATCTTTATTGATCAAGAACTTTTCTTGATGAACAAGATGAATTCTTTCTTTTTTTCAAGAACCAATCAAGAAGACAAAAGAAGAGAGAGATGGGTGTGACCGTACACCTCAAGGAGAGAGAGGGGAGGGCGTGAGGTTTGAAGAGAGGGGAGAAGTTTCCAAATCTGGAAATTCTGGAAAATTCAAGAATGCCCAAAGCCTTGGACGTCCATCCCTTTTATAGGCTTCATTGGTTGCTTGAAACCAAAGTTTCCTAATCCTTATCCAATAAGGATTTCTCAATTAGTTTCCTATTTGGTTTCTCCATAATTAATTATAAATAATCAAAATAGAAACTAATCTCATCCATTAGTGTCCAACTAATCTTATCCTTATCCTAATCCAATTAGGATTCTTTGATTAGCAAGAAACTAATAGAATCCTTGTCCAACAAGAAATCTTTAATTAGTAACTAACTCTAACTAACTAACTAACCTTATCCAATAAGGATATTAGTTATTAGAAACTAATTAAATAAATAATAACAATTATTATTTCCTCCTTGAAGTGGGCGTCCCACCCTAGGTGGGTCCCACTCCACACGCCCAAAGGGTTTCCAAAACCCTCTTGGTCACTTGAATTATTCTTTTATAATAATTCCTAAGGGGTCCTACCCATTTGGTTTTTCACATCTAATATGATTCCACATTTTAGAGCTTCACTATACCATATAGTGATTACTTAGAGAAATTAATTAATTTAATTATAATTAAATTAAATACTTTAAGAAGGTCCTTGTGTGTGGGATCTAAAGGGATCTCCTATTTCCGGTTGTGGGACCAAGTACTCAACCTTTTTGGTTAAAGCATTGTTACTAGGAAACACCTTTCCTAAACTCCATTAGGATCATAGAATGTTATCTAAGTCCCTGGACTTCCACCAATCACAATTAATGTCCATTAACACAATGTGATTAACCTCCAGAAATTAAAGAATTGCTTATAAGTACCATCTCACAATATATTTACAAATAAATCCTTCCATATTCCGATGTCACTTGTAAGCTTCCGGGATTGGAACAATTCCATTGTCTTAGTCCCTAGCTTATGAATAGAACTCTTTCTCATGATTACTTTTCATTGAACTGAACCTCCAAACACTTTTGAAGAAACATTAGAAAAGAACTGACATATATATTTATATATACTTTTCCATATTAAAAATATCAACTTCGATAAAGACCATTTTACCGAAAAGCACCAGTACTGGATTTAACAGTTCAATTCAACAAGTATCACATTGATATCATTATCTCCAATTAAGGAGTTGTGGATTCCTTATTGAGTGTTTACAAACTTCTCCAAACATTGTGCACATGACCCAACGTACCCGGAGTTAGTCCTGTGTATTGGACATTGCCGATTTACACATCAAAGCAATATAGATAGATGTCTGAGAAGATGTTAATCTCTCAGGTCTAAGGAAAATTTTTCAAATGGATAACCTTAATACAATCTGACAGTGTATTCCATAAGGTATCCACTAGTGACCCTGTTCAGTATTATGTACTTGCTACATATACTCACATGTTAGTCAAGAGTCACCACTCTCTGTGAATGAGATTCATCACACTATCTCATAGAACTACACATGTGCAAGCCATGATCAAGTACGGCGCCCAACCAGTACTCAAGAGGCGTCGAACAATATTAGGTTTACAAGGAACCAGAAAATCATATCTCCTCGCAACCTTTGCATGATTTTCCTACAATGTTACCAATGGAACTTTATGTCTTCATCATATGAGACAGTAATTAATATAAATACCCTTTATAGTTGGTTGTGTGAATATGATGCTTATCTAATCAACATAGAAAAGTCTCTTATTGGCTTTCGAGGGCATATATGTCCAACAGTCAGTAATCCCTCTGCCGACACCCTGTATTTGGCCTGTTTTGGTGTTGTTGGCAGTTGCTCTACCGACAATACACTGTTTCAGTCACAGTGACTACGCAGCGTTGTGGGGCTCACTCCAGGCATCCCCTGAGGCCCGCACTTAGCCTGAACTCTCCCCAGGAGTCCTCCCTACACTCCCATGCTCTCACTTCACTTCGGGTTACAGCCTAACCCTAGTTAACATAGGCAAAACCACGGTTAAAAACCCTGTTCAACATATCAGTAATCCAATTATCGATGTTAATTGTGTTTTTTAATTTCGGGCTTTTGCAGGGGCCCAGGCCTAGTAGGAGGCCACTTTAGGCCCTGCCTAGCCCCCTGGGCCCACCTTGGACTATACTAGACCCTTAACTGTGGTGAAATCCACCTCCGGTTAACATTTAACCGCGGTTAAGCACCCCTTACCCCACAAACTTTTGGGAAATTAAACGGACATTCCTAACACTGAACTCGGACCATAATCCTGACTTTGGCCCTCTCCCTAACCCTAGTTAGCACCCCTAACCACAGTTAGAATCCCTTAAACTGCTGTTAGCAACCCTAATCAACTTCGGTATACGGCCTACCGGGCCTAAAAACCAAGTCTCCCGGACTTACCTCGGCCTACCGGGCCCCGCCTTAGCCTACCGGGCTACAACTCACTCACCCTTTACTGTGGTTAGCAACCCTAACTGCAGTTAGCTCAGCCTAATCCTGGTTAGCAACCCTAACCCAGTCCGGACTCCTCCTTAGTCTACCGGACTACTCCCTAAGCCTATCGGGCTCACATACCTTGCACTTGACCCTCCTCGGTCAATCAAACCCTAGTCTACCGGACTAGCCCATGTTAGCCACCCTTGGTGCACACACACACACCCCTAGCCTCGGCACAGGCTCATGTGCCAGAACTACGCTAGGTCTGATCTCACCCTGTGAGTACGTAGGCAGCCCAACACGGGCCCGACCCCAGCTCGCTTTTTCCTTCTTAGATTAGTATTCATTTAAACATTTCGGCATTTTAAACAAGATTAACTTTAATTGGCTTAAACCCGGGAAGTACGGAACCGTTGTAAAAACGGAAGCCTCGGGTTGCCTAACACCTTCCCCGGACTTAACTGAACCCCTTACCTCGATCTCTATCGTGGACCAAGACCTCATCCAAAACTTCAGGGGACTTATCCCTTCTGAATCAATAGGTGGCGACACTTAAAACCTCATGAGAAATCTAGGGAGCGAACTTCCCGCGCTCACAAGTCAACCTTGGCAGTATATTCGGTCGATCGAACTCAGTGAAATGGGTTTTCAAACCCTCATTAGTTTCACATGGCTGCACTTTCCACTTTTAGTCTTCGTCCCTTGCAAAATCCAACAGGATCCCCTGTCAGTTACAGCATCTCCCGGCTGTGTACAGGCTATCCAGCCCTCCTTTTCAACCCACACGATTGCTTCTTGCTCCACGGTTTTGCTGGACTCTCCTTCTTTTTACGATTTCAAGTCCTCCTCTGATGAACCAGCTACTTCCTAGGACTTCACGATTCCTCTATCAAGCTTCAAGCATGCCCCTAGCCAGTTCTCTACAGTAGCACCACTTGCTTCCTCGAGCTTACTGTCCTCTATGAATTTTTTCCCACTTTTTGAAGTTTCCAAGCTCCACGGTTTTAGCTGGGTTCTCCCTTCTCCAGTTTCTACAACCGTCCTAGTAGGTTGGTCTGGTTGCTTCCACATCTTATTCAAGGTAAACCCTAGCCTTTTTCTCAGTTTATTTTATATTTGAGTCTATGGCCCTTGAATACCTTCTTCTCATCATCTCCATCTTCATGGTGAGTCGCTCTAAGTGCCGCCTCATCATCTCTCGGGATGAAGATAATGCTCCCCAGTCTGAGGATGCCTCTTATGATGCTGGCCATGAAATTCATGTGGCTTGTGCAGTACATTCCAGGGCTCCTCCAACCTCGGGGACCCATAAGAAAGCCATGGGTGCTTCCAGTTCGAAGCCCTCGGCCAAATCCAAGGGCAAAACTCTAGTCCCCATTCCTAGTGCGCCTGAAATTGTGAGATTTCGCACCCCAGGGAATGAAAAGCTTTATAATACTTGGCTATCACAATTCAGAGGGCCACTATTATTTCAGACTTCACCCATCCGGGTTTTGAGGCAATAATTAACTCTCGTCAATGGTCTGGCCTTTTAAAATTGACCAGTTATGCCAGTTTAGACCTTGTCCGAGAATTTTATGTGAATATTTATTCAACCAATTCTCGCACTTTTTCTTTCAAAACTCAGGTTAAGGGTAAGAAAATTACCATTAATCCAGATGCATTGCCTTCTTCATTGGTGCTCCTCGGGTTCTGAGAGCCTATTACCCTTATCTCTATCCCACCAATGATGATAAGCATGATTTGGATATGGTGGTCGGCAATCTCTATGATGATCACTCTCAAAAATGGCCTCATCCCCATTTGCTTCACTCCAGTCTTTCATACTTAGGCCATCTGCTTCACTTCATTATGTGTTCCAACATTCATCCCAATGTGCATTCTACTACTTTGAGTGTTGATCGGGCTTGTTTTCTATACAGTGTCATGACTAGGGACACTATCGATACTGATGCCCACATTATTCACCTGATCCTTCAGGTTGTCGCTGTGACCCAAAAGTGCACTGCTCTTCCTTTTGGTGTCCTCATCACCAATCTCCTGTTTGCTAGGGGTATTAGGGCTCGTTCTTTTGAGGCTTCCAAGCCTTCTCTAGGGCTCATTTGTGCTCGCACCTTGACCAGTAGTATGTCCCATGCTGCGATTCCTGAGCATTAGGATGACATTGATGATGATATCGCTCCTTCGGCCACGGGTGCCAGTCCCTCTCCCAGCCATGTTAAAGCCCCTACAGGTCTCCTGTCTTTCAAGTCTATGGCTGCCATGCTTGCAGATATGTCGGCTACTTAGTCAAACTTCGCCACTAATCTTTATGCCCACCTTGACTCCCACGCAGCAGCTACTCAGGAGATTTTTTCGGCAACTAATCACCGGATTGACGCACTTTTCGGTATGGTGTAGGTGTCTCGTCAGGAGCTTCGCGATTTTCGTTATCCCTATCAGGATGATGTCGCTCATCACTTCCTCCACAACAGGATGATTAGGACTTTATACGACGACGGTTCCAACCTTGTTTTGCTCTTAGTATTTGCTGGATTTAGCTAGTCCATCCTTTTGTTATGCATCTCTGGTTTGTGTGATGTGCACCCTTTTGTTGTTGTATATGGGATGCTACTACTTTGTTGCCTGTTACTGTGTTAATGCTTCTACTTCATGCTAGGGATGCTATTTCTGTGAGATTGTTTCCCTTTGGCAATTCAAGCCAAAAAGGGGTAGAAGTTGGCTAGATATATCACCATATGTGCACTATATGCAATGTGCTCTCATCATTGATCTCATCATCATATTAGCATTTGTGTGATATCTTATGTGCAAATTGCTCGTTTAGTTATAGTGCATTGCTTCACTCCTTGACTCACATTCTTATGATTCTGAAATTTCTTGCCATATGGGATCTCAGATTGAGGGGGAGATCTCAAACAATTGAGCATGATGCTTATTATATCAACTAATTTATATTTTATGAAATTCCCCCATGCTTCACAAAGGTATTGTGTGTTTCAGTTTTATATGCCTTCAGCACATCATATTTGATTTTAGTATCTAGACTTTTATTTTGTGGATTCTCTAACAATTTTATTTCAATTGTTGAAATTAAGAAAGGTGGAATGGTCTTGATTACTGGTAATCTCATTAATGGTCTTTATTTAATATTCACTTTGGTAAATAATGAAAGTCTGCAGAGTAACAATGCCTCATCATCTAGAATGTCTAGAATAAAGAGACATTGCACTGAGTTTACTTATCTTTGGCATAAGAGACTTGGTCATATTAATTTTGATAGGATCAAGAGGTTAGTAAAAGATGGTCCCCTTGAATTCCTCGAAGGGAAGATGACCAAGAAGCCTTACCCCAAAAAGGTAGGAATAGCTGAAGAAAAGTTGAAACTCATACATAGTGATGTATGTGGTCCATTTAACATTGTTGCACGAGGGCAATATCGATTTTTGTCATATTTACCGATGACTATTCTAGATATGGATATGTGTAAAGTCAATTTTTTTGGCAAAATTCTGAGCCCAAAAAGTTGTAATATTTCCATTAGGTCTACATCCGGGTTGAAGACAAAGTGAAGAAGAAGCCTTGAAGAACCTTGAAGATCCATCATCCCAAAGTTGGCTCAAATAATAGGATGGTAAGAGAGACTTAGAAGACCCTAAGTTTCCTCCAAGAAATGCCCAATGATCATGAAAAACAAATCAAAAAGGAATAGGGGTATAGGGGTTTTCATCAAAGGCATAAAGGAATGAAAAATGAAAAAAATGCACCCTAGGGTCGACCCTGACCATTGGGGGTCGACCTTGAAGAGGCCTCATTTTGTATGGTGATTATAGGCAGAGAGTTTAAAAATCCAGGGTCGACCCTGAAGGTTAGTTGGGTCGACCGAACTGCACACTTGGGTCGACCCAACTAACCCTCAGGGTCAACCCCCATATGAATGATGGTTTTTTCCTATTTGTGCTACAATGGGTCGACCCAAGGAACCCCCAGGGTCGACCCTGATATGGAAAAAAGCTTCTATTTTGTTTTTGTAGTATCTTCTAAACCCTTGGAACTATTCCTATATATATAGGACCTCTCCCAATCCGTGAAATATATTCTTTGGAGACTTTTTAGAGCACTTTGAGCTCCTCTTGGGTTTAGGAAAACTCTAACCCCATCTCCATTAGTTTGCCTCTAGGTTATGCAAATTTTCATTCCCATTATTTCGAACTTGCGTTAGATGATCCTTAATCATTAGAGATCAACCTAGAGCTTCTACAAACCCTAAAACCCACTATATGCTCTGCTGTGAGCGTTGGTTGGCTTGAGCCAAAGCCGTCAAGTACGGAGATCGGTCGTCAGAGACCTTGGTTGATCACTGAGTAAGATTGGCTGGTGAGGAATCGGAGCTGCTGTTGCAGAGATCGAACGTGCTGTGTTCTTGGGTTGCAGGCTAAGGAATCGATATCGAGGAACGTTGTGTCGTGTCCTGTTGGGTAAGATTCGAGTCTTATATTATTCTAATCTTCTCATAGTGAATTTTGTGCTGGACTAGGTCTCGTGGTTTTTCTCGGAAGGGTTTTCCACGTAAAAATCTTGTATGTTCATGTGAGATTGATTGTGTGTAATTGGCTAAAATTAAAATTGGTAGAAAATCTTAAGTAGACCTATTCATCCCCCCTCTAGATCAAAGAGTTCATTGAAATAAGGAATTTCAATATGTTTATTTGATGCAACACAAATCTGACACCTTTGAAAAGTTTAAAGACTTCAGATTAGAAGTTGAGAATCAAACAGACAAATTCATAAAGATACTTCGATCAAATTGAGGTGGTGAATACCTCACCAACCATTTTATGGATTACTTAAGGGATAATGGGATTATCTTGTAATGATCAAGTCCTACCTCACCTCAACAAAATGGTGTTTCTGAAAGAAAAACCGGACCTTATTAGATGTGGTTTGCTCTATGATGGGCCATGCCGATGTACCTTCCTATCTTTGGGGATATGCTTTACAAACTGCCATTTACATTATAAACTGGGTTCCTTCTAAGTCTATACCGGTTACACCCTATTAATTGTGGTGTCGCGACCCAAAACCCACCCTAGGAGTTAGAGTGAACTTTGGACGACTAATCATGGCTTACATGACTTGCTTGACAAACCAACCTGTAAAAACCCACAGAGCATATACAATAGAGGATGACAGCGGAAACATAACTATAAAACACAGTGGAAGTCTAACAACCTCTAGGTATATACACATGGTCCAAGTTTAATACAAAGAAATCAAAACCAAGAAAGTGCGGACATGCCCGCCAAAATACATGGATATAATCACTCATGCTCACCCACAGCTAATCCGCTTAGAATCTAACACCACCTACTGATAACCCTCTACGGGAGGTTCCTCAAAAGGCTCCTCGACGTACTCCTCCTCCACCCATGGACCAGGAGCACAAACATCAAATGGAGCAGCAGCTCCCTCAGAACCTGCCGACATAAGAAGTACGGCTGAGCATGGAATACTCAGCGGGTACTAAATACTAACCAACAGTCATAGTATACAGATAGCATACATAGAGTAGGAAGCAAGTTACATATATAGAACAAGAACAATTTATATCATACAAGGAACTAAAGCAATTTATAATCATGCTTGTATTTCGTAGAAAGCCGATAAAACCTCTTGAAAACATCGTGCACTTGACTTGGCTTGAAATATCTTTTCGTACTTGAAAGCTTGTCGTGTTTGTCTTACTTGATCTTGTCGAGCATGTCATACGTGTCATGTCATGCATGTCATGCGTGCTTGCTTGTGATCATGTAACTTGTGAGATACACTTGTGAGATATCCTTGTGAGATGCGCTTGAGAGATGCCTTGAGAGAGAAGGGAGACCCTTCTTTATGCAATGCACTTGCGAGGGAAGGGAGACCCTTCTTCATGATATGTATGTACTTGCGAGGGAAGGGAGGCCCTTCTTCATGATATGCACTTGTGAGTGAGGGGAGACTCCTCATGGAATGTTGGTTCTTGTTTTCTTGTGAAAAGCGAGGTAAAACATATCGTAGGATATGTCCCACCTCTAACCATGTTCTTGAAAACCTCGATAAATCATGTCATGCATGCCGTGCTCGTGGGAACCGTGTACATACTTGCATTTAAATTTAAATATGACATTTGGGTAATTTCACAACACATATAACATCAATGATTGAGCAATGTAATATTCATATCATTTAGGGAAAGCAAGAAAACACACTATCATAGGCCCTAGCAATATCCATGATTTATTAGGCATACATTTCCTAATTTACAACTCACTTTATTCACCTTGGCATTACATCAAACATGGGGTGTTCATTATTCATTATTCATTTAAACCTAATCATGCTTTTCTAGGTGGGTTTTTCTCACATCACATGTGTATGTTCATTATGGGTACAATGCCCTCCCCGTTCATCCATCACATCAATACACACGGCATCCAATCGCCCACATTCATCTCCATTCACCATTCCCATTCACCATTCACAACCCATCTCATAATACATGTGTAAATGAAAGAAGACAAAGAGAAATAAAGTAAACGAAGGAACTATAACTAGGAGGGTAGCAAGAAGTACCGACCTTGAAGAAATGAGGAAGAAACCCCTTCCAAAAACGACCGTGAGGTGCTGCCCTAGCTTGGGGAACGCTCTCCACGAGTGCTTGAGCCGCGATCTTGGAGAAAAACCAGACTTGAAGTGATCTAGGGTCTCAAAACCCCTTTGATTCTTCTCCAAAAGCAAAACCCTAGCTTAGGAAACCCTTTCTCCTCTCTTCTAATCCCCCAAATCCTCTAAGTGTTGAGAATGAGCCCTAAAGGCTCGGGTTAAACTCTTAAGGTAAGAGTGAACCGACCAAAAGACCATAATACCCTTACTGAAATCTCTACAAAAACGCGAGTGCCGAACACGTTGAGCTGTGAATAGTGCCAAACACGTTGTGCTGTGAATAGTGCCGAACACGTTGTGCTGTGAATAGTGCCGAACACGTGCTGTGAATAGTGCCGAACACGTTGTGCTGTGAATAGTGCCAAACACGTTGTGCTGTGAATAGTGCCGAACACGTTGTGCTGTGAATAGTGCCAAACACGTTGTGCTGTGAATAGTGCCGAGTACGTTGTGCTGTGAAGGGTGCCGAACCTGTTGTCACGTTGTGTTGTGCATAGTGTTGAGCTCGTTGTGCTGTGAAGGGTGCCGAACCCGTTGTCAAGTTGTGTTGTGCATAGTGTTGAGCTCGTTGTCCGTTGTCTTATGTACAACGTACCCGTTGTGAGCTGTACAACGTACTCGTTGTTTGCTGTACAACGGATGCACAACGTACACGTTGTGAGCTGTACAACGTACTCGTTGCTTGCTGTACAACGTACACGTTGTCTGCTGCACGACGTACCCGTTGTCTGTCGCACAACGGATGCACAACGTACACGTTATCAGAGCTAGAGCTACGTTATCAGAGCTACGTCCTTAGCGCCTTCCGAGCTACGTCCTTAGTGCCTTCCGAGCTACGTCCTTAGTGCCTTCCGAGCTACGATTGCCTGCAGGTCCTGACTGTTTTGGCCATATCTTTTGACTCGTTCGTCCGATTTTGACAATTCAACTTGCGTTGGGTTCGTACTTCGAAAAGGAACATTTCTAACGTTTCAAAATTTCCAATTTCTTCCTTATTTATTAATTATACCTCTTTAAAGGTAAAATGGCAATGAAAGGGTCATGCATTAAATGTGAAAAGGTCCGGGGCTCTACATGTGGACTGGGCGAAAACCTAATTCACAACATCTAAGGGTATGGGGTTGTCTTGCGCATGTTCGCAAACTTGAACCCACTAAGTTTGAATCTAGAATAGAAAAATGAAACTTTGTAGGGTATCCAAAAGAAACTAAGGGTTTCCATTTCTACTCCAAGGCTGACCAAACAATAGTTGTTAGGCATCATGCCACTTTCTTGGAGGAAGAAATGGATCTGCTTATGAAGGTTGAATTTCATGAGATAAAAGACAACTCTGTCAGTATGCAAGATGAACCTAATCCTTCCACTATTGATTCTTCTAATTATGATCCACTGAGAAGGTCTGAAAGAGTTTCTAGACCACCAAATAGACTTCAGTATTATAATAATGAGGTTTATCTAGTTACCCCTAATGACGAGGATACAAATCTTAATACTTATCAGGAAGCTACATTAGATGTAGATGCATCTCAATTGAATAAAGCTATGAATGCTGAAATAGATTCCATGTATGACAACGGCGTCTGGACTTTAGTAGATCTACCAGATGGTATAAGGCCAATTGGATGCAAATGGATTTATAAAAGGAAGAAGGGTGCCGATGGTAACGTGGAGACCTATAAAGCTAGACTTGTTGCAAAAGGTTACACTCAAATTTAAGGAGTTGATTATGAAGATACTTTTTCACCTGTAGCTATGCTCAAATCCATCAGGATATTTCTAGCTATAGCTGCACACCATGACTATGAGATATGGCAAATGGATGTCAAAACTACTTTCCTTAATGGAATGTTAGATGAAGACATCTATATAAAACAACCAGAGGGCTTCATTCCTTCTAACCAGGAGAACATGGTATGCAAGCTCAACAGAAGTTGGAACCAAAGATTTGATCTTTCAATAAAAGAATTTGGATTTCAAAAGAATTTAGAGGAATCTTGTATATACAAGAAGGGCAGTGGGAGAGTGGTAGTATACCTAATTCTTTATGTAGATGACATCTTACTCATTGGGAATGATGTAGGGATGTTGTCATCAGTCAAGATTTGGCTTTCTCAGTATTTCTCAATGAAAGACTTGGGAGAGGCATCCTATATTCTTGGAATAAAGATTCTAAGAGAAAGAAAATGCCAAATGTTGGGATTGAGCCAAACTTCCTACATAGACAAGATTTTGTCTAGGTATAGTATGAGTGATTGTATGACAATACTCATTCCTTTTAGACATAGTGTCACTTTTTCTAAAAAGATGACCCCTACATCAGCTGATGAGATTGAGCAGATGAAGAGGTACCCTTATGCTTCGACGGTTAGGAGCCTCATGTATACCATGCTATGCTATGTACTAGACTGGATATCTGTCATATAGTGGGAGTTCTTAGTCGGTTCCAAAGCAATCCAGGTGTTAATCATTGGACTACTGTGAAGCACATCAGGAAGTACCTGAAAAGGACTAGGGATTATGTGCTTACCTTTCAATCAGAAGATCTAGTTGGACTGGGTTATACTGATTCCGATTTCCAATCTGATTTGGACAATCGAGCTTCTATATCTGGGTATGTGTTCACACTGATTGGTGCTGCTGTCAGTTGCTACAGTATAAAGCAAAAGAGTATTACAGACTCCACCACAGAAGCAAAATATATTGCAACTTCTGAAGCAGCAAAAGAAGCAGTCTGGTTCAGAAGGTTTTTGCAAGAGCTAGGAAATGTTCCTTCAGCACTTGAACTTATTACTCTCTTTTGTGATAGTAATAGTGCAGTAACTCATAACAAAGAACCTAGGAGCCACAAAAAGATGAAACATGTGGAGTGGAAGTATCATCTCATTTGTGAGATAATTGAGAGGCCAGATATTATTGTTACAAAGATTAGGTCTCAAATTAATATTGCTGACCCGATGACTAAGGCTTTATCAGATAAAGTATTTGTAACACACTTAGATAGTATGGGATTGAAATCTATGACAAAATGAATTTTAGGGAAAGTGGGAGATTGTTAGACATGATGCCCAGAAAAGTCATTTAGATTGTAAGATTCTTATTAATTTGATTAATACAGACTTCTTATTTATCTATTGTGTATTCATTATGGGTAATTGACAATGATCATGAGATGATCTATACGATATGAGATATTGATAAAGGTCCTTAGGTTATATTATAGGAAAGCTATGTGATGGGAATATCACAGGCAGATATAGCTTTTAGTTCCTTATACCTTGTATAATAATAGCTATGGGTGAAGCTGGATACTTCACTTATATGGCTACCAAATTGCTAAGACGTTCTCAGTAGTTGAGATGTAGTTTTATCTCAAACTGTTGTAGTGGAGACTACACATTAGCATATGGGTGCTTAAATGTACACTAATTGCATGCAATGAGAGAGACCTCTTGCATAAACATACTATCAGATAGTTGGTCTCTCCTTCTCATTGAACAGTTTCAATGATCCTTAGACCTAATGAGTTCATTTATAACTGAGCAGTAATCTGACTGTTTTGATTCCACCAAAGTATTCACTACCTTAGGGAATACAATACAGTGACAATTGGATAGTTAGAAAGCTGTTTGAGTCATGATGAATTTTAAACAAGAAATCCATACTCATTAACTTGAGAGATTATCCAAGTTCCGAGTTATACAGTTGATTAAGCTTAAATCCTATGTAGGTGATTTTGAAACAAAACAAGTTTAAATATATTTTATTTAAAATATATTATACTTATAAAATGTTTTACATGAGAAAATGTTTCTCATGGCTTAATCAAAAGTCTTGGAAACCCGGATGATGTGCAGTTAGCTATGAGTTAGATAGTATAAATAATCTCGAATGCCCATTAGGGATAATGTATTTGGAAGAATCAATTGAATTAAAAATTTCATGTGGCTGATCCATATTGGTTAATGTTCATACACTGTGATTCAATTGTAACATGGATATCTCACGTCACTTGCAATTCCGATGAAATTCCTATTTAGGGTCAATGGGATAACATTGGGTAAGCCAGGGTTATAATGTTAATGTCCCAAAGCAATATGTGGAGATGCTCACATAAGAAATACAAGCTCAAACAATTGATTAAATGTTAATCAATTGTTTAAATGATTAAATGTTGATCATTAATTAAATAGATTCAAAGTTAATCTATGGTTTAAATTAATTGTTAATTTAAATTAAAAGATTATATTAGTAATTATTTAATTAACCTAATTAAAGGGGAACTAGGTTTGACCCATATCCATGAAGCCATAAAGTATGGACCTTTAATGTGGGCCTAAGCCCATGGATTTAAACCTTAAGGTCGGGCACCCACTTTAGCTTTCCTAATTAGATTAGGATTAGGTTAGTTGAATAATTATTGAATAATAACTGCTTTTATTATGGAATTAAATTCCAATAATTGGAAAGTAAAGAACAAAGAGTTAAGTAAGAATTTGATTGAAATTAGGAGTCCTAGACTCCCCTAAGCTCACACCCAGCCTTGGCTCACGCCCCCCCTTCGGTAGGTATCTTAATTGGATTAGGATTCCCCTTGGTTGGTTGTTGGTTAATCCCTTTTAATTATGGAATCCTCTTTTATAAAGGACTCCTAAATTAGTAGGTTTTCTATGACTAAAGTAGTTATAGATAAACTAGGTTATTATTTAACTTATAATAAGAGCTATTATTATTAAATAATTGTAAGGGATAAATTGTAATTGTATTAGGATTGGACTTGATCCAAGTCCTATAAATATAACCCAACCCTCCAACCATCCAAAGGACTCTCTCTCTCTCAATTTTCTCTCCCTCTCCACTTCTCCAAAACCGTGAGCCCCTATGTTATTTCCCTTGGGTTTTTCGTGAGCTACATAGGGTTTTCTCTATTGTGTTTTTTCAACTTTAAGGTTTTGAACTCTAAGGTTATTGGTGATAGAAAGTCTACATTAACAATCAATCTACATCTCGTTGCTTCTTCACTACCAAGTGGAGATTCCAAATCTTCGTGGAGATAGTGAATAACAAGGATTGAGCTTCGAGTATTTCTTCAAGAAATCTTTACAAAGAGTTTTGACGGTTCGAGTTGGTTTTTGCTTCACTGGTGAACATCATTCACCGAGGTAATATGACTAAAACTTATAGATAGTATTAGTTGTTTTCTATGGTGTAAAGATCCTTGGGATCCAGTTTTCCGCATAAATTTTTATCTGGATTTCCTTCAAAGAGGGGATGCTAGTATACTATGACCAGGTACATGTACTAGCATCTATATCAAAATAAGTACAAGATAAGTGAAAAGCATGATCTCATAAGTCTCATAAGGTGCTAATAAGCTCATAAGAATCTTATAAGTCACGCACAAGCTCTTAAGAACTCATAAGGAGATTCATAAGGAACTCACAAGACATATAAGACTCATAAGATAATTGAAATATGTTTTGTGAAAGTATAAACTCAAAGTATGATTTAAAGTATGTTTTTTGAGAATATTCAATTGTTAGATTGTTTTAAACTTCCGCACTCTGATTATGCATATGTTCTGATGAACTGTACTATGTATGACATGTTAATGTTTTATAACATTGTTAGTTAGTAGTTTGTATACGCTGAGTATTCAATGCTCAGCCGAATTGTTATTTCGGTAGATTTTAGGTTAGATGGTCGTGTTGATCAGAAGCAGGAGCTTGCTTGGGATCATCATACCGATGATAAGGGCCTGGACATGTCACCTTATGGTTGATGGAGAGTGACATGTATTTGGGTTTTCATGTTGGGGGTTTTGCATCGGACTTGAGTTGGTAACTCAAGTGATGGATTTTGTTTATAGGGTTAGTTTCTATTTATGAACAAGTTTTAGTTTGTATTCAGTCTTAGTTGAATCTTGTACATGGGACACTGTTCTATATAGAAGAAATTTTCAGGTTCACTATTTAGAATGCCTTGGATGCTCTCTTGTAGGATGGTTTGAATGTAAGTCACAGCTCCAAAGTCTCATAATTCCTAGCGGGGATTTTGTGTCATGACACGAAGCATCCACCTTAGGGAAGCGTCCAAGATATGTCTGCTCAGACGATGAGAGATCTTCGCGGTACGAACCATAGGAGAGGATAATATATGTGAGTCAACGGGATTAGCCATATCGGGGCCCATTAGAAAGTATATCAGAATCAGAACCAGCTGTAAAATCAGCTAGATTGACACCCCATTCAGTCCAATCAAACTCAATAGTAACAAGGTCAGCCAAGGTAGAATCTTGGCCCTCGGGAGCAGAGCAATCAGACGACAGAGAAGCATCCTTATCGGAACCAGACTGACCAAGTCAATTCCACAGTCAGTCCGACGATGATTATTCACACAATGGTGAATGAGTCTTACTTTGAATAGCCCGCACGAGCCATCATTGAAGTCACCATAGGACCACAGGTTCAAGATTACTATCATTATCATAGATGTCATGGTCACGTGACTAATCGGTGCAGGATCTTGAGGGACTGCTTGGAAAGGCAGGTACGAGAAGGTTTCTTGGGAGAATATGTGGTCACCGATGCTATTGCAGATCAACCATGAGCACCACAGAACCTTCATCGAATTGAAGGGCATGCGAATCCAGAAGCCAGCAGAGGAGGAGCACCTGCCCACAGAATCAACATCATCCATTGTTCTCATCCTCCGATCATTGATTTAGAGGAGGACTTCTGTGATACTCCGAACCTGTGCCTAGGGAATCAAGTTCCGAGACGCGCCCGTTCGTCATAAATACATAAGCGGAAGACTTTACCCCTAAAAATGCAAAAAATTTAAAACATTTATTAGATGCTTCCAAAAAGCAATAAACACCTGTCATCACAATAGCCATCAAACAAACCAATTACCTGCATTATTTACATCAAGTCTGCTTTACAAAAGTAGGCGCCTTTATCACGTCGGGTACAGTCCTTACAATCTTCCAAAATGTCCAGTTGGACCCTTCACTTACTAGTCAGCAGCTCCGAAATCTACTGACATAAAACGTCAGTGAGCTATTAAGCTCAATAAAACCACAGTCCATCCAGACTATTTTCCACATAATAACACGCATCAATAATGATATAAAAAATAGTTCATTTTACATGTTACAGTAAAATATAACAATATATAGACTATTTTCCACATAATAACACACATTAATAATGTTATAATAAATAGTTCATTTTACACATTAAGTAGAATATAACAATATATAATAAACTGTGGCCCAAAGTCACTTAGGGTTATGTCATCCTAACCGAGGTTCCCGACTCACATTATTTTCCAATTATGGGGTTCAGTTATGAAATGTATTCATATTACCAAGTTATCATTTCAATCAACAATCATGTTTCATTTCGAGTCCTGAGACTCTATTAACTAGCCACAACCTACAAATGTTTAGCTTAAAGTCTCTAAAACACCAACCATGGAGCCATTTATACTCACACACACTGTTCTAGCTTTCAACCGAACACGACCAAACCTTGAGTATACCAACCCACCTAGAATTCGATGATTCCATCCAGAACCCTGAGTACACAAACTCAGACAATTACACTAACTCTAAGTACACCGACTCAGACAACTTCGTAACTGAAGCTTACACACACAACCTGGGCATTCACCCAATAAGGACATATGTAACGCCCCGAAATACCCCCTAGGAGTTTAGGGATAATTTAGGTGTGACACTTCGTACCTGCCGAACCATCCTGTAGTAAACAAGATAAATAAAGTACTAAACAATGATAATCAGAGTGCGGAAGCTAAACATAATTTGCGGAAGCGAAAACTAAAATTTTCTTTTCTTTATAATGATCCAAAATGTAGTATTCCAAGTTAACATAAATATAAAACACTTCTAAGTCTAAGGTGGACAGGCCCACCTATCAAAATATCAAAATACATAAGACCCAACACTATCTCGCTCAATAGTCACCCCCGTGGGACCAATGGTCTAAGTCTCTCGCCTCCGCCTGAGGCTCGACTACTAGATCCTCATACGGTTCTTCCTCCCCGTAGTCCTCTATCCAAGGACCCTGATCACATATGTCAAGAGGGGCTCGTGCACTTGCCGACATGAAAGTACGGTTGAGCATGGAATACTCAGCGAGTACAAGCTACTAGCTAGCCATAACAATAATAACACACGTAATAGTAATACCATATAAAGCAGTCATAGAAGTATCACAAACTAAACAGTGTTTGGCATGGTACAATACAATCATCTAGAAGTGCGTGCATGAATGCAAAACACCGATAAAACCCATGCTTGAAAACCCACGTCATGTCTCGGTATGCCTCGTAGAAATCATGTATGTGTGCATGCATGAATGCATGATCATCATCTTGTAAATTTCCATCTTGTAACTTGTGAGCCAGAGGCTAGCACCCCAATCTCCCTAGGCTGCCAACCTCCTTGATATGCAATGCACTTGTGAGCCAGAGGTTAGTACCCGAATGTCCCTGGGCTACCAACCTCCTTGATATGCAATGCACTTGTGAGCCAGAGGTTAGTACCCAAATGTCCCTGGGCTACCAACCTCCTTGATATGCAATGTTTGGTTTTCTTGTGAGCCAGAGGCTAGTACCCGAATCTCCCTGGGTTACCAACCTCCTTGACAATAGGTGATTTTTATTACTTGTTTAGTTTTCTTGTGAGCCAGAGGTTAGCACCCGAATCTCCCTGGGCTACCAACCTCCTTGACAATAGGTGATTTAGGAGTTATCTTGTGAGCCAGAGGCTAGTACCCGAATTCTCCCTGGGCTACCAACCTCCTTGACATGCAATATTTTCTTGTTGTTTATTATATGCACATGCTCTTGAAATCTCGGTTCATGCTATCATGCGTGCTCATGTGCGTGCCAATAATAACAATCGTGGGAATGCGCTTAACAAAAGAGATATGGCATTACAATTCAATTCATAATATTAGCATAGGTAACTTAAGTAATTCACATGACATTGGATCAATTCATCGTCTATAAGAACACATGCATAAAACCTATTTCCATTTTCTTCATCTAAGTCGTTTATTCATAGTTTAGGCATTTTGTCAAACGCAACACATGCAATGTTTCTTAATAATTCATCGTGTTCTTTTTAGCGCATATTTTCCATCCAAACATCAAGGTAAGTACATTATTGGTAAAATACCCATCCACCATTTCCATCACACACATCACACAACATACATCTCGGCATCCAATCGCCACATCCAACATTCCATCCACACATTTTCCATTATCTTGTTTATATTTAATGGGGGATAACACATTTCATAAGGAGGAAAACATAATATAAAGAATCACATTTTTATATAGAAAACCTAGATCTTTGCTGGGGTAAGTTAGTAGGGTGTACTAACCTTGCTCAAGGCTTGATCCTTGGTGGGAAACTTGATTGAAGCTCCAAAAGGGTAGGGAACAACCCTTGCTTGAGGAAGACTCGAGTTGGGGAAGAAACCCCTTTCAAAACGTACGTGAGATGGCTGCCCTAGCTTGGAGAGTGGCTCCCACACGAGCTTGAGCCTTGAACTTGAAGCAAATCCAAGTTTGAGGATGACCTAGGATGGTCCACCCCTTTGATTTCTTCCTCAATGGAAACCCTAGGTCAAAACCCTCTTCTTCTCACTCTCTAGCTCTCAAAATGTCTAAGGGTTGTGAATGAGGGCTCAAAGGGTCGAGCAAACCCTTATGGGTAAGGGTTTAACACCCAAAAGATGAAAACGCCCTTACTGAAATTTTTGCAAAAACGCGAGGACCGAGCGATCGGTGTTACTGACCGATCGATCGGTTGTCTACCGAGCGATCGGTGTTCTTGACCGAGCGACCGGTCAAAAACATGCTCTCTAGAAAATTTTCCCATACAAAATTTTCCACCAGTCGATAGATACCGATCGATCGGTTTTGGACCGATCGATCGCTCCGTGGACCGAGCGACTGGTGCTCTGCTGGCCCCGACTGTTTTGACAATATCTTTTGACTCGTTCGTCCGATTTCGACGATTCAACTTGCGTTGGATCCATCTTTCGAAAACGAACATTTCTGACGTTTCGGAATTTCCGATTTGTCCCTTAGTTACAAATTAGACTACAAAAATGGCCAATTAGCTACGAAGGTGCTATTCATTAAGGATGAAAAAGTCCGGGGTGCTACATTCTCCCCCCCTTACAAAAATTTCGTCCCCGAAATTTGGACGATACATACATGTACAAAACCAAAGCAAAATCACAAGCCATATACACAAACCTATTCAAACAACTCTGGATACTTTGCTTTGACTTCGGCTTCACGCTCCCACGTGGCTTCTTCTCTCGCGTGATGTTGCCATTGCACTAGGACTAGCGGTATAGTCTTGTTGCGAAGCACTTGGTCTCTTTGATCCAATATGTGAATCAGCTTCTCAACCAACGTGAGGTCCTCTCGGATCTCTATCGTATCAAGTTCGACGACATGTGAAGGATCTGGGATATACTTCCGGAGCATGGAGATGTGAAACACGTTGTGGACCGCCGCCATATGAGCGGGTAAAGCAACCCGGTAAGCTACCTCACCAACTCGAGCAATGATCTCGAACGGACCCACATATCTCGGGCTAAGCTTGCCTCTCTTACCGAATCGCATAACACCTTTGGTCGGTGAAATCCTTACAAACACAAAATCACCAACTCGGAATTTAAGATCCCTCCTTCGGTTGTCGGTATAGCTTTTCTGTCTATCTTGTGCGGTCTTTAACCTCTCCCGGATAAGCTTGACCCTATCCGCGGTTTGTTCAATTAATTCGGGGCCCAAAATCTTTCTTTCTCCCACTTCATCCCAATACAACGGGGATCTACAACTCCTTCCGTACAAAGACTCGAAAGGCGCCATTTGTATGCTTTCTTGATAACTATTGTTGTAAGAGAATTCCACCAAAGGTAGGTGAGCTTCCCAACTTCCCTTGAAGTCTAGCATACATGCTCGGAGCATATCTTCAATAACCTGATTCACCCTCTCGGTTTGCCCGTCGGTCTGTGGGTGGAAAGCTGTGCTAAAGTCTAACCGGGAGCCCATTGCACCTTGAAAACTTTTCCAAAACCTGGATGTGAATCTTGGATCTCTATCCGACACAATACTCACTGGCACTCCGTGTAATCGGACTATTTCCTTGATGTATAGCTCCGCTAATTGATTGGAGTTGAATGTAGTCCGGTACGGTAAGAAATGAGCGGACTTCGTGAGTCTATCAACAACTACCCATATAGCATCGGTCTTCCAAACCGTCTTCGGCAACCCCACGATGAAGTCCATAGAGATATGTTCCCATTTCCACTCGGGAATAGGGAGAGACTGCAAAAGACCCGCCGGTCTCAAATGCTCTGCTTTCACCTGTTGGCACACCAAACACCGTGCCACATACTCCGCAACCTCCCTCTTCATGTTTCGCCACCAAAAGTGACTCTTGAGGTTCCGATACATCTTTGTCCCCCTGGGATGCACTGTATACTTAAACCGGTGAGCTTCGTCCATAATCTCTCTCCGAAGGTCTGCATTGGCTGGGACACAAAGCCTTCCCTTGAATGTAATAGCACCTCGGCTAGTGAGAGAGAAGTCCGTACTACCCTTGGCCACTTCCTTATCCCGGAAAGCCAACAAGTCAGTGTCTGTGGCTTGATACTCCTGGATCAAGTCTATAAGGTACGGCCGAACTGTAACATTTGCCAAAACCGGACTGCGGACAGAATCATTCACACTGATGTCTAGATTTTCCAAATCGTCTAACAGTCTCCATTCCCGCACCAACATGTGAGCCAACAACCCCGATGGTTTCCTACTCAGAGCGTCTGCCACCACATTTCCTTTTCCCGGGTGATATTGGATAGTGCACTCGTAGTCCTTTAAGAACTCAATCCAACGCCATTGTCGTAAGTTTAGCTCCTTTTGGGAAAAGAGATACTTGAGGCTCTTGTGGTCCGTGTACACGTAGAACTCCACCCCGTACAGATAATGTCGCCAAATTTTAAGTGCAAACATGACCGCCGCAAGCTCCAAGTCGTGAGTGGGGTAGTTCTTTTCATGCTCTTTCAATTGCCTTGATGCATAGGCAAGGACCTTCTTGTGTTGCATTAGGACACACCCGAGTCCAACATGCAAGGCATCACTATACACCTCATACCCAAAAGGTCCAGATGGCACAGTAAGGACAGGGGCTGTGGTGAGGCGTTTCTTCAACTCTTGGAAACTTACTTCACACCGGTCAATCCAACTGAACTTTGCATTTTTCCTTGTCAAGTAGGTGAGAGGTGCAGCCAAACTGGAGAATCCCTCCACAAATCTCCGGTAGTAGCCTGCCAATCCGAGGAAACTACATATCTCCGTGACGCTCTTGGGCCTCTCCCAACTCATGACTGCCTCAACCTTCACTGGATCTACAGAAATGCCCTCGGCCGACACCACGTGTCCAAGAAATGTGACCTTCTCTAACCAGAACTCGCACTTACTCAAGTTGGCATATAGCCTATGCTCTCTCAACATCTCCAGAGCAAGGCGGAGGTCTCGTGCGTGATCTTCCCGTGTCTGGGAATACACCAAAATGTCATCAATGAATACAATCACGCATCGATCCAAGTAAGATCGGAACACCCGGTTCATCAAATCCATGAATGCCGCCGGTGCATTCGTCAGCCCAAAAGGCATGACAAGTTACTCGTAATGCCCATACTGAGTCCTGAAAGCCGTCTTCGGAACATCTTCCGCCTTGATCCTTAATTGATGATACCCCGATCTAAGATCAATTTTGGAGAAGAATCTCGCTCCCTTTAGTTGGTCGAACAAGTCATCGATCCTTGGCAAGGGATAACGGTTCTTGATAGTTACCTTGTTCAACTGACGGTAGTCTATACACATTCTCATCGACCCGTCTTTCTTCTTTACAAAAAGGACCGGAGCTCCCCACAGTGACACACTTGGTTGGATGAAACCAAGTTGTTGTAACTCCTCAATTTGATTCTTCAATTCATCAAGCTCTATCGGGGCCATTCTATATGGGGCTTTTGAAATCGGAGCGGTGCCCGGAGTAAGCTCTATAGCGAACTCAATCTCTCGATTCGGAGGTAACCCGGGAAGTTCCTCCGGAAACACGTCCAAGAAATCACTCACGACCGGAATGGCAGAGGAGTTTTGTGCTTCTAGTTTTGCTATACTCAAGGCTGCGAGGCGAGCAATGTCCCTCTCTCTAAATCCTCGGAAGTGAAAAGGCTTACCCCCTTCCGGCTTGAAATTCACCATCTTTTCAAAACACGCAACATGCCCGTGATGGTTTGACAACCAATCCATCCCTAAGATGACATCAAAATCCAAGTCTTGAAAATCTAGGACGATGAGATCGGATAACAGTTCATTCTCCCTCACTTGAACCACACTATCCCTGAATATCCTGTCCGTATCAACTGACTTGCCGAGTGGAGTTGCAATGGTCAACTCCTGCTTTAACGGAGTAGCCTCAGTCAAAAATCCCTTCGCGAAACTAGGTGACACAAAGGAGTGAGTGGATCCTGTGTCGATCAACACTCGGGCGAGACACTCGTTCACTAATAAAGCGCCTGTGCGATTAAGTAGCTACTATTAGTAGATTTCAAACAATCACAAGCATCATACATAGGTAACCCTTAGTATAAATAATCACATCATAAACCATAGAAATTTTACACAACTTAGACTCTAGAATTTTTGCATACCTTGCATGACATCGTCGGATGCACGTGCGTCTCTCTCGGATAAGGCAAAGACTCGGCCCTGTGTGGCTGGGCGAGGAGGCCGGGTAGACTGTGAGGCCCTCGAAGCCTGAGAAGAGCTAGGCTGAGATGTCTGCCAAATCGGGGACCTGCTCCCCGAAGACTGAGCTGGCAATTGACGTCGGGGACAATCTCTAACCATGTGACCATGGTCACCACAATGGAAGCATCTTCCTGAAACCCTTCGGCATTCTCCTGCTTGATGCCTCCTTCAACAAAGAGTGCAGACATCATGCAAATAGGAGGAAGGAGCATATCCCGTAGATTGAGTAACTGCGGGGCGAGGAGCATATGAGGTAGCCGGGCGAAAGGTCGATGGAGCAAAAGAGCGAGGAGCCTGTGGTGCCGAATACATCCTCTGTGACTGAGCCGGTCCTGCGGACTGATACAAGCTAGTCCTTGCTCTCTTCTCCCCTGAACTACTCGACTGTCCTTTCTCTATTTCTCTTCTTTTGAAAAACTCTACGGAGTTTGACTCGGCCAAAAGTGTCTTATCAACAACTTCGGAATATGTCTCATGTCTAAACATCGAGACTCGGTCCTTGAGGTAAGCCTTCAATCCTCTCTCAAATTTCTGGGCTTTCATAGCCTCGGTCGCTATCATGTGTGGAGCAAATCGAGATAGCTCCGAAAATTTGGCTTCATAAGCCGCTACTGACATATTACCTTGCTCCAAGGTAATGAATTCGACTTCCATCTTTTCTTTCATTCCGACCGGAAAGTATTTCTTGTTGAAAACCTCCAAGAATTCTTCCCAAGTCCAGTCTTGACCTCGCCGGGTTAACTCTCGGGTCCGAAGTGCAGACTTCCACCAATGGTCGGCCTCGCCTTCAAGCATAAAGGCGGCCCAAGTGACCCTTTCCACTTCCGTAGGTGCCAATACCGAGAATATCTTCTCGAGTTGCCGAATCCAACCCTCGGCGACAAGTGGATCAATGTTTCCACAAAAATTTGGAGGCCTCATCCTCCGAAAAGCTTCTATCCCGGCTTGGGCTCGGTTAGGAGGAGCCGGTATAAGTGCCGCATTAGGCGGAGTGGCCGGTTGCCTTGCCGCCAACATAGCCAAAGTCTCGGCTATGGATGCGAATGCTTGGGCAAAGTCGGGTTGATCATCACCCGATGGAGCATCACCTCCATTACTCCTCGTGTTGTACCCGCGACCCCAGGTATTGCGTCTCATGATTTCTCCTGAGAACGACAATACAACATGAGTCTAACTTGGATACGTATTTAGTACAAATTTCGCAATTCACTCAATACACATTCATCAAGCATATTTAATAAGTACAACACAAATAATGTACACATGGTATATAACACAATAGCATAACATACAATCCGTGTTCCTAGCATAGGACTCTATGTTCGGTTGAAGTTCAACCCATTTTGACTAAGACTAACTTGTTAGTCTATACTTGGAATACAACTCTCTAAGGTGATTCTAATACCTTGTTCAATCATCCAAGTGACCCTAGGGACTCTAATGCCTAGAGCTCCGATACCACCTCTGTAACGCCCCGAAATACCCCCTAGGAGTTTAGGGATAATTTAGGCGTGACACTTCGTACCTGCCGAACCATCCTGTAGTAAACAAGATAAATAAAGTACTAAACAATGATAATCAGAGTGCGGAAGCTAAACATAATTTGCGGAAGCGAAAACTAAAATTTTCTTTTCTTTATAATGATCCAAAATGTAGTATTCCAAGTTAACATAAATACAAAACACGTCTAAGTCTAAGGTGGACAGGCCCACCTATCAAAATATCAAAATACATAAGACCCAACACTATCTCGCTCAATAGTCACCCCCGTGGGACCAATGGTCTAAGTCTCTCGCCTCCGCCTGAGGCTCGACTATTAGATCCTCATACGGTTCTTCCTCCCCGTAGTCCTCCTCTATCCAAGGACCCTGATCACATATGTCAAGAGGGGCTCGCGCACCTACCGACATGAAAGTACGGTTGAGCATGGAATACTCAGCGAGTACAAGCTACTAGCTAGCCATAACAATAATAACACACGTAATAGTAATACCATATAAAGCAGTCATAGAAGTATCACAAACTAAACAGTGTTTGGCATGGTACAATACAATCATCTAGAAGTGCGTGCATGAATGCAAAACACCGGTAAAACCCATGCTTGAAAACCCACGTCATGTCTCGGTATGCCTCGTAGAAATCATGTATGCGTGCATGGAGAGTGGCTCCCACACGAGCTTGAGCCTTGATTTCTTCCTCAATGGAAACCCTAGGTCAAAACCCTCTTCTTCTCACTCTCTAGCTCTCAAAATGTCTAAGGGTTGTGAATGAGGGCTCAAAGGGTCGAGCAAACCCTTATGGGTAAGGGTTTAACACCCAAAAGACGAAAACGCCCTTACTGAAATTTTTGCAAAAACGCGAGGACCGAGCGATCGGTGTTAATGACCAATCGATCGGTTGTCTACCGAGCGATCGGTGTTCTTGACCGAGCGACCGGTCAAAAACATGCTCTCTGGAAAATTTCCCCATACAAAATTTTCCACCAGTCGATAGATACCGATCGATCGGTTTTGGACCGATCGATCGCTCCGTGGACCGAGCGACCGGTGCTCTGCTGGCCCCGACTGTTTTGACCATATCTTTTGACTCGTTCGTCCGATTTCGACGATTCAACTTGCGTTGGATCTGTCTTTCGAAAAAGAACATTTCTGACATTTCGGAATTTCCGATTTCTCCCATATTTACAAATTAGACTACAAAAATGGCCAATTAGCTACGAAGGTGCTATTCATTAAGGATGAAAAAGTCCGGGGTGCTACAACATACTTCTCCATTCAACTGACTGACAACATCTACCGTCTATTCGCCGCCATCGTCCTGGGTATCAGTCAAGAAGGAACCCCGACCAACCTACCTACCGACATCTTTTGGCTAGTCTATGGTGGAACCCCCCGACATCTTTACCAATGCCGACATCTCTTAACGTTCCACCAAGAAGGGACCCCAATAGACATGGTGCCGACATCTTCTAACCCAACCAGAGAGGAACTGTAGAACCCCAAATCCGCATTTCACTAAGTAGTAAATAGTTCTCAAGTGTGGTTTTGTACACTAACGGGCCTTATGTTAATATACGAGTTTCGATTTATGGCGTGCATGTTCTAATAGGTCTATATATCCTTAAGGAGTGTGTTAAAAGCATAATAGAGTGTTAGAATTGAATTGGGAAAGATTCAAGTAGTGGAACCAGGGGTTTACAGGAAAACAGGGGATCACCGATCACTTGGTGCTATCCTCCGATCAACCGGTAAGCCACTGATCGCTCAGTCTATACCTTGTTCAATCATCAAAATGACCCTAGGGACTCTAATGCCTAGAGCTCTGATACCACCTCTGTCACGCCCCGAAATACCCCCTAGAAGTTTAGGGATATTTTAGGTGTCACACTACGTACCTATCAAACCATCCTGTAATGCACAAGATAAAATACAGTACTAACAACGATAATCAGAGCGCGGGAGCTAACATATATGCGGAAGCGTAAACAAATTTTGATTTCTTCTGATGATCCAAAATAGTATTCCAAGTTAACATAAATACAAGACATGTCTAAGTCTAAGGTGGACAGGCCCACCTATCAAAATATCAAAACACACAAGACCCTCTCATACTCTCCCCTCAACAGTAGTCGAGGTATGGCCACACATCGAGGTCTCGGTCCGCCTGAAACTGTAATGGAATAGCCGGCTCTCTCTCCTCTATATACTCTTCCTCGACCCAAGGCTCCGGGTCGAGGGCTCCCTCAGTACCTGCCGACATGAAAATACGGCTGAGCATGGAATACTCAGCGAGTACAAGCTACTAGCAGACCATAACAATAATAAAAACACACAATACTAATATCATATAAGCAGTAATAGAAACATCACAAAAGAAACAGTATAAGGCATGATACAATACAAGCATCCTGACGTGCGTACATGAATGTGAAAACGCCGATAAAACTCATGCTTGAAAACCCCTGTCATGTCCCGGTATGCCTCGTAGAAATCATGTATGCGTGCATGCATGAATGCATGATCATCATCTTGTAAACCTCCATCTCGTAACTTGTGAGCCAGAGGCTAGCACCCGAATCTCCCTGGCTGCCAACCTCCTTGATATGCAATGCACTTGTGAGCCAGAGACTAGCACCCGAATGTCCCTAGGCTACCAACCTCCTTGTTATGAAATGCATGGTTTTCTTGTGAGCCAGAGGTTAGTACCCGAATGTCCCTGGGCTACCAACCTCCTTGACAATAGGTGATTTTTATTACTTGTTTAGTTTTCTTGTGAGCCAGAGGCTAGTACCCGAATGTCCCTGGGCTACCAACCTCCTTGACAATAGGTGTTTTAGGGGTTATCTTGTGAGCCAGAGGTTAGTACCCGAATCCTCCCTGGGCTACCAACCTCCTTGACATGCAATATTTTCTTGTTGTTTATTACATGCACATGCTCTTGAAATCTCGGTTCATGCTATCATGCGTGCTCGTGTAGGTGTCCATAGTGACAATCATGATAATGGGAATAACCAAGATATGACATTACAATTCAATTCATGATATGAACATAGGTAACATAAGTAGTTTGCATAACATTTGATCAATTTATCGCTTATAAGAACGCATGCATAAAACCCATTTCCATATTCTTCCTTTAGATCATTTATTCATAATTTAGGCATTTTGTCAAACACAGCACATGCAATGTTTCTTAATGATTCATCGTGTTCTTTTTAGCGCATATCTTCCATCCAAACATCAAGGTAAGTTTATTATTGGTAAAGTACCCATCCACCATTTCCATCACACACATCACACAACATACATCTCGGCATCCAATCGCCACATCAACACCCACACACATCCATACCCTTTTCTTATCTTATTTAGGTTCATTGGAGATGATACATTTCGTATGGGAGGCAAACATAATAGCATAAATCACATTTCATAAGGAAAACCTAGATTTATTGCTAGGGTAAGCTAGTAGGGTGTACTAACCTTAGATCAAGGCTTGATCCTTGGTAGAAACCTTGATTGAAGCTCCAACTTGAAAGAAGAACACCTTTGCTTGAAGGAGACTTGAGTTGGGGAAGAAACCCCTTTCAAAAACGTGCTTGGGTTGCTGCCCTAGCTTGGAGAATGGTTCACACACGAGCTTGAGCCTCGATTTTGAAGCAACTCGAATTGGGGTGAGCTATGGTTCTTAAACCCCCTTTGATTTCCTTCTCAAAATCAAACCCTAGGTTAGAGCTTTCTCCTCTTCTCTCTCTATCTCTCAAAATCCCTCAATTGTTGTAAGTGAGGCCTCAAAGGGTCGAGCAAACCCTTAAGGGTAAGGGTTTAACACCCAAAAGACGAAAACGCCCTTACTGAAATGTTAGCAAAAACGCGAGGACCGAGCGATCGGTGTTAATGACCGATCGATCGGTTGCCGACCAAGCGATCGGTGTTCTTGACCGAGCGACTGGTCAAAAACATGCTCTCTGGAAAATTTCCCCATACAAAATTTTCCACCAGTCGATAGATACCGATCGATCGCTCCGTGGACCGAGCGATCGGTGCTCTGCTGGTCCCGACTGTTTTGACCATATCTTTTGACTCGTTCGTCCGATTTCGACGATTCAACTTGCATTGCATCCGTCTTTCGAAAACGAACATTTCTGATGTGTCGGAATTTCCGATTTCTCCCTTATTTATAAATTAGACTACAAAAATGGCCAATTAGCTACGAAGGTGCTATTCATTAAGGATGAAAAAGTCCGGGGTGCTACATTCTCCCCCCCTTACAAAAATTTCGTCCCCGAAATTTGGACGATACATACATGTACAAAACCAAATCAAAATCACAAGCCATATACACAAACCTATTCAAAAAAAATCAGGATACTTTGCTTTGACTTCAGCTTCACGCTCCCACGTGGCTTCTTCTCTCGCGTGATGTTGCCATTGCACTAGGACTAGCGGTATAGTCTTGTTGCGAAGCACTTGGTCTCTTTGATCCAATATGTGAATCGGCTTCTCAACCAACGAGAGGTCCTCTCGGATCTCTATCGTATCAAGTTCGACGACATGTGAAGGATCCGGGATATACTTCCGGAGCATGGAGATGTGAAACACGTTGTGGACCGCCGCCATAGGAGCGGGTAAAGCAACCCGGTAAGCTACCTCACCAACTCGAGCAATGATCTCGAACGGACCCACATATCTCGGGCTAAGCTTGCCTCTCTTCCCGAATCGCATAACACCTTTGGTCGGTGAAATCCTTACCAACACAAAATCACCGACTCGGAATTCAAGATCCCTCCTTCGGTTGTCGGCATAGCTTTTCTGTCTATCTTGTGCGGTCTTTAACCTCTCCCGGATAAGCTTGACCCTATCCGCGGTTTGTTCGATTAACTCGGGGCCCAAAATCTTTCTTTCTCCCACTTCATCCCAATACAACGGGGATCTACAACTCCTTCCGTACAAAGCCTCGAAAGGCGCCATTTGTATGCTTTCTTGATAACTATTGTTGTAAGCGAATTCCACCAAAGGTAGGTGATCTTCCCAACTTCCCTTGAAGTCTAGCATACATGCTCGGAGCATATCTTCAATAACCTGATTCACCCTCTCGGTTTGCCCGTCGGTCTGTGGGTGGAAAGCTGTGCTAAAGTCTAACCGGGAGCCCATTGCACCTTCAAAACTTTTCCAAAACCTAGATGTGAATCTTGGGTCCCTATCCGACACAATACTCACTGGCACCCCGTGTAATCGGACTATTTCCTTGATGTATAGCTCCGCTAATTGATTGGAGTTGAATGTAGTCCGGTACGGTAAGAAATGAGCGGACTTCGTGAGTCTATAAACAACTACCCATATTGCATCGGTCTTCCAAACCGTCTTCGGCAACCCCACGATGAAGTCCATAGAGATATGTTCTCATTTCCACTCGGGAATAGGGAGAGACTGCAAAAGACCCGCCGGTCTCAAATGCTCTGCTTTCACCTGTTGGCACACCAAACACCGTGCCACATACTCCGCAACCTCCCTCTTCATGTTTCGCCACCAAAAGTGACTCTTGAGGTTCCGATACATCTTTGTCCCCCCGGGATGCACTGTATACTTAAACCGGTAAGCTTCGTCCATAATCTCTCTCCGAAGGTCTGCATTGGCTGGGACACAAAGCCTTCCCTTGAATGTAATAACACCTCGGCTAGTGAGAGAGAAGTCCGTACTACCCTTGGCCACTTCCTTATCCCGGAAAGCCAACAAGTCAGTGTCCGTGGTTTGATACTCCTGGATCAAGTCTATAAGGTACGGCCGAACTGTAACATTTTCCAAAACCAGACTGCGGACAGAATCATTCACACTGATGTCTAGATTTGCCAAATCGTCTAACAGTCTCCATTCCCGCACCAACATGTGAGCCAACAACCCCGATGGTTTCCTACTCAGAGCGTCTGCCACCACATTTGCTTTTCCCGGGCGATATTGGATAGTGCACTCGTAGTCCTTTAAGAACTCAATCCAACGCCGTTGTCGTAAGTTTAGCTCTTTTTGGGAAAAGAGATACTTGAGGCTCTTGTGGTCCGTGTACACACAGAACTCCACCCCGTACCGATAATGTCGCCAAATTTTAAGTGCAAACACGACCGCCGCAAGCTCCAAGTCGTGAGTGGGGTAGTTCTTTTCATGCTCATTCAATTACCTTGATGCATAGGCAATGACCTTCTTGTGTTGCATTAGGACACACCCGAGTCCAACATGCGAGGCATCACTATACACCTCATACCCAAAAGGTCCAGATGGCACAGTAAGGACAGGGGCTGTGGTGAGGCGTTTCTTCAACTCTTGGAAACTTACTTCACATCGGTCACTCCAACTGAACTTTGCATTTTTCCTTGTCAAGTAGGTGAGAGGTGCAGCCAAACTGGAGAATCCCTCCACAAATCTCCGGTAGTAGCCTGCCAATCCGAGGAAACTACGTATCTCCGTGACGCTCTTGGGCCTCTCCCAACTCATGACTGCCTCAACCTTGGCTGGATCTACAGAAATGCCCTCAGCCGACACCACGTGTCCAAGAAATGTGACCTTCTCTAACCAGAACTCGCACTTACTCAATTTGGCATATAGCTTATGCTCTCTCAACATCTCCAGAGCAAGGCGGAGGTCTCGTGCGTGATCTTCCCGTGTCTGGGAATACACCAAAATATCATCAATGAATACAATCACGCATCGATCCAAGTAAGATCGGAACACCCAGTTCATCAAATCCATGAATGTCGCCGGTGCATTCGTCAGCCCAAAAGGCATGACAACGAACTCGTAATGCCCATACCGAGTCCTGAAAGCCGTCTTCGGAACATCTTCCACCTTGATCCTTAATTGATGATACCCCGATCTAAGATCAATTTTGGAGAAGAATCTCGCTCCCTTCAGTTGGTCGAACAAGTCATCGATCCTTGGCAAGGGATAACGGTTCTTGATAGTTACCTTGTTCAACTGACGGTAGTCTATACACATTCTCATCGACCCGTCTTTCTTCTTTACAAAAAGGACCGGAGCTCCCCATAGTGACACACATGGTTGGATGAAACCAAGTTGTTGTAACTCCTCAATTTGCTTCTTCAATTCTTCAAGCTCTATCGGGGCCATTCTATATGGGGCTCTTGAAATCGGAGCGGTGCCCGGAGTAAGGTCCATAGCGAACTCAATCTCCCGATTCGGAGGTAACCCGGGAAGTTCCTCCGGAAACACGTCCAAGAAATCACTCACGACCGGAATGGCCGAGGAGTTTTGTGCTTCTAGGTTTGCTATACTCAAGGCTGTGAGGCGAGCAATGTCCCTCTCTCTTAATCCTCGGAAGTGAAAAGGCTTACCCTCTTCCGGCTTGAAATTCACCATCTTTTCAAAACACGCAACATGCCTGTGATGGTTGGACAACCAATCCATCCCTAAGACGACATCAAAATCCAAGTCTTGAAAATCTAGGACGATGAGATCGGCTAACAGTTCATTCTCCCCCACTTGAACCACACTATCCCCGAATATCTTGTCCGTATCAACTGACTTGCCGAGTGGAGTTGCAATGGTCAACTCCTGCTTTAACGGAGTAGCCTCAGTCAAAAATCCCTTCGCGAAACTAGGGGACACAAAGGAGTGAGTGGATCCTGTGTCGATCAACACTAGGGCGAGACACTCGTTCACTAATAAAGCGCCTGTGCGATTAAGTAGCTACTATTAGTAGATTTCAAACAATCACAAGCATCATACATAGGTGACCCTTAGTATAAATAATCACATCATAAACCATAGAAATTTTACACAACTTAGACTCTAGAATTTTTGCGTACCTTGCACGACATCATCGGATGCACGTGCGTCTCTCTCGGATAAGGCAAAGACTCGGCCCTGTGTGGCTGGGCGAGGAGGCCGGGTAGACTGTGAGGCCCTCGAAGCCTGAGAAGAGCTAGGCTGAGATGTCTGCCAAATCGGGGACCTGCTCCCCGAAGACTGAGCTGGCAATTGACGTCGGGGACAATCTCTAAGCATGTGACCATGGTCACCACAATGGAAGCAACTTCCTGAAACCCTCCGGCATTCTCCTGCTGGATGCCTCCTTCCACAAAGAGTGCAGACATCATGCAAATAGGAGGAAGGAGCATATCCCGTAGCTTGAGTAACTGCGGGGCGAGGAGCATATGAGGTAGCCGGGCGAAAGGTCGATGGAGCAAAAGAGCGAGGACCCTGTGGTGCATAATACATCCTCTGTGACTGAGCCGGTCCTGCGGACTGATACAAGCTAGTCCTTGCTCTCTTCTCTCCTGAACTACTCGACTGTCCTTTCTCTATTTCTCTTCTTTTGAAAAACTCCACGGAGTTTGACTCGGCCAAAAGTGTCTTATCAACAACTTCGGAATATGTCTCATGTCTAAACATCGAGACTCGGTCCTTGAGGTATGCCTTTAATCCTCTCTCAAATTTTTGGGCTTTCATAGCCTCGGTCGCTATCATGTGTGGAGCAAATCGAGATAGCTCCAAAAATTTGGCTTCATAAGCCGCTACTAACATCTTACCTTGCTCCAAGGTAATGAATTCGACTTCCATCTTTTCTTTCATTCCGACCGGAAAGTACTTCTTGTTGAAAACCTCCAAGAATTCTTCCTAAGTCCAGTCTTGACCTCGCCGGGTTAACTCTCGGGTCCGAAGTGCAGACTTCCACCAATGGTCGGCCTCGCCTTCAAGCATAAAGGCGGCCCAAGTGACCCTTTCCACTTCCGTAGGGGCCACTACCGAGAATATCTTCTCGAGTTGCCGAATCCAACCCTCGGCGACAAGTGGATCAATGTTTCCACAAAAAGTTGGAGGCCTCATCCTCCGAAAAGCTTCTATCCCGGCTTGGGCTCGGTTAGGAGGAACCGGTATAAGTGCCGCATTAGGCGGAGTGGCCGATTGCCTTGCCGCCAACATAGCCAAAGTCTCGGCTATGGATGCGAATGCTTGGGCAAAGTCTGGTTGATCATCACCCGACGGAGTATCACCTCCATTACCCCTCGTGTTGTACCCGCGACCCCGGGTATTGCGTCTCATGATTTCTCCTGAGAACGACAATACAACATGAGTCTAACTTGGATACGCATTTAGTACAAATTTTGCAATTCACTCAATACATATTCATCAAGCATATTTAATAAATACAACACAAATAATGTACACATGGTATATAACACAATAGCATAACATACAATCCGTGTTCCTAGCGTAGGACTCTATGTTCGGTTGAAGTTCAACCCATTTTGACTAAGACTAACTTGTTAGTCTATACTTGGAATACAACTCTCTAAGGTGATTCTAATACCTTGTTCAATCATCCAAGTGACCCTAGGGACTCTAATGCCTAGAGCTCTGATACCACCTCTGTCACGCCCCGAAATACCCATAGGAGTTTAGGGATATTTTAGGTGTCACACTACGTACCTATCAAACCATCCTGTAATGCACAAGATAAAATACAGTACTAACAACGATAATCAGAGTGCGGGAGCTAACATATATGCGGAAGCGTAAACAAATTTTCATTTCTTCTGATGATCCAAAATAGTATTCCAAGTTAACATAAATACAAGACATGTCTAAGTCTAAGGTGGACAGGCCCACCTATCAAAATATCAAACCACACAAGACCCTCTCATACTCTCCCATCAACAGTAGTCGAGGTATGGCCACACATCGAGGTCTCGGTCCGCCTGAAACTGTAATGGAATAGTCACCTCTCTCTCCTCTATATACTCTTCCTCGACCCAAGGCTCCGGGTCGAGGGCTCCCTCAGTACTTGCCGACATGAAAGTACGGCTGAGCATGGAATACTCAGCGAGTACATGTCACGCCCCAAAATACCCCCTAGGAGTTTAGGGATACTTTAGGTGGACAAAACAAACCTGCCAACCCATCCTGTAATGAACAAGATAAATAAGGTACTAAACAATGATAATCAGAGCGCAGAAGCTAAACATAATTTGCGGAAGCGAAAACTAAAATTTTCTTTTCTTTATAATGATCCAAAATGTAGTATTCCAAGTTAACATAAATACAAAACACATCTAAGTCTAAGGTGGACAGGCCCACCTAACAAAATACAAAAGACAAAATACAACTCTGTCTCGCTCAATAGTCATCCCCGTGGGGCCAATGGTCTAAGTCTCTCGCCTCCGCCTGAGGCTCGACTACTAGATCCTCATAAGGTTCCTCCTCGCCATAGTCCTCCTCTATCCAAGGACCCGGATCACAAATGTTGAGAGGGACTCGGGTACCTACCGACATGAAAGTACGGCTGAGCATGGAATACTCAGCGAGTACAAGCCCCTAACTAACAATGATAATAACGAACAACATCATATACAAGTAATGGGAGGAGTATAGTTCATAATCATTTCTAGCAACCTCATACATAAACATTTTATCAAGTCATAATTATTATGAAACTAAAACATGTCTATGCATCATAAAATTTCTCTTTGAGTTGTCCTTTTAATATTTCTTATGAGCCAGAGGTTAGCACCCGCATATCCCTGGGCCACCAACCTCCTTGACAGTACAATACCTTTCTTATGAGCCAGGGGTTAACACCCG
The DNA here is from genome assembly GCA_015143295.1 of Tetracentron sinense. Taxonomy (NCBI): domain Eukaryota; kingdom Viridiplantae; phylum Streptophyta; class Magnoliopsida; order Trochodendrales; family Trochodendraceae; genus Tetracentron; species Tetracentron sinense. Next base: position 21,239,520 of record CM026554.1, read on the forward strand.
CACATCCCTGGGCTACCAACCCCCTTGACAGTACAATACACTTCTTATGAGCCAGAGGCTAGCACCCGCACATCCCTGGGCTACCAGCCTCCTTGACAGTACGACACCTTACTTATGAGCTAGAGGTTAGCACCCGCATAATCCTGGGCCACCAACCTCCTTGACAGTACAATACCTTTCTTATGAGCCAGGGGTTAGCACTCGCACATCCCTGGGCTACCAACCCCCTTGACAGTACAATACACTTCTTATGAGCCAGAGGCTAGCACCCGCACATCCCTGGGCTACCAGCCTCCTTGACAGTACGATACCTTACTTATGAGCCAGAGGTTAGCACCCGCATAATCCTGGGCCACCAACCTCCTTGACAGTACAATATTTCCGAGTCCTTTCTTATGAGCCAGGGGTTAGTACCCGCATGATCCCTGGGCTACCAACCCCCTTGACAATGCAATACGTTTCTTATGAGCCAGAGGTTAGCACCCCCATAATCCTGGGTACCAACCTCCTTGAAAATATCCTCCATCTACATATGTGCTCGTGCATAGAAATCCTGAAATTATGATGACATATAGCATTTTAACAATTCCCAACTCACATGAGAATTTAAGAAGCGAAATAAACACATGCATACGACTTACCAAATAGGGAACATTTATGTGACTCATGCTTTCAAATCTTAGTTTATTCATGCCTTCTATCAAACATGTGGTATTCAACCTTTTTACCTTTAGTTATTTCATATTTTCTCATTCGAACATTTCATCAAACACTTGGGGTGTGTTCATTATGCATAATATGCCCTTCCACCATTTTTCCCATCATTCAACACATCACAACATGGCATCCAATCGCCTCCACTCCTCATCCATTCATACATTCCACCATTTGTTTGTATTATCTTGTTTATGTTTTAGGGATTTAGCATATACCAACACAAGGGAGCAATGGGGAAGATCCAACACATATTTTCTTAGAAAAATCCTAGGTTATTACCAAAGTAACTAGGAAGAGTGTACTAACCTTGAAAAGGGAAAGAAAATCCTTGAGGATGATGTAGAAACGCTGCCCTAGCTTGGAAGAGGTACTCCACACGAGCTTGAGGTTTGATTTGGAGAATTCAAGCCTTGAACTTGAAGCAAATCCAAGTTTGAGGACGACCTAGGATGGTCCACCCCTTTGATTTCTTCCTCAATGGAAACCCTAGGTCAAAACCCTCTTCTTCTCACTCTCTAGCTCTCAAAATGTCTAAGGGTTGTAAATGAGGGCTCAAAGGGTCGAGCAAACCCTTATGGGTAAGGGTTTAACACCCAAAAGATGAAAACGCCCTTACTGAAATTTCTGTAAAAACGCGAAGACCGAGCGATCGGTGGTTATGACCGATCGATCGGTTGCCTACCGAGCGATCGGTGTTTATGACCGATCGATCGGTCAAAAACTCACTCTCTGGAAAATTTACCCATACAAAATTTCGTAGCTGACTGGACCGAGCGATCGGTGCTCTGTATGTCTGGACTGTTTTGACCATATCTTTTGACTCGCTCGTCGGATTTCGATGATTCGACTTGCGTTGGATCCGTCTTTCGAAAACGAACATTTCTGATGTTTCGGAATTTCCGATTTCTCCCTTATTTATTAATTAGACTACAAAAACGGCCAATTAGCTACGAAGGTGCTATTCATTAAGGATGAAAAAGTCCGGGGTGCTACATTCTCCCCCCCTTACAAAAATTTCATCCCCGAAATTTGGACGATACATACATGCGTAAAACTATAACAAAATACAAGGGAATGTCAAGGCCTTAAACAAATAGATGGGGGTACTTTTCTCGTACTTCGGCTTCTCGTTCCCAAGTAGCTTCCTCCCTTGAATGGTGTTGCCATCTTACCAAGACCAAGGGAATGGTCTTGTTGCGCAAGACTTGATCTCGCCTATCCAAGATCTGCACCGGTTGTTCAACTAGGGTGAGGTCCTCTCGGATCTCTATCGGATCAAGCTCGATGACATGAGAAGGATTCGGGATATACTTCCGAAGCTTGGAGATGTGAAATACGTTATGGATCGCCGCCATGTGAGCGGGCAAGGCAACTCGGTAAGCTACCTCACCAACTCGAGTAATGATCTCGAATGGACCCACATATCTTGGGCTAAGCTTTCCTCTTTTCCCGAATCTCATAACCCCCTTGGTTGGTGAAATCTTGACAAAAACAAAGTCACCAACTCGATATTCAAGATCCCTCCTTCGGTTGTCGGCATAGCTTTTCTGTCGGTCTTGTGCGGTCTTCAACCTTTCCCGGATGAGCTTGACTCTATCCGCAGTTTGTTCAATCAACTCGGGGCCCAGAATTTTTCTTTCTCCCACTTCATCCCAATACAACGGAGATCTACAACTCCTTCCGTACAAAGCCTCAAAGGGTGCCATCTGTATGCTTGCCTGGTAACTATTGTTGTAGGCGAATTCCACCAAAGGTAGGTGATCCTCCCAACTTCCCTTGAAGTCTAGCATACATGCACGGAGCATGTCTTCAATAATCTGATTCACTTGCTCGGTTTGCCCATCCGTCTGTGGATGGAAGGCCGTGCTAAAGTCTAGTCTGGAACCCATGGCATCCTGAAAACTTCTCCAAAACCTGGATGTGAACCTTGGATCCCGGTCTGAGACAATGCTCACTGGCACTCCGCGCAATCGGACAATCTCTTTGATGTACAAGGCAGCTAACTGATTTGAGTTGAATGTAGTCCGGTACAGTACGAAATGGGCGGACTTCGTGAGTCTGTCAACCACAACCCATATCGCATCAGTCTTTTTAACTGTCTTTGGCAACCCCACGATGAAGTCCATAGAGATATGTTCCCATTTCCACTCGGGAATAGGGAGAGACTGCAACAGACCCACCGGTCTCCTGTGCTCGGCCTTGACTTGTTGGCACACCAAGCATCGGGACACGTACCCCACTATTTCTCGCTTCATGTTCCGCCACCAAAAGTGCTTCTTCAAGTCCCTATACATCTTGGTACCCCCGGGGTGGACGGTGTACTTGGACCGGTAAGCCTCGTACAAGATTTCTCGCTTAAGCTTCTCATCGGCTGGGACACATACTCTTCCCTTGAAAGTGATAATTCCATCATCCCTCACCGCAAAATCCTTGCTGCCACTTTTAACTGACTGGTCTCGGTAAGACAGTAGCTCGGCATCCATTCCCTGCAACTCCCTGGTCATGCTTAGGATATATGGCCTAACTGTGATGTTAGCCATTACTGGCCCAAAAGTAGGGAGACTAAAACTGATGTCGAGGTTGGATGCATCTTCTAACAACCTCCATTCCCTCAGCATCATGTGCACCAAAAGTCCAGTGGGCTTCCGGCTAAGAGCATCGGCTACAACGTTCGCCTTGCCCGGATGATATTGAATGGAACATTCGTAGTCTTTCAAAAACTCTACCCATCTCCTCTGCCTTAAATTCAATTCCTTTTGGGAGAACAGGTACTTCAAGATTTTATGGTCCGTAAATACGTCGAACTGTTCCCCATAGAGATAATGTCGCCAAATCTTCAAGGCAAACACAACCGCGGCGAGCTCTAAATCGTGAGTGGGATAATTCTTCTCATGCTCTTTCAATTGCTTGGAGGCGTAAGCAATGACTTTGCCGTGCTGCATAAGTACACATCCCAACCCCACATGCGAGGCGTCACTGTAAACCACAAAACCACCACTCTCGGATGGCACAGTAAGGACGGGGGCCGTGGTGAGGCGTTTCTTCAACTATTGGAAGCTCGCTTCGCATCTGTCGCTTCAACTAAACTTAGCATTCTTTCTCATCAGGTAAGTGAGAGGTGCAGCCAAACTGGAGAATCCCTCCACGAATCTCCGATAATAGCCTGCCAACCCGAGAAAACTACGTATCTCTGTGACGCTCTTGGGTCTCTCCCATATCATAACTGCCTCTATCTTTGCCGGGTCAACAAAAATACCCTCGGCCGACACTACGTGGCCTAGGAACGCCACCTTCTCCAACCAAAATTCACACTTGCTTAACTTAGCGTATAGCCTATGCTCTCTCAATATCTGCAGAGCAAGACGAAGGTCTCGTGCGTGATCTTCCCGTGTCTGGGAATACACTAAAATGTCATCTATGAACACAATCACACATCGATCCAAGTACGATCGGAACACCCGGTTCATCAAATCCATGAACGCCGCCGGTGCATTCGTCAACCCAAAAGGCATGACAAGGAACTCGTAGTGCCCATACTGAGTCCTGAAAGCCGACTTCGGAACATCTGCCGCCTTGATCTTTAACTGATGATACCCCGATCTAAGATCAATCTTGGAGAAAAATCTCGCTCCCTTCAGTTGGTCAAACAAGTAGTCTATCCGAGGCAAAGGATAACGATTCTTAATAGTTATCTTGTTCAACTGCCGGTAATCTATGCACATTCTCATTGACCCGTCTTTCTTTTTCACAAAGAGGACCGGAGCTCCCCATGGTGACACACTTGGTTGGATGAAACCAAGTTGTTGTAACTCCTCAATTTGCTTCTTTAATTCCTCAAGCTCTATTGGGGCCATTCTATATGGTGCCCTTGAAATCGGAGCGGTGCCTGGAGTAAGCTCTATAGCGAACTCAATCTCCCGATCCGGAGGCAATCCGGGAAGTTCCTCCGGAAACACATCCAAGAACTCACTCACGACCGGAATGACCGAGGAGTTTTGTGCTTCTGGGTTTGCTAAGCTCAAAGCTGTGAGGCGAGCAATGTCTCTTTCCCTCAACCCTCGAAAGTGAAATGGCTTAACTCCCATCGGCTCAAAGTTCACCATCTTCTCGAAACATGCCACATGTCCGTGGTGAGCCGATAGCCAATCCATACCAAGTATGACATCGAAATCTAAGTCTTGGAAGTCCAGGATGATGAGGTCGGCTAACAACTCATTCTGTCCCACTTGGACTACACAGTCCCTGTATATACGGTCCGTGTCCACTGACTTGCCGAGCGGTGTGGAGATGGTTAATTCATGCTTTAACTGACTGGACTTGATTGGAAATCCTTTCGCAAAGCTAGGCGATACAAAGGAATGAGTGGATCCTGTGTCGATCAACACTCGAGCTAGGCATTCATTCACTAATAACGCGCCTGTGTGATTAATTAAATTCACGTTAATAGATTTCACGCAATAACACATAAGTATAGGTAGCATGTCATACATATAAGCAATCACATTACATAATAACAGCCAATTACAACTCGAAACTTTAGCATGATAGCGTACCTTGCACGACATCGTCAGATACACGTGCATCCCGTTCCGATAAGGCAAAAACCTGACCCTGGTTTGCCCTACGAGGCGGTGGAGTGGATAACGTGGGTCGTGAAGGCCTAGACGCAGAAGCCTGTGAGGATCCCGGCTGGGAATCCTGACGAACTGGGGGCCTACTCCCCTGGGGTTGGATAGGCTGCAGCTGCCTGCGTGGGCAATCCCTGACCATGTGATTCACATCTCCACAGTGAAAGCACCCACCTGAAATCCTCCGACATTCACCAATCCGGTGACTCCGACCACAATAGGAGCACTCCTCAAATGCTGATGAGGATGAAGGTGGAACATATCGGGTGGCCTGTGAAAGTGTAGGACGAGGTACCGGTGTAGTGGTAGGCCGAGATACCTGTGATGTCAAGGGAGGCCTCTGTGACTGTATTGGCTTGGATGCCTGATATGGGGCTGCCCTAGCCCTCTTCTCTGTCGACCCCGAACTACTCGATTGGCCTCGAGCCACATCCCTTCTCTTGAAGAATTCTTCCGAATTCTTCTCGGCAAGCTTCGCCTTGCTCACAACCTCTCCCCAGGTAGCCACCTGGAACATCGAGACCCTGTCTCTAATGGAGGGTTTCAATCCCCGCTCAAATTTCCTGACTCGCATATGCTCTGATGCAATTAGGTGAGGTGCAAATCTCGATAACTCCACGAAGGTAGCCTCATAATCGGCCACACTCAACTCTCCTTATTCAAGAGTCATGAATTCAATCTCCTTCTGTTCTTTGACAGCTGTTGGAAAATACTGCTTATAGAAGACATCCAAAAATTCCGGCCATGTCCACGGCTCCCCCGCCCTGGTGGACTCCCTCTGTCTCTATGCTGCTCTCCACCAATGCTCGGCCGCACCTTCCATCACAAAGGTGGCCCAGTCCACTCTCTGTTCATCCGTGCAGTGGAGCGCTCTAAAAATATTTTCCAATTGCATCACCCATGCCTCGGCGACCATGGGGTCAGTAGTACCGAAGAAGGTAGGAGGACGCAATCTCCTAAATGCCTCCAATCCTGAAGCATGGTGTGCCGGAGGTGGCGGAGTCGTAGAAGGAGTAACAGCAACCGGCCTTGCTGCTAATATAGCCAAAGTCTCGGCTATAGATGCAAAAGCTTGGGCAAAATGGGTTGCTTGTCACCGGAAGGGGCATCACTTCCACTTCCCCACGTATTGTATCCGCGACCCCGAGCACCGCATCTCATGATGTGATCCTGAGAACGACAGTACCACATGAGTCTAACTTGGATACGCATTTAATACACTTTCGCAAGTCACTTAATACATATTCATCAGACATATTTAATAAGCACAACACAATTTATGCACACATGGTATACAACATCATATCATAACATACATGTCGTGTTCCTAGCGTAGGATTCTAAGTTTGGTTGAAGTTCAACCTATTTTGACTAAGACTAACTTGTTAGTCTATACTTGGAATACAACTCTTTCCTACACCTAATGCCTTATTCAATTATAGTATCTAGTACTAAGCGACCCTAGGGACTCTAATGCCTAGAGCTCTGATACCACCTCTGTCACGCCTTAAAATACCCCCTAGGAGTTTAGGGATACTTTAGGTGGACTAAACAAACCTGCCAAACCATCCTGTAATGAACAAGATAAATAAGGTACTAAACAATGATAATCAGAGCGCGGAAGCTAAACATAATTTGCGGAAGCGAAAACTAAAATTTTCTTTTCTTTATAATGATCCAAAATATAGTATTCTAAGTTAACATAAATACAAAACACGTCTAAGTCTACGGTGGACAGGCCCACCTAACAAAATACAAAAGACAAAATACAACTCTATCTCGCTCAATAGTCATCCCCGTGGGGCCAATGGTCTAAGTCTGTCGCCTCCGCCTGAGGCTCGACTACTAGATCCTCATAAGGTTCCTCCTCGCCATAGTCCTCCTCTATCCAAGGACCCGGATCACAAATGTCGAGAGGGACTCGGGTACTTGCCGACATGAAAGTACGGCTGAGCATGGAATACTCAGCGAGTACAAGCCCCTAACTAACAATGGTAATAACGAACAACATCATATACAAGTAATGGGAGGAGTATAGTTCATAATCATTTCTAGCAACCTCATACATAAACATTTTATGAAGTCATAATTATTATGAAACTAAAACATGTCTATGCATCATACAATTTCTCTTTGAGTTGTCCTTTTAATATTTCTTATGAGCCAGAGGTTAGCACCCGCATATCCCTGGGCCACCAACCTCCTTCACAGTACAATACCTTTCTTATGAGCCAGGGTTAGCACCCGCACATCCCTGGGCTACCAACCCCCTTGACAGTACAATACACTTCTTATGAGCCAGAGGCTAGCACCCGCACATCCCTGGGCTACCAGCCTCCTTGACAGTACGATACCTTACTTATGAGCCAGAGGTTAGCACCCGCATAATCCTGGGCCACCAACCTCCTTGACAGAACAATACCTTTCTTCTGAGCCAGGGGTTAGCACCCGCACATCCCTGGGTTACCAACCCCCTTGACAGTACAATACACTTCTTATGAGCCAGAGGCTAGCACCCGCACATCCCTGGGCTACCAGCCTCCTTGACAGTACGATACCATACTTATGTGCCAGAGGTTAGCACCCGCATAATCCTGGGCCACCAACCTCCTTGACAGTACAATATTTCTGAGTCCTTTCTTATGAGCCAGGGGTTAGTACCCGCATGATCCCTAGGCTACCAACCCCCTTGACAATGCAATACGTTTCTTATTAGCCAGAGGTTAGCACCCGCATAATCCTAGGCTACCAACCTCCTTGACAATATCCTTCATCTACATATGTGCTCGTGCATAGAAATCGTGAAATTATGATGACATATAGCATTTTAACAATTCCCCACTCACATGAGAATTTAAGAAGCGAAATAAACATATGCATACAACTTGCCAAATGGGGAACATTTATGTGACTCATGCTTTCAAATCTTAGTTTATTCATGTATTCTATCAAACATGTGGTATTCAACCTTTTTACCTTTAGTTATTTCATATTTTCTCATTCGAACATTTCATCAAACACTTGGGGTGTGTTCATTATGCGTAATATTCCCTTCCACCATTTTTCCCATCATTCAACACATCACAACATGGCATCCAATCGCCTCCACTCCTAATCCATTCATACATTCCACCATTTGTTTGTATTATCTTGTTTATGTTTTAGGGATTTAGCATATACCAACACAAGGGAGCAATGGGGAAGATCCAACACATATTTTCTTAGAAAAATCCTAGTTTATTACCAAAGTAACTAGGAAGAGTGTACTAACCTTGAAAAGGGAAAGAAAATCCTTGAGGATGATGTAGAAACGCTGCCCTAGCTTGGAAGAGGTACTCCACACGAGCTTGAGGTTGGATTTGGAGAATCCAAGCCTTGAACTTGAAGCAAATCCAAGTTTGAGGACGACCTAGGATGGTCCACCCCTTTGATTTCTTTCTCAATGGAAACCCTAGGTCAAAACCCTCTTCTTCTCACTCTCTAGCTCTCAAAATGTCTAAGGGTTGTAAATGAGGGCTCAAAGGGTCGAGCAAACCCTTATGGGTAAGGGTTTAACACCCAAAAGATGAAAACGCCCTTACTGAAATTTCTGCAAAAACGCGAAGACCGAGCGATCGGTGGTTATGACCGATCGATCGGTTGCCTACCGAGCGATCGGTGTTTATGACCGATCGACCGGTCAAAAACTCACTCTCTGGAAAATTTCCCCATACAAAATTTCTGACCATGCGATACCTACCGATCGATCGGTTATGGACCGATCGATCGCTGACTGGACCGAGCGATCGGTGCTCTGTATGTCTGGACTGTTTTGACCATATCTTTTGACTCGCTCGTCGGATTTCGACGATTCAACTTGCGTTGGATCCGTCTTTCGAAAACGAACATTTCTAACATTTGGGAATTTTCGATTTCTCCCTTATTTATTAATTAGACTATAAAAACGGCCAATTAGCTACGAAGGTGCTATTCATTAACGATGAAAAAGTCCGGGGTGCTACAGCACAAGCTACTAGCAGACCATAACAATAATAAAAACACACAATAGTAATATCATACAAGCAGTAATAGAAACATCAGAAAAAAAACAGTATAAGGCATGATACAATACAAGCATCTTGACGTGCGTACATGAATGCGAAAACGCCGATAAAACTCATGCTTGAAAACCCCTGTTATGTCCCGGTATGCCTCGTAGAAATCATGTATGCGTGCATGCATGAATGCATGATCATCATCTTGTAAACCCCCATCTCGTAACTTGGGAGCCAGAGGCTAACACCCGAATCTCCCTGGCTGCCAACCTCCTTGATATGCAATGCACTTATGAGCCAAAGGCTAGCACCCGAATGTCCCTGGGCTACCAACCTCCTTGTTATGAAATGCATGGTTTTCTTGTAAGCCAGAGGTTAGTACCCGAATGTCCCTGGGCTACCAACCTCCTTGACAATAGGTGATTTTTATTACTTGTTTAGTTTTCTTGTGAGCCAGAGGCTAGTACCCGAATGTCCCTGGGCTACCAACCTCCTTGACAATAGGTGTTTTAGGGGTTATCTAGTAAGCCAGAGGTTAGTACCCGAATCCTCCCTGGGCTACCAACCTCCTTGACATGTAATATTTTCTTGTTGTTTATTATATGCACATGCTCTTGAAATCTCGGTTCATGCTATCATGCGTGCTCGTGTACGTGTCCATAGTGACAATCATGATAATGGGAATAACCAAGATATGACATTACAATTCAATTCATGATATGAACATAGGTAACATAAGTAGTTTGCATAACATTTGATCAATTTATCGGTTATAAGAACGCATGCATAAAACCCATTTCCATATTCTTCATTTAGATCATTTATTTATAATTTAGGCATTTTGTCAAACACAGCACATGCAATGTTTCTTAATGATTCATCGTGTTCTTTTTAGCGCATATCTTCCATCCAAACATCAAGGTAAGTTTATTATTGGTAAAGTACCCATCCACCATTTCCATCACACACATCACACAACATACATCTCGGCATCCAATCGCCACATCAACACCCACACACATCCATACCCTTTTCTTATCTTATTTAGGTTCATTGGAGATGATACATTTCGTATAGGAGGCAAACATAATAGCATAAATCACATTTCATAAGGAAAAACCTAGATTTATTGCTAGGGTAAGCTAGTAGGGTGTACTAACCTTAGATCAAGGCTTGATCCTTGGTAGAAACCTTGATTGAAGCTCCAACTTGAAAGAAGAACACCTTTGCTTGAAGGAAACTTGAGTTGGGGAAGAAACCCCTTTCAAAAACGTGCTTGGGTTGCTGCCCTAGCTTGGAGAATGGTTCACACACGAGCTTGAGCCTCGATTTTGAAGCAACTCGAGTTGGAGTGAGCTATGGTTCTTAAACCCCCTTTGATTTCCTTCTCAAAACCAAACCCTAGGTTAGAGCTTTCTCCTCTTCTCTCTCTATCTCTCAAAATCCCTCAATTGTTGTAAATGAGGGCTCAAAGGGTCGAGCAAACCCTTATGGGTAAGGGTTTAACACCCAAAAGATGAAAACGCCCTTACTGAAATTTTTGCAAAAACGCGAGGACCGAGCGATCGGTGTTAATGACCGATCGATCGGTTGCCTACCGAGCGATCGGTGTTCTTGACCGAGCGACCAGTCAAAAACATGCTCTTTGGAAAATTTCCCCATACAAAATTTTCCACCAGTCGATAGATACCGATCGATCGGTTTTGGACCGATCGATCGCTCCGTGGACCTAGCGATCGGTGCTCTGCTGGTCCCGACTGTTTTGACCATATCTTTTGACTCGTTCGTCCGATTTCGATGATTCAACTTGCGTTGGATCCGTCTTTCGAAAACGAACATTTCTAACATTTTGGAATTTCTGATTTCTCCTTTATTTATAAATTAGACTACAAAAACGGCCAATTAGCTACGAAGGTGCTATTCATTAAGGATGAAAAAGTCCGGGGTGCTACAAGTGCGTTGCTTTCGAAGGATTTTGAGAGGAGAAGAAGGAGAGTAGCTAGGTGGTTGTTCAAGCTTGAAGGAATATCAAGTTCTTCCATTCTTTAGTGTTTCTCAACCAAGAACTCAAGGTTCTTGCTTGTTCAAGCTTTTGGGAATCAAAGTCTTTGATTTCACCAAGGTATATACACTCTAGTACCAATCTTGCAATACTACTAAGTTACTAAATATGGTTCTTCTTAAGTTCTTCTATGCTTATATCTTGATTAGTATGGTGAGCAAGGGTGTTGTGTAACGACCCAGAATTTTAATATAATAAAATTATGTGTTTATGGGTCCTTAATTTAGGTTAATTAGTTAATTATTTGTTAAATTAATAAAACGTGAACTTTGCTCGGGATTGAAGTGCACCGAGGAAATCTCAGTATCGTTTAGCGAAATTCGCACACAGTGTGCCGGTCGACTGCCAGGACATACCCCTACCGTATCGATTCCGTCATGTACCATTTCATGGGACCGCGGGGCCATTATGTGTGATAAAATTGAGAAAAATGGGAATTTTTCATACTTCCAGAAATTAAGTGGGACTCAATATCTGTTAGAGATCCTAATAGAAATCCATGCGGTTGGCACTAATGTGTGTCAGTCGGCCGTGGGGACTAATGTCTGTCGTCTCGGCAGTTAGTTATCTCAAACGAAGAAGCGACAGCGTGTTTTGTGTCCAAAATCAGAAAATTAGTGGGTTTTGTAATTTTATTCCGGACTAAAGTGCAGCTGTCAAAACTCAGTATTTTTCCCCGAAATTTTTACAATAGGTGTCGGACTGCCCCAAGTTCGGTCACCTAAAGTTTCGTCAAAATCGGACTCTATGTAGTAAGGTTTCGGATACCGTAAATACAAAAACAATTCAAAAACTGGTCAAACAGTCAATCGGTCAAACGAGTTGACCGGTCAACTCCACACCTTATTGGTCATGTGGTTTTGCACATGAACCCATCTCATTTCTTATATAAGGAGGGTTAAAACCCTCATTACGTCACAAAAATTCTGCAGAGACAGTATTCTGCCACAGGACCTTAGAGAGAGAAAGTGAGGAGAGAGAAAGGAAGAGAGAGAAAGAGGAGAGAGAAAGGAAGAGAGAGAAAGGGAAAGGGAGGTCCCCTTAGGGTTTTTCGACGTCTCCGACGCGTTGGCGGTGTCTGATTTTTTCTCCGGCGTCTCGTTTTGCATGTAGAGAGAGAGAGAGAAAAAAGTAGAGAGAGAAAGTTGCATGCGCTCTACCCCGGGGTTGATCGTCGTTGGGAACGAGTTGGCGACATCCGTTTTTGCCTACGAGGCCTCGAAACACATGAAACAGTAAAACCCCTCTCTTTTCTTCTCTTTTTCCGCTTATTTTGCTATTTTATTTCATGTGATGTATATGCATGTCTTTTGACGTGAATGAAAAAGGGGGGGAGACCCCTATGTGATGTTACGATTGTATGTGGTCTCTCGGGGAGCCCAGATCGGGTCCCGGGTAAATTGTATCGCCACTCTAGGGTGACGAAAGGTTGTTTTGCATGTCTTGTAAGTCTATGGAGACATCCATTAGCTTGAAAACGTTCCCTAACGGGACGGTGTGTTACTGGAGTTGGTTCACGAGCGCGAGGCCCAAGTATTTCAGTTAATCAAGCGAGGCTTGGGTTAACTAGGGTTAACCTGTGGTTAGAAAATCTAACCAGGGTTAAATATAGTCCGGGGTTCCTCTCTGGGTGGGTTAGAAGATGTCGGCACCGTGTCTATCGAGGTCCCTTCTTGGTGGAACGTCAGGAGATGTCGGCATTGGTATAGATGTCGGGGTTCCTCCATAGACTAGCCAGAAGATGACGGTAGGCAGGTTGGTCGAGGTTCCTTCATAACTGATACCCAGGGTGATGGCGGCGAATACACGGTAGATGTGGCCAGTCAATTGAATGGAAAAATGTTCTTATTGGGTGAATGCCCATGTTGTGAGTGTAAGCTTCAGATACGAAGTGGTCTGAGTTGGTATACTCAGGGTTAGTGTATTTGTCTGAGTTGGTGGACTCATGGTTCGGTATGGAATCATCGGATTCCAGGTGAGTTGGGTTGGTATACCCAAGGTTTGGTCATGTTCAGATGAAAGTTGGAACAGCGTGTGTGAGTCTAAATGACTCAATGTATTATGGTTATGATTTAGAGACTTTAAGCTAAACATTTGTGGGTTGTGGCCAATTAATAGAGTCTTAGGACTCGAAATGAAACATGATTGATGATCGAAACGATAATTTGGTAATATAATACATTCATAACTAACCCTCATAATTGGAAAGTAATGTGAGGTTGGGAACCTCTGTTAGGGTGACGTAACCCTAAGTGATCCTAGGGTCACAATTTATTATATACTGTTCTATTTTACTGTAACATGCAAATTGAACTGCCTATTATATCATTATTGATGTGTGTTATTATGTGGAAAATAGTTTAGAAGGATTGTGGTTTTATTGGGCTTCATAGCTCACTGACTTTTTGTGTCAGCAAATCTTGGAGCTGCTGACCAGTAAGTGAAAAGTCTATCTGGATATTTTGGAAGCTTGTACAAGTTGTACCTGGTGTGATAGAGACACCTACTTTTGTAAAACAAACTTGATGTAAATAATACAGGTATATGGTTTGTATGATGATTATTGTGATGACGGGTGTTATTTGCTTTTTGGAAGCATTTGATAAATGTTTAAATTTCCCGCATTTTCGTGGGTAAAGTCTTCCGCTTGCATGATTTGACGAATGGACACACGTCTCGGAACTTGATTCCCTAGGCGCGGGTTCGGGGCGTCACAATTGGTATCAGAGCCAATAGTAATAACCATCACACAAATCATACTTGAGCATAATACACCTAAGAACAGTTGGATAGGCGATCCCTTAGAGATTTATTCGATATTCCTAGTTGAGTGATTGTTGTACATGTCATGTTTCGAAATCAGACATTGATTTGGAATATGTGCATGTGCAGGAATGGCAAGGATGCACCGAATTCCCACAAAGAGGGAGATAGCTCTGTTTGAATGGGCGGTGACTATGCAAAGAAGACGTCACGCCAGATGGTCGTGTTACCGCACTATACACCTAAAGGCGGTAAAACCACTCCGCAAGGGATTGACCGCACAAGCAATGCGTGAATCCCTAAGAAAGAGCGAGATTGATTGGTTGTTGAGAGAGGCTAGACCTGAGACAGAGGACCAGGCACCGCAGGAGGGTAGTGTAGCAGTCTAACCAATAGAGGTTGAGACTTACGAAGTATAGGGTCACGGTGGAGGAGCGTGGTGCATCTATATTGTTTTGGCGTTTTGGAATATAATAGATGCCCTACTCGATCTTTCCATCATTAGATCACTTTTTGTATGTGTACAGCTACATGATGTTTTGTATACGCTGGTGTACTATATACTGTACAGTGTTGCTTTGTATATATTAAAGATGAAGTGAATGAAATGTCTCTTTTTGGATATCGAATTCTCAGTGCATTTCAGTTTCATTTTATTATTAAAAGTTCGTTACTTTATAATTATAGGTGAATCATGCCACCTCAACGAGCACCCGAAAATACCTTGGCTGGGGCATTCGAGGCTATTACAGCCCTAGCCAACCTAATTAAGCAACAACAAGCCCAGAATATGAATGGAAATGGGAATGGTAGTCGTATCCCCATTGCTACCATGCCAGAGCATGGGAATGTGACCCGATTGGAAAAGTTTAAAAGGCTTGGACCGTCAGCCTTTTCGGGCACGACTGATCCGCTGAAGGCGGAGAACTGGATCAGAAGTCTGGAAAAAGTTTTTAGGGCTATGTCCTTGCCAGAAAATGACAAGCCCGAGTTCGCTATCTTTTTACTTGAAGGAGAAGCGGAACATTGGTGGACCATAGTGGAAAGGACAGTTCCACTGCATCAGAGGCCTGTGACTTGGGCAAGATTTACTGAATTGTTTTATGAGCGCTATTTTTCAACGTCAATGAAAAAGAGGAAAGAGATGGAGTTTCTTCAGCTAACCCAAGGAAACATGTCGGTTAGCGAGTATGAACAAAAGTTTAATCAACTCTCGAGGTTCGCTGCGAGATTTGTCGAGGATGAGCAGTGGAGGGTTGAGAAATTTGAAGAAGGATTTACCTCCTTCTCAGAGGGAAATTGGCAGCTCAACGATTTACCTCCTTCTCAGAGATATTAGATAGAGCACTCAGAGTAGAGCGAGTGCATGAAGAACTGGCACAGTCTAGTGCTGGCAAAGGCAAAGGGACAGTTGGGAAGCCCTGGATAAAGGAGAATAACCGGCAGTTTACTGGGAAAAGAAAGTTCGAGGACATGAAAAACCAAGGGTCTACAGGAAGATTGGGGCTTAAGAGCGAGAAATGTGGTCAGGGCCATTTGACCAAGGAATGTAGAGCGAAGGTTTGCTTCCAGTGCGGAAAGCCTGGACACTTCAAGAAGGATTGCCCTAAGGCTCAACCAGTAGCGTTGGAAGGCAGAAAAGGAAGAGTGTTTGCAATTACCCAGGAAGAGGCATAGCAGACCGAAGGTGTGATCGAAGGTAAACTTTTAGTATTTCAAGTACCTGCTTATGCTTTGATTGACACTGGTTCTACACATTCGTTTGTCTCTACTCGTTTTGCTAAACACATAAGTTACAAGCCTGATACACTCAAAAGCATGATGTCTGTATCTACACCATCAGGGAAAGTTCTGTGCACAAAAACAGTCTATGATAGGTGTAGAGCCCCGAAAATTTGATTAACTGTTCATGTGAATAGAGCCCTTGTATGGTATGTGTAAAGGCCTAATGCCTTACATGGTATTCTTGGTATTATGATGAGTCAAGTGAGGGTCTTAGGTATGTATTTGGAGTCTCAAAATGAGAGTATAAAGATACTCTAAGTGGTTAAAAACAAGGGTATAAATACCCAAGGTGTTTAATGGGTTGTGAATGAATAGTGTAATGAATAGTGCTTGTGCGCAAGGCATAAGGAGGTCGGGCCCTCTCATGCATATTGGTGTATGTTAAATGATCACTTAGAAGGATTTAAAAATATATGTGGAATGATTAATGAGGTGTGAGTATGGTTTTGGACCCGAGGGAAAGGAGTGTGAAAACACTCGAAGTGTTCTAGATGTTGAAGAGGTATGTTTCGGCATTTCCCTCAACTTTATGAAGCCTTAGTTTAGGCTCCATTGATCAGAATCAAGTGATTCTTGAGTTTTTGGAGAGGCATGTGAACCCTCTTCGGGATTCATGTTCATCACTTTCCCTGATTTTGAGCTGGGGTTGAGTCAAAAATCCGATTTCCAAAGTCGGGACTGTTGGAAATCTGGACAGTTAAAACCCAGTTTCAGATCAGTAAACTTTAGGGGTAAAATGGTCCAATAATAAATACGAATTAGAAGTTGTATAAAACATGAAAGTTTTTCTCCTTTGAAATAAGAATCCAACGCAAGTTAAATCGTCAAAATCGGACGAGTGAGTCAAAAGTTATGGCCAAAATACCAAAGCGGGAAAAATCTGGAAAATCATCCTGTCAGAGCTACGATCGATCGTAGAAGACCTACGAACGATCGTAGTTACGAACGATCGTAAAGTTACAGAAATGCTGAAAACTCACTGGAGAAGCTACGATCGATCGTAGGAAGCCTACGAACGATCGTAGAACTCCAGAAACTGAGCAAACTTACTATAAGACCTACGATCGATCGTAGGAAGCCTACGAACGATCGTAGGTGCGCGAATCAAACTCTTTAGTGCGTGATTTTAGGGTTTTCACCCCTTGGCCTATAAATAGGGGATCATTTTTGGGGGTTTTGGGTTACCCTAAACCTAGAGAGAGATCTTAGAAGAGAAGAGAAGAGAAGAGAGTGGAGGATTGCAAGAGGGGTTTTTGGATTTGGAGAAGAAGAGCACAAATCGAGCCTTGATCTCGCTCCTACGCGCCATTGGAGCTTGGATCTCCAACATCAAGCTTGGGTTTCGCTTCTATAAGCTTCTTCAAGCCTTTTCAAGCATTGGATCAAAGGGATTTCATCCCATAAGGTAGATACACTCTCCTAGGTTCTAATTTCATAAACCCTTAATGAAAAGCATGATTTTCTTGACAAGTATAGTTATATATAGCCTCTTATATGTAAAAATACACTCTTCTAGCAATTGATTTCATGAAACCCTTTCTACATCAAGATAAAATCCCATGAATGATGGTGTGAATTAAATGTGATGATGTTATGCTTTCAACCAACAAATAAAGATGATAATTTTTGAGTTGTTCTATATGTTAGTATCCAAGATGAAAAGCATGTTAAAAGCAACAAGTTTTGGGAAGAACAAGTAGAAAAACCTTATTTTAAAAGTGATTGGAATGGTGTGATGTTATTGTATATGGATTATGGTGATGGATGAATTATGTTGAGTATGAGACATATGACCATATGTAAAGGGTTTTCCCTAATGTCTACCATGTTATATCACAACTGCTATACGGACACATATGCATATGCATGATCGAGTTTTTCTAAATTATGGGTATCCCAAAAGAAGAAATACATGTATATAAGATGCAATACAAGAATAAGAAGAAGAAGAGTATAAGATGCAAATGAACCACACGAAAAGTATAAGATGTAAATGAACCAAATGAATAGTACAAGAAGCATAAGAAGTATAAGAAAAGTACAAGAAGTAAAAAGAGGTCTACGGAAAAGTATAAGAAGCACAAGATACATACGGAAAATACAAGAAGCACAAGATGTTACAAGAAATACAAGAAGATGGAAGGTATACGGAAAAAGCCGACAGGGATGCGACGATAGCAGGCCGCCTGAAAGGGAAAGGGATACTGGCATCGGACTCCGATGATAGCAGGCCGCTTGGAAGGGAGATGGATACTGGTCGTCTACCCTTAAGGTAGCCGAAGGTGAGGAGAACATTAGGCCACCCAGCTTACGTGGGTACGGGTACTAGTTGTCCTACTCCGGAGGTAGCAAATGATGAATACCAAGGTATTTTAAATACCCGTATATGCAAAGGTACAAGATGATAAGAAGATGTTTTCGACAAAAGATGATAAGAAGATGTAAAAGACAAAAGTTGATAAAAAGATGTTTTCCGATAGTATTTTCCGAGATACATGCACATGATATGATTTTGTTTTCCGCGCTCTGATTTCAGGAATGCATATGAGATGATTGAATTGTGATATGTACACGTTGTATTCTTGTTTACGATATTACTATCTAGTGGTTTCTATACGCTGAGTATTCCATGCTCAGCCGTACATATTATGTCGGCAGGTCCCTTCGACATTTGTGGCGAGCGTCCTCAAGAACCATGGGTCGAGGAAGAGTATGTTGAGGAGGAGGAGACTTGGGGTAGTCTTCAGCAGCAGAGGGCTCAGGAGGAGCAGAGGGCTTTTGTTAGGTGGCCCCATCATGAGTGACGAGAGGGAGAGACATGTACATATATTTTGTTGAGCGAGTATGTTCGCTCTTTATTTTGGGTCATGTATAAACTGAGACATAGTATTGATAGAAATTTTGTAGTCCGCTTCGACTACCATATATAGATTAGTATTATGCTTCCGCTATCACAGGTTTTATATGTTGTACAGGATTCATATGTTATATAAGATGGTTTGGTTATGAGTTCACGTCGCCAAAGTATCCTAACTACTAGGGGGTATTTTGGGTCGTGACAATAGGTGTCCCATACTTGTCAATAGTGTACGGATGTTAGTAGATCTGATCGTGTTAGACATGAAGGATTATGATGTTATCCTAGGGATGGATTGGTTGGCTAATTACCATGCAGTGGTAGATTGTAATGCCAAGAAAGTGATATTTCGAATTTCGGACATCCCAGAGTTCGAAATGCAGGGGATTATCCGAGGTCAAGCACCCAAGCTAATATCAGCAATTAAAGCATGTCACCTTCTAGACAAGGGGCGTACTGGGTATTTAGCTGCAGTGGTGGTCGATAAAGATGAAGATGACACTTTAGGGAATACCCCGGTGGTCAAAGAGTTTCGAGATGTGTTTCCTGATGAATTACCAGGACTCCCTCCTACTAGAGAAATTGATTTTACAATCGATGTTACTCCGGGTGTAGACTCGATATCTAAAACACCGTATCGGATGGCTCCGGCTGAGTTGCAAGAACTGAAGATTCAGTTGCAAGACCTATTAGATAAGGGCTTGATCCGTCCTAGTGTTTCACCATGGGGAGCACCGGTGTTATTTGTCCGAAAGAAAGATGGGAGTCTGCGTTTGTGTATAGATTATCGTCTGCTGAATCAAGCAACGATCAAAAATAAGTATCCACTCCCCAGGATCGATGATCTATTTGATCAGTTGCAAGGCGCCCAAGTGTTTTCAAAGATTGATTTACGGTCCGGATATCACCAATTGAGGGTTAAAGAAGAAGATATTCAGAAAACAGCATTCCGAACTCGGTATGGTCACTACGAGTTCTTGGTGATGCCTTTTGGACTGACAAATGCGCCTGCGGCCTTTATGGAGTTGATGAATCGTCTTTTCAGGCCGTACTTGGATCAGTTTATTGTGGTATTTATTGATGATATCTTGGTGTACTCACCTAGTCATGAGAAGCACGCTGAGCACTTGAGGATTACGCTACAGACATTAAGAGATAATCAGCTGTATGCTAAGTTCTCCAAGTGCGAGTTTTGGATGGAAGAAGTAGCCTTTCTTGGACATATTGTGTCAAGAAATGGAATATCTGTTGATCCTTCCAAGATTCAGGCAGTAACCGATTGGGCAAGGCCATCCACTGTTACTGAAGTTTGAAGTTTTCTGGGATTGGCTGGGTACTACAGCAGATTTGTAGAAGGTTTCTCGAAGATAGCAGCTCCATTAACGGAATTGACTAAGAAAGATGTGAAGTTCGAATGGACGGCATCTCGGGAGCGAAGCTTTCAAGAATTAAAGAAGAGATTAGCAACCGCTCCAGTATTGACAACTCCCTCATGATCTGGAGGATTTGAGGAGTATTGCGATGCTTCCAGTAAGGGACTCGGTTGTGTCTTAATGCAAAACAAAAAGGTCATTGCTTATGGTTCGAGACAACTCAAGATTCACGAACGGAATTATCCCACACATGACCTGGAGTTAGCTGCAGTAGTATTCGCACTAAAAATTTGGAGACATTATCTTTATGGAGAGAAGTTGGTGATCTATAGTGATCACAAGAGTTTAAAGTATCTATTCTCCCAAAAGGAACTCAATATGCGGCAGCGTAGATGGATAGAATTCTTGAAGGATTATGATTATGTAATCCAGTATCATCCTGGTAAGGGTAACGTGGTTGCTGATGCCCTGAGTAGAAAGACAGTTGGATCTGTAGCATATATGAGGGCCAAGCGATGGAAGATGATCGAAGAATTCAAGAGTTGGAATCTGAGTCTAGGATTCCAAGGTAATAGTGCCAAGTTGGCTAGTATTCAGGCCAAGCCAGTGTTATTACAAAAGATTCAAGAAGCACAGTTGGAAGATTAGGAGATCAAAGTTATCAGAGATAAGATTCTTCAAGGAAAAATGGGTGATTTTGAAGAATCTGAAGATGGAATACTTCGATTCAAAGGTCGAATTTGTGTGCCTAGAAATCCTGAGTTGAAGAATGAACTGCTCAATGAGGCACATCGATCTCGTTTTGCGGTGCACCCCGGAAGTACAAAGATGTATCAGGATATGAAGAGTAACTACTGGTGGAACGGCATGAAGAGAGAAATTGCAGAGTATGTATCTCGATGGCTTGTTTGTCAGCAAGTCAAGGCAGAACATCAGAAACCACTTGGCTTGTTAAATTCATTGCCTATTCCAGAGTGGAAATGGGAGCACATTACGATGGATTTTGTGGTGGGGTTACTAAAAACAAGGAGTGGACATGATGCCGTTTGGGTGATAGTTGATCGATTGACGAAGTCGGCTCACTTTCTAGCTATAAAGGATACCATAACCCTGGAATATTTATCAAAGTTGTACATCAAGGAGATTGTGAAGCTGCATGGTGTGCCAGTATCTATTGTATCAGATCGCGATCCGCGATTTAATTCCCGATTCTGGAGGAGCTTGCAAGAAGCTTTAGGTACACAGCTAAACATGAGTACAGCTTATCATCGACAAACCAATGGACAGTCTGAGCGCACAATACAAACTCTAGAAGATATGATGCGCACTTGCAGTCTGGACTTTCAAGGAAACTGGGATGATCACTTGCCATTGATCGAGTTTGCATATAATAACAGTTATTAGGCAAGTACTCAAATGGCTCCTTACGAGGCCTTGTATGGCAGGAGTTGTCGGTCACCAGTATGTTGGACTGAAGTAGGGGAACGTAAACTACTGGGACCTGAGTTGGTGCAAGAAACAACAAAGAAGATCGAGTTGATTCGATCGAGGTTATTATCTGCACAAAGTCGACAGAAAAGCTATGCAGATGGAAAGCGCCGAGACTTAGAGTTTCAAGTCGGTGACCATGTCTTTTTGAAAATCTCTCAATCAAAAGGTATTGTACGATTCGGAAAGCAGGGAAAGTTAAGTCCACGATTCATTGGACCTTTTGAGATTTTGGCTAAAATAGGAGGTGTAGCCTACCGTTTGGCATTACGACCAGAGCTGGCAAGGGTTCACAATGTATTCCACATATCCATGTTGAGAAAATATGTACATGATTCCTCACACGTGACACGATATGAACCAATTCAAGTCAGAGAGGACTTAACTTTTGAAGAAAAGCCAGTGATAATTTTGTTCCACAAGGAACAGGTGTTACGAAACAAAACGATTAAGCTAGTTAAAGTTTTATGGGAACACCATAGCATAGAGGAAGCCACATGGGAACTTGAAGATGTCATTAGAAGCAATCATCCTCAGTTATTTGATGACTAGTGTATATATAAATTTCGAGGACGAAATTTTTTGTAAGGAGGGGAGATTGTAACGACCCGGAATTTTAATATAATAAAATTATGTGTTTATGGGTCCTTAATGGAGGTTAATTAGTTAATTATTTGTTAAATTAATAAAAAGTGAACTTTGTTTGGGATTGAAGTGCACCGAGGAAATCTCAGTATCGTTTAGCAAAATTCGCACACAGTGTGCCGGTCGACTGCCGGGACATACCCCTACCGTATCGGTTCCGTCATGTACCATTTCACGGGACCACGGGGCCATTATGTGTGATAAAATTGAGAAAAATGGGAATTTTTCATACTTCCAGAAATTAAGTGGGACCCAATATCTGTTAGAGATCCTAATAGAAATCCGTGCGGTTGGCACTAATGCGTGTCAGTCGGCCGTGGGGACTAATGTCTGTCGTCTCGGCAGTTAGTTATCTCAAACGAAGAAGCGACAGTGTGTTTTGTGTCCGAAATCAGAAAATTAGTGGGTTTTGCAATTTTCTTCCAGACTAAAGTGCAGCTGTCAAAACTCAGTATTTTTCCCCGAAATTTTTACAGTAGGTGTCGGACTGTCCCAAGTTCGGTCACCTAAAGTTTCGTCAAAATCGGACTCTATGTAGTAATGTTTCGGATACCGTAAATAGAAAAACAATTCAAAAACTGGTCAAACAGTCAACCGGTCAAACGAGTTGACCGGTCAACTCCACACCTTATTGGTCATGTGGTTTTGCACATGAACCCATCTCATTTCTTATATAAGGAGGGTTAAAACCCTCATTACCTCACAAAAATTCTGTAGAGATAGTATTCTGCCACAGCACTTTAGAGAGAGAAAGTGAGGAGAGAGAAAGTGAGGAGAGAGAAAGGAAGAGAGAGAAAGAGGAGAGAGAAAGGAAGAGAGAGAAAGGGAAAGGGAGGTCCCCTTAGGGTTTTTTGACGTCCCCGACGCGTTGGCAGCGTATGTGTCGAGCCCCGGACTTTTTCATGCTTAATACATGGCACTTTCGTAGCCAATTTGCCGTTAAAGTATTACAAGTGATAAATAAGGATGAAATTGAAAATTCCGAAATGTCAGAAATGTGCCTTTTCGAAATACAAACCCAACGCAAGTTGAATCGTTAACATCCGACAAGCGAGTCAAAAGATATGGCCAAAACAATTTGGACCTGCAGATCACCGATCGCTCGGTCCATGGAGCGATCGATCAGTCCAAAACCGATCGATCGGTAGCTATCGACTGATCGAAGAATTTGTATAGGGAAATTTTCCAGAGAGTTGATTTTTGGTCGAGAGCTCGGTCAACACACCGATCGCTCGGTAGGCAACCGATCGCTCGGTCTTCGCGTTTTTGCAGAATTTTTATTAAGGGTGTTTCTGTCTTTTGGCGTTTCACTCTTGCCTTAAGAGTCTTGCCCGAGCCTTTAGGGCTCATTTACAACACTTAAGAGATTTAAGAGATAGGAGAGAAGAGGAAAGGGGTTTTCCAAAACCTAGGTTTCATTTGGGGAGAAATCAAAGGGGTTAAGACCCTAGATCAGCCCCAAACCCGTTTTCTTCAAGATCAAGGCTCAAGCATTCGAGGAGCTCGTGATCCAAGCTAGGGCAGCAGCTACACGGTCGTTTTTGGAAGGGGTTTCTTCCTCATTTCTTCAAGGTCGGTACTTCTTGCTACCCTCCTAGTTATAGTTCTTCTTTTCCTTTATTTTCTTTGTGTTCCTTTATACATCCATGTATTATGAGATGGGTTGTGAATGGTCAATGGGGAATGGTGAATGGAGATGAATGTGGGCGATTGGATGCCGTGTGTATTGATGTGATGGATGATGGGGAGGGCATTGTACCCATAATGAACATACATATGTGATGTGAGTAAAACCCACCTAGAAAAGCATATTGTAGGGTTGATAAATAATGAATGCACCATGTTTGATGAAATGCCAAGGTGAATAAAATGAATAATAAATTAAGAAAATGCATGTTTAAGGTTTATGGAAATTGCTAGGGTCATGATAGTGTGATTGTTCGCTTTCCCTAAATGATATGAATATTAAATTGCTCAAATCATTGATGTTATGTGTTATGAATTACTCAAATGCCATATTTAATTCCAAATGCAAGTATGCACACGACCTCACGAGCACGCATACATGACATGATTCACCGAGGTTTTCAAGAATGGGATTTAGAGGTGGGGCATATCCTACGATATGTTTTACCTCGCTTTTGGCAAGGACAAGACAATCATGCATTTTCATAAGAAGGGTCTTGTCGCGACCCAAAACCCTTGAAAATACCGTGCACTTGACTTGACTGAAAATACCATTTCCTTGCTTGGAAGCTTGTCACGTTTGTCTTATCCTATCGTATCATGCGTGTCATGCCATGTCATGCTTGCTTGGAAAGTAAACTACTTGTGAGGGAAGGGAGACCCTTCTTCCTAGAATGATTATGCTTGTCATGCCATGTCTTGTCATGCTTGCTTAAAAAAGTAAACTACTTGTGAGGGAAGGGAGACCCTTCTTCCTAAATGCCCATGCTTGTCATGTCCTTTCACTTGTGAGATGTTCTTGTGAGATGTACTTGCGAGGGAAGGGAGGCCCTTCTTATGTTATGTATGCACTTGTGAGGGAAGGGAGACCCTTCTTATGAAAATGCATGATTGTCTTGTCCTTGCCAAAAGCGAGGTAAAACATATCGTACGATATGCCCCACCTCTAAATCCCATTCTTGAAAACCTCGATAAATCATGTCATGTATGCGTGCTCGTGAGGTCGTGTGCATACTTGCATTTGGAATTAAATATGGCATTTGGAATTAAATATGGCATTTGAGTAATTCATAACACATAACATCAATGATTTGGGCAATTTAATATCGATATCATTTAGGGAAAGCGAACAATCACACTATCATAACCCTAGCAATTTCCATAAACCTTAAACATGCATTTTCTTAATTTATCATTCATTTTATTCACCTTGGCATTTCATCAAACATGGTACATTCATTATTTATTAACCCTACAACATGCTTTTCTAGGTGGGTTATACTCACGTCACACTTGTATGTTTATTATTAGTACAATGCCCTTCCCCATTCTTTCATTTCATCATCCGCACGGCATCCATTCGCCAACATCCATCTCCATTTACCATACATACCACCCATCTCATAATATATATATATATATATGAAGGAAAACAAGAAGGAATAAGGGAAGGAGAGGCTATAACTAGGAGGGTAGTAAAAAGTACCGACCTTGATCAAGTGGGGAAGAAATCCCCCTTTCCAAAACGACCGTGAGTTGCTGCCCTAGCTTGGAACACGAGCTCCACACGAGCTTGAGCCGAGATCTTGAAGGAAAACGTGCTTGAGGATGGTCTAGGGTCTCAAACCCCTTTGATTTCTCTTCAAAATGGAAACCCTAGGTTTAGGAAAACCTTCTCCTTTCTCTCTATCTCTCAAAAGACTCTAAGGGTTGAGAATGAGCCCTAAAGGCTCGGGTAATCCTATATAAGAAAGGGTATAACACCCGAATGTCGAAAATGCCCTTAGTGAAAATTCTGTAAAACGCGAGGACCGAGCGATCGGTGTTAATGACCGATCGATCGGTTGCCTACCGATCGATCGGTTTCATAACCGAGCGATCGGTTGAAATTTCACTCTCTGGAAAATTTCCCCATAGAAAAATCTCGACCAGTTGATAGCCTCCGAGCGATCGGTTTTGGACCGATCGATCGCTCCATGGACCGAGCGATCGGTGGTCTGTAGGTCCAAACTGTTTTGCCCATAACTTTTGACTCGTTCGTCCGATTTTGACGATTCAACTTGCGTTGGGTTCGTACTTCGAAAACGAACATTTCTGACGTTTCGGAATTTCCAATTTCTTCCTTATTTATTAATTGCATTACTTTAAAGGAAAAAAAAAAAAAATAGCTACGAAGGGTCATGCATAAATGTGAAAAGGTCCGGGGCTCTACATCCTTCCCCCCTTACAAAAATTTCGTCCTCGAAATTTGGATGAGACATGCATTACAGAATCAAACAATATTACAAGCTACATATACAAAACCTATACAAAATTCATTCAAACAATTCCGGGTACTTCGCTTTGATTTCGGCTTCACGCTCCCATGTAGCTTCTTCCCGAGCATGGTGTTGCCATTGCACTAGGACCAAATGGATAGTCTTGTTGCGAAGCACTTGGTCTCTTCGATCCAATATGTGAATCGGCTTCTCAACCAACGTGAGATCTTCTCGAATTTCCAACGGTTCCAATTCTAGTACATGCGAAGGGTCCGCAATGTACTTCCGAAGCATAGACACGTGGAAAACGTTGTGAACCGCGGCCATGTGAGGTGGAAGAGCTACTCGATAAGCAACTTCACCAACCCGCGTGATAATCTCAAACGGTCCAACATAGCGAGGACTAAGCTTGCCTCTTTTGCCGAATCTCATAATCCCTTTGCTAGGAGATACTTTCACAAAGACTCGATCCCCTACTTGAAATTCCAAGTCCCTGCGGCGCGTGTCTGCATAGCTCTTTTGGCGATCTTGAGCGGCTTTCAACCGATCCCGGATGATCTTGACTATACTAGTAGTTTGCTCAATCAACTCCGGACCAAGTACTTTTCTTTCTCCTACCTCATCCCAGTAGAGAGGAGACCTGCAGCTTCGCCCATACAAAGCCTCGAACGGGGCCATTTGGATACTCGCCTGATAGCTATTGTTGTAGGCGAACTCCACCAAAGGCAAGTGCTCTTCCCAACTGCCTTTGAAATCCAGCATACAAGCCCGAAGCATATCTTCTATTACTTGGTTCACCCTCTCGGTTTGTCCATCCGTCTGTGGATGAAAAGCAGTGCTGAAATCAAGTCGGGAACCCATAGCTTCCTGAAAGCTTTTCCAGAATCGTGATGTGAATCTTGGATCCCGATCCGACACAATACTGACAGGCACTCCGTGCAACCTCACCACTTCCTTGATGTACAAGGCAGCTAACTGACTAGAGTTGAAAGTAGTTCGGTAAGGCAAGAAGTGAGCGGACTTCGTCAAACGATCCACTACTACCCATATCGCATCTGAACCCCTTGTTGTCTTTGGCAAGCCAACTATGAAATCCATGGATATGTTCTCCCATTTCCACTCGGGAATCGGAAGGGACTGTAATAGACCTGCGGGCCGCATGTGTTCTGCTTTCACCTGTTGGCATACCAAGCACCGTGCTACATATTCCGCAACTTCCCTCTTCATATTCCGCCACCAAAAGTGACTCTTGAGGTTCCGGTACATCTTCGTACCCCCTGGATGCACAGTGTACTTTGCCCGGTGGGCTTCATCCATAATCTCCCTCCGAAGATTTGCATTGGCAGGAACACACAGCCTTCCCTTGAATGTGATAGCACCTCGGCTAGTGAGAGAGAAGTCCTCACTACCTTTAGCAACTTCCTTGTCCCGATAAGCCAACAATTCAGCATCCGTGGCTTGGTATTCTTGGATCAAATCTATAATGTATGGCCGAACCGTGACATTTGCCAAGATAGGACTACGGACAGAGTCATTCACACTAATGTCCAGATTTGCCAAGTCTTCAAGTAGCTTCCATTCCTGCACTAACATGCATGCTAATAACCCCGGAGGTCTTCTACTCAAAGCATCAGCCACTACATTTGCTTTACCCGGGTGGTATTGAATGGTACAATCATAGTCCTTCAGAAATTCCATCCAACGCCTTTGCCTTAGATTCAACTCCTTTTGGGAAAAGAGATACTTGAGACTCTTGTGATCAGTGAACACATAGAACTCCACCCCATAAAGGTAATGACGCCAAATCTTAAGTGCAAACACGACTGCCGCAAGCTCCAAGTCGTGCGTAGGATAGTTCTTTTCATGCTCCTTCAACTGCCTTGATGCATAGGCAATGACTTTCTTGTGTTGCATAAGCACACATCCAAGTCCAACGTGTGAGGCATCACTGTACACCTCATACCCAAGAGGTCCAGATGGTACTGTAAGGACAGGAGCTGTAGTAAGCCTCTTCTTCAGTTCCGTGAAACTGATCTCACACTTGTCGCTCCAAACAAACTTCGCATTCTTCCTTGTCAGGTGAGTAAGCGGTGCTGCAAGGCCAGAGAAACCCTCTACAAATCTCCTGTAGTAGCCTGCCAGCCCAAGAAAGCTGCGTAGCTCAGTAACACTCTTGGGCCTCGCCCAACTCATAACAGCTTCTATCTTCTTCGGATCAACAGAGATGCCTTCCGCAGAAACAACGTGGCCTAGGAATGCCACCTCTTCCAACCAAAACTCACACTTGCTAATTTTGGCGTATAGCTTGTGCTCTCTTAACATTTCCAATGCAAGGCGAAGGTCGCGTATGTGATCTTCCCGGTTCTGGGAATAGACCAAAATGTCATCAACAAATACAATCACGCACCGATCTAGGTATGGTCTGAACACCCGGTTCATCAAATCCATAAAGGCTGCCGGCGCGTTCGTGAGTCCAAAAGGCATCACCAAGAACTCGTAGTGTCCATACCGAGTCCTGAAAGCAGTTTTGGGAACATCTTCCGCCTTAATCTTTAACTGGTGATAGCCTGATCGAAGATCTATCTTTGAGAAAAATCTCGCTCCCTTCAACTGATCGAACAAGTCATCAATCCTAGGCAAGGGATACCTATTCTTTATAGTGACTTTGTTCAATTGCCGGTAATCGACACACATCCGCATCGAGCCATCTTTCTTCTTAACAAACAACACTGGGGCACCCCATGGTGAGACACTTGGTCGAATGAAGCCAAGGCCTTGCAATTCCTCCAACTGAGTCTTTAACTCCTTGAGTTCAATAGGGGCCATTCTATATGGAGCTCTGAATATAGGAGCTGTGCCTGGTGCAAGCTCGATCATAAACTCAATCTCCCTGTCTGGAGGCAATCCTGGCAACTCCTCTGGAAATACATCCAGGAACTCACTCACAACCGGAATAGTTGATGAGTCCTTTGCCTCGGGGTTAGCTAAGCTCAATGCCGCAAAACGAGCAATAGATCTGCTTTTCAACCCGCGAAAGTGGAATGGTTTTCCTCCTACTGGCTTGAAGAGTACCATTTTCTCAAAGCAAGCTACATGCCCATGATGTGCTGCTAACCAATCCATTCCCAATATAACATCGAAGTCCTGGAATCCAAGGACGATGAGATCAACCGCCAATTCGTGGCTTCCAACTTGGACCACACTATTTCTATACACTTTATCTGCCAATACTGTTTTGCCAAGAGGAGTCGAAATGGCTAACTCCGGTTCTAGCTGACTTGGCCCTGCAGAAAAACCTTCTGAAAAACTCGGCGAGACAAACGAATGAGTAGACCCGGTATCAATCAATACTCGAGCCAAATACTCATTGACTAGTAGGGTTCCTGAAATTTTTAACTAGTGGAGTTAATCCATGCATCAACAGAGTATACACATAGGTATATATATATATCATACCAAGTATGTACACAAGGAATAAAACGCAACATATCAATCATGAATAACAAAATAATTCCAAACGCGTACCTTGCACCACATCATCAGATGCAAGTGCATCACCCTCTGTCAAAGCAAATACACGCCCCTGGTTCGCCTGGCGAGACTGAGGTGTAGACCGGGTAGTCTGAGATGACGCCTGATATGATCCTGCTGGGCGTGTCGGGGGCCTACTACCCTGAGACTGGCCTGGTAAATGCCGGCTAGGGCAATCCCTGATCATGTGGCCCTGGCGACCGCAATGATAACATCCACCAGATGCTCTTCGGCAATCTCCTGCCGGATGCCTTTTGCCGCATGAAGTGCAGACCTCATATGTGTAGGCTGGAGGGACCGGAGGTGGTGTATACCTCGCTGCCTGAGGTGTAACTGGCCGTGGGGCCGGAAGAGCCTGAGGTCGAGGTGCCTGGGGTACATACTGCCGGGGTGCTGGAGGCACATAAGTCGGCCTCATCTGTGGTGCTGGCCATGCATACTGATAAGGACCAGTCCGGGCCCGCCTCTCTAAAGGTACCGAACCACTAGATTGGCCTCTCGCCAATTCTCTCTTCTTGGACACGGTCTCTGAATTGGTCTCAACCAACAAGGCTTTATCCACTACTTCGGCGTAAGTGGTGTGCCTGAAGACCGACACTTTCTCCATGATGACATCCTTGAGCCCTTGCTCAAACCTCCTCGCCTTCATTGCCTCGGTGGCAATCATATGTGTCGCGAAGCGTGATAGCTCCGAGAACTTGGCCTCATAAGCGGCCACCGACATCGAACCTTGCTCAAGGTTGATGAATTCTCTCTCTTTCTTTTCCCGTGCACCGATCGGAAAATACTTCTTGTAGAACGTGTCCTTAAACTCCTCCCAAGTCCACGGTTGACCTTGCATGGTCAAGTCCCGTGTCCTCAATGCGGACAACCACCAATGGTGGGCTTCGCCCTCTAGCATAAAAACTGCCCATGCCACTTTCTCTTCCTCTGTAGGAGAGAGCACCGCAAATATCTTCTCAACCTGGAGGATCCAAGCCTCCGCAGTAAGAGGGTCCACACTCCCGTGGAAGGATGGAGGCCTCAATCTCCTGAATGCCTCAACTCCAGCCGTACGATGTACCGGAGCTGCGGGCGGTGGAGTAGGTGCCGCTGATGCCGGTATAGTTTGCCGAGCCGCCAGGATGGCGAGTGTCTCAGCAATAGAGCCTAAGACCTGGGAGAGGTCCGGCTGCTCATCCTCATCTCTGGAAGAAGATGAAGCTCTGGTGTGTGGTCCACGACCCCGTGTGCCCCGCCTCATGACTAAAGTCCTGAGAACAATAGCACCACATGAGTCTCACTCGAAACCACAGTTTATTTCCATGTCACTTCACAATAATTCAATTTGTATTAGTTGTATAATACTAATATACATCACATCAAGTCATCAGAGTATTCATCACATTATACTTATACTTTAGTGTTCTAGCGTACCTAGGACCCGTACTTGGTTAAAGCAACCATTGTAGACTAAGACTAAAGTTTAGTCTTAAACTTGGAACCAGACTCGTTCCCGACTCACTTCCTTCCTAACTTGTTTCCTAACATATGCTCTTGTCAAGCCGTGGTATAAGATTCTAAGTGACCCTAGAGACCTAAAGCCTAAGCTCTGATACCACTTCTGTCGCGACCCAAAACCCTTGAAAATACCGTGCACTTGACTTGACTGAAAATACCATTTCCTTGCTTGGAAGCTTGTCACGTTTGTCTTATCCTATCGTATCATGCGTGTCATGCCATGTCATGCTTGCTTGGAAAGTAAACTACTTGTGAGGGAAGGGAGACCCTTCTTCCTAGAATGATTATGCTTGTCATGCCATGTCTTGTCATGCTTGCTTAAAAAAGTAAACTACTTGTGAGGGAAGGGAGACCCTTCTTCCTAAATGCCCATGCTTGTCATGTCCTTTCACTTGTGAGATGTTCTTGTGAGATGTACTTGCGAGGGAAGGGAGGCCCTTCTTATGTTATGTATGCACTTGTGAGGGAAGGGAGACCCTTCTTATGAAAATGCATGATTGTCTTGTCCTTGCCAAAAGCGAGGTAAAACATATCGTACGATATGCCCCACCTCTAAATCCCATTCTTGAAAACCTCGATAAATCATGTCATGTATGCGTGCTCGTGAGGTCGTGTGCATACTTGCATTTGGAATTAAATATGGCATTTGGAATTAAATATGGCATTTGAGTAATTCATAACACATAACATCAATGATTTGGGCAATTTAATATTGATATCATTTAGGGAAAGCGAACAATCACACTATCATAACCCTAGCAATTTCCATAAACCTTAAACATGCATTTTCTTAATTTATCATTCATTTTATTCACCTTGGCATTTCATCAAACATGGTACATTCATTATTCATTAACCCTACAACATGCTTTTCTAGGTGGGTTATACTCACATCACACTTGTATGTTTATTATTAGTACAATGCCCTTCCCCATTCATTCATTACATCATCCACACGGCATCCATTCGCCAACATCCCTCTCCATTTACCATACATACCACCCATCTCATAATATATATATATATATGAAGGAAAACAAGAAAAACAAGAAGAAATAAGGGAAGGAGAGGCTATAACTAGGAGGGTAGTAAGAAGTACCGACCTTGATCAAGTGGGGAGAAATCCCCCTTTCCAAAACGACCGTGAGTTGCTGCCCTAGCTTGGAACACGAGCTCCACACGAGCTTGAGCCGAGATCTTGAAGGAAAACGTGCTTGAGGATGGTCTAGGGTCTCAAACCCCTTTGATTTCTCTTCAAAATGGAAACCCTAGGTTTAGGAAAACCTTCTCCTTTCTCTCTATCTCTCAAAAGACTCTAAGGGTTGAGAATGAGCCCTAAAGGCTCGGGTAATCCTATATAAGAAAGGGTATAACACCCGAATGTCGAAAATGCCCTTAGTGAAAATTCTGTAAAACGCGAGGACCGAGCGATCGGTGTTAATGACCGATCGATCGGTTGCCTACCGATCGATCGGTTTCATAACCGAGCGATCGGTTGAAATTTCACTCTCTGGAAAATTTCCCCATAGAAAAATCTCGACCAGTTGATAGCCTCCGAGCGATCGGTTTTGGACCGATCGATCGCTCCATGGACCGAGCGATCGGTGGTCTGTAGGTCCAAACTGTTTTGCCCATAACTTTTGACTCGTTCGTCCGATTTTGACGATTCAACTTGCGTTGGGTTCGTACTTCGAAAACGAACATTTCTGACGTTTCGGAATTTCCAATTTCTTCCTTATTTATTAATTGCATTACTTTAAAGGAAAAAAAAAAAAAAATAGCTACGAAGGGTCATGCATAAATGTGAAAAGGTCCGGGGCTCTACAGGTCTCCCTTCCCTCGCAAATGCATCTCACAAGGACATCTCACAAGTGAATCTCACAAGTGGAAGGACAAGCATGAGCATTCTAGGAAGAAGGGTCTCCCTTCCCTCACAAGTAGTTTACTTTTCCGAGTAAGCATGACATGACATAGCATGACTAGCATGAGCATTCTAGGAAGAAGGGTCTCCCTTCCCTCACAAGTAGATTACTTTTCAGAACAAGCAAGCATGATACACGCATGGCATAACATGACACGCATGATACAAGCATGACACGCATGACACAGTAGACAAGGTTTCAAGCATAAAAAGGGTAATTTCAGTCAAGTCAAGTTCACAAGATTTCAAGGGTTTTATCGGCTTTCATGAATGCAAACATGATGAATTATATTGCTTTACCTTATTGTCATGATATGAATCATTCTGCTTTATATGCGTGAATTGTTTCCTACTTTATGTATGCTATCCGTATGCTATGACTGTTGGTTAGTGCTTGGTACCCACTGAGTATTCCATGCTCAGCCGTACTTCTTATGTCGGCAGGTGATGGCGGAGCAGCTGCTCCTTTTGATGTCTGTGCTCCGAGCCCTTGGGTGGAGGAGGAGTACGTCGAGGAACCTCCAGTAGAGGGTTACCATTAGGTGGTTGTAGATTCTGAGTGAATAGCTGTGGGTGAGATGAGAGATATACATTCATGTATTTTGGCGGGCCTGTCCGCACTTTCTTTTGGGTTCCTTTTGTATAAACTTGGATTCATATATACATAGAGGTTTGTTTAGACTTCCGCTGTGCTATGTTAGAGTATGTTTCCGCTGTTGATATCCTCTATTGTATATGCTTTGTGGGTTTTTGCAGGTTGGTTTGTCAAGCAAGTCATGTAAGCCATGATTAGTCGTCCAAAGTTCACTCTAACTCCTAGGGTGGGTTTTGGGTCACGACAGCAGTGGTATCAGAGTTGAGGCTTTAGGTCTTTAGGGTCACTTAGAATCTAATACCACGGCTTGACAAGAGCATATGTCGGGAAAAAAAAAAATTTAGGATGGAAGTAAGTCGGAAGCGAGTCTTGTTCCAAGTGTGAGACTAAATGTTAGTTTTAGTCTAAAAGGGTTGCTCCAACCAAGTACAGGTCTTAGAAATGCTAGAACACCAAGGTATAATATTACAACTACTCTGGTGACTTGACGAGATGAATATGATGGTACTATACTATTTTATGTGGTATTGTTATATGGTATTATATGCTATATGGTGTGCGTACTATGTACTTATACTATTATGTGTGGTATTGTTAGGGGGTATTATATGTGGTGTGCATACTATATGTCACGTACTAAGTGACGACCCATGTGTTAGGAATGAATTCCCAGTTAGACTCATGAGTTGAGTAATACTCAGGCTAGAGTCCAGACTAGGTGTGGGTTGGTAAATGGTGGTAGGTCTTTGTCTTACCCTGTACTATGGGGTCCTTCCGAGTGAGACAGGAGGATTCTCCTTCGTCTTACAAGTTTAGTAAAATTAGGAATTTGCGAAAATAGGGACATAGGCTTGATATGTAACATTATGAGTATTCGGTGTAATTTTAACTTGTTAAACTATACTTAATGCATCTTACATCACAAATAAATATAAGTCACACATCATGGTATGACGATAATTCCATAAAACCCCACGACAAGTAGAAATGGATATAGATAGTAATTTGTTTTAAACTCAAGGAACAAATATAATTTTAACAACCCAGGGATGCTCGATGCACGCTTCTAAGTACAGTTGCGCATTTTCTGCAGCACGTCTTAGACCCAGTGCTCAGTCCCAAAAAAAAAAAATAATAATAATAATTTTTTGGACGAGCTCACGGATGTCTGATGCACGTTTCTAGATGCGCGCCTGCAGCACGTCCTAGACTCAGTGCTCGGTCCTAGTCTAGATACAGATGCGCGTTCATTCTGCAGTACGTTCTAGACACGATGCCAATACAAAATAATAAAGAAATTACTAACTCCAACGGGTAGCATACACGTTCATACATATCATGAGCATCACACATAGCATAGGCATCATGCATCGCATAAGCATCATACATTTCATACATGGCACGCATTTCATACACGGCATGAACATCACACGGATATCAAAAATATCATATACATATCCCACATGCATCATGTAGATCTTAGAAGCATTATACATGTCACCAGATTTAGAGGACATCACCTAAACAACTCAATTAGACGAACTAGTCATTAGTATTAGTTTCAAACGGGCTAAGGTCTTAAGTGTGTGATCAGTTAATACCATAATCGAGTGTGAAGCTTATCATCACTAAGAAAACTACTTGTATAATTATACGATTATAATTGTACTTAGATATATACACAATGTGCTCGCATAGGTTAGGGGCTTGAGTCCAACTTCTGCTTAGGAGAAGTTGTTGCCCTTAAGTAGCAACTAAGGAGTTAGCCTTAGACCATAACCAGTTGCAACACAACCAACATCGCATCTTGGCTTCACTAGGAACCTTAGAGTATATTATTATGCTATGGTATGTGTATCTTGATGTATGTTCTAGACTTTGATAAATACTTACTATTATGAAAATGCAATATCGGATTTTGATGGGATTCAAGTTAGACTCATGTGGTGCTATTGTTCTCAGGACTTTAGTCATGAGGCGGGGCACACGGGGTCGTGGACCACACACCAGAGCTTCATCTTCTTCTAGAGATGAGGATGAGCAACCGAACCTCTCCCAGGTCTTAGGCTCTATTGCTGAGACACTCGCCATATTGGCGGCTCGGCAGGCTATACCATCATCGGCGGCACCTACTTCACCGCCCGCAGCTCCAGTACATCGTACCGCTGGAGTTGTGACCATGCATGGTCAACCTTGGACTTGGGAGGAGTTCAAGTATACTTTTTATAAGAAGTACTTTCCTATTGGAGCATGGGAGAAGAAAGAAAGAGAGTTCATCAACCTAGAGCAAGGTTCGATGACTGTAGCCGCTTATGAGGCTAAGTTCTCGGAGCTATCACGCTTCGCGACTCACATGGTTGCCACCGAGGCAATGAAGGCGAGAAGGTTTGAGCAAGGGCTTAAGGATGTTATCATGGAGAAGGTATCGGTTTTCAGACATGCTACCTACCCTGAGGTAGTGGACAAGGCCTTATTGGTCGAGGCCAATTCATAGACAGTGTCCAAGAAGAGGGAATTGGCGAGAGGCCAACCTAGTAGTTCGGCACCTCCAGAGAGGCGGGCTCGTACCGGACCTTATCAGTACACGTGGCCAGCACCACCTATGAGGCCATCTTATGCGCCTCCAGCTCCACGGCAGTATGTGTCTCAGGCACCGCGGCCTCAGGCTCTTCCAGCTCCACGGCCAGTTGCACCTCAGACGGTGAGGTATGCTCCACCTCCGGCCCCTCCGACCTATACACACGAGGTTTGCACTTCATGCGGCCGAAGGCACCCGGTAGGAGATTGCCGAAGGGCATCGGGTGGATGTTTTCATTGTGGTCGCCAGGGCCATATGATCAGGGATTGCCCCAGTCGGCATTTACCAGGCCAGTCTCAGGGGATTAGGCCCCCAGCACGCCCAGCAGGATCATACCAGGCGTCATCCCAAACTACCCGGTCTACACCACCACCTCGCCAGGAGAACCAGGGGCGAGTTTTTGCCTTGACAGAAGGTGATGCACTTGCATCTGATGATGTGGTGCAAGGTAAGCGTTGAGAGTTATACTTTTATCCACGATTGTCATATTATGCTTTACTCCTTGTGTACGTATGTGGCGTGCTATATATCTATCTACCTATATACGTATGATGTGATGCATGGATTGACGTAGCTAATTGCAATTTCAGGAACCCTACTAGTCAATGAATGTTTGGCTAGAGTATTGATTGATACCGGGTCTACGCATTCGTTTGTCTCGCCGAGCTTTTCAGAAAGCTTTTCTGTGGAGCCTAGTCAGCTAGAACCGGAGTTAGCCATTTTGACTCCTCTCGACAAAACAGTGTTGACAAACAAAGTGTGTCGAAATAGTGTGGTTCAAGTGGGAAGCCACGAGTTGGCGGTCGATCTAATAGTTCTTGGATTCCAAGACTTTGACGTGATATTGGGAATGGATTGGTTAGCGGCACATCACGGGCATGTAGCTTGCTTTGAGAAAATGGTACTCTTCAAGCCAGTAGAAGGAAAACCATTCCACTTTCGTGGGTTGAAAAGTAGAGATATTGCTCGTTTTGTGGCGTTGAGCTTAGCTAATTTCAAAGCAAAGGACTCATCGACTATTCCGGTTGTGAGTGAATTCCTGGATGTATTTCCAGAGGAGTTGCCGGGATTGCCTCCAGATAGGGAGATTGAGTTTGTGATTGAGCTTGCACCAGGAGCAGCTCCTGTTTTCAGGGCTCCATATAGAATGGCCCCTATTGAACTCAAGGAGTTGAAGACTCAGTTGGAGGAATTGCAAGGTCTTGGTTTCATTCGACCAAGTGTCTCACCGTGGGGTGCCCCGGTGTTATTTGTTAAGAAGAAAGATGGCTCGATGAGGATGTGCATTGATTATCGGCAATTGAACAAAGTCACTATAAAGAATAGGTACCCATTGCCTAGAATTGATGACTTGTTCGATCAGTTGAAAGGAGTGAGATTTTTCTCAAAGATAGATCTTCGGTCGGGTTATCACCAGTTGAAGATTAAGGCGGAAGATGTTCCCAAAACTGCTTTTCAGACTCGGTATGGACACTACGAGTTCTTGGTAATGCCTTTTGGTCTCACAAACGCGCCTGTAGCTTTTATGGATTTAATGAACCGGATGTTCCGGCCATACCTAGATCGATGCGTGATAGTGTTTGTCGACGATATCTTGGTGTATTCCCAGACACGGGAAGATCACATACGAGACCTTCGCCTTGCTTTAGAAATGCTGAGAGAGCACAAGCTATACGCAAAACTCAGTAAGTGTGAGTTTTGGTTGGAAGAGGTGGCATTCCTAGGCCACGTTGTTTCTGTGGAAGGCATCTCCGTTGATCCGAAGAAAATAGAGGCTGTTATGAGCTGGGCGAGGCCCAAGAGTGTCATAGAGATACGCAGTTTTCTTGGGTTGGTAGGCTACTACAGGAGATTCGTAGAGGGTTTCTCCAGCCTCTCGGCACCGCTCACTTACCTGACAAGGAAGAACGCCAAGTTTCTATGGAGTGATAAGTGCGAGATCAGTTTTACAGAACTGAAGAAGAGGCTTACTACAACCCCTGTCCTTACTGTGCCATCCGGACCTTATGGGTATGAGGTGTATAGTGATGCCTCACACGTTGGACTTGGGTGTGTACTCATGCAGCACAAGAAAGTCATTGCCTATGCATCAAGGCAATTGAAGGAGCATGAGAAGAATTATCTCACGCAGGACTTGGAGCTTGCGGCGGTCGTGTTTGCACTTAAGATTTGGCATCATTACCTTTATGGGGTGGAGTTCTATGTGTTCGCCGATCACAAGAGTCTCAAGTATCTCTTTTCCCAAAGGGAGCTGAATCTAAGGCAACGGCGTTGGATGGAATTTTTGAAAGACTATGATTGTACCATTCAATACCACCCGGGTAAAGCAAATGTAGTGGCTGATGCTTTGAGTAGAAGACCTCCGGGGTTATTAGCATGCATGTTGGTGCAGGAATGGAAGCTACTTGAAGACTTGGCAAATCTGGACATTAGTGTGAATGACTCTGTCTGTAGTCCTATCTTGGCAAATGTCACGGTTCGGCCATACATTATAGATTTGATCCAAGAATACCAAGCCACGGATGCTGAATTGTTGGCTTATCGGGACAAGGAAGTTGCTAAGGGTAGTGAGGACTTCTCTCTCACTAGCCGAGGTGCTATCACATTCAAGGGAAGGCTGTGTGTCCCAGCCAATGCAGATCTTCAGAGGGAGATTATGGATGAAGCCCACCGGGCAAAGTACACTGTGCATCCAGGGGGTACGAAGATGTACCGGAACCTCAAGAGTCAGTTTTGGTGGCAGAATATGAAGAGGGATGTTGCTGAATATGTGGCACGGTGCTTAGTGTGCCAACTAGTGAAAGCAGAACACATACGACCCGCCGGTCTATTGCAGTCTCTTCCTATTCCCGAGTGGAAATGGGAGAACATATCCATGGATTTCATAGTTGGCTTGCCAAAGACAGCAAGGGGCTCAGATGCGATATGGGTAGTAGTGGATCGTTTGAAAAAGTCCGCGCATTTCTTTCCTTATCGAACCACGTTCAATTCTAATCAGTTGGCCGCTCTGTACATCAAGGAAGTTGTTAGGCTACACGGAGTGCCAGTCAGTATTGTTTCAGATAGGGATCCA
This sequence comes from Tetracentron sinense, assembly GCA_015143295.1. Classification (NCBI taxonomy): domain Eukaryota; kingdom Viridiplantae; phylum Streptophyta; class Magnoliopsida; order Trochodendrales; family Trochodendraceae; genus Tetracentron; species Tetracentron sinense. Next base: position 21,279,014 of record CM026554.1, read on the forward strand.
AGATTCACATCCAGATTCTGGAAAAGTTTTCAGGAAGCTATGGGTTCCCGACTTGATTTCAGCACAGCTTTTCATCCACAGACGGATGGACAAACCGAGAGGGTGAACCAAGTTATCGAAGACATGCTTCGGGCTTGTATGCTGGATTTCAAAGGCAGTTGGGAAGAGCACTTGCCTTTTGTGGAGTTCGCCTACAACAATAGCTATCAGGCGAGTATCCAAATGGCTCCGTTCGAGGCTTTGTATGGGCGAAGCTGCAGGTCTCCTCTCTACTGGGATGAGGTAGGAGAAAGGAAAGTACTTGGTCCAGAGTTGATTGAGCAAACTGCGAGTATAGTCAAGATCATCCGGGATCGGTTAAAAGCCGCTCAAGATCATCAAAAGAGCTATGCGGACACGAGCCGAAGGGACTTGGAATTCCAGGTTGGGGATCAAGTCTTTGTGAAGGTATCTCCTAGCAAGGGGATTATGAGATTTGGCAGGCGAGGCAAGCTTAGTCCTCGATATGTTGGCCCATTTGAGATTATCACGCGTGTTGGTGAGATTGCTTACAGGGTTGCTCTTCCACCTCACATGGTCGCGGTTCACAACGTTTTCCATGTGTCTATGCTTCGGAAGTACATTGCGGATCCTTCGCATGTCATAGACTTGGAACCGTTGGAAATTCGAGAAGATCTCACGTTAGTTGAAAAGCCGGTTCATATATTGGATCGGAGAGATCAAGTCCTTCGCAACAAAACGATTCCATTGGTTCTCGTGCAGTGGCAACATCATGCTCGAGAAGAGTCTACATGGGAGCGAGAGGCCGATGTCAAAGCGAAGTACCCAGAATTGTTTGAATAAGTTTTTGTATAGGTTTTGTGTATGACTTGTAATTTTGTTTTGGTTTGTAATGCAAGTATCGTCTAAATTTCGAGGACGAAATTTTTGTAAGGGGGGGAGGATGTAGAGCCCCGGACTTTTTCATGCTTAATACATGGCACTTTCGTAGCCAATTTGCCGTTAAAGTATTACAAGTAATAAATAAGGATGAAATTGAAAATTCCGAAACGTCAGAAAGGGGTTAAGACCCTAGATCAACCCCAAACCCGTTTTCTTCAAGATCAAGGCTCAAGCATTCGAGGAGCTCGTGATCCAAGCTAGGGCAGCAGCTACACGGTCGTTTTTGGAAGGGGTTTCTTCCTCATTTCTTCAAGGTCGGTATTTCTTGCTACCCTCCTAGTTATAGTTCTTCTTTTCCTTTATTTTCTTTGTGTTCCTTTATACATCCATGTATTATGAGATGGGTTGTGAATGGTCAATGGGGAATGGTGAATGGAGATGAATGTGGGCAATTGGATGCCTTGTGTATTGATGTGATGGATGAATGGGGAGGGCATTGTACCCATAATGAACATACATATGTGATGTGAGTAAAACCCACCTAGAAAAGAATGTTGTAGGGTTGATAAATAATGAATGCACCATGTTTGATGAAATGCCAAGGTGAATAAAATGAATAATAAATTAAGAAAATGCATGTTTAAGGTTTATGGAAATTGCTAGGGTCTTGATAGTGTGATTGTTCGCTTTCCTTAAATGATATGAATATTAAATTGCTCAAATCATTGATGTTATGTGTTATGAATTACTCAAATGCCATATTTAATTCCAAATGCAAGTATGCACACGACCTCACGAGCACGTATACATGACATGATTCACCGAGGTTTTCAAGAATGGGATTTAGAGGTGGGGCATATCCTACGATATGTTTTACCTCACTTTTGGCAAGGACAAGACAATCATGCATTTTCATAAGAAGGGTCTCCCTTCCCTCGCAAATGCATCTCACAAGGACATCTCACAAGTGAATCTCACAAGTGGAAGGACAAGCATGAGCATTCTAGGAAGAAGGGTCTCCCTTCCCTCACAAGTAGTTTACTTTTCCAAGTAAGCATGACATGACATAGCATGACAAGCATGAGCATTCTAGGAAGAAGGGTCTCCCTTCCCTCACAAGTAGATTACTTTTCAGAACAAGCACGCATGATACATGCATGGCATGACATGACACGCATGATACAAGCATGACACAGTAGACAAGGTTTCAAGCATAAAAAGGGTCATTTCAGTCAAGTCAAGTTCACAAGATTTCAAGGGTTTTACCGGCTTTCATGAATGCAAACATGATGAATTATATTGCTTTACCTTATTGTCATGATATGAATCATTCTGCTTTATATGCGTGAATTGTTTCCTACTTTATGTATGCTATCCGTATGCTATGACTGTTGGTTAGTGCTTGGTACCCGCTGAGTATTCCATGCTCAGCCGTACTTCTTATGTCGGCAGGTGATGGCGGAGCAGCTGCTCCTTTTGATGTCTGTGCTCCGAGCCCTTGGGTGGAGGAGGAGTACGTCGAGGAACCTCCAGTAGAGGGTTACCATTAGGTGGTTGTAGATTCTGAGTGAATAGCTGTGGGTGAGATGAGAGATATACATTCATGTATTTTGGCGGGCCTGTCCGCACTTTCTTTTGGGTTCCTTTTGTATAAACTTGGATTCATATATACATAGAGGTTTGTTTAGACTTCCGCTGTGCTATGTTAGAGTATGTTTCCGCTGTTGATATCCTCTATTGTATATGCTTTGTGGGTTTTTGCAGGTTGGTTTGTCAAGCAAGTCATGTAAGCCATGATTAGTCGTCCAAAGTTCACTCTAACTCCTAGGGTGGGTTTTGGGTCGCGATAGTCTGATTTTTTCTCTGGCGTCTCGTTTTGCGTGTAGAGAGAGGAGAGAGAAAAAGGTAGAGAGAGAAAGTGGAGAGAGAAAGTTGCATGCGCTCTACCCCGGGGTTGATCGTCGTTGGGAACGCGTTGGTGACATCCGTTTTTGCTTACTAGGCCTCGAAACGCATGAAACAGTAAAACCCATCTCTTTTCTTCTATTTTTCCAATTATTTTGCTATATTATTTCATGTGATGCATATGCATGTCTTTTAACGTGAATGAAAAAGGGGCGGAAACCCCTATGTGATGTTGCGATTGTATGTGGTCTCTCGGGGAGCCCAAATTGGGTCCCGGGTAAATTGTATCGCCACTCTAGGGTGACGAAAAGTTGTTTTGCATGTCTTGTAAGGCTATGGAGACATCCATTAGCTTGAAAACGTTCCCTAACGGGACGGTGTGTTACCGGAGTTGGTTCACGGGCGCGAGGCCCAAGTATTTCAGTTAATCAAGCGAGGCTTGGGTTAACTGGGGTTAACCTGTGGTTAGAAAATCTAACCAGGGTTAAGTATAGTCCGGGGTTCCTCTCTGGGTTGGTTAGAAGATGCCGGCACCGTGTCTATCGGGGTCCCTTCTTGGTGGAACGTCAGGAGATGTCGGTATTGGTATAGATGTCGGGGTTCCTCCATAGACTAGCCAGAAGATGACGGTAGGCAGGTTGGTCGGGGTTCCTTCATAACTGATACCCAGGGCGATGGCGGCGAATACACAGTAGATGTGGCCAGTCAATTGAATGGAAAAATATTCTTATTGGGTGAATGCCCATGTTGTGTGTGTAAGCTTCAGATACGAAGTAGTCTGAGTTGGTATACTTAGGGTTAGTGTATTTGTCTGAGTTGGTGGACTCATGGTTCGGTATGGAATCATCGGATTCCAGGTGAGTTGGGTTGGTATACCCAAGGTTTGGTCATGTTCAGGTGAAAGCCAGAACAGGGTGTGTGAGTCTAAATGACTCAATGTATTATGGTTATGATTTAGAGACTTTAAGCTAAACATTTGTGGGGCTGTGACCAATTAATAGAGTCTTAGGACTCGAAATGAAACATGATTGATGATCGAAACGATAATTTGGTAATATAATACATTCATAACTGAACCTCATAATTGGAAAGTAATGTGAGGTCGGGAACCTCTGTTAGGGTGACGTAACCCTAAGTGACCCTAGGGTCACAATTTATTATATACTGTTCTATTTTACTGTAACATGCAAATTGAACTGCTTATTATATCATTATTGATGTGTGTTATTATGTGGAAAATAGTTTAGAAGGATTGTGGTTTTATTGGGCTTCATAGCTCACTGACTTTTTGTGTCAGCAGATCTTGGAGCTGCTGACCAGTAAGTGAAAAGTCTATCTGGATATTTTGGAAGCTTGTACAAGTTGTACCTGGCGTGATAGAGACGCCTACTTTTGTAAAACAAACTTGATGTAAATAATACAGGTATATGGTTTGTATGATGATTATTGTGATGACAGGTGTTATTTGCTTTTTGGAAGCATTTGATAAATGTTTAAATTTCCCGCATTTTCGCGGGTAAAGTCTTCCACGTGCATGATTTGACGAACAGACACGCGTCTCGGAACTTGATTCCCTAGGCGCGGGTTCGGGGCGTCACATGTTGTTTGTATACTTGGGTGTAAGATATCACTATTATGTTTTTTATGTGTTTGTGTAAATGCCTCTAAGGGCTTTTGGGTGTTTTAAACATGTTATTCTTCTCATATGCTCGCATGAACTGATGTTGTATATGAATTTCCTCAATGCTATAAAGAGGGTTTTCAAACAAATGACTTGTAAGGAATGATTCTAAGCAACTCTATGATTTGTCTAAGATCGGTTCACAAGCTCTAAGGATGATGATACACACTCACAAGAACTCCATGATATGTCTAAGATCGTCTCACAAGCTCTAAGGATCACAAATGAAATGCTCTAAGATCTCTATGGTATTGGCTCTATGGTTTTGCTCTATGCTCTATGTCCCTACAGATCATAATTGACTCTAAGTAACTCCACAAACTCACAAGGCTATGATTATCGCATGATTCACACGGTTATGGTTTTGGTTTCGGATTTCGGATTTCATCACATATGTTATACGTGGTTTCTACGCTTTGATATGCGTTAAGGATCTTAGTCTCCATGCTTCGTATGCTCTATGCTATATTGCTTTATTGTTACTAGTTTGTTTGTATACGCTGAGTATTTGTCGCGACCCAAAACCCAACCTAGGAGTCAGAGTGAACTTTGGACGACTAATCATGGCTTACATGACTTGCTTGACAAACCAACCTGCAAAAACCACAGAGCATAAACAATAGAGGATATAAACAGCGGAAACATACTCTAACATAGCACAGCGGAAGTCTACCAAACCTCTATGTATATACATACGCAAATCCAAGTTTATACAAAAAGTAACCAAAAGAAAGTGCGGACAGACCCGCCAAAAATACATGGAATATAAACTCTCATCTCACCCACAGCTAATCCACTCAGAATCTACAACCACCTATTGGTAACCCTCTACCGGAGGTTCCTCCAAAGGCTCCTCAACGTACTCCTCTTCCACCCATGGACCAGGAGCACAAACATCAAATGGAGTAGCAGCTCCCTCAGAACCTGCCGACATAAGAAGTACGGCTGAGCATGGAATACTCAGCGGGTACTAAATACTAACCAACAGTCATAGCATACGGATAGCATACATAAGCAGGAAAAAATTCATATCATACAAGGAAGTAAAGCAGTTTATAATCATGCTTGTATTTCGTAGAAAGCCGATGAAACCTCTTGAAAACATCGTGCACTTGAAAGCTTGTCTATCTTGCTCGATTCTTGTATGTCGTGTCATGTCATGCATGTCATGCATGTCGTGCGTGCTTGCTTGTGATCATGTAACTTGTGAGATACACTTGTGAGATGTCCTTGTGAGATGCGCTTGAGAGGGAAGGGAGACCCTTCTTTATGCAATGCACTTGCGAGGGAAGGGAGACCCTTCTTCATGATATGCACTTGTGAGTGAGGGAGACCCCTCGTGGAATGTTGGTTCTTGTCTTCTTGTGAAAAGTGAGGTAAAACATATCGTAGGATATGTCCCACCTCTAACCATGTTCTTGAAAACCTCGATAAACCATGTCATGCATGCCGTGCCCGTGGGAACCGTGTGCATACTTGTATTTAAATTTAAATATGACATTTGAGAAATTTCACAACACATATAACATCAATGATTGAGCATGTAATATTCATATCATTTCGGGAAAGCAGGAAACACACTATCATAGGCCCTAGCAATATTCAGAATTTATTAGGCATGCATTCACCAATTTACAGCTCACTTTATTCACCTTGGCATTTCATCAAACATGGTGTGTTCATTATGGATTTACCCTACAACATGCTTTTCTAGATGGGTTTTACTCAAATCATACATTTATGTTCATTATTTGGAACAATGCCCTTCCCCATTTGTTCATCACACACAACCATTGGCATCCAGTCGCCCATTCCATCTCCATTCACCATTCACACCCATCCATCTCATAGCACATGTGTAAATAAAGGAAAATAAAGAGAAATGAAGGGAAAGGAGGAACTATAACTAGGAGGGTAGTAAAAAGTACCGACCTTGAAGAAATGAGGAAGAAATCCCTCTTCCAAACGACTGTGAGTTGCTGCCCTAGCTTGGAACACGAGCTTTGCACGAGCTTGAGCCGAGATCTTGAAGAAAACGGGCTTGAGGTTGATCTAGGGTTTCAAAACCCTTTGATTTCTCTCCAAAATGGAAACCCTAGGTTGGAATCGCCTTCTCCCCTTTCTCCTATTCTCTCAAACTCTCTAAGTGTCGAATGATGCCCTAAAGGCTCGGGTTAAACTCTTAAGGTAAGAGTAAACAGACCAAAAGACCATAATACCCTTACTGAAATCTCTGCGAAAACACGAGTGTGAATAGTGCCGAACACGTTGTGCTGTGAACAGTGCTGAACACGTTGTGCTGTGAACAGTGCCAAACACGTTGTGCTGTGAATAGTGTTGAACACGTTGTGCTGTGAACAGTGCTGAACACGTTTTGCTGTGCTCGTTGTCCGTTGTCTTATGTACAACGCACCCGTTGTGAGCTGTAACACGTTGTCCGTTGTCTTATGTACAACGTGCCCGTTGTGAGCTGTACAATGTACCCGTTGTGAGCTGTACAACGGATGCACAACGTATACGTTATCAGAGTACGTTGTCTGTGCTACGTTATCAAAGTACGATGTCAGAGCACGACCTTAGTGCCTTCCGCGCTATGTCCTTAGTGCATAACCGAACTATGAATGCCTACAGGTCCAGACTGTTTTGGCCATATCTTTTGACTCGTTCGTCCGATTTTGACGATTCAACTTGCGTTGGGCTCGTACTTTGAAAAGGAATATTTCTGACATTTCAAAATTTCCAATTTCTTCTTTATTTATTAATTACACCTCTTTAAAGGCAAAATGACAATGAGAATGTCATGCCTTAACTGTGAAAAGGTCAGGGGCTCTACATCCTCCCCTCCTTACAAAATTTCGTCCTCGAAATTTAGACATTACTTGCATTACAGACGAAAGAAAATTACCAGTCATATACAAAGTTATACCAAAAACTCATTCAGTTAATTCTGGGTACTTTGCTCTGACTTCGGCTTCACGCTCCCATGTAGCTTCTTCCCGAGCATGGTGCTGCCATTGCACAAGAACCAAAGGGATTGTCTTGTTGCGAAGCACCTAATTCCTTCTATCCAAAATCTGAACTGGCTTTTCAATCAAGGTGAGGTCCTCTCGAATCTCCAACGGTTCCAAATCTATGACATGCGAAGGATCCGCAATGTACTTCCGAAGCATAGACACATGGAAGACGTTGTGAACCGCGGCCATGTGAGGTGGGAGAGCTAACCTGTAAGCAACCTCACCAACTCGTGTGATAATCTCAAAAGGCCCAACATACCGAGGACTGATCTTGCCTCGCTTTCCAAATCTCATGATCCCTTTGCTAGGAGATACTTTCACAAAAAATTGATCCCCTACTTGAAATTCCAAGTCCCTACGGCGCGTGTCCGCATAACTTTTCTGGCGATCTTGAGCGGCTTTCAATCGATCCCGAATGATCTTAACTGTGTTTGCAGTTTGCTCAATCAATTCTGGACCAAGTAATTTCCTTTCTCCCACCTCATCCCAATAGAGAGGAGACCTATAACTTCGCCCATACAAGGCCTCAAATTGTGCCATTTGGATACTTGCCTGATAGCTGTTATTATAAGCGAATTCAACCAAAGGCAAGTGCTCTTCCCAACTGCCTCTGAAATCAAACATACAAGCCCGAAGCATGTCTTCAATGACTTGGTTCACTCTCTCGGTTTTTCCATCCGTCTGTGGATGAAAAGCAGCGTTGAAATCAAGTCGGAACCCATAGCTTCCTGAAAGCTTTTCCAGAATCGTGATGTGAATCTTGGATCCCGATCTGACATAATACTGACGGGCACTCCGTGTAACCTCACTACTTCCTTGATGTATAGAGCGGCCAACTGGCTAGAGTTAAAAGTAGTTCGGTAGGGTAGGAAGTGCGCAGACTTCGTCAGACGGTCTACTACAACCCAAATTGCATCTGAGCCCCTTGTCGTCTTTGGCAAGCCAACTATGAAATCCATGGATATGTTCTCCCATTTCCACTCGGGAATCGGAAGAGAATGCAATAGACCGGCGGGTCGCATGTGTTCTGCTTTCACCTGTTGGCACACTAAGCACCGTGCCACATATTCTGCAACATCCCTCTTCATATTCCGCCACCAAAAGTGACTGTTGAGTTTCCTGTACATCTTTGTACCCCCTGGATGCACTGTGTACTTCGAACGGTGTGCTTTATCCAAAATCTCTCTTCGAAGATCTGCATTGGCTGGGACGCACAGCCTTCCCTTGAATGTGATAGCACCCCAACTAGTGAGAGAGAAGTCCTCACTACCCTTAGCAACTTCCTTGTCCCGATAAGCCAACAATTTCGCATCCATGGCTTGATATTCTAGAATCAAATCTATAATGTACGGCCGAACCGTAACATTTGCCAGTGTAGGACCACGGACAGAGTTATTCACACTGATGTCCAGATTTGCCAAATCTTCTAGTAGTTTCCATTCTTGAACCAACATGTGTGCTAACAACCCTTGAGGTCTTCTACTCAAAGCATCAGCCACTACATTTGCTTTACCCGGGTGGTATTGAATGGTACAATCATAATCCTTCAAAAATTCCATCCAACGCCGTTGCCTTAGATTCAGCTCCTTTTGGGAAAAGAGATACTTGAGACTCTTGTGATCAGTGAACACATAGAACTCCACCCCATAAAGGTAATGACGCCAAATCTTAAGTGCAAACACGACCGCCGCAAGCTCCAAGTCGTGCGTGGGATAATTCTTCTCATGCTCTTTCAACTGCCTTGATGCATAGGCAATGACCTTCTTGTGCTGCATAAGTACGCACCCAAGTCCAACATGTGAGGCGTCACTGTACACCTCATACCCATAAGGTCCGGATGGCACAGTAAGGACAGGGGCTGTAGTAAGCCTCTTCTTCAGTTCTGTGAAACTGGTCTCGCACTTATCACTCCATACAAACTTGGCGTTCTTCCTTGTTAGGTAAGTGAGCGGTGCCGCAAGGCTAGAGAAACCCTCTACAAATCTCCTGTAGTAGTCTGCCAATCCAAGGAAACTACGTATCTCTGTGACACTCTTGGGCCTCGCCCAACTCATGACTGCATCTATCTTCTTTGGATCAACCGAGATGCCTTCCACAGAAACAACGTGGCCTAGGAATGCCACCTCTTCCAACCAAAACTCACACTTGCTAAGTTTGGCGTATAGCTTGTGCTCTCTTAGCATTTCCAAAGCAAGGCATAGGTCGCGTGTGTGATCTTCCCGTGTCTGGGAATAGACCAAAATGTCATCAACAAATACAATCACGCACCTATCAAGATATGGCCGGAACACCCGGTTCATCAAATCCATAAAAGCTGCCGGCGCGTTCGTGAGTCCAAAAGGCATCACCAAGAACTCGTAGTGTCCATACCGAGTCCTGAAAGCAGTTTTGGGAACATCTTCCGCCTTAATCTTCAACTGGTGATAACCTGATAGAAGATCTATCTTTGAAAAAAATCTCGCTCCCTTCAACTGATCGAACAAGTCATCAATCCTAGGCAAGGGATACCTATTTTTTATAGTGACTTTGTTCAATTGCCGGTAATCGACACACATCCGCATCGAGCCATCTTTCTTCTTAACAAACAACACCGGGGCACCCCACGGTGAGACAGTTGGTCGAATGAAGCCAAGGCCTTGCAATTCCTCCAACTGAGTCTTCAACTCCTTGAGTTCAATAGGGGCCATTCTATATGGAGCTCTGAAAACAGGAGCTGTGCCTGGTGCAAGCTCGATCACAAACTCAATGTCCCTGTCTGGAGGCAATCCTGGCAACTCCTCTGGAAATACATCCAGGAAGTCACTCACAACCGAAATAGTCGATGAGTCCTTTGCCTCGGGTTTAGCTAAGCTCAATGCCGCAAAATGAACGATATCTCTACTTTTTAACCCACGAAAGTGGAATGGTTTTCCTTCTACTGGCTTGAAGAGTACCATTTTCTCAAAGCAAGCTACATGCCCATGATGTGCTGCTAACCAATCCATTCCCAATATAACATCAAAGTCTTGGAATCCGAGGAAGATGAGATCAACCGCCAACTCGTGGCTTCCCACTTGGACCACACTATTTCTATACACTTTATCTGCCAATACTGTTTTGCCGAGAGGAGTCGAAATGGCTAACTCCGGTTCTAGCTGACTAGGCTCCACAGAAAAGCCTTCTAAAAATCTTGGCGAGACAAACAAATGAGTAGACCCGGTATCAATCAACACTCGAGCCAAACACTCATTGACTAGTAGGGTTCCTGAAATTTTAGCTAGTTACGTCAATTCAAGCATCAACAGTGTATACTCATAGGTGTATATATATATATAGCATACCAAGTACATGCACATGGAATAAAACATAACCTAACAATCACGAATAAAGAAAATAACTCTAACGCGTACCTTGCACCACATCGTCAGATGCAAGTGCATCACCCTCTGTCAAGGCAAAAACTCACCCCTGGTTCGCCTGGCGAGACTGAGGTGTAGACCGGGTAGTCTGAGGTGACGCCTGATATGATCCTGCTGGGCGTGCTGGTGGACTAATCCCTTGAGACTGGCCTGGTAAATGCCGACTGGGGCAATCCCTGATCATATGGCCCAGGCGACCACAATGAAAACATCCACCCGATGCTCTTCAGCAATCTCCTGCCGGGTGCCTTCGGCCGCATGAAGTGCAGACCTCGTGTGTATAAGTCGGAGGTGGAGCATACCTCATCGTCTGAGGTGCAACAGGCCGTGGGGCCGGAAGAGCCTGAGGACGAGGTGCCTGAGGCACATACTGCCGTGGAGCTGGAGGCGCATAAGATGGCCTCATCGGTGGTGCTGGCCACGCATACTGATAAGGGCCGGCATGAGCCCGCCTCCCTGGAGGTGCTGAACTACTAGCTTGGCCTCTCACCAACTCCCTTTTCTTGGACACTGCCTCTGAATTGGCCTCGACCAATAAGGCCTTGTCTACTACCTCAGGGTAGGTAGCATGTCTGAAGACCGAAACCTTCTCCAAGATAACATCTTTGAGTCCTTGCTCAAACCTTCTCGCCTTCATTGCCTCGGTGGCAATCATATGTGTCGCGAAGCGTGATAGCTCCGAGAACTTGGCCTCGTATTGTGCCACCGACATCAAACCTTGCTCGAGGTTGATGAATTCTCTCTCCTTCTTTTCCCGTGCTCCAATCAGAAAATACTTCTTATAAAAAGTGTCCTTGAACTCATCCCAAGTCCAAGGTTGACCCTGCATGGTCAATTCTCGCATCCTCAATCCGGACAACCACCAATGGTGGGCTTCACCTTCTAGCATGAAAACTGCCCATGCTACTCTATCCTCCTCTGTAGGTGAGAGGACCGCAAAGATCTTCTCCATCTGGAGGATCCATGCCTCCGCAGCAAGAGGGTCTACACTCCCATGGAATGATGGAGGCCTCAATCTCCTGAATGCCTCAACTCCAGCTGTACGATGTACTGGAGCTGCGGGCGGTGGAGTAGGTGCCGCCGACGATGGTATAGCTTGCCGAGCCGCCAGTATGGCGAGTGTCTCAGCAATAGAGCCTAAGACCTGAGAGAGGTCCGGCTGCTCATCCTCATCCCGTGAAGAAGAGGAAGCTCTGGTATATGGTCCACGACCCCGTGTGTCCCGCCTCATGACTAAAGTCCTGAGAACAATAGCACCACATGAGTCTCACTTGAAACCACAGTTTATTTCAATGCCATTTCACAATAATTCAATTTGTATTAGTTGTATAATACTAATATACATCACTTCAAGTCATCAGAGTATTCATCACATTATACTTATACTTTAGCGTTCTAGCGTACCTAGGACCCGTACTTGGTTAAAGCAACCATTTTAGACTAAGACTAAAGTTTAGTCTCACACTTGGATCAAGACTCTCTTCCGACTTACTTTCTTCCTAACTTGTTTCCTGACACATGCTCTTGTCAAGCCGTGGTATAAGATTCTAAGTGACCCTAGAGACCTAAAGCCTAAGCTTTGATACCACTTCTGTCGCGACCCAAAACCCACCCTAGGAGTTAGAGTGAACTTTGGACGACTAATCATGGCTTACATGACTTGCTTGACAAACCAACCTGCAAAAACCACAGAGCATAAACAATAGAGGATATAAATAGCGGAAACATACTCTAACATAGCACAGCGGAAGTCTACCAAACCACTATGTATATACATACGCAAATCCAAGTTTATACAAAAAGTAACCAAAAGAAAGTGCGGACAGACCCGCCAAAAATACATGGAATATAAACTCTCATCTCACCCACAGCTAATCCACTCAGAATCTAAAACCACCTATTGGTAACCCTCTACCGGAGGTTCCTCCAAAGGCTCCTCAATGTACTCCTCTTCCACCCATGGACCAGGAGCACAAACATCAAATAGAGCAGGCTGAGCATGGAATACTCAGCGGGTACTAAATACTAACCAACAGTCATAGCATACGGATAGCATACATAAGCAGGAAACAATTCATATCATACAAGGAAGTAAAGCAGTTTATAATCACGCTTGTATTTCGTAGAAAGCTAATGAAACCTCTTGAAAACATCGTGCACTTGACTTGGCTTGAGATATCTTTTCGTACTTGAAAGCTTATATTGTCTATCTTGCTCGATTCTTGTATGTCGTGTCATGTCATGCGTGCTTGCTTGTGATCATGTAACTTGTGAGATACACTTGTGAGATGTCCTTGTGAGATGCGCTTGAGAGGGAAGGGAGACCCTTCTTTATGCAATGCACTTGCGAGGGAAGGGAGACCCTTCTTCATGATATGCACTTGTGAGTGAGGGGAGACCCCTCGTGGAATGTTGGTTCTTGTCTTCTTGTGAAAAGTGAGGTAAAACATATCGTAGGATATGTCCCACCTCTAACCATGTTCTTGAAAACCTCGATAAACCATGTCATGCATGCTGTGCTCGTGGGAACCGTGTGCATACTTGTATTTAAATTTAAATATGACATTTGGGAAATTTCACAACACATATAACATCAATGATTGAGCATGTAATATTCATATCATTTCGGGAAAGCAGGAAACACACTATCATAGGCCCTAGCAATATTCAGAATTTATTAGGCATGCATTCACCAATTTACAGTTCACTTTATTCACCTTGGCATTTCATCAAACATGGTGTGTTCATTATGGATTTACCCTACAACATGCTTTTCTAGATGGGTTTTACTCAAATCATACATGTATGTTCATTATTTGGAACAATGCCTTTCCCCATTTGTTCATCACACACAACCATTGGCATCCAGTCGCCCATTCCATCTCCATTCACCATTCACACCCATCCATCTCATAGCACATGTGTAAATAAAGGAAGAAATGAAGGGAAATGAGGAACTATAACTAGGAGGGTAGTAAAAAGTACCGACCTTGAAGAAATGAGGAAGAAATCCCTCTTCCAAACGACTGAGTTGCTGCCCTAGCTTGGAACACGAGCTTTGCACGAGCTTGAGCCGAGATCTTGAAGAAAACGGGCTTGAGGTTGATCTAGGGTTTCAAAACCCTTTGATTTCTCTCCAAAATGGAAACCCTAGGTTGGAATCGCCTTCTCCCCTTTCTCCTATTCTCTCAAACTCTCTAAGTGTCGAATGATGCCCTAAAGGCTCGGGTTAAACTCTTAAGGTAAGAGTAAACAGACCAAAAGACCATAATACCCTTACTAAAATCTCTGCGAAAACACGAGTGTAAATAGTGCCGAACACGTTGTGCTGTGAACAGTGCTGAACACGTTGCGCTGTGAACAGTGCCAAACACGTTGTGCTGTGAATAGTGTTGAACACGTTGTGCTGTGAACAGTGCTGAACACGTTGTGCTATGCTCATTGTCCGTTGTCTTATGTACAACGCACCCGTTGTGAGCTGTAACACGTTGTCCGTTGTCTTATGTACAACGCACCCGTTGTGAGCTGTAACACGTTGTCCATTGTCTTATGTACAACGTGCCCGTTGTGAGCTGTACAACGTACCCGTTGTGAGCTGTACAACGGATGCACAACGTATACATTATCAGAGTACGTTTTCTGTGCTACGTTATCAGAGTACGACGTCAGAGCACGACCTTAGTGCCTTCCGCGCTACGTCCTTAGTGCATAACCGAGCTACTTCCTTAGTGCATAACCGAGCTACGATTGCCTACAGGTCCAGACTGTTTTGGCCATATCTTTTGACTTGTTCGTCCAATTTTGACGATTCAACTTGCGTTGGGATCGTACTTCGAAAAGGAACATTTCTGACATTTCAAAATTTCCAATTTCTTCCTTATTTATTAATTACACCTCTTTAAAGGCAAAATGACAGCGAGAATGTCATGCCTTAACTGTGAAAAGGTCAGGGGCTCTACAGTATTACACGCTCAGCTGATATTTGTTATCATCGGCAATTGCTCAGGCCCCGTTTGATCTATGTGGCATGGAACCATGGGTAGAGGAAGAGTACTTCGACTCGGAGCCTTCCATGGATCACTACCAGGACAATGGTCCGTTAGATAGGTGTCGGGAGGACTTTTGTTCATCTACTTAGATTTGATACTATATTTTGTTATGTGAGAGTGGGACTTATCCACTCCACCTTTAGGGATTCTCACATGTATTTTGGTTGGTTCCTACTTGGACCAAGTCATAGGAGTATTTGCCTTGCTTCCGCTATGTTTAGTGTTTGTGTTTCTGTTGTGCATTGTATATCAATTCCGCTATGTATGTTCAGGTACCCTGACAGGTTTCCATGTGTGCTTTATATATCATATCGGAGGTATGATACGGTGGTCACAAGTCCAAGTATCCCTAACTCCTAGGGGGTATTTTGGGTTGCGACAGGAACCCCGAACTATACACTATCTGATGTTCAGCCACTTTAAACCTCCTAGGACTTCGACATCTCTCGACTATCAATCACGGAGGAACCACGGGCCATGTAGGACACTGCCACTCCTGATCTATTCCAAGAGGCACCACAAACGACCTAGATAAACAGACTGACATCTCTCGACTATCAGTCACAGAGGAACCTCGGGCCTTACTAGACATCGTCTCTCCTAACCTAGTCAAAGAGGAACCATGAACTATACTTTGAACCCTGGTTAGGTTTTCTAATCACAGGTTAACCCCAGTTAACACAAGCCTCGCTTGATTAACTGAAATACTTGGGTCTCGCACCTGTGAACCAAATCCGGTGATACACCATCCCGTTAAGGAACGTTTCCAGGCTAATGGATGTGTCCATAGCCTTATACGACCTGCAAAACAACTTTTATCACCCTAGAGTGGCGATACAATTTACCTGGGACCCGATCTAGCTCCCCGAAGGTCCACATAAAATCACTACATAACATAGGGGTCTCCGACCCTTTTTCCATCCATGTCATTCACACAGTGAGTCTAAATCATGAGTTTTGACACTCGAGACTGTCGTGACCCAAAATACCCCCTAGGAGTTAGGGATACTTTGATTCGTGACTGTCGTATCATACCTCCGATATGATACATAAGGCACACATGGAAACTTGTCAAAGTACCTGAACATACATAGCAGAAACGATATACAATGCACAGCGGAAACAAAAATACTAAACATAGCAGAAGCAAAGCAAATACTCCTATAACATGGTCCAAGTAGGAACCAACTAAATATACATGTGTGAGAATCCAAAAGGTGGAGTGGACAATTCCCACTCTCACATAACAAAATACTGTATCTTCTTAAATCGATAAACAGAAATCGAAGTCTCGACACCTATCTACTAAACCATCATCCTGGTAGTGGTCCATGGAAGGCTTTGGGTCGAAATACTCTTCCTCTACCCAAGGCTCTGTGCCACATAGATCAAAAGGAGCCCGAGCACCTGCCGATGATAACAAATATCGGTTAAGTGTGGAATACTCAGCGTATACAAACTAATAACAATAAAGCAATAAGCATAGAGCATACAACTCATGAAGAATGAAACCTTTAAAAGATGTCAAAGCATGGAAACCATGATATAGCATATTTGAGGAAATCCAAAAACCAAAACCAATTCCAGGTGAGTCAAACGGTAATCATAGTCTTATGAGTTCATAGAGTTCATAGAGTTTATAGAGTTATTGAGTTACTTAGAGTCATTTATGATCCGTAGAGACGTAGAGATACCATAGAGCTACCATAGAGCCAATACCATAGAGATCTTAGAGCATTTCATTTGTGATCCTTAGAGCTTGTGAGACGATCTTAGAGCTTATCATAGAGTTCTTGTGAGATTAGTATGATCCTTAGAGCTTGTGAACCGATCATAGAATCATTCCTTACAAGTCATTATTGAAAACCCTTTTTCGTTACTTTGAGCAATCCACGGAAAACATCGGTTCATGCGAGACATGCGAGCATATGAGCATATGAGAAGAATAACATGTTTAAAACACCCAAAAACCCTTAGAGGCATTTACACAAACACATAGAAGGCATAATAGTGATATCTTACACCCAAGTATACAAACAACATCCTTTCACACCATACTAATCAAGATATATGCATAGAAAAGCTTAAGAAGAACAATATTTAGTAGTTTAGTAGTATTGCAAGATTGGTAGTAGAGTGTATCTACCTTGGTGAAATCAAAGAATTTGATTCCTAAAAGCCTGAACAAGTAAGAACCTTGAGTTCTTGGTAGAGAAACACCAAAAGGAATGGAAGGACTTGATCTTCCTTCAAGCTTGAACAACACCTAGTTCTTCTTCTTCTTCTCCTCTCAAAATCTTTCAAAAACAATGCACTAAGGGTTTCTGAAACCCTAAAGCACGAAAAAGGCTTTATATAGGCAAGGGGTGGTGGCTAAAGTCTTAAACACCCTTATTGAAGAAAATCTACGTATGACCGATCGATCAGTGGTACAGACCGAGCGATCGGTGGCTTACAGGTCGATCGGTGGTTTCAACCGAGAGATCGGTTGAAAACACCCTCTCTGGAATTTTTTCCCATACAAAAAAGTTAACTGCTCGATAGCTACCGAGCGATCGGTATAAGACTGGTCGATCGGAGGTTATCACCGAGCGATCGGTGGTCCCCTATTTTCTGCAAAACCCTGTTTTCACTACTTGAATCTTCTCCAATCTCATTCCTAACAACTTAAATGCTTAAAACACACTTCTTAAAAATATATGGACCTATTAAAACATGCACGCCATAAATCCAAACACGTATATTAATATAAAGCCCCTTAGTGAACAAAACCACGCTTGGACACTATTCACATACCATTCACTACTTAGTGAAATGAAAATTCGAGGTTCTACAGAGACCAGGGGCTACACTCCTCTACTCATTTTTCATGCACATCCACCCTTCCATAACACATCCACAGGGTCTCCGACCCTTTTTCATCCACCCACATACATTACACAACAAATATAACAAAATAAGGAGAAAAAAAGAAGAAAGGAAAGGCATTTTACCTTTTTATGCATTTCAAGCCAACTAGTGCCGAAACAGGCTCTGCCAATGCGTTAGGGAGGGCGATCAACCTCAAGGAACCCTCCCTTTTTCCTTCTCTCTTTTCTTTCTCTCTCTACAACTTTCTCTCACTAGATAATTTAGGAGAGTTCTCTCCCACTCCACAATATATCCGTGTGAAAAATAAGGAGCTTGGCACCCTTATATATAGAGCAAAGGGTTTAAATCATGTGCACCAAGCACATGACCACATTGGTGTGGAAAGTTGACCAAGTCAACTTTTGACTTTTGGTCAAGTTTCCAATTTTGCCGCACTTACGACTTCCGAAACTTCATCACACGAAGTCCGATTTCGACGAAACTTTAGGTAACCGAACCTGGGGTCATCCAACACATACTGTAAAAATTTCGGAGAAAAATTCTGAGTTTTGATAGAAAAATGTAAATCCAGAAGAAAACTATAAAACCCACTAATTTTCCGATTCAGATACAAAACACGCTACCATTTCTTCATATGGGATGATGAATTGATGAAATGACAAGATGGTCGTCCTCACGGCCAACCGGCACTGTGATGCCCCGAACCCGTGCCTAGGGAATTAATTTATGAGACGCGTGCCCATTCATCATAACCATGCATGTGGAAGACTTTATCCATAAGAATACGGGAATCTTCATCTTTTCCTCTGAGCTTACATAAGCAATAACAATAGGTCATCACAATAACTCATTATAAGCAAATGTATTACCTCATTGGCTATAGTAACCAAAGCTTTTGGTGCCAAAATTATATTGGTACGATTTCCAAATTCTATCAAGCGTAGCTCCTTGCCAATCGGTAACCATTTCAAAATCTGAAGACATAAAATAAGAAGACTAAGCTATAGAGCCCAGCAAAATCCACATTCCATCTAGGCTATTTTCCACCTAGTAACAATCATCAATAATGATATAGTATTGTAATACAATTTTAAAATTATAATAATATATAATATCGTAATCTGTGACCCGAGATCACTCAGGGTTATTTCAACCTATGTCGAGGTTCCCAACCTCTAATTTTCAAGTTCATCCAATCATCGTCTACACTAATAGGTTACCAGTCCAGATAATCGCTCACACTCTATCCTTGAGTTTGCAGACTCAATCAACTGGCCTTCACCCATGTTCAACCTTTATACTTGAGTCTGTAGACTCAATATCCAATTTAGAGTCCATAGACTCGTTATCCATTTCCGAATCCGTTAACATCAACTCTGTTCCCATAGCGGCCCATACCCCCATGATAACTGTCGAGATCAACCAGGCTTACACCCAATGAAATCAAACCTTGAGTCCTTGGACTTTGTATAACCTTGAGTCCATAGACTCAATACATAATCCAGGACTTCACCCACTAAAACCAACACAATCATCTGATCTCAGCCACGGTGAGGAACTCGTCTCACGGTATCTCTATCAAACAACACAACGATCTGACTCAACCACGGTGGGAAATTCTATCCTCAAGGCATATCTATCAGATATCCCATAACACAACCATCTGACTCCGCCACGGTGGAGAATTCTATCCTCACGGCATATCTATCAGATCATAGACAACACAACCATCTGACTCAACCATGGTGGGGAATTCTATCCTCACGGCATATCTATCAGATATCAGACAACACAACCATATGACTCAGCCACAGTACGGATGGCATATCTATCAAAGACATCATAACCTACTGACTCAGCCTAGGTATGGTATATCTATCAGATGACACAACCATCTGACTCAGCCATGGTACGGATGACATATCTATTAGAGACATCACAACCTACTGACTCAGTCTCGGTACGACATATCTATCAGATAACACAACCATCTGATTTAACCACGGTGGGAAATTCTATCCTCACGGCATATCTATCAGATAACACAATTATTTGACTCAGCCACGGTATGGACGGCATATCTATCAGAGGCATCACAACTTACTGACTCAGCCTCAATACGTGTAGAACCCCAGAATTTGAGGGCACTGCTCATATGAATAGTGTAGTGAATAATGTTTGTGTGCAATGCATGTAAAGGCCTAAGGCCTACCATGTGTTCTTGGTATTGGGAAAAGTGAAGTGAAAGTCTTCTATGTGTATGTTGAGTCTTGAAATAAGAGTATAATAATACTCAAGTATCTAGGGTATAAAATACAGTAAGTATGAATGTAGAACCTCGGGAACCCATTTCACAAGGTTGTGAATAGTGCCATGGGCACAAGTCTTGTAAAGGCTGAGGGTCAATTATGTAACTTGAGTTATAAGCAATGATAAGAATAGTTTAAGTGTTGTTGTGGGGTGTTTGGGATGAAGAAACAAGAGTATGATATACCTTAAGTGTCGAGAATGGGGAATGTCTTTACATTCCCTCAAATTGTGAAAGCTCTAGCTTGGTCACCTCTTATGGGAATCAAGTGATTCTTGAGCCATTAAGAAGATATTCAAACCCTCTTCAAGTTTCATGCTTTACAGTTTTTTAGATTTTGAGTGTAAGTTATGTCAAATGTGAGGTTTCCGAAAGGTGGTTTGCTGTCAATTCAGCAGTCATTTTGGATTAGTTAACTTGTGGGCCCATTTAGAGTATGAAGATCTCAAAATGAGGAGTTGTACAAAACATCAAATTTGTTTCCCTTTGAAAGAAGAATCCAGCACAAGTTGAATCGTCAAAATCCAATAAGTGAGTCAAAAGTTATGGTCAAAATACTATGTTGGGAAAAATTGGGAAAAGGATGACCAATCCGGTTGACTGGATTTGTGATCGGTCGACCGGTCACCTGTTCATTCATGCTTTGGCCGACTCCCAGAGATATTTTAGGTGTGTTTTGGGGTTTTGGAAACCCCCAAACAAATATAAGCCCAAGAATTCGTGGGTAAGGGTTCCAAAACCCTAGAGAGAGTTTGGAAGGGGTTTTGAAAGAGGAGAAAGAAGAGAAGGTTTGGGTTCTTCTTAAGTTGCTCTTAGCTTGGGTTGGTGATCGAAGGAGGAGCTTGGATCTTGCTTTTCAAGCTTGAAACTTGTTCCTCAAGCTGTCTAAAGCTCTGAAATTAAAGGAGATCGATCCTTTAAAAGGTAGAACAAGCTACGAACTACCTTGTTATAACTCATTCATGCTTAGTATTAGTAAACCATGATTTTGGATGCAAATTTGTAGAAGGCTAAGCTTCAACTTTGTATGTATATACTATTAGCATGATTGAAATGAAATAGTAGGGATTGATGTATGTCTTTAAGAAGACTAAGGCATGTAGTCTTATATGCGTATGCTATTGAAGGAATGAAATAAAATTGGGAATTTTACTATACTTAATGAGTCAACCTTGCTTACCCTATTGATCACAAATGATGTATATTATCACCATACTTTTATGATGGGTTTTGGATTAAGCATCAATATTAAAAGAATGGTTTTACCGTAAAGTGAGCTTAGAATTATGATTTTTACAAAATAGGCTAAGTAGCCCATGTATATACTATGATCACTCCATGAATGAAATCCCATAATCTATTTCAATGTTTTCAATACTCATTATGAATAATGATGCTCATAAGGTGACTCAATATTTACAAGCTTCCACAAATACTATTATGTTCACAAGCGCACTAAGCACTCTATGCAATCTATGGTTTTCTAAGTACTCTACGGTTCATAAGTCTCGCATGTCACTATGATTTCTCATTAGAATGGTATATTGAAAGATTTCTAAGAACTCATAAGCTACCAAGCTCATAAGCATTGATAAAGCCAAACATCGGGTTGGTCAAGGGTAGGGTATATCCAAGGATATATCATACCTGGCTCTAAGTAATCTCATAAGAACTCAAGGATCTTGGCAGCCCACTTCGATGTATTAACTGAAGGGTATTTACATACCCGGCTCTAAGTCTTTTTACGGGTGCTAAGGTCTGGCTCACAAGAAAATCTTATAAGTCTCACAAGAAATCAAGGAGGTTGGTAGCCCAAGGTTGTGCGGGTACTAACCTCTGGCTCACAAGAAAATCTCATAAGTCTCATAAGAAATCAAGGAGGTTGGTAGCCCAGGGTTGTACGAGTACTAACCTCTGGCTCACAAGAACTGATAAGAACCTCACAAGCTCATACGATATCATAAGTCTCATAAGTGAATGCTCACAAGCTCATAAGTGCTCTAAGACTTCATGGCTCACAAGAATTCATAAGAACTCTAAGGAACTCAAAGAACTCACAAGACTTTATTCTCATACTCTCATAAGAACTCTATGGAACTCTAAAAACTCATAAGACTTGATTCTCACACGCTCATAAGACTTATATGGTTTTGAATCTCATAAGTTAAAAGCTCATAAGACTTATAAGATATTGAAATATGGTTTGTGAAAGTATGAACTCAAAGTATGATTTACAGTATACTTTTCGCGAATATGGAATTATTATATTGTTTTAAAATTCTGCACTCTGATTATGCAAATGTTTTGATGAACTGTACTCCGTATGGCATGTTAATGTTTTATAACATTGTCTGTTAGTAGTTTGTGCATGTTGAGTATTCAATGCTCAGCCAAAGTTGTTATCTTCGGCAGGTCACAGGTTAGATGGTTGTGCTCCTGAACCAGGGGTCGAGGAGGAGTATGTCGAGAAGCCGATGGGCAGTCATCAGTGATGGTTGAGTGATGAGAGGGAGAGATGTCACAACACAAAATACCCCCTAGGAGTTAGGGATACTTTGACTCGTGACCGCCGTATCATACCTCCAAAATGATACACAAGGCACGCATAGAAACCTATTATAGTACACAAACATTCATAGTGGAAACGATTTACGATGCATAGCGGAAGCAAAATATAACTAACAGAGCAGAAGCCAAAATATAATTGAACACTCCTATTACTTGGTCCAAGTGTGAACCAACAAAATGTACACATGCGTATGTATCCAAAAACGTGGAGTGGACAAGTCCCACTCTCACTTAAAAAAACACTGTATCCTTCTAAGTCGATCAACAAAAGTCAAAGTCATAACGCCTATCTGATGAGCCGGCATCCTGATAGTGGTCCATAGAAGGCTCTGGTTCATAATACTCCTCTTCTACCCAAGGCTCCGTACCGCACAAATCGAAAGGAACCCAAGCACCTGCCGATGATAACAATTATCGGCTGAGCGTGGAATACTCAGCGTATACAAGCTACTAACAATAAAACAATAATAGCATAGAGCATACGAATCATGGAGAATGAAATCCTTAAAACATATCAAAGCGTGGAAACCGTGAATAGTACATATGATGAAATCCGAAACCAAAACCATGTGAGTCATGCGATAATCATAGCCTTATGAGTTCTTGGAGTTCATAGAGTTTATAGAGTTCCTTAGAGTCATTTATGATCCTTTTGAGACATAGAGCAATACCATAGAGCAAATACCATAGAGCCAATACCATAGAGATCTTAGAGCAATTTCATTTATGATCCTTTTGAGCTTGTGAGACGATCTTAGACATTATCATAGAGTTCTTGTGAGTGTATCATGATCCTTTTGAGCTTGTGAACCGATCTTAGAGATATCATAGAGTTGCTTAGAATCATTCATATAAGTCGTTCAATCAAAACCCTTTTCGTACTTTGAGAAATCCATGGAAAAACCTCGGTTCATGTGAGACATGCGAGCATATGAACATATGAGAGTAATAACATGTTTAAGCACCCAAAAACCCTTAGAGGCATTAAATCAAATACTTAGAGTGCATCATAGTGATAACTTACATCCAAGTACAAAAACAACCTTTCACACCATAACAATCAAGAGATATAGTATAGAATAAGAAGAACATTATGGGGTAACTAGTAGTATCACAAGATTGGTAGTAGAGTGTATCTACCTTGATGAAATCGGTGACTTTGATTCCAAAAGCTTGGAACACGTGAAAACCTCGAGTTCTTTGTTGAGAAACACCAAAAGGAGGGAAGAAACTTGATCTCCCTTCAAGCTTTGAGCAACCCTAGCTTCTCTCCGTCTTCTTCCTCTCAAAACCCTCTCAAAATAGTGTACTAAGGGTTTTTGAAACCCTAAGGCACGAACAAGCCTTATATAGGCAAAGGGGTAGTGGCTAAAGACTTAAAAACCCTTAATGAAGAAACCTACGTATAACCGAGCGATTGGTTGAAAACACCCTCTCTGGAACTTTTCCCCATACAAATTAGTTAACCAGTCGATAGCTACCGAACGATCGGTTTAAGACCAGTCAATCGGTGGTTATCACCGAGCGATCGGTGTGACTCGTTTTAAGACCGGTCGATCGGTGGTTATCACCGAGCGATCTGTGTGAGACCGGTCGTTCGGTGATTATCACCGAGAGATCGGTGACCCCTGTTTTGCTGCAAAACCCTATTTTCACTACTTGGATCCTCTCCAATCCCATTTCCAACACCTTTTATGCTTTAAACACACTCCTTAAGGATATGTAGACCTATTAAATCATGTGTGCCATCAATCCAAACATTTACATTAGTACAAAACCCCCAAGTGTACAAAACCACACTTGAACACTATTCACTACTTAGTGAGATGAAGATTCCGGGTTCTACAAGAGACATGTATTTGGGTTGACCTTGTGGGAGTTTTTGTATTGAATTGAGTTGGTAACTCAAGTGCTGGACCTTGTGTACAGGTTTAGCATATATTTCAGTATTTTGTTTATAGTAGCACGTGGAAGATTATACAGTAAGTTATTAAAAAAAATTCAGGTTCCCCTTTTAGCATGCCTTATATGCTCTTACAAGATGGTATGTACGCCTTATGTGTCATGACAAGATGATAAGGCACGGCGGTCACGGGTCAAAAGTATCCCTAACTCCTAAGGGGTATTTCAGGTCGTGACCGTACGACATATTTATCAGATAACACAACCATCTGATTCAACCACGGTGGGGAATTCTATCCTCACGGCATATCTATCAGATAACACGACCATCTGACTCAGCCACAGTACGAACGACATATCTATTAGAGGCATCACAACCTACTGACTCAGCCATGGTAGGGAATTATATCCTCATGGCATATCTATCAGATATCAGACAATACAGCCATCTGACTTAGCCACTGTAGGGAATTCTATCCTCACGGCATATCTATCAAATATCAGACAACACAACTATCTAACTTAGCCACGGTGGGAAATTCTATCCTCACGGTATATCTATCAGATATCAGACAACACAACCATCTGACTTAGCCACGGTGGGGAATTCTATCCTCATGATATATCTATCAGATAACAGATAACATAACCATCTGTTCTCCCCTGACCTAGTCAAGGAGGATCTATGGATAACGTTCCACCCACTCCCAATTATCAGTCATAGAGGACTACACAATACGATCACTCCAGACCTAGCCAAAGAGGATCTATGGATAATAACCCACCCACTCCCGACTATCAGTCACAGAGGGCTATACAACATTAATACTCCTGACCTAATCAAAGAGGATCTATGGATATTAATCCACCCACTTCCGACTATCAGTCACGGAGAAACCAAACTAACATCTTTTGTCATCACAACCTATGTTGGGTGTATACCTGTCGATCCAGGTCAATACTCCCTCAAGGTAACATCATTGAGTTCATAAACTCAATACATCACTGGTCTGTAGACTCCAATCAACCCTGAGCCCCTAGGCCCAATTCCATCCTAACAGTCCTGACTATTAGTCACAGAGGAACCTGGCTCTTTACAGACGTCGCCTCTCCTGACCTAGTCAAAGAGGAAACCACAGATAGCATTAACCTAGGTTAGGTTTTCTAACCATAGGAAATTTTTAATTAATCCAAGCCTCGCTTAATTAATTGAGTCCTTTGGGCCTCACGTCTGTGGATCAAGTCTGAGGGTATACTATTCCGGTGTGGAACAATATGCAATCGATGGATCATTCCATCGCCTTATCCTGTCACAACAACATCATATCACACAACGATTGTCACAAGGTGGGCCCATACAAAATCAATGGACCTACCATTGTCTTACAAATGTTCAAAGATCATCACATCATATCAATTGTTTTGGTAGGGAACATATCTAGACCGATGGGTCCATCTATCGCCCTACAAACACTATCACATCATACAAGGTTGTTTCGATAGGGAACGTATCCGACCTGATGGGTCCATCCATCGCCCTACATGACACTCAAATCAACTTTTCATCACCCAAGAGTGATGTTACATCATACCTGGGACCCGATCAAGGCTTCCCAAAGGTCCACATGAAGTCTACACTTCATCAGAGCACAAACGGGCAAACCTGGGCACTAGCGATTGATCGGCAGTGTTGGGTGATCGATCTCCCAGGCTTCTGCATGCTGGCGATCGATCATCCCGACAGGGTGATCAATCGTCTGACCTATTTCAAGCTAAAATTCCAGGCTTTTAGACCCAAAATTGAGGCTACATCCCACTTCTCGATTTTTAATCCCTTCCTTTTCATTTCATACCTCATCCATGGGGTCTCTGACCCTTTTTCATCCACGCACATACATTCCATGTAAAGAATATAGTGAATAAAAGAGAAAAGAGAAGAGATAGAAGGGGTTTTTAGCTCTTTCATGTACTTCGAGACATCTAGGATCAAAATGAACACCGCCAACGCGCTCGGAAGAATGATCAACACCAATGTGAAGCTCCTCAACTTCAAACCTACTTTCCACAAATTTATCAAACATTTAACTAATTAACCTCAGTTAAGGACCCATAAATGCATAATTTTATTCTATTAAAATTTTGGGTAGTTATAATCTCCCCTCCTTACAAAAATTTCATCCTGAAAATTTGATCAACTCGTATCTTCCAATATGGGAGAATACTTCATACCACCAATCTCACTGTAAGGGTACGAGTGTTCTACGTAGTCTGGTAGTATTCCATCTCATATGAACTCAAACACATTACCAAATATATTGATTCTATATAAAAATAAATAAATTTAGTATTTACATACATATTAACAGATGATGAAAATACAAAACCTACATCATGACAATGTCTACTATGGCAAAACAAAAGTGTTTAAAGTCTATCTCTAAGGATGTCCTCATTGTGCTAGACTTTTTCCTGCGACATTGCGAAGACATGACCCTTTTGTCCTCGGCTGACCTTAGATTCAAATCTGGGCAATCCCTTTTGATGTGGCACGGCTTGCCACACTGATAGCAAACCCTAGTTTTATAAGCTTCAGTTCGCTGGTCTCTATCACCACGCCCAAAATATGATATTTTTGATCCTTCTGAAGCATTTTCCTTGCAAAAATTCTCAAATCTTCTTTTCTTGTTGTATTCCTCTGAACTCTGTTTATCCATTAGTATTTCGACTGTCCTCTTTTCTCTGACGTCCAATGATTCTTATATTTCTTTATGTACCTTTTCAATTCTCAGAGCTCTGTTTAGAATTTCTGAGAATGAGGTAAACCTTTGAACTGGCAGTTTTCCTTTGATTTCTGATTTCAATCCATCCTTGAACTTGTCAACTCTCTTTTGTTTATCCTCAACAAGTCTTTTTACAAATCGGGAGAGCTAGTTGAATTTCTGTTCGTACTCGCTGACAGACATGCTACCTTGAGTCAGCTGAAGGAATTCCATCTCCTTTGTCTTCCTCATGGAGACCGAAAATACTTCTCGTAAAATAATTCTACAAATCTTCCCCAAAAGATAGGGTTTTGATCTTCTGAAATTGTCTCCTCGACGATCGTCCACCAATGCTCAACCTCTCCTACCAACATGAAAATTGCTAACTCTGGCTTAACCTCTTCTGGGCATGCCATCGCCCGAAAGATCTTCTCAAGCTCTCGAATCCAGTTTTCTGCCACTAATGGATCGGTGGCACTGGAGAACGAGTTCGGTCTAAGCTTCCTGAAATTCTCAAGTCTACTACCGTTCCCTTGCTCTTGTTCTAAATTAAAAGGGATATGATTACCATTTTGTTACCGTTGGATCAACTCTGCTAGCACAGTGATGGCCTCGAATGCCCCGGCCAGAGTATTTCTAGATGCTTGTCTCGACGGCATTATATCCCTAGTTAAGGAAATGACAATATTTTACTATCTAGGAAATAGAAAATAACCAAAACCAAAATTTTCAGAAGATTCATTTCATATGTTCATAAGATGTACAAGGTTTTTTGTTTTCAGTAAAAACGTTTTATCTTCTGTCATTGCCTAAGAACAAAATACTTAACAAGACCAGTTACGACATTCCAAAATATTATCAAACATTTTCTCGCTCTTTTCATCGTCCTATCCTGACAATGACTTCCTAGTTGGGCAGTGTTTCTTCCTATGTCCTAGTTGACCACATTTAAAACATTTTCATGCCCTGTAATTCCTTACTCGCTTATGTCGCCTTTCATGTTCGTATTCTCCACACTTTACATTTTCCACCATACTACCTTGGTCAAAGTCTTCAAACTTCCTCTTTTGCCATCATTTTCAGTTCCTTTATTCATCAAGGATTCCTTTGTCTCGTCATAAGTTTTCTCTATCTCGTCTTCAATTCCTTGTTCTAGTACCACATTACTAGGAGTGCGGTTCCGAGATTGTCGTGGCTACATCAGCTTAGCTAGAGTGATAATTGTCTCAAATATTCTAGTTGTAGCATCCTCAAATATTTGGGTTTGCTTGGACGTCATCGTATTCCTATTACGAAAATATCAACGCTTTACTATCTTGCAATAAGGACATCAAAAATCTAATTCATCAAAAGATCGTCCAAAATATTTCACTCATCTATTCTACTTAGTCTAATCATGTTTAATCTCTTTTATGCATAATAAAACCACCTCTTACACTCCCCTGGAGATGAGCTAGATCTCTAGCATTCCCTCCTAATGTATACACAAGATTTCAAATCATCATTTGATTCAAAACCAATAGTGTATCAGATACAATTTGTTATGATGGTTAATTCTTTTAGCTCTGATACCAACTGTGACGCCCCGAACCCACACCTAGGGAATCAAGTGTTGCCCAGATATGGACCCTAAAGGGGGGTGGAATAGGGTCAGTGGCAGAATTAAAATTTGTTTTCCCTATTAATGCGAAATTTCAAAAACAAAGGCAAATGTAGCTAACAGATGATATAGAAATCTAAAAGCAAGACAATCTAAAAGATAGAAAAGAGAAAAAAGAAGTGCAAACTCAATTGTTCATGAGGTTCGGCAATCTCCAACCTACTCCCCGCCTCTACAAACCGTAAGAGGTTCCACTATGATCCACGATCGTACAAGCTTCTTCATAGGGGAAGCTTAACACCTTTACAATCTCTCTTATGGTAGAGATGCAACCTTACAATCCCTCTTCAGGTTAGGATGGAACCTATGACAATCAGAGCACAACCCTCTCTAACAAAACCGAAGTAGCAGCTTCACTACAAGAACAAGCAGGTTCTTAACTGATTACAAATGAAGGTTTTGGATTTACAATCTGAAATAAATAATTCTTCTTGAGTTAGATTTGAATGGAATAATAGACTCCAAAAAATCTCTCAAAAAAATGATTTGGATTTAGCTCAAAGAGAAAAACAGAGTATCGCTTTTCAAGATTGGGATTTTTGGTTCAAGAAAATGATTGATCAATGTAACAGTGTAATATTAGCTTGTTGTTTCTTGGATCTTGTGTCTTTTGATTCAAAGATGATCTCTATTTATAGTGTTCTAATTTTATTACCGTTGATGAGAATTAAATGAAAAATCACCCGTTATTAATATAATCGTTAAGCATTAAAGATGAGTTTCAGATTTTTCTAGGTTATCCAGTCAATTAGAAGAGTCCTCTGATCGGCTGGATAGTCATCAGATCGGCTGGATCATTTTTCTGATCAACTGGATGGTAAAAACCAAGTTTTCTGCATTTTGTTCTATCCAGTCGATTACATGGGTCTGATTTTGGTTTTCTTAGACTTTAATGATTTACACGAGTTCCAAAGTATTTTAATACATTAAGTAAACATGATTAAAATCTCACAATGTTCTTATGAATGATCTAAAATGGATTCACAATGAGTTTCAACTTGATCAGTACATGCAGACAAATTTTGGAAAAATTTGTTTTATCTAATCAATCACAGGGCTTGCCTGATTGACTAGATGGTCTGCCTGATCGGTTGGATGGTCAGTCTGATCGACTGGATAGACCATTTTATTTGCAAAATCCATTTTTTAAAACTTTTAAGATAAGATTTGATTCCAAGGTTTTATACTTAATCTTTATGAGTAAGATGATCATGTTTTAAGGTCTTTAATTATATTTTTATATTTGTTTAAGGAACCTATGGTCAATCTAAAATATTTTGAGCTTTTCACCAAATCACCACTAGAGGATTTTTACAAGAAATCCTAGATAGACTACTGACTACCTAATCTTAGACCTTGATGGAGTTGATCCTTTTGCTTCTTTGGTCTTCAGTAGCAGTGCCTTATAGTCAATCTTCCAGAATCCTTTTTGCTTGTAGATGAATATCTTCTTAAAGCTTTGATTTGGAATTGTCATCATGCTTTGACTTGATCTTTTGTATTGAAGGTTCTTGAATCTTGCTTGAAGTCAATCATTTATCTCTTGAATACTGTAGACATTGATGCTCATGATAGACATTAGTATTACAAGAGTCATTTCATTATTTATGTTATCATTAAAACTAATTGAGGGTCATATGGTTGTAACTTTATGCTAACAATCTCCCCCTTTTTGATGATGACACAGATAATGGAGTGATATAGGTTAAGCTCCTCCTCAACACATACTTTCTATAAAAAATTTTAGGAGAGCTCCCCCTAAGCATATGCATATAAGTAAAAGACAATATATTGGAACCAAGAGAAGTTCCACAAAAGAATTCAATTAGATTTTCTTTTGAATACCAAGAGAAGTTCCATGATATTTCAAGTTTGAATTAAAGTATAACCATATAAAGGAGATATATCCAAAAAAAATTCATATATTTCATATGTCAAAAAAAATACATCCATACATAACAACTCATCACATTATATTTCATTCCATTTGATTCTCCTCCTTGTCAACATCAAAAAAATATCAATAAAAGTATTGTGAGCGCGGGAATTTCTACCGCTCACAAAATTGGTGTGAATTTCTTGTGTACCCTCATGGGTGTGAAAGGATTTTTAAGAGTCGCCACCTGTTCATTCAGAAGGGATAAGTCCCCCGGATTTGGATAAGGTTTTGGTCTACGAGTGAGATTAGGGTAAGGAGTTCGGTTAAGTCCCATGTACGGAGTTGAAAATGAGTTATTAGACGAAGCTCATAAGTCTCAATATGCTGTACATCCAGGGAGCACAAAGATGTACCATTAATTAAAGTCAAATTATTGGTGGAATGGTTAGAAGAGAGGCTCATTAAAGTTCTTGATCATAAGAATCATGTATTGTGGAACAAGACAGATTAATTATTACAAAGTTTTGTAGCAATATCACGGTCAAGAAGAGACGACTTGGGAGCGTGAGACCGAAATCAAAGAGAAGTATCCCCGATTGTTCGAATAATCAGGTATGATTTTAAATTTTGAGGACAAAATTCCTATAAGAAGGGGAGAATGTAACGACCCGAATATTTTTATAAATAAAAATATTATATATATTCAGTATATGACTGAATATTTGGTAATTCCTAGTATTACCTAAGTATATAAGTCATTATATCACTTAATTAGGTGATAATGGAGTATATTAAGCTTAATACATAAAGCTTAGTGTTAATATAGATATTTGACACTAAAGTAATTTAATTAGGTGATAATGAAATATATATTGAGCTTAATGTATAAAGCTTAGTGTTAATATAGGTATTTAAGAATAAAGTAATTTAATTAGGTGATAATGGAATATATACTAAGCTTAATGTATAAAGCTTAGTGTTAAAATATGTATTTAACACTTAAAGTAAATTGGATCATGACAAGTGGCAATATCATATGGTGGATGCCCAATTATTTAATGAAAGAGTTGATCATGAGCTAAGAGGAGGACACGTGGCAAGTGCCACATGTCAACACCACAAAAAGGGACGTCCAAGATTAACCGTGGTTAGAGTTAATTAACTAAGATGAGTTAATCATAGAGTTAAAAACATCATGATGATGACATATGGCATAATATCTACATATCTTCATCTATTAAATGGATGGACAAGATTTAATCTTGAGGTATCTAATGCCACAAGGCACCTTTATTAAATAGGTTCATGGAACAAAAGAAGCAAACAAGAGATAAGGGAGAAGAACTTAAAAGTCTCCCACCATGGAAGATATCCACGCCCACCCCTTGGGTATCTTGGGAGTTAACCACTTGGGTTGGTTAAACTAACCATGAATCAAGTTAAAAGATTCATGAATATTAGTCTATGTACATAATTAATGGATTCATGAATTAATGTATTCCATGAATCTAAGTTGGAAAATCATGAATTTAGTCTATGTATATAATTAATATATTCATGAATTAATGTGGTCCATTGAATCTAAATTGGTGATTCATGGATTTAGTTTATGTACATAATTAATGTATTCATGAATTAATAGAATCCATGAATCTAACCCATGTACATAATTAATGAATACATGAATTAGGATAGGATTAATTGAAGTGAATCTTCTAATTCATGAACCATAATTAGTATGCATCTAATTATTGTGATGTACCTAATTAATATGAGGATGAATCTCCTACCCTATATATACCCCATGCCCACCCTTGTGTCTCACTCCAAGCTAACGTCTAAACCATGAGGGAATAGTGAGAGAGCAAGGGAGAAAAAGAAGAAAGAAAGAAAGGGAGAGAAAAAGAAGAAGAAAGAAAGAAAGGAAAGAAGAAAGGGATCGTGCCAAGCCGTACTTCGGTTTCGGTAAAAAGGGTAAGTTATATTCGAGGATCTCATTTTAAGTAGAATTTTAGAATGAAGGTTAGTGAAAGCTAGTATTTTTAATATAAGGTGAAATATTTAAGTGATAGTCGATGATATCATTCTAAATAGTATTTTAGAATGAAGGTTATGATTAGATGAAAATTATTCTACTATATCTATGGAAAAATATTATGATATTACTATATTAAAATGCTGTAAAAATAGTATAATAATACTATGATAGTATTACCTTACTATGTTTAATTGCTTGAAAATAGTATCACCTTACTATGTTTAATTGTTGGAAAATAGTATGATTTTACTATGTTTAATTGCTGGAAAATAGTATAAGAAATACTAGAAACTAGTATAATGATACTGTGAATGATTTGATCAGGATATATTGAAATTCTGGAAAAAGATAGTATAATAATACTATGGTCAAATCGTAAGATAATGTTATGTAACGTGTTAACAATATAGAGTGATGATACTAGTACGTTACATGTTATATATATATTACATTCTATGATATGGAAATAGATGTAATTGAAAATGAGGATTCTAAATTGTGAAGTTATAGTTATGAGAAAAACTATAATTAAAATAATTAAAATGGAAATCATAAGGTTATGATGTATAATGTCTTAATGAGAAGGCAAGGAAAACACTTATCTTATAAAGGGTTTCAAGATAGATGGGCGAGCCCCAAAAAGGAAGCCCGTCCGGCAATCATCTTGAGGGGTTAAGGAAAATCCCAAGACAGGTGGGTGAGCTCTAAAAGGGAATACCATTCGGCGATCATCTTGAGAGACAGGATTAAGATAAGTCAGAAATAAAGGAAAAAGATAAAAGAAAATGAATATTTATCTTAGGTCTCAAGACAGATGGGTGAGCCCCAAAAGGGAATACCGTTCGGCAATCATCTTGAGAGGTTATAAAAAATCCCAAGACAGATGGGTGAGCCCCAAAAGGGAATACCATTCGGCGATCATCTTGAGAGACAGGAGTAAGATAAGTCTGAAAAATAAATGAAATGATAAAGAATGTTTATCTTAAAAATGTCTCAAGATAGTGGCAAGGTAAAGGAAGGCCGTTCAACAATACTTCATGAGGAATAATGATGGCTCCGAGACGGAATGAAATACTTCATGAGGGGTCAAACTCCAAGACGGAATGAGTCTAAAGAGGTGTACCTTTCAGGGATCATCTTGAGAGGCAAAGTTAAGATAAACTAGATCCGAGTAAAAGATATTTAAAAGAAATATTGAAAATAATATTAAAAGTTTTAATATTATATATATGCTTATGCTTATTCTATCTTGTTATTTAGCATGATATCCTGGAATATTCTTATTGGGCTTCATAGCTCACTGACCTTTTATGTCTCCAGATGAACAGTAAAAGAACAACTTGTAAGCAACGTTCGAAGAAGGGCGGAGTTGCTTTTGATCTTGATGTTATATTTTGTTATATGTTTATTTGGATGTAATTAAATTGGTTATGTAAACCTTAACTTTAATTATGGACATGGATATGATGGCTATTGCATATGGAAAGAGAAGAAGGGTTTAAAAATTTTAATTCCCTTGGTATTTTACGCTTCCGCATTATAAGAGAAAAAGGATCTCACGGACGGATTACTCTTACATTTCATAAGCGAAATGTTAAGTTTAAGTCGGGTCGTGACATCACTGACAATATGGAAACAGGCTTTACCAAGGATGGCAGTATTGAGTTTACCACAATTGCTGGATTTCTGTAAAACTTGATTTTTGCCCACTAGGGCTGTGCAAAGAGGCTACTAGGGGTTTCCTCATGACCTGAGGGACCCCAGAAGGTTCTGTGATGGCTGCAATGCTCGGTGAAGATAGGTATACCCGTAGGGGTTCACCACACCTATAGTTTAGGTGGGTGAACACCCTGTATGGGTTTGCACTATTGGAGATGACCAGCGGCTCACAAGATGAGTGGGACAAAAGAAAAGTGGGGTAGGGGAAGTCCCTACCCTATACTTTGTTTTTGCCAAAATGGGGGGACGGCCTGTGCACGATGGTGGTGCGCCCTAGTGGTGCTACACGAGCAGGAGAGGTGAGAGGCAAGCCCAGGGGAGTCTTGGTATCAAGACCAAGGTTGAGGATCACTATTTTTTGCAGTAGGGGTTCACTTCTAAAAATGCAAACCGTTTACAGTGAAAGAGAGCTATGGTTTTATAAGAGGAGAGCCTAAGGGACCTAAAGGGGATTAAAGGGAAGGCTTGGCATGGTATTGGACCAACAGGAGGTCGACTAATAGGCCAGACGAGAGAGATCGAGGTGAGGGTTGAGTGTGCAGGGGTGTTTGCAGACTGAAACTCGGGACTTGCATATTGTCGGTAGAAGGTCTACCGACAACATCAAAACAGGCAGTTTTATAATGTCGATAGAGCTTCTATCGACATTATGGGATTTTCATTTAACTGGGTTGGGCCCTACACATACGGGTTATGGGTGATTGTTCTAAGGGTTTCGGGCCTTGTGGGCAGACTAAGGGTCAGGCCCTATGGGCCATGGGTCTTTTGTGTTCAAGCCCTAATGGCTCTAGGGCTAGGTTAGGGCATCGGCTAAGGTCACCTAGGGCTAGGTTTTGACATGGTTTTGAGTCCTAGGATTAACTAGGGTCGAGTCTTTAGGGTTTACCTAGGGTTTAGCTGGGGTTTACCTAGGGTTAGGGTTTTGGTTCGAGGTTTTTCTAAGGTTTGACTTAGGGTGAGTCCTAAGATCAACTAGAGGCTTACCTTCGGTGGATGGGACTTGGAAGAGGGGTAACCATAGTTAAAAGGTTTTAACTATAGTTAGATGGGGTGTAAAAATTGGGTGCTTACGGCTGCCTCTCTTTGCGGGAGAATACCAAGATTGGTGATTCGAAGGGCAAAGACTGGAATCATCCTATTTTTACACCAAGCTCGGGGAACAGGGATGCAGAATGATGACATGTATGCATGCAATGCAAATAGTGAGTGCAATGTGGTGGCATGGCCACTGCTGGGAAGAGTGAGAAGTTTGAACTACTCACTGGGGAATGATGGATGCAGGAATAGCATAGCCCGGAGGTGTCGGCTGAAGGGATTCGATCAAGTTTGATCGAAAAGATACACAGAGTGTTGAAGGGGTGACATGCAGGTGGTGTACACTATAAAGGTACACACAGGGTGTTGAGGAC
The DNA here is from genome assembly GCA_015143295.1 of Tetracentron sinense. Taxonomy (NCBI): domain Eukaryota; kingdom Viridiplantae; phylum Streptophyta; class Magnoliopsida; order Trochodendrales; family Trochodendraceae; genus Tetracentron; species Tetracentron sinense. The sequence goes on from CM026554.1 coordinate 21,315,056, forward strand.
ATGCGGGGTGCTGAAAGGGAGGTCATGCGAGTGCTATACGCTGTAAGGGTATACACGGGATGTCGAGGACACACGGGGTATCGAAAGGGAGGACATACGGGTGGTAAACGTTGTAAATGTAATGACCCGGATATTTTTAGAGATAAAAATATCATATATATTCAGTAAATGACTGAATAATTAGTAACTCATAGTATTACCTAAGTATATAGAGTAATCCGTCCGTGAGATCATTTTTCTCGTATAATGCGGAAGCGTAAAATACCAAGGGAAATAAAAATTTTAAACTCTTCTTCTCTTTCCATATGCAATAGCCATCATAACCATGTCCAAAATTAAAGTTAAGGTTTACATAACCAGTTTAATTACATCCAAACGAACATACAACAAAATATAACATCAAAATCAACTGTCACGACTCGTCTTAAACTTAACATTTCACTCATGAAATGTAAGAGTAATCTGTCCGTGAGATCATTTTTCTCTTATAATGCGGAAGCGTAAAATACCAAGGGAAATAAAAATTTTAAACCCTTCTTCTTTTTCCATATGCAATAGCCATCATAACCATGTCCAAAATTAAAGTTAAGGTTTACAGAACCAGTTTAATTACATCCAAATGAACATATAACAAAATATAACATCAAAATCAAAAGCAACTCCGCCCTTCTTCGAACGTCACTTTCAAGTTATTCTTCTACTGTTCATCTGGAGACATAAAAGATCAGTGAGCTATGAAGCCCAATAAGAATATTCAATAATATGATGCTAAATGACAAGTTAGAATAAGCATAACAATATAGGATATATTATTAAAACTTATAATATTACTTTCAGTATGTCTTTTCAATATCTTTTATCCGGATCCAGTTTATCTAAAATCTTGCCTCTCAAGATGATCCGTGAAAGGTACACACCTCTTTAGACTCATTCCGTCTTGGAGTTTGACCCCTCATGAAGTATTTCATTCCATCTTGGTGTCATCATTACTCCTCATGAAGTTTTGTCGAACGGCCTTCCTTTACCTTGCCACTATCTTGAGGCTCTTTTTAAGATAAACAATTTTTTATCTTTTTACTCTTTTCCGACTTATCTTAGCCCTGCCTCTCAAGATGATCATTGAAAGGTACACCTCTTTAGACTCATTCCGTCTTGGAGTTTGACCCCTTGGAGTCATCTTTAACCCCTCATGAAATATTGTCGAACGGCCTTCCTTTACCTCGCCACTATCTTGAGGCCTTTATAAGATAAGGTTATTTATCTTTTCAGACTTATCTTAATTCTGCCTCTCAAGATGATCACTGAAAGGTACAACTCTTTAGACTCATTCCGTCTTGGAGTCATCTTTAACCCCTCATGAAATATTGTCGAACGGCCTTCCTTTACTTCGCCACTATCTTGAGGCCTTTATAAGATAAGGTTATTTATCTTTGATTTTATCTTTTCAGACTTTGCTTCTTGATTATACTTAGAATCGTTATTTTCCATACTTTAATCACATTCATTTCTTTATCATATTTTCCGAATATAATATAGCACAATTATCATAGTATCATCACTCTAATGCAGTAACATAGCATCATCGTACTATTTTCCAGCATAGTAATATTATAATATTTTCCAATAATAGTATACTATTTCCAGCATTTCATAATAATAGTAGCATGTTATTTTCTAGCATTTTAAGATAATAATATCTTACTATTTCCAACATTTCAAGATAGTAATATCATACTATTTCCAGCATTTCGAGATAGTAATACCATACTATTATTCAAATATAATAGAGTATAATTTACTTAATCATAACCTTCCTTCTAAGATATCACTTAAAATGAAATTACCGAATATCACTTACATAATTCGTCTTATTTCAAAAATAATTGCCTTTACTAACCTTCATTCTAAAATGCGATTTAGAATGATACTATCAAATATCACTTACACTTTCTTTGACGTAGGATTCCGAATCCGAAGTCGGTTGGACCGGCACGATTTTCTTTCTTTCTCTCTTTCTTCTTTGCTTTCTCACCAACTAGTATTAAGCACAAGAGATGGGCGTGTGGTCTTTATTCTTCCCACAAGCTTGGCACCATGGTGTGTACACTAGGAATGGCCGTATGGTCTACTAGTCTCTACTAAAGTTTGGCACAAATGGAGTGAGACACAAGGGGTGGGGCGTGTGGTATTTATAGGGTAAGGGGTTCACTCCCCTCTTTAATAACTACATGCATTAGATTCATGTATTTTCTTAATTCATGTATTACATTTATTAGATTCATGGATTAGATTCATGAACTAAATTACACCATGTATCCACCTAACCATGGTTCTCTTTTCAACCCATGGTTAACCATCTTAGTGCATGTATCTCTTGGTTATTCATTTTTTTCCAGAAATTTTTTAACTAGATTACACCCTTTCACTCATGGTCTAATCATGGTTTGGGCATGAGACATCTTTTTGTTCCAATAATCTTATTTTCCTTGTAATAATTCTAGTAATAGAGGCATTTCCTTGAGTTAGAACCCATTACTCAACTTTAATATATTCATATCTCTAATCTTACCTTTATTAATGGTTAGCTTCTTAACCAAAGGTGGTCTCTTCAACTCACCTTTAACCAAGTATGCTTGGGCGTGTGTACATCTCCCTCTCCTAAGTATGTGTCTCTATTAAATTTTAGATACCTTCTTTAAACTTCCATACATGCATAACCATTAATATAGTTCATGTTTATTATCCTTAACTACACCAAGAGTTAACTTCTTGTTTAAGTTAACTTTTAAACTCAACCAAAGGTGGTGTGTGCAATGTATATGGCTCAAGGGTTAATGCCCTAACCTATACCTCATGTTAACTTCACTTAACTTGGGTTCATACCCTAACCAAAATGGGCATGCACTATTCATAGTATGGGATGGTTCATCCCTCCTTTATCATCTTAACTCCATGCATATCTTAATGGAGGTGCCATGTGGCATTTGCTACCCATACCCAAATCTTGGCCATGCATACTTTGGATGGTGGAGATCATTCCACTTGTCAACTTGATATTATTTTAATCAATTCTTGAATTTATGATTAACTTATCATAGTTAATTTACTAACCATAGTTAATCTTGGACTTCCGTTTTTGTGGTGTTGACATGTGGCACTTGCCATGTGTCCTCCTCTTAATTCATGATCATCTTTATCGTTAAATAATTGGACATCCACCCTAGGGTATTGCCACTTGTCGTGATCCCATTTACTTTGGTGTTAAATACTTATTTTAACACTAAGCTTTATACCTTAAGCTTAATATATACTCTATTATCACCTAATTAAGTAATATATTGTCTTATATACTTAGGTAATACTATGATTTACTAATTATTCAGTCATTTACTGAATATATATGATATTTTTATTTATAAAAAAATATCCACTTATTTTAACACTAAGCTTTATACCTTAAGCTTAATATATACTCTATTATCACCTAATTAAGTAATATATTGTCTTATATACTTCGGTAATACTATGATTACTGAATATATATGATATTTTTATCTCTAAAAATATCCGGGTCGTTACATTCTCCCCTCCTTATAGGAATTTTGTCCTCAAAATTTAAAATCATACCTGATTAATTGAACAGTTGTGGATACTTTTCTTTGACCTCGTCCTCTCTTTCCCAAGTCGCCTCTTCTTGACCGTGATTTTGCCACAATACTATCACTAGAGAGATTGTCTTATTTCGTAAGACTTGTTCCTTATGATCAATAACCTTAATGGGCCTTTCATCATAGGATAAATCTTCATGAATCTGCACCGGTTTGTATTGAATCACATGAGTAGAATCTGGTACGTACCTTCTTAACATTGATATGTGAAACACATTGTGGACTCTTGACAATTCTGGTGGCAATGCGAGACGGTACGCTACTTCTCTAATTCTTGCTAAAATCTCAAAGGGACCAATAAAACGAGGACGGAGTTTACCTTTCTTCCCAAATCTCATAATTCCTTTTAATGGAGGAACTTTTAGAAATACATGGTCTCCCACTTGAAATTCTAAATCTCTTCGTTTTCCATCAGCATAACTTTTCTGTCTATCTTGGGAAGCTTTGATCCTCTGACGAATTATCTGAATCTTTTCATTTGTCTCTTGAACAATCTCTGGACCCAATAATTTTCTTTCTCCAACTTCATTCTAGCATATTGGTGATCTGCAACTTCTTCCATACAAAGCTTCATAGGGCGGCATCTGGATACTTGCTTGGTAACTATTATTGTAGGCAAATTCAATGAGCGGTAGATGATCATCCCAGTTTCCGCAAAAATCCAGACTACAAATCCTTAACATATCTTCTAGAGTTTGGATAGTACGCTCTGATTGTCCGTCAGTTTGTGGATGAAAATCCGTACTCATTTCCAATTGTGTTCCCAAAGCTTCTTGAAAACTTCACCAAAATCTCGATGTAAATCGCGGATCGCGATCAGATACAATAGAGACAGGCACTCCATGTAACTTAACAATCTCCTGAATATAAAGTTTAGAGAGATTATTTAAAGTAATGGTATTTTTAATTGCCAGAAAGTGTGCTGACTTAGTTAGTCGGTCCACAATCACCCAAATGGCATCATTACCTCTTCTAGTTCTGGGTAAACCAACTACAAAATCCATGGCAATATTATCCCACTTCCACTCCGGGATAGGCAATGATTGCAATAATCCCGTTGGCCTCTGATGTTCTGCCTTAACTTGTTGGCACAACAAACATCTTGCTACATAATCAGCAATATCCTTTTTCATTCCATTCCACCAATAATTTGCTTTCAAATTATGGTACATTTTTGTACTTCCTGGGTGTATGGCATATCAAGACCTGTGAGCTTCGCTCAACAATTCATTCTTCAACTTCGGCTCACTTGATACACAAACTCGATTCCAAAATATTAGGGTTCCGTCATATGAAACTTTGAAATCTTTAGCTGGACCTTTCTCGACTTTATCCTTAAGTGACAATAATTCCAAATCTTGAGTCTGGGATTCTTTGATTTTCTGTATCAAGATAGGTTGAACCTGAAAACTAGCCAATACTGACTTTGATCTTTTATCCTTAACATTCAAATCCCAATCTTGAAGTTCTTTAATCATCTTCCACATTCCCATTCTCATACTTGCTAATGTTCCCACTGTTTTTCGACTCAGTGCATCCGCAACGACATTTCCTTTACCTGGATGATAATGGATGGTATAGTCGTAATCCTTTAAGAATTTCATCCATCTTCGTTGACGCATATTCAGTTCTTTTTGGGAAAACAAGTACTTCAAACTCTTATGGTCAGTGAATGGTACCAACTTCTCTCCATATAAATAGTGTCTCCAAATCTTTAATGCAAAGACGACTGCTAATAACTCAAGGTCGTGAGTGGGGTAGTTATGCTCGTGAATCTTCAATTGTCTAGATGCATAAGCAATCACTCTTCCATTTTGCATCAATACACAACCCAATCCTTTTTGAGACGCATCACAATAGACTTCGTATCCTCCTGTTCCTGAGGGAATTGTCAAAATCGGGGCTGTGGTCAATCGACTCTTCAAATCTTGGAAACTCTTTTCCCTTGCTAGTGACCATTCAAATTTGACATTCTTCTTTGTCAATTCAGTTAACGGGGCGGCTAACTGTGAAAATTCATCAACAAATCTTCCGTAATACCCAGCTAAGCCTAGAAAACTTCGAATCTCCGTGACATTAGTTGGCCTTTCCCACTCCGTTACTGCTTTAATCTTGGATGGATCCACTGAAATTCCATCACTGGAGACTATATGACCTAAGAAAGATACCTTGTCTAACCAAAATTCACACTTAGAAAATTTTGAGAATAATTGATTTTCCCTCAAGGTTTGGAGTGTAATCCTCAGATGCTCTTCATGTTTCTCCTTATTAGGTGAATAGATCAATATATCATCAATAAATATAACTATAAATTGATCTAAATATGGTCTAAAGATACGATTCATCAATTCCATGAATGCAGCCGGTGCATTAGTTAATCCAAAAGGCATCACTAGAAACTCATAATGTCCATATCGAGTTCGAAAAGCCGTCTTCTGGATATCCTCATCCTTTACTCGTATTTGATGGTACCCTGACCTCAAATCAATCTTAGAGAATATTTGTGATCCTTGTAATTGATCAAAAAGATCATCTATCCTTGGCAACGGATATTTATTCTTTATAGTTGCTTGGTTCAACAGACGATAATCGATGCATAGACGCATACTCCCATCTTTTTTCCTGACAAATAAAATTGGCACTCCCCAAGGTGAAACACTAGGTCGGATGAATCCCTTATCCAACAAATCTTGCAATTGAATCTTCAATTCTTGAAGTTCGGCTTGCGCCATCCAATAAGGTGTTTTCGATATCGGACTTGTACCGGGAATGACATCTATTGAAAAATTAATTTCCCGAACTGGGGGAAGTCCTGGTAATTCCTCAGGGAATACATCACGAAACTCCTTGACTACTGGGGTGTTATAGATCATAATCTCTTCCTCCTTTTCAACTGTTACTGCGACTAAGTAACCTTTACATCCCTTCTTAATCATTTGACAAGCTTTAATAGCTGAGATTATTCTAGGTGGCTTTCCTCTATCAATTCCACGCATAACAAATTTTGAGATACCAGGAATTCTAAAAGTTACTGTCCTAGCCTTACAATCAACTACAGCATAGTGTTCTGACAACCAATCCATCCCCAATATAAGATCAAAATCCTTCATATCTAATACTATAAGATCAACAGTCATTTGTACACTATCGATTTGAATAGGACATTGATCATATATGGTCTTGGTGTACAAAATTTTTCCAGATGGTGTAGTGATCGACATCATATGTTCGAATGTGTCAGGCTTTATACTAATTTTCTTAGCAAAGTGCGAAGACACAAAAGAATGTGTAGAACCAGTGCCAATTAGTGCTACTACAGGAATTTGAAAGAGAAGCATCTTACCTTCAATGACATCCTCACATTTTTGAGCTTCTTCCTGAGTGATCGCGAAGACCCGACCTTTGCCTCCATTAGTTAATTGGTTTGGTAATTCTGGACAATTTCTCTTGACATGTCCCATCTTGCCACACTGAAAGCATGCTCCAGGTATTGCTCGACAATTTTCAGATTTGTGACCCCATTTACCACAACGATCACAAGTGGGTACTCCCTTATCCTTCTTGTTGTCTTCAAACTTTCTTTTCTTGTTTCCATCTCCCAATGATTTCTTATCCCAAGTCTTCCTGATTGGTTTCTTATCCCAAGTCTTTCTGACTGTTTTCTTTCCTTTGTCAAAACTGGACTTTTGAAACTCCTCGTTAACTCTTTCAATTTTCAACGCCCTATCCAAAATATCTGTAAATGAAGTAAATCGCTGAACTGCTAACTTTCCTCGAATTACAGTCTTCAAACCTTCTTCAAACTTATCAATCCTCCATTGATCATCTTCCACCAATCGTGGTGCAAACCTCGAAAGTTCATTAAATTTTTGTTCGTACTCACTCACAGTTAAACTCCCTTGTATGAGTTGAAGAAATTCAATCTCTTTTCTTTTCTTCATAGCAGATGAAAAATACTTCTCATAGAATAATTCTATAAATCGTACCCATGGAATAGGCCTAAGGTTTTCTGGGATGGTTCTCTCAACCGTTATCCACCAGTGTTCAGCCTCTCCTTCTAGCATAAATACCGCTAACTCAGTCTTGTTTTCCTCAACACAGGCCATTGCCCTAAAGATCTTCTCAATACCTCGAATCCATTTTTCTGCTACTAAGGGATCAGTAGTACCAGAAAATGTTGGCGGCCTCAATCTCTTGAATTTGCTCTAACCGGTTTCCATTTCTCTAGTTCAAGGGTGGTACAACAGGAGCGTTATTCAGATTCTGTTGTTGTTGTATCAGGTTTGCAAGGGCTATTATGGCTTCAAAGGCTCCGGCTAAGGTGTTGTTGGGGGCTCTCCTAGGCGGCCTATTTTCCTATTAAACACAATAGAAATTAACTAATCTTGAAGATACTAACACTAAGGCAAAAAAGAAAATTCAGCAAACTCATATTTTCATAGAATTTAGAGTCATTACATTCATAAAAAGAAATTTTCAATAAACAATATCAATTCAAAACATATAAGTAGAAGGTTCTAGGCTCTAGATGGTTTTCCTAGATCCCAAACTAAATTCTTTAGAGTTATCTCCAAAACTCTCCTGTAATAAGTCCTCATCTCTTGGGGGCTTACTTGTCACTTCTTCTTCTGACATATATTCATTTGAATCCGAACTACTAATCCAAATAGGGGAGTCAATACTAATATCCCTTTTAGAAGACTCCTCATTTTGACTATCCTTGGAAGGATCTTCTTCTTCATTATCTTCACTTTCTGAAGAATCTACTCGAATATAATCAGGAGGTGGAGGTACTACCCGTAAGGGTATGTCCTTTATTGGCTCCTGTAGTGGTTGAACCACATAAGTAGGCTCCGGTAGTAGAGGTACTACTAGAGATGCACGGTATTCCCGAGTCGTCATTCTCTTTGGAACTGATGGTTCAGGAGGTGGATAGATAATCCGTGGCCTCGTGAAGCTCTTCCTGGCGGTTTGCTTTAGGCGAACCATCTATCTTATAAAACAAACACCTTAAGATCAATAAGGTTCCAAACAAATAATCAATTTTTTTTAAATTTTTTTTTTTTTTATACCTAAGGACATGTTATGATGGGAATTGCCTCGCTCTGATACCAACTGTCACGACCCGTCTTAAACTTAAAATTTCACTCATGAAATGTAAGAGTAATCCGTCCGTGAGATCATTTTTCTCGTATAATGCGGAAGCGTAAAATACCAAGGGAAATAAAAATTTTAAACCCTTTTTCTCTTTCCATATGCAATAGCCATCATAACCATGTCCAAAATTAAAGTTAAGGCTTACATAACCAGTTTAATTACATCCAAATGAACATATAACAAAATATAACATCAAAATCAAAAGCAACTCCGCCCTTCTTCGAACGTCACTTTCAAGTTGTTCTTCTACTGTTTATCTGGAGACATAAAAGGTCAGTGAGCTATGAAGCCCAATAAGAATATTCAATAATATGATGCTAAATGACAAGTTAGAATAAGTATAACAATATAGGATATATTATTAAAACTTATAATATTACTTTTAGTATGTCTTTTCAATATCTTTTATCCGGATCCAGTTTATCTAAAATCTTGCCTCTCAAGATGATCCCTGAAAGGTACACACCTCTTTAGACTCATTCCGTCTTGGAGTTTGACCCCTCATGAAGTATTTCATTCCATCTTGGTGTCCTCATTACTCCTCATGAAGTATTGTTGAACGGCCTTCCTTTACCTTGCCACTATCTTGAGGCTCTTTTTAAGATAAACATTTTTTTTATCTTTTTACTCTTTTCCGACTTATCTTAGCCCTGCCTCTCAAGATGATCATTGAAAGGTACACCTCTTTAGACTCATTCCGTCATGGAGTTTGACCCCTTGGAGTCATCTTTAACCCCTTATAAAATATTGTCGAACGGCCTTCCTTTACCTCGCCACTATCTTGAGGCCTTTATAAGATAAGGTTATTTATCTTTTCAGACTTATCTTAATTCTGCCTCTCAAGATGATCACTGAAAGGTACAACTCTTTAGACTCATTCCGTCTTGGAGTCATCTTTAACCCCTCATGAAATATTGTCGAACGGCCTTCCTTTACTTCGCCACTATCTTGAGGCCTTTATAAGATAAGGTTATTTATCTTTGATTTTATCTTTTCAGAGTTTGCTTCTTGATTATACTTAGAATCGTTATTTTCCATACTTTAATCACATTCATTTCTTTATCATATTTTCCGAATATAATATAGCACAATTATCATAGTATCATCACTCTAATGCAGTGAGATAGCATCATCGTACTATTTTCCAGCATAGTATATTATAATATTTTCCAATAATAGTATACTATTTCCAGCATTTCATAATAATAGTAGCATGTTATTTTCTAGCATTTTAAGATAATAATATCTTACTATTTCCAACATTTCAGGATAGTAATATCATACTATTTCCAGCATTTCGAGATAGTAATACCATACTATTATTCAAATATAATAGAGTATAATTTACTTAATCATAACCTTCCTTCTAAGATATCACTTAAAATGAAATTACCGAATATCACTTACATAATTCATCTTATTTCAAAAATAATTGCCTTTACTAACCTTCATTCTAAAATGCGATTTAGAATGATACTATCAAATATCACTTACACTTTCTTTGACATAGTATTCCGAATCCGAAGTCGGTTGGACCGGCACGATTTTCTTTCTTTCTCTCTTTCTTCTTTGCTTCCTCACCAACTAGTATTAAGCACAAGAGATGGGCATGTGGTCTTTATTCTTCCCACAAGCTTGGCACCATGGTGTGTACACTAGGAATGGCCGTATGGTCTACTAGTCTCTACCAAAGTTTGGCACAAATGGAGTGAGACACAAGGGGTGGGGCGTGTGGTATTTATAGGGTAAGGGGTTCACTCCCCTCTTTAATAACTACATGCATTAGATTCATGTATTTTCTTAATTCATGCATTACATTTATTAGATTTATGGATTAGATTCATGAACTAAATTACACCATGTATCCACCTAACCATGGTTCTCTTTTCAACCCATGGTTAACCATCTTAGTGCATGTATCTCTTGGTTATTCATTTTTTTCCAGAAATTATTTAACTAGAGTTCACCCTTTCACTCATGGTCTAATCATGGTTTGGGCATGAGACATCTTTTTGTTCCTATAATCTTATTTTCCTTGTAATAATTCTAGTAATAGGTGCATTTCCTTGAGTTAGAACCCATTACTCAACTTTAATATATTCATATCTCTAATCTTACCTTTATTAATGGTTAGCTTCTTAACCAAAGGTGGTCTCTTCAACTCACCTTTAACCAAGTATGCTTGGGCGTGTGTACATCTCCCTCGCCTAAGTATGTGTCTCTATTAAATTTTAGATACCTTCTTTAAACTTCCATACATGCATAACCATTAATATAGTTCATGTTTATTATCCTTAACTACACCAAGAGTTAACTTCTTGTTTAAGTTAACTTTTAAACTCAACCAAAGGTGGTGTGTGCAATGTATATGGCTCAAGGGTTAATGCCCTAACCTATACCTCATGTTAACTTCACTTAACTTGGGTTCATACCCTAACCAAAATGGGCGTGCACTATTCATAGTATGCGATGGTTCATCCCTCCTTTATCATCTTAACTCCATGCATATCTTAATGGAGGTGCCATGTGGCATTTGCTACCCATACTCAAATCTTGGCCATGCATACTTTGGATGGTGGAGATCATTCCACTTGTCAACATGATATTATTTTAATCAATTCTTGAATTTATGATTAACTTATCATAGTTAATTTACTAAGCATAGTTAATCTTGGACTTCCGTTTTTGTGGTGTTGATATGTGGCACTTGCCATGTGTCCTCCTCTTAATTCATGATCATCTTTATCATTAAATAATTGGACATCCACCCTAAGGTATCGCCACTTGTCGTGATCCCATTTACTTTGGTTTTAAATACTTATTTTAACACTAAGCTTTATACCTTAAGCTTAATATATACTCTATTATCACCTTATTAAGTAATATATTGTCTTATATACTTAGGTAATACTATGAGTTACTAATTATTCAGTCATTTACTGAATATATATGATATTTTTATGTATGAAAAAATATCAACTTATTTTAACACTAAGCTTTATACCTTAAGCTTAATATATACTCTATTATCACCTAATTAAGTAATATATTGTCTTATATACTTAGGTAATACTATAAGTTACTAATTATTCAGTCATTTACTGAATATATATGATATTTTTATCTCTAAAAATATCCGGGTCGTTACAGTAAAGGTATACACGGGATGTTGAGAACACACGGGGGTGTCAAAAGGGAGGACATGCAGGTGGTATACGTTGTAAAGGCATGCACGGGATGTCGAGGACACATGGGGTGTCGAAAGAGAGCGGCATGTCCAAGAGGCACTAGCCGGATGATTGAAATGGCCGAGAGGCGCTGGATTTTGATCAAAGATGATGCTGAGGAGTTTGGTCATATGAGGTGTGATGCTATACAGGGATGTCATGCAGGGGATAAAGGCAAGGATGCTTTCCCATGACTCTGCTGATTATGACTTGCAGGGATGCATGGTGTTGGCTTCTTCCGCTTTGTCTTACTGGTGCTGCTCAGTGCAGGTTGGTATGATCTGGTTAGGATACCAAAGTGGAGCTGCTTTTTTAAAACATTTTATAAAAGGTTTTGGGCCTTTGTTAAATTTTTTTGCTTTTAACAAAAAAATGTTCAACTATCTATTAGTTTTGCCAGGAAAGTTCCTTAGTCAGGGCTTGGGGATCATGTATTCTATCTTTCCCTCTTGGAGAGTGGAGTATGACCCAGAAAAGGTTTTGTCACCATTGGGGGAGTTCATGGGTGGACCTGTTTGCATTGTTACTGCTAGAGATTAGACTCTGGCTGGGAAGAAGCTTGCTGGGGAGCAAATTGGTTGCCTCTGCTTGGGGATTCGCTGGGGAATGTAATACCATTGTAGACCGTTACTGGGGATCCACTAGGGGATATGACACTGTCGTAGATCACTGCTGGGGATCTGAACTCTGCTGGAGGCTAGTGTCGGGGAAGCTGCTCCTCCATGCCATCTATTGGGGATCACTATAGGGGATTATCTGGCTAGTCTGACTGCTGCCAGATTCTGTTGCCAAACTCTCTTCAGCTTTTTCTCCCTTTTTTACCCTTGAAATGACCAAGTCATAGGGTTCGCATAATTTTTGCGCAATGAGGCCGCTGCCAATTTTCCTCATGCCTGTGAAGCTGGTTGATTTTTATCCCTTTTTACCCCTAGTCACAATACCAGGTCTGGGGATCGAGTGATTTTTGCTCAATGAGGTCGTTGCTGGTTTTCACTCATGCCCACGACTTACTGGGGGAGCTTTGTTTATGCTAGGGAAAATAGGTCTTCTCTCGTCATTGTCCTAAATGTCTCTCCTCTGGGGTTTGAGGATGATATTTTCGTTGGGGGTACAGATGTGATACTACGCTTGCACTCGTAATTCCTAAGGGATCGAGAAGGACTTAAGTATGACGAAATGAGGCTGGGGGACCAATGTTTGGGACACCCTGGGATTTCTCCTATTTATTGTTGATTTTCTCTCCCTTGGAGGTTTTGATTTTGACATAATTGATTTCCACTTTCTGGAGAATTTATACTTTCTGGGTTTCCCAGCAGAGGAACAGTTATTTTTTTTTCTCTGTTGGGGAATGTGGAGAAAGGGTGAGAAAGGTTGTCTCTGCTGAGGATAGAGAGGTTTTCTCTGCCCGGGGATTGCTTTTTAGGAGAGGTTGTCTCTGAAAGGACAAAGAGTCTGGAGAGCTTGTCTCTGTGAGGAGTCTTTGACTGTTGAAATGTTTCGACTTCTATTTTGGGTTTTCTTTTGATAAAAATTTTGTACCCTTGAGAATCGACTTGCTTGGGAGGTTGGGAGAGTTTGTCACTACTTGGGGAGTGACTTTGTGGGGGATAGTTGATGACTCTTTTTAGGGAAAGAGGGACTCTATTTTGGGGAGTGTCAGGGAGTGGATACCCCATTTGTGACCGCACTTGATTTAACAGGTTGCCTATGTACCTTTGTAGGATCAGGTCAAAACATAGTTCGGGCAAATGCCACAGAGGGCGAGGGAGGGTGTCCCTAAAAATGTGTAATGAAAGAAGGGCTATCAAGCTCGAGGGGCTAACTAGCGAATTTTATTCGATTTGTAAAACGGGTTACAGGAAAGAGGGATGAAGAGTGTGCCAAGGATGGCCTCTTGTCATTTCCTAGAGAAACTACAAGTGCAAAGCGTCTATCAGATCTAGACCCTAAGTGTAGTATCTTTTGACTTTATCCATGTTGACGGGCTCTGGAAGGTCTTCATCATCCATATGTCTGAGTAGAAGGGCACTGCCGGAGAATTTGTCTTGGACGACGTATGGGCCTTCATAGTTAGGAGTGAACTTGCCCCCTAGGTCAGGGCGGTTTGGTAACATTTTTTGGAGGACCAGGTCACGATCTCGATGCTTTTGGGCTTTACTTTATTGTTGAATACCCTAGCCATGTGCCTCTGATAGGTCTGAGAGTGGCTGATGGATTTTAGCCGCCTCTCTTCAATCAAATTCAACTGCTCATACGGGGTCTGTGCCCATTCTGCTTCTGAGAGCTCTGCTTCCATTAACACCCGGAGTGATGGAATCTGTATTTCTACGGGAATGACTATTTCCATACCATAGGCCAGAGAGAATGGTGTTGACCTAATAGAGGTTCAGATGGACGTTCTATAGACCATGAGTGTGTAAGGGAGCATCTCATGCCAGGCAGAGTACTTGGTGGCCATCTTCTCTATGATTTTCTTCAGGGTCTTGTCGGCGGCTTCAATTGCACCAATGGTCTATGGCCTGTACGCGGAAGAGTTGATGTTGGATTTTGAATTTCTGGTAGAGGTCAGTCATCCCCTTGTTGTAGAAGTTGAGAGCATTGTCTGTTACAATCTCATATGGGACCCCATATCGACAGATGATATCCCTTTTCAGAAAACCCTGAACCACTGAGGCTGTAACACTAGCATAAGAGGCTGCCTCGACCGATTTTATGAAATAATTGATTGCTACCAGGATGAATCGATGTCCATCGGATGCTTTCAGAGCTATGGGTCCGATTACGTCGATGCCCCAAGCTGAGAATGACCAAGGAGCGACGGGATTATACAGTCTGCTTGGCGGTGCATTTACCCTGTCGGAGTAGATTTGGCACTGGTGGCACATTTGTACGTGCTTACAGTAATTTGACTCCATGGTGGACCAGTTGCAATGTCAAGCCCCAAAATACCCCCTAGGAGTTAAGGGATACTTTACGTGTGATACTTCGTACCTGCCAAACCCTCCTGTAATTAACAAGAGAATACAGTAGAAAAATTGATAACCAGAGCGCAGAAGCTAAAGATAAATGCGGAAGCGCAAACAAATTTTTCCTTTCTTTATAATGATCCAAACTATAGTATTCCAAGTGGACATAGTTATATAAAAAACATGTCTAAGTCTAAGGTGGACAGGCCCACCTATCAAATACAAAAGACAAAATACGACTCTATCTCGCTCAATAGTCACCCCCGTGGGGCCAGTGGTCTAAGTCTCTAGCCTCAGCCTGAGGCTCGACTACCAAATCCTTATAAGGTTCCTCCTCGCCGCAGTCCTCCTCTATCCAAGGACCCGGATCACATATGTCAAGAGGAGCTCGTGTACCTACCGACATGAAAGTATGGCTGAGCATGGAATACTCAGCGAGTACAAACTCCTAACCAACAATGGTAATAACGAACAACATCATATACAAGTAATAGAAGGAGTACAATTCATAATCAATTTCTAACGACATCATACATAAACGTTTTATCAAGTATAATTGTTATGAAACCAAAACACGTCTATGAATCATACGAAACCTCTTTGAGTTATCCTTTCAATATTTCTTATGAGCCAGAGGTTAGCACCCGCATATCCCTGGGCTACCAACCTCCTTGACAGTACAATATATTTCTCATGAGCCAGGGGCTAGCACCCGTATAATCCTTGGGCTACCAACCCCCTTGACAGTACAATATATTTCTTATGAGCCAAGGGCTAGCACTTGTATAATCCCTGGGCTACCAGCCCCCTTGACAGTACAATATATTTCTTATGAGCCAGGGGCTAGCACCCGTGTAATCCCTGGGCTACCAACCCCCTTGACAGTACAATATATTTCTTATGAGACAGGGACTAGCACCCGTATAATCCCTGGGCTACCAACCCCCTTGACAGTACAATATATTTCTTATGAGCCAGGGGCTATCACCCGTATAATCCCTGGGCTACCAACCCCCTTGACAATACCATTTCTTTTCTTATGAGCCAGAGGTTAGCACCCTTAACCGGGGCTACCAACCTCCTTGACAATATCCTCCATCTACATATGTGCTCGTGCATAGCAGTCGTGAAATCATGATGACATATAGCATTTTAACAATTCCCAACTCACGTGAGAATTTAAGAAGCGAAATAAACACATGTATACAACTTGCCAAATGGGGAACATTTATGTGACTCATGCTTTCGAATCTTAGTTTATTCATGCATTCTATCAAACATGTGGTATTCAACCTTTTTACCTTTAGTTATTTCATATTTTCTTATTCGAACATTTCATCAAACACTTGGGGTGTGTTCATTATGCGTAATATGCCCTTCCACCATTTTTCCATCATTCAATACATCACAACATGGCATCCAATCGCCACCACTCCTCATCCATTCATACATTCCACCCTTTGTTTGTATTATCTTGTTTATGTTTTAGGGATTTAGCATATACCAACACAAGGGAGCAATGGGGAAGATCTAACACATATTTACTTAGGAAAATCCTAGGTTATTACCAAAGTAACTAGGAAGAGTGTACTAACCTTGAAAAGGGAAAGAAAAATCCATGAGGATGATGTAGAAATGCTGCCCTAGCTTGGAAGAGGTACTCCACACGAGCTTGAGGTTGGATTTGGAGAATCCAAGCCTTTAGAACGGTTCTAGGGTTCTAAAACCCTTGATTCTCTCAAGTGGAAAACCCTAGATGTAAATCCCCCTTCTCTTCTCTTCTTCTCTCTCAAAACCTTCTAAGTGAGGTGAATGAAGCCCTAAAGGCTCGGGCAAGCTCTTATGGGTAAGGGTTAACACCCAAAAGATGAAAATGCCCTTCCTAAAAATTCTGCAAAACTCGATAGACCGAGCGATCGGTGCTTATGACCGATCGATCAGTTGCCGATCGAGCGATCGGTGTTATTGACCGATCGACCGGTCAAAAACATGCTCTCTGGAAAATTTCCCCATATAAAATTTCTGACCAGTCGATTGCCACCGATCGATCGGTTTTGGACCGATCGATCGCTGATGAGGACCGATCGATCGGTGCTCTGCAGGTTCCACTATTTTGACCTTATCTTTTGGCTCGTTCGTCCGATTTTGAAGATTCAACTTGCGTTGGATTCGTCTTTCGAAAACGGAAATTTTTGACATTTCGGAATTCCCGATTTCTGCCTTATTTATTAATTATACTATGAGGAAGGCCAATTGGTAACGAAAATGCTATTCATTAAAGTTGGAAAAGTCCGGGGTGCTAAATTCTCCCCCCCTTACAAAAATTTCGTCCCCGAAATTCGGACGATACATACATGTGTAAAACTATAACAAAATACAAGGGAATGTCAAGGCCTTAAAAATATAAATGAGGGTACTTTTCTCGTACTTCGGCTTCTCGTTCCCAAGTAGCTTCCTCCCTTGAATGGTGTTGCCATCTTACCAAGACCAAGGGAACGGTCTTGTTGTGCAAGACTTGATCTCGCCTATCCAAGATCTGCACCGGTTGTTCAACTAGGGTGAGGTCCTCTCGGATGTAACGACCCAAAATACCCCCTAGGAGTTAGGATACTTTGGCGACGTGACCTAACCTTAAATCAACCTGCAAAAATCCACAGAGCATATACAATAGAGGATGACAGCGGAAACATAACTATAAAACATAGCGGAAGTCTAACAACCTCTAAGTATATACACATGGTCCAAGTTTAATACAAAGAAATCAAAACAAAGAAAGTGCGGACATGCCGGCCAAAATACATGAATATAATCACTCATGCTCACCCACAGCTAATCCACTCAGAATCTAACACCACCTACTGATAACCCTCTACGGGAGGTTCCTCAAAAGGCTCCTCGACGTACTCCTCCTCCACCCATGGACTAGGAGCATAAACATCAAATGGAGCAGCAGCTCCCTCAGAACCTGCCAACATAAGAAGTACGGCTAAGCATGGAATACTCAGCGGGTACTAAATACTAACCAACAGTCATAGTATACAGATAGCATACTTAAGGTAGGAAACAAATTTCATATATAGAACAGGAACAATTTATATCATACAAGGAAGTAAAGCAATTTATATTCATGCTTGCATTCAAAAAAAAAACTGATAAAACCCTTGAAAACATCGTGCACTTGACTTGACTTGAAATACCCTTTGCGTGAATGGGAACTTGTTAACCGTGTCATGCTTTTCATGCTTGCATCATGCATGCCATGTCATGTCATGCGTGTCATGCGAGCATCATGCTTGCTTATTCATAATTTAAACATGTTCATATGCCTAGTCGCCGTTCATAGTCCGTCGCAACTAGTACCCTATATGCGGAATGACATGCCTAGTTGCCGTTCATAGTCCATCGCAACTAGTACCCTATATGCAGATGGGTATGCCTAGTTGCCGTTCATAGCCCGTCGTAACTAGCATCCATGCGGAATGTGAATGCCTAGTTGCCGTTCATAGCCCGTCGCAACTAGCATCCATGCGTGTCATGCCATGCTATGCTATGCGTATCATGCCATGCTATGCTATGCGTATCATGCCATGCTATGCTATGCGTATCATGCCATGCTATGCTATGCGTATCATGCCATGCTATGCATGTCATGCGAGGGGATGGGAGACCTTTCCCTATGCAATGCATGATTGTCTTGCCCTTGTCAAAAGCGAAGTGAAACATATCTTAGGATATGCCCCACCTCTACGTCCCATACTTAAAACATCGGTAAATCACGTCATTTCATGCGTGCTCATGAGATCGTGTACATAATTGCATTTGGAATTAAATATAGCAATTGGGTAATTCACAACACATATAACATCAATGATTGAGCATTGTAATATTCACATCATTTAGGGAAAGCAAGAAAACACACTATCATAGGCCCTAGCAATATCCATAATTTATTAGGCATGCATTTCCTAATTTACAACTCACTTCATTCACCTTGGCATTTCATCAAACATGGTGTGTTCATTATTCATTATTCATTTAAACCTAAACCTAAATCATGCTTTTCTAGGTGGGTTATGCTCACATCACACTTGTATGTTCATTATTAGTACAATGCCCTTTCCCATTCATTCATCACATCATCCACACGGCATCCAGTCGCCAACATCCACCTCCATTCACCATTCCCATTCACCATTCACAACCCATCTCGTAATACATGTGTAAATGAAAGAAGACAAAGAGAAATAAAGTAAAAGAAGGAACTATAACTAGGAGGGTAGCAAGAAGTACCGACCTTGATCAAGTGAGGAAGAAATCCCCTTTCCAAAACGACCGTGTAGCTGCTGCCCTAGCTTGGAGAACGCTCTCCACGAGTGCTTGAGCCGAGATCTTGGAGAAGAGCCGAGCTTGAAGTGATCTAAGGTCTCCAACCCTTTTGATTTCTCTTCCAAAGACAAGCCCTAGGTTGGAATCGCCTTCTCCCCTTTCTCCTATTCTCTCAAACTCTCTAAGTGTTGAATGATGCCCTAAAGGATCGGGTTAAACTCTTAAGGTAAGAGTGAACTGACCAAAAGACCATAATACCCTTACTGAAATTTCTGCAAAGACACGAGTGCCGAACACGTTGTGCTGTGAATAGTGCCAAGCACGTTGTGCTGTGAATAGTGCCGAACACGTTGTGCTGTGAACAGTGCCAAACACGTTGTGCTGTGAACAGTGCCGAACATGTTGTGCTGTGAACAGTGCCAAACACGTTGTGCTGTGAATAGTGCTGAACACGTTGTGCTGTGAACAGTGCCAAACACGTTGTGCTGTGAATAGTGTCGAGCGCGTTGTGCTGTGAAGGGTGCCGAACCCGTTGTCACGTTGTGTTGTGCATAGTGCTGAGCTCGTTGTCCGTTGTCTTATGTACAACGTACCCGTTGTGAGCTGTACAACGTACTCGTTGTTTGCTGTACAACGTACACGTTGTCTGCTGCACGACGTACCCATTGTCTGTTGCACAACGTACACGTTGTGAGCTGTACAACGTACTCGTTGTCAGAGCTAGAGCTACGTCCTTAGCGCCTTCCGAGCTACGTCCTTAGTGCCTTCCGAGCTACTATTGCCTGCAGGTCCAGACTGTTTTGGCCATATCTTTTGACTCGTTCGTCCGATTTTGACGATTCAACTTGCGTTGGGTTCGTACTTCAAAAAGGAACATTTCTGACATTTTGAAATTTCCAATTTATTCTTTATTTATTAATTATACCTCTTCAAAGGCAAAATGGCAACTAAAGTGTCATGCATTAAATGTGAAAAGGTCCGGGGCTCTACATCCTCCCCCCCTTACAAAAATTTCATCCTCGAAATTTAGACGCTACTTGCATTACAAACCAAAAAGAAAATTACAAGTCATATACAAACTTATACAAAAACTCATTGACTAGTAGGGTTCCTGAAATTTTAACTAGCGGAGTTAATCCATGCATCAACAGTGTATACATGTAGGTATCTATACATATATAACATGCCAAGTACGTACACAATCAATTAATACTTAACAGTTTAATTTACGGATAATTAAATAAGCTACAACTGCGTACCTTGCACTACATCGTCAGATGCAAGTGCATCACCCTCTGTTAAGGCAAAAACTCACCCCTGGTTTGCCTGGCGAGACTAAGGTGTAGACCGGGTAGTCTGAGATGACGCCTGATATGATCTTGCTGGGCGTGCTGGTGGCCTAATCCCCTGAGACTGGCCTGGTAAATGCCGGGTAGGGCAATCCCTGATCACGTGGCCCTAGCGACCACAGTGAAAACATCCACCCGATGCTCTTAGGCAATCCCCTGCTGGGTGCCTTCGGCCGCATGAAGGGCAGGCCTCGTGTGTGCGGGTAGGAGGGGCCTGAGGTGGAGCATATCTCGCCACCTGAGGTGCAACTGGCCATGGGGCCGGGAGAGCCTGAGGTCGAGGTGCCTGTGGCACGTACTGCCGTGGTGCTGGGGCCGCATAAGTCAGCCTCATCGGTGGTGCTGGCCATGTATACTGATAAGGCCGGTACGAGCCCGCCTCTCTGGAGGTGCTGAACTACTGGCTTGGCCTCTCGCCAACTCTCTCTTCTTAGACACCGCTTCAGAATTGGCCTCGACCAACAAGGCCTTGTCTACCACTTCAGGGTAGGTAGCATTCCTGAAAACGGAAACCTTCTCCATAATAACATCCTTGAGCCCTTGCTCAAATCTTCTTGCCTTCATTGCCTCAGTAGAAACCATATGAGGCGCAAATCTCGAAGGTGGCCCAGTCCACTCTTTATTCATCCGTGCAGTGGAGCGCTCTAAAAATCTTTTCCAATTGCATCACCCATGCCTCGGCGACCATGGGGTCAGTAGTACCGAAGAAGGTAGGAGGACGCAATCTCCTAAATGCCTCCAATCCTGAAGCATGGTGTGCCGGAGGTGGCGGAGGCGTAGAAGGAGTAACAGCAACCGGCCTTGCTGCTAACATAGCCAAAGTCTCGGCTATAGATGCAAAAGCTTGGGCAAAATCGGGTTGCTCATCACCGGAAGGGGCATCACTTCCACTTCCACTCGTATTGTATCCACGACCCCGAGCACCGCGTCTCATGATGTGATCCTGAGAACGACAGTACCACATGAGTCTAACTTGATTACGCCTTTAATACAATTTCGCAATTCACTTAATACATATTCATCAGACATATTTAATAAGCACAACACAATTTATGCACACATGGTATACAACATCATATCATAACATACATGTCGTGTTCCTAGCGTAGGATTCTAAGTTTGGTTGAAGTTCAACCTATTTTGACCAAGACTAACTTGTTAGTCTATACTTGGAATACAACTCTTTCCTACACCTAATGCCTTGTTCAATTATGGTATCTAGTACTAAGCGACCCTAGGGACTCTAATGCCTAGAGCTTTGATACCACCTCTGTCACGCCCCAAAATATCCCCTAGGAGTTAAGGGATACTCTAGGTGTGATACTTCGTACCTGCCAAACCCTCCTGTAATTAACAAGAGAATACAGTACAAAAATTGATAACCAGAGCGCAGAAGCTAAATATAAATGCGGAAGCGCAAACAAATTTTTCCATTCTTTATAATGATCCAAACTATAGTATTCCAAGTGGACATAGTTATATACAAAACATGTCTAAGTCTAAGGTGGACAGGCCCACCTATCAAATACAAAAGACAAAATACGACTCTATCTCGCTCAATAGTCACCCCCGTGGGGCCAGTGGTCTAAGTCTCTAGTCTCAGCCTGAGGCTCGACTACCAGATCCTCATAAGGTTCCTCCTCGCAGTAGTCCTCCTCTATCCAAGGACCCGGATCACATATGTCAAGAGGAGCTCGTGTACCTGCCGACATGAAAGTACGGCTGAGCATGGAATACTCAGCGAGTACAAACTCCTAACCAACAATGGTATTAATGAACCACATCATATACACGTAATAGAAGGAGTACAATTCATAATCAATTTCTAACGACATCATACATAAACATTTTATCAAGTATAATTGTTATGAAACCAAAACACGTCTATGAATCATACGAAACCTCTTTGAGATAACCTTTCAATATTTCTTCTGAGCCAGAGGTTAGCACCCGCATATCCCTGGGCTACCAACCTCCTTGACAGTACAATATATTTCTTATGAGCCAGGGGCTAGCACCCGTATAATCCCTGGGCTACCAATCCCCTTGACAGTACAATATATTTCTTATGAGCCAGGGGCTAGCACCCGTATAATCCCTGGGCTACCAGCCCCCTTGACAGTACAATATATTTCTTATGAGCCAGGGGCTAGCACCTGTATGATCCCTGGGCTACCAACCCCCTTGACAGTACAATATATTTCTTATGAGCCAGGGGCTAGCACCCGTATGATCCCTGGGCTACCAACCCCCTTGACAGTACAATATATTTCTTATGAGCCAGGGGCTAGCACTCGTATAATCCCTGGGCTACCAACCCCCTTGACAATACCATTTCTTTTCTTATGAGCCAGAGGTTAGCACCCTTAACCGGGGCTACCAACCTCCTTGACAATATCCTCCATCTACATATGTGCTCGTGCATAGCAATCGTGAAATCATGATGACATATAGCATTTTAACAATTCCCAACTCACGTGAGAATTTAAGAAGCGAAATAAACACATGTATACAACTTGCCAAATGGGGAACATTTATGTGACTCATGCTTTCAAATCTTAGTTTATTCATGCATTCTATCAAACATGTGGTATTCAACCTTTTTACCTTTAGTTATTTCATATTTTCTTATTCGAACATTTCATCAAACACTTGGGGTGTGTTCATTATGCGTAATATGCCCTTCCACCATTTTTCCATCATTCAATACATCACAACATGGCATCCAATTGCCTCCACTCCTCATCCATTCATACATTCTACCATTTGTTTGTATTATCTTGTTTATGTTTTAGGGATTTAGCATATACCAACACAAGGGAGCAATGGGGAAGATCTAACACATATTTACTTAGGAAAATCCTAGGTTATTACCAAAGTAACTAGGAAGAGTGTACTAACCTTGAAAAGGGAAAGAAAAATCCTTGAGGATGATGTAGAAACACTGCCCTAGCTTGGAAGAGGTACTCCACACGAGCTTGAGGTTGGATTTGGAGAATCCAAGCCTTTAGAACGGTTCTAGGGTTCTAAAACCCTTGATTCTCTCAAGTGGAAAACCCTAGATGTAAATCCCCCTTCTCTTCTCTTCTTCTCTCTCAAAACCTTCTAAGTGAGGTGAATGAAGCCCTAAAGGCTCGGGCAAGCTCTTATGGGTAAGGGTTAACACCCAAAAGATGAAAACGCCCTTCCTAAAAATTCTGCAAAACTCGATAGACCGAGCGATCGGTGCTTATGACCGATCGATCGGTTGCCGACCGAGCGATCGGTGTTATTGACCGATCGACTGGTCAAAAACATGCTCTCTGGAAAATTTTCCCATATAAAATTTCTGACGAGTCGATAGCCACCGATCGATCGGTTTTGGACCGATCGATCGCTGATGAGGACCGATCGATCGGTGCTCTGCAGGTTCCACTATTTTGACCATATCTTTTGACTCGTTCGTCCGATTTTGAGGATTCAACTTGCGTTGGATTCGTCTTTCGAAAACGGAAATTTCTGACATTTCGAAATTCCCGATTTCTCCCTTATTTATTAATTATACTATGAGGAAGGCCAATTGGTAACGAAAATGCTATTCATTAAAGTTGGAAAAGTCCGGGGTGCTACATGCAACCTATCCTCAGTATCTTCTTAGATAATATTAACCCGTTCATGTGTGGGCTGTAAGTTCCTCCATGAACTTCTTTGACTACCCGTGCTGCTTCACTGGTATCCAAGCATCTGAGCCAGAGTAGATTTGGCGACCTTTTGTATAAGATGCCGCCTGATAGGATGAACTGAATAGTCAGTCTTCTAATTGCCCGGTGGTCTATTTTGGTAGCATCGAGAGGGAAGGTCCTGTCCTCGAGATACTGCTTGATGTCCGTATACCAAGGCTTATTATCTGATACCTCCTCGATCTAAAGGCAATAGCTAGGCTGATCTTGTTGCTGAATTTCAATCGGTCAGAGCATGATGTCTGTGGGTATCTGTACCATGGAAGCAAGAGTGGCCAGTGCGTCGACGAATCTATTCTGGTTCCTGGACCTGTGGCTGAAGCTGATTCTTCTGAATTGACTGATTAAGAGATTGAGGTAGGCTAAGTATGGGACTAGCCTTACTTCTTGGATGGCCCAAGATTCATTTGCCTGGTAGATTACTAAAGATGAGTCACCGTAGACTTCTACCACTTCAATCCCTATGTCCAAGGCTTCTTTCAGTCTGGCTATGCATGCGTCGTACCCTGCTTCATTGTTGGAGCATCTAAACTTTAGCTTGACTGAGATAGGGAGGTGTGCTCCCTTAGGTGAGATCAGGACTGCTTGTCGCGACCCAAAACCCACCCTAGAAGTTAGAGTGAATCTTGGACGACTAATCATGACTTGCTTGACAAACCAACCTACAAAACCCACAGAGCATATACAATAGAGGACATAAATGATGGAAACATACACTAACATAGCACAACGGAAGACTTAAACAAAACCTCTATGTATATACATGTGATCCAAGTTATACAAAAAGATACACAAAAGAAAGTGCGGACATGCCCGCCAAAATACATGGATATATCTCTCTCAACTCACCCACAACTATATCACTCAGAATCTACTACCATCTAATAGTAACCCTTGACCAGAGGTTCCTCTAAAGGTTCCTCAACGTACTCCTCCTCCACCGAGGGCTCGGAGCACAGACATCGAATGGAGCAGCTGCTCCGCTATCACCTGTCGACCTAAGAAGTACAACTGAGCATGGAATACTCAGCGGGTACCAAATACTAACCAATAGTCATAGCATAAAAATGGCAATACATAATTCAGGAGCAATTCATATATGTAAAACGGGAATAATTCATGTCATACTAGGAAGTAAAGCAATTTACATTCATGCCTGCATTTCGTAAAAGCCGATAAAACCTCTTGAAATCATTGTGCGCTTGACTTGACTTGATATATCCTTTTTCGTACTTGAAAGCTTGTCATGTTTGTCTTGCTTGATCTTGTCGAGCGTGTCGTACGTGTCATGCCATGTCATGCGTGCTTGCTTGTGATCATGTAACTTGTGAGATACACTAGTGAGATATCCTTGTGAGATGCGCTTGTGAGATGCCTTGAGAGGGAAGGGAGACCCTTCTTTATGCCATGCACTTGAGAGGGAAGGGAGACCCTTCTTTATGAGATGCACTTGAGAGGGAAGGGAGACCCTTCTTTATGCAATGCACTTGTGAGAGAGGGGAGTCCCCTCGTGGTATGTTTGTTCTTGTTTTCTTGTGAAAAGTGAGGTAAAACATATCGTAGGATATGTCCCACCTCTAAACTTCGTTCTTGAAAACCTCGGTAAATTCATGTCATGCATGTCGTGCTCGTGGAAGCGTGTACATACTTGCATTTAAATTTAAATATGACATTTAGAGAGTTAACAACACATAGAACATCAATCATTTGAGCAATTCAATATTCATGTAATTTAGGGAAATGAGAAATCACACTATCATGAGCCCTAACAAATTCCATAAGCATTTATGCATGCAATTTCTTGATTTACAACCCATTTATATTCACCTTGGCATTTCATCAAACATGGGGTGTGTTCATTATTTATTAAACCTATAACATGCATTTCTAGGTGGGTTATAATTCCATCATACATGTTTGTTCATTATGGATACAATGCCCTCACTATTTCAATTATCACAACACAACCATTGGCATCCAATCGCCCATTCCATCTCCATTCACAACATCCACACATCCCAACTCATAGCACAAGTATAGTGAAGGAAAACAAAGAAACATGGAGGAAAAGAGGAACTATAACTAGGAGGGTAGCAAGAAGTACCGACCTTGACAAATGAGGGAAGGAACTCTCCTCCAAAACGTGCGTGTAGATGCTGCCCTAGCTTGAGGAGAGCGCTCCACGAGTGCTTGAACCGGAATCTTGAAGCAATCCAAGCTTGAGGTGATCTAGGGTTCACAAACCCTTTGATTTCTTTCAAAAATCAAACCCTAGGTTAGGAAAATCCTTCTCTTCTCTCTTCCTCTCTAATATCCTCTAAGTGTGGTAAATAAGCCCTAAAGGCTCGGGCAGTCCTTAAGAGGAAAGGGTGAAACGCCCAAAAGACGAAAACACCCTTAATGAAATTTCTATAAAAACACGAAGACCGAGCGATCGGTGTTTATGACCGATCGATCGGTTGCCTACCGAGCGATCGGTTAATTGACCGAGCTCTCGACCAAAAATCAACTCTCTGAAAAATTTCCCCATACAAATTTTTCGACCAGTCGATAGCCTCCGATCGATCGGTCCAAAACCGATCGATCGCTCCATGAACCGAGCGATCGGTGGTCTGCAGGTTTTGACACAGGGACCATTTTTCACCCATTTCCACTACTTGGACTCATTCTACTTCTATTCTAACATCTTCTAAGCTTGCCTAGGAAGCTTGTAAGGCTATAGTTCATTATCAGATAATTGATTTAATTAATTATAGCATCCTTGAGACGATACTCTAAGTTTTCAACAATTTCATTTCATGAAATTGGGCATTACAAGGTATCATGCCTTGGCACACGTTCCAAGACATGAGCAAAAGTTCCGGGGCTCTACATCCTCGCC
Organism: Tetracentron sinense; assembly: GCA_015143295.1. Taxonomy (NCBI): domain Eukaryota; kingdom Viridiplantae; phylum Streptophyta; class Magnoliopsida; order Trochodendrales; family Trochodendraceae; genus Tetracentron; species Tetracentron sinense. Next base: position 21,342,349 of record CM026554.1, read on the forward strand.
CCCTTATAAAAATTTCATCCTCGAAATTTAGACGATTACATGCAGTACAAAACAAAACAAATTTACAAGTCACATACAAAACCTATACAGAACTCATTCAAACAATTCTGGGTACTTCGCTTTGACTTCGGCCTCACGCTCCCATGTAGCTTCTTCTCGAGCATAATGCTACCGTTGCACAAGAACCAATGGAATAGTTTTGTTATGAAGGACTTGATCTCTCCAATCCAATATGTGAACCAGCTTCTCTACTAAAGTGAGATCCTCCCGTATTTTCAACGGCTCCAGTAATGGAGGTGATGCTCCATCGGGTGATGATCAACCCGACTTTGCCCAAGCATTCGCATCCATAGCCGAGACTTTGGCTATGTTGGCGGCAAGGCAACCGGCCACTCCGCCTAATGCGGCACTTATACCGGCTCCTCCTAACCGAGCCCAAGCCGGGATAGAAGCTTTTCGGAGGATGAGGCCTCCAACTTTTTGTGGAAGCATTGATCCACTTGTTGCCGAGGGTTGGATCCGGCAACTTGATAAGATATTCTCGGTATTAGCACCTACTGAAGTGGAAAGGGTCACATGGGCCGCCTTTATGCTTGAAGGCGAGGCCGATCATTGGTGGAAGTCTGCACTTCGGACCCGAGAGTTGACCCGGCAAGGTCAAGATTGGACTTGGGAGGAATTCTTGGAGGTTTTCAACAAGAAGTACTTTCTGGTCGGGATGAAAGAAAAGATGGAAGTCGAATTCATTACCTTGGAGCATGTCTAAGTCTAAGGTGGACAGGCCCACCTATCCAAATATCAAAATACACAAGACCCTCTCATACTCTCCCCTCAACAGTAGTCGAGGTATGGCCACGCATCGAGGTCTCGGTCCGCCTGAGACTGTAATGGAATAGCCGGCTCTCTCTCTTCTATATACTCTTCCTCGACCCAAGGCTCCGGGTCGAGGGCTCCCTCAGTACCTGCCGACATGAAAGTACGGCTGAGCATGGAATACTCAGCGAGTACAAGCTACTAGCAGACCATAACAATAATAAAACACACAATAGTAATATCATACAAGCAGTAATAGAAACATCACAAAAGAAACAGTATAAGGCATAATACAATACAAGCATCCTGACGTGCGTACATGAATGCAAAAACGCCGATAGAACTCATGCTTGAAAATCCCTGTCATGTCCCGGTATGCCTCGTAGAAATCATGTATGCGTGCATGCATGAATGCATGATCATCATCTTGTAAACCTCCATCTTGTAACTTATGAGCCAGAGGCTAGCACCCGAATCTCCCTGGGCTGGCAACCTCCTTGATATGTAATGCACTTGTGAGCCAGAGGCTAGCACCCGAATGTCCCTGGGCTACCAACCTCCTTGTTATGAAATGCATGGTTTTCTTGTGAGCCAGAGGTTAGTACCCGAATCCTCCCTGGGATACCAACCTCCTTGACAATAGGTGATTTTTATTACTTGTTTAGTTTTCTTGTGAGCCAGAGGCTAGCACCCGAATGTCCCTGGGCTACCAACCTCCTTGACAATAGGTGTTTTAGGGGTTAACTTGTGAGCCAGAGGTTAGTACCCGAATCCTCCCTGGGCTACCAACCTCCTTGACATGCAATATTTTCTTGTTGTTTATTATATGCACATGCTCTTGAAATCTCGGTTCAAGCTATCATGCGTGCTCGTGTACGTGTCCATAGTGACAATCATGATAATGGGAATAACCAAGATATGACATTACAATTCAATTCATGATATGAACATAGGTAACATAAGTAGTTTGCATAACATTTGATCAATTTATCATTTATAAGAACGCATGCATAAAACCCATTTCTATATTCTTCATTGAGATCATTTATTCATAGTTTAGGTATTTTGTCAAACACTTTCATACATTATTCCTTAGTAGTTTATCTCCTTCTTTTAAATGCATATTTTCCATTCAATCACACAATGGTAAGTTTGTTATTTGTACTATGCCCATCCTTCATTTTCCAATCCACAACCCACACATCATACATCACATTCGGCATCCAATCGCCACATCCAATCTCCCATCCACACATTCATTCCATTTCCCTTATCTTGTTTATATTTGTTGAGTTAATACAATGCATAGGAAAGGAAAAGCATAATATATAGAATCACCATTTACACTAGAAAACCTAGGTTATTGCTAGGGAAAGTTAGTAGGGTGTACTAACCTTGCTCAAGGCTTGATCCTTGGTGGGAAACTTGATTGAAGCTCTAAAAGGGGTAGGGAACAACCCTTGCTTGAGGAAGACTCGAGTTGGGGAAGAAACCCCCTTTCAAAACGTACGTGAGATGGCTGCCCTAGCTTGGAGAGTGGCTCCCACACGAGCTTGAGCCTTGAACTTGAAGCAAATCCAAGTTTGAGGACGACCTAGGATGGTCCACCCCTTTGGTTTCTTCCTCAATACCAAACCCTAGGTTAGAGCTTTCTCCTCTTCTCTCTCTATCTCTCAAAATCCCTCAATGTTGTAAGTGAGGCCTCAAAGGGTCAAGCAAACCCTTATGGGTAAGGGTTTAACACCCAAAAGATGAAAACGCCCTTACTGAAATTTCTGCAAAAACGCGAAGACCGAGCGATCGGTGCTCTGTATGTCTGGACTGTTTTGACCATATCTTTTGACTCGCTCGTCGGATTTCGACGATTCAACTTGCGTTAGGTTCGTCTTTCGAAAACGCACATTTCTAATATTTTGGAATTTTCGATTTCTCTCTTATTTATTAATTAGACTATGAGGAAGGCCAATTAGCTACGAAAACGGTATTCATTAAGTATAGAAAAATCCGGGGTGCTACAAGAAGGGTGAATAACTTCCAAAGTGGAGTCAAAGGAAAGTTCAAAGTGTTTGAAAATATGGGTGAGGAGCTGGTCATAAGGCAGACACGCATTTTTCTTTAAAACACACTCAGCCATATTTTGAAAAATGAGATAACAGAGGTGAAAGTACTGGGTAATTAGAACACACCAGATAAGAAAAACATCAAAATATGATAGATAGTTTCTGCTACCTTTCCTTGGAAAGATGTTGTATGAGATGATGTAATGAATCAGTCTGGCATCAAGAATCAGACTGTTAAGAGTAGGAAGGGAAGCTTGAAAAAAAAAATTATTTGAGTGAATTAGCTTTAAAGCTTCATTGGGCCCAACTCCATGATGGATTGGCCATTCTTTGGAAGCAAACATCTCAATGCTCCCAGCTGGAACAGAAAGAATTGAAGTTCTAACTTCAATGGATAGAGTAATGTCCTTACCACAAACATAGGAGGTGAAAGAATTTGTGGAATGACTAAAGTGAAGGTGGGAATAGAATAGTTTGACCAATTCAGGATACATAGGTTCCTTGAATTTGAGGAGATGGAGCCATCCAATAGCTTTAAAGAGCTCACAGATGTGACCTAAGCCCCACTCTTCTAGAACAGTGGAATCAAGGAACTTACCATACACTATGGGAAGGGAATGGATGATGTCTCTGTATCTTTTGGCTGCCTTCCTTGTCTTGAAGCATGAAGCTTGAGGTTCTTCTTCAACAACAGCTTCCTTTAATCATTTCTGTCTTTTAGGGCTTGACCCTTCTTCACCATTCTTCGTTCTTTCCATATAGAATCAGATAGGAATGGATTTGAGTGGATTACAGAAGGTTTTAGAAGGATTTTTAAGGTTTGGAGAAGATGAAATGGGGTAAAATAGGTTTTGGAGGGAAGAGGTGAGTGCGAGTAGCAACAGAGAATGTTTAAAGAAAATGGGAAGATTGGGGATTTCGGGGTCTTTAAAGAAAATAAATAATATTTCAAAAAAATTTTACACAATCCAATCGATTACAAGACTTGTCTAATCGACTGGATTGCCCATCTAGTCCATCAGAACACTTATGTGATCGACTAAATAGAAGAAAAAAACTGTTTGAAAAGATTTCAGCATTAACAATCACATTTTACAATATCTAGTCGATTACGAGCTTTGTCTGATCGGCTGGCTCCATCATCTCGTCGATTAGAACGCTGTAGTGATCGACTGGATAGAAGAAAAATTTTGAAATTTTGTCAAATTTCTTCTAAATCCAACTTTCTACACATTGAACATTATGCACTCATTCCAAAACATCAATTAATCATTGTAAATCATTGTACATCATTTTTAATCATTTGAAAGTGTATTTCAATTATATTCATTGAATATTAATAGATTTTTAACTTTCACTTTTAAGATGATTTCATTTGTATATTATGCTTTGATTTCAAACAATTTAGATTATAAGACTTCAGATAGCTTGCCTATGCCCAGTTCTCTTTTTAAAGTACTAAACCTTTCATGTTGAAGGGGTTTTGTGAATATATCAACAAGTTGGTTGGTTGTATCAATAAACTCTAACACAACATCCTCATTTTGTACATGATCTCTAATTAAATGATTCTGATTTCTATATGTTTAGTCCTTGATGTTGAATCGGATTCTTAGTCATACATATGGCACTTGTATCGTCACATCTAATTGGAATATTAGAATAAAAAAGTTTGTAGTCATCCAATAGTTGTTTCATGTACAGATTTTGAACACAACAGCTTTCAGCAGTTATATATTCAGCCTCAGCTGTAGATAGAGCCATAGAATTCTGTTTCTTATTAATCCATTAAACAAGGGAGCACCCTACGAAGTGATAAGTACCACTAGTACTTTTTCTATCAATTTTACAGTCGGCAAAGTCTGCATCTACGTAGCTCATTAATTCTAATGATGTATTCTTTGGATACCAAAGTCCTAGATCAATTGAAGCTAACAAATATCTAAAGATTCTTTTAACAGCAACTAAGTGAGATTCTTTGGGACAAGACCGAAATCTAGCACATAAGCATACACTAAACATAATATCCGGTATGCTTGCAGTTAAGTACAGTAGACTTCCTATCATGCCTCTATATTTTTTTTCATCAACACTTTTATCATTTTTATCTTTATCTAGTTTGGTTGATGGACTCATAGGTGTATCCATTAGTTTAGTATTTTTCATACCAAATTTTATAAGTTCTTTTGTATACTTAGCTTGATTTATAAAGATTCCTTGTTTAGTTTGCTTTATTTGAAGTCTAAGAAAGAATGTTAACTCTCCCATCATACTCATTTCAAATTATTTTTGAAATTCCCCATGAAGAATCTTGAAGCTACACCACTAAGCTTGGCTCAAAAAGTAAGTTTTGAAAGAGAGACCTAGATGACTTTAGGTTACCTCTTAGATTTGGCCCATTCATCATACAAACTAAGTAACAAAAACACTAGAGGTATAGGGGATTGCATTTAGAGATAAAAGGATAAAAGTATTGAAAATTTGCACCCCAGGGTCGACCTTGACCATTTTGGGTCGACCCTGAATTGCCCCTTTTTTGTATGGTATTTTCGATGAATTGGGAAAGGCCGAAGAGTGTCACCGAGATTCGTATTTCCTCGGGTTGGCAGGGTATTACAGAAGGTTTGTGGAAGGATTTTCAAGTTTGCAGCTCCGCTTACCTATCTCACGCGGAAGAACACGAGGTTCACTTGGAGTGATAAGTGCGAGGTCTAGTTTCTGTGGAGTTGAAAAAGAAGCTTACTTCGTCGTCCTGTTCTTACAGTTCCATCTGGGAGCGTGGTTTCGAAGTCTATAGTGATGCTTCACTAGTGGGACTTGGATGTGTTTTGATGCAGCATAAACAGTGGGTCGCCTATGCTTCTCGTCAGCTGAAGGACATGAGCAAAACTACCCCACACTATGACTTAGAGCTCGCTGCAGTCATCTTTGCAACTGAAACTTTGGCGTCACTACCTCTACGAGAAGAATTCGTGGTGTTCACAGACCACAAGAGCTTGAAGTATCTTTTCCTCCAGAAGGAGTTGAATATGAGGCAGCGTCGTTGGTGGAGGTTCATGAAGGGACTACGACTGTTCCATCCAGTACCACCCGGTAAGGCTAACGTGGTAGCCGATGCTCTTAGCAGAAAACCTTACGGAGTTATGGCTCAATTGAGAGTGCAAGAGTGGAAGTTATTACATGATATGTGTCATTTGGACACTACTCTCAGGCATGTCACCTATGGGTCGATAATGTCCAACGTGGTGGTTAGGCCACAGATCCTGAGCCAGATCAAGGAGTTACAGAGTTCCGATGTTGAGTTGCTTGCTTACCGAGACAAGTCGGTGAGTAACGGCAATCAGGAGTTCGCTTTAAATGATGATGGTGCTATCACATTTAAAGGCAGGTTGTGTGTCCCCGTCGACACAGTTTTGAGGGATGAAATTTTGAATGAAGCTCACCGATCAAAGTACACGGTACATCCGGGAGGTACCAAGATGTACCAGAATCTCAAGAAGCACTACTGGTGGCGAAACATGAAGAGGGAAGTCGCTGAGTACGTCGCCAGATGTTTGATTTGCCAGCAGGTAAAAGCCGAACATCAAAGGCCGGCAGGTCTTTTGCAGTCCCTTCCTATTCCGGAGTGGAAATGGGAGAACATCTCGATGGATTTCATTGTGGGTTTGCAGCGAACGGTGAAGGGCTCCGATGCTATTTGGGTGATTGTGGACAGGTTGACTAAGTCTGCACATTTCATTCCGTACCGAACTACTTTCAATGCAAATCAGTTGGTAGCCCTATATGTTAAGGAGGTGGTTCGACTGCACGGTGTGCCAGTTTCTATCGTGTCTGATCGAGATCCTCGGTTTACTTCCAGGTTTTGGAAAACCTTCCAGGATGCTATGGGTTCTCGTTTAGAATTCAGTACCGCCTTCCATCCTCAGACCGATGGACAAACGGAGAGGGTGAATCAAGTAGTGGAGGATATGCTCCGAGCTTGTATGCTGGATTTTCAGGGTAGTTGGGAGGAACAGTTGCCGTTGGTTGAGTTTACCTACAACAATAGCTATCAGGCAAGCATCCAGATGGCACCTTTTGAAGCTCTGTATGTCGGAGTTGTCGATCACCGCTATACTGGGATGAAGTTGGTGAGAGGAAGATTCTTGGTCCTGAGTTGATAGAGCGGACCGCAGAAAGGGTCAAAATTATCCGAGAACGATTGAAAAGTGCTCAGGATAGGCAGAAGAGCTATGCGGATATACGCCGTAGAGATTTAGAGTTCCGAGTTGGAGATCGGGTCTTTGTGAAGATTTCGCCGAGTCGGGGAATCATGCGATTCGGGAAGAAGGGGAAGCTCAGTCCAAGGTATGTGGGACCATTTGAGATCGTCACAAGGGTTGGTGAGGTTGCTTACAGGGTAGCACTACCGCCTCACATGGCAGCGGTCCATAATGTATTTCACGTCTCTATGCTTAGAAAATACACTTCGGATCCGTCTCACGTCATCGCTCTTGATCCTGTTGAGATTCGAGAGGATCTTACGTTGGTTGAGCAACCAGTTCAGATTCTGGATCGTCGAGATCAAGTGTTGCGAACCAAGACTATCCCTTTAGTCCTAGTGAAGTGGCAGCATCATTCCAAGGAAGAGGCTACATGGGAGCGAGAAGCCGAAGTACGAGAAAAGTACCCCCATTTATTTGTTTAAGGCCATGGCATTCCCTTGTATTTTGCTATAGTTTTACGCATGTATGTATCGTCCAAATTTCGGGGACGAAATTTTTGTAAGGGGGGGAGAATGTAGCACCCCGAACTTTTTCATCCTTAATAAATAGCACCTTCATAGCTAATTGGCCGTTTTCATAGTTTTCGTAGTCTAATTAATAAATAAGGGAGAAATCGGAAATTCCGAAACGTCAGAAATGTTCGTTTTCGAAAGACGGATCCAACGCAAGTTGAATCGTCGAAATCCGACGAGCGAGTAAAAAGATATGGTCAAAACAGTCCAGACATAACAGAGCACCGATCGCTCGGTCATTACCTGCGATCGATCGGTCCACTACCGATCGCTCGGTCATAACACCGATCGATCGGTAAGCCTCCGATCGCTCGGTCCATAGCACCGATCGATCGGTCATACGCAGTTTTTCTTCATTAAGGGTGTTTAAGACTTTAAACACCACCCCTTGCCTATAAATAGGCTGAGTTCGTGCCTTAGGGTTTCAGAAACCCTCTGTGCCCTATCTTAGGAGATTTTGAGAGAGAGAAGAAGGAGAGGAACTACTTGTTGATCAAGCTTGTGGAAGATCAAGGTTCTTCCACTTCCCTTGGTGATTTCCAACCAAGAACTCACTGTTCTTGCTTGTTCCAGCCATTGGGAGTCAAACCCATTGATTTCTCTAAGGTAGATACACTCTACTACAATCTTGCAATCCTACTAGTTACTAAATATGATTCTTCTTATCTATGCCCTATCTATATGTATTGATTTTATGTATGAAAAGGTGTGATTATATACTTGGATGAAGGTTACTATTATGATGCACTCTAAGTGTTTGATGAAATACCTCTAAGGGATTCTATGTTTAAATACGATGATTTCTCTTATTAAGTGCATATGCTCGCATGTCTCGCATGAACCGATGGTTTCCATGGATTTCTCAAAGTACAAATAAAGGTTTTTCACGAAAAGACGAATAATGAATGATTCTAAGTAACTCTATGATTTCTCTAAGATCGTTTCACAAGCTCTAAGGATCATACCGTGCTCACAAGGAAACTCTATGATAATGTTCTAAGATCGTCTCACAAGCTCCACGGATCACAATGAAATGCTCTAAGATCTCTAAGGTTATGCTCTATGGAAATGCTCTACGGTATTGCTCTATGCTCTATGTCTCTACGGATCATAATGACTCTAAGTAACTCCATGAACTCACAAGAACTCATAGGCTATGATTATCGATTGACTCACACGGTTACAGTTTTGGTTTCGAATATTATCTCACATATGTTTTCACGGTTTCTATGCTTTAAGGATTGTTCGGATTTCATTCTCCATGTCTTGTATGCTCCATGCCTAACCGCTTTATTGTTCTTAGTTTGTATACACTGAGTATTCCATGCTCAGTCGATATTGTTATGATCGGCAGGTGCTCGGGTTCCATTCGATTTGTGTGGCGACGAACCTTGGGTCGAGGAAGAGTACCGTGACCCGGAGCCTTCCATGGATCACTATCAGACGATGGTGCTCTAGATAGGAGTCGTGACTTCGATTTCTGTTGATCGACCGACTTAGAACTTGTGTCATTTTGTTATGTGAGGTGGGGTTTGTCCACTCCACTTTTGGGTTTCTCACACATGTATACTTGTTGGTTCTTACTTGAGCCAAGCTATAGGAGTATTCATTTTGCTTCCGCTATGTTTAGTATTTTATTTTCCGCTGTGCATTGTATTTCGTTTCCGTTTTGTTTTAGGTACTTACGGACGGGTTATGTTATACGGAGGTAGGTAGGCGGCCAAACTTACCCTTAACTCCTAGGGGGTATTTTGGGTCGCGACAGGTATCCCTTTGATACTAATGTATGGTTGTTGGATATTCCAATGCCAACTGGGCTGGAAATGCTGATGATAGGAAAAGCACCTCCGGAGGATGCTTTTATGTTGGAAACTGTTTGGTTGCTTGGCTTAGCAAGAAGAGAATTCCATCTCTTTGTCTACTGCCGAGGCTGAGTACATTGTAGCCATCAGTTGTTGCATCAACTTCTGTGGATGAAACAGATGTTGTAGGAACGGGATAGAACAGGGCACCATGACTGTGAGTGACAAACAAAGCCAAAATCTCCCAAAACCCGTGCAACACTCTCGCACCAAACACATAGACATTAGACACCACTTCATTTGAGAGCTTGTTGAGCAAAATTTCATCACATTGGAATATGTGCAAACTAATACTCAACTTGCAGATCTCCTAACCAAACCTCTAGATTCCCTTAGGTTTGCGTTTCTCAGGAAATCCATCGGTGTGTGCAGTATTTAGTGATTGAGTTTTTGTTTTTGTAGTAAGTAATCTCATATCCATATCACTTCCTAGTTCTATTCCTCCGGGTATTTATTTTTTTGTTGTGTATCTTATTTCAAAAAAAAAACTCCAAAAAGATTTTGTTTTTCTTTAGTGATGTGCATGGCTGAATTTTTCTGGTACTCATAATACTGTCCAAGATACATATTTGATCGCATTGAGCTCATGAGGATATCATACCTACCAAAGTGTCTTTAGGGATGTGCACATAGACTATCTTGCTAAATACAATTAGAAATATGGCAAATATTGTTACATTAAAATCACCGCTATACTGGGATGAAGTTGGTGAGAGGAAGATTCTTGGTCCTGAGTTGATAGAGCGGACCGCAAAAGGGTCAAAATTATCCGAGAACGATTGAAAAGTGCTCAGGATAGGCAGAAGAGCTATGCGGATATACGCCGTAGAGATTTAGAGTTCCGAGTTGGAGATCGGGTCTTTGTGAAGATTTCGCCGAGTCGGGGAATCATGCGATTCGGGAAGAAGGGGAAGCTCAGTCCAAGGTATGTGGGACCATTTGAGATCGTCACAAGGGTTGGTGAGGTTGCTTACAGGGTAGCACTACCGCCTCACATGGCAGCGGTCCATAATGTATTTCACGTCTCTATGCTTAGAAAATACACTTCGGATCCGTCTCACGTCATCGCTCTTGATCCTGTTGAGATTCGAGAGGATCTTACGTTGGTTGAGCAACCAGTTCAGATTCTGGATCGTCGAGATCAAGTGTTGCGAACCAAGACTATCCCTTTAGTCCTAGTGAAGTGGCAGCATCATTCCAAGGAAGAGGCTACATGGGAGCGAGAAGCCGAAGTACGAGAAAAGTACCCCCATTTATTTGTTTAAGGCCATGGCATTCCCTTGTATTTTGCTATAGTTTTACGCATGTGTGTATCGTCCAAATTTCGGGGACGAAATTTTTGTAAGGGGGGGAGAATGTAGCACCCCGAACTTTTTCATCCTTAATAAATAGCACCTTCATAGCTAATTGGCCGTTTTCATAGTTTTCGTAGTCTAATTAATAAATAAGGGAGAAATCGGAAATTCCAAAACGTCAGAAATGTTCGTTTTCGAAAGACGGATCCAACGCAAGTTGAATCGTCGAAATCCGACGAGCGAGTAAAAAGATATGGTCAAAACAGTCCAGACATAACAGAGCACCGATCGCTCGGTCATTACCTGCGATCGATCGGTCCACTACCGATCGCTCGGTCATAACACCGATCGATCGATAAGCCTCCGATCGCTCGGTCCATAGCACCGATCGATCGGTCATACGCAGTTTTTCTTCATTAAGGGTGTTTAAGACTTTAAACACCACCCCTTGCCTATAAATAGGCTGAGTTCGTGCCTTAGGGTTTCAGAAACCCTCTGTGCCCTATCTTAGGAGATTTTGAGAGAGAGAAGAAGGAGAGGAACTACTTGTTGATCAAGCTTGTGGAAGATCAAGGTTCTTCCACTTCCCTTGGTGATTTCCAACCAAGAACTCACTGTTCTTGCTTGTTCCAGCCATTGGGAGTCAAACCCATTGATTTCTCTAAGGTAGATACACTCTACTAAAATCTTGCAATCCTACTAGTTACTAAGTATGATTCTTCTTATCTATGCCCTATCTATGTGTATTGATTTTATGTATGAAAAAGGTGTGATTATATACTTGGATGAAGGTTACTATTATGATGCACTCTAAGTGTTTGATGAAATACCTCTAAGGGATTCTATGTTTAAATACGATGATTTCTCTTATTAAGTGCATATGCTCGCATGTCTCGCATGAACCGATGGTTTCCATGGATTTCTCAAAGTACAAATAAAGGTTTTTCACGAAAAGACGAATAATGAATGATTCTAAGTAACTCTATGATTTCTCTAAGATCGTTTCACAAGCTCTAAGGATCATACCGTGCTCACAAGGAAACTCTATGATAATGTTCTAAGATCGTCTCACAAGCTCCACGGATCACAATGAAATGCTCTAAGATCTCTAAGGTTATGCTCTATGGAAATGCTCTACGGTATTGCTCTATGCTCTATGTCTCTACGGATCATAATGACTCTAAGTAACTCCATGAACTCACAAGAACTCATAAGGCTATGATTATCGATTGACTCACACGGTTACAGTTTTGGTTTCGAATATTATCTCACATATGTTTTCACGGTTTCTATGCTTTAAGGATTGTTCGGATTTCATTCTCCATGTCTTGTATGCTCCATGCCTAACCGCTTTATTGTTCTTAGTTTGTATACACTGAGTATTCCATGCTCAGTCGATATTGTTATGATCGGCAGGTGCTCGGGTTCCATTCGATTTGTGTGGCGACGAACCTTGGGTCGAGGAAGAGTACCGTGACCCGGAGCCTTCCATGGATCACTATCATGACGATGGTGCTCTAGATAGGAGTCGTGACTTCGATTTCTGTTGATCGACCGACTTAGAACTTGTGTCATTTTGTTATGTGAGTGTGGGGTTTGTCCACTCCACTTTTGGGTTTCTCACACATGTATACTTGTTGGTTCTTACTTGAGCCAAGCTATAGGAGTATTCATTTTGCTTCCGCTATGTTTAGTATTTTATTTTCCGCTGTGCATTGTATTTCGTTTCCGTTTTGTATATTCAGGTACTCTGACAGGTTTCCACGTGTGCCTTATGTATCATACTGGAGGTATGGTACGGCGGTCACGAGTCAACTTACCCTTAACTCCTAGGGGGTATTTTGGGTCGCGACAGGTATCCCTTTGATACTAATGTCATGGTTGTTGGATATTCCAATGCCAACTGGGCTGGAAATGCTGATGATAGGAAAAGCACCTCCGGAGGATGCTTTTATGTTGGAAACTGTTTGGTTGCTTGGCTTAGCAAGAAGCAGAATTCCATCTCTTTGTCTACTGCCGAGGCTGAGTACATTGTAGCCATCAGTTGTTGCACTCAACTTCTGTGGATGAAACAGATGTTGTAGGACTACGGGATAGAACAGGGCACCATGACTGTGTATTGTGACAACACAAATGCCATCAACATCTCCAAACATCCCGTGCAACACTCTCGCACCAAACACATAGACATTAGACACCACTTCATTTGAGAGCTTGTTGAGCAAAATTTCATCACATTGGAATATGTGCAAACTAATACTCAACTTGCAGATCTCCTAACCAAACCTCTAGATTCCCTTAGGTTTGCGTTTCTCAGGAAATCCATCGGTGTGTGCAGTATTTAGTGATTGAGTTTTTGTTTTTGTAGACTAAGTAATCTCATATCCATATCACTTCCTAGTTCTATTCCTCCGGTGTATATTATCATTTTTTGCTTGTGTATCTTATTTCAAAAAAAAAACTCCAAAAAGATTTTGTTTTTCTTTTAGTGATGTGCATGGCTGAATTTTTCTGGTACTCATAATACCTGTCCAAGATACATATTTGATCGCATTGAGCTCATGAGGATATCATACCTACCAAAGTGTCTTTAGGGATGTGCACATAGACTATCTTGCTAAATACAATTAGAAATATGGCAAATATTGTTACATTATCACCTACACTTGCACTCTGCCTATCACCTGCAGATGGTACATATCCTTATGAACAGGCAATGATATTAGTCATGATGGTTCTTCAAAGTGATAAAATCTGATTTGATCATGAAGGTACATCCCTCAAAATGTGCCCCAATTTAAAAGTTTTATGCAATGGAAAGGGCTACCTCTGGGATAGTGTGAAAGCCACTATTGGATACAAATAGTATGAAATGGCTACCTAGGAGGACAATAGGCATCTATCTGGGTCCCTAGAGCGAAAGCCCCTGTTGCCAATAGCTAGGGCTACCTACCCAGACAGTGTGAAAGCCACCACTGCATCTCAAAATTCAAAAGAAAAAGACTGATCATGAATAGCTTCACCAAACAAAAATTCCATAAACACTCTAAGAGCAACATATGAAAAGGGTAAAAATAGCACATAAAATTCTTCCTCCTTTGGATTACCCTATATGCATCTCTCAGTAATTTTGAAGTTTGGTGTTCTTGAAATGCACTAATATTCTTATCTATCTAAGGGTGCCTACCTCTAAAGGTGTACAGTACGAATTTCACCTCCACACTTCACATTGATGATATAGCCTATTACTAACTGTACATTAGCTTGTCTGCCTGTGTCTTGCCATCCCTTGTGCATAGTGTCGATGGAAATATCCTCGTATACGCATCATCTTATACTAAACATTCTTGGACATGGTATTATTTGCTACTTGCAAAATTTGCACATAATGTATTTTCTTATTAGCGACATCATGATGAAATTTGTTTTGCAAAATGGAGGATTTTTGAAAAAAGTTTACTAGCAAATTGCTTGTTTTTGGTTGATTTTGAAGGTTTTCAGGAAAAGATTTTACCTTGCCATTCTACAAACCCTCGAGTCATTAGCATGATCTGATTTTTTTTAGAAGGTTTTGACATTCTTTTTCAGATTTTCCAGAGATTCTTCTCCAAAAATCTGCCCCCTCACATGCCACACATCTTCCAAATGGGTCTCACGCATCTCTTACAGGTTCAGCAAATTCTGCCACAAAGGGTCGACCGTGAATGGTCATTCGGTCGACTGAACACAGCCAAAGGGTCATTCATTGAGTCTTACCATTTTGGAGTTTTCTTCTGCAAGATTCCTGCTAGGGTTATCGTATTTTCAGCCCTCACATGCGTGATCTCAAGTTTTTATCGTGATCTCAGGCTTTCAAGGTTCTGTTGGATCTGTTTTTGCAAGTTATAGACCCTCTCACCTGGGTCACGATTGCTTCAACGCCTCAGTGTAGCCTGGATCTTTAGATCCTTCATGCTCCAAGGTTGTCTCTCCGTCTCGGCTCCTCCATGCTTTATGTGAGCGGCTCACTCCACTAGAAGGTCCCTTGCCCAGCCGTATTGGTTCTTCCACTTTGTCATACGGTCCTCTACCACCAATTGGTTTGGTTCTAGGGACTGTTCTCAGCACTCCAAGCCTTCCCTCTTGTAAATCCCTAAGTAGGTGTTGGCAAATTCCGTGATCATTAGATAGGTCAAGTGAGTCGAGTCGTGTTCAACTAGTTAGAAGAGAAGAGCTAAAGCATAAAGAAGATTGAAGAAAGTGAAGAAAAAGCTCCTACTCTGGATCTAGAAAGATAATGGACTTAGAGACCCCTACCTAGGTTGGATTTGACTTAGATAACTCTAAACATACCTAGGAGGATAGTTTTAAACCTAACAAAGTTGTTTGATCTTAGTTGAATCAAATAAACATGAAAAGAAAAATGGTTTGAAAAAAATTCTGTCTCAACCGATCGTTCGGTGTTGAGACCGATCGATCGGTGGCCTACCGAGCGATTGGTGGCTATCGACTGGACAAAAAATTTGTATGGGGTATTTTTCCAGAGAGGTGATTTTTAACCAAGCGATCGGTTATGAGCACCGAGCGATCCGTTTTGGACCGAGGGATCGGTAATGAGCACCGCTCGATCAGTCCCCGTAAAAAGTATTTTTATTTTTCAGGATTCTTTTTTTAAACCCTATATAAACAACTTTTTGGAGACCTAATTCGTATCTTTGTTTATTTTTGAAAGAGTAGAGGTCTAAGAAACTCCTCTAGGGTTTTTCCTCTTGTTCTTTTAGATCTTTGTTGATCCCTCCTCTTTCTTTGATCCTAGAGAATGCAAGTATAGATCTAAACCTTTGATCTTGCATTGTGTGATCTCAGATCTATATGAGATCCCTCTAGGGTTTGAAACTTCCTAAATTGATTCACAACCCTACACCTTGTGTGTGTGTCCGGTGTTTGATCCAGAGCCTTCGTGGAAGGAGATCGATCGTGTGTGATCGTGGTTTTGAAGTAGCTTGAGAAGATTTGGTCGGTGTGGAACCGAAGCTGCTACGGCGGAGATCGAACCTGCTGGTTCGTGGAAATCAAGAGTAAGAGTCTATACCTAGGAATGTCGTTTCTATTTTGGTAAGGTCTTGTCTTGTACTTGAAATCTTTTCATAGTGAAGTTTGTTGCTGGACGAGGTCCCGTGGTTTTTTTTTTCCCGTTAGGGTTTTCCACGTAAAAATCTTCTGTGTTTGATTTGTGTGGATTGTCTGAGTGAATTGTTCATTGATTTCTAAACATATTAATTGAAAAATTAAAATTGGTTAGAAATTATTAGATAGACCTATTCACCCCCCCTCTAGGTCTTAGAGATCATTGATCTGGATAAATTTCAATTGGTATCAGAGCTTGTTCACTGATAAGGCTAATCCCTTAAGTGAGATCCTGTATTATCCGTGATCATGAGTACTCTAAGAGAAGGTGGATCCATCTCTCGTCCCCCACTTTTTGATGGGTATAATTATGCATACTGGAAAGCTAGAATGAGAGCCTTTCTCAAATCAATTGACGAGAGAATTTGGATGTCTATACAGAATGGGTGGACTACGCCCATAAAAACTGTAGGTGATTTGACTGTCGTCAAATATTCTAATGAATGGACCAGAGAAGAGCTTGAGTCAAGTGGATGGAACACTAAAGGTCTCAATGCTATCTTTACTGCAGTCACTGCTGAGGAATTCAGACGAATTTCTTCATTTGAAACAGCAAAGGAGGCTTGGGACATTCTTGAAATTACCCATGAGGGTACTACCACTGTTAAAATCTCAAAACTCCAAATGTTAACCACCAAATTTGAACATTTAAACATGGATGACAATGACACTTTTGATGAATTCTATGCAAAACTTAGTGACATTGTCAACGCTAGTTGCAATTTAGGTGAAAAAATATCTGAGTCCAAAATAGTCAGAAAAGTCCTTAGATCTCTCCCTGAGAGATTTCAACCCAAAGTCACTGCAATCGAAGAGAGTAAAAATGTTGACTCTCTGAAGATTGAGGAATTGGTTGGTTCACTCCAAACCTATGAACTCAATCTCCGTCCATCCAAGAAGAACAAATCTTTAGCCTTGAAATCTATCAAGGAATCTTTGGATGAGGATGACAGGGATGGAGATATGAATGAGGAAGAAATGGCTCTCTTCGTTAAAAAATTTCAAAAATTTTTTAGAACGAAAAAGAGGTTCAATCCCAAACAAGGAGGAAAATCTTTTGAGAAGTCAAAGTCTAAGCCCTGGGAAAACAAGAAAAATTCCAAGAGTGGCGACAAGAAATCCCAAGGTGTTCAATGTTATGAATGCCATGGCTTCGGTCATATTTCACCTAACTGCCCTAACAAGAAGAAGAGTAAGGGCAAGGTGATGAATGCCTGTTGGGATGACAGTGATTTCGAGAATGAAGAATCGGACAGTTCCTCTTCAAGTGAAGATACTGGAAATCATACGGCTTTCACTGTTTCCCTTTCTGGGATTCTTGAGACTACCTTTGCGGTTGATGAAAATGATAGAAGTGATGAGAGTGTTCATACGGAGTCTAGTGATGACATACAGAAGAGTCAAACTGACTCTGAAAGTGATGAAGATTTGAAAACAACTTATGATAAGTTGTATGCTGAAAGTTTGAAGCTGACTAAAACAAAAATCTCTTTAAGCAAAAAACTCAAAATCATTCAAAATGAAAGAGATACTTGTAAACTAGTAGCAGAAGAGAAGAGTGCTCTAGTTAGTCAGTTGGGAAATGAAAAAGAAGCATTTGTTATGAAAGTTCAATGTCTTTTGGAAGAGAATGTCTCATTGACTAATATGGTCAGAAAATTAGAAGTTGAAAGAGACACTTCCATGAAAGAAATTGAAGAGTTAAGAACTCTGCAAATGGAGCTGGAAACTTTTAAAGACTCTCTTGTTGATAAGGTGAAATTTCTTGAAAAAGAACATCAAATTACCCTTAAAGACAAGACTGACTTGATTCAGAAGGTCTATACTCTTGAAAAAGAAGTAAGAATGTTTGGTAACACTAGCTGCCTAGATGAATTAGTTAGAAAATATGGGTCAAATTCGAGTAGATCTGGGATAGGACATGCTGACACACCAGCTGGTCCTTTAGCTGTTGGTACAATGGCTAGTGTAGTGTTTGAGCCAATACATTCTGATCCTAAAGTGAATCTACCTTCTACATCAAGTAATGAGGCTTATACAAATTTTGTAAAGCCTAGAAATACAGCTCCTAGAGTGAATGCTATGAGGAATCAAATTCCTTTTAGAAGAAATCCTCCTCCTCTCCCAAGATTCATACCCACATGTCACTTTTGTGGTGTGAGAGGTCACATTTGACCAAATTGTAATGCTTTTAGGAGAGCTCCCCAAAATGGTTCATGGAACCAAAATCAAAGTCAAGGGACTCTTCAAAGGCAGATTCAGGTTCTGGCTGAAAAGTCTAGAATATTGAGCGAAGATGTTAATAGAATTGCTCAAATCTCTATGACAAGAACTGGTCAATTTATTCCAAATGATTATTCAAGAGGAAAGAATTTGACTAATCAAAAAGCTAGAACTGAACAAAATAGGAAAAGGTCAAGGAGGACAAAAAGGAAAAAGGTTTCTAATACATAGTTTAATGTTCAAAGATCTAAACAAAGTTTAAAGACTGTGAATGTAAGAAAGGATGACCTTAAGTGCTTCGTCATTCACACTGCCTTGAAAGTCCAAAACATAGAAATGTGGTACTTCGACAATGGGTGTTCTCGGCATATGACAGGTAACAAGTCCTTATTTACTCAATTTGAGGACTGTCCAGATGGGACTGTTACATTTGGTGATGGAAGCAAGTCTTTAGTCAAAGGGAAGGGTATCATCGATTCACCAGGCATACCAAAATTGAAAGATGCCTTGTTTGTTGAAGGACTGAAAGCTAATTTAATTAGCATAAGTCAACTATGTGATGATAACC
The DNA here is from genome assembly GCA_015143295.1 of Tetracentron sinense. NCBI lineage: Eukaryota > Viridiplantae > Streptophyta > Magnoliopsida > Trochodendrales > Trochodendraceae > Tetracentron > Tetracentron sinense. The sequence goes on from CM026554.1 coordinate 21,361,113, forward strand.
ATGCTGTGCACTTTACCCAAAATAAATGCTTAGTCATTAATGGTAAAGGTAAGTGTGTTCTAGAAGGGTTGAGAACCACTGACAATTGCTACGGCTTAATTCCCAGTCCTAATCCCTCAAATGTCTGTTATAAGACTAAAATTGAGGAGGTTGATTTGTGGCACCGAAGACTAGGTCACATGAACTTCAAAAACCTATGTAAAATCTCTGAGCAAGAGCTTGTAAGAGGTGTTCCAAAACTAGGAAAGCCTTCTACTGCTGTGTGTGGGCCATGCCAAATTGGTAAACAAATTAGAACCCCACATAAGAAGACTTCAAGTATTGCTACTTCATATCCACTGGAATTAATTCATATGGATCTTATGGGTCCTACAAGAACTGAAAGCCTAGGTGGAAAGCGATACATCCTAGTCATGGTTGATGATTTCTCAAGAATGTCATGGGTGGCATTTATAAGAGAGAAATCCGATGCTTTTGACAATTTCAAAAGTATTTGCTTGAAAATTCAAAATGAGAAAAGATGCCCAATCACTCGAATTCGAAGTGATCATGGAAAGGAGTTTGAAAACTCTAAGTACAACGACTTTTATGATGAGTCGGGTATCAAACATGAATTTTATGCACCTATTACACCTCAGCAGAATGGTGTAGTAGAGAGGAAGAATAGGGTTCTCCAAGAGATGGCTAGAGTTATGCTTCATAGCAACAATCTAGCTTCTCATTTCTTGGCTGAGGCAGTTAACACTGCTTGCTATATAGTTAATAGAGTTTTTGTAAGACTTGGAATAAGGAAAACCCCATATGAGTTGTGGAATAACAAGAAACCCAGTGTCAAGTACTTTCTAGAATTCAGAAGTAAATGCTATATCCTTAAGGATAGAGAGCAAATGGGCAAATTTGAATCCCGAAGTGATGAAGGGATATTTCTTGGATATTCCACCAACAGTAGAGCTTATCTAGTGTACAACTTGAGAACCTCTACGATTATGGAGTCCATAAATGTAGTTGTGGATGACTAAGGTGTTGAAAATGTGCAACTTGAGGATGATGATAATGCTGGAAATGAAAATGTTGAAACTTCTTCAACTCCACTTATTACTAAGCAATCATCTCCATTAAAACCCACACATCCTAGGGTCATAAGTCCTCACAACTCCACAGATATAATTGGTGATCTTGAAAGTGGAGTGAGAACAGGGAAACAAATTGAAAATGAAGTTAGCTACATTTGCTATACTTCATCTTTTGAACCCAAGAATGTAGCTGAAGCCCTTGCAGATGATAATTGGATCAATGCAATGCAAGATGAGTTACTTCAGTTTACTAAGAATGATGTTTGGTATTTAGTACCTAGGCCTAACAATACAAATGTGATAGGTACCAAATGGATTTTCAAGAACAAAACTGATGAAAAAGGTACTATCATAAGAAATAAGGCTAGGTTAGTTGTACAAGGATACACCCAAATTGAAGGTATTGACTTCGATGAGACCTTTGCTCCTGTAGCCAGGCTAGAATCAATCAGAATTCTTCTAGCTGTGACTTGCCATATGAAATTCAAGTTGTTTCAAATGGATGTTAAGAGTGCCTTTTTGAATGGCATTCTACAGGAAGAAGTCTATGTGGAACAACCAAAAGGGTTTGAAGATCCACATCACCTTGATCAATTTTATCGATTAAAAAGGGCCCTCTATGGTTTAAAGGAAGCTCCAAGAGCTTGGTATGAGAGGTTGACTACTTATCTCTTGGAAAATGGATTTTCGAGAGGGGGAGTAGACAGAACCCTTTTTATAAAAAATGTGAAAGGTGATATTGTCATTGCCCAGATCTATGTTGATGACATTGTGTTTGGTTCCACATTAGACTTACATGCTCAATCATTTGCTGAACAAATGAAGAATGAATTTGAAATGAGCATGGTAGGTGAGCTGAATTTCTTCCTTGGTCTACAGATCAAGCAAATTGATTCTGGGATCTCAATATCTCAAATCAAATATGCTAAAAATCTGGTGAAGAAATTTGGTATGAGTTTTGCTAAGCATGCTAGGACTCCTATGAGTTCTACAACAAAACTTAGTAAAGATACTTCAGGCAAGGATGTTTATCAAACTACTTACAGAAACATGATTGGTAGTTTGCTCTACCTAACTGCTACTAGACCAGACATTGCCTTTAGTGTTGGAGCATGTGCTCGCTATCAAGCAAGCCCAAAAGAGTCTCACTTACTTGCAGTCAAGCGTATCATTAGATATGTAAGTGGAACTTCATCATTTGGCCTCTGGTATTCTTTTGATACCAATGCCACAATAGTTGGATATTCCGATGCCGACTGGGCCGGAAATGCTGATGATAGGAAGAGCACCTCCGGAGGATGTTTCTATATTGGAAACTGCTTAGTTGCTTGGCTTAGCAAAAAGAAAAATTCAATTTCATTGTCCACTGCCGAAGCTGAGTACATAGCAGCTGGCAGTTGTTGTACTCAACTTCTGTGGATGAAGCAGATGTTGCATGATTACGGGATTGAACAAGGCACTATGACTGTGTATTGTGATAATTCAAGTGCTATCAATATTTCCAAAAATCCCGTTCAACATTCTCGCACAAAACACATTGACATTAGGCATCACTTCATTCGTGATTTAGTTGAGCAAAATGTTGTGTGTATTGAGTATGTCCAAACAGAGAAACAATATGCAGACATTCTCACAAAACCCTTAGATTCCCTTAGGTTTGAATTCCTTAGGAAATCCATTGGTTTGTGCGGAGTTGAGTGATGGTGTGCTTTCTTCATAGCCTATGTGTTATTCTTGTTGGATTTTAAGTCATAGAGCTATTTTTTGTTGTTTCCTTTAATTAATAAAAATCCAAAAACATTCAAAAAATTGAAAAATGTTGCAAAAAATAATGTGTTTGTATGACCTTCTTTCCTATCATTATGCTTAAAGTTATTCCTTTGAAATCATAATTGAATATTAATTCCAAGGGTAAATCTATCATAGGATTGTGTAAATAAAGATAGTTCAACTATTAGTTCTATCTGGTGATTTAAAATGGTCATGGTCACCAATCTCAGTTAGAGTTGAGTAAATAATGATGTTATGTGTTGCACATGCACTCTAACTGATTTTTGAGATGGTATTAGTTCCTATTTATAGATTCTAATATTATATCATATGGTTCCCTAGTTTAATCAAATCTAGTATAACCAAAGTGATTAAAATTCCATAAGATGAGCCCCCTAGTTTTAAAAAATTATTGACATGGAAAGGACTACCTTTGAGTTTGTGTGATAGCTTCTAGTGAATGCAAACAGTGAGAAATGGCTACCTAGACAAACAGTAGGTATCTATATGGGTTGCTAGTGTGAAAGACCCCACTGTCATTAGAGAGGGCTACCTTCTCACTTGAGTGAAAGTCACCAATGTCCAAAGAAAAGATAATGTGTAAAATTTGATCATAAACTGAAATAACCTTATAGATCAAATTTGGGGTAAACATTGCTCATCATAATTCTATGGATGGTTCTTGGTTTTAATTCTAGTTTTTGAACATTCTAGAGTACCTTTATGCTATAATATCAAAATCTTGTTTTGTGGATGAAACCAATCCTCAGAGTCATGTTATGAATTTTTAATATTACACACACATTACTTCTGAGCATTTATTTACTCTAAATGTGGATTTGATGCAAAAATCAAAATTAATCACTTATGGAAACTAAAAGTTCTTAACAGAATCCTTATTCATAACTATTCTGTAAGATACATTCTTGGTTAAATTTTTTTTGATTTTGATGAAATAAATGTTTGCATAAGTGCATAGTTGTTAGGAGATTTTGAGGTGAAAATGAGTATAAGTCTTGCTTTGGTTGAGGGGGAGAAAAATGATCATAAGTAAAAATTTTCATAAAATTTTCCAGACCACCGATCGCTCGGTGTTAATGACCGATCGATCGATCTTTCGTGAACAGGGTTATAAAACCCTCATTTCTCAGTTTCCTATTATTTTGTTCTCTGAACTCTAGAGCAATCCCTCGGTCCCTTCTTCTCCAAATCTCTCTTACGTTCATCTCTTTCTACTCCAAGGGTCTCCTAGCATCTAAAAAGGTAATCTTTAATCATTTTCTTGATTTTGGTTTACTTTTCACATCTAGGGCATCAAAAATTCATCATGATTTTCTCATACTCCTTAGTTATTCTTGCATTCCTCATGTTCGGTGTCTCTAAACGCCGGAGATTGGTCCTCAATAACCAAGAGGACCCTCTAGAGGAAGAGGAACACAATGAGCCATACTCTTTCACTCCAATAGGACATGGGATTTCAATAGGGGATCGACCAATCCTTAGAATGGTGGATTCTACTACTGAAAATCGCCAAAAGTCTTTGGCAGAGAAAACCCGGAAACAAAAGGGAAAAGCTAGTTCATCTTCAAATGTTCTATTGGGTCCCTTCATTAGCCCTAGTGCTGCTCAACTTTATAGTGAGTATTTTAGTAAAAAGGGTGTTATGGTTGAAAGGAGCATTAGAATTTCAGATTTTGGTGATTATTACCTTTCTAAGCTCATTACAGATCGTAACTGGGAAGGTCTTCTCACTTTATCCGGTCCTGCTCCTATTCAGTTAGTCCAGGAATTTTACTCAAATTTCTCTGAAATCAATTTTAAAACCTGGTCTTTTAAATCTCGATCTTTAGAACAATCAGTTTTGATAAATCCAAATGTCATTGCTAAATTTCTTGGCTGTCCTTGAGTTCCAGATGCCTATTATCCTTATAAATACAAGAAAGATGAGGATAAAGAATCTATGAACAATGTAGTCACCTTTCTTTGTGGTGCTCCTACACTTTGGGTTGGTTCCTTAATAGAAGTAACAAAACTCACTAGGGATGCCAGACTTGTAAACCTAGTAATGAGTGCCAATATCCACCCAAAGGTTCATACTGCAGACCTTAGGGAAGATAGAGCTTGATTTTTATTCAGTCTCCTTCATGGACATGATATTGACCTTGCAGCACACATAATTGATTTGATGATTCAAGCCCATCAAACTCAAACTGTGGTTGGAGCTCTTCCGTTTGGATCCCTGATTACTAAACTCCTTGGTTCTCAAGGGATTATTGCTCCTCCTGGAGTTCCTACCCGTAATCCGAAAGGTCCAATCAACAAAAAGACCATCGCTCAGAGTTTCTCTCATGCTTCAGTTCGAGATATTGAGGAGGAAGCTGATTTTGGTACAGGATCCTCTCATCCACCTCCGGCCACGATTGATGATCTAGCCAGAATGATGAGAGAGATGCAGATGGATCTCTCAACGCATATTTCATCTCACCAGGAGTTCACCACAGAGATTCGTGGAAGACTTGGATCACTCGATGCAGCAGTGCTGGGCGTACAGAGAGACGGTCGTGATTTTCGAGCTTATTATGAGTCCCAGCTCACTTCTGATGATGAGCAGGAGTGATAGTTAGATTGATGTACTAGGATAGATACTCCTTATGGTTCATGTGTATATTTTGGAGTTTACCTTAGTCCTAGTATTAGTTTGAGACTTAATTGTATTTTGACTTGGTTATGGATGTATGAATTTGGATGGTTTATTCTCATTCTCTTATATCTCATCTCATTTGATGTTTATGCATTAATTTTATTGTTTATAGTCCGCCTTTGGCATTTCGAGCCAAAAAGGGGGAGAGTGCATGATATGCATATGGATATAATATTGTGGATGATGATTTTGTGATTTTGTGGATGATGTTATGGATACATGATTAACCTGTTATGGATATAGTATTGTGGAATTGTGGATGTTATACATGTTTTAATTCTTCCCATATTTTATTTCCCATGCTTCACAGGTTTTTGATTTAGCATGTGCAGGCAAACAGGTTCTAAGTTTGGTGAATCATGACAAGTTAAAATGTCAAATGTCATGTAATTATTTTTGAGTCATGTAAAGGTCAATTTTCCATTTTTGAATCATTTGGGAAAATTTGAACCTAGTATATGAGTTAGTCTTGTTTTGTCCTGGAATTGCCAAAGGGGGAGATTGTAAATCCCTAAGTAGGTGTTGGCAAATTCCGTGATCATTAGATAGGTCATGTGAGTCGAGTCGTGTTCAACTTGTAAGAAGAGAAGAACTAAAGCATAAAGAAGATTGAAGAAAGTGAAGAAAAAGCTCCTACTCTGGATCTAGAAAGGTAATGGACTTAGAGACCCCTACCTAGGTTGGATTTGACTTAGATAACTCTAAACATACCTAGGAGGATAGTTTTAAACCTAACAAAGTTGTTTGATCTTAGTTGAATCAAATAAACATGAAAAGAAAAATGGTTTGGAAAAAATTCTGTCTCAACCGATCGTTCGGTGTTGAGACCGATCGATCGGTGGCCTACCGAGCGATCGGTGGTTATCGACTGGACAAAAAATTTGTATGGGGTATTTTTCCAGAGGTGATTTTTAACCGAGCGATCGGTTATGAGCACCGAGCAATCCGTTTTGGACCGAGCGATCGATAATGAGCACCGCTCGATCGGTCCCCGTAAAAAGAATTTTTATTTTTCTGGATTCTTTTTTTAAACCCTATATAAACAACTTTTTAGAGACCTAATTCGTATCTTTGTTTATTTTTGAAAGAGTAGAGGTCTGAGAAACTCCTCTAGGGTTTTTCCTCTTGTTCTTTTAGATCTTTGTTGATCCCTCCTCTTTCTTTGATCCTAGAGAATGCAAGTATAGATCTAAACCTTTGATCTTGCATTGTGTGATCTCAAATCTATATGAGATCCCTCTAGGGTTTAAAACTTCCTAAATTGATTCACAACCCTACACCTTGTGTGTGTGTCCGGTGTTTGATCCGGAGCCTTCGTAGAAGGAGATCGATCGTGTGTGATCGTGGTTTTGAAGTAGCTTGAGAAGATTTGGTCGGTGTGGAACCGAAGCTGCTACGGCGGAGATCGAACCTGCTGGTTCATGGAAATCAAGAGTAAGAGTCTATACCTAGGAACGTCGTTTCTGTTTTGGTAAGGTCTTGTCTTGTACTTGAAATCTTTTCATAGTGAAGTTTGTTGCTGGACGAGGTCCCGTGGTTTTTTTTTTCCCGTTAGGGTTTTCCACGTAAAAATCTTCTGTGTTTGATTTGTGTGGATTGTCTGAGTGAATTGTTCATTGATTTCTAAACATATTAATTGAAAAATTAAAATTGGTTAGAAATTATTAGATAGACCTATTCACCCCCCCTCTAGGTCTTAGAGATCATTGATCTGGATAAATTTCACCTCTTTTCCTCCACGTCCTCCTCAAGGTAAAACTCTACCTTCTCTTTAGTTTCTTGCATTTGGATCTATGGCTATTGAGTATCTTCTTCGCATTGCCTCCATTCTCATGGCAGGTCACCCTAAGCGTGCCTCATCACTTCTCGGGATGAAGATGATCTCCCTGAGTCTGAGGATGCATCATATCATGCTGGCCATGGCATCCATGTGGGTCGTGCGGTCCACTCTAGGGTTCCTCCACCCTCAACTTCCCATAAGAAAGTCATGGGTGCTTCCGGTTCAAAGCCCTCGGCCAAATCCAAGGGTGAATCTCAAGTCTCCTCTCCTGAGCCAGAAATTGTGCGATTTCGTACCACAGGGAATGAATAGCTTTATAATACTTGGCTTAAAACAGGGTTGTTGCAATTGAATGGGCCACTGTCATTTCAGATTTTACCCATCCTAGTTTCGAGGAAATCATTACCTCTCGCCAATGGTCTGGTCTTTTAAAATTGTCTGGTTATGCGAGTCTAGACCTGGTTCAAGAATTTTATGCGAACATTTATTCTGTCAACCCTCATAATTTTTCCTTCAAAACTCAAGTTAGGGGCAAGAGAATTCTCATTAATTAGGATGTCATTGCATTTTTCATTAGTGTCCCACGGGTTCCAGGAGCCTATTACCCTTATTTCTATCCCACCAATGAGGATAAGCATGATTTGGACAAAGTGGCCAGCAATCTTTGTGATGATCCTTCACAAAAATGGACTCATCCTCATTTACCTCACTCCAATCTTTCCTACTTGGGTCGCCTGTTTCATCTTATTATGTGTTCCAACATTCATCCCAAGGTGCATTCTACTAATCTGAGTGTTGATCGGGCTCGGTTCCTGTATAGTGTCATGACTGGCGACACTATTGATATTGGTGCCCACATTATCGACCTAATCCTTTAGGCTATCGCTGTGCATCAGAAGCGCGCGGCTCTTACTTTTAGTGTCCTCATCACCAATCTTATGTTTGCTGAGGGTATTCGGGCTCGTTCCTCTGAAGCTATCAAGCCTTCCTTAGGACCCATCTGTGCTCGCACCTTGACTAGTAGTATGTCCCATGTTGCGATGCCGGAGCATGAGGAGGACATTGATGATGATATCGCTCTATCGGCCCCGAGTGCCGATCCCGCTCCCAGCCATGCTAGAGCCCCTACGGGTCCCATGTCCTTCAAGACAATGGCTGCCATGCTTGTCGATATGTCGGCTGCTCAGTCACACTTTGCTACTGATCTTTATGCCCGCCTGGATTTTCATACCGCTACTGCTCAGGATGGTTTTTCGACGACTAATCGTCGGATTGATGATCTTTTTGATATGGTGCAGGCGTCTCGCTAGGAGCTTCGCGATTTCCATTCTCGCTATCAGGATGATGTTGCTCGCCACTTTCCTTCACATCAAGATGATTAGCACTGCTTGCCATGATGGTTCCAGCCTGTTTTGTTTGTCGTGTGTGCTGGATTTAGTTCGTCTACTTTGTTTGTTATGAGTCTGTGGTTGGCCCTTGTGCTGTGCAGCCTTGGTTACTGTATATGGGATGCTTCTGCAGCTTAGTTCCTACCTCTGTTTCTTTGTGTTTCTCTATGCTATTGCTTCTTGTTGCTCATTTTGCTTCATGCTAGTGCTACTATTTCTGCAGGATTAATTTTCCCTTGGCAATTCAAGCCAAAAAAGGGGAGAAGTTGCCTAAGATTGATCACATGTTGGCTAAGATTGATCACCTCATGTGCAATTGTTATGTCACAATATCCCCAGTTGCATATTATATTCAGATTGACATGTTGCATACTATATTCATATTGACATGTTGCATATTATTTTCCCATTACTCTCATGTTCATGATTTACCTTTGTCAGATGGGATCTTAGATTGAGGGGGAGATCTCATACTCTTTGCAAGATGTTCATTGTTTCAATGTTTATTTTATTTTTATGAAATTCCCCCATGCTTCACAAAGGTATTGTTTGTTTCAGTGTTTCAGGAGTGATTGTTGCATCAACTATCTCATAAGGCATACTACTACATGGAAGAAGTCAAAATGTCCAGTGTCATGTATTTTTCATTTTCTTTGATTCTTGTGGGTTTAAGAGAGTTTGTAAAGTCATGTCCAGTAGTTAATCTGTGTGTTTTGTCTCGGAATTGCCAAAGGGGGAGATTGTAAAGTCAAAGTGTTGTTGGCAAAATTCCAAGCCCAAAATGTTGTATATAGGTCATAGAAGGTCTCATCCGGTTTGAAGACAAGGTGGAGAAGAAGCCATGAAGAATCTTAAAGCTACACCACTATGCTTGGCTCAAAAAGTAAGTTTTGAAAGAGAGACCTAGATGACCTTAGGTTACCTCTTAGATTTGGCCCATTCTGAAAGTATACCTCTTTTTAATTTTAGAAACACAGTTCTTGGGGGGTATACATCAAATCCCAAGATCTGACTAAGATTCTAATTGATTTTATTCAATGAAGGTTAGAATAACATTCACCTTTGCGACTTTGAAATTGTTAAGTCAAATCCACATAAGAATAGTACTCGCAAAACTTCACAAGTATCAAGTCTCCTATCGATTCACACGAACCTTCTTTTTCCTTTAAAGCTTTCTCTAATGGAAGCTAATGGCCCTTCCAAATTCCATGCTCTTTTATCTTTTCTTCTTTTCTTTGATCCAAGAACCTTTCTTGATCAAACAAGATCCAATCTTGATCTTCAAAGAACTTGTTCTTGATCATCAAGATCAAAAACCAAACAGAAAGGAAGAAGGGGAAGGGTGACCGTACACCCTCAAAGGGGGAGAGGGCTGGGCGTGAACTTGAGGAGAGGGAGAGAAGAAAAAATTCTGGAGAATTATATTTTTAAAGGGTTGGGCATCCAATCCTTTATATAAGTTCCCTCTTGGTTGCTTGAATTGTAATCCAATTATAATTCATTAACCTTATCCTAATCCAATTAGGATTCCTCAATTGTTTCCTTTATTAATTATTCTCCTAATCCAATTAGGATTAATCTTAAAAGAAACTAACCTTATCCATTAGTAAACTAATCTTATCCTTATCCAATAAGGAATCTTGAATTAGTAACTAACTAATGGAATCCCTAACAATTAGGGAATCTTTAATTAGTAACTAACTAACTAACCTTATCTAATAAGGATATTAGTTATTAGAAACTAATTAAAATAATAACAATTATTATTAATCCTTGAAGTGGGGGTCCCACCCTAGGTGGGTGTCCCACCCTAGGTGGGTCCCACTCCACACTCCTAAAGGGTTTCCAAAACCCTCTTGGTCACTTGAATTATTCTTTTATAATAATTCCCAATGGGTCCTACCCATTTGGTTTTTCACATCCAATGTGATTCCACCTTTTAGAGCTTCACTATACCATATAGTGATTACTTAAAGAAATTAATTAATTTAATTATAAATTAAATTAAATACTTTAAAAAGGTCATTGTGTGTGGGATCTAAAGGGATCTCCTATTTCCGGTTGTGGGACCAAGTACTCAACCTTTTGGTTAAAGCATTGTTACTAGGAAACACCTTTCCTACATTCCATTAGGATTATAGAATTTTATCTATATCCCTGGACTTCCACCAATCACAATTAATGTCTATTAACACAATGTGATTAACCTCCAGAAATCAGATAATTGCTTGTAAGTACCATCTCACAATATATTTACAAATAAATCCTTCAACATTCCGATATCACTTGTAAGCTTCCGGGATTGGAACAATTCCACTGTCTTAGTCCCTAGCTTATGAATAGAACCCTTTCTCATGATTAATTTTTCATTGAACTGAACCTCCAAAACACTTTTGAAGAAACATTAGAAAAGAACTGACACACATATATATATATATATACTTTTCCATATTAAAAATATCAACTTCGATAAAAACCATTTTACTGAAAAGCACCAGTACTGGATTTAACAGTTCAGTTCAACAAGTATCACCTTGATATCATTATCTCCAATTAAGGAGTTGTGGATTCCTTATTGAGTGTTTACACACTTCTCCAAACATTGTGTACATGACCCAACGTACCCGGAGTTAGTCCTGTGTATTGGACATTGCCGATTGGTACATCAAAGCCATATAGACAGATGTCTGAGAAGATGTTAACCTCTCAGGTCTAAGGACAATTTGTCAAATGGATAACCCTAATACAATCTGACAGTGTATTCCATTGGGTATCCATTAGTGACCCCGTTCAGTATTATGTACTTGCTACATATACTCACATGTTAGTCAAGAGTCACCACTCTCTGTGAATGAGATTCATCACACTATCTCATAGAACTACACATGTGCAAGCCATGATGAAGTACGGCACCCAACCAGTACTGTAGAGGCTTCGAACAATATTAGGTTTACAAGGAACCGGAAAATCATATCTCCTCGTAACCTTTGCATGAATTTCCTACAATGTTACCTATGGAACTTTATGTCATCATCATATGAGACAGTAATTAATATAAATACCCTTTATAGTTGGTTATGCGAATATGATGCTTGTCTAATCAACATAGAAAAGTCTCTTATTGGCTTTCGAGGGCATATATGTCCAACACATTCATCATACAAACTAAGTCACAAAAATACTAGAGGTATAGGGGATTGCATTTAGAGATAAAAGGATAAAAGTATTGAAAATTTGCACCCTAGGGTCGACCCTGACCATTTTGGGTCGACCCTGAATTGCCCCTTTTTTGTATGGTGTTTTTGGGCAGAGAATCAAAAATATGGAGGTCGACCCTAAGGGATCAGCCGGTCGACCGAAGTGTACACTTTGGTCGACTGAACAATCCCCCAGGGTTGACCCTGATATGGGTTTTTGGCAGGATGGTGTGTTTGCAATAATGGGTCAACCCAGGGATCCCGCAGGGTCGACCCTGATATGGAAAAACTTTCTAAAACCAGTTTTTAGCAACTTCTAATCCTTTGAGCTTATCCTATATATAGGGGACCTCTCCCAATCAATGAGGGATATTGATTGGAGACTTTTTAGAGCACTTTATGCCTATTTTGAGTTTATGAAAACTCTTGGTTTCACTGATCTTCATCTCCATTAGTTGGCCTCTAGGTTGTGCAAAGTTTACAAGCATACTTTCTCAAACTTGCATTAGATGATCCTTAATCATTAAGAGATCACCCAAGGGCTTCCACAAACCCTAAACCCACTGTATGCTCTTCTGTGCGCACTGGTTAGCCTGAGCTAAAGCCGTCAAGGACGGAGATCGGTCTTCGGAGACCGTGGTTCATTACTTTGAGTAAGATTGCCCGGTGAGGAATTGGAGCTGCTGTTGCGGGGATCGAACGTGCTGTGTTCGTGGTTTGCAAACTGAGGAATTGATACCGAGGAACGGTGTGTCGTGTCCGGTTGGGTAAGATTCGAGTCTTGTATTATTCAAATCTTCTCATAGTGAATTTTGTGCTGGACTAGGTCCCGTGGTTTTTCCCGGAAGGGTTTTCCACGTAAAAATCTTGTGTGTTCTAGTGAGATTGATTGTGTGTGATTGATTAAATTAAAATTGGTAGAGAAAATTAAAGTAGACCTATTCACTCCCCCCTCGAAGTCTAAGAGTGTATTGAAATAAGGAATTTCAATCTTCAATAGCTTCATGGGCATTCTTAGGTTCAATTTAAAAAAGGAAAGCTAGATTATTACATATGTTTCTTCTTGTTCTAACTCCCTTTTCTAAGTCACCAAGGATTAGGTCTTTAGGATGATCTTTATTTAATTTCCAAGCTTTAGGTAGTTTAATTGATTCTTCAATGTCAATTTCTTCCTCATCTTCATTTTCAACAAGATTATCATTATTAGATTCATTCTATTCTTATTGTTTCTTTTCTTGATTAGTTAATTCAAGATTACAGATTTTTTTAGAAATTTTCTCAATTTTAGTGTCTTCATCATCTTCAGTTGGTTGTCTTTTGAAATGGATTAGCTTCATCAAAGACTACATGAATGGATTCTTCAACATTTAAAGATTTCTTATTAAACACTCTATAGGCTTTGCTATTATTTGAATATCTTAAAAAGATTCCTTCATTTGCTTTAGGATCAAATTTCTTTAAGTGATGTTTTGTCATTAAGAGTGAACCATTTACAACCAAACACCTTAAAGTACCCAATATTGGAGGATCTTCCTTTCCAAAGCTCATAAGGGATTTTTATTAATTTGTTTCTTATGATTACTCTATTAATAATATAAGAAGAGGTATTGATGGCTTCAACCAAAAAATAATTAGGAAGTTTACGCTCATTTAGCATTATTCTTGCCATCTCTTGAAGAGATCTATTCTTCCTTTCAATAACTCTGTCGCGACCCAAAACCCACCCTAAGAGTTAGAGTGAATCTTGGATGACTTATCATGACTTACATGACTTGCTTGACAATCCAACCTGTAAATATACCTGGAGCATATACAATAGAGGAAAATAACAGCAGGAACATAACTAATATAGCACAGCAGATGTCTAGACAAAAACCTCTACGTGTATTTATAAAAGATCCAAGTTTTATAACAAAAGGGAACAAAAGAAGGTGTGGACAGGCCCGCCAAAATACATCAATCTAATCTCTCAAGCTCACACCCACAGCTCACTCACTCAAAATCTACCACCTAATAGTAGCCCTCTACCGGAGGTTCCTCCACAAGTTCCTCAATGTACTCTTCTACCTACGGGTCGGGAACACAGATATCAGAAGCAGCAGCCGCTCCACTAGCACCTGCCGACATGAGAAGTACGGCTGAGCATGGAATACTCAGCGTGTACCAAATACTAACCAACAGTCAGAGCATAACAATAGCAAGATATAAAGCAGGAAGCAATTCATATGATAACAGGAAAGTAAAGCAGTTTATAGTCATACTTGCATCACATAGAAGCCGATAAAACCCTTGAAATCATCGTGCACTTGACTTGACTTAAAGTACTCGTTTCGTGATTGAAAAATTTTCATGTTTGTCTTGCTTGATCTTGTCGAGCGTGCCATGTCATGCGTGTCATGCGTGTTTGCTTGGGATTCCAACATGCTCATGTAACTCGTGAGATGCGCTTGTGAGATGCACTTGAGAGGGAAGGGAGACCCTTCTTTAATGAGATGAACTTGAGAGGGAAGAGAGACCCTTCTTTCATGATATGTACTTGTGAGTGAGGGGAGCCCCTCATGGATGGGAGGGAAGTGTAAACTCCCTCCTATGCAGTGCTTGTTCTTGTCCTCTTGTCAAAGCGAGGTAAAACATATCGTACGATATGTCCCACCTCTAACATCCTTATTCTTGAAAATCATCGGTAAACCATGTCATGCATGCCGTGCTCGTGGAATCGTGTGCATACATTCATTTGAAATTAACATTTTGGGATTTTAACAATATATAGAACATCATTAATTGAGCAAGTAATTATTTATGCAATTTAGGGAAAGCAAGTGATCACACTATGATAAGCCCTAGCAATTTCATAATCATTTAAGCATGCATTTCTCGATCTACAACTCGTTTTCTTCACCTTGGCATTTCATCAAACACATGGTGTGTACATTATTCGTTAAAGCCTAAATCATACTTTTCTAGGTGGGTTTGTGTTCACAACACACACGTATGTTTATTATTGGTACAATGCCCTTCCCATTCCATTCAAAACATCATCCACACGGCATCCATCGCCCAACATCCATTCTCATACCACAATCCATTCACATCCCATTAGGTTCATACATTAGGAAAACAATAAAGAAGAAGGGAAGAAAAATGAGGATATGAACTAGGAGGGTAGCAAAAGGTACCGACCTTGAATAGAGGAAGAAAACCCCCTTGTAAGAGTCGAGGTTGAACGCTGCCCTAGCTTTGGAGAACATGCTCCTTGCTTGCTTGAGCCGTGAACTTGAAGAACTTCGAGTTTGTGATGATCTAAGGTCTTCAAACCCTTGATTCCTTCTCAAATGCAAACCCTAGGTTTGGAAACCCCTTTGTCGCGACCCAAAATACCCCTTAGGAGTTAAGGGTACTTTGACTCGTGACCGCCATATCATACCTCCAGTATGATACATAAGGCACACGTGGAAACCTGTCAGAGTACCTGAATATACATAGCGGAAACGAAATACAATGCACAGCGGAAAATAAAATACTAACATAGCGGAAGCAAAATGAATACTCCTATAACTTGGCTCAAGTAAGAACCAACAAGTATACATGTGTGAGAAACCCAAAAGTGGAGTGGACAAACCCCACACTCACATAACAAAAGACCCAAGTTCTAAGTCGGTCGATCAACAGAAATCGAAGTCACGACTCCTATCTAAAGCACCATCGTCATGATAGTGATCCATGGAAGGCTCCGGATCACGGTACTCTTCCTCGACCCAAGGTTCTTCGCCACACAAATCGAATGGAACCCGAGCACCTGCCGATCATAACAATATCGACTGAGCATGGAATACTCAGTGTATACAAACTAATAACAATAAAGCGGTTAGGCATGGAGCATACAAGACATGGAGAATGAAATCCGTAAATTCCTTAAAGTATGGAAACCGTGAAAACGTATGTGAGATAATATTCGAAACCAAAACTGTAACCGTATGAGTCAATCGATAATCATAGCCTTATGAGTTCTTGTGAGTTCATGGAGTTACTTAGAGTCATTATGATCCGTAGAGACATAGAGCATAGAGCAATAACCTTAGAGCATTTCCATAGAGCATAACCTTAGAGATCTTAGAGCATTTCGTTGTGATCCGTGGAGCTTGTGAGACGATCTTGGAGCATTATCATAGAGTTTCCTTGTGAGCATGGTATGATCCTTAGAGCTTGTGAAACGATCTTAGAGAAATCATAGAGTTACTTAGAATCATCCATTATTCGTCTTTTCGTGAAAAACCTTTGTTTGTACTTGGAGAAATCCATGGAAACCATCGGTTTATGCGAGACATGCGAGCATATGCACTTAATAAGAGAAATCATCGTATTTAAGCATAGAATCCCTTAGAGGTATTTTATCAAACACTTAGAGTGCATCATAATAGTAACCTTCATCCAAGTATATAATCACACCTTTTCATACATAAAATCAATACATATAGATACGGCATAGATAAGAAGAATAAAAATTAGTAACTAGTAGGATTGCAAGATTGTAGTAGAGTGTATCTACCTTGGAGAAATCAATGAGTTTGACTCCCAATGGCTGGAACAAGCAAGAACAGTGAGTTCTTGGTTGGAAAACACCAAATGGAAAGGAAGAACTTGATCTTCCACAAGCTTGAACGATCACCAAGGTCCTCTCCTCCTTCTCTTCTTCAAATCCCTCAAAAACAATGCACAAAGGGTTTGTGAAACCCTAAGGCACGAACCCAGCCCTTTTATAGGCAAAGGGTGATGGTTAAAGTCTTAAACACCCTTAATGAAGAAAATCTGCGTATGACCGATCGATCGGTGGTATGGACCGAGCGATCGGTGGCTTACCGGTCGATCGGTGTTATGACCGAGAGATCGGTCAAAACACACTCTCTGGAACTTTTCCCCATTCAAAAAATTTGACCGTGCGACAGCTATCGAGTGATCGATAGTTGACCGATCGATTGCAGGTAATGACCGAGCGATCGGTCGACCCCTGCTTTGCTGAAATACCTTGTTTACACCACTCGAATCTTCCCCAATGCACTTCCAACACTCTTTTGTGCTTTCAACACATTCCCTAAGGATATATAGACCCATTGGAACATATACGCCATAATTCCAAACACATATATTAACATAAGACCCATAAGTGTACAAAACTACACTTGGGCACTATTCATTCTTAGTGAAATGAAATTTCGGGGCTTTACACCCTTTCTCCTCTCTCTTATCTCTCAAATACTCTAAGTGAGGTGAATGAGACTCTAAAGGCTTGGGCAAGCCTTAAGAGGTAAGGGTATAACACCCCAAAGATGAAAAAGCCCTTACTGAAATCTCTGTAAAACGCGATATACAGATCGATCGGTGATTAATACCAAGCGATTGGTCACCTACCGAGCGATCAGTGTTCTTGACCGAGCTCTAGGTCACAAATATGCTCTCTGGAAAATTTCCCTGTACAAAAAAGTTAACCAGTCGATAGCTATTGATCGACCGGTTGTGGACCGATCGATCGCTAATTTGGACCGAGCGATCGGTTGTGAACTGATCGATCCCTAGTGATCGGTGCTTTGCAGATTTTTGACGTATTTTACTATTTCGCCATATCTTTTGACTCGTTCGTCGGATTTTGACGATTCAACTTACGTTGGGTTCGTCCTTCGAGAAGGAAAATTTCTGACGTTTCAGAATTTTCAATTTCTCCCTTATTTATTAATTGTACTACGTTAAAGGCCAATTGGCTACCAAAGTGCTATGCATTTAGTACGGAAAGAGTCCGGGGTTTTACAAACTCCATTTTGTTGTGGAGTTCTTGGAGCTGAGAAGTTATGGTTAAAACCATTTTCTTCACAAAATAGTTCAAGCTCCTTATTCTTGAACTCACCACCTCTATCACTTCTTATGTTATTGATAGTATAGCCTTTTTCATTTTGCACTTTATTACAGAATTTTTAAAAAAGATTAGGTGCTTCACTTTTGTGTGTTAAAAACAATACTCATGTATATCTAGAATATCATCAACAATCACAAAGGTATATGTTGTACCACCTAGGCTAGCTACTTCATTTGGTCCAAACAAGTACATATGAATAAGTTCTAAAGGGCCTAGAGGTTGAGATTACTTTCTTATTCTTAAAAGAGGATTTTACTTGTTTTCCAAGTTGGCATGCATCATAAATTTTATCTTTGATAAAAGTGGTCTTTGGGAGAGACCTTTCACTAAGCTATTCTTAGATAATTTTGAAAACAAATCCATACTAGTATGACCTAAACGTCTATGCCACAGCCAACTAGCTTCATTTACGTCTAATAAACACATCATGTTTTGGAAAGTTAAATCATCAAATTCAAGAGTATAAACATTCTTATTTCTATGTGCTATAAATAAGGTATTCACATTATCCTTATCTTTAATTATGCATAGATTTGATTTAAATGAAACAATCAATCCTTTATCACATAATTGGCTAATGTTAATCAAATTATGTTTAATTCCTTCTACTAATAAAACATTTTTAATAAGAGTTGAAGAATTCTTACCAACATTACCTATGCCGATGATCTTCTCCTTCGCGTTGTCCCCGAAGGTCATATGCCCTCCATCTTTAGGAGAGATTGATAAGAATAGATCTTTGTTCCCACTCATGTGCTTTGAACAGCCGCTATCCAAAAACCAAACTGTTTTGGAGGAATTTGATTTAAAGCATACCTACAAGATAAGTTCAAGTAACTTTCTGTGGTACTCAAATCATCTTGAGTCCTCCATAGTTAGTCTTGAGAGGGGAAGTCCCTTTTGGAACCCAAACCTTTCTTACTACCTCCTTTTTGTTAGAAATATAAAATGCACTTGAAGGAGTAGTTGAACTACAAGGGGGTTTGGAAAATAATTTTTGGTAATCTTTTTGCTTTGACATAGGGTTATACCCAAGTCCAGCCTTTCCAAAAACACAAGTTTGTTGGCCCAAAATTCTTGCCAAATTCTTTTCTCCAGTTGATAGTGTAAAAGCGATTTTGGTCAAGTCTTTGACCTTTGCTTCATTTTCATCACAATTACATGTAGGAATTAGAGATGATTAAACCTTTTCTTTCATCTTCAATTCTTCATTTTCTTTTAAAAGATTTTCTTGTGATGTAAGAAGCATAAGGTTTCCTTTTTAAGAGATTTATTTTTATAAGCAAGTTTTCTAAATTTAGTATATAAATCATCAAATGCTTCTCTTATTTCTTCATAGGAAAGAGAGTCATTAAAGGAAGAGGTTACCTCATCATTTTTGAGTGCCATGAGGCACAGATTTGCAGTCTCTTTATCACTTGATGCTTCAGAGTTTCTATCCTTTGAGTCATTCCAAGTTGCCTTCATGGCTCTCTTCTTGTACTTTTTACTCTTGAAAAGTTGAGGACATTCCAATCTCATATGACCTAGTTTCTTCCATTCATAGCAGGTGATCAGGTCCTTCTTGCTTGGTTCTCCCTTTGATACTTCTTTGGAGAACTCCTTTTTGTATGACCTCTTCTTGAAGTTCTTCTTGTGTTTCAGAAATTTCTTGAACATCCTTGCCATCAAGGAGAAGTCTTCATCTTCCTCACTCTCTTCTTCTTCTTCACTCTCAATAGGTTGAGATACTTTTAAGGCCAATCCTCTTCTTACTCTAGGTTCATCTAATTGATGTTCCTTCATTATGACTTCATGAGTCATAAGAGAACCCAACAGCTCATCCATACTTAGTTTGGTGAGGTCTTTGGCTTTTTGAATAGCTGTTACTTTGGGAGACCAATCCTTTGGCAGAGATCTCAGAATCTTCCTCATGATTTTTGCATTAGTATACGTTTCACCAAGAGATTTTAAACTATTAGTAATGTTAGTAAAACGTGTAAACATATCTGCAATGGACTCATCCTTCTCCATTTTAAACAATTCATATTTGTGAACTAACATATTGATTTTTTCATCTTTCACTTGGTTAGTTCCCTCATATGTAACTTCTAATTTATCTCAAATTTCTTTGGCTGAATCACAGCCAGATACTCTATTGAACTCTTGGGGACTAAGTGCACAATAGAGGTTTCTAATGGCCTTAGCATTAATCTGTATTAGCTTGATATCAACTTCATCCTATTCTTCCTCAACCTTAGGAACTTGCACATCATTGATGGTCTTGTAAGGAAGATGAGGACCTTGAATGATTACTTTCCAGCATTGATAATCTAAAACCTGGATGTAGTACCTCATTTTGGTTTTCCAGTAATTATAGGGTTCTCCATTAAACAAGGGTGGTCTAGTTGTGGATTGTCCCTCTCCTAAGCTAGCTACAAAACTATTGCTTGCCATTAAAATCTTTAAACTCTAAGATTTTTTAGATCAAATAAGAGTTTCTAGCTCTGATACCACTTGTTGCCCAGATATGAACCCTAGAGGGGGGGTGAATAGGGTCAATGGCAAATTTAAAATTTGTTTTTCCTTTTAATGCGGAATTTAAAAACAAAGGGAAATATAGCTAACAAATGATATAAAAATCTAAAAGCAAGACAATCTAAAAGATAGAAGAGAGAAAAAAGAAGTGCAAACTCAGTTGTTCACGAGGTTCGGTAATCTCCAGCTTACTCCCCGCCACTGCAAACCGCAAGACGTTCCACTACGATCCATGATCGTACAAGCTTCTTCACAGGTGAAACTTAACACCTTTACAATCTTTCTAATGGTTAAGATGCAACCTTACAATCCCTCTTCAGGTTAGGATGTAACCTATCACCGTCAGAGCGCTACCCTCTTTGACAAAATCGAAGCAACAGCTTCATTGCAAGAACATGCAGGTTCTTGACTGAATACAAATAAAGGTTTTGGATTTACAATTCGAAATAAATAACTCCTTTTGAGTTAGATTTGAATGGAATAACAGACTCCAAGAAATCTCTCAAGAAAATGATTTGGATTCAGGTCAAAGAAAAAAACAGAATATCGTTTTTCAAGATTGAGATTTTTCGCCCAAGAGAATGATTGATCAATGTAATAGTGTAATATTAGCTTGTTGTTTCTTAGATCTTGTGTCTTTTGATTCAAAGATAATCTCTATTTATAGGGTTCTAATATTTATTACCATTGATGAGCATTAAATGAAAAATCACTCGTTATTAAAATAGTCGTTGCGCATTAAACACAAGTTTCAGATTTTTCTGGGTTATCCAGTTGATTAGAATAGTCCTCTGATCGGCTGGATAGTCATCAGATCGGCTAGATCAGTTTTCTGATCGACTGGATGGTAAAAGCCAAGTTATGTGTATTTTGTTCTATCCAGTCGATTACATTGGTCTTCTGATCAACTGGATGGACCACCTGATCGACTGGATGGTCCTCTTGATCGGCTGAATAGACTAAAAAGCATTTAGATTTTGGTTTTCTTAGACTTTAATGATTTTCACAAGCTCCAACTTTCTTTTAATACATTAAGTAAACATGATTAACATCTCATAATGATCTTATGAATGATCTAAAATGAATTCACAATGAGTTTCAACTTGATCAGTACATGCAGACAAATTTTGGACATATTTGTTCTATCCAGTCGATCACAGGGCTTGCCTGATCGACTGGATGGTCTGCCTAATTAGCTGGATGGTCAGTCTGATCGACTGGATAGACCATTTTACTTATAGAATCTGTAAAGTCAAAATTTTTTTGGCAAAATTTTGAGCCCAAAATGTTGTATATAGGTCATAGTAGGTCTCATCCGGTTTGAAGACAAAGTGAAGAAGAAGCCGTGAAGAATCTCGAAGCTACATCACTCACTTTGGCTCAAAAAGTAAGGATTGAAAAGGAGACCTAGATGACCTTAGGTTACCTCATGGAAATTCCCATTCATCATTAAAAATAAGTCAAAATGGAATAGGGGTATAAGGGATTGCATCTAAGTCATAAAGGATTGAAAATAAAAAAAATGCACCCCAGGGTCAACCCTGACCATTGGGGGTCGACCCTAAAGATGCCTCTTTTTGTATGGTGATTTGGGGCAGAGAGTTTAAAAAATGGAGGTCGACCCTGAAGGATGGTTGGGTCGACCGAAGTGTACACTTTGGTCGACCGAACCATTCCCTAGGGTCGACCCTGATATAGGATTTCAGTTTTAATTCGTGGTTGCTACAGTGGGTCGACCCAGCGATCCTCCAGGGTAGACCCTGATATGAAAAACCTTTCTAAATTTGTTTTTTAGCAACTTCTAATCCTTTGAACCTTTCCTATATATAGGGGACCTCTCCCAATCCGCGAGGGATATTGATTGGAGTCTTTTTAGAGTACTTTGTGCGTATCTTGAGTTTATGAAAACTCTTGGATTCATTGATCTTCATCTCCATTCATTGGCTTCTAGGTTGTGTAAAGTTTTCATGCATATTTTCTCAAACTTGCATTAGATGATCCTTAATCATTAAGAGATCACCCTAGGGCTTTCACAAACCCTAAAACCCACTATATGCTCTACTGTGAGCGTTGGTTAGCTTGAGCTAAAGCCGTCAAGGATGGAGATCAGTCTTCAGAGACCATGGTTGATCCCTTGGAGTAAGATAGGCCGGTGAGGAACTTGAGCTGCTGTTGCGGAGATCAAACGTGCTGCGTTCGTGGTTTGCAAACTGAGGAATCGATACCGAGAAACGTTGTGTCGTGTCTGGTTGGGTAAGATTCAAGTCTTATATTGTTCAACTCTTCTCATAGTGAATTTTGTGCTGGACTAGGTCCCGTGGTTTTTTCCCGTAAAGGTTTTTCACGTAAAAATCTTGTGTGTTCAAGTGAGTTTGTTTGTGTCTGATTGTCTAAGATTAAAATTGGAAAAGAAAATTGAAGTAGACCTATTCACCCCCACCTAGGTCTAAGAGTGCATTGAAATAAGGAATTTCAATTGGTATCAAAGCAGGTTCACTCATAAGGTTAAATCCCTTAAGTGTGATCTTGTGTCTATCCTTAAGTCAATGACTACTTTAAGAGAGGGTGGATCCATCTCTCGTCCCCCATTGTTTGATGGGAACAATTATGCGTATTGGAAAGCTCAAATGAGAGCATTTCTCAAATCCATAGACGAGAGAATTTGGATGTCCATTCAAGATGGATGGACTCCACCGGTGAATATTCTAGGTGAAGTAATTCTCACTAAAAGCACCAAGGATTTGAGCAAAGAAGAGCTCGAGACAAGTGGTTGGAACACGAAAGGTCTCAATGCAATCTTTATTGTAATCACTGTTGAAGAATTCAGATGAATCTCTTCATGTGAAACAACAAAGGAGGCATGGGATATTCTAGAAATGACTCATGAAGATACAACCACTGTCAAGATCTCTAAGCTTCAAATTCTCACCACAAAATTTGAAAATCTGAAAATGAAGGGCAATGACACATTTGATGAATTCTATGCTAAACTAAGGGACATTATCAACTCCAGTTTCAATCTGGGTGAGAAAATTAGTGAGTCCAAAATTGTCAGAAAAATCCTTAGATCTCTACCGAAAAGATTTCAATCTAAGGTCACTGCTATCGAGGAGAGCAAGAATGTTAATGCTCTCAAGATTGAGGAATTGGCCGGATCACTCCAAACCTACGAACTCAATACCATCCAAGAAAAACAAATTTGTAGCCTTGAAAACTGTCAAGGAGACCTTGGATGAGGATGACAGGGATGCTGAGTTGGGAGAGAAGGAATTGGCTCTATTTGTTAAAAAAATTTCAAAAATATCTTAAAACAAATAGAAGGTTCAAGCCTAAATCAGGAGGAAAACCTCTTGAAAAGTCAAAATCAAAACCTTGGGATAACAAGAAAGTCCCCAAAGGAACTGACAAGAAATCTCATGGCATTCAATGCTATGAAAGGAAAGGCTACGGCCACATATCACCTGATTGCCCTAACAAGAACAAGATTAAGGGAAAGGTGATGAATGCCACATAGGATGATAGTGATTCTGATGAACAATCTGAAAGCTCTACCTCAAGGGAGGAATCTGAAAATCACATGGCTTTCACTGTCACCCTATCAGAGATAGACCATCCTCCCACTACTTATGAAGAGAAGAGTGATGAAGATCAAGTGAGTGAGTCCAGTGAAGATCATGATCAGAGTCACACTATCTCTGAGTCTAATGAAGATATGGATAAAGCCTATGAAAGGTTGATTTCTGAAAGCCTTAAGCTGAAGAAAGCTAAGATCTCTTTGAACAAACAACTTAAATTTACCCAACTAGAAAGAGACTCTTGCAAACTAGAAGTAGAAGGGAAGAATGCTCTAGTATCTCAGCTTGAAAGTGAAAAGGCTGAACTGGTGTCCAAACTAAAATACCTTGAGGAAGAAAATGCATCTTTATCCAAATGGATCAAGGTTCTAGAAACTGAGGAAGATAACTCCATGAGTGTATCTGAAGAGTCAAAGACAAGAATTTCAGAATTGGAATCAGAAAGAAATAACCTTACTAAAAAAGTTAGATTTCTAGAAAAGGAATTTCTTGTTTTTCTGAAAGTTAAGGATGAGCTAGCTAAGAAAGTAACTGAACTCAAAAAAGAAGCTAGACTCCTTAGCAACACTCAAATCTTAGATAAATTGGCTAGTATGCAGTGCTCAACAGTAAACATATCTGGCATAGGACATCCAGACAGACCATCAGGTCCCTTGAATGTCAAAACAATGTCTACTGCAACATTTGAGCCAATACCTGAAAATCCAATATTTGTGAGTTCTAACTCCTCAGGATCAACATCCAGGATGCCAAACTCTCAGTTGTACCAAACTTTTGACACTTCTGGACAAGTTTAAATTCAACTGAAAGTGAGAGAACAAAGGTTTAGCCCCAGGCTAACAGATCTCCTCCTTTCAGGTTCATTCCCACTTGTCACCATTGTGGAGTGAAGGGTCACATCCGACCTAACTGCAATGCCTTTAGGAGAAATCCCCGAAATGGTTCTTGGAATCAAACACAACATCAAGGAAATCTCCAAAGGCAAATTCAAGCCCTAGCAGAAAAGTCTAGGAGTTTGAGTGAAGAAGTGATGAAAATTGCTCAACTCTCTAATACACAATATGGTCGTGACACTTCTTATACTCATCATGACGAAGGTAACAGGATGGACCAAAATGCTAGGTTCACCCAGAAAAGATGGAAGTACAGGAGATCTAACAAAAAGAAGGTCATGCCTACAAATGAAGTGAACAAAGACAATAGGGTTTCCCAAAAGTCTAAGTTCATTTATGTGAGAAAGGATGATCTAAAATGCCTTATCATCCACACCGCTTTGAAAGCCCAAAAGTTTGACAAGTGGTATTTCGATAGTGGATGCTCCAGACACATGACAGGTAACAAGTCCCTCTTTACTCACCTTGAGGAATGCTCGGATGGGACTGTTACTTTTGGTGATGGAACCAAATCTTTTGTGAAAGGAAAATGTGTCATCCAAGCACCAGACATTCCTAAACTGAAGGATGTCTTGTTTGTAGGACTAAAAGCTAATCTAATAAGCATAAGTCAATTGTGCGATGATCATCATGTTGTCCACTTTACCAACAACAAGTGCTCTGTTGTGGATGACAAAGGTGTGTGTGTTTTGGAAGGGTCAAGAACCACTGACAATTATTATTGTTTAATTCCAAGTGATGGTTCTTCCCAAATTTGCAACAGGACTAAAGTTGAAGAAGTTGAACTGTGGCACAGGAGGCTAGGTCACATGAATTTCAAAGACCTAAGCAAACTCTCCAAACACGAGCGTGTGAGAGGTGTCCCTAAACCAGGGAAGCCCTTTACTGCTGTGTGTGGGCCATGTCAAATTGGCAAACAAATTAAAAGCCCACACAAGAAGGCTACAAATATCGCTACCTCACACCCACTAGAACTAATACACATGGATCTCATGGGTCCAACTCGAACTGAAAGTTTAGGAGGTAAGCGATATATCCTAGTGATGGTTGACGATTTCTGACAGATGTCATGGGTTGTATTCATTAGAGAGAAGTCGGATGCCTTTGAGAATTTCAAGAACATCTGCTTGAGAGTTCAAAATGAAAAAGGATGCCCTATCACTCGAATTCGAAGTGATCATGCAAAGGAGTTTGAAAACTTCAAGTACAATGAGTTTTGTGATGAAGCGGACATCAAACATGAATTTTCAGCACCAATAACACCTCAGCAAAATGGTGTAGTGGAAAGAAAGAACAGGGTGCTTCAAGAGATGGCTAGGGTGATGTTTCACAGCAACAACCTGGCTGCTCATTTTTGGGTTGAAGCAATTAGCACTGCATGCTATACTGTTAACAGAGTCTACACTAGGCCCGGAACTAGGAAGACACCCTATGAGTTGTGGTACAACAAGAAACCCAATGTCAAGTACTTTCGAGTATTCGAAAGTAAGTGCTATATCCTTAGGGATAGAGATCAATTGGGTAAGTTTGATTCCCGGAGTGATGAAGGGATTTTTCTTGGATGTTCCACAAATAGTAGGGCTTATTGAATGTACAACTTGAGAACCTCTACTGTTATGGAGTCCATAAATGTGGTGGTTGATGACTCAGGATCTGAGCCCTTGCAACTGAAGGATGACAATGCTGATGAAGGTGTGAAAATTTCAACATCTAAATCAGATGATGAATCACCTTCAAAGTCACCTCCTAAAAAACCTACACATCCTAGGGTTATGAGACCTCACTCCTCAACTGAAATTATTGGAAACCTTAAAAAAGTAGAGTGAGAACTCGAAAACAAGTTGAAAATGAAGTTAGTCACTTTTGCTACACTTCTACATTTGAACCCAAAAATGTAACTGAAGCTCTCACTGATGAAAGCTGGATAAATGTCATGCAAGAAGAGCTCAATCAGTTTACAAGGAATGATGTATGGTTTTAGTTCATAGGCCTAAAAATACAAATGTTATTGGTACTAAATAGATTTTTAAAAACAAATCTGATGAACATGGTACCATTGTAAGAAACAAGGCTAGGTTAGTTGCACAGGGTTACACTTAGATTGAGGGCATTGATTTCGATGAAACATTTGCTCCTGTTGCCCGACTAGAGTCTATCAGGATCTTGCTTGCTGTTGCATATCATCTCAAATTCAAACTTTTTCAGATGGATGTCAAGAGTGCCTTTCTGAATGGCATTCTTCAGGAGGAAGTTTATGTGGAACAACCAAAAGGGTTTGAGGACCCTAATCATCCTGATCAGGTTTACAGATTAAAAAGGTCTGTCCAAAGGTTGAAACAAGCTCCCAAAGCTTCACATGAGAGACTGACTACATACCTCTTAGAAAAGGGATTTTCGAGAGGGGTAGTAGATAGGACCCTATTCATTAAAAACATCAAGGATGATATGGTAATTGCTCAGATATATGTTGATGATATTATCTTTGGTTCCACATCAGAATCACATGCACAGTGCTTTGCTGAACAAATGAAGAATGAATTTGAGATGAGCATGGTTGGTGAGCTGAATTTCTTTCTTGGTCTGCAGGTAAAACAAATGAGCAATGGGATTTCTCTGGCCCAAACTAAATATACCAAAGACCTTGTGAAATTCCTTATTTCAATGCACTCTTAGTCCTAGAGGGGGGTGAATAGGTCTACTTCAACTTTCTTTTCCAATTTTAATTTTAGACAATCACACACAAAATATCTCAGTTGAACACACAAGATTTTTACGTGGAAAACCCTTCCGGGAAAAACCACGAGACCTAGTCCAGCACAAAATTCACTATGAGAAGATTTGAACAATACAAGACTCGAATCTTACCCAACCGGACACGACACTCTATTCCTCGGTATCGATTCCTCAGCTTGCAAACCACAAACACAGCACATTCGATCCCCGCAACAGCAGCTCCGGTTCCTCACTGGCCAATCTTACTCAAAGTGATCAACCACGGTCTCCAAAGACCGATCTCCATCCTTGAAGACTTTAGCTCAGGCTAACAAACGCTCACAGTAGAGCATATAGTGGGTTTTAGGGTTTGTGGAAGCCCTATGGTGATCTCTTAATGATTAAGGATCATCTAATGCAAGTTTGAGAAAATATGCTTGAAAACTTTGCACAACCTAGAGGCCAACTAATGGAGATGAAGATCAATGAATCCGAGAGTTTTCATAAACTCAAAATAGGCATAAAGTGCTCTAAAAAGTCTCCAATCAATATAGCTCACTGATTGGGAGAGGTCCAATATATATAGGAAAGGTTTAAGGGTTTAGAAGTTGCTAAAAAATAGTTTTAGAAAGTTTTTCCATATCAGGGTCGACCCTGGACGATCCCTGGGTCGACCCACTATAGCAGTCAAAGCAAACAACCGAACTCCCATATCAGGGTCAACC
The DNA here is from genome assembly GCA_015143295.1 of Tetracentron sinense. Taxonomy (NCBI): domain Eukaryota; kingdom Viridiplantae; phylum Streptophyta; class Magnoliopsida; order Trochodendrales; family Trochodendraceae; genus Tetracentron; species Tetracentron sinense. Next base: position 21,389,349 of record CM026554.1, read on the forward strand.
CTGGGGGATGGTTCGATCAACCAAAGTGTACACTTCGGTCGACCCAACCATCCTTCAGGGTCCACCTCCAAAAAACTCACTCTCTGCCCGAAAACATCATACAAAACATGGGCTATTCAGGGTCAACCCAAAAAGGTTAGGGTCGACCCTGGGGTACATTTTTTTTATATTTTTTATCATTTTAGCCTTAAATGCAATCCCCTATACCTCTTGTAGAGCCCCGGACCTTTTCACATTTAATGCATGACCCTTTCGTTGCTATTTTGCTTTAAAGAGGTATAATTAATAAATAAGGAAGAAATTAGAAATTTTGAAATGTTAGAAATGTTCCTTTTCGAAGTACGAACCCAACGCAAGTTGAATCGTCAAAATCGGACAAACGAGTCAAAAGATATGGCCAAAACAGTCTGGACCTGCAGGCAATCGTACCTCGGAAGGCACTAAGGACGTAGCTCGGAAGGCACTAAGGACGTAGCTCGGAAGGCGCTAAGGACGTAGCTCTAGCTCTCACAATGTGTACGTTGTGCATCCGTTGTGCAACAGACAACGGGTACGTTGTACAGCAAACAACGAGTACGTTGTACATCTCACAACGGGTACGTTATACATAAGACAACGGACAACGAGCTCAGCACTATGCACAACACAACGTGACAACGGGTTCGGCACCCTTCACAGCACAACGTGTTTGGCACTATTCACAGCACAACGTGTTCAGCACTATTCACAGCACAACGTGTTCGGCACTATTCACAGCACAACGTGTTTGGCACTATTCACAGCTCAACGTGTTCGGCACTCACGTTTTTGCAGAGATTTTAGTAAGGGTATTATGGTCTTTTGGTCGGTTCACTCTTACCTTAAGAGTTTAACCCGAGCCTTTAGGGCTCATTCTCAACACTTAGAGGATTTGGGGGATTAGAAGAGAGGAGAAAGGGTTTCCTAAGCTAGGGTTTTGCTTTTGGAGAAGAATCAAAGGGGTTTTGAGACCCTAGATCACTTCAAGTCCGGTTTTTCTCCAAGATCACGGCTCAAGCACTCGTGGAGAGCGTTCCCCAAGCTAAGGCAGCACCTCACGATCGTTTTTGGAAGGGGTTTCTTCCTCATTTCTTCAAGGTCGGTACTTCTTGCTACCCTCCTAGTTATAGTTCCTTCTTTTACTTTATTTCTCTTTGTCTTCTTTCATTTACACATGTATTATGAGATGGGTTGTGAATGGTGAATGGGAATGGTGAATGGAGATGAATGTGGGCGATTGGATGCCGTGTGTATTGATGTGATGGATGAACGGGGAGGGCATTGTACCCATAATGAACATACACATGTGATGTGAGAAAAAACCCACCTAGAAAAGCATGATTAGGTTTAAATGAATAATGAATAATGAACACCCCATGTTTGATGAAATGCCAAGGCGAATAAAGTGAGTTGTAAATTAGGAAATGTATGCCTAATAAATCATGGATATTGCTAGGGCCTATGATAGTTTGTTTTCTTGCTTTCCCTAAATGATATGAATATTACATTGCACAATCATTGATGTTATATGTGTTGTGAAATTACCCAAATGTCATATTTAAATTTAAATGCAAGTATGTACACGGTTCCCACGAGCACGGCATGCATGACATGATTTATCGAGGTTTTCAAGAACATGGTTAGAGGTGGGACATATCCTACGATATGTTTTACCTCGCTTTTCACAAGAAAACAAGAACCAACATTCCACGAGGGGTCTCCCCTCACTCACAAGTGCATATCATGAAGAAGGGCCTCCCTTCCCTCGCAAGTACGTACATATCATGAAGAAGGGTCTCCCTTCCCTCGCAAGTGCATTGCATAAAGAAGGGTCTCCCTTCCCTCTCAAGGCATCTCTCAAGCGCATCTCACAAGGATATCTCACAAGTTACATGATCACAAGCAAGCACGCATGACATGCATGACATGACATGTACGACACGCTCGACAAGATCAAGTAAGACAAACACGACAAGCTTTCAAGTACGAAAAGATATTTCAAGCCAAGTCAACTGCACGATGTTTTCAAGAGGTTTTATCGACTTTCTACGAAATACAAGCATGATTATAAATTGCTTTACTTCCTTGTATGATATAAATTGTTCGTGTTCTATATATGCAACTTGCTTCCTACTCTATGTATGCTATCTGTATACTATGACTGTTGGTTAGTATTTAGTACCCGCTGAGTATTCCATGCTCAGCCGTACTTCTTATGTCGGCAGGTTCTGAGGGAACTGCTGCTCCATTTGATGTTTGTGCTCCTGGTCCATGGGTGAAGGAGGAGTACGTCGAGGAGCCTTTTGAGGAACCTCCCGTAGAGGGTTATCAGTAGGTGGTGTTAGATTCTGAGTGGATTAGCTGTGGGTGAGCATGAGTGATTATATCCATGTATTTTGGTGGGCATGTCCGCACTTTCTTTGTTTTGATTTCTTTGTATTAAACTTGGACCATGTGTATATACTTAGAGGTTGTTAGACTTCCGCTGTGTTTTATAGTTATGTTTCCGCTGTCATCCTCTATTGTATATGCTCTGTGGGTTTTTGCAGGTTGGTTTGTCAAGCAAGTCATGTAAGCCATGATTAGTCATCCAAAGTTCACTCTAACTCCTAGGGTGGGTTTTGGGTCGCGACACCTCTAGTGTTTTTTTACTTAATTTTTATGATGAATGGGTCAATTCCTTGAGGTAACCTAAGGTCATCTAGGTCTCTCTTTCAAAACATACTTTTTGAGCTAATGTGAGTGATGTAGCTTCAAGATTCTTCATGGCTTCTTCTTTACTTTGTCTTCAAACCGGATGAGACCTACTATGACCTAGATACAATATTTTAGTTTCAGAATTTTGCCAACAAAACTTTCACTTTACAATCTCCCCCTTTGGTAATTCTGAGACAAAACAAACAATATAACTGATGGACATGACTTGACAGACTCTCTTAAACCCACAAGAAACAAAGAGAATGAAAAGTACATGACACTGGACATTTGGAATTCTTCCATGGAGTAGTATGCCTTACGAGATCATTGATGCATCAATCAACCCTGAAATACTTAAACAACCAATACCTTTGTGAAGCATGGGGGAATTTCATAAAATATAAAACCATTGAAATAATGAACATCATGCAAGGTAGTATGAGATCTCCCCCTCAATCTGAGACCCCATCTGACAAAGGTTTCAAAATCAAGAGCATGTGAATCCATGAATGAAGCAATGTGAAAATAATAATAATATGAAGTAAAGTTTTGCAATTGCACATATGATGATGAGAACACATTGTATGTAGGATGTACATTAAGGTGAGCTATCTAGCCAACTTCTCCCCCTTTTTGGCTTGAATTGCCAAGGGAAAACAATCATCCAAAAATAGCAACCCTAGCATGAAGTAGAAGTAGCATAAAAGATCAACAACAGAGGGAAACACAAAGAGGTAGGAGCATCAACTAAGCAGTAGAAACAAAGCAGTAATATCCCATATACTGTAACCAAGGGTGCACAGCACAAAGACCAACCAAAGACTCATAACAAACAAAATGGACTAGCTAAATCCAGCACAAACGATGAACAAAACAAGGCTGAACCATCATCGCAAGAAGTACTAATCATCTTGGTGCGAAGGAAAGTGATGAGCAACATCATCCTGATATCGAGAACAAAAATCGTGAATCTCCTGGCGAGACGCCTACAGCATATCGGAAAGTGCATCAATTTGACGATTAGTCGTCGAAAAACTATCTTGAGCAGCAGCGGCATGAGAATCCAAGTGGGCATCAAGATCAGTATCGAAGTGCGACTGAGCAGCCGACATATGAGTAAGCATGGCAGCCATTGTCTTGAAGGACAAGGGACCCGGCAGAGCTCTAGCATGGCTGGGAGAGGGACCGGGACTCGGGGCCGAATGAGCGATATCATTATCAATGTCCTCCTCATGCTCTGGCATCGTAGCATGGGACATACTACTAGTTAAGGTACGAGCACAGATGGGTCCTAAGGAAGGCTTGGTAGCCTCAGAGGAACGAGCCCTAATACCCTCAGCAAACAGGAGATTGGTGATGAAGACACCAAAAGAAAGAGCAACGCGCTTTTGATGCACAGCGATGGCCTAAAGGATTAGGTCAATAATGTGGGCACCAGTATCAATAGTGTCTCCAGTCATGACACTATACAGGAACCGAGCCCGATCAACACTCAGATTAGTAGAATGCACCTTGGGATGAATGTTGGAACACATAATAAGATGAAACAGACGACCCAAGTATGAAAGACTAGAGTGAGGTAAATGAGGATGAGTCCATTTTTATGAGGGATCATCACATAGATTACTGGCCACCTTGTCCAAATCATACTTGTCCTCATCGATGGGATAGAGATAAGGGTAATAGGCTCCCGGAACCCGAGGGGCACTAATGAAAAAGGCAATGACATCCGGACTAATGAGAATTTTCTTACCCCTAACCTGAGTTTTGAAGAAAAAATTGTAAGGGTTGACAGAATAAATGTTCGCATAAAATTCTCGAACATGGTCTAGACTGGCATAACCGGTCAATTTTAAAAGACCAGACCATTGGCAAGAGTTAATGATTTCCTTGAAACCAGGATCGGTGAAATCCGAAATGATAGTGGCCCTTTCAATTGTAACAGCCCTATTTTTAAGCCAAGTATTATAAAGCTGTTCATTCCATGTGGTGCGAAATCGCACAATTTTAGGCTCAGGAGTGGGGACTTGAGATTTACACTTTGATTTGGCTGAGAGCTTTGAACTGGAAGCACCCATGGCTTTCTTATGGGAAGCTGAGGGTGGAGGAACCCTAGAATGGACCGCACGACCCACATGGATGCCATGGCCAGCATCATATGATGCATCCTCAGAGTTAGGGACATCATCTTCTTCCTAAGAAATGATGAGGCAGCGCTTTGGGCGTCCCGCCATGAGAATGGATGCAATGAGAAGAAGATACTCAAGAGCCATAAACCCAAATGCAAGTAACTGAAGAGAAGGTAGGGTATTACCTTGAGGAAGACGTGGAGGAGAGGAGAGAAGGCTAGGAGTGCTGAGAATAGTCCCTAGAACCAAACCAAGTAGTGGTGGAGGACCGTACGACACTGTGGAAGAGGCAATACGGCTGGGCAAGGGAACTTCTAGTGGAGTGAGTAGCTCACTTAAAGCATGGAGGAGCCAAGTACAGAGAGAAAACCTTGGAGCATGAAGGAGCTAAAAATCCAAGCAGCACTGAGGCATTGAAGCACTCGTGAATAAGGTGAGAAGGTCTATAACTTGCATAAACAAAGCCAGTAGTACCTTGAAACTTGAAACCAAGATGAACGCCTGATAGCACACATGTGAGGGTCAAAAACACAGTAACCCCAGCTGGATTTCTGCAAAGGGAAAACTCCAAAATGGAAGGAATCTATGAATACCATCAACGAGGGTTTCGAAAACCCCATTTTTAGGTGTTCGGTCGACCGAACGATCACTCAAGGTCGACCCTTTTTGCAAAATTTATGAACCTGTGTAAGAGTTGAATGTGACCCCATTGGGATGATGTAGAACCCCGGAATCCGAGTTCGCTGTGCTATGAACAGTGTTAGTGAATAGTGTCATTGTATGGTGTGTGTAAAGGCCTAAAGCCTTCCATCTTGTTCTTGGTTGCATGGTGAGTCAAGTAAGGGTTTTAGGTGCGTGTGTTGAGGCTCAACAAGAGAGTATAATGATACTCTAAGTGGGAAAAACCAAGGGTATATAAAATACCCTAAGTGCTTAAAGGGTTGTAAGTGAATAGTGTGTGAATAGTGCTGTGAATAGTGCAATAAACAGTGTTTGTGAGGTCCAAGGTTTCCTAGGTGCTTGTGAATGATGTGAGAAGTTTATTATAGGTTTTATGGTCTGTGAGGGTACTAAAGAACCATCCTTGATGTTTATGGGTGTTAAAATAAAAAGGGGAAAGGTTCTACAGTGCTAGAGGATGGGGGAGGTCTTAACAACCCTCAACTTGACAGATCTCTAGCTTTGTCGTCTCTCATCGGAATTCAGTGATTCTTGAGCCATTAGAAAGATATTAGAACTCTCTTCGAGGTTCATGTTTATTAGTTTTCCAGATTAGGAGCAAAAGTTAAGCCAAATGTGGGATTTCCAAAACCTGGTCCGCTATAATTGTTGGTCTGCTGAAGTTTATCCCAGGACCAGTCCAGTTGTGGGCATATTAAGACCCTTAAAAACTCAGAATTAGGCTTTGTAAAACATATGAAAGTTGTTCTCCTTTGAAAGATGAATCCAATGGAAGTTGAATTGTCAAAATTGGATAAGCGAGTCAAAAGTTATGGTCAAAATACCAAGGCGGGAAAAACCTGCCCAGGCAAAGTTCAATTTCGGCGACGAATTGATCTGGGGGCCGAAATTTGTTGACGAATTCAGCCCAGAAATGGCCAAAAACGCCCTGAAACTTGCCCAGACCTTCAACCGACCTTGGGAGATATTTTTCAAAAGATATTTTGGGTTTTTAGCAACCTTTAGACTATAAATAGAAGGGATTTTGTGGGTATGGATTTACCCAAACCTAAAGCATAGATTTTGGGGATTTTTGGAAGAGAAGAAGAAGAAGAAAGCTGAGATTTTCTTGGGTGTTCTTGGATTTGTGTTTGACATAAAAGAAAGAGTTCTTCTTGCCTGGTTGGTGTTCAAACACCTAGGTTTCGATTTCCAAAGTGACTCATCAAGTTGGATTTTTCTGAGGTTAGTTCTTGGTTGTGGTCAAAGAGCAAAAGTGAAGCTCTGTTCTTATTTTCCAGATTTCCATAAGCTTCGTAAAACTTGGATCTTGATTCCATAAGCTTTTTAAAAGCTTTCTCTTGCTTCTCCGGAGTATTCTAAAGCAAGTAAACCGTAGAGAATCGGTTTGGCAAGGTAGAACAATCTACTAACTTGCCTTGCTATACTTCATCAATGTTTAATTGGTTTCTAAAGTAAGTAAATGGTTGTAATGAAACATTGGGTGTTTTGGCCATATTTACAATTCGTATATTATAAGTAAGTTATAAAGCATGTTTTTGATAAGATAATTAGTAGCTAGACTCCAATAAATTGCTTTAGTATGAGTTGCAAATGAATAGTAGAATTTGAGGCATGTTCTTGATAGAAATTAGAATTGATAATCATGTTTACATGTTATGCATATTACCATGATTTTGAGGCTGTTATATGGTTACTGAATTGCTCACACTTACTCTCATGAATATGATTCACAAGTCTCACATGATGTTCAAAAGTCTCACATGATAATTACAAGTCTCGCATGATGATTATAAGTCTCACATGGTGTTTGTAAGTCTCACATGATAATTACAAGTCTCGCATGATGATTATAAGTCTCACATGATATTTGTAAGTCTCACATGATAATTACAAGTCTCGCATGATGATGACAAGTCTCGTATGATGTTCACAAGTCTCACACAATGTTCACAAGTCTCACATGATGATTACAAGTCTCGCACGATGTTCACAAGTCTTGCATGATTCAATAATTCTTACAAGAACAGGGTTTTATAAAGTCCACAAGTTTACAAGTTCACAAGATCACAAGTTCACAAGTAAGTGTAAGGCCAAACTTTGGGTAGGTGTTCAAGTATCGCTTTGTTTTAACTCAAGGGAGTTTACCTCCTTGCTTGTAAAGTATCGCTTTATTTTTGGACTCAAGGGAGTTTACCTCCTTGCTTATAAAGTATCGCTTTGTTTTGGCTCAAGGGAGTTTACCTCCTTGCTTGTAAAGTATCGCTTTGTTTTGGACTCAAGGGAGTTTACCTCCTTGCTTGTAAAGTATCCCTTTGTTTTGGACTCAAGGGAGCTTACCTCCTTGCTTGTAAAGTATCGCTTTGTTTTGAACTCAAGGGTGTTCTTAAGAGACCGCCTTGCTTGTAAAGTATCGCTTTGTTGTCGGTTTTGTGGATCACTCTAAGTATTGGAATTGTTATGGCTTAAAGAATATGGTTAGTGAGATCAATATATGTACCTTGTAAAGAAATGCTCACATGATATCTGTTTTATGAACTGCTCTAAGATATATACTCATCCCACTTTTCTTTTAACTGTTTCGCTCTGATAAACGCATATGCTATCATTGATGCCTATAGTAATGCTAGTTAGTATTTTGTACATGCTGAGTATTCAATGCTCAGCAGAAGTTGTTATCTTCGGCAGGTCACAGGTTGGATGGTTATGCTCCTGAACTAGGGGTCGAGGAGGAGTATGTCAAGAAGCCAATGGATAGTCATCAGTGATGGTTGAGTGATGAAAGGGAGAGATATGTATTTGGGTTGACCTTGTAGGATTTTTTGTATTGAATTGAGTTAGTAACTCAAGTGATGGACCTTGTGTACAGGTTTAGCTTATATTTCAGTATTTTTTTTATATTAGTACATGGAAGATAATACAGTTAAGTTATTAAGAAATTTTCAGGTTCGCCTTTTATCATGCCTTGTATGTTCTTGCAAGATGATATTTACGCCTTATGTATCATGACATGATGGTATGACACGGCAGTCACGAGCCGAAAGTCTCCTAACTCCTAAGGGGATTTTGGGTCGTGACAGAAGTGGTATCAGAGCTTAGGCATTAGTTCCCTTAGGGATAAGGCAGGTGACTTAGAGTCTTCTTACAAGTTGAGTAGCTCTCCTTCGAGTTGGAGTATGCTTTAGTGAGAGGTTGACACCGCGACAAGTTGGTATCAAGCCTAGGCATTAGAGCAGTATCGGTAGGAGTGGTTCTTTGGGTTGACCTTAGAACTCAGATGAACTTTAAATTTTAGGTTTGATACATCGACATAATGAGTATCAAGCAAGGGTATTAGGTCAGTGTAGAAAATTGAATTCCAAGTATAGACTACTTAATAGTGTCATCTTGATCTGGTTGATACTTCAACCGACTTGATTCCTAACTTTGCTAAGTTATTTAGAAATCCCTATCGTGTGTATACCGTATGTACTATGTTGATGAGTTATTATATGCTACGTGTTGTGTGCGTACTGTACGTTAGAAATTATTGGAAAACAGTTCATCAAGCATAGGATTCTCTTTCATTTTACAATTTTAGTAGATTTAGAGTCATTGCGGAACTAAAGACTTAGGTTTCAATGTACGTGATATTATATGTAATCTGGGTAATTTCATATGATAAATTATGCATCATTTGTCATAAACAAGCATAAGTCACACATCATAGTATGATGATATAGTCTATATGAGTTCATGCATACCCATGACGAGTAGGAACTTGGAAGAAAAACATAATGATAAATGAATAAATATATATATGATTTTGGACAAGCTCATGGATGCTTGATGCACGGTTCTAGATACTGATGCGCGTTAATTCTGCAGCTCGTTCTAGACTCAATGCTCAGTCCAGAAAGTTCTAGATACAGATGCACGTTAATTCGGCAGCACGTTCTAGACCCTATGCTCAGTACAACGTGATAAATACATTATAAATTCCAAAGATGGTTTTGGGCTCAAAATAAAAAAGCATCACACATAGCATGAGCATCATACATAGCATGCACCTCATACATAGTGTCGCGACCCAAAACCCACCCTAGCAGTTAGAGTGAACTTTGGACGACTAATCATGACTTGCTTGACAAACCAACCTGCAAAACCCACAGAGCATATACACTAGAGGACAAAACAGTGGAAACATACTCTAACATGGTATAGCGGAAGTCTACCAAACCTCTATGTATATACATAAGCAATCCAAGTTTATACAAAAAGAATCCAAAAGAAAGTGCGGACATGCCCGCCAGAATACATAAATCTGACTCTCATCTCACCCACAGCTAATCCACTCAGAATCTAATCACCACCTACTGATAACCCTCTACGGGAGGTTCCTCCAAAGGCTCCTCGACGTACTCCTCTTCCACCCATGGACCAGGAGCACAAACATCAAATGGAGTAGCAGCTCCCTCAGAACCTGCCGACATAAGAAGTACGGCTGAGCATGGAATACTCAGCGGGTACTAAATACTAACCAACAATTATAGCATAGAAATGGCAATACATGATGAGGAGCAATTCATATATGTCAAACGGAAACAATTCATATCATACAAGGAAGTAAAGCAGTTTATAATCATGCTTGTAATTCGTAGAAAGCCGATAAATCCTCTTGAAAACATCGTGCACTTGACTTGACTTGAAATATCTTTCCGTACTTGAAAGCTTGTCTTGCCTATCTTGCTTGATTCTTGTATGTCGTGTCATGTCATGCATGCTTGCTTGTGATCATGTAACTTGTGAGATGCCTTGAGAGGGAAGGCAGACCCTTCTTTATGCAATGCACTTGCTAGGGAAGGGAGACCCTTCTTCATGATATGTATGTACTTGCGAGGGAAGGGAGACCCTTCTTCATGATATGCACTTGTGAGTGAGGGGAGACCCCTCGTGGAATGTTGGTTCTTGTCTTCTTGTGAAAAGCGAGGTAAAACATATCTTCGGATATGTCCCACCTCTAACCATGTTCTTGAAAACCTCGATAAATCATGCCATGCATGCCGTGCTCGTGGGAACCGTGTACATACTTGCATTCCAATTTAAAGATGACATTTGGGTAATTTCACAACACATATAGTATCAAAGATTGAGTAATTCAATATTCATAGCATTTAGGGAAAGCAGGAAACACACTATCATAGGCCCTAGCAATATTCAGAATTTCTTAGGTATGCATTTCCTAATTCACAGCTCACTTTATTCACCTTGGCATTTCATCAAACATGGTGTGTTCATTATGGATTTACCCTACAACATGCTTTTCTAGATGGGTTTTACTCAAATCATACATGTATGTTCATTATTGGAACAATGCCCTTCCCCATTTGTTCATCACACATAACCATTGGCATCCAATCGCCCATTCACCATTCACCATTCACCATTCACCATTCACCATTCATCCATCTCATAGCACATGTGTAAATGAAAGGAAAATCAAAAGAAAAGAAAGGGAAAGAGGAACTATAACTAGGAGGGTAGTAAGAAGCACCGACCTTGAAGAAATGAGGAAGAAACCCTCTTTCCAAATGACTGTGAGTTGCTGCCCTAGCTTAGATCGCGAGCTCCACAATGCCTGAACCGAAATCTTGAAGAAAACGGGCTTGAGGTTGATCTAGGGTTTCAAACCCTTTGATTTCTCTCCAAAATGGAAACCCTAGGTTGGAATTGCCTTCTCCCCTTTCTCCTATTCTCTCAAACTCTCTAAGTGTTGAGAATGAGCCCTAAAGGCTCGGGTTAAACTCTTAAGGTAAGAGTGAACTGAAAAAAGACCATAACACCCTTACTAAATTCCTGTAAAAACACGAGTGTCGAACTCGTTGTGCTGTGAACAGTGCCAACTCGTGGTGCTGTGAACAGTGCCAACTCATTGTGCTGTGAACAGTGTCAACTCGTGGTGCTGTGAACAGTGCCAACTCGTGGTGCTGTGAACAGTGCCAACTCGTGGTGCTGTGAACAGTGCCGAACCTGTTGTCCGTTGTGTTGTGCATAGTGCTGAGCTCGTTGAGCTGTGAACAGTGCCAAACACGTTGTCCGTTGTGGACAGTGCTGAACACGTTGTTCGTTGTCTTATGTACAGCGTGACCGTGGTGAGTTGTACAACGTGCCCGTTGTGAGCTGTACAATGGATGCACATAGTATACGTTATCAGAGTACGTTGTCTGTGCTACGTTATCAGAGTACGACGTCAGAGCACGTCCTTAGTGCCTTCCGAGCTACGTTTGCCTACAGGTTCAGACTGTTTTGGCCATATCTTTTGACTCGTTCATCCGATTTTGACGATTCAACTTGCGTTGTGTTCGTACTTCGAAAAGGAACATTTCTGATGTTTCAAAATTTCCAATTTCTTCCTTATTTATTAATTATACCTCTTAAAAGGCAAAATGACAATGAAAGTGTCATGTTTTAAGCATGAATAAGTCTGGGGCTCTACACATAGCATACGTATCTTGCACATCTCGTAAGCATCATACATATCATAATCATCATGGATAACTCAAAGGCATCATGCATATCTCAAAATGCTCAAACTTTCAAAGACTCGAAGGATTATACAAAAAGTCTGGGGCTCTACATCCTCCCCCCTTACAAAAATTTCATCCTCGAAATTCAGACACTACTTGTATTACAAATCAAAAAGGATATTACAGTCATATACAAACTCATTCCAAAACTCATTCAATTAATTCTGGGTACTTTGCTTTGACTTCGGCTTCACGCTCCCATGTAGCTTCCTCCCGAGCATGGTGTTGCCATTGCACAAGAACCAAAGGGATTGTCTTGTTGTGAAGCACCTGATCTCTCCGATCCAAAATCTGAACCGGCTTTTCAATCAAGGTGAGATCCTCTCGAATCTCCAACGGTTCCAAGTCTATGACATGCGAAGGATCCGTAATGTACTTCCGAAGCATAGACACATGGAAGACGCTATGAACTACAGCCATGTGAGGTGGGAGAGCTACCCTGTAAGCAACCTCACCAACTCGTGTGATAATCTCAAAAGGCCCAACATACCGAGGACTGAGCTTGCCTCGCATGCCAAATCTCATGATCCCTTTGCTAGGAGATACTTTCACAAAGACTTGATCCCCTACTTGAAATTTCAAGTCCCTACGGCGTGTGTCCGTATAGCTTTTCTGGCGATCTTGAGCGGCTTTCAATCGATCCCGAATGATCTTAACTGTGTTTGCAGTTTGCTCAATCAACTCCGGACCAAGTACTTTCCTTTCTCCTACCTCATCCCAATAGAGAGGAGACCTACAATGTAGCACCCCGGATTTTTTTCATCCTTAATGAATAGCACCTTCATAGCTAATTGGCCGTTTTCGTAGTCTAATTAATAAATAAGGGAGAGATCGGAAATTCCAAAACGTCAGAAATGTTCGTTTTCGAAAGACGGATCCAACGCAAGTTGAATCGTCGAAATCCGACGAGCGAGTAAAAAGATATGGTCAAAACAGTCCAGACATAACAGAGCACCGATCGCTCGGTCATTACCTGCGATCGATCGGTCCACTACCGATCGCTCGATGGCTATCGCACGGTTAACTTTTTTGTATGGGGAAAAATTCCAGAGAGTGTGTTTTTGACCGATCTCTCGGTCATAACACCGATCGATCGGTAAGCCTCCGATCGCTCGGTCCATAGCACCGATCGATCGGTCATACGCAGTTTTTCTTCATTAAGGGTGTTTAAGACTTTAAACACCACCCCTTGCCTATAAATAGGCTGAGTTCGTGCCTTAGGGTTTCAGAAACCCTCTGTGCCCTATCTTAGGAGATTTTGAGAGAGAGAAGAAGGAGAGGAGCTACTTGTTGATCAAGCTTGTGGAAGATCAAGGTTCTTCCACTTCCCTTGGTGATTTCCAACCAAGAACTCACTGTTCTTGCTTGTTCCAGCCATTGGGAGTCAAACCCATTGATTCCTCTAAGGTAGATACACTCTACTACAATCTTGCAATCCTACTAGTTACTAGATATGATTCTTCTTCTATATGCCCTATCTATATGTATTGATTCTATGTATGCAAAGGTGTGATTATATACTTGGATGTAGGTTACTATTATGATGCACTCTAAGTGTTTGATGAAATACCTCTAAGGGATTCTATGCTTAAATATGATGATTTCTCTTATTAAGTGCATATGCTCGCATGTCTCGCATAAACCGATGTTTTCCATGGATTGCTCAAAAGTACAAACAAGGGTTTTTCACGAAAAGACGAATAATGAATGATTCTAAGTAACTCTATGATTTCTCTAAGATCGTTTCACAAGCTCTAAGGATTATACCATGCTCACAAGAAAACTCTATGATAATGCTCTAAGATCGTCTCACAAGCTCCACGGATCACAATGAAATGCTCTAAGATCTCTAAGGTTATGCTCTATGGAAATGCTCTACGGTATTGCTCTATGCTCTATGTCTCTACGGATCATAATGACTCTAAGTAACTCCATGAACTCACAAGAACTCATAAGACTATGATTATCGATTGACTCACACGGTTACAGTTTTGGTTTCGAATATTATCTCACATATGTTTTCACGGTTTCCATGCTTTAAGGATTGTTCGGATTTCATTCTCCATGTCTTGTATGCTCCATGCCTAACCGCTTTATTGTTCTTAGTTTGTATACACTGAGTATTCCATGCTCAGTCGATATTGTTATGATCGGCAGGTGCTCGGGTTCCATTCGATTTGTGTGGCGACGAACCTTGGGTCGAGGAAGAGTACCGTGACCCGGAGCCTTCCATGGATCACTATCATGACGATGGTGCTCTAGATAGGAGTCGTGACTTCGATTTCTGTTGATCGACCGACTTAGAACTTGTGTCATTTTGTTATGTGAGTGTGGGGTTTGTCCACTCCACTTTTGGGTTTCTCACACTTGTATACTTGTTGGTTCTTACTTGAGCCAAGCTACAGGAGTATTCATTTTGCTTCCGCTATGTTTAGTATTTTATTTTCCGCTGTGCATTGTATTTCGTTTCTGTTATGTATATTCAGGTACTCTGACAGGTTTCCACGTGTGCCTTATGTATCATACTGGAGGTATGGTACGGCGGTCACGAGTCAACTTACCCTTAACTCCTAGGGGGTATTTTGGGTCGCGACATACAACTTCGCCCATACAAGGCCTCAAATGGTGCCATTTGAATACTTGCCTGATAGCTGTTATTATAGGCAAATTCAACCAAGGGCAAGTGCTCTTCCCAACTGCCTCTGAAATCCAACATACAAGCCCGAAGCATGTCTTCAATGACTTGGTTCACTCTCTCGGTTTGTCCATCCGTCTGTGGATGAAAAGCGATGCTGAAATCAAGTCGGGAACCCATAGCCTCCTGGAAACTTTTCCAAAATCTTGACGTGAATCTTGGATCCCGATCTGACACAATACTAACAGGCACTCCGTGCAATCTAACTACTTCCTTGATGTATAGTGCAGCCAACTGACTTGAGTTGAAAGTAGTTCGGTAGGGTAAGAAATGAGCGGACTTTGTCAAACGATCCACTACTACCCATATCGCATCTGAGCCCCTTGCCATCTTTGGCAAGCCAACTATGAAATCCATGGATATGTTCTCCCATTTCCATTCGGGAATCGGAAGGGAATGCAATAGACCGGCGGGTCGCATGTGTTCTGCTTTCACCTGTTGGCACACTAAGCACCGTGCTACATATTCCGCAACCTCCCTCTTCATATTCCGCCACCAAAAGTGACTCTGGAGGTTCCGGTACATCTTTGTACCCCCTGGATGCACTGTGTACTTCGAACGGGGTGCTTCATCCAAAATCTCTCTTCGAAGATCTGCATTGGCTGGGACGCACAATCTTCCCTTGAAAGTGATAGCACCCCGACTAGTGAGAGAGAAGTCCTCACTACCCTTAGCAACTTCCTTATCCCGATAAGCCAACAATTCAGCATCCATGGCTTGATATTCTTGGATCAAATCTATAATGTACGGCCGAACCGTAACATTTGCCAAGGTAGGACCACGGACAGAGTCATTCACACTGATGTCCAGATTTGCCAAATCTTCTAGTAGCTTCCATTCTTGAACCAACATATGTGCTAACAACCCTTAAGGTCTTCTACTCAAAGCATCAGCCACAACATTCGCTTTACCCGGGTGGTATTGAATGGTACAATCATAGACCTTCAGAAATTCCATCCAATGCCTTTGCCTTAGATTCAGCTCCTTTTGGGAAAAGAGGTACTTGAGGCTCTTGTGATTGATAAATACATAGAACTCCACCCCATAAAGGTAATGACGCCAAATCTTAAGTGCAGACATGACCGCCGCAAGCTCCAAGTCGTGCGTGGGATAATTCTTCTCATGCTCCTTCAACTGCCTTGATGCATAGGCAATGACTTTCTTGTGCTGCATGAGTACACACCCAAGTCCAACGTGTGAGGCATCACTATACACCTCATACCCAAAAGGTCTAGATGGCACAGTAAGGACCGGGGCTGTAGTAAGCCTCTTCTTCAGTTCCGTGAAACTGATCTCGCACTTATCACTCGATACAAACTTGGTGTTCTTCCTTGTCAGGTAAGTGAGCGGTGCTGCAAGGCTAGAGAAACCCTCTACGAATCTCCTGTAGTAGCCTGCCAACCCAAGAAAGCTGCGTATCTCGGTAACACTCTTGGGCCTCGCCCAACTCATAACCGCTTCGATCTTCTTTGGATCAACCGAGATGCCTTCCACAGAAACAACGTGGCCTAGGAATGCCACCTCTTCCAACCAAAACTCACACTTGCTAAGTTTGGCGTATAGCTTGTGCTCTCTTAGCATTTTCAAAGCAAGGCGTAGGTCGCGTGTGTGATCTTCCCTTGTCTGGGAATAGACCAAAATGTCATCAACAAATACAATCACACACCTATCCAGATATGGCCGGAACACCCGGTTCATCAAATCCATAAAGGCTGCCGGCGCGTTCGTGAGTCCAAAAGGCATCACCAAGAACTCGTAGTGTCCATACCGAGTCCTGAAAGCAGTTTTGGGAACATCTTCCACCTTAATCTTCAACTGGTGATAACCCGATCGAAGATCTATCTTCGAGAAAAATCTCGCTCCCTTCAACTGATCGAACAAGTCGTCAATCCTAGGCAATGGATACCTATTCTTTATAGTGACTTTGTTCAATTGCCGGTAATCGACACACATCCGCATCGAGCCATCTTTCTTCTTAGGAAACAACACTGGGGCACCCCACGGTGAGACACTTGGTCGAATGAAGCCAAGGCTTTGTAATTCTTCCAACTGAGTCTTTAACTCTTTGAGTTCAATAGGGGCCATTCTATACGGAGCCCTGAAAACAGGAGCTGTGCCTGGTGCAAGCTCGATCATAAACTCAATCTCCCTGTCTGGAGGCAATCCTGGCAACTCCTCTGGAAATACATCCAGGAACTCACTCACAACCGGAATAGTTGATGAGTCATTTGCCTCGGGGTTAGCTAAGCTCAACGCCGCAAAACGAGCAATAGATCTGCTTTTCAACCCGCGAAAGTGGAATGGTTTTCCTTCTACTGGCTTGAAGAGTACCATTTTCTCAAAGCAAGCTACATGCCCATGATGTGCTGCTAACCAATCCATTCCCAATATAACATCAAAGTCTTGGAATCCGAGGAAGATGAGATCAACCGCCAACTCGTGGCTTCCCACTTGGACCACACTATTTCTATACACTTTATCTGCCAATACTGTTTTACCGAGAGGAGTCGAAATGGCTAACTCCGGTTCTAGCTGACTAGGCTCCACAGAAAAGCCTTCTGAAAAACTCGGCGAGACAAACGAATGAGTAGACCCGGTATCAATCAACACTCGAGCCAAATACTCATTGACTAGTAGGGTTCCTGAAATTTTAGCTAGTTACGTCAATTCAAGCCTCAACAGTGTATACACATAGGTATATATATATATATAGCATACCAAGTACGTACACGAGGAATAAAACATAACATAACAATCACGAATAAGGAAAATAACTCCTAACGCGTACCTTGCACCACATCATCAGATGCAAGTGCATCACCCTCTGTCAAGGCAAAAACTCGCCCCTGGTTCGGCTGGCGAGACTGAGGTGTAGACCGGGTAGTCTAAGATGACGCCTGATATGATCCTGCTGGGCGTGCTGGTGGACTAATCCCCTGAGACTGGCCTGGTAAATGCCGACTGGGGCAATCCCTGATCATATGGCCCTGGCGACCACAATGAAAACATCCACCCGATGCCCTTCGGCAATCCCCTGCCGGGTGCCTTCGGCCGCATGAAGTGCAGACCTCGTGTGCATAAGTCGGAGGGGCCGGAGGTGGAGCATACCTCATCGTCTGAGGTGCAACAGGCCGTGGGGCTGGAAGAGCCTGAGGTCTCGGCACCTAAGGCACATACTGCCGGGAAGCTGGAGGCGCATAAGATGGCCTCATCGGTGGTGCTGGCCACGCATACTGATAAGGGCCGGTACGAGCCCGCATCTCTAGAGGTGCTGAACTACTGGATTGGCCTCTCGCCAACTCCCTCTTCTTGGACACTGTCTCTGAATTGGCCTCGACCAATAAGACCTTGTCTACTACCTCAGGGTAGGTAGCATGTCTGAAAACTGAAACCTTCTCCATGATAACATCTTTGAGCCCTTGCTCAAACCTTCTTGCCTTCATTGCCTCGGTGGCAACCATGTGAGTCGCGAAGCGTGATAGCTCCGAGAACTTGGCCTCGTATTGTGCCACGACATCAAACCTTGCTCGAGGTTGATGAATTCTCTCTCTTTCTTTTCCCGTGCTCCAATCGGAAAATACTTCTTGTAAAAAGTGTCCTTGAACTCCTCCCAAGTCCAAGGTTGACCCTGCATGGTCAAATCTCACATCCTCAATGCGGACAACCACCAATGGTAGGCTTCGCTCTCTAGCATGAAAGCTGCCCATGCTACTCTCTCCTCCTCTGTAGGCGAGAGGACCGCAAAGATCTTCTCCATCTGGAGGATCCATGCCTCCGCAGCAAGAGGGTCCACACTCCCATGGAATGGTGGAGGCCTCAATCTCCTGAATGCCTCAACTCCAGCGGTACGATGTACTGGAGCTGCGGGCGGTGGAGTAGGTGCCACCGGTGATGGTATAGCCTACCGAGCCGCCAGTATGGCGAGTGTCTCAGCAATAGAGCCTAAGACCTGAGAGAGGTCCGGCTGCTCATCCTCATCCCGTGAAGAAGAGGAAGCTCTGGTATGTGGTCCACGACCCCGTGTGCCCGCCTCATGACTAAAGTCCTGAGAACAATAGCACCACATGAGTCTCACTTGAAACCACAATTTATTTCAATGCCATTTCACAATAGTTCAATTTGTATTATTTGTATAATACTAATACACTTCACATCAAGTCATCAGAGTATTCATCACATTATACTTATACTTTAGTGTTCTAGCGTACCTAGGACCCGTACTTGGTTAAAGCAACCATTTTAGACTAAGACTAAAGTCTAGTCTTACACTTGGATCAAGACTCTCTTCCGACTTACTTTCTTTCTAACTTGTTTCCTGACATATGCTCTTGTCAAGCCGTGGTATATGATTCTAAGTGACCCTAGAAACCTAAAGCCTAGGCTCTGATACCACTTCTGTCGCGACCCAAAACCCACCCTAGGAGTTAGAGTGAACTTTGGACGACTAATCATGACTTGCTTGACAAACCAACCTGCAAAACCCACAGAGCATATACACTAGAGGACAAAACAGCGGAAACATACTCTAACATGGTATAGCGGAAGTCTACCAAAACTCTATGTATATACATAAGCAATCCAAGTTTATACAAAAAGAATCCAAAAGAAAGTGCGGACATGCCCGCCAGAATACATAAATCTGACTCTCATCTCACCCACAGCTAATCCACTCAGAATCTAATCACCACCTACTGATAACCCTCTACGGGAGGTTCCTCCAAAGGCTCCTCGACGTACTCCTCTTCCACCCATGGACCAGGAGCACAAACATCAAATGGAGCGGCAGCTCCCTCAGAACCTGCCGACATAAGAAGTACGGCTGAGCATGGAATACTCAGCGGGTACTAAATACTAACCAACAATTATAGCATAGAAATGGCAATACATGATCAGGAGCAATTCATATATGTCAAACGGAAACAATTCATATCATACAAGGAAGTAAAGCAGTTTATAATCATGCTTGTAATTCGTAGAAAGCCGATAAATCCTCTTGAAAACATCGTGCACTTGACTTGACTTGAAATATCTTTTCGTACTTGAAAGCTTGTCTTGCCTATCTTGCTTGATTCTTGTATGTCGTGTCATGTCATGCATGCTTGCTTGTGATCATGTAACTTGTGAGATGCACTTGTGAGATGCCTTGAGAGGGAAGGGAGACCCTTCTTTATGCAATGCACTTGCGAGGGAAGGGAGACCCTTCTTCATGATATGTATGTACTTGCGAGGGAAGGGAGACCCTTCTTCATGATATGCACTTGTGAGTGAGGGGAGACCCCTCGTGGAATGTTGGTTCTTGTCTTCTTGTGAAAAGCAAGGTAAAACATATCTTCGGATATGTCCCACCTCTAACCATGTTCTTGAAAACCTCGATAAATCATGCCATGCATGCCGTGCTCGTGGGAACCGTGTACATACTTGCATTCCAATTTAAAGATGACATTTGGGTAATTTCACAACACATATAGTATCAAAGATTGAGTAATTCAATATTCATAGCATTTAGGGAAAGCAGGAAACACACTATCATAGGCCCTAGCAATATTCAGAATTTCTTAGGTATGCATTTCCTAATTCACAGCTCACTTTATTCACCTTGGCATTTCATCAAACATGGTGTGTTCATTATGGATTTACCCTACAACATGCTTTTCTAGATGGGTTTTACTCAAATCATACATGTATGTTCATTATTGGAACAATGCCCTTCCCCATTTGTTCATCACACACAACCATTGGCATCCAATCGCCCATTCACCATTCACCATTCACCATTCACCATTCACCATTCATCCATCTCATAGCACATGTGTAAATGAAAGGAAAATCAAAAGAAAAGAAAGGGAAAGAGGAACTATAACTAGGAGGGTAGTAAGAAGCACCGACCTTGAAGAAATGAGGAAGAAACCCTCTTTCCAAATGACTGTGAGTTGCTGCCCTAGCTTGGATCGCGAGCTCCACAATGCCTGAACCGAAATCTTGAAGAAAACGGGCTTGAGGTTGATCTAGGGTTTCAAACCCTTTGATTTCTCTCCAAAATGGAAACCCTAGGTTGGAATCGCCTTCTCCCCTTTCTCCTATTCTCTCAACCTCTCTAAGTGTTGAGAATGAGCCCTAAAGGCTCGGGTTAAACTCTTAAGGTAAGAGTGAACTGACAAAAGACCATAACACCCTTACTAAATTCCTGTAAAAACACGAGTGTTGAACTCGTTGTGCTGTGAATAGTGCCAACTCGTGGTGCTGTGAACAGTGCCAACTCGTGGTGCTGTGAACAGTGCCAACTCGTGGTGCTGTGAACAGTGCCAACTCGTTGTGCTGTGAACAGTGCCAACTCGTGGTGCTGTGAACAGTGTCAACTCGTGGTGCTGTGAACAGTGCCAACTCGTGGTGCTGTGAACAGTGCCAACTCGTGGTGCTGTGAACAGTGCCGAACCCGTTGTCCGTTGTGTTGTGCATAGTGCTGAGCTCGTTGAGCTATGAACAGTGCCAAACAAGTTGTCCGTTGTGGACAGTGCTGAACACGTTGTCCGTTGTCTTATGTACAGCGTGCCCGTGGTGAGTTGTACAACGTACCCGTTGTGAGCTGTACAACGGATGCACACAATATACGTTATCAGAGTACGTTGTCTGTGCTACGTTATCAGAGTACGACGTCAGAGCACGTCCTTAGTGCCTTCCGAGCTACGTTTGCCTACAGGTTCAGACTGTTTTGGCCATATCTTTTGACTCGTTCATCCGATTTTGACGATTCAACTTGCGTTGTGTTCGTACTTCGAAAAGGAACATTTCTGACATTTCAAAATTTCCAATTTCTTCCTTATTTATTAATTATACCTCTTAAAAGGCAAAATGACAACGAAAGTGTCATGTTTTAAGCATGAAAAAGTCTGGGGCTCTACACATAGCATACGTATCTTGCACATCTCGTAAGCATCATACATATCATAATCATCATGGATAACTCAAAGGCATCATGCATATCTCAAAATGCTCAAACTTTCAAAGACTCAAAGGATTATACAAAAACTCCAATGGGACTTAAGCCAGTTGATGTTCCAACCAAACCTAGTGTCTTAGCTTTGCTAAGAACTTTATGTACGTATACTTACTAGTATATGTATAAATGCTCATATGTGTACTATACCCTATTTCAATAGAGTGTGATGTGTTGCCTGTATAAAACATGTTGTCTATATAATATATTTGATTTATGAACTTGTTTGACGATGGTTAGTAAAAGGCGCCTAGCTAATAAAGGAATGCTTAGTTATGTGTTGGTCGGCATTGGATTGATAAATCCTTTGTCATGTTTGAGCTTACTAAGTTGTGGGCTCAATTGTGCAGGGCACACCCATTTAAGGTTCTCACCTAAGAAGGCATAATGCTAAGTATAATTTATATGTGTTGCTATGCATGGCTTGATGCATTGCTTGAATTGTTAATTGTAGATGATAGAGGATGGTAAGGTGGGGACAAGTGTCCCGGCTAGATTTTGTCTCATCTGAATTTTGCGGACGAAATTCTTATAAGGGGGGGAGGATGTAGAAACCTGGAATCCGAGTTCACTGTGCTATGAACAGTGTTAGTGAATAGTGTCATTGTATGGTGTGTGTAAACGCCTAAAGCCTTCCATCTTGTTCTTGGTTGCATGGTGAGTCAAGTAAGGGTTTTAGGTGCATGTGTTGAGGCTCAACAAGAGAGTATAATGAGACTCTATGTAGGTAAAAAAAAGTGTATATAAAATACCCTAAGTGCTTAAAGGGTTGTAAGTGAATAGTGTGTGAATAGTGCTGTAAACAGTGTTTGTGAGGTCCAAGGTTTCCTAGGAGCTTGTGAATGATGTGAGGAGTTTATTATAGGTTTTATGGTGTGTGAGGGTACTAAAGAACCATCCTTGATGTTTATTGGTGTTAAAATAAAAAGGGGAAAGGTTGTACA
This sequence comes from Tetracentron sinense, assembly GCA_015143295.1. NCBI lineage: Eukaryota > Viridiplantae > Streptophyta > Magnoliopsida > Trochodendrales > Trochodendraceae > Tetracentron > Tetracentron sinense. Next base: position 21,412,073 of record CM026554.1, read on the forward strand.
GTGCTAGAGGATGGGGGAGGTCTTAACAACCCTCAACTTGACGGATCTCTAGTTTTGTCCTCTCTCATTGGAATTCAGTGATTCTTGAGCCATTAGAAAGATATTAGAACTCTCTTCGAGGTTCATGTTTATCAGTTTCCAGATTAGGAGCAGAAGTTAAGCCAAATGTAAGATTTCCAAAACCTGGTCTGCTATAATTGTTGGTCTACTAAAGTTTATCCCAGGACCAGTCCAGTTGTGGGCCTACTTAGACCCTTAAAAACTCGGAATTAGGCTCTGGAAAAAAGATCAAAGTTGTTCTCCTTTGAAAGAAAAATCCAATGCAAGTTGAATCGTCAAAATTGGATAAGAGAGTCAAAAGTTATGGTCAAAATACCAAAGCGGGAAAAACCTGGCCAGGCAAAGTTCAATTTTGGCGTCGAATTGATCTGGGGGCCGAAATTCGTTGACGAATTCAGCCAAAAATGGCCAAAAATGTCCTGAAACTTGCCTAGACCTTCAACCAATCTTGGGAGATATTTTTCAAAGGATATTTTGGGTTTTTGGTAACCTTTAAGACTATGAATAGAAGGGATTTCGTGGTATGGATTTACCCAAACCTAAAGCATAGATTTTGGGGATTTTTGGAAGAGAAGAAGAAGAAGAAAGCTGAGATTTTCTTGGGTGCTCTTGGATTTGTGTTTGACATAAAAGGAAGAGTTCTTCTTGCCTTCTTGGTGTTCGAACACCTAGGTTTCAATTTCCAAAGTGACTCATCAAGTTGGATTTCTCTAAGGTTAGTTCTTGGTTGTGGTCTGTCGTGCCCCAAAATACCCCCTAGGAGTTTAGGGATACTTTGGGCGTGACAATACGTACCTGCCAAACCATCCTGTCATGAACAAGATAATTACAGTACTAAAACAATGATAATCAGAGCGCGGAAGTTAAACATAAATGCGGAAGCGTAAACTAACTTTTTCTTTTCTTCTAAGATTTTCAAAATAGTATTCTAAGTTAACATATATACAAAACATGTCTAAGTCTAAGGTGGACAGGCCCACCTATCAAAATGTCAAGATACATAAGCACCCTTTCGTATTCTCCCCTCAACAGTAGTCGAGGTACGGTCACACGTCAAGGTCTCGGTCCGCCTGAGACTGCTGTGAGATAGACGGCTCTCTCTCCTTTATATATTCTTCCTCGACCCAAGGCTCCGGGTCGAGGGCTTCCTCAGTACCTGCCGACATGAAAGTACGGTTGAGCATGGAATACTCAGCGAGTACAAGCTACTAGCTAACCATAATAATAATAAGCACCTCAACAGGAATACAATACACGGTAGTAATAGCATCATAAGAGAAATAGCAGGAGGCATGGTACATAACGTGCATGCATGAATGCAAAAACTCTGATAAAACTCGTGCTTGGAAACCCAGGTCATGTCTCGGTATGCCTCGTGAAAATCATGTATACGTGCATGCATGAATGTCTTGTCATCATCTTGTAAACTTGCATCTTGTAACTTGTGAGCCAGAGGCTAGCACCCGAATCTCCCTGGGCTGCCAACCTCCTTGATATATATGGTTTTCTTGTGAGCCAGAGGCTAGTACCCGAATGTCCCTGGGCTACCAACCTCCTTGACAATAGGTGATTTTTATTACTTGTTTAGTTTTCTTGTGAGCCAAAGGCTAGTACCCGAATTTTTCTTCGGCTACCAACCTCCTTGACAATAGGTATTTTAGGGGTTTTCTTATGAGCCAGAGGCTAGTACCCCTATCTCCCTAGGCTACCAACCTCCTTGACATGCAATATTTTCTTGTTGGTTATTATATGCAAATGCTCTTGAAATCTTGGTTCATGCTATCATGCGTGCTCATGTACGTGTCAATCGTGATAATAGTGGAATGAGGATAACAAGAGAGATATGGCATCACAATTCCATTCATAATATATTCATGTGAGCATTCGAGTAATTAACATGGCATTTGAGTATTTAAAGCATTTTCTTCCCTTAAGTCATGATTTTATAGATTCGGCATTTTGTCAAACACATAACATACATTGTTCCTTAATAGTTCATCTTCTTCCTCTTTATGCATATTTTCCATTCAATCACACAAGGGTAAGTTTATTATTTGTACAATGCCCATCCTCCATTTTCCAATTCACACCCCACACATCATTCCTTCGGCATCCAATCGCCTCAATCCACACCCATCCAAACATCCATACCATTCTTCCTTATCTTGTTTATATTCATTAGAGATGTTCATTAGAGATAATACATTTCATAAAGAAGAAACCTAATAACAAGGATCACATTCCATATAGAAACCTAGATTATTGCTAGGGTAAGTTAGTAGGGTGTACTAACCTTAGATCAAGACTTGATCTTGGTAGGAACCTTGATTTGAGCTCCAACTTGAAAGGAGGAAACCTTTTCTTGAGGGAGACTTGGTTTGGGGAAGAAAAACCTCTTGAAATCCCTTGGTGAATGCTGCCCTAGCTTGAGAACGAGATCCCCCACGAGGTTGAGCCTTGAATTTGAAGCAATCCAAGTTTGAGGATCATCTAGGGTTGTCAAACCCTTTGATTCCTTCTCCAATGGAAAACCTAGGTGCAAATCCCCTTCTCCTCTCTCTCTAACTTTCCAAACCCTCTAAGTATGTTGAATAAGCCCTAAAGGCTTGGGCAAGCCTTATGAAGTAAGGGTTTAACACCCGAAAGACAAAAATGCCCTTACTAAAATTTCTGCAAAAAAACACGGGGACCGATCGATCGGTGGTTAGGACCGATCGATTGGTTGCCTACCGAGCGATCGGTGTTCTGACCGAGCGACCGGTCAAAAGTCTGCTCTCTAGAAAATTTTTCCATAAAAAATTTTTGACCAGTCGATAGCCACCGATCGATCGGTTTTGGACCGATCGATCACTGAATGGACCGAGCGATCGGTGCTCTGCAAGTATGGACTGTTTTGACCATATCTTTTGACTCGCTCGTCCGATTTCGACGATTCAACTTGCGTTGGATTCGTCTTTCAAAAATGAGCATTTCTGATGTTTCAGAATTTCCAATTTCTCCCTTATTTATTTATTAGACCACGAGAAAGGTCAATTAGCTACGAAAGTACTATTCATTAAATGTAGAAAAGTCCGGGGTGCTACATGGTCAAAGAGCAAAAGTGAAGCTTTGCTCTTATTTTCCAGATTTCCATAAGCTTCTCAAATCTTCGATCTTGATTCCCTAAGCTTTTTAAAATCTTTCTCTTGCTTCTCTGGAGTATTCTAAAGCGAGTAAACTGTAGGGAATCGGTTTGGCAAGGTAGAACAATCTACTAACTTGCCTTACTATACTTCATCAATGTTTAATTGGTTTCTAAAGTAAGCAAATGGTCGTGACGAAACATTGGGTGTTTTGGCCATATTCACAATTCCTATATTATAAGTAAGTTATAAAGCATTTTTTTGATAAGATAATTAGTAGCTAGACTCCAATAAATTGCTTTACTATGAGTTACAAATGAATAGTAGAATTTGAGGCATATTCTTGATAGAAATTAGAATTGATAATCATGTTTACATGCTATGCATATTACCATGATTTTGAGGCTGTTATATGGTTACTGAATTGCTCACACTTACTCTCATGAATATGATTCACAAGTCTCACATGATGTTCATAAGTCTCACATGATAATTACAAGTCTCGAATGATGATTATAAGTCTCACATGATGTTCGTAAGTCTCACATGATAATTACAAGTCTCGCATGATGATTATAAGTCTCACATGATAATTACAAGTCTCGCATGATGATGACAAGTCTCGCATGATGTTCACAATGTAAGCACCCAATTTTTACACCCCATCATAACTATAGTTAAACCCTTTTAACTATGGTTACACCCTGCCAAATCCCTCGTCTAACTGTAGTTAAACCCTTTTAACTATGGTTACCCCTCACAGCCTAGGTGTCCTAAACCTTAGCATTAGGTGACCCTAGCGTAACCCTAGAGCCATTAGGGCTTAAACCTTAAAACCCATGGCCTCTAGGGTCTGACCCCTTTATCCAGGCCCATAAGGCCCAAAAAACCTTAAGTCAACCCCCTATACCCAAGTATACAGGGCCCAGCCCATTTAAAAACATATTTCAGAATGTCGGTAGCAGGTCTACCGACATTAAAAATAAGCCTTGTTTCAAGCTGTCGGTAGACCTTCTACCGACATCTTCAAGTTACGAGTTACAGGCCTGCAACACCCCTGCACACTCTACCTCCTCCTTGGTTTCTCCCTTCTCAGCCCTAAGTCGACCTCCCCTTGTCCAGTACTATCTTCCCCCTTCTCCTCAAACCCCTGTAGGTCCCTAGTCTTCTCCTCTATAAAACCCAACCCCCACCACAGTGCAAACGGTCTGGATTTTTAGAGAAGAACCCCTACTGGAAAAACCTTGGTCCTCAACCTCTTTCTCCCTTGGTCTTGATCCTCAGACTCCCCTACACCTGCCTCCCCCCTCCCTTGTTCGGGTAGCACCACCAGGGCACACCACCATCAGTACACTGGCCACTCCCATTTCGGCAAAAAGCAGAGCAGTGTAGGGCCTCCCCCCTCCCCTTTTTTTCTTTTCCTTTTGCGATCAATGTGAGCCCCTGGTCATCTCCAGGGGATGTTTCTCATGTTTTTTTTTCTATTGTTTCTTAGTGTAAATAGAGCTATATAGGGTGTTCACCCACCTAAACCATAGGTGCGGTGAACCCCAACGGGTATAGCACCTCCTCGAGGCTGGCAGACCGTTACAGAACCCCTAGTAACCTTTGTGCACAACCCCAGTAGCCACAAGCTTGATTTTCAGAAAAACCCAGAATGGCGATACTCTCAATGCCACCATTCCTAAAAAAAGCTTGTTTTCCATTTTGTCGGTGATCCCTCTGCCGACACCTTGTTTCTGAGCTTTTTCCAGAATGTTAGTAATACCTCTACCGACATTCTGTTTCTCGCGTGATTTGGGATGGGTAGTAGAACAACTACCGCCAAAATATTGTTATAAGCACAACACCTTTGCAGCTTTGTAGGGCCCCCTCTAGGCATCCCCTTGGGCCCACACTTGACCAGAAGACTCTCAGGAGTCCCCTGTACACTCCCCTACCCTTGGTTCACCTCGGGTTACACATTAATCCTAGTTAACTTTGGCAAAAACACAGTCTTAAAATATTGTCCATAATGTAGGTAATTACATTACCAACATTAAACTTTGTTTTATTTCTAGGCTTTTGCAGGGGCCCAAGCCTGGTAGGAGGCCACTTGAGGCCCTGCCTAGCCCTCTGGGCCCACCTTGGACTATACCAGACCCTTAACAGTGGTTAAATCCACACCCGGTTAACGTTTAATCGCGGTTAAGCACCCCTTAACTCCACAAACGTTTGGGAAATTAAACGGAAATTCCTTAAATGCAATTGGACCATAACCCGGGCCGAACTCCTTCCTAGTCTAACGGACTAGTCCATGTTATCCACCCTTGCTGCACACACACACGCCCCTAGCCTCGGCACAGGCTCACGTGCCAGAACTACGCTCGGTCTGATCTCACCCTGTGAGTACGTAGGCAGCCCGACATGGGCCCGTCCCCAGTTAGTTTTTCCGTTTTTGGATTAGTGTTCACTTAAACATTTCGGCATTCTAAACAAGATTAACTTTATTTTTGGCTTATACCCGGGGAGTACGGAACCGTTGTAAAACGGAAGCCTCGGGGTGCCTAACACCTTCCCCAAACTTAATCAAACCCCTTACCCTGATCTCTCTCATGGACCAAGACCTTATCCAAAACCCGGGGGGCTTATCCCTTCTGAATAAATAGGTGACAACTCTCAAAAACCCGTGAGACCAAGTCAGGGAGTGAATTCCAGCGCCCACAGCTCTAGCGACTCTGCTGGGGAGAATGGGTTCAACTAGGAACCCAGGTTTAAGACAACTAAACCTTAATCTTGTTTAAAATGCCTGAGTGTTTAACTAAACAACTAATCATTTTACATCTCTTGGTTAATTGTGTACTGTGCATCCATACATGTCATAATAGCATAATTATCTCATTCAAACCCAGTAGATAGGCTTATTATGTTAACGGCTGCTGGATGATCATCCTCAGTGTCAGTGACTTAAACGTCTTGGAGGTTCGTGGAGTTACTCCTGTTGGGTGATATACCTCAGGGAAGGATTTTGAATGCTCCCACTTACACCAATCGTCCCTTTTCAGGTATGTTCTATACCGGGGTGTCGCATATATAGTGTTAAGTGATCCCCCCATCCTACTATGAATACCCTTGCATCAAACCAACATTCATACATGTAGTCTAGGCTAGGGTATAGTCTACAAGCAGACCATTCTAGAAGGGCTACCATAAACTCTAACCTGCTTACACCCTATATCCGTCCCCAATTATGGTTGACTACCCGAGCACATTTTACCTGGATAACCACCCATTCAGGGGCATGTAATGAGCCAAACCTGTGCTTGTAATAAACTACATCCAACCCTGCTTCCTGACATAGCATATGGGGTCCAAATCCCAGGCAAACAGACCTTCAACCTTGATCCGATAAGTCCCTCAGTTTCCAAGAACCCTAGGCTAAAGCACGTCGGACCTCCGTCCATCTGCCCTATCGAATCGCATGTGCCTTATCACACCCAACCAAAATCACAAATTACATCATCATTGTATCCCATCTGCATACACAGTGCACTCACAGAGTCTGTATCATTGTCCAAGTGGATGGTAGGTCCTTCAGGGACAACTCAATCAATGGGCCGACAGTCACGACAAGTGCATCTACCTTCTCAGGGGCCATCTGATGATAACCTCCAAGCATCAATTGGGGCTTTCACCTCGAGTCAGCGTCTCATTTGGGCTCAGTACTACAAAACTGGGATTATCCTAGACCTATTTGTGGTTAACCCAGACTCACACCTCATGAACACTGCTATCCAGTGTTGGAGCCCATCTCACATGGTTTTTTTTTTTGGTAAAAACGAGCTCTGCCCAACACTGGAATAGATTCAGCGCATTCTAGGGTTAAACATGGACGGTGAAGCCATAGTACCGTGTTACAAGACAACATACAGGCAAACTTATCCAAGTTCTTGCATATCAAGCCTACCTGCTAGCAGCCTGGTCCTAACGGCTCTTTTGATCGGATATCCGTGTCTTTTCTCGAAAAAAAGTACAAGCGTAAATGAAACCCTAACTCCCTTTCAGCAGAACTTCATGGTCTCAATGCCCTTGCACTGATAGCCATGTCTCAGCTGGTGTTCCTAAGGTGCCGTTCGCTCGTCGAAGCAATTCTGGTTGGGGTCATCGATGACATGCACAACTCCTGCTCAGTTGTACCAGTCATCCTAGCCGAGCTTCTCAAGGCTCTCAACGAGTCTGTAAACCGTAGAAAAGACATCTTCTATGCCAGTACACCTCTCTTACACTTTTGGTTGGTAAGTCACTTGCATACATTCATTTCAGTACCGGACGACATCCGTGACTCCTACAGTCTTCCTCGGAAGATTTCTCAAAATCAAGGGCCGATAGTAACTACAGATGTGGGAGCTCTACCAGCTCCTCCAAGACCTTTCAAAGGAAGAAATAACTTGGCAATGCAATTGGCTTGTGTTGAACAGACTACCCCGTGTTATCATCACCGGCAGACGATGCATGATTCTTGCTGGTCTAACAGGCTCCACAGTCTATATACCACTCTGAGTCCTCCGACAGTTTGGACTCCCTCAACGTATCCAAGTGATAGACCGATTGGAAAATGATTGGATCACGTTCACAGTGTACTCCGACAACCTCACCCGACGCTTCTAGTTAGCTTGGTGCAGCTTCAGACGAGACCAATGGCCAGACTTCATGGTTACATCAGGACCATCGACCAACTCAGCATACCATCAGTGGGTGGATAATCCTGACATTCTACCCGGTATGCCTGCACCTAGGGAACTGCCCACAACAGTTGTAGCTCCATCACAGGGAACCATACCCCTAACAGAGATGGTGGTTCCTTGGACAGACTTCTTCCTGGAGAGACAGCTCCAGATCCAACAAAAATGGAAGAAGCTACGGAAAGCCCAGCATGCATTCAGGTAGTAAGAAGCGGAACAATGTCGTGAGCTCCAAGCAGCACAAGAACAGGTTGAACAATTGGAGCAGACAATCAAATCTCTTCACAAGAGGCGCAGAGATGATGCCAGAGAAACAGCCATCATTAGGGCCCAGCTTCTCTTCCACCAAGAGCAGTTTGATAGTGCAAAGGTGGAGATGACCTCCCGTATCCAACAATTTGGATACCAGATGTTCAATGCTACTAAAACCCTTACGCGCATGGAGGTTGAAGTCACATCCCTCCAGTAACAAATCTTGGATCTTGAGGGTGTGCCTCATCCACTTGACAGGGACATAGCAACCATGCAGGCGAAACTTGACAGTGTTTTGGAATCCCTGAAGATTCTAATTGGCACCCGGACCAAAGAACCCTCCATCCGGATCCCAACCAGAGAACCAGTCGAGAAACCTACACCTGAGCCTCACCATTCCCCCTTCATCATACCTGACCCTATACCCGCAACAGGCGGAGGAGAGGAGTATGACCAGTACGAAGAACAGCTGAAGGCCTCAACGTCCACCAGGACCAGCCGTCATCCTCACATCCAACACCTTCCTTACAGGACGAGATCAAGCAGATGAAAGAAGAGATGAGAAGAATGAGGGGTGCATCCACTAGTACAAGTCTATCAATGGAAGACTTAACTTTCTCATCAGGGGATGCTGTTCCCGTAGGTTTCAAGGTCCCAGAATTTGACAAATATGATGGCTCGGGCTGTCTAAAACAACACTTGCAATTATACCTAGGGGACATGTTCCAGCAAAACAGGAACCAGCCTCTACTCATCCAGTTCTTCCAGAAGAGTCTGAAGGGAGCAGCCCTTACCTGGTGGATGTCCGTGGACAAGCAGAAAGTCAAGACCTGACAGGATTCCATGGACAATTTTGTAGAGTAGTACTCCTTCAACCAGGAGCTCCACCCTCAGAGGAGCCAGCTTGAGCAGTTAAGCCAGCGTAGCAACGAATCATTTCTGGAGTACGCCACCCACTGGAGGGAAATGACAGCTAAGATCCCGACTCCTATCCCTAAGGAAGAGATGGCAAGCATGTTCATGGGCACTCTAAAGCAGCCCTACTCTACACTCATGGTGACCTTACCAGTGGTGGACTTTGGCACCATCGTCAGGACAGGTGCCCGTATCGAGACTGCTATCAAGAGTAGGGCCATTCATTCTAGTCTAGGACTTGATCCCCCCAAGGCGACAGCCTCGTCAAGCAGAAACATTGGTCCCCGGGACCACAGAAAGAAGGAAAATGTAAAGATGGTTGCTTCTATGGCACCCATCAGGTTACTAGCTCCAGCACCTCAGCAATAATCAGTTAGCAGGAATACCCGGCCAGCCCGACTAACCTAGAGGCAAAAATGTCCTCCCTAAAACTTTACCCCTCTTCCATACACACTCAGCAAATTATTGGAATTCCTCACCAAGCAGGGCATTCTTGAGTTGAGAGGTCCTACACCTCTCTTACCTCCAGATAAGCAAAACAAGAACTATAATGACGACCATCACAGCGCCTTTTACAGAGGCCCAGGCCATGCTACAGACTACTGCATTGGCCTGAAGTGTGCTATCCAATACCTCTTGGATGACGGAAAGGTTAAGATGGCACCCAGCTACACTAGCATCAATCAGGTGTCATTGCCCCCATATAACAATCAAGTCAATTTTATCCAGTGGGAAGAGCCTGGGGCAGGGCAGCCAGGACCCAGCACACCCGCAGTGAATGACAGCATCATCAGGCCCTCTTACCGATCATATGTCCTAATCCCCTTCCCCCAGTCAAACATACAGACTATCCAGCCTCCAACCCAGATACCTGTCCCCGAACAGATCTTCTGCACCATTCCTTACCCAGCAAATTGGACCATAGCTCCAGCTCAAGCCTTAGCCTCTTCAGGCCCTGTCCAGATCCCTTACATCCCAGAGCCTCCCTTCAACCTCAACCGAGTACCCACTCCTCGCTCTCCCATCCTTGAGAGCGAGAGCATAGCCTACCTAACCAGATCTGGCTGGGTATATCAACCTCCTGTAACTGAGTCACCGAAGGTGAAAGGCACAGAGACAGAGAAAGAGAAAGCAGGGGTGTCAGACCCGCAGAAGAAAGCAACTGACTCTACAGTTTTATTAAAAATCCAAGAAAAAGCAGAGGAGTTCAATATCACTCAACAACTGAGCAGGGTCCCAGCACAGATATCCATCTTGGGTCTTCTTCTCACTTCAGAGCACAACAGGAAGCAACTGCTCCGAGTATTTGGCAATGCCCATGTGACACCAGACATAACACCCGAGAAATTGGGGTAAATGGTAGGACAGATCCTCGAACCCAAAGTCATCTCCTTCACAAAAGAAGAGATACCAGATAGCGACAGGGACCATACCCGAGCTTTATACATTACAGTACAAAGCATGGACCGAACGTTATCATCAGTGCTCATCGAAAATGGCTCCGCCTGAATGTCTACACACTCTCCATGCTGTAAAACCTGGGTCTGGATCTCAGTCATGTGAAGAAGAGACCTATGACCATCAGGGCCTTTGACAATACAACCAGGCAAAACCTGGGCGACATCGACCTAACCATCGGGGTCGGACCTGCTCAATTCTCAACAAACTTTAAGGTGGTGAACGTGCCAGCCTCTTTCACCCTGCTCTTAGGCAAGCCAGGGCCATTCCCTGCTCTTTGCATCAAAGAATCAAGTTCATCCAGGATGACCGTCTGATTGTCATTCCTTTTGAAGAGTTAGCAAGTTCCTTTGGGGACGTCCAAGAGCTGGGGCAAGGTACTGCCTTCATGATATTCCAGTTCGAGCAAGTTAGTTCTATCGCCCAGGTAGAACAGCAAAGCAAGCAAGCAGTGCCACCATTTGTCAGAATGATGGCCAGAATGAACTACCAGCCCGAAAGTGGTCTTGGTGCCAGGAATCAGGGCATAAAGAAGAGATAGACGCCTCCTCGTTATACACCTCCCTTTGGTTTGAGGTACAAGCCCCCATACGAGGACTACCTCTCCAAGTTGACTATGAAGAGTAGACAGTCGGCGAAACCTGAACCCCGACTATACATCTCTGTAACCTTCCCCGTGGGAATCTTCGAAACCTCTGCCGCACCCGTTGCCTTCACACCCCAACCTAGTGACAAGTCTTCAGGGATTCCAGATCTAGAAGTTTTTTCCATGGCCCAGATGTTCGATGAGCTGACTGTCGAAGATGCTACTGAAGCAGAATTTCATGCGGGAGAGCAAGTCTGCACCCTCTCCAACAGCGCCAAAGCGTCATCCAGTCGTGAGCCACTAATCAATTGGTTGACTGAGGCTCTCATCATCGAGGCCAGCCAGGGCCGGGGCAAGCACAATATAGGACAGGTTGGTCCAAGATAGCAGTGAACCAGCATCACCCCTCTCCTTCATCTACCTCTCTATTGCTTCCGTTTGTAAAATCCAAAAGTCAGGCCACTGTCGGCTGATATTTGCTTGAGTCTTTTTTGTAACAAGTCATTTTTTCAATGAAAATCAGATTGTTTTGACTCAAAAAATCATCTTTTTGAAAAAATATTTCATATCGGTTAATGACGAAATCACACGGACTCTTCCCCTGGAAGGCCTAATATCCTGAAGCCAACAAAATCATCATCATCAAGCTTGCTAAACTAAAGCTAAATTGATTTGCTAGGAAATTACCTCTGACAAGGGTATCCCTCAAACCCTCCTTGAACTCTCCGAAGCAGAGTATGACTCAGAACAGGAAGAGGAACTGCCTTAGGAAATTCTGGACCTCCATGAGCACAGCGAAGGACTCTTGCAGTCTAACAGGGAACACAATGAAACAATCAATCTGGGATCCACAGACAACCCCCGGCTAGTCAAGATCGGCACAAGCATGAACCCTCAACAAAGAGCAGACATGATCAGTTTCCTAAGAAGCTACAGTGATGTCTTCGCCTGGTCATTTGCTGAGAAGCTACACAGACTGCCCCTGAACCCTGACGTCAAACCAATAAAGCAGAAACTGAGATGGATGAGGCCCGAATGGTCACAGAAGGTCAAGGAAGAAGTTGAGAAGCAGATCAGTGCAGGCTTCCTGGCAGTTGCAAACTACCCTAAGTGGTTAGCCAACATCGTACCGGTACCTAAGAAGGACGGCAAGGTCCGCATGTGTATTGACTACCAAAATTTGAACAGGGCAAGCCCCAAAGATAACTTTCCTCTCCCATACATTGACGTTCTGGTCAACAGTACTGCTAGGCACGCGACTCTCTCATTCATGGATGGTTTCTTCGGATACAACCAGATCAGGATGGCAGAAGAAGACATGGAGAAAACCTCCTTTATCACACCTTGGGGCACATTCTACTACAAGGTCATACCCTTTGGACTCAAGAACGCAGGGGCCACCTACCAGAGGGCCATGACAATCTTGTTCCACGACATGATGCACAAGTCCACTCAAATCTATGTGGACGACATGATCGTCAAGTCCCCTACTGCTAAGCAACACCCTGAAGACATAAAGAGACTCTGTGCGACAGACTCTGAGAGTACGGCCTGAGACTAAATCCAGCCAAATGCATCTTTGGAGCCTCATCAGGAAAGCTCCTTGGCTTCATAGTTAATAAGAGAGGCATTGAGATCGATCCAGCTAAATCTAGAGCTATCATTGAAATGCCAGCACCCCAAACTGAAAATGAAATCCGTGGCTTCCTGGGCAGAATTCAGTACATCAGCAGATTCATCTCTCAACTAATCCTGATCTACGAGCTGATCTTCAAGCTTCTCTAGAAGAACACACTGACAGTCTGGACAGGATAAAGCAGTATCTCCTGAATCCCCCAGTACTTATGCCTCCTACACCAGGATGGCCACTACTACTCCAAATCTCGGTACAAGAAACCTCCATAGGGTGCATCCTAGGCAACTCAATGTCTTCAGCACTATCTACTTTCCTACCCAGTAATTCTGATCTCCCAGATGGACCCGCTAAAGTATCTACTAGAAAAACCAACCACCACCGAAAGGACTGCCCGATGGCTCTTGATGTTGTCTGAATTTGACATCACGTACATGACACAGAAGTCAATCAAGGGGCAGGCGATAGCAGATCACTTGGCCCACAGTCCGACCCAGGACTACATTTCTATACATGATCAGTTTCCAGACGAAGCCATTCTGTATACAGAAGTGGACAAACAAGAATACACCAGCTGGGAGTTGTACTTTGAGGGAGCTTCCAACAATCATGGGCATGGGGCAGGAGCAGTCCTGGTCTCACCTAAAGGAGTACACCTCCCTACCTCAATCAAGCTAAAGTTCAGATGCTCCAACAATGAAGCAGAATACGAGGCATGCATAGCCAGACTGAAAGAAGCCCTGGACATCGAGATTTAAGAGGTAAACGTCTACGGTGACTCATCTTTAGTAATCTATCAAACAAATGAGTATTGGCCCATCCGAGAAGCAAGGCTAGTCTCGTACTTGGCCTACCTCAATCTGCTAATCAATCAATTCAGAAGAATCAGCTTCAGCCACTGGTCCAGGAACTAGAACAGATTCACCGACGCACCGGCCACTCTTGCTTCCATGGTACAAATCCTTACAGACATCATGCTCTGGCCGATAGAAATTCACCAACAGGATCAGCCTGCCTACTGCCTTCAGATCGAGGAAGTATCAGACAATAAGCCTTGGTATACAGACATCAAGCAGTATCTTGAGGATGGGACCTTCCCTCTCGATGCCACCAGAGGTTGCCGAACCGACTCTGGCTCAGATGCCTAGATACCAGTGAAGCAGCACAGGTAGTCGAAGAGGTTCACAGAGGAACTTGCGGCCCACACATGAACAGGTTGATGTTATCTAAGAAGATATTGAGGCTAGGCTATTACTGGTCTACCATGGAATTAGATTGCTACAAGCATGTACAGAAATGTCACCAATGGAAAATCTATGCCGACAGGGTAAATACCGCCAAACAGGCTACACAATCTCACTACTCCTTGGCTATTCTTAGCTTGGGGCATCAACGTCATCGAACCCATAGCTCCGAAAGCATCAAATGGACATCGATTCAATCTGGTAGCAATCGATTATTTCAATAAAAAATGGTCGAGGCAGCCTCTTATGCCAGCGTTATAGCCTCAGTGGTTCAGTGTTTTCTGAAAAAGGATATTATTTGTAGATATGGGGTCCCGTATGAGATTGTAACAGACAATGCTCTCAACTTCTGCAACAAGGGGATAACTGACTTGTGTGAGAAGTTCAAAATCCAACATCACAACTCTACGCCATACAGGCCACAGACCAATGGTGCAGTTGAAGCCACCAACAAGAATCTCAAGAAAATCATAGAGAAGATGGCAACCAAATACTCTGCCTGGCATGAGATGCTCCCTTATGCACTAATGGCCTACAGAACGTCCATCCGAACCTCAACAAGGGCAACACCATTCTCTCTGGCCTATGGTATGGAAGTAGTCCTCCCTGTCGAAGTACAGATTCTTTCACTCCAGGTGTTAATGGAAGCAAAGCTCTCAGAAGCAGAATGGGCGCAGACCCGGTATGAGCCGTTGAACCTGATCGAAGAGCGGCGAATGAAAGCCATCAACCACTCTCAGGCCTATCAAAGGTGCATAGCTAGGGCATTCAACAAGAAAGTCAAGCCAAGAGGCATCGAGATCAACGACTTGGTTCTCCAGAAAATGTTGCCAAACCGCCTTGACCCAAGGGGAAAGTTCACTCCCAACTATGAAGGCCCATACATCGTCCGAGATAAATTCTCTGGCGGTGCCCTTCGACTCGGACGTATGGATGACGAAGACCTCCCAAAGCCCGTCAATATGGACAAAGCTAAAAGATACTACACTTAGGGTCTAGATCTGATAGGCGCTTTGCACTTATAGTTTCTCAGGGAAATGACAAGAGGCCATCCTTGGTACACTCTTCATCCCTCTTTCTTGTAACCCGCTTACAAATCAAATGAAATTCGCTAATTAGCCCCTTGAGCCTGATAGCCCTTCTTTCATTACACCTTTTTAGGGACACCCTCCCTCGCCCTCTGTGGTATTTGCTTGAACTACGTCATGACCTGATCCTGCAAAGGTACGTAGGTAGCCTGTCAAATCAGGTGCGGTCACAATAGGGGTATCCACTCCCCGACTCTCCCCCAAACAGAGTCCTACAATCCCCAAGCAGAGACAAACTCTCCCAGCTTCCCAAGCAAATCGACTTACATGGGTACAAAATTTCTATCAACAGAAAGCCCAAAATAGAAGTCGAAACATTTCAACAGTCAGATACTCCCCACAGAGACATTCTCTCTGGACTTTTTACCCAATAGAAGAACAAATCTTGGGGCCGAGACGAACTCTTTATCCCCAGCAGACACAACCTCTCTCACTTTCTCTCCCCATTCCCCAATGGAGCAAAAAAAAATTTCATCGGGAATCATAAGGCACAGGCCTTAAGCGAACAAATCCCCCCGAAAACAGAAGAATCCTCCCTAGAGAGTGAAAATCAATTACTTCAAATCCAAAACCTCCAAAGGAGAGCAAATCAACAAGGAGGAAAAATCCCAGGGTGTCCCAAACTTTGGTCCCCCAGCCTACATTTCGTCCTACTATAAGTCCTCCTCCATCCCTTAGGAATCATGAGTGCAAGCACAATATCACGTCTGAATCCCCAGTGGAAATATCATCCTCAAATCCCCATGAGGAGCGTCATTCAGGGCAATGATGGGAGAAGACCTTTTTCCAGCATAAACAAAGCTTCCCCAGTAAATCACAGGCATGAGTGAAAACCGGTAATAGCCTCATTGCGCAAAAATCATGCGATCCCCAAACCTAGTCTTGCGACTAGGGGCAAAAAAGGGAACGAAAATCAATCAGCTTCGTATGCATGAGGAAAACCAGCAACGGCCTCATTGCGCAAAAAATTTATGCGAACCCCAGGACTTGGTCATTCTAAGGGTAAAAAAGGAAGAAAAAGCTGAAGAGCAGTTTGGCAACAGAATCCGACAGCAGTCACTTTAGCCAGATAAACTCCTACAGCAATCCCCAGCAGATGGCATGGAAGAGCAGCTTCCCCGAAACTTGTCTCCAGTAGAATTCAGATCCCTAGTAGTGATCTACCGCAGTGTCATATCCCTTAAACAGATCCCCAACAACGGTCTACAATGACATTACATCCCTCAGCTGATCTCCCCAACAGAAGCAACCTATTGCTCCCCAGCAAGCTTCTCCCCAGTCAGAGTCTAATCTCTAGCAATGCCAAGACAAACAAGTCTACCCGTGAGCATCCTCGACGGTGACAAAACCTCTTTTGGGTCATACTTTGCTCTCCAAGAGTGAAAGAAAAAACACATGATCCCCAAGCCCTAACTAAGGCACTTTCCTGCCAAAACTAATAGCTAATTGAACATTCTTTCTGGTGAAAGCAATTTTTTTTACAAAGGACCAAAACCTTTTACAAAATGTTTTCAAAAACAACTCTTTGGTATCCTAAACAGATCGTACCAGCCGATACTGAGCAGCCCCAGCAAGACAAAGTAGAAGAAGCCGGCACCATGCATCCATGCAAGTTGTAATCAGCAGAGTCATGGGAAAGCATCCTCGCCTTTATCCCCTACATACATCCCTGCATAGCATCACACCTTGTGTGACCAAACTCCTCAGCATCATCATCGATCAAAATCAGGCGCCTCTCAGCCATTTCAATCATCCGGCTAGTGCCTCTTGGACATACCGTGATCCCTTTTTCGACATCCCATGTACACCTTTACAGTGTATGCCACCTGCATGCCCCATCCTCGACATCCCGTGTATACCTTTACAGCGTATACCACCTATATGTCCTGCTTTTCAACACCCCGTGTGTCCTCAACATCTCGTGTGTACCTTTACAGTGTACACCACCTGCATGTCACCTCCTTCAACACCTTGTGTGCTCTCGACACCCTATATGTCTCTTTGATCAAACTCGTTCGAATCCTTCCGGCCAACGCCTCCGGGCTATGCAATCCCTGCATCCATCAATCCCCAGTGAGTAGTCTGAACTACTCGCCCTTCACAGCAGTGGCCATGCCACTACACTGCACTCATCATTTGCACTGCATGCATACGTGTCATCATTCTGCATCCCTGTCATCCGAGCTTGGTGTAAAAATAGGATGGTTCCAGTCTTCGCCGTTCAAATCGCCAACCTTGGCATTCTCCCGTAAAGAGGGGCAGCTGTAAGCACCCATTTTTTACACCCCATCATAACTATAGTTAAACCCTTTTAACTATGGTTACACCCTTCCTAATCCCCCGTCTAACTGTAGTTAAACCCTTTTAACTATGGTTAACCCTCACAGCCCAGGTAAGCCTTTTAGTTAATCTTAGGAATGAAAACCATGTCTTAAACCTTAGCATTAGGTGACCCTAGCATAGCCCTACAGCCATTAGGGCTTAAACCTTAAAACCCATGGCCTCTAGGGCCTGACCCCTTTATCCAGGCCCACAAGGCCCAAAAAACCTTAAGACAACCCCCTATACCCAAGTATGCAGGGCCCAGCCCATTTCAAAATAGATTTCAGAATGTCGGTAGCAGGTCTACCGACATTAAAAATAAGCCTTTTTCAAGCTGTCGGTAGACCTTCTACCGACATCTTCAAGTTACGAGTTACAGGCCTGCAACACCCCTGCACACTCTACCTCCACCTCGATTTCTCCCTTCTCAGCCCTTAGTCGACCTCCACTTGGTCCAGTACTATCTTCCCCCTTCTCCTTAAACCCCTGTAGGTCCCTAGTCTTCTCCTCTATAAAACCCAACCACCACCACAGTGCAAACAGTCTGCATTTTTAGAGAAGAACCCCTACTGCAAAAACCTTGGTCCTTAGCCTCTTTCTCCTTTGGTCTTAATCCTAAGACTCCCCTACACCTGCCTCCCCCCTCCCTTGTTCAGGTAGCACCACCAGGGCACACCACCATCAGTACACAGGCCACCTCCCTTATTCAGGTAGCCTCCCCCCTCCCCTTTTTTTCATTTCCTTTTGCGACCAATGTGAGCCCCTGGTCATCTCCATGGGAGGTTTCTCATTTTTTTTTTTTTGTTTCTTAGTGTAAACAGAGCCATATAGGGTGTTCACCCACCTAAACCATAGGTGTGGTGAACCCCTACGGGTATAGCACCTCCTCGAGGCGTGGCAAACCATTACAGAACCCCTAGTAACCTCTGTGCACAACCCCAGTAGCCACAAGCTCGGTTTTCAGAAAAACCCAGAATGGTGGTACTCTCAGTGCCGCCATTCCTAAAAAAAGCCTGTTTTCCATTTTGATGGTGATCCCTCTGCCGACACCTTGTTTCTGAGCTTTTTCCAGAATGTCGGTAATACATCTACTGACATTCTGTTTCTCGCCTGATTTGGGATGGGCGGTAGAACTACCGCCAAAATATTGTTATATACACAGCACCTTTGCAGCTTTGTGGGCCCCCCTCCAGGCATCCCCTTGGGCCCACACTTGACCTGAAGACTCTCAGGAGTCCCCTCTACTCTCCCCTACCCTTGGTTCACCTCGGGTTACACATTAATCCTAGTTAACTTTGGCAAAAACACAGTCTTAAAACACTATCCATAATGTAGGTAATTACATTACCGACATTAAACTTTGTTTTATTTCTGGGCTTTTGCAGGGGCCCATGTGATGCCCCGAACCCGCGCCTAGGGAATCAAGTTCCGAGATGCGCGTTCGTTCGTCAAATCATGCAAGCGGAAGACTTTACCCGCAAAAATATGGGAAATTTAAACATTTATCAGATGCTTCCAAAAAGCAAATAACACCTGTCATCTCAATAGCCATCATAGAAACCATATACATGTAATATTTACATCATGTTTATTTTACAAAAGTAGGCGCCTCTATCACGCCAGGTACAACTTGTATAAGCTTCCAAAATGTCCAGTTGGACTTTTCACTTACTAATCAGCAGCTCCAAGATCTGCTGACACAAAAAGTCAGTGAGCTATGAAGCCCAATAAAATCACAATCCTTCTAAACTATTTTCCGCATAATAACACGCATCAATAATGATATAATAAACAGTTCAATTTGCATGTTACAATAAAATAGAACAGTATATAATAAACTGTGACCCAAGTTAATTTAGGGTTACGTCACCCTAACCGAGGTTTCCGACCTCACATTACTTTCTAATTATGAGGTTCAGTTATAAATGTATTATATTACTAAGTTATCATTTCGATCATCAATCATGTTTCATTTCGAGTCCTGAGACTCTATTAATTGGCCACAGCCCACAAATGTTCAGCTTAAAGTCTCTAAATCCTAACCATAATACATTGAGTCATTTTGACTCACACACGCTGTTCTGGCTTTCACCCGAACACGACCAAACCTTGGGTATACCAACCCAACTCACCTGGAATCCGACGATTCCATACCGAACCATGAGTCCACCAACCCTGAGTATACCAACTCAGACCACTTCGTATCCGAAGCTTACACACACAACATGGGCATTCACCCAATAAAGACATATTTTTCCATTCAATTGACTGGCCACATCTACCGTGTATTCGCCGCCATCGCCCTGGGTATCAGTCAAGAAGGAACCCCGACCAACCGGCCTACCGTCATCTTCTGGCTAGTCTACGGAGGAACCCCGACATCTATACCAATGCCGACATCTCCTGACATTCCACCAAGAAGGGACCCCGATAGACACAGTGCCGACATCTGCTGGACCACCCAGAGATGAACCCCGGACTATACACTATCTAATGTTCAGCCACTTTAAAGTCCCTAGGACTCTGACATCTCCCGACTATCAGTCATGGAGGAACCACGGGTCATGCAGGACACCGCCACTCCTAACCTTGATTAACTGAAATAAATTGGGTCTTGTGCCCGTGAACCAAATCCGGTAACACACCATCCCGTTAGGGAACGTTTCTGAGCTAATGGATGTCGCCATAGCCTTATACGACCTTCAAAATAACTTTTTGTCACCCTAGAGTGGCGATACAATTTACCCGGGACCCGATCTGGGCTCCCCGATGGACCACATAAAATCACAACATCACATAGGGGTCTCTGACCCCTTTTCATTCACGCCAAAAGACATGCATATACTTCAGATAAAACAATATAGCAAAATAAGGGGAAAAAGAGAAGAAAAGAGAGGGGTTTTACCTACTTCACGCGTTTCGAGGTCTTGTAGGGAAAAAGGGATGTTGCCAAGACGTTTCCAACGACGATCAACCCAGGGTAGAGCGCATGCAACTTTCTCTCTCCACTTTCTCTCTCTACCTTTTTCTCTCTCTCTCTCTACACGTAAATCGAGGTGTTGGGGAAGAAACGGACGACGCCAACGCGTTGAGAACGTTGAAATATGTCAAGGACCCGCTTCTCTCTTCTTTCTCTCTCGTCTTTTCTCTCTCCTCACTTTCTCTCTCTAAAAAAAATCTGGGCAGAGTACTGTTTGCAACTAAAAACCGTGAGCAAATGAGGGGCTGGCCCCCATTTATATATACCTTAAATAGGGTTTAGATCATGTACAAAAGCACATGACCCATTTGGTGTGGAAAAGTGGTAATTGACTAAGTCAACTACCTTGACCAATTTGACCGGTTTTATCGGATTTTCCCATTTTTCACGTATATGCCCTCCGAAACCCTGCTATATGACACCCGACAGTAACGAAGCTTCAGGTGACCAAACTTGGGACAGTCCGACACCTGCTGTAAAAATTTCAGGGAGAAATACTGAGTTTTGACAATCAAAAGTAAGTCTGGACGAAAACTGCAAAACCCACTAATTTCTTGATTTCGAACACAAAATAGGCTGCCGTTTCTTCGTTTGAGATAACTAACTGCCGAGACGACAGACATTAGTCCCCACAGCCGACCGACACGTATTAGTGCCAATCGCACGGATTTCTATTAGGATCTCCAATAGATATTGGGTCCCACTTAATTTCTAGAAATATGAAAATTTCCTGTTTTTCTCAATTTTATCACACATAATGGCCCCGCAGTCCCGTGAAATGGTACCTGACGGAACCAATACGATAGGGGTGTGTCCCGACAGTCGACTAGCACACTGTGTGTAATTTTCACCAAAAGATACTGAGATTTCCTCGCTGCACTTCAATCCCGAGCAAAATCCACTTTTTATTAATTTAACAAATAATTAACTAATTAACCTCCATTAAGGACCCATAAACACATAATTTTATTATATTAAAATTCTGGGTCGTTACAGCCCAGGCCTGGTAAGAGGCCAATTTAGGCCCTGCCTAGCCCCCTGGGCCCACCTTGGACTATACCAGACCCTTAACCGTAGTTAAATTCACCTCTGGTTAACGTTTAATCGCGATTAAGTACCCCTTAACCCCACAAATTTTTTAGAAATTAAACAGAAATTTCTTAAATGTAATTGGACCATAATCCTGACTTTGGCACTCTCCCTAACCCTAGTTAGCAACCTAACCAAAGTTAGACCCCCCATAACCGCGGTTAGCAACCCTAATCGTAGTTAACTTCGGTTTATGGCCTACTGGGCATAAAAACAAAGTCTATCGAACTTACCTCAGCCTACCGGGCCGGACTCCTTCCTTAGCCTACCAGGCTACAACTCACTCACCCTTTACTGTGGTTAGCAACCCTAACTGTAGTTAGTTCAGCCTAATCCCGGTTAGCAACCCTAACCCGGGCCAGACTCCTTCCTAGTCTACCGGACTACTCCCTAAGCCCACCGGGCTTGCATACATTACACTTAAACCCTCCTC
Organism: Tetracentron sinense; assembly: GCA_015143295.1. Classification (NCBI taxonomy): domain Eukaryota; kingdom Viridiplantae; phylum Streptophyta; class Magnoliopsida; order Trochodendrales; family Trochodendraceae; genus Tetracentron; species Tetracentron sinense. Next base: position 21,433,976 of record CM026554.1, read on the forward strand.
GATCAACCACCCTAGTCTGCCGGACTAGTCCATGTTAGCCACCCTTGGTGCACACACACACACCTAGCCTCGGCACAGGCTCACGTGCCAAAACTATGCTCGGTCTGATCTCACCCTATGAGTACATAGGCAGTCCGACACAGGCCTGACCCCAGTTAGCTTTTCCTTTCTTGCATTAGTGTTCACTTAAACATTTCAGCATTCTAAACAAGATTAACTTTATTTTTGGCTTAAACCCAGGGAGTAGGGAACCGTTGTAAAACGGAAGCCTCAGGGTGCCTAACACCTTCCCCGGACTTAACCGAACCCCTTATCCTGATCTCTCTTGTGGACCAAGACCTTATCCAAAACCCGAGGGACTTATCCCTTCTGAATGAATAGGTGGCGACTCTCAAAAACCCGTGAGACCAAGTCAGGGAGTGAATTCCCGCGCCCACACACAAGTCTCACACGATGTTCACAAGTCTCACATGATGATTACAAGTCTCGTACGATGTTCACAAGTCTCGCATGATTCAATAATTCTTACAAGAATAGGGTTTTATAAAGTCCACAAGTTTACAAGTTCACAAGCTCACAAGTTCACAAGTAAGTGTAAGGCCAAGCTTTGGGTAGGTGTTTAAGTATCGCTTTGTTTTGACTCAAGGGAGTTTACCTCCTTGCTTGTAAAGTATTGCTTTGTTTTTGGACTCAAGGGAGTTTACCTCCTTTCTTGTAAATTATCGCTTTGTTTTGACTCAAGGGAGTTTACCTCCTTGCTTGTAAAGTATCGCTTTGTTTTGGACTCAAGGGAGTTAACCTCCTTGCTTGTAAAGTATCGCATTGTTTTGGACTCAAGGGAGTTTACCTCCTTCCTTGTAAAATATCGCTTTAATTTTGGACTCAAGGGAGTTTACCTCCTTGCTTGTAAAGTATCGCTTTGTTATCGGTTTTGTGGATCACTCTAAGTATTGGAATTGTTATGGCTTAAAGAATATGGTTAGTGAAATGATCAATGATATGTACCTTGTAAAGAAATGCTCACATGATATCTGTTTTATGAACTGCTCTAAGATATAAACTCGTCCTACTTTGCTTTTACCTGTTTCGCTCTGATAAACGCATATGCTATCATTGATGCCTATAGTAATGCCAGTTAGTATTTTGTACACGCTGAGTATTCAATGCTCAGCCGAAGTTGTTATCTTCGGCAAGTCACAGGTTGGATGGTTGTGCTCCTGAACTAGGTGTCGAGGAGGAGTATGTCGAGAAGCCGATGGGCAGTCATCAGTGATGGTTGAGTGATGAAAGGGAGAGATATGTATTTGGGTTGACCTTGTAGGAGTTTTTGTATTGAATTGAGTTGGTAACTTAACTATTGGACCTTGTGTACAAGTTTAGCTTATATTTCAGTATTTTGTTTATATTAGCACGTGGAAGATAAGTTAAGTTACTACGAAATTTTGAGGTTCGCCTTTTAGCATGTCTTGTATGTTCTTGTAAGATGATATTTACACCTTATGTGTCATGACAGAATGGTATGACAGGGCGGTCACGAGCCGAAAGTCTACTAACTCCTAGGGGGGATTTTGGGTCATGACAGAAGTGGTACCAGAGCTTAGGCATTAGTTCCCTTAGGGATAGGGCATGTAGAGTCTTCTTACAAGTTGAGTAGCTCTCCTTCGAGTTGGTGTATGCTTTAGTGAGAGGTTGACACCGTGACAAATTGGTATCAAGCCTAGGCATTAGAGCAGTATGGGTAGGAGTGATTCTTTGGGTTGAACATAGAACTCAGATGAACTTTAAATTTTAGGTTTGATACATCGACATAATGAGTATCAAGCAAGGGTATTAGGTTAGTGTAGAAAATTGAATTCCAAGTATGGACTACTTAATAGTGTTCATCTTGAACCGGTTGATACTTCAACCGACTTAATTCCTAGCTTTGCTAAGTTATTTAGAAATCCCTATCGTGTGTATACCGTATGTACTGTGTGGATGAGTGTTATTATATGCTACGTGTTGTGTGCGTACTATCCGTTAGAAATTATTGGAAAGCAGTTCATCAAGCTTAGGATTCTCTTTCATTTTACAAGTTTAGTAGATTTAGAGTCATTGTGGAACTAAAGACTTAGGTTTCAATGTAATCTGGGTAATTTCATATGATAAATTATTCATCATTTATCACAAACAAGCGTAAGTCACACATCATAGTATGATGATATAGTCTATATGAGTTCATGCATACCCATGACGAGTAGGAATCTTGGAACAAAAATATAATGATAAATAAATAAATATATATATATATATATATATGATATTGGACAAGCTCATGGATGCTTGATGCACGGTTCTAGATACTGATGTGCGTTAATTCTGCAGCTCGTTCTAGACTCAGTGCTCAGTCCAGAAAGTTCTAGATACAGATGCGTGTTAATTCTGCAGCACGTTCTAGACCCTATGCTCAGTACAAAGTGATAAATATATTATAAATTCTAAAGATGGTTTTGGGCTCAAAATACAAAAGCATCACACATAGCATGAGCATCATACATTGCATGCACCTCATACAAAGCATACGTATCATGCACATCTCATAAGCATCATACATATCATAATCATCATGCATATCTCAAAATGCTCAAAGTTTCAAAGACTCAAAGGATTATACAAAAACTCCAATGGGACTAAAGCCAGTTGATGTTCCAACCAAACCTAGTGTCTTAGCTTTGCTAAGAACTTTATGTACGTATACCTACTAGTATGTGTATAAATGCTCATATGTGTACTATACCCTATTTCAATAAAGTGTGATGTGTTGCCTGTATAAAACATGTTGTCTATATAATATATTTGATTCATTTAGTTGTTTGACGATGGTTAGTAAAAGGCGCCTAGCTAATAAGCAAATGCTTAGTTATGTGTTGGTCGGCACTGGATTGATAAATCCTTTGTCATGTTTGAGCTTACTAAGTTGTGGGCTCAGTTGTGCAGGGTACACCCATTTAAGGTTCACACTTATGAAGGTGTAATGCTAAGTATAATTTATATGTGTTGCTATGCATGGCTTGATGCATTGCTTGAATTGTTGATTGTAGATGATAGAGGATGGTAAGGTGGGGACATGTGTCCCAGCTTGATTTTGTCTCATCTGAATTTCGCAGACGAAATTATTCTAAGGGGGGGAGGATGTAGAACCCCGGAATCCGAGTTCACTGTGCTATGAACAGTGTTAGTGAATAGTGTCATTGTATGGTGTGTGTAAAGGCCTAAAGCCTTCCATCTTGTTCTTGGTTGCATGGTGAGTCAAGTAAGGGTTTTTGGTTCGTGTGTTGAGGCTCAACAAGAGAGTATAATGATACTCTAAGTGGGTAAAATCAAGGGTATATAAAATACCCTAAGTGCTTAAAGGGTTGTAAATGAATAGTGTGTGAATAGTGCAGTAAACAGTGTTTTTGATGTCCAAAGTTTCCTAGGTGCTTGTAAATGATGTGAGGAGTTTATTATAGGTTTTATGGTGTATGAGGGTACTAAAGAACCATCCTTGCTGTTTATGGGTGTTAAAATAAAAAGGGGAAAGGTTCTGAAGTACTAGAGGATGGGGGAGGTCTTAACAACCCTCAACTTGTAGGATCTCTAGATTTGTCGTCTCTCATCGGAATTCAGTGATTCTTGAGCTACTACAAATATATTAGAACCCTCTTCGAGGTTCATGTTTATCAGTTTTCCAGATTAGGAGTAGAAGTTAAGCCAAATGTGGGATTTCTAAAACCTGGTCTGCTGTAAATGTTGGTCTGCTGAAGTTTATCCCAGGACCAATCCAGTTGTGGGCCTATTTAGACCATTAAAAACTCAGAATTGGGCTCTGTGAAAAGATGAAACTTGTTCTCCTTTTAAAGAAAAATCCAACGCAAGTTGAATCGTCAAAATTGGATAAGCGAGTCAAAAGTTATGGTCAAAATATCAAAGTGGGAAAAACCTGCCCAGGCAAAGTTCAATTTGGGCGACGAATTGATCTGGGGGCCGAAATTCGTCGACGAATTCAGCCCAGAAATGGCCAAAAACGTCCTGAAACTTGCCCAGACCTTCAGCTGACCTTGGGAGATATTTTTGAGATATTTTTCAAAGGATATTTTGGGTTTTTGGCAACCTTTAGACTATAAATACAAGGGATTTCGTGGGTATGGATTTACCCAAACCTAAAGCACAAATTTTGGAGATTTTTGGAAGAGAAGAAGAAGAAGAAAGCTGAGATTTTCTTGGGTGTTCTTGGATTTGTGTTTGACATAAAAGGAAGAGTTCTTCTTGCCTTCTTGGTGTTCGAACACCTAGGTTTCGATTTCCAAAGTGACTCATCAAGTTGGATTTCTCTGAGGTTAGTTCTTGGTTGTGGTAAAAGAGCAAAACTGAAGCTCTGTTCTTATTTTCCAGATTTCCATAAGCTTCTCAAAGCTTGGATCTTGATTCCATAAGCTTTTTAAAAGCTTTCTCTTGCTTCTCCAAAGTATTATAAAGCGAGTAAACCATAGGGAATCGGTTTGGCAAGGTAGAACAATCTACTAACTTGCCTTGCTATACTTCATCAATGTTTAATTGGTTTCTAAAGTAAGTAAATGGTTGTGATGAAACATTGGGTGTTTTGGCCATATTTACAATTCCTAATTTATACGTAAGTTATAAAGCATGTTTTTGATGAGATAATTAGTAGCTAGACTCCAATAAATTGCTTTACTATGAGTTGCAAATGAATAGTAGAATTTGAGGCATTTTTTGATAGAAATTAGAATTGATAATCATATTTACATGCTATGCATATTACCATGATTTTGAGGCTGTTATATGGTTACTAAATTGCTCAAATTTACTCTCATGAATATGATTCACAAGTCTCACATGATGTTCATAAGTTTCACATGATAATTACAAGTCTCGCATGATGATTATAAGTCTCACATGATGTAAGTTTCACATAATAATTACAAGTCTTGCATGATGATTATAAGTCTTACATGATGTTCGTAAATCTCACATGATAATTACAAGTCTCGCATGATGATGACAAGTCTCGCATGATGTTCACAATTCTCACACGATGTTCACAAGTCTCACATGATGATTACAAGTCTCACACGATGTTCACAAGTCTTGCATAATTCAATAATTCTTACAAGAATAGGGTTTTATAAAGTTCACAAGTTTACAAGTTCACAAGCTCACAAGGTCACAAGTAAGTGTAAGGCCAAACTTTGGGTAGGTGTTCAGGTATCGCTTTGTTTTGACTCAAGGGAGTTTACCTCCTTGCTTGTAATGTATCGCTTTGTTTTTGGACTCAAGGGAGTTTACCTCCTTGCTTGTAAACTATCGCTTTGTTTTGACTCAAGGGAGTTTACCTCCTTGCTTGTAAACTATCGCTTTGTTTTGGACTCAAGTGAGTTTACCTCCTTGCTTGTAAACTATCACTTTTTTTTGGACTCAAGGGAGTTTACCTCCTTGCTTGTAAAGTATCGCTTTGATTTCGGACTCAATGGAGTTTACCTCATTGCTTGTAAAGCATCGCTTTGTTTTGAACTCAAGGGTGTTCTTAAGGGTCCGCCTCACTTGTAAAGTATCACTTTGTTATCGGTTTTGTGGATCACTCTAAGTATTGGAATTGTTATGGCCTAAAGAATATGGTTAGTGAAATGATCGATGATATGTACCTTGTAAAGAAATGCTCACATGATATCTGTTTTATGAACTGCTCTAAGATATATACTCGTCCTGCTTTGCTTTTACCTGTTTCGCTCTGATAAACGCATATGCTATCATTGATGCCTATAATAATGCTAGTTAGTATTTTGTACAAGCTGAGTATTCAATGCTCAGCCGAAGTTATTATCTTCGATAGGTCACAGGTTGGATGGTTGTGCTCCTGAACTAGGGGTCGAGGAGTATGTCGAGAAGCCGATGGGCAATCATCAGTGATGGTTGAGTGATGAAAGGGAGAGATATGTATTTGGGTTGACCTTGTAGGAGCTTTTGTATTGAATTGAGTTGGTAACTCAAGTGATGGACCTTGTGTACAGGTTTAGCTTATATTTTAGTATTTTGTTTATATTAGCACGTGGAAGATAATACTGTTAAGTTATTAAGAAATTTTCAGGTTCGCCTTTTAGCATGCCTTGTATGTTCTTGCAAGATGATATTTACGCATTATGTGTCATGACAAGATGGTATGACACGGCGGTCACGAGCCGAAAGTCTCCAAACTCCTAGTGGGGATTTTGGGTCGTGACAAATGATCTTTGGCATGTTATGGGGCAGCTTTTGGAGAAGAATCTCTAAAGGAGATCTCAAAAAAATCTGAAAAGAATGAAATACCCGCCAAAATAACATGGCATGCTAGTGACCCGAGGATTTCAACACTTGAAATGGACACATGAACCAACCGTATAGAGCTTCAAGTGAATCAGTTTTGGAGATTAAAGAATGCACAATTAGAGATCTGTAGAATGGCAAGGTAAGATCTTCCCTGATAACACTCAAAATCAACCAAAAGTATGCATTTTGCTAGAAAATTTTTTCAAAAAACCTCCATTTTGCAAAAAAAATTTCAACATGATAACTCCAATAAGCAAATCCAGTATGTTCAAATTTTTGCAAGAACAAATAATACAATGTCCAAGAATGTGTAGCCTAAAATGATGAGTATACGAGGATATTTCCATCGACACTATGCACACGGGATGACAAGACAGTCACACAAGCTAAGGTACAGTGAGTAATAGGCTATACCATCAATGTGAAGCGTGTGAGGTGAAATTCTGACTGAACACCTTTACAGGTAGGCACCCTTAGATAGATAAGGACATTAGTGCATTACAAGAACACCAAGCTTAAAAAAATATTGAGAGATGCAAATAATGTAATCCAAAAAGATGACGAATTTTATATGCTATTTTTACCCTTCTCATATGTTGCTCTCACAATGTTTATGGAATTTTTTGTTTGGTGAAGCTATTCTTGATCAGTCTTTTGAATTTTGGGATGCAATAGTGGCTTTCACACGTACTGGGTAGGTAGCCCTAGCTATTGGCAGCAGGGGCTTTCACTCTAGGGACCCAGATAGATACCTACTATCCACCTAGGTAGCTATTTCATATTGTTTGCATCCAATAGTGACTTTCACACTATCCCAGAGGTAGCCCTTTCCAATGCATAAGATCTTTAAACTGGGGCACATTTTGAGGGATGGTACCTTCATGATCAAATCAGATTTTATCACCTCGAAGAACCATCATGACTAATATCATTACTTGTTCATAGGGATATGTACCATCTGTAGGAGATAGACAGAGTGCAAGTGCAGGTGATAGTGCAACAGTATTTGTCATATTTCAAATTGTATTTAGCAAGATAGTCTATGTGCACTTCCCTAAAGACATTTTGACAAGAAAAATTCAGCAATGCACACCAAAGCATAAGAACCAAATCCAACAAAAACCCTTTTTTTTCTGTTTCTTTTTTAAAAAAAATTTGCCTAACTTAAAGAAAACAAAAATCTTTTTGGAGTTTTTCTGAATTTTTTAATGTTTTTTGATTTTTTGAAATAAGATAACCAAACAAAAACAACCATATCCAAAAACTAATAATATACACCGAAGGAATAGAGCTAGGAAGAGATATGGATATGAGATTACCTAGTCTATCAAAAAGCACTCAATCACTCAATACCGCACACACCGATGGATTTCCTAAGAAACTCAGACCTAAGGGAGTCTAAAGATTTGGTTAGGAGATCTGCAAGTTGAGTATCAGTTTGCACATATTCTAATGTGATGACACTTTGCTCAACAAGCTCTCGAATGAAGTGGTGTCTAATGTCTATGTGTTTGGTGCGAGAGTGTTGCACGGGACTTTTGGAGATGTTGATGGCACTTGTGTTATCACAATACATAGTCATGGTGCCCTGTTCTATCCCGTAGTCCTGCAACATCTGTTTCATCAACAGAAGTTGAGTGCAACAACTGCCAGCTGCAATGTACTCAGCCTCGGAAGTAGACAAAGAGATGGAATTCTATTTTTTGCTAAGCCAAGCAACCAAACAGTTTCCAACCTAAAAGCATCCTCCGGAGGTGCTTTTCCTATCATCAGCATTTTCAACCCAGTCGGCATCGGAATATCCAACATCCATGGCATTACTATCAAAGGGATACCAGAGGCCAAAAGAGAGAGTTCCACTTACATATCGAATAATTCGTTTGACAACAAGTAAGTGTGAATCTTTGGGGTTGCTTGATAGCGAGCACAAGCTCCGACACAAAAGGCAATGTCACGACTGGCAGTGAGGTAAAGTAGACTACCAATCATACTTTGGTATGTGATTTGGTCGACACTTTTGCCTGAAGTATCTTTGCTAAGTTTGGTGGTGGTGCTCATAGGAGTGCGAGCATGTTTAGCTGAGCTCATGCTAAATTTCTTTACAAGGACTTTGGCATATTTGGTTTGGGACACAGAGATCCCATTGCTCATTTGTCTTACCTATAGACCGAGAAAGAAATTCAGCTCACCAACCATGCTCATCTCAAATTCATTCTTCTTTGTTCAGCAAAGGAGTGTGCATGTGAGTCTGATGTTGAACCAAAGACAATATCATCAACATATATCTGAGCAATAACCATATCATCCTTGATGTTTTTAATGAATAGGGTCCTGTCTACTCCCCCTCTCGAAAATCCCTTCTCTAAGAGGTATGTAGTCAGTCTCTCATACCAAGCTCTGGGAGCTTGTTTCAAACCATAGAGAGCCCTTTTTAATCGGTAAACCTGATTAGGATGATTAGGGTCCTCAAACCCTTTTGGTTGTTCCATATAAACTTCCTCCAGAAGAATGCCATTCAGAAAGGCACTCTTGACATCCATCTGAAAAAAGTTTGAATTTGGGATGGCATGCAACAACAAGCAAGATTCTGATAGACTCTAGTCGAGCAACAGGAGCAAATGTTTCATCAAAATCAATGCCCTCAATCTGAGTGTATCCCTGTGCAACTAACCTAGCCTTGTTTCTTACAATGGTACCATGTTCATCAGATTTGTTCTTGAAAAGTACCAATAACATTTGTATTTTTAGGCCTAGGAACTAAAAGCCATACATCATTCCTTGTAAACTGATTGAGCTCTTCTTGCATGGCATTTATCCAGTTTTCATCAGTGAGAGCTTCAGTTACATTTTTGAGTTCAAATGTAGAAGTGTAGCAAAAGTGACTAACTTTATTTTCAACTTGTTTTCGAGTTCTCACTCCACTTTCAAGGTTTCCAATAATTTCAGTTGAGGAGTGAGGCCTCATAACCCTAGGATGTGTAGGTTTTTTAGGAGGTGACTTTGAAAGTGATTCATCTTCTGATTTAGATATTGGAATTTTCACACCTTCATCGGCATTGTCATCCTCTAGTTGCAAGGACTCAAATCCTGAGTCATCAACCACCACATTTATGGACTCCATAACAGTAGAGGTTCTTAAGTTTTACACTTGATAAGCTCTACTATTTGTGGAATATCCAAGAAAAATCCCTTCAACACTCCAGGAATCAAATTTACCCAATTGCTCTCTATCCCTAAGGATATAGCACTTACTTCTGAATACTCGAAAGTACTTGACATTGGGTTTCTTGTTATACCACAGCTCATAGGGTGTCTTCCTAGTTCCGGGCCTAGTATAGACTCTGTTAACAGTATAGCATGCAGTGCTAACTGCTTCAGCCCAGAAATGAGCAACTAGGTTGTTGCTGTGAAGCATCACCCTAGCCATCTCTTGAAGCACCCTGTTCTTTCTTTCCACCACACCATTTTACTGAGGTGTTATTGGTGCTGAAAATTCATGCTTGATGCTCGCTTTATCACAAAATTCATTGTACTTTGAGTTTTCAAACTCCTTTCCATGATCACTTCGAATACAAGTGATAAGGCATCTCTTTTCATTTTGCACTCTCAAGCAGATGTTCTTGAAGTTCTCAAATGCATCCGACTTCTCTCTTATGAATGCCACCCATGACATCCTTGAGAAATCATCAACCATCACTAGGATATATCGCTTTCCTCTTAGACTTTTAGTTCGAGTTGGACCCATGAGATCCATGTGTATTAGTTCTAGTGGGTGTGAGGTAGTGATATTTGAAGCCTTCTTGTGTGGGCTTTTAATTTGTTTGTCAATTTGACATGGCCCACACACAGCAGTAGAGGGCTTCCCAAGTTTTGGCACACCTCTCACACACTCATGTTTTGAGAGTTTGCTTAGGTCTTTGAAATTCATGTGACCTATCCTCCTGTGCCTCAGTTTAACTTCAACTTTAGCCCTGTTGCACATTTGAGAAGAACCAACACTAGGAATTAAACCATAACAATTGTTAGTGGTTCTTAACCCTTCCAAAACACACACACCTTTGTCATCCATAACAGAGCACTTGTTGTTGGTAAAGTGGACAGCATGGTGATCATAGCACAATTGACTTATGCTAATTAGATTAGCTTTCAGTCCTTCTACAAATAAGACATCCTTCAGTTTAGGAATGCCTGGTGCTTGGATGACACATTTTCCTTTCACAAAGGACTTGCTTCCATCACCAAAAGTAACAGTCCCATCCGAGCATTCCTCAAGGTGAGTAAAGAGAGACTTGTTACCAGTCATGTGTCTGGAGCATCCACTATCGAAATACCACATGTCAGAATTTTGGGCTTTTAAAGCGGTGTGGATGACAAGCCATTTTAGATCATCCTTTCTCACATAAATGAACTTAGACTTTTGGGGAACCCTATTGTCTTTATTCACTTCATTTGTAGGCATGACCTTCATTTTGTCAGATCTCCTGTTCTTCCTTCTTTTCTAGGTGAACCTTGCATTTTGGTCCATCCTGTTACCTTCTTCATGATGAGCATAAGAAATGTCACGACCATATTATGTACTAGAGAGTTGAGCAATTTTCATCACTTCTTCACTCAAATTCCTAGACTTTTCTGCTAAGGTTTGAATTTGCCTTTGGAGACTTCCTTGATGTTGTGTTTGATTCCAAAAACCATTTCGGGGATTTCTCCTAAAGGTATTGCAGTTAGGTCGGATGTGACCCTTCACTCCACAATGGTGACAAGTGAGAATGAACCTGGAAGGAGGAGATCTGTTAGCCTGGGACTGAACTTTTGTTCTCTCAGTTTCAGTTGAATTTTTACTTTGTCCAGAAGTGACAAAAGTTTTGTAAGACTAAGAGTTTGGCATCCTAGATGTTGATCCTAAGGAGTTAGGACTAACAAATTTTGTATTTTCATGTATTGGCTCAAATGTTGCAATAGACATTGTCCGACATTCAAAGGACCAGATGGTCTGTCTGGATGTCCTATGCCGAACATGTTTACTGTTGAGCGCTGCATGCTAGCCAGTTTATCCAAGATTTGAGAGTTGCTAAGGAGTCTAGCTTCTTTTTCGAGTTCAGTTACTTTCTTAGCTAGCCCATCCTTAACTTTTAGAATATCAAGAAATTCCTTTTCTAGAAATCTAACTTTTTCAATAAGGTTATTTCTTTCAGATTCCAATTCTGAAATTCGAGTCTTTGACTCTTCAGATACACTCATGGAGTTATCTTCCTCAGTTTCTAGAACCTTGATCCATTTGGATAAAGAGGCATTTTCTTCCTCAAGGTATTCTAGTTTGGACACTAGTTCAGCCTTTTCACTTTCAAGCTGAGACACTAGAGCATTCTTCCCTTCTACTTCTAGTTTGCAAGAGTCTCTTTCTTGTTGGGTAAATTTAAGTTGTTTGCTCAAAGAGATCTTAGCTTTCTTCAGTTTAAGGCTTTCAGAAAACAACCTTTCATAGGCATTGTCCATATCTTCATCAGACTCAGAGACAGTGTGACTCTGATCATGATCTTCACTATACTCACTCACTTGATCTTCATCACTCTTCTCTTCATGAGTAGTGGGAGGATGGTCTATCTCTGATAGGGTGACAGTGAAAGCCATGTGATTTTTAGATTCCTCACTTGAGGTAGAGCTTTCATATTGTTCTTCATCAGAATCACTGTCATCCCATGTGGCATTCATCACCTTTCCCTTAGTCTTCTTCTCGTTAGGGCAATTAGGTGAAATATGGTCGTAACCTTTGCATTTATAGCATTGAATGTCACGAGATTTCTTGTCAGTTCTTTTGGGGACTTTCTTGTTATCCCGAGGTTTTGACTTTGGCTTTTCAAGAGGTTTTCCTCCTAGTTTAGGGTTGAACCTTCTATTTGTTTTCAGATATTTTTGAAATTTTTTAACAAATAGAGTCAATTCCTTCTCTCCCAACTCAGCATCACTGTCATCCTCATCCAAGGTCTCCTTGACAGTTTTCAAGGCTACAGATTTGTTTTTCTTGGATGGTCGAAGATTGAGTTCGTAGGTTTGGAGTGATCCGACCAATTCCCCAATCTTGAGAACATCAACATTCTTGCTCTCCTCGATGGCAATGACCTTAGATTGAAACCTTTCCAGCAGAAATCTATGGATTTTTCTGACAATTTTGGACTCACTAATTTTTTCACCCAGGTTGAAACTGGAGTTGACAATATCACTTAGTTTAGCATAGAATTCATCAAATGTGTCACTGTCCTCCATTTTCAGTTTTCAAATTTTGTGGTGAGAATTTGAAGCTTAGAGATCTTGACAGTGATTGTACCTTCATGAGTCATTTCCAAAATATTCCATGCCTCCTTTACTGTTTCACATAAAGAGATTCATCTAAATTCTTCAACAGTGCCTGCAGTAAAGATTGCATTGAGACCTTTCGTGTTCCAACCACTTGTCTCAAGCTCTTCGTTGCTCCAATCCTTGGTGCTTTTATTGAGAATTACATCACCTAGAATATTCACCGGTTGAGTCCATCCATCCTAAATGGACATCCAGATTCTCTAGTCTATGGATTTGAGAAATGCTCTCATTCGAGCTTTCCAATACGCATAATTGTTCCCATCAAACAATGGGGGACGAGAGATGAATCCACCCTCTCTTAAAGTAGTCATTGACTTAAGGATAGATACAAGATCACACTTAAGGGATTTAACCTTATGAGTGTACCTGCTCTGATACCAATTGAAATTCCTTGTTTCTATGCACTCTTAAACCTAGAGGGGGGGTGAATAGGTCTACTTCAATTTTCTTTTCCAATTTTAATTTTCGACAATCACACACAAACAATCTCACTTGAACACACAAGATTTTTACGTGGAAAACCTTTCGGGAAAAACCACGGGACCTAGTCCAGTACAAAAATCACTATCAGAAGATTTGAACAATACAAGACTCGAATCTTACCCAATCGGACACGACACTCCGTTCCTTGGTATCGATTCCTCAGCTTGCAAACCACGAACACAGCATGTTCGATCCCTGCAACAGTAGCTCCGGTTCCTCACCAGCCAATCTTACTCAAAGTGATCAACCACGGTCTCTGAAGACCGATCTCCATCCTTGACGGCTTTAGCTCAGGCTAACCAATGCTCACAGTAGAGCATACAGTGGGTTTTAGGGTTTGTGGAAGCCCTAGGGTGATCTCTTAATGATTAAGGATCATCCAATGCAAGTTTGAGATAATATGCTTGAAAACTTTGCACAACCTAGAGGCCAACTAATGGAGATGAAGATCAATGAATCCAAGAGTTTTCATAAACTTAAAATAGGCACAAAGAGCTCTAAAAAGTCTCCAATCAATATATCTTACTGATTGAGAGAGGTCCAATATATATAGGAAAGGTTTAAGGGTTTAGAAGTTGCTAAAAAATATTTTTAGAAATTTTTCCACATCAAGGTTGACCCTGGAGGATCCCTGGGTCGACCCACTATAGCAATCAAACCAAACAACCAAACTCCCATATCAGGGTCGACCTTGGGGGATGGTTCGGTTGACCAAAGTGTACACTTTGGTCAACCCAACCATCCTTCAGGGTCGACCTCCAAAAAACTCACTCTCTGCCCGAAAACACCATACAAAACATGGGTTATTCAGGGTCGACCCTGGGGTGCATTTTTTTTATATTTTTATCCTTTAGCCTTAAATGCAATCCCCTATACCTCTAGTGTTTTTTGACTTAATTTTTATGATGAATGGGTAAATTCCATGAGGTAACCTAAGGTCATCTAGGTCGCTCTTTCAAAACTTACTTTTTGAGCCAATGTGAGTGATGTAGCTTCAAGATTCTTCACGGCTTCTTCTTCACTTTGTCTTCAAACCAGATGAGACCTACTGTGACCTATATACAACATTTTGGACTCGGAATTTTGCCAACAAAACTTTGACTTTACAATCTCCCCCTTTGGCAATTCTGAGACAAAACAAACAATATAACTGATGGACATGACTTGACAGACTCTCTCTTTTTTTTTTTTTGGTTAAAAGCCACTCAGAAGGAGCGGGGGGTTTAGCAAACCTCTACCTATTTATTAAAATTAAAAAAATGGGGGGGACATAAACCTTATCCCTACAACAAATCATCCAAATAGGGGTGGACATAAGACCTTACCCCTACAAAAAGATCAGACCAAAAGAGGAAGGAAAAAACCCTTCCCCTAGACACAATTACATGACTTGGGGGGGACATAAAACCAAAACCCCAGCCAAAAAAACTAACCTCTAACATTATAAAGTGAAGATCTATCAATGCACAACATACCTTTAATAGTCTAAGGACAATCTCTGATGTCCCTGATAATGATGTTGTCCAAATTTTTGCAAGCTTCTTTGGAAAGATAGTCAGCCACTTGATTATTTTCTCTGTAAGTATGCTGAAAGACTAAGTTACACTTGATCTTGAGCCGAATGATCTCCTTCCACCAATACCATGTTTTCCAAGGGGGATCTTGTAGAGCCCCAGACTTTTTCATGCTTAATTCATGGCACTTTCGTTGCCATTTTGCCTTTAAAGAGGTATAATTAACAAATAAGGATGAAATTGGAAATTTCGACACTTCAGAAATGTTCCTTTCCGAAGTACGAACCCAACGCAAGTTGAATCGTCAAAATCAAACGAACGAGTCAAAAGATATGGCCAAAACAGTCTGGACCTGTAAGTAATCATAGCTCGGAAGGCACTAAGGACGTAGCTCCGATGGGCGCTAAGGACGTAGCTCCGACAACGTACTCTGATAACGTATACGTTGTGCATCCGTTGTGCAACAGACAACGGGTACGTTGTACAGCAACAACGTGTACGTTGTACAGCTCACGACGGGCACGTTGTACATAAGACAACGGACAACGTGTTACAGCTCACAACGGGCACGTTGTACATAAGACAACAGACAACGTGTTACAGCTCACAACGGGTGCGTTGTACATAAGACAACGGACAACGTGTTACAGCTCACAACGGGTGCGTTGTACATAAGACAACGGACAACGAGCACAGCACAACGTGTTCAGCACTGTTCACAGCACAACGTGTTCAGCACTATTCACAGCACAACGTGTTTGGCACTGTTCACAGCACAACGTGTTTGGCACTGTTCACAGCACAACGTGTTCAGCACTGTTCACAGCACAACGTGTTCAGCACTGTTCACAGCACAACATGTTCAGCACTGTTCACTGCACAACGTGTTTGGCACTATTCACAGCTCAACGTGTTCAGTACTCGCGTTTTTGCAGAAATTTCAGTAAGGGTATTATGGTCTTTTGGTCTGTTTACTCTGACCTTAAGAGTTTAACCCGAGCCTTTAGGGCATCATTCAACACTTAGAGAGTTTGAGAGAATAGGAGAAAGGGGAGAAGGCGATTCCAACCTAGGGTTTCCATTTTGGAGAGAAATCAAGGGGTTTGTGAACCCACACTCCACTCAAGCCCATTTTTCTTCAAGATCAAGGCACAAACTCGTGAGGAGCATCTCCTCAAGCTAGGGCAGCAACTCACGGTTGTTTTTGGAAGGGGGATTTCTTCCTCACTTGATCAAGGTCGGTACTTCTTGCTACCCTCCTAGTTATAGCTTCTCTTTTCCTTTATTTCTTCTTGTTTTCCTTCACTTATATGGGTGTTATCAGATTGGTGGTATGAATGGTGAATGGAGGTGGATGTTGGCGAATGGATGCCGTGTGGATGATGTGATGGATGAATGGGAAAGGGCATTGTACTAATAATGAACATACAAGTGTGATGTGAGCATAACCCACCTAGAAAAGCATGATTTAGGTTTAAAGGAATAATGAATAATGAACACACCATGTTTGATGAAATGCCAAAGTGAATAAAGTGAGTTGTAAATTAGGAAATGCATGCCAAATAAATTATGATTATCGCTAGGGCCTATGATAGTGTGTTTTCTTGCTTTCCCTAAATGATATGAATATTACATTGCTAAAATCATTGATGTTATATGTGTTGTGAAATTACCCAAATGTCATATTTAAATTTAAATGCAAGTATGTACACGGTTCCCACGAGCACGGCATGCATGACATGATTTATCGAGGTTTTCAAGAACATGGTTAGAGGTGGGACATATCCTACGATATGTTTTACCTCGCTTTTCACAAGAAAACAAGAACCAACATTCCATGAGGGGTCTCCCCTCACTCACAAGTGCATATCATGAAGAAGGGCCTCCCTTCCCTCGCAAGTACATACATATCATAAGAAGGGTTTCCCTTCCCTCGCAAGTACATCTCACAAGTGAAAGAACATGACATGAGCATTTAGGAAGAAGGGTCTCCCTTCCCTCACAAGTAGTTTACTTTTCCAAGCATGATATAAGCAAGCATGACACGGCACGACAAGCATGGGCATTTAGGAAGAAGGGTCTCCCTTCCCTCACAAGTAGTTTACTTTTCCAAGCGAGCATGACATAGCATGACACACATGACACGCATGATACGATAAGATAAGACAAACATGACAAGTTTTCAAGCACGGAAATGGTATTTTCAAGTCAAGTCAAGTGCACGATGTTTTCAAGAGGTTTCATCGGATTTCTACGAAATACAAGCATGATTATAAATTGTTTTGCTTCCTTGTATGATATAAATTGTTCATGTTCTATATATGCAACTTGCTTCCTACTCTATGTATGCTATCTGTATACTATGACTGTTGGTTAGTATTTAGTACCCGCTGAGTATTCCATGCTCAGCCGTACTTCTTATGTCGGCAGGTTCTGAGGGAGCTGCTGCTCCATTTGACGTTTGTGCTCCTGGTCCATGGGTGGAGGAGGAGTACGTCGAGGAGCCTTTTGAGGAACCTCCCGTAGAGGGTTATCAGTAGGTGGTATTAGGTTCTGAGTGGATTAGCTGTGGGTGGGCATGAGAGATTATATCCATGTATTTTGGCGGGTCTGTCCGCACTTTCTTTTGGATTCCTTTTGTGTAAACTTGGATTCATATATACATAGAGGTTTGTTTAGACTTCCGCTGTGCTATGTTAGAGTAGGTTCCCGCTGCTTATATCCTCTATTGTATATGCTCTGTGGGTTTTTACAGGTTGGTTTGTCAAGCAAGTCATGTAAGCCATGATTAGTCGTCCAAAGTTCACTCTAACTCCTAGGGTGGGTTTTGGGGCGCGACAGGTCTACTAATTCATTAATCACATCGATAATAATTTTGGAATCACTTTCCACAATAATATTTGCTCAATCATATTTTTCACATAACAAACACCCATCATGAATGGCTCTGATTTCTGCAATAGTGTTAGACCCCAAACCATAATATTCATAAAAGGCAATAATAAGCTTCCCATTAGAATCACGAATAATACCTCCTCCCCCGCTGGTTTCTATGTTCAAATCTGCTGCCCTATCTGTGTTAAGTTTGAACCAACCCGGAGAAGGACACAACCATTTGGTAATAATAGGCCTTTTTAGCCTAGGAACAACTGAATGAATATTGAAGTAATCACAAAGCTCCCTATCAGAGTTACTTAGACTTCTTGTGAACTCCCAGTTCTTAGCAGTACCTTGAATCCAATCCTCTATTCTTCTCAAAATGTCCTTGAAAGACCTTTTAAAATTATCATATCTTGAAGCATTTCTGAACAGCCAAATCTCCCAGCAGACATACAATGGGAGAACCTTGCAAAGGAAGCTTGCCACTGCACCACTCCTCCTACCTTGAAAGAATCTCATCATCCTTGTTTGGATAGAATCTCCTTCAAAAATCTGCACATTTAAAGCATACCCAATTCTATGCCAAATCTTAGAAGCTAACTCACCTTGACAAAAAAGATGTGATAGAGATTCTCTATTTGGAATTGAACAACATTCGCACTTGTTGGATAATGCAATCCCTTTGCTTTGAACACGTAAATCAACTGGCACAAAGTTATGAAAAATTTTCCAAAGAAGAATAGAAATTTTAGAAGGGATATTTTTATGCCAAATAAACGAAGCACAGCTAACCTTGGTAGCAACTTCCCTAACGTATTCCCAACTTGATTTGGTCGAGAATTTCCCTGAGCTTTCTTTTTTCCAAATAATTTTATCTTCCTGATGAGAAAATGTCAAAAAAAATACCGTTAATAATCTGAAGCCCCTCTCTAGTTAGAAGATTTAATTCCTCTATTCTCCAAGCGCCTCTGTGCACAACATCCTTCAACATTGTGAAGGAACTAGGACATTCCATCGCCGATTCGATCAAAGGAATATCCTCAGCCCAAATATCAAACCAGAAATTCGTGTTACAACCATTGCCAATCAGCCACTTACAATTTTGTAAAGTTCTTTTCAGCCAGTGCGCCATGTCTAATCAGGTTTTGGAACCCTTGAAATAAATATCCACCATCCAAGGATGGTTATTATGTAGGTATTTACTTCTGAAATATTTACTCCATAACCCCTTATTGATAATAATTTTCCAAGCCATCTTTATCCTGAAAGCGTGAGCTACATCCACTAGTCTCCGAATACCCAGCCCTCCTTCAAAAGGCCTAGATATTTTACTCCAAGATATCCAATGAGCTCTGCTATTCCCATCCCTATCATCCCAGAAGAAAGCAACAAACATATTTTCAATCCTACGTAACACCCCTTTAGGGATATTAGATCCCATTAATCTATGAATTGGCATCGAGGCTAAAACATGCTTTAATAGAATCAACTTTCCTCCACTAGACAACATTTTCCCTTTCCACCCTTCCACCTTACTCCTGATTTTATCAACTATAGAATCAAAGTAGATATTTTTCATACGGCCATGGAAGATGGGAATCCCAAGGTACTTGAACGGAAAGTTGCCAATGGTAATGCCTGAGTTTCTAAGTAATCTTTCTTTCGCCCTAACAGATATATTCTTGACAACATACACTGCACTTTTCTGGAGATTTATTTTTTGACCTGAGGCTGCTTCATAATCTTTAAGAAATTTGAATAACTGGAGAATAGATCTTTGCTGTCCATTACAGAAGATAAGAGTATCATCGGCAAACAATAGGTGAGTAATGGGAATAGCGTGTCTCGAAGTTTTGAAATACCCAACCCTATTGGCTTGAAAGATAGTCTTTAAACCATGACTCAACACCTCTTCTGCTAAAATAAATAAAGCCAGGGATAATGGATCCCCTTGTCTTAACCCCATCGATGACTGAAAAAAACCATGCATCCTTCCATTGAGAATAACCAAGAAAAAAGGGCCATAAATACATCCTTTAATAAGCTGCATGAACTTATTGCTGAAACCAAATTTCTTAAAAGACAAAATCAGAAAATTCCAATCAACTCTATCATATGCTTTCACCATATCAAGCTTAAAAATCATATTACGTCCACGAACTTTTTTGTTGATATTGGAAGTCCGATCTTGAACCATAGAAATATTATCTATAATATTCCTACCTTTTACGAATGCTGACTGTTCCTCTGAAATTATCTTAGGAAGAATATGACCCAACCTGGATGCAATAATTTTTGTTATAATTTTGTATAAAACATTGCATAAGCTAATAGGCCGGTAATCACCAAAGGTTGAGGGATTTTCCACTTTAGCTATCAAACACAGCACAGTTGCATTAACGGCCCTGGGAATGACACCCTGATGAAAGAAGTAGAGTACCGCTTTAACCAACTCATCCTTTATAATCTCCCAGCAATGCTGAAAAAAAAGACCTGAAAATCCATCCAGCCCCGGAGCTCCTGAAGACTTCATGTCAAAAACCACTTGCTTAATTTCTTTCAAATCCGGCTCCTTGCATAACCCTTCATTATCATCATTCGAGACCAAAGACGGAATGCAGTCCATAATATTATCAACCCCTATCACTGTATCTAAAAGTAACATTCTTTGGAAGAATCTAACTGCTTCTTTGCCCATGTCCTCTTCCGAAGTCAGATTTTCCCATTTTCGTCTTTGATAGCTTGCACCATATTCCTTTTATGATTATGCTTGTAGACGGCATGGAAAAATTTAGTATTCTTATCCCCCTCTTTCAACAAGTGCTCTCTAGATTTCTGCTTCCAATAAATCTATTCATAATCAAGATATGTTTTCAGATCTTTCCTCGTGTTACATAATTCCATGTGCCCCTCTTCAGTCCAATTATCTTGCATATGGTTCTCTAATTCTTCTACTTTACTTTCATAAGCCCGAAGCTGAATAAAAATGTTCCCAAACCTGGTTTTGTTCCAAGCAGAAAGAACTACTTTTAATGATTTAAGTTTCAAGAAAAAAGAAGTTAGAGGGTTACCTGGTTTTTCGGTTGTCCAATCCTTCCACACTATATCCAAAAATTCTTCATCTTTGGTCCACATATTTTGGAATTTGAATGATGAAGGACTACCTGTCAATCTTCTTGTTGCCAAAATTAGAAGAGGCGCATGATCTGAAGGACTTCTGGGAATGTGAGTGATACTAGTATGGATATTGGAATCTTGCCAAGCAACATTATATAAGACTCTATCCAACCTAGCCCAAATACAGTGAGGTCTTAGACAATCATTACACCATGTATATCGGTTCCCCAGGAAATCTCCATCAATTAGGCCACATTGAGATATCATATCATTGAACTCATCCATAGCACAAACATTTGGATTTCTACCTCCTTTCTTCTCTCCTACATGCCGAATCACATTAAAGTCTCCCCCAATAATCCAAGGAGTTAACACATCCTCGCTTATATTTCGTAGAAGCTCCCACAACTCTCTCCTTTCCACCCTGTCGCATTTAGCATAGATAAATGAAAATCTGAATGGGCTCCCTCCTCTATAGGACATTAAAATAGTAATACACTGCGAAGATTTGTGAATAGATTGCACCAAAATATCATCTCCCCAAAAAACCCATATTCGACTCTCATCACCGTTTTTAGCCGAATAATTATTATGCCCAATCTCTTTACCAAATATATCTAAAAAAAATTTAATTGTTTTTTCAGATCAAGAATGGCCACAACTGAAACCTTTCTTTCCAGAATCATAGATTTTAATCTCCGATGGGAATTAGCATTTCCCGCTCCTCTGATATTCCAAATAATTGAGCTAGTCATTCGTAACACTATTGATATCAAATTGAAGGCTAGCTTTAGCCTTCGATCTAGTTACTCTAACTGCAGCTTTTAGTGGTAAAACCGAAGTTACCTTCTCCAGTTGAACCTCTTTGTTGTGTTTGAACCAAACCGACCCATCTATTCTCTTAGAGAAAGATTTACAGCTGAGAATAAATTCCTCCCTGTTCTGTAAAGCATTCTGGTTTCCCTTTTTTGTTTCAGATCTACAGCCCTCTTCTAAAAAAACCTTAACTGGAACATTATCCGCCTCCTTAGATCTGAATTTAACTCTCGGTTTAGCAATCATTACAGCTTCAAGTAACTCCATATCTTGCTTTTCAGATTTATCCCTTTGGTTATACCATGTAGAAACATCCTGGGAATCAGAAATTTTTGATACTGTTAAGCTATCCAGCCCAGCTTTATCTTCTTCTTGGCTCCCCAACTCGTAGTACTCCTCTTTTCTTTCCATTACATTCTGACCATTGTGATTCAATACAATATTATTCCCACTTAACCCAACCTTATTTTTATCTGAATATGCCGCATGTCCTCCTTTTTGTTTGCTCTGTATTTCAGTTGGGATTTCACTAGCCTTTTCTGAATCTATGCTTGGAGTCTTTTGCTGTTCTTCAACTTTTTTTTCCTCTCCACAATCTTTCGTAATACTTATACTCTCATCTTCCTCACCTTCTATGTCCATTCTAATTCCGTAATTTTCAAACTGATTTGCCGAAGTGTTTCCAGTCTTTCCCTTCATAGTTTCTGAACTTCTATCCACTACTGTATTTTCTGAAATCTTCTTACTATTCTGATTCTCTCTTTCTAATAATTCAGTCTTTCCAAATATGTTTTTCACCCACCGAGCTGTTGTTTCCTGTGTATCTTTTCCTTCCAGATCAGTGACTTTGGCCTTCATCCTTTGCTTATCAATCTTAGAACCTTGATTGTTTTTCTTTTGATCATTGCCTTGATATTTTCGAGAAGAATACTTACCCCATGATCGGCATTCATCTTTTTGGTGACCAATCTTGTTGCATCTAGAACAAATCAAAGGCTCCTTTTCATACACAATTTGTTGCCAACATCCAGAAGTATTCGTCCCTAACCAAAACCTCTCAATCTTCTCTTTTTTGAGATCAACCTCTACACAGATCCGAACCATACTTAGTCTTGATAATGATTTGGTAGGCCCATCCACTTTCAGCACTTTCCCCACCAACCTTCCTATTGCTTTGAGATCTTCAAGATTAAAAAAATTAATCGGTAATCCCGGCAATGCCAACCAAATCGGAACCACTGAAATTTCATAATCAGCTTGACAAAATGGGGTCCATTTTATGAATCTGACAAGCTACCCTTCAATATGACAGAATTCTTTTAACCAAACAGATATACAATCCGCTTCGGATTCAAACCGAACCAACATATGCCTTTCATCCATAATGCCCACTGTAATAGCTAATTTCGTATGCAAGGAATATGAAATAAAAGACTGTAATGTTTCAATGGACAATCTCCCCCATGAGAATTTTGCAATAAGAACATGTTGGAATCCAGCCACCGAATTCTGTGGTTCATCATTCGAATAAAATAGGGCCGGCTCACCTTGATACCATTAGCAGCCTTTTTCACTTCTTTTATAGATTCGAAGCTGAACTCACTGATTTTATTGATCCCAAATCCAGATCTGGAAGTGTTTCCCACCACCGATGCATAAGATCCCTTGGAGATATCCCGTGGTTTAGGGGGAGATCTCCCTGCCATAGGTGCGGCAGCCATGAAACCATAGAGGGTTTTCCACAAAAAAACCTGCTAACTTGCACCTAAAACTTTTGGAATGCTAACATGCACCTCCAGAGCTTTTTTCACAAAAGGGATTGACAGACTCTCTTAAACCCAAAAGAAACAAAGAGAATGAAAATTACATGACACTGGACATTTGGACTTCTTCTATGGAGTAGTATGCCTTACGAGATCATTGATGCATCAATCAACCCTAAAACACTTAAACAACCAACACCTTTGTGAAGCATGGGGGAATTTCATAAAATATAAAATCATTGAAATAATGAACATCATGCAAGGTAGTATGAGATCTCCCCCTCAATCTGAGATCCCATCTGACAAAGGTTTCAGAATCATGAGCATGTGAATCCATGTGAAAATAATAATAATATGAAGTAAAGTTTCACAATTGCACATATGATGATGAGAACACATTGTATGCAGGATGCACATTAAGGTGAGCTATCTAGCCAACTTCTCCCCCTTTAACATGCCAAAGATAATCCAAATGGGTTCTCACTCATATCTTACACAAGTTCAGAACTTTTGCAAAGAGGGTCGACCATGAGTGGTCGTTCGGTCGACCGACCACATAGAAATGGGGTTTTCGAAACCCTCTTTGATGGTATTCGTATATTCCTTCCATTTTGGGGTTTCCCCTCTGCAAAACTCCAGCTGGGGTTACCTTTTTTCAGCCCTCACATGCGTGCTATCAAGCTTCCATCTTGGTTTCAAGTTCCACGGTTTTGTTGCGTTTCTGTTTCAAAATTACAGCCCTTCTCTCTTCACGAGTGATTCAAAGCCTCAGTGCAGCCTGGATTTTTTGCTCATTCATGCTCCAAGGTTATCTCTCCCGTACTCAGATCATCCATGCTCCAAGTGTGTTGTTGACTCAACTAGGAGTTCCCTGTTGCCCAGCCGTATTCCTTCTTCAACAGTGACTTAAGTTCCTCCACCACTACTCGGATTGGTTGCAGGGACTGTTCTTAGCACTCACAGCCCTCTCTCATCTCCTCCAAGTTCTCCTGAAGGTAAAACCCTACCTTTTCTTCAGTTTCTTGCACATTTGGGTCTATGGTTCTTGAGTACTTTCTTCTCATTGCCTCCATTCTCATGGCGGGTCACCCTAAGCGCCACCTAATCATCTCTCGGGATGACGATGATGTCCCCTAGTCTGAGGATGCATCATATTATGCTGGTCATGGCATCCATGTGGGCCGTGCGGCCCATTCTAGGGTTCCTCCACCCTCAACTTCCCTCAAGAAAGCCATGGGTGCTTCCAGTTCAAAGCCCTCGACCAAATCAAAGGGTAAATCTCAAGTCCCCACTCCTAATGAGCCTGAAATTGTGTGATTTCGCACCTCAAGGAATGAACAGCTTT
This sequence comes from Tetracentron sinense, assembly GCA_015143295.1. Lineage (NCBI taxonomy): Eukaryota > Viridiplantae > Streptophyta > Magnoliopsida > Trochodendrales > Trochodendraceae > Tetracentron > Tetracentron sinense. Next base: position 21,458,590 of record CM026554.1, read on the forward strand.
ATAATACTTGACTTAAAAATAGGGCTGTTACAATTGAAAGGGCCACTATCATTTCGGATTTCATTCATCCTGGTTTCGAGGAAATCATTGACTCTTGCCAATGGTCTGGTCTTTTAAAATTGATCGGCTATGCCAGTCTAGACCTCGTTCGAGAATTTTATGCTAACATTTATTCGGTCAACCCTCGTAATTTTTCCTTCAAAACTCAAGTTAGGGGTAAGAAAATTCTCATTAATCCAGACGTCATTGCCTTTTTCTATGTGCCCCTCGGGTTTCGGGAGCCTATTACCCTTATCTCTATCCCATCGATGAGGATAAACATGATTTGGACAAGGGGGCTAGCAATCTCTATGATGATCCCTCACAAAAATGGTCTCATCCTCATTTACTTCACTCCAGTCTTTCATACTTGGGTCGTCTATTTCATCTTATTATGTATTCCAACATTCATCTCAAGGTGCATTTTACTACTCTGAGTGCTGATCGGGCTCGGTTCCTGTATAGTGTCATGACTGGAGACACTATCGATACCGATGCCCACATTATAGACCTAATCCTTCAGGCTATCGCTCTGCACCAAAAGCACTCTGCTCTTCCTTTTGGTGTCCTCATCACCAATCTCCTATTTGCCGAAGGTATTAGGGCTCGTTCCTCTGAGGCTACCAAGCCCTCTTTAGGACCCATTTGTGCTCGCACCTTGACTAGTAGTATGTCCCATGCTGTGATACCAGAGCATGAGGAGGACATTGATGATGATATCGCTCCTTCAGCCCCAGGTGGCAATCCCTCTCCCAGCCATATTCGAGCCCCTCCGAGTCCCTTGTCTTTCAAGACAATGGCTGCCATGCTTGCCGATATGTCGGCTGCTCAGTCACACTTCGCTACTGATCTTCATGCCCGCCTGGATTCTCATGTCGCAGCTACTCAGGATAGTTTTTCGGCAACTAATCGTGGGATTGATGCACTTTCAGATATGGTGCAGGTGTCTCACCAAGAGCTTCGTGATTTCCGTTCTCGATATCAAGATGATGTTGCTTGTCACTTTCCTTCGCACCAGGATGATTAGCGTTTCTTGCGATGATGGTTCCAATCTTGTTTTTTTCTTCGTATTTACTGGAGTTAGCTAGTTGGTTTTGTTTGTTATGAGTCTGGGGTTGGTCTTTGTGTTGTGCACCCTTGGTTACTGTATATGGGATGCTACTTATTTATTTCTGCTACTTAGTTGATGCTTCTGCTTCTTTGTGTTTCCCTATGCTGTTGATCATTGAAACTAATTCTACTTCATGCTAGGGTTGCTATTTCTGTAGGATTTTTTTACCCTTGGCAATTCAAGCCAAAAAGGGAGAGAAGTTGGCTAGATTGATCACCATATGTGCACCCTATATACATTGTGTTCTCATCATCATATGTGCAATTGTGTGATATCTTAAGTGCTCATTTATTTCATATTATCACATGTTGCATCTTATTTTTACATTGCTTCACTCATGGATTCACATGCTCATGCTTCTGAAACTTTTGTCACATGGTATCTCAGATTGAGGGGGGAGATCTCAAACTATCTTACATGATGCTCATTATTTCAACTATTTTATATTTTATGAAATTCCCCCATACTTCACAAAGGTATTGGTTGTTTCAGTTTTTCAGTGTTGATTGATGCCTCAACGATCTCAACAAGCATATTAATCCATGGAAGAAGCCCAACTGTCCAGTGTCATGTACTTTTTTTCATTCTCTTTGTTTCTTGTGGGTTTAAGAGAGTCTGAAAGTCATGTCATCAGTTGTATTGTTTGTTTTGTCTCGAAATTTCCAAAGGGGGAGATTGTAAAGTCAAAGTTTTGTTGGCAAAATTCCGAACCCAAAATGTTGTATATGTCATAGTAGATCTCATCCGGTTTGAAGACAAAGTGAAGAAGAAACCGTAAAAAATCTCGAAGCTACATCACTCACATTGGCTCAAAAAGTAAGGATTGAAAGAGAAACCTAGATGACCTTAGGTTACCTCATGGAAATGCCCATTCATCATTAAAAATAAGTCAAAATAGAATAGGGGTATAGGGGATTACATCTAAGTCATAAAGGATTGAAAATAAGAAAAAATGCACCCCAGGGTCGACCCTAACCATTGGGGGTTGACCCTGAAGAAGCCTCTTTTTGTATGGTGATTTGGGGCAGAGAGTTTAAAAAAATGGAGGTCGACCCTGAAGGATGGTTGGGTCGACCGAAGTGTACACTTTGGTCGACCGAACCATCCCCCAGGGTCGACCCTGATATGGGATTTCGGTTTTAATTATTGGTTGCTACAGTGGCTCAACCTAGGGATCCTCCAGGGTCGACCCTGATATGAAAAACCTTTCTAAATTTGTTTTTTAGCAACTTCTAATCCTTTGAACCTTTCCTATATATAGGGGACCTCTCCCAATCCGTGAGGGATATTGCATTAGATGGCCTCTAGGTTGTGCAAAGTTGTGCCTATCTTGAGTTTATGAAAACTCTTGGATTCATTCATCTTCATCTCCATTAGTTGGCCTCTAGGTTGTGCAAAGTTTTCATGCATATTTTCTCAAACTTGCATTAGATGATCCTTAATCATTAAGAGATCACCCTAGGGCTTTCACAAACCCTAAAACCCACTGTATGCTCTACTGTGAGTGTTGGTTAGCTTGAACTAAAGCCATCAAGGACGGAGATCGGTCTTCGGAGACCGTGGTTGATCACTTTGAGTAAGATAGGCCGGTGAGAAACCAGAGCTGCTGTTGTGGAGATCGAATGTGCTGTGTTCGTTGTTTGCAAGCTGAGAAATCGATACCGAGGAACGTTGTGTCGTGTCCGGTTGGGTAAGATTCGAGTCCTGTATTGTTTAACTCTTCTCATAGTGAATTTTGTGTTGGACTGGGTCCCGTGGTGTCGCGACCCAAAACCCACCCTAGGAGTTAGAGTGAACTTTGGACGACTAATCATGACTTGCTTGGCAACCAACCTACAAAACCCACAGAGCATATACAATAGAGGATGACAGCGGAAACATAACTATAAAACACAGCGGAAGTCTACCAACCTCTAAGTATATACACATGGTAATCCAAGTTTATACAAAAAGTAACCAAACGAAAGTGTGGACAGACCCGCCAAAATACATGAATGTATATCTCTCATCTCACCCACAGCTATTCACTCAGAATCTACAACCACCTAATGGTAACCCTCTACTGGAGGTTCCTCCAAAGGTTCCTCGATGTACTCCTCCACCCAAGGGCTCGGAGCACAGACATCAAAAGGAGCAGCTGCTCCGCCATCACCTGCCGACATAAGAAGTACGCCTGAGTTTGGAATACTCAGCGGGTACTAAATACTAACCAATAGTCATAGCATACAGATAGTATACATAATTCAGGAGCAATTCATACATGTTAGAAGGAAACAATTCATATCATACAAGGAAGCAAAGCAATTTATAATCATGCTTGTAATTTGTAGAAAGCCGATGAAACCTCTTGAAAACATCGTGCACTTGACTTGGCTTGAAATATCTTTTCGTACTTGAAAGCTTGTCTTGTCTATCTTGCTTGATTCTTGTATATTGTGTCATGTCATGCATGTCATGCGTGCTTGCTTGTGATCATGTAACTTGTGAGATACACTAGTGAGATGCGCTTGTGAGATGCCTTGAGAGGGAAGGGAGACCCTTCTTTATGCAATGCACTTGAGAGGGAAGGGAGACCCTTCTTCATGATATGCATGTACTTGCGAGGGAAGGGAGGCCCTTCTTCATGATATGCACTTGTGAGTGAGGGGAGACCCCTCGTGGGATGTTTGTTCTTGTTTTCTTGTGAAAAGTGAGGTAAAACATATCGTAGGATATGTCCCACCTCTCAACCTTGTTCTTGAAAGCCTCGGTAAATTCATGTCATGCATGCCGTGCTTGTGGGATCGTGTGCATACTTGCATTTGATTTTAAACATGACATTTGGGTAATTTCACAACACATATAACATCAATGATTGAGCAATGTAATATTCATATCATTTAGGGAAAGCAAGAAAACACACTATCATAGGCCCTAGTAATATCCATAATTTATTTGGCATGCATTTCCTAATTTACAACTCACTTTATTCACCTTGGCATTTCATCAAACATGGTGTGTTCATTATTCATTATTCCTTTAAACTTAAATCATGCTTTTCTAGGTGGGTTATGCTCACATCACACTTGTATGTTCATTATTAGTACAATGTCATTTCCCATTCATTCACCACATCATCCACACGGCATCCAGTCGCCAACATCCACCTTCATTCACCATTCATACCACCAATCTCATAACACATATATGAGTGAAGGAAAACGAGAAGAAACAAAGGGAAAGAGAAGCTATAACTAGGAGGGTAGCAAGAAGTACCGACCTTGATCAAGTGAGGAAGAAATCCCCTTCCAAAAACAACCGTGAGTTGCTGCCCTAGCTTGAGGAGATGCTCCTCACGAGTTTGTGCCTTGATCTTGAAGAAAAATGGGCTTGAGTGGAGTGTGGGTTCACAAACCCCTTGATTTCTCTCCAAAATGGAAACCCTAGGTTGGAATCGCCTTCTCCCCTTTCTCCTATTCTCTCAAACTCTCTAAGTGTTGAATGATGCCCTAAAGGCTCGGGTTAAACTCTTAAGGTAAGAGTAAACCGACCAAAAGACCATAATACCCTTACTGAAATTTCTGTAAAAACGCGAGTACTGAACACGTTGAGCTGTGAATAGTGCCAAACACGTTGTGCTGTGAACAGTGCTGAACACGTTGTGCTGTGAACAGTGCCAAACACGTTGTGCTGTGAACAGTGCCAAACACATTGTGCTGTGAACAGTGCTGAACACGTTGTGCTGTGAACAGTGCTGAACACGTTATGCTAAGCTCGTTGCCCGTTGTCTTATGTACAACGTACCCGTTGTGAGCTGTACAACGTACTCGTTGTTTGCTGTACAACGGATGCACAACGTACACGTTGTGAGCTGTACAACGTACTCATTGTTTGCTGTACAACGTACACGTTGTCTGCTACACGACGTACCCGTTGTCTGAGCTAGAGCTACGTCCTTAGCGCCTTCCGAGCTACGTCCTTAGTGCCTTCTGAGCTACGTTTGCCTGCAGGTCCAGACTGTTTTGGCTATATCTTTTGACTCGTTCGTCCGATTTTGACGATTCAACTTGCGTTGGGTTCGTACTTCGAAAAGGAACATTTCTGACATTTCGAAATTTCCAATTTCTTCCTTATTTATTAATTATACCTCTTTAAAGGCAAAATGGCAACGAAAGTGCCATGTATTAAGCATGAAAAAAGTTTGGGGCTCTACACATGGTTTTTTCCCGAAAGGGTTTTCCACGTAAAAATCTTGTGTGTTCAAGTGAGATTTTCTGTGTGTGATTGTCTAAAATTAAAATTGGAAAAGAAAATTGAAGTAGACCTATTCACCTCCCCTCTAGGTCTAAGAGTGCATTGAAATAAGAAATTTCAAAACCTTTAAGATAGGATTTGATTCCAAGGTTTTGTACTTAATCTTTATGAGTAAGATGATCATGTTTTAAGGTCCTTAATTATATTTTTATATTTGTTTAAGGAACCTATGGTCAACCTAAGGTATTTTGAGCTTTTCACCAACTCATCACTAGAGGATTTTTTCAAGAAATCCTAGACAGACTACTAACTACCTATTCTTAGACCTTGATGGAGTTGATCATTTTGCTTCTTTGGTCTTCAGTAGCAGTGTCTTATAGTCAATCTTCCAAAATCCTTTTTGCTTATAGATGAATATCTTCTTCAAGCTTTGATTTGGAATTGTCATCATGCTTTGACTTGATCTTTTGCATTGAAGGTTCTTGAATCTTACTTTAAGTCAATCATTTATCTCTTGAATACTGTAGACATTGATGCTCATGGTAGACATTAGTATTACCAGATTCATTTCATTATTTATGTCATCATTAAAACTAATTGAGGGTCATATAGTTATAACCTTTAGGCTAACATCAAGTTCTAAGACACATGCCCGTTCGTCATAATCACGCATGCGGAAGACTTTACCCGTAAAAATCTGAGAATTTTCAACTTTTCTTATGAGCTTACATAAGCAATAACAACTGGTCATCACAATTACTCATCATAAGCAAATGTGTTACCTTATTGGCTACAGTAACCAAGGCTTTTGGCGCCATAATTGCACCGGTACACTTAGAGTAGGATGAAATGTAGGATAGGGAGCTGAAGTTTAGGACACCCTGAGATTGTTCCTGTTGCAGTTGATTTGCATTCTCTTGAAGTTTTATTTTACAAATTCTCCTCTTTGACAGAGGCTGACTTTAAGGTTCTTCTCCATTTGAGATGGACTCATTTGGGGAGTTTTTGAGAGATTGACTCTACTGGAGAAAGCTTTTAGAGAGATTATCCCTGAAAGATTTTTATATGAATATTCTATTCGGGAGAGAGTCTAGAGAGATCGTCTCTGTGGGGAGTCTCTGACTCTGAGAATATTTCAACTTCTATTTTGGATTTTCCCTTGATGGAAAATTTATACTTCTTTGGTTGAAGCTAATTCTGTCGGGAAATAAGGAGCATTTGACTCTGCTTTCAGGAAAAGGGGAAAGTTTGACTCTGCAGGGAAAACTCCGGAGAGGTTTTTGAAGGGGGATCCGGATAAAAATTTATGCGGAAACTGGATCCCCTTAGATCTCAATACCATAGAAAGCATCAAAATTATCTAAGAGTTTTTATCATATCACCTCGGTGAATGATATTCACCGGTGAAGCTTAATCCACTCGAACCGTCAGAACTCTTTGTAGAGATTTCTCCGAAAAAATACTAGAAGCTCGATCCTTATTCTTCGCTATCCCCATAAAGCTTTAGAATCTCCTTTGGAACTATAGAAGCACGAGGAAGAAGATGGAGTAATGGTGTAGACCTTCTATCACCAAAAGTACTAAGGTTCAAAACCCTAGAATAAACAAAACCCAACTTGCACCACCTTAGAAGCTCACGAAAATCCCTAGGGGTATCCCCTAGGGACTCACGGTTTAGAGAGAGAGAGGAGAGGAGAGAAAAATTCTGGAGAAAAGTACTTAATAGTCTAGGTGTTGGGGTATATATAGACTAGGATCTTATCCTAATCCTACTCCAACTTGATCTTATCCCTTAGGAATTGTTTAACAATAATAACTCTTATTATTAATTAAACAATATCCTAGTTTATCTATAACTACTATAATTATAGAATACATATTAATTAAGGAGTCCTTCTAATAAGAGGGTTCCTTAATTAATGGAATAAGTCAACATCTAACACATAAGAGGAATCCTAGTCAAACTTGGGAACCCTACACAAGGGTGGATGTGAGCTTCAAGGGGCGTGGACTTTGGGGAGTTAAACACTCCAAGTTGTAATCCAATTACAACTTATCTTCATCCTTGTTGCAATCCAACAATTGGATTTTAATTCCATAATTATAGGAATTATATTTCAACAATTATTCAATTAAACAAATCCTAATCCAATTAGGATTACCAAAGTGGGCGCCCCACCCTAGGGTTTAAACCCATGGGCTTTGGCCCATATTAAAGGTCCATATTAAATGGGTTTATGGATATGGGTCAAACCCATTTCCCCTTTAATTATGTTAACTAAATATTAAAATAATCCCTAGATTTAAATTAACAATTAATTTAAACCATAGATTAACTTTAATCACTTAAATAATTGATTAACTTTTAATCAATCATTGAGCTTGTATTTGGAATTGCAAATGACGTGACATATCCATGTTACAATTGAATCTCAGTGTATGAACATTAACCATTCCGGATCCCGCCACATGAACTTTTAAATTCGATTTATCCTTCCAAATACATTATCCCTAATGGGCCTTTGAGATTGACATACTATCTAACCCATAGCCCATTGCAAATCATCCGGGTTTCCAAGACTTATGATTAAGCCATGAGAAACAATTTCTCATGAAAAATATTTTGAGAAAAATCTTTTATAAGTATAATACATTGTAATAAAAGTATATTTCAAAACTTATTTTGTTTTCAAAATCACCTGCGCAGGATTTGAACTTAATCAACCGTCTTACCTGGAACTTGGATAATCTCTCAAATTAATGAGCATGGATTTCTTGTTTGAAATTCGTCATGACTCGAACACCTTTCTGACTATCCAACTGTCACTGTATTGTATTGCCTAAGTTGGAAAATATGTTGGTGGAATCAAAATAGTCAGATCACTACTCAGTCATAGATGAACTCATCAGATTTAAGGATCATCGAAACCGTTCAATGTGGATGAGAGACCAACTATCTGATAGTATGTTTATGCAAGAGGTCTCTCATTGAATGCAATCAGTCAGTGTACATTTAAGCACCCATATGCCGATGTGTAATCTCCACTACAATAGTTCGAGATAGAATTATATCTCAACTATTAAGAACATCTTAGAATTCTGGCATCCATATAAGTGAAGTGCCCAGCTTCACCCACAGTTGTGACTATGTAAGGTATAAGGAACCGGAAAGTTATATCTACCTGTGATAATCTAATCACATAACTTTCCTACAATATATCCTATGGACCTTTATCGATATCTCATATCATATAGATCATCTCATGATCATGGTCAATTACCCATAATGAATACACTATAGATTAAGAAGAAGTATTTATTAATCAAATTAATAAGATTCTAACAATCTAAATAAATTTTTTGGGCATCATGTCTAACAGTTTTGACTCTACTTGGGGGATGATTTAAGAGATATCTTGACCCCTCTAATGACTGCACCTAATTGTCAGGTTACCTATATACCCTTTGCAGGATCAGGTCATGACGTAGTTCAAGCAAATCCCACAGATGGCAAGGGAGGATGTCCCAATAAAAGTTTTTGAAAGAAAGGATGCTAGGCTCAAGGGGTTAACTAGCGGATTTCATTGATTTGAAAATGGTTTACATTGCTGGGGATAAAGGGGTGCCAAAGATGGCCTCCTGTCATTTCCCAGAGAATCTACGAGTGCAAAGCGCTTATCAGATCTAGACACTAAGCATAATATCGTTTGATTTTGTCTGTCGCAACCCAAAATACCCCCTAGGAGTTAGGGATACATTGACTCGTGACCGCCGTATCATACCTCCAGTATAACACATAAGGCACACGTGGAGACCTGTCAGAAACACGAACATATCTAGCGGAAGCGAAAAAGAATGCACAGCGGAATAAAATACTAAACATAGCGGAAGCAAAGCCATACTCCTATAACTCAGTTCAAGTATGAACCAACAAAAGCATATACATGTGAGAAACCCAAAAGTGGAGTGGACAAACCCCACACTCACATCACAAAATAACATCTTAAAGTTCTAAGTCTACCGATCAACAAGAGTCGAAGTCTCGACACCTATCTATAGGACCATCATCCTGATAATGATCCATGGAAGGCTCCGGGTCGAAGTACTCTTCCGCTAAACATGGTTCCGTGCCACATATGTCGAACGGAGCTCGAGCACCTGTAGATGATAACAAATATCTGCTAAGCATGGAATACTCAGCGTATACAAACTAATAACAATAAAGCATTAAGCATTGAGCATACGAATCATGGAGATTGAAATCCGTAAAAATATATAAGAGCATGGAAACCTTGAAATAACATGTGAGATGAGGTTCGAAACCAAAACCAAAACTGTAACTCTTTGAGTCATACGGGAATCATAGCCTTGTGAGTTCTTGTGAGTGCATGGAGTTACTTAGAGTCATTATGATCTGTAGAGACATGGAGATACCATAGAGCACAACATAGAGCATATCCTTAGAGATCTTAGAGCTTTACATTTATGATCCGTAGAGCTTGTGAGACGATCTTAGAGCTTATCATAATGTTCCTTGTGAGCATAGTATGATCCGTAGAGCTTGTGAAATGATCTTAGAGAAATCATAGAGTTACTTAGAATCGTTCCTTATTAGTCCTTTAGGGAAAACACCTTTTCGTACTTTGAGAAATCCATGGAAAACATCGATTCATGCGCGACATGCGAGCATATGAGCATATGAGACAAATCATCATATTTAAGCATAAAAATCCCTTAGAGGTATTTCATCAAACACTTAGAGTGCATCATAATAGTATCTTTCACCCAAGTATATAACTACATACCTTCACACCATAAACATCCAAGATATATATACATAAATAGTATAGATGTCGCGCCCCAAAACTCACCCTAGGAGTTAGAGTGAACTTTGGACGACTAAACATGGCTTACATGACTTGCTTGACAAACCAACCTGCAAAAACCCACAGAGCATATACAATAGAGGATGACAGCGGAAACATAACTATAAAACATAGCGGAAGTCTAACAACCTCTAAGTATATACACATGGTCCAAGTTTAATACAAAGAAATCAAAACAAAGAAAGTGCGGACATGCCCGCCAAAATACATGGATATAATCACTCATGCTCACCCACAGCTAATCCACTCAGAATCTAACACCACCTACTGATAACCCTCTACGGGAGGTTCCTCAAAAGGCTCCTCGACGTACTCCTCCTCCACCCATGGACTAGGAGCACAAACATCAAATGGAGCAGCAGCTCCCTCAGAACCTGCCGACATAAGAAGTACGGCTGAGCATGGAATACTCAGCGGGTACTAAATACTAACCAACAGCCATAGTATACAGATAGCATACTTAAGGTAGGAAACAAATTGCATATATAGAACAGGAACAATTTATATCATACAAGGAAGTAAAGCAATTTGTATTCATGCTTGCATTCAGAAAAACTGATAAAACCCTTGAAAACATCGTGCACTTGACTTGACTTGAAATACCCTTTGCGTGATTGGGAACTTGTTAACCGTGTCATGCTTGTCATGCTTGCATCATGCGTGCCATGTCATGTCATGCGTGTCATGCGAGTATCATGCTTGCTTATTCATAATTTAAACATGTTCATATGCCTAGTCACCGTTCATAGTCCGTCGCAACTAGTACCCTATATGCAAATGGGTATGCCTAGTTGCCGTTCATAGCCCGTCGCAACTAGCATCCATGTGGAATGTGAATGCCTAGTTGCCGTTCATAGCCCGTCGCAACTAGCATCCATTCGTGTCATGCCATGCTATGCTATGCGTGTCATGCCATACTATGCTATGCGTGTCATGCGATGCTATGCATGTCATGCGAGGGGATGGGAGACCTTTCCCTATGCAATGCATAATTGTCTTGCCCTTGTCAAAAGCGAAGTGAAACATATCTTAGGATATGCCCCACCTCTACGTCCCATACTTAAAACATCGGTAAATCACGTCATTTCATGCGTGCTCGTGAGATCGTGTGCATACTTGCATTTGGAATTAAATATGGCAATTTGGGGTAATTCACAAAGCATAGCATATAACAATTTAAGTGAGTAATAATCTACACATTTTAAGAAATGTAAGAAACACACTATCATGAACCCTAACAAATTTCAAGAGCAATTAAGCATGGGTTCCCTTAATTTATCATTTATTTTGTTCACCTTGGCATTTCATCAAACATGGGGTGTGTTCATTATTCACTTAAACCTAGATCATGCTTTTCTAGGTGGGTTATGCTCACATCACACTTGTATGTTCATTATTAGTACAATGCCCTTTCCCATTCGTTCATCACATCATCCACACGGCATCCATTCGCCAACATCCATCTCCATTCACCATTCATACCACCAATCTCATAACACATATATAAGTGAAGGAAAATCAAAAGAAATAAAGGGAAAAGGGGAAGCTATAACTAGGAGGGTAGTAAGAAGTACCGACCTTGAAGAAATGAGGAAGAAATCCCCTTCCAAAAACGACCGTGAATTGCTACCCTAGCTTGAGGAGATGCTCCTCACGAGCTTGTGCCTTGATCTTGAAGAAAAATGGGCTTGAGTTGAGTGTGGGTTCACAAACCCCTTGATTTCTCTCCAAAATGGAAACCCTAGGTTTAGGAATCGCCCTCTCCTCTCTTCTTATCTCCCAATCTCTCTAAGTGTCGAAATGAAGCCCTAAAGGCTCGGGTTAAACTCTTAAGGTAAGAGTGAACCGACCAAATGACCATAATACCCTTACTAAAATTCTAGAAAAACACGAGTGCCGAACACGTTGTGCTGTGAATAGTGCCAAACACGTTGTGCTGTGAATAGTACCGAACACGTTGTGCTGTGAATAGTGCCGAACACGTTGTGCTTGTGAATAGTGCCAAACACGTTGTGCTGTGAATAGTGCCGAACACGTTGTGCTTGTGAATAGTGCCAAACACGTGCTGTGAATAGTGCCGAACACGTTGTGCTTGTGAATAGTGCCAAACACGTTGTCACGTTGTGTTGTGCATAGTGTTGAGCTCGTTGTCCGTTGTCTTATGTACAACGTACCCGTTGTGAGCTGTACAACGTACACGTTGTCTGCTGCACGACGTACCCGTTGTCTGTTGCACAACGGATGCACAACGTATACGTTGTGAGCTGTACAACGTACACGTTGTCTGCTGCACGACGTACCCGTTGTCTGTTGCACAACGGATGCACAACGTACACGTTATCAGAGCTAGAGCTACGTTATTAGAGTACGTTGTCAGAGCACGTTATCAGAGCTATGTCCTTAGTGCCTTCCGAGCTACGTCCTTAGTGCCTTCCGAGCTACGATTGCCTGCAGGTCCAGACTGTTTTGGCCATATCTTTTGACTCGTTCGTCCGATTTTGACGATTCAACTTGCGTTGGGTTCGTACTTCAAAAAGGAAGATTTCTGACATTTGGAATTTCCAATTTCTTCTTATTTATTAATTATACTCTTTAAAGGCAAAATGGAAACGAAAGTGTCATGCATTAAATGTGAAAAGGTCTGAGGCTCTACAATAGATTTAGAAGAACATCATTTAGCAACTTAGTAGGATTGCAAGATTGGTAGTAGAGTGTATCTACCTTGGTGAAATGAACGTCTTTGATTCCTACAAGCAAGAACTGTGAGTTCTTGGTTGAGAATCACCAAAAGAAATGGAAGAACCTTGATCTTCCACAAGCTTGATCAACAAGTAGTTCCGCACCTTCTTCTCCTCTTCAAAATCTCTCAAAAATATGTATTAAAGGTTTCTGAAACCCTAAAGCACAAACCCAGCCTTTATATAGGCAAAGGGTGGTGGCTAAAGTCTTAAACACCCTTAATGAAGCAAATCTGCGTATAACCGATCGATCGGTGGTACAGACCAAGCGATCGATGGCTTACCGGTCGATCGGTGGTTTCAGCTGACCGATCGGTTGAAAACACCCTCTCTGGAAAATTTCCCCATACAAAACGTTGACCAGTCGATAGATACTGATCGATCGATAGTTGACCGGTCGATCAGAGGATGGCACCGAGCGATCGGTGATCCCCTGTTTTGCTGTAAAACCTTGTTTTATGCTTAATACATGCTCCTTAGTGATATCTAGGACCATTGAAACATGCACACCATAAATCCAAGCTTGTATATTCAATTAAAGCTCGCTAGTGTACAAGTCCACACTAGGACACTATTCACACTATTCACTACTTAGTACAATGAAATTTTAGGGCTCTACATCCCTCCCCCTTACAAGAATTTCGTCATCGAAATTAGAACGATGCCAAAAGCATAAGAAGGACAAAATATGTAACACCCCAAAACACCCCCTAGGAGTTAGACGATATTTGAGCTCGTTACCTACCACGACAACCATCCTGCAAGAGCATACAAGGCATGCCAAAAAGTGACACATAAAATTTCTTTAAAATAAATGTACTCCCAAGTGTTTACAAAAACGAACGACTGAATAAAATACAATAATACAGATGTACAAATGCTTGAATCACCAATTCAAGCCTACATGAAAATCCCCCCAAAAGTAAATCCCAAAATACATGTCTCTCTCACTCAACCCCCCCATAAACCACATATCCAAGCCCCCAATGTTTGGTGACAATTCCAATCAAGCTCCTACTCTCCCTGATAACCTCGATCCACGGACCCAGAATACATAAACGTATATTGTACCTGCCGACATAAAAGTACGGCTGAGCATGGAATACTCAGCGAGTACAAGCTCCTAGCTAACCATTATAATAACGAGTAAATAACATATACAAGTGATGGAATAGTACATATCATAATTATGTAAAGCAACATAATACATAAACATTTACCAAATCATAATTCTCATGAAGACCAAACCATTGTCTATGAATTTTGTGAGTCCTTATGAGTTTTCCTTTCCATATTTCTTATGAGCCAGAGGTTCCCCGACCTCCTTGACAATTCATTACTTTTTTTATGAGCCAGAGGTTAGCACCCGCACATCCCTGGGCTACCAACCTCCTTGATAGTTCCATATCTTTCTTATGAGCCAGGGGTTAGCACCCGCACAATCCTGGGCTACCAACCCCCTTGACAATTCCATTACTTTTCTTCTGAGCCAGAGGTTAATCAACCTCCTTGACAATTCAATTCTTTTCTTATGAGCCAGAGGTTAGCACCCACATATCCCTGGGCTACCAACCTCCTTGACAGTACAATATATTTCTTATGAGCAAGGGGTTAGCACCCTCACATCCCTGGGCTACCAACCCCCTTGACAATACAACACCTTTCTTATGAGCCAGAGGTTAGCACCCGCATAATCCTGGGCTACCAACCTCCTTGACAATACTGTTACTTTTCTTATGAGCCAGAGGCTAGCACCCTTAACCGGGGCTACCAACCTCCTTGACAGTTCATTTTCTTTCTTATGAGCCAGAGGTTAGCACCCGCATAATCCTGGGCTACCAACCTCCTTGACAGTACAATACTTTCAAGTCCTTTCTTATGAGCCAGGGGTTAGCACCCGCACAGTCCTGGGCTACCAACCCCCTTGACAATTCCAATACTTTTCTTATGAGCCAGAGGTTAGCACCCTTAACCGGGGCTACCAACCTCCTTGACATTTCATTTATCAAACTTATGCGCGTGAGGCCTTACTTATTTTCCTTACCTTTACCTGTACTCGTTTCACTTCTTAATGCTCATTTAAAATCCTTAGTTCATTCACATATCTGTGCTTGTGTGTAGCAAGTTGTGGAAATCATAGTGACATAATCATGCATGCATAACAATTGGTGATATAATGATAAACATCATATAGTATTACTATAATCCCAATAAGCATGTGATTTTTTTTTTTTGAGGAACATGTATAACATTTCATTCAAGTTTCTCAATTGGGGAGAAACCCCAAAATCATATTTTCATTGTCTTAGTTTAGTCCTCATTCATGCATTTCATTAAACATGTGATATGCGATAATTCTTTTAACCTTTAATTTGTATATTTAAATCAAGCATTTCATCAAACATGTAGTGTATGTGCATTATGGATACATTGCCCTTCCACCATTTTCATCACACAATAATCATCACCTCTACATTGCATCCAAGCGCCTCCACCATCCACATCCCATACATCCATAACCATTTAATTCATCTTGTTCATTTAGGGCATTTTATGCATTATTAAGAAGAGGGAATATATAAAAGTTCAACACCCAAGCATGCTTAAAGGAAAACCTATACCATTATCACTAAGCTTAACTAGGAAGGGTGTACTAACCTTGAATAGGGGAAGAAAACCCTTGAAAAATACCATGGAAGATGTTGCCGAGCTTGGGGAACGTGCTCCTCACGTGCTTGAGCCGTAAATTGAGAGATCCAAGCTTTTGGGATGGTCGTGGGTTTCAAAACCCCTTGATTTTCTCAAGTTGATGCCCTACGGTGAAAACCACTTCTCTCCTCTCTCACTCCCTCTCAAAATATGTCTAAGGGTGTTTATGAACACCCTTGGCTCGAGCCAACCCTTAAAAATAAGGGTGGAGTGGCTAAAAGACCAAAAAACCCCTGAAAAAAATTTCTGAAAATCGCGTAGGACCGATAGATGACCGATCTACCGGTAGTGGACCGATCGATCGGTGCTTTTGACCGATCTCTCGGTAGTGGACCGAGCTCTCGGTATTGACTGGAGCTGCAAAACGCACTTCAGTATTTTGCCCATAACTTTTGACTCGGTTCTCCGATTTTGATGATTCAACTTGCATTGGATTCTTCTTTCGAAGAGGAACAATTTTTATGTTTTGAAGAAATTTTAATTCTTCTTTATTCATAGACCAAAATTTCCCTAAAGCTGACTGGTCTGCAATGGGTTGCGACAGCCCAGATTTGCAGCCGACCGGATTTTGGAAATTCCACTTTTGACTCGACCCCGACTCAAAATCAGGGAAAGTGATCAACATGAACCTTGAAGAGGGTTCTAATACCTTTCCAAAAATTCAGTAATCACTCGATTCTGAACAACGATGAC
Organism: Tetracentron sinense; assembly: GCA_015143295.1. Lineage (NCBI taxonomy): Eukaryota > Viridiplantae > Streptophyta > Magnoliopsida > Trochodendrales > Trochodendraceae > Tetracentron > Tetracentron sinense. The sequence goes on from CM026554.1 coordinate 21,474,999, forward strand.
TAAACTAGAGCCCTTTAAAGTTGAAGCAAAAGCCGAGACATACCTTTTCAACACCTAGAACACCTCGAGTGTTTTCACACTCCTTTCCCTTGTGTCCAACACCCTACTCACACCTCATAAATCATTATCCATAAGTCTTTAACCCACCTCAATGATCATTAAATTCACACCGACATGCATGAGAGACACCGGCCTCTCTATGCCTCATGCACTAGCACTATGGACCAACAACCCATTGAAACACTTAGGGTATGTGTACCCTTGATTTTATCCACTTAGAGTATCTTTACACTCTCTTTTTAAGACTCAAACCATGTATCTAAAACCCTCACTTGACTAATCATAATATCAAGAACACAATGAGAGGCCTTAGGCCTTTACACACACCATATAAGGACACTATTCACTAACACTATTCATAGCATAGTGAACTCGGTTCCGGGGTTCTACAAAATACATACAAAACCCAACAAGAAAATCACTTAAACAAGTGAGGGTACTTTTCCTTCACATCGGCTTCTCGTTCCCATGTAGCCTCTTCCTTGGAATGATGTTGCCAGTTCACAAGCACAAGCGGGATAGTCTTGTTTCGCAACACTTGATCTCGACGATCCAAAATCTGAACTGGTTGCTCAACCAAAGTGAGATCCTCTCTTATCTCTATGGAATCAAGAGCAATGACGTGAGACGGATCCGGAATGTATTTTCTAAGCATAGACATGTGAAATACATTATGGACCGCTGCCATGTGAGGCGGTAGTGCTACCCTGTAAGTGACCTCACCAACCCTCGTGATGATCTCAAATGGTCCTATGTACCTAGGACTGAGCTTTTCCTTCTTTCCGAATCGCATGATTCCCCGACTTGGCGAAACCTTCACAAAGACCCGATCTCCAACTCGGAATTCCAAATCTCTACAGCGAGTATCCGCATAGCTCTTCTGCCTATCTTGAGCAGTTTTCAATCACTCCCGGATAACTTTGACCCTTTCTACGGTCCGCTCGATCAACTCAGGACCAAGAACTTTCCTCTCACCAACTTCATCCCAGTATAGCGGAGATCTGCAACTGCGACAATACAGAGCTTCGAAAGGCGCCATCTGGATGCTTGCCTGATAACTATTGTTGTAGGTAAACTCAACCAACAGCAATTGTTCCTCCCAACTACCCTGAAAGTCTAGCATACAAGCTTGGAGAATGTCTTCCACAACCTGATTCACCCGTTCAATCTGCCCATCAATTTGAGGATGAAAGGTGGTGCTGAATTCCAAACGAGAACCCATAGCATCCTGAAAAGTTTTCCAAAACCTGGAAGTAAACTGTCGCGACCCAAAACCCACCCTAGGAGTTAGAGTGAACTTTGGACGACTAATCATGACTTACATAGCTTGCTAGACAAACCATCCTGCAAAAACCCACAGAGCATATACAAAGAGGATATAAACAGCGGAAACATACTTAAACATAGCACAGCGGAAGACTTAACCAAACCTCTATGTATACATATGTGATCCAAGTTACACAAAAGAAGTCCAAAAGAAAGTGCAGACAAGCCCGCCAAAATACATGGATATACATCTCTCAACTCACCCACAACTCTATCACTCAAAATCTACAACCACTACCTAATAGTAGCCCTCTACCGGAGGTTCCTCCAAAGGTTCCTCAACGTACTCCTCCTCCACCCATGGGCCGGGAGCACAGACATCAAAAGGAGTAGCCGCTCCGCTATCACCTGCCGACATAAGAAGTACGGCTGAGCATGGAATACTCAGCAGGTACCAATAGTCATAGTATAAAAATGGCAATACATAAATCATGAGCAATTCATATATGAAAAACGGGAACAATTCATGTCATACAAGGAAGTAAAGCAATTTATATTCATGCTTGCATTTCATAAAAGCCGATAAAACCCTTGAAAACCCCGTGCACTTGACTTGACTTAAAGTACCATTTTCGTGCTTGAAAACTCGTCCTGTCTATCTTGCTTGATTCTTGTATATCGTGTCATGTCATGCATGTCATGCGTGCTTGCTTGTGATCATGTAACTTGTGAGATACACTTGTAAGATGTACTTGTGAGATGCACTTGAGAGGGAAGGGAGACCTTTCTTCATGATATGTATGTACTTGCGAGGAAAGGGAGGCCCTTCTTTATGCTATGCACTTGTGAGTGAGGGGAGACCCCTCGTGGTATGTTTGTTCTTGTTTTCTTGTGAAAAGCAAGGTAAAACATATCGTAGGATATGTCCTAACTCTAATCATGTTCTTGAGAACCTCAGTAAATCATGTCATGCATGCCGTGCTTGTGGGATCGTGTGCATACTTGCATTTGAATTTAAACATGACATTTGGGGGATTTCACAATGTATAGCATATAGCAAATTTTTTAAACAAATAAACATTCATAATATTTTAGGGAAAACAAGAACTCATGCTAGCATAATACCTAACAAGTTGCGTAAGTAATTTAGCATGCATTTTCTTGATTTCTACTCATTTCATTCACCTTGGCATTCCATCAAACATGGTATATTCATTATTGATACAATGCCCTCCCCATTTCAATTATCACAACACAACCATTGGCATCCAATCACCCATTCTATCTCCATTCACAACATCCACACATCCCAACTCCTAGCAAAGTATAGATGAAGGAAAACAAAGAAACATGTAGGAAAAGAGGAACTATGACTAGGAGGGTAGCAAGAAGTACCGAACTTGATCAATGAGGAAGAAAACTCCTCCAAAAACATTCGTGAGGCGCTGCCCTAGCTTGAAGAAACTCCTCCTCGCGTGCTTGAATCGGAATCTTGAAGCAATCCAAGCTTGAGGTGATTGTGGGTCTTGAAACCCCTTTGATTACTCCCCAAAAGCAAACCCTAGGTTAGGAAAACCCTCTCCTCTTTCTCTAACTCTCAAATGTATCTAAGTGTTGAGAATGAGCCCTAAAGGCTCAGTCAACCCTTAAGAGGAAAGAGTGAAACGCCCAAAAGAAGAAAACACCCTTAATGAAATCTCTGCAAAACACGAAGACCGAGCGATTGGTGGTTATGATCGATCGGTGTGTTGACCGAGCTCTCGACCAAAAATCAACTCTTTGGAAAATTTCCCCATACAAAAATCTTGACCAGTCGATAGCTACCGATCGATCGGTTTTGGACCGATCGATCGCTCCATGGACCGAGCAATCGGTGCTCTACAGGTCCAAACTGTTCTGGCCATATCTCTTGACTCGTTCGTCGGATTTTGACGATTCAACTTGCGTTGGGTTCATACTTTGAAAAGGAACATTTCTGACATTCGAAATTTTCAATTTCTTCATTATTTATTAATTGTACTACATTAAAGGAAAATTGGCTACGAAGCCATGTATTAAGCATGAAAAAGTCCGGGGCTCTACATAAACCTAGGATCTTGATTAGATACGATAGAAACTGGCACATCATGTAGACGAACCACCTCCTTGACATACAGGGCTACTAACTGATTTGCATTGGAAGTAGTCTGATACGGAAGGAAATGTGCAGACTTAGTCAATCTGTCTACAATCACCCAAATAGCATCGGAGCCCTTCCTCGTTCACGGCAAACCCATGATGAAATCCATCGAGATATTCTCTCATTTCCATCCTAGAATAGGGAGGCACTGTAAAAGACCTGCCGGCCTCTGATGCTCAGCTTTCACCTGCTGGCACACCAAACATCTAGCAACATACTCGATGACTTCCTTCTTTATGTTTCGCCACCAGTAGTGCTTCTTCAGATTTCGATACATCTTGGTACCTCCCGGATGTACCGTATACTTGGATCAGTGAGCTCCGTCCAAAATCTCACCCCTCAACACCGTGTCGGTTGGAACGCACAACCTGCCTTTGAACGTGATAGCACCATCACCATTCAAAGAAAACTCCTGACTGCCACTACTGACCGACTTGTCTCGGTAAGCAAGCAACTCAACATCTGAACTTTGCAATTCCTTGATTCGGCTCAGAATATGTGGCCTAACCACAATGTTGGACATCACCGGCCTATAGGTGACATGCCTGAGAGTAGTATCTAAGTTACACATATCATTCAACAACTTCCACTCTTGTACTCTCAAGTGAGCCATAACCCCATAGGGTTTCCTACTAAGAGCATCGGCTATCACATTAGCCTTACCCAGATGGTAATGGATAGAACAATTGTAGTCCTTCATGAACTCCATCCATCGTAGCTGCCTCATATTCAACTCCTTCTGGAGAAAGAGATACTTCAAGCTCTTGTGGTCCGTGAACACCACGAACTCTTCCCCGTAGAGGTAGTGACGCCAAATATTCAGTGCAAACACAACGGCTGCAAGCTCTAAGTTGTGAGTGGGATAGTTTTGCTCATGCTCCTTTAACTGACGGGAAGCATAGGTTGTCGCACCCCAAAATACCCCCTAGGAGTTAAAGGATACTTTAGTCATGACTATTCATACCTGTCAAACCATCCTGTAATGAACAAGGTAAACCCAATACTATAAAGACAATAATCAGAGTGCGGAAGCTATACCAAATTTTCTTTTCTTTCCGTAATCTATCTCAGTATTCCAAGTTAAATATACAAAACATAACAGTAAAGGTGGACATGCCCACCTATCAAAATACAAAGTCCAAAATATAAACCTCGCTGTCACTCCTCTCAATAGTAGTCCAAATAGGGCCACACATCCACATCTCAATGCGCCTGCGACTGCATTAGGATAGGTGGCTCACTCTCCTCTATGTACTCTTCCTCAACCCAAGGCTCAAGGTTGAGGGCGCCCTCGGTACCTGCCGACATGAAAGTACGGCTGAGTATGGAATACTCAGCGAGTACAAGCTACTAGCTAACAATAGCAATATAAAGGCACGGCAATAATAGCCACAATACACAACATCAAGTTGAAGCAATAATATCAACATATAGCATGCATAGCATTTAAAGGAAAGCAAGGTAATAATCCTGTCATACTTGAATGAATGCGAATCTTGACATGCTTGTATGAATGCTAAAACTCCGATAAAACCCGTATTTAGAAATCATAACTTGTTCTTGAAAATATTTTTTCTTATTGTTCAAACTTGCTTGTCGTGTTAAAACTTGTTCTTGTATCATGGGAATCACACATGTTTTACTTGTTCTTTTCATGTTCTTGACTTGTTCTTACTTGTATACTTGTGAGCCAGAGGCTAGCACCCTTCTTGGGCTACCAACCTCCTTGACATATCATTTACTTGTGAGTCTTTACTTGTGAGTCAGAGGCTAGTACCCTTCAACTTGGGCTACTAACCTCCTTGACATGTCATTTAAATACTCGTGCTTGAAAACATCGGTTCATGCATGTATGCGTGGGTGTGTGTGGCACTTGTAGTAATCATGATGACCATATGACATGAAGAATAGAGTATAGCATTTCAATTCATGGTATAAACATGTGGGAATTTAGATAATCTATATGGCATTTGATCAAGGTCATGGACTTGAAGGAACTATATACATTCATGTTTTCATACTCTTCATTCATTGAGAAACTTCTCATTTAGGCTTTAAATCAAACACATAACATGCGACCTTTTATAATCCTTTCATTTCCTCTTATTAGTGCATATATTCCATTCGAACATCAAAGTTTATTCATTATTTGTAGGATACCCATCCACCATTTCCATTACCCACATCACATTGACATAGCATCCAATTGCCAATCCATCATCCATCCACAACATCCCCATTTCTATCTTGTTTATATTTAGGAGCATTGGTGTATTTCAAAAAAAAAAGATCACAAGATGAAAACCATCATTTTGAAAGGAGAAACCCTAGTTATTACTAAGCTAGTTAGTAAGGGTGTACTAACCTTGTGAGGATCCATTCTTAGTTTGAAGAAACCCTTGAACAAGAATCTCAACTTTAGGAAGAAGACACCACCACTTGAGGATGAAGATCCTTGCTTAAGAGGATGATCCAAGCTTGATTTGGACTCTCTTTGATCTCCACAAAAACCCCTCTTGGAAATCCCCCAAACCTTTCCTCTCCTTTCTCTCTTTTCTCTCAAAAAGTCCCTCTTTAGGTGTTAGGAACCTTGGACCCTTGAAAATGGGGTATATATAGTGTTAGGTTTATGAAAAACCTAAAAAAAAACATTTCTGGATGATCTTGCCCGAGCGGGCCTCAATCTCGCTCGAGCGGGTTGCTCCCTGGCCTCAAAAAACCATTTTTCGCCGATCTTGCTCGAGCAGGTTTGGATCTCGCTCGAGCGAGTTTTTCTACAAAAATGGGCTTTGGTAAATCGGCCATAACTTTTGACTCGGTGGTCTGATTTTGACAATTCAACTTGCGTTGGATTTGTATTTCAAAGGAGAACAACTTTCATGTTTTGGAAAACTCCTAAATTTGGGGTTTACTTTATCAAAAAGGGCTCTAAAGTCAACTGGTCCAAAAATAGATTTTGATAGTCCAAATTTTCAACAGTCCCAACTTTGGAAATCGGACTTTTGACTCAAATCTGACTCAAAATTAAGGAAAATGGTAAACATGAACCTCGAAGAGGGTTCAGATACCTTTTCAAAAATTCAAGAATCGCTCTATTCCAATCAGCCATGAACGAACTAGGGCTACGTAAAGTTGAGGGTATTGTTAAGCCATAATTTCTTTTTGACACTTAGAGTATTCATATACTCTACTCCTTCATTCCAAGCACCCAAAACTTAAGAAAACACATCTTAAGGCTTAAATACATGTTAAAAAGATCCGGGGTTCTACATCCTCCCCCCCTTACAGAAATTTCATCCTCGAAATTTAGAACAATATATATATAGAGGTGATGAAGAACAAAATTTACATAAACATCCATTACACAAATAAATTGGGATACTTTTCCCTCACTTCTTCTTCACGCTCCCATGTAGCTTCTTCCCTAGAGTGATGTTGCCATCGAACAAGAACCAAGGGGATAACCTTGTTGTGCAAAACTTGATTTCTACGATCCAAAATTTGACCGGCTCTTCCACTAAGGTAAGATCCTCCCGGATTTCCAAGGGATCAAGATTTATAACATGTGAAGGATCCGGGATATACTTTCGAAGCATGGATACATGGAAAATGTTGTGGACCGTAGCCATATGAGTAGGTAGAGCAACCCGATATGCGACTTCACCAACTCGGGTGACGATTTCAAATGGACCCACATACCTCGGGGCTGAGCTTTCCTCTTTTGCCAAACCTCATAACATCCTTTGTCGGTGAAACCTTCACAAATACCATATCGCCAACATGGAACTCAAGATCTCGTCTATGGGTATTAGCATAGCTCTTCTGCCTGTCCTGAGCCGTCTTCAATCTCTCCCTGATGATCTTGACTTTACTTGCGGTTTGCTCAATCGACTCAAGGCCCAATACTTTCCTTTCCCCGACTTCATCCCAATACAAATGGGATATACAACTCCTCCCGTACAAAGCCTCAAAATGTGTCATTTTGATGCTCGCCTGATAGCTGTTATTGTAGGCGAACTCCACCAATGGTAGATGATCTTCCCAACTGCCTTTAAAGTCTAGCATACATGCCCGGAGCATGTCCTCTATCACTTGGTTCACCCGTTCTGTTTGTCCGTCCGTTTGTGGATGAAAAGCGGTGCTAAAGTCTAGTCCGAAACCCATGGCGCTTTGAAAGCTCTACCAAAACCTGGATGTGAATCTTGGATCCCGGTCTGAGACAATGCTCACTGGCACTCCATGCAATCAGACTATTTCCTTGATGTATAGTGCCGTTAACTGATTTAAATTGAAGGTAGTCCAGTATGGCAAGAAATGGACTGATTTAGTTAGTCTGTCAACCACAACCCAAATAGCATCAAAGTTCTTGGCTGTCCGTGGCAACCCCACAATGAAGTCCATAGAGATATGCTCCCATTTCCACTCGGGAATATGGAGGGACTGCAATAGGCCCGCCGGTCTCATGTGCTCAGCCTTGACTTGCTGACACACTAAGCATCGAGACACGTACTCAGCCAGTTCTCTCTTCATGTTCTGCCACCAAAAGTGCCCCTTCAAGTTTCTATACATTTTGGTACCCCCAGGGTGAACGGTGTACTTGGACCGGTGAGCTTCATACAAGATTTCTCTTTTAAGCTTCTGATCGGATGGGATGCACATTCTTCCTTTGAAGGTGATAATCCCATCATCCCTCACCGCGAAATCCTTACTACCACTGTTAATTGACTTGTCCCGGTAAGCAAGCAGTTCGGCATCCTTTCCCTGTAATTCTTGGATCATGCTTAGGATGTAAGGTCTAACAGTGATGTGAGCCATTACCGCTCCAACGGTAGGGAGACTAAAACAGATGTCGAGGTTAGACGCATCTTCTAACAACCTCCACTCTTGCACCATCATGTGAGTCAAGAGTGCAGTAGGCTTCCTACTAAGTGCATCGGCCACCACATTCGCCTTGCCTGGATGGTATTGAATACAGCATTCATAATCCTTCAAGAACTCTATCCATCGCCGTTGCCTCAAGTTCAACTCCTATGAAAACAGATACTTAAGGTTTTTATGATCTGTGAACACATCGAACTGTTCCCCGTAGAGATAGTGTCGCCATATCTTCAATACAAACACCACGGCGGCGAGCTCTAAGTCATGAGTGGGATAATTCTTCTCGTGCTCCTTCAATTGCCTTGAGGCATAGGCAATGACTTTACCATGTTGCATGAGTACACATCCCAACCCCACGTGTGAGGCGTCACTGTACACTACGAAACCACCACTCTCGGATGGCACGGTGAGGACGGGAGCCGTAGTGAGCCGCTTCTTCAACTCTTGAAAGCTAGTCTCGCATCTGTCATTCCAACTAAACTTGGAATTTTTCCTTGTGAGATAAGTGAGCGGTGCAGCTAAACTGGAGAATCCCTCTACAAATCTCCGGTAGTATCTTGCCAAACCAAGGAAACTTCGAATCTTGGTGACGCTTCTGGGTCTTTCCCAATTCAATACTGCCTCCACCTTGGTTGGGTCAACAAAAATGCCCTCAGCTGATACTACATGCCTGAGAAATGCCACCTTCTCCAACCAAAATTCGCACTTACTTAGCTTGGCATACAACTGGTGCTCTCGAAGCGTCTCTAGGTAAGGCGAAGGTCTAGATCATGATCTTCCCATGTCGGGGAGTATACTAAAATGTCGTCTACGAACACCACGACACATTTGTCAAGATAGGGTCTGAACACCCGGTTCATCAAATCCATGAACGCCGCCGGTGCATTCGTCAACCCGAAAGGCATGACAAGAAACTCGTAGTGCCCATACCGAGTCCGAAAAGCCATCTTTGAAATATCCTCTGCCTTGATTTTCAATTGATGATATTAGATCGATTTTGGAGAAGAATCTCGCTCCCTTCAGTTGGTTAAATAGGTCGTCTATCCGTGGCAAAGGATAATGATTCTTAAGAGTGACCTTGTTCAACTGCCGGTAATCAATACACATATGCATTAAACCGTCTTTCTTCACAAATAGCACTGGGGCACCCCATGGTGAGACACTTGGTCTAATGAATCCCAGGCTTTGTAGTTCTTCTAACTGCACCTTCAACTCCTTGAGTTCAATAGGGGCCATCCTATACGATGCTCTTGAAATCGGAGTTGTGCCCGGAGTAAGCTCTATAGCGAACTCGATCTCTCTATCAGGAGGCAATCCGGGAAGTTCCTCTGGAAATACATCTACATACTCACTTACAACCGGAATGATTGAGGAGTTTTGTGCCTCTGGATTCGCTAAACTCAAAGCTGCGAGGCGAGCAATATCCCTTCCTTGCAATCCTTGAAAATGAAATGGCTTAACTCCTTCCGGCTTGAAATTCACCACCTTCTCAAAGCAAGCCACATGTCCGTGGTGAGTCGCTAGCCAATCCATACCAAAAATGACGTCAAAGTCCAAGTCTTGGAAATCCAGGACGATAAGGTCGGCTAGTATTTCGTTCTACCCCACTTGCACCACAATCTCCTTGTATATCCTATCTGTATCAACCGACTTGCCTAATGGAGTCGCAATGGTTAACTCCCTCTCCAACGGACTAGACTCAGATGCAAAACCCTTCACAAAACTAGGCGAGACGAAGGAATGAGTGGATCCTGTATCGATCAGCACTCGTGCTAGACACTCGTTCACTAATAAGGCGCCGGTGCAATTAAATAAGTAATATCAATAGATTTCAAGCAAGAACATACATCATACATAAGTAATCCCTAGTATAAATAACAACACATCATATAACAGAATTCAGTCACAACTTAAAATTCTAACATTCTTGCATACCTTGCACGACATCATCTAATGCGCGTGCGTCTCTCTCTGATAATGCAAAGACTCGTCCTTGAGTTGCCTGATGGGGCGGTCGTGTAGACAGTGAGGGCCTCGATGCCTGTGACGAGTTCTGCTGAGATGCCTGCTTAATAGGAGGCCTACTCCCCTAAGAGTGAGCTGGTAACTGTCAACGGGGGCAGTCTCAAATTATGTGGCTTTGGTCGCCACAATGAAAACATCCTTCGGTAGCCTTTCTACACTCACCAGCCACATGTCTCCTTCCACAAAGGGTGCAAACATCGTAAGAATAGGTGGAAGGCGTATAACCTGTAGCCTGAGTCATCGCGGGGAGAGGAGCCTGCGTGGGAGCTGGGCAAAAAATAGGTGGGGAAAAAGGATGAGGAGCCTGCGATGCAGAATACATCCTCTGTGACTGAGCTGGCCCTGTAGGCTGATATGATATAGTCCTAGTTCTCTTTTCCGTAGAGCCGCTAGACTGGCCCTTCTCCATGCCCCTTCTTTTGAAAAACTCTTCAGAATTAGCCTCGGCTAACAGTGCTTTGTCCACTACCTCAGCATATGTTTCATGCCGGAACATTAAGACTCGGTCCTTGAGGTAGGCCTTCAACCCCCTCTCGAATTTCTGGGCTTTCATAGCCTCGGTAGCAATCATGTGTAGATCAAATCTTGATAGCTACGAGAATTTAGCCTCTTAAGCGGCCACTGATAAATTACCTTGCTCCAAGGTAATGAACTCAACCTCTTTCTTCTCCTTCATCCCAATGGGAAAGTATTTCTTGTAGAAGACATCCAAGAATTCTCCCCAAGTCCATTCCTGACCCTGTCGGGTCAACTCCCGAGTCTTAAGTGCAGACCTCCACCAGTGGTCGGCCTTGCCTTCTAACATAAAGGCGGTCCACGAGACTCTTTCTGCTTCAGTAGGTGACAACATCGAGAATGTCTTCTCTAATTGTCTGATCCATCCTTCGGCCACGAGTGGATCAATGCTCCCACAAAAAGTTGGAGGCCTCATCCTCCGAAAAGCCTCTATTCCCGCTTGTGCTTGATTGGGAGGAGCAGTCACAAGTGTGCCGGCCGGAGGAGGAGTAGCCGGTTGCCTCGCTGCAAGCATAGCCAAAGTCTCGGCTATTGAAGCGAAAGCTTGGGCAAAATCGGGCTGTTCATCACCCGATGGAGCGTCACTTCCATTGCCCCTTGTGTTGTATCCACGACCCCGAGTATTTCGTCTCATGATTAGATCCTGAGAACGACAATACAACATGAGTCTAACTTGGATACGCATTTAGTAAAAATTTCACAATTCACTCAAAACATATTCATTAAACATAAAACAATATACACATGGTTTACACAACAATGGCATCACATACAATCCATGTTCCTAGCATAGGACTCTATGTTCGGTTGAAATTCAACCTATTTTGACTAGGACTAACTTGTTAGTCCATACTAGGAATACAACTCTTTAAGGTGATTCTAATACCTTGTTCAATCATGGTATCATTTCTAGGTGACCCTAGGGACTCTAATGCCTAGAGCTCTGATACCACTTCTGTCGCGCCCCAAAATACCCCCTACGAGTTAAGGGATACTTTAGTCATGACTATTCATACTTGTCAAACCATCCTGTAACGAACAAGGTAAACCCAATACTATAAAGACAATAATCAGAGTGCGGAAGCTATACCAAATTTTCTTTTCTTTCCATAATCTATCTCAATATTCCAAGTTAAATATACAAACATAACAATAAAGGTGGAAATGCCCACCTATCAAAATACAAAGTCCAAAATATAAACCTCGTTGTCACTCCTCTCAACAGTAGTCCAAATAGGGCCACATATCCACATATCCAAATCTCTATCCGCCTGCGACTGCATTGGGACAGGTGGTTCACTCTCCTCTATGTACTCTTCCTCAACCCAAGGCTCAGGGTTGAGGGCGCCCTCGGTACCTGCCGCCATGAAAGTACGGTTGAGTATGGAATACTCAGCGAGTACAAGCTACTAGCTAACAATAGCAATAACAAGGCACGACAATAATAGTCACAATACACAACATCAAGTTGAAGCAATAATATCAACATATAGCATGCATAGCATTTAAAGGAAAGCAAGGTAATAATCCTATCATACTTGAATGAAAGCGAATCTTGACATGCTTGTATGAATGCTAAAACTCCGATAAAACCCGTATTTAGAAACCATAACTTGTTCTTAAAAATAGCTTTTCTTGTTGTTCAAACTTGCTTGTCGTGTTAAAACTTGTTGGTGTATCGTGGGAACCACACATGTCTTACTTCTTCTTTTCATGTTCTTGACTTGTTCTTACTTGTATACTTGTGCTACCAAATAGCACTGGGGCAACAAGTTGGGAGTTGTCTTACTTGTCTTACCCTTCTTGGGCTACCAACCTCCTTGACATATCATTTACTTGTGAGCCAGAGGCTAGCACCCTTCTTGGGCTACCAACCTCCTTGATATACCATGTTCTTGTGAGTCTTTACTTGTGAGCCAGAGGCAAGTACCCTTCAACTTGGGCTACCAACCTCCTTGACATGTCATTTAAATACTTGTGCATGAAAACGTCGGTTCATGCATGCATGCGTGGGTGTGTGTGGCACTTGTAGTAATCATGATGACCATATGACATGAAGAATAGAGTATAGCATTCAATACATGGTATAAACATGTGGGAATTTAGATAATCTATATGGCATTTGATCAAGGTCATGGACTTGAAGGAACTATATACATTCATGTTTTCATACTCTTCATTCATTGAGAAACTTCTCATATAGGCTTTAAATCAAACACATAACATGCGAGTGCATATATTCCATTTGAACATCAAGGTTTATTCATTATTTGTAGGATACCCATCCACCATTTCCATTACCCACATCACATCGACATAGCATCCAACCCCCAATCCATCATCCATTCATCCATCCACAACATCCCCATTTCTATCTTGTTTATATTTAGGAGCATTTGTGTATTTCAAAAAAAAGAGATCACAAGATAAAAACCATCATTTTGAAAGGAGAAACCCTAGTTATTACTAAGCTAGTTAGTAAGGGTGTACTAACCTTGTGAGGATCCCTTCTTAGTTTGAAGAAACCCTTGAACAAGAATCTCAACTTTAGGAAGAAGACACCACCACTTGAGGATGAAGATCCTTGCTTAAGAGGATGATCCAAGCTTCATTTGGACTCTCTTTGATCTCCACAAAAACCCCTCTTGGAAATCCCCCAAACCTTTCCCCTCCTTTCTCTCTTTTTCTCTCAAAAAGTCCCTCTTTAGGTGTTAGGAACCTTGGACCCTCGAAAATGGGGTATATATAGTGTTAGGTTTCTAAAAAACCTAAAAAAAAACATTTATGGGTGATCTCGCTCGAGCGGGCCTCAATCTCGCTCGAGCGGGTTGCTCCCTGGCCTCAAAAAACCATTTTTCGCCGATCTCGCTCGAGCGGGTTTGGATCTCGCTCTAGCGAGTTTTTCTACAAAAATGTGCTTTGGTAAATCGGCCATAATATTTGACTTGGTGGTCCGATTTTGACGATTCAACTTGTGTTGGATTCATCTTTCAAAGGAGAACAACTTTCATGTTTTGCAAAACTCCTAAATTTGGGGCTTACTTTATCAAAAATGGCTCTAAAGTCAACTAGTCCAAAAATAGATTTTGACAGTCCAAATTTTCAACAGTCCCAACTTTGGAAATCGGACTTTTGACTCAAAATTAAGGAAAATGGTAAACATGAACCTCGAAGAGGGTTCAAATACCTTTCCAAAAATTTAAGAAGCGATCTATTCCAATCAGCCATGAACGAAGTAGGGCTACGTAAAGTTGAGGGTATTGTTAAGCCATAATTTCTTTTTGACACTTAGAGTATTCATATACTCTACTCCTTCATTCCAAGCACCCAAAACTTAAGAAAACACATCATAAGGCTTAAATACATGTTAAAAAGATCCGGGGTTCTACATCCTCCCCCCCTTACAGAAATTTCATCCTCAAAATTTAGAACAATATATATATAGAGGTGATGAAGAACAAAATTTACATAAACATCCATTACACAAATAAATTGGGATACTTTTCCCTCACTTCCGCTTCGCGCTCCAATTTCACTTCTTCCCTAGAGTGATGTTGCCATCGAACAAGAACCAAGGGGATAACCTTGTTGCGCAAAACTTGATTTCTAGGATCCAAAATTTGAACCGGCTCTTCCACCAAGGTAAGATCCTCCCAGATTTCCAATACAAAGCAGAGATCTCTCGTGTGATCATCCTGTGACTGTGAATACACAAGGATATCATCTACAAACACAATCACACACTGATCGAGAGATGATCTGAACACCCGGTTCATCAGATCCATAAATACTGCCGGCACGTTAGTCAGCCCAGAAGACATGACTAGAAACTCGTGATGGCCGTATCGAGTCCTGAACACTGTCTTCAGAATGTCTTCCTTCTTGATCTTCAATTGATGGTAACCAGATCGAAGGTCAATCTTGGAAAAGAACTTCGCTCCCTTCAACTGATCAAACAAGTCATCTATCTGAGGCAATGGATAACGATTCTTGATCGTGACCTTGTTCAATTGCCGGTAGTCAATGCACATACTCATAGACCCATCTTTCTTCTTCACAAAGAGCACCAGAGCTCCCCAAGGTGAGACACTTGGCTGAATGAAACCAAGGCCTTATAATTCTTCCATCTGGCCCTTTAACTCCTTTAGCTCAATAGGGGCCATCCTGTAGGGAGCCCTAGAAATCGGCGCCGTGCCTGGAGTTAACTCAATCACAAACTCAATTGCCCGATCAGGAGGCAATCCAGGTAAGATCTCCGGAAAGACATCCATATATTCACACACAACGGGCATGGATGTAGAGTCTCACACTTCCACCTTCTCAAGACTGAGAGCTGCAAAACGAGCAATGTCTCTCCTCTGAAGTCCTCTGAAATGAAATGGCTTCAACCATGCGGTGTTAAAATTCATCACCTTCTCGAAACACGCCACGTGCCCATGGTGAGCTGGGAGCCAATCCATACCTAGGATGACGCCGAAATCCCAATCCTGAAATCCCAGAATGATCGGGTCTATTGGCAACTCGTGCTGCATAACTTGCACAACACTGCCCCGATACACTTTATCTGCCTCTATAGACTTGCCCAATGGGGTCGAAATGGACAACTCCCGTGGTAGCTTACTCGGCTCGGATGTAAAGCCTTTTGCAAAGCTAGTTGAGACGAACGAATGAGTGGATCTCGTATCGATTAACAACCTTGCTAAGCACTATTCACTAGTAACGATCCTGAGAATTTTAATCACCCAACTTATAACATAAACCATACACACAACTATACATATAGATACAAGATTCGCAAAACATTACGCAGGATACATATATACCACACATCATGGCAACATTAGAACTTAGAAAAGACCAAATTTTGCACGTACCTTACACAACATCATCAGATGCCTGTGCGTCTCTGTCAGTCATGGAAAAGACCCTGCCTTGGTTAGCCTGACGAGGCTGCTGGGTGGGCGGCACGGATCTAGAGGCCTGCGATGAAGACCCCTGCAATGAAGTCTGCCTGCCTGGAGTCCGAACTCCCTGTGGCTCAGTCTACGACTGCTTACACGGGCAATCTCGAATCATATGGGTCATCTCGCCACAGTGGAAGCATCCACCTGACATTCTTCGGCAATCCCCTGTCTTGTGCCGACAACCACAGACGGCGCATTCCTCAAAAGTCTGTGATGTGGAGGAAGCCAGAGGCATAACCCTCATAGCTTGTGATGTCGTAGGGAAGGGTGCCCGAGGCACAAAAGAAGGTCTCAGAGCCAACATCAGCTGGGAGAACTGATACGGTGCAGTCCTAGTCCTCTTCTTGGATGATGAACTACTAGACTGACCTCGAGACATGCTTTTTCCGAGGCCACCGTCTCTTCTTCTCATAAAGTCTTCCGCATTCTTCTCGACGATCTTCGCCTTCCCTACTATCTCTCTCCAAGACTCCACCTAGAGAATGGATACTCGATCTCGAATAAAGGCCTTCAAGCCCATCTCAAACTTCCTAACCCATAGGTCCTCAATAGCAACCAAGTGCGGAGCAAACCTTGACAATTTGATGAACTTAGCCTTATACTCGGCTACACTCATCGACCCTTACTCCAAAAGCATAAACTCCCTCGCTTTTTGTTCCCGAATAAACCTGGGAAAGTACTGCTCTCTGAAAGTCTTCAAGAACTCGGCCCTAGTCCAGGGCACTCTTGCCTTTGCAACGTCTCTCTGCCTTTGGGCAGCTCTCCACCAGTGTTCGGCTTCACCTTCCATCATGAAGGAAGCCCATTCTACTCTTTGCTCCTTAGTACAACGGAGAGCCCTGAAGGCCTTCTCCAACTGTATAATCCAAGACTCTGCCACCATTGGGTCCAGAGTACCGTAAAATGTCGGAGGCCGCAGTCTCCGGAAAGCGTCAAGCCCCATAGTGTGATGCACCGGTGTAGGCACTGGAGTAGCCGGTGGGGTAGGAGTAAGTCTCACTGCCAACAACGCCAAAGTCTCAGCACTGCTTCCGCTTACTAGAGACAATTTCCTAGAGTAAGATAACTCTAGCTCCAACTTGAAGGACACTAGCCTACGTGACCTAATGCCTAGGCTCTGATTCCAAGTCTGTCGTGACCCAAAATACCCCCTAGGAGTTAGGGATACATTGACTCGTGACTGTCGTATCATACCTCCAGTATAATACATAAGGCACACGTGGAGACTTGTCAGAAACACGAACATATCTAGCGGAATCGATAAAGAATGCACAGCAGAATAAAATACTAAACATAGCGGAAGCAAAGCAATACTCCTATAACTCAGTCCAAGTATGAACCAACAAAAGCATATACATGTGAAAAACCCAAAAGTGGAGTGGACAAACCCCACTCACATCACAAAATAACATCTTAAGGTTCTAAGTCTACCGATCAACAAGAGTTGAAGTCTCGACACCTATCTATCGGACCATCATCCTGATAATGATCCATGGAAGGCTCCGGGTCGAAGTGCTCTTCCTCTAACCATGGTTTCGTGCCACAAATGTCGAACGGAGCCCGAGCACCTGCCGATGATAACAAATATTGGCTAAGCGTGGAATACTCAGCGTATACAAACTAATAATAGTAAAGCATTAAGCATAGAGCATACGAATCATGGAGAATGAAATCCGTAAAAATATGTAAGAGCGTGGAAACCTTGAAATAACATGTGAGATGAGGTTCGAAACCAAAACCAAAATAGTAACTGTGTGAGTCATGCGAGAATCATAGCCTTGAGAGTTCTTGTGAGTTCATGGAGTTACTTAGAGTCATTATGATCCGTAGAGACATAGAGATACCATAGAGCACAACATAGAGCATATCCTTAGAGATCTTAGAGCGTTACATTTATGATCCGTAGAGCTTGTGAGACGATCTTAGAGCTTATCATAGAGTTCCTTGTGAGCATAGTATGATCCGTAGAGCTTGTGAAACGATCTTAGAGAAATCATAGAGTTACTTAGAATCGTTCCTTATTAGTCCTTTAAGGAAAACACATTTTCGTATTTTGAGAAATCCATGGAAAACATCAATTCATGCGAGACATACGAGCATATGAGTGATCGGTTAAAAACACCCTCTCTGGAAAATTTCACCATACAAAAAAGTTGACCAGTCGATAGATACCGATCGATCGGTAGTTGACCGGTCGATCGGAGGATGGCACCGAGCGATCGGTGATCCCTTGTTTTGCTGTAAAACCTTATTCCTATTACTTGAAACTCCTCCAATCTCATTTTAACACTCTTTTATGCTTAATACATGCTCCTTAGTGATATCTAGGCCCATTGAAACATGCACGCCATAAATCCAAGCTTGTATATTCAATTAAAGCTCGCTAGTGTACAAGTCCACACTAGGACAATATTCACATTATTCACTACTTAGTGCAATGAAATTTTGAGGCTCTACATCCCTCCCCCCTTACAAGAATTTCGTCCTCGAAATTAGAACGATGCCAAAAGCATAGGAAGGACAAAATACATACAAAACCCAACAAGAAAATCACTTAAACAAGTGAGGGTACTTTTCCTTCACATCGGCTTCTCGTTCCCATGTAGCCTCTTCCTTGGAATGACATGTTGCCACTTCACAAGCACAGGCGGGATAGTCTTGTTTCGCAACACTTGATCTCGACGATCCAAAATCTGAACTGGTTGCTCAACCAAAGTGAGATCCTCTCTTATCTCTATGGGATCAAGGGAATGACGTGAGAGGGATCCGGAATGTAATTTCTAATCATAGACACGAGAAATACATTATGGACCGCTGCCATGTGAGGCGGTAGTGCTACCCTGTAAGCGACCTCACCAACCCTCGTGATGATCTCAAATGGTCCTATGTACCTAGGACTGAGCTTTCCCTTCTTTCTGAATCGCATGATTCCCTGACTTGGCGAAACCTTCACAAAGACCCGATCTCCAACTCGAAATTCCAAATCTCTACGGCGAGTATCCGCATAGCTCTTTTGCCTATCCTGAACAATTTTCAATCGCTCCCGGATAACTTTGACCCTTTCTACGGTCCAATCAATCAACTCAGGACCAAGAACTTTCCTCTCACCAACTTCATCCCAGTATAGCGGAGATCTGCAACTGCGACCATACAGAGCTTCGAAAGGCGCCATCTGGATGCTTGCCTGATAACTGTTGTTGTAGGCAAACTCAACCAACGGCAATTGTTCCTCCCAACTACCCTGAAAGTCTAGCATACAAGCTCAAAACATATCTTCCACAACCTGATTCACCCGTTTAGTCTGCCCATCAGTTTGAGGACGAAAGGCGGTGCTGAATTCCAAACGAGAACCCATAGCATCCTGAAAAGTTTTCCAGAACCTAGAAGTAAGCGTAAGATCTCGATCAGATACGATAGAAACTGGCACATCGTGTAGACAAACCACCTCTTTGACATACAGGGCTACTAACTGATTTGCATTGAAAGTAGTCCGATTCAGATGGAAATGTGCAGACTTAGTCAATCTGTCTACAATCACCCAAATAGCATCGGAGCCCTTCACCGTTCGCGGCAAGCCCATGATGAAATCCATGGAGATATTCTCCCATTTCCATCCCGAAATAGGGAGGGGCTGTAAAAGACCTACCGGCCTCTGATGCTCGGCTTTCACCTGCTGGAACACCAAACATCTAGAAACATACTCGACGACTTCCTTCTTCATGTTTCGCCACCAGTAGTGCTTCTTCAGATTCTAATACATCTTGATACCTCCCGGATGTACTATATACTTGGATCGGTGAACCTCGTCCAAAATCTCACCCCTCAACACCGTGTTAGCTGGAACGCACAACCTGCCTTTGAACGTGATAGCACCATCACTATTTAAAGTCAACTCCTGACTGCCACTACTAACCGACTTGTCTCGGTAAGCAAGCAACTCAATATCTGAACTTTGCAATTCCTTGATTCGGCTCAGAATATGTGGCCTAACCACAATGTTGGACATCACTGGCCCGTAGGTGACATGCCTGAGAGTAGTATCTAAGTTACACATATCATTCAACAACTTCCACTCTTGTACTCTCAAGTGAGCCAAAACCCCATAGGGTTTCCTACTAAGGGCATCGGGTACCACATTAGCCTTACTCGGATGGTAGAACAATCGTAGTCCTTCATGAACTCCATCCATCGTCGTTGCCTCATATTCAACTCCTTCTGGAGAAAGAGATACTTCAAGCTCTTGTAGTCCGTGAACACCACGAACTCTTCCCCGTAGAGGTAGTGATGCCAAATTTTCAGTGCAAACACGACGGCTGCAAGCTCTAAGTCGTGAGTGGGGTAGTTTTGCTCATGCTCCTTTAACTGACGGGAAGCATAAGCAACCACCTGTTTATGCTGCATCAAAACAAATCCCAGTCCAACTAGTGAGGTATCACTATAGACTTCGAAGCCATCGCTTCCGGATGGAACTGTGAGAACAGGAGCTGTGGTAAGCCTCTTCTTCAACTCTTGGAAACTCACTTCGCACTTGTCACTCCAAGTGAACTTAGTGTTCTTCCGTGTGAGATAGGTAAACGGAGCGGTTAAGCTTGAAAATCCCTCCACAAACCTCCTGTAGTATCCTGCCAGGCCGAGAAAACTACAAATCTCGGTAACACTCTTCGGCCTTTCTCAATTCATCACTACCTCAATCTTTGCAGGATCGACTGAGATACCTTCAGCAGACACTACATGTCTAAGAAAGGACACCTTGTTCAGCCAAAACTCGCACTTACTCAACTTTGCATACAGCCTATGCTCTCAAAGAGTCTGCAATACAAAGCAGAGATCTCTCGTGTGATCATCCTGTGACTGTGAATACACAAGGATATCATCTACAAACACAATCACACACTGATCGAGAGATGATCTGAACACCCGATTCATCAGATCCATAAATGATGCCGGCGCGTTAGTCAGTCCAAAACACATGACTAGAAACTCGTAATGGCCGTATTGAGTCCTGAACGTTGTCTTAGGAATGTCTTCCTTCTTCATCTTCAACTGATGGTAACCAGATCGAAGGTCAATCTTGGAAAAGAACTTCGCTCCCTTCAACTGATCGAACAAGTCATTTATCCGAGGCAATGGATAACGATTCTTGATCGTGACCTTGTTCAATTGCCGGTAGTCAATGCACATACACTTAGACCCATCTTTCTTCTTCACAAAGAGCACCGGAGCTCCCCAAGGTGAGACACTTGGCTGAATGAAACCAAGGCCTTACAATTCTTCCAACTGGCCCTTTAACTCCTTTAGCTCAATAGGGGTCATCCTGTACGAAGCCCTAGAAATCGGTGCCATGCCTGGAGCTAACTCAATCGCGAACTCAATTGCTCGATCAGGAGGCAATCCCGGTAAGATCTCCGGAAAGACATCCATATATTCACACACAACGGGCATGGATGTGGAGTCTCGCACTTCCACCTTCTCGAGACTGAGAGCTGGAAAACGAGCAATGTCTCTCCTCTGAAGTCCTCTGAAATGAAATGGGTTCAACCCAGCGGTGTTAAAATTCACCACCTTCTCGAAACACGCCACGTGCCCATGGTGAGCCTCAGCCAATCCATACCTAGGATGACGTCAAAGTCCCAATCCTGAAATCCCTGAATGATCAGGTCTATTGGCAACTCGTGCTGCATAACTTGCACAACACTGACCCGAAACACTTTATCTACCTCTATAGACTTGCCCAATGGGGTCAAAATGGACAACTCCCGTGGTAGCTTACTCGGCTCAGATGTAAAGCCTTTTACAAAGCTAGTTGAGAGGAAAGAATGAGTGGATCCCGTATCGATTAACACCCTTGCTAAGCACTCATTCACTAGTAACGATCCTGAGAATTTTAATCACCCAAGTTATAACATTAACCATACACACAACTATACATATAGATACAAGCATCGCAAAACATCACGCAGGATACATATATACCACACATCATGGCAACATTAGAACTTAGACAAGACCAAACTTGCGCGTACCTTGCACAAGATCATCAGATGCCTGTGCGTCTCTGTCAGTCATGGCAAAGACCCTGCCTTGGTTAGCCTGACAAGGCTACTAGGTGGGCGGCACGGATCTAGAGGCCTGTAATGAAGACCCCTGCAATGAAGTCTGCCTGCCTGGAGACCGAACTCCCTGTGGCCCAGTCTGTGACTACTTACGCGGGCAATCTCGAATCATATGGCCCATCTCGCCACAGTGGAAGCATCCCCCTGACATTCTTCGGTAATCCCCTGTCTTGTGCCGACAACCACAGACGGCGCATTCCTCAAAAGTCTGTGATGCGGAGGAAGCCGGAGGCATAACCCTCATAGCTTGTGATGTCGTAGGGTGCGGTGCCCGATGCATAAAAGAAGGTCTCTGAGTCAACATCAGTTGGGAGAACTGATACGGTGCAGTCCTAGTCCTCTTCTCAGACGATGAACTACTAGACTGACCCCGAGACATGCTTTTTCCGAGGCCACCGTCTCTTCTTCTCATAAAGTCTTCCGCATTCTTCTCGGTGATCTTCACCTTCCCTACTATCTCTCTCCAAGACTCCACCAAGAGAATGGACACCCGATCTCGAATAAAGGCCTTCAAGCCCATCTCAAACTTCCTGACCCGTAGGTCCTCAGTAGCAACCAATTGCGAAGCAAACCTCGACAATTCGGTGAACTTAGCCTCATACTCAGCTACGCTCATCGACCCTTGCTCCAAAAGCATAAACTCCCTTGCTTTTTGTTCCTAAATAAACCTGGTAAAGTACTGCTCTCTGAAAGTTTCTAAGAACTCTGCCCAAGTCCAGGGCACTCCTGCCTTTGCAACGTCTCTCTGCCTTTGGGTAGCTCTCCACCAGTGTTGTCGCGACCCAAAACCCACCCTAGGAGTTAGAGTGAACTTTGGACGACTAATCATGACTTGCTTGACAACCATCCTGCAAACCACAGAGCATATACAATAGAGGATAAAAACAGCGGAAACATACTCTAACATAGCACAGCGGAAGTCTAAACAGCCTCTATGTATATACATACGCAAATCCAAGTTTATACAAAAAGTAACCAAAAGAAAGTGCCGACAGACCCGCCAAAAATACATGGAATATAAACTCTCATCTCACCCACAGCTAATCCACTCAGAATCTACAACCACCTATTGGTAACCCTCTACCGGAGGTTCCTCCAAAGGCTCCTCAACGTACTCCTCTTCCACCCATGGACCAGGAGCACAAACATCAAATGGAGCAGCAGCTCCCTCAGAACCTGCCGACATAAGAAGTACGGCTGAGCATGGAATACTCAGCGGGTACTAAATACTAACCAACAGTCATAGCATACGGATAGCATACATAAGCAGGAAACAATTCATATCATACAAGTAAAGCAATTTATAATCATGCTTGTATTTCGTAGAAAGCCGATAAAACCTCTTGAAAACATCGTGCACTTGACTTGGCTTGAAATATCTTTTCGTACTTGAAAGCTTGTCTTGTCTATCTTGCTTGATTTTTGTATGTCGTGTCATGTCATGCATGTCATGCGTGGTTGCTTGTGATCATGTAACTTGTGAGATACACTTGTGAGATGTCCTTGTGAGATGCGCTTGAGAGGGAAGGGAGACCCTTCTTTATGCAATGCACTTGCGAGGGAAGGGAGACCCTTCTTCATGATATGTATGTACTTGCGAGGGAAGGGAGGCCCCTCTTCATGATATGCATTTGTGAGTGAGGGGAGACCCCTCGTGGAATGTTGGTTCTTGTCTCCTTGTGAAAAGTAAGGTAAAACATATCGTAGGATATGTCCCACCTCTAACCATGTTCTTGAAAACCTCGATAAATCATGTCATGCATGCCGTGCTTGTGGGAACCGTGTGCATACTTGTATTTAAATTTAAATATGACATTTGGGAAATTTCACAACACATATAACATCAATGATTGAGCATGTAATATTCATATCATTTCGGGAAAGAAGGAAACACACTATCATAGGCCCTAGCAATATTCAGAATTTATTAGGCATGCATTCACCAATTTACAGCTCACTTTATTCACTTTGGCATTTCATCAAACATGGTGTGTTCATTATGGATTTACCCTACAACATGATTTTCTAGATGGGTTTTACTCAAATCATACATGTATGTTCATTATTTGGAACAATGCCCTTCCCTATTTGTTCATCACACACAACCATTGGCATCCAGTCGCCCATTCCATCTCCATTCACCATTCACACCCATCCATCTCATAGCACATGTGTAAATAAAGGAAAATAAAGAGAAATGAAGGGAAAGGAGGAACTATAACTAGGAGGGTAGCAAGAAGTACCGACCTTGAAGAAATGAGGAAGAAATCCCTCTTCCAAACGACTGTGAGTTGCTGCCCTAGCTTGGAACACGAGCTTTGCACGAGCTTGAGCCGAGATCTTGAAGAAAACGGGCTTGAGGTTGATCTAGGGTTTCAAAACCTTTTGATTTCTCTCCAAAATGGAAACCCTAGGTTGGAATCGCCTTCTCCCCTTTCTCCTATTCTCTCAAACTCTCTAAGTGTCGAATGATGCCCTAAAGGCTCGGGTTAAACTCTTAAGGTAAGAGTGGACCGACCAAAAGACCCTAATACCCTTACTGAAATTTCTGAAAAAACGCGAGGACCGTGAATAGTATCGAACACGTTGTGCTATGAACAGTGCCAAATACGTTGTGCTGTGAACAGTACCACACACGTTGTGCTGTGAACAGTGCCAACTCGTTGTGCTGTGAATAGTGCACACTCCTTGTGCTGTGAATAGTGCCAACTCGTTGTCCGTTGTGAATAGTACCAACTCGTTGTCCGTTGTGAATAGTACCAAACACGTTGTCCGTTGTGAAGGGTGCCGAACCCATTGTCACGTTATGTCGTGCATAGTGCTGAGCTCGTAGTCCGTTGTCTTATGTACAACGTGCCCGTTGTGCTGTACAACGTACCCGTTGTGAGCTGTACAACGTACCCGTTGTGAGCTGTACAACGGATGCACAACGTATACGTTATCAGAGTACGTTGTCTGTGCTACGTTACCAGAGTACGACATCAGAGCACGACCTTAGTGCCTTCCGCGCTACGTCCTTAGTGCATAACCGAGCTACGTCCTTAGTGCATAACCGAGCTACGATTGCCTACAGGTCCAGACTGTTTTGGCCATATCTTTTGACTCGTTCGTCCGATTTTGACGATTCAACTTGTGTTGGGCTCGTACTTCGAAAAGGAACATTTCTGACATTTCAAAATTTCCAATTTCTTCCTTATTTATTAATTACACCTCTTTAAAGGCAAAATGACAACGAGAATGTCATGCCTTAACTGTGAAAAGGTCAGGGGCTCTACAAGTGTTCAGCTTCAACTTCTATCACGAAGGAAGCCCATTCTACTCTTTGCTCCTCAGTACAACGGAAAGCCCTGAAGGTCTTCTCCAACTGTATAATCCAAGACTCTGCCACCATTGGGTCCAGAGTACCGTAAAATGTCAGAGGCCGCAGTCTCCGGAAAGCTTCAAGCCCCGTGGTGTGATGCACCGGTGTAGGCACTGGAGTAGCCGGTGGGTTAGGAGTAGGTCTCGCTGCCAACAACACCAAAGTCTCGGCTATGGTGTCCATCATATTTGTGAAATACAACGGTTCCTCTTCTCTCGGAACTTCACTCTCGGCCCTCCGAGTGTGGTAACATCGACCCCGAGTACCGCGTCTCATGATGTCAAATTCTAAGATCCATTGGTAAAACATGAGTCTAACTTGGATACCGACCTCACACATCATATAGCAGTTCAATATACATGAATTGCTATTACGCATATCGTATACATCGAGGTATACACATAATCAGATAAGTATAACTTAGAGTGTCCTAGCGTGACTAAGTTGGGCATCTACCCTTTCTGGAATAAAACTCAGGACATAGTCTAACTAGCGCCTAGACTAAGATCCTAGACTGACCGAAGGACTTGCTTGATACCGGTTATGTCGTGGTAACAAGCCTAAGACAACAATTCCATCTGAGTTCTAAGTTCAACTCGGAGAACTGCTTCCGCTTACTAGAGGCAATTTCCTAGAATAAGATAACTCTAGCTCCAACTTGAAGGACACTAGCCTACATGACCTAATGCCTAGGCTTTGATACCAAGTCTGTCGCGACCCAAAATACCCCTTAGGAGTTAGGGATACATTGACTCGTGACTGCCGTATCATACCTTTAGTATAATACATAAGGCACACGTGGAGACCTATCAAAAACACGAACATATCTAGCGGAAGCAATAAAGAATGCATAGTGGAATAAAATACTACACATAGCGGAAGCAAAGCGATACTCCTATAACTCAGTTCAAGTATGAACCAACAAAAACATATACATGTGAGACACCCAAAAGTGGAGTGGACAAACCCCACACTCACATCACGAAATAACATCTTAAGGTTCGAAGTCCCTACGGCTCGTGTCCGCATAACTTTTCTGGCGATCTTGAGCGGCTTTCAATTGATCCCGAATGATCTTAACTGTGTTTGCAGTTTGTTCAATCAATTCTGGACCAAGTAATTTCCTTTCTCCTACCGCATCCCAATAGAGAGGAGACCTACAACTTCGCCCATACAAGGCCTCAAATGGTGCCATTTGGATACTTGCCTGATAGCTGTTATTATAAGCGAATTCAACCAAAGGCAAGTGCTCTTCCCAACTGCCTCTGAAATCCAACATACAAGCCCGAAGCATGTCTTCAATGACTTGGTTCACTCTCTCGGTTTGTCCATCCGTCTGTGGATGAAAAGCAATGCTGAAATCAAGTCGGGAACCCATAGCTTCTTGAAAGCTTTTCCAGAATCGTGATGTGAATCTTGGATCCCGATCTGACACAATACTGACGGGCACTCCGTGTAACCTCACTACTTCCTTGATGTATAGAGCGGCCAACTGGCTAGAGTTGAAAGTAGTTCAGTAGGGTAGGAAGTGCGCAGACTTCGTTAGACGGTCTACTACAACCCAAATTGCATCTGAGCCCCTTGCCGTCTTTGGCAAGCCAACTATGAAATCCATGGATATGTTCTCCCATTTCCACTCAGGAATCGAAAGAGAATGCAATAGACCGGCAGGTCGCATGTGTTCTGCTTTCACCTGTTGGCACACCAAACACCGTGCTACATATTCCGCAACCTCCCTCTTCATATTCCGCCACCAAAAGTGATTCTTGAGGTTCCGGTACATCTTTGTACCCCCTGGATGCACTGTGTACTTCAAACGGTGTGCTTCATCCAAAATCTCTCTTCGAAGATCTGCATTGGCCGGGACGCATAACCTTCCCTTGAATGTGATAGCACCCCGACTAGTGAGAGAGAAGTCCTCACTACCCTTAGCAACTTCCTTGTCCCGATGAGCCAACAATTCAGCATCCGTGGCTTGGTATTCTTGGATCAAATCTATAACGTATGGCCGAACCGTGACATTTGCCAAGATGGGACTACGGACAGAGTCATTCACACTAATGTCCAGATTTGCCAAGTCTTCAAGTAGCTTCCATTCTTGAACCAACATGTGTGCTAACAATCCTTGAGGTCTTCTACTCAAAGCATCAGCCACTACATTTGCTTTACCCGGGTGGTATTGAATGGTACAATCATAGTCTTTCAAAAATTCCATCCAACGCCGTTGCCTTAGATTCAGCTCCTTTTGGGAAAAGAGATACTTGAGACTCTTGTGATCAGTGAACACATAGAACTCCACCCCATAAAGGTAATGACGCCAAATCTTAAGTGCAAACACGACCGCTGCAAGCTCCAAGTCGTGCGTGGGATAATTCTTCTCATGCTCCTTCAACTTCCTTGATGCATAGGCAATGACTTTCTTGTGCTGCATGAGTACACACCCAAGTCCAACGTGTGAGGCATCACTATACACCTCATACCCATAAGGTCCGGATGGCACAGTAAGGACAGGGGCTGTAGTAAGCCTCTTCTTCAGTTCCGTGAAACTGATCTCGCACTTATCACTCCATACCAACTTGGCGTTCTTCCTTGTCAAGTAAGTGAGCGGTGCTGCAAGGCTAGAGAAACCCTCTACGAATCTCCTGCAGTAGCCTGCCAATCCAAGAAAACTGCGTATCTCAGTAACACTCTTGGGCCTCACCCAACTCATAACTGTTTCGATCTTCTTCGGATCTACCGAGATACCTTCTGCAGAAACAATGTGGCCTAGGAATGCCACCTCTTCCAACCAAAACTCACACTTGCTAAGTTTGGCGTACAGCTTGTGCTCTCTTAGCATTTCCAAAGCAAGGCGTAGGTCGCGTGTGTGATCTTCCCGTATCTGGGAATAGACCAAAATGTCATCAACAAATACAATCACGCACCTATCAAGATATGGCCGGAACACCCGGTTCATCAAATCCATAAAGGCTGCCGGCGCGTTCGTGAGTCCAAAAGGCATCACCAAGAACTCGTAGTGTCCATACCGAGTCCTGAAAGCTGTTTTGGGAACATCTTCCACCTTAATCTTCAACTGGTGATAACCCGATTGAAGGTCTATCTTCGAGAAAAATCTCGCTCCCTTCAACTGATCGAACAAGTCATCAATCCTAGGCAAGGGATACCTATTCTTTATAGTGACTTTGTTCAATTGCCTGTAATTGACGCACATCCGCATCGAGCCATCTTTCTTCTTAACAAACAACACCGGGGCACCCCACGGTGAGACACTTGGTCGAATAAAACCAAGGCCTTGCAATTTCTCCAACTGAGTCTTCAACTCTTTGAGTTCAATAGGGGCCATTCTATACGGAGCCCTGAAAACAGGAGCTGTGCCTGGTGCAAGCTCGATCATAAACTCAATCTCCCTGTCTGGAGGTAATCCCGGCAACTCCTCTGAAAATACATCCAGGAATTCACTCACAACCGGAATAGTCGGAGAGTCCTTTGCCTCGAGGTTTGCTAAGCTCAATGCCGCAAAACGAGCGATATCTCTACTTTTTAACCCCCGAGAGTGGAATGGTTTTCCTTCTACTGGCTTGAAGAGTACCATTTTCTCAAATCAAGCTACATGCCCATGATGTGCTGCTAACCAATCCATTCCCAATATAACATCAAAGTCTTGGAATCCAAGGACGATGAGATCAACCGCCAACTCGTGGCTTCCAACTTGGACCACACTATTTCTATACACTTTATCTGCCAATACTGTTTTGCCAAAAGGAGTCGAAATGGCTAACTCCGGTTCTAGCTGACTTGGCTCTACAGAAAAGCCTTCTGAAAAACTCGGCGAGACAAACGAATGAGTAGACCCGGTATCAATCAATACTCGAGCCAAATACTCATTGACTAGTAGGGTTCCTGAAATTTTAGCTAGTTACGTCAATTCAAGCATCAACAGTGTATACACATAGGTATATATATATATAGCATACCAAGTACGTACACAAGGAATAAAACATAACATAACAATCACGAATGAAGAAATAACTCTAAACGCGTACCTTGCACCACATCGTCAGATGCAAGTGCATCACCCTCTGTCAAGGCAAAAACACGCCCCTGGTTCGCTTGGTGAGACTGAGGTGTAGACCGGGTAGTCTGGGATGACGCCTGATATGATCCTGCTGGGTGAGCTGGGGGCCTAATCCCCTGAGACTGGCCTGGTAAATGCCGACTGGGGCAATCCCTGATCATATGGCCCTGGCAACCACAATGAAAGCATCCACCCGATGCCCTTCGGTAATCTCCTGCCGGGTGCCTTTGGCCGCATGAAGTGCAGACCTCGTGTGTATAGGTCGGAGGGGCCGAAAGAGCCTGAGGTCGCGGTGCCTGAGGCACATACTGCCGAGGAGCTGGAGGCGTATAAGTTGGCCTCATCGGTGGTGTTGGCCATGTATACTGATAAGGGCCGGTACGAGTCCGCCTCTCTAGAGGTGCTGAACTACTGGATTGGCCTCTTGCCAACTCCCTCTTCTTGGACACCGCCTCAGAATTTGCCTCGATCAATAAGGCTTTGTCTACCACTTCCGGATAAGTAGCGTGCCTGAAAGCCGATACTTTCTCCATAATAACATCCTTGAGCCCTTGCTCAAATCTCCTCGCCTTCCTTGCCTCAGTAGCCACCATGTGAGGCGCAAATCTAAAGAGCTCCGAGAACTTCGCTTCATATTGTGCTATTGACATCGAACCTTGCTCAAGGTTGATGAATTCTCTCTCTTTCCTTTCCCGTGCTCCGATCGGAAAGTACTTCTTATAAAAAGTGTCATTGAACTCCTCCCAAGTCCAAGGTTGACCCTGCATGGTCAAATCTCGCATCCTCAATGCGGACAACCACCAATGGTGGGCTTCACCTTCTAGCATGAAGACTGCCCATGCTACTCTCTCCTCCTCTGTAGGTGAGAGGACCGCAAAGATCTTCTCCATCTAGAGGATTCATGCCTTCGCAGCAAGAGGGTCCACACTCCCATGGAAGGGTGGAGGCCTCAATCTCCTGAATGCCTCAACTCCAGCTGTACGATGTACTGGAGCTGCGAGCGGTGGAGTAGGTGCCGCCGACGATGGTATAGCTTGCCGAGCCGCCAGTATGGCGAGTGTCTCAGCAATAGAGCCTAAGACCTGTGAGAGGTCCAGCTGCTCATCCTCATCTCTGGAAGAAGATGAAGCTCTGGTGTGTGGTCCACGACCTCGTGTGCCCCGCCTCATGACTAAGGTCCTGAGAACAATAGCACCACATGAGTCTCACTTGAAACCACAACTTATTTCAATGCCATTTCACAATAATTCAATTTGTATTAGTTGTTTAATACAAATATACATCACATCCAGTCATCAGAGTATTCATCACATTATACTTATACTTTAGTGTTCTGGCGTATCTAGAACCGTACTTGGTTAAAGCAACCATTTTAGACTAAGACTAAAGTTTAGTCTTTAACTTGGATCAAGACTCTCTTCCGACTTGCTTCCTTCCTAACTTGTTTCCTAACATATGCTCTTGTCAAGCCGTGGTATAAGATTCTAAGTGACCCTAGAGACCTAAAGCCTAAGCTCTGATACCACTTCTGTCGCGACCCAAAACCCACCCTAGGAGTTAGAGTGAACTTTGGACGACTAATCATGACTTGCTTGACAACCATCCTGCAAAACCACAGAGCATATACAATAGAGGATATAAACAGCGGAAACATACTCTAACATAGCACAGCGGAAGTCTAAACAGCCTCTATGTATATACATACGCAAATCCAAGTTTATACAAAAAGTAACCAAAAGAAAGTGCCGACAGACCCGCCAAAAATACATGGAATATAAACTCTCATCTCACCCACAGCTAATCCACTCAGAATCTACAACCACCTATTGGTAACCCTCTACCGGAGGTTCCTCCAAAGGCTCCTCAACGTACTCCTCTTCTACCCATGGACCAGGAGCACAAACATCAAATGGAGCAGCAGCTCCCTCAGAACCTGCCGACATAAGAAGTACGGCTGAGCATGGAATACTCAGCGGGTACTAAATACTAACCAACAGTCATAGCATACGGATAGCATACATAAGCAGGAAACAATTCATATCATACAAGTAAAGCAATTTATAATCATGCTTGTATTTCGTAGAAAGCCGATAAAACCTCTTGAAAACATCGTGCACTTGACTTGGCTTGAAATATCTTTTCGTACTTGAAAGCTTGTCTTGTCTATCTGGCTTGATTTTTGTATGTCGTGTCATGTCATGCATGTCATGCGTGCTTGCTTGTGATCATGTAACTTGTGAGATACACTTGTGAGATGTCCTTGAGAGATGCGTTTGAGAGGGAAGGGAGACCCTTCTTTATGCAATGCACTTGCGAGGGAAGGGAGACCCTTCTTCATGATATGTATGTACTTGCGAGGGAAGGGAGGCCCTTCTTCACGATATGCACTTGTGAGTGAGGGGAGACCCCTCGTGGAATGTTGGTTCTTGTCTCCTTGTGAAAAGTAAGGTAAAACATATCGTAGGATATGTCCCACCTCTAACCATGTTCTTGAAAACCTCGATAAACCATGTCATGCATGCCGTGCTCGTGGGAACCGTGTGCATACTTGTATTTAAATTTAAATATGACATTTAGGAAATTTCACAACACATGTAACATCAATGATTGAGCATGTAATATTCATATCATTTCGGGAAAGCAGGAAACACACTATCATAGGCCCTAGCAATATTCAGAATTTATTAGGCATGCATTCACCAATTTACAGCTCACTTTATTCACCTTGGCATTTCATCAAACATGGTGTGTTCATTATGGATTTACCCTACAACATGCTTTTCTAGATGGGTTTTACTCAAATCATACATGTATGTTCATTATTTGGAACAATGCCCTTCCCCATTTGTTCATCACACACAACCATTGGCATCCAGTCGCCCATTCCATCTCCATTCACCATTCACACCCATCCATCTCATAGCACATGTGTAAATAAAGGAAAATAAAGAGAAATGAAGGGAAAGGAGGAACTATAACTAGGAGGGTAGCAAGAAGTACCGACCTTGAAGAAATGAGGAAGAAATCCCTCTTCCAAACGATTGTGAGTTGCTGCCCTAGCTTGGAACACGAGCTTTGCACGAGCTTGAGCCGAGATCTTGAAGAAAACAGGCTTGAAGTTGATCTAGGGTTTCAAAACCCTTTGATTTCTCTCCAAAATGGAAACCCTAGGTTGGAATCGCCTTCTCCCCTTTCTCCTATTCTCTCAAACTCTCTAAGTGTCGAATGATGCCCTAAAGGCTCGGATTAAACTCTTAAGGTAAGAGTGGACCGACCAAAAGACCCTAATACCCTTACTGAAATTTTTGAAAAAACGCGAGGAGCGTGAATAATGTCGAACACGTTGTGCTGTGAACAGTGCCACACACGTTGTGCTGTGAGCAGTGCCAACTCGTTGTGCTGTGAATAGTGCCAACTCCTTGTGCTGTGAATAGTGCCAACTCGTTGTCCGTTGTGAATAGTACCAACTCATTGTCCGTTGTGAATAGTACCAAACACGTTGTCCGTTGTGAAGGGTGCCGAACCCGTTGTCACGTTATGTCGTGCATAGTGCTGAGCTCGTAGCCCATTGTCTTATGTACAACGTGCCCGTTGTGCTGTACAACGTACCCGTTGTGAGCTGTACAACGGATGCACAACGTATACGTTATCAGAGTACGTTGTCTGTGCTACGTTACCAGAATACGACGTCAGAGCATGACCTTAGTGCCTTCCGCGCTACGTCCTTAGTGCATAACCGAGCTACGTCCTTAGTGCATAACCGAGCTACGATTGCCTACTGGTCCAGACTGTTTTGGCCATATCTTTTGACTCGTTCGTCCGATTTTGACGATTCAACTTGTGTTGGGCTCGTACTTCGAAAAGTAACATTTCTGACATTTCAAAATTTCCAATTTCTTCCTTATTTATTAATTACACCTCTTTAAAGGCAAAATGACAACGAGAATGTCATGCCTTAACTGTGAAAAGGTCAGGGGCTCTACAAGTGTTCAGCTTCAACTTCCATCACGAAGGAAGCCCATTCTACTCTTTGCTCCTCAGTACAACGGAGAGCCCTGAAGTTCTTCTCCAACTGTATAATCCAAGACTTGGCCACCATTGGGTCCAGAGTACCGTAAAATGTCAGAGGCCGCAGTCTCCAGAAAGCTTCAAGCCCCTCGGTGTGATGCACCGGTGTAGGCACTGGAGTAGCCGGTGGGGTAGGAGTAGGTCTCGCTGCCAACAACACCAAAGTCTCGGCTATGGTGTCCATCATATTCGTGAAATACAACGGTTCCTCTTCTCTCGAAACTTCACTCTCGGCCCTCCGAGTATGGTAACATCGACCCCGAGTACCGCGTCTCATGATGTCAAATTCTAAGATCCATTGGTAAAACATGAGTCTAACTTGGATACCGACCTCACACATCATATAGCAGTTCAATATACATGAATTGCTATTACGCATATCGTATACATCGAGGTATACACATAATCAGATAAGTATAACTTAGAGTGTCCTAGCGTGACTAAATTGGGCATCTACCCTTTCTGGAATAAAACTCAGGACATAGTCTAACTAGCGCCTAGACTAAGATCCTAGACTGATCGAAGGACTTGCTTGATACCGGTTATGTCATGGTAACAAGCCTAAGACAACAAGCCCATCTGAGTTCTAAGTTCAACTCGGAGAACTGCTTCCGCTTACTAGAGGCAATTTCCTAGAATAAGATAACTCTAGCTCCAACTTGAAGGACACTAGCCTACATGACCTAATGCCTAGGCTTTGATACCAAGTCTGTCGCGACCCAAAATACCCCTTAGGAGTTAGGGATACATTGACTCGTGACTGCCGTATCATACCTCTAGTATAATACATAAGGCACACGTGGAGACCTATCAAAAACACGAACATATCTAGCGGAAGCAATAAAGAATGTACAGTGGAATAAAATACTACACATAGCGGAAGCAAAGCGATACTCCTATAACTCAGTTCAAGTATGAACCAACAAAAGCATACACATGTGAGACACCCAAAAGTGGAGTGGACAAACCCCACACTCACATCACAAAATAACATCTTAAGGTTCTAAGTCTGCCGATCAACAAGAGTCAAAGTCTCGACACCTATCTATAGGACCATCATCCTAATAATGATCCATGGAAGGCTCCGGGTCGAAGTGCTCTTCATCTAACCATGGTTCCGTGCCACATATGTCAAACGGAGCCTGAGCACCTACCGATGATAACAAATATCGGCTAAGCGTGGAATACTCAGCATATACAAACTAATAACAATAAAGCATTAAGCATAGAGCATACGAATCATGGAGAATGAAATCCATAAAAATATGTAAGAGCGTGGAAACCTTGAAATAACATATGAGATGAGGTTCGAAACCAAAACCAAGACTATAACTATGTGAGTCATGCGAGAATCATAGCCTTGTGAGTTCTTGTGAGTTCATGGAGTTACTTAGAGTTGTTATGATCCGTAGAGACATGGAGATACCATAGAGCACAACATAGAGCATATCCTTAGAGATCTTAGAGCATTACATTTATGATCCATAGAGCTTGTGAGATGATCTTAGAGCTTATCATAGAGTTCCTTGTGAGCATAGTATGATCCATAAAGCTTGTGAAACGATCTTAGAGAAATCATAGAGTTACTTAGAATCGTTCCTTATTAGTCGTTTAGGGAAAACACCTTTTTCGTACTTTGAGAAATCCGTGGAAAACATCGATTCATGCGAGACATGCGAGCATATGAGCATATGAGACAAATCATCATATTTAAGCATAAAAATCCCTTAAGAGGTATTTCATCAAACACTTAGAGTGCATCATAATAGTATCTTTCACCCAAGTATATAACTACATACCTTCACACCATAAACATCTAAGATATATATACATAAGTAGTATAGATTTAGAAGAACATCATTTAGCAACTTAGTAGGATTGCAAGATTGGTAGTAGAGTGTATCTACCTTGGTGAAATGAACGTCTTTGATTCCCCTAAGCTATAACGAGTAAGATCCGTGAGTTCTTGGTTGAGAATTACCAAAAGAAATGGAAGAACCTTGATCTTCCACAAGCTTGATCAACAAGTAGTTCCTCACCTTCTTCTCCTCTTCAAAATCTCTCCAAAATATGTATTAAGGGTTCCTGAAACCCTAAGGCACGAACCCAGCCTTTATATAGGCAAAGGGTGGTGACTAAAGTCTTAAACACCCTTAATGAAGCAAATCTGCGTATAACCGATCGATCGGTGGTACAGATCGAGCGATCGGTGGCTTACCGGTCGATCGGTAGTTTCAACCGAGCGATCGGTTGAAAACATCCTCTCTAGAAAATTTCTCATACAAAAAAGTTGACCAGTCGATAGATACCGATCGATCGGTAGTTGACCGGTCGATCGGAGGATGGCACCGAGCGATCGGTGATCCCCTGTTTTGCTGTAAAACCTTGTTCTGATTACTTGAAACTCCTCCAATCTCATTCTAACACTCTTTTATTCTTAATACATGCTCCTTAGTGATATCTAGGCCCATTGAAACATGCACGCCATAAATCCAAGCTTGTATATTCAATTAAAGCTCGCTAGTGTACAAGTCCACACTAGGACACTATTCACACTATTCACTACTTAGTGGAATGAAATTTTGGGGCTCTACACTGTCCATGTTGACGGGCTCTGGAAGGTCTTCATCATTCATATGTCCAAGTCGAGGGGCACCACCGGAGAAATTTTCTTTGATGATGTATGGGCCTTCGTAGTTGGGTGTGAACTTGTCTCTTGGGTTAGGACAATTTGACAACATTTTCCAGAGAACAAGGTCACCAACTTTGATGCTTCGGGGCTTGACTTTCTTGTTGAATGCCCTAGTCATGCACCTCTGGTAGACCTAAGAATGGTTGATGGCTTTCAGTCGCCGCTCTTCTATCAGATTCAGCTGCTCGTACCGAGTCTATGCCCTTTCTGCTTTTGAGATTTTTGCTTCTATTAACACCCGGAGTGATGAAATTTCTACTTCGATGGGGAGGACTGCTTCCATACCATAAGTCAAAGAAAATGATTTTGCTCCAATTGAGGTTCTGATGGACATTCTGTAGGCCATAAGTGCATATGGGAACATCTCATGCCAAACAGAGTAATTGATTACCACCTTTTCTATGATTTTCTTTATGTTTTTATTGGCGGCCTCAACTGATCCATTGGTCTGTGGCCTGTACGGCGTGGAGTTGTGATGTTGTATCTTAAATTTCGGACAAAGATCAGTCATTCCCCTATTGCAGAAATTGAGAGCATTGTCTGTTACAATCTCATACGGGACACCATATCGGAGATGATGTCTTTCTTCAGAAAATGCTGAACCACGAAGGCAGTGATATTGGCATTAGAGGCTGTCTCGACCCATTTGGTGAAATAATCGATTGCTACCAAGATGAATTGATGTCCATTCGATGCTTTTGGTGTTATGGGTCTAATTACGTCAATGTCCCAAGCTGAGAACGGTCATGGAGCAGTGAGATTATGTAGTCTGGTTGGCGGTGCATTAATCTTGTCAACATAGATTTGACACTGGTGGCATTTCTGTACGTGTTGGCAACAGTCAAATTCTATCGTAAACCAATAGTAGCCCAGTTTGAGTATCTTCTTAGATAGCATTAGCCCGTTCATGTGTGGGCCATAAGTTCCTCCGTGAACTTCTTCGACTACCTGTGTAGCTTCACAAGTATCAAGACATCTGAGCCAAATTATGTTCGATGATCTTTTGTACAAATTCCTCCTAAGAGGACAAAATGAATGGCCAATCTTTTGATTGCCCGGTGGTTTGTTTTGGTGGCGTTCTAGTGGGAAGGTCTCATCCTCGAGGTATTTCTTGATGTCTGCATACCAAGGCTTGTTGTCTGATACCTCTTTTATCTCAAGGTAGTAGGCAGGTTGATCCTGTTGCTGGATTTCAATTAGTCAGAGCATGATGCCCTTGAAAATTTGAACTATAGAGGTGAGAATTACCAGTACATCGACGAATCTGTTGTGGTTCTTGGACCTGTGACTAAAGGTGATTCTTCTCAACTGAGTTATTAGCACATTGAGATAGACTAGGTATGGGACTAGCCTAGCTTTTCGGATGGCCCAAGATTCTTTTGCCTACCAGATTACTAAAGATGAATCACCGTAGACATCTATCTTTTCTATCCCAATGCTTAGAGCTTCCTTTAGTCTGGATATGCATGCCTCGTATTCTACTTCGTTATTCGAACATCTGAATTTCAGCTTGACTGAGATAGGGAGGTGAGACTGCTCCTGCCCCATATCCATGACTATTAGCGGCTCAATTGAAATATAACTCCCAACCAAGGTATTCTTGCTCTTCGGTCTCTACATACAGGATGGCTTCATCTGGGAATTGATCATGTATTGAAACATAGTCTTGTACTGGACTGTGGGCCAGGTGATCTGTAATTGCCTGTGACTTCTGGGTCATATATGTGATGTCAAATTCAGATAACATCATAAGCCATCGGGCTATCCTCCCGGTAGTGGCTAGCTTTTCCAGTAGATATTTGAGTGGATCCATTCGGGAGATCAAGATTACCAGGTAAGAAAGCAGATAGTGCCACAGACGCTGAGTAGCCCAGACTAATGCCAGACTGGTCTTTTCAAGAGGTTTGTATTTCTCTTCATACTCTAGTAGGCGTTTATTGATGTAGAGATGGCTTGTTCTATTCTGCCTATCTCATCATGTTGTGTCAAGACGTACTCCATGGAGGTTTCTTGCACTGAAATGTAGAGTAGTAGTGACTATCCTGATGTAAGAGGCACAAGCATTAGTAGATGGAGAAGATACTGCTTTATCTTGTCAAAGGCTTCCTAGCATTTATCTGTCCAGACTGTAGATACATTCTTTCTGAGAGGCTTGAAGATTGGCTCGTATATCGGAGTGAGCTGAGAGATGAATCGACTAATGTACTGAATTCTGCCCAAGAATCCATGGATTTTCTTTTCAGTCTGGGGAGTTAGAATTTCGATGATAGCCTTAGCTTTAGCTGGATCAATCTCAATACTTCTTTTGCTGACTATGAAGGCAAGGAGTTTTCCTGATGTGGCCCCAAAAACACATTTGGCCGGGTTCAGTCTTAGGCTGAATTCTTTGAGTCTGTCACACAGTTTCTTCAAGTCCTCAGGGTGTTGCCTAGCAGTAGGTGATTTGATGAATCCACATAGACTTCAGTTATCTTATGATTCATGTCATGGAATAGTGCCATCATGGCCCTCTAATAGGTTGCTCCTGCGTTCTTGAGTTCGAAAGGCATTACCTTGTAGTAGAATGTGCCCCAAGGTGTGATGAAAGAAGTTTTCTCCATGTCTTCTTCTATCATTCTAATCAATTTGTATCTGGAGAAATCATCCATGAATGAGAGTGTCTCATGCCTGCAGTATTGTCAACCAGAATGTCAATGCACGGGAGAGGGAAGTTGTCCTTAGGGCTTGCCTTATTCAAATTCCGGTAGTTGATACACATTCGAACCTTGCCATCCTTCTTGGGTACCGGCACAATATTAGCTAACCATTTAGGATAGGTTGCTACTACCAAGAAGCATGCTTTGATCTGCTTCTCTACTTCTTCTTTGACCTTCTGTGACCATTCGGATCTCATCCGTCATAGTTTCTACTTAGCTGGTCTTACCTCAGGGTTCAAGGGCAGTCTGTGTACCACCAATGCTAGATTTAGGCCATGCATGTTTATATATGACTAGGCAAAGACATCATTGTAGCTCTTCAGGAAACTGATCATGTCTGTTCTCTGTTGTGGGCTCATGGTTGTGCCGATCTCGACGAGCTGAGGGTTATCTTCAGATCCAAGGTTTATGGTCTCAGTGTCCTCGATGTTAGACTACAATATCCCTTCACTGTGTTCTAGGAGATCCAGGATCTCTTGAGGTGGTTCCTCTTCCTATTCTTCATCATACTCAACTTTCAAAAGCTCGAGAAAGGTTTCGGGGGTAGCCCAATTGGAGGTAATTTCCTGAAAAATCATTAAGCTTAGTTTAGCATGCTTTTATTATGTTTTGGTGGCTTCAAGACACTAGGCCTTCCAGGGGAAGAGTCCGTGTGATTTCATCATCTGTTGATTTTGAAATGTTTATCCAAAATATGATTTTGAGTCAAAATATCATATTTTCATTTATAAAAATAGATGACTGTTGTTTATAAAATTTGACTCAATAAAAAGAGACCTACAGTGGTCAAGATTTGGATTTTTCAACAGGAGAAAAGAGAGAATAGAAGAAGGAGAAGGGTGGTCTTGGTCACTGTCTGATCGGACCAACCTGTCCTGTATTGTGCTTACCCCGGCCCTGGATGGCCTCAATGGTGAGAGCCTCAGTCCACCAATGGATCAGTGGTCGGCGACTGGATAATGCTTCAACGCTATTGGAGAAGGTGCAGACCTACTCTCCCGCTTGATCTTCTATTTTTGTAGTGTCTTCGACAGTCAGTTCGTCAAACATCTGTGCCATGCTAAAAACATCTGGATCTAGAATCCCTGAAAACTCGGTATTGGGTAGCGGATTTGAGATACTGACAACTGGTGCAAGATGGCTGTCAGGGTAGGCTGTGCCATGCTAAAAACATCTGGATCTAGAATCCCTGAAAACTCGGCATTGGGTAGCGGATTTAAGATACTGACAACTGGTGCAAGATGGGTGTCAGGGTAGGCTTTAAAGGTTCCAATAGAGATTTAGGGTCAGGGCTCTGATTTCGCCAACTGGCTATTTTTCTTTATTAGCTTGGAGAGATAGTCTTCAAATTTGGGCTTGTACCCTAATCCAAAAGGTGGAGTGTAGCGAGGAGGTACATATCTCTTCTTCATTCCCTTGTTGTTCACTCTCAGGCCTAATCCTAGCTAGTAATTCATTCTGGCCATCATCCTGACAAATGGTGGTACTTTATGCTTACTCTACTCTTCTATCTAAGCGATAGAACTGACCTGCTCAAATTGGTTTGTCATGAAGGAAGTGCCCTGCCCCAACTCCTAGACGTCCCCGAATGAACTTTCCAAATCCTCTAAAGGGATCACGACTATGTGGTCATCGTGAATAAACTTGATTCTCTAATGGAGAGGAGCAAATGGCTCTGGCCGCGTGGATCCACGGCCTCCCAATGAGCAAAGTGAATGAAGCTGGCACATTTATGACTTGAAAGTTGGTTGTAAACTGAGCAGGTCCGACCTTGATGGTCAAGTCAATGTCACCCAAGTTCTGCATTGTTGAGTTATCAAAAGCCCTGATGGTCATGGGTCTCTTCTTAACCTGACTGAGGTTCAAACCCAGGCTTTACAGTGTAGATAATGTACAGACGTTTAGGCTGAAGCCATTTTTGATTAGCACTGATGATAAAGTTTTGTCCATGCACTATATTGCAATATAGAAAGCCCGGGTATGATCCTTGTCGCCTCCGATATTTCTTCTTATATAAAGGAGATAATTCTTGATTTTAGCACTTGCCCTACCATGTGCTCTAGTTTCTCGAGCGTGATACTTGGTGTTACATGGGCGTTGTTAAATACCCGGAGTAGCTACTTTAGGTGATGCTCGGATGTCTAGAGAAGACCCATGATGGAGATCTGGGCTGGGATTTTGCTGAATTGCTGCGTGATGTTGAATTCTTCTGCCTTTTCCAGGATTTTCAGTAGAATTACAGATTCTACTGCCTCTTTTTCTAGGTTTGATACCCTTGCTATCTCTTTCTCTTTTTCCTTCTCTTTTGTTAGCTCAGCCACCGATGGTTAGTACATTGGGTCAGATCGGGTGAGGTTGGCTATACTTTCACTCTCAATGATGAGAGAGTGAGGAGCGAGTACATGGTTGAGGTTAAAAGGTTGAGAGGAGATGTAAGAGATTTTGATGGAGCTGGAAGAGATGGAGGCTTGAAATGGTGTTGTGGGCCAATTTGCTGGGCAATGGATAGTATAGACAATCTACTTTTTGTCTGGTTTAAGAGTAGGGATCTGTACTAGTGGTAGGATAGTCTAGATTTTTGACTGAGGGAAGGGGATTATGATAGGTGGCCGGTAGGAAGTTCTGATTATGATGTCATCTACTACAAGTGCATAGGATCTTGGCTGCCCTGTGCCGGGCTCTTCCCACTTAATGAAATTTACTTGACTGTTATGTGGGGACAGTGGTACCTGGTTGATGCTGGTGTTTCCTGGGACCAGTTCAACCTTTCCTTCATCCAATAGATCTTGGATGGCGTATCATAGGGCAATGCAAGTGTCTATAGCATTGCCTGGGGCACGATGGAAGGCGCAATGGTGATTGGTATGATAATTTTGACCTTTCTTGTCAGGTGGTAGAAGAAGGATAGGGCCCCTTAGAGTGAGGAGATTTTGCTTGATTAGAAAGTCTAGGAGTTGATTGAGGGTGTAAGAAAAAGGGGTGAAGTTTTTGGGGGGTTTGTCCTGTTGATGATTTTGCCCCTGATTTTGTCCAACTGGTCAGGTGTTTCTTAGTGCTGGCTGAGGCTGGGTGGCTGGTATTGCCCAGATATGGACCCTAGAGGAGGGGTGAATAGGGTCAATGGCAGTTTTAAAACTAGTTATCCCTTATAATGCGGAATTTAAAAATCAAAGGGAAATGCAGCTAACAGATGATATGGAAATCTAAGAACAAGATATTCTAAAGATAGAGGAGAGAAAAATGAAGTACATACTCAGTTTGTTATTGAGGTTCGGCAATCTCCAGCCTACTCCCTGCCTCTGCAAACCGCAAGAGGTCCACCATGATCCACGATCGTACAAGATCTTTCATAGGTGAAGCTTAAACCTTTAACAATCTCTCTTCTGGTCAAGATGCAACCTTACAATCCCTCTTCAGGTCAGAATGGAACCTTACACAGTCAGAGCACAACCCTCTCTGACAAAACCGAAGCAGCAGCTTCACTTGCAAGAACACACAGGTTTTTGACTGAATAAAAATGAAGGTTTTGGATTAACAATTCGAAATAATAAACTCCTTGTGAGTTAGATTTGAATGGAATAACACACTCTAAGAAATCTCTCAAGAAATGATTTTGATTCAACTCAAAGTGAAAAAACAGAGTATCGTTTTCTTAGGATTAGGATTTTTAGCTCGAGTGAATGATTGATCAATAGAACAGTATAAATGTATTTGTTGTTCTTATTGGATCTTTCAAAGATCATCTTTATTTATAGTGATCTGGTATTTATTACTGTTGATGAGCATTTAATGAAAAATCACCCATTATAAATATAGCCGTTGAGCATTAAAGACGAGTCTCAGATTTTTCTGAGCTATCCAGTCAATTAGAAGGGTCCTCTGATCGGCTGGATGGTTATCAAATTGCCTGGATCAGTTTTTTGATCGGCTGG
Source organism: Tetracentron sinense (assembly GCA_015143295.1). Lineage (NCBI taxonomy): Eukaryota > Viridiplantae > Streptophyta > Magnoliopsida > Trochodendrales > Trochodendraceae > Tetracentron > Tetracentron sinense. Next base: position 21,517,824 of record CM026554.1, read on the forward strand.
ATGACAAAAACCAAACTTAGTGCATTTTGTTCTATCCTGTCGATGATAAGGGTCTTCTGATCGACTGGATGGACCACCTGATCGGCTACATGGTCCACCAAATCAGCTGGATAAACCAAAAAATATTCTGATTTTGGTTTTCTTAGACTTTAATGATTTGCACTAGTTCCAAAATCTTTTAATATATTAATTAAACATGATTAACATCTCATAATGATCTTTTGAATGATCTAAAATGGATTCAAAAGGAGTTTCAACTTGATTAGTACATATAGACAAGTTTTGAAAAAATTTGTTCTATCAAGTCGATCATAGGGCTTGCCTTATCAACTGGATGGTCTGCCTGATCGACTGGATGGGCTATCTGATGGACTGGATAGACCATTTTTATTTACAGAATCCATTTTTCAAAACCTTTAAGATAAGATTTGATTCCAAGGTTTTGTACTTGACCTTTATGAGAAAGATGATCATGTTTTAAGGTCCTTAATCATATTTTTATATTTGTTCAAAGAACCTATGGTCAATCTAAGGTATTTTGAGTTTTTTCACCAAATCAGCACTTAAGGATTTTTACAAGAAATCTTAGGCAGACCACTGACTACCTAAACTTAGTTTCATGACCCAAAATACCCCTAGGAGTTAAGGATACTTTAGCTCATGACCACCATATCATCCCTCCTGTATGATACATAAGGCACACATATCAACCTGTTAGAGTACACAAGTTACGCATAGCAGAAACGATTTATAATGCATAGCGGAAGCAACTTACAACAATTACTCCTATCGATTAGTTCAAGTCTGAACCAACAAAATATATATCTATCCAAAAGATGGAGTGGAGAATTCCCACTCTCAACATAAACAAAATATCATCTCTTTCTAACATAGTCAACAGAAATCAAAGTCGGGCTGCCTATCATGCGATCCATCATCCTGGTAGTGGTCCATAGAAGGTTCCAAGTCGTAGTATTCTTCCTCTACCCAAGGCACCGAACCACACAAGTTGAAATGAACCCGAGCTCCTACCGATGATAACAAATATCGGCTAAGCGTGGAATACTCAGCGTATACATACCACTAATCAACAAGCAAAAATATCATGGAAGCATGCAAAACATGGAGACTGAAATCCTTAAAACATATCGAAGCGTAGAAACCGTGAAATAGCATGTATGATGAAATATGAAAACCAAAACCGTGTGAGTCTTGCGATAATCATAGCCTTGTGAGTTCTTTGAGTCGTATTAAATTCGTAGAGTTCCTTAGAGTCATTTATGATCCATAGAGCCTTAGAGCAATACCGTAGAACAAACCATAGAGCAAAACCATAGAGATCTTAGAGCAATTACATTTGTGATCCTTAGAGCTTGTACATCAATCTTAGACCTTATCATAGAGTTCTTATGAGTTTAATATGATCTTTGGAGCTTGTGAACCGAGCTTAGACAATATCATGGAGTTTCTTAAGATCGTCATGTGAGTCCCTTACTTAAAAACCCTTTCTAGAACTTTGAGAAATCCATGGTAAAACCCCGGTTCATGTGAGACATGTGGAACATATGAGAGTAATAGCATATTAAACACAAAAGCCCTCAGAGGCATTAAACCAAACACATAGAGCGCATACTAATGGTAGTCTACCTCCAAGTACAAAATCAACATCACATACTACATCAATCTAAGATTTATAGCATAGAGTGAGGAGAACATTATATGGTGAACTAGTATTATCACAAGTTGGGTAGTAGAAAGTATCTACCTTGGTGAAATCAATGAATTCGATTCCAAAGGCTTGGAACAAGCGAGAACATCGAGTTCTTTGTTGAAAAACACCAAAGAAGGGAAGATCTTGATCTTCTCTTCAAGCTTGAGCAAACTCTAGTTTTTCTCCTCCTTATCCTCTCAAAATTCTCTCAAAAATATGCCCTAAGGGTTTCTGAAACCCTTAGGCACAACCTGGGCCTTTTATAGGCAAAGGGATGATGGCAGAGACTTAAAAACCCTTAATGAAGAAAATCTGCGTGTAACCGATCGATCGGTGGTCAGGACCGAGTGATCGTTTACCGGTTGATCGGTGTTTTAGACCGAGCGATCGGTTGGAAAAAAACCTCTCTGAAATTTTTCCCCATACAAAATCTTTGACCAGTCAACAGCCACCAAGCAATCGGTAGCTGACCGGGCGATCAGTGATCCCCTATGTTGCTGCAAAACCCTTTTTTCCACTACTTGGACCTTCTCCAATCCAATTCTAACACCTTCTACACTCAAAACACACTCCTTTAGGCTATATATACCCCTCAACACATGCACACCATATATCCAAACATTTTCAATACCATCAGACCCATTAATGTACAAGACTCCACTTGAACACTATTCACACATTGCTCACTACTTAGTGAAATGAAGATTCGGGGTTCTACAGTTAGACCTTGATGGAGTTGATCATTTTGCTTCTATGGTCTTCAGTAGCAGTATCTTAAAGACAATCTTCCAGAATCCTTTTTGCTTGTAATTGAATATCTTCTTGAAGCTTTGATTTAGAATTTTCTTCATGCTTTGACTTGATCTTTTTCATTGAAGGTTCTTGAGTTTTACTTGAAATCAATTCTTTATCTCTTGACTACAGTGGAAAAAGATGCTCATGGAAGACATTAGTATTACAAGAGTCATTTCATTATTTATGTTATCATTAAAACTAATTTATGGTCATATAGTTGTAACCTTTAGGCTAACAGTTGGAGCCAACAATCTGATTGGTGCTACGGGAGCCACCATTGGTACATCTTCTTTCCTTCTCTGGTCCTTGGGACCACTATTCCTGCTTACTAGAGCTATTGTTCTAGGATAGCAAGCCCTAGACTAGAGTGAATAGCTCCACTCTTGATGGCAGTCTCAATGAGGGCACCTGTTTTAACAATGGTGTTGAAATCTACCACTGGTAATGTTACCATCATAGTAGAATAAGGCTGCTTCAGGGTACCTATAGCATGCCTACTAACTCCTCCTTATGGATCAGAGTAGGGATCTTTGCTACCATCTCCCTCCATCTGGTGGCATATTTTAAGAATGACTCATTATTACGTTGGCTCATCTACTCCAACTAGCTCCTTTGAGGTCAGAGCTCTTGATTGAAAGAATATTGCTCCACAAAGCTGTCCATGGCATCTTGTCAAGTCTTGATTCGTTGCTTATCCACTGACATCCACCAAGTGAGGGTTGCTCCCTTCAGACTTTTCTAGAGGTATTGGATGAGAAGAGACTAGTTCTTATTGTGCTGAAGCATGTCCCCCAAGTATAATTATAGATGTTGCTTTGGGCAGCCTATACCATCGTACTTGTCAAAGTCTGGCACTTTGAAACCTATGAGAACAGCATCCTCAGATGAGAAGGTCAGATCCTCAAGAGACAAACTAAAACTGGTAGATGCCCATTTTATTCGTCTCATCTCCTCTTTCATCTGCTTGATTTTCTCATGTTGGTCCATGAGAGACAGCATTGGGTCTGAAGAAGATGATCTATCTTGGTTGACGTGAGAGGTCTTGGGCTGCTCTGCCCCATCAAAGTGCTCATATTCTACTTCCCTCCACCTAGTGCGAGACCTGGGCTAGGAATGACAATCAGGATAGGCTGCGGTTCCAGGTGTGGCTATTTGAAAGATTTCCTGTAGGGTTTCGAATGAAAGAGTCATCGATTCGGATACCAATAAGAATCTTCAAAGATTCCAGAACACTATCAAGCTTGGTTTGCATGGTTTTAATATCTCGCTCGTGAGATTGCAGGATTTCACTGGTTCTCTTATGCTGATCCAAAAGTTCTGCCATTAAATCTGTCGCGACCCAAAACCCACCCTAAGAGTTAGAGTGAACTTTGGACGACTAATCATGGCTTACATGACTTGCTTGACAAACCAACCTGCAAAACCCACAGAGCATATACAATAGAGGATATAAACAGCGGAAACATACTCTAACATAGCACAGCGGAAGTCTAAACAAACCTCTATGTATATACGAATCCAAGTTTACACAAAAGGAATCCAAAAGAAAGTGCGGACAGACCCGTCAAAATACATGAATATAATCACTCATGCTCACCCACAGCTAATCCACTCAGAATCTAACACCACCTACTGATAACCCTCTACGGGAGGTTCCTCCAAAGGCTCCTCGACGTACTCCTCTTCCACCCATGGACCAGGAGCACAAACATCAAATGAGGCAGCAGCTCCCTCAGAACCTGCCGACATAAGAAGTACGGCTGAGCATGGAATACTCAGCGGGTACCAAATACTAACCAATAGTCATAGCATAAAAATGTCAATACATAAATCAGGAGCAATTCATATATGTTAGACGGAAACAATTCATATCATACAAGGAAGTACAGAAATTTATAATCATGCTTGTATTTCGTAGAAAGCCGATAAAACCTCTTGAAAACATCGTGAACTTGACTTGGCTTGAAATATCTTTTCGTACTTGAAAGCTTGTCGTGTTTGTCTTACTTGATCTTGTCGAACGTGTCGTACGTGTCATGTCATGCATGTCATGCGTGCTTGCTTGTGATCATGTAACTTGTGAGATACACTTGTGAGATATCCTTGTGAGATGCGCTTGAGAGATGCCTTGAGAGGGAAGGGAGACCCTTCTTTATGCAATGCACTTGCGAGGGAAGGGAGACCCTTCTTCATGATATGTATGTACTTGCGAGGGAAGGGAGGCCCTTCTTCATGATATGCACTTGTGAGTGAGGGGAGACCCCTCGTGGAATGTTGGTTCTTGTTTTCTTGTGAAAAGCGAAGTAAAACATATCGTAGGATATGTCCCACCTCTAACCATGTTCTTGAAAACCTCGATAAATCATGTCATGCATGCCGTGCTCGTGGGAATCGTGTACATACTTGCATTTAAATTTAAATATGACATTTGGGTAATTCACAACACATATAACATCAATGATTGAGCAATGTAATATTCACATCATTTAGGGAAAGTAAGAAAACACACTATCATAGGCCCTAGCAATATCCATAATTTATTAGACATGCATTTCTCAATTTACAACTCACTTTATTCACCTTGGCATTTCATCAAACATGGTGTGTTCGTTATTCATTATTCTTTTAAACCTAAATCATGCTTTTCTAGGTGAGTTTACTCACATCATACGTGTTTGTTCATTATGGATACAATGCCCTCCCCATTTCATTCATCACATCATTTCACACGGCATCCAATCGCCTATTCCGTCTCCATTCACCACTTCACACTTCCAAACTCATAGCACATGTACAAATGAAAGATGAAAGTATGCCTCTTTTTAATTTTAGAAACACAGTTCTTGGAGGGCATACATCGAATCCCAAGATCTGACTAAGATTCTAATTGATTTTATTCAATGAAGGTTAGAATAACATTCACCTTTGCGACTTTGAAATTGTTAAGTCAAATCCACGTTAGAATAGTACTCGCAAAACTTCACAAGTGTCAAGTCTCCTGTCGATTCACACGAACCTTCTTTTTCCTTTAAAGCTTTCTCTAATGGAAGCTAATGGCCCTTCCAAATTTCCAGCTCTAGGAATCTTGAATAAAGATCGAATCTTTATTGATCAAGAACCTTTCTTGATGAACAAGATGAATTCTTGCTTTTCCTCAAGATCCAATCAAGAAGACAAAAGAAGAGAGAGATGGGTGTGACCATACACCTCAAGGAGAGAGAGGGGAGGGTGTGAGGTTTTTTAGGAGAGGGAGAGAAGAAAAATTCTGGAGAATTATGTATGTTAAAGGGCTGGGCATCCAATCTTTTATATATGTTCTCTCTTGGTTGCTTGAATTGTAATCCAATTATAATTCATTAACCTTATCCTAATCCAATTAGGATTCCTCAATAGTTTCCTTTATTGATTATTCTCCTAATCCAATTAGGATTAATCTTAAAAGAAACCAACCTTATCCATTAGTAACTAATCTTATCCTTATCCAATAAGGAATCTTGAATTAGTAACTAACTAATGGAATCCCTAACAATTAGGGAATCTTTAATTAGTAACTAACTAACTAACTAACCTTATCCAATAAGGTGTTAATTAATTAGAAACTAATTAAAATAATAATAATTATTATTCCTCCTTGAAGTGGGCGTCCCACCCTAGGTGGGTCCCATCCTACACGCCTAAAGGGTTTCCAAAACCCTCTTGGTCACTTGAATTATTATTTTATAATAATTCCCAATGGATCCTACCCATTTGGTTTTTCACATCTAATGTGATTTCACCTTTTAGAGCTTCACTATACCATATAGTGATTACTTAGAGAAATTAATTAATTTAATTATAAATTAAATTAAATACTTTAAGAAGGTCCTTGTGTGTGGGATCTAAAGGGATCTCCTATTTCCGGTTGTGGGACCAAGTACTTCACCTTTTTGGTTGAAGCATTGTTACTAGGAAACACCTTTCCTAAAACTCCATTAGGATCATAGAATGTTATCTAAGTCCCTGGACTTCCACCAATCACAATTAATGTCCATTAACACAATGTGATTAACCTCCAGAAATTAGAGAATTACTTGTAAGTACCATCTCACAATATATTTACAAATAAATCCTTCCACATTCCGATATCACATGTAAGCTTCCGGGATTGGAACAATTCCACTGTCTTAGTCCCTAACTTATGAATAGAACTCTTTCTCATGATTACTTTTCATTGAACTGAACCTCCAAAACATTTTTGAAGAAAACATTAGAAAAGAACTGACATATATATTTATATATACTTTTCCATATTAAAAATATCAACTTCGATAAAGACCATTTTACCGAAAAGCACCAGTACTGGATTTAACAGTTCAGTTCAACAAGTATCACCTTGATATCATTATCTCCAATTAAGGAGTTGTGGATTCCTTATTGAGTGTTTACACACTTCTCCAAACATAGTGTACATGACCCAACGTACCCGGAGTTAGTCCTGTGTATTGGACATTGCCGATTGGCACATCAAAGCCATATAGACAAATGTCTGAGAAAATGTTAACCTCTCAGGTCTAAGGACAATTTGTCAAATGGATAACCCTAATACAATCTGACAGTGTATTCCATAGGGTATCCACTAGTGACCCCGTTCAGTATTATGTACTTGCTACATATACTCACATGTTAGTCAAGAGTTACCACTCTCTGTGAATGAGATTCATCACACTATCTCATAGAACTACACATGTGCAAGCCATGATGAAGTACAGCGCCCAACCAGTACTCTAGAGGCTTCGAACAATATTAGGTTTACAAGGAACCGGAAAATCATATCTCCTCGCAACCTTTGCATGATTTTCCTACAATGTTACCTATGGAACTTTATGTCATCATCATATGAGACAGTAATTAATATAAATACCCTTTATAGTTGGTTGTGTGAATATGATGTTTGTCTAATCAACATAGAAAAGTCTCTTATTGGCTTTCGAGGGCATATATGTCCAACAATCTCCCACTTGCACTCTAAGCCAATTAGATGTAATGCCCATCTTCTCAGTGATGTTTCTCAAACACCAATTGAAACATAACTTAATATGTATGGGTCTGTCATGTCTGCTTTACCACAACTATTGTAGTGATGCAATAACACTTGCAACTCTTGCAAATTTATTATCAATAACTATAGTTTTAAAAGACTAAACAAAAATGATACTGTCGAATAGTCATTTTCAGAAGTTAACATGCTTGTGCTTTATCATTGTGCAATGCTCCGGACTAATCTAATTAATATCTTATCACATCAACATGTGATGAATATCCGGTCTAGTACAATTATATTTTCTCATGATATCATATATCTAAGAGAAACAGATTCCATCCCATAAAGGTAGAAACTCTTTTCTTGGAATCTTACTTGCACAAAAACATGATTGTTATTGGGAGAATAACAATACCATTTTTCATTTGTCTCTAAACCATTTAGGACTAAGAAAATATGTTGTCAAAGTTATTGTCTTTCATTGCATAATTGCTAGATCAAATCTAAGAGAAGAATAATATTGGTACTTCATTCACAATGAAAAGAACATTATCTCTGCATAGAGCCAGGAAAGTAATTATGCTCCCACTAACCAATTTGCACACAAATGATACTTTCATTCTTAGATGAAAATCAAACATTTTGATTACTTCATCAGAATAAAAGTTAGTCCATCTACAGATTCTGGGACCTGTGGGTTCTAGTGTACTATTTAGGTATAGTGAGAGTAGAGAGTTGATCTCTATCAATTCTCATAGTTATTGGTCTATTGGGCTTCCGCTTCTAGAACAATTCTAGATTCAGTTTCTCTACTAGGAAACTTATATTCCTGTTTACAAATATCTTTTGTTATCCAGGAATAGAGATTAAGTATCTCTAATGCGAATCCCAAGCTCATCTTCTATCAAATCATATCCAATATAATTCGATTTAACAACACCATCATGCTATGGTTTGTTATGAGAATTATCTGAGACAGATGTAATGAGAGTAAATTATGAAATTTCTATTAAGAGGTACTCTTCTCAATCATGGAAGACTTACCTAGCTATTTATTTATTTCAATGCGGAATTCCTTGAACTTTTCAAAGAATGTGAAATAAAGTTAGCTATCTCTTAATGGAAGATTCATATGGTTACGATCATCAAACTTTTGTCTCATTCCCAAGTAGAAGTTTTATCCACTCAGATATCTCCTTCTCCTTAACAAACATGCAACTATTGCGCTTATGCAAGATCATACCAAGCATTAGCAGCTGGAGGTTCCAACAATTAAGTTGGACTTGATGAGTATACAAACTGGACAATCCTTCCAAAGGTTTGTCTTGTATCTAATGACCAATTGCTTCACTATGAAGCACAATCCTTATACTTTCCTTTCTTCTCAGAAGCGCCTTTGTCCATACTACTAGAATACATTTCCAATGAAAAATCTTGGATTTCTTTCCTTTGCATAAATGCTCGGGATTTAGAAAATTCAATTCTTTTGAACATCTTTGCAAGTAGCATTGAACTCTTCAAAGGTTCTTAGCCATATGCAACACGTGGGATTTCAGACAATCTGATTTCCTACTTGTTCAACATAACCACATTAAAGGACTGCGGGAGTTTGTCGAAGATCATATCCTCTAATCCCATAAATTTATCTCAATTTATCTCAGCACCAAGAATTAGGATTTATGAATCCAATGATCTCTATCATATTCTTTGTGACTGGGTTTCCCTAGTCAACTTAGTGTCCACTTGTCCTTTTATATAGTAAGCTGCCTAGCAGCCCTATTGTATTTTGTAAACATCTCATATTAGATTTAACATCAGTAGTGAGAACTTGGGCAATTCTTTAGATAGTAAGCACAAACTTGAGATTCCTTTTCCATTCCAAACACTTTGAATTGGTCAAGAGATTCTCATTAAAGTCTTAGTAAGGTGGTTATAGAATGACATGAAAATAAAACATACATCATAATATTTCACACATTATAATATCATTAGATCAGGGCTTTCGATCTTTGATGATATTGCTCATCATTCAGTCAAATTTCATAGACCCCTCAATCTATAAAATTAGGAAATATACTACTTCGTATTTCTGATGAGCATTGGGTGCCCTATAATACACATGCAATCTTCCATGCTAGGATAGTACCACACATGTACTACAAGGTGGATAGTAACTATCCATCACTAAACATCTCATGCATAACTCCTTATATTAATCAGTGATTCCCAATTTTCTTGTGACCTCCAAGGACAACATGACTATCACTGTGTCAGCCGTCATGTTCCTTGATTAAGTGAAACCCATTATTCTCGGTTGTCATATGATCAAGTAGGAATATGCCCCCATGCTAGTTGACACTCCCTATCAGGCCATACACATTCCTATCTACTATAGAAATAAAACACTAGGAGTTTAATTTAGACTGAATTATGTCTGATTCCTGTCAGAGAGACAAGACTCAGGCTAATTAATTCCTAGTCTCATTGATAATGGAAGGTCATAGGGCAACATTATCCCGTAGGATAGATTAGCCCATTTAATTCACTTAATATTTTTCTTGAAGGAAAACAGAATATCATGAATAAATTATACATCTAATGCAGATATCAAAAACATTCACAATATTTATCATTGTATCACATGTATAAAAAAAAATATACAAATATCATCACATGATAATAAATCAAATTTCATTTAATTAGATCAAACTAATTCCAATGAACTCCCACTAGCCCCAGAAATCTTAATGGATCTAATCCAAGGGTACAAAGGTCATTTTTAACATCAGTGGGCTTTAAATGGTTCATACATCCATATGATGGACCATTGGTCATACCAAGCACCATGGGCCCAAAATAACAATTATAAAGTGTCCATGTGCATCACTAAAGCTCATAAGTCAAAATGGACTATATTACCCTTTAATTCTCTACGAATTATTCTTAGCACATTAGGGTTCACCAACCCTAAGTTTAAAAGAAATTATGGAAGTCTTTAAACAACTCTCTAAGACCTCTACTAGGGTCTATAAGTGTCACTCAAGCACTTCCCATAATCGTGAATATTGTTAGCTCACATCTATGCCAATTAAGACATAATTATCTCATAATCATGCAAGTAACATATTTCACGTAAAAATTTCAACATGGACTACATGAATCATGTCCAAAAGGGCTATAATAATGTGTTTTATTTAAACACAAACCTTTTATGTTTCAACAAAACACATATTGTAGGGTTTGATCCAATTATCCAAAATTTGCATAAAAACGATAATCACATTATCACAAGGGTTATGGACTTTTCTAAGCAACTAAAAGTTATAATAAATCATCACATGAAATACATAATATAGCCGCACAATGGGTCAACATGATCATGCTATCTTAGAAATCCTACAACTACTCTTGTAGAACACCTTCTAAGATTTATTCTCCATGCGATTACCATCATCTTCGATCTTCAATTTGATTTCTCCATAGAAAAATCAGCTAACTCCTAATACTAAGATTACATCATATTCAAAATAAGAAACCTTGAGAAACCACCCAAAATAGGGTGCTCAAGGGGAGTATAACTTATAAGAAGAAAGAGAAGAGAATAGAGAGAGAAGAAGAAGGCATGATCATGGAACCCATCCACCATTCAACAAGAATATTTATTAACAATTCATCAACTATGAATAATAACATGACATGAAAAATTACTTAGAAAGTCCATAACCTCAACAAGGGTTTTGTTAACCTTAGGGAAACTCTTTCCCATATGGTTAAGATCTCTATTAACATTTAATAGAAAAACCCTAGAGCAAAGAAAGCAAGCATGACAAGAATGAATTCTTAGGGTTTTTAGATCATCATTAAAAGAAAACAATTTTCCTTTAATGCTTGGAAAATCATTAAGAGAAACAATTTCTCTAAAATTTAATCTAACCTTAAAATTCATCCTCACATTCCTCAATTGATAAACAAATAGTAAACACCATATTAAATTCGGCTAGGCTAGGGATCTAATCCCTTCTATATTATTTTGATCTAATAACTATTAAAAGACCAAAATAAAAATCAGCAAATTGCTAATTTTTAATATCACTTTATATTGATTCAAAATCAATAATAGGTGAATTCAAAATTTTCCATAATGGCCAACTGCTTTAGGGATTATTTGATTTAACAATTAAATAAAATAATACCCTAAACACTAGTATTAAATGTCCATAAAATAATTGATCTCTATCAATTAAAATTTACATGAGATAAAACTCTGTATCTCAACCAATGGCATTTATGTAATTACTTGATTAACTATTAATCAAATAAAAACTTATAAATACTATGCAGGCAGTCATTCTGAGCACATGTAATTGATCCAAATCAACTACAATAATTATGGTATTATTCCCATAAACTTTTTAGGGAACCATAAAAGATATCATAATTAACATTTAATTAAATGATAACCCGTGGACTCGAAGCAGATAATTAAACAATTTAATTAAATCTCAGTCCGTGCTCTCGAATCAAATAATTAAACTATTTAATTAATTGATAGCCCATTAAACGATTTAATAGCATCCCATGCTCTCAAATCAAATAATGGAATTTAGGAAAAATTTGAAAGCCTCTTGAAAAATTAATTTAGAAAACTCATTTTCCCGCTTTAGATTTTTGACTCAAGTTTTGACCCTCAAAACGATTGATTCTGGAAAAAATTTCTTCATGAAAGTTGTAGATCTTTTCGACGGCTTCGAAACGATGTACTGACGGACCTAAAGCGGACTTACGGTCACAAAGTTATGGCCGAAATACCAAAACTGTATCGATTCTTCTAATCAAATACAAATCCGAAAATCCATGAATCAATTTTAATCGAAATAAGCTTTAATCTCCAAGAAAACTTAAGCAAGGGTGTCTAACACCATGAGATTTATTAATTAACATTTAATAAATAAAATCTCATCTATTTATGCTAGCCAAAATATCAATGGGTATCTAAGTGGTATATATCAAAGGGAAAACTTACCCGAGGCTCATAAGAATAAATTAAACAATTTAATTTAATATAAAAAGGATCTCTGAATCCTTAAAGGACTTTAACCAAATTTATATCTCTATATACCTATCCCTAATAGAATCAAGAGAGATTTTAAAATCATCCAAAAACTGAAATTAGTATCACACTAATTTCTAGGGGCTTGATTACTCCCTCAATAACTAGAGAGGGATCCCTTAAGCCTAATAATGATTATCCAATAATCAAGAATCTAGAAGATTGATTCATTAGGGCTACCAAAATTCATAGGGAAGGTAATCTTGATATAAATCTTGAATAAACTCAAAAATCAAAGAGAAGCATAGCTCTGGCTCTAATACCAATGAAAGTATGCCTCTTTTTAATTTTAGAAACACAGTTCTTGGGGGGCATACATCGAATCCCAAGATCTGACTAAGATTCTAATTGATTTTATTCAATGAAGGTTAGAATAACATTCACCTTTGCGACTTTGAAATTGTTAAGTCAAATCCACGTTAGAATAGTACTCGCAAAACTTCACAAGTGTCAAGTCTCCTGTCGATTCACATGAACCTTCTTTTTCCTTTAAAGCTTTCTCTAATGGAAGCTAATGGCCCTTCCAAATTTCCAGCTCTAGGAATCTTGAATAAAGATCGAATCTTTATTGATCAAGAACCTTTCTTGATGAACAAGATGAATTCTTGCTTTTCCTCAAGATCCAATCAAGAAGACAAAAGAAGAGAGAGATGGGTGTGACCATACACCTCAAGGAGAGAGAGGGGAGGGTGTGAGGTTTTTTAGGAGAGGGAGAGAAGAAAAATTCTGGAGAATTATGTATGTTAAAGGGCTGGGCATCCAATCTTTTATATATGTTCTCTCTTGGTTGCTTGAATTGTAATCCAATTATAATTCATTAACCTTATCCTAATCCAATTAGGATTCCTCAATAGTTTCCTTTATTGATTATTCTCCTAATCCAATTAGGATTAATCTTAAAAGAAACCAACCTTATCCATTAGTAACTAATCTTATCCTTATCCAATAAGGAATCTTGAATTAGTAACTAACTAATGGAATCCCTAACAATTAGGGAATCTTTAATTAGTAACTAACTAACTAACTAACCTTATCCAATAAGGTGTTAATTAATTAGAAACTAATTAAAATAATAATAATTATTATTCCTCCTTGAAGTGGGCGTCCCACCCTAGGTGGGTCCCATCCTACACGCCTAAAGGGTTTCCAAAACCCTCTTGGTCACTTGAATTATTATTTTATAATAATTCCCAATGGATCCTACCCATTTGGTTTTTCACATCTAATGTGATTTCACCTTTTAGAGCTTCACTATACCATATAGTGATTACTTAGAGAAATTAATTAATTTAATTATAAATTAAATTAAATACTTTAAGAAGGTCCTTGTGTGTGGGATCTAAAGGGATCTCCTATTTCCGGTTGTGGGACCAAGTACTTCACCTTTTTGGTTGAAGCATTGTTACTAGGAAACACCTTTCCTAAAACTCCATTAGGATCATAGAATGTTATCTAAGTCCCTGGACTTCCACCAATCACAATTAATGTCCATTAACACAATGTGATTAACCTCCAGAAATTAGAGAATTACTTGTAAGTACCATCTCACAATATATTTACAAATAAATCCTTCCACATTCCGATATCACATGTAAGCTTCCGGGATTGGAACAATTCCACTGTCTTAGTCCCTAACTTATGAATAGAACTCTTTCTCATGATTACTTTTCATTGAACTGAACCTCCAAAACATTTTTGAAGAAAACATTAGAAAAGAACTGACATATATATTTATATATACTTTTCCATATTAAAAATATCAACTTCGATAAAGACCATTTTACCGAAAAGCACCAGTACTGGATTTAACAGTTCAGTTCAACAAGTATCACCTTGATATCATTATCTCCAATTAAGGAGTTGTGGATTCCTTATTGAGTGTTTACACACTTCTCCAAACATAGTGTACATGACCCAACGTACCCAGAGTTAGTCCTGTGTATTGGACATTGCCGATTGGCACATCAAAGCCATATAGACAAATGTCTGAGAAAATGTTAACCTCTCAGGTCTAAGGACAATTTGTCAAATGGATAACCCTAATACAATCTGACAGTGTATTCCATAGGGTATCCACTAGTGACCCCGTTCAGTATTATGTACTTGCTACATATACTCACATGTTAGTCAAGAGTTACCACTCTCTGTGAATGAGATTCATCACACTATCTCATAGAACTACACATGTGCAAGCCATGATGAAGTACGGCGCCCAACCAGTACTCTAGAGGCTTCGAACAATATTAGGTTTACAAGGAACCGGAAAATCATATCTCCTCGCAACCTTTGCATGATTTTCCTACAATGTTACCTATGGAACTTTATGTCATCATCATATGAGACAGTAATTAATATAAATACCCTTTATAGTTGGTTGTGTGAATATGATGTTTGTCTAATCAACATAGAAAAGTCTCTTATTGGCTTTCGAGGGCATATATGTCCAACAAAAGAAACAAAGAGAAATAAAGGAAAAGAAGGAACTATAACTAGGAGGGTAGCAAGAAGTACCGACCTTGATCAAGTGAGGAAGAAATCCCCTTTCCAAAACGATCGTGTAGCTGCTGCCCTAGCTTGGAGAACGCTCTCCACGAGTGCTTGAGCCGAGATCTTGGAGAAGAGCCGAGCTTGAAGTGATCTAGGGTCTCAAACCCCTTTGATTTCTCTTCCAAAGACAAGCCCTAGGTTGGAATCGCCTTCTCCCCTTTCTCCTATTCTCTCAAACTCTCTAAGTGTTGAATGATGCCCTAAAGGCTCGGGCAAGACTCTTAAGGTAAGAGTGAACCGACCAAAAGACCATAATACCCTTACTAAAATTTCTGCAAAAACGCGAGTACCGAGCGATCGGTGTTAATGACCGATCGATCGGTTGCCTACCGAGCGATCGGTGTGTTCACCGAGCTCTCGACCAAAAATCAACTCTCTGGAAAATTTCCCCATACAAAAAACTTGACCAGTCGATAGCTACCGATCGATCGGTTTTGGACCGATCGATCGCTATATGGACCAAGCGATCGGTTGCCTGCAGGTCCAGACTGTTTTGGCCATATCTTTTGACTCGCTCGTCGGATTTTGACGATTCAACTTGCGTTGGGTTCGTACTTCGAAAAGGAACATTTCTGACGTTTCGGAATTTTTAATTTCTTCCTTATTTATTAATAGTACTACTTTAAAGGCAAAATGGCTATGAAAGTGTCATGCATTAAATGTGAAAAGGTCCGGGGCTCTACAAAATCTGATCGATTCTCAGGCAGGGCAGCACTGAGTGCTTTTTCTGTGATTGGCACTTCAGTCAGGACTGCATCTAAGGTTGCTGCTTCTGCAAGATTTACAGTCATAGAGCGAGTCATGGGTCGGCTCATTCAACTAAAAAGAATGCAACGGCAAAACATGAATATGCATAATTTGCAAGGAAGAGGATGCTGGAAAAGATTTTTCATTGATGCATGCTCGGTGAGTATAGGACTGTGCGACTCAAAAAAAGAAAAAAGACTCAATCCAAGGTAGGTTCGTCACGGATGACAAAGTCAAGTAGTCGGGGCACACCATTGAGGTCCATGATTTGCTATTGAATGGATGTGATCTCAACCTCCATATTGTCAATTGTCTCAGTAGTATTGAACATTTGGGATCTGAACTGTCGGATCTGGGTGGTCATCTCAACCTTTGCACTGTCTAGCTACTCTTGATAGAAATACAGTTGGGCCCTGATGAAAACTGCCTCTCTGGCATCACCTCTACATCTCTTCTGGAGAGATCGAACTGTTTGCTCAAGTTGCTCAACCTGTCTCTACATGGCTTGAAGTTCATGGTTCCACACTGCTTCTTGCTACCTAAATGTTTGCTAGGTCTTCCGTAGCTTTTTCTCCTTCTCCTGAATCTGTAGTTGTCTCTCCAGGAATGTCTCCCCAAGGAACCACCATTACAGCTATAGGAATGGTTCCTTTTGATGAAGCTGAAACTGGTGTAGGCAGTTCCCTTAATGTTGGCATACTAGATGAAATGTCCGGATCTTCCACCTAAAGTCGGTACGCTGAATCAGTAGGTGGTCCGGTTGTAACCACATAGTCTGGCCACTGTTCTCTTCTGGAGCTTCACCAATCTGCCTGGAAGCGACGAGTGAGGCATTCAAAATGCATGGTGAAGTCAACACAATCATTCCAGTTTTTCTATTACAGGGATGAATTGAGGGAGACCCTTAGTTCACTATTTTGAGAGATTTTGAGAGGGAGAAGAAGGAGAGGAGCTAGGTGGTTGCTCAAGCTTGAAGGAGAGATCAAGTTCTTCCATCCTTTTGGTGGTTCTCAACCAAGAACTCAAGGTTCTTGCTTGTTCAAGCTTTTGGGAATCAAAGTCTTTTATTTCACCAAGGTAGATACACTCTACTACCAATCTTGCAATCCTACTAAGTTACTAAATATTGTTCTTTTTAAGCTATTCTATGCATATATCTTGATTAGTATGTTGTGAAAGGATGTTGTTTGTATACTTGGGTGTAAGATATCACTACTATGCCTTCTAAGTGTTTGATTTAATGCCTCTAAGAGTTTTTGGGTGTCAAAACTATGCTAGTGCTCTTGTATGCTCATATGCTCGCATGTCTCGCATGAATCGATGTTTTCCATGGATTTCCTCAATGCTACGAAAAGGGTTTTCAAACAAATGACTTGTAAGGAATGATTCTAAGTAACTCCATGATTCGTCTAAGATCGGTTCACAAGCTCTAAGGATCATGATACACTCTCACAAGAACTCCATGATATCTCTAAGATCGTCTCACAAGCTCTAAGGATCACAAATGAAATGCTCTAAGATCTCTATGGTTTTGCTCTATGCTCTGTCTCTACGGATCATAATTGACTCTAAGTAACTCCATAAACTCTATGAATTCACAAGGCTATGATTATCGCATGACTCACATGGAAATTGGTTTCGGTTTCAGATTTCGGATTTCATCACATATGCTTACATGGTTTCTACGCTTTGCTATGCTTTAAGGATCTCAGTCTCCACGTTTCGTATGCTCTATGCTATATTGCCTTATTGTTATTAGTTTGTATTCGCTGAGTATTCCACGCTCAGCCGATATTTGTTATCATCGGCAGGTGATCGGGCTCCGTTTGATTTATGTGGCACGGAACCAAGGGTGGAGGAAGAGTACTTCGACCCGGAGCCTTCCATGGATCACTACCAGGACAATGGTCCTTTAAATAGGTGTCGGGACTTTGACTTCTATTGATGTACGTAGATTTGATACTATATTTTGTTAAATGAGAGTAGGACTTGTCCACTCCACCTTTTGGATTCTCACATGTATATTTGGTTGGTTCCCACTTTGACCAAGTTATAGGAGTAATTGTTTTACTTCCGCTATGTTTAGTGTTTTAAATTCCTCTATGCATTGTATATCGTTTCCGCTATGTATGTTCAGGTACTCTGATAGGTTTCCATGTGTGCCTTATGTATCATATCGGAGGTATGATACAGTGGTCACGAGTCAAAGTATCCCTAACTCCTAGGGGGTATTTTGGGTCGCTACAGACTTGGTATCAAAGCTAAGACATTAGGTCACATAGGCTAGTGTCTTGGTGTTAGTACTCCAGGGATCGGTTTCCCTTGGACTAAGCGGAAGTAAGTTCTCTGAGTTGAACTTGAACTTAGAACTCGGATGGACTTGGTTGTCTTAGGCTTGTTACCACGACATAACCGGTATCAAGTGAATCCTTAGATCGGTCTTCTAGTGGGACTACGTCCTTAGTTTTAGATGCCCAATACAAGTGTCTTAGCTACGCTAGAAAACTCTAAGTTGTGATGGTGTTCTTATGTGTATACTTGATGTATACTGTATGTGTAATAGCATTTCATGTTATTGAATTGCTATATATATTGTGTGAGGATTGGTATCCAAGTTAGACTCATGTTGTGCCAATTGATCTCAGGATTTGACATCATGAGACGAGGCATGCGGGGTCGTGGTTACCATACTCGGAGATTCGAGGGCGAGGTTCCGAGAGAGGAGGAGTCATTGTACTCTACGAATGCTATGGATTCCATAGCTGAAACTTTGGCTTTGTTGGCAGCCAGACCTACTCCTACCCCACTGGCTACTCCTATGCCTACACCGATGCATCACACCGCGGGGCTCGAAGCTTTCCGGAGACTACAGCCTCCGACCTTTTATGGCACTCTAGACCCAATGGTGGTAGAGTCTTGGATCATGCAGTTGGAGAAGACCTTTCGGGCTCTCCGATGCACTGAGGATCAAAGAGTTGAATGGGCTTCCTTCGTGATGGAAGGCGAAGCCAAACACTGGTGGCGAGCTGCCCAAAGGCAGAGGGATGTTGCTAAGGCAGGTGAACCATGGACATAGGCGGAATTCCTAGAGACTTTCCGTGAGCAGTACTTTCCCAGATTTATTCGGGAACAAAAAGTGAGGGAGTTTATACTTTTGGAGCAAAGGGCGATGAGCGTAGCCGAGTATGAGGCTAAATTCACCGAGTTGTCAAGGTTTGCTCCGCACTTGTTTGCTACTGAAGACCTACAGGTCAGAAAGTTTGAGATGGGTTTAAAGGCTTTCATTTGAGATCGGGTGTCCATTCTCCAAGTGGAGTCTTGGAGAGAGATAGTAGGGAAGGCGAAGATCGCCGAGAAGAATGCCGAAGATTTTATGAGGAGAAGAGACCGTGGCTTCGGGAAAAATATGTCTCAGGGTCAATCGAGTAGTTCTTCATAGTCCGAGAAGAGGACTAGGACTGCACCGTACCAGTTCTCCCATTCGATGTTAGCTCAGAGACCTTCTTTTGTGCCTCAGGCACCACGTCCTACAGCATCACAGGCTACAAGGGTTATGCCTCTGGCTCCCTCCGCATCACAGACCTTTGAGGAGCTCGCCGTCTGTGGTTGTCGACACAAGACAGGGGATTGCCGAAGATTGTCAGCTGGATGCTTCCACTGTGGTGAGACGGGTCACGTGATTCGGGATTACCCACGTAAACAGCCATAGTCTGGGCTATAGGGAGTTCAACCTCCAGGCAGGCAGACTTCATTGCAGGGGTCTTCATCTCAGGCCTCTAGATCCTTGCCACCCACCCAGTAGCCTCGTCAGGCTAACCAATGTAGGGTCT
This sequence comes from Tetracentron sinense, assembly GCA_015143295.1. Lineage (NCBI taxonomy): Eukaryota > Viridiplantae > Streptophyta > Magnoliopsida > Trochodendrales > Trochodendraceae > Tetracentron > Tetracentron sinense. Next base: position 21,537,584 of record CM026554.1, read on the forward strand.
TTGCCATGACTAATAGAGACGCACAGGCATCTAATGATGTTGTGCAAGGTACTCGCGAGTTAATGTTGTTCAAGTTCTAGAGTTGCCATAATGTATTATATATATGTATCCTATGTGATGTTTTGCGATGCTTGCACCTATATGTATAATTATGTTATAACTTTGGTAGTTAAAATTCTCAGGTTCGTTGCTAACGAATGAGTGTCTAGCAAGAGTGTTGAGAGACACGGGATCCACTCATTCGTTCGTCTCACCTAGTTTTGTCAAAGGCTTTACGTCTGAGCCGAGTAAGCTACCTCGGGAGTTGTCCATTTCGACTCCACTGAGCAAGTCTATTGAGACAGATAAAGTGTATCTGGGCATTGTTGTGTAAGTCATGCAGCACGAGTTACCAGTCGACTTAATCATTCTGAGATTTCAGGATTGGGATTCCAACGTTATCATAGGTATGGATTGGTTCTCAGCTCACCGTGGGCACGTCGTGTGTTTCGAGAAGGTGGTAAACTTTAAACCCGCTGGGTTAAAGCTATTTTATTTCAGGAGACTTCAAAGGAGAGATGTGAGTACCTGAATTTTACCCTCCCTTCCCGATCAGGATAAATCCCAATAAGGAATAGTGATAAATTATAATTGAGTTGTGAGTCGCCACCTATCTAATTCTGAGGGAAATAGGTCCCTGAATTTGTTGGATAAGGCATGGTCTAGAAATCAGAGGTCAGGGTAAGGGATTCAGTTGAGTTAGGGGAAGGTGTTAGGCACCCCTAAACCCCCATCCGGAGATGGTTACCTACTCCCTAAGTTTGAATCAAATAAAGGAAACCATAAAGAAGCTTGCAATTTTATCTATATGCTGAGCCATGTAATATTGAATGAAATATATGAATTGAGATGGATAGAGTAGAAACGGAATAGGGATTCTATCCTAGGGAGAGCTGAACCCGATCAGGGTTGCCTACGTATCCACAGTTAGTGGAATCAAGCCACACGTAGTTCCGGAGTGAAGTTGATGGTTTGATTTGATTGGACTGGATTGTGGATGATTGAAAAGTTTGTTGCTCCTAATTGAGGAGCGAGGTGGCCTTTTAAGCTCGTGCTGAGGAGCGAGGTGGCCTTTTAAGCTCGTGCTGAGGAGCCAGGTGGCCTTTTAAGCTCGTGCTGAGGAGCGATTGGCTTGATTGATTTTAGGGTTCAGCTGGGGTTTAATCAAAGCTTAACTAAGGTTTTAACCAAGGTTTAACTAAGGTTTTAATTAGAGTTAACTGGGGCTTAATCAGGTTTAGCTAGGGCTTAAGCTAGGGTTTTAACTATAATTAACTAGGTTTAATCAGAGTTTAACTAGGATTAACTGGGGGTTAATCGGGGTTTAACTAGAATTAACTAGGGTTTTAACTATAATTAACTGAGGTTAATTAGGATTAACTGGGGTTTAACTAGAATTAACTAGGGCTTAATCGGGGTTTAGCTATGGTTAAGCTATAATTAACTGGGTCTAATTTAGGATTAACTAGGGTTAAGCTAGTTCTGGACGGGGATTTGGACAGGGATTCGACTAGGCGGGCTAGTTTTGAACCGGGATTTGGGCAGAGGTTCGACTAGGCGGGGCTAGTTTTGAACCGGGATTTGGGCAGAGGTTCGACTAGGCGGGGCTAGTTTTGAACCGGGATTTGGGCAGAGGTTCGACTAGGCAAGGCTAGTTTTGGACCGGGATTTGGGCAGAGGTTCGACAGGGTAAGCCGGGTTTAAATAAAACCGGGCAGGGGTTCGACTAGGCGGGGCTAGTGTTGAACCGGGATTTGGGCAGAGGTTCGACTAAGCGGGGCTTTTAGCAGTCTAAAAGTAAAATTTAAAGACAAAACATAATTTAAGCAATTAATAATAAAGCTCAAAAAAATTGAAAGCGAGATTAGGGATAGAGGGATTACCTTCCCGAAAGTACGGTGAACTTTCGGACAAAGAGGGGATGCTCCAAAAGAAAAGAAAAAGAACTTAAAACTTTGAACACCCGGGAAACGATTTTCCAAGGGTTTTTCTAAATCATAGGACTTTAAAAAACCAAGGAAAGGGTGAGTGAATTGGTGAGATTTTGAGGAAAGGGGTTGGGCTTTTATAGGGGATGAAAAAGGAGAAAAAAATCAAAATTTTCGATGTGGGACTATCTTTTTTTTGAAAAAATTTCGCTTTGGTCGTTTTTGTGAAAAACGACCAAAGCAAAATGTCGGCAATGACGGAAAGTAGGTCGGTTTGCGGGGGGAAAAGACCAAAATAACCGGATATTAATTTGGTCGTTTATGACATAAACGACAAACCGAAACAAACCAAAAAAATTGGGTCGTTTTTGCCAAAAACGACCAGCCAAAACCTGCCTAAAAAAGGATGGTCGTTTTTTGTATAAACGACCAAAATAAAGCTTTAAAAAGTGATTTTGAGCTATATTATGCATTTGAAGCCTGATTTGAGCCCGGAAACAGCCAAAATTTAACTGATAAATCCAAGAAAAATATTTTAGATAAAAAGTGAGTTTTGAAGTATTTTCCAGGGGTATTTTTGTCATTTTGCACCTTAGGGGCATTTTGGTCATTTTCCCATTTTAAAATCCGATTTAATCCCAAAAATTGCCAAAATTCATCAAAAATTTGTAAAATCATTTTGAACCCAATGACAATTTTTTTAGCATTTTTTCAAGGGTATTTTGGTAATTTTTCACCCTAGGGGTACTTTGGTCATTTTTGAAAATCAAAACACCTGGAAAGAGGTTTTTGAAAGAGGGTTTTTGGGAAGATTTGAAGGTGTTAACGGTGTTAAAAGGGTACAAAATTGGGGTGCTTACAAGAGACATTGCTCGTTTTGCAGCTCTCAGTCTTGAAAACGTGGACGTACAAGACTCTATTGAGCTTAAAGAGTTAAAGGAGCAGTTGGAAGAATTGCAAGGCCTTGGTTTCATTCAGCCGAGTGTCTCACCTTGGGGAGCTCCAATGCTCTTTGTAAAGAAAAAGGACGGGTCGATGCGTATGTGCATTGACTACAGGCAATTGAACAAAGTCACGATCAAGAATAGTTATCCATTGCCTCGGATAGACGACTTGTTTGATCAGTTGAAAGGTGCAAGGTTCTTCTCAAAGATTGACCTTTGATCTGGTTATCATCAGTTGAAGATCAAGAAGGAAGACATTCCAAAGACAGCGTTCAGAACTCGATACGGCCATTACAAGTTTTTGGTCATGTCTTTTGGGCTGACTAATGTGCCGGCGGCATTTATGGATCTGATGAACCGGGTGTTCAGATCGTCTCTCGATCAATGTGTGATCGTATTTGTAGATGATATCCTTGTGTACTCACAGTCACAGGATGATCACACGAGAGATCTCCGCCTTGTATTGCAGACTCATCGAGAGCATAGGCTTTATGCTAAGTTGAGTAAGTGCAAGTTCTGGCTAGACAAGGTGTCTTTTCTTGGACATGTGATGTCTACTGAAGGTATCTCAATCAATCCTTCAAAGATTGAGGCAGTGATGAGTTGGGAAAGGCCGACGAGTGTCACTGAGATTCGCAGTTTTCTCGGCCTGGCAGGATATTACAGGAGGTTCGTGGAAGGATTTTCAAGTTTAGCAGCACCGTTTACCTACCTCACGAGAAAGAACACTAAGTTCACTAGGAGTGACAAGTGCGAGGCAAGTTTCTTGGAGTTAAAGAATAGGCATACCACAGCCCCTGTTCTCACAGTCCCGTCTGGGAGCAGTGGTTTTGAAGTCTATAGTGATGCTTCACTTGTTGGACTTGGATGTGTCCTCATGTAGCATAAGCAGGTTGTTGCCTATGTTTCACGTCAGTAGAAGGAGCATGAGCAAAACTACCCCACACACAACTTGGAGCTTGCAGCAGTCGTCTTTGCACATTTCGGATTTCATCACATATGCTTACATGGTTTCTACGCTTTGCTATGCTTTAAGAATCTCAGTCTCCATGTTTCGTATGCTCTATGCTATATTGCCTTATTGTTATTAGTTTGTATACGCTGAGTATTCCATGCTCAGTCAATTTTTGTTATCATCGGCAAGTGAACGGCTCCGTTTAATTTATGTGGCATGGAACCATGGGTGGAGAAAGAGTACTTCGACCCGGAGCCTTCCATGGATCACTACCAGGACGATGGTCCGTTAGATAGGTGTCGGGACTTTGACTTCTGTTGATCTACGTAGATTTGATACTATATTTTGTTAAATGAGAGTAGGACTTGTCCACTCCACCTTTTGGATTCTCACATGTATATTTGGTTGGTTCCCACTTGGACCAAGTTATAGGAGTAATTGTTTTACTTCCGCTATGTTTAGTATTTTAAATTCAGTTGTGCATTGTATATCATTTTCGCTCTGTATGTTCAGGTACTCTGACAGGTTTCAATGTGTGCCTTATGTATCATATCGGAGATATGATACGGCGGTCACGAGTCAAAGTATCCCTAACTCCTAGGGGGTATTTTGGGTCGCGACAGTTCTGACATCTGTAGTCACTATCTGACCCTGATTCTGAGAAATCTTTCTGGGTAGACTGTAAACATCACGGAGATTAGCAAGCACCAAGATGATTGTAGGTAGGTGTCCTACCAACCATACATGCAAGTCATCCTTGCAAAGCTTCTCAATGCTCTCTTCACATGCCGCCTGAGAGGTCAAATGCGTGTGCCGTGACAGTTGACCCATTGGCTTAACAATCCCTGAAGGTCCTACCATCTACGAACTGATATGTTCTCTTGTAGCATGGTACTATGGCTTCGCTTCCATGGTTAAGCCTAGAATATGTTGTATTTCTTACAATGTTGGACACAGTTCGTTCTTACCAAAACGGAACACCATGTATGATGGGTTCCAATACTGGATAGCAGCATTTAAGAGGCGCCAATCTGGTTTAACCATAGATAGGTCTAAGATGAACCCCATTCTGTAATACTGAACCCAAGTGAGACGCTGACTAGGAGTGAGGGCTTCAATTGCTTTTTGAAGACTATCATCACATGTCGCCTGAGAGGTCAAATGCACGGGCCGTGATGGTTGATCCATTGGCTTAATAATCCCTGAAGGTCCTACCATCTTCGTGGACAAAGACAGACTATGTGTAAGTGTACTATATATGCAAATGCAAATACAAGATGATGATGATGGTTGTATTTTTTTTATTTTTTTTATTTTTGATTGGGTATGACAGGGCATATGTCCTCCGATAGGGCAGTCGGACAGAGGTCCGGTATACATTACTCGGGTTTTTGGGAATCGGGGGCCTATCAGGTCAAGACTGGGGATAGGTTCTGCCTATGATTTGAGCCTTAGATACTATATCGGGATGCGGGGTCGGATGTGTTTTATTAGAAGCACAAGTATGGCTCATTGCATGCCCCTGGGTGGGTGCTTACCAAGAAAAAATGCCTTGATAGTCCACCATGATTGGGGACAAGTATAGGGTGCAATCAGGTTAGGGTTTAAAGTATCCCTCCTGGTGGGATGCTTGTAGACTATACTATAGCATATTCTATATGCTGAATATTGGGGTAATATAGGTGTTTTCCTAAAAGGATTAGGGTTACTTAACACCGTATATACGACTTCCCGGTATATAACATACCTAAAAATGGACGATTGGTGTATCAAAATCCTTCCCTGTGGGTAATTACCCAGCAGGTGTAATTCAACAGCAATAAGCGTAATAAGCCTGTCTACTGGATTTTCATAGGTCATTACACTACTATGTTATGTATGATATGCACAATACAAAATATACCTAAGAGAGATAAAAGAATTAGTATTAGGCTAAATACTTAGGCATTTGAATAGTTCTTATATTTATTTGGCTTAAACCTAGGTTCCGGGTTGGACCTTAAGAATGAAATTGTCCCCAGCAAAGTCGTCAGAGCTGTGAGCACGGATTTTTCCGCACTCGGATTAGGGTTAAGAGTTGCCACCTATTTATTTTAAGGGATAGGTCTCAGGATATTAGAAAGGTCTTATGGTCTGCATTAGAGTTCTAGGGAAAAGGTTCAATTAAGTCCCAGGGAAGGTGTTAGGCACCCTGGGACCCCCCATTTTACAATGGTTACCTACTCCCTAAGTATAACCCAAATTAATGTCAAATTTTATTCAAATGCCTAAATTAATATATTTTACATACTTTCAGTTGAGTTTCCCATTTTATTGATTTATTGTGTGTTTTTTTCTTTTATCTTGTGCTTCAATTGAGATATATTTATTTTCGGAGTTGCAGCCTAACCGCGTGACATTTACCCTCAAAAAAAAAATTATCATTAATCTTTTGTTGCCTTTTATTAAGAGTAAGACTTGTTGCCTTTTATTAAGAGTCAAAACACAGTGATTTATGAATGACCTTTTAAACATAATTTCTGCCTTGTTTCATATAAATTTAGGAAACAATGTATGCCACTCACTAAAAATAATGAAATGTACTTTCAATAGTTTTAAAAATTCTATATTGTTTTAAAATAATGAAATGTACTTTCAATAGTTTTACAAATTCTATATTGTTTTAAACTAGTTTTCTTTTTCTTTCCGTACATTGAATGGGTTTCTTACTAGTTTCAGTTAAAAACGAGCATCATGTTGAGTGAAATTATGGACTCTTATGTAATTTGTGTTTCTTCTTAGGCTCTGCTTGTTTTAATGTAAAATAAAGAAAAACAAATGAACTCCAAATAAAAAATATCATTTTAAGTTAGTAAAATATTTTGAAAGTAAAACATTTTACTAAAAAAAATAGTTTTTTGTAGAAATTGAAATTCATAGTAAAAATTCAAGTTTGTTCCAATAAAATCATCTGTTATTTAGATGTAGTTTAACAAAAATGACAAGTACCGCCCTTTATATATATATTTATCTAAATTAAATATATATATATATATATATATATTGTAGAGCCCCAGACTTTTCATGCTTAATACATGGCATTTTCGTTGCCAGTTTGCCTTTAAAGATGTATAATTAATAAAAAAGGAAGAAATTGGAAATTCTGAAACGTCAGAAATGTTCCTTTTCGAAGTACGAACCCAACGCAAGTTGAATCGTCAAAATCGGACGAACGAGTCAAAAGATATGGCCAAAACAGTCTGGACCTGCAGGCAATCGTAGCTCGGAAGGCACTAAGGACATAGCTCGAAAGGCGCTAAGGACGTAGCTCTAGCTCTGATAACGTGTACGTTGTACATCCGTTGTGCAACAGACAACGGGTACGTCGTGCAGCAAACAATATGTACGTTGTACAGCACAACGGGCACGTTGTACATAAGACAACGGACAACGTGTTCAGCACTATTCACAGCACAACGTGTTATTCACAACGAACAACGTGTTCAGCACTATTCACAGCACAACGTGTTATTCACAACGGACAACTTGTTTGGCACTGTTCACAGCACAACGTGTTCAGCACTGTTCACAGCACAACGTGTTCAGCACTGTTCACAGCACAACGTGTTTGGCACTGTTCACAGCACAACGTGTTCAGCACTATTCACAGCACAACATGTTTGGCACTGTTCACAGCACAACGTGTTTGGCACTATTTACAGCACAACGTGTTCAGCACTATTCACAGCACAACGTGTTTGGCACTGTTCACAGCACAACGTGTTCGGCACTATTCACACTCGTGTTTTCGCAGAGATTTCAGTAAGGGTATTATGGTCTTTTGGTCGGTTCACTCTTACCTTAAGAGTTTAACCCGAGCCTTTAGGGCATCATTCAACACTTAGAGAGTTTGAGAGAATAGGAGAAAGGGGAGAATGCGATTCCAACCTAGGGTTTCCATTTTGGAGAGAAATCAAAGGGGTTTTGAGACCCTAGATCACTTCAAGTCCGGTTTTTCTCCAAGATCACCGCTCAAGCACTCGTGAGGAGCATCTCCTCAAGCTAAGGCAGCAACTCACGGTCGTTTTTGGAAGGGGGTTTCTTCCTCACTTGATCAAGGTCGGTACTTCTTACTACCCTCCTAGTTATAGTTCCTTCTTTTACTTCATTTCTCTTTGTCTTCTTTCATTTATACATGTATTACGAGATGGGTTGTGAATGGTGAATGGGAATGGTGAATGGAGGAGGATGTTGGCGACTGGATGCCGTGTGGATGATGTGATGAATGAATGGGAAAGGGCATTGTACTAATAATGAACATACAAGTGTGATGTGAGCATAACCCACCTAGAAAAGCATGATTTAGGTTTAAATGAATAATGAACACACCATGTTTGATGAAATGCCAAGGTGAATAAAGTGAGTTGTAAATTAGGAAATGCATGCCTAATAAATTATGGATATTGTTAGGGCCTATGATAGTGTATTTTCTTGCTTTCCCTAAATGATGTGAATATTACAATGCTCAATCATTGATGTTATATGTGTTGTGAATTACCCAAATGTCATGTTTAAAATTCAATGTAAGTATGTACACGATTCCCACGAGCACAGCATGCATGACATGATTTATAGAGGTTTTCAAGAACATGGTTAGAGGTGGGACATATCCTACGATATGTTTTACCTCGCTTTTCACAAGAAAACAAGAACCAACATTCCACGAGGGGTCTCCCCTCACTCACAAGTGCATATCATGAAGAAGGGCCTCCCTTCCCTCTCAAGTACATACATATCATGAAAAAGGGTCTCCCTTCCCTCGCAAGTGCATTGCATAAAGAAGGGTCTCCCTTCCCTCTTAAGGCATCTCTCAAGCGCATCTCACAAGGACATCTCACAAGTGCATCTCACAAGTTACATGATCACAAGCAAGCGCGCATGACATGCATGACATGACACGTACGACACGCTCGACAAGATCAAGTAAGACAAACACGACAAGCTTTCAAGTACGAAAAGATATTTCAAGCCAAGTCAAGTGCACAATGTTTTCAAGAGGTTTTATCGGCTTTCTACGAAATACAAGCATGTTTATAAATTGCTTTGCTTCCTTGTATGATATAAATTGTTCATGTTCTATATATGAAATTTGTTTCCTACTCTATGTATGCTATCTGTATACTATGACTGTTGGTTAGTATTTAGTACCCGCTGAGTATTCCATGCTCAGCCATACTTCTTATGTCGGCAGGTTCTGAGGGAGCTGCTGCTCCATTTGATGTATGTGCTCCTGGTCCATGGGTGGAAGAAGAGTACGTCGAGGAGCCTTTTGAGGAACCTCCCGTAGAGGGTTATCAGTAGGTGGTGTTAGATTCTGAGTGAATAGCTGTGGGTGAGATGAGAGATATACATTCATGTATTTTGGCGGGTCTGTCCGCACTTTCTTTTGGTTACTTTTGTATAAACTTGGATTCGTATATACATAGAGGTTTGTTTAGACTTCCACTGTGCTATGTTAGAGTATGTTTCCGCTGCTTATATCCTCTATTGTATATGCTCTGTGGGTTTTTACAGGTTGGTTGCCAAGCAAGTCATGATTAGTCATCCAAAGTTCACTCTAACTCCTAGGGTGGGTTTTGGGTCGCGACAGAAGTGGTATCAAAGCTTAGGCTTTAGGTCTCTAGGGTCACTTAGAATCTTATACCACGGCTTGACAAGAGCATATGTTAGGAAACAAGTTAGGAAGGAAGTGAGTCTGGAACGAGTCTGGTTCCAAGTGTAAGACTAAACTTTAGTCTTAGTCTAAAATGGTTGCTTTAACCAAGTACGGTCCTAGGTACGCTAGAACACTAAAGTATAAGTATAATGTGATGAATACTCTAATGACTTGATGTGATGTGTAGTAGTATTATACAACTAATACAAATTGAATTATAGTGAAACGACATTGAAACAAGCTGTGGTTTCAAGTGAGACTCATGTGGTGCTATTGTTCTCAGGACTTTAGTCATGAGGCGGGGCACACGGGGTCGTGGACCACACACCAGAGCTTCCTCTTCTTCACGGGATGAGGATGAGCAGCCGGACCTCTCTCAGGTCTTAGGCTCTATTGCTGAGACACTCACCATACTGACAGCTCGGCAGGCTATACCATCATCGGCGGCACCTACTCCACCGCCCGCAGCTCCAGTACATCGTACCGCTGGAGTTGAGGCATTCAGGAGATTGAGGCCTCCACCCTTCCATGGGAGTGTGGACCCTCTTGCTGCGGAGGCATGGATCCTCCAGATGGAGAAGATCTTTGCGATCCTCTTGCCTACAGAGGAGGATAGAGTAGTATGGGCAGTTTTCATGCTAGAAGGTGAAGCCCACCATTAGTGGTTGTCCGCATTGAGGACACGAGATTTGACCATGCAGGGTCAACCTTGGACTTGGGAGGAGTTCAAAGATACTTTTTACAAGAAGTATTTTCCGATTGGAGCACGGGAAAAGAAAGAGAGAGAATTCATCAACCTTGAGCAAGGTTTGATGTCGGTGGCACAATACGAGGCCAAGTTCTCGGAGCTATCACGCTTCGCGACACATATGATTGCCACCGAGGCAATGAAGGCGAGGAGGTTTGAGCAAGGACTCAAGGATGTCATCATGGAGAAAGTATCGGTCTTTAGGCACGCCACTTACGCTGAAGTGGTGGATAAAGCCTTGTTGGTTGAGACCAATTCTGAGACGGTGTCCAAGAAGAAGGAGTTGGCAAGAGGCCAAGCCAGTAGTTCAGCACCTCTAGAGAGGCGGGCTCGTACCGGCCCTTATCAGTATGCGTGGCCAGCACCACCGATGAGGCCATCTTATGCGCCTCCAGCTCCACGGCATTATGTGCCTCAGGCACCGCGACCTCAGGCCCTTCCAGCTCCAAGGCCAGTTACACCTCAGACGGTGAGGTATGCTCCACCTCCAGCCCCTCCGAGCTATACACACGAGGTCTGCACTTCGTGCGGCCGAAGGCACCCGGCAGGAGATTGCCGATGGGCATCGGGTGGATGTTTTCATTGTGGTCGCCAGGGCCATGTGATCAGGGATTGCCCCAGTCGGCATTTACCAGGCCAGTCTCAGGGGATTAGGCCACCAGCACGCCCAGCAAGATCATATCAGGCGTCATCTCAGACTACCCGGTCTACACCTCAGTCTCGCCAGGCGAACCAGGGGCGAGTTTTTGCCTTAACAGAGGGTGATGCACTTGCATCTGACGATGTAGTGCAAGGTACGCAGTTGTAGCTTATTTAATTATACGTAAATTAAACTGTTAAGTATTAATTGATTGTGTACGTACTTGGCATGTTATATATGTACATATACCTACATGTATACACTGTTGATGCATGGATTAACTCCGCTAGTTCAAATTTCCGGAACCCTACTAGTCACTGAGTATTTGGCTCGAGTGTTGATCGATACCGGGTCTACTCATTCATTTGTCTCGCCGAGTTTTTCAGAAGGCTTTTCTGTAGAGCCAAGTCAGCTAGAACCGGAGTTAGCCATTTCGACTCCTCTCGACAAAACAGTATTGGCAGATAAAGTGTATAGAAATAGTGTGGTCCATGTTGGAAGCCACGAGTTGGCGGTTGATCTCATCGTCCTTGGATTCCAAGACTTCGATGTTATATTGGGAATGGATTGGTTAGCAGCACATCATGGGCATGTAGCTTGTTTTGAGAAAATGGTACTTTTCAAGCTAGTAGAAGAAAAATCATTCCACTTTCGCGGGTTGAAAAGTAGATATATTGCTCGTTTTGCGGCGTTGAGCTTAGCTAATCCCGAGGCAAAGGACTCATCGACTATTCCGGTTGTGGGTGAGTTCCTGGATGTATTTCCAGAGGAGTTGCCAGGATTGCCTCCAGACAGGGAGATTGAGTTTGTGATCGAGCTTGCACCAGGCACAGCTCCTGTTTTCAGGGCTCCATATAGAATGGCCCCTATTGAACTCAAGGAGTTAAAGACCCAGTTGGAAGAATTACAAGGTCTTGGTTTCATTCAACCAAGTGTCTCACCGTGGGGTGCCCCGGTGTTGTTTGCTAAGAAGAAAGATGGCTCGATGCGGATGTGCGTCGATTACAGGCAATTGAACAAAGTCACTATAAAGAATAGGTATCCCTTGCCTAGGATTGATGACTTGTTCGATCAGTTGAAGGGAGCGAGATTTTTCTCGAAGATAGACCTTCGATCGGGTTATCACCAGTTCAAGATTAAGGTGGAAGATGTTCCCGAAACTGCTTTCAGGACTCGGTATGGACACTACGAGTTCTTGGTGATGCCTTTTGGACTCACGAACGCGCCGGCAACCTTTATGGATTTAATGAACCGGGTGTTCCGGCCATATCTTGATGGGTGCGTGATTGTGTTTGTTGATGACATTTTGGTCTATTCCCAGACACGGGAAGATCACACAAGCGACCTATGCCTGGCTTTGGAAATACTAAGAGAGCACAAGCTATACGCCAAACTTAGCAAGTGTGAGTTTTGGTTGGAAGAGGTGGCATTCCTAGGCCACGTTGTTTCTGCAGAAGGTATCTCAGTAGATCCAGAGAAGATCGAAGCAATTATGAGTTGGGCGAGGCCCAAGAGTGTTACCGAGATACGCAGCTTTCTTGGGTTGGCAGGCTACTACAGGAGATTCGTAGAGGGTTTCTCTAGCCTTGCAGCACCACTCACTTACCTGACAAGGAAGAACGCCAAGTTTGTATGGAGTGATAAGTGCGAGATCAGTTTCACGGAACTGAAGAAGAGGCTTACTACAGCCCCTGTCCTTACTGTGCCATCTGGACCTTATGGGTATGAGGTGTATAGTGATGCCTCACACGTTGGACTTGGTTGTGTGCTAATGCAACACAAGAAAGTCATTGCCTATGCATCGAGGCAATTGAAAGAGCATGAAAAGAATTATCCCACGCACGACTTGGAGCTTACGACGGTCGTGTTTGCACTTAAGATTTGGCGTCATTACCTTTATGGGGTGGAGTTCTATGTGTTCACGGATCACAAGAGTCTCAAGTACCTCTTTTCCCAAAAGGAATTGAATCTAAGGCAATGGCGTTGGATGGAATTTCTGAAGGACTATGATTGTACCATTCAATACCACCCGGGTAAAGCAAATGTAGTGGCTGATGCTTTGAGTAGAAGACCTCAGGGGTTGTTAGCACACATGTTGGTTCAAGAATGGAAGCTACTTGAAGACTTGGCAAATCTGGACATTAGTGTGAATGACTCTGTTTGTAGTCCTATCTTGGCAAATGTCACGGTTCGGCCATACATTATAGATTTGATCCAAGAATACCAAGCCACGGATGCTGAATTGTTGGCTTATCGGGACAAGGAAGTTGCTAAGGGTAGTGAGGACTTCTCTCTCACTAGTCGGGGTGCTATCACATTCAAGGGAAGGCTGTGCGTCCCAGCCAATGCATATCTTCGAAGAGAGATTTTGGATGAAGCACACCGTTCGAAGTACACAGTGCATCCAGGGGGTACAAAGATGTACCAGAACCTCAAGAGTCACTTTTGGTGGCGGAATATGAAGAGGGAGGTTGCGGAATATGTAGCACGGTGCTTGGTGTGTCAACAGGTAAAAGCAGAAAACATGCGGCCCGCAGGTCTATTACAGTCCCTTCCGATTCCCGAGTGGAAATGGGAGAACATATCCATGGATTTCATAGTTGGCTTGCCAAAGACGGTAAGGGGCTCAGATGCGATATGGGTAGTAGTGGATCGTTTGACGAAGTCCGCTCATTTCCTACCGTACCGAACTACTTTCAACTCTAGCCAGTTGGCTGCGTTATACATCAAGGAAGTGTTCCAGGAGGCTCTGGGTTCCCGACTTGATTTCAGCACCGCTTTTCATCCACAGACGGATGGACAAACCGAGAGAGTGAACCAAGTCATTGAAGACATGCTTCGGGCTTGTATGTTGGATTTCAGAGGTAGTTGGGAAGAGCACTTGCCTTTGGTTGAATTCGCCTATAATAACAGCTATCAGGCGAGTATCCAAATGGCACCATTTGAAGCCTTGTATGGGCGAAGTTGTAGGTCTCCTCTCTATTGGGATGAGGTAGGAGAAAGGAAAGTAATTGGTCCGGAGTTGATTGAGCAAACTGCAGGCACAGTTAAGATCATTCGGGATCGATTGAAAGCCGCTCAAGATCGCCAGAAAAGTTATGCGGACACGCGCCGTAGGGACTTAGAATTTCAAGTAGGGGATCAAGTTTTTGTGAAAGTATCTCCTAGCAAAGGGATCATGAGATTTGGAAAGCAGGGCAAGCTCAGTCCTCGGTATGTTGGGCCTTTTGAGATTATCACACGAGTTGGTGAGGTTGCTTACAGGGTAACTCTCCCACCTCACATGACCGCAGTTCACAACGTCTTCCATGTGTCTATGCTTCGGAAGTACATTGCGGATCCTTCGCATGTCATAGACTTGGAACCGTTGGAGATTCGAGAGGACCTCACCTTGATTGAAAAGCCGGATCAGATTTTGGATCGAAGAGATCAGGTGCTTCGCAACAAGACAATCCCTTTGGTTCTTGTGCAATGGCAACACCATGCTCGAGAAGAAGCTACATGGGAGCGTGAAACCGAAGTCAAAGCAAAGTACCCAGAATTAATTGAATGAGTTTTGTATAGGTTTTGTATATGTGGCTTGTATTTTTGTTTGATTCTGTAATGCATGTCCCGTCCAAAATTCGAGGACGAAATTTTTGTAAGGGGGGGAGGATGTAGAGCCCCAGACTTTTCATGCTTAATACATGGCATTTTCGTTGCCAGTTTACCTTTAAAGAGGTATAATTAATAAATAAGGAAGAAATTGGAAATTCCAAAATGTCAGAAATGTTCATTTTCGAAGTACGAACCCAACGCAAGTTGAATCATCAAAATCGGACGAACGAGTCAAAAGATATGGCCAAAACAGTCTGGACCTGCAGGCAATCGTAGCTCGGAAGGCACTAAGGACTTAGCTCGGAAGGCGCTAAGGACGTAGCTCTAGCTCTGATAAAGTGTACGTTGTACATCCGTTGTGCAACAGACAACGGGTACGTCGTGCAGCAAACAACGTGTACGTTGTACAGCACAACGGGCACGTTGTACATAAGACAACGGACAACGTGTTCAGCACTATTCACAGCACAACGTGTTATTCACAACGGACAACCTGTTCAGCACTATTCACAGCACAACGTGTTATTCACAACGGACAACGTGTTCATCACTATTCACAGCACAACGTGTTATTCATAACGGACAACGTGTTTGGCACTGTTCACAGCACAACGTGTTCAGCACTGTTCACAGCACAACGTGTTCAGCATTGTTCACAGCACAACGTATTCAGCACTACTCATAGCACAACGTGTTTGACACTGTTCACAGCACAACGTATTTGGCACTGTTCATAGCACAACGTGTTCAGCACTATTCACAGCACAACGTGTTTGGCACTGTTCACAGCACGTGTTTGGCACTGTTCACAGCACAACGTGTTCGGCACTATTCACACTCGTGTTTTCGCAAAGATTTCAGTAAGGGTATTATGGTCTTTTGGTCGGTTCACTCTTACCTTAAGAGTTTAACCCGAGCCTTTAGGACATCATTCAACACTTAGAGAGTTTGAGAGAATAGGAGAAAGGGGAGAAGGCGATTCCAACCTAGGGTTTCTATTTTAGAGAGAAATCAAAGGGGTTTTGAGACCCTAGATCACTTCAAGTCCGGTTTTTCTCCAAGATCACGGCTCAAGCACTCGTGAGGAGCATCTCCTCAAGCTAAGGCAGCAACTCACGGTCGTTTTTGGAAGGGGGTTTCTTCCTCACTTGATCAAGGTCGGTACTTCTTACTACCCTCCTAGTTATAGTTCCTTCTTTTACTTCATTTCTCTTTGTCTTCTTTCATTTATACATGTATTACGAGATGGGTTGTGAATGGTGAATGGAGGTGGATGTTGGCGACTGGATGCCGTGTGGATGATGTGATGAATGAATGGGAAAGGGCATTGTACTGATAATGAACATACAAGTGTGATGTGAGCATAACCCACCTAGAAAAGCATGATTTAGGTTTAAATGAATAATGAATAATGAACACACCATGTTTGATGAAATGCCAAGGTGAATAAAGTGAGTTGTAAATTAGGAAATGCATGCCTAATAAATTATGGATATTGCTAGGGCCTATGATAGTGTGTTTTCTTGCTTTCCCTAAATGATGTGAATATTACAATGCTCAATCATTGATGTTATATGTGTTGTGAATTACCCAAATGTCATGTTTAAAATTCAATGCAAGTATGTACACGATTCCCACGAGCACGGCATGCATGACATGATTTATAGAGGTTTTCAAGAACATGGTTAGAGGTGGGACATATCCTACGATATGTTTTACCTCGCTTTTCACAAGAAAACAAGAACCAACATTCCACGAAGGGTCTCCCCTCACTCACAAGTGCATATCATGAAGAATGGCCTCCCTTCCCTCGCAAGTACATACATATCATGAAGAAGGGTCTCCCTTCCCTCGCAAGTGCATTGCATAAAGAAGAGTCTCCCTTCCCTCTTAAGACATCTCTTAAGCGCATCTCACAAGGACATCTCACAAGTGCATCTCACAAGTTACATGATCACAAGCAAGCGCGCATGACATGCATGACATGACACGTACGACATGCTCGACAAGATCAAGTAAGACAAACACGACAAGCTTTCAAGTACGAAAAGATATTTCAAGCCAAGTCAAGTGCACAATGTTTTCAAGAGGTTTTATCGGATTTCTACGAAATACAAGCATGTTTATAAATTGCTTTGCTTCCTTGTATGATATAAATTGTTCATGTTCTATATATGAAATTTGTTTCCTACTCTATGTATGCTATCTGTATACTATGACTGTTGGTTAGTATTTAGTACCCGCTGAGTATTCCATGCTCAGCCGTACTTCTTATGTCGGCAGGTTCTGAGGGAGCTGCTGCTCCATTTGATGTATGTGCTCCTGGTCCATGGGTGGAAGAAGAGTACGTCGATGAGCCTTTTGAGGAACCTCCCGTAGAGGGTTATCAGTAGGTGGTGTTAGATTCTGAGTGAATAGCTGTGGGTGAGATGAGAGATATACATTCATGTATTTTGGCGGGTCTGTCCGCACTTTCTTTTGGTTACTTTTGTATAAACTTGGATTCGTATATACATAGAGGTTTGTTTAGACTTTCGCTGTGCTATGTTAGAGTATGTTTCCGCTGCTTATATCCTCTATTGTATATGCTCTGTGGGTTTTTACAGGTTGGTTGTCAAGCAAGTCATGATTAGTCATCCAAAGTTCACTCTAACTCCTAAAGTGGGTTTTGGGTCGCGACATATATATATATATATATATATATATATATATATATCCCTAATCACATTTCAAATACAGGTGCCACAAGAAGGGCATCTCATCCTCCCTTTTCTTGCCATGTGTCCTCTTTTAAACTCCCTTTTAATTGTTATTAAAATTCACTAATCCTTATTGTTCATAATTGTAACCTTGTTTTTTTATAAAAAAATTATTAACTATGATTAAAGGGAGCTAGCCATAGCTAAAAAGGACGCTTGGCAATAAAAGGGGAGACAAGATGCAATTCATCTTTTTGAAGGGGTAAGGTTTATGTCCCCCCCCCCCTCATTAATTCCCCTCATTAATAAACAGGTAGGGGTCCGTCAAACCCCCACCCCAATAGGTGATCTAAAAAAAAAAAACCGCTGCTCGCAGCACCATGTGAGGAGAGGACTATTGCTCTTCTTTAAAATAACAAAATTACCCTTCCAATATATATTTTCTAAAACAATAACAAAAATACCCCTCAACATTTATTTTTCAAACTGACAGAATATCCCTCCCCAAATATATTTTTAAAATGCTACAAATACCATCTTCACGTATATTTTTTTAAAACTACAATACTGCTCTTCACGGTATTTCCAAAATACCCCTCCTATCAATTGGACCAAGCTTAATTTAGATGCCTCTAGCTTTAAAGTGCCTTGGCGTCTTACCAAGGACTTGGAATTCGACTTGGGATCGAATCCCACCTATGTTTCTCTGGTAGGAGTCTGCCTAACCCCAACTTACCTTCCAAAAAAAAACTAATTCGCAGACTGCTGCAGGCTGTATATTTATAGATGCGCAATTGTAGTGCTGGAGCTTGCCATATTGGATACCGAGAGTCTTGTTGTTGAAAGTTGGGCCGTTGGAAGAGGAGTCCTTGCAGCTGCTGCTCTAGCAATACCAACTCTCGTTATTTAGGGAGATTCTAAGATTAGTCAATCTAATGCCTTTGAGGCACATCTACCGATACATTTTTTCGTCATCGCTTTTGAAATCTCCATCACCAAATATATGTGGTAAAGCATCCCTTAAAGATGTGTGCTCTTGAATACATGTGAACCCCCAACTAATCATCTACTTCACTAGTCCGATATGAAATTGAAACAGATTTTGTGGAGTTATGTGATTGTAACCCTGATAAGCTCCAATAACAAGTAACTCATTTGCAAAGAAATGATCACAGCGCATAACCGCAGTATGATTAGCACATCAACTAGTCCATAATCACAAAAGGTTTAACCCACACCTGATTCAGTAGGAACCCATATCTGTAGTGTTCACATAGACAAGGTTGGGGAAAATGGTGTTCACATAGTTTGATTTATATAGACGAATTCTGCATTTTGTGGCTTAAAAAGGATATAAAAAATTCCTTTAAAATGTTCAGGTCTTAAAAATTGTAAAGTTAATTGAATAAATTATATCCATCATACAATTTCAGTTGACACAATTGCAAATTTCATCACTTACAGAGTTTCAGCTTCCTGAAGAATGAAGAAACTATGGATTTTGGGTATGGCTTTGTAGCAAGACAAGTGGGAATGTTCTCAGGTTGTTCTATCCAGAGCTTATGGGCGATTCCCTCGGCTGTGAGCTTTTCTGACAAGTTAATTATCTGGGGTTCTCCCTTCACCTCCAGAGTGACCTGCAAAAACCAAAGAAATAATTCTCTATTAGTATGTGAACCATGATCTCCTCAGCATTTAACAAATGGGCAAATCATTATAAACACACACCTGCAAGTTTATCTGAAATAAATAATAAAGGTTACTCTGAAAGAACCATGGATGACTATCAATTCAATTAACCCGCAGTGTCTGTCAACGGATATGCTAATCCAGTTTTTCTCTGAAGCTGAATGGAATTGAAAAATTATAGAAGAGTTATAACTGACAACAATACTCGTAGGCCTCTGAAACTTAAAATTTGCTTCTCAATTACTGTGAAATGTAGCCCATACCCATTGTAGAAAATTTCCAAATGGATGACATCTCCTTTTATCCATCTGATGAGTACCAAGAGTAGCCCTATATGTTAATTATCCAATTGAAAACTGGAAGTGATCCCAAGTGAGGCCATGGTAAATGCACCAACTTGAGGATGACATTTTCAGCAACCACTAAAATTTAGCTTGGAGACCACATTCTGACAGGCTCAAATTCAAGGCAGAAATATCAACCAAGTTGACTCAGCTAGTCTTAGAATAAACACTCTGCCTGACAGAATCTCTTTCTACCACAGCACCTAAGGAGCTTGATCTTGTAGCTCATTTATTTAAACTTACTGCACTAAAACCATGAAGAAATATATCCAAACCAAAATCATCCACCAAAAAATTAAAAAAGGATGGAGATAGAAAGCTTGCTGATACTTACCTCAGCCAATAATAAAATTAGTATCTAACAGGATTGACAATTCTGAAAAACTAGCTAGACACATATCAACTCAGCAAAGATCTCAACATAGGCATGGGAGCTTCATTATCTTCCCTTTGATACCTAGATATTAATCCAACCAGACCAAGAGAATTATAACTTAAAACAGATTTTAATCTAATTTTTAGAAATGGGTCTGGCTGCTTAAAACAGTTGTGGGGGGTGGATTAAAGCTTTAATGATGATGTGGTGCACTTCGTGGTCAAGTCTGGTCTTGGCGAATTTGAGTAACTCTTGGAAGACAACCTAAACTGACTGCCCTGAGGTTTGGTCTTCGTGTTGACAGAGAGCAGGTGTTGGAATGTAGTGGGAGATTTGGTGGAGTCAGTCCAGAGCGAAGACACTAGGATAGCAAGGAACGGGCCAGGGGTGGGGGCAGTGGGGCGGAGGAGTGAGTGAGAGATTCCTTTCTACTTGGCTCTCACATTCCCCTTTCGATATTCAAGCTCGCTTTGGATCCCAGAGGAATAAGACTCCGAAGTGCTAGAGCCCTCTCACGTGACGGGGTAGATCTCAAAATAGATGATTTTTCCTCCTATACTAGAAGGTGTTTATATGCAATCATCGTAAGGGAGACAGGTACATCTGACCAGAAGTGAGCAATGGGTGGCTTAATATTCAGCGCTGCCCAACACAACTGCCCTACTGATACCTGTCACACCCCTAGTGAAAATGAGGGAAGATAATTGAAGTATATTTAAGGCTGGTGTAAGCACCTCATTTTTGCACTCCTGTAGAGCACACAGGACCTCCTATAACCTATGAGAGAATTTCTCAAAAATGCTCCTAAAAATTACCAAAAATACCCCCTTAGAGAGGAAAATGGCATTAAAGCTATTTGGGGACTTTTTCTGAATTTTTTGTGAAAAATGTATCACTTTGTAAATATTTAGAGGGGGTTTGTAATTTTGAAAAATTATCATTTATGAAATAATTTTAACAGGGATTCAATTTTAGAATTTTTGAAATGAGGGTCTTTTTCATAAAAGATCATCCCATACCTCCTCATGTTACTTTTTTTTTTCATTTTTTTGGACTCCCTCTTTTCCCATACTTCTTCCTATAATATTGGAGTACTAAATGTACTCTCATTTTTCCTCTCCATGAAAAGGGAAGATCGTCAATCAAAAGGGCCGTGGTTGTCAAGGTGACTTGAGGCGACAGACCCATGGACACCTGAGGCGCCCAAGGTATTGATGAACTTCTTGCAGAAGAAATCCCCCCAATATTAGATTTGTATATACTGCATTTTCCTGACTAAGGGGGACCTTGAAATTCGAATAAATTGCAAAATCTCCAATGCCAAGATGCACTTTGATAGAACCATCCTTAGAGACGATTCTAGGAATAATAAAGGGGTATTTCAAGTGTAAGGAATAAAAAAAAACAAAAACACAAACATCCTATAATGATTGTCGAAGGGGGGAAGAGGGACTGTGAAGTGTGATGGATAAAAAATAGAAAAAAAATAGTCTACAATTATAGCCGATAGAGAGAGGAGAGGGGAGAGAGTGTGGAACTGAATAAAAAAACTAGCAATCAGTCACATCAGTTGTGACTAATGAAGAGGGAGAGAGAAAGATAGAGGAGGAGGGAGAGAGAGAGAGTGGGGAACAGAGGAATAAGGCGTACCTCTTCTTTTTTCTTCTTTCATCTCGGTTATGTCCAAGAAAAATAATATAAAAGCATACAATAAGCAAAATATATGTAATTATGAAGCCTATACTTATTTAGATTATAAAAAACCCCTTAAGAGATGTTTCTGAGAGCTTTAGGGCTCGAGAGGGATTTTGGGGCATTTAAAAGCCTTTTTTTGTTATTAGGCTGCCTAGGCCCAATTGTGCACCTAGTCACTTAGGCGACCAGTCACAACTCACCTACCTTGTATACATACTTGCATAGAATTTTCTAGAAAGAGAGGTGTAGAAAGTCTCTGTAAGCTTCCTAGGAAGAGTCTAGAAAGTCTCTAGAAAACTCCTAAACAGGAGCTGGGAGAAGAATCTAGAATAAGGGAGATTCTAAAAGTCTAAAATCATCCTATGGAGTCTATAAAGGGGAGGACCCCCTTCATTTGGGATCATCCAAGCAAGTGTAAGCTTTCTTGAGCAATACGAGTGTGCTCCAAGTGTTCTCTAGTTCTTGCTCTTTGTGTTCTTGCCTTGAGAAGTTTGTATAGAGTTAGGCTTACTCATTCTTCAAAAGAATTAAGTAACCAAGTGTCGCATGGTCATAATCGAGTGAAGGAATTAAGGTCGTGACCATTGGTATTAGAGTCGCATTATGAGGGGACGTGACTCACACAATGGATAAGGGCACTAGCTCAGAGATCATGGAAGAACAAGTCATGGTCGAGGGAGGCAATTTAGGTCAGCAAGATGTTCCCCTCACCACAATGCCTAGAAGGGGAAGGTCCAAGATTATCGTGCAACGATGGAGGCAAGGCTTTCAAGGATGGAGTAGACCATTCTTGATAGTCAGGATCAATTGGAACATATGGGTACTCTCATAGAGGGCATCGAGGGTAGGCTCGATCGACTCAATGGGGAAATGCAAAGGAACCTGAATGAGATCCTTGACAGCCAACAGCAAGAGAGGGACTCTTTTGAGGCAAAGGTAATGGGGATGCTGACCTCATTGCAAGGCCAAATGGAGGAGATGCGTGGAGAATTTGCTGTATGGAAAAGGGCTATGACCAGTGGAGGACTAGTCACTAGGAAGTACCTAAGGTGAAGACCCCCGAGCAAAAGACATTCAATGGCACAAGGAAAGCCAGGGAACTTAACAACTTCCTATGGCAAATGGAGCAATACTTCAAAGCTATCTCCCTAGAGGATGAGAAAACTAAGGTACGCATGACAACTCTTTACCTTACTGATACCACTACCTTGTGGTAGAGAAGAAAACATGTCTACATAGAAAGGGGAACATGTATAATTGATATATGGGACGATTTCAAGGAGATTAAAAGGCAATTCTACCCTGAAAAGGTGGAGTAAAGGAAGAGTTTGAAGCGGCTCAAGCACACAGGGACGCTCCGAGATTATGTAAAAGACTTCTCTACTCTTATGTTGGAGATCCAGGATATGCCTGAAAATGATCTTTCTTCAACTTCATGGATGGGCCTCAAAATTGGGCCGAGCAAGATTTGCAACAGCGTGGTGTCCAAGATCTTGCAACTGTAATGGCCGTTGTTGAGCAACTTGTGGAGTTCAAGAAGGGTAACTCTTCCAAATCGGACTGCTCCAAAGGGATATCAAGGAAAAGGTGGGGGAGAAAAGGTTTCAAGTTAGAAAGAGGATCCTCCTAGGAATGCCGAGAACATGGAAGGGAAAGAAAATAAGGGAGGTTACAAAGGGAAATTCAAAGGAAGAGACTTTAAATGCTTCATCTGTGATGGAAATCACATGGCTCGGGAATGTCCAAAAAGGAAGGCCTTGAATGCTCTTGCTTCAAGGTTGGATGATGAAGAAGAGGAAGGTGAAGAGACAAGGATGGAATCACTCCAACTCCTCAATGCTATGAAAGGAAAGGTAGAAACACCTAATGTAACGACCCGGAATTTTAATATAATAAAATTATGTGTTTATGGGTCCTTAATGAAGGTTAATTAGTTAATTAATTGTTAAATTAATAAGGGGATTTTGCTCAGGGTTGAAGTGCACCGAGGAAATCTCAGTATCATTTGGCAAAAATTCGCACACAGTGTGCCGGTCGACTGCCGGGACACACCCCTACCGTATCAGTTCCGTCAAGTATCATTTCGCGGGACCGCGAGGCCATTATGTGTGATAAAATTGAGAGAAACGGAAAATTTCCATATTTCCAGAAATTAAGTGGGACCCAATATCTGTTGGAGATCCTAATAGAAATCCGTGCGGTTAGCACTAATGCGTGTCGGTCGGCCGTGGGGACTTATGTCTGTCGTCACGGCAGTTAGTTATCTCAAACGAAGAAACGGCGGCCTGTTTTGTGTTCGAAATCAGGAAATTAGTGGGTTTTGTAATTTTCTTCCGGACTAAAGTGCAGCTGTCAAAACTCAGTATTTTTCCCCTAAATTTTTACAGTAGGTGTCGGACTGCCCCAAGTTCGGTCACCTTAAGTTTCGTCAAAATCGAATGTCATTAAGTAGGATTACGGAGGCCGTATATGCGAAAAAATACGAAATAATAGTCAAATGGTCAACCCGTTGACTTGGTCAACGGGGACCATTAATGGAGGTCATGTGCATGGCACATGACCCTTGTATTATAAATAGGGGACAGCCCCTTTCAATCTCACGTTTTGCAACAGTAGAAAAGAAAAAAGAAAAAATCTGCCACAACAGATTTTAGAGAGAGAAAGTGAGGAGAGAGAAAGGAAGAGAGAGAAAGAGGAGAGAGAAAGGAAGAGAGAGAAAGGGAAAGGGAGGTCTCCTTGAGGTTTTTCGACGTCCCCGACGCGTTGGCGGCGTCTGATTTTCTCTCCGGCGTCTCGTTTTGCGTGTAGAGAGAGAGAGAGAAAAAGGTAGAGAGAGAAAGTTGAAAGAGAAAGTTGCATGCGCTCTACCTTGGGGTTGATCATCCTTCCGAGCGCGTTGGCGGTGTCCGTTTTGACTCTAGTCGCCTCAAAACGCGTGAAGCAAATAAAACCCCTATCTTTTCTTCTCTTTTTTCCACTTATTTTGTTATATTATTTCATGTGATGTATATGCATGTCTTTTGACGTGAATGAAAAAGGGGCGGAGACCCCTATATGATGTTGTGATTTTATGTGGTCCCTCGGGGAGCCCAGATCGAGTCCCGGGTAAATTGTATCGTCACCCTAGGGTGACGAAAAGTTGTTTTGCATGTCTTGTAAGGCTATGGAGACATCCATTAGTCTGGAAACGCTCCCTAACGGGACGGTGTGTTACCGGAGTTGGTTCACGGGCGCGAGGCCTAAGTATTTCAGTTAATCAAGCGAGGCTTGGGTTAACTGTGGTTAGAAAATCTAACCAGGGTTCAGTATAATCCGTGGTTCCTCTTTGACCAGGTCAGGAGAGACGGTGCCCAGTAAGGCCCGGGGTTCCTCTGTGACTGATAGTCGGGAGATGTCGGTCTGTTTGTCTAGGTCGTCCGTGGTGCCTCTTGGACTAGGTCAGGAGTGGCGGTGTCCTGCATGGCCCGTGGTTCCTCCGTGACTGGTAGTCAGGAGATGTCGGAGTCCTAGGGAGTTTAAAGTGGCTAAACATCAGATAGTGTATAGTCCGGGGTTCCTCTCTGGGTGGGTTAGAAGATGTCGGCACCGTATCTATCGTGGTCCCTTCTTGGTGGAACGTCAAGAGATGTCGGCATTGGTATAGATGTCGGGGTTCCTCCGTAGACTAGCCAGAAGATGACGGTAGGCAGGTTGGTCGGGGTTCCTTCATAACTGATACCCAGGGCGATGGCGGCGAATACACGGTAGATGTGGCTAGTCAATTGAATGGAAAAATGTTCTTATTGGGTGAATGCCCATGTTGTGTGTGTAAGCTTCGGATACGAAGTGGTCTGAGTTGGTATACTCAGAGTTGGTGTATTTGTTTGAGTTGGTGGACTCATAGTTCGGTATGGAATCATCGGATTCCAGGTGAGTTGGGTTGGTATACCCAAGGTTTTGTCATGTTCGGGTGAAAGCCGGAACAGCGTGTGTGAGTCTAAATGACTCAATGTATTATGGTTATGATTTAGAGACTTTAAGCTAAACATTTGTGGGCTGTGGCCAATTATTAGAGTCTTAGGACTCGAAATGAAACATGATTGATGATCGAAACGATAATTTGGTAATATAATACATTCATAACTGAACCTCATAATTAGAAAGTAATGTGAGGTCGGGAACCTCTGTTAGGGTGACGTAACCCTAAGTGACCTTGGGTCACAATTTATTATATACTGTTCTATTTTACTGTAACATGCAAATTGAACTGCTTATTATATCATTATTGATGCGTGTTATTATGTGGAAAATAGTTTAGAAGGATTGTGGTTTTATTGGGCTTCATAACTCACTGACTTTTTGTGTCAGCAGATCTTGGAGCTGCTGACCAGTAAGTGAAAAATCTATCTGGATATTTTGGAAGCTTGTACAAGTTGTACCTGGCGTGATAGAGACGCCTACTTTTGTAAAACAAACTTGATGTAAAT
This sequence comes from Tetracentron sinense, assembly GCA_015143295.1. Taxonomy (NCBI): domain Eukaryota; kingdom Viridiplantae; phylum Streptophyta; class Magnoliopsida; order Trochodendrales; family Trochodendraceae; genus Tetracentron; species Tetracentron sinense. Next base: position 21,563,399 of record CM026554.1, read on the forward strand.
AATACAGGTATATGGTTTGTATGATGGCTATTGTGATGACAGGTATTATTTGCTTTTTGGGAGCATCTGATAAATGTTTAAATTTCCCGTATTTTTGCGGGTAAAGTCTTCCGCTTGCATGATTTGACGAACGGACACGCGTCTCGGAACTTGATTCCCTAGGCGCGGGTTCGGGGCGTCACACCTAAGCCCGTGAGCAAAGGGCTGATGTATGTTGAAGCCCGCATCAATGCTAAACCTACTCATGCCATGGTGGACACCGTTGCTACACACAACTTTGTCTCTATGGAAGAGGCAAAGAGACTAGGTCTACAAGTAACTAAAGAAGGAGGATGGCTCGAAGGCTGTTAACTCATAAGCTAAACCTATCAATGACGTGGCTTGTGGAGTAGAACTGCACATTGGAGCTTGGAAGGAAAAGGCTGACTTATCGATAGTTGTGATGGATGACTTCCAAGTAGTCTTTGGGTATGGAGTTCCTTAGTAAGGTAAGAGCTATACCTATACCTTTTGTTAATTCAGTATGGATTATGGAAGAAGAATCTTCATGCATGGTTCCCATAGTGCAAAACAACAAGGCTATGACCAAGATGTTGTCAGCACTATAATTCACCAAAGAGCTTAAAAAAGGAGAAGATACATTTGTAGCTGCCCTGAAGGAGATACCACATCAAGTTACTAAAGGGAAGATGATTGAGAAGATTCAAGGGATGCTTGAAGAATTTCAAGATGTCATGCCATCGAAGCTGCTAAAGAAGCTACCTCCAAGGAGGGAGGTAGATCACAAGATAGAGTTGGAACCAGGTGCCAAGACACCAGCCATAGGCCCCTACCGCATGGCACCACCGAAGCTTCAGGAACTCAGGAAGCAGTTAGAGGAACTGTTGAATGCAATGTACATCCTACCACCCAAGGCACCATATGGAGCTCTAGCAATATTGCAAAGGAAACATTATGGATCCCTTTGACTCTACATCCACTATCAGGCTCCCAAGAAGGTAACAATCAAGAACAAGTATCTTATTCCCTTGATTGCTGATTTGTTTGACCAACTAGGAGGAGCCAAGTTTTTCTCCAAACTTGACCTAAGATCAGGATACTACCAAGTAAGGATAGCACCGGGAGATGAGCCCAAGACTGCTTGTGTGACAAGGTACGGATCATTTGAAGTCGTGTTGTTCGATCTGACGAATACCCCTACAACCTTTTGGACACTCACGAACGAGCTCTTTCAACCGTACTTGGACCACTTCGTAGTAATCTACTTGGATGATATAGTGGTCTATAGCAACACATTGGCAAAACATGCAAAACACTTGAGGAAATTGTTCCAGGTGCTAAGGGAGAGTGAACTCATGTGAAGAAGGAACAATGTTCATTTGCCCAACCAGAGGTGGCCTTCTTGGGACATTATATTAGTCAATTGACAACTCAGGATGGATAGGGAGAAGGTCAGGGACATTCAGGAATGGGATCTACCAACCAAGGTAACTGAACTTCGGTCCGTCCTTGGATTAGTAAACTATTATAGAAGATTCATCAAAGGATACTCTGCACAGGCTTCTCCTTTAACAGATCTTCTGAAGAAGAAAATATCATCGCAATGGTCAGAAAATTGCCAAAATAGCTTTGATGACTTAAAAAGTCAGTGATGGAGGAACCAATATTGAATTATCTAACCATCAACTACCCTATGAAGTGCATATTAATGCATCGGATTTTGTTATTTGGGGAGTTCTTATGCAAGGAAATCCAGTAGCTTATGAAAGTAGAAAGTTCAATGATACAGGGAAGAAATACACTATCCAAGAAAAGGAGATGACAATTATCAATGATAGCTCGAAGATTTTGGGTACGAGATGGGCTTCTATATGCCAAAGGAGAAAGAATTTATGTACCTAGATGGCGCTACCTGAGAAGGGAAATACTAAAAGATTGTCATTATACACTATGGGTTGGCCATCCAAGACAATGTCGTACTCAAGCCCTTCTAAAATCAGCATACTATTGGCCTCAGATCAGTGTAGTCAAGGCGTCTAGGCGATGCCTAAGCGATTAGCCCCGGCTAGGCGAGATAAATTTAATATAAATATATATATAATTATATATATATATCACGAATATATATTATTATATATAACATCCAAAAGACCAAAACTCCATACCCACATTCCACAAAAATATAAAATAAAAAGTCTATTACAATCATTCATCACATAACCAAAGACATGTTGACATAGTGGAGTATTAAACACTTCAAATTCTGAGCCAAATACTCAAATTCATGTCACTGTCCATGTATAATATTAGGCAGAGCCTCCCTACGATTGCCCGGGGGGTGGCAGGGGGGGCAGACGATTTAGAATTTTATTACTTCTTCATTACATGTTTTTTTATTTTTTTTTATTTATTGAGATATTTTGGATTTTTTAAAAGCAAAAAAAAAAATTTACTAGGATCGCTCACCTAGAGGGGCGCCTAGGCGACGCAGACCCAAAATCGCCTAGGCGACGCCTTGACTACACTACCTCAAATGTGAAAGGATGTAGAGGCCTATGTGAAGACTTATCTTGTATGCCAACAAGACACAGTGGATCAACAACAACCAGGAGGATTGTTAGAGCATTAACCTATTCCAGAGAGACCATGGAAAAGTGTCCCCTTAGATTTCATTGGGGCCTACCCAAATCAGAGGGATTTGGCTCCATCATGGTGGCAGTAGACAGAATTTCTAAGTACGCCACTCATTGCAGACCCAAAAACTGCACTGTAGAGGAAACTGCCCGATTATTCTTGAAGAATGTGGTCAAGTACTGGGGATTAGGGAGTACCAAAGATCGTCATCAGTGATTATCAACGCTTCACGGGATAGCCCATTTAAGCTTGCTGCAGGGCAACAACCACTTGCCCCACATACAATTATGGTTGGGAAGATTGGGAAAAAGCCAATAGCACATAAGCTTGTCGAACACTGGCAAGAAAAGACGGAGCTAGCCCGAGCATACCTCGACAAGGCTGCCAAGCATACGAAGAAATGGGTAGACGAGAAGAGGCAACCGGTCGAGTATCAAGAAGGTGACATGGTGCTAGTAAACTTTCTACCCCAACAGTTCAAAAAGCTAAAGCCAGTTCACAAGGGGTTGGTGCGCAAGTATGAAGGGCCTTTTCCCATCATTAAGAAGATAGGTAAGGCCGCTTACTGATTACAGCTATCGTCTTGATTGAAGATACTACCGTCTTCCACGTAAGTAATTTGAAACCTTATCATGAAGATTTGGAAAATCTAGAAAGGGGAGTCTCCACATGAGGACCCACAGTAGTTACTACTTCCTATGACAAAGAGGTAGACTACATCATTGTTGATCGAACCATTAAACGACAAAGCTATGTTCCTTACACGGAATACTTGGTAAAATGGAAGAACCTACTTGAGAGCAGGTAGAATCACTGTGGCAATACGAGAAGCAGATACGAAGATTCCAAGAAGAACGTGCGACAAGGACGTCAACGTAGGTGGGGGAGATTGTTACAACTCAACTACCTTGTATATATATACTTGTATAGAATTTTCTAGAAAGAGAGATGTAGAAGCTTCTAAGGAAGAGTCTAGAAAGTATCTAGAAAACTCCTAAAAAGGTGGGAGAAGGACCAAGAATAAGGGATATTAAGTCTAGAATCATCCCATAGGGTCTATAAAAGGGAGGACTGTGACGCCCCGAACCCGCGCCTAGGGAATCAAGTTCCGAGACGCGTGTCCGTTCGTCAAATCATGCAAGCGGAAGACTTTACCCGCAAAAATGCGGGAAATTTAAACATTTATCAAATGCTCCCAAAAAGCAAATAATACCTGTCATCACAATAGCCATCATACAAACCATATACCTGTATTATTTACATCAAGTTTGTTTTACAAAAGTAGGCGTCTTTATCACGCCAGGTACAACTTGTACAAGCTTCCAAAATGTCCAATTGGACTTTCCACTTACTGGTCAGCAGCTCCGAGATCTGCTGACACAAAAAGTCAGTGAGCTATGAAGCTCAATAAAACCACAATCCTTCTAAACTATTTTCCACATAATAACACACATCAATAATGATATAATAAGCAGTTCAATTTGCATGTTACAGTAAAATAGAACAGTATATAATAAATTGTGACCCAAGGTCACTTAGGGTTACATCACCCTAACAGAGGTTCCCGACCTCACATTACTTTCCAATTATGAGGTTCAGTTATGAATGTATTATATTACCAAATTATCGTTTCAATCATCAATCATGTTTCATTTTGAGTCCTAAGACTCTATTAATTGGCCACAGCCCACAAATGTTTAGCTTAAAGTCTCTAAATCATAACCATAATACATTGAGTCATTTAGACTCACACACGCTGTTCCGGCTTTCACCCGAACATGACAAAACCTTGGGTATACCAACCCAACTCACCTGGAATCCGATGATTCCATACCGAACTATGAGTCCACCAACTCAAACAAATACACCAACTCTGAGTATACCAACTCAGACCACTTCGTATCCGAAGCTTACACACACAACATGGGCATTCACCCAATAAGAACATTTTTCCATTCAATTGACTAGCCACATCTACCGTGTATTCGCCGCCATCGCCCTGGGTATCAGTTATGAAGGAACCCCGACCAACCTGCCTACCGTCATCTTCTGGCTAGTCTACGGAGGAACCCCGACATCTATACCAATGCCGACATCTCCTGACGTTCCACCAAGAAGGGACCACGATAGATACGGTGCCGACATCTTCTAATCCACCCAGAGAGGAACCCCGGACTATACACTATCTGATGTTTAGCCACTTTAAACTCCCTAGGACTCCGACATCTCCTGACTACCAGTCACGGAGGAACCACGAGCCATGCAGGACACCGCCACTCCTGACTTAGTCCAAGAGGCACCACGGACGACCTAGACAAACAGACCGACATCTCCCGACTATCAGTCACGGAGGAACCCCGGGCCTTACTGGGCACCGTCTCTCCTGACCTAGTCAAAGAGGAACCACAGACTATACTTAACCCTGGTTAGATTTTCTAACCACAGGTTAACCCCAGTTAACCCAAGCCTCGCTTGATTAACTGAAATACTTGGGCCTCGCGCCCGTGAACCAACTCCGGTAACACACCGTCCCGTTAGGGAACGTTTTCAAGCTAATGGATGTCTCCATAGCCTTACAAGACATGCAAAACAACTTTTCGTCACCCTAGGGTAGCGATACAATTTACTCGGGACCCGATCTGGGCTCCCCGAGGGACCACATAAAATCACAACATCATATAGGGGTTCCGCCCCTTTTTCATTCACGTCAAAAGACATGCATATCCATCACATGAAATAATATAGCAAAATAAGTGGAAAAATGAGAAGAAAAGAGAGGGGTTTTACTGTTTCACGCGTTTCGAGGCAACTAGAGTCAAAACGGACACCGCCAACGCGCTCGGAAGGATGATCAACCCCAAGGTAGAGCGCATGCAACTTTCTCTCTCAACTTTCTCTCTCTACCTTTTTCTCTTTCTCTCTCTACACGCAAAACGAGACGCCGGAGAGAAAATCAGACGCCGCCAACGCGTCGGGGACGTCGAAAAACCTCAAGGGGACCTCCCTTTCCCTTTCTCTCTCTTCCTTTCTCTCTCCTCTTTCTCTCTCTTCCTTTCTCTCTCCTCACTTTCTCTCTCTAAAGTGCTGTGTGGCAGCCTTCTGTCTCTGCAGAAAAATATAAGAGAATGAGGGTTTTAACCCTCCTTATATAATAGTAAGGGGTGGGATCATGTGCAACAGCACATGACCAATAATGTGTGGAGAGTTGACCGGTCAACTCATTTGACCGGTTGACTCTTTGACCAATTTTTTGAATTTTTCTGCATTTATGGTATTCAAAACCTTACTACATAGAGTCCGATTTTGACGAAACTTTAGGTGACCGAACTTGGGACAGTCCGACACCTACTGTAAAAATTCTGGGGAAAAATACTGAGTTTTGACAGCTGCACTTTAGTCCGGAAGAAAATTGCAAAACCCACTAATTTTCTGATTTCGGACACAAAACACGCTGTCGCTTCTTCGTTTGAGATAACTAACTGCCGAGACGACAGACATTAGTCCCCACGGCCAACTGACACGCATTAGTGCCAACTGCACGGATTTCTATTAGGATCTCCAACAGATATTGGGTCCCACTTGATTTCTGGAAATATGTAATTTTCTCATTTTTCTCAATTTTATCACACATAATGGCCCCGCGGTCCCGCGAAATGATACCTGACGGAACCGATATGGTAGGGGTGTGTCCCGGCAGTCGACCGGCACACGGTGTGTGATTTTCACCAAAAGATACTGAAATTTCCTCGGTGCACTTCAATCCCGAGCAAAGTTCACTTTTTATTAATTTAACAAAAAATTAACTAATTAACCTCCATTAAGGACCCATAAACACAAAATTTTATTATATTAAAATTCCGGGTCGTTACAATCTCCCCTCCTTACAAAAATTTCGTCCTCGAAATTTATATATACACTAGTCATCAAATAACTGAGGATGATTGCTTCTAATGACATCTTCAAGTTCCCATGTGGCTTCCTCTATGCTATGGTGTTCCCATAAAACTTTAACTAGCTTAATCGTTTTGTTTCGTAACACCTGTTCCTTGCGAAACAAAATTATCACTGGCTTTTCTTCAAAAGTTAAGTCCTCTCTAACTTGAATTGGTTCATATCGTATCACGTGCGAGGGATCATGTACATATTTTCTCAACATGGATATGTGGAATACATTGTGAACCCTTGCCAGCTCTGGTGGTAACGCCAAACGGTAGGCTACACCTCCTATTTTAGCCAAAATCTCAAAAGGTCCAATGAATCGCGGACTTAACTTTCCCCGCTTTCCGAATCGTACAATACCTTTTGATGGAGAGATTTTCAAGAAGACATGGTCACCGACTTGAAACTCTAAGTCCCGGCGCTTTCCATCTGCATAGCTTTTCTGTCGACTTTGTGCAGATAATAACCTCGATCGAATCAACTCGATCTTCTTTGTTGTTTCTTGCACCAACTCAGGTCCCAGTAGTTTACGCTCCCCTACTTCAGTCCAACATACTGGTGACCGACAACTCCTGCCATACAAGGCCTCGTAAGGAGCCATTTGAATACTTGCCTGATAACTGTTATTATATGCAAACTCGATCAATGGCAAGTGATCATCCCAGTTTCCTTGAAAGTCCAGACTGCAAGTGCGCATCATATCTTCTAGAGTTTGTATTGTGCGCTCAGACTGTCCATCGGTTTGCGGATGATAAGCTGTACTCATGTTTAGCTGCGTACCTAAAGCTTCTTGCAAGCTCCTCCAGAATCGGGAAGTAAATCGCGGATCGCGATCTGACACAATAGATACCGGCACACCATGCAGCTTCACAATCTCCTTGATGTACAACTTTGATAAATTTTCCAGGGTTATGGTATCCTTTATAGCAAGAAAGTGAGCCGACTTCGTCAATCGATCAACTATCACCCAAACGGCATCATGTCCACTCCTTGTTTTTGGTAACCCCACCACAAAATCCATCGTAATGTGCTCCCATTTCCACTCGGGAATAGGCAATGAATTTAACAATCCAGGTGGTTTCTGATGTTCTGCCTTGACTTGCTGACAAACAAGGCATCGAGATACATACTCTGCAATTTCTCTCTTCATGCCGTTCCACCAGTAGTTATTCTTCATATCCTGATACATCTTTGTACTTCCGGGGTGCACCGCAAAACGAGATCGATGTGCCTCATTGAGCAGTTCATTCTTCAACTCAGGATTTCTAGGCACACAGATTCGACCTTTGAACCGAAGTATTCCATCTTCAGATTCTTCAAAATCACCCATTTTTCCTTGAAGAATCTTATCTCTGATAACTTTGATCTCCTGATCTTCCAACTGTGCTTCTTGAATCTTTTGTAATAACACTGGCTTGGCCTGAATACTAGCCAACTTGGCACTATTACCCTGGACTCCTAGACTCAGATTCCAACTCTTGAATTCTTCGATCATCTTCCATCGCTCGGCCCTCATATATGCTACAGATCCAACTGTCTTTCTACTCAGGGCATCAGCAACCACGTTACCCTTACCAGGATGATACTGGATTACATAATCATAATCCTTCAAGAATTCCATCCATCTACGCTGTCGCATATTGAGTTCCTTTTGGGAGAATAGATACTTTAAACTCTTGTGATCACTATAGATCACCAACTTCTCTCCATAAAGATAATGTCTCCAAATTTTTAGTGCGAATACTACCGCAGCTAACTCCAAGTCATGCGTGGGATAATTCCGTTCGTGAATCTTGAGTTGTCTCGAACCATAAGCAATGACCTTTTTGTTTTGCATTAAGACACAACCGAGTCCCTTACTGGAAGCATCGCAATACACCTCAAATCCTCCAGATCCTGAGGGAGTTGTCAATATTGGAGCGGTTGTTAATCTCTTCTTTAATTCTTGAAAGCTTCGCTCCCGAGATGCCGTCCATTCGAACTTCACATCTTTCTTAGTCAATTCCGTTAATGGAGCTGCTATCTTCGAGAAACCTTCTACAAATCTGCGGTAGTACCCAGCCAATCCCAGAAAACTTCGAACTTCAGTAACAGTGGATGGCCTTGCCCAATCGGTTACTGCCTGAATCTTGGAAGGATCAACAGATATTCCATTTCTTGACACAATATGTCCAAGAAAGGCTACTTCTTCCATCCAAAACTCGCACTTGGAGAACTTAGCATACAACTGATTATCTCTTAATGTCTGTAGCGTAATCCTCAAGTGCTCAGCGTGCTTCTCATGACTAGGTGAGTACACCAAGATATCATCAATAAATACCACAATAAACTGATCCAAGTACGGCCTGAAAAGACGATTCATCAACTCCATAAAGGCCGCAGGTGCATTTGTCAGTCCAAAAGGCATCACCAAGAACTCGTAGTGACCATACCGAGTTCGGAATGCTGTCTTTTGAATATCTTCTTCTTTGACCCTCAATTGGTGATAGCCGGACCGTAAATCAATCTTGGAAAACACTTGGGCGCCTTGCAACTGATCAAATAGATCATCGATCCTGGGGAGAGGATACTTATTTTTGATCGTCGCTTGATTCAGCAGACGATAATCTATACACAGACGCAGACTCCCGTCTTTCTTTCGGACAAATAACACCGGTGCTCCCCATGGTGAAACACTAGGACGGATCAAGCCCTTATCTAATAGGTCTTGCAATTGAATCTTCAGTTCTTGCCACTCAGCCGGAGCCATCCGATACGGTGTTTTAGATATCGAGTCTACACCCGGAGTAACATCGATTGTAAAATCGATTTCTCTAGTAGGAGGGAGTCCTGGTAATTCATCAGGAAACACATCTCGAAACTCTCTGACCACCGGGGTATTCCCTAAAGTGTCATCTTCATCTTTATCGACCACCACTGCAGCTAAATACCCAGTACACCCCTTGTCTAGAAGGTGACATGCTTTAATTGCGGATATTAGCTTGGGTGCTTGACCTCGGATAATCCCCTGCATTTCGAACTCTGGGATGTCCGGAATTCGAAATATCACTTTCTTGGCATTACAATCTACCACTGCATGGTAATTAGCTAACCAATCCATCCCTAGGATAACATCATAATCCTTCATGTCTAACACGATCAGATCTACTAACATCCGTACACTATTGACAAGTATGGGACACCTATCATAGACTGTTTTTGTGCACAGAACTTTCCCTGATGGTGTAGATACAGACATCATGCTTTTGAGTGTATCAGGCTTGTAACTTACGTGTTTAGCAAAACGAGTAGAGACAAACGAGTGTGTAGCACCAGTGTCAATCAAAGCATAAGCAGGTACTTGAAATACTAAAAGTTTACCTTCGATGACACCTTCGGTCTGCTGTGCCTCTTCCTGGGTAATTGCAAACACTCTCCCTTTTCCGCCTTCCAACGCTAGTGGTTGAGCCTTAGGGCAATCCTTCTTGAAGTGTCCAGGCTTTCCGCACTGGAAGCAAACCTTCACTCTACAGTCCTTGGTCAAATGACCCTGACCACATTTCTCGCACTTAAGCCCCAATCTTCCTGTAGACCCTTGGTTTTTCATGTCCTCGAATTTTCTTTTCCCAGTAAACTGCCGGTTATTCTCCTTTATCCAGGGCTTCCCAACTGTCCCTTTGCCTTTGCCAGCACTAGACTATGCCAATTCTTCATGCACTCGCTCTACTCTGAGTGCTCTATCTAATATCTCTGAGAAGGAGGTAAATCGTTGAGCTGCCAATTTCCCTCTGATAGCCGGCTTCAATCCTTCTTCAAATTTCTCAACCCTCCACTGCTCATCCTCGACAAATCTCGCAGCGAACCTCGAGAGTTGATTAAACTTTTGTTCATACTCGCTAACCGACATATTTCCTTGGGTCAGCTGAAGAAACTCCATCTCTTTCCTCTTTTTCATCGACGCTGAAAAATAGCGCTCATAAAACAATTCAGTAAATCTTGCCCAAGTAACAGGCCTCTGATGCGGTGGAACTGTCCTTTCCACTGTGGTCCACCAATGTTCCGCTTCTCCTTCAAGTAGAAAGATAGCGAACTCGGGCTTGTCATTTTCTGGCAAAGACATAGCCCTAAAAACTTTCTCCAGACTTCTAATCCAGTTCTCCGCCTTTAGCGGATCAGTCGTGCCCGAAAAGGCTGACGGTCCAAGCCTTTTAAACTTTTCCAATCGGGTCACATTCCCATGCTCTGGCATGGTAGCGATGGGGGTACGACTACTATTCCCATTTCCATTCATATTCTGGGCCTGTTGTTGCTGAATTAGGTTGGCTAGGGCTGTAATAGCCTCAAATGCCCCAGCCAAGGTATTCTCGGGTGCTCGTCGAGGTGGCATGATTCACCTATAATTATAAAGTAACGAACTTTTAATAATAAAATGAAACTGAAATGCACTGAGAATTCGATATCCAAAAAGAGACATTTCATTCATTTCATCTTTAATATATACAAAGCAACACTGTACAGTATATAGTACACCAGCGTATACAAAACATCATGTAGCTGTACACATACAAAAAGTGATCTAATGATGGAAAGATCGAGTAGGGCATCTATTATATTACAAAACCATACAGATGCGCTACAGTCTCCCCTCCTAACTCCCTACTCCTGCATCTAAACCTCAGTCGAGGTAGACGGACTACTCGCCTCCACCGACTTCTTCTTATTCTGCTTACGGTTGTTCAAAATCGCACGATACTCTCGTGCCGTAAGCCTCTTAGATGATAGAGGTGGAGGTATCCAACCAGTCCCATCCGGACTAGGCCTAATATCTGCCAGTGCTCGCTTGACCTGCCTTAAAATCTCACGACGTACCCGAGCCGGTACTGCAAGCTCCATCGGAGACGGGGGAGGCATCCAGGCAGTTCCGTCCGGATTTATCCGGACAGCCTTCGGCTTAATGGCCGCCTTGATTCGTGGAGTCATCCCAAGCCACTGTGGATAACGGCGACTCAATATGGCTGCCATCTGCTCATAATGCTGCCAATCCTCCTTAGTGGGGACTCTGTGCATTAACGGCATCCCTGCACATACACACAATTTCCAAATCACTATCTGATTTCGAAATAGGTGATGTACAGTAATACATCTAACCACACAACTAAAAATCATGTACTACGGTATTTGATGAACAAGTATGGTTTGTTATGATGATTATTGCTCTTAGGCTTTGATACCAATTGTGACGCCCCGAACCCGCGCCTAGGGAATCAAGTTCCGAGACGCGTGTCCGTTCGTCAAATCATGCAAGCGGAAGACTTTACCCGCAAAAATGCGGGAAATTTAAACATTTATCAAATGCTCCCAAAAAGCAAATAATACCTGTCATCACAATAGCCATCATACAAACCATATACCTGTATTATTTACATCAAGTTTGTTTTACAAAAGTAGGCGTCTTTATCACGCCAGGTACAACTTGTACAAGCTTCCAAAATGTCCAATTGGACTTTCCACTTACTGGTCAGCAGCTCCGAGATCTGCTGACACAAAAAGTCAGTGAGCTATGAAGCTCAATAAAACCACAATCCTTCTAAACTATTTTCCACATAATAACACACATCAATAATGATATAATAAGCAGTTCAATTTGCATGTTACAGTAAAATAGAACAGTATATAATAAATTGTGACCCAAGGTCACTTAGGGTTACATCACCCTAACAGAGGTTCCCGACCTCACATTACTTTCCAATTATGAGGTTCAGTTATGAATGTATTATATTACCAAATTATCGTTTCAATCATCAATCATGTTTCATTTCGAGTCCTAAGACTCTATTAATTGGCCACAGCCCACAAATGTTTAGCTTAAAGTCTCTAAATCATAACCATAATACATTGAGTCATTTAGACTCACACACGCTGTTCCGGCTTTCACCCGAACATGACAAAACCTTGGGTATACCAACCCAACTCACCTGGAATCCGATGATTCCATACCGAACTATGAGTCCACCAACTCAAACAAATACACCAACTCTGAGTATACCAACTCAGACCACTTCGTATCCGAAGCTTACACACACAACATGGGCATTCACCCAATAAGAACATTTTTCCATTCAATTGACTAGCCACATCTACCGTGTATTCGCCGCCATCGCCCTGGGTATCAGTTATGAAGGAACCCCGACCAACCTGCCTACCGTCATCTTCTGGCTAGTCTACGGAGGAACCCCGACATCTATACCAATGCCGACATCTCCTGACGTTCCACCAAGAAGGGACCACGATAGATACGGTGCCGACATCTTCTAATCCACCCAGAGAGGAACCCCGGACTATACACTATCTGATGTTTAGCCACTTTAAACTCCCTAGGACTCCGACATCTCCTGACTACCAGTCACGGAGGAACCACGAGCCATGCAGGACACCGCCACTCCTGACTTAGTCCAAGAGGCACCACGGACGACCTAGACAAACAGACCGACATCTCCCGACTATCAGTCACGGAGGAACCCCGGGCCTTACTGGGCACCGTCTCTCCTGACCTAGTCAAAGAGGAACCACAGACTATACTTAACCCTGGTTAGATTTTCTAACCACAGGTTAACCCCAGTTAACCCAAGCCTCGCTTGATTAACTGAAATACTTGGGCCTCGCGCCCGTGAACCAACTCCGGTAACACACCGTCCCGTTAGGGAACGTTTTCAAGCTAATGGATGTCTCCATAGCCTTACAAGACATGCAAAACAACTTTTCGTCACCCTAGGGTAGCGATACAATTTACTCGGGACCCGATCTGGGCTCCCCGAGGGACCACATAAAATCACAACATCATATAGGGGTTCCGCCCCTTTTTCATTCACGTCAAAAGACATGCATATCCATCACATGAAATAATATAGCAAAATAAGTGGAAAAATGAGAAGAAAAGAGAGGGGTTTTACTGTTTCACGCGTTTCGAGGCAACTAGAGTCAAAACGGACACCGCCAACGCGCTCGGAAGGATGATCAACCCCAAGGTAGAGCGCATGCAACTTTCTCTCTCAACTTTCTCTCTCTACCTTTTTCTCTTTCTCTCTCTACACGCAAAACGAGACGCCGGAGAGAAAATCAGACGCCGCCAACGCGTCGGGGACGTCGAAAAACCTCAAGGGGACCTCCCTTTCCCTTTCTCTCTCTTCCTTTCTCTCTCCTCTTTCTCTCTCTTCCTTTCTCTCTCCTCACTTTCTCTCTCTAAAGTGCTGTGTGGCAGCCTTCTGTCTCTGCAGAAAAATATAAGAGAATGAGGGTTTTAACCCTCCTTATATAATAGTAAGGGGTGGGATCATGTGCAACAGCACATGACCAATAATGTGTGGAGAGTTGACCGGTCAACTCATTTGACCGGTTGACTCTTTGACCAATTTTTTGAATTTTTCTGTATTTATGGTATTCAAAACCTTACTACATAGAGTCCGATTTTGACGAAACTTTAGGTGACCGAACTTGGGACAGTCCGACACCTACTGTAAAAATTCTGGGGAAAAATACTGAGTTTTGACAGCTGCACTTTAGTCCGGAAGAAAATTGCAAAACCCACTAATTTTCTGATTTCGGACACAAAACACGCTGTCGCTTCTTCGTTTGAGATAACTAACTGCCGAGACGACAGACATTAGTCCCCACGGCCAACTGACACGCATTAGTGCCAACTGCACGGATTTCTATTAGGATCTCCAACAGATATTGGGTCCCACTTGATTTCTGGAAATATGTAATTTTCTCATTTTTCTCAATTTTATCACACATAATGGCCCCGCGGTCCCGCGAAATGATACCTGACGGAACCGATATGGTAGGGGTGTGTCCCGGCAGTCGACCGGCACACGGTGTGTGATTTTCACCAAAAGATACTGAAATTTCCTCGGTGCACTTCAATCCCGAGCAAAGTTCACTTTTTATTAATTTAACAAAAAATTAACTAATTAACCTCCATTAAGGACCCATAAACACAAAATTTTATTATATTAAAATTCCGGGTCGTTACAAGGACCCCTTCATTTGGGATCATTCAAGCAAGTATAAGCTTTCTTGAGCAATAAGAGTGTGAGCATTCTCCAAGTGTTATCCAGTTCTTGTTCTCTTGTGTTCGTGCCTTGAGAAGTTCTTATAGAGTTAGGCTTACTTGTTCTTGAAAGGGTAAGTAACTGAGTGTCGCACGGTCATATAAGGGTGAAGGAATTCAGGTCGTGACAAACCGCCTCAAGCGACGCCTTTAATACTATGCAAAAAACAAAGAGGGCCATATGGTTCACCCACAAATAGAGAATAGAAAGAGAAAGAGAAACCAATTAGTCCACCCATTGAGTGAGAAAGGGTAAGTTAGCATAAGAAAGACATTCTTGACACCGTACGATTTCTTCTTTCTTCTTTTATCTGCAAACTCTTTTTTTGTTAGACATACAAATCCTAACATATTATTTGGTAAAAGACGAGAGACATAAAATAGCATGTTTTTTTGTTGACCAAACTGCCATATTCAAATAAAATGAATTTTTTGTACCTTTAAACAATAAAACATTAAATATCAATTTTTTTAATAATGGTCGCCTAGGTAGGCAGTAACCTGAGCACAGTAAATAGAGCCAGTTGCCTAAGCAACCGCTTGAGGAGCTTGAGGCAACACATTTAACAACCATGCAAGGATCTCAAAATCAACAATATAGGCTATATATCGTCAATATTTGTTGGAGTCGACCATTGCGGACACATCTATATAGTATACACGGTAAGAATGTTTTTAGATGTTGTCAGGAGTTATCGGAGATATATCAGCGATATCGACGATATATCATCGATAACTCACCAATATCGACCAAAACTTGTGAAATCATTTTTTCCCCTTGTTTTGCAGATGTGCAGGCATCCATAAAAAAAAGGAAATCATGGACTAAAATCAGTCCTTCGTCCCATTACATACCCAAGAAGGAAGAAGAAAAGAAGAAGGAAGAAGAGGCAAGAGGATTGAAATTAGTCCTCAGTCTCCCCTTACATACTCAAAAAGGAAGGAAGAAGAAAAGAAGAAGAGGCAAAAGGGTAAATACCTATCGCTGTTGCCGTGGGTTGAGACACAAGGTCCTTCTTTCTCAAGTTCTGCCTCTGCTCCTTGCTTCTTTTTTTTTTGGTTTTGATCAAATGAGGAGAATGATGGCTGGCTCGTGTTTTAAGTTTTAACCCTATCAAGGGTAATGCTAGGGTCACTCTCTTGATCTCCTTGATCATATTTTCCTTAAAATTTTTAACCCTAATAACCCAATAAATTATAAAGCATCTAACCTTGGTTTTCAGATTTTTTAAAATATTTTTAGTACAAAAAATTTCTAAAGGATTAAAATACTAAAATTTTAATATAAGGCCTTTTTTTTTATTTTAAGGATTATACTTGAAATTCATGGATATTATATTTAGTTATGAATTTTAATTATGATTGTTATTATTATTAATAGTTAATAATTCTTTAAAATATTTTTAGTAACATCGACCAAATAATATACCTTATTTCACTAAAAATGATATATAAAATTACTAATATTCCATAAATATACTATTTAATAACATTAAAAGTAAAATAAATTATTAATCTATTAAAAAAGTAAAACAAATATAAATGGTTCTCTTTACCTACCTCTCACTTGGGTCACGACTTATGCAGATAAAAAAAAATCCTCTGTAATTTGTAAAGAACTAAAATTATATTTTCTAACCATTAAAAAAAATAAAAAAAATAAAACATTTGTATTTTGGCATAGAGGTTTTGCTCGATTACATTAAACTTGTAATCACCTAAACAACCCCAAATAGACTTAGAGGTCTTGCTTGTTTACATTATTGTCACTCGTCAGCACATATATTTGCTCTCTTCTCATTGCATCTCTTATATACATTATTGGTTTTTTAAATGTTTTTATTCTCAAATGTGTGTTAACATCTATTTTAACATTTCCTGAAGTTTCACTGCAAAATTACATGTTTTGCCCCATTTTTTGTCATTTTTCCAAAAATACCAATAAACGATGTATCTTCGATATATCTTTCTTCCGCAACTCGACATGTCAAGCGATATCAACATTTAGAACCTTGCAACCATGAAAAGGGCTTCTTTTTTTTTTGGAGCTTCTCGTTTTTTTCTCTCCCTTTGTCTTTCATTATCTCTCAGTATTTCTCGCACTCTCTCGAATTTCTCTCTTCCACTCTCTCTTACAAACTACAACTCTCTGCCCTCTCGGTTTCTCTTTGGTTTTTTTTCGCTCTCAGCCATGAACTTCCTCTCATGGCCTGCACCAGCCTATATCCCCAGCTCTCACTCACAGCCTTTTGACCTTTGTTCCATTCTCTCAGAAAAATGGCCCCTGTTCTCTGTTAAAACCAGTTCCAAACAGCCCCCCATTCTCTGCTAAAACCAGTCCTAAACATTCCCCTCGTTCTCTGCTAAAACCAGTACCAAATATCCCCCTGTTCTCTGCTAAAACCAGTTCCAAACATCTCCCTGTTCTCTTTTAAAACCAGTCCCAAACAGCCCGCTACAGCAGCTCTTTCCCCCATCTTCATGTAGCAACAATCCTTTAACAGCAGCCCCATGTCCTCTCTTTCACGGACAGCAACAATCTAGTTGTAGTAGCCCCCTCGTCTTCTTCTTCATGTACAATGTAGACCCCTTTACAGCAGCCCATCATCCTCTTCATGCATAGGAACAACCCCTCTCTACAGCTCTGTTACAGCAGCACCTACCTTTCTTTAACCTCCACTCTCACAACACTACTCACCCTCTCACAGTCTGACATAACCTCACACACAACACAACACAGCACATCATACAACACCCACACTCCACCCATCTATCTCTCATTACTCTCCTTTCATCTCTCATGTTTTCATCAATGTGAAGGATACAGTTTGTAGCATGTATCCTTACATTGATGATTTTAGCACCAGCAAGGGGGTCATGGCAAGATAATCTCCTTAAAAATCCACTTTTCAGTCACTAAGTAACAGCCATTATAGTTTCTTGGCAAAAGTATGCAAGTCAAAAAACAAATGGAATTCTATGGAGCATCGATTGCAAATACTTTCACAGGTTAAGCACGTCAACAGTAACTCCACCAGCCCCCACGAGAAGCAGCAGACCAACAGCCCCCATATTGCAGATGAGTCCCTCTTTTTTATAATTATTAAATTCTGAATTTCTTATTTTTATTAATTTCAGGTTAGTTTATTTAATTCTGAATTTAAGTTAGTTTCTATTTAGTTAAATCTGATTTTAAGTCAATTATTAAGTTAGATTTTATGTAGTTTAAAAATGATTTCTAGGATCCTTTTTTTAGATATGATTCTGATTTATAAAGATAATTTTAGAATTAATGTTTAGGATCATTTCATTAAACTTTAGGTTAGATTAAGCTTGCCTCACTATGCTCCATTCCTACATGAGCTTTACTGTTAAGGTCATTGAAAAATTCAAACAAAGTAGAAAATCTAGAATAGACAAAAAAACTCAATTAGCATACTTGGAAGTATGTGTGGCTTGATCCCATACATAGGCATCCCTGATGGGATCGGGTCCAACTATTCTAGGTAGAAACTTTATGTTAGTTTTATTCTATTTTGCTTTATTTGTATTTTTTCTTATTCATGTTTGTTAATCTTGTTTAGCTCATTTTGAATTTGCATATGTTTATTTTTTTGCACTGCTATCTTGATTACTGAAGCACGTTTTGGTTGATAGTTTGTTTTTAAGCATAATTATTTAATTAGCATGTGATTAAAAATTAGAATTTTCTTTAAGGTTTCTTTTACTCTAAACTAGATTTAAGGAGTAGGTGGCATTTGGTGGGAGTCTACACCTTCCATTGACTCAACCGAATCTCTTAATCAAAGTCTCTTAATTATAGACCTTTCTTTGCTTTTTATAAGTTAGAGTTCCTATTTTCCGTCTAAATTAGAATTGGCATGGCGACTCTTTGTTTTTGGTAATTTACATTATTCTTTATTAGGGATTTTTCCCAATTTAGAATGGTGGCTAAATTCCATACTAACAGCTGGGAGGAAAATAACACGTTAGTATATGACCCAATATGGCTGACTGGTATATGTTCGTCTTAAGGCAACGAAGCTTGACCGGTAAGGAGAGGAAGAACAGGAGAAGCTGTCATAAGCGTAAGCAAGATGAGAAAGCACTTACATTCCTCTAAAACATCAGCAGCCTGTTTCAGCTAGGCAGCCCGGCAGGAGAAGTACTGCTGTGTTTGCTTTGTCAATATTGCCTTGGATCTCTAGCTACCAAATCTAGTACTTTTTTAATAGCAAGTTCCACTCGATCCAAAGTGTCATATATATATATAGCCTATGGTAGGCTACTGCTGTGTTTGCTTTGTTAATATTGCCTTGGATCTCTGGCTACCAAATCTAGTACTTTTTTAATAGCAAGTTCCACTCGATCCAAAGCGTCATATATATATAACCTATGGGAGGCTTAGTGTAGTCATCCACAAACTGAAACACCTTTACCAGGGGTTTAACTATATGTTAATTCAGTAATCTCTTTAGCCTTGCCCAAAACTCATTATGTTCAAAGAGAAGTTGTGCTATCTATTTGTTTGAGAAACCTCTAGATTCTTAACATATCTCGACTCAACCCATTTCTCGGAGGAGAATATCTACATCAACTGAGCCTTGTATTAAGCTATACTCTCCCAAGCTATATACAAAATCAAACTGGGTTGTCAATACAACCACTAACCTCTAAGCTTTAGCAATAACTGTCTAAATTGAGGAAAGCTTTTCTATATCTTCCAGTAGTAGTTCCAAACAGTGTGTAGCACATAGGGTCCCCGGTCCAGTAGAGGTGTTCTTCATCAATTTCTTTCCAACGGCCTTGTACATGGTTACATTGTTGGTGACTACTTAAAGGATGTATAATCCAACTATTTCTTCCACCACCTGATCCATCAACTTGAACAAAACTCATGATCTTTCACTTTTCTATGAAACACGTGAAAGTATGCCTCTTTTTAATTTTAGAAACACAGTTCTTGGGGGGCATACATCGAATCTCAAGATCTGACTAAGATTCTACTTGATTTTATTCAATGAAGGTTAGAAATCACAATCACCTTTGCGACTTTGAAATTGTTAAGTCAAATCCACATAAGAACAGTACTCGCAAAACTTCACAAGTGTCAAGTCTCCTATCAATTCACATGAACCTTCTTTTTCCTTTAAAGCTTTCTCTAATGGAAGCTAATGGCCCTTCCAAATTTCCAACTCTAGGATCTTGAAATAAAGATCCAATCTTTATTATAAAGAACATTTCTTGATGATCAAGATCTTTGATCTTCTTCTTCTTGATTATTCAAAACTTAGAACACACACAGGAAGAAAGAGGAGAGGGGTGACTGTACACTCTAGGGAAGAGAGAGAGAGGGGCGTGAGGTTATGAGGAGAGGGGAGTGAGATTCCAAAAATTCTGGAAAATTAATTGTGTCACAAACCTTGGACGTCCACCTCTTTATATAGGAGAGTTTGGTTGCTTGCAACTCAAGACTCCTAATCCTTATCCAATAAGGATTCCTCAATTCTTTCTATTCTTGATTTCTCCTAATTAATTAGGATTAATCATTAATAGAAACTAACCTTATCCATTAGTGTGCCACTAATCTTATCCTTATCCTAATCCAATTAGGATTCCTTGATTAGCAAGAAAATAATAGACTCCTTGTCCAACAAGAAATCTTTAATTAGTAACTAACTCTAACTAACTAACTAACCTTATCTAATAAGGATATTAGTTATTAGAAACTAATTAAAATAATAACAATTATTATTCCTCCTTGAAGTGGGCGTCCCACCCTAGGTGGGTCCCACTCCACACGTCCCCAATGGGTTCTAAACCCTTTTGGTCACTTTAACTATTCTTTTAAAATATTCCCCAATGGGTCCTACCCATTTGGTTTTTCACATCTAATGTGATTCCACCTTTTAGAGCTTCACTATACCATATAGTGATTACTTAGAGAAATTAATTAATTTAATAAATTATTAAATTAAATACTTTAAGAAGGTCCTTGTGTGTGGGATCTAAAGGGATCTCCTATTTCCTGTTGTGGGACCAATTACTCAACCTTTTTGGTTAAAGCATTGTTACTAGGAAACACCTTTCCTAACACTCCATTAAGATCATAGAATTTTATCTATATCCCTGAACTTCCACCAATCACAATAATGTCCATTAACACAATGTGACTAACCTCCAGAAATTAGAGAATTACTTGTAAGTACCATCTCACAATATATTTACAAATAAATCATTCCACATTCCGATATCACTTGTAAGCTTCTGGGATTGGAACAATTCTACTGTCTAGTCCCTAGCTTATGAATAGAACAGTTTCTCATGATTACTTTTTCATTGAACTGAACCTTCAAAACACTTTTGAAGAAACATTAGAAAAGAACTAACATATATATATTTATATATACTTTTCCATATTGAAATTATCAACTTCGATAAAAACCATTTTACCGAAAAGCACCAGTACTGGATTTAACAGTTCAGTTCAACAAGTATCACCTTGATATCATTATCTCCAGTTAAGGAGTTGTGGATTTCTTATTGAGTGTTTACACACTTCTCCAAACATCGTGTACATGACCCAACGTACCCGGAGTTAGTCCTGTGTATTGGACATTGCCGATTGGCACATCAAAGCCATATAGACAGATGTCTGAGACGATGTTAACCTCTCAGGTCTAAGGACAATTTGTCAAATGGATAACCCTTATACAATCTGACATAAAGTATCTACTAGTGACCCCGTTCAGTATTATGTACTTGCTACATATACTCACATGTTAGTCAAGAGTCACCACTCTCTGTGAATGAGATTCATCACACTATCTCATAGAACTTCACATGTGCAAGCCATGATGAAGTACGGCGCCCAACCAGTATTCTAGAGGCTTCGAACAATATTAGGTTTACAAGGAACCGGAAAATCATATCTCCTCGCAACCTTTGCATGATTTTCTTACAATGTTACCTATGGAACTTTATATCATCATCAAATGAGACAGTAATTAATATAAATACCCTTTATAGTTGGTTGTGTGAATATGATGCTTGTCTAATCAACATAGAAAAGTCTCTTATTAGCTTTTGAGGACATATATGTCCAACAACACGGTGCCCTAAGCATTGTAAACCATAATGTTTATAATAAATTTTATGGTTGGCCCACACCAACCATCGCACATAAGAGTACACCTATACTTGTCCAGGGAACATCGAAATGTACCATTGCATGTCTTCATGCCCTCTACCTCCTCATCCATATACTTTCCCCAATCTTATATGCACTAGGGCCCTAAACTCCCCCCCCCCATCCCCCATCCTATCAATGCCATAATGTTTAACATCTGATAATGCGAGAAATTCCCTGCAGTTGGATAAATTTGGTTATCGTTCGTGAGAGAGTCGTCTAGTCGCTCTACCCACACAATGCCTTAGTGACTTACCAAAAATAGATTTCACAATGGATGTGTGATGCTATTAAATTGCATCAACGAAAGGGGTCTACAGTGCCTCGGACATGCACTCCTCTACCACCCCCTCCCACTCTCCCAAGAAAATGTACTATGCTCAAACATTTTCTCAATAAAGGTGAGTGACAAAGGGCTTCTTTCTCCATATGTAAAGTTCCCATACTTTTTTCTTTTGGCTACCTGAAAATATGTTTGCTCATTAATCTAATGCAAATCATCATCTTTGTTATCTGAGATGGGCTCCATCTACACTATCCTCCATATTTTTCTTCTGTGTCTTAGCCTGCTTGCATCCATGTAATTGATCTCTCATTAAATCATTCAACACATTTGATACGTTGTGGCATCCTATAATACCTCCATCTTGTGAGCCAAGAAGTTCTTAAGCCGTGTGCCTCTATAATCATCAGTGTTATTATAACCGGACCGACCGGATGGTAAAATTGGGAACTGGGCAGGTCGCGAGTGCCGAAAACCCCCAAAACTGGATTGTAATAAAATCGGTAGAACCGGCCAGATCCGATAGGTTCAACCGGAAAACCAGGGTTAAAACCGGTAGAACTGAATAAAAAGGCACGATCGAACTAGACCGGTCGAACTGTTGGAACCGGGAACCGACCACTCTGCCAGTATCTGCATCTCTCATAGGCATGATGATTTATAATTTGTAACTTTTTTTCTTCTTTTCTGTAATTTGGTCCTAATCATTTGTATCTGCAATATTACAAAATATATACATTTTAATCCACAATTCATGTTTTTTTAACCATAAGATGGCATGAAAAAAATAAGCAAATAAATTTTGTATAACCTGCTCATGATTATAAACATGGTTTTTTTTTGTTAAACAAAATAACGCACACACATTCTATATTCAACACACACACACACTCCAATCCACATGGTGCATATAACAGTTTTTGGACGTTAGCCATAAGAGCTCGCCTCTTAACGGGAATTATGGAATATTTTCACTGATATTTAAGATCATGCTCCTAATATTTAAAAATGTTTATATATGATAATCCCCAATAGAAGTAGCAGTGTTTTAAAAGATGTGTGAGGCTTACGCCTTGAGGCTCGCCTCGAGGCAAAGCTTAAGAAAAACATCTTGAGACTCAACAATGAAGCTTAAATCCCATGAGGCTCACGCCTTAAAGTGTATGGCTCACATGAGGAGCACGCCTCAAGCCTTGAGGCTCGCTTTATGTCTGTAGTGCACGCCTCATACATTAACAAAAAATAAGATTTTAGCCACACAACGGAGACTTAAATGTCGTCTATTTTTATTTTTAAATTTGTTATTTATTTTAACTAATAACCAATAACACTTTATTTATTTCAGAGAAGACATTGAAAATAGTGATGATGATATTAGTTTCAATTAGCACTTAATTTATTGTGTTTCACGTATTTATGCTTTTAAAACCCAATGAGTCTATTTCCCACTAATTTCCTAGTAGACATTATAAAAATTTGGGGCCACTGACCTACAATGTTAGCTCTTTTTTGCAATATTTTACTAAAATTCTAGATCCACTACATAAATTGATGATTGAACATCTTCTTCAATATGTATATGAATATAAAAAAAGTAAATCTAAATTCAGCTTTTGCTTGCCCTTATTTTTTTGATACATAAATAATTTTTATAATATTTCCATTGGGTACGCACACGTCCATATGCCCACACACAATATACATGAATGCAAATATATATATATACATCCGAGTATCTTTCACCAACTTTTTGAATCTTTTTATAACTTTTCTTATATTTTATTTATTTGTTAAAATAAGAGAGCATGAGACTTTAATGTGAGGCTCAAGCCTCACACCTCAAGGCTTATGCCTCACACATCTTGAGATCCTAACACCCCACCTCACGCCTTAACGTTTTAAAACATTGACGAGTAGCTTGATGTTCGGTGCCAGTTAGGGTGTATGACAAATCATAATGGCTTGACTATTCGGGAAACGGAAACCTAATGTACATTATGGAATAACTTGCTAAAATTTAAAACCATGCTCCGAGTAATGGAATAGGCTTGCTCGCCAAGGACTACACAACAATGAGATGGGAAGGGTGAGATAGGATCATAGGTACTGATGGTGCTAGAGGCACTAGGGCTCTGGAGTTGGCAGGCAGGTCCCTGGCACTAGGTCCCCAATCTGGCAGGGCAGGGCAGAGCATATGTGCCAATAGGAGAGGACTTTGTCAATATCCCACGTTGCTGATGTGGGACTGATAAAAAAAAACCATCACATACAACAGAAAATCCTAATTTTAAATCAGAAAATCTTATACCTTAATTGCTAAATAATAGGGCACCATCAAAGACACAATCGGAATTGCTAAAAAAAAATATCTATCCATCCAGGCCTCGAGAATATTCATCACAAAATTGGAATTTTTTCTGCATTCCCAATTAAAACCTAATATTTCTCCACATTTCCACACCAAAGTTTAATTCCCAACTTAAAAAATCTCTCTCTGCTGTTCTTGACAAAAAAAAACCTTACAGAATACAAAAGGAAAAAGTAAATAACTGAAAAACACAAACAAAGAAATTAAAGAAATCAGTACAAGCACGGACGGAAAAATCTTGCCTTGTGCATCGAATGGAGATTTCCAGGGCTGCAGTAATCAGCAGTATGAGCGTCGTCCTTGTGAGTCCAGATGGCCGACACCGAAGCATGGCAGCCTTGCGTGACGACGCTTCCGAGAGGCCATGAATCAATCAGATCTCGCCGGAGAACAACGTACTGAACCAGAACGTCTGAGATTTGTGACTCTCCGACGCGATTTCCGGCGTCGGAAGGAAGGGAACGAGTCTCTTCAGCTGCCCCAGTAGTGGAGTTGTTCATCTGCTCTGAGCAATAGCGAGACCAACTCCTAAACCAATTACTGACGGGAAGAGAAACCCTAGTCCTAACCCTTAACCTTGAACTTGAAGAAGAATAGTAGTAGTGAATTGCGGGAAGAGAAATACGAGGTACGAGCTGTGCGACCGCGACCATCCCTTTTCTTCCTTACTTAAACCAGCTGATGTGATATGCTGCTCTAGGTAACAACAATTTATGGTCGTCCCCTGTTGACTCTTATCCCTAAGCTAAATGGATGGTAATGCAGTGTAGTCATTTATACTGTGCTTGGTTGCCGAGAAAATGTTTGATTTAATTTGATTTTAAAATAATAAAATAATAAATTTATTAGATTTTATTATTATTAAATTTGGTTTTAACATGTATATTTTTGAGGCATGCTAGCGTGTGTCTTAATGTTTTTGGTTATTGGTTGTTTCAACACATGTGGATCATTGAATCATTTTGGTATTGGAAACCAATGGCTAAATTAAGGGACATGGACCTTTCAATCAAGTGCATGTATGGAGTATTTGTCTTGAGGCTCTTTATTGCCCAACCTTTATTTTGAGGTACTTAGATTCTTTGAATTTCAACACCATAACACATGGGTTCATGCATGGGTTCATGGGTTGATTCTCTTAACATTTTAACGTTATGCATCTAGTCATGTGGATTTTACTGCCATACGTGTGACTTTTGATTTGCTTGAGTGAGATGCTCATCTCATCTCCTCTATAAATAGAGAATGAGAATAAAGGAATTGAGACATGGTTCTTCTTAGACGCCGAAGCTCTACAGGATTCTAATCAGACCAAGGTTGTATACACTATCATATAGGTATACACCTGCGGGTTCAAGACATACTTCTTCCATATTAATCAGTCATATTATGTGGACTGATCTTTTGTAACGACCCCAAAATCCCACAAGGCTAAAATAGGACTTTAGGATCGCCACATTACTTAACCTGCTTAAAATCCATGACATGCAAGGCACACTAACACGAGTCTCCAAAAATGAGGATAAATAAAATTCTGGTATATAAACTATAATCAAATAGCAAAAGTCTATGGTAAACATATACAATTCACTCTAAAACCAAAAAGTCTGATACACAACTAAAAAAGTCTACTAAGCAACATCTACTCAAGTCTAATACAACTCTCTCAATCAAATGAAATAAAAACTACGAGGTGTAGCCACCCAAGTCTCTGGCTCCCTCCTCAGAAGGCTCACCTTCACCTCCTTCCTCTGCGTATGTTTCCTCAACCCACGGCTCCGCCTTGTACTCCTGCTCTAAACCTGCCAAGACAAAGTCCGGCTGAGTACAAAGGTACTCAGTGTATATAAAATCCAACCAACAATAATAATATACATGCGCTTAGTTAGAAACATATCCAATAACATAATAACATAATCAGAGTGCGGAAGAACGTGTGCGCATATACATCATATCATCACCTTGACTCGTGTACTTGTGAGAATCTTAGACTTGGAAGACAATACACTTATGAGTAGTTTATGCTTATGAGACCACGTGCTTGTGAGATGTTTATGCTTATGCACTTATTCAGATCACACAGTAATGAGACATGCCGTTCTTGGCGGATACGGACCATGCCTTAGAAATCATGTGGTTGACATGTCATTCTTGGAGGATACGGACCATGTCTAAGAATCAGGTTGACATGCCATTCTTGGAGGATACGGACCATGTCATGCTTATGCTTATTCAGAATGTCATACGTATGCCATGCTCATACTTGTGGTCCACATGTGTGACTCTTATCTTAACATACACGTGCTTATGCGCTTAAGTGTCGAAATTAACGTTCGAGTCGGTAATTGCTTAGATTCCAATTTCCCACCATGGAAACTCCACTATATGTCCCACACCAAATAGTTAGAGAATTCCCGGTTTGAGAGATGTTCCTCTAAGTTCTTACCTTCCCGACTATCAATTCCCATGCAAGAAATTAAGTATACTTAACAAACAATCACATATATATTTCTTATCATAATTCTTAACATCATTTATAATCCATTTACCACCATTTCATAAAAGTATCATAGCATTTATTCTCACAGACATTTTCACAAACACCTTGAGTACACATAATATGAATCCATTGTTTCTCTACCTTTTCATGCATTCATCAAATCATAATTCCATCCATACAATCCATATATTCATCCACATCCACATCCACAAATTAATCCCATCCTCCATACATTCTATCCACATTTAATCCACATTTCCAATCCACATATCCCATCCATAATTAGCTTGCTTCTTAGAAAATTAGGGAAAATGCATCAAACATCTATTTCTACCATTCCTAGCATCTTAACATTCACAAAACCTTAAAATAAAGTTGATTAGGATAGTATATCGACCTTAGGAATCCTTCCCTTGGATTCAAAACGCTCCCGAGACGATTTGGAGAAGCTTTGAAGACGATCTCCAAGCTTTCCTCTCAATCTTCTACCAATCTCCTTCCTCTCCAAGCAACCCTCTCTCAAAACCCTAGGGTTTCTCCCCCTTTTTGCCAAATTAGGTTAGAACTAGGTGGAGTATTTTAATATTTCGAGTAGGACCCCCTATTTATAGCCTCAAGGTCTGAGAACAAAAAGACCAAAAAGCCCATACTAAAATTCTGTAAAAATCACGAAAGACCTAGTGATCGGTGGTTATGACCGATCGATCGGTTCTCAACCGAGCGATCGGTGCTCTTGACCGAGCGATCGGTCAAAAAAGCACTCTCTGGAAATTTTCCTCATACAAAATTCTGGACCAGTCGATAGATATCGATCGATCGGTTTTGGACCGATCGATCGCTACTTCTGACCGAGCAATCGGTTGCCTATAAATTTTTGACCCGCGTTACTGTTTTGGCCATAACTTTTGACTCGTTCGTCGGATTTTGACGATTCAACCTGCGTTGGATTCGTCTTTCGAAAACGAACATTTCTGGCATTTTAGAATTTCTAAATTCCACTTAATTAATAGACTAAATTATCCCCAAAGTTGACTGATCTACATTTCCATTAAATAAAACCCACCATTGACTTGGCTTAAACTCAAAATAAGGAAAAACATTAAACATGAACTTGGAAGAGGGTTCCAAAACCTTTCTAATGGTTCAATAATCACTCAATTCCAATAAACGGTGCCAAAACTAGAGCTTCCTAAAGTTTAGGGTGTGATATGACATCCCTCCGTTAAAAGTTTGATTAAGCCTAGTTCACACCACACCAAATAAATATATAATACAATAAACATCAAAACATCATAAGGACTATAATACCCCTAATACAATGAAGTAAAAACATGAAAAAGATTCGGGGTCTCTACATCCTCCCCCCTTAAAAGAATTTCGTCCTCGAAATTACGTACCTTAGGTGAATAAATGTGGGTACTTTTCGCGGACTTCGGCTTCTCTCTCCCAAGTAGCCTCTTCTCTAGAGTGATGCTCTCATTGCAAGAGTACAAGAGGAATGACCTCAGAACGCAAAACTTGCTCTTTCCGGTCCAAAATTCGAGCCGTTTGCTCCACTAAAGTCAAATCTTCCCGAATTTCCAACGGTTCCAAATGTATGTCATGTAAAGGATCGGAAATATACTTTCTCATCATAGAGATATGAAAAACATTATGCACACCTTCCATGTGAGGTGGTAAGGCGACCCGATAAGCAACTTCCCCGACTCGGGTGATGATCTCAAAAGGACTCACATATCTCGGACTGAGCTTGCCTCGCTTGCCGAATCTCATCACCCCCTTCGTAGGTGAGATCTTTACAAATACAAAATCTCCGACTTGGAACTCAAGATCTCTCCTCCGAGTATCGGCATAGCTCTTCTGTCTACTCTGAGCTGTTTTCAACCTCTCCCTGATCAACTGAACTCTATCCACAGTCTGACCAACGAGCTCGGGACCCAAAAGCTTCCTCTCACCAACTTCGTCCCAACACAAAGGTGAACGACAACTCCTCCCATAAAGTGCATCAAATGGTGTCATCTGAATGCTAGCTTGATAGCTGTTGTTGTAGGCAAACTCAACCAACGGCAAGTGATCAACCCAACTACCTTGAAAGTCTAACATGCAAGCTCGTAGCATGTCCTCTATGATCTGGTTCACTCTTTCAGTTTGCCCATCTATCTGCGGATGAAATGCCGTACTAAAATCCAAATGGGAACCCATAGCATGCTGAAAACTCTTCCAGAACTTGGATGTAAATCTAGGATCTCGATCGGAAACAATACTAACTGGCACTCCATGCAAACGGACTATCTCCTTGATATAGAGATTAGCCAATTGATTGGAGTTGAAAGTAGTCCGATATGGAAGAAAATGAGCTGATTTAGTCAATCGGTCAACCACAACCCAAATGGCATCAAAGTTCTTGACCGTCTTTGGCAAACCAACAACGAAATCCATGGAGATATTTTCCCACTTCCACTCGGGAATAGGAAGAGACTAAAGAAGTCCTGCCGGTCTCCTGTGTTCGGCCTTCACTTGTTGACACACCAAACACTTGGATACAAAGGTAGCCACATCTTTCTTCATACCTTTCCACCAGAAATATTTCTTGAGGTTCTGGTACATCTTAGTACCTCCCGGATGCATGGTGTACTTGGACTTGTGTGCTTCATCCAGAATCTCCCTTCTTAAATCCTCATCATCCGGAATACAAAGTCTACCCTTGAAACAAACTCCACCATCCCTCCAAGAGAAATCCTCAAACCCGCTGCTCAGTGACTTATTCATGGCAGCGTGCAGTTCTTCATCATTCCACTACAAGTCCTTAATCTGTCCAACAAGGTTGGCCTGACCATAATGTTAGCCAACAAGGCTCCAGAAGTTCCAACACTGAAACCCGCATCGAGGCTAGACACCTCTTCTAGTAACTTCCATTCTTGGACCATTAAATGTGCCAAGAATCCAGTAGGTCGCCTACTTAGCGCATCTGCCACTACATTTGCTTTCCCCGGGTGGTACTGAATAGAGCAATCATAATCCTTGAGGAATTCCACCCAACGACGCTGCCTCAAATTCAGCTCTTTCTGGGAGAATAAATACTTTAGACTTTTGTGGTCGGTGAAAACTTCAAACTGCGCACCGTACAAGTAGTGTCTCCAGATCTTAAGAGCAAAAACCAAGGCTGCTAACTCCAAATCATGGGTAGGATAGTTCTTCTCGTGGTCTTTCAACTGCCGAGAAGCATAGGCAATCACCTTCCTGTGTTGCATAAGAATACAACCTAACCCAACGAGTGAGGCATCACTATACACCACAAAATCTTCACTACCCGATGGAACAGTCAAGATCGGAGGGGTGGTGAGACGCTTCTTCAACTCAAGAAAACTCTTCTCACATTTCTCATTCCACTCGAATCTAGTGTTCTTTCGAGTTAGATGAGTAAGCGGATGTCGCGACCCAAAACCTACCCTAGGAGTTAGAGTGAACTTTGGACGACTAAACATGGCTTACATGACTTGCTTGACAAACCAACCTGCAAAAACCCACAGAGCATATACAATAGAGGATGACAGCGGAAACATAACTATAAAACACAGCGGAAGTCTAACAACCTCTAAGTATATACACATGGTCCAAGTTTAATACAAAGAAATCAAAACAAAGAAAGTGCGGACATGCCCGCCAAAACACATGGATATAATCACTCATGCTCACCCATAGCTAATCCACTCAGAATCTAACACCACCTACTGATAACCCTCTACGGGAGGTTCCTCAAAAGGCTCCTCGACGTACTCCTCTTCCACCCATGGACCAGGAGCACAAACATCAAATGGAGCAACAGCTCCCTCAGAACCTGCCGACATAAGAAGTACGGCTGAGCATGGAATACTCAGCGGGTACCAAATACTAACCAATAGTCATAGCATAAAAATGGCAATACATAAATCAGGAGCAATTCATATATGTTAGACGGAAACAATTCATATCATACAAGGAAGTAAAGCAATTTATAATCATGCTTGTATTTCGTAGAAAGCCGATAAAACCTCTTGAAAACATCGTGCACTTGACTTGGCTTGAAATATCTTTTCGTACTTGAAAGCTTGTCGTGTTTGTCTTACTTGATCTTGTTGAGCGTGTCGTACGTGTCATGTCATGCGTGCTTGCTTGTGATCATGTAACTTGTGAGATACACTTGTGAGATATCCTTGTGAGATGCGCTTGAGAGATGCCTTGAGAGGGAAGGGAGATCCTTCTTTATGCAATGCACTTACGAGGGAATGGAGACCCTTCTTCATGATATGTATGTACTTGCGAGGGAAGGGAGGCCCTTCTTCATGATATGCACTTGTGAGTGAGGGGAGACCCCTCGTGGAATGTTGGTTCTTGTTTTCTTGTGAAAAGCGAGGTAAAACATATCGTAGGATATGTCCCACCTCTAACCATGTTCTTGAAAACCTCGATAAATCATGTCATGCATGCCGTGCTCGTGAGAACCGTGTACATACTTGCATTTAAATTTAAATATGACATTTGGGTAATTTCACAACACATATAACATCAATGATTGAGCAATGTAATATTCATATCATTTAGGGAAAGCAAGAAAACACACTATCATAGGCCCTAGCAATATTCATAATTTATTAGGCATGCATTTCCAAATTTACAACTCATTTTATTCACCTTGGCATTTCATCAAACATGGTGTGTTCATTATTCATTATTCATTAAAACCTAAATCATGCTTTTCTAGGTGAGTCTACTCAAATCATAAAGGTGTGTTTATTATGGATACAATGCCCTCCCCATTTTAATCATCACAACACAACCCTTGGCATCCAATCGCCCATTCCATCTCCATTTACCATTCATAACCATCCATCTCATATCACATGTGTAAATGAAAGAAAATCAAAAGAAATAAAGGTAAAAGAGGAACTATAACTAGGAGGGTAGTAAGAAGTACCGACCTTGAAGAAATGAGGAAGAAACTCCTTCCAAAAATGACCGTGAGGTGCTGCCCTAGCTTGGGGAACGCTCTCCACGAGTGCTTGAGCCGTGATCTTGGAGAAAAACCGGACTTGAAGTGATCTAGGGTCTCAAAACCCCTTTGATTCTTCTCCAAAAGCAAAACCCTAGCTTAGGAAACCCTTTCTCCTCTCTTCTAATCCCCCAAATCCTCTAAGTGTTGAGAATGAGCCCTAAAGGCTCGGGTTAAACTCTTAAGGTAAGAGTGAACCGACCAAAAGACCATAATACCCTTACTGAAATTTCTGCAAAAACACGAGTGCCGAACACGTTGAGCTGTGAATAGTGCCAAACACGTTGTGCTGTGAATAGTGCCAAACACGTTGTGCTGTGAATAGCGCCGAACACGTTGTGCTGTGAATAGCGCCCAACACGTTGTGCTGTGAATAGTGCCGAACACGTTGTGCTGTGAATAGTGCCGAACACGTTGTGCTGTGAATAGTGCCGAACACGTTGTGCTGTGAATAGTGCCGAACACGTTGTGCTGTGAATAGCGCCGAACACGTTGTGCTGTGAATAGTGCCGAACACGTTGTGCTGTGAATAGTGCTGAACACGTTGTGCTGTGAAGGGTGCCGAACCCGTTGTCACGTTGTGTTGTGCATAGTGCTGAGCTCGTTGTCCGTTGTCTTACGTACAACATGCTCGTTGTGAGCTGTACAACGAACACGTTGTTTGCTATACAATGTACACGTTGTCTGCTGCACGACGTACCCGTTGTCTGTTGCACAACGGATGCACAACGTATACGTTATCAAAGCTAGAGCTACGTTATCAGAGTACGTTGTCTATGCGTTGTCTGTGCCTTATCAGAGCACGTTGTCAGAGCACGTTATCAGAGCTACGTCCTTAGTGCCTTCCGAGCTACGTCCTTAGTGCCTTCCGAGCTACGTCCTTAGTGCCTCTCGAGCTACGTCCTTAGTGCCTTTCGAGCTACGTTTGCCTGCAGGTCCAGACTGTTTTGGCCATATCTTTTGACTCGTTCGTCCGATTTTGACGATTCAACTTGCGTTGGGTTCGTACTTCGAAAAGGAACATTTATGATGTTTCGAAATTTCCAATTTCTTCCTTATTTATTAATTATACCTCTTTAAAGGCAAAATGGCAACGAAAGTGTCATGCATTAAATGTGAAAAGGTCCGGGGCTCTACAGCGGAGCTGCCAAACTGAAAAATCCTTCTACAAATCTTCGATAATATCCAGCTAGGCCCAAGAAACTTTGAACCTCTGTAACACTCTTTGGTCTTCCCCATCCTTCCACTGCTTCTATCTTAGCAGGGTCAACTGAAATCCCCTCTTCTGACACCACATGGCCTAGAAATGCTACTTTTTCTAGCCAAAACTCGCACTTGCTAAGCTTAGCATATAGCTTATGCTCACGGAGTATCTTCAGGGTGATCCGGAGATGCATCTCATGCTCCTTCTGTGTCCTGGAGTACACTAAAATGTCATCCCTAAACACGATCACAAAGCGGTCCAGAGTCGGCTTGAAGATCCTGTTCATGAGATCCATGAATGCTGCCGGAGCATTTGTCAAACCGAACGGCATGACTAAGAATTCAAAATGCCCATATCTGGTCCTGAAAGCAGACTTAGGCACATCTTCCGCCTTTATCTTCAGCTGATGGTAGCCTGACCTCAAATCAATCTTGGAGAAATACTTAGCTCCTTGCAACTGATCAAACAAGTCATCGATCCTAGGTAAAGGATATTTGTTCTTGATGGTGACCTTATTCAGTTGCCGATAGTCGATGCACATCCTCATCGAACCATCCTTCTTCTTCACAAACAACACTGGAGCTCCCCAAGGTGATACACTTGGGTGGATAAATCTAAGACCAAGCAATTCGTCAATCTACTCCTTAAGCT
This sequence comes from Tetracentron sinense, assembly GCA_015143295.1. Taxonomy (NCBI): domain Eukaryota; kingdom Viridiplantae; phylum Streptophyta; class Magnoliopsida; order Trochodendrales; family Trochodendraceae; genus Tetracentron; species Tetracentron sinense. The sequence goes on from CM026554.1 coordinate 21,597,285, forward strand.
CTTTCAACTCTGCTGGAGCCATCCTATATGGCGCTTTAGAGATGGGTGCCATACCCGGAACCAACTCAATTACAAACTCTACTTCTCTATCCGGTGGCAAACCCGGTAAGTCTTTAGGAAAGACATCCATGAATTCCTCTACAATAGGGATACTTGAGAAATCTGGTGCTTCCGAGGTAGTAAGACTCAATGCCGCAAAACGAGCTAAGTCCTTCTTCTTCAACCCTTGGAAACGAAAAGAGGGCTCACTGATTGGTCTAAAGTTGACCACTTTCCCAAAACAGTCGACATGCCCATGGTATTTGGAAAGCCAATCCATACCTAAAATGACGTCAAAGTCTTGGAACTCAAGGACAATCAGATCGGCTGGCATCTCTCTCTGACCTACTTGAATATTACAAGCTCGATAGACCTTATCAGTGATGACCGAACTACCAACAGGAGTAGCAATCGACAATTCACGATCTAACAGACTTGGCTCAATCGAAAATTCTCGTGCAAAACTAGGTGTGACGAAGGAGTGAGTGGAACCAGTATCGATCAAAACATGAGCGAGGAAATCATTTATCAACAATGAGCCTGAATTAATACACAAAGCTAATTTTTCAAATCATGAATACATACATGCATCTTACATCATACCACATAACATTTAATATCACACACATAGCATCAGAACAATATTTTAATTGACTAAAGCACAATTAAACGTACCCTGCACAACGTCGTCGGACGCCTGTGCATCCCGCTCCGAGGTAGCAAACACTCGACCTTGAGCTGGCTGGTGAGGCTGCTGAGGTCTAGGACCCTGTGGTGGCCTCTGCTGTATGGACTGCCTACCTGGGGGCCTGACTCCCTGTGGCTGAGTCGACTGAAGCCCCTGCTGAATACGGAGTGGGCAATCTCGGATCCGGTGTGAGAACTCTCCACAATGGAAACAACCTCCAGTAATTGCCCTACACTCTCCCACTCTATGCCTCTTTCTGCACTGGCGGCATGCATCATACAACTGGGTACCAGCAGTAGGCGGAGCCACCTGAGATGCTCGAGGGGCTGCCTGAGTAGGCCTCTGATACGGGGTAGGCCTAGCAATGGGCATAGGACCTGCTATCCTCGACCTCTTGTCTTGGGGGACAAACCTGCTTGCTTGCATCTTCTCCCTCTTCTTCAAAAATTCCTGTGAATTCTTCTGAGCTATCAGAGCACGCTGATACACCTCCCTACATGTCTCAAGCTGAAGTATCGAAACCTTCTCCCGAATAAAATCCTTCAAGCCTCGCTCAAACCTCTTTGCCTTCATTCTCTCCGTAGCAATCAAGTGAGGAGCGAACCTAGAGAGCTCTACAAACTTGGCCTCATACTCGGCCACTGACATCCTCCCTTGCTCCAAGGTAGAGAATTCAATCTCCTTCTGATCTCTCACAAACACCGGGAAGTATCTCTCATAGAAGATGTCGAGGAACTCTCCCCAAGTCCACTCTTGTCCAGCTCGCACCTCATTCCTCTGCCTAGATGCGGCCCTCCACCAATGTTCAGCCGCGCCTTCCATGACGAAGGAGGCCCATTTCACCCTCTGCTCATCGGTAGCCTCAAGCACGGTGAAAATCTTCTCTAGTTGCATGATCCATAACTCGGCAACTGAGGGATCCGTACTACCATAGAAGGCTGGAGGACTCATCCTCCTAAAAGCTTCCACTCCGTTATGCCGGGGTGGGTGAACATCAACCGCCCTCTCTTGCCTAGCTTGACCAGCAGCTAGCAGCGCAGTTTGCTGAGCCATAATTTCAGCCTGCCTCTCCATGGCTGCAGCAATAGCTTCCATAGCCCGACTCACATTGGCTTGGGAAGCACCATCTGGGGAATCCCCATCTGTCACACTGCCTCCTCCATTCCTATGGTTTCTTCCACCCCTTCTCATGCTTACAGTCCTAGGAAGAAGAAAACAACTTATTTAGAACACACTCACATAAATTCCTAAGTCTACGCTTAATCAAAACTCAACCCTCAACAATTTTAAAGTCCTGAACTTGATGTTGCTTCCCTAAGGTTCACATCTTCCTATACCCTACACTTAATACCTTAGCCCTAAGGACTCTAATGCCTTGAGCACTGATTGATATCCTCTAGTATCAGACCCGGAGTAACATAACATGACTCCTACTAAGAAGACAATTTAGCCCAAGGGAACCTAATGCCTAGAGCTCTGATACCACCTCTGTAACGACCCCAAAATCCCACAAGGCTAAAATAGGACTTTAGGATCGCCACATTACTTAACCTGCTTAAAATCCATGACATACAAGGCACACTAACACGAGTCTCCAAAAATGAGGATAAATAAAATTCTGGTATATAAACTATAATCAAATAGCAAAAGTCTACGGTAAACATATACAACTCACTCTAAAACCAAAAAGTCTGATACACAACTAAAAAAGTCTACTAAGCAACATCTACTCAAGTCTAATACAACTCTCTCAATCAAATGAAATAAAAACTAAGAGGTGTAGCCACCCAAATCTCTGGCTCCCTCCTCAGAAGGCTCACCTTCACCTCCTTCCTCTACGTATGTTTCCTCAACCCACGGCTCCGCCGTGTACTCCTGCTCTAAACCTGCCAAGACAAAGTCCGGCTGAGTACAAAGGTACTCAGTGTATATAAAATCCAACCAACAATAATAATATACCTGCGCTTAGTTAGAAACATATCCAATAACATAATAACATAATCAGAGTGCGGAAGAACGTGTGCGCATATACATCATATCATCACCTTGACTCGTGTACTTGTGAGAATCTTAGACTTGGAAGACAATACACTTATGAGTTGCTTATGCTTATGAGACCACGTGCTTGTGAGATGTTTATGCTTATGCACTTATTCAGATCACACAGTAATGAGACATGCCGTTCTTGGCGGATACGGACCATGCCTTAGAAATCATGTGGTTGACATGCCGTTCTTGGAGGATACGGACCATGTCTAAGAATCAGGTTGACATGCCGTTCTTGGAGGATACGGACCATGTCATGCTTATGCTTATTCAGAATGTCATACGTATGCCATGCTCATGCTTGTGGTCCACATGTGTGACTCTTATCTTAACATACACGTGCTTATGCGCTTAAGTGTCGAAATTAACGTTCGAGTCGGTAATTGCTTAGATTCCAATTTTCCACCATGGAAACTCCACTATATGTCCCACACCAAATAGTTAGAGAATTCCTGGTTTGAGAGATGTTCCTCTAAGTTCTTACCTTCCCGACTATCAATTCTCATGCAAGAAATTAAGTATACTTAACAAACAATCACATATATATTTCTTATCATAATTCTTAACATCATTTATAATCCATTTACCACCATTTCATAAAAGTATCATAGCATTTATTCTCACAGACATTTTCACAAACACCTTGAGTACACATAATATGAATCCATTGTTTCTCTACCTTTTCATGCATTCATAAAATCATAATTCCATCTATACAATCCATATATTCATCCACATCCACAAATTAATCTCATCCTCCATACATTTCCCATCCTCCATACATTCTATCCACATTTAATCCACATTTCCAATCCACATATCCATCCATAATTAGCTTGCTTCTTAGAAAATTAGGGAAAATGCATCAAACATCTATTTCTACCATTCCTAGCATCTTAACATTCACAAAACCTTAAAATAAAGTTGATTAGGATAGTATATCGACCTTAGGAATCATTCCTTTGGATTCAAAACGCTCCCGAGACGATTTGGAGAAGCTTTGAGGACGATCTCCAAGCTTTCCTCTCACTCTTCTACCAATCTCCTTCCTCTCCAAGCAACCCTCTCTCAAAACCCTAGGGTTTCTCCCCCTTTTTGCCAAATTAGGTTAGAACTAGGTGAATGTTAAGCATGCATATCAAGGTTATGGTAGAAGAGGGTTCCATTAAATAAAACCCACCATTGACTTGGCTTAAACTCAAAATAAGGAAAAATATTAAACATGAACTTCGAAGAGGGTTCCAACACCTTTCTAATGGTTCAAGAATCACTCAATTCCAGTAAACGGTGCCAAAACTAGAGCTTCCTAAAGTTTAGGGTGTGATATGACATCCCTCCGTTACAAGTTTGATTAAGCCTAGTTCACACCACACCAAATAAATATATAATACAATAAACATCAAAACATCATAAGGACTATAATACCCCTAATACAATGAAGTAAAAACATGAAAAAGATTCGGGGTCTCTACATCTTTCTTGGGACCGGACTATTTAGTTCAGACCCGTGTAATTGATCCAAACGGATTGTCTTCTTAGGCAGACCTCGAAATTAATTTTGACAATCCAAATGGATCGTCTCTTTACTAGACTAATTGGACAGACTCTTTTGGGTCCGTCCTGACTGACTAGTATTTTGAGATAATCGGATCGTCGAATTTTTGATTGGTCCTTAATTGGACTAATCCATCAACCCGGAACCGCATATGCTAATGGGGAGACTCTGTGAATTTTTTTTTTTTGGACAATTTGCAACACTTAAAATAATTTAATTTAAATAATTAAATTTAGAAGTGTTTTGAAATAATCGGCAAAATAATTTTTGTGGGACGATTTCTTGAAATTAATTTAATTGAAATCAATTCTGATACAATAAAATTAAATTTATTAATTTTATATAGGTGGTTAAATTTAAAGTATGTGAAGAAATTAAAATTTAATTTAAAATTAATTTTTTCGGGCATTCTAAAGGAGGTTGGGTATCGTCGTCTTCCGCCAAGTAGTGCAAATTTGTAGGGAAAGACAGGATGAATTCGAGCTGAGTTGAATCCTGGAGATAGAGCTGCCTTATCCCATGCACAATGGGAGGCTTCGACTATCTTTAGGAAAGACTCTTTGAGCGCCTCTCAATTCTAGTGATTCATTGTAAAACTATTTATTTTATTTCTTTATTTATTGTAGTTAATTGTGCTCTGATTTGTGAATGTTTTTAGACTAACCGTCAACAATTTGAAGATATAGTCATTCTCCTATGGCTACTATAACAAAGATGGGAGTTGTACCTGTGGATGCCGCATCAAAGTTTGATGGAAAGCACTACCACCATTGGGTTCAACAGATGAAATATTTTCTCAAGCAACTGAGTATCCTGTACGTGCTTGCTGAAAAATGTCCTGAAATTCTGACTGGAGCCGGTGTTACTGCAGAAACCACCAAGACTGCTACTGAAAAAACTCACAAATGGATTGACGATGAATATACTTGTCATAACAATTTATTCAACTCTCTTTCTCATGCATTATATGATCAATTCTCAAAGAAAGCCAAAAGTGCTAGAGAATTATGGGAGATGTTGCGAGCTGTCTACATAGCTGAAGAATCTGGAACGAAGAAATTCCAAGTCGCTAATTACATGGAATTCAAGATGCTCGACAACAAATCTATTATTGAACAAATTCAAAAACTCCAAAAGATTGCAGATGGAATTGTAAGTTCCGGCATGAAACTAGATGAGAACTTCAATGTCAATACTATTATCGCAAAGCTACCTCCTTCATGGAAGTCATACTGCTCTAAATTAATGAAGAAGAAAGAGGATTTGTTGCTCTAAACTTTACTCCATCTCAGTAGGGTAGAAGAAGAGTCTCTTAAGAGAGACAAGAAATATGAACCGGTGGCTAATGCCAATGTCGTTGAGAGCAAGCCTACCAATTCATTACCTCCAAGAAAGAAAGAGTTCAAGAAAGATTACAAGAAAACAGAAAAGCCAATCAAAAAGCAACAATACCAAAACTTTGTTCCAAGAAAACAAGTTGAATGTTACAGTTGTGGCAAGCCTGGCCACATTTCTAGAGAATGTAAAGAGAAGAAAAGGTTCAACAGGAAGCTGAATTATCAAAACAAAAGATATGAGAAGAAGAACGATCAAAATGAACCAATGGCAGCCATAGTGACCAAGGCCCATATGGTTGGCGAAGATACTGAATGGTGGGTCGACACTGGCGTGACCCGACACATCTGTGGAGATAGAAACATGTTCACCTCCTATGAAATAGTGGGGGAGGATATGAACATGTTCATGGGAAACCACTCATCCTCTAAAATTGATGGAAAGGGGACAGTGGAGCTCATGTTCACCTCTGGTAAATCGATTCTTCTCAAGGAGGTTCTTCATGTTCCCGACATTCGAACGAATCTGGTATCGGGCTCTCTGCTAAGTCGTCATGGATTTAAGATGGTGTTTGAGTCTGACAAGTGTGTGATTACTAAGAATGGTTTTTTTGTTGGAAAAGGCTATGTTGTATCTGGAATGTTCAAACTCAACATCGTTAATGAAATGATTTCTGTTTCTGCTCATATCGCTGAGTCAATTGATTTGTGGCATGGTAGACTGGGCCATATATATTTCAAGAAAATAGAACTTATGGCAAACCAAAGACTAATCGAAGGTCATATCAGTGATAAACATGAAAAGTGTATTACTTGTAGTAAGTGCAAGATAACTAGAGCCTCGTTTCCTAGAGTCGAGAGGTCCACCACAACTCTAGATTTAATTCACACTGATATTTGTGAAATGACTAATACCCTATCCCAAGGAGGCAAGCGGTACTTCATCACATTTATTGATGATGCATCTATATTTACATATGTATGCAAAGACTATTGATGATGCATCCAGAAGTTTAAAATGTTTAAGGCAGAAGTCCAAAACCAACTTGAAAAGAAGATTAAGATTCTGAGGTCCGATAGAGGTGGAGAATATATTGACACTGAATTTACAAAATTCTGTGAAATCAATGAGATTCAACATGAGATGTTTTCTTCCTATACACCACAACAGAATGGTATTGCTGAACGCAAAAATCGGACTTTGACAGAGATGGTAAACACAATGTTAACAAGCTCAAGAGCACCTGCTAACCTGTGGAGTGAAACCTCATTGACAGCAATGTCACATTTTGAACCGAGTACAGCAAAGAAAGTAAAAATTGGTTCTTATGAGATATGGAAAGGTAGAAAGCCGAATCTAAAGTATCTCAGGGTATGGGTGTTAGTCATGATGCCCAGAAAAGTAATTTAGATTGTTAGATTCTTATTAATTTAATTAATAAAGACTTCTTCTTAATCTATTGTGTATTCATTATAGGTAATTGACCATGATCATGAGATGATCTATACGATATGAGATATCGATAAAGGTCCATAGGACATATTGTAGGAAAGTTATGTGATTAGATTATCACAGGTAGATATAACTTTTCGGTTCCTTATACCTTATATAGTCACAGTTGTGGGTGAAGCTGGGCAATTCACTTATATGGCTGCCAGAATGCTAAGATGTTCTCAATAGTTGAGATGTAGTTCTATCTTGAACTATTGTAGTGGAGACTACACATCAGCATATGGATGCTTAAATGTACACTGATTGATTGCATTTAATATTGAGAGACCTCTTGCATAAACATACTATCAGATAGTTGGTCTCTCATCATATTGAACGGTTTCGATGATCCTTAGATCTGATGAGTTCATCTATGACTGAGCGGTGATTTGACTTTTTTGATTCCACCAACGTATTTTCTAACTTAGGGAATACAATATAGTGACAGTTGGATAGTTAGAAAGTTATTCGAATCATGCTGAATTTCAAACAAGAAATCCATGCTCATTAATTTGAGAGATTATCCAAGTTCCGGGTAAGACAGTTAATTAAGTTCAAATCCTGCGCAGGTGATTTTGCAAACAAAATAAGTTCTGAAATATACTTTTAATAAAAGGTATTATAGTTATAAAAGGTTTTTCTCAAAATGTTTTTCATGAGAAATTATTTCTCATGACTTAATCATAAGTCTTGGAAACCCGGATGATTTGCAATGGGCTATGGGTTAGATAGTATGTCAATCTCGAAGGCCCATTAGGGATAATGTATTTGGAAGGATAAATCGAATTTAAAAGTTCATGTGGTGGGATCCGTAATGGTTAATGTTCATACACTGGGATTCAATTGCAACATGGATATCTCACGTCACTTGCAATTCCGATGTAATTCCCGTTTAGGGTAAATGAGATAACATTGGGTAAGCCAGGGTAAGAATATCCCAGAGCAATCTGTGGAGGTGCTCACATAAGAAATACAAGCTCAATAATTGATTAAAAGTTAATCAATTATTTAAGTGATTAAAAGTTAATCATTTAATTAAATAGATTAAAAGTTAATCTATGGTTTAAATTAATTGTTAATTTAAATCTAGGGATTATTTTATTAATTATTTAATTAACATAATTAAAGGGGAAATGAGTTTGACTCATATCCATAAACCCATTAAAATGGACCTTTAATATGGGCCAAAGCCCATGGGTTTAAAGTTTAAACCCTAGGGTGGGGCGCCCACTTGAGAAATCCTAATTGGATTAGGATTTGTTAATTGAATAATTATTGAAATATAATTCATTTTATAATGGAATTAAAATCCAATGGTTGGATTGCAATAAGGATTAAGATGGAATTGTAATTGGATTACAAAAAGGAGTTTTAACTCCTCAAAACTCATGCCCCGTAGAAGCTCACGCCCCCCCCCCCCTTGGAGATGGTCTACTAGTTTGACTAGGTTTCCTCATTGTGTAGGATGTTGACTTATCCCTTTAATTAAGGAACCCTCTTATTAGAAGGACTCCTTAATTAGTAGGTATTCTATAATTAGAGTAATTATAGATAAACTAGGATATTGTTTAATTAATAATAAGAGTTATTATTAATTAAACAATACCTAAAAGATAAGATCAAGTTGGAGTAGGATTAGGATAGGATCCTAGTCTATAAATACCCCAACACCCTAGACCATTAAGCACTTTTCTCCAGAATTTTTTCTCTTCTTTGCTCTCTCTCTCCAAACTGTGAGAACCTAGGGAGACCCCTAGGGATTTTCGTGAGCTATATAGGTGGTGCAAATTGGGTTTTGCTTTTCTAGGGTTTTGAACCTTAGTGTTTTTGGTGATAGAAGGTCTATACCATTGATCCATCTTCTTCCTCTTGCTTCTATAATTCCAAAGGAGATTCTAAAGCTTCGTGGGGATAGCGAAGAACAAGGATCGAGCTTCTAGTATTTTTTTGGAGAAATCTCTATAAAGAGTTCTGACGATTCGAGTAGATTAAGCTTCACCGGTGAAAAGCATTCACCGAGGTGAAATGACTAAAACTCTTAGATAATTTTGATGCTTTCTATGGTGTTAAGATCTAGGGAATCCAGTTTCTGCATTAATTTTTATCCGGATCCCCCTTCAAGTGGTATCAGAGCTCATAAGATGAATTAATTTAGATCTATTTAATATTGCTCGTAGTTTTTATTATTTTATTTGTTCATGAGATGAATAAATAAATATTTATTATATTATTGAATGAGATTTGATAATTTAATAATTTTAAAAACTAGTATTATATGTGATATAATTAAATTTGAAATAAAAAGTTTATTTTGAAATTTCTTTTAAATGATTTGATCATTTAATATATATTTATTAATTGTTTAAAATAATTAATAAATCATTTTTCCCATAAATAGACTTTATTTGAAAAATTATAAAACCCTAATTAATGATGAGATCATATTTAGGATTTTCAATTCTCTTATTTTTTATTTTAATCCTAGATAATAGTAGAACCAATCTCGGATAATAATAGAACCAATCTATATGAAATTTTCTTGCATTCGAGAAATGATCTTGCATTCGGGAAAGAAATAAAATTTTGTAGAGATTTTAAGAAAATTCTATCTTATATTTTAAAAATAATTTTATGAAAATTGTTTTAAGGAAAATATAATTGTTTTATTTTTTTCCGGGGTTAGATCTATATAAGATATAGATTTTATCGAGTGATTTGATAATTGTTATCAAATTTTAAATCCTTTTAAAATAAGAAAAAGTACTCCATCACCATGTAGCATCTATTTTATATGAGATTATAGTTATGGGTCATATTTTATGATAAATTGTTTATCATTCATGCATTCATATTAGAGGTTAATGTGTAGTAGGTTTTGGTAATCTATAAAGGCCAGATTCATTTGGTTTCCCTGAAAATGGCGAATGGAATACTGGTTTCCTAATGCCATTTAAATTCTATTTAATGCATTAGTGGAAATGCTGTGAAGGAGGATGCTACGATGTGATCTCAATAAGATGATGAAGTAAGGGATCGCGAAGGAGTTTGCGAGCTGCCTTTATTCTTATCTCATTCTCTTGCATCCATGCATTTTAATTTGTTGACCCATAACATTAATCTCTTATATTATTATTTATTTTATCATAAGATGATACTTGCTGTTTATTTTATCATGAGATGATATCTGTTTCTATGTTTAATTATTCTGTTAAAATAATTGCCCTTGATATATCATGTGTATATAAGACTGGAGACAATTCCTTAAGTATTATGATCTTCTACCATACACTATGTGATCTTATAGTGAGGAGTGTGAGTAAGCTGACAGGCCAAAGCCGGGCCCAATCCCTCTCACCTATGAGTGAATATGGTGAAAACTGAATAAGCAAATAGTGGGAGCAATAACGCTAAAGCATGACCTTTCACTAGGTGTTTATTAGGTTCATGGTAGGTGGGCACATGAATAAGAGATATTATACAATAACACCAAAGCATGAGTATAACATCCCTTATATATCAGATAGTAGATCGAATACTCCAGAATTTGCAAAATGAGATCTATGAAATTGGAGAAGATAGTTTCTATCTGCCTATTCAAGGCGATGTGATGATGTGCCCAAAGGCAGGATTACATAAGCCAGTGCCTAGGTTTTCGATGCCAATTGATACTTCCCAAATTGGCAATACCATTAGAAATAGACCCATTATCTAATAGGTATTAATGAATACAATAGATCCCTAATACTGTCTTATTTGTCATTTGATTAGATCATGACAGGCCTACACCCATTGACTGAAATTCTTCATGATGAAATGTTAGTTGGAACTAATTATGTAGACTGAAAAATAAAGATTAGAATTGTATTTGTCGTGGATAACCTTGACCTATGTCTTAAGACACCTAAGCTCGAAATTCCTCCATATGCTTCACCGGCCCAAAAGGCTGAGTTTAAGCAATGGGAGAGGTCCAATCAGATGACCAAGTGTTACATACTGGCTTCAATGTCTAACATTTTGTAAAGCCAACATGAACACATGGATAAGGCTTTTGACATTTTGCAAAACCTTCATGAGAGAGGTCCAATCAGATGACCAAGTGTTACATACTGGCTTCAATGTCTAACATTTTGTAAAGCCAACATGAACACATGGATAAGGCTTTTGACATTTTGCAAAACCTTCATGAGAGAGGTCCAATCAGATGACCAAGTGTTACATACTGGCTTCAATGTCTAACATTTTGTAAAGCCAGCATGAACACATAGATAAGGCTTTTGACATTTTGCAAAACCTTCATGAGATGTTTGGTGAGCAAAATAGGTCAGCTCGACAAGTAAAGTTGAAATCCCTTGTTAACACCAAGATGGCTGAGGGTGAAGGGGGATCCGGATAAAAATTTATACGGAAACTGGATCCCCTAGATCTTAACATCATATCAAACATCAAAATTATCTAAGAGTTTTAGTTATATCACCTCGGTGAATGCTTTTCACTGGTGAAGCTTAATCCACTCGAACCGTCAGAACTCTTTGTAGAGATTTATCTGAAAAAATATTAGAAGCTCGATCCTTATTCTTCGCTATTTCCACAAAACTTTAGAATCTCCTTTGGAATTATTGAAGCAAGAGGAAGAAGATGGATCAAAGGTGTAAACCTTCTATCACCAAAAACACTAAAGTTCAAAATCCTAGAAAAGCAAAATCCAATTTGCACCACCTATATAGCTCACGAAAATCCCTAGGGGTCTCCCTAGGGTCTCACGGTTTGGAGAGAGAAAGGAGAGAAGAGAAAAAATTCTGGAGAAAAGTGCTTAATGGTCTAGGGTGTTGGGGTATTTATAGACTAGGATCCTATCCTAATCCTACTCCAACTTGATCTTATCTTTTAGGAATTGTTTATCAATAATAACTCTTATTATTAATTAAATAATATCCTGGTTTATCTATAATTACTCTAATTATAGAATACCTACTAATTAAGGAGTCCTTCTAATAAGAGAGTTCCTTAATTAAAGGGATAAGTCAACATCTTACACAAGAGAAGGAAACCTAGTCAAACTAGGAGTCCACAAGGGGGGCATGAGCCCTAAAGGGGCGTGAGTTTTGGGGATCTTTAAACTCCTTTTTGCAATCCAACTTTATGTCATCTTAATCCTTATTGCAATCCAACCATTGGATTTTAATTCCATTATAAAAGGAATTATATTTCAATAATTATTCAATTAACAAATCCTAATTCAATTAGGATTTCTCCAGTGGGCGCCCCACCCTAGGGTTTAAACCCATAGGCTTTGGCCCATGTTAAAGGTCCATTTTAATGGGTTTATGGATATGAGTCAAACTCATTTCCCCTTTAATTATGTTAATTAAATAATTGCTAAAATAATCCCTAGATTTAAATTAACAATTAATTTAAACCATAGATTAACTTTTAATCTATTTAATTAAATGATTAACTTTTAATCACTTAAATAATTGATTAACTTTTAATCAATTATTGAGCTTGTATTTCTTATGTGAGTACCTCTACAGATTTCTCTAGGACATTCTTACCCTGGCTTACCCAATGCCCATTGACCCTAAACGGGAATTACATCGGAATTGCAAGTGATGTGAGATATCCATGTTGCAATTGAATCCCCATGCATGAACATTAATCATTACGGATCCCGCCACATGAACTTTTAAATTCGATTTATCCTTCCAAATACATTATTTTTAATCGACCTTCGAGATTGACATACTATCTAACCCATAGCCCATTGCAAATCATCCGGGTTTCCAAGACTTATGATTAAGCCATGAGAAACAATTTCTCATGAAATTTTTTTTGAGAAAAACCCTTTATATGTATAATACCTTTTAATAAAAATATATTTCAATACTTATTTTGTTTTCAAAATCACCTGCGCAGGATTTGAACTTAATCAATGTCTTACCCGGAACTTGGATAATCTCTTAAATTAATAAGCATGGATTTCTTAATTTAAATTCATCATGACTCGAACAGTTTTCTGACTATCCAACTGTCACTGTATTGTATTTCCTAAGTTAGAAAATACGTTGGTAGAATCAAAACAGTCAGATCACTACTCAGTCATAGATGAGCTCATCAGATCTAAGGATCATCGAAACATTCAATGTGAAGGAGAGACTGACTATCTGATAGTATGTTTATGCAAGAGGTCTCTCATTGAATGCAATCAGTTAGTGTACATTTAAGCACCCATATGATAATGTGTAGTCTCCACTACAATAGTTCAAGATAGAACTACATCTCAACTATTGAGAATATCTTAGAATTCTGGCAGCCATATAAGTTAAGTGCCCAGCTTCACCCACAGTTGTGACTATATAAAGTATAAGGAACTGGAAAGTTATATCTACCTGTGATAATCTAATCACATAACTTTCCTACAATATATCCTAAGGACCTTTATTAATATCTCATATCGTATAGATCATCTCATGATCATGGTCAATTACCTATAATGAATACACAATAGATTAAAAAGAAGTCTTTATTAATCAAATTAATAAGATTCTAACAATCTAAATGAATTTTCTGGGCATCATGTCCAACAGAGGGAACTCCAGTCAAGGAGCACATCATAAAGATGATGGGCTTATTGAATGAACTGGAAATTCTTGGTGGAGAGATGGATGCCATCACTCAAGTTGACACTATTCTACAGTGACTCTCTTCGTCCTTCAATTCCCTTGTGTTAAATTATAATATGAACAAGAGTGAAATGTCACTTCGTGAGCTTATGAACTCACTTGTGGCTGTAGAAGATTTGATCAAAAAGTCAACTAAAGGTGAAACTTTAATCGTCAATAAACCTGATACCTCCAAGAAATCTAAAAAGTTTAGAAATGGGAATAAAGGCAAAGGAAAGTTTAAAGACAACAAGGGTAAGGCAAGAGTTGCCAACGGTTCTCAGGAAAAACTGGCAAGGAAAACAAAGGCAAAGAAAACAAAGGCAATGGAAAGTGTTTCCACTGTGGTAAAATAGGTCACTGGAAGAGGAATTGTAGGACTTACCTCGCAACTCTTAAGAAGGGTGACGGAAATACTCAAGGTATGAGATGCTTTGAAGTATTAATTATTGTTGAGTCTAACTTTCTGGACGGTCCTCCTAACTCATGGTGCGTGGATTCTGGATCCACTGTACATGTATGCAATTGTTTACAGGGGTTCAAGGAAACCAGAAAGTCGACCAAACATGTAGAGCCCCGGAACTTTTTGCCATGTGTTGGGACCCGTGGCAAGGCATGAAGCCTTTGTAATCTTCCATTTCTATGAAATGAGAAATTTTGAACAACTCTAAGTGGTAAAAAATAGTATTCCTAAGTCGAATATATCGAAAACCCGAGTTACTGAAACCCATTTGCGAATCAGTCGACTTCAGGGGAAATTTAGTTAATAAATAAAGTAGAAATTGGAAATTGTGAAACATGAAGAATGTTCCTTTTCGAAAGACAAATCCAACGAAAGTTGAATCGTCAAAATCGGACAAACGAGTTGAAAGTTATGGCCAAATTACCAAAGTGTGGAAAAATGGGAGAAAAACAAAATATGGAGGGTGCGATTGATCGCAAGTCAGGTGCGATCGATCGCATGCAGGCGAAATAGGTCCTAAACTCTCGGGGTCATATGCGATAGATGGATCCCCAGGTGCGATAGATCGCAGGGATCTGCGATCGATCGCAAGAATGTGCGATCGATCACATGCAGAGGGAAATCAGACCAGAAATGTTCGGGTTCATGTGCGATAGATCGTGTCACGCCCCAAAATACCCCCTAGGAGTTAAGGGATACTTTAGAGGTGACTACGTGTACCTGTCAAACCATCCTGTAATGCAAGAGGCTAAACATAATATAATACAATGATAATCAGAGCGCGGAAACTAAACATAAGTGCGGAAGCATAAGCCAACTTTTTCTTTTCTTTTATTACTCCATATAGTATTCCAAGTTAACATATACTAAATACAATCAAAGTAAAGGTGGACATGCCCACCTATCAAAATACAAAAAGGGACTCTCTAACCCTCTCCTCTCAATAGTAGTCGAGATACGGCCACACATCCAAGTCCCCATCCTCCTGAGACTGCCATGGGATTGGTGGCTCCCTCTCCTCTACATACTCCTCCTCGACCCAAGGCTCGGGGTCGAGGACATCCACGGTACCTGCTGACATAAAAGTACGGCTGAGCATGGAATACTCAGCGAGTACAAACTACTAGCTAACCATAACAATAACGAACGCATAACAACAGTGAGCAATACAAGATATTAATTTAAAGCAATAGTGAAAGCATAAGATACATAGCCATATCTTGACATGCGTATATGAATGCAAAAACCTCGGTAAAACTCATGTCTCGGAAACCTTTTTCGTGTCTCGGTCAAATCATGTATGTGTATCGTGTTTTGTCTTGTATTTCATGTCTTGATTTGTTCTTGACTTGTATACTTGTGAGCCAGAGGCTAGCACCCTTCCTTGGGCTACCAACCTCCTTGTGATGTTCTTGTTCCATTTCTCTTGTGAGCCAGAGGCTAGCACCCTTCCTTGGGCTACCAACCTCCTTGTCATGTTCTTGTTCCGTTTCTCTTGTGAGCCAGAGGCTAGCACCCTTCCTTGGGCTACCAACCTCCTTGTCATGTTCTTGATTCATCATATACAAATACAATCTTGGAAAACCCGATTTCATGCATGCATGCGTGCTTGCGTGCTTGTCAATAGTGGTAATCATGATGACATACTTGAATGGGCGGATCACATGACTATGGCATTTCAATCCTTAACATAGTGGTATAAAAATTTAGGCAACATATAGCACATTTGAGCAATTTATCATTTCTAAGAACATTTACACAATTTCTATTTCCATTTTCTTCATTAAGTCCATTTATCCCTTGTTTAGTCATTTTATCAAACACCCCGGTGGGCCACATTTCTTAGTCCTTCTATTTCCCTTATTTAGTGCGTATTTTTCATCAAGACATCAAGGTACATTCGTTATTTGTAAAGTGCCCATCTTCCATTTTCCTTTCCACACATCACACAACATCCATACGGCATCCAATCGCCTCAATCGACATCCCATCCACACATTTATTCCATTCCCCTTATCTTGTTTATAGTTGTTGAGTTAATACAATGCATAGGGAAGGAAAAGCATAATATATATAATCACCATTTACACTAGAAAACCTAGGTTATTGCTAGGGAAAGTTAGTAGGGTGTACTAACCTTAGATCAAGGTTTGATCTTGAAGAAACCTTGAAATAGAAGCTCTATTTGGAAGGAGGAAGCCTTTGCTTGAAGGGGACTTGAGTTGGGGGAAGAAACCTCTTTCAAAAGTGAGTGAGTGCTGCCCTAGCTTGGAGAATGCACCTCCACACGAGCTTGAGTTGAAATCTTGAAGAAAACGTGCTTGGGGACGATCTAGGGTCTTCACCCCTTTGATTTCTTCTCCAAAAGCAACCTAGGTTTAGGAAACCCTTTTCTCTTCTCTCTTATCTCCCAAATCTCTCTAAGTATAGTGAATGATGCCCTAAGGCTCGGGCAAGCCTTAAGGAGAAAGGGTTTAACCCCCAAAAGACGATAAAGCCCTTACTGAAATTTCTGCAAAAACGCGAAGACCGAGCGATCGGTGGTTATGACCGATCGATCGGTTGCCTACCGAGCGATCGGTGTTTATGACCGATCGATCGGTCAAAAACTCACTCTCTGGAAAATTTCCCCATACAAAATTTCTGACCGTGCGATAGCTACCGATCGATCGGTTATGGACCGATCGATCGCTGACTGGACCGAGCGATCGGTGCTCTGTATGTCTGGACTGTTTTGACCATATCTTTTGACTCGCTCGTCGGATTTCGACGATTCAACTTGCGTTGGGTTCGTCTTTCGAAAACGCACATTTCTAACATTTCGGAATTTCCAATTTCTCCCTTATTTATTAATTAGACTATGAAAACGGCCAATTAGCTATGAAAGTGCCATTCATTAAAGATGAAAAAGTCCGGGGTGTTACAGATCGCATCCAGGCGCTATCGATCGCAAGGACCTGCGATCAATTGCAGATAAGTGTGCCATCGATCGCATGCAGTAGTAGATTCCAGATTTGAGGGTCTTAAACCCTTTTCTTGTTAGGGATCCTTATTTTTTAGGGCATTTATAACCTAGAGGAGAGAAAATGGGAGAAAGGGGAAGAGAAGATTTTGGGGAAATCCTTCAAAGGAGGCTTGGATTGGAGATCAAGGGAAGCTCATCTTGAAGATTTTCAAGCAAAGGACATTCCTCAAGCAACTAGAATTCCTCAAACTCAAAGAGGGATTCTTCCTTAAGTTGGAACTACACACCAAGGGTGTTATTCAACCCCAAATCAAGGTCGGTACCCTATACTACCCTTCTACTTCATCGATTATCTCTATTTTCCCATTATTTTATGTTTTCCTTAAATTTCTAAACAAGATAAGGAGATGGAATGAATGGATGGTTGTGTGGACATGAATAGGCGATTGGATGCCGTGGGTTGTGTTGTGATGATTAAAATGGGAAGGGCATTTCACCTCAATAATGAACGTACGTGATGTGGATTGAATGAAGAATGATTCATGTAGAATAAAATAAAAGATTTAGGTGTTAACCAAAATACACCTACCATGTGTTTGATGAAATGCCTCAATGGAGAAAATGACGATTTGTAGTGGAAAAATGCATGTTTAAATGTTTATGGAATTGCTAGGGCTTATGATAGTGTGCTTACTTGCTTTCCGCAAAATGTGAATGAATGATTACTTGCTCAAATTTTGATGTTCTATGTATTGTGAAATCCCCAAATTGTCATATATAATTTCAAATGAAAGTATTCACATGATCCCACGAGCACGGCATGCATGACATATTTTATCGGTATTCTTACGAACAAGACTTAAAGGTGGGACATATCCTACGATATGTTTCACTTCGCTTTTGACAAGAGGACAAGAACAAGCATTTCTTAGGAGGGAGTTTACACTTCTCTCCCTTCCATGAGGGGTCTCCCCTCACTTACAAGTGCATTGCATTAAAGAAGGGTCTCCCTTCCCTCTCAAGGCATATCACGAAAGAAGGGCCTCATTTCCCTCCCAAGGCATCTCACAAGCGCATCTCACAAGTACATGAGCATGTTAAATTCTCAAGCAAGCACGCATGATACAAGCACGACACGCATGACACGCTGGACAAGATCAAGCTAGACAAACATGACAAGCTTTCAAGTACGAAAAGGATATTTCAAGTCAAGTCAAGTGCACTATGATTTCAAGAGGTTTTATCGGTTTTTACGAAATGCAAGCATGATTATAAATTGCTTTACTTCCTTGTATGACATGAATTGTTCCGTTTTAAATATATGAATTATTCATGCTTTACGTATTGTCATTTTATGCTATGACCGTTGGTTAGTATTTGGTACCGTTGAGTATTCCAT
The DNA here is from genome assembly GCA_015143295.1 of Tetracentron sinense. Lineage (NCBI taxonomy): Eukaryota > Viridiplantae > Streptophyta > Magnoliopsida > Trochodendrales > Trochodendraceae > Tetracentron > Tetracentron sinense. The sequence goes on from CM026554.1 coordinate 21,615,925, forward strand.
GCTCAGCCGTACTTCTTATGTCGGCAGGCGATAGCGGAGCTGCTATTCCATTCGATGTCTGTGCTCCTGGCCCATGGGTGGAGGAGGAGTACGTTGAGGAGCCTGTGGAGGAACCTTACTATTAGGTTGTGGTAGATTCTGAGCGGATAGCTGTGGGTGAGTTGAGAGAGATGTATTCATGTATTTTGGCGGGCCTGTCCGCACTTTCTTTGTCTTGATTTCTTCTGTATCAAACTTGGATCACGTATGTATATACATAGAGGTTTGTTAGACTTCCGCTGTGCTTTGTTATATGTTTCCGCTATTATTATCCTCTATTGTGTATGCTCCAGGTCTTTTGCAGGTTATTTTGGTCAAGCAAGTCATGCAAGTCATGATGAGTCGTCCAAGATTCACTCTAACTCCTAGGGTGGGTTTTGGGTCGCGACAGAGGTGGTATCAGAGCTTAGGCTTTAGGTCCTTAGGGTCACTTAGAATCTGATACCACGGCTTGACAAGAGCATATGTTAGGAAGCAAGTTAGGAAGGAATTCGGAAGAGAGTCATGATTCCAAGTGTGAGACTAAATTTTAGTCTTAGTCCAAAATGGTTGCTCCAACCAAGTGCGTGTCTAGAAACGTTAGAACACAAAGTCTATTATGTATACACCGATGAGTATGATGCAATGTATACTAATACTATACCAATAATGCAAGTTGAATTATTGTGAAATGGAAGTATGATGAATTTTGGTTCCAAGTTAGACTCATGTGGTGCTATTGATCTCTGGACATTAGTCATGAGGTGGGGCACATGGGGTCGCGGACCACACACTAGGGCTTCATCTTCTTCTCAAGATGAGGGTGAGCAGCCGGACCTCTCTCAGGTTCTCGACTCTATTGCAGAGACTTTAGCCTTACTGGCGGCTAGGCAGGCTACTCCATCGTCTGCATAACCAACTCCACCGCCTACGGCTGCAGTACATCGTACAGCTGGGGTTGAGGCATTCAGGAGATTGAGGCCCCCATCATTCCATGGGAGTGTGGACCCTTTTGCCGCGGAGGCTTGGATCCTCCAGTTGGAGAAGATCTTTGCGGTCCTCTCACCTTCAGAGGAGGATAGAGTAGCATGGGCAGTTTTCATGCTCGAGGGTGAGGCACACCATTGGTGGTTGTCTGCCTTGAGGAATCGAGAGTTGACTATGCAAGGTCAACCCTGGACTTGGGAGGAGTTCAAGGACACCTTCTACAAGAAGTATTTCCCAGTTGGAGCTTGGGAAAAGAAATAGAGAGAATTCATCAACCTAGACAAGGTTCGATGTCGGTGGCGCAATATGAGGCCAAGTTCTCGGAGCTATCACGCTTCGCGACTCATATGATCGCTACCGAGGCGATGAAGGTGAGAAGGTTTGAGCAATGGCTCAAAGATGTTATTATGGAGAAAGAATTGGTCTTCAGGCACGCCACTTTTACTGAAGTGGTGGATAAAGCCTTGTTAGTCGAGACCAATTCTGAGGTGGTGACCAAGAAAAGGGAATTGGCGAGAGGCCAATCTAGTAGTTCAGCCCTCCAGAGAGGTGGGCTCGTACTGGCCCTTATCAGTACACGTGGTCAGCACCACCGATGAGGCCATCTTATGCGCCTCCAGTTCCACGGCCGTTCATGCCTCAGGCGCCACGACCTCAGGCTCTTCCGGCTCCACGGCCTGTTGCACCTCAGGTAGCGAGGTATGCTCCACCTCCGGCCCCTCTGATTTACACGTACGAGGCTTGCACTTCGTGTGGCAAGCGGCACCCGGCTGGAGATTACCGAAGGGCATCGGGTGGATGTTTCCATTGTGGTCGACAGGGCCACGTGATCAGGGATTGCCCTAGCCGGCATTTACCAGGCCAGTCTCAAGGTATTAGGCCGCTAGCTCGTCCAGCAGGATCTTACCAGGCATCCTCCTAGCCTACCCAGTCTACTCCTACATCTCGCCAGGTGAACCAGGGGTGAGTTTTTGCCTTGACAGAGGGTGATGCACTTGTATCTGATGATGTGGTGCAAGGTACACGTTTAGAGTTATTCTTTTACCCGCAATTCATGTTGTGCATTATTCCTTGTGTACGTATGTGGCGTGCTATATATTGATCTCTATCTATACGTATGATGATTGATGCATGGATTGACTTAGCTAGTTAGAATTTTAGGAATCTTACTAGTTAATGAGTGTTTGGCTCGCGTGTTGATCGATACCGGGTCTACGCAATCATTTGTCTCACCGAGCTTTTCTCAAGGCTTCTCTACAGAGCCTAGTCAATTGGAATCAGAGTTATTCATTTCGACTCCTCTCGGCAAAACAGTGGTGACAAATAGCGTTTTCAGAGGCAGTGTGGTCCAAGTGGGAAGCCATGAATTGGTAGTCGACCTCATCGTCCTCGGATTCCAGGACTTTGAAGTTATCTTGGGGATGGATTGGTTAGCAACTCATCATGGGCATGTAGCCTGCTTCGAGAAAATGGTCATCTTCAGGCCGGTGGAAGGGAAGCCATTCCATTTTCGGGGGTTGAGAAGTAGAGATATCGCTCACTTTGCAGCACTAAGCTTAGCGAACCCCGAGGTAAAGGACTCTTCTACTATCCCGGTCGTGAATGAATTCCTGGATGTATTTCTAGAGGAGTTGCCAGGATTGTCTCCAGACAGGGAGATTGAGTTTGTGATCGAGCTTGCACCAGGCACAGCTCCTATATTCAGGGCTCCGTATAGAATGGCCCTTATTGAACTCACGGAGTTGAAGACTCAGTTGGAGGAATTACAAGGCCTTGGTTTCATTCGACAAAGTGTCTCGCCGTGGGGTGCCCCGGTTTTATTTGTTAAGAAGAAAGATGGCTCGATGCGAATGTGTGTCGATTACCGGTAATTGAACAAAGTCACTATAAAGAATAGGTATCCATTACCTAGAATTGATGACTTGTTCAATCAGTTGAAAGGAGCGAGATTTTTCTCAAAGATCGATCTTTGCTTGGGTTATCACCAATTGAAGATGAAGGCCGAAGATGTGCCCAAAACTGCTTTCAAGACTCGATACGGACACTATGAGTTCTTGGTGATGCCTTTTGGTCTCACGAATGCCCTGGCAGCATTTATGGATTTGATGAATCGGGTGTTCTGGCCATACCTTGATCGATGCGTGATCGTGCTTATCAATGATATACTGATATATTCCCAGAAACAGGAAGAACATGTACGAGACCCCTAGCTTTGGAAATGCTGAGAGAGCACAAGTTGTATGCCAAACTTAGCAAGTGTGAGTTTTGGTTGGAAGAGGTGGCATTCCTAGGCCACGTTGTGTCTGCAGAAGGTATTTCGGTCGATCCAAAGAAGGTAGAGGCAGTCATGAGTTGGGCGAGGCCCAAGAGTGTCACAGAGATACGCAACTTCCTTGTATTGGCAGGCTACTACAGGAGATTTGTAGAGGGTTTCGCTAGCCTTGCAGCGCTGCTTACATATTTAACAAGGAAGAATGCAAAGTTTGTATGGAGTGACAAGTGTGAGATCAGTTTCACAGAGCTGAAGAAGAGGCTAACCACAGCCCCCGTCCTTACTGTCCCATCCGGACATCTTGGTTATGAGGTGTACAGTGATGCCTCGCATGTTGGACTTGGGTGTGTGCTCATGCAGCACAAGAAAGTCATTGCCTATGCATCCAGACAATTGAAGGAGGATGAAAAGATTTACCCCACGCACGACTTGGAACTTGCCGCAGTCGTGTTTGCCCTCAAGATTTAGAGACATTACCTTTACGAGGTAGAATTCTATGTGTATACGGATCAAAAGAGCCTCAAATAACTCTTTTCCCAAAAGGAAATGAATCTAAGGCAACGACGTTGGATGGAATTTTTGAAGGACTATGACTGCACCATTCAATACCATCCGGGAAAAGCAAACGTGGTAGCAGACGCTTTGAGTAGAAGACCTTCGGGTTTATTGGCACACATGTTGGTGCAAGAATGGAAGTTATTGGAGGACTTCACTAATCTGGACATCAGTGTGAATGATACAGTTCGCGGTCCTGTTTTGGCAAATGTCACGGTGCGACCATACATTATAGATCTGATCCAAGAATACCAAGCCACGGATGCTGAATTGTTGGCTTATCGGGACAAGGAAGTTGCCAAGGGTAGTGAAGAATTTTCTCTCACTAGCCGAGGTGCTATCACATTCAAGGGAAGGCTGTGTGTTCCGGCCAATGCAGATCTTCGACGAGAGATCATGGATGAAGTACATCGTTCGAAGTACACAGTACATCCAGGGGGTACTAAGATGTACCAGAACCTCAAAAGTCACTTTTGGTGGCAGAATATGAAAAGGGATGTTGCGGAGTATGTGGCACGATGCTTGGTGTGCCAATAGGTGAAAGCAGAACTCATGCGACCCGCCAGTCTATTGCAGTCTCTTCCTATTCCCGAGTGGAAATGGGAGAACATATCCATGGATTTCATAGTTGGCTTGCCAAAGACAGCAAGGGGCTCAGATGCGATATGGGTTGTAGTGGATCGTTTGACAAAGTCCGCAGATTTCTTACCTTACCGAACCACGTTCAATTCTAGCCAGTTGACCGCTCTGTACATCAAGGAAGTGGTTAGGCTACATGGGGTGCCAGTCAGTATTGTCTCAGATCGTGATCCAAGATTCACATCAAGATTCTGGAAGAGTTTTCAGGAAGCTATGGGTTCCCGACTTGATTTCACCATCGCTTTTCATCCACAGACGGATGGACAAACCGAGAGGGTGAACCAAGTCATCGAAGACATGCTTTGAGCGTGTATGCTGGATTTCAAGGGCAGTTGGGAAGAACACTTGCCTTTGGTTGAATTCGCCTAGAATAACAGCTACCAGGCGAGCATCCAAATGATACCATTTGAGGCATTGTATGGGCGAAGCTGCAGGTCTCCTCTCTACTGGGATGAGGTAGGAGAGAAAAAAGTACTTGGTCCGGATTTGATCGAGCAAACTGCAAGTATAGTTAAGATCATTCGGGATCGGTTGAAAGCCACTCAAGATCTTCAAAAGAGCTATGCGGACACGTGCCGCAGAGACTTGGAATTCCAAGTAGGGGATGAAGTCTTTGTGAAGGTATCTCCTAGCAAAGGGATTATGAGATTCCGCAAAAGAGGCAAGCTTAGTCCTCGGTATGTTGGACCGTTTGAGATTATCACGAGAGTTGGTGAAGTTGCTTACAGGGTAGCTCTTCCACCTCACATGGCCATGGTTCACAACGTTTTCCACGTGTCTATGCTTCGGAAGTACATTACGGACCATTCGCATGTCATAGAGTTGGAACCGTTGGAAATCCGAGAGGATCTCACTTTAGTTGAGAAGCCGTTTCAAATTTTGGATTGAAGAGATCAAGTGCTTCGCAACAAGGTTATTCCTTTGGTTCTTGTGCAATGGCGGCACTATGCTCGAGAAGAAGCTACATGGGAGCGTGAAGCTGAGGTTAAAGCGAAGTATCCCGAGTTGTTTGAATAGGCTTGTGTATGTGGCTTGTGATTTTGTTTTGGTTTTGTAATGCATGTCCCGTCCAAATTTCGAGGATGAAATTTTTGTAAGGGGAGGAGGATGTAGAGCCCCGAAACTTTTTGCCATGTGTTAGGACCCGTGACAAGGCATGAAGCCTTTGTAATCTTCCATTTCTATGAAATGAGAAATTTTGAACAACTCTAAGTGGTAAGAAGTAGTATTCCTAAGTCGAATATATTGAAAACCCGAGTTACTGAAACCCATTTGCGGATCAGTCGAGTTTAGGGGAAATTTAGTCAATAAATAAAGTAGAAATTAGAAATTTTGAAACATCAAGAATGTTCCTTTTCGAAAGACGAATCCAACACAAGTTGAATCGTCAAAATCGGACAAACGAGTTGAAAGTTATGGCTAAATTACCAAAGTGTGGAAAAATGTGAGAAAACAACAAAATCTGGAGGGTGCGATCGATCGCAAGTCAGGTGCGATCGATCGCATGCAGGCGAAATAGGTCCCAAACTCTCGGGGTCATATGTGATAGATGGATCCCTAGGTGCGATAGATCGCAGAGATCTGTGATCAATCGCAAGAATGTGCGATCGATCGCATGCAGGGGAAAATCATACCAGAAATGTTCGGGCTCATGTGCGATAGATTGCATCCAGGTGCGATCGATCGCAAGGACTTGCGATCGATCGCAGATAAGTGTGCGATCGATCGCATGCGGTAGCAGATTCCGGATTTGAGGGTCTTAAACCCTTTTCTTGTTAGGGATCCTCATTTTTTGGGGCATTTCTAACCTAGAGGAGAGAAAAGGGGAGAAAGGGGAAGAGAAGATTTTGGGGAAATCCTTCAAGGAAGGCTTGGATTGGAGATCAAGGGAAGCTCATCTTGAAGATTTTCAAGCAAAGGACCTTCCTCAAGCAACTAGAATTCCTCAAACTCAAAGAGGGATTCTTCCTCAAGTTGGAACTACACACCAAGGGTGTTATTCAACCCCAAATCAAGGTCGGTACCCTATACTACCCTTCTATTTCATCGATTATCTCTATTTTTCCCTTATTTTATGTTTTCCTTAAATTTCTAAAAAAGATAAGGAGATAGAATGAATGGATGGTTGTGTGGACATGAATAGGCGATTGGATGCCGTGGGTTATGTTGTGATGATTAAAATGGGAAGGGCATTTCACCTCAATAATGAACGTACGTGATGTGGATTGAATGAAGAATGATTCATGTAGAATAAAATGAAAGATTTAGGTGTTAATCAAAATACACATACCATGTGTTTGATGAAATGCCTCAATGGAGAAAATAACGATTTGTAGTGGAAAAATGCATGTTTAAATGTTTATGGAATTGCTAGGGCTTATGATAGTGTGCTTACTTGCTTTCCCCAAAATTTGAATGAATGATTACTTGCTCAAATTTTGATGTTCTATGTATTGTGAAATCCCCAAATTGTCATATTTAATTTCAAATGATAGTATGCACACGATCCCATGAGCACGGCATGAATGACATGTTTTATCGGTATTCTTAAGAACAAGACTTAGAGGTGGGACATATCCTACGATATGTTTCACTTCGCTTTTGACAAGAGGACAAGAACAAGCATTTCTTAGGATGGAGTTTACACTTCCCTCCCTTCCATGAGGGGTCTCCCCTCACTCACAAGTGCATTGCATTAAAGAAGGGTCTCCATTCCCTCTCAAGGCATCTCACAAGCGCATCTCACAAGTACATGAGCATGTTAAATTTCCAAGCAAGCACGCATGATACAAGCATGAGACGCATGACACGCTCGACAAGATCAAGCTAGACAAACATGACAAGCTTTCAAGTATGAAAATGATATTTCAAGTCAAGTCAAGTGCACTATGATTTCAAGAGGTTTTATCGGATTTCAAGAGGTTTTATCGGTTTTTACGAAATGCAAGCATGATTATAAATTGCTTTACTTCCTTGTATGACATGAATTGTTCCGTTTTACATTTATGAATTGTTCCTGCTTTATGTATTGCCATTTTATGCTATGACTGTTGGTTAGTATTTGGTACCTGCTAAGTATTTCATGCTCAAACGTACTTCTTATGTCGGCAGGCGATAGCGGAGCTGCTGCTCCATTCGATGTCTGTGCTCCTGGCCCATGGGTGGAGGAGGAGTACGTTGAGGAGCCTGTGAAGGAACCTCAGGGTGAGGGTTACTATTAGGTTGTGGTAGATTCTGAGCGGATAGCTGTGGGTGAGTTGAGAGAGATGTATTCATGTATTTTGGCGGGCCTGTCCCCACTTTCTTTGTCTTGATTTCTTTTGTATCAAACTTGGATCACGTATGTATATACATAGAGGTTTGTTAGACTTCTGCTATGCTTTGTTATATGTTTCCACTATTATTATCCTCTATTGTATATGCTCCAGGTCTTTTGCAGGTTATTTTGGTCAAGCAAGTCATGATGAGTCGTCCAAGATTCACTCTAACTCCTAGGGTGGGTTTTGGGTCGCGACAAAACAGGAGTAGAAGCTTAAAGTTGGCTCTAGTGCAAATGTTGCAGTGAAGTCAATCAGCTGGTTTACTCTTTATTTACCTAATGGAAAGACATTAATTTTAGAAGACTGCTTTTATGTGCCTTCAGCACATCGTAATTTGATTTCAGTATCTAGGCTCTTATATTATGGATTCTCTATCAATTTTAATTCAATTGTTGAAATTAAGAAAGATGGAATGGTCTTGATAATTGGTAATCTCATTAATGGTCTTTATCTAATATTTCCGTTGGTAAATAATGAATGTCTGCAAAGTGACAATATCTCATCATCTAGGATGTCTGGAATGAAGAAACATTGCACTGAGTCTACTTATCTTTGGCATAAGAGACTTGGTCACATTATTCTTGATAGGATCAAGAGGTTAGTAAAAGATGGTCCCCTTGATTTCCTCAAGATAGAACCACTCCCTACTTGCGAGTCTTGTCTCAAAGGGAAGATGACCAAGAAGCCTTACCCTAAAAAGGTAGGAAGAGTTGAAGAAAAGCTAAGACTAATACATAATGATGTATGTGGTCCATTTAACATTGTTGCACGAGGTCAATACCGGTATTTTGTCACATTTACCGATGACTATTCCAGATATGGATATGTCTATTTGATGCAACACAAATCTGATACCTTTGAAAAGTTCAAAGAATTTAGATTAGACGTTGAGAATCAAACTGACAAATCCATAAAGACACTTTGATCAGATCGACGTGGTGAATACCTCACCAACGAGTTTATGGATTACTTAAGGGATAATGGGATTATCTCACAATGGACAAGTCCTGCCTCTCCTAAACAAAATGGAGTTTCTGAAAGAAGAAACCTAACCTTATTAGATATGGTTCACTCTATGATGAGCCATGCTGGTGTTTCTTCATATATTTGGGGATATGCTATACAAACTGCCATTTATATTCTGAACTGGGTTCCATCTAAGTCTATTCCGGTTACACCCTCTGAATTGTGGACTGGGTGAAAACCTAGTTTACAACATTTAAGGGTATGGGGTTGTCCTGTGCATGTTTGCAAACTCGAACCCACTAATTTAGAATCTAGGACAGAGAAATAGAATTTTGTAAGATATCCAAAAGAAACTAAGGGTTTCTATTTCTACTCCTAGGCAGACCAAATAATAGTTGTTAGGTTTCATGCCACTTTCTTGGAGGAAGAAATGGATCTCCTTAAGAAGGTTGAATTTCATGAGATGAAAGACGACACAGCCAGTATTCAACCTGAACCTCCTTCCACTTTAATTTCTCCTAATTCGGTTCCACTGAGAAAGTCAGAAAGAGTTTCTAGACCACCGGATAGACTTCAATATTACAAAAATAAAGTTTATCTAGTTACCACTGATGATGAGGATACGGATCCTAATACTTATCAGGAAGCTACATTAGATGTAGATGCATCTCAATGGAATAAAGCAATGAATGCTGAAATAGATTCCATGTATGACAACGGTGTCTGGACTTTAGTAGATCCACCAGATGATATAAGGCCAATTGGATGCAAATGGATTTACAAAAGGAAGAAGGGTGTCGATGGTAACGTGGAGACCTATAAAGCTAGACTTGTTGCAAAAGGTTATACTCAAATTCAAGGAGTTGATTATGAGGATACCTTTTCACCTGTAGCCATGCTCAAATCCATTAGGATATTGCTAGCCATAGCTAAACACCATGACTATGAGATATGGAAAATGGATGTCAAAACTGCTTTCCTTAATGGAATGTTAGATGAAGACATCTATATGAAGCAACTAGAGTGCTTCATTGCTCCTAATCAGGAGAACATGGTATGCAAGCTCAACAAGTCGATATATGGTTTGAAATAAGCTTCAAGAAGCTGGAACCAAAGATTTGATCTTTCCATCAAAGAATTTGGATTCCAAAAAAATTTGGAAGAATCTTGTATTTACAAGGACAGTGGGAGAGCGGTAGTGTACCTAATTCTTTATGTAGATGACATCCTACTCATTGGGAATGATGTAGGGATGTTATCATTAGTCAAGATATGGCTTTCTCAGCATTTCTCAATGAAAGATTTGGGAGAGGCATCCTATATTCTTGGAATAAAGATTCTGAGAGATAGAAAATGCCGAATGTTGGGATTAAGTCAAACTTCTTACATAGACAAGATTTTGTCTAGGTACAGTATAAGTGATTGTAAGACAACACTTATTCCTTTTAGACATGGTATCACTTTATCTAAAAAGATGGTCCCTACATCAGCTGATGAGATCGAGCAGATGAAGAGGTGCCCTTATGCTTTGGCAGTTGGGAGCCTCATATATGCCATGTTATGTACTAGACCGGATATCTATCATGCAGTGGGAGTTGTTAGTCGGTTCCAAAGCAATCCAGGTGTTAATTATTGGACTACAGTGAAGCACATTATGAAGTACCTAAAAAGGACTAGGGATTATGTGCTTACCTTTCAATCAGAAATTTAGTTGGACTGGGCTATACTAATTCCGATTTCCAATCTAATCTGGACAATAGAGTTTCCACATCTGGGTATGTGTTCACACTGGGTGGTGCTGCTGTCAGTTGCCACAGCATAAAATAGAAGAGTACTGTTGACTCCACCACAGAAGCAGAATATATTGCAGCTTCAGAAGCAGCAAAAGAAGCAGTCTGGTTCAGAAGGTTTTTGCAAGAGTTAGGAAATGTTCCTTCAGCACTCAAACCTATCACTCTCTTCTGTGATAGTAATGGTGCAATAGCCCACAGCAAAGAACCTATGAACCACAAAAAGATGAAGCATGTGGAGCGGAAGTATCATCTCATTTGTGAGATCATTGATAAGCAAGATGTAGTGGTTACAAAGATTAGGTCTAAACTTAATGTTGCTGACCCGATGACCAAGACTTTATCAGGTAAAGTATTTGTAACACACTTAGATTGTCGCGACCCAAAATACCCCCTGGGAGTTAGGGATACTTTGGCTCGTGATGTGCCATATCCGATACCAAACCATCCTGTAATAACATCCAAGTCATGACAAACATAATCATGAATAAGGTGGAAGCTTAAACCAATGTGCGGAACCGTAATCCAAAAATTTCTTTTCTATACATGCTGTGTATTCCAAGTTTGTACATACATCACAAAAGTAAAGGTGGACATGCCCACCTATCAAAATACAAAATGATAATACTCTCTCTCTCTCTATGTAATCACTCTAAAAGGGCCAGTGGTCTAAGTCATTTGCCTCCTCCTGAGGCTCTATATATGGCTCCTCGATCCTCGCCATAATCCTCCTCTATCCAGGGCCCCTGATCACAGATGTCAAATGGAGTCCGTGTACCTGCCGACATAACATGTACGGCTGAGCATGGAATACTCAGCGAGCAAAATCTACTAGCTAACAATGCTATCATAATCACAATATTTTATACAGTGCGTAAAAGAATACAAATCACCAAAATCCATGCTTAAAACCCGTCGGGGAAAACCTTTCATAAAACTTGTTCTTTTCATGGAAAACAAACCCTCTCATGCATGCTTATGAGTTCTTATGAATGCTTGTGAGCCTCGTGTTTTCTTATAAGTTCTTGTGAGCTTAGAGTTCTTGTGAGCTTGTGAGTACTTGTGAGCTTATGAGCTTCTTGTGAGCTTATGAGTACTTGTGAGCTTCTTGTGAGCTTATGATCCTTGTGAGCTTATTCTCCTTGGAGACATATGCAAGATCTTAGACTTGTGAGTTTCTTATGAGTTCTTGAAAAGCCTTGCGAGACTTATGATCCGTGGAGTTCATGCAAGATCTAGACTTGATCCTTGTGAGTGTGGAGTAACCGATCTTAGAATGCCAACCCAAAGTTTGGCTTAGTCTATGCTTATGCATGTATGCTTCTTACTTATGAATGACTTTGAAAATCCTCTTATGTTTTCTTGAAAATTCATGCTTATGAGAAAAACCACGGTCGTGCAATACTTATCATGCGTAGAGTGCTTGTGAGCATTATAACATCTATGTGGAAAGCTTTAACTAATTAAACATGTTCATGCAAGGCATAATGATCATTATAGTATACTTGAAGACCTTAAGTAACTCATATGGTTCATACAAGGTATATTAGCATCATAACATACTTAAACAATTCTAGAATGTAGAACATTTCATTCATTGCGTCACATCATAACAATCATGGCTTCTAAGCCTAATTCATCATATCACACTTAAAATCATGGTTCCTTGGAGGATATTAACACTTACTTGCACTTATAGTCATATTCACCCTTTTATTGGAAAACCCCCAAAATCTTAAATCCTTATTTGCTTATTTGAACATAATCAAGTTCACCCAAAATCCCTTGTTTGTCATTGCATCATAGTATACTTAAAATCATGGTTCATTTAAAGGTATTACAATTTTCTTACAAGTTTAGCCATATTCATCCTTGTTATTGAAAAACCCTCAATTTGTAAAACCCTATTTGATTGTTTATTCATGATCTAGTTCACCCAAATTTTCACACTTCCTATTTGTATCATAATAGAATTAAAATCACCTATTTGAATCATCTTTGTATGATAACAAGGCTAGATAGTAGTTTACTAACCTCTTTGGATCAATTTCTAGGTTGAAGAAACCCCTTGAGAAATCCTTACTTGATTTGAATGATCCAAGCTTGATTTGGGGAAGATCCAACCCTTGATTGAAGCTCTTATTGGTTTCAAGCAAAACCCTCTTTGGAATGCTCAAGATCCCTTCCTTCTCTTTCTAGGAACTCTCCTTGGTTTAGGGTAACCCAAAAACCCTCCTAACGTCTTCTATTTATAGTGTAAGGGGGTGAAAACCCCCTAAAAAAATCGCATCCAAGAAAGTAAAATCGCGTATCTACGATCGTTCGTAGCGATTTACGATCGATCGTAGCCTTCTACGATCGATCGTAGCTTCCTACGATCGATCGTAGTTTCACCCGAGAGTTTCCAGCATTTCTGGGGCTTTACGATCGATCGTAGCAACTCTACGATCGTTCGTAGCTCCGCTACGATCGTTCGTAGGGTCCCTACGAGCGATCGCAACTTTTGCAGAAAGCTTCAGTATTTTTGCGTTTTTGTATCTCGGCCATAACTTTTGACTCGCTTGTCCGATTTTGACGATTCAACTTGCGTTGGATTCATATTTCAAAGGAGAACAACTTTCATGTGTTTTACAACTTCCAATTATTTCTTTTTCTTGGACCATTTTGCCCCTAAACCTGACTGATCCGAAATTGGGTTTCGTCAATCCAGATTTTAAACCGACCCGACTTCAGAAATTGGTCTTTTGACCTAACACCAACTCAAAACCAAGACAAGTAATCAACAAGAACCCTGAAGAGGGTTCAATTACCTTTCCAAAAATCCAAGAATCGCTTGATTCCGACGAGCGGTGTGAACGCTAGGGCTATTTAGAGTCGAGGGTATGCCAAGGCATAACCCTTGTCAATACTCAAGAGTATTCTATACTCTTGCCTATTTCATTCCAAACACCCATACACCATAAATACATTCTTACATGCTTTAGTATATGATATCATTCGTCGTACATGGCCATCAAGATCCGGGGTTCTACATAGATAGTATGAGATTGAAATCTATGGCATAGTGACTTTGAGGGCAAGTGGGAGATTGTTAGTCATGATGCCCAGAAAAGTCATTTAGATTGTTAGATTCTTATTAATTTAATTAATAAATACTTCTTCTTAATCTATTGTGTATTCATTATGGGTAATTGACCATGATCATGAGATGATCTATACGATATGAGATATCGATAAAGGTCTATAGGATATATTGTAGGAAAGTTATGTGATTAGATTATCACAGGTAGATATAACTTTCCGGTTCCTTATTCCTTATATAGTCACAGCTGTGGGTGAAGCTGGGCACTTCACTTATATGGCTGCCAGAATGCTAAGATGTTCTCAATAGTTGAGATGTAGTTCTATCTCGAACTATTGTAGTGGAGACTACACATCAGCATATGGGTGCTTAAATGTACATTGACTGATTGCATTCAATGAAAGACCTCTTGCATAAACATATTATCAGATAGTTGGTCTCTCATTCACATTGAACGGTTTCGATGATCCTTAGATCTGATGAGTTAATCTATGACTGAGCAGTGATCTGACTGTTTTGATTCCACCAACGTATTTTCTAACTTAGGGAATACAATACAGTGATAGTTGGATGGTCAGAAAGTTGATCGAGTCATGATGAATTTCAAACAGGAAATCCATGCTCATTAATTTGAGAGATTATCCAAGTTCCGGGTAAGATAGTTGATTAAGTTCAAATCCTGCGCAGGTGATTTTGAAAACAAAATAAGTTTTGAAATATACTTTTATTAAAAGGTATTATACTTATAAAAGGTTTTTCTCAAATTGTTTTTCATGAGAAATTGTTTCTCATGACTTAATCATAAGTCTTGGAAACCCAGATGATTTGCAATGGGCTATGGGTTAGATAGTATGTCAATCTAGAAGGCCCATTAGGGATAATGTATTTGGAAGGATAAATTGAATTTAAAAGTTCATGTGGCGGGATCCGTAATGGTTAATGTTCATACACTGGATTCAATTGCAACATGGATATCTCACGTCATTTGTAATTCCAATGTAATCCCGTTTAGGGTTAATGGGATAACATTGGGTAAGCCAGGGTAAGAATGTCCCAGAGCAATCTGTGGAGGTACTTACATAAAAAATACAAGCTCAATAATTGATTAAAAGTTAATCAATTATTTAAGTGATTAAAAGTTAATCATTTAATTAAATCGATTAAAAATTAATCTATGGTTTAAATTAATTGTTAATTTAAATCTAGGGATTATTTTATTAATTATTTAATTAACATAATTAAAGGGGGAAATGGGTTTGACCCATATCCATAAACCCATTAAAATGGACCTTTAATATGGGCCAAAGCCCATGGGTTTAAACCCTAGGGTGGGGCGCCCACTTGAGAAATCCTAATTGGATTAGAATTTGTTAATTGAATAATTATTGAAATATAATTCCTTTTATAATGGAATTAAAATCCAATGGTTGGATTGCAATAAGGATTAAGATGGAATTGTAATTGGATTACAAAAAGGAGTTTTAATTCCTCAAAACTCATGCCTCATAGAAGCTCACGTCCCCCCCTTGGAGATGGTCTCCTAGTTTGACTAGGTTTCCTCATTGTGTAGGATGTTGACGTATCCCTTTAATTAAGGGACCCTCTTATTAGAAGGACTCCTTAATTGGTACGTATTCTATAATTAGAGTAATTATAGATAAACTAGGATATTGTTTAATTAGTAATACCCTAGACCATTAAGCACTTTTCTCCAAAAAATTTTCTCTTCTCTGCTCTCTCTCTCAAAACTGCAAGACCTTAGGGATTTTCGTGAGCTATATAGGTGGTGTAAATTGAGTTTTGCTTTTCTAGGGTTTTGAACCTTAGTGTTGTTGGTGATAGAAGGTCTATACCATTGATCCATCTTCTTCCTCTTGCTTCTATAATTCCAAAGGAGATTTTAAAGCTTCGTAGGGATAACGAAGAACAAGGATCGAGCTTCTAGTATTTTTTCGGAGAAATCTCTATAAAGAGTTCTGACGGTTCGAGTGGATTAAGCTTCACCAGTGAAAAGCATTCACCGAGATGATATGACTAAAACTCTTTGATAATTTTGATGCTTTCTATGGTGTTAAGATCCAGGGGATCCAGTTTCCACATAAATTTTTATCCGGATCCCCCTTCAATGGGGATGTCTTGTTCAAGTCAAGTTACCTAAGCTTAACCAGCCTAAGGTAGGTCCCAGGGGCACCGACAGTGTCCTAATTGGTTACTCTTTGACAAGCAAAGCATATCGGTTTTTAAACTTAGAAACTCCTACCCCCTATACTATAGTTGAATCCGTTAATGCAGATTTCTTTAAAAATACTTTTCCATTTAAGAAAAATTTAGAAGTAGTGGGGGTGCATCCGAAGTCCAGTGTGAAGTAAAAAGAGCCTGAAACTTCTATTTTGCTAGATCTTCGTTGAAGTTCTAGAATTAAAGTTTCTAAGGACTTTGTGTCACGCCCCAAAATACCCCCTAGGAGTTTAGGGATACTTTAGGTGGACTATACAAACCTGCCAAACCATCCTGAAATGAACAAGGCAAAATATAATACTAATACAATGATAATCAGAGCGCGGAAGCTAAACATAAAAATGCGGAAGCGCAACCAACTCTTTTTTTTTCTTCTAAAGTCCCAAAACAGTATTCCAATTTTAACATATGTACAACACGTCTAAGCCTAAGCTGGACAGGCCCACCTAACAAAATACAAAAGACAAAATACAACTCTTTCTCGCTCAATAGTCACCCCCGTGGGGCCAATGGTCTAAGTCTCTCGCCTCCGCCTGAAGCTCGACTACTAGATCCTCATAAGGTTCCTCCTCGCCATAGTCCTCCTCTATCCAAGGACCCGGATCACAAATGTCGAGAGGGACTCGGGTACCTGCCGACATGAAAGTACGGCTGAGCATGGAATACTCAGCGAGTACAAGCCCCTAACTAACAATGGTAATAACGAACAACATCATATACAAGTAATGGGAGGAGTATAGTTCATAATCATTTCTAGCAACCTCATACATAAACATTTTATCAAGTCATAATTATTATGAAACTAAAACATGTCTATGCATCATACAATTCCTCTTTGAGTTGTCATTTCAATATTTCCTTATGAGCCAGAGGTTAGCACCCGCACATCCCTGGGCTACCAGCCTCCTTGACAGTACAATACCTTTCTTATGAGCCAGAGGTTAGCACACGCACATCCCTGGGCTACCAACCCCCTTGACAGTACAATACACTTCTTATGAGCCAGAGGCTAACACCCGCACATCCCTGGGCTACCAGCCTCCTTGACAGTACAATACCTTTCTTATGAGCCAGGGGTTAGCACCCGCACATCCCTGGGCTACCAACCCCCTTGACAGTACAATACACTTCTTATGAGCCAGAGGCTAGCACCCGCACATCCCTGGGCTACCAGCCTCCTTGACAGTACGATACCTTACTTATGAGCCAGAGGTTAGCACCCGCACATCCCTGGGCTACCAACCTCCTTGACAATACCATTTCCTTTCTTATGAGCCAGAGGTTAGCAACCTTAACCGGGGCTACCAACCTCCTTGACAGTGCAACATTTCCGAGTCCTTTTTTATGAGCCAGGGGTTAGTACCCGCATGATCCCTGGGCTACCAACCCCCTTGACAATGCAATACGTTTCTTATGAGCCAGAGGCTAGCACCCGCATAATCCTGGGCTACCAACCTCCTTGACAATATCCTCCATCTACATATTGCTCGTGCATAGCAATCGTGAAATCATGATGACATATAGCATTTTAACAATTCCCAACTCACATGAGAATTTAAGAAGCGAAATAAACACATGCATACAACTTGCCAAATGGGGAACATTTATGTGACTCATGCTTTCAAATCTTAGTTTATTCATGCATTCTATCAAACATGTGGTATTCAACCTTTTTACCTTTAGTTATTTCATATTTTCTCATTCGAACATTTCATCAAACACTTGGGGTGTGTTCATTATGCGTAATATGCCCTTCCACCATTTTTTCCTATCATTCAACACATCACAACATGGCATCCAATCGCCTCCACTCCTCATCCATTCATACATTCCACCATTTGTTTGTATTATCTTGTTTATGTTTTAGGGATTTAGCATATACCAACACAAGGGAGCAATGGGGAAGGTCCAACACATATTTACTTAGAAAAATCCTAGGTTATTACCAAAGTAACTAGGAAGAGTGTACTAACCTTGAAAAGGGAAAGAAAAATCCTTGAGGATGATGTAGAAACTCTGCTCTAGCTTAGAAGAGGTACTCCACACGAGCTTGAGGTTGGATTTGGAGAATCCAAGCCTTGAACTTGAAGCAAATCCAAGTTTGAGGACGACCTAGGATGGTCCACCCCTTTGATTTCTTTCTCAGTGGAAACCCTAGGTCAAAACCCTCTTCTTCTCACTCTCTAGCTCTCAAAATGTCTAAGGGTTGTGAATGAGGGCTCAAAGGGTCGAGCAAACCCTTATGGGTAAGGGTTTAACACCCAAAAGACGAAAACGCCCTTACTGAAATTTCTGCAAAAACGCGAAGACCGAGCGATCGGTGGTTATGACCGATCGATCGGTTGCCTACCGAGCGATCGATGTTATTGACCGATCGACCGGTCAAAAACTCACTCACTGGAAAATTTCCCCATACAAATTTTTCGACCAGTCGATAGCCTCCGATCGATTGGTTTTGGACCGATCGATCGCTCCGTGGACCGAGCGATCGGTGCTCTGCTGGTCCCGACTGTTTTGGCCATATCTTTTGGCTTGTTCGTCCGATTTCGACGATTCAACTTGCGTTGGATTTGTCTCTCGAAAACGCACATTTCTGACGTTTCATAATTTCCAATTTCTCCCCTATTTATTAATTAGACTATGCGGAAGGCCATTCAACTACGAAATACTTATTCATTTGAAGATGGAAAAGTCTGGGGTGCTACATTCTCCCCCCCTTACAAAAATTTCGTCCCCGAAATTTGGACGATACATACATGCACAAAATCAAAACAAAGTTACAAGCCATATGCACAAGTCTATTCAAACGACTCGGGATACTTTGCTTTGACTTCGGCTTCACGCTCCCACGTGGCTTCTTCTCGTGCATGATGTTGCCATTGCACGAGGACTAGCGGAATAGTCTTGTTGCGAAGTACTTGGTCTCTTCGATCCAAAATATGAACCGGCTTCTCAACCAAAGTGAGGTCCTCTCGAATGTCAACCGGATCAAGCTCGATGACGTGAGAAGGATCTGGGATGTACTTCCGAAGCATGGAGATATGCAACACATCGTGGACCGCCGTCATGTGAGCGGGCAAAGCAACACGGTAAGCAACTTCACCGACTCGAGTAATGATCTCGAACGGACCCACATATCTAGGGCTAAGCTTGCCTCTCTTCCCGAATCGCATAACACCCTTGGTTGGTGAAATCCTTACAAATACAAAATCACCGACTCGGAATTCAAGATCCCTCATTCGATTGTCGGCATAGCTTTTCTGCCTATCTTGGGCGGCCTTCAACCTTTCCCGGATGAGCTTGACTCTATCTGCAGTTTGTTCAATCAACTCGGGGCCCAAAATTTTTCTTTCTCCCACTTCATCCCAATACAGCGGGGATCTACAACTCCTTCCGTACAAAGCCTCAAAAGGTGCCATCTGTATGCTTGCCTGGTAACTATTGTTATAGGCGAATTCCACTAAAGATAGGTGATCTTCCCAACTTCCCTTGAAGTCCAACATACATGCACGGAGCATGTCTTCAATAATCTGATTCACTCGCTCGGTTTGCCCATCCGTCTATGGATGGAAGGCCGTGCTAAAGTCTAGTCGGGAACCCATGGCATCCTGAAAACTTTTCCAAAACCTGGATGTGAATCTTGGATCCCGGTCTGAGACAATGCTCACTAGTACTCCATGCAATCGGACTATCTCTTTGATGTACAAGGCAGCTAACTGATTTAAGTTGAATGTAGTCCGGTACGGTAAAAAATGGGCGGACTTCGTGAGTCTGTCAACAACAACCCATATCGCATCAGTCTTTCTAACTGTCTTTGGCAACCCCACAATGAAGTCCATAGAGATATGTTCCCATTTCCACTCGGGAATAGGGAGAGACTGGAACAGACCCGCCGGTCTCCTGTGCTCGGCCTTGACTTGTTGGCACACCAAGCATCGGGACACGTACTCCGCTATTTCTCACTTCATGTTTCACCACCAAAAGTGCTTCTTCAAGTCCCTATACATCTTGGTACCCCCGGGGTGAACGGTGTACTTGGACCGGTGAGCCTCGTACAAGATTTCTCGTTTAAGCTTCTCATCGGCTGGGACACATACTCTTTCCTTGAAAGTGATAATTCCATCATCCCTCACCGCAAAATCCTTGCTTCCACTTTTAACTGACTGGTCTCGGCAAGACAGTAGCTCGGCATCCATTCCCTGCAACTCCCTCGTCATTCTCAGGATATATGGCCTAACTGTGATATTAGCCATTACTGGCCCAAAAGTAGGGAGACTAAAACTGATGTCGAGGTTGGATGCATCTTCTAACAACCTCCATTCCCTCAGCATCATGTGCGCCAAAAGTCCAGTGGGCTTCCGGCTAAGAGCATCGGCTACAACGTTCGCCTTGCCCGGATGATATTGAATGGAACATTCGTAGTCTTTCAAAAACTCTACCCATCTCCTCTGCCTTAAATTCAATTCCTTTTGGGAGAACAGGTACTTCAAGCTTTTATGATCCGTGAATACGTCGAACTGTTCCCCATAGAGATAATGTCGCCAAATCTTCAAGGCAAACACAACTGCAGCGAGCTCTAAATCGTGGGTGGGATAATTCTTCTCATGCTCTTTCAATTGCCTGGAGGCGTAAGCAATGACTTTGCCATGCTGCATAAGTACACATCCCAACCCCACATGCGAGGCATCACTGTAAACCACAAAACCACCACTCTCGGTGGCACAGTAAGGACGGGGGCCGTGGTGAGGCGTTTCTTCTTCTCCTGAAAACTCACTTCGCATTTGTCGCTCCAACTAAACTTGGCATTCTTCCTCGTCAAGTAAGTGAGAGGTGCAGCCAAACTGGAGAATCCCTTCACAAATCTCCGATAGTAGCCTGCCAGCCTGAGAAAACTACGTATCTCTGTGACGCTCTTGGGTCTCTCCTATATCATAACTGCCTCTATCTTTGCCGGGTCAACAGAAATACCCTCGGCCGACACTACGTGGCCTAGGAACGCCACCTTCTCCAACCAAAATTTGCACTTGCTTAACTTAGCGTATAGCCTATGCTCTCTCAACATCTCCAGAGCAAGATGAAGGTCTCGTGCGTGATCTTCCCGTGTCTGGGAATACACCAAAATGTCATCTATGAACACAATCACACATCGATCCAAGTACGATCGGAACACCCGGTTCATCAAATCCATGAACGCTGCCGGTGCATTCGTCAGCCCAAAAGGCATGACAAGGAACTCGTAGTGCCCATACCGAGTCCTGAAAGCCGACTTCGGCACATCTTCCGCCTTGATCTTTAACTGATGATACCCCGATCTAAGATCAATCTTGGAGAAAAATCTCGCTCCCTTCAGTTGGTCGAACAAGTCGTCTATCAGAGGCAAAGGATAACGATTCTTAATAGTCACCTTGTTCAACTGCCGGTAATCTATGCACATTCTCATTGACCCGTCTTTCTTCTTCACAAAAAGGACCGGAGCTCCCCACGGTGACACACTTGGTAGGATGAAACCAAGTTGTTGTAACTCCTCAATTTGCTTCTTCAATTCTTCAAGCTCTATCGGGGCCATTCTATATAGGGCTCTTGAAATCAGAGCGGTGCTCGGAGTAAGCTCTATAGCGAACTCAATCTCCCGATTCGGAGGTAACCCGGGAAGTTCCTCCGGAAACACGTCCAAGAACTCACTCACGACCGGAATGACCGAGGAGTTTTGTGCTTCTGGGTTTGCTAAGCTCAAAGCTGCGAGGCGAGCAATGTCTCTTTCCCTCAACCCTCGAAAGTGAAATGGCTTAACTCCCATCGGCTCAAAGTTCACCATCTTCTCGAAACATGCCACATGTCCGTGGTGAGCCGATAGCCAATCCATACCAAGTATGACATCGAAATCTAAGTCTTGGAAGTCTAGGATGATGAGGTCGGCTAACAACTCATTCTGTCCCACTTGGACTACACAGTCCCTGTATATACGGTCCATGTCCACCGACTTGCCGAGCGGTGTGGAGATGGTCAATTCATGCTTCAACTGACTGGACTTGGTTGAAAATCCTTTCGCAAAGCTAGGCGATACAAAGGAATGAGTGGATCCTGTGTCGATCAACACTCGGGCTAGGCATTCATTCATTAATAACGCGCCTGTGTGATTAATTAAATTCACGTTAATAGATTTCACACAATAACACATAAGTATAGGTAGTATGTCATACATATAAGCAATCACATCACATAATAGAAGCCAATTACAACTCAAAACTTTTAGCATGATAGCATACCTTGCACGACATCGTCAGATGCATGTGCATCCCATTCCGATAAGGCAAAGACCTGACCCTGGTTTACCCTACGAGGCGGTGGAGTGGACGGTGTGGGTCGTAAAGGCCTATGAGGATCCCGGCTGGGAATCCTGTCGAACTGGGGGCCTACTCCCCTGGGCTAGATAGGCTGTAGCTACCTGCGAGGGCAATCCCTGACCATGTGATTCACATCCCCACAGTGAAAGCACCCACCTGAAATCCTTCGACATTCGCCAATCCTGTGTCTCCGGCCACAATAGGAGCACTCCTCAAATTCTGATGAGGATGCAAGTGGAACATATCGGGTGGCCTGCGAAAATGTGGGACGAGGTACCGATGTAGTGGTTGGCCGAGATATCTGTGATGTCAAGGGAGGCCTCTGTGACCGTATCAGCCTGGATGCCTGATATGGGGCTGTCCTAACCCTCTTCTCTGCCGACCCCGAACTACTCGACTGGCCTCGAGTCATATCCCTTCTCTTGAAGAATTCTTCCGAATTCTTCTCGGTAAGTTTCGCCTTGCTCACAACCTCTCCCCAGGTAGCCACCTGGAACATCGAGACCCTGTCTCTAATGGAGGGTTTCAATCCCCGCTCAAATTTCCTGACTCGCATATGCTCCGATGCAATTAGGTGAGGTGCGAATCTCGACAACTCCACGAAGGTAGCCTCATAATCGGCCACAGTCAACTCTCCTTGTTCAAGAGTCATGAATTCAATCTCCTTCTGTTCTTTGACAGCCGCTGTAAAATACTGTTTATAGAAGACATCCAAAAATTCCGACCATGTCCACAGCTCCCCCGCCCTGGTGGACTCCCTCTGTCTCTGTGCGGCTCTCCACCAATGCTCGACCGCACCTTCCATCACGAAGGTGGCCCAGTCCACTCTCTGTTCATCTGTGCAGTGGAGCGCTCTAAAAATCTTTTCCAATTGCATCACCCATGCCTTGGTGACCATGGGGTCAGTAGTACCAAAAAAAGTAGGAGGACGTAATCTCCTAAATGCCTCCAATCCTGAAGTATGGTGTGCCGGAGGTGGCGGAGGTGTAGAAGGAGTAACAGCAACCGGCTTTGCTGCTAACATAGCCAAAGTCTCAGCTATAGATGCAAAAGCTTGGGTAAAATCAGGTTGCTCGTCACCGGAAGGGGCATCACTTCCATTTCCTCTCGTATTGTATCCGCGACCCCGAGCACCGCGTCTCATGATGTGATCCTGAGAACGACAGTACCACATGAGTCTAACTTGGATACGTGTTTAGCAACAATTCAATAATTGCACAATATTTAATAACAATTTTAGCATCCCTATCATTTATTGAGCATATGACAATTCATTCAAGGTATACACAGCAACAACAAGCATACGTTCGTGTTCTAGCGTAGGTTACTAAGTGCGGTTTGGCTTTCCAACCGGTTATGGACTAAGACTAAGTTATTAGTCTATACTTGGAATACGACTCCTCTTAGTGGCCTAAGACCTTGTTCAATCATAGTATCAGTTCTAGTGACCCTAAGGACTCTAACGCCTAGGCTCTGATACCACCTCTGTCACGCCCCAAAATACCTCCTAGGAGTTTAGGGATACTTTAGGTGGACTATACAAACCGGCCAAACCATCCTGAAATGAACAAGGCAAAATATAATACTAATACAATGATAATCAGAGCGCGGAAGCTAAACATAAAAATGCAGAAGCGCAACCAACTCTTTTTTTTTTCTTCTAAAGTCCCAAAACAGTATTCCAATTTTAACATATGTACAACATGTCTAAGCCTAAGGTGGACAGGCCCACCTAACAAAATACAAAAGACAAAATACAACTCTGTCTCGCTCAATAGTCACCCTCGTGGGGCCAATGGTCTAAGTCTCTCGCCTCCGCCTGAGGCTCGACAACTAAATCCTCATAAGGTTCCTCCTCGCCATAGTCCTCCTCTATCCAAGGACCCGGATCACAAATGTCGAGAGGGACTCGGGTACCTGCCGACATGAAAGTACGGCTGAGCATGGAATACTCAGCGAGTACAAGCCCCTAACTAACAATGGTAATAACGAACAACATCATTGTAGAGCCCCTGACCTTTTCACAGTTAAATGCATGACACTTTCGTTGTCATTTTTAATTTAAAGAGGTATAATTAATAAATAAGGAAGAAATTGGAAATTTCAAAATGTCAGAAATGTTCCTTTTCGAAGTACGAGCCCAACGCAAGTTGAATCGTCAAAATCGGACGAACCAGTCAAAAGATATGGCCAAAACAGTCTGGACCTGTAGGCAATCGTAGCTCGGTTATGCACTAAGGACGTAGCTCGGTTAGGCACTAAGGACGTGCTCTGACATCGTACTCTGATAACGTAGCACAGACAACGTACTCTTAACGTATACGTTGTGCATCCGTTGTACAGCTCACAACGGGTACGTTGTACAGCACAACGGGTACGTTGTACAGCACAACGGGTACGTTATACAACACAACGGGCACGTTGTACATAAGACAACGGACTACGAGCTCAGCACCATGCACAACACAATGTACAACGTGCTTGGCACTGTTCACAGCACAACGAGCTCAGCACCATGCACA
Organism: Tetracentron sinense; assembly: GCA_015143295.1. NCBI lineage: Eukaryota > Viridiplantae > Streptophyta > Magnoliopsida > Trochodendrales > Trochodendraceae > Tetracentron > Tetracentron sinense. The sequence goes on from CM026554.1 coordinate 21,640,658, forward strand.
ACACAACGGACAACGTGTTCGGCACTATCCACAACGGACAACATGCTTGGCACTGTTCACAGCACAACGTGTTTAGCACTGTCCACAGCTCAACGTGTTCAGCACTCGTGCTCTTGCAGAAATTTCAGTAAGGGTATTATGGTCTTTTGATCGGTCCACTCTTACCTTAAGAGTTTAACCCGAGCCTTTAGGGCATCATTCGACACTTAGAGAGTTTGAGAGAATAGGAGAAAGGGGAGAAGGCGATTCCAACCTAGGGTTTCCATTTTGGAGAGAAATCAAAGGGTTTTGAAACCCTAGATCAACCTCAAGCCCGTTTTCTTCAAGATCTCGGCTCAAGCTCGTGCAAAGCTCGTGTTCCAAGCTAGGGCAGCAACTCACAGTCGTTTGGAAGAGGGATTTCTTCCTCATTTCTTCAAGGTCGGTACTTCTTGCTACCCTCCTAGTTATAGTTCTTCTTTTCCCCTCATTCCTCTTCATTTTCTTTTATTTACATTTGTGCTATGAGATGGATGGTTATGAATGGTGGATGGAGGTGGATGTTGGCGAATGGATGCCGTGTGGATGTTGTGATGAATGAATGAGAAAGGGCATTGTATTAATAATGAACATACAAGTGTGATGTGAGTAAACTCACCTAGAAAAGCATGATTTAGGTTTAAAGGAATAATGAATAATGAACACACCGTGTTTGATGAAATGCCAAGGTGAATAAAATGAGTTGTAAATTAGGAAATGCATGCCTAATAAATTCTGAATACTGCTTGGGCCTATGATAGTGTGTTTTCTTGCTTTCCCTAAATGACATAAAGATTACATTGCTCAATCATTGATGTTATATGTGTTGTGAACTTACCCAAATGTCATGTTTAAATTTGAATGCAAGTATGTACACGGTTCCCACAAGCATGGCATGCATGACATGATTTATCGAGGTTTTCAAGAACATGGTTAGAGGTGGGACATATCCTACGATATGTTTTACCTCGCTTTTCATAAGAGGACAAGAACCAACATTCCACGAGGGGTCTCCCCTCACTCACAAGTGCATATCATGAAGAAGGGCTTCCCTTCCCTCGCAAGTACATACATATCATGAAGAAGGGTCTCCCTTCCCTCGCAAGTGCATTGCATAAAGAAGGGTCTCCCTTCCCTCTCAAGGCATCTCTCAAGTGCATCTCACAAGGATATCTCACAAGTGTAGCTCACAAGTTACATGATCACAAGCAAGCACGCATGACATGCATGACATGACACGATACACAAGAACCAAGCAAGATAGACACGACAAGCTTTCAAGTACGAAAAGATATTTCAAGCCAAGTCAAGTGCATGATGTTTTCAAGAGGTTTCATCGGCTTTCTACGAAATACAAGCATGATTATACATTGCTTTACTTCCTTGTATGATATGAATTGTTTCCTGCTTATGTATGCTATCCGTATGCTATGACTGTTGGTTAGTATTTAGTACCCGCTGAGTATTCCATGCTCAGCCGTACTTCTTATGTCGGCAGGTTCTGAGGGAGCTGCTGCTCCATTTGATGTTTGTGCTCCTGGTCCATGGGTGGAAGAGGAGTAGGTTGAGGAGCCTTTGGAGGAACCTCCGGTAGAGGGTTACCAATAGGTGGTGGTAGATTCTGAGTGGATTAGCTGTGGGTGAGATGAGAGTTTATATTCCATTTATTTTTGGCGGGTCTGTCCGCACTTTCTTTTGGTTACTTTTTGTATAAACTTGGATTTGCGTATGTATATACATAGAGGTTTAGTAGACTTCCGCTGTGTTATGTTAGAGTATGTTTCCGCTGTTTATATCCTCTATTGTATATGCTCTGTGGGTTTTTGCAGGTTGGTTTGTCAAGCAAGTCATGTAAGCCATGACTAGTCGTCCAAAGTTCACTCTAACTCCTAGGGTGGGTTTTGGGTCGCGACAGAAGTGGTATTAGAGCTTAGGCTTTAGGTCTCTAGGGTCACTTAGAATCTTATACCACGGCTTGACAAGAGCATATGTCAGGAAACAAATTAGGAAGAAAGTAAGTAGGAAGAGAGTCTTGATCCAAGTGTAAGACTAAAACCTTAGTCTTAGTCTAAAATGGTTGTTTCAACCAAGTACAAGTCCTAAGCACGCTAGAACGCTAAAGTATAAGTATAATGTGATGAATACCTTGATGACTTGATGTGATGTATATTAGTGTGATACCACATACTTGATGTGATGTATATTAGTCCGATTTTGACGATTCAACTTGCGTTGGATTCGTCTCTCGAAAACGCACATTTCTGACGTTTCGGAATTTCTAATTTCTCCCCTATTTATTAATTAGACTATGTAACGACCCAGAATTTTAATATAATAAAATTATGTGTCTATGGGTCCTTAATGAAGGTTAATTAGTTAATTATTTGTTAAATTAATAAGAAGGGGATTTTGCTCAGGGTTGAAGTGCACCGAGGAAATCTCAGTATCATTTGGCAAAAATCACACACAGTGTGCTGGTCGACTGCCGGGACACACCCCTACCATATCGGTTCTGTCAAGTATCATTTCGCGGGACCGCGGGGCCATTATGTGTGATAAAATTGAGAAAAACGGGAAATTTCCAAATTTCCAGAAATTAAGTGGGACCCAATATCTGTTGAAGATCCTAATAGAAATCCGTGCGGTTAGCACTAATGCGTGTCGGTCGGACGTGGGGACTAATGTCTGTCGTCACGGCAGTTAGTTATCTCAAACGAAGAAACGGCGGCCTGTTTTGTGTTCGAAATCAGGAAATTAGTGGGTTTTGCAATTTTCTTCCGACTAAAGTGTAGCTGTCAAAACTCAGTATTTTTCCCCAAAATTTTTACAGTAGGTGTCGGACTGCCCCAAGTTCGGTCACCTGAAGTGTCGTTACTGTCGGGTGTCATATAGCAGGGTTTCGGAGGGCATATACGTGGAAAATGGGAAAATCCGATCAAACCGGTCAAGGTAGTTGACTTAGTCAACTACCACTTTTCCACACCAAATGGGTCATGTGCTTTTGCACATGATCTAAACCCCATTTAAGGTTTATATAAATGAAGGTCAGCCCCTCATTTGCTCATGGTTTAGAGTTGCAAACAGTATTCTGCCACAGCACTTTAGAGAGAGAAAGTGAGGAGAGAGAAAGGAAGAGAGAGAAAGAGGAGAGAGAAAGGAAGAGAGAGAAAGGGAAAGGGAGGTCCCCTTGAGGTTTTTCGATGTCCCCGACGCATTGGCGGCGTCCGATTTTCTCTCCGGCGTCTCGTTTTGCGTGTAGAGAGAGAGAGAGAAAAAGGTAGAGAGAAAGTTGCATGCGCTCTACCCCGGGGTTGATCGTCGTTGGGAACGTGTTGGTGACATCTGTTTTTGCCTACGAGGCCTCGAAACGTGTGAAACAGTAAAACCCTATCTTTTCTTCTCTTTTTTCCGCTTATTTTGCTATATTATTTCATGTGATGTATATGCATGTCTTTTGACGTGAATGAAAAAGAGGCGGAACCCCTATGTGATGTTGTGATTTTATGTGGTCCCTCAGGGAGCCCAGATCGGGTCCCGGATAAATTGTATCGCCACTCTAGGGTGACGAAAAGTTGTTTTACATGTCTTGTAAGGCTATGGAGACATCCATTAGTCTAGAAACGCTCCCTAACGGGACGATGTGTTACCGGAGTTGGTTCACGGGCGCGGGGCCCAAGTATTTCAGTTAATCAGGCGAGGCTTGGGTTAACTGGGGTTAACCTGTGGTTAGAAAATCTAACCAGGGTTAAGTATAGTCTGTGGTTCCTCTTTGACTAGGTCAGGAGAGACGGTGCCCAGTAAGGCCCGGGGTTCCTCCGTGACTGATAGTCGGGAGATGTCGGTCTGTTTGTCTAGGTCGTCCGTGGTGCCTCTTGGACTAGGTCAGGAGTGGCGGTGTCCTGCATGGCCCGTGGTTCCTCCGTGACTGGTAGTCAGGAGATGTCGGAGTCCTAGGGAGTTTAAAGTGACTAAACATCAGATAGTGTATAGTCCGGGGTTCCTCTCTGGGTGGGTTAGAAGATGTCGGCACCGTGTCTATCGTGGTCCCTTCTTGGTGGAACGTCAGGAGATGTCGGCATTGGTATAGATGTCGGGGTTCCTCCGTAGACTAGCCAGAAGATGACGGTAGGCAGGTTGGTCGGGGTTCCTTTATAACTGATACCCAGGGCGATGGCGGCGAATACACGGTAGATGTGGCCAGTCAATTGAATGGAAAAATGTTCTTATTAGGTGAATGCCCATGTTGTGTGTGTAAGCTTCGGATACGAAGTGGTCTGAGTTGGTATACTCAGAGTTGGTGTATTTGTTTGAGTTAGTGGACTCATAGTTCGGTATGGAATCATCGGATTCCAGGTGACTTGGGTTAGTATACCCAAGGTTTTGTCATGTTGGGGTGAAAGCCGGAACAGCGTGTGTGAGTCTAAATGACTCAATGTATTATGGTTATGATTTAGAGACTTTAAGCTAAACATTTGTGGGCTGTGGCCAATTAATAGAGTCTTAGGACTCGAAATGAAACATGATTGATGATCGGAACGATAATTTGGTAATATAATACATTCATAACTGAACCTCATAATTAGAAAGTAATGTGAGGTCGGAACCTCTGTTAGGGTGACGTAACCCTAAGTGACCTTGGGTCACAATTTATTATATACTGTTCTATTTTACTGTAACATGAAAATTGAACTGCTTATTATATCATTATTGATGTGTGTTATTATGTGGAAAATAGTTTAGAAGGATTGTGGTTTTATTGGGCTTCATAGCTCACTGACTTTTTGTGTCAGCAGATCTTGGAGCTGCTGACCAGTAAGTGAAAAGTCTATCTGGATATTTTGGAAGCTTATACAAGTTGTACCTGGCATGATAGAGACGCCTACTTTTGTAAAACAAACTTGATGTAAATAATACAGGTATATGGTTTGTATGATGGCTATTGTGATGACAGGTATTATTTGCTTTTGGGGAGCATCTGATAAATGTTTACCCGCAAAAATGTTTACCCGCATCTCGGAACTTGATTCCCTAGGCGCGGGTTCGGGGCGTCACAATTGGTATCAGAGCTATAGTAATAACCATCACACAAATCATACTTGAGCATAATACACCTAGGAACCATTGGATAGGCGATCCCTTAGAGATTTATTTGATATTCCTAGTTGAGTGATTGTTGTACATGTCATGTTTCGAAATCAGACATTGATTTGGAATATGTACATGTGCAGGAATGGCAAGGACGCACCGAATTCCCACAAAGAGGGATATAGCTCTGTTTGAATGGGCGGTGACTATGCAGAGAAGACGTCACGCCGGATGGTCGTGTTACCGCACTATACACCTAAAGGCGGTACATGTCATGTTTCGAAATCAGACATTGATTTGGAATATGTACATGTGCAGGAATGGCAAGGATGCACCGAATTCCCACAAAGAGGGAGATAGCTCTGTTTGAATGGGCGGTGACTATGCAGAGAAGACGTCACGCCGGATGGTCGTGTTACCGCACTATACACCTAAAGGCGGTAAAACCACTCCGTAAGGGATTGACCGCACAAGCAATGCGCGAATCCCTAAGAAAGAGCGAGATTGATTGGATTTTGAGAGAGGCTAGACCTGAGACAGAGGATCAGGCACCGCAGGAGGGTAGCGTAGCAGTCTCACCGATAGAGGTTGAGACGTACGAAGTATAGGATCATGGTGGAAGAGCGTGGTGCATCTATATCGTTTTGGCGTTTTGGAATATAATAGATGCCCTATTCGATCTTTCCATCATTAGATCACTTTTTGTATGTGTACAGCTACATGATGTTTTGTATACGTTGGTGTACTATATATTGTACAGTGTTGCTTTGTATATATTAAAGATGAAGTAAATGAAATGTCTCTTTTTGGATATCGAATTCTCAGTGCATTTTAGTTTTATTTTATTATTAAAAGTTCGTTACTTTATAATTATAGGTGAATCATGCCACCTCGACGAGCACCCGAAAATACCTTGGCTGGGGCATTCGAGGCTATTACAGCCCTAGCCAACCTAATTCAGCAACAACAGGCCCAGAATATGAATGGAAATGGGAATGGTAGTCGTATCCCCATTGCTACCATGCCAGAGCATGGGAATGTGACCCGATTGGAGAAGTTTAAGAGGCTTGGACCGTCGGCCTTTTCGGGCACTACTGATCCGCTGAAGGCGGAGAACTGGATTAGAAGTTTGGAAAAAGTTTTTAGGGCTATGTCTTTGCCAGAAAATGACAAGCCCGAGTTCGCTATCTTTCTACTTGAAGGAGAAGCGGAACATTGGTGGACCACAGTGGAAAGGACAGTTCCACCGCATCAGAGGCCCGTTACTTGGGCAAGATTTACTGAATTGTTTTATGAGTGCTATTTTTCAGCGTCGATGAAAAAGAGGAAAGAGATGGAGTTTCTCCAGCTGACCCAAGGAAACATGTCGGTTAGCGAGTATGAACAAAAGTTTAATCAACTCTCGAGGTTCGCTGCAAGATTTGTCGAGGATGAGCAGTGGAGGGTTGAGAAATTTGAAGAAGGATTGAAGCCGGCTATCAGAGGGAAATTGGCAGCTCAACGATTTACCTCCTTCTCAGAGATATTAGATAGAGCACTCAGAGTAGAGCGAGTGCATGAAGAACTGGCACAGTCAAGTGCTGGCAAAGGCAAAGGGACAGTTGGGAAGCCCTGGATAAAGGAGAATAACCGGCAGTTTACCGGGAAAAGAAAGTTCGAGGACATGAAAAACCAAGGGTCTACAGGAAGATTGGGGCTTAAGTGCGAGAAATGTGGTCAGGATCATTTGACCAAGGATCGTAGAGCGAAGGCTTGCTTCCAGTGCGGAAAGCCTGGACACTTCAAGAAGGATTGCCCTAAGGCTCAACCACTAGTGTTGGAAGGCGGAAAAGGAAGAGTGTTTGCAATTACCCAGGAAGAGGCACAGCAGACCGAAGGTGTCATCGAAGGTAAACTTTTAGTATTTCAAGTACCAGCTTATGCTTTGATTGACACTGGTGCTACACATTCGTTTGTCTCTACTCGTTCTGCTAAACACATAAGTTACAAGCCTGATACACTCAAAAGCATGATGTCTGTATCTACACCATCAGGGAAAGTTCTGTGCACAAAAACAGTCTATGATAGGTGTCCCATACTTGTCAATAGTGTACGGATGTTAGTAGATCTGATCGTGTTAGACATGAAGGATTATGGTGTTATCCTAGGGATGGATTGGTTGGCTAATTACCATGCAGTGGTAGATTGTAATGCCAAGAAAGTGATATTTCAAATTCCATACATCCCAGAGTTCGAAATGCAGGAGATTATCCGAGGTCAAGCACCCAAGCTAATATCCGCAATTAAAGCATGTCACCTTCTAGACAAGGGGTGTACTGGGTATTTAGCTGCAATGGTGGTCGATAAAGATGAAGATGACACTTTAGGGAATACCCCGGTGGTCAGAGAGTTTCGAGATGTGTTTCCTGATGAATTACCAGGACTCCCTCCTACTAGAGAAATCGATTTTACAATCGATGTTACTCTGGGTGTAGACTCGATATCTAAAACACCGTATCGGATGGCTCCGGCTGAGTTGCAAGAACTGAAGATTCAGTTGCAAGACCTATTAGATAAGGGCTTGATCCGTCCTAGTGTTTCACCATGGGGAGCACCGGTGTTATTTATCCGAAAGAAAGACGGGAGTCTGCGTCTGTGTATAGATTATCGTCTGTTGAATCAAGCGACGATCAAAAATAAGTATCCTCTCCCCAGGATCGATGATCTATTTGATCAGTTGCAAGGCGCCCAAGTGTTTTCAAAGATTGATTTACGGTCCGGCTATCACCAATTGAGGGTCAAAGAAGAAGATATTCAAAAGACAGCATTCCGCACTCGGTATGGTCACTACGAGTTCTTGGTGATGCCTTTTGGACTAACAAATGCACCTGCGGCCTTTATGGAGTTGATGAATCGTCTTTTCAGGCCGTACTTGGATCAGTTTATTGTGGTATTTATTGATGATATCTTGGTGTACTCACCTAGTCATGAGAAGCACGCTGAGCACTTGAGGATTACGCTACAGACATTAAGAGATAATCAGCTGTATGCTAAGTTCTCCAAGTGCGAGTTTTGGATGGAAGAAGTAGCCTTTCTTGGACATATTGTGTCAAGAAATGGAATATCTGTTGATCCTTCCAAGATTCAGGCAGTAACCGATTGGGCAAGGCCATCCACTGTTACTGAAGTTCGAAGTTTTCTGGGATTGGCTAGGTACTATCGCAGATTTGTAGAAGGTTTCTCGAAGATAGCAGCTCCATTAACGGAATTGACTAAGAAAGATGTGAAGTTCGAATGGACGGCATCTCGGGAGCGAAGCTTTCAAGAATTAAAGAAGAGATTAACAACCGCTCCAGTATTGAAAACTCCCTCAGGATCTGGAGGATTTGAGGTGTATTGCGATGCTTCCAGTAAGGGACTCGGTTGTGTCTTAATGCAAAACAAAAAGGTCATTGCTTATGGTTCGAGACAACTCAAGATTCACGAACGGAATTATCCCACGCATGACCTGGAGTTAGCTGCGGTAGTATTCACACTAAAAATTTGGAGACATTATCTTTATGGAGAGAAGTTGGTGATCTATAGTGATCACAAGAGTTTAAAGTATCTATTCTCCCAAAAGGAACTCAATATGCGACAGCGTAGATGGATGGAATTCTTGAAGGATTATGATTATGTAATCCAGTATCATCCTGGTAAGGGTAACGTGGTTGCTGATGCCCTGAGTAGAAAGACAGTTGGATCTGTAGCATATATGAGGGCCGAGCGATGGAAGATGATCGAAGAATTCAAGAGTTGGAATCTGAGTCTAGGATTTCAGGGTAATAGTGCCAAGTTGGCTAGTATTCAGGCCAAGCCAGTGTTATTACAAAAGATTCAAGAAGCACAGTTGGAAGATCAGGAGATCAAAGTTATCAGAGATAAGATTCTTCAAGGAAAAATGGGTGATTTTGAAGAATCTGAAGATGGAATACTTCGATTCAAAGGTTGAATCTGTGTGCCTAGAAATCCTGAGTTGAAGAATGAACTGCTCAATGAGGCACATCGATCTCATTTTGCGGTGCACCCCGGAAGTACAAAGATGTATCAGGATATGGAGAATAACTACTGGTGGAACGGCATGAAGAGAGAAATTGCAGAGTATGTATCTCGATGCCTTGTTTGTCAGCAAGTCAAGGCAGAACATCAGAAACCACCTGGATTGTTAAATTCATTGCCTATTCCCGAGTGGAAATGGGAGCACATTACGATGGATTTTGTGGTGGGGTTACCAAAAACATGGAGTGGACATGATGCCGTTTGGGTGATAGTTGATCGATTGACGAAGTCGGCTCACTTTCTTGCTATAAAGGATACCATAACCTTGGAAAATTTATCAAAGTTGTACATCAAGGAGATTGTGAAGCTGCATGGTGTGCCGGTATCTATTGTGTCAGATCGCGATCCGCGATTTACTTCCTGATTCTGGAGGAGCTTGCAAGAAGCTTTAGGTACGCAGCTAAACATGAGTACAACTTATCATCCGCAAACCAATGGACAGTCTGAGCGCACAATACAAACTCTAGAAGATATGATGCGCACTTGCAGTCTGGAGTTTCAAGGAAACTGGGATGATCACTTGCCATTGATCGAGTTTGCATATAATAACAGTTATCAGGCAAGTATTCAAATGGCTCCTTACGAGGCCTTGTATGGCAGGAGTTGTCGGTCACCAGTATGTTGGACTGAAATAGGGGAACGTAAACTACTGGGACCTGAGTTGGTGCAAGAAACAATAAAGAAGATCGAGTTGATTCGATCGAGGTTATTATCTGCACAAAGTCGACAGAAAAGCTATGCAGATGGAAAGCGCCGGGAGTTAGAGTTTCAAGTCGGCGACCATGTCTTTTTGAAAATCTCTCCATCAAAAGGTATTGTATGATTCGGAAAGCGGGGAAAGTTAAGTCCGCGATTCATTGGACCTTTTGAGATTTTGGCTAAAATTGGAGGTGTAGCCTAGCGTTTGGCGTTACCACCAGAGCTGGCAAGGGTTCACAATGTATTCCACATATCCATGTTGAGAAAATATGTACATGATCCCTCGCACGTGATACGATATTAACCAATTCAAGTCAGAGAGGACTTAACTTTTGAAGAAAAGCCAGTGATAATTTTGTTCCGCAAGGAACAGGTGTTACGAAACAAAACGATTAAGCTAGTTAAAGTTTTATGGGAACACCATAGCATAGAGGAAGCCACATGGGAACTTGAAGATGTCATTAGAAGCAATCATCCTCAGTTATTTGATGACTAGTGTATATATAAATTTCGAGGACGAAATTTTTGTAAGGAGGGGAGATTGTAACGACCCGTAATTTTAATATAATAAAATTATGTGTTTATGGGTCCTTAATGAAGGTTAATTAGTTAATTATTTGTTAAATTAATAAGAAGGGGATTTTGCTCAGGGTTGAAGTGCACCGAGGAAATTTCAGTATCATTTGGCGAAAATCACACATAGTGTGCTGGTCGACTGCCGGGACACACCCCTACCGTATCGGTTCCGTCAAGTATCATTTCGCGGGACCGCGGGGCCATTATGTGTGATAAAATTGAGAAAAACAGGAAATTTCCATATTTCCAGAAATTAAGTGGGACCCAATATCTGTTGAAGATCCTAATAGAAATCCGTGCGGTTAGCACTAATGCGTGTCGGTCGGCCGTGGGGACTAATGTCTGTCGTCACGGCAGTTAGTTATCTCAAACGAAGAAACGGCGGCCTGTTTTGTGTTCGAAATCAGGAAATTAGTGGGTTTTGCAATTTTCTTCCGGACTAAAGTGTAGCTGTCAAAACTCAGTATTTTTCCCCGAAATTTTTACAGTAAGTGTTGGACTGCCCCAAGTTCGGTCACCTGAAGTGTCGTTACTGTCGGGTGTCATATAGCAGGGTTTCGGAGGGCATATACGTGAAAAATGGGAAAATCCGATCAAACCGATCAAGGTAGTTGACTTAGTCAACTACCACTTTTCCACACCAAATGGGTCATGTGCTTTTGCACATGATCTAAACCCCATTTAAGGTTTATATAAATGAAGGTCAGCCCCTCATTTGCTCACGGTTTAGAGTTGTAAACAGTATTTTGCCACAGCACTTTAGAGAGAGAAAGTGAGGAGAGAGAAAGGAAGAGAGAGAAAGAGGAGAGAGAAAGGAAGAGAGAGAAAGGGAAAGGGAGGTCCCCTTGAGGTTTTTCGACGTCCCCGACGCGTTGGCGGCGTCCGATTTTCTCTCCGGCGTCTCGTTTTGCGTGTAGAGAGAGAAAAAAAAGGTAGAGAGAGAAAGTTGCATGCGCTCTACCCCGGGGTTGATCATCGTTGGGAACGCGTTGGTGACATCTGTTTTTGCCTACGAGGCCTCGAAACGTGTGAAACAGTAAAACCCCTATCTTTTCTTCTCTTTTTTCCGCTTATTTTGCTATATTATTTCATGTGATGTATATGCATGTCTTTTGACATGAATGAAAAAGGGGCGGAACCCCTATGTGATGTTGTGATTTTATGTGGTCCCTCGGGGAGCCCAGATCGGGTCCCGGGTAAATTGTATCGCCACTCTAGGGTGACAAAAAGTTATTTTGCATGTCTTGTAAGGCTATGGAGACATCCATTAGTCTACAAACGCTCCCTAACGGGACGGTGTGTTACTGGAGTTGGTTCACGGGCGCGAGGTCCAAGTATTTCAGTTAATCAAGCGAGGCTTGGGTTAACTGGGGTTAACCTGTGGTTAGAATATCTAACCAGGGTTAAGTATAGTCCGTGGTTCCTCTTTGACTAGGTCAGGAGAGACGGTGCCCAGTAAGGCCCGGGGTTCCTCCGTGACTGATAGTCGGGAGATGTCGGTCTGTTTGTCTAGGTCGTCCGTGGTGCCTCTTGGACTAGGTCAGGAGTGGCGGTGTCCTGTATGGCCCGTGGTTCCTCCGTGACTGGTAGTCAGGAGATGTCGGAGTCCTAGGGAGTTTAAAGTGACTAAACATCAGATAGTGTATAGTCCGGGGTTCCTCTCTGGGTGGGTTAGGAGATGTCGGCACCGTCTCTATCGTGGTCCCTTCTTGGTGGAACGTCAGGAGATGTCGGCATTGGTATAGATGTCGGGGTTCCTCCGTAGACTAGCCAGAAGATGACGGTAGGCAGGTTGGTCGGGGTTTCTTCATAACTGATACCCAGGGCGATGGCAGCGAATACACGGTAGATGTGGCCAGTCAATTGAATGGAAAAATGTTCTTATTGGGTGAATGCCCATGTTGTGTGTGTAAGCTTCGGATACGAAGTGGTCTGAGTTGGTATACTCAGAGTTGGTGTATTTGTTTGAGTTAGTGGACTCATAGTTCGGTATGAAATCATCGGATTCCAGGTGAGTTGGGTTGGTATACCCAAGGTTTTGTCATGTTGGGGTGAAAGCCGGAACAACGTGTGTGTGTCTAAATGACTCAATGTATTATGGTTATGATTTAGAGACTTTAAGCTAAACATTTGTGGGTTGTGGCCAATTAATAGAGTCTTAGGACTCGAAATGAAACATGATTGATGATCGAAATGATAATTTGGTAATATAAAACATTCATAACTGAACCTCATAATTAGAAAGTAATGTGAGGTCCGGAACCTCTGTTAGGGTGACGTAACCCTAAGTGACCTTGGGTCACAATTTATTATATACTGTTCTATTTTACTGTAACATGCAAATTGAACTGCTTATTATATCATTATTGATGTGTGTTATTATGTGGAAAATAGTTTAGAAGGATTGTGGTTTTATTGGGCTTCATAGCTCACTGACTTTTTGTGTCAGCAGATCTTGGAGCTGCTGACCAGTAAGTGAAAAGTCTATCTGGATATTTTGGAAGCTTGTACAAGTTGTACCTGGCGTGATAGAGATGCCTACTTTTGTAAAACAAACTTGATGTAAATAATACAGGTATATGGTTTGTATGATGGTTATTGTGATGACAGGTATTATTTGCTTTTGGGGAGCATCTGATAAATGTTTAAATTTCCCGTATTTTTGCGGGTAAAGTCTTCCGCTTGCATGATTTGACGAACAGACACGCGTCTCGAAACTTGATTCCCTAGTCGCGGGTTCGGGGCGTCACAGACTACGCGGAAGGCCATTCAACTACGAAATACTTATTCATTTAAAGATGGAAAAGTCTGGGGTTCAACACTTTGGTTCTGATTTTGTGGCGCCCCAAAATACCCCCTAGGAGTTTAGGGATACTTTAGGCATGACTATAGTACCTGCCAAACCATCCTGTCATGAACAAGATAATTACAGTACTAAAACAATGATAATCAGAGCCCGAAAGCTAAACATAAATGCGGAATCATAAACTAACTTTTTCTTTTCTTTTAAGGTTTCCAAAATAGTATTCCAAGTTAACATATATACAACACATGTCTAAGTCGAAGGTGGACAGACCCACCTATCAAAATGTCAAAATACATAAAAGACCCTCTCGTACTCTCCCCTCAACAGTAGTCGAGGTATGGCCACAAGTCAAGGTCTCGGTCCGCCTAAGACTGCAGTGGGATAGACGGCTCTCTCTCCTCGATATACTCTTCCTCGACCCAAGGCTCTGGGTCGAGGGCTCCCTCAGTACCTGCCGACATGAAAGTACGGCTGAGCATGGAAGACTCAGCGAGTACAAGCTACTAGCTAACCATAACAATAATAATCACGCAAAGAGTAATACATACCAATCATCAATTTAAGGCAATAGTAAAATCATAGAATTAAACAATATTAACGTGGAGCAATTATCATCTGGATATACATGCATGAATGCAAAAACGCCGATAAAACTCATGCTTGAAAACCCGTTTCCATATCTCGGTATGCCTTGTGGAAATCATGTATGCGTGCATGCATGAATGTCTTGTCATCATCTTGTAAACTTGTATCTTGTAACTTGTGAGCTAGAGGCTAGCACCCGAATCTCCCTGGGCTGCCAACCTCCTTGATATATATGGTTTTCTTATGAGCAAGAGGCTAGTACTCGTATCTCCCTGGGCTACCAACCTCCTTGACAATATGTGATTTTTATTACTTGTTTAGTTTTCTTGTGAGCCAGAGGCTAGTACCCGAATGTCCCTGGGCTACCAACCTCCTTGACAATATGTGTTTTAGGGGTTTTCTTGTGAGCCAGAGGCTAGTACCCGTATCTCCCTGGGCTACCAACCTCCTTGACATGCAATATTTTATTGTTGGTTATTATATGCACATGCTCTTGAAATCTCGGTTCATGCTCTCATGCGTGCTCGTGTACGTGTCAATCATGACAATCATGGAATAAGGATAATAAGAGAGATATGACATCACCATTCGATTCACAATATATGCATATGAGAATTTGAGTAATCAACATGGTATTTAAATCCATTCATCATTCATGAGAATACGTGCATAAGGCCCCTTTCCATTTCATCATTTAAATCATTATTTCATAGTTTAGGCATTTCGTCAAACACATCACATACATTGTTCCTTAGTAGTTCATCTCCTTATTTTAATTGCATATTTTCCATCCAATCACACAAGGGTAAGTTTGTTATTTGTACAATGCCCATCCTCCATTTCCAACTCACAACCCACACATATCATACATCACACATTCGGCATCCAATCGCCACATCCAATCTCCCGTCCACACATCCATTCCATTTCCCTTATCTTGTTTATATTTGTTGAGTTAATACAATGCATGGGGAATGAATGCATAATATAAATAATCACCATTTACAATAGAAACCTAGATTATTGCTAGGGAAAGTGAGTAGGGTGTACTAACCTTAGATCAAGGCTTGATCTTGGTAGGAACCTTCATTTGAGCTCCAACTTGAAAGGAGGAAACCTTTTCTTGAGGGAGACTTGGCTTGGGGAAGAAAACCCTCTTGAAATACCTTGGAGAATGCTGGCCTAGCTTGAGAACGAGATCCCCCACGAGCTTGAGCCTTGAACTTGAAGCAATCCAAGTTTGAGGATGATCTAGGGTTGTCAAACCCTTTAATTTCCCTCTCCAATGGAAACCCTAGGTGAAAACCCTCTTCTTCTCCTCCCTTTCTCTCTAAATGTTCTAAGTGTAGTGAATGGGGGTTCAAATGGTCGAGCAAGCCTTTATGGGTAAGGGTTTAACGCCCAAAAGACGAAAATGTCCATACAAAAATTTCTGCAAAACACGGGGACCGAGCGATCGGTGGTTATGACCGATCGATCTGTTGCCTACCGAGCGATCGGTGTTCTGACCGATCGATCGGTCAAAAAACTACTCTCTGGAAAATTTCCCCATACAAAATTTTTGACTGTTCGATAGCTACCGATCGATCGCTAACTGGACCAAGCGATCGGTGCTCTGCAGGTCTGGACTGTTTTGACCATATCTTTTGACTCGCTCGTCCGATTTCGACGATTCAACTTGCATTGGGTTCGTCTTTCGAAAATGAATATTTATGACATTTCAGAATTTCTGATTTCTGCCTTATTTATTAATTAGACTATAAGGAAGACCAATTAGGCATGAAAGTGCTATTCATTAAATATAGAAAAGTTCGGGATGCTACAGATTTCATCACTTACATTGTGGAGAAAGAACCTACCAGTTATGCTGAAGCTATGACATCAAATGATGCTACATTTTGGAAGGAAGCAATAGATGATGAAATGCATTCTATATTGTCCAACAACACTTGGACTTTAGTGGATCTTCCTCCTGGAAGCAGGAATATTGGATGTAAGTTGATCTTTAAGAAAAAGTTAAAACCTGATGGTACAATTGATAAGTTTAAGGCGAGACTGGTTGCTAAGGGATTGAAACAAAGTATGGGTTTTGACTATTTTGACACCTATGCCCCAGTTGCAAGGATGACCACTATTCGATTGTTGATAGCTCTGTCTGCGATCAATAACTTGATCATTCACCAGATGGATGTCAAGACCGCATTTCTTAATAGTGATCTTGAAGAAGAGATATATATAGATCAGCCAGAAGGTTTTGTCCTGCTAAGGAATCATAAGAAAGTGTGTAAATTGTTAAAGTTGCTTTACGGTCTTAAACAAGCACCCAAGTAGTGGCATGACTAATTCAGGAGGATGCTCCTCTCTGATGGCTATCAAATAAATAGTGGTGATATTTGTGTATGAAGTTAATTTACGGAAAATTATAGAGTTATCATTTGTCTTTATGTCGATGATATGCTGATTTTTGGAACGAATTTGGAAAGTGTTATTGTAGCACCCCGAAACTTTTGTTCATATATAGAACTTGTGTCAAGGCTTTAAGCCTTTGTAATCCTCCACTTTCTATGAAATAAGAATTTTAAATCCTTGTAGTCTTAATTAAATATTAAGATAAGGTATTATAGTATTTAAAAAGTTTTAGGAATGTTCATGGGTGTCAAAATAGAAGTGGGAAAAGTCCTAATGTTAAAAAGGGAAATGTCTTAACATTTGCCCTCAACTTGAAGAAGCTATAATATTGTCACCACTTATCCGAATCGAGTGATTCTTAAATTTTTGGAAAGGTATTGGAACCCTCTTTGAGGTTCATGTTGATCACTTTTCTTGATTTTGAGTCGGGGTTAAATCAAACGTCCGATTTCCGAAAACAGATCTGCTGCAAAAATGGGTTGATGAAACCCATTTTCATATCAGTAGTCTTTAGAGCCATTTTTGGTAAATTAAAACTAAAAATTAGAATTCTTATAAAACATCAAAGTTGTTCATCTTTGAAAGACGAATCCAACGCAAGTTGAATCGTCAAAATCCTATAAGGGAGTCAAAAGTTATGGCCGAAATACCGAAGTGCGTTTTTGCAGAGCATTGATCGCTCGCTCCAAAACCGAGCAATCGGTGTCTATCGACTGGTCCAAAAATTTTTATGGGGAAAAATTCCAAAGAGGTGGTTTTTGACCGAGAGCTTGGTCAAAACACCGATCGCTCAATCCACTACCGAGAGCTCGGCCAAAACATCGATTGCTCGGTCCTTCGAGTTTTACAGAAATTTCATTAAGGGTTTTTTGGTCTATTGTCTACTCCACCCTTACTTTTAAGGGTTGGATCGAGCCAAGGGTGATCATAAATACCCTTAGCAATATTTGAGAGAGGGGGAGAGAGAACCTAGGGTTCCTAAGGCTTCTTCCCTTTTGAGAGAGAAATCAAGGGTTGAGAACCCAAGATCATCCATTTGGCTTAGATTCTTTAAATCCAACCTCAAGCAATGCGTGAAGTTTCTTCTCCAAGCTCGGCAACGTTTCCTATGATATTTTCAAAGGTTTTCTTCCTCATTAAGCAAAGAATCCTCCATTCTCAAAGGGGTCCTTCTTCCTCAAGCTTGAAGTCCCAAATCAAAGGGGTTTTTGTTCAAGATCAAGCCTTGATCTCAAGGTTAGTACACCCTACTAACTACTTTAGTAATAACCTAGATTTATTTTAAAAGAGGAAATCCCTAAATTAAACAAGATAAAGAGGAAATTGTGGATGTGTGAATGTGTGGTTGAGGCGATGGATGTCGTACGAATGTGAGGTATGATGTGTGGTGGAGAATGGAGGATGGGCATTGTACACATAATGAACACACGTGATTTGTTGATCAAATGCATGAACTAAGAACACAAATAAATGATTAGAAATAAGTTGTATACCAAGTGTTTGATAAAATGTCTGAATGAGAATTAAAGGAATTAAAGACTATGCAAGCATGATTCATATAGTTTTCCTAATTAGTGAATTTGATCAAATGCTCTACGTGTTTTCATTTCATTACATCCTTCATGACTATGAAAATACAAGAAATGCTATATTTTACTTTATGGTCCCATGTCAACATGATATCATCAAGGGTCACACACAAGTACACATGCATGCATGAATCAAGCTTTTATGTATAAGTATATGAAAAGAATAACCAAGAACAAGAAATGTGAATTGTGAAACAAACATGAATGTCAAGGGTAGGGTATATCCCTAGGATATGTCATACTTGACTCATAAAGAAACATGACAAGCAAGAATCAAGAAACATGGAAGGGTGTTAATGTACTAAGACCAGGTACAGACATTAACATCTGTTCCCCAACAAGTATGAGAGGATGTTGGATACTAAGACCAGGTACGGGCATTAACATCTGTTTCCAACAAGTATGAGATGATACTAGTATACTAAGACCATATACGGGTACTAGTATCTATCTCCAAGCAAGAATAAAGAAATATGGATGGGTGATAATGTACTAAGACTAGGTACGGGCATTATCATCTGTTCCCATTCAAGCAAGTAAACAAGCAGACATGCATGATTCTCACAAGACAAAAATAATCTCATAAGATGTGTAAGGTAACCACAAGAAACATAAGACGCATAAGGAACTCATAAGGTAATTGAAATAAGATTGGTTAAAGCATGAACATAAGACATGATTTACTATATGATATTCAAGAGTTTACATTCGTTGTTACTTGTTCTTACTTCCGTACTCTGATTTTAGAAATGTGATGATGAACTGTATTATGTATGTTATGTTATCGTTATTATTAGTGTTAGCTAGTAGCTTGTACTCGCTGAGTATTCCATACTCATCCGTACTTTTATGTCGGCAGGTACACTATGCGATATATGGACTCTGGTCCCTTGGATCGAGGTAGCTCAGGGAGAGCAGGAGGTTATTCGGATGGTTAGTTAGATGTTAGGTTCTGGCCTATGGCCATAGGGTTGAAATGAGAGAGAGAGAGACATGTATTTTGGGATTTTCTTTTGGGGATTTTTTCATGAGAGCTTGAGTGGGTAACTCAACAATTGTACCCATTGTGATCATTGTATTTTATTCAGTCGTTGTTTATGTTGACACTTAGAATTACATTAATTCTAAGAAATTTTCGGATCACTATTTGACATGCCTTGTATATTCTTGCAGGAATGATTTAAGGTCAAGTCATGTCGCCAAAGTATCCTAACTCTTAGGGGGTATTTTGGGGCACGACAGTTATGAACACTAAAAGGTTTCTATTGTCGAATTTTGACATGAAAGATTTGGGTGAAGTAACCAAGGAATTGCTCTATCTCAGTCCAATTACATAGAGAAATTTCTCAAAAGATTTAATCAGTTCGATTGCTCCCCTACTAGTATCTGTCTCCAAGCAAGAATAAAGAATTATGAACGGATGTTTAGTGTACTAAGACCAGGTACAGGCACTATCATCTATTTCCAAGCAAGCAAGTTAACAAGAAAACATGTATGACTCTCACAAGACAAGAACAAGACAAGATCCTAGTCTGCCCGTCTGCTTCATAGTTTGGGTACTAGTTAAAACAAGACAAGATACATGAGATGCATAAGGAACTCACGAGGTAACGGAAGACACGTTGTGTTAAAGCATGAATGTAAAACATGATTAAATATAAGATGTTCAAGATTTTATGTCATTATTTCATTCTAGCTTCCGCACTCTGATTATATAAATGTGATGATGAACTATACTACGCTTGACATATTAATGTTATTACTATTATTAGCTAGTAGCTTGTACTCGCTGAGTATTCCATACTCAGCCGTATATATTGATGTTGATAGGTACACAGTTTGATACATATGCTCTGGGTCCTTGGATCGAGGCAATTCATGGAGAGTAGCAGTTGTATGGGATGTTCTTGAGGACGTTAGGGGTCTTGATATATGGCTATAGGGTTGGGTTGAGTGAGAGAGACATGTATTTTGGGATTTACTTTGGAGGATTTTCATGCGGGCTTGAGTTGGTAACTCAAGTATTTGTACCTTTTGTGATTATTGTATTTTTATTCAGTCGTTCATTTATGTTAACACTTGGAAGTACATTTAATTTAAAGAAATTTTTCGGGTCACTATTTGGCATGCCTTGTATACTCTTGCAGGATGGTTGTTGTGGTAGGTAACGAGCCCAAATATCGCCTAACTCCTAGGGGGTGTTTTGAGGCGTTACAATGAATGTTACTTTTCTAGGAGTGTATGAAGTATACATGTACCTTATGTCATGATAAATCTTTAATTATAGGTTTTTCTTTTATATAAGGTGTTTTGTTAAATCACGAATTACAGGTGAAATTCATCAGCACTATTTTTGTGATCACTAATTTTGGAGTATGGTTTGGCACATAATCCTACCAATTTGTTAATAAAAGAAATGATACAACCAAGAGGGGGACATAAAACCTTACCTCAACAGCAAATCATTAAGCAATAGAAATAACAAGAACCCCTTTTGCATGTGGCACATACCTCTTACAAAAACAAGGTTGGCATGATTATGGAGCTTATTTAGAATATTCAAGATTGCATGATTAAGGAACCTAATTAAAATATTTAAGTTTGCATAGTTGAGGAGTCTATTTAGAATATTTGGTGGCATTATCTATAACTAGTGGCCCGCACGTGCGATGCATGTGAGAGAGGGGGAGGAAGGGAGAGGTTAGGAAGAGGGTCCCTAATGAGGGGCATTTTGGAAAAAAATTAAAGAATATTTTGAAAAAATCCGGTGAACCTCAAAAATAATATTTGAGTTGAGAACTCACAAACCCAAAGGGGTGGCTAGGTCTCCCTACAAATCTATCTATCATTTTTAAAATTTAACAATTAAATTATTAACTAAGGGTGGATGAATTATAAAGTATGGAAATATGGAAGATAAGTAAACCACAACACAAGTGTTGGTCAAGTAATGACCCTAAAAGGGGGGTGAATTGGGTCAATGGCAGATTTTAAATTTTTATGAAAAATAAGTTCAAGATGTGGAATAAATTAAAAAGAGCAGCAAACAAAACAATAGAAATATTGTAAGGAAATGATAAGAGAGATAAAGAGAGTGCAAACTCATAATTTGTTCACGAGGTTCAGCAAACCACCCTACTCCCCGCCTCAAGCTTCCAGCTAGAGGATTCACCACGATTCCTTAATCGCATAGACTCCTTCACTGGTGGAGTCCAAACCCTTACAATCTCTCTTACAGGTCAAGATATTACCTTTACAAGCTCTCCTTTAGGCCGAGCTGAAACATTTCAAGAGCACCACCTTCTCTTGATAAAACTGAAGCAACAACTTCAGTTCAAGAATCCAAGATTCTTGACTGATTCTCAGATAAAGAGTTTGGATTTGAAATCCGAAATAAAAGCTCCTTGTATGAGCTTGATAAGAGTGAAATACAAACTCTAGTAAATTCTCTCAAAAGAAGTTGGAGTTGAATGAGCTCAAGAGAGATTTTGGGGATTTCTATGAATGTGAGTGAGTGTGAAATCAAAATCAATGAATGAGTGATCAATATGAGTTATTGCAGTGATCAAGAGTTGTTATTAGTTCATAAATGAACTCATTTTATAGCATTTGATCCAATAATGCCGTTGAGATAGCATTTAATGCCTTTTAGCTTGTTGAAAACTAGCCGTTATAACTAGTTTTCTGTTTCAGACTTGGATTCGTCGACGAAGTGGAGTTCCCACTTTAATTCGTTGCCAAATATAGAAGACAAAATGTAAATTCAAATTTGCTGTCATGACTTCGTCGCCGAATTCAAACTACTCTGAGAATTTGTTGACGAATTCAGAGCAATTGTTTTGAATTCTATCCTAGATCAGATCAAGATGACTGGGATTGATTTCCTAGGTCAATTAGCTAAGTTTTAACATGATTTTATGATCCATTAGGGTCTTAGAATGATTTCCAAAAAGTGTCCTAGGCTCCTATGGTCAATCTATGACTTGAGCTTTCAACTATCTATTCTTTTGAGGACTTCTTACATAAGTTCTAGGTACTGTGAAACAAATTAAAAAATTACATTTGAGGCTACTTGAGAGTTGATCTTGGCTTGTCTTGGGTGTTGTGATTTGCCTTTGTCTTCAATGGACCTGACTTGGACAATGGTCTTATCTTGGATCTTCATCTTGTATACATTGAGTTGAACTTCCTCTTGGGTAAACTTTCATCCTTTTTCATGATTGGAGGGCTATCAACTTTATATTCTGAAATGATCAAACACTTAAACTGGATTATTAGTACCAAAAAATTTCATTTCATTATTATGTTATTATAAAAATTATTAGGGGTACCCATGGTTGTTGTAAAGTCCATTTTTTTGTGTTGGCATATTCCGGTGTCAAAACAAGTGAGGATAGGTGTCTAGGTGTGTATCTTGTATCTTTGCCATCAAGCATCCGCAAACAAGTGAAGTTGAAGACCATTGAAGAACCGTTGAAGACTCGGTTGATCATCTCCTTCATAGGATGGTTAGTGACCTAGATACCATATTACCTTAGGTGGGAATTAACTTAGAATAAATCCTAATATGATGCCTTAGGTGGTAAGTGTCCTAGACTAATCTACGGACCCTAGGTGATGAGATTAGTAGTACAAAACATGTTAAAAATTAGGATTGAAAGAGAGACCTAGAAGTCCCTAAGTTACCTCATGGAAATGCCCAATTATCATGAAAAATAAGTCCCAAAGGAATAGGGAAAGTAGGGGATTGCATTAAGGGATTAAAAGTATAAAAAATGGAAAAAATGCAATCCAGGGTCGACATTGACCATTGGGGATCGACCCTGAATAGGAGGGTTTTTGTATGGGAAAAATTGGCAGAGTTCAAATTTCCAGGGTCGACCGAACTGCACACTTGGGTCGACCCAACTAACCCTCAGGGTCGACCCCCATATGGACTTTTGTTTTATTCTCATTTGTGCTACAGTGGGTCGACCCAGGGAACCCCCAAGGTCGACCCTGATATGGAAAAAGTTTTTAAATCCGTTTTTAGTAGTTTCTAATCCCTTGGAACTATTCCTCTATATATAGAACCTCTCCCAATCCGTGAAGGACATTCCTTGGAGAGTTTTTAGAGTACTTTAAGCTACCTCTATAGTTCATAGGAACTCTATATTGGGATGCTCTCCTTCCCTTGTTCATTGATGCATTAAACCTAGAGTTTACAAGCCAAAAGTCCAAATATTGCTTGTTTGGACTTGTCCTTTGAAGGAGTCTGTCTAGGTTTTGATTCTTATCAAACCATCAACCTGTTCTGGATAGAACACCTTGGCCGGAGTGTTTCAAATCCTTTGTGAAGGAGATCGATCCGAGATGGATCGTGGATGTGTGAATTGGTCGGTGGATTCTGAAGTCGTCATTGACGGAGATTGATCAGAAGGTCGTGGACTATTTTCGAGACACAAAGAGAAGTACGAGCGGCTGTGGTTGATCATGGGACTTGAGAGTATGTGATAACTTTTCGAGGCGTGGAGGACTAAGAACTGAAGGATCTAAGTGTCGAGTCCGAAGGAGTCAAGTTCGAGTCTTGTTTACTTTGTCGTAGTGGATTCTCATGGCTGGACTAGGTCTCGTGGTTTTTCCCGGAAGGGTTTCCATGTGAAAATCCTTGGGTTGTGGTTTGCTTGGCTTTCTATTTTCTGCACTTAAAGTACATCATCCCTTAATTTATAACTTAATTGTTAAAACATCAAAAAGGGTAGATAGACTTATAGGAACCCCTAACCATTCCCTTGACTTTGTGAGTTCTCAACCCAAACCCTAGATTTGAGGTTCACTGAATTAATTTTTTTCAATTGGTATCAGAGCGGGCTCACTTACTTTTTGTGTGATCTTGTCTCAAACTTTTCAGTGAATATGAATCTCCAAAGAGAGGGAGGATCCATCTCTTGCCTCCCATTATTTGATGAGAAAAAATTATGCCTATTGGAAAGCTCGAATGAGAGTGGTTCTAAAATCATTAGATGAGAGAGTATGGTTCTCCATTGAACTAGGTTGGACCCATCCTACAAATACCATAGATGACCAGACCATCCCTAAACCTTCTTCTGAATGGACCAATGTAGAGCTTGAGAGTTGCAGATGGAACAGTAAGGGTCTAAATGCAATCTTCGCTGCTGTCACACTCGAAGAATTTCGATATATTTCTAAATGTGACACTTTGAAGGAGGCATGGGACATTCTTCAAATAACCCATGAAGGGACTACAATTGTCAAGATCTCCAAACTTCAAATGCTTACCTCTAAGTTTGAAAAATTGATGGTGGATGATAATGAAACCTTTGACAGTTTTTATTCTAATCTGAGTGACATTGTCAATTCTAGTTTTAATCTAGGAGAAAGAATTCTTAAGTCCAAAATTGTGAGAAAAATTTTGAGATCTCTACCTGAGAGATTTCAATTGAAGGTTACCGCTATTGAAGAGAGCAAAAATGTTGATGCTCTCAAAATTGAAGAGTTGGTTGGTTCACTCCAAACATATGAGTTAAATCTGAACCCATCTAAGCAACCAAAATCTATTGCCTTGAAATCCATCAAGGAATCTATAGATGGTTCAGATAGTGACTTTAAGGATGAAGAAGAAAAGTTGGCTTTATTTGTAAAGAAATTTAGAAAATTTTTAAAACTTAATAAGAGATTTAATCCGAAAGGACAAAAATCCCTTGAAAGCCCAGGTCCTAGTACTTTGAAAACAAGAAATATTTTAAAAGTGTTGACAAGAAATCCCAGGGTGTTCAATGTTATGAATGCCAAGGCTACGGCTATATTGCCGCCGAATGCTCTAATAAGAAAATATTTAAGGGCAAGGCAAGGGATGACAGTGAATCAGAATCTAATGAATCAGATAGTTCTTTTTATGAGGAGACTAGGGGTTATATGGCCTTCACTGCATCCGTATCTAGGATTGAGGAATCTTCTTCAAATGCTATGAGTAACCAACACTGTAATGATGGTGAGAAGGATGATGAAAGTCAGAATGACTCAGATTCTGAGGGAGACCTTGAGGCAACATATGATGAACTATTTTAGGAATGCCTAAAGTTGAAAAAGGTTCAATTTTCCTTGTCCAAAAGATCAAATCTATTGAAATAGAAAAAGATGCCTTAGACTAAGTGGCTTCAGGGTTGAGAGCTCTTGTGTCACAGCTTGAGGAAGAGAAGGTTTCCCTCCTTGCCAAGACTCAGCTACTTGAATCTGATTTACATGTTTGTCTTGATGATAAGACAAGTCTTGAAATCAAGTTGGTTGATCTTGAGCAAAATTAGAGGTGTGGAGATGAGAAGGGAACTCCATCCACCTCTAACATTGAGCCTGGTGCTAAAAGACACCCTCTTGAAAATAGGAAAGACCCTTCTATTCAGAAATTCATTCTTACATGTCATAAATGTGGAGTGAAGGGTCATATTAAGCCTCGAAGTCCTAAACTTCAAAGAATGCCTAATCATGGTTTTAAGAACCACAACAACTTTAATGAGAATCTTCAAAGGAGAATTATGGTCCTAGTGAAGAAGTCTAGGAGTTTGTGTGAAGATGTGATGAAAATTGCTCACAACTCTAGACAGTGGCATGGTTATGACACTCCTCATGCTAGATATAGAGGAGGTAACAGGGAGAACGATAATGCCCGCCATAATTCTAGGACTCAATCCTGGAAAAGGAGGAATAAGAGGAAGAGGCAAAAGGTTATACCTATCTTAACTGAAACGGTTAGAGACCAAAGGGTCAATCAAACTTCTAAAACCGTTTGGGTGAGAAAGAAAGACCTGAAGGGCTTCACTTAGCCCGTGCCTGTCATAGCCTAGGGTGTGCTGTTTGTGATATATCTTGTCCTAGTGCTATACTATTTGTGTATACTAGTAGTCTTTCGTTTTACTAGTGTTTATTTGCTTTGGTATGTTTTTCTGTTTTCTTATATTGAAAAATCCAAAAACATTGAAAAACCATAAAATCCAAAAAGATTTTTTCATGTTGTCCTTGTTTGACTTGCATGATCTGAATTCCTTGTGTAATCTTTATTTCTATACTTGTCTAGGGTTGAACATGAGTCTGTTGCTGATTGAGGATATATCACCTTCATAGTCTCTTGGTTAGGCTGAAAATTAGACTGGTTT
Source organism: Tetracentron sinense (assembly GCA_015143295.1). NCBI lineage: Eukaryota > Viridiplantae > Streptophyta > Magnoliopsida > Trochodendrales > Trochodendraceae > Tetracentron > Tetracentron sinense. The sequence goes on from CM026554.1 coordinate 21,666,652, forward strand.
TATGTTGAACAGTTAGAGACTTATTCATATGTGTATGCTTTACAGATTTCACATGCACTTTGACTGATACTATTGAGAGGTCTATTTTCCAATCTGTAGGTGTTTGACTTATCCCAATAGTGTGACCTTGGATGACCAATCTAGAATGACCATATTTGTTAGTCATCCCCATTTTGTGTATCCTCCACGAGGTTAAATTGTTGCAATGAAAATGGCTACCAACTGGGATAGTGTGAAAGTTACTATTGGATGCAAACAGTATGTAATGGCTACCTAGGCGAACAGTAGGTATCTCTATCTGGGTCACTAGAGTGAAAGCCCCTGCTGCTAATAGCCAGGACTACCTACATAGATAGTGTGAAAGCCATCATTGCATGAAAAAATATGATTAGATAAAGATCATCAAAAGAAATCTTACCAAGTTCGGAGGTATTTGACAAAAAATAAAAGAAAAAAATTAAGTCAAATGAAATAGAAAAAGGAGCACCAAAATGTAAAAAATCAGTATATCTGGATCTAACTAGGTTTGACTTCTATGATGTATATCTCCGGGAGTCTCCCTAGTGGTTAATGTCATATCCTTGGAAAGGGAAAGAAACCTTGATCTAGTATCTTGTCAGACCAGCACTACACACAATGCTTCACTTTTGAACTGTTCACTAAATGTGTCTAAGTGAATTGGCTATGTTTTAGCATTCCATGAGATTTAGTTAGATGTGTATCCTTAGTCGGACTAACTAATCATGTTCTTCATTGGATTTGTAATCTTAAAATACTACTGCTTGGAATACTTTTGATGCATATTAGTGTGGCACATGATATTTTTTTGTGTTTCCTTTTTGTTTGGCATGGGCCTTTCTAGTATAAGTGCCCTATTTTTGTTGGTTTCTTTGATCTTAGGAGGAGAAGATCAAGTTGAGTTGTTGAGGGAGATTTCTAAGCTTGAGTAGTTGAGGGAGAGTTTGTGCTTTATATCTCTATCTTGTTCCCCGGTTTTTAGTCCCCTCATTGTCTGCATTTGATTGGTTGTATTGTGGTGGCCTTAATATTTCACATTTGCTAAATTGGTATATTTTTTTGTGATATTGGCTTCATGAATACCTTTGGCAATTGTGCCAAAAAGGGGGAGAATGTTGGGTATTATTTCCCAAGCTCAGCACATTCCTTGTATAACTTGTGCTTATTTATTTTCATATTCCACACATGCTTCACTGGGTGTTTTGTTTATGAGCATGTGCAGGTGCAGGGTTGTAGCAGACTGATTTTACTTGACAAGAGCTTAAGTGTCTTAATTTAAGATGATTTGTCAATTGATGTCATGTAAGAGTGTTTGAGTCATGAAATGTCCTAATTCACCATTTTGATGTGTCTGGGTGAGTTTGTGTCAAGTCATGTACTTCAGTTTGGTTTTGCCACGGAATTGCCAAAGGGGGAGATTGTAAAGTCCATTTTTTTGTGTGTGGCATATTCCGGTGTCAAAACAAGTGAGGATAGGTGTCTAGGTGTGTATCTTGTGTCTTTTCCATCAAGCATCTGCAAACAAGTGAAGTTGAAGACCATTGAAGAACCGTTGAAGACTCGGTTGATCATCTCCTTTATAGGATGGTAAGTGACCTAGATACCATATTACCTTAGGTGGGAATTGACTAAGAATAAATCCTAATATATCAGCCTTAGGTGGTAAGTGTCCTAGACTAATCTACGGACCCTAGGTGATGAGATTAGTAGTGCAAAACATGTTAAACATTAGGATTAAAAGAGAGACCTAGAAGTCCCTAAGTTACCTCATGGAAATGCCTAATTATCATGAAAAATAAGTCCAAAAGGAATAGGAAAAGTAGGGTCGACCTTGACCATTAGGGGTGGATCCTGAATATGAGGATTTTTGTATGGGAAAAATTGGGTAGAGAGTTCAAATTTCCAGGGTCGACCCTGAAGGTTAGTTGGGTCGACCGAACTGCACACTTGGGTCGATCCAACTAACCCTCAGGGTCGACCCCCATATGGACTTTTATTTTTAAAGCACTTTACGCTACCTTTATAGTTCATAGGAACTCTATATTGGGGTGCTCTCCTTCCCTTGTTCATTGATGCATTAAACCTAGAGTTTACAAGCCAAAAGTTCAAATATTGCTTGTTTGGACTTGTCCTTTGAAGGAGTCTATCTAAGTTTTGATTCTTATCAAACCATCAACCCTTTCTGGATAGAACACCTTGGTCGGAGTGTACTGGAGCCTTTGCAAAGGAGATCGATCCAAGACGGAACGTGGATGTGTGAATTGGTCGGTGGATTCCGAAGCTGTCATTGACGGAGATTGATTGGAAGGCCGTAGACTGTTTTTGAGACACAAAGTGAAGTACGAGTGGCTGTGGTTGATCACAGAACTTGAGAGTACGTGATGAATTTTCGAGCATGGAGGACTAAGAATTGAAGGATCGAAGTGTTAAGTCCGAAGGAGTCAAGTTCGAGTCTTGTAAGTTTTTGTTTGCTTTGTCTTAGTGGATTCTCATGGTTGGACTAGGTCTCGTGGTTTTTCCTGGAAGGGTTTCCACGTAAAAATCTTTGTGTTGTGGTTTGCTTGGCTTTCTATTTTCCGCACTTAAAGTACATCATCCCTTAATTTATAACTTAATTGTTAAAACATCAAAAAAGGTAGATAGACTTATAGGAAGCCCTAACCATCCCCTTGACTTTGTGAGTTCTTAACTCAAACCCTAGATTTGAGGTTCACCGAATTAATTTTTTTCAGGTCTAACCCTGAGGCTAACAATCTCCCCCTTTTTGATGATGACATAACAATGTAATGAAATGAGGTTGAGTTCCCCCTTACAGCATGTTTTTCATAAAAACTTGTGAGGAAAGTTCCCCCTAAACATATGCATTTAAAGAAATAATCACAATTGATGCTTGGATGCATATTCTAGATGGTTCATAGATCTTATCACCATGTTTTAGTACCAAGAGAAGTTCCACAAAGTTAAGTATCAAACTTAATTTCTATTTACAACAAATGTGATCAATACAGACTAATCAAGGGTAAGAAGTTGATCAAGTTAAATTATGAATCAAGAGAAGTTCCATGTTTGAATAAGTTAAGATTTCTGGAACTATTTGCCAAAGATGCAAAAAAAATTGATGTATAAAATGATTTCATTCATTCAAAAAAAAAATCTGCATTTATATCAAGTAGTTTCATTACATTCTAGTTTCATTACATTCTATTTTTATCCCCCTATGGCAACATCAAAAAGAAAAGAACATCCTAAAAAAGAACTACTAGCCATCTTGCTTCAGTTTCTTGATGAGATCAGCAACCTTTTTAAGATAGTCCTCTGAGGGTTCTTCATCTTCACTATCCGGAGCCTTTTCTTCTTCTTTATCACTTCTAGAGTTGGCTGGAGAGTCAACTGAAGAGTCAGAGGAGGAAGTTTGAACCAATTCTTCATCTGAAGAGGGTAGAAAAATGATAGGGTCACTCTTGACAGTACCCTCCATGGGCTGTTTTCCCTTGGATTTTGAAGAGGATGGAGCTTGAGAGGGAGTTTGAGAAGAAGGGGGCTAGGCTGACCAAGAAGTTATTAATCTTCTTTAGCTCATTTGTGGCTCTCAAAATGATTGTGACTGACAAGGAATCTTGTTCAGCCATGTCTAGGAGCAGCTTGCCATGAGTCTTCAACTGAAGTGCTGAGGAGTCTACTTGGCCTTGGATTACACTAGTCACTTTTCCCATCTTCATAAACTCTTCCATTTAGTCACCTTCCAACCTTTGAAGAAGTGAAGTAACAGTATCAACTTTGTCTTTGGTGACTGTAGTATCCATGATCACAGTCCCAAACATTGAGTAGGCTGCATTAGCTTTCTCCTTAAAGTCTTCATGAACAGCAGCTAGGGATGCTTCTACTGAAGACATCCTCTCTCTCATCTCAGCCCTGAAAATAGCTGAGGATCCTTCAAGATATGGAAGTCTTTCTCTTACCTCAGTTTGTAGTCCAGTGGCTTGAGCTTCTTGGATCTCTATTCTTGTCGCACCCCAAAACCCACCCTAGGAGTTAGAGTGAATCTTGGACGACTTATCATGACCTACATAACGTGCTTGACAAACCATCCTGCAAAACACTAGGAGCATATACAATAAGGGACAAAATAGCGGAAGCATAACTATCATAGCACAACAAGAGTCTTACAAAACCCTATATGTATATATGTACATGATCCAAGTTTTGTACAAAGGAAAACAAAAGAAAGAAGATGCGGACATGCCCGCCAAAATACATGGATATACTCTCTCAAGCTCACCCACAGTCACTCAAAATCTACCACCTAGTAGTACTTGTCTACATGAGGCTCCTCCGTAGTTTTCTCAATGTCCTCCTCTTCTACCCAAGGGCCAAGAGCACAGATGTCGAATAGAGCAGTAGCTCCCTCATTACCTGCCAACATGAACGTACGACTAAGCATGGAATACTCAGAGTGTACCAAATACTAACCAACAGTCATAGCAACATAGCAATATAGAAATGGAATAAAGTAGGAAGCAGTTCATATGATTAATAGGGAAAACAAACAGTTTGTAGTTCATGCTTGAATCATATCGAAGTCGGAAAAACTCTTGAAATCATCTTGTACTGTACTTGACTTGAAATACTCATTTCATGCGTGAAAACTCATCATGTCTATCTTGCTTGTCTATTATGCTCGACTGGGTATGCCTAGCTGCCATTCATAGATCGTCGTAACTAGTATTCCCTATGCTATACTAGGTATGCCTAGATGCCGTTCATAGACCGTCGCAACTAGTATCCCCTATGTTGGATTGGGTATACCTAGATGCTGTTCATAGATTGTCGCAACTAGTATCCCCTATGCATGACTTGTGATATTGGAGCAAAGCATATCTTAGGATATGCCTACCCCTAAGCAAAACATATCTTAGGATATGCCCTACCCCTATTACCAACCCTTACGTTTAGCCTTGTCATAGTTGTCGTGCTCATGAAATCGTGTACAATTAACTCATGAAATTTAATAAAACATGATAGACTTAAAATCATTCAAGGCAACATTTAATATCAAGGCAATTAAATCTACAAGTATGTAATTCTAGAAAGCGAGTAAATCTACTATCATACTATTCTAGAAAGAGAGTAACACACTATCATAAACTCTAGAAATTTCCAAACGCTTTAAATCATGCTTTTCTTAACTTATAATTCATTTTCTTCACCTTAGCATTTCATCAAACATATGGTGTGTACATTATGGTTAATACCTAAATTTTGCTTTTCTAGATGGGTTAAGCTCATAGCATACATGTGTGTTTATTATTGATACAATGCCCTCCCCATTTCATTCATCACAACATACATGGCATCTGTCGCCCAACATCCATATCCATCCACAATCCATCTCCTATCATATTCATACTTTAGGAAAAACAAAGAAGGGAAAAAAATGAATATGAATTAGGAGGGTAGTATAGGGTACCGACCTTGAAGAAGGGAAGAAAAACCCTTGAAATGACGAGGATGAATGCTGCCCTAGCTTGGAGAACGTGCTCTTCACGTGCTTGAAGTTGGATTTGGAGAATCCAAGCCAATGGGATGATCTTGGGTAGCCAAACCCTTGATTTCTCCTCAAGTTTAAAACCCTAGGTTAGAAACCCTCTTTCTCTCCTCTACCCTCTCTCAAAATGCTGCCCGAAGGGTTTATGAAACCCTTAGGCTCGAGCAAGCCTTTATAGGCAAGGTGGAAATGCCCAAAAGATGAAAAAGCCCTTACTGAAATTTCTGCAAAACACGATAGACCAATCGATCAGTGGTCAAGACCGATCGATCTCTATTTTGAACTGAGCGATCGGTTATGGACCAATCGATCGCTCTAGCGATCGGTTCTCTACAAAAACAAGCTTTGGTATTTTGGCCATAACTTTTGACTCGTTCGTCGGATTTTGACGATTCAACTTGCGTTGGATTCGTCTTTCAAAGAGGCACATTTTTGGTGTTTTAGAATTTTCAAATTCTTCTTTATTCATTAACCAATTACCTCTAAAGTTAACTGATCTGTAAATGAAGTTCAGTAAATCAGATTTTAACATATTCTACTTAGGAATCCCACTTCTCAACACTTAATGTTCTTTAAAATTTATCCTTTCATAGAAATGGAAGATTACAAAGGCCTAAAGCCTTGGCATGGGTTTTAATACATGGGCAAAATTTTTGGGGTTCTACAATTCTCTCTCTTATAACTGCTTGAAAACTCAGCATCCCAGTGCTGATGGAGTCCAGCTCGCCCATCATCAAACTCAACACATCATCTGAAAAGGTGGGTCTAGGATGGGGCTCAGGTTAAGCAGAAGAGCCACCAACCTCAAAGTGAGGAGACGAAGCTCTAAATGGAGAAGAAGGAGGAGATAAGGGAGCACTAGCAGGAGATAGAGCAGGTGATTAATCCATGGAAGGATCAACAGGAGGATCAGAGATAGGAGTAGCAAGAGGAGGTGCTGGAGTAGAGATGATAGGATGGATAGATGGAGTGGAGGAGGTATGGAAAGAGTAGAGTCTAAAACTGGAGGTGGTAAGGAAGCAGAAGAGGAGGAAGGGATAGTGGAGGACTGAGAGGCACAGGCTTTGGGAATCCAAACCTTCTAAGTTTCATCCAAAACATAGCCCATTCTTTGAATTGTGGCTTTACTGTAGATGGAGGAGTCATCTGCAATGAAAAAATCTGTTTGGGGAGAGAAAGGGACATTGAAATGTCTAAAGAATTTTGTCAGGGTCTGACCAAAAGGAAGAAACCCTAATTTTCTTTTAAAGGCATCATCCATACAGTGGACAATGATGTATGATAAATCAATGGGTGTGGTGGTTAAGATGTACCACATGAGGAATACATCAAAGTAGGTAAGGTACTCCCTACCACTAGCTCTAGGCACTAGATTATAGGTGATAATGTGGTGAATTAGCCTAGAGGTCAATGTAAGGTCTTTGACCTTAGGTTGAAAGGGAGTGGTGAAATCTTGTTTAATGCACATCATTTTTAGTGCTTCTACTACATCAAACTCTTCATGCTTGGTCTACTGACCATTCACAAAGGTCTGAAGAGTGCACTGAGAGATTTTTAAAATTGTGTGCAATTGATTGAGATGAAAAGAGATGTTTTTCCCTAGGACAAAATATGTTATGAGAGATTTAGATTGGTCAAAATGGAAGTGAGTGTAGAACAATCTAACTAACTCAAGAAATATGATTTCGTTGGATTCTAGAAAAGAGTCCCATTTAAGGGCAGAAAAGAGGGTTTTTATTGGTTCAAGACCAAACGCAGAGAAAATTAAGGAAGTTGACTACTTTACCATACAGAGGGGAACGAGGTAGAAATTTATCCTTAAAGATCTTATCGTATTTGGCCTCCTTGAATTTGGTTGGAGGTGGAGCAGAGCTTGAAGCAAGTTCCTTGCCTTTATTTGTGCGTTGGATTTTTCTTTGGAGGCTCCACAGAAGCATTCTTCATCTTTGGAGGCATTCTGACATGATTGGGAAAGATTAGGGAGAGATTTGAAGGGGATTTGGGTGTTGGAACAATGGAATAGGAAAAAGAGGGAAAGTTTTAGGTTTTGAAAAAAACCGGATTCGGGGGTTTTTATTTATACCCACGACTCAATTCGTCGCTGAAATGGGTTTTAGCCCTGAATTCATCGCCGAATTGCTGTCAGGAAACCTTGTATTGTGATATTCAAATTGACTTCGTCGACGAAGTGGATGAGCCATCCAGAATCGCCACCGAATTGGGTACAAAAAACATTCTGTTTTCAAACTTACCCAAAGATTCGTCGCCAAAATCAACCTCTAGACTGAATTCGTCGCCGAATTCAGTGTTGAATTTGAGAAATTTATTTTAATTTTATTTTTCAACTACTTTCCTTGAAATCATTGGTTTATTAAAACATTCAAAAACATCATAAGACATTCAAATCATTCTTCTATCATAATCAAACAAATTTATAACATATCAATTCAAAGATTTTTAATTTTAGATCAAATTTATTCATAAAAATGATTAGTTTAGCTCATTTAGACTAGCCATACCCAATTCTCTTCTCAAAACACTAAACTTATCAGATTGAAGGGGTTTGGTAAAGATATCAGTAAGTTGATTATTTGTATCCACAAACTCCAAGATAACATTTCTATTTTGCACATGATCTTTTATAAAATGATATCTGATTTCTATGTGTTTAGTTCTTGAGTGTTGAATAGGATTTTTAGTCATATAAATTGTACTTGTATTATCACACTTAATAGGAATTTTAGTATAGGAAAGCTTGAAATCTTCTAGTTGTTGTTTCATATACAAAGTTTGAGCACAACAAAGTCCAGCTGCTATATACTCAGCCTCAGATATGGATAGGCTACTGAATTTTGTTTCTTACTGAACCGTAAAACAAGAGAATGTCCTAGAAAGTGACAAGTTCCACTAGTGATTTTTCTATCCACTTTGCATCCAGCAAAGTCTGCATTTGAATAGCTTATTAAGTCAAGATTTGTGTCTTTAGGATACCATAAGCCTAAATCAATTGTTCTAAGCAAGTATCTAAAAATTCTTTTTACAGCAATTAAGTGAGATTCTTTTCGACAAGATGGAATCTTGCACAAATGCAAACATTGAACATAATGTCAGGTTTACTTGCAGTGAGATATAAAAGACTTCCAATCATGCCTCTATGAAGTTTTTCATTAACGTTTTTGCCTTTTTCATCCTTATCAAGTTTGGCTGATGGACTCATAGGTGTATCAATTACTTTAGTATTTTCCATTCCAAACTTCTTAAGTAATTCTTGTAACGACCCAGAATTTTAATATAATAAAATTATGTGTTTATGGGTCCTTAAGGGAGGTTAATTAGTTAATTATTTGTTAAATTAATAAAAAGTGGATTTTGCTCGGGATTGAAGTGCACCGAGGAAATCTCAGTATCTTTTGGCAAAAATCACACACAGTGTGCTGGTCGACTACCGGGACACACCCCTATCGTATCGGTTCCATCAGGTATCATTTCGCGGGACTGCGAGGCCATTATGTTTGATAAAATTGAGAAAAATAGAAAATTGTCATATTTCCAGAAATTAAGTGGGACCCAATATCTGGTGGAGATCCTAATAGAAATCCATGAGGTTGGCACTAATACGTGTCGGTCGGTCGTGGGGACTAATGTCTGTCGTCTCGGCAGTTAGTTATATCAAACGAAGAAACGGCGGCCTGTTTTGTGTTTGAAATCAGGAAATTAGTGGGTTTTGCAGTTTTCGTCCAGACTTACTTTTGACTGTCAAAACTCAGTATTTTTTCTTAAAATTTTTACAGCAGGTGTCGAATTGTCCCAATTTCAGTCACTTGAAGTTTCGTCATAATCGGGCATCATGAAGTAGGGTTTCAAAGGGCGTATACGCAAGAAAATATGGAAGAATAGTCAAATGGTCAACCCATTAACTTGGTCAACGGGACCATTAATGGTGGTCATGTGCATGGCACATGACCCTTGAATTATAAATAGGGGGCAACCCCTTTTATTCTCACGGTTTGTAACAGTGGGGGAGGTTCTGCCACAACATGTTTTAGAGAGAGAAAGTGAGGAGAGAGAAAGGAAGAGAGAGAAAGAGGAGAGAGAAAGGAAGAGAGAGAAAGGGAAAGGGAGGTCCCCTTAGAGTTTTTCGATGTCCCCGACAAGTTGGTGGCATCTGATTTTCTCTCCGGTGTCTCGTTTGGCATGTAGAGAGAGAGAGAAAAAGATAGAGAGAGAAAATGGGGAGAGAAAGTTGCATGCGCTCTACCTTGGGGTTGATCATCCTTCCAAGCACGTTGGCGATGTCGGTTTCTGCCCTAGACGCCTCAAAGTGCGTGAAAGAGGTAAAAACCCCTTCCATCTCTTTTATTTTCCCTGTTATTTGCTATATTCTTTATGTGAAATGTATGTGCATTGATGGAAAGGGTCTGAGACCCCGTGGATGTGTTATGGGAAGGTGGTTGTGCATGAAAAATGAGTAGAGGGGTGTAGCCCTCCGTCTTGGGTCTCAAAACCCTGGATTTAGAATAACTGTGTAAAAGATGTGGATGGAAAAAGGGTCAGAGACCCCTATGTGATGTTGTGATTTTATGTGGACCGTCAGGAAGCCCAGATCGGGTCCCGGGTAAATTATATCGTCACCCTGGGGTGTCGAAAAGTTGTTTTACAGTAGCCCAGGATTATGCGGGTGCTAACCTCTGGCTCATAAGAAAGGTATTGTATTGTCAAGGAGGTTGGTATTGTACTGTCAAGGAGGTTGGTAGCCCAGGATTATGCGGGTGCTAACCTCTGGCTCATAAGAAAGGTATTGTATTGTCAAGGAGGTTGGTAGCCCAGGATTATGCGGGTGCTAACCTCTGGCTCATAAGAAAGGTACTGTATTTTCAAGGAGGCTGGTAGCCCAGGGATGTGCGGGTGCTAGCCTCTGGCTCATAAGAAATATGTTGAACTGTCAAGGGGGTTGGTAGCCCAGGATTGTGCGGGTGCTAACCCCTGGCTCATAAGAAATATATTGTACTGTCAAGGAGGTTGGTAGCCTAGGGATATGCGGGTGCTAACCTCTGGCTCATAAGAAAAGAATTGAATTGTCAAGGAGGTTGATTAACCTCTGGCTCATAAGAAAAGTAATGGAATTGTCAAGGGGGTTGGTAGCCCAGGATTGTGCGGGTGCTAACCCCTGACTCATAAGAAAGATATGAAACTATCAAGGAGGTTGGTAGCCCAGGGATGTGCGGGTGCTAACCTCTGGCTCATAAGAAAAGTAACGAATTGTCAAGGAGGTCGAGGAACCTCTGGCTCATAAGAAATATGGAAAGGAAAACTCATAAGGACTCACATGAGTCATAGACAATGGTTTGGACTTCATGAAAATTATGATTCGGTAAATGTTTATGTATTATGTTGCTTTAAATAATTATGATGTGTACTATTCCATCACTTGTATATGTTATTTACTCGTTATTACTATGGTTAGCTAGGAGCTTGTACTCGCTGAGTATTCCATGCTCAGCCGTACTTTTATGTCGGCAGGTACAATATATGTTGTATGCATTCTGGGTCCGTGGATCGAGGTTATCAGAGAGAGTAGGAGCTTGTTTGGAATTGTTACCAGACATTGGGGGCTTGGATATGTGGTACTATGGTGGGGTTGAGTGAGAGAGACATGTATTTTGGGATTTACTCTTGGGGGGATTTTCATGTAGGCTTGAATTGGTAATTCAAGCATTTGTACATCTGTATTATTGTATTTTATTCAGTCGTTCGTTTATGTAAACACTTGGAATTACCTTTTTGTTAAAGAAAATTTTAGTTCACTGTTTAGCTTGCCTTGTATGCTCTTGCAGGTTGGTTGTCGTGGTAGGTAACGAGCTCAAATATCGCCTAACTCCTAGGGGGTGTTTTGGGGCGTTACATCCTCATTGGCGAGGTACGTGACAGATTGTCGGGAGTGAGTGGAATAATGTCCATGGATCGTCTTTGATGAGGTACGTGACTGATCATCGGGAGTGGGTGGAGTGTTATCCATAGATCCTCTTTGGCTAGGTCTGGATTGGTGGTGTTATGTAATCCTCTGTGACTGATAGTTGGGAGTGGGTGGATTTAATATCCCTAGATCCACTTTGGCTAGGTCTAGAGTAGTGAGTTATGTTAGTCCTCTGTGACTGATAGTCGGGAGTGGGTGGATTTAATATCCATAGATCCTCTTTGGCTAGGTCTGGAGTGGTGAGTTATGTTAGTCCTCTGTGACTGATAGTTGGGAGTGGGTGGATTTGATATCCATAGATCCTCTTTGGCTAGGTCTGGAGTGGTGAGTTATGTTAGTCCTCTGTGAATGATAGTCGGGAGTGGGTGGATTTGATATCCATAGATCCTTTTTGGCTAGGTCTGGAGTGGTGAGTTATGTTTGTCCTCTGTGATTGATAGTCGGGAGTGGGTGGATTTGATATCCATAGATCCTCTTTAACTAGATCAGGGAAGGCGATGAGTGTACTATTTGAAAGAGATGTCGTGAGGACAAGGTTTTCATTGTGGCCGAGTCAGATAGTTGCATGATCTTGTATTGAGTCTAAAGGCTCAAGGTATGATTTGAATGGGCATGAGGCGGATCAATTGATAGCTGAGTCTGTGAACTCAGCAATAGAAGTTGTATGCGGATGAAGGCCTGGTCGATCGAATCTGTGGACTCAAGAATAGAGAGTGAGCGGTTATCTGGAATCGGTAACTTGGTGTTGTGAATATAGTTGATATTGGGGGAATTTGACAATGGAAAATATTTAGAGGTTGGGAACCTCGGTTAAAGTGAAATAACTCTGGGTGACCTCGGGTCACAATTTATCATTAATTATTTACTATTGTAATATGGAAATTGAGCGATATTATTATGTTATTCTGATGTGTATTACTAGGTGGAAAATAGCCTAGATGGATTGTAGATTTTACTGGGCTTTATGGCTCACTCCTCTCATTTGATGTTTCAAATTCTGAAGTAGGTAGCTTGATAGAGTCTGGAGAGTGTTCCGGCGCAGTTGTGGCGCCAAAAGTAAAGGCTATTGTAGCCAGTGAGGTAACGTATTTGCTTATGATGGGTTATTGTGATGACCAGTTGTTATTGCTTATGTAAGTTCTTAAGTAAAGTTGAAAAATTCCCGCATTTTCGCGGGTAAAGTCTTTCGCATGTGTGGTTATGACGAGTGAGCACGCGTCTCGGAATTTGTTTCCCTAGGCGCAGGTTCGGGGCATCACAGTTGGTATCAGAGCTAAAAACAATAACCATCATAACAAATCGTAATCGATACACTGTTGGTTTTGAATCAAACGACGATTTGAAACCTTGTGTATACAATAGGAGTGAACGCTAGAGGGATAGATCATCTCCAGGAGAGTGTAAAAGATAGTCTAATTAGACTGGTAGAGGATTTAGGATAGCTAGGTGATATATTGTGGACAACCTTTTGATGAAATAGATTTTTGAATATCCTTATTGCGAAATAGTAAAGCGTTGTTATTTTTATGATAGGAAGAATGATGCCTCCCCGACGAGCACCTGAGGGTACATTGGCTGGAGCCTATGAGGCTATTGCTGCCTTGGCTAATCTGATACAGCAGCAACAAACTCAAAATAGGAACGGGAATGGTAATCACATTCCCATCGCTACCATTCCAGAATATGGGAATGTGACCCGCCTAGAAAAGTTCAAGAGGCTGGGACCATCAGCCTTTACGGGTACAACTGATCCGTTAAGAGGAGAGAACTGGATCAGGGGCTTAGAGAAAATATTTCGGGCTATGTCTTGTCTGGAGGACACAAAGCCAGGGTTCGCCATTTTCATGCTCGAAGGCGAGGCAGAACATTGGTGGACGACAGTTGAGAGAACAATCCCAGAGAATCAGAAACTCGTGAGTTGGGCAAAGTTCACAGAGTTGTTCTACGAACGATACTTCTCTGCGTCCATGAAGAAGAAGAAAGAAATGGAATTGATCCAGGGAAACATGTCGGTCAGCGAGTACGAACAATGTTTTAACCAACTCTCCAGGTTTGCAGCCAAGTTTGTAGAGGACGAGATATGGAGGGTGGAAAAGTTCGAGGAGGGGTTACGGCCTGCTATCAAAGGGAAGTTAGCGGCTCAAAGGTTTACATCATTCTCTGAACTTCTCGATAGAGCACTTAGGGTAGAGAGAGTACAGGAAGAATTGGCCACAGCAAGCGCTGGCAAGGGAAAGGAGCCAATAGAGAAGTTGAGGGAAAAGACCGAAGAGAGAGATAGTGACAACAAGAGGAAATTTGGGGATTTCAATAAAAGTAATACTTCAGAGGAAGTTCAGTAGCCGAGTTGTGAGCGTTGTGGTCGGTCTCATCGGACTGAAGATTGTAAGGCCGGAGTTTGCTACTAGTGTGGCAAGCCAGGTCATATCAAGAGACACTGCCCATCTCTTAGGCAAAATTCGGGCAATAGAGGAAAGGGTCATGTCTTCACTATGACATAAGAAGTCCAACTTGGCGATGACATCATCGAAGGAGCACTTTAGACGTCCACGTCCTACCTTAGTAGGCGTGCTTATTTTTTTTGTATCCGTGTGTTTTGGATAAGAAATGTACAGAAGACAAACAACTTAATGTGATGGATGCATTTTGTGATAAGTATGAAATGATTTTATGATATAAATATTTTTCTTATCTTAATTCTCGAGGACTTTGAAAACCCTGATATAATAATCGTTGACATGAGAAAACTAAAATAGGTGCCCCTTCACGGTTGAGAGATGCAAGTTGATCAAATTTTGAGGATGAAATTTTGATAAGGAGGGGAGATTATAACGACCCAAAATTTTAATATAATAAAATTATGTGTTTATGGGTCCTTAATGGAGGTTAATTAGTTAATTATTTGTTAAATTATTAAAAAGTAGATTTTGCTCGGATTGAAGTGCATCGAGGAAATCTCAGTATCTTTTGGCGAAAATCATACACAGTGTGCCGGTCGACTGCCAAGACACACCCCTATCGCATCGGTTCCGTTAGGTGTCATTTTGCGGGACCGCGGGGCTATTATGTGTGATAAAATTGAGGAAAATGGGAAATTACCATATTTCCAGAAATTAAGTGGGACCCAATATCTGTTGGAGATCCTAATAGAAATCCGTGCGATTGGCACTAATGCTTGTCGGTCGGCCGTGGGGACTAATGTCTATCGTCTCGGCAGTTAGTTATCTCAAACAAAGAAACGGCGGCCTGTTTTGTGTTCGAAATTAGGAAATTAGTGGGTTTTACAGTTTTCGTCCAGACTTACTTTTGACTGTCAAAACTCAATATTTTTCCTTGAAATTTTTACAGCAGGTGTCAGACTGTCTCAAGTTCAGTCACTAGAAGTTTCGTCATAATCGGGCATCATGAAGTAGGGCTTCAAAGGGCGTATACGCGAGAAAATAGGGAAGAATAGTCAAATGGTCAACCCGTTGACTTGGTCAACGGGACCATTAATGGTGGTCATGTCCATGGCACATGACCCTTGAATTATAAATAGGGGCAACCCCTTTTATTTTCACGGTTTGCAACAGTGGGGGAGGTTCTGCCACAACATGTTTTAGAGAGAGAAAGTGAGGAGAGAGAAAGGAAGAGAGAGAAAGGGAAAGGGAGGTCCCCTTGGGGTATTTCGATGTCCCCGACGCATTGGTGGCGTTTGATTTTCTCTCCGGTGTCTCGTTTGTCGTGTAGAGAGAGAGAAAAAGGTAGAGAGAGAGTGGGGAGAGAAAGTTGCATGCGCTCTACCTTGGGGTTGATCATCCTTTCGAGCATGTTGGCGGTGTCCGTTTCGGCCCTAGACGCCTTGAAGTGCGTGAAAGAGGTAAAAACCCCTTTCATCTCTTTTATTTTCCCTGTTATTTGCTATATTCTTTATGTGAAATGTATGTGCGTTGATGAAAAAGGGTCTGAGACCCCGTGGATGTGTTATGGGAAGGTGGTTATGTGTGGAAAATGAGTAGAGGGGTGTAGCTCTCGGTCTCAGGTCTCAAAACCCTAGATTTAGACTCACTTTGTAAAAGATGTGGATGGAAAAAGGGTCGGAGACCCCTATGTGATGTTGTGATTTTATGTGGACCGTCGGGATGCCCAGATCGGGTCTCAGGTAAATTATACCGTCATCCTGGGGTGTCGAAAAGTTGTTTTGCAGGTCGTATAAAGCTTTGGACACATCCATTAGCCTAGAAACGTTCCCTAACGGGATATTGTGTTACTGGATGTGGTTCACGGGCGTGAGGCCCAACTGTTTCAGTTAATCAAGCAAAGCTTGGAGTAACTAGGGTTACTCAGTGGTTAGAAAACCTAACGAGGGTTAAAGTATAATCTTCCATGACTGATAGTCGGGAGTGGGTGGATTATTATCCATAGATCCTCTTTGACTAGGTCAGGAGTGGTGATGTCGTATAGTCCTCTATGACTGATAGTCGGGAGTGGGTTGAATAATATCCATAGATCCTCTTTGGCAAGGTAAATGACTGATCATTTGGAGTGGATGGAATATTGTCTATGGATCCTCTTTGGCGAGGTATGTGACTGATCGCCGGGAGTGAGTGGAGTGTTATCCATAGATCCTCTTTGGCTAGGTCTGGAGTGGTGGTGTTATGTTAGTCCTCCGTGATTGATAGTCAGGAGTGGGTGGAATAATATCCATAGATCCTCTTTAGGGAGGTACGTGACTGATCGTCAGGAGTGGGTGGAATAATGTCCAAGGATCCTTTTTGGCGAGGTACGTGACTGATTGTCGGGAGTGGGTGGAGTGTTATCTATAGATCTTCTTTGGCTAGGTCTGGAGTGGTGGTGTTATGTAATCCTCTGTGACTGATAGTCGGGAGTGGGTGGATTTAATATCCATAGATCCTCTTTGGCTAGGTCTGGAGTAGTGAGTTATGTTAGTCCTCTGTGACTGATAGTCGGGAGTGAGTGGATTTAATATCCATAGATCTTCTTTGGCTAGGTCTGGAGTGGTGAGTTATGTTAGTCCTCTGTGACTGATAGTCGGGAGTGGGTAGATTTGATATCTATAGATCCTCTTTGGTTAGGTCTGGAGTGGTGAGTTATGTTAGTCCTCTGTGACTGATAGTCGGGAGTGGGTGAATTTGATATCCATAAATCCTCTTTGGCTAGAACTGGAGTGGTGAGTTATGTTAGTCCTCCGTGATTGATAGTCGGGAGTGGGTGGATTTGATATCCATAGATCCTCTTTGACTAGGTCAGGGAAGGCGATGGGTGTACTATTTGAAAGAGATGTCGTGAGGACAAGGTTTTCATTGTGGCCGAGTCAGATAGTTGCATGATCTTGTATTGAGTCTAAAGGCTCAAGGTATGATTTGAATGGGCATGAGCCCAATCGATTGATAGCTGAGTCTGTGAACTCAGGGATAGAAGTTGTATGCGGATGAAGGCCTGATCGATCGAATCTGTGGACTCAAGAATAGAGAGTGAGTGGTTATCTGGAATCGGTAACCTAGTGTTGTGAATATAGTTGATATTGGAGGAATTTGATAATGGAAAATATTTAGAGGTTGGGAACCTCGGTTAAAGTGAAATAACTCTGGGTGACCTCGGGTCACGATTTATCTTTAATTATTTACTATTGTAATATGGAAATTGAGCGATATTATTATGCTATTCTGATGTGTATTACTAGGTGAAAAATAGCCTAGATGGATTGTGGATTTTACTGGGCTTTATGGCTCACTCCTCTCATTTGATGTTTCAGATTCTGAAGCAGGTAGCTTGATAGAGTCTGGAGAGTGTTCCGGCGCAGTTGTGGCACTAAAAGTAAAGGCTATTGTAGCCAGTGAGGTATCGTATTTGCTTATGATGGGTTATTGTGATGACCAGTTGTTATTTCTTATGTAAGTTCGTAAGAAAAGTTGAAAAATTCCCGCATTTTAGCCGGTAAAGTCTTCCGTATGCGTGGTTATGACGAATGAGCACGCGTCTCGGAATTTGTTTCTCTAGGTGCGGGTTTGGGGCGTCATTATTCTTTAGTATATTTAGCTTGATTAACAAATGTTCCTTGTTTGGTTTGAAGAATGTTAGTTCTCCCATCATGCTCATTTTAAATTCTTTTTGTATTGTTTTAGCAAACTTTTTACAAAGAGATTCATTTATTGATCCAAATATGATGTCATCTACATTGATTTGAACAATTAATATATCATCATTTTTGTTCATTATGAATAAGGTTGTATCAATTTTATCTCTTGTGAATACATTTTCAATTAAGAAACTACTTAGTCTATCATACCAAGCTCTTGGAGCTTGCTTTAATCCATATAAGGCTTTATTTAGCTTGAATACATGATTTGGAAATTTATGATTTTCAAAATAAGGTGGTTGATTTATATATACTTCTTCATTGATATATCCATTAAGAAATGCACTTTTTACATCCATTTAGAATAATTTAAATTCTTTATGACTAGCAAAGACAAGTAGCATCTTATAGCTTCTAGTCTTGCAACCGGGGCAAAAGTTTCATCATAGTCTATGCCTTCTTCTTGGTTGTAACCTTGAGCTACTAGTCTTGCTTTGTTTTTAATTATATTTTAATTTTCATTACTTGTACTTCTAAAGACCCATTTTGTACCAATTATAGATTTATCATTTGGTCTTGGCACTAGATCTCATACTTGGTTTCTATAAAATTGATTTAGTTCTTCTTGCATGACAATGCCCCAAGATTCATCTTCAATAGCTTCTAAGATATTTTTAGGTTCAATTTGACTTAGGAATGCAAGGTTCATTAGATTTCTTCTTGTTTTCACTCCTTGTTCCATATTACCAAGAATTAATTATTTAGGATGATCTTTTATTAATTTCCAAGCTTTGGGAAGTTGATAAGATTCTTCATCTTCATTTTCTTACTCATTTTCTATTTCAATGAATTTATCATTTAATTTTTCTTTCTCTTGATCATCTTTATTTTCTTTATTAATATTTAAGTTAGATATTTCTTTTGGAAGATTATCAATTTCATAATCAAATTCATCATTATTAGAAGATTTATTAATGGATTTGATTCATGAAATACTACATGGATTGATTCTTCAACAACCAAAGATTTCTTATTAAATACTCTATAAACTATTCTATTTGTAGAATACCCTAAAAAGATTCCTTCTACAGATTTTGCATCAAATTTCTTAAGATGTTGTTTATCATTAAGTATGAAGCATTTACATCTAAACACCTTAAAATAACTTATATTAGGAATTCTTCCATTCCAAAGCTCATAGGGAGTTTTATTCAACTTATTTTTTATAATAACTCTGTTAATTACATAACATGAAGTATTAATGGCTTCAGCCCAAAAATAGTTAGGTAGCTATTTTCATTTAGCATAGTTCTAGCCATTTCTTGAAGAGATCTATTCTTTCTTTCTACTACACCATTTTGTTGTGGAGTTCTAGGAGTTAAAAAATTATGGTTCAAATCATTTTCATCGCAAAAGGACTCTAACTCTTTATTTTTGAACTCTCCTCCTCTATCACTTTTAATGTTGTTAATAGAGTAACCTTTTTCATTTTGGATTTTTTTGCAAAACTTTTTAAATAGAGAATGTGCTTCATTTTTATGAGAAAGAAATAGTACCCAAGAGTACCTAGAATAATCATCCACAATTACAAAAACATAAGTTTTTCCAGCTAGGCTAGCTACTTCATTTGGACCATAAAGATCCATATGTAAGAGTTCTAAAGGCCTAGTGGTAGAAATGATTTTCTCAGATTTGAATGAGGATTTTATTTGTTTTCCAAGTTGGCAAGCATCACAAATTTTGTCTTTCATGAATTTAGTTTTAGGTAAGCCTTTTACTAATTCATTTTTAGAGAGTTTAGACAAAAGATCCATACTAGCATGTCCTAGTCTTCTATGTCATAACCAACTGGCTTCATCCATAGTAGAAAAAACAGATCATGTTTTGAGATTTAAGTTCATCAAAATTTAAGGTGTAAACATTTTCATTTTTATGTGCCACAAACAGAGTGTTAAGATTATCCTTGTCCTTAATAATGCAGATATTTGATTTGAATGAGACATTTAATCCATTATCATAGAGTTGACTAATGCTAATGAGATTGTTTTTAAGACCATCTACAAGTACTACATTTTCAATAAAAACAGATTTATTCTTACCAATGTTACCTATTCCGATGATCTTCCCTTTAGCATTGTCTCCAAATGTAACATGTCTACCATCCTTTGGAGTGAGTGATGCAAACAGCTTCTTGTTCCCAGTTATATGTCTTGAGCATCTACTATCCAGGAACCATGTTGTCTTGGATGTTCTTGACTTGAGACACACCTACACAGCCAATTCAAGTAACTCCAAGATACTTTCCCCCTGATACCCAAACAGTTTTGGTTGGAACCCAACTTAACTTTTGGGTGTTCTTAGGAGGATTAGTTCCCTTTGGAACCTATATCATTCTTGGTCCTTTGTGGTCAGTTTTGGAATAAGAAGATGTTCCTTTTGGAACCCAAATTTTTCTAACTATTTTACCATTATAATTTGAGGTAGAAGGTGAAGTTTGGTCACTACTTAATTTAGTAAAGAAATTTTAATAATCTTTTTTGTTTTGAAAAGGTGTTGTAGCGAAGTCCTGCTTTGTTGAAAACACATCTCTGTAATCCTAAGAGTCTTTATAAGTTCTTTTGACCATTTGTGAATGTGAGGATGATATTAGTTAAGTCTTTGACTTTAGCTTTTAACTCATCACATTCACAAGATGATTCATGAGGAGAATCTTGAGGTTCATTTAATTTCTTACTCAATTCCTCATTCTCATTTACTAACACATTCTTTTCTATTTGCAGAATTTCACATAAATGTGTGAGAGTATGAATTTCCTTTTAAAAAGATTTATTCAATTTAGATATTCTACCAAATTCAATGTAGAGCTCATCAAATGCCTCTCTTATTTCATCATATATAAGAGAATCATTTGGGGAAAAAGTTACCTCGTCCTTATTTGCCATAAGGCACAAATTTGCCACCTCTTCATTACTGGAATCTTCCGACTTGCTTCCTTCTGAGTCATCCCAAGTAGCCATCATAGCATTTTTCTTGAATCTTTGGATCTTCTTGAGTTGAGGGCAGTTAGTCCTTATGTGGTCTGGTTTCTTGCATTCATAGCAAGTGAGAGGTTCCTTCTTGCTTGATTCAGCCTTGGTCACTTCTTTTGACAACTTCATCTTTTATAGTCTCTCTTTGAAGTTCTTTTTATGCTTGAGAAACCTCTTGAACCTTCTTGCCATCAGAGTAATATCTTCATCTTCACTGCTGGATTCCTCATCACTATCTTCCACTTAAATAGTCTTGAGGGCTAGACCTTTCTTGGCTCTTGGTTCATCAGGTAGTTGATCCTTCATTATGACTTCATGAGTCATTAGAGAGCCCAACAGCTCATCCATAGGCAGCTTGGTGAGATCTTTAGCTTCTTGGATTACTGTAACTTTTGGTGTCCATTCCTTGGGCAGTGATCTTAGAATCTTTTGCATATTTTCTGTATTTGAATACACTTTACCCAAAGATTTTAGACTATTCAAGATGTTAGTAAATCTGGTGAACATATCACCAATAGACTTTTCTTTTTTCATTTAAAAAAATTCATACTTGTGAACAAGGATGCTAATATTTTATTCTTTAACCTGGTTAGTCCCTTTATAGGTGACTTAAGCTTATCCCAGATTTCTTTAGTAGAGTCACATCCAGAGACTGTGAAATTCTTGGGGGCTTAAGGCACAGTAGAGGTTGCTAATGGCCTTGGCATTTATTTGAATGAGCTTAGTATCAGCATCATTCCACTCTTCTTCTACCTTAGGGATTCTAACATCATCCATAATTTTTGTGGGTAGATGGGGATCATTGACTATTACTTTCCAACACTCATAGTATAGAGATTGGATGTAATACATCATTCTAGTTTTCCAGTAGTTATAATTTTCTCCATTGAACAATGGAGATCTGGTGGTTGACTGTCCTTCTCCTAGGCTTGTTGCAAAAATGTTATTTGTCATTTTAAAATCGATTACTTAGATTTTTTAGATCTATCTAGAATATTAGACTCTGATACCAATTGTTGGCCAGGTAATGACCCTAAAGGGGGGGGGGGGTGAAATAGGGTCTATGGTAGATTTTAAATTTTTATGAACAATGAGTTCAAGATGTGGAATAAATTAAAAAGAGCAGGAAGTAAAACAATAGAAATATTGTAAGGAAAGGATAAGAGAGATAAAGAGAGTGCAAACTCATAATTTGTTCACGAGGTTCAGCAAACCAGCCTACTCCCCGCCTCAAGCTTCCAGCTAGAGGATTCACCACGATTCCTTAATTGCACAGACTCCTTCACTGGTGGAGTCCAAACCTTTACAATCTCTTTTACAGGTCGAGATATTACCTTTACAAGCTCTCCTTTAGGCCGAGATGAAACCTTTCAAGAGCACCACCTTCTTTTGATAAAACTGAAGCAATAGCTTCAGTGCAAGAATCCAAGATTCTTGACTGATTCTCAGATAATGAGTTTGGATTTGAAATTCGAAATAAAAGCTCCTTGTATGAGCTCGATAAGAGTGAAATATAAACTCTAATAAATTCTCTCAAAAGAAGTTGGAGTTAAATGAGCTCAAGAGAGATTTTGGAGATTTCTATGAATGTGAGTGAGTGTGAAATCAAAAGCAATGAATTAGTGATCAATAGGAGTTATTGCAGTGATCAAGAGTTGTTATTAGTTCATAAATGAACTCCTTTTATAGCATTTGATCCAATAATGCCGTTGAGGTAGTATTTAATGCCTTTTAGCTCTTTGAAAACTAGCTGTTATAACGAGTTTTCTGTTTCAGACTTGGATTCGTCGATGAAGTGGAGTTCCCACTTTAATTCGTCGCTGAATATAGAAGACAAAATGTAAATTCAAATTTGCTGTCATGACTTCGTCGTCGAATTTAAACTACTCTGAGAATTCGTCAACAAATTCAGAGCAATTTTTTGGAATTCTTTCCTGGATCAGATCAAGATGATGAGATTGATTTCCTAGGTCAATTAGCTAAGTTTTAACATGATTTTATGATCCCTTATGGCCTTAGAATGATTTCCAAAAAAGTGTCCTAGGCTCCTATGGTCAATCTATGACTTCAGCTTTCAACTATCCATTCTTTTGAGGACTTCTTACATAAGTCTTACGTACTCTGAAACAAATTAAAAAAATTACATTTGAGGCTACTTGAGAGTTGATCTTGGCTTGTCTTGGGTCCTATGATTTGCCTTTGTCTTCAATGAACACGACTTGGATTATGGTCTTATCTTGGATCTTCATCTTGTATACATTGAGTTGAACTTCCTCTTGGGTAAACTTTCCTCTTTTTTCATGATTGGAGTGCTATCAAGTTTATATTCTGAAATGATCAAGTACTTAAATAGGATTATTAGTACGTAAAAATTTCATTTCATTAGTATGTTATTATCAAAATTATTAGGGGTACCCATGGTTGTAACCCTGAGGCTAACAACAAGGATCTTTAAATTGATTTCTGTCAATGACGGCTTTAGATTCTTCGGACCAAATAACCACGATCCTTCTTGGATCGATCTCCTTCGTAAAGGCTTCAGATTATTCTGACCAAGGTGTTCTTAACAAGGACAGGTTGATGGTTGCTTAAAACAAACCCTAGTTTGAATCCCAACAATGGAATAACAAGCAAGAATGATCAAACAAAGTCTTACATACTCTTGGGTGGAAGAGGAGAGGATAATGGGTTTGGGAAACCCAAAATATCCATTAAAAACTCTCTCAAACTTCTTAGGTTCGAATGGGGATCAAACCCAACTTATATAAGCTAAAACACAGAGTTGGAAACTAAGTAGAAGTCCAAATCCTCGAGGGCTGGTCGACCGGTCTCAAGAGCGGTCAACCCCTCAAATGCACACTAAATGAAAAAAACTTCCATAAAAAAAAGTCGCACCACAAGTTGACCCCTCTTAGGAGGAGTCGACCCCTCCACTAGCGGTCGATCCCTTATCTCCAACTCAACTCTTTTGTTTGAGTGGTTGACCAGAATCAACAACATTCGATCGGTGGGGTTCAAAATTAGCCAAAACTTCCTTCACAAAAGTTGTAGATATTTTTGAGGGCTTCAATTTTCATATATTATGGACCCAAATTGGTGTAATGGTAAATGACTTCTGCCCCGTACACCGAACAAGATTTGTTTTGAATTTCTAACTCCTCGTATGCCCTTGAAAGCTTGTATCTAGTCACCTAAGGTACATAGAATGATTCTAAGTCAATTTCCCCTAAGGTATAAGGTATAACGACCATAAATTTTAATATAATAAAATTATGCGTGAAGGGGGATCCAGATAAAAATTATGCGGAAAACAAGATCCCCTAGATCATAAGACCATAGAAAGCATCAAAAACTATCTAAGAGTTTTAGTCATATCACCTCTGTGAATGATGTTCATCACTGAAGCTTAATCCACTCGAACCGTCTAAACTCTTTGTAGAGATTTCTCTGAAAAAATACTAGAAGCTCGATCCTTGTTCTTCGCTATCTCCACGAAGCTTTAGAATCTCCTTTGGAATTATAGAAGCAAGAGGAAAAAGATGGAGTAATGGTGTAGATCTTCTATCACCAAAAGTACTAAGGTTCAAAATCTTAGAATAAACAAAACCCAAATTGCACCACTAATGAAGCTCACGAAAATCCCTAGGGGTATTCCCTAGGGCTCACGGTTTGGAGAGAGAGAGGAGAGGAGAGAAAAAATTCTGGAAAAATTGCTTAATGGTCTAGGGTGTTGGGATATTTATAAACTAAGATCATATCCTAATCCTACTCCAACTTGATTTTATCTAGTAGGTTTTATTAATTAATAATAACTCTTACTATTAATTAATTAAACTCCTACTTAATCTATAACTACTTTAGTTATAATAATCCCACTAATTAAAGAGTCCTTATTGCAAGAGGATTCCTTAATTAAAAGGGATAAGTCAACATCCAACAAAAAGAAGGAAACCTAGTCAAACTAAGAAACCCTACACAAGAGTGGGCGTGAGCTTCAAGGGGTGTGGACTTTGGGGAGTTAAACACTCCATGTTGTAATCCATTTACAACTTATCCTCATCCTTATTGCAATCCAACAATTGGATTTTAATTCCATAATTATAGGAATTATATTTCAACAATTATTGTCACGCCCCAAAATACCCCCTAGGAGTTTAGGGATACTTTAGGTGGACTATACAAACCTGCCAAACCATCCTGTGACGAACAAGATAAATAAGGTACTAAATAATGATAATCAGAGCGCGGAAGCTAAACATAATTTGCGGAAGCGAAAACTAAAATTTTCCTTTCTTTATAATGATCCAAAATGTAGTATTCCAAGTTAACATAAATACAAAACACGTCTCAGTCTAAGGTGGACAGGCCCACCTAACAAAATACAAAAGACAAAATACAACTCTGTCTCGCTCAATAGCCATCCCCGTGGGGCCAGTGGTCTAAGTCTCTCGCCTCCGCCTGAGGCTCGACTACTAGATCCTCATAAGGTTCCTCCTCGCCATAGTCCTCCTCTATCCAAGGACCCGGATCACAAATGTCGAGAGGGACTCGGGTACCTGCCGACATGAAAGTACGGCTGAGCATGGAATACTCAGCGAGTACAAGCCCCTAACTAACAATGGTAATAACGAATAACATCATATACAAGTAATGGGAGGAGTATAGTTCATAATCATTTCTAGCAACCTCATACATAAACATTTTATCAAGTCATAATTATTATGCAACTAAAACATGTCTATGCATCATACAATTCCTCTTTGAGTTGTCCTTTTAATATTTCTTATGAGCCAGAGGTTAGCACCCGCATATCCCTGGGCTACCAACCTCCTTGACAGTACAATACCTTTCTTATGAGCCAGGGGTTAGCACCCGCACATCCCTGGGCTACCAACCCCCTTGACAGTACAATACCTTTCTTATGAGCCAGGGGTTAGCACCCGCACATCCCTGGGCTACCAACCCCCTTGACAGTACAATACCTTTCTTATGAGCCAGGGGTTAGCACCCGCACATCCCTGGGCTACCAACCCCCTTGACAGTACAATACATTTCTTATGAGCCAGAGGTTAGCACCCTTAACCGGGGCTACCAACCTCCTTGACAGTGCAACATTTCCGAGTCCTTTCTTATGAGCCAGGGGTTAGCACCTGCATGATCCCTGGGCTACCAACCCCCTTGACAATACAATACGTTTCTTATGAGCCAGAGGTTAGCACCCGCATAATCCTGGGCTACCAACCTCCTTGACAATATCCTCCATCTACATATGTGCTCGTGCATAGCAATCGTGAAATTATGATGACATATAGCATTTTAACAATTCCCAACTCACATGAGAATTTAAGAAGCGAAATAAACACATGCATACAACTTACCAAATGGGAAACATTTATGTGACTCATGCTTTTAAATCTTAGTTTATTCATGCATTCTATCAAACATGTGGTATTCAACCTTTTTACCTTTAGTTATTTCATATTTTCTCATTCGAACATTTCATCAAACACTTGGGGTGTATTCATTATGCGTAATATGCCCTTCCACCATTTTTCCCATCATTCAACACATCACAACATGGCATCCAATCGCCTCCACTCCTCATCCATTCATACATTCCACCATTTGTTTGTATTATCTTGTTTATGTTTTAGGGATTTAGCATATACCAACACAAGGGAGCAATGGGGAAGATCCAACACATTTTCTTAGAAAAAAAATCCTAGGTTATTACCAAAGTAACTAGGAAGAGTGTACTAACCTTGGAAAGGGAAAGGAAAT
Source organism: Tetracentron sinense (assembly GCA_015143295.1). NCBI lineage: Eukaryota > Viridiplantae > Streptophyta > Magnoliopsida > Trochodendrales > Trochodendraceae > Tetracentron > Tetracentron sinense. Next base: position 21,693,078 of record CM026554.1, read on the forward strand.
CCTTGAGGATGATGTAGAAACGCTGCCCTAGCTTGGACGAGGTACTCCACACGAGCTTGAGGTTGGATTTGGAGAATCCAAGCCTTTAGAACGGTTCTAGGGTTCTAAAACCCTTGATTCTCTCAAGTGGAAAACCCTAGATGTAAATCCCCCTTCTCTTCTCTTCTTCTCTCTCAAAACCTTCTAAGTGAGGTGAATGAGAGCTCAAAGGGTCGAGCAAACCCTTATGGGTAAGGGTTTAACACCCAAAAGACGAAAACGCCCTTACTAAAATTTCTGCAAAAACGCGAAGACCGAGCGATCGGTGGTTATGACCGATCGATCGGTTGCCTACCGAGCGATCGGTGTTATTGACCGATCGATCGGTCAAAAACTCACTCTCTGGAAAATTTCCCCATACAAAATTTCTGACCGTGCGATAGCTACCGATCGATCGGTTATGGACCGATCGATCGCTGACTGGACCGAGCGATCGGTGCTCTGTATGTCTGGACTGTTTTGACCATATCTTTTGACTCGCTCGTCGGATTTCGACGATTCAACTTGCGTTGGATCCGTCTTTCGAAAACGAACATTTCTGATGTTTTGGAATTTCCGATTTCTCCCTTATTTATTAATTAGACTACAAAAACGGCCAATTAGCTACGAAGGTGCTATTCATTAAGGATGCAAAAGTCCGGGGTGCTACAATTATTCAATTAAACAAATCCTAATCCAATTAGGATTACCAAAGTGGGTGCCCCACCCTAGGGTTTAAACCCATGGACTTTGGCCCATATTAAAGGTCCATATTAAATGGGTTTGTGGATATGGGTCAAACCCATTTCTCCTTTAATTATGTTAATTAAATAATTATTAAAATAATCCTTAGATTTAAATTAACAATTAATTTAAACCATAGATTAACTTTTAATCTATTTGATTAGCTTTTAATCACTTAAATAATTGATTAACTTTTAATAAATTATTGAGCTTGTATTTCTTATGTGAGCACCTCCATAGATTGCTCTTGGACATTCTTACCCTGGCTTACCCAATGTTATCCCATTGACCCTAAACAGGAAATACATTGGAATTGCAAGTGACGTGAGATATCCATGCTGCAATTGAATCTCAGTGTATGAACTTTAACCATTATGGATCCCACCACATGAACTTTTAAATTCGATTTATCTATCCAAATACATTATCCCTAATGGGCATTTGAGATTGACATACTATCTTAACCCATAGCTCATTGCAAATCATCTAGGTTTCTAAAGCTTATGATTAAGCCATGAGAAACAATTTCTCATGAATTTTTTTTTGAGAAAATCCTTTTATAAGTATAATTTTTTTTAATAAAAGTATATTTCAAAACTTATTTTGTTTTCAAATTACCTATGCAGGATTTGAACTTAATCAACTGTCTTACCCGGAATTTGGATAATCTCTCAAATTAATGATCATGGATTTCTTGTTTAAAATTTATCATGATTCGAACAACTTTCTGACTATCCAACTGTCACTGTATTGTATTCCCTAAGTTAGAAAATACGTTGGTGGAATCAAAATAGTCAGATCACTGCTCAGTTATAGATGAACTCATCAGATCTAAGGATCATCGAAACTGTTCAATGTGAATGAGAGACCAACTATCTGATAGTATGTTTATGCAAGAGATCTCTCATTGAATGCAATCAGTCAGTGTACATTTAAGCACCCATATGCTGATGTGTAGTCTCCACTACAATAGTCCAAGATAGAACTACATCTCAACTATTGAGAACATCTTAGCATTTTGGCAGCCATATAAGTGAAGTGCCCAGCTTCACCCACAACTGTGACTATAAAAGGTATAAAGAATTGGAAATTTATATCTGCCAATAATAATCTAATCACATAACTTTCCTAGAATATATCCTATGGACCTTTATCGATATCTCATATCGTATAGATCATCTCATGATCATGGTCAATTACCCATTATGAATACACAATAGATTAAGAAGAAGTCTTTATTAATCAAATTAATAAAATTATAACAATCTAAATGACTTTTCTGGGCATCATGTCTAACAATACGTTTATGGGTCCTTCAATTAAGGTTAATTAGTTAATTGTCTGTTAAATTGTTAAAAAGTGGGTTTTGTTTGGGATTGAATTGTACCGAGGAAAATTTAATATTTCTACTAAAAAATCATACATAATGTGCTGGTCGACTCCCTGGATGATCAACTGTCGTGCCGGATCCGTTGTGTATCGATTAGTGGGACCGCTCTCTGTCTTGTATATAAGAAAATCGAGAAAATGGAAAATTTACAGATTTCGAGAGTTCCATTGGGTCTCAATATTTCGCAAGTATTCTAATAGAAATCCATGCAACTGGTGCCACAGCGTGCTGGTCGGCCATGAGGACTACTGTCTGTCGTTTCGTCAATTTATTATCTCATATGAAGAAACGGCAGCGTGTTTTGTGTCTGAAATCAGAAAATTAGTGGGTTTTATAGTGTTTTTTGGTTTTAAATTTTACAATCAAAACTCATAATTTTTTTCCAAAATTCATACAGTAGGTGTCGGACTATCTCTAGTTTGGTCACCTATCGTTTTGGTTTCATCGCGTAACAATTCATGAGACTGCGGGGGTCTTAAATGTAAGAAAATCGAGAAAACCAGGAAATTTCAGATTTTCTGGAATTTAGTTGGGACTTCATAATTGTTGGGGATTCTAATAAAAATCCATGCGGCTGGTACCATAACGTGCCAATTGGTCATGAGGACAACCACCTATCGTTTTGGCAGCTAATCATCTAAAATGAAGAAACGACAACGTGTTTTGTATCCAAAACTAGGAAATTAGTGAGTTTTATAGTTTTCTTTCAGACTTACTTTTGACTGTCAAAACTCAATATTTATTCCCAAAATTTTTACAGCGGATGTCAGACCGTCCCAAGTTTGGTCACCTGAAGTTTCGTCAAAATTAGATTTCATTTAACAAGGTTTCAAAAACTATATACACAAAAAAAGCCGGAAACAAAGTCAACCAGTCAAACCGGTCAACATAGTCAAAGGTGACATGTGATTACCACATGGGTCCCATGTGGCGCCACATAGGCATGTTTATTGCCTATATAAAGAGGGTGCAACACCTCATTTCTCATGGATTCTCAGTGTGCGCAAGCTCTGGCCGAATCCCATTTAGAGAGAGAAAGTGAGGAGAGAGAAAGAAGAGAGAGAGAAAAGAAAAGAGAAAGGAAAAGGGGAGGTTCCCTTAAGGTTTTTTGACGTCCCCGACGCATTGGCGGCATCTGATTTTCTCCCCAACCTCTTGTTTGACTTGTAGAGAGAGAGAGAGAAAAAGGTAAAGAGAGAAAGTGAAGGTTATGAAGCGAGAAAGGTTACCTTGGGGTTGATCGCCCTTCTAAGCGTGTTGGTGGTGTCCGTTTCAGTCCTAGATGCCTTAAAAGCGTGAAAAAGGTAAAATCATTTTCCTTTCTTCTCTTTTTTCCCTTATTTTGCTATATTTATTTTATGTGGAATGGATGCATGTCTTTTGGTGTGGATGAAAAAGAGTTTGAGACCCCGTGGATATGTTATGGGAAGGTGGTTGTGCGTGAGAAATGAGTAGAGGGGTGTAACCCTCAGTCTCGGGTGTCAAAACTCTAGATCTAGACTCACTGTGTGAATGGAGTGACCCCTATGTGATGTGTGAAAAAGTGAAAATTGAGTAGAGGGGTGTAGCCCTCGGTCTCGGGTGTCAAAATCCTGGATTTAGGTTCATTGTGTGAATGGCGTGGATGAAAAAAGGGTTGGAGACACTTATGTGATGTTGTGATTTTATGTGGACCTTTGAGGAGTCCTGATTGGGTCCCAAGTAAATTGTATCACCACTCTAGGGTGACAAAAAGTTGTTTTGCAGGTCATATAATGTTATGGATACATCCATTAGTCTGGAAACGTTCCCTAACGGGATGGTGTGTTACCGGATTTAGTTCACGGGCGCAAGGCCTAAGTATTTCAGTTAATCAAGCGAGGCTTGGGTTAAATAGGGTTACTTTGTGGTTAGAAAACCTAACCATGGTTAAGTATAGTCCGTGGCTCCTCTTTGACTAGGTCAGGAGAGACGGTGTCTAGTAAGGCCCGGGGTTCCTCTGTGACTGATAGTCGGGAGATGTTGGTTTGTTTGTTTAGATCATCCGTAGTGCCTCTTGGACTAGGTCAGGAGTGGTGGTGTCCTGCATGGCCCATGGTTCCTCCATGACTGATAGTGGGGAGATGTCGGAGTCCTAGGGAGTTTAAAGTGGCTGAACATCAAATAGTGTATAGTCCAAGGTTCCTCTCTGGTTGGGTGAAAAGATGTCGGCACCGTGTCTATTGGGGTCCCTTTTTGGTGGAACGTCAGGAGATGTCGGTATTAGTAAAGATGTCAAGGTTCCAATATAGACTAGCAAGAAGATGACGGTATACAGGTTGGTTGTGGTTTCTTCTTGACTGTTACCCAGGGTGATGGCGGCGAATACATGTTAGATGTTGTCAATCAGTTGAATGAAGAAGTATGTCATTATTGGGTGAATGCCCAGGTTATGTGTGTAATCTTCGAATATGAAGTTGTCTGGGTCGGCATACTCAGGGTTGGTGTATTTATCTGAGTTAGTGTACACAAGTTTAGTATGGAATCGTCGGATTCCAAGATATTGGGTTGGTACACCCAAGGTTTGGTCGTGTTCGAGTGAAAGCCGGAACAATGTGTGAGTCTAAATGGCTCCAGGTACGGTTATGATATAGAGACTATAAGATAACTTTTGTGAGTTGTGGCCAGTTAATAGAGTCTCAGGACTCGAAATGAAAACATGATTGATCATTGGAATGATAACTTGGTAATATGAATACATTGCATAACTGAACCCTATAATTGGAAAGTAATGTGAGGTTGGGAACCTCGGTTAGGGTGATGTAACCTTAAGTGACCTTGGGTCACAGTTTATCATATACTGTTCTATTTAACTATAACATGCAAATTGAACTGTTTATTATATCATTATTAATGTGTGTTATTAAGTGGAAAATAGTTTAGATGGACTGTGGTTTTATTAGGCTTCATAACTCACTGACGTTTTATGCCAGCAGATCTCGGAGCTGCTGACCAGTAAGTGAAAGGTCCAACTGGACATTTTGGAAAATTGTATAGACTGTACTCGGCGTAATAAAGACGCCTACTTTTGTAAAATAGATTTAATATAAATAAAACTGGTATTTGGTTTGTATGATGACTATTGTGATGACAGGTGTTTATTGCTTTTTGGAAGCATCTGAAAAATGTTTTAAATTTTCTGTATTTTCACGGGTAAAGTCTTCCACTTGCGTGTTTATGACAAACAGTCGCATGTCTTGGAACATTATTCCCTAGGCGCGGGTTCGGGGTGTCACATAAGGTATCTAGGTCACTTACCATCCTATGGGTGAGACGAAGGCGATGCTTTGAATGTCTTCAATCGAACTTCTTATGTCTTCATCATCACCAACTTTGATGTTTGTAGGCAATGACACAAGACACTACTAGACACTTTGTTTTGACACCGAAATATGCCAATACCAAAAGTATGGCTTACATTCTCCGTCATTGGCAATTCTGTGAAAAACCCAATTGAAGTACATGACGTGACACAAACTCACCCAAACACATCAAACGATAAATTAAATCATTACATGATTTCAACACAATTACATGACACAAAATGAAATACAACCTAAATTATAGACACTAAAGCTCTTGTCGTGCAAGATTTGTTTGCTGTAAACTTGCACCTGTACATGCTAATAAACACCCCATGAAGCATGTATGGAATATGAAAATAAAAAATCACAGGTATTGTAAGGAATGTACTAAACTAGGGATATATATCTTAACATTCTTCCCCTTTTTGGCACGAAGAGCCAAGGGAAGGCAAGAAGCCAATATCACAAGAATATATCAACTTAATTCATATGGAATATCAGAGCAACCATAATACAACCAAGCAAATGTAGACAATACGGGGACTATCGGGCGGGAAACAAAATATAGCAATATTAAAGCAAAAAAATTTCCTCTCAACGTCTCAACTTGATCTTCTCCCCTAAGATCAAGGACATCGCCTAAGGACAAGGCAACTCATGCTAGAAATGCCCATGCTAAATAAAAATAAAAAACACATAATAATAAACTAAAAAAATATCATGTGCCACACAAACATGCATCATAAGCATTCCAAGCAACAATAATTTAAAATTACAAGGCCAATGAAAAATATGATTAGGTAGACCAACTGAGGATAAACATCTAATTAAATCTCACAAAATGCTAAAGCATAGCCAATTCACTTCGTCATATTTAGTGAACAATTCAAGTACGAAGCTTTAAGTGTAGTGGTGGTCTGATTAGATACTAAATCAAGGTTTCTTTCCCTTTCTAAGGATATGACATTAACCACCACTAAGGGGACTCCTAGAGACTCAAATCTAAAAAGTCAAACCTAGTTAGATCCAGTTATGCTGATTTTTTTATATTTTAGTGCACATTTATATATTTTTATATGATACAATAATTTTCTTTTACTTTTGGTCAAATACCTCCTTACTTTATAAAAAAAATTGATCTTTTCATAAACATTTCGTTTTATGGAATGATGGCTTTCACACTATTAGAGTAGGTAGCTGTTCTCTATTGGCAGTAGGAGCTTTCACACTAGCAACCCAGATAAATACCTACTGTTTGCATAGTGAGCCATTACTTACTGTTTGCACCCAATAGTAGTGTCGCGCCCCAAAATCCCCCCTAGGAGTTAGGTGAGACTTTAGGCGTGACTATACATAACCTGGCAAACCAACCTGCAACTGAAAAAGGCATAAACATAGTATAACGGTGACATGAAACAGAGTGCGGAAGCTAAGTCAATGCGATAGCGTAACTAAAGTTTTCTTTTTCTATGCATGACCAGTATTCCAAGTTCATATACAAAACATAACAAGTAAAGGTGGACATGCCCACCTATTCAAAATACCAAAAATCATAAAACTTTCTCTCTCTCAATACTCATCAGGGTAAGGCCAGCTATCTAGGTCTTTGGCCTCTACCTGAGGCTCTACCATCGGCTCCACGTGAGGCTCCTCCTCACCATAGTCCTCCTCGATCCAAGGAACCGGAGCACATATATTATATGGTGTACCTGCCGACATCAATAGGTACGACTGAATATGGAATACTCAGCGAGTACAAGCCACTAACTAACAATAGTAATAACATCATTCAATTCACAAATTCAATTTAAATAAACATGATAACCATGACATGTATGAGAATACATGCGAAAAATCCATATAAAACCCGTGCTTATAAATCATAACTTATTCTTGAAATTATCTTTTCATGTTTTCAAAACTTGCTTGTTGTGTTTTAGAATCTCATTGTTGTCTTGTTCTTGTCTCGTGAGAATCATGCGTGTCTTGTCTTGCTTGTCATGTCATGTTTGCCTTGTCTTGCTTTATCTTGTGAGCTAGATGTTAGTGCCCTTGTAACGACTTCTGAGCTGGGTATGTAAATACCCTTCAACGAATTCTTGAAAGCAACTTGTGAACCGGGTATGTAAATACCCTTCAACAAAAATAGAAAAGGTGCACCAACATCCTTGACCGGCCCAATGTCTAGCATTATCATGCTTGTCTTGTTTTCTTGAAGCCAAATATGACATATCCTCGGATATGCCCTATCCTTGGCCGACCCAAAGTTCGGCTTTATCATTCGTGTCATAAATCACGTCTTATTCTTGATTTTTTTCATATACTTATACAAAAAACTCGGTTCATGCATGCATGCATGCTTGTGCATAGTAAATGGTGAACATGAAGTGACATGGAGATATTTCTAGAATAACATATAGCATTTGATTATTTCTATTATCATGAAATGTCTTAAAGGAAGCATATGGAGAGGCATTATAGAAATTTGACATTTGTGGAAAGACCTTAAATTATGCTTTCATAGTCTTAGGTTTAAATCTCATACATGCATTTTATCAAACACATTGCATTCAACATTTCTATAAGCTTTTAACTCATATTTTCATAGTCAAACATTTCGTCAAACACTTGAGTACATGCATTATGTGTACATTGCCCTTCTCCATTTTCCGGCATACAACAACCATCACATTCTCCATGGCATCCAACTTCGCCTCAAACCATCCATACATCCCACACATCCTTAACCATTTAATTCCATCTATTCATTTTAGAAGAACTTGGTTGATTTAAGAAAAGGAACATAAAATCTCAATCCACATTCATTCTAAAAATCTATGTTATTACTAAACCAGTACTAACAACTTTACTCACAAAGCATTCATAGAACTCTCCCTCTTAATATATTTAGATTAATTATCACTAAGCTAGGTAGTAGAAAGTACTAACCTTTAAGATTGGAGAAGAACTTAAGGGAACTTGAGAGAATGTGATTCAACCATCAAGGAAGAAATCCAAGCTTGAAAAAGAAGATCTTTGCTAGCAAAAGGAGACCCAAGCTCCAATTGATCATCCAATAAACCCTTGCACCAAAACCCTAGCTTCTCCCCTTTTCTCCTTCTCAAATCTCTCCAAATGTAAGTTTGAGGGTTTATGATACCCTCAACCCACAAAATTGGGTTTATATATGAAAATGGGTGGTCAAAAGACCATCCTACCCTTAAATATTTGGTGAAACAAACCAAATGGACAAAATTTCTAGGGATCGCTCGACCGGTAATGATGATTGGTCGACTGGTCCAAACACCCCTCTCTGGGATAAAATTCCATACAAAAAGTGCGATCATCGGTCGACTGGTAATGAGTATCGGTCGACCGATAGTGGTTCGGTCAACCAGTAATAAGGAGCGGTCGACTGGTTGCTATTCGGTTGATCGATAGCAAAATCGGTCGACCGGTTTGCCTTGTTTAGCTATTTCTTCCATTTTTAATACTTAGAACCTTTCCAACCCTTATATTTGATACTCATAAACCTAGGAAACATTCTTAAGACTTTAAAATATATTCTCCATCAATTAGAAAACAAGACTCCCATATCATTGAGAATCATCCAATACTTACACATGACATCAAGCCTTAGCTGCTATTCATGACACTATTCACCATCATGACCATCGAGAACCAGGGTTCTTCCCCCCTTACAAAAATTTCATCCTCGAAATTGGAACAATCCACAAACATGAAACACAATTACAAAAACAAATGAGGGTACTTTTCCTTTATTTCCGCTTCTTGTTCTCATGTGGCTTCTTCTCTCGAATGATGTTCCCATTGCACTACCACTAAGGGAATTACCTTGGTGCGTAACCCTTGCTCTTTGTGGTCCAAAATTCAGGCCGGTTGTTCCACCAATGTGAGGTCTTCCCGAATCTTCAAAGGATCCAACTCAATGACATGCAAGGGATCTGGGATGTATTTCTGGAGCATAGAAACATGGAATACATTGTGAATGACTACCATATGAGTGGGTAGAGCTACCCCATATGCAACCTCACCAACTTTGGTGATGATCTCAAATGGATCCACATACCGAGGGTTGAGCTTTCCTCTCTTGCCGAATCTCATAATTCCTTTGCTAGGTGAAATCTTCACAAAGACTTAATCTCCAACTTGAAATTCTAGGTCTCTGCGGTGATTGTCCACATAACTCTTTTGCCTATCTTGTGTTGTCTTTAACCTTTCTCTTATGATCTTAACCCTGCTTCCAGTCTATTCAATCAACTCAAGGCCCAATATCTTTCTCTCTCCAACTTCATCCTAATATAGAGGAGACTTGCAACTACGCCCATACAAGGCCTCAAAAGGTACCATTTGGATGCTCACCTGATAACTATTATTGTAGGTGAACCCAACCAATAGCAAATGATCCTCCCAACTGCCTTTGAAGTCCAACATGCAAGTTTGGAGCATATCCTCTATAATCTGGTTTACCCTCTAAGTCTGCCCATTTGTCTAAGGATGAAAGACAGTGCTAAAATCCAAATGGGAACCCATGACATTCTAAAAACTCTTCCAGAACCTGGAAGTAAATCTAGGATCCCTATCTGACACAATACTTATCGGTACCCCATGTAACCTAACCACTTCTTTAATGTACAATGCAACTAGCTGATTCGCGTTGAATGTAGTCCGATATAGAAGAAAATGTGCAGGCTTTGTAAACCTGTCGACTACAACCCAGATAGCATCAGAATTCCTAGCTGTCCATGGCAACCCAACAATGAAGTCCATAGAAATGTTCTCACATTTCCACTTGGGAATAGGGAGGGGTTGCAAAAGACCTACTGGCCTCATATGCTCGGCCTTGACCTGTTGGCATACTAAGCACCGAGACACATATTCTGCCACTTCTCTCTTCATGTTCTGCCACCAGAAATGCCCATTGAGGTTCCAATACATCTTTGTACCCCCAAGATGTATGGTATACTTGGACCGGTGAGCTTCGTCCAAGATTTCTCGTCTAAGCTCCTCATCGGCTGGAACACATATCTTTCCCTTGAATGTGAAGGTCTCATTACCCTTCAAGGCGAAATCCTTGTTGCCACTGCTAATTGACTTGTCTTGGCAAGCAAGTAACTCGGCATCCGACCCTTGTAATTCTAGGATTCGAACTAAGATGTAAGGCTAACGGTGATATTAGCCATCACCGGCCCATAGGTAGGAAGGCTGAAACTGATATCGAGGTTAGACAAATCCTCAAACAAATTTCACTCTTGCACCATCATGTGAGCCAAGTGTAACGCCCCGAAATACCTCCTAGGAGTTTAGGGATATTTTAGGTGTCACACTACGTACCTATCAAACCATCCTGTAATGCACAAGATAAAATACAGTACTAACAACGATAATCAGAGCGCGGGAGCTAACATATATGCGGAAGCGTAAACAAAATTTTCATTTCTTCTGATGATCCAAAATAGTATTCCAAGTTAACATAAATACAAGACATGTCTAAGTCTAAGGTGGACAGGCCCAGCTATCAAAATATCAAAATACACAAGACCCTCTCATACTCTCCCCTCAACAGTAGTCGAGGTATGGCCACACATCGAGGTCTCGGTCCGCCTGAAACTGTAATGGAATAGCCGGCTCTCTCTCCTCTATATACTCTTCCTCGACCCAAGGCTCCGGGTCGAGGGCTCCCTCAGTACCTGCCGACATGAAAGTTCGGCTGAGCATAGAATACTCAGCGAGTACAAGCTACTAGCAGACCATAACAATAATAAAAACACACAATAGTAATATCATACAAGCAGTAATAAAAACATCACAAAAGAAACAGTATAAGGCATGATACAATACAAGCATCCTGACGTGCGTACATGAATGCGAAAACGCCGATAAAACTCATTCTTGAAAACCCCTGTCATGTCCCGGTATGCCTCGTAGAAATCATGTATGCGTGCATGCATGAATACATGATCATCATCTTGTAAACCTCCATCTCGTAACTTGTGAGCCAGAGGCTAGCACCCGAATCTCCCTGGCTGCCAACCTCCTTGATATGCAATGCACTTGTGAGCCAGAGGCTAGCACCCGAATGTCCCTGGGCTACCAACCTCCTTGTTATGAAATGCATGGTTTTCTTGTGAACCAGAGGTTAGTACCCGAATGTCCCTGGGCTACCAACCTCCTTGACAATAGGTGATTTTTATTACTTGTTTAGTTTTCTTGTGAGCCAAAGGCTAGTACCCGAATGTCCCTGGGCTACCAACCTCCTTGACAATAGGTGTTTTAGGGGTTATCTTGTGAGCCAGAGGTTAGAACCCGAATCCTCCCTGGGCTACCAACCTCCTTGACATGCAATATTTTCTTGTTGTTTATTATATGGACATGCTCTTGAAATCTCGGTTCATGCTATCATGCGTGCTCGTGTACGTGTCCATAGTGACAATCATGATAATGGGAATAACCAAGATATGACATTACAATTCAATTCATGATATGAACATAGGTAACATAAGTAGTTTGCATAACATTTGATCAATTTATCGTTTATAAGAACGCATGCATAAAACCCATTTCCATATTCTTCCTTTAGATCATTTATTCATAATTTAGGCATTTTGTCAAACACAGCACATGCAATGTTTCTTAATGATTCATCGTGTTCTTTTTAGCGCATATCTTCCATCCAAACATCAAGGTAAGTTCATTATTGGTAAAGTACTCATCCACCATTTCCACCACACACATCACACAACATACATCTCGGCATCCAATCGCCACATCAACACCCATACACATCCATACCATTTTCTTATCTTATTTAGGTTCATTGGAGATGATACATTTCGTATGGGAGGCAAACATAATAGCATAAATCACATTTCATAAGGAAAACCTAGATTTATTGCTAGGGTAAGTTAGTAGGGTTTACTAACCTTAGATCAAGGCTTGATCCTTGGTAGAAACCTTGATTGAAGCTCCAACTTGAAAGAAGAACACCTTTGCTTGAAGGAGACTTGAGTTGGGGAAGAAACCCCTTTCAAAAACGTGCTTGGGTTGCTGCCCTAGCTTGGAGAATGGTTCACACACGAGCTTGAGCCTCGATTTTGAAGCAACTCGAGTTGGGGTGAGCTATGGTTCTTAAACCCCCTTTGATTTCCTTCTCAAAACCAAACCCTAGGTTAGAGCTTTCTCCTCTTCTCTCTCTATCTCTCAAAATCCCTCAATTGTTGTAAGTGAGGCCTCAAAGGGTCGAGCAAACCCTTATGGGTAAGGGTTTAACACCCAAAAGATGAAAACGCCCTTACTGAAATTTTTGCAAAAATGCGAGGACCGAGCGATCAGTGTTAATGACCGATCGATCGGTTGCCTACCGAGCGATCGGTGTTCTTGACCGAGCGACCGGTCAAAAACATGCTCTCTAGAAAATTTCCCTATACAAAATTTTCCACCAGTCGATAGATACCGATCGATCGGTTTTGGACCGATCGATCACTCCGTGGACCGAGCGATCGGTGCTCTCTGCTGGTCCCGACTGTTTTGACCATATCTTTTGACTCGTTCGTCCGATTTTGACGATTCAACTTGCGTTGGATCCGTCTTTCAAAAATGAACATTTCTGACATTTCAGAATTTCCGATTTCTCCCTTATTTATAAATTAGACTACAAAAACGGCCAATTAGCTACGAAGGTGCTATTCATTAAGGATGAAAAAGTCCGGGGTGCTACAGTTTAAAATAATCAAAATATGAAAAAATCGGTTTTGGAATGATTTTAGAAAATTTCTATATCAGGGTAAACCCATGGAGATGGTTCGGTCGACCAAAGTGTACATTGAAAGATGAATCAAACGCAAGTTAAATTATCAAAATCGGATAACCAAGTCAAAATTTATGATCAAAATACCAAAGCGGGAAAAACCTACCCAGGCAGAGTTCAGTTTTGGCAACGAATTGTGCTGAGGGCCGAATTTCGTTGATGAATTCAACCCAGAAATGGGAAAAAATGCCCAGTAATGAGCTATAAATCATCACCAACCTTGGGGGATATTTTCCTCAGGGGTTTTTGGCAACCTTTAGACTATAAATAGAAGGGGATTTCATGGGTTTCATCTACTGAAACTCTAAACATAGATTTTGTGGATTTTTTGGAAGAGAAGAAGAAGAAGAAACCTTTGATTTCTCAAAGCGTTCTGCTCAGACCAAACTGATGCTCAATCCTTACTTCTAAGGTTTGTATTTTACTATTTTTAGTGTTTTAGGGATTGGGTTTTCTACTCAAGGTGGTTCTCAAATTTTGAAATCAAAAGGGGGTTTTTAGTTTTGTTTTCAATTAAGGTTTAGGCTTCTCAAAGCTTCAACTAAGCTTCTCAAAGCTTGGATATTGATCCCTTAAGCTTTCTAAAAGCTCTTGATTGAAGGAAATCAATCCTTCAAAAGGTAGAACAATCTACTAACTACTTTGTTATGATTCATTCATGCGTAGAAATTAGAACTCTCCATGTTATGATTCATTAATGGCTTATAGCTTTTAATCTACTAGATTTTATGCTATAATCCTTATTGTAATTCAAGATAGAATCCTTTATTTTGAGTTATGAACTTGTAAGAAATTCTACTAATTTGGTTGTGATGATGCTATGACTTAAACCAACGAATAAAAAGGGTAACTAGTTCAGTTTTCATTAGATGTTGTTATATTATGATGTTAAGAAGAAAAGCATGCTAAGAGACTTAAGTTTTGAGGAAAATCAAAGATAAAAATCAATGATTTATGATGCTAGGTATATCATGATGATTCTAAGGTTACAACCAAATGAACCAAGTGATTATATGATGAATTTGAGCATGTGTCATGTGTAAAGGATTATGTGAACTGTTTTAAATGAAAGAGAAAAGTATAGGTATATGTGAGGGGTTAAGTGAAATAGAAATTATGTGCCATATGATTTTGTGTTTCCATTGTCTACCATATTCACCACAAGTGTTTATGTGCACGTGTATTGCATTATCGAGATTTACCATGCGTATGTGTCAAGTGTAAAGTGAAAGTGTGAACCAATAAAGTGTATGTGTATTAGTATGTGAAGCTAGTGGCCGCTACTCCTTGTAGGGTAGGCATTAGTGCTAATGGACTCTAGTCCTTGCAGGGTAGGCATTAGTAAACTGTACGAGTATTTGTATGTGAAGCTAATGACCTCTACTCCTTATAGGGGTCGGCATTAGGCAAGCTCATAAGTGAATCTCAAAGGCTCTAAGTGCTCTAAGGCTCTAAGCTCACAAGAACTCAAGGAGACTGGTCTATTTCACGACTAGGTAGTTCAAAGTTTTTGTCACCTTCTGTATTATGACCATAACTTATGATTGAGTCAATGAAATTAGGTGATTCAAAAGCCTATTCCACTTAAAATTCAAAGGGAAACAATTTTTTCTCTAAAAGTTAAATCCTAACTCTGCTTCTATTATGGTAAAAAAGGGTCCCAAAAAATCTGGATTCGGGAAAAATGTCCAGAACCGAGTTTTGAGAAACTTGGTCTATCCAGTCGATCACGAGACCTTGTGATTGGCTGGATAGTGTATTTTTTGCACAAAAAACACTGAAATTTAATTTTCTTGATTTGAAAGGTTAGAATGATGTCCTAGGCCACTTGGCTTACTTTTAGAATGATTTTTAAGTACTACAAAGTCTTTTAAATTGATAGATAAACATGATTAACAACTCATTATGATCATTAGAATGATCTGAAATGGATTCAAAGTGGTTTCCAACACTAACAGAAGATGCAGACAAATTCTGGAAAAATTTGTTCTATCAAATCGATCACTTGGCTCATCTAATCGACTGGATGGTCTGCCTAATATGCTGGATGGTTTATCTAATGTGCTGGATAGACCATTTTTTTTTTTTTTTTTTGCAAAATCCATTTTTCAAAACCTATAAGATGGGATTTGATTCCAAGGTTTTGTACTTAGGCATTATGAGTATGATGAACATGTTTAAAGGTTCTTAATCATATTTTAACATTGGTTTAAGGAACCTATGGTCAATCTGAGGTTTTTGAGCTTTTCATCCAAACCATCTAATGAGGACCTTTTACAAAAGTCCTAAATACTCTCAACTTAAACTAAGATATTATGAACCTTGAGAGTCTTCACTTCCTTTCTAGATCTGATTTAGCTTTGTGATGATCCATCTTCTTCATCTTCATCTTTATCTTGCTGCTTGAGCTTAGGTCAACTTGATGATGTGAGCTTGAATGACTTTGACTTGGTCTTAGACTAGATCTTGCATAGAGGCTTTAACAGGGTCCAGCTCATGCTTTTTGGATGAAATACACTCTAATGCTCTTCTTAATCTGATTTTCATAGAAACTCAAGAGAGACATTAGTAACACAATATTCATTCCTTTATTGTGTTATCATCAAAATCAATGATGTTGCCTTAGGTCAAAACCTAAAGGCTAACAATCTCCCCCTTTTTGATGATAACATAATAATGGAATGAATTGGGATAAAACTCCCCTTCAATAAATAATATTTATTAAAGATTAGATTTGAGGAAAGCTCCCCCTAAACATATGCATTCATTTTATTATATGAATTCTAAGTCATTTGCATATGGTTTAGTTATCATTCCTTATATTTGATATCAATTAAAGAGTTAAGACTTTTTAACATTTTGATATCTTTTTACATAAGGCTTTTAAGCACAAAGATATTATATTTTAAAACCAATTAGGGGTTTTAGATGAGATTCATTCCATTACATATTTCTCTCCCTATGGCAACATTAAAAAGCATGATCAAGTTGAAGCACCACAACATTTTCTGCTAGACAAACAATTTTGTTTTGTCTATCCAGTCGATTAGAGGCTTCATCTGATCGACTGGATAGAAAAAAATAAAAAAAAAATTATTTATTCTTCTAAATTCATTTCCATTTTCATTTAACAACAAATGATCATTTAAATACTTTAATAATTATCATTATTCAATACAAATTATGTCAAACATGATCATAACCATATCACACATGTTCATCAAAATCAATTAATGCAAAGGATACCATGATATCATTTAAGTAGTGAACAAAAATGTTCTAATTCCTGAACTTTTTGGGCAATTGCTCTGTAATAGCCAGTGAAGATACCAAAGACTTATGGCGCCACTCAGTTGAACATTTGTGCAGTGATACATATCAGGACTCCACCTGTGAAGGAGCCAGTGCGATTAAGGAATCGTGGTGAATCCTCTAGCTGGAAGCTGAGGCGGGGAGTAGGCTGGTTTGCTGAACCTCGTAAACAAATCTTGAGTTTGCACTCTCCTTATCTCTTCTCTTCTTCTTTTAATATTCTATTATCTTATGTTGTTGCATATTTTATTCCGGGTTTTGAACTTGTAGTTCAAATTTTTTAATCTGCTATAGACCCTATAAACCCCCCCCCCTTTAAGGTCATTTTCTGGCCAACATTTGGTATCAGAGCCTAATACTCTATATAGATCTAAACAATCTGAGTAATCGATTTTATTATGGCAAACAATATTTTTACAACAAGCCTAGGAGAAGGATAGTCCACCACCAGACTACCATTGTTTAATGGCGAAAATTATAATTATTGGAAAACTAGGATGATTTATTACATCCAAACTCTAGATTATGAATGTTGGAGAGTAATAGTCAATGACCCTCATCTTCCCACAAAGACTGTGGATGAAGTTAAAATCCCCAAGGTAGAGGAAGAATGGAATGAAGCTGACATTAAGCTCATTCAAATCAATGCTAAAGTTATTAGCAACCTCTACTGTGCTTTAAGTCCCCAAGAATTTAACCGAGTCTCCGGATGTGACTCTGCTAAAGGAATATGGGATAAACTGAAAGTCACCTATGAATGGACTAATCAGGTTAAAGAAGAAAATATTAGCATGCTTGTTCACAAGTATGAGCTATTCAAAATGGAAAAAGAAGAATCTATCGGTGATATGTTCACTAGATTTACTAACATTTTAAATGGGCTTATATCTTTGGGAAAAGTATATTCTAATACAGAAAATGTGAGAAAGATTTTAAGATCATTGTCCATGGAATAGACTCTGAAAGTGACAGCAACCTAAGAAGCTAAGGACCTCACCAAACTGCCTATGGATGAGCTGCTGGGATCTCTTATGACTCATGAAGTCATAATGAATGATCAAATGCCTGATAAACCTAGAACCAAAAAAGGGCTGGCCCTCATGTCTACTCAAGTTGAAAATAGTGATGAGGAAACCAGCAGTGATGATGAAGATATAGCCTTGATGGCAAGAAGGTTCAAAAGATTCCTCAAGCATATGAAGAACTTCAAAAAGAGACCACACAAGAAGCAGTTCTCAAAAGAGGTGAACAAAGCCGAAGCTAGCAAAAAGGAATCTCTCACGTGTTATGAATGCAAGAAACCAGGCCACATAAGGACTGATTGCCCTTAACTCAAAAAGAGTCAAAAGCACAAGAAAAAGGCTATGATGGCAACTTGGGATGATTCAGAGGGAAGCAAGTCAGAAGACTCAAGTGATGAAGAAATGAAAAATTTGTGTCTTATGGCAAATGAGGATGTGGTAACTTCTTTCCAAAATGATTCTCTCTCATACGACGAAATACGAGAAGCATTTGATAAACTTTATACTGAATTTGGCAGAATAGTTAAATTAAATAAATCTTTTAAAAAGGAAATCTACACTCTTACACAATCATGTGAGACTTTGCAAAAAGAAAAGAGTGTGTTGGCTATTGAGAATGAGGAATTAAGTAAGAAAATTAATGATATTTAAAATGTTCCTCATAACTCACCTTGTGAATGTGATGAGCTAAATGCTAAAGTCAAGGACTTAACCAATACTATCCTCACATTCACAAATGGTCAAAAGAATCTAGAGAGACTTCTAGGACAGCAAAGATGTGTTTTTAACAAAGCTGGACTAAGTTATAATACTTTTTCTAAACAAAAATATTATCAAAAATTCTTTACAAAAGTAAGCAGTAACCAAACTCCACCATCCACTGCATTTTATAATGGCAAAATAATTATTAAAGTTTGGGTTCCAAAAGAAACAACTTCTATTTCAAAAACTAACCATAAAGGACCAAGAATGATATGGGTTCCCAAGGGAACTAATCCTCCTAAACCAAAACTCAGATTACTTTGGGTACCATCCAAAACTGTTCGGGTATCGGAGGGAAAGTATCTTGGAATTACTTGAATTAGATGTGTAGGTATGCTTCAAATCAAGAACTTCCAAGACAACATGGTTCTTGGATAGTGGATGCTCAAGACATATGACCGGGAACAAGGAACTATTTGCATCAATCACTCTAAAGGATGGCGGTCATGTGACATTTGGAGACAATGTTAAAGAGAAGATCATCGGCATAGGTAACATTGGTAAGAATAAATCTATTTTTATTGAGAATGTACTATTTGTTCATGGTCTCAAACATAATCTCATCAGTATTAGCCAACTCTGTGATAAAGGATTGAATGTCTCATTTAAATCGAAATTTTTGCATGATTAAGAATAAAGATAATCTAAATACTTTGTTTGTAGCACATAGGAATGAGAATGTTTATACCTTAGAGTTTGATGAACTAAAATCTCAAAACATGATATGTTTTTCTGTTGTAGATGAAGCAAGTTGGCTATGACATAGGAGACTAGGACATGCTAGTATGGATCTTTTGTCTAAATTCTCTAAAAATGAATTATTTAAAGGATTACCTAAAACTAAATTTATCAAAGATAAAATCTGTGATGCTTGTCAACTTGGAAAACAAATAAAATCTTCATTTCAACCCAAGAAAATGATTTCTACCACTAGTCCTTTGGAACTTTTGTATATGGATCTTTTTGGTCCAAATGAAGTAGCTAGCCTAGCTGGAAAAACTTATGCTTTTTTTATAGTGGATGATTTTTCAAGATACTCATGGGTACTATTTCTTTCTCATAAAAATGAAGCACCTTCTCTATTTAAAAAGTTTTGTAAAAGAGTTCAAAATGAAAAAGGTTATTCTATTAATAACATAAGAAATGATAGAGGAGAAGAATTTAAAAATAAAGAACTTGAATCATTTTGTGATGAAAATGGTTTTAATCATAATTTTTCAGCACCTAAAACTCCACAACAAAATGGTGTAGTAGAGAGAAAGAATAGATCTCTTCAAGAAATGGCAAGAACAATGTTTAATGAAAATAAATTACCTAATTATTTTTGGGCTGAAGCCATTAACACTTCATGTTATGTAATTAATAGAGTTGTTATAAGGAACAAGTTAAATAAAACTCCCTATGAGCTTTAGAATTGAAGAATTCCTAATATAAGTTAATTTAAGGTATTTGGATGTAAATCCTTTATACTTAATAATAAACATCTTAAGAAATTTGATGCTAAATCTGTGGAAGGAATTTTCCTATGATATTCTACAAATAGCAAAGCTTATAGAGTGTTTAATAAGAAATCATTAATTGTTGAAGAATCAATTCATGTAGTTTTTGATGAATCAAATTCATTTAACAAAATCAATACTAATATTGATGATGAAGCTGAAAATCTTCCAAAAGAGCTATCCAACTTAGAAATTAATATAGAAAATAAGGATAATCAAGAAAAAGAAGAATCAAGTGATAAACCCATTGAAATAGAAAATGAAGAAGTAAATGAAGATGAAGAATCTTATCAACTTCCTAAAGCTTGGAAATTAATAAAAGTTCATCCTAATGATCTAATCTTGCATTCCTAAGTCAAATTAAACCTAAAAATGCTCTAGAAGCTATTGAAGATGAGTCTTAGGGCATTGTAATGCAAGAAGAATTAAATCAATTTGATAGAAATCAAGTTTCGGATCTAGTACCTAGACCAAATGACAAATCTCTAATTGTAACAAAATGGGTCTTCAGAAATAAAAATGATGAAAATGAGAATGTGGTTAAAAATAAAGCTAGACTAGTACCTCAAAGTTACAACCAAGAAGAGGGGATAGACTATGATGAAACATTTGCCCCGGTTGCTAGATTAGAAGCTATAAGAATGTTACTTGCATTTGCTAGTCATAAAGCGTTTAAACTATATCAAATGGATGTAAAAAGTATATTTCTAAATGGGTATATCAATAAAGAAGTTTATGTAAATCAACCACCTTGCTTTGAAAATCATAAATTTCCTAATCATGTATTTAAGCTAACTAAAGCCTTATATGGATTAAAGCAGACTCCAATAGCTTAGTATGAAAGGCTAAGTAGCTTTTTAATTGAAATTGGTTTCACAAGAGGTAAAATTGATACAACTCTATTCATAATGACCAAAGATGAAGATATGCTAATAATTCAGATCTATGTAGATGATATCATATTTGGATCAAAAAATGAATCTCTTTGTAAAATATTTGTTAAAACTATGCAAAAAGAATTTGAAATGAGCATGACGGGTGAATTAACATGTAGAGCCCCGGACCTTTTCACATTTAATGCATAACACTTTCGTTGCCATTTTGCCTTTAAAGAGGTATAATTAATAAATAAGGAAGAAATTGGAAATTCCAAAACGTCAGAAATGTTCCTTTTCGAAGTACGAAACCAAAGCAAGTTGAATCGTCAAAATCGGACGAACGAGTCAAAAGATATGGCCAAAACAGTCTGGACCTACAGGCAATCGATAGCTCGGTTATGCACTAAGGACGTAGCTTGGTTATGCACTAAGGACGTACCTCGGAAGGCACTAAGGACGTAGCTCTGACAACGTGCTCTGATAAGGCACAGACAACGCATAGATAACGTACTCTGATAACGTAGCTCTAGCTCTGATAACGTATACGTTGTGCATCCGTTGTGCAACAGACAACGGGTACGTTGTACAGCAAACAACGTGTACATTGTACTGCTCACGACGGGCACGTTGTACATAAGACAACGTGTTCGGCACTATTCACAGCACAACGTGTTTGGCACTATTCACAGCACAACGTGTTCGGCACTATTCACAGCACAACGTGTTCGGCACTATTCACAGCACAACGTGTTTGGCACTATTCACAGCACAACGTGTTCGGCACTATTCACAGCACAACGTGTTTGGCACTATTCACAGCACAACGTGTTCGACACTATTCACAGCACAACGTGTTCGACACTATTCACAGCACAACATGTTCGGCACTATTCACAGCACAACGTGTTCGGCACTCGTGTTTTTGCAGAAATTTCAGTAAGGGTATTATGGTCTTTTGGTCGGTTCACTCTTACCTTAAGAGTTTAACCCGAGCCTTTAGGGCTCATTCTCAACACTTAGAGGATTTGGGGGATTAGAAGAGAGGAGAAAGGGTTTCCTAAGCTAGGGTTTTGCTTTTGGAGAAGAATCAAAGGGGTTTTGAGACCCTAGATCACTTCAAGTCCGGTTTTTCTCCAAGATCACGGCTCAAGCACTCGTGGAGAGCGTTCCCCAAGCTAGGGCAGCACCTCACGGTCGTTTTTGGAAGGGGTTTCTTCCTCATTTCTTCAAGGTCGGTACTTCTTACTACCCTCCTAGTTATAGTTCCTCTTTTCCCTTTATTTCTTTTGATTTTCTTTCATTTACACATGTGCTATGAGATGGATGGTTGTGAATGGTGAATGGAGATGGAATGGGCGATTGGATGCCAAGGGTTGTGTTGTGATGATTAAAATGGGGAGGGCATTGTATCCATAATAAACACACCTTTATGATGTGAGTAAACTCACCTAGAAAAGCATGATTTAGGTTTAAATGAATAATGAATAATGAACACACCATGTTTGATGAAATGCCAAGGTGAATCAAATGAGTTGTAAATTAGGAAATGCATGCCTAATAAATTATGAATATTGCTAGGGCCTATGATAGTGTGTTTTCTTGCTTTCCCTAAATGATATGAGTATTACATTGCTCAATCATTGATGTTATATGTGTTGTGAAATTACCCAAATGTCATATTTAAATTTAAATGCAAGTATGTACACGGTTCCCACGAGCACGGCATGCATGACATGATTTATCGAGGTTTTCAAGAACATAGTTAGAGGTGGGACATATCCTACGATATGTTTTACCTCGCTTTTCACAAGAAAACAAGAACCAACATTCCACGAGGGGTCTCCCCTCACTCACAAGTGCATATCATGAAGAAGGGCCTCCCTTCCCTCGCAAGTACATACATATCATGAAGAAGGGTCTCCCTTCCCTCGCAAGTGCATTGCATAAAGAAGGGTCTCCCTTCCCTCTCAAGGCATCTCTCAAGCGCATCTCACAAGGATATCTCACAAGTGTATCTCACAAGTTACATGATCACAAGCAAGCACGCATGACATGCATGACATGACACGTACGACAAGATCAAGTAAGACAAACACGACAAGCTTTCAAGTACGAAAAGATATTTCAAGCCAAGTCAAGTGCACGATGTTTTCAAGAGGTTTTATCGGCTTTCTACGAAATACAAGCATGATTATAAATTGCTTTACTTCCTTGTATGATATGAATTGTTTCTGCCTAACATTTTTGAATTGCTCTTGATTTATGTATTGCCATTTTTATGCTATGACTATTGGTTAGTATTTGGTACCCGCTGAGTATTCCATGCTCAGCCGTACTTCTTATGTCGGCAGGTTCTGAGGGAGCTGCTGCTCCATTTGATGTTTGTGCTCCTTATCCATGGGTGGAAGAGGAGTACGTCGAGGAGCCTTTGGAGGAACCTCCTGTAGAGGGTTATCAGTAGGTGGTGTTAGATTTTGAGTGGATTAGCTGTGGGTGAGCATGAATGATTATATTCATGTATTTTGGCGGGCATGTCCGCACTTTCTTTGTTTTGATTTCTTTGTATTAAACTTGGGCCATGTGTATATACTTAGAGGTTGTTAGACTTCCGCTGTGTTTTATAGTTATGTTTCCACTGTCATCCTCTATTGTATATGCTCTGTGGGTTTTTGCAGGTTGGTTTGTCAAGCAAGTCATGTAAGCTATGATTAGTCGTCCAAAGTTCACTCTAACTCCTAGGGTGGGTTTTGGGTTGCGACATAACATTCTTCTTAGGACTCCAAATTAAACAAACCAAACAAGGAACATTTTTTAATCAAGCTAAATTTACTAAAGAACTACTTAAAAATTTTGGAATAGAATATACTAAAATTGTAGAGCCCCGGAATTTGGGTTCCCTGTTCATGTGAATAGGACAGTGAATAGTACACTTGCATAGGGTATGCAAAGGCCTAAACCCTTCCATGGGTCCTTGGCTTGAGGAAAGTGAACTAAGATTTTATATATGTATATTGAGTCTCAAAACAAGAGTATAAGTATACTCTAAGTATCTAAACACGTACGGTATAAAATAACCTAAGTGTGAATGTGGAACCCCGGGAAATCAATTTCACAATGCTGTGAATAGTGTCAGGGCATTGGGATTGAAGGCCAAAAGTCTTCTTGTATTGTTATGATGTTATAGAAAAATGATAAGGAGGGTTTTTACCTAGAGTTTTGTTGGATAGAAATATGTGTGATATATGTTGGTACATTGAAAACAAGAGTATGAAATGCTCTAAGTCCTTGGGAGTTTAAACAAAGAGTATGCATGACTCGAGGTATGTGGGTGATGAAGAAAAGATTAAAAGGACTCTATAAGAAATTGAGTGGTGTTAGTGTGCAAAGGAAGGGTAAAGGAAATTCTCTAAGTGGGTAAAAGTAAGGGTATAAAATACCCAAAGTGCTTAAAGGGTTGTAAGTGAGTAGTGTGTGAATAGTGTTGTGAAGAGTGCTGTGAATAGTGTGTTAATGCTTAAAGCCTTGGGTTGGGTAATGGTTGTGGTATTATATGTGAAAGAGGATTTTGGTTTCTAATGAATGTTCATGGAATTAGGAATGTTTTAAAGTCTTAAGGGATTTCAATTAATGTTGTGAGAGTTAAAGCATAAGTTGTAAAAGTTATAAGTTTGAAAGAGAAAGGAATGCCTAAATATACCCTCAACTTTGAAGAGCTCTAGAATTCTCATCGCTGATCGGAATCGAGTGATTCTTGAATTTTTGGAAAGGTATGAAAACCCTCTTTGAGGTTCATGTTTACCACTTTTTTATTTTTTGAGTAAAAGTTGGGTCAAATGATAAGTGAGTCAAAAGTTATGATCAAAATACCAAGGCGTGAAAACCTGCCTAGGCAAAGTTCCATTTCGGCGACGAATTGAGTTGGGGGTCGAATTTCGTCGACGAATTTAGCCCAGAAAAAGCCAAAAAGGTCCAGAACAGCCTGTAACTCATCACCGACCTTGGGGGATATTTTCCTAAGGAGTTTTTCGGTTTTTGGCAACCTTTGAGTATAAATAGAAGAGGATTTCATGGGTTTGATCTACTCAAACCCTACGCTTGGATTTTTGAGAGATTGAAGAAGAGAAGAAGAAAAAGAACACTTTGATTTCTCAAACCATTCACCTCAGACCAAAGTGAAGCTAAATCCTTGCTTCTAAGGTTGGTATTTTACTATTTTTGGTGTTTTAGAGCTTGAGTTTTCTATCCAAGGTGATTCTTAAATTCTGAAATCAAAAGAGGGGTTTTTGGTTTGTTTTCCAACTAAGGTTCAGGCTTCTCAAAGCTTCAATCAAATTCCATCAAGCTTTCCAAAAGCTCTTATTGAAGGAAATCAATCCTTCAAAAGGTAAATACCTTCTACTATCTAACCTTGTTTTATTATATTCAGAAAACCATATTCTAAGTATGTTCTTGGTTTATTGGATGATGAAATTCTAAGTGTTTGTAAACTATCATTTTAATGAAATTTTATGATGTATGATCTTTTATGAATATACTTGAATGTTATATGTCTTCTATGCTTATTATGATGCTCACAAGAATTATGTTTTGAGTTTATGATGATGCTCACAAGTCTCACATGTACACAAGCTTGCATGAATCGGATTTCTCATTAGTTGGATGCTTCAAAACTCATAAGAACTATTTTAAAGAAACACACAAGAACTCATAAGTGATTATGCCAAACTTTGGGTTGGTTTCTAAGATCGGTTACTCATGCTCATAAGGATCTCAATGTCTAAAATCTCATAAGTCTCTAAGGATCTCACATGCTCTTTGCTCTAAGGATCTCACATGCTCTATGGATCTCATAAGAACTCATAAGACACACTCATAAGCTATTGATTCTCGCAAGACCTCATAAGATGATGTTTTTACATGAAAGCTCACAAGGCAATGATTTTGGAAAATATGCACATTTGTTTTATGCTCTACGCTCTACGATTTCTATAAAATGTATGCATGATCTTGTTGTAACATTGTTGGCTAGTGGTTGGTACCCGCTGAGTGTTTCAATACTCAGCTGTACATTTTGACTGTCGGTAGGTGCACGAGTCCCGTTCGATATCTGTGGTTCGGAGCCCTAGATAGAGGAAGAGTATTATGAACCGGAGCCCTCTATGGACCACTATCAGGATGATGGACCACAGGATAAGTGGCCCGAATTAGATTTGTGTTGAGAGAGCGAGAGGGAGGATACTTACTTTTGATAGTATTAAGAGTGGGGCTTGTCCACTCCACCTTTTGGATACATACATGTATATTTTGTTGGTTCACACTTGGACCAAGTTATAGAAGTATTTACTTTGATATATTTTATTTCCGCTGGGCATTGTAAATCATTTCCGCTATGTATCTCTATGTACTTTCACAGGTCTCTACGTGTACCTTATGTATCATATGGATGTATGATACGGCAGTCACGCGTCAAAGTATCCCTAACTCCTAGGGGGTATTTTGGGGTGCAACAAAAATAATGGATACTCCTATGAGTCCATCAACCAAACTTGATAAGGATGAAAAATGAAAAAGTGTTGATGAAAAACTCTATAGAGGCATGATTGGAAGCTTGTTATATCTCACTGCAAATAGACCTGACATTATGTTCAGTGTTTTCATTTGTACAAGATTCCAATCCTGTTCAAAAGAATCTCACTTAACTGTTGTAAAAAGAATTTTCAGATATTTACTTGGAACAATTAATTTAGGCTTATGGTATCCAAAAGACACAAACTTAGATCTAATAAGCTATTCAGACTTTGCTAGATGCAAAGTAGATAGAAAAAGCACTAGTGGAACTTGTCACTTTTTAGGACATTCTCTTGTTTCATGGTTTAGTAAGAAATAAAATTCAGTGGCCTTATCCATAGCTGAGGCTGAGTATATGGTAATTGGACTTTGTTGTGCTCAAACTCTCTACATGAAACAACTAGAAGATTTTAAACTTATCTATACTAAAATTTCTATTAAGTGTGATAATACAAGTGTAATTTGCATGACTAAGAATCTCATTCAACACTCAAGAACTAAGCACATAGAAATTAAATATCATTTTATTAGAGATCATGTGCAAAATGGGAATGTTATCTTGGAATTTGTGGACATAATTAATCAGCTCGCTGATATCTTTACCAAACCTCTACAGTCTGATAGGTTTAGTGCTTTGAGAAGAGAATTGGGAATGACTAGTCTGAATGATCTAACTTAATCAAGATTAAAAGCAATCAACAATTTAAAATCTTTAATTTGATATGCCGATAACTTGTTTGATTGTTTAATAGTTTGAATTAAATACATTATGATAATTTTAGATGTCCTGATGCATCTTTGACTTGAAGGAAAATAGGTGAAAAACTTAAGAGAAATCAATCCTTCATATTCAGAACTGAAAGTGGCGACGAATTCAATCTAGAATGTGATTTCGACGACGAATGTTTGGGAAATATAAAAAACAGAATGTTTCCTATAGCAGTTCGGCGACGAACCTAGATGAGTTCATCCATTTCGTCGACGAAGTCAATCCAAAATTAAAAACATTAGGGTTCTAACTCAATTTCGGCAACGAATTCAGGGACGAAAACCATTTCGGCAACGAATTAAGTCATGAATACAAATAGTAACCCCCAAATCTGATTATTTTTAAACCTAATCTTTCCCTCCAAAGTTCCTATTCCATTGCTCGTGCACCCTTCCTTCTTCCAAAACCAAGCAAATCTTTCCAAATCTCTCAGAGAATGCCGCCAAGAATGAAGAATGCATCATTAGAGCCACCAAAAAAGAAATCAAGAACTGATAAAGGAAACGAATAGACTTCAAGCTCAGCCGCGGCTCCTATGAAGTTCAAGGAAGCAAAGTACGAGAAGCTATTCAAAGAAAATTTTTTATCTCGTTCCCCTCTTTACGGTAAAGTTGTCAATTTCGTTAGTTTTGATGCCTATTGGCTAGAACCCATAAAAACCCTTTTCTCTACCCTAAAATAGGATAAATTTCTTGAGTCTAACGATCTTATGTTTCCCGAGTTAGTCAAACTCTTTTACACCCTCTTTCACTTTAATCAATCTGAATCCCTTATTACTTCGTTTGTATTAGGTAAAAACATCTCTTTTCACCTAAATCAATTGCACTCAATTTTGAAAATTCCTCAGTGTACCCTTCAAACTTTTGTGAATGGTCAGTGGACCAGTCATGAAGGATTTGATGTGGTTGAAGCACTGAAAATGATGTGCATAAACCAAGATTTCACCACTCCTTTTCAACCTAAAGTTAAAGACCTTACCCTCATAGCTACAATCATTCACCACATAATAACCTATAACCTAGTTCCTAGAGCTGGTGGTAGGGAGTATCTCACCTACTTTGATGTCTTCCTTATGTGGTGCATCATAACCACCACACTCATTGATCTCTCCTACATCATTGTCCATTGTATGGATGATGCATTTAAGAGAAAATCAGGGTGTCTCCCTTTTGGTCAGGCCCTAACTAAAATCTTTAAACATTTTAATGTTCCCCTATCATCCTAAACAGATTTTGTCACTCCTGATGACTCCTCCATTTATAACAAAGCAACCATTCAAAGAATATGCTATACTTGGAATGATACCCAAAAGGTTTGGACTCCCAAACCCTCTGCCTCTCAGTCCTCCTCCCTTCATTCTAGTACTCCAGCACCTATTCCTACTCCCTCTATACCTATCCCTGCTCCCTCTCCATCTATCCTTACCTCTTCTGTTCCACCCTCAGTAGAGCATCAGGCTGAGCAGCAGCAAGAATCAGTGCCAGAGGTGGAACCCTAGGCTGAGCATCAGCCAGTTCCAGCAAAGGATCCTGCAGATGTGCTTCAGGGTGAGCAGCTCCCTAAAGATGAGTTGCCTGACTAGTCTAATTTCGTGGATGCTAGAGAGATTCCAGAGAGCTCTCATAGATAGGTGCCTACTCACTTTGAGGACCCTAGTCAGTTCTATGAGGTGCCCTGCAGGCCAGCAGCTTCAGATGAGCAGCTGAGTATCATGGCAAGGCAGATTGCCTCCATGTCTTCTAGCTTGGAGCAGTTTCAGTTGGAAATGAGGATGAGCCAGCAAGCTTTTCAAGAGGAGATGAGAGCATCCTTGCTCTCATTAATGGCTGAGACTCGGGAAAATCTTACTGCCATTCAGACCGAATCATGGGAAAATCTTCAAAATCTCCATTCCTCTACTCTCTCCCATTTTGCAGCTCTTGAGTCTGAGATGAGCAAAATCCCCAAAACAGTCCAGTCCTCTCTAGCCATGGTTCAAAACGATCTTAGAGAGTGTGCAGATGCCACTTACTCTGTCTTAGGGACAGTTAACATGGATGCCTCAGTCACCAAAGATAGAGTTGACTCTGTGTCTTCCTTTCTTCATAGATTGGGGGCAGAATAATCCGAATGGAGAAGGTCACAAAGACAATCCAAGGAATTGTAGAATCTTCAGCTCTTCAGTTGAAAACTCAAGGGAAGCTTCTTCTGGACATGGCAAAGCATGATTCCATAACTGCCTCCATTACTCTGCGGGCCACTGATGAGTTGAAGAAAATGAATAATTTTCTGGTTAGTGGAGCGACTCCTTCTCAGCCTCCCTCTCAAGCTCCTTCATCTTCCAAAAGCAAGAGACCAATGAAGGTAACCCCTTCCAACAGGGGTCAAGCTACAGATTCCCCTATCATCTCCCTTCCTTCTGACTTAGATACCACCTCCTCTTCCTCAGACTCCCATGATGACTCCGATCCAGCTGAGCAATCCGAAGATGTCCTCACAAAGGTTGCAGATCTCATCAAAAAGCAGAAAGCAGAAGGGCTGTAACTATTTTTGATGTTGACATAGGGGGACAAATGAAAAGTAATGAAAGTATTATGATTAATAATGACATTTTGTCATTTGAATTTGATTTTTTTTGCATCTTTGGCAGTACACACATATCTTTTGCTTATGAAATTCTTCTCTTATCTGAATCAAACATATTGTGAATAGAAATTAAAAATGAAACTTATCTTTTTGGAACTTTTCTTGGTACTTAAAACAGGATAATATATCATGTAACTCACCATAAATATGCATCTAAATAACAACTGTGATTACTTGTTTACAAATGCATATGTTCAGGGGGAGCATTCCTCAAAGATTTTATGAAAAACATGTTGTGAGGGGGAGCTTCACCCTATTTCATTACATTGTTATGTCATCATCAAAAAAGGGGAGATTGTTAGCCTTACGGTTACAACCATGAGTACCCCTAATAATTTTGACAATAACATAATAATGAAATGAAAATATTTTGTACTAATAAATTTATTTAAGTGCTTGAACATTTCAGAATACACCATTTGATAGCACTCCAACCATGAAAATGGATGGAAATTATCCAAGAAGTTCAACACATTGTATATAAGATGAAGATTCACGACAAGACCATAGTCCAAGTCAGGTCCATTGAAGATAAAAGGCTAAATCACAAGACCCAAGTCAAGCCAAGATCATCTCTCAACATTTTGAATGTATTGTTTATTTTGAGTGTATAGGTCTTATGTAAAAAGTCCTAAAAAGAAAGGTGAAGTGAATAAGCTCAAGAATCATAGATTGACCACAGGAGCCTGGATACCTTTTGAAAATCATTCTAAAGCTCTAATTAATCAGTATATCATGATAAGAGCATAGCTAATTAACCTATAAAATCAATCACATCCTTTTGGTTTGATCCAAGACATAATTCAGGATTTTTACTCTGAATTCGTCGACGAATTCTCTGGGTAGATTGAATTCGGCGACGAAGTTATGACAGAATTTTCTTAATTCAGCTCTGCCCCTTGATTTCTGCGACGAAATCTTTGGTTGAGTTAAAATTTGGCGACGAAATCATTACAGGATTTTTTAGAATCTAATTCTGTCTTTCAAATTCGGCGACGAACTCAAGGGGGAACTCCACTTCGTCGACAAAATCATGTCTGTCGTGTCCCAAAACCCACCCTAGGAGTTAGAGTGAACTTTGGACGACTAATCATGGCTTACATGACTTGCTTGACAAACCAACCTGCAAAAACCCACAGAGCATATACAATAGAGGATGACAGCGGAAACATAACTATAAAACACAGCGGAAGTCTAACAACCTCTAAGTATATACACATGGTCCAAGTTTAATACAAAGAAATCAAAACAAAGAAAGTGCGGACATGCCCGCCAAAATACATGGATATAATCACTCATGCTCACCCACAGCCAATCCACTCAGAATCTAACACCACCTACTGATAACCCTCTACGGGAGGTTCCTCCAAAGGCTCCTCGACGTACTCCTCTTCCACCCATGGACCAGGAGCACAAACATCAAATGGAGCAGCAGCGCCCTCAGAACCTGCCAACATAAGAAGTACGGCTGAGCATGGAATATTCAGCGGGTTCTAAATACTAACCAATAGTCATAGCATAAAAATGGCAATACATAAATCAGGAGCAATTCATATATGTTAGACGGAAACAATTCATATCATACAAGGAAGTAAAGCAATTTATAATCATGCTTGTATTTCGTAGAAAGCCGATAAAACCTCTTGAAAACATCGTGCACTTGACTTGGCTTGAAATATCGTTTCGTACTTGAAAGCTTGTCGTGTTTGTCTTACTTGATCTTGTCGAGCGTGTCGTACTTGTCATGTCATGCATGTCATGCGTGCTTGCTTGTGATCATGTAACTTGTGAGATACACTTGTGAGATATCCTTGTGAGATGCGCTTGAGAGATGCCTTGAGAGGGAAGGGAGACCCTTCTTTATGCAATGCACTTGCGAGGGAAGGGAGACCCTTCTTCATGATATGTATGTACTTGCGAGGGAAGGGAGGCCCTTCTTCATGATATGCACTTGTGAGTGAGGGGAGACCCCTCGTGGAATGTTGGTTCTTGTTTTCTTGTGAAAAGCGAGGTAAAACATATCGTAGGATATGTCCCACCTCTAACCATGTTCTTGAAAACTTCGATAAATCATGTCATGCATGCCGTGCTCGTGGGAACCGTGTACATACTTGCATTTAAATTTAAATATGACATTTGGGTAATTTCACAACACATATAACATCAATGATTGAGCAATGTAATATTCATATCATTTAGGGAAAGCAAGAAAACAAACTATCATAGGCCCTAGCAATATTCATAATTTATTAGGCATGCATTTCCTAATTTACAACTCATTTTATTCACCTTGGCATTTCATCAAACATGGTGTGTTCATTATTCATTATTCATTTAAACCTAAATCATGCTTTTCTAGGTGAGTTTAATCACATCATAAAGGTGTGTTTATTATGGATACAATGTCCTCCCCATTTTAATCATCACAACACAACCCTTGGCATCCAATCGCCCATTCCATCTCCATTCACCATTCACAACCATCCATCTCATAGCACATGTGTAAATGAAAGAAAATCAAAAGAAATAAAGTGAAAAGAGGAACTATAACTAGGAGGGTAGTAAGAAGTACCGACCTTGAATAAATGAGGAAGAAACCCCTTCCAGAAACGACCGTGAGGTGCTGCCCTAGCTTGGGGAACGCTCTCCACGAGTGCTTGAGCCGTGATCTTGGAGAAAAACCGGACTTGAAGTGATCTAGGGTCTCAAAACCCCTTTGATTCTTCTCCAAAAGCAAAACCCTAGCTTAGGAAACCCTTTCTCCTCTCTTCTAATCCCCCAAATCCTCTAAGTGTTGAGAATGAGCCCTAAAGGCTCGGGTTAAACTCTTAAGGTAAGAGTGAACCGACCAAAAGACCATAATACCCTTATTGAAATTTCTGCAAAAACACGAGTGCCGAACACATTGTGCTGTGAATAGTGCCGAACACGTTGTGCTGTGAATAGTGCTGAACACATTGTGCTGTGAATAGTGCCGAGTACGTTGTGCTGTAAAGGGTGCCGAACACGTTGTGCTGTGAATAGTGCTGAACACGTTGTGCTGTGAATAGTGCTGAACACGTTGTGCTGTGAATAGTGCCGAGTACGTTGTGCTGTGAAGGGTGCCGAACCCGTTGTCACGTTGTGTTGTGCATAGTGCTGAGCTCGTTGTCCGTTGTCTTATGTACAACGTGCCCGTCGTGAGCTGTACAACGTACACGTTGTTTGCTGTACAACGTACACGTTGTCTGCTGCACGACGTACCCGTTGTCTGTTGCACAACGGATGCACAACGTATACGTTATCAGAGCTAGAGCTACGTTATCAGAGTACGTTGTCTATGCGTTGTCTGTGCCTTATCAAAGCATGTTATCAGAGCTACGTCCTTAGTGTCTTCCGAGCTACGTCCTTAGTGCCTCTCCAGAGCTCGCCCTTAAGTGCATATGCCCAGTGCCTCACCAGAGCTCGTCCTCAAGTGCATCTGCCCGGTGCCTCTCCAGAGCTCGTCCTCAAGTGCATAACTGAGCGATCGATTGCTTGCAGGTCCAGACTGTTTTGGCCATATCTTTTGACTCGTTCGTCCGATTTTGACGATTCAACTTGCGTTGGGTTCGTACTTCGAAAAGGAACATTTCTGACATTTTGGAATTTCCAATTTCTTCCTTATTTATTAATTATACCTCTTTAAAGGCAAAATGGCAACGAAAGTGTCATGCACTAAATGTGAAAAGGTTCCGGGGCTCTACATCCTCCCCCCTTACAAAATTTCGTCCTCGAAATTTAGACGCTACTTGCATTACAAACCAAAAAGAAAATTACAAGTCATATACAAACTTATACAAAAACTCATTCAATTAATTCTGGGTACTTTGCTTTGACTTCGGCTTCACGCTCCCATGTAGCTTCTTCCCGAGCATGGTGTTGCCATTGCACAAGAACCAAAGGGATTGTCTTGTTGCGAAGCACCTGATCTCTTCGATCCAAAATCTGAACCGGCTTTTCAATCAAGGTGAGGTCCTCTCGAATCTCCAACGGTTCCAAGTCTATGACATGCGAAGCATCCGCAATGTACTTCCGAAGCATAGACACATGGAAGACGTTGTGAACTGCAGCCATGTGAGGTGGGAGAGCTACCCTGTAAGCAACCTCACCAACTCGTGTGATAATCTCAAAAGGCCCAACATACCGAGGACTGAGCTTGCCTCGCTTTCCAAATCTCATGATCCCTTTGCTAGGAGATACTTTCACAAAAACTTGATCCCCTACTTGAAATTCCAAGTCCCTACGGCGCGTGTCCGCATAACTTTTCTGGCGATCGTGAGCGGCTTTCAATCGATCCCGAATGATCTTAACTGTGCCTGTAGTTTGCTCAATCAACTCCGGACCAAGTACTTTCCTTTCTCTTACCTCATCCCAATAGAGAGGAGACCTACTACTTCGCCCATACAAGGCCTCAAATGGTGCCATTTGGATACTCGCCTGATAGCTGTTATTATAGGCGAATTCAACCAAAGGCAAGTGCTCTTCCCAACTGCCTCTGAAATCCAACATACAAGCCCGAAGCATGTCTTCAATGACTTGGTTCACTCTCTCTGTTTGTCCATCCGTCTGTGGATGAAAAACGATGCTGAAATCAAGTCGGGAACCCATAGCCTCCTGGAAGCTTTTCCAGAATTGTGATGTGAATCTTGGATCCCGATCTGACACAATACTAACGGGCACTCCGTGCAACCTCACCACTTCCTTGATGTACAAAGCGGCTAACTGACTAGAGTTGAAAGTAGTTCGGTAAGGTAAGAAGTGAGCGGACTTCGTCAAACGATCCGCTACTACCCATATCGCATCTGAGCCCCTTGCCGTCTTTGGCAAGCCAACTATGAAATCCATGGATATGTTCTCCCATTTCCACTCGGGAATCGGAAGGGACTGTAATAGACCTGTGGGCCGCATGTGTTCTGCTTTTACCTGTTGACACACCAAGCACCGTGCTACATATTCCGTAACCTCCCTCTTCATATTCCGCCACCAAAAGTGACTCTTGAGGTTCCGGTACATCTTTGTACCCCCTGGATGCACTGTGTACTTCGAACGGTGTGCTTCATCCAAAATCTCTCTTCGAAGATCAACATTGGCTGGGACGCACAGCCTTCCCTTGAATGTGATAGCACCCCGACTAGTAAGAGAGAAGTCCTCACTACCCTTAGCAACTTCCTTGTCCCGATAAGCCAACAATTCAGCATCCGTGGCTTGGTATTCTTGGATCAAATCTATAATGTATGGCCGAACCGTGACATTTGCCAAGATAGGACTACGAACAGAGTCATTCACACTAATGTCCAGATTTGCCAAGTCTTCAAGTAGCTTCCATTCCTGCACTACCATGCATGCTAATAACCCCGGAGGTCTTCTACTCAAAGCATCAGCCACTACATTTGCTTTACCCGGGTGGTATTGAATGGTACAATCATAGTCTTTCAAAAATTTCATCCAACGCCGTTGCCTTAGATTCAATTCCTTTTGGGAAAAGAGGTACTTGAGGCTCTTGTGGTCCGTATACACATAGAATTCCACCCCGTATAAGTAATGTCGCCAGATCTTGAGTGCAAACACGACTGCGGCAAACTCTAAGTCGTGCGTGGGGTAATTCTTCTCATGCTCCTTCAATTGCCTCGATGCATAGGCAATGACTTTCTTGTGCTGCATGAGTACACACCCAAGTCCAACGTGTGAGGCATCACTATACACCTCATACCCATAAGGTCCAGATGGCACAGTAAGGACAGGGGCTGTAGTAAGCCTCTTCTTCAGTTCCGTGAAACTGATCTCGCACTTATCACTCCATACAAACTTGGCGTTCTTCCTTGTCAGGTAAGTGAGCGGTGCTGCAAGGCTAGAGAAACCCTCTACGAATCTCCTGTAGTAGCCTGCCAACCCAAGAAAGCTGCGTATCTCGGTAACACTCTTGGGCCTCGCCCAACTCATAATTGCTTCGATATTCTTTGGATCTACCGAGATACCTTCTGCAGAAACAACGTGGCCTAGGAATGCCACCTCTTCCAACCAAAACTCACACTTGCTAAGTTTGGCGTATAGCTTGTGCTCTCTTAGCATTTCCAAAGCAAGGCATAGGTCGCGTGTGTGATCTTCCCGTGTCTGGGAATAGACCAAAATGTCATCAACAAATACAATCACGCACCTATAAAGATATGGCCGGAACACCCGGTTCATCAAATCCATAAAGGCTGTCGGCGCGTTCGTGAGTCCAAAAGGCATCACCAAGAACTCGTAGTGTCCATACCGAGTCCTGAAAGCAGTTTTGGGAACATCTTCCACCTTAATCTTCAACTGGTGATAACTCGATCGAAGGTCTATCTTCGAGAAAAATCTCGCTCCCTTCAACTGATCGAACAAGTCATCAATCCTAGGCAAGGGATACCTATTCTTTATAGTGACTTTGTTCAATTGCCTGTAATCGACGCACATCCGCATCGAGCCATCTTTCTTCTTAACAAACAACACCGAGGCACCCCACGGTGAGACACTTGGTCGAATGAAACCAAGACCTTGTAATTCTTCCAACTGGGTCTTTAACTCTTTGAGTTCAATAGGGGCCATTCTATACGGAGCCCTGAAAACAGGAGCTGTGCCTAGTGCAAGCTCGATCACAAACTCAATCTCCCTGTCTGGAGGCAATCCTGGCAACTCCTCTGGAAATACATCCAGGAACTCACTCACAATCGGAATAGTCGATGAGTCCTTTGCCTCGGGATTAGCTAAGCTCAACGCCGCAAAACGAGCAATATATCTACTTTTCAACCCGCGAAAGTGGAATGGTTTTCCTTCTACTGGCTTGAAGAGTACCATTTTCTCAAAGCAAGCTACATGCCCATGATGTGCTGCTAACCAATCCATTCCCAATATAACATCAAAGTCTTGGAATCCAAGGACGATGAGATCAACCGCCAACTCGTGGCTTCCAACTTGGACCACACTATTTCTATACACTTTATCTGCCAATACTGTTTTGCCGAGAGGAGTCGAAATGGCTAACTCCGGTTCTAGCTGACTTGGCTCTACAGAAAAGCCTTTTGAAAAACTCGGCGAGACAAATGAATGAGTAGACCCGGTATCAATCAACACTCGAGCCAAATACTCATTGACTAGTAGGGTTCCTGAAATTTTAACTAGCGGAGTT
This sequence comes from Tetracentron sinense, assembly GCA_015143295.1. Classification (NCBI taxonomy): domain Eukaryota; kingdom Viridiplantae; phylum Streptophyta; class Magnoliopsida; order Trochodendrales; family Trochodendraceae; genus Tetracentron; species Tetracentron sinense. Next base: position 21,729,990 of record CM026554.1, read on the forward strand.
AATCCATGCATCAACAGTGTATACATGTAGGTATATATACATATATAACATGCCAAGTACGTACACAATCAATTAATACTTAACAGTTTAATTTACGGATAATTAAATAAGCTACAACTGTGTCCCTTGCACTACATCGTCAGATGCAAGTGCATCACCCTCTGTTAAGGCAAAAACTCACCCCTGGTTCGCCTGGCGAGACTGAGGTGTAGACCGGGTAGTCTGAGATGACGCCTGATATTATCCTGCTGGGCGTGCTGGTGGCCTAATCCCTTGAGGCTGGCCTGGTAAATGCCGACTGGGGCAATCCCTGATCATATGGCCCTGGCGACCACAATGAAAACATCCACCCGATGCTCTTCGGCAATCTCCTACCGGGTGCCTTCGGTCGCATGAAGTGTAGACCTCGTGTGTATAAGTCGGAGGGGCCGGAGGTGGAGCATACCTCATCGTCTGAGGTGCAACAGGCCGTGGGGCAGGAAGAGCCTGAGGTCGTGGTGCCTGAGGCACATACTCCCGTGGAGCTGGAGGCGCATAAGATGGCCTCATCGGTGGTGTTGGCCACGCATAATGATAAGGGCCGGTACGAGCCCGCCTCTCTAGAGGTGCTGAACTACTGGATTGGCCTCTCGTCAATTCCCTCTTCTTGGACACCGCCTCAGAGTTGGTCTCAACCAACAAGGCTTTATCCACCACTTCAGCGTAAGTGGCGTGCCTAAAGACCGATACTTTCTCCATGAGGACATCCTTGAGTCCTTGCTCAAACCTCCTCGCCTTCATTGCCTCGGTGGCAATCATATGTGTTGCGAAGCGTGATAGCTCCGAGAACTTGGCCTCATAAGCGGCCACAGACATCGAACCCTGCTCAAGGTTGATGAATTCTCTCTCTTTCTTTTCCCGTGCTCCAATCGAAAAATACTTCTTGTAAAAAGTATCTTTGAACTCCTCCCAAGTCCAAGGTTGACCCTGCATGGTCAAATCTCGCGTCCTCAATGCGGACAACCACCAATGGTGGGCTTCACCCACTAGCATGAAAATTGCCCATGCTACTCTATCCTCCTCTGTAGGCGAGAGGACGGCAAAAATCTTCTCCATCTGGAGGATCCACGCCTCCGCAGCGAGAGGGTCCACACTCCCACGGACGGATGGAGGCCTCAATCTCTTGAATGCCTCAACTCCAGCTGTACGATGTACTAGAGCTGCGGGTGGTGGAGTAGGTGCCGCCGACAATGGTATAGCTTGCCGAGCCGCCAGTATGGTGAGTGTCTCAGCAATAGAGCAATAGTGCCACACTTCCATCAACGCACATACATTCCACACATCCACGATTCTTGAATTTCGTCTTTCGGCCATAACTTTTGACTCACTCATCAGATTTTGACGATTCAACTTGCGTTGGATTCCTCTTTCGAAGAGGAACAACTTTGGTGTTTTACAAAAATTCTAATTTTTCTTTATTCATGGACCAAAATACCCCTAAAGCTGACTAACATGCGAATGGGTTTCATTAACCCGTTTTTGCAACAGATCCGATTCTGGAAATCGGATGTTTGACTCTACCTCGACTCAAAATCCGGAAAAGTAATCAACATGAACCCCGAAGAGGGTTCCAATACATTTCTAAAAATTCAAGAATCGCTCTATTCCGATCAGATATGAGCGAACTAAAGCTTTTCAAAGTTGAGGATAGTGTTAATACATTTTCCTTTTAACACTTGAAACTCTTTCCATCCTTTGTTTTAACACCCATGAATATTCCTAAGGCCTTTTCAATACCATAACACATCCTCTTAATAACTTATTAAAGCTACAAAAGATTTCAAATTTCTCATTTCATAAAAAAGAAAATTGCAAAGGCTTAAAGCCTCAGCACAAGTTCCAATACATGGACAAAAATTTTCAGGGCTCTACATCCTCCCCCCTAATAAAAATTTTACATGGAAATTCATAGTACCCTATGCAAACAATTCCGGGTATGTTTCTTTGATTTCGGCCTTGCGCTCCCATGTGGCCTCTTCTCTAGTATGATGTTGCCATTGAATGGGAACCAATTGAATCATTTTTGTAGCACCCCGGACTTTTCTATACTTAATGAATACCGTTTTCGTAGCTAATTGGCCTTCCTCATAGTCTAATTAATAAATAAGAGAGAAATCGGAAATTCTGAAACGTCAGAAATGTTCATTTTCGAAAGACGAACCCAACGCAAGTTGAATCGTCGAAATCCGGCGAGCGGGTCAAGAGATATGGTCAAAACAGTCCAGACCTACAGAGCACCGATCGCTCGGTCCAGTCAGCGATCGATCGGTCCAAAACCGATCGATCGGTATCTATCGCACGGTCAAAGATTTTGTATGGGGAAAATTTCCAGAGAGTAGTTTTTTGACCGGTCGCTCGGCCAGAGTACCGATCGCTCGGTAGGCAACCGATCGATCGGTCATAACCACCGATCGCTCGGTCCCCGTGTTTTGCAGAAAATTTTGTAAGGGCATTTTCATCTTTTGGGCGTTAAACCCTTTCTTCTTAAGGCTTGCCCGAGCCTTTAGGGCTTCATTCACATACTTAGAGGACTTTGAGAGTTAGGGAGAGAGGAGAAGGAGACTCTAACCTAGGGTTTCATTTTTTAGGAGGAATCAAAGGGGGTTTAAGAACCCTAGATCCCCCAGCTCGTTTGGCTTCGATTTCAAGGCTCAAGCTCTTGTGGGACTCCTCCTCCAAGCTAGGGCAGCACCCACACACATTTTTTGAAAGGGCTTTCTTCCCCAACTCAAGTCTTCCTCAAGCAAGGGTTGTTCCCTACCCTTTTTGGAGCTTCAATCAAGGTTCCTACCAAGATCAAGCCTTGATCTAAGGTTAGTACACCCTACTAACTTAACCTAGCCATAAATCTAAGTTTTCTTTATGAAAAGTGATTTATGCAATTATGTTTGTTTTCTTGTGAAATGTATCATCCCTAATAAATATAAACAAGATAAAGAAATGGTATGGATGTTTGGATGGATGTTGGATGTGGCGATTGGATGCCGAATGGGTGATGTATGGTATGTGTGGGTCGTGGATTAGAAAATGGAGGATTGGCATTACACAAATAATAAACTTACCTTGTGTGATTGAATGTAAAATATGCACTAAAAATGAGAAAATGAACAATGAGGAAACTTGCATGCTAAGTGTTTGACAAAATACCTAAACTATGAAATAATGATTTAAATGAAGAAATGGAAAGGGGCCTTATGCATGTATTCTCATGAATGATGAATGGATTTAAATACCATGTTGATTACTCAAATTCTCATATGCATATATTGTGAATTGAATGGTGATGTCATACCTCTCCTATTATCCTTATTCCATGGTTGTCACGATTGACATGTACACGAGCACGCATGATAGCATGAACCGAGATTTCAAGAGCATGTGCATATAATAACCAACAAGAAAATATTGCATGTCAAGGAGGTTGGTAGCCCAGGGACATTCGGGTACTAGCCTCTGGCTCACAAGAAAAACTAAACAAGTAATAAAAATCACCCATTGTCAAGGAGGTTGGTAGCCCAGGGACATTCGGGTACTAGCCTCTGGCTCACAAGAAAACCATACATATCAAGGAGGTTGGCAGCCCAGGGAGATTCGGGTGCTAGCCTCTGGCTCACAAGTTACAAGATACAAGGTTACAAGATGATGACAAGACATTCATGCATGCACGCATACATGGTTTTAAAATGCATACCGGGACATGGAAACGGGTTTTCAAGCATGAGTTTTGTCGGCGTTTTTGCATTCATGCTCATCAAGATGATAATATTTCTCCATGATTAATATCGTTTAATTCTATGATTTTACTATTGCCTGGAATTGATGATTGGTATTATACTACTCTTTGCATGTTTATTATTGTTATGGATAGCTAGTAGCTTGTACTCGCTGAGTATTCTATGCTCAGCCGTACTTCCATGTCGGCAGGTACTGAGGGAGCCCTCGACCCAGAGCCTTGGGTCGAGGAAGAGTATATCGAGGAGAGAGAGCCGTCTATCCCACTGCAGTCTCAGGCGGACCGAGACCTTGATTTGTGGCCATACCTCGACTACTATTGAGGGGAGAGTACGAGAGGGTCTTTTATGTGTTTTGACATTTTGATAGGTGGATTTGTCCACCTTAGACTTAGACATGTTTTGTATATATGTTAACTTGGAATACTATTTTGGAAATCTTAGAGGAAAAGAAAAAGTTAGTTTACGCTTCCGCATTTATGTTTAACTTCCGCGCTCTGATTATCATTGTTTAGTACGTTAATTATCTTGTTCATGACAGGATGGTTTGGCAGGTACGTATAGTCACGCCTAAAGTATCCCTAAACTCATAGGGGGTATTTTGGGGCGTTACAGAAGTGGTATCAAAGCTCTAGGCATTAGAGTCCCTAGGGTCGCATAGTACTAGAGACCATGATTGAACAAGGCATTAGTTGTATTCCAAGTATGGACTAACAAGTTAGTACTAGTCAAAACAGGTTGAATCTCAACCAAACTTAGAGTCGTACGCTAGGAACACGGATTGTATGGAAGATGTTGTGTTGTATACCATATGTGCATTAATTGTGTTGTGCTTATTAAATATGCTTGATGAATATGTATTGAGCGAATTGCGAAATTTGTACTAAATGCGTATCCAAGTTAGACTCATGTTGTATTGTCGTTCTCAGGAGAAATCATGAGACGCAATACCCGGGGTCGCGGGTACAACACAAGGGGCAATGGAGGTGATGCTCCATCGGGTGATGATCAACCCGATTTTGCCCAAGCTTTTACCTCAATAGCCGAGACCTTGGCTATGCTAGCGGCGAGGCAACCGGCCACTCCGCCTAATGCCGCGCTTATACTGGCTCCTCCTAATCGAGCACAAGCCGGAATAGAGGCTTTTCGGAGGATGAGGCCTCCAACCTTTTGTGGGAGTATTGACCCACTTGTGGACGAAGGATGGATTCGGCAATTAGAAAAGATCTTCTCCGTGTTGGCGCCTACTGAGGTAGAGAAGGTTACTTGGGCCGCCTTTATGCTTGAAGGTGAGGCCGACCATTGGTGGAAATCCGCACTTCGGACCCGAGAGTTGACCCGCCAAGGTCAAGACTGGACTTGGGAGGAATTCTTGGACGTTTTCAACAAGAAGTACTTCCCAATAGGGATGAAAGAAAATATGGAAGTTGAGTTCATTACCTTGGAGCAAGGTAATATGTCGGTAGCGGCTTATGAAGCCAAGTTTTCGAAGCTATCCAGATTTGCTCCACATATGATAGCAACCGAGGCTATGAAAGCCCGAAAATTTGAGAGGGGGTTGAAGGCATACCTCAAGGACCGAGTCTCAATGTTCAGACATGAGACATATTCAGAAGTAGTGGACAAGGCACTTTTGGCTGAGTCGAACTCCGAGGAGTTCTTCAAGAGAAGAGGAATGGAGAAAGGACAGTCGAGTAGTTCAAGGGAGATAAGAGCAAGGACTAGCTTGTATCAGTCCGTAGGGCCGGCTCAGTCACAGAGGATATATTCGGCACCACAGGCTCCTCGCCCTTTTGCTCCACCAGCTTTTCGCCCGGTTTTTGCTCAGGCTCCTCGCCCCGCAGTGACTCAGGCTACGCGATATGCTCCTCCCACCTATGCGCATGATATCTGCACCCTTTGTGGAAGGAGGCATCCAGTGGGAGAATGTCGAAGGGTTACAGGAAGTTGCTTCCATTGTGGTGACCAAGGCCACATGGTTAGAGATTGTCCCCGACGTCATTTGCCAGCTTAGTCTTCAGGGAGCAGGCCCCTGATTAGGCAGACATCCCAGCCTAGCTCTTCCCAGGCTTCGAGGGCCTCACAGTCTACACGGCCTCCTCGCCCAGCCACACAGGGCCGAGTCTTCGCCCTGTTAGAGAGAGACGCACGTGCATCCGATGATGTCGTGCAAGGTACGCGAGAATTTTGAGTTTAAGTTGAATAAAATTTCTATGGTTTGTTATGTGGTTATTTATACTAAGGGTTACCTATGTATGATGCTTGTTATTGTTTGAAATCTATTGATATTAGTTAACTTAATCGCACAGGCGCTTTATTAGTGAACGAGTGTCTCACTCGAGTGTTGATAGACACAGGATCTACTCACTCTTTTGTCTCACCAAGTTTTGCAAAGGGCTTTTTGACTGAGGCTACTCCGTTGGAGCGGGAGTTGACCATTGCTACTCTCCTCGGCAAATCAGTTGATACGGACAAGATATTCAGGGATAGTGTGGTTTAAGTGGGGGAGAAGGAACTGTTAGCCGATCTCATCATCCTAGACTTCCGAGACTTGGATTTCGATGTTATCCTAGGGATGGATTGGTTGGCAAACCATCACGGGCATGTTGCGTGTTTTGAAAAGATGGTGAACTTCAAGCCGGAAGGGGTTAAGCCTTTTCATTTCCGAGGATTGAGAGAAAGGGATATTGCTCGCCTTGCAGCTTTGAGCTTAGCGAACCCCGAAGTACAAAACTCCTTGGCTATTCCAGTTGTGAGTGAGTTCTTAGATGTGTTCCCGGAAAAACTTCCCGGATTACCTCCTGATAGAGAGATCGAGTTCGCTATAGAGCTTGCTCCGGGTACCGCTCCAATTTCAAGGGCACCATATAGAATGGCCCCTATAGAGCTTGAAGAATTGAAGAAACAGATTGAGGAGTTACAACAACTTGGTTTCATCCAACCAAGCGTCTCGCCGTGGGGAGCTCCGATTCTCTTTGTGAAGAAGAAAGACGGGTCAATGAGAATGTGTATAGACTACCGCCAGTTGAACAAGGTAACTATCAAGAATCGTTATCCCTTGCCAAGGATAGACGACTTGTTCGACCAACTGAAGGGAGCGAGATTTTTCTCCAAGATTGATCTTAGGTCAGGGTATCATCAGCTAAAGATCAAGTCGGAGGATATTCCGAAGACGGCTTTCAGGACTCGGTATGGGCATTACGAGTTCCTTGTCATGCCTTTTGGGCTGACGAATGCACTGGCGGCGTTCATGGATTTGATGAATCGGGTGTTCCGATCATACTTGGATCGATGCGTGATTGTATTCATCGACAACATTTTGGTGTATTCCCAGACACGGGAAGATCACGCACGAGACCTCCGCCTTGCTCTAGAGATGTTGAGAGAGCATAGGCTATATGCCAAATTGAGTAAGTACGAATTCTGGTTAGAGAAAGTGGCGTTCCTAGGCCACGTAGTGTCTGCCGAGGGTATTTCTGTAGATCTAGCCAAGGTTGAGGCAGTCATGAGTTGGGAGAGGCCCAAGAGCGTCACGGAGATACGTAGTTTCCTCGGGTTGGCAGGCTATTACCGAAGATTTGTAGAGGGATTCTCCAGTTTGGCCGCACCTCACTTACTTGATGAGGAAAAATGCCAAGTTCAGTTGGAGTGACCGATGTGAAGTGAGTTTCGAAGAGTTGAAGAAGCGCCTCACCACGGCCCCCGTCCTTACTGTGCCATCCGGACATGGTGGTTATGAGGTATATAGCGATGCTTCGCATATCGGACTTGGGTGTGTCCTTATGCAGCATAAGAAAGTCATTGCCTACGCATCAAGACAATTGAAGGAGCATGAAAAGAATTACCCCACTCACGACTTAGAACTCGTCGCGGTTGTATTTGCAATGAAGATTTGGCGACATTATCTTTATGGGGAACAATTTGAGGTATTCACAAATCATAAAAGCCTTAAGTATTTGTTTTCCTAGAAAGAGCTGAACCTGAGGCAAAGAAGATGGGTAGAATTTTTGGAAGACTACGAGTGCTCCATTCAATACCACCCGGGCAAAGCGAATGTAGTAGCCGATGCTCTTAGCCGGAAGCCTACTGGACTTTTGGCGCATATGATGCTGAAGGAGTGGAGGTTGCTGGAGGATGCATCCAACCTCGACATCAGTTTTAGTCTCCCTACCTATGGGCCGGTAATGGCTAACATCACAGTTAGGCCATTTATGTTGAGCATGATTCAGGAGTTGCAGGAAATGGATGCCGAGCTACTTTCTTGCCGAGACAAGTCAGTTAAGAGTGGCAGCAAGGATTTTACGGCGAGGGAAGATGGAATTGTCACTTTCAAGGGAAGAGTATGTGTCCCAGCCGATGAGAAGCTTAAGCGAGAAATCTTATACGAGGCTCACCGGTCCAAGTACACTGTTCACCCCGGAGGTACCAAAATGTATAGAGACTTGAAAAAGCACTTTTGGTGGCGGAACATGAAGCGAGAAATAGCGGAGTATGTGTCTAAATGCTTGGTGTGCCAACAAGTCAAAGCCGAACACAGGAGACCGGCTGGACTTTTGCAGTCCCTCCCCATTCCCGAGTGGAAATGGGAACATATCTCTATGGACTTCATTGTGGGGTTGCCGAAGACGGCTAGAAACTATGATGCTGTATGGGTCGTGGTCGACAGACTCACGAAGTCCGCCCATTTCTTACCGTACCGGACTACATTCAACTCAAATCAGTTGGCTGCATTGTATATCAAAGAAATAGTCCGATTGCACGGGCTGCCAGTGAGCATTGTGTCGGATCGGGACCCTAGATTTACCTCCAGGTTTTGGAAAAGCTTTCAGAGTGCCATAGGTTCCCGGTTGGACTTTAGCACGGCTTTCCATCTACAGACGGACGAGCAAACCGAGCGAGTGAATCAGGTTATTGAAGATATGCTCCGAGCTTGTATGCTAGATTTTAAAGGAAGTTGGGAAGATCACCTACCTTTGGTGGAATTCGCCTACAATAATAGCTATCAGGCAAGCATACAGATGGCTCCTTTTGAGGCTTTGTACGGAAGAAGTTGTAGATCCCCGTTGCATTGGGATGAAGTGGGAGAAAGAAAAATTTTGGGCCCCGAGTTGATTGAACAAACGGCAGATAGAGTCAAGCTCATCCGGGAGAGGTTGAAGACCGCACAAGATAGACAGAAGAGCTACGCCGACAATCGAATGAGAGATCTTGAGTTTCGAGTGGGTGATTTTGTATTTGTTCGGGTTTCACCAACCAAGGGTGTTATGCGATTCGGGAAGAGGGGCAAGCTTAGCCCGAGATATGTGGGTCCGTTCGAGATCATTACTAGAGTCGGTGAGGTAGCTTACCGTGTTGCTTTACCCGCTCATATGACGGCAGTCCACAATGTATTCCATGTCTCTATGCTTCGAAAGTATATCCTGGATCCTTCTCATGTCATCGAGTTGGATCCGATAGAGATTCGAGAGGACCTCACCCTAGTTGAACAACCGGTGCAGATCTTGGATAGGAGAGATCAAGTCTTGCGTAACAAGACCATTCCCTTGGTCTTAGTGAGATAGCAATACAATTCAAGGGAGGAAGCTACATGGGAACGAGAAGCCGAAGTGTGGGAAAAGTATCCTCAGTTATTTGTTTAGGGCCTTGGCATTCCCTTGTAATTGTTATGGTCTTGTGCATATATGTATCGTCCAAATTTCGGGGATGAAATTTTTGTAAGGGGGGGAGAATGTAGCACTCCGGACTTTTCTATACTTAATGAATACCGTTTTCGTAGCTAATTGGCCTTCCTCATAGTCTAATTAATAAATAAGAGAGAAATCGGAAATTCTGAAACGTCAGAAATGTTCATTTTCGAAATACGAACCCAACGCAAGTTGAATCGTCGAAATCCGGCGAGCGGGTCAAGAGATATGGTCAAAACAGTCTAGACCTACAGAGCACCGATCGCTCGGTCCAGTCAGCGATCGATCGGTCCAAAACTGATCGATCAGTATCTATCGCACGGTCAAAGATTTTGTATGGGGAAAATTTCCAGAGAGTAGTTTTTTGACCGGTCGCTTGGCCAGAGTACCGATCGCTCGGTAGGCAACCGATCGATCGGTCATAACCACCGATCGCTCGGTCCCCGTGTTTTGCCAAAAATTTTGTAAGGGCATTTTCATCTTTTGGGCGTTAAACCCTTTCTTCTTAAGGCTTGCCCGAGCCTTTAGGGCTTCATTCACATACTTAGAGGACTTTGAGAGTTAGGGAGAGAGGAGAAGGAGACTCTAACCTAGGGTTTCGTTTTTTAGGAGGAATCAAAGGGGGTTTAAGAACCCTAGATCCCCCAGCTCGTTTGGCTTCGATTTCAAGGCTCAAGCTCTTGTGGGACTCCTCCTCCAAGCTAGGGCAGCACCCACACACGTTTTTTGAAAGGGGTTTCTTCCCCAACTCAAGTCTTCCTCAAGCAAGGGTTGTTCCCTACCCTTTTTGGAGCTTCAATCAAGGTTCCTACCAAGATCAAGCCTTGATCTAAGGTTAGTACACCCTACTAACTTAACCTAGCCATAAATCTAAGTTTTCTTTATGAAATGTGATTTATACAATTATGTTTGCTTTCTTGTGAAATGTATCATCCCTAATAAATATAAACAAGATAAAGAAATGGTATGGATGTTGGATGTGGCGATTGGATGCCGAATGGGTGATGTATGGTATGTGTGGGTCGTGGATTAGAAAATGGAGGATGGGCATTACACAAATAATAAACTTACCTCGTGTGATTGAATGTAAAATATGCACTAAAAATGAGAAAATGAACAATGAGGAAACTTGCATGCTAAGTGTTTGACAAAATACCTAAACTATGAAATAATGATTTAAATGAAGAAATGGAAAGGGGCCTTATGCATGTATTCTCATGAATGATGAATGGATTTAAATACCATGTTGATTACTCAAATTCTCATATGCATATATTGTGAATTGAATGGTGATGTCATACCTCTCCTATTATCCTTATTCCATGGTTGTCACGATTGACACGTACACGAGCACGCATGATAGCATGAACCGAGATTTCAAGAGCATGTGCATATAATAACCAACAAGAAAATATTGCATGTCAAGGAGGTTGGTAGCCCAGGGACATTCGGGTACTAGCCTCTGGCTCACAAGAAAAACTAAACAAGTAATAAAAATCACCTATTGTCAAGGAGGTTGGTAGCCTAGGGACATTCGGGTACTAGCCTCTGGCTCACAAGAAAACCATACATATCAAGGAGGTTGGCAGCCCAGGGAGATTCGGGTGCTAGCCTCTGGCTCACAAGTTACAAGATACAAGGTTACAAGATGATGACAAGACATTCATGCATGCACGCATACATGGTTTTAAAATGCATACCGGGATATGGAAACGGGTTTTCAAGCATGAGTTTTGTCGGCGTTTTTGCATTCATGCTCATCAAGATGATAATATTTCTCCATGATTAATATCGTTTAATTCTATGATTTTACTATTGCCTGGAATTGATGATTGGTATTGTACTACTCTTTGCATGTTTATTATTGTTATGGATAGCTAGTAGCTTGTACTCGCTGAGTATTCCATGCTCAGCCGTACTTCCATGTCGGCAGGTATTGAGGGAGCCCTCGACCCAGAGCCTTGGGTCGAGGAAGAGTATATCGAGGAGAGAGAGCCATCTATCCCACCGCAGTCTCAGGCGGACCGAGACCTTGATGTGTGGCCATACCTCGACTACTGTTGAGGGGAGAGTACGAGAGGGTCTTTTATGTGTTTTGACATTTTGATAGGTGGGTTTGTCCACCTTAGACTTAGACATGTTTTGTATGTATGTTAACTTGGAATACTATTTTGGAAATCTTAGAAGAAAAGAAAAAGTTAGTTTACGCTTCCGCATTTATGTTTAGCTTCCACGCTCTGATTATCATTGTTTAGTACGTTAATTATCTTGTTCATGACAGGATGGTTTGGCAGGTACGTATAGTCACGCCTAAAGTATCCCTAAACTCCTAGGGGGTATTTTGGGGCGTTACAATTTTGTTGCGTAACACTTGATCTCTTCGGTCCAAGACTTGAATTGGCATCCCAACTACCCTTGAAATCTAACATACACGCCCGAAGCATGTCCTCGATGATTTGGTTAACCCTCTCGGTTTGTCCATCCGTTTGTGGATGAAAGGCGGTGCTAAAGTCAAGTCGAGAACCCATGGCACTCTAAAAGCTCTTTCAGAAACTGGATGTGAATCTTGGATCCTGATCGGATACAATGCTGACTGGCACCCTGTGCAACTGAACCACTTCCTTAATATACAATGCCGCTAACTGGTTCGAGTTGAACGTAGTCCGATAGGGCAAGAAATGTGCAGACTTTGTCAGACGGCCCACCACAACTCATATTGCATCTGAGTTCTTTGTCGTCTGTGACAAGCCAATAATGAAGTCTATGGAGATGTGCTCCCATTTTCACTCGGGAATAGGGAGAGACTGTAATAGACCCGCCGGTCTCATGTGCTCTGCCTTCACTTGTTGACACACCAAACACCGGGACACGTACTCGGCTACTTCTCTTTTCATGTTCCGCCACCAAAAGTGCCCTTTTAAGTTTTTATACATTTTGGTACCTCCAGGGTGCACAGTATATTTGGAATAGTGGGCTTCATCCAAAATCTCTCTCCGGAGATCTACGTTGGCCGAGACACAAAGTCTACCCCTAAACGTAATTGTCCCATCACCATTTGTGGCAAATTCATCACTTCTTTTGCTAACCATCTTATCCCGGGAAGCAACCAACCCGGCATCCGCTACTTGCAACTCCCGAATCCGGTCTAAGATACACGGCTTCACCGTGATATTTGCCATCAATGGCCCACGAGTAAGAGGATTGAAACTAATGTCGAGGTTGGAGGCATCCTCCAATAATTTCCACTCTTGAACCATTATATATGCAACATGCCCGTGTGACTTCCTACTCAATGCATCCGCCACCACGTTTGCTTTACCCGGGTGATGTTGGATTGAGCATTCATAATCTTTCAAAAAATTTACCTATCTTCTTTGCCTCAAATTCAGATCTTTCTGGGAAAAAAAATACTTCAAACTTTTGTGGTTCGTGAACAATTCAAACTGCTCCCCATAGAGATAATGCCGTCAAATCTTCAAGGCAAAAACAACCGCGGTGAGTTCTAAATCATGTGTGGGATAATTCTTCTCATGCTCCTTCAATTGCCTTAAGGCATAGGCAATGACTTTACCGTGTTGCATGAGCACACATCCCAACCCCACGTGTGAGGCATCACTGTACACTACGAATCCACAATGCCCTGATGGCACTGTAAGGACAGGGGCTGTAGTGAGCCGCTTCTTCAAATTTGTGAAGCTTGCTTCACACTTATCACTCCACACAAATTTGGCATTCTTCTTGGTCAGATATGTGAGTGGTGCTGCTAGACTGGAGAACCCCTCTATGAATCTCCGGTAATAGCCTCCTAACCCAAGAAAGCTGCGGATCTCTGTGACACTCTTGGGTCTCGCCCAACTAATGATTGCCTTAATCTTCAACGGGTCAACTCAGATGCCCTCTGTAGATACAATGTGGCCAAGGAATGCCACCTCCTCTAACCAGAATTCACACTTGCTTAATTTAGCATATAGCCTATGCTCTCTCAATGTCTCTAGAGCAAGGCGGAGGTCTCGTGCGTGATCTTCCCGTGTCTGGGAATACAGCAAGATATCATCAATGAATACTATCACGCATCGATCTAGGTATGGTCAAAACACCTGGTTCATTAGATCCATAAAGCCTGCGGGCGCGTTCATGAGGCCGAAAGGCATCACTAAGTACTCGTAATGCCATATCGAGTCCTAAATGCAATTTTGGGAAAATATTCTACCTTGATTCTCAACTGGTGGTAACCGGATCGAAGGTCGATCTTAGAGAAATACTTTGCTTCCTTTAGCTGGTCGAACAAGTCATCAATCTTGGGCAATGGATAACGGTTCTTCACAGTGACTTTGTTCAACTATTGGTAATCAATGCACATACACATTGAGTCATCATTCTTCACAAATAGCACTGGGGCACCCCATGGTGAGACACCTGGTCTTATGAATCCCAGGCTTTGTAATCCTTCCAACTGAGCCTTTAACTCCTTGAGTTCAATCGAGACCATCCTGTAGGGAGCCCTAGAGATCGGAGTAGTGTCGGGCGCAAGCTCTATCATGAATTCGATCTCTCTAACTGGAGGCAACCCAGGTAACTCCTCTGGGAATACATCCAAAAATTCACTCACCACCAGAATGGTAGATGAGACTTTTACCTCCGGGTTTGCTAGACTCAATGCAGCGAAACGAGCAATGTCTTTACTCCTCAATCCTCTGAAATGGAATGGCTTCCCTTCCATTGGCTTGAAATACACCGTCTTCTCAAAGCAAGCCACATGGCCATGGTGAGCGGCTAGCCAATCCATCCCCAAAATGACATCAAAGTCTTGGAATCTAAGGATGATAAGGTCGGCTACAAGCTCGTGATTCCCAACCTGAACCACACTACCTCTATATACTCTGCTTGCTATAACTGTCTTGCCGAGCGGAGTCGAGATGGACAACTCTGGTTCCAACTGACTAGGTTCTACAGAAAAGCCCTAGGAGAAACTCGGCGAGACAAATGAATGTGTCGACCCGGTGTCAATCAACACTCGAGCCAAACATTCATTAACTAGTAATGCTCCTGAAATTTACAACTAACTAAAGTCAATCCATGCAACAAGTATATATATATTTATATATAGCATGTGATACACAATATGCAAGTAAAACATAACCACAATCATCACTACTCAATTAAAACCTTAAACTTGTACCTTGCATGACATCGTCTGATGCCCGTGCATCTCCCTCCGTCAGAGCGAAGACTCACCCCTACCTAGCCTGGCGAGGTGGTAGTGCAGGCCTCGCGGGTTGGGAGGACCCCTGGTAGGATGCTACTGGTCGAGCTGGGGGCCTACTCCCCTGAGATTGGCCTGGCAAGTGCCTTCTTGGGCAATCCTTGATTATGTTGCCCTGGTGACCACAATAAAAGCATCCTCTTGACGCCTTTCGGTAATCTCCAGCCTAATGCCTTCTACCCCAAAGAGAGCAGATCTCATATGTGAATGCTGGGGCCACCGGAGGAGTAGGTCGCACAGTCTGAAAAATTGCTGGGTGCAAAGCCTGGACTACCTGCGGTCTAGGTGCTTGGGGCATATAAGGTCGTGGAGCAGCTGGTGCAAATGATGGCCTCTGAGGTGGCACTAGCCAAGAATACTGATATGGGGCAGTCATTGCCCTCTTCTCTGGCAGTGCCATACTATTGGATTGGCCACTTGCCATATCCCTCTTCTTCACAAAAGCCTCCGAGTTGGTTTCAACCAACAAGGCCTTATCCACCACCTCTGCATAGGTGGCATGCCTGGATACCGAGACTCTATCCATGATAAAGTCCTTGAGGTCCTGCTCAAACCTCCTTGCCTTCATTGCATCCGTAGAAATCATATGAGGTGCAAAGTGAGAAAGCTCTAGGAATTTGGCCTCATACTCGGCCACTGACATCCATCCCTGCTCAAGGGTGATGAATTCCCTTTCCTTCTTCTCCAAGGCTCCAACCGGAAAATACTTCTTGTAGAACACATCCGTGATCTCTCCCCAAGTCCATGGTTAACCCTATCTGGTCAGATATCTAATCCTCTCTGCAAATCTCCACCAATGATTTGCTTCTCCTTCTAACATGAAAGCGGTCCATGCCAATCTCTCCTCCTCAGTAGGAGATAATACTAAAAAGATCTTCTCTAACTGTCAAATCCACAACTCAGCTATCAGTGGATCAACACTAACATTAAATGCAGGAGGCCTCATCCTCCTAAATGCCTCCACTCCTGCTGAGCGAGGTGCCGGATTAGGCACATGTGGAGTCTCAGGAGGAGGTGTAGGTGCCGCAGATGATGGAGTAACCTGCCTAGTGTCTCAACAATAGAGCCTAAAACCTGTGTGAGGTCAGGCTACTCATCCCCAGATGGAGACGGAGAAGATCCACAAGTACGGTATCCACGACCCCGTGAGCTACGTCTCATGACTAGTGTCCTAAGAACAATAGCACACATGATTCTAACTTGAAATCACAATTTATCACATTCAAAATTTCAAAATTTGTCCAAGCATTACCTAGTATGGTATAGTAATATCATATACATGAGATCAAGCCATTAAAGTATTTAAAATATACTTAGTGTTCTAGCGTTTCTAGACACATACTTGGTTGGGCTCAACCATTTTTGATCAAGACTAAGAGTTAGTCTATACTTGGGATACGACTCTTTTCCTGACCCTAATGACCTAAAGCCTAGGCTCTGATACTAAACCTGTCGCGCCCCAAAACCCATCCTAGGAGTTAGAGTGAATCTTTGACAAGACTTGACATGACTTGTTAAGTCATCCTGCAAAAGAGAATCAGAGCATGCATAGCGGAAGCGAATGCATAACATAGCGGAAGCAAAATATCTATCTCATATATCTATAACAAATATTTATATCCCAAGTACATACAATATCCAAAAGACAAGGTGTAACGCCCCAGAATTTTAATATAATAAAATTATGGGTTATTGGTCCTTAATTGGGGTTAATAAGTTAAGTATTTAATTAAATTATGAAAACTGAGTTTTAGTCGGGATTGAGTTGTACTGATAAAATCTCAGTATTTCTTTTCGAAAACCACACACAGTGTGTTGGTCGACTACCGGGACCTTCGCCTGTCGTATTGGTTCCGTCAGGTATCGTCTCGCAAGACCGCAGGGTCATATTCTATAAGAAAATCAAGAAAACGGGAAATTTCCAGATTTCCATAAATTAAGTGGGACTCAATATTTCTTGGGGATCTTAATAGAAATCCGTGCGGCTAATACCAGCGCGTGTCGATCAGCCGTGGGAACTAACGTCTGTCGTTTCGGCAGTTAGTTATCTCAAACGAAGAAACGGTGGCCTATTTTGTGTCCGAAATTAGGAAATTAGTGGGTTTTGCAATTTTCTTCCAGACAAAAGTGCAGCTGTCAAAACTCAGTATTTTTCTCTGAAATTTTTACAATAGGTGTCGAACTACCCCAAGTTCGGTCGCCTGAAGTTTTGTCAAAATCGGACTTTGTTTGATAACGTTTCAGGGGCCGTCAATGCAAAGAAATCGGAAATCGAGTCAAATAGTCAAAGTGTTGACTTGGTCAACAAGTCACATCAAGAGAGGTCATGTGCTATGCACATGACCCATGGTCTTTAAAAGAGGGGCCAGACCTCTTCATTTACACTATTTTGGGCAGCAAAGGAGGCTCTGCCCCTAGAATTCTTAGAGAGAGAAAGTGAGGAGAGGGAAAGAAAGAGAGAGAAAGAAGAGAGAGAAAGGAAAGGGAGGTCCCCTTAGGGTTTTTCGACGTTCCCGACACGTTGGCCACGTCCGATTTTCTCTCCGGTGTTTCGATTGGCGTGTAGAGAGAGAAAAAGAGAATTCTAAAGAGAGAAAGTGGAGGTTAGAGAGAGAGGCGGTTCACTTAGAGGTTTTCTAGCTTTCTGATCGCATTGGCGACGACCATTTGAACATCCGGAGGCTCGAAAGTTGTGTAGTAGGTAAAATCCCTCTCCATCTCTTCTCTTTTCCCTTATTTAAGCTACTTTATTTATGTGGAATGGTTTGGTGATATTATTTGTGGATGGAAAAAGGTTGGAGACCTTATGAATGATGTATGGATGAGATAGATGAGAGTGAAAATGGAACAGAGGGACGGAGCCCTCGGTTTCGGGCTGTTTCTAGCTCGGAATTTAGGCTCAGTGTGATTTGCGATAGATCGCAGGAGAAGTGCAATCGATCGCAGGAAGTTATGAGAGCCTGATTGGGCTTCTATATGTGTGATGTGATGTGATTTTGACATTGTAAGACAATGGTAGGGTCCATTGGCCTGGTTATGTTCCCTATCGAAACTACTCTTGTATGATGTGATGTTTGTTTTAAGGCAATGGTAGGTCCATTGGCCTGGTTAAGTTCCCTATCGGAACGAATCTGATAAGATGTAATGTTTTAAAGGCATTGGTAGGGTCCATTGGCCTGGTAAAAGTTCCACCTTGGGACAACCTTTGTGTATGATGTGATGTTGTTGGGACATGGCAAGGTGATGGAATGGTCCATCAGCCGGGTAATGTTCCACACTGGGACGTTATACCCTCGGACTTGGTCCACGGACATGAGGCTTTATTCAAGCAGGGCTTGAATAATTGGAGATTTCCTATGGTTAGAAAACCTAACATACGTGAACTGCTATCTGTGGTCGCTCTTTGGCTAGGTTTGGAGAGGAGGTATCTATTATGAGCCGGGTTCCTCCGTGACTGATAGTCGGGAGAGTTAGGACGGCATTGGGCCATAGGCTCAAGGTTGGATTGGGGTCTATGGACCCAGTGATGTATTAAGTTTACGAACTCAATGATGTTACCTTGAGGGGGCATTGGCCTGTGTCGACAGGTATGCACCCAACAGAGGCTATGATTATTTATGATGGTTGCTGTCGGAGGTGTTGTGCCTGACAGGATTTGATGTCAGAGGTGTTGTGCCTAACAAGATTTGATGTCAAAGGTGTTTCCTGGTTATTAGATGGGTGTTCATGGCATGTCAAATGTGTTATTCCTGGCAGGTCAAATGTGTTCCTGGTAATCAGATGTGTTTCCTGACAAGGGTGTCATGTCAGATGTGTTATGCCTGACAGAGTGATATGTCAGATGTGTACCTGATAGACAGGTGTTTCCTGATGGTCAGGTGTTTCCTGGTGGTCAGGTGTTTCCTGTTAGTCAGATGTGCGTCCCTGGCTTGTCAGATGAGTTTCATTTTCCTGACAGGTTGGATGGGTTTCCTGGCTATCAGATGTGTATCTTGGCTGATCAGATGTGTATCTTGACGATCAGATGTGTATCCTGGCAATCAGATGTGTTTCTTGACAAATGTGGTTGTGTGTGTGTTGGTGTTCCCATAGTGGGAAAATATAAAGTAAGTATTAGAGGTGTTGTTCCTGACAGAGTGTGATATGTCAGAGGTGTTCCTGACAGAGTGTGATGTTTTCAGAAGTATTGTTCTTGACAGTTTTCGGGTGAAGACCCGGGTTATGTGTAGAATATGATAATTTAAAGATTAATTTGGTCGACATACCTAATGATTGGTTATAATCGAGAGAAGTCCCGATTGGTTGATAATTGAGTCTGTGGACTTATGGATAGAGTTTGTACACGGGCGAAGGCCCAGTCGATCGAGTCTGTGTACTCGAGGATAAAGCATAAGCGGTTATCTGAAACGGTAACCTGGTTTCGTGGACAATGACTGGATAAATTTGACAACTTGGAGGTTAGGAACCTCGAATAAGGTGAGATAGCCCCGAGTGACCTCGGGTCACGAATTACGATATTATTCTGCATATTATTATAATATAAGAATTGTATTGTACTACGATATCATTATTGATGAATGTTAATATGTGGAAAATAGTTTAGATGGACTGTGGATTTTTGCTGGGTTTTATAGCTCACTCCATCTTATGTCTTCAGATTCTGGAGCGATTGTAGATTAGAAAGGAGCTACACTTGATAGAATCTGGAAAGTGTACCGGCACAATTGTGGTGACAAAGTAAGGACTACTATAACCTGTGAGGTAACGCATTTGCTTATGATGGATTATTGTGATGACCAGTTGTTATTGTTTATGTAAGCTCATAAGAAAAGTTCAAAATTCCTGCATTTTCGCGGGTAAAGTCTTCCGCATGCGTGGTTATGACGAACGGGCACACGTCTCAGAACTTGATTCCTTAGGCGCGGGTTCGGGGTGTCACAGTTGGTATCAGAGCTAAAAGTAATAACCATCGTAACAAATCGTATTAGTTATAGGGTCTAATTGTATATTAGACTCAATTAGGACCATCGTACATTGCCGGTTTCGAATCAAATGATGATTTGAAACCTTGTGTATACTGTTAAGAGTGACAACTGGAGATATAGATCATCTCTAGGAGAGTGTAAGAGGAAGTCTTATTATGCCAAAAGGGAATTAAACATTATTAGCCTAAGTAGGATAGATGAGTGAAATATTTTTTGATATATGTGGATGTCATTTTAATTTTGATGTTGATGTCCCTATTACGAGATAGTAAAACGTTATTTTCGTAATAGGAATACGATGCCGCCGAGACGAGCCCCTGGAAATACTCTGGCAGGAGCATCCGAGGCCATCACTACTCTAACCGAATTGATCCAATGGCAATAGAGTGGTAACCGTGTCTCTATCAACTCAGAACAAGAGCAAGGGAACGGTAGTAGACTTGAGAAGTTCAGAAAACTTAGACCAAACTCATTCTCTGGTGCCACCGATCCATTAGTGGTCGAAAACTGGATTCGAGAGTTCAAAAAAATATTTCGAGCGATGACGTGCCCAGAAGAGGTTAAGTTAGAGTTAGCAATATTCATGTTGGTAGGAGAGGCTGAGCATTGGTGGACGACCGTTGAAATGACAATTTCAGGCGATCAAAAGCCTATCTCTTGGGGAAAATTTGTGGAATTGTTTTATCAGAAGTATTTTTCGATCTCCATGAGGAAGACAAAGGAGATGGAATTCCTTCAGCTGACTCAAGGCAATATGTCAGTCAGCGAATATGAACAGAAGTTCAACCAGCTCTCCCGATTCACAAAAAGGCTTGTTGAGGATGACCAATGGAGAGTCGACAAGTTCGAGGATGGATTAAAGCCAACAATCAAAGGAAAATTGGAAGTTCAAATGTTTACTTCATTCTCAGAAATTCTAGATAGAGCTCTGAGAATTGAAAAAGTACATAAAGAACTACAAGAATCGTTGGCCATCAGAGAAAAGAGGTCAGCTGAAAGACTAATGGAAAAAAGAGAGTTCAGAGGATAACAACAAGAAAAAAAGGTTTGAAAATTTTTGTAGAGAAAATGCTTCAGAAGGAAGAAAAACAATAAATTTTGGGCGTGGTGATCGAGACCAGCGTAGTGAAGCTTATAAAGCTAGGGTTTGCTATCAGTGCGATAAACCGAGCCACATAAAAAGAGATTGCCCTGATTTGAAGCAAAAGTCAGGCCAGGACAAAAAAGGTCATGTCTTCGCAATGTCACAAGAAGAAGTCTAACATAATGACGACATCATTAGAGATAGACTTTAGACACTTTTGTTTTGCCATAGTAGGCATTGTCATGATGTATGTTTTGTATGGTTTGTAGTTTATCCTTGTTAATATGTATGTAAAAACTCAAAAGTTTTTTTTTAGAATTGATATATTTTGTAATGTGTTCAAGCACATATGAGAATGGAATGCTACTTGACTAAATAGAACTCTCATAACCTTATGGTGAAATTGGCGGTAGGGTATAAGGTACCCTCTACTATTGGAAGATACAGGTTCATAAAATTTCGAGGACGAAATTTCTGTAAGGAGGGGAGATTGTAAGGCCCCAGAATTTTAATATAATAAAATTATGGGTTATTGGTCCTTAATTGGGGTTAATAAGTTAAGTATTTAATTAAATTGTGAAAAGTGAGTTTTACTCGGGATTGAGTTATACTAATAAAATCTCAGTATTTCTTTTCGAAAACTGCACACAGTGTGTTGGTCGACTACTGGGGCCTTCACTTGTCGTATTGGTTCCGTCAGGTATCGTCTTGCAGGACCACAGGGTCATATTCTGTAAGAAAATCAAGAAAACGGAAAATTTCCAAATTTTCAGAATTTAAGTGCGACTCAATATTTCTTGGGGATCCTAATAGAAATCCGTGCGGTCAATACCAGCGCGTGCCGATCAACCGTGGGAACTAACGTCTGTTGTTTCGGCAGTTAGTTATCTCAAACGAAGAAACGGCGGCCTATTTTGTGTCCGAAATTAGGAAATCAGTAGGTTTTGCAGTTTTCTTCCAAGCAAAAGTGATATGGTCGAGGATAAAGTATGAGCGGTTATCTGAAACGGTAACCTGGTGTCGTGGACAATGACTGGATGAATTTGACAACTTGGAGGTTGGGAACCTCGAATAAGGTGAGATAGCCCTGAGTGACCTCAGGTTACCAATTACGATATTATTCTGCATATTATTATAATACGAGAATTGTATTGTACTCCTATATCATTATTGATGAATGTTAATATGTGGAAAATAGTTTAGATGGACTGTGGATTTTTGCTGGGCTTTATAGCTCACTCCTTCATCTTATGTCTTCAGATTCTGGAGCGATTGTAGATTAGTAAGGAGTTACACTTGATAGAGTTTGGAAAGTGTACCGGCACAATTGTGGTGCCAAAGTAAGGACTACTGTAACCTGTGAGGTAACGCATTTGCTTATGATGGATTATTGTGATGACCAGTTGTTATTGTTTATGTAAGCTCAGAAGAAAAATTCAAAATTCTCGTATTTTCGCGGGTAAAGTCTTCCGCATGCGTGGTTATGATGAACGGGCATGCGTCTCAGAACTTGATTCCTTAGGCACGGGTTCGGGGCGTCATACAAGGTGAACATGCCCACCGCAAAATATACAAGTATAGCCCCCTCACATACGCTCAATGACAACTAACAGAAACCTAACTAGGCCAATAGTCCCCATCACCAGTTGAGGATCCTCCAGAGGTACCTCTTCAATGTACTCCTCTTCCTCCCATGGACCGGGAGCACATATATCAAAAGGAGCAATTACTCCACTAGTACCTGCCGACATCAAAAGTACGGCTGAGCGTGGAATACTTAGTGGGCACCTATTACTAACCAACAAGTCATAGAATAGTGCATAATAATAATGATAACCATAAGCAGAGCAATAATATTAAACAGAACAACAAACAATTGATATCCATGCATGCTTGAAATCATGATCAGTGAAACCTCGGTAAATTCTCGTGTACTTGTCTTGCCTTGTTACTTACAATTTAAGTCATGTTTTCGTGCTTCTAAAACTTGTCTTGTCACATGTCTTATCATGTCTTGTACTAATAAAAACTTGCTTGCATGAACATGAATGTGAGTGCATGTATGCTTATCATGACATGAGTATACATATGCTTGCTAGCTTGCTTGAAATTAAACGTGCTTGTCCTTGTGAAAAAACTCGGTAAGACATACCCAAGGATATGCCCCACCGTTTTACCAACCCTTACGTTTGGCCTTGTCATGGTGTTCGTGAATCGAGTCATTTTATTCTCGTCTTTCGTGAAATCAAAAACCCGGTGTTCATGCTTGAAAATCCTAGTTCATGATCTACATGTCGTGCTCGTGAGTTGTGTACATTTCAACACATAGAACAATTTAACATATCACTTCAAGGCAACAATTTATTAAAAGCAATTAAATCTACAAGGATGCAATTCTAGGAAGCGAACAAATTTACAATCATGCTATTCTAGAAAGCGAGTAAAACTCATATCATCCATAAATCATAATGTCAAAATCCTAGTTTAATTTCTTACACATATGTTTCATCAAACACTTGGTGTTCACTATTACCTTAAGTCTTTTATTCTTGTTTCCATCCTTTACATTTAATCAAGCCTTTCATGTGTGTTTGTTATCGGTATAATACCCTTCCTATTTTCTCATCATATCACAACCATCCATAACCCCCATTTAAGAAAATCATCTCATATTATATGAACTTTTAAGGAAATGCAAGCAAATGTAGAAGTATCATGAGAAAATGAGGAAAAAATGGCAAGTTGGGGAATAGAGGTACCGACCTAAAATGGATGAGAGAAATCCTTCAAAATCGTGAATGGAGTTGCTGCCGAGCTTGGAGGAGGTATTGCTCGTGTGCCTTGCCTTCGATTTGAAGAATCCAAGGATTTGGTGAAGATTTAGGTCACCCAATGTTAAATCTCTCTTGGAAACCCTCCTTCCTTTCCCTTTCTCTCCCAAGCTCTCTTTCTAGGTTTAGGGTCAACCAAAAACCCTCTAATGATCCTCTATTTACAGTTAAAGGGGTGAAAACCCAAAAAAAAATCGCACAAAAGTAAGTAGAATCGCATATCTACGATCGTTCGTAGCGATTTACGATCGATCTTAGCTTTCTACGATCGATCGTAGCTTCACCCGAGATTTTCTAGCATTTTCTGGAGCTTTACGATCAATCGTAACAACTCTACGATCGTTCGTAACGTCGCTACGATCGTTCGTAGGGTCCCTACGAGCGATCGCAAGTTTTGCAGAAAAATTCCAGTTTTTTGCATTTTCGTATTTCGGCCATAACTTTTGACTCGCTCATCGGATTTTGATGATTCAACTTGCGTTGGATTCGTAATTCGAAGAGGAACAACTTTGGTGTTTTGCGAAAATTTTAATTCTTCTTTATTCATGGACCAAAATGCCCCTAAAGCTGACTACATGCGAATGAGTTTCATTAACCTGTTTTTGCAGCAGATCCGATTCTGGAAATCGGATGTTTGACTCTACCTCTACTCAAAATCCGGAAAAGTGATCAACATGAACCCCGAAGAGGGTTCCAATACATTTCCAAAATTTCAAGAATTGCTCTATTCCAATAAGATATGAGCGAACTAGAACTTTTCAAAGTTGAGGGTAGTGTTAAGACATTTTCCTTTTAACACTTAAAACCCTTTTCATCCTTTGTTTTAACACCCATGAATATTCCTAAGGCCTTTTTAATACCATAACACATCCTCTCAATAACTTATTAAAGCTACAAAAGACTTCAAATTTTTCATTTCATAAAAAAGAAAATTTCAAAGGCTTAAAGCCTCAGGACAAGTTCCAATACATGGACAAAAATTTTCAGGGCTCTATACCATCTGAGTTCTAAGTTCAACTCAGAGAACTGACTTCTCCTTAGCCCAAGGGACACTAATCCCTAGAGTCTTGATACCAAGTCTGGTATCAGGCCCAGAGTAGAATACTCTAGTTCCAACTTAAAAGACACTAGTCTAAGTGACCTAATGCCTTAGCTTTGATACCAAGTCTGTCGTGACCCAAAATAACCCCTAGGAGTTAGGGATACTTTGACTCGTGACCGCCGTATCACACCTCCAATATGATACATAAGGCACGCATAGAAACCTGCTAGAGTACACAGACATTCACAGCGGAAACGATTTACGATGCATAGCGGAAGCAAAACATAACTAACATAGCGAAAGCCAAGATATAGAACTAAATACTCCTAGTACTCGGTCCAAGTCTGAACCAACAAAAATACATTTGTATAATTATCCAGAATGGTGGAGTGGACAAGTCTCACTCTCACTTAACAAAACACTGTATCCTTCTAAGTCGATCAACAAAAGTCAAAGTCATAACGCCAATCTAATGAGCCGTCATCCTGATAGTGGTCCATAAAAGGCTCTAGTTCATAATACTCCTCTTCTACCCAAGGCTCCGTACCGCACAAATCGAAAGGAACCTGAGCACCTGCCGATGATAACAAATATCGGCTGAGCGTGGATTACTCAGCGTATACAAACTACTAATAATAAAGCAATAATAACATAGAGCATACAAATCATGGAGAATGAAATACTTAAAACATATCAAAGCGTGGAAACCGTGAATAGTACATATGATGAAATCCGAAACCAAAACCTTGTGAGTCATGCGATAATCATAGCCTAATGAGTTCTTGGAGTTCATTGAGTTCCTTAGAGTCATTTATGATCCTTTTGAGCTTGTGAGACGATCTTAGACATTATCATAGAGTTCTTGTGAGTGTATCATAATCATTTTAAGCTTGTGAACCGATCTTAGAGATATCATAGAGTTGCATAGAATCATTCATATAAGTCATTCATTCAAAACTCTTTTCGTACTTTGAGAAATCCATGGAAAAACCTCGGGTCATGCGAGACATGCGAGCATATGAACATATGAGAGTAATAACATGTTTAAGCACCCAAAAACCCTTAGAGGCATTAAATCAAACACTTAGAGTGCATCATAGTGAACTTACATCCAAGTATAAAAACAACCTTTCACACCATAACAATCAAGAGATATATAGTATAGAATAAGAACATTATGGGGTAACTAGTAGTATCACAAGATTGGTAGTAGAGTGTATCTACCTTGATGAAATCGGTGACTTTGATTCCAAAAGCTTGGAACACGTAAAAAACCTCGAGTTCTTTGTTGAGAAACACCAAAAGGAGGGAAGAAACTTGATCTCCCTTCAAGCTTTGAGCAACCCTAGCTTCTCTCATTCTTCTTCTTCTCAAAATAGTGTACTAAGGGTTTCTGAAACCCTAAGGCATGAACAAGCCTTATATAGGCAAAGGGGTAGTGGCTAAAGACTTAGAAACCCTTAATGAAGAAGTCTACGTATAACCAATCGATCAATGGTACAAACCGAGCGATCGGTGGCTGACCGATTGATCGGTGATTTCAACCGAGCGATCGGTTGAAAACACCATCTCTAGAATTTTTTCTCATACAAATTAGTTAACCAGTCGATAGCTACCGAGCGATCGGTTTAAGACCGGGTAATCGGTGGTTATCACCGAGCGATCGGTGTGACTCGGTTTAAGACCGGTCGATCGGTGGTTATCACCGAGCGATCGGTGTGAGACCGATCGATCAGTGGTTATCACCGAGCGATCGGTGACCCCTGTTTTGCTGCAAAACCCTATTTTCAATATTTGGATCTTCTCCAATCTCATTTCCAACACCTTTTATGCTTTAAACACACTCCTTAAGGATATGTAGACCTATTAAATCATACACGCCATCAATCCAAACATTTACATTAGTATAAAACCCCCAAGTGTACAAAACCACACTTGAACACTATTCACTACTTAGTGAGACGAAGATTCGGGTTTCTACAATTATATTCATTGAACAATCACTGAAAAATAAATGATTAAATCATAAACATGTACCAGAGTGATTTTATAATCATCTCCAGTTGGTGTTGTGAGGAGACCGCCAACACCCACTCCCATGGCGCCACATACCTCCTGCATCATTGGTCTGTGCACACAACACTTTGGTAGCCTCTACATGAAGTATGTGGTGCCATGGGAGTGGGTGCTGGCGGTCCCCTCGCCGACACCAACTGGAGATGATCCCGCGTCTTTATAAAATTGATTACTTGTCATCCATCACTTTTCACCGATTAAATCAGAAAAAAAAAAAAAATCAAACTCAAACCTAAATATTATAGGTTTTTCTTATCATAAACAAAACTCAATTGAGCATAGAAATTCAACACGCGACCGTTTGTTGAAAATGTTGTCTGCGTGACAGAAGCATCTTCAACAAGCAAAGCAGAGATAATGAACAAAGAGCTATCCCACCAGGCAAAATCTAGAGGAATTGATGTTTGAGGAGATCTTGCAATGGGATTTTATACTGTAATTCAGAGAAATAAAATGAAAACGGAAAAAACACGAATGAAAGAAACAAAGGAGCTAGGACAAATATTTGTAAAGTATCTTTCCAACTATGGCTTTAGCATAAGCATATGACGACTCCTATCTTGAATTATTTTGAAATGAAAGTATTCAATCACAGATTGATGGATGCATGAGATTGCTAAATTATTTTTATTTTCAAATCCAAATGAGTGCTATCATTGGAGGGAAGTGGATGATCTTTTCTTTCATTAGTAGTTTGTTGGGGTTTTAGAATGGGGTCAAGAATGGCCCAGTGATGCGGGACTATGCAATGACCTAAAATCTACTGAGCTAAGATCAAGATTGAATTAACAATTATAATGAAAATTATAAAATCAGCAATCTTATCACAAATAATTATCCAGAAAATTCAAGAAAGCGATTTTATGAAGATTCAATGCCATGTCACAAACCTGCAATAATGACCCTCAGTTATATCTGCGAGGGTTAATGGAATTCTATGATTCCACAAGCTTAGGGGATTAACTCTTAATTCAATGTAGGGTTTCTAACCTTTTCTAGGGTTTGGAGCTGAATTAGGGTTTGGGATTGTGATGTTTTAGGTTTTTTTCAATTGCTGAAAATCTGTAATAGCAATAGGGTAATGTATTAGGGCTGTAACAGTTGAAGGGGGAGGGTTGTATTGGGTTGGACAGGCTGTAGGAGGGTTGTGGGATGAAAATACAGGTTGTAGGAGGCCTGTGGGATTGTTGGGGAACTGGGACAACAAAGAATGATAGGCATGGGGGTTGTTGATAGTGACTGGATGTAGCTTTAGGTGGCTGGACAGCAAGGGTAGGGTAAAGGAAGGCTAGGGTTTAGGTTTGGTGAGCTTTCTTGTAATGGAAATAGGATCTAAGGTTTGGGTGATTAGATTTTGCAAGAGGATAGTAAATAAAGAAGAACACAAGAGAGATCGTAGTTGTTGTGAACAGTACTCGTGAATAGTGCTGATGAATAGTAACTTGTGAATAGTGATTTGAGAGAGAGGGAGATTAGAAGAATATATCTTAGAGTTTTAGGGAATCACTCTCATGGCATCACACCAATTTCCAATCACTGGAGAATACCCAAAAGTAGGTTTTTCTTTGTTTCTCATTCATTAACTAAAAGTTTACAGCAAAAGGGGGCTTTAAATAGGTGAAGCCCGTAGTGCCGGCCCCTTCAGGGTATTGAAGCGTGTTGGTTCCAATGCATATATTCTAGACCTTCCACCGGACATGGGTATCAGTCCAATTTTCAATGTAGAGGATCTTGTACCTTTTCGAGGTCGAACAATCTCACCCCTGAATCCATTTTCTAACCATGATACTATACTTGACTAGTCCCTACCATTACTACGACCTCCTCCACCACCAGTACCGCACAGAAAAGAAAAAATTAATCATATCTTAGATGAGCAAGTAGTTTCCACCAAATATGGAGGGTACTAAAAGTATCTTGTCAAATGGAAAGGACAACCGGAAGCAGATTGCACATGGATTACTAGAGATGAGCTACAACAGATTGATCCTGACATCTTGGATCATTGGCACAATTATGATTCATCGGGGATGAATCATTTTCAGACGGGAGAGTTGATGCGGACATCCATGAGTCCAAGGAATTTCAAGTTTACCAAAGGAGAAAGAAGACTTCCATGTCACTTTGAATAGATGACATGGGGCATTGAATACCTCATATGCACACACAGAGCATTAGGAAGGCCCCACATTAGGAAGATGTGCATATAGGATAAGTTAACAAGTTCTATTTAGTTAGGAAATGCCCAATAGCCTGGATTAGTATTTAGGAGGACTACTTTATTAGTTATATTATTAGTTTGGGCTATTATAGTCTTTTTATTATGTTTTGGTTATTTTGGTCTTTCTACAATTAGGGCTTCACCTATTTAAAGCTCCCTTTTGCTGTAAACTTTTAGTTAATGAATAAGAAACAAAGAAAAACCTACTTTTGGGTATTCTCCAGTGATTGGAAATTGGTGTGATGCCATGGGAGTGATTCTTTAAAACTCTAAGGTATATTCTTCTAATCTCTCTCTCTCTCTCAAATCACTATTTACAAGTTACTATTCATCAGTACTGTTCACGAATACTGCTCACAGCAACTACTCTCTCTTGTTTTCTTCTTTATTTATTATCCTCTTGCAAAATCTAATCACTCAAACCCTAGATCATATTTCCATTGCAAGAAAGCTCACCAAATCTAAACCCTACCCTTGCTGTCCAGCCACCTAAAGCTACATCTAGTCATTGTCAACAACCCTCATCTTTGTCATTCTTTGTTGTCCCAGTTCCCCAACAATCCTACAGGCCTCCTACAACCTGTATTTTCATCTCACAACCCTCCTACAGCCTGTCCAACCCAATACAACCCTCCCCCTTCAACTGTTACAGCCCTAATACATTACCCTATTGCTGTTACAGATTTTCAGCAATTGAAAAAAACCTAAAACATCACAATCCCAAACCCTAATTCAGCTCCAAACCCTAGAAAATGTTAGAAACCCTAAAATTTATCCAGATCAATGATCTCTAAGACCTAGAGGGGGGTGAATAGGTCTATCTAATAATTTCTAACCAATTTTAATTTTTCAATTAATATGTTTAGAAATCAATGAACAATTCACTCAGACAATCCACACAAATCAAACACAGAAGATTTTTACGTGGAAAACCCTAACGGGAAAAGAAACCACGGGACCTCGTCCAGCAACAAACTTCACTATGAAAAGATTTCAAGTACAAGACAAGACCTTACCAAAACAGAAACGACGTTCCTAGATATAGACTCTTACTCTTGATTTCCACGAACCAGTAGGTTCGATCTCTGCCGTAGCAGCTTCGGTTCCACACCGACCAAATCTTCTCAAGCTACTTCAAAACCACGATCACACACGATCGATCTCCTTCCACGAAGGCTCCAGATCAAACACCGGACACACACATAAGGTGTAGGGTTGTGAATCAATTTAGGAAGTTTCAAACCCTAGAGGGATCTCATATAGATCTGAGATCACACAATGCAAGATCAAAGGTTTAGATCTATACTTGCATTCTCTAGGATCAAAGAAAGAGGAGGGATCAACAAAGATCTAAAAGAACAAGAGGAAAAACCCTAGAGGAGTTTCTCAGACCTCTACTCTTTCAAAAATAAACAAAGCTACGAATTAGGTCTCCAAAAAGTTGTTTATATAGGGTTTAAAAAAAGAATCCAGAAAAATAAAAATTCTTTTTACGGGGACTGATCAAGCGGTGCTCATTACCGATCGCTCGGTCCAAAACGGATCGCTCGGTGCTCATAACCGATCACTCGGTTAAAAATCACCTCTCTGGAAAAATACCCCATACAAATTTTTTGTCCAGTCGATAGCCACCGTTCGCTCGGTAGGCCACCGATCGATCGGTCTCAACACCAAACAATCGGTTGAGACAGAATTTTTTCCAAACCATTTTTCTTTTCGTGTTTATTTAATTCAACTAAGATCAAACAACTTTGTTAGGTTTAAAACTATCCTCCTAAATATGTTTAGAGTTATCTAAGTCAAATCCAACCTAGGTAGGGGTCTCTAAGTCCATTACCTTTCTAGATCCAGAGTAGGAGCTTTTTTCTTCACTTTCTTCAATCTTCTTTATGCTTTAGCTCTTCTCTTCTGACAAGTTGAATACGACTCGACTCACATGACCTATCTAATGATCACGGAATTTGCCAACACCTACTTAGGGATTTACAATCTCCCCCTTTGGCAATTCCGGGACAAAACAAGACTAACTCATATACTAGGTTCAAATTTTCCCAAATGATTCAAAAATGGAAAATTGACCTTTACATGACTCAAAAATAATTACATGACATTTGACATTTTAACTTGTCATGATTCACCAAACTTAGAACCTGTTTGCCTGCACATGCTAAATCAAAAACCTGTGAAGCATGGGAAATAAAATATGGGAAGAAGTAAAACATGTATAACATCCACAATTCCACAATACTATATCCATAACAGGTTAATCATGTATCCATAACATCATCCACAAAATCATCATCCACAATATTATATCCATATGCATATCATGCACTCTCCCCCTTTTTGGCTCGAAATGCCAAAGGCGGACTATAAACAATAAAATTAATGCATAAACATCAAATGAGATGAGATATAAGAGAATGAGAATAAACCATCCAAATTCATACATATCCATAACCAAGTCAAAATACATCTAAGTCTCAAACTAATACTAGGACTAAGGTAAACTCCAAAATATACACATGAACCATAAGGAGTATCTATCCTAGTACATCAATCTAACTATCACTCCTGCTCATCATCAGAAGTGAGCTGGGACTCATAATAAGCTCGAAAATCACGAACGTCTCTCTGTACGCCCAGCACTGCTGCATCGAGTGATCCAAGTCTTCCACGGATCTCTGTGGTGAACTCCTGGTGGGATGAAATATGCGTTGAGAGATCCATCCGCATCTCTCTCATCATTCTGGCTAGATCATCAATCGTGGCCGGAGGTGGATGAGAGGATCCTGTACCAAAATCAGCTTCCTCCTCAATATCTCGAACTGAAGCATGAGAGAAACTCTGAGCGATGGTCTTTTTGTTGATTGGACCTTTCGGATTACGGGTAGGAACTCCAGGAGGAGCAATAATCCCTTGAGAACCAAGGAGTTTAGTAATCAGGGATCCAAACGGAAGAGCTCCAACCACAGTTTGAGTTTGATGGGCTTAAATCATCAAATCAATTATGTGTGCTACAAGGTCAATATCATGTCCACGAAGGAGACTGAATAAAAATCGAGCTCTATCTTCCCTAAGGTCTGCAGTATGAACCTTTGGGTGGATATTGGCACTCTTTACTAGGTTTACAAGTCTGGCATCCCTAGTGAGTTTTGTTACTTCTATTAAGGAACCAACCCAAAGTGTAGGAGCACCACAAAGAAAGGTGACTACATTGTTCATAGATTCTTTATCCTCATCTTTCTTGTATTTATAAGGATAATAAGCATCTGGAACTCGAGGACAACCAAGAAATTTAGCAATGACATTTGGATTTATCAAAACTGATTGTTCTAAA
The DNA here is from genome assembly GCA_015143295.1 of Tetracentron sinense. Classification (NCBI taxonomy): domain Eukaryota; kingdom Viridiplantae; phylum Streptophyta; class Magnoliopsida; order Trochodendrales; family Trochodendraceae; genus Tetracentron; species Tetracentron sinense. The sequence goes on from CM026554.1 coordinate 21,762,286, forward strand.
GATCGAGATTTAAAAGACCAGGTTTTAAAATTGATTTCAGAGAAATTTGAGTAAAATTTCTGAACTAACTGAATAGGAGCAGGACCGGATAAAGTGAGAAGACCTTCCCAGTTACGATCGGTAATGAGCTTAGAAAGGTAATAATCACCAAAATCTGAAATTCTAATGCTCCTTTCAACCATAACACCCTTTTTACTAAAATACTCACTATAAAGCTGAGCAGCACTAGGGCTAATGAAGGGACCCAATAGAACATTTGAAGATGAACTAGCTTTTCCCTTTTGTTTCCGAGTTTTATCTGCCAAAGACTTTTGACGATTTTCAGTAGTAGAATCCACCATTCTATGGATTGGTCGATCCCCTATTGAAATCTCATGTCCTATTGGAGTGAAAGAGTATGGCTCATTGTGTTCCTCTTCCTCTATAGGGTCCTCTTGGTTATTGAGGACCAATCTCCGGCGTTTAGAGACACCGGACATGAGGAATGCAAGAATAACTAAGGAGTATGAGAAAATCATGATGAATTTTTGATGCCCTAGATGGGAAAAGTAAACCAAAATCAAGAAAATGATTAAAGATTACCTTTTTAGATGCTAGGAGACCCTTGCAGTAGAAAGAGATGAACGTAAGAGAGATTTGGAGAAGAAGGGACCGAGGGATCGCTCTAGAGTTCGGAGAACAAAATAATAGGAAACTGAGAAATGAGGGTTTTATAACCCTGTTCACGAAAGACCGATCGATCGGTCATTAACACCGAGCGATCGGTGGTCTGGAAAATTTTCTGAAAATTTTTACTTATGATCATTTTTCTCCCCCTCAACCAAAGCAAGACTTATACTCATTTTCACCTCAAAATCTCCTAACAACTATGCACTTATGCAAACATTTATTTCATCAAAATCAAAAAAAATTTAACCAAGAATGTATCTTACAGAATAGTTATGAATAAGGATTCTGTTAAGAACTTTTAGTTTTCATAAGTGATTAATTTTGATTTTTGCATCAAATCCACATTTAGAGTAAATAAATGCTCAGAAATAATGTGTGTGTAATATTAAAAATTCATAACATGACTCTGAGGATTGGTTTCATCCACAAAACAAGATTTTGATATTATAGCATAAAGGTACTCTAGAATGTTCAAAAACTAGAATTAAAACCAAGAACCATCCATAGAATTATGATGAGCAATGTTTACCCCAAATTTGATCTATAAGGTTATTTCAATTTATGATCAAATTTTACACATTATCTTTTCTTTGGACATTGGTGACTTTCACTCAAGTGAGAAGGTAGCCCTCTCTAATGATAGTGGGGGCTTTCACACTAGCAACCCATATAGATACCTACTGTTTGTCTAGGTAGTCATTTCTCACTGTTTGCATTCACTAGAAGCTATCACACAAACTCAAAGGTAGTCATTTCCATGTCAATAATTTTTTAAAACTAGGGGGCTCATCTTATGGAATTTTAATTACTTTGGTTATACTAGATTTGATTAAACTAGGGAACCATATGATATAATATTAGAATCTATAAATAGGAACTAATACCATCTCAAAAATCAGTTAGAGTGCATGTGCAACACATAACATCATTATTTACTCAACTCTAACTGAGATTGGTGACCATGACCATTTTAAATCACCAGATAGAACTAATAGTTGAACTATCCTTATTTACACAATCCTATGATAGATTTACCCTTGGAATTAATATTCAATTATGATTTCAAAGGAATAACTTTAAGCATAATGATAGGAAAGAAGGTCATACAAACACATTATTTTTTGCAACATTTTTCAATTTTTTGAATGTTTTTGGATTTTTATTAATTAAAGGAAACAATAAAAAATAGCTCTATGACTTAAAATCCAACAAGAATAACACATAGGCTATGAAGAAAGCACACCATCACTCAACTCCGCACAAACCAATGGATTTCCTAAGGAATTCAAACCTAAGGGAATCTAAGGGTTTTGTGAGAATGTCTACATATTGTTTCTCTGTTTGGACATACTCAATACACACAACATTTTGCTCAACTAAATCACGAATGAAGTGATGCCTAATGTCAATGTGTTTTGTGCGAGAATGTTGAACGGGATTTTTGGAAATATTGATAGCACTTGAATTATCACAATACACAGTCATAGTGCCTTGTTCAATCCCGTAATCATGCAACATCTGCTTCATCCACAGAAGTTGAGTACAACAACTGCCAGCTGCTATGTACTCAGCTTCGGCAGTGGACAATGAAATTGAATTCTACTTTTTGCTAAGCCAAGCAACTAAGCAGTTTCCAATATAGAAACATCCTCTGGAGGTGCTCTTCCTATCATCAGCATTTCCGGCCCAGTCAGCATCGGAATATCCAACTATTGTGGCATTGGTATCAAAAGAATACCAGAGGCCAAATGATGGAGTTCCACTTACATATCTAATGATACGCTTGACTGCAAGTAAGTGAGACTCTTTTGGGCTTGCTTGATAGCGAGCACATGCTCCAACACTAAAGGCAATGTCTGATCTAGTAGCAGTTAGGTAGAGCAAACTACCAATCATGCTTCTGTAAGTAGTTTGATCAACATCCTTGCCTGAAGTATCTTTACTAAGTTTTGTTGTAGAACTCATAGGAGTCCTAGCATGCTTCGCAGAACTCATACCAAATTTCTTCACCAGATTTTTAGCATATTTGATTTGAGATACTGAGATCCCAGAATCAATTTGCTTGATCTGAAGACCAAGGAAGAAATTCAGCTCACCTACCATGCTCATTTCAAATTCATTCTTCATTTGTTCAGCAAATGATTGAGCATGTAAGTCTAATGTGGAACCAAACACAATGTCATCAACATAGATCTGGGCAATGACAATATCACCTTTCACATTTTTTATAAAAAGGGTTCTGTCTACTCCCCCTCTCGAAAATCCTTTTTCCAAGAGATAAGTAGTCAACCTCTCATACCAAGCTCTTGGAGCTTGCTTTAAACCATAGAGGGCCCTTTTTAATCGATAAACTTGATCAAGGTGATGTGGATCTTCAAACCCTTTTGGTTATTCTACATAGACTTCTTCCTGTAGAATGCCATTCAAAAAGGCACTCTTAACATCCATTTAAAACAACTTGAATTTCATATGGCAAGCCACAGCTAGAAGAATTCTGATTGATTCTAGCCTGACTACAGGAGCAAAGGTCTCATCGAAGTCAATACCTTCAATTTGGGTGTATCCTTGTGCAACTAACCTAGCCTTATTTCTTATGATAGTACCTTTTTCATCAGTTTTGTTCTTGAAAATCCATTTGGTACCTATCACATTTGTATTGTTAGGCCTAGGTACTAAATACCAAACATCATTCCTAGTAAACTGAAGTAACTCATCTTGCATTGCATTGATCCAATTATCATCTGCAAGGGCTTCAGCTACATTCTTGGGTTCAAAAGATGAAGTATAGCAAATGTAGCTAACTTCATTTTCAATTTGTTTCCTTGTTCTCACTCCACTTTCAAGATCACCAATTATATCTGTGGAGTTGTGAGGACTTATGACCCTAGGATGTGTGGGTTTTAATGGAGATGATTGCTTAGTAATAAGTGGAGTTGAAGAAGTTTCAACATTTTCATTTCCAGCATTATCATCATCCTCAAGTTACACATTTTCAACACCAGAGTCATCCACAACTACATTTAAGGACTCCATAATCGTAGAGGTTCTCAAGTTGTACACTCGATAAGCACTACTGTTGGTGGAATATCCAAGAAATATCCCTTCATCACTCCGGGATTCAAATTTACCAAGTTGCTCTCTATCCTTAAGGATATAGCATTTACTTCCGAATTCTCGAAAGTACTTGACACTGGGTTTCTTGTTATTCCACAACTCATATGGGGTTTTCCTTATTCCAGGTCTTACAAAAACTCTATTAACTATATAACAAGCAGTGTTAACTGCCTCGGCCCAGAAATGAGAAGCTAGATTGTTGCTATGAAGCATAACTCTAGCCATCTCTTGGAGAACCCTGTTCTTCCTCTCTACTACACCATTCTGCTGAGGTGTAATAGGTGCAGAAAATTCATGTTTGATACCCGACTCATCACAAAAGTCGTTGTACTTAGAGTTTTCAAACTCCTTTCCATGATCACTTCGAATTCGAGTGATTGGGCATCTTTTCTCATTTTGAATTTTCAAGCAAATACTTTTGAAATTGTCAAAAGCATCAGATTTCTCTCTTATTAATGCTACCCATGACATTCTTGAGAAATCATCAACCATGACTAGGATGTATCGCTTTCCACCTAGGCTTTCAGTTCTTATAGGACCCATAAGATCCATATGAATTAATTCTAGTGGATATGAAGTAGCAATACTTGAAGTCTTCTTATGTGGGGTTCCAATTTGTTTACCAATTTGGCATAGCCCACACACAGCAGTAGAAGGCTTTCTTAGTTTGGGAACACCTCTTACAAGATCTTGCTTAGAGATTTTACATAGGCCTTTGAAGTTCATGTGACCTAGTCTTCGGTGCCACAAATCAACCTACTCAATTTTAGTCTTATAACAGACATTTGAGGGATTAGGACTGGGAATTAAGCCGTAGCAATTGTCAGTGGTTCTCAACCCTTCTAGAACACACTTACCTTTACCATTAATGACTAAGCATTTATTTTGGGTAAAGTGCACAGCATGATTATCATCACATAGTTGACTTATGCTAATTAAATTAGTTTTCAGTCCTTCAACAAACAAGGCATCTTTCAATTTTGGTATGCCTGGTGAATCGATGATACCCTTCCCTTTGACTAAAGACTTTCCTCAATCACCAAATGTAACAGTCCCATCTGGACAATCCTCAAATTGAGTAAATAAGGGCTTGTTACCTGTCATATGCCGAGAACACCCACTGTCGAAGTACCACATTTCTGTGTTTTGGACTTTCAAGGCAGTGTGAATGACGAAGCACTTAAGGTCATCCTTTCTTACATACACAGTCTTTAAACTTTGTTTAGATCTTTGATCATTAAACTGTGTATTAGAAACATTTTTCCTTTTTGTCCTCCTTGACCTTTTCCTGTTTTGTTCAGTTCTAGCTTTTTGATTAGTCAAATTCTTTCCTCTTGAATAATCATTTGGAATAAATTGACCAGTTCTTGTCATAGAGATTTGAGCAATTCTATTAACATCTTCGCTCAATATTCTAGACTTTTCAGCCAGAACCTGAATCTGCCTTTGAAGAGTCCCTTGACTTTGATTTTGGTTTCATGAACCATTTTGGGGAGCTCTCCTAAAAGCATTACAATTTGGTCGAATGTGACCTCTCACACCACAAAAGTGACATGTGGGTATGAATCTTGGGAGAGGAGGATTTCTTCTAAAAGGAATTTGATTCCTCATAGCATTCACTCTAGGAGCTGTATTTCTAGGCTTTACAAAATTTGTATAAACCTCAGTACTTGATGTAGAAGGTAGATTCACTTTAGGATCAGAATGTATTGGCTCAAACACTGCACTGGCCATTGTACCAACAGCTAAAGGACCAGCTGGTGTGTCAGCATGTCCTACCCCAGATCTACTCGAATTTGACCCATATTTTCTAACTAATTCATCTAGGCAGCTAGTGTTACCAAACATTCTTACTTCTTTTTCAAGAGTATAGACCTTCTGAATCAAGTCAGTCTTGTCTTGAAGGGTAATTTGATGTTATTTTTCAAGAAATTTCACCTTATCAACAAGAGAGTCTTTAAAAGTTTCCAGCTCCATTTACAGAGTTCTTAACTCTTCAATTTCTTTCATGGAAGTGTCTCTTTCAACTTCTAATTTTCTGACCATATTAGTCAATGAGACATTCTCTTCCAAAAGACATTGAACTTTCATAACAAATGCTTCTTTTTCATTTTCCAACTGACTAACTAGAGCACTCTTCTCTTCTGCTACTAGTTTACAAGTATCTCTTTCATTTTGCATTATTTTGAGTTTTTTGCTCAAAGAGATTTTTGTTTTAGTCAGCTTCAAACTTTCAGCATACAACTTATCATAAGTTGTTTTCAAATCTTCATCACTTTCAGAGTCAATTTGACTCTTCTGTATGTCATCACTAGACTCAGTATGAACACTCTCATCACTTCTATCCTTTTCATCAACCGCAGAGATAGTCTCAAGAATCCCAAAAAGGGAAACAGTGAAAGCCGTATGATTTCCAGTATCTTCACTTGAAGAGGAACTGTCCGATTCTTCATTCTCGGAATCACTGTCATCCCAACAGGCATTCATCACCTTGCCCTTACTCTTCTTTTTGTTAGGGTAGTTAGGTGAAATATGACCGAAGCCATGACATTCATAACATTGAACACCTTGGGATTTCTTGTCGCCACTCTTGGAATTTTTCTTGTTTTCCCAGGGCTAAGACTTTGACTTCTCAAAAGATTTTCCTCCCTGTTTGGGATTGAACCTCTTTTTCGTTCTAAAAAATTTTCGAAATTTTTTAACGAAGAGAGTCATTTCTTCCTCATTCATATCTCCATCCCTGTCATCCCCATCCAAAGATTCCTTGATAGATTTCAAGGCTAAAGATTTGTTCTTCTTGGATGGACGGAGATTGAGTTCATAGGTTTGGAGTGAACCAACCAATTCCTCAATCTTCAGAGAGTCAACATTTTTACTCTCTTCGATTGCAGTGACTTTGGGTTGAAATCTCTCAGGGAGAGATCTAAGGACTTTTCTAACTATTTTGAACTCAGATATTTTTCCACCTAAATTGAAACTAGCGTTGACAATGTCACTAAGTTTTGCATAGAATTCATCAAAAGTGTCATTGTCATCCATGTTTAAATGTTCAAATTTGGTGGTTAACATTTGGAGTTTTGAGATTTTAACAGTGGTTGTACCCTCATGGGTAATTTCAAGAATGTCCCAAGCCTCCTTTGCTGTTTCACATGAAGAAATTCGTCTGAATTCCTCAGCAGTGACTGCAGTAAAGATAGCATTGAGACCTTTAGTGTTCCATCCACTTGACTCAAGCTCTTCTCTGGTCCATTCATTAGAATATTTGACGACAGTCAAATCACCTACAGTTTTTATGGGCGTAGTCCACCCATTCTGTATAGACATCCAAATTCTCTCGTCAATTGATTTGAGAAAGGCTCTCATTCTAGCTTTCCCGGTATGCATAATTATACCCATCAAAAAGTGGGGGACGAGAGACGGATCCACCTTCTCTTAGAGTACTCATGATCACGGATAATACAGGATCACACTTAAGGGATTAGCCTTATCAGTGAACAAGCTCTGATACCAATTGAAATTTATCCAGATCAATGATCTCTAAGACCTAGAGGGGGGGTGAATAGGTCTATCTAATAATTTCTAACCAATTTTAATTTTTCAATTAATATGTTTAGAAATCAATGAACAATTCACTCAGACAATCCACACAAATCAAACACAGAAGATTTTTACGTGGAAAACCCTAACGGGAAAAAAAACCACGGGACCTCGTCCAACAACAAACTTCACTATGAAAAGATTTCAAGTACAAGACAAGACCTTACCAAAACAGAAACGACGTTCCTAGGTATAGACTCTTACTCTTGATTTCCACGAACCAGCAGGTTCGATCTCCGCCGTAGCAGCTTCGGTTCCACACCGAACAAATCTTCTCAAGCTACTTGAAAACCACGATCACACACGATCGATCTCCTTCCACGAAGGCTCCGGATCAAACACCGGACACACACACAAGGTGTAGGGTTGTGAATCAATTTAGGAAGTTTCAAACCCTAGAGGGATCTCATATAGATCTGAGATCACACAATGCAAGATCAAAGGTTTAGATCTATACTTGCATTCTCTAGGATCAAAGAAAGAGGAGAGATCAACAAAGATCTAAAAGAACAAGAGGAAAAACCCTAGAGGAGTTTCTCAGACCTCTACTCTTTCAAAAATAAACAAAGATACGAATTAGGTCTCCAAAAAGTTGTTTATATAGGGTTTAAAAAAAGAATCCAGAAAAATAAAAATTCTTTTTACGGGGACCGATCGAGCGGTGCTCATTACCGATCGCTCAGTCCAAAACGGATCGCTCGGTGCTCATAACCGATCGCTCGGTTAAAAATCACATCTGGAAAAATACCCCATACAAATTTTTTATCCAGTCGATAGCCACCGATCGCTCTGTAGGCCACCGATCGATCGGTCTCAACACCGAACGATCGGTTGAGACAGAATTTTTTCCAAACCATTTTTCTTTTCATGTTTATTTGATTCAACTAAGATCAAACAACTTTGTTAGGTTTAAAACTATCCTCCTAAATATGTTTAGAGTTATCTAAGTCAAATCCAACCTAGGTAGGGGTCTCTAAGTCCATTACCTTTCTAGATCCAGAGTAGGAGCTTTTTCTTCACTTTCTTCAATCTTCTTTATGCTTTAACTCTTCTCTTCTGTCAAGTTGAACACGACTCGACTCACATGACCTATCTAATGACCACGGAATTTGCCAACACCTACTTAGGGATTTACAAACCCTACATTGAATTAAAAGCTAATCCTCTAAGCTTGTGGAATCATACAATTTCATTAACCCTCGCAGATATAACTGAGGGTCATTATTACAGATTTGTGACATGACCTTGAATCTTCCTAAAATCGCTTTCTTGAATTTTCTGGATAATTATTTGTGATAAGATTGCTGATTTTATAATTTTCATTATAATTGTTAATTCAATCTTGATTTCAGCTCAGTAGATTTTAGGTCATTGCATAGTCCTGCATCAACTTTGGTATTAGAGCTTAAGTTTTGAGCTTAAGGAGTGAGTCTTGCATTCAAATTTAGGAGTCTATCATCATTGTTTGCATTGCATTCATTGTTAGGACACCCTTGAGTTACCTCGTGTATGCCCACGTGTAGTGGTTGTGATTATCAGCCCGATATGGAGTCTCCCCTGTTGAACAAACTTCTAGAGGCCCTCAATGAGCGTCTAGCTAACATGGAAACCAAGATGGAGGAGCATAGTACCGCCCTCAATAATACCATCATCCGGTTAGGAGCAGTCAAGACCCTCCTTCATCATGACAATGCTAGGGTAGAAGATAGAAGTAGAGGTGATCGAGATGTCAGCGCGATGCGTGGTAGAGGGAGAGCTGGTCCGCAACATTATGAAGTCTACCAAGACCAATATGATCCCGATGACCGAATGTTGAAGACAGTGAGAGTAGAGGCCCCAAGCTTTGATGGCCGACTCGACCCAAAGACCTTTCTTGATTGGTTATCGGATATGGACCACTATTTTGAGTGGTATAACATGTCAGAGGATCGACGAGTTAGGTTTGCTCAAATGAAATTAGTGGGCCAGGCTAAACTGTATTGGACCATTATGGAGCGTCAAATTGAGAGATCGGGTCAAGATCCCATTCTTCAATGGGATGAGATGAAAGAGAAGCTTAAAAAAAAATATCTCCCTTTCTCTTATCATCAAAGACTAATGGACCAATGGCAATCCCTTCGTTAAGGGAACATGTCAGTCACTGATTACATTGTAAAATTTGATGAGTAGATGATGAGGTGCAATGTAAGAGAGGACCCTCTTGTGACCCTTTCTAGATTTAGAATGGGCCTCCGTCCAGAGCTCCAAAAGGAGTTGATTCCCCACATTGTGGACACCCTTGAGCATGCTTACCAGATGGTGCATGTAGAGTCCTGAATTTCACATATACTATTCATGTGAGCAGGGTTGTGAATAGTGTTGTGAGCAGTGTCAATTCAAGGGAATTCGTAGCAACCGGACCTTCCATGCATATGAGTTGTGCCCAACGGGTTACTTTAGTGAGTTTAAGAACCTAGGATTGTAAGTTATGCGAATAGAGTAGAGGTTGGATTCAAGATAGATAGGGTATGAAAATACCCTAAGTGTGAAGAGGAACATCTTAACATTATCTTCAACTTGAGAGAAGTCTAGTTTTATCACCTCTTATCGGAATCAAGTGATTCTTGAACCATTAAAACATATTAGAATCATCTTCGAAGTTCATGTTGACCACTTTTCTTGATTTTGAGTCGAGATTAAGTCAACCGTTCGATTTCTGAAATCAAATCTGCTGCAAAAAATGGGTTGATGAAACTCATTTGCATATCAGTCGTCTTTAGAGCCATTTTTGGTAAATTAAAACTTAAAATTTGAATTCTTATAAAAACATCAAAATGTTCCTTTTCAAAAGACGAATTCAACGTAAGTTGAATCGTCAAAATCCGACGAATGAGTCAAAAGTTATGGTCGAACTACCAAAGTAGGAAAATCTGGAAATTTTCTGCAAGAGTTACGAACGATCGTCCAGACCCTACGAACGATCGTAGTTGAGTTACGATCAATCGTAAAAAATCTACGATCGATCGTAGAGTTTCAGAAATGGGCAAAAATCTCGGTAACGTTTATGATCGATCGTAGAGAACTTACGATCGATCGTAGAATTCCAAATGGTCAAAACTCTCTGTAAACGTTACGATTGATCGTAGAAATTTACGACCGATCGTAGAAGGCTACAATCGATCGTACATAACCTACGACCGATCGTACTCACACGACCCAGAATTTTTATGTGGGATTTTTAGGGTTTCTACCCTCTTGCCTATAAATAGGGGTTCCTTTGGGGTTTTTGGCTTACCCTAAACCTAGAGAGACTAAGAGAAATTGAGAGGGAGAAAATGAGCAGAGATTTGGGGATTTCAAAGAGTGTTGGGATTGAAGGAGGAGATCAAGATCAAGGTTGATCTTCCCTAAATCAAGCAAGGATCACATCACTTCTCAAGTAGTTGCCTTCTTCCTCAAGCTAGGCATTCCAAACCTAGGGTTTTCTCCAATCAAGGAGTAATCCTCAAGGTTAGTACACCCTACTAACTACTTTAGTAATAACCTAGGTTTATTTTAAAAAGTATACTTGTGAATTTCTTTAATTCATTCTTTTCTTGAATTGCTTTATTAAATCTCTAAATTAAACAAGATCAAGAAGAAATTATGGATGTGTGAATATGTGGCTGTGGCGATGAATGCCGCATGGATTTGATGGGTGTCATGTGATGAAAATGGTGGAAGGGCATTGTACACATAAGCAACACACCACTTGTTTGATAAAATGCATGAATGACCTTGAAAACCAAGACTAAGGAATAATTAATAAGGGTTAAAGAAATGTTACAGGCTAAGTGTTTGGCAAATTGCATGAATGAGAACTCAAGGAAATTAAAGAAGATTATTAAAGCATGTTTATGTAATTTTCTTAAAATTGTAATTTTAAACCAATTGCCCTATATGCTTGTTTTAAATTCCAACATGATCATAAAAAGAATTGAAATGCAATATGTGCACCTTGAACCATCTAGGATAGTATGATTGTCACGAATGCCACATACACCAAGCACGCATGCATGAACTAAACGTTCAAGTATAAGCATAACTGTAAGAAATAAACAAGAAAAAGATACATAAGACGCATAAGGAACTCACAAGGTAAATGGAAACAAGATTAGTCAAAGCATAAATGTCAAGGGTAGGGTATATCCATATGATATGTCATACCTGGCTCACAAGTATATAAGCATGAATGTCAAGGGTAGGGCATATCCCTATGATATGTCATACCTGGCTCACAAGCAAATAAACATGAATTTCAAGGGTAAGGCATATCCTTAGGATATGTCATACATGTCTCACAAGTTAAACAAGTCAAGCAAGCAAGAATAACATGAGACTAATGTATTCCGTTCAATCATAGTCCGGGCATTAATAAGCAAGAATACTAGTGTGTTCCACCATAGTTCAGACACTAGTCAAGGCAAGGCAAAGAGACTAATGTGTTCCGTTCCATTATAGTCCAGGCATTAGTCAAGCAATAATAACTAGTGTGTTCCGTTCCACCATAATCCGAGCACTAGTCAAGTCAAGACATGAGGCTAATGTGTTATGTTCCATTATAGTCTGGGCATTAGTCAAGCAAGACAAGAACCTAGTATGTCTATTCATTTCATAGTTCGTGTACTAGTTAAACAAGACAAGCAAGTAAACAGGCAAACATGCATGATTCTTACAAGACAAGAATAATTTCATAAGACATGTAAGGAACCCACAAGAAGCATAAGATGTAAAGTATAAATTACAAGAATCACAAGGTAAGTGAAATATGTTTTAGTTAAAGCATGAACCTAAGGTATGAGTTAAATATGATGTTCAAGATTATACTTGTTATTTGTTCTTGCTTCCACAATCTGATTTTGTATACATGGATAAAATGATGAACTGTACCACGAATGTTATGTTATCGTTATTACTATTGTTAGCTAGTAGCTTATACTCGCTGAGTATTTCATACCCAGCCGTACTTTTATGTCAGCAGGTACACTATATGAGATATGGACTCTGGTCCCTTGGATCGAGGTAGCTCAGGGAGAGTAGGAGGTTATTCAGATGGTTACCTAGATATTAGAAGTCTTGGCATGTGGCCAATGGTTAGGATGAGTGAGAAAGAGACATATATTTTGGGTTCTTGTGGCTGGGGATGATTGTCTCACTTGAGTTGGGACTCAAGTTAAGGAGTTCATGTTCATGTTGTAAATCTTATTCAATTATTACAATCAATTGCACATTGAATATAGTTAAGTCATTAAAGAAATTTTTAGCTCACTATTTTGCATGTCTTGTATACTCTTTGCAAGTTAGTTTTAAGTACAAGTCACGTCGCCAAAGTATCCTAACTCTTAGAGGGTATTTTGGGGCGTTATAGTGCAAGAGTTAGAGCAGTATTTGAAACCGCAAGTCATTAGGCGTTTTGACCCCCGTGGATCCGAACCACGATCTACTTCTTCGGAGGTAAAACCCACTTCCGAGAACCCACCGCTTAGGGGTCAGTTGAATACTCTTTTTCATTCTAGATTCGACAAAGGAAAATGAGCAGTTAGTGAGAACTCTAAGAGGAGTAGTCAGACCAAGTGCTTTAGATGTCATGGCTCCGGGCACTATGCATATTAGTTCCCACGAAAGATTGTACAAAGAACCTATGTCTCGAAGGAACAGACGAAGAGGAGCAGGGAGAATGGGACAAAGAAATCCATGAGCCTGATATCGGAGCCAGTGATGAGGATAATAAATAAAGAAGAAAACAAGAGAGAGTAGTTGTTGTGAACAGTACTCGTGGACAGTGCTGATGAATAGTAACTTGTGAATAGTAACTTGAGAGAGAGAGATTAGAAAAATATACCTTAGAGTTTTAGGGAATCATTCTCATGAAATCACACCAATTTCCAATCACTGGAGAATACCCAAAAATAGGTTTTTCTTTGTTTCTCATTCATTAACTAAAAGTTTACAGCAAAAGATGGCTTTAAATAGGTGAATCCGTAATTATAAAAAGACCAAAATAACCAAAACATAATAAAAAGACTATAATAGCTCAAACTAATAACATGACTAATAAAGTAGTCTTCCTAAATACTAATCCAGCCTATTGAGCATTTCCTAACTAAATAGAACCTACTAACTCATCCTATATGCACACCTTCCCAATGTGGGGTCTTCCAAATGCTCTGTGTGTGCATATGAGGTCTTCAGTGCCCAATGTCATCTATTCAAAGTAACATGGGGGTCTTCTTTTTCTTCTTTCTCCTTTGGTAAACTTGAAATTCCTTGGACTCATGAATGTCCGCATCACCCAGCTTCTTACAAATATCTAAGAACAGTAATTTCCACGATCAAGAAAAAATATTAACACAATTTTTGCAGTTAAACAATTACACAGCTTAAGTAACCAATAAATAATGCACAGCGAAGGAAACTTATAACAAAATTGTAACCCATGAAACCAGCTGAGTATTGAATGGCCAGAATAACAATAAGGCAATTCCCATATGAACAAAAAATATATAGGATGAAGCTTCAGCACAGAGTTGGATTTCAGGTGTCAATTAATTGGGATAATCAAATGAGAGCCATCTAGTACAATCCAATGGATGGTAAGGTGTTGTTAATATTGAGAACTCATTCAATCTCAGATTTGAACATATATACATCACAACATAGCGGTTCATGTAAGTTGACTTTAACTTTTGCCATGTTACCCAGAATTACTGCAAAACTGTTTTAGATTTCCTCGCTCACTGACTGAAAATTACAGATAAAGCTCAAGATCAGTGGTTATGGCAAGACAACCAACCCAAATGGATAAGGTACAAGAGCGAAACCAAACCTTATCGATTGGTTTCTGTTTATGTATTCCTGGCTTCCCAGCAGTTGAATACAGAGGTTTGCTTCTCTAATCCCCATTTCATCTTGCAGGGTATAGAACTTTGTCCTCAAAAACTAATCTGGTTTGTCAAGGCCATAAAAGAGAAATCACCGCATCAGCAGTGTCCCTCCACGTTTGTTAAGCCCTTTGAACTAGCAGGGATCGACCCAACCACAGCTTAGGAGATACCAAAGTTATTTTGGATGTCTTATTTATCAAATGCATGCATGCATATTTTCTCCAGCAGCAATGGCCAGTCTTCTCCAAGCTGCTGCGGGTTAAGCTCCATCGCAACCTTGAAATCCAGCAAAGATATCGAGCAACGGGTTGTCTGTTCTTGCATTCCTTCCAAAAGCCCCACGCTACTTTGCATCTGTAAGTAATGACCTGACGAGAAACCATTAATAAACTTCCTATGAAGTTGCTGCTTATAGGCAGGGTGCTTTGTTGGCACATATCCAGACCTTGCCCTTAACAGCTCAATGCAAGATCCGATCAATCGCTTCAAGTACGTATCCAAACCAATATTCAATAAATTAGCACAGTTCATTGACACCCCATCAAGTCCCTGTGAACCTGCAATCTGCTCCATATGTTTCCTCAGTGTCTCGGTATCAGATAATCCACCACTGTTGAAAGAGCTGGCAAAATTACTACTGCTTGCAAAAGGCATAGTCTTGCGAGCCCCACCTACACTAGCTGAGCAAAATGGAATCCCAAGAGGGGCGCAGAGCGGACTTCTGGTGGAGTTGAAGTTGTAGGACTGATCTACCTCTTTCCCATTTTCAACAACAATTACTGTCTGAACTTTGCTATGCACATTGACAGCACCATCCGCTGATCTCTTTATTCGTGGTATCTTTGCAGGGAACTGAAGTAAAACCTCCTCTTCACTCTCAGGCTGCTCCGCATATCCCTGATGAAGCTGAAATGGCCTCTGGTAATCATATTGAGTCAAATCCCCATTTTCCATGATAATTTTATGAGAAGCAATGTCAACCTTCCCATTTGGTCCAAGAGGGCTAGGCAGATCCCTGAGCCTCCTGTCACGAATCCCAGACCTGCCCTTTCGGGGAGACATCGGTAAAGCATCCCCATTCGACCAAATTGGCAGAGTTGGAGTCAGTGACCCGTTTTGCTGATACCCATCTTCTCTTGAAGGAGATTTCTTTCCCGGCACGGACTTTGGAACTTTCCAATCGTGAATTGGTGGTGGGACCTTCGAATGACAGGCATTTTTCAAAATCGAATGTATCAACTGGTTGTGCAACGAAAGATTCTCTCTTCCAAGGGTCCTACCACATAACTTATCAAATTCATCTTTGCTTAGCTTCTGGCTCAATAGTCTATATAAATAATAAAAATATCGCTTTGATCTCTCTGGCCCAAGCTTCTTAACTATCAGAGACTTCATGCTAGCAAGATTGATCCGCGAGTACTGCTGTGACGGTTGCATTGCCCAACACATAGAGTTCACCCACAATGAAACAATGACCAATCCTACTTCCTCAAACACAAAATCCTGAAACCCAGGTTTCCAAATTGAATTAATGTTTGCTCTGTTTCCAATAGTCCTTGCACATCACTGAACCTTGATCTAGTCTCTCCATACGCAAACCAGACAATGCAGACACCAATCTCATTTTCAAAAATTGTAACCCTAGAAGACAAACGAAAAACACCAAGTCCTCTAGCAGAGATTCCCACTGAGTACAGAATTTAATCAATCCCTCCAAAACAGTACCCAAGAAAAAGAAGAAAAAACAAGACTTCAAATTCCAGACCATCCGAAACAAAACCCTAACTTTAACCACCACACCATGCTCCAGAAACCCCAGTTTTTCAGCCGTGAACTACAACAAAACCCCGATATATCTCTCCGTAACATCCAGAGACCCTCATTTCATCAGAATTCGAGAAGATAAGAGAAGAGTAGATAAATTCTCTTGGTATTCTAAGATCGCGAAGTGAACTTAAATTGGAGGGATCGCACAAATATTTAGTTCAAGGGTTCGAACGAAAATTCGTAATTTGCAGAAAACAACAACAATAAAGAAAACGAAGAATAATGATTGAACATGGGGAAAATGAGGTTAGGAGAAATCAGTCTGACCTTTTGAGCTTCTGAGCATGGAGAAATTGAGATTCTGAAACGCCTCAATCGATTCTTCCAATAGTTTGAGCTTCGTTTCTCTCCCTAACTCACTGCAATTTTATGTCTTCTTCACTCAATCTCTCTAATTCCTCGCAGCAGTATTCTGTGAATTTAGATTTCACCATCGATCGCTGCTAATACTCACTCTCTCTCTCGGTCTCCTTTTCCTTTTATGTTTTAATGTATTTTTATTTTATTTTTCTCTTTTCCGATTCCGATTCCGATTCCGATTCCAATTCCAATTCCATCCAATTCCAATCCCTATGTAAGTCATGCTTAGTAACACGCGTGACATACAACATGCCATCTTCTTCTTGCGTTACATATCTTTATAGTAGTTGTTTTTGTTTTTGGGTACAGAAACATAAAACCAATCACACAGAACCAGAACTGGTAGACCCTTCTACCATACTAATCGGTTGCAACGGAGCGTCTGAATAGGGACCTGCATCCACTCGAAGGTTCCGGATACTCCACCGCAGCCCCTCCTGGGCTATTGCGTGAGCTTCGGAATTCAACTCTCTGGGAACAAATTGAAAAATAACGACCCCCACCAAAACGGCCATCTGACGGATATCCTCCATTATCACACCCACCTCCCAGTGAGGAAGAGAAATTTTGCCTTGTAGAAACTCAATGGATTCTTTCGAGTCCGATTCCAACACCACCTGTGTCCACCCACAGCCTATAGTTGCTTGCAACCCCATTCGAAGACCTTCTGCCTTTGCCAATCTACAACTTCTCCTCCCAAGCTGCTTGCACTTACGCAAAAGAAATGTTCCATCATGGTCCCGCGCTACAATCCCCGCACCCGTAGCCAACCCCAATTGTAAAGCCCCTCCATCCACGTTTATCTTTATCCACCCAGGATCGAGCGCCTCCCACTCAAGACTTTTTGTAGCGCCCTGGATTTTCTACAAGCATTGTTTATGTGCAAGGACTGTTCATGTGAGTGAATTGTGTCGAAGGCACTAGTATTAGAAGGGCCAAAGGCCTTTATTATAAGTTGGGTTTGGTTAATGAGAGTGAGGGTTTCCTCATGGCTCGAGAGTGATGGGAGTCGGTGTATGAATCAAGAAGTGTAAGGTGTTTTGGGAAAACATGCAAAAGTATAAAAACACTCTAAGTGTCAATTTGAGTGATTTTGTAGCGGTCGGGGCCTCCCATGAATTTGGGTTGTGCCAAATGGGTTACCTTAGTTGGTTTAAGAACCAGGGTCGGGAGTTATGAGAATGGAGTAGGGGTTGGATTCGAGGTAGATGGGTTATGAAAATACCCTTAGTATGTATGTAGAAACCCGGAACCGAGTTCCCTAGGCCGAGAATAGTGCCATGAAATAGTGTGGATGGTGCCTTGTGTGCTGTGTGTAAAAGCTTAAGGCCTTTACATTTTGTTCTTGATAGGATGGTCCATTTTGTTCTAATTAGTGTGTTGAGTTAAGTGAGGATTGTAGGTGTGTGTTTTGAATCTCAAAAGAGAGTATAACAATACTCTAAGTGTCTAAAAACAAGGGTATAAAATACCATAAGTGTTTAAATGGGTTGTAGGTGAATAGTGTTAGTGCATGAGGCATAAAGAGGCCGGAGCCTCTCATGCATGTCGGTGTGAAGTTAATGATCATTGAGGTGGGTTAAAAACCTATGGAGAACGATTTATGAGATGTGAGTAGGGTGTTGGACCCAAGAGAAAAGAGTGTGAAAACACTCGAAGTGTTCTTGGTGTTGAAAAGGTATGTTTCGGCATTTACCTCAACTTTAAAGGGATCTAGTTTAGTCATCGTTGCTCGGAATTGAGTGAGTATGGAATTTTTGGAAAGGTATTAGAACCCTCTTCGAGGTTCATGTTTACCATTTTTCTTGATTTTGAGTTGGCATTGAGTTAAAAGTTGGATTTCCAAAACCGGGTCTGTTGAAAATCTGGACTGTCGAAACCCAATTTCGGACCATTTGACTTTAGAACCATTTTTGATAGATTAAAACTCAAAATTAGGAGTTTTACAAAATATAGAAGTTGTTCCCCTTCGAAAGGCAAATCCAACGCAAGTTAAATCGTCGAAATCGGACCACCGAGTCAAAAGTTATGGCCGATTTACCGAAGCGTATTTTTACAGAAAAACTCGCTCGAGCGAGATCCAAACCCGCTCGAGCGAGATTGACCAAAATGCTGTTTTTGAGTACCAGGAGCAACCCGCTCGAGCGAGATTGAAGCCCGCTCGAGCGAGATTGCCCAGAAATGTTTTTTTTAGGGTTTTTCTCAACCCAAACACCTATATATACCCCATTTTCGGGGGACCAAAGTTTCTAACACTTAGAGAATGACTTTTGGAGAGAAAAATGAGGAAACTTAGGTTTCCAAAAAGGGGGTTTCTCACAAGATCAAAGAAACCCGCAAATTCAATCTTCAAGCTTCTCAAGACCAAAAAGGGGAGCAAGAATCGTGCACACCAAGGCTTTCCCCACGAACTAAGCCACGAGGAAACGACCACAAAGGGGATTTCGTGAGAAGATCAAGAGGAGCTCAAATCCTCACTCCTTTCCACAAGCTTGGATCTTCAAGCTAGGATCTTCCTCCTCAAGTTGGATCCTCCTCCATCAAACTTGGGGGTTTCTATTCAATGGTTTTCCTCAAAAATAGGAGTTAATCCTCAAAGGTTAGTACACCCTACTAACTATCTTAGTAATAACTTAGTTTTCTCTCTTAAAAATGTTGATTTTGATCTTGTATCTCCCTTTTTCTTGAAATATGGTATTTCCCCTAAAATATAAACAAGAAAAATAATAATGGTGGTGGATGTATGGATAGATGGGGGTTGAGGCGATTGGATGCCCTATGGTTGTGATGAATGTGTGGGATGGAAAATGGTGGATGGGCAATTTATGAATAATGTACACACCAAGATGTTGATGAAATGCATGATAAGGAAAATATAAAAATAAGGACTACACCAATGTTGCATGTGAAGTGTCTGATAAAATGCATGAATGGGTTGAAAACCTAAGATGTAGGAAATATAAATGAAAGCTTAAAGGAATGTTGAATGCAAGGTGTTTGACAAAGAAATCATGACATAAATGCCTAGGAAAATGTTGAAAATCACGTGTTTGACGAAATGCTTGTATGAAAATTGAACTTAAGAAGATGGAATTATGATTAAGGACTTTCCCCAAAATTTGGTAATTATGCTAATATACTTTATGGGTTTCCTTAAAAATCTTATATATTTATGGAAAAGTTGAAATGCTATATGATGTTCTTTTAATTGCTTCAAGTCACTATGATGTTCACCATTTCTCTATGCACAAGAAAGTATGCATGCATGAACCTAGTTTCATACAATCATATGAAATTAAACCAAGACAAGACAAGAGTGAATTCTACAAGATAATGATAAGATTCTAAGTACAATAAGAAAGACAAAACACCGGTATGTACGTCCAGTTTATAAGTACTGGTATACAAAGAATTACATGGAAGCTTATAAGACAATAAGAAAATACTGATAAGAGGAATCTCACAAGCTCACAAGAAATATGGAAGGATACTAGTGTACTAAGACCAGGTACGGGCACTAGTATCTGTTTTCAAGGCTCACAAGCTCACAAGTTCATAAGCTCACAAGTACATGAAAGTATGCTAGTGTACTAAGACCAGGTACCGGCACTAGTATACGTCTCTAAGATAAGTATGAAAGGATGTTAATGTACTAAGACCAAGTACAGGCATTAACATCTGTTTCCAAGAAAATATGAGAGGATACCAGTATACTAAGACCAGGTACGGGTACTAGTATCTGTTTCCAAGCAAGAATAAAGAAATATGAAAGGATGTTTAGTGTACTAAGACCAGGTATGGGCACTATCATCTGTTTCCATTAAAGCAAGCTCACAAGAAATCTCACAAGGCTTGTAAGAAATCTCACAAGGCTCATAAGAAATCTCACAAGAAAGATTATAAGAACTCATATGCTCACAAGAAAGGTTATAAGAACTCGTATGCTCACAAGAACTCGTAAGAACTCGTATACTCACAAGAACTCGTAAGAACTTGTATGCTCACAAGAACTCGTAAGGTGAATTATGAATTGTATTCTCTTGATTAATTGTTTAGGATAATTTGCATGCTCGTTATTACTATTGTTAGCTAGTAGCTTGTACTCGCTAAGTATTCTATGCTCAGCCGTACATTTATGTCGGCAGGTGCACTATAAGATATCTATACTCCAGTTCCTTGGATCAAGGCGGTTCGTGGAGAGTAGGAGATTGCTCGGATTGTCACCCAGATATGAGGGGTTTAGAGGTGTGGCCCTATGGTGAGGTTGAGTGAGAGAGACATGTATTTTGGGTTTTATGTCTGGGGATAGTGTATCACTTGAGTTTGTAACTCAGTTGAAGGATTGCTTGTACATGTTTCAGTTTGTATGCAGTTATTGTAAACAGTTGTACTTGAAATACAGTTAAGTTATTAAAGAAAATTTTCAGTTCACTATTTAGCATGCCTTGTATACTCTTTGCAGGATGATTTGAAATGTAAGTGACGTCGCCAAAGTATCCTAACTCCTAGGGGGTATTTTGGGGCGTTACAGAGGTGGTATCAGAGCTTAGGCATTAGGTCTCTAGGGTCATTTAGAGAATGATACCACGAGTAAACCAGGGCATTAGGTTCATCTTAGGAGTCGTATTCCAAGTGTAGATAATAACTTAGTCTTTGTCCAGAACAGGTTGATTCCAACCGAAGTTAGTGTCTATTTTCGCTAGGAAAATCGAAAAATTTTATATACCTAGACTATTATGTGTTGAATTATTATATGGTATTGTGTGTTATGTGTTGGATGCATATTATATGTTATAGGTAAGTGAAGATCTATGCTTTATGAACGAATTTCCAGTTAGAATCATAAGTTGAAGGATATTCAGGCTAGAGTCTAGCCTAGGTGTTAGTTAACAAGGGGATGGTAGGCCCTTTGTCATACATAGTGTTATTAGATCTAGGTCGGATTTGTTTCCCAGGAGAGGCTATTGGATGCTCTTAGGTCTACAAGTCTAGTATATTTAGAGTAGTTGCAAAAATAGGGATATAGGTTTTGATATATACTATTATGCGTATCTAGTGTAAATTGATTGGTTAAACTATACTTAATGTGTCTTACACCACAAATAAGCATAAGTTGCACACCACAATATAACGATAACTCCATGTGAGTTCAGGGAACCCCACGACTAGTAGGAATATAGACGGATATCAAATGATTTTTAACCAACTCTAGGATGTTTGATGCACGCTTCTAGGTACAAATGCGCATTATTTGCAGCACGTCCTAGACCCAGTGCTCAGTCCCAAATGATAAATATATATAAACTCCAAGAACAGATAATTTTGGACAACCACATGGATGTCTAATGTACATTTCTAGATACAAATGCACATTATTTCCACAGCACGTTCTAGACTCAGTGCTCGGTCCAATATGGATGTCTGATGCACGTTTCTAGATACAGATGCGCATTATTTTTACAGCACGTTCTAGACTCAGTGCTCAGTCCATAAATTCTAGATACAGATGCGCGTTCATTCTGCCTTTAAAAATAACCTCATTACATAACTTCCAAATGTATCATAATGTTGAACAAAGCCTGATCGCCAGAATACTATTGGAATGAAATTGAGGATGCCTAGTCCACCAGCCCCACCATTGATTAAAGGACATGTTCTCATCTGTGGTCATCTTAAAAGCACCTCTTGATCCGAACCAGATACATTGCGAACACGGACACTTCAAAAACAAATGAGCAATGGTTTCGGGTTGAGATTTGCAAAGGGGGCACACCTCCTCCACCGGTATCCTTTTTTTCTGTAAATTAGTGGCCACAGCCACTACATTATGACATAATCTCCACAAAAATACCTTAATTTTAGGAGGGACCTTGATCTTCCAAATGGTGCTCCAGAAAGTGTCACTCATTCCTTCTTGCCCACTAGAAGAGGATCTCTCTTGCTCGAGAATGATTTTGGCTAGATGCGTTGCCGAGCTTACTTTAAATGACCCTGACTTGGTGAAATGCCAGATGATCCTATCTTGGGCATTCAAAGTCGTTAATGAAAGATTGATAATCTCATCAACTAAGCTTGGAGCGAGCACTCTTTCCAGTTGTAATGTATCCCATGTTTGAGTCCGATTGTCAATCCAATCTGCCACTCAGACGTTTGTCAGATCAACCCCTGACTTGGGAATGAGTTTAAATTGTGGATGGTGAGGTAACCATGGATCTTGCCCTGCCCTCACTTGAGTACCGGATCCAATCTGCCATCGATATCCTTTTACCACCACTGTGCGACCCGCTAACAAGCTGCACCACGCCCATGACGGCGGGGATCCCAACTTTGCTTCTAAAAAAGTGTTATGAGGGAAATAGACCGCTTTAAAAATCTGAGACCAAAGTGACTCCTGCTGAGTTAACAATCGCCATCCTTCTTTTGCTAAAAGACCAAGACTGAATGCTTGAAGATCACGAAGCCCCATACCTCCCACCGCCTTAGATGTGCTTAGTGTGCTCCACTTCATCCAATGAATCTTCCACACTTGTTCTGTACTCCAAAATTTTGCCATCGCTGCATTGAGATCGTGGATCACCTTCTTCGGGAGTTTAAAGCAACACATCGTGTAAATCGGTATAGCCTGAGCAATGGTCTAGATCAAGAGGCCCCTACCCGCTTGAGAAAGTAGCTTTCCTTTCTAACCTTGAAGACGATACAAAACCCGTTGCTTTAGTTGATCAAAGATCTGAATTTTCGTCCCATTGAAATTGAGAGGCAACCCCAAATATTTATGGGGTGCCGAAAAGTTTCGAATTTGAAAGATCCCCACTAAAATCCTGCGAAACTGACGAGGGATATTAGCACTAAAGAGAAAGCCAGATTTGCTTCTATTTACCTTTTGCCCCGACGCCTTCTCATATTTCTGTATAATATGGGTCAAATGTTCCGCTTCCCCCGTACTAGCTTTTAGAAAAACCATACAATCATCGGCGAAAAAG
This sequence comes from Tetracentron sinense, assembly GCA_015143295.1. Classification (NCBI taxonomy): domain Eukaryota; kingdom Viridiplantae; phylum Streptophyta; class Magnoliopsida; order Trochodendrales; family Trochodendraceae; genus Tetracentron; species Tetracentron sinense. Next base: position 21,785,735 of record CM026554.1, read on the forward strand.
AAGTGGGATATACTGGGTGCTCCTCTAGCCACCGTAATACCATTCAGCTGGTGATGGTCCATAGCATGATGAAGGAGTTGCGATAATGCTTCAGCACAACTTATAAACAGGTATGGAGACAAAGGATCTCCTTGCCGAAGCCCCAGTCAAGGAGTTTTATTACCCTTTGCTTCCCCGTTGATGACCACAACAAACTACTCCGTGGAGATGCAATGATATATCTAGCTGATCCATTTGATGTTAAATCCCAATCGTTCCATCATTGTAATGAGAAAAGGCCATTCAATACGATCATATGCATGGTTCACATCCAATTTGACAGCCATTTGACTTTGGGAAACACCGGATTTTTTGTTTAAGAAATGAGAAATCTCATGAACAATGAGAATGTTATCCAAAATTTGTCGACCCCGGATAAATGCCGACTGAGCTGCGTCAATGAGATCCTCCATACAAGCCCGAAGCCGATGCGCCAATATTTTTGAAATTACCGTATAGCTGGTATTACATAAACTAATTGGCCTGAACTGCTGTATTGCTTCCAGGTGAGGAGTCTTCGGGATCAGAACAATATGAGTGCGATTTAAGCTCTTGGGAAAACTTCCAGTTTCAAAGAAACTAATAATAGCTCGACTGAAATCCTGACCCACAATGTCCCAATGCTTTTGAAATACCATCAGGACAATGTGCCTTAGTAGACCCCATAGCAAAAACTACTGACCTCACGTCCTCCTCTGTTATTGGCCGACACAGCTCGGCATTCATTTGATCTGTCACTTTTCTCTGCATAGTGCCCGTTACTTCTTCTAAGCCTTCCTGACCTTGGGCCATGAAAAGATCCCTAAAATGATGAATAACCATGTCTGCTATTTCCTTCTCCGAATAGACCCACTCTCCTTGACAATTTTTTAGAGCTAATATCTGATTTCTTTGTCATCTTTGAATAGCCGAGGTATAGAAAAATTTGTTGTTTCGATCACCTAATTGAAGCCAGTCAACTCTGGATTTTTTCCACCAATGAGCTTCTTCTTGAGCATATGTATTATCTAATTCATGGGTAAGTTGTTGTTGGAGAAGCCGAGTAGCAGGGCACTGTTCTACACCTTGCAGATGAGCTAGCTGATCAATTAAGGCCTTTTTCCGAACAAAAACATTACCAAAAATACGCCTATTCCATCCACTTAACATCTGTCGACAGTGGGATAATTTAAGAAGAAACTGCTCCATTGACTGAAATTTATCCAGATCAATGATCTCTACGACCTAGAGGGGGGGGGGGTGAATAGGTCTATCTAATAATTTCTAACCAATTTTAATTTTTCAATTAATATGTTTAGAAATCAATGAACAATTCACTCAGACAATCCACACAAATCAAACACAGAAGATTTTTACGTGGAAAACCCTAACGGGAAAAAAACCACGGGACCTAGTCCAGCAATAAACTTCACTATGAAAAGATATCAAGTACAAGATAAGACCTTACCAAAACAGAAACGACGTTCCTAGGTATAGACTCTTACTCTTGATTTCCACGAACCAGCAGGTTCGATCTCCGCCGTAGCAGCTTCGGTTCCACACCGAACAAATCTTCTCAAGCTACTTCAAAACCACGATCACACACGATCGATCTCCTTCCACGAAGGCTCCGGATCAAACACCGGACACACACACACAAGGTGTAGGGTTGTGAATCAATTTAGGAAATTTCAAACCCTAGAGGGATCTCATACAGATCTGAGATCACACAATGCAAGATCAAAGGTTTAGATCTATACTTGCATTCTCTAGGATCAAAGAAAGAGGAGGGATCAACAAAGATCTAATAAAATCAATAAGAAAAACCCTAGAAGAGTTTCTCAGACCTCTACTCTTTCAAAAATATCAAAGACACGAATTAGGTCTCCAAAAAGTTGTTTATATAGGGTTTAAAAAAAGAATCCAGAAAAATAAAAATTCTTTTTACGGGGACTGATCGATCGGTGCTTACTACCGATCGCTCGGTCCAAAACGGATCGCTCGGTCCAAATGACCGATCGCTCAGTTATAAATCATCTCTCTAGAAAAATAGCCCATACAAACTTTTTGTCCAGTCGATAGCCACCGATTGCTCGGTAGGCCACCGATCGATCGGTCCCAATACCGAGCGATCGGTTGAGACAGAATTGTGTTCAAACCATGATTCATTTCATTTTTATTTGATTCAAATGAGATCAAACAACTTTGTTAGGTTTAAAACTATCCTCCTAGGTATGTTTAGAGTTATCTAAGCCAAATCCAACCTAGGTAGGGGTCTCTAAGTCCATTACCTGTCTAGATCCAGAGTAGGAGCTTTTTCTTCTCTTTTTTCAATCTTCTTTAAGCTTTAGCTCTTCTCTTCTGACAAGTTGAACATGACTCGACGACTCGACTCACATGACCTATCTAATGATCACGGAATTTGCCAACACCTATTTAGGGATTTACAATCTCCCCCTTTGGCAATTCCGGGACAAAACAAGACTAACTTATATACTAGGTTCAAATTTTTCCAATTGATTCAAAAATGGAAAATTGACCTTTACATGACTCAAAAATATAATTACAGGACTGTTGACATGTTAGCTTGTCATGATTCACCAAACTTAGAACCTGTTTGCCTGCACATGCTAAATCAAAAACCTGTGAAGCATGGAAAATAAAATATGGGATAAAATATTGGAAGAATGAAAATATGTATAACATAACATCCACAATTCCACAATACTATATCCATAACAAATTAAGCATTCGATAACATCATCCAAAACATTTATAACCTCATCCAAAACATTTATAACCTCATGCAAAACATTAACACATGACATAACACTCCCCCTTTTTGGCTCGAAATGCCAAAGGTGGACTAGAAAATTAATGTATAACCATCGAAATGAGATGAGATAGAAGATAATGAGCATAAACCATTCAAATGTATACATCCATAACAAGTCAATAATATCCAAGTAGGTTTGTACTAAGTACAACCAAGACAAAATACATCAAAATGTCAAATAAAAACTGTCAATCGACTAAGATAAACTCCAATCACGAACTATCCCTCATGTTCATCATCAGAAGTGAGCTGGGACTCATAGTAAGCTCAAAAATCTCGAACATCTCTCTGTACTCCTAGCACGGCTGCATCGAGAGATCCAAGTCTACCACGAACCTCTGTAGTAAACTCCTCGTATGATGAAACATGAGTCCGGGGATCCATCTGCATCTCTCGCATCATCCTCCCAAGATCATCCATAGTGGTCGGAGGAGGACGAGATGACCCAGCACCAACTTCTGCTCCCTCCTCTGTATCTCGAACTGAGGCATGTGAAAAACTCTGAGCTAGGGTCTTTTTGTTGATTGGACCCTTAGGAACTCGAGTAGGAACACCAGGAGGAGCGATAACTCCTTGAGAACCAAGAAGTTTAGTGATGAGTGAACCAAATGGTAGGGCTCCAACTGTTGTACTAGATTGATGGGCTTGGATCATCAAGTCAATGATGTGAGCGGCAAGATCAATATCACGCCCACGTAGAAGACTAAACAGAAATCTAGCTCTATCTTCCCTAAGGTCCGCAGTATGAACCTTTGGATGGATATTTGCACTCATAACTAGGTTTACTAGTCTAACATCCTTAGTGAGTTTCGCCACTTCAATAAGAGACCCAACCCAAAACATAGGAGTACCACTAAGAAAGGTAACAACATGTTCCATGGAGTCTTTATCCTCAACAGTCTTATAAATATAAGGATAATATGCATTTAGAACTCGAGGACAGCCAAGGAATTTAGAAACCAAATCAGCATTTATGACAACAGATTGTTCTAATGCTCGAGATTTGAATGACCATTTTTTCTGGTTGATTTCAGAAAAATTAGAGTAAAATTCTCTAACTAACTGGACAGAAGCAGGACCGGATAAGGTAAGTATACCTTCCCATTGACGATCTGAAATGAGTGTAGGAAGATAATAATCACCAAAATCAGAAATATGTATGTCCCTTTCAACCATAACACCTTTCTTGCTAAAATAATCACTATAGAGTTGAGTAGCAGTAGGACTTATAAACTGGGATAACTTACTGGACTGGGAAGATGAAGCTTTACCTTTATTTTTTCGAGTTTTATCAGCCAAAGATTTTTGACGATTCTCAATTGTAGAATTTATCATTCTACGAATTGGCCTATCCCCAATTGAAATACCATGCCCTATTGGAGTGAAAGTAAAAGGCTCTAGGTTTTCCTCATCTTGAGGAGGGTCCTCTTGGTTGTTGAGGACCAACCTCCGACGTTTGGGAACGCCAGACATGAGATAGGCAAGAAGGATTAACGACAAAACGAAAGCCATGGAAGAAAACGCAAGAAAACGATGCCCTAGATGAGAAAATCAATCTAAATCCAAGAAAATGCACAAATCTTACCTTTTAGATGCTTGGGAAACCTTTAGAATAGAATGGAATGACCGTAGGAAAGATTTGGAGGAGAGGTAATCGAGAGATCGCTCTGGAGATCGGAGAACAAGTGAACAAAAAAAATAGAAATGAGGGTTTTATAACCCTGTTCACGAAAGACCGATCGATCGGTCTTTAGCACCGAGCGATCGGTGGTCTGAAAATTTTTCAAAAATTTTACATTTAAAACCTTTTCTCCCCCTCAACCAATGGAACATTGAAAACTCATTTTCACCTCAAAATGACCAATTGACCAAAAAATATGCAACATTTGATTTCATTAAAATCATAAATAATAATCACCCAAGAATTGATATATCAAGTATAGTCATAAACAAGGATTATGTAAACATTAATTGATTTTCACCGGTGATTAAATATGGTATTTGCATCAAATTCACAATCAGAGTCAAGAAACAATTAGAAGTAATGTGAGTATGAAATCAAAATTCATTACTTGACTCTTTGAATTGGTTTCCTTCCTTAATCTAGATTTTGAGATTATAATTCAAATGGGACTCTAAAATTTTCAAAAACTAGTTTTAAAACCAATAATCATCCATATTTATATGATGAGCAATTTTAACCCCAAATTTGACTAACAAATTTATTTCATTTCTTTTTCAGTCAAATTGTAATCATTGTGAAAATTCTTTTTGGAGTACACATATATAGTTTTTAGCACATTGGTGACTTTCACTCAAGTGAGAAGGTAGCTCTTTCTAATGACAGTGGGGGCTTTCACACTAGCAATCCATATAGATACCTACTGTTTGTCTAGGTAGCCATTACTCACTGTTTGCATTCACTAGTAGCTATCACACAAACTCATAGGTAGTCCTCTCCATGTCAATAATTTTTATAACTAGGGGGCTCACCTTATGGAATTTTTTATGACATTGGTTATACTAGATTTGATTAATCTAGGGAACCATATGGTATAATATCAGAACCTTTAATTAGGAACTAATACCATCTAAAGTATCAGTCAGAGTGCATGTGCATTAGATAACTTCTTTGTTTACTCAACTCTAACTGGGATTTGTTAGTATGACCAAATTCAATCACAAGATCGAACCAACAATTGAACTATCCTATATTACTCAATCCTATGAAATATTTATCCTTGGATTATATGTTCAAATATGATTTCAAGGAAATAACATTAAGCAAAATGATAGGACAAATAAGGTCATACAAACACATTATTTTTTGCAATATTTTTCAATTTTTTGAATGTTTTTGGATTTTTATTACTTAAAGAAAATAACAAAAAAAATAGCTCTATGACATAAATAGAACATGAAGAACACATAGGCTATGTAACAAGTACATCTTTACTCAACTCCGCACAAACCTATGGATTTCCTAAGGAGTTCAAACCAAAGGGAATCTAAGGGTTTTGTTAGAATGTCCGCAAATTGATTCTCTGTTTGGACATACTCTATAGAGACAATCTTTTGCTCAACAAGATCACGGATGAAGTGATGTCTTATGTCTATGTGTTTTGTGCGAGAATGTTGAACGGGATTTTTGGAAATATTGATAGCACTTGAATTATCACAATACACAGTCATAGTGCTCTGTTCAATCCCGTAATCATTCAACATCTGTTTCATCCACAGAAGTTGAGTGCAACAACTGCCAGCTGCTATGTACTCAGCTTCTGCAGTGGACAATGAAATTGAATTCTGCTTTTTGCTAAGCCAAGCAACTAAGCAATTTCCAATATAGAAACATCCTCCTGAGGTGCTTTTCCTATCATCAGCATTTCCGGCCCAATCGGCATCGGAATATCCAACTATCGTGGCATTTGTATCAAAAGAATACAAGAGGCCAAATGATAGAGTTCCACTCACATATCGAATGATACGCTTAACTGCAAGCAAGTGAGACTCTTTTGGGCTCGCTTGATAGCGGGCACATGCACCAACACTGAAGGCTATGTCAGGTCTAGTAGCAGTTAGGTAGAGTAAACTACCAATCATGCTTCTATAAGAAGTTTGATCAACATCTTTGCCTGTAGCTTCTTTACTAAGTTTTGTAGTAGAACTCATAGGAGTTCTTACATGCTTAGCAGAGCTCATGCCAAATTTCTTCACTAGATTTTTAGCATATTTGATTTGAGATACTGAGATCCCAGAATCCAATTGCTTGATCTGAAGACCAAGGAAGAAACTTAGCTCACCAACCATGCTCATTTCAAATTCATTTTTCATTTGTTCAACAAATGAACGAGCATGTAAGTCTAATGTGGAACCAAACACAATGTCATCAACATATATCTGGGCGATGACAATATCACCTTTCACATTCTTTATGAAAAGGGTTCTGTCTACTCCCCCTCTCGAAAATCCGTTTTCCAAGAGATAAGTAGTCAGCCTTTCATACCAAGCTCTTGGAGCTTACTTTAAACCATAGAGGGCCCTTTTTAGCCGATAGACTTGATCAAGGTGATGTGGATCTTCAAACCCTTTTGGTTGTTCCACATAGACTTCTTCATGTAGAATGCCATTCAGAAAGGCACTCTTAACATCCATTTGAAAAAGTTTGAATTTCATATGGTAAGCCACAGCTAGAAGAATTCTTATTGATTCTAGCCTGGCTACAGGAGCAAACGTTTCATCGAAGTCAATACCTTCAATTTGGGTGTATCCTTGTGTAACTAACCTAGGCTTATTTCTTATGATAGTACCTTTTTCATCAGATTTGTTCTTGAAAATCCATTTGGTACCTATCACATTTGTATTGTTAGGCCTACGTACTAAATACCAAACATCATTCCTAGTAAACTGAAGTAACTCTTCTTACATTGCATTTATCCAATTATCATCTGCAAGAGCTTCAGCTACATTCTTGAGTTCAAAAGATGAAGTATAGCAAATGTAGCTAACTTCATTTTCAATTTGTTTCCTCGTTCTCACACCACTTTCAACATCACCAATTATATCAGTGGGGGTGTGAGGACTCATGACCCTAGGATGTGTAGGTTTTGATGGAGATATTTGCTTATCAATAAGTGGAGTTGAAACAGTTTCAACATTTTCATTATCAGCACTTTCATCATCCTCAAGTTGCACATTTTCAACACCGAAGTCATCCACAACTACATTTATGGACTCCATAATTGTAGAGGTTCTCAAGTTATACACTCGATAAGCTCTACTATTGGTGTAATATCCAAGAAATATCTCTTCATCACTCCGGGATTCAAATTTGCCCAGTTGCTCTCTATCCTTAAGGATATAGCATTTACTTCCGAATTCTCGAAAGTACTTGACACTAGGTTTCTTGTTATTCCACAACTCATATGGGGTTTTCCTTGTTCCAGGTCTTACAAAAACTCTATTAACTATATAGCAAGCAGTGTTAACTGCCTCAGCCCATAAATGAGAAGCTAGATTGTTGCTATGAAGCATAACTCTAGCCATCTCTTGGAGAACCCTGTTCTTCCTCTCTACTACACCATTCTGCTGAGGTGTAATAGGTGCAGAAAATTCATGTTTGATACCCGACTCATCACAAAAGTCATTGTACTTAGAGTTTTCAAGCTCCTTTCCATGATCACTTCGAATTCGAGTGATTGGGCATCTTTTCTCATTTTGAATTTTCAAGCAAATACTTTTGAAATTGTCAAAAGCATCGGATTTCTCTCTTATAAATGCCACCCATAACATTCTTGAGAAATCATCAACCATGACTAGGATGTATCGCTTTCCACCAAGACTTTCAGTTCTTGTAGGACCCATTAGATCCATATGAATTAATTCCAGTGGATATGAAGTAGCAATACTTAAAGTCTTCTTATGTGGGGTTCTAATTTGTTTACCAATTTGGCATGGCCCACACACAGCAGTAGAAGGCTTTCCTAGTTTGGGAACACCTCTCACAAGCTCTTGCTTAGAGATTTTACATAGGTCTTTGAAATTCATGTGACCTAGTCTTCGGTGCCACAAATCAACTTCCTCAATTTTAGTCTTATAACAGACATTTGAGGGATTAGGACTGGGAGTTAAGCCGTAGCAATTGTCAGTGGTTCTCAATCCTTCTAGAACACACTTACCTTTACCATTAATGACTAAGCATTTATTTTGGGTAAAGTGCACAGCATGATTATCATCACATAGTTGACTTATGCTAATTAAATTAGCTTTCAGTCCTTCAACAAATAAGGCATCTTTCAATTTAGGTATGCCTGGTGAATCGATGATACCCTTTCCTTTGACTAAAGACTTGCTTCCATCACCAAAAGTAACAGTCCCATCTGGACAGTCCTCAAATTGAATAAATAAGGACTTGTTACCTGTCATATGCCGAGAACACCCACTGTCGAAGTACCACATTTCTGTGTTTTGGGCTTTCAAGGCAGTATGAATGACAAAGCACTTAAGGTCTTCCTTTCTTACATACACAGTCTTTAAACTTTGTTTAGATCTTTGATCATTAATCTGTGTAGTAGAGACCTTTTTCCTTTTTGTCCTCCTTGACCTTTTTCAGTTTTCTTCAGTTCTAGCTTTTTGATAAGTCAAATTGTTTCCTCTTGAATAATCATTTGGAATAAATTGACCAGTTCTTGTCCTAGAGATTTGAGCAATTCTATTAACATCATCGCTCAACATTCTAGACTTTTCAGCTAGAACCTGAATCTGCCTTTGAATAGTCCCTCGACTTTGATTTTGGTTCCATGAACCATTTCGGGGAGCTCTCCTAAAAGCATTACAATTAGTTCGAATGTGACCTCTCACACCACAAAAGTGACATGTGGGTATAAATCTTGGGAGAGGAGGAGGATTTCTTCTAATAGGAATTTGATTCCTCAAAGCATTCACCCTAGGAGCTGTATTTCTAGGCTTTACAAAATTTGTATAAGCCTTAGTACTTGATGTAGAAGGTAAATTTTCTTTAGGATCAGAATGTATTAGCTCAAACACTGCACTAGCCATTGTACCAACAGCTAAAGGACCAGCTGGTGTGTCAGCATGTCCTATCCCAGATCTATTCGAATTTGATCCATACTTTCTAACTAATTCATCTAGGCAGCTAGTGTTACCAAACATTCTTACTTCTTTTTCAAGAGTATAGACCTTCTGAATGAAGTCAGTCTTGTCTTTGAGGGTAATTTGATGCTCTTTTTCAAGAAATTTCACCTTATCAACAAGAGAGTCTTTAAAAGTTTCCAGCTCCATTTGCAGAGTTCTTAACTCTTCAATTTCTTTCATGGAAGTGTCTCTTTCAAATTCTAATTTTCTGACCACATTAGTCAATGAGACATTCTCTTCCAAAAGACATTGGACTTTTATAACAAATGCTTCTTTTTCATTTTCCAACTGACTAACTAGAGCACTCTTCTCTTCTGCTACTAGTTTACAAATATCTCTTTCATTTTGAATGATTTTGAGTTTTTTGCTCAAGGAGATTTTTGTTTTAGTCAGCTTCAAACTTTCAGCATACAACTTATCATAAGTTGTTTTCAAATGTTCATCACTTTCAGAGTCAGTTTGACTCTTTTGTATGTCATCACTAGACTGCGTATGAACACTCTCATCACTTCTATCCTTTTCATCAACCGCAGAGGTAGTCTCAAGAATCCCAGAAAGGGAAACAGTGAAAGCCATATGATTTCCAGTATCTTCATTTGAAGAGGAACTGTCCGATTCTTCATTCTCGGAATCACTGTCATCCCAACAGGCATTCATCACCTTGCCCTTACTCTTCTTCTTGTTAGGACAGTTAGGTGAAATATGACCGAAGCCATGGCATTCATAACATTGAACACCTTGGGATTTCTTGTCGCCACTCTTGGAATTTTTCTTGTTTTCTCAGGGCTTAGACTTTGACTTCTCAAAAGATTTTCCTCCCTGTTTGGGATTAAACCTCTTTTTCGTTCTAAAAATTTTTTGAAATTTTTTAACGAAGAGAGCCATTTCTTCCTTATTCATATCTCCATCACTGTCATCCTCATCCAAAGTTTCCTTGATGGATTTCAAGGCTAAATATTTGTTCTTCTTGGATGGACGGAGATTGAGTTCATAGGTGTGGAGTGAACCAACCAATTCCTCAATCTTCAGAGAGTCAACATTTTTACTCTCTTCGATTGCAGTGACTTTGGGTTGAAATCTCTCTGGGAGAGATCTAAGGACTTTTCTAACTATTTTGGACTCAGATATTTTCTCACCAAAATTGAAACTAGCGTTGACAATGTCACTAAGTTTTGCATAGAATTCATCAAAAGTGTCATTGTCTTCCATGTTTAAATGTTCAAATTTGGTGGTTAACATTTGGAGTTTTGAGATTTTAACAGTGGTAGTACCCTCATGGGTAATTTCAAGAATGTCCCAAGCCTCCTTTGCTGTTTCACATGAAGAAATTCGTCTGAATTCCTCAGCAGTGACTGCAGTAAAGATAGCATTAAGACCTTTAGTGTTCCATCCACTTGACTCAAGCTCTTCTTTGGTCCATTCATCAGAATATTTGACGACAGTCAAATCACCTACAGTTTTTATGGGCGTAGTCCACCCATTCTGTATAGACATCCAAATTCTCTCGTCAATAGATTTGAGAAAGGCTCTCATTCTAGCTTTCCAATAAGCATAATTATTCTCATCAAAAAGTGGGGGACGAGAGACGGATCCACCTTCTCTTAGAGTACTTTTGATCACGGATAATACAGGATCACACTTAAGGGATTAGCCTTATCAGCGAACAAGCTCTGATACCAATTGAAATTTATCCAGATCAATGATCTCTACGACCTAGAGGGGGGGTGAATAGGTCTATCTAATAATTTCTAACCAATTTTAAATTTTCAATTAATATGTTTAGAAATCAATGAACAATTCACTTAGACAAGCCACACAAATCAAACACAGAAGATTTTTACGTGGAAAACCCTAACGGGAAAATAACCACGGGACCTAGTCCAGCAATAAACTTCACTATGAAAAGATATCAAGTACAAGATAAGACCTTACCAAAACAGAAACGACGTTCCTAGGTATAGACTCTTACTCTTGATTTCCACGAACCAGCAAGTTCGATCTCCGCCGTAGCAGCTTCGGTTCCACACCGACCAAATCTTCTCAAGCTACTTCAAAACCACGATCACACACGATTGATCTCCTTCCACGAAGGCTCCGGATCAAACACCGGACACACACACACAAGGTGTAGGGTTGTGAATCAATTTAGGAAATTTCAAACCCTAGAGGGATCTCATACAGATCTGAGATCACACAATGCAAGATCAAAGGTTTAGATCTATACTTGCATTCTCTAAAATCAAAGAAAGAGGAGGGATCAACAAAGATCTAATAAAATCAATAAGAAAAACCCTAGAAGAGTTTCTTAGACCTCTACTCTTTCAAAAATATCAAAGACACGAATTAGGTCTCCAAAAAGTTGTTTATATAGGGTTTAAAAAAAGAATCCAGAAAAAGAAAAATTCTTTTTACGGGGACCGATCGATCGATGCTCACTACCGATCGCTCGGTCCAAAACGGATCGCTCGGTCCAAATGACCGATCGCTCGGTTATAAATCATCTCTCTGGAAAAATAGCCCATACAAATTTTTTGTCCAGTCGATAGCCACCGATCGCTTGGTAGGCCACCAATCGATCGGTCCCAATACCGAGCGATCGGTTGAGACAGAATTGTGTTCAAACCATGATTCATTTCATTTTTATTTGATTCAAATGAGATCAAACAACTTTGTTAGGTTTAAAACTATCCTCCTAGGTATGTTTAGAGTTATCTAAGCCAAATCAAACCTAGGTAGGGGTCTCTAAGTCCATTACCTGTCTAGATCCAGAGTAGGAGCTTTTTCTTCTCTTTCTTCAATCTTCTTTAAGCTTTAGCTCTTCTCTTCTGACAAGTTGAACATGACTCGACGACTCGACTCACATGACCTATCTAATGATCACGGAATTTGCCAACACCTATTTAGGGATTTACATTGACGATCCCCCATACCGCTGATCCCAAGCTCTATCGATAACATCTGTACACCCGGCATGAAGCTCCCACATTTGTTCATACTGGAAACGACGTTGGACTCATTGCAAAGGGAAGGCCGTTTGAAGCACTATTGGGCTATGGTCAGACTCGATCACCGGAAGCACTCTAACGACAGCTGTAGGAAATTGGAGTCGCCACAAATAATTTGCCAACACCCAGTGTAATCTTGCTGCTATATACCCTGGCTCCTGTCACCGATTAGACCAAGTAAAACATGGACCTTTAAATCCCAAATCCAAAAGATTAGCCTCATAGACCATATGTTGAAACTTTGCAATTTGCCAATGAGTAACCATATTACCTCCCTTCTTCTCTGTAGGATCTAATATGTTGTTAAAATCTCCCATACAAATCCATGAAGTTGTTTGATGACTACCTCTCAACGCCAGTTTGTCCCATAAGACAGCCTTTTCTTGGTCATTTATAGGCCCATAAACAAAAGAAATCTCGCTTGAATGCACCCCTTGTCCTAGTGAGACCTTTGCATGAATGATATTTTGGGTAGCCTTGGTGACCTTAACCGCAACGTCATTTTGCCAACATAAAGCCAGACCCCCGGCCAAGCCAATAGGATCCTTACTGAAAATATGCTCAAACTTTAACGAATGCAACACATCCCTAACCCACTGATTTTTATTTTTCGTTTCCATTAAGAAAAGCACATTTGGCCGAAAACGAAGGATTATCTCCTTCAATTGACGAACTGTCCTGGGTTGGCCCAACCCTTGATAGTTCCAAGCAATAGCTATCATTGTGATTGGGGTGGCTGCCCCTTGGCAGGCACCCCGGACAAGAAATGCTCACTAGAAATTAGACTAGTAACCCCATCGTCATTAAGCCCCCATGAAATCTTCGTGAGATTTCTAACTATTTCTACTTCTTCCCCTGTTGGACCATTCTGAATAACTAACCTTGAGCTATGGCAAGGGCTCAACCTCCCAGGATCCAAACAAGTTGAATGGGCTTTAATACCACTTGAGGTCATATGGGCCCCTAGAATCATAAAGAGGCTTGGATCATCAGTTTTATTAATATATGCGGTATTAAGTTCCATGGGTTGCACCTGACCCGGAATAGATGCCCGTTCTCCCAGGTTCGAACCTTTGTAAGACTGAGAAGGAGCAGCATCCATTAATAAACAAGGACCAGAAGATTCGAAGCTACTTGGTACGATGATCCGTCGCTTCGGGATCGAGGGCACTCTCCTTTGGCCATCTGGAGTAATATGGATGCGCGAGGATCGACGCATATCAGAATCAGACATGGCTCCATCATTTCCTCCACGTGGTTGTTTGCAATAGGGGTCCGGTACGCCTGAGATAACGGTCACTACTGCTACCGCCTCCGAAATTATCGTTGATGAATCTAGGCCGGACACGTGGCCCTTTCAACCCTGCCATACTCCTGACCCTCCTGTCCTCGTTTTCGGGCACGCCTTCGACTGTATGGTGAATCATAGACTTGTCGTCTCCGATGTATGGCTCCCCTGACTCCAGCGGAACTGGTTCGATATTCAAAAGATTATGAAAAGGCCAGCTGGTGAAATGGAAATTCTCGGCTCTCATCCAGGGGCTGAAAATGCCACATCCAATAGACGAATCCGAACCGTTATTGCTTTGCCCCTTCTCTGTTTGTGCACAATGTTTATTATCATGGCCAATACACCCACAATGAAAACAGAACAATGGAAGACGTTCATAAGTCACTGGGAAGATAGCCATTTCCTTCGAGAGCATTTGCAAGATGATGAAGGACACAGTGCTTTGTCGATGTCAAACTGAATTCTGATGCGTAAGAATTTACCTCGAGCCACTCCACCATCTGAAAGATCCACCTCCAGTAGATCCCCAAACTGCCCCGCTATGGCAATGCCGTCCTCCTTTAGAAGATACTCTGGTGGTAGACCATACACCTGCATCCATAGAGGAAGGGATTCGAGGCTAAGATCTTTCACCAGAATCTCGGGACACCATTTCTTCATTAGCAACGGATGTCCGTTAAACGACCAGGGCTGGAACCCATAAACCCTATTCATCTCTTGTTCCGACGAGAATTTAAACATCATGAAATTATTTTCCAGATCAACGATGCTTACTGGAAATCGTGTATTCCATACTCGTAAAAGCGTCTTCTCCACAACAGCCATGTTCACCGGCCTATCAGAAAGCAACTTACCGATAATACTAGACTGGAACCCTTTACTACTTGCCTCAATAGCTGCTAGAGGGATAACAATGGGATCTTAGGACAGCTGAAGAGTGAGCTGATATTTGAGACGTTCAGCAAGAGCTCCGGCCACCGCCGATACTACCGACTGTTGCTTTGATTCCTCCATAACTTTCGAAGAGGAATCTCAGAAAACAACCTAACGACCCAAAACACCGGAAACCAATTGTAGAGCCCCAGACTTTTTCATGCTTAATACATGACACTTTCGTTGTCATCTTGCCTTTTTAAGAGGTATGATTACTAAATGAGGAAGAATTTGGAAATTTTGAAATGTCAGAATTGTTCCTCTTCAAAGTACGAACACAACGCAAGTTGAATCGTCAAAATCGGACGAACGAGTCAAAAGATATGGCCAAAACAATCTGTACCTGTAGGAAATCGTATCACAGACAACGTACTCTGATAACGTATATTGTGTGCATCCGTTGTACAACTCACCACGGGTACGTTGTATGGCTCACCACGGGTACGTTGTATAACTCACCACGGGCACGTTGTACAGCTCACCACGAGTTGCACTATTCACGGCACCACGAGTTGCACTATTCACGGCACCACGAGTTGCACTATTCATGGCACCACGAGTTGCACTATTCATGGCACCACGAGTTGGCACTATTCATGGCACCACGAGTTGACACTATTCACGGCACCACGAGTGGCACTATTCATGGCACCACGAGTTGGCACTATTCATGGCACCACGAGTTGACACTATTCACGGCACCACGAGTTGCACTATTCACGGCACCACGAGTTGCACTATTCACGGCACCACGAGTTGGCACTATTCACGGCACCACGAGTTGGCACTATTCACAGCACAATGTGTTCAGCACTATTCACGGTCCTCGCGTCATTGCAGAAATCCCAGTAAGGGTATTACGGTCTTTTGTCAGTTCACTCTTACCTTAAGAGTTTAACCCGAGCCTTTAGGGTATCATTCAACACTTAGAGAGTTTGAGAGAATAGAAGAAAGAGGAGAAGGCGATTCCAATTTAGGGTTTCCATTTTTGGAGAGAAATCAAAGGGTTTTGAGACCCTAGATCAACCTCAAGCCCGTTTTCTTCAAGATTTCGGTGCAAGCATTCGTGGAGCTCACGAATCAAGCTAGGGCAGCAACTCACAGCCATTTGGAAAGAGGGTTTCTTCCTCATTTCTTCAAGGTCGGTGCTTCTTACTACCCTCCTAGTTATAGTTCCTCTTTCCCCTTCTTTTCTCTTCATTTTCTTTCATTTACACATGTGCTATGAGATGGATGAATGGTAAATGGTGAATGGTGAATGGTGAATGGTGAATGGTAAATGGAGATGGGATGGGCGATTGGATGCCAATGGTTGTGTGTGATGAACAAATGGGGAAGGGCATTGTTCCAATAATGAACGTACATGTATGATTTGAGTAAAACCCATCTAGAAAAGCATGTTGTAGGGTAAAATCCATAATGAACACACCATGTTTGATGAAATGCCAAGGTGAACACAGTGAGCTGAAAATCTGGAAATGCATGCCTAATAAATTATGAATATTGCTAGGGACTATGATAGTGTGTTTCCTGCTTTCCCATAATGCTATGAATATTACATTACTCAATCTTTGATGCTATATGTGTTGTGAAATTACCCAAATGTCATCTTTAAATTTGAATGCAAGTATGTACACGGTTTCCACGAGCACGGCATGCATGGCATGATTTATCGAGGTTTTCAAGAACATGGTTAGAGGTGGGAAATATCCTACGATATGTTTTACCTCGCTTTTCACAAGAAGACAAGAACCAACATTCCACGAGGGGTCTCCCCTCACTCACAAGTGCATATCATGAAGAAGGGTCTCCCTTCCCTCGCAAGTACATACATATTATAAAGAAGGGTCTCCCTTCCCTCACAAGTGCATTGCATAAAGAAGGGTCTCCCTTCCCTCTCAAGGCATCTCACAAGGACACCTCACAAGGATATCTCACAAGTTACATGAATACAAGCAAGCACGCATGACATGCATGACATGACACGACATACAAGAGTCAAGCAAGATAGACAAGACAAGATTTGAAGTACGAAAAGAGATTTCAAGTCAAGTCAAGTCAAGTCAAGTGCACGATGTTTTCAAGAGGGTTTATCGGCTTTCTACGAATTTCAAGCATGATTGTAAACTGCTTTACTTCCTTGTATGATATGAATTTTTTCCATTTGACATATATAAATTGCTCCTGATCATGTGTTGCCATTTCTATGCTATAATTGTTGGTTAGTATTTAGTACCCGCTGAGTATTCCATGCTCAGCCGTACTTCTTATGTCGGCAGGTTCTGAGGGAGCTGCTGCCCCATTTGATGTTTGTGCTCCTGGTCCATGGGTGGAAGAGGAGTACGCCGAGGAGCCTTTGGAGGAACCTCCCGTAGAGGGTTATCAGTAGGTGGTGATTAGATTCTGAGTGGAGTAGCTGTGGGTGAGATGAGAGTTAGATTCATGTATTTTGGCGGGCATGTCTGCACTTTCTTTTGGAGACTTTTTGTATAAACTTGGATTTGCGTATGTATATACATAGAGGTTTGGTAGTCTTCCGCTGTGCTATGTTAGAGTATGTTTCCGCTGTTTATATCCTCTATTGTATATGCTCTGTGGGTTTTGCAGGTTAGTTGTCAAGCAAGTCATGATTAGTCGTCCAAAGTTCACTCTAACTCCTAGGGTGGGTTCTGGGTCGCGACAGAAGTGGTATCAGAGCCTAGGCTTTAGGTCTCTAGGGTCACTTAGAATCTTATACCACGGCTTGACTAGAGCATATGTCAGGAAACAAGTTAGGAAGAAAGTAAGTCGGAAGAGAGTCTTGATCCAAGTGTAAGACTAAACTTTAGTCTTAGTCAAAAATGGTTGTTTCAACCAAGTACGAGCCTTAGGAACGCTAGAACACCAAAGTATAATATTATAAACACTCTGATGACTTAATGCGATGTATATTAGTATTATACAACTAATACAAATTGGATTATTGTGAAATGGCATTGAAGTAAACTGTGGTTTCAAGTTAGACTCATGTGGTGTTATTATTCTCAGGACTTGAGTCATGAGACGGAACACACGGGGTCGTGGACCACATACCAGAGCTTCCTCTTCTTCACGGGATGAGGATGAGCAGCCGGACCTCTCTCAAGTCTTAGGCTCTATTGCTGAGACACTCGCCATACTAGCGGCTCGGCAGGCTATACCATCATCGGCGGCACCTACTCCACCGCCCGCAGCTCCAGTACATCGTACCACTGGAGTTGAGGCATTCAGGAGATTGAGGCCTCCACCATTCCATGGGAGTGTGGACCCTCTTGCTGCGGAGGCATGGATCCTCCAGATGGAGAAGATTTTTACGGTCCTCTCACCTACAGAGGAGGAGAGAGTAGCATGGGCAGCTTTCATGCTAGAAGGCGAAGCCCATCATTGGTGGTTGTCCGCACTGAGGATGAGAGATTTGACCATGCAGGGTCTACCTTGGACTTGGGAGGAGTTCAAGAATACTTTTTACAAGAAGTATTTTCCGATTGGAGCGCGGAAAAAGAAAGAGAGAGAATTCATCAACCTTGAGCAAGGTTTGATGTCGGTGGCACAATACGAGGCCAAGTTCTCAGAGTTGTCGAGATTTGCGCCTCATATGGTTGCTACTGAGGCAATGAAGGCGAGACGATTTGAGCAAGGGCTCAAGGATGTGATTATGGAGAAGGTTTCCGTTTTCAGGCATATTACCTACCCTGAGGTAGTAGACAAGGCCTTATTGGTCGAGGCCAATTCGGAGACAGTGTCCAAGAAGAGGGAGTTGGCGAGAGGCCAAGCTAGTAGTTCAGCACCTCCAGAGAGGCGGACTCGCTATCAGTATGCGTGGCCAGCACCACCGATGAGGCCATCTTATGCGCCTCCAGCTCCACGGCAGTATATGCCTCAGGCACCGAGACCTCAGGCTCTTCCAGCCCCACGGCCTGTTGCACCTCAGACGATGAGGTATGCTCTACTTCCGGCCCCTCCGACTTATGCACACGAGGTCTGCACTTCATTCGGCCGAAGGCACCCGGCAGGGGATTGTCGAAGAGCATCGGGTTGATGTTTTCATTGTGGTCGCCAGGGCCATATGATCAGGGATTGCCCCAGTCGGCATTTACCAGGCCAGTCTCAGGGGATTAGTCCACCAGCACACCCAGCAGGATCATATCAGGCGTCATCTCAGACTACCCGGTCTACGCCTCAGTCTCGCCAGGCAAACCAGGGGCGAGTTTTTGCCTTGACAGAGGGTGATGCACTTGCATCTGACGATGTAGTGCAAGGTACGCAGTTGTAGCTCATTTAATTATCCGTGAATTGAACTGTTAAGTATTAATTGATTGTGTACGTACTTGAAATGTTTTATATGTATATATACCTACATGTATACACTGTTGATGCATGGATTGACTTAGTTAGTTAAAATTTCAGGAACCCTACTAGTCAATGAGTATTTGGCTCGAGTATTGATTGATACCGGGTCTACTCATTCGTTTGTCTCGCCGAGTTTTTCAGAAGGTTTTTCTGCAGGGCCAAGTCAGCTAGAACCGGAGTTAGCCATTTCGAATCCTCTCGGCAAAACAGTATTGGCAGATAAAGTGTATAGAAATAGTGTGGTCCAAGTTGGAAGCCACGAATTGGCGGTTGATCTCATCGTCTTTGAATTCCAAGACTTTGATGTTATATTGGGAATGGATTGGTTAGCAGCACATCATGGGCATGTAGCTTGCTTTGAGAAAATGGTACTCTTCAAGCCTGTAGAAGGAAAGCCATTCCACTTTCGCGGGTTGAAAAGTAGATCTATTGCTCGTTTTACGGCGTTGAGCTTAGCTAACCCCGAGGCAAAGGACTCATCGACTATTCCAGTTGTGAGTGAGTTCCTGGATGTATTTCTAGAGGAGTTGCTAGGATTGCCTCCAGATAGGGAGATTGAGTTTGTGATCGAGCTTGCACCAGGCACAGCTCCTGTTTTCAGAGCTCCATATAGAATGGCCCCTATTGAACTCAAGGAGTTGAAGACTCAGTTGGAGGAATTACAAGGCCTTGGTTTCATTCGACCAAGTGTCTCACCGTGGGGTGCCCCGGTGTTGTTTGTTAAGAAGAAAGATGGCTCGATGCGGATGTGCGTCTATTATCGGCAATTGAACAAAGTCACTATAAAGAATAGGTATCCCTTGCCTAGGATTGATGACTTGTTCGATCAGTTGAAGGGAGCGAGATGTTTCTCGAAGATAGATCTTCGATCGGGTTATCACCAGTTGAAGATTAAGGCGGAAGATGTTCCCAAAACTGCTTTCAAGACTCGATATGGGCACTATGAGTTCTTGGTGATGCCTTTTGGACTCACGAACGCGCCGGCAGCCTTTATGGATTTGATGAACCGGGTGTTCCGGCCATATCTTGATAGGTGCGTGATTGTATTTGTTGATGACATTTTGGTCTATTCCCAGACACGGGAAGATCACACACGCGACCTATGCCTTGCCTTGGAAATGCTAAGAGAGCACAAGCTATACGCCAAACTTAGCAAGTGTGAGTTTTGGTTGGAAGAGGTGGCATTCCTAGGCCACGTTGTTTCTGCAGAAGGTATATCGGTAGATCTAAAGAAGATCGAAGCAGTTAGGAGTTGGGCGAGGCCCAAGAGTGTTACCGAGATACGCAGCTTTCTTGGGTTGGCAGGCTACTACAGGAGATTCGTAGAGGGTTTCTCTAGCCTTGCAGCACCGCTCACTTACCTGACAAGGAAGAATGCCAAGTTTGTATGGAGTGATAAGTGCGAGATCAGTTTCACGGAACTGAAGAAGAGGCTTACTACAGCTCCTGTCCTTACAGTGCCATCCGGACCTCTTGGGTATGAGGTGTACAGTGATGCCTCACACGTTGGACTTGGATGTGTGCTTATGCAACACAAGAAAGTCATTGCCTATGCATCAAGGCAGTTGAAGGAGCATGAGAAGAATTATCCCACGCACGACTTGGAGCTTGCAGTGGTCGTGTTTGTACTTAAGATTTGGCGTCATTACCTTTATGGGGTGGAGTTCTATGTGTTCACTGATCACAAGAGTCTCAAGTATCTCTTTTCCCAAAAGGAGCTGAATCTAAGGCAACGACGTTGGATGGAATTTTTGAAAGACTATGATTGTACCATTCAATACCACCTGGGTAAAGCAAATGTAGTGGCAGATGCTTTGAGTAGAAGACCTCAAGGGTTGTTAGCACATATGTTGGTTCAAGAATGGAAGCTACTAGAAGATTTGGCAAATCTGGACATCAGTGTGAATGACTCTGTCCGTGGTCCTACCTTGGCAAATGTTACGGTTCGGCCGTACATTATAGATTTGATCCAAGAATATCAAGCCATGGATGCTGAATTGTTGGCTTATCGGGACAAGGAAGTTGCTAAGGGTAGTGAGGACTTCTCTCTCACGAGTCGGGGTGCTATCACATTCAAGGGAAGACTGTGCGTCCCAGCCAATGCAGATCTTCGAAGAGAAATTTTGGATGAAGCACACTGTTCGAAGTACACAATGCACCCAGGGGGTACAAAGATGTACCGGAACCTCAAGAGTCACTTTTGGTGGCGGAATATGAAGAGGGAGGTTGCGGAATATGTGGCACGGTGCTTAGTGTGCCAACAGGTGAAAGCAGAACACATGCGACCCGCCGGTCTATTGCATTCCCTTCTGATTCCCGAGTGGAAATGGGAGAACATATCCATGGATTTCATAGTTGGCTTGCCAAAGACGGTAAGGGGCTCAGATGCGATATGGGTAGTAGTGGATCGTTTGACAAAGTTCGCTCATTTCTTATCCTACCGAACTACTTTCAACTCAAGTCAGTTGGCTGCACTATACATCAAGGAAGTAGTTAGATTGCACGGAGTGCCTGTTAGTATTGTGTTGGATCGGGATCCAAGATTCACGTCAAGATTTTGGAAAAGTTTCCAGGAGGCTATGGGTTCCCGACTTGATTTCAGCACCGCTTTTCATCCACAGACGGATGGACAAACCGAGAGAGTGAACCAAGTCATTGAAGACATGCTTCGGGCTTGTATGTTGGATTTCAGAGGCAGTTGGGAAGAGCACTTGCCATTGGTTGAATTTGCCTATAATAACAGCTATCAGGCAAGTATTCAAATGGCACCATTTGAGGCCTTGTATGGGCGAAGTTGTAGGTCTCCTCTCTATTGGGATGAGGTAGGCGAAAGGAAAGTACTTGGTCCGGAGTTGATTGAACAAACTGCAAACACAGTTAAGATCATCCGGGATCGATTGAAAGCCGCTCAAGATCGCCAGAAAAGTTATGCGGACACACGCCGTAGGGACTTGGAATTTCAAGTAGGGGATCAAGTTTTTGTGAAAGTATCTCCTAGCAAAGGGATCATGAGATTTGGGAAGCGAGGCAAGCTCAGTCCTCGGTATGTTGGGCCTTTTGAGATTATCACACGGGTTTGTGAAGTTGCTTATCGAGTAGCTCTTCCACCTCACATGACTGCAGTTCATAACGTCTTCCATGTGTCCATGCTTCGGAAGTATCTTGCGGATCCTTCGCATGTCATAGACTTGGAACAGTTGGAGATTCGAGAGGACCTGTAGCACCCCGGACTTTTTCATCTTTAATGAATGGCACTTTCATAGCTAATTGGCCGTTTTCGTAGTCTAATTAATAAATAAGGGAGAAATTGGAAATTCCGAAATGTCAAAAATGTGCGTTTTCGAAAGACGAACCCAACGCAAGTTGAATCGTCGAAATCCGACGAGCGAGTCAAAAGATATGGTCAAAACAGTCCAGACATACAGAGCACCGATCGCTCGGTCCAGTCAGCGATCGATCGGTCCATAACCGATCGATCGGTAGCTATCGCACGGTCAGAAATTTTGTATGGGGAAATTTTCCAGAGAGTGAGTTTTTGACCGATCGATCGGTCATAAACACCGATCGCTCGGTAGGCAACCGATCGATCGGTCATAACCACCGATCGCTCGGTCTTCGCGTTTTTGCAGAAATTTCAGTAAGGGCTTTATCGTCTTTTGGGGGTTAAACCCTTTCTCCTTAAGGCTTGCCCGAGCCTTAGGGCATCATTCACTATACTTAGAGAGATTTGGGAGATAAGAGAGAAGAGAAAAGGGTTTCCTAAACCTAGGTTGCTTTTGGAGAAGAAATCAAAGGGGTGAAGACCCTAGATCGTCCCCAAGCACGTTTTCTTCAAGATTTCAACTCAAGCTCGTGTGGAGGTGCATTCTCCAAGCTAGGGCAGCACTCACTCACGTTTTGAAAGAGGTTTCTTCCCCCAACTCAAGTCCCCTTCAAGCAAAGGCTTCCTCCTTCCAAATAGAGCTTCTATTTCAAGGTTTCTTCAAGATCAAACCTTGATCTAAGGTTAGTACACCCTACTAACTTTCCCTAGCAATAACCTAGGTTTTCTAGTGTAAATGGTGATTATATATATTATGCTTTTCCTTCCCTATGCATTGTATTAACTCAACAACTATAAACAAGATAAGGGGAATGGAATAAATGTGTGGATGGGATGTCGATTGAGGCGATTGGATGCCGTATGGATGTTGTGTGATGTGTGGAAAGGAAAATGGAAGATGGGCACTTTACAAATAACGAATGTACCTTGATGTCTTGATGAAAAATACGCACTAAATAAGGGAAATGGAAGGACTAAGAAATGTGGCCCACCGGGGTGTTTGATAAAATGACTAAACAAGGGATAAATGGACTTAATGAAGAAAATGGAAATAGAAATTGTGTAAATGTTCTTAGAAATGATAAATTGCTCAAATGTGCTATATGTTGCCTAAATTTTCATACCACTATGTTAAGGATTGAAATGCCATAGTCATGTGATCCGCCCATTCAAGTATGTCATCATGATTACCACTATTGACAAGCACACAAGCACGCATGCATGCATGAAACCGGGTTTTTCCAAGATTGTATTTGTATATGATGAATCAAGAACATGACAAGGAGGTTGGTAGCCCAAGGAAGGGTGCTAGCCTCTGGCTCACAAGAGAAGTGGAATAAGAACATGACAAGGAGGTTGGTAGCCCAAGGAAGGGTGCTAGCCTCTGGCTCACAAGAGAAACGGAACAAGAACATGACAAGGAGGTTGGTAGCCCAAGGAAGGGTGCTAGCCTCTGGCTCACAAGAGAAACGAAACAAGAACATGACAAGGAGGTTGGTAGCCCAAGGAAGGGTGCTAGCCTCTGGCTCACAAGAGAAACGGAACAAGAACATGACAAGGAGGTTGGTAGCCCAAGGAAGGGTGCTAGCCTCTGGCTCACAAGTATACAAGTCAAGAACAAATCAAGACATGAAATACAAGACAAGACACGATACACATACATGATTTGACCGAGACACGAAAAAGGTTTCCGAGACATGAGTTTTACCGAGGTTTTGCATTCATACACGCATGTCAAGATATGGCTATGTATCTTATGCTTTCACTATTGCTTTAAATTAATATCTTGTATTGCTCACTGTTGTTATGCATTCGTTATTGTTATGGTTAGCTAGTAGTTTGTACTCGCTGAGTATTTCATGCTCAGCCGTACTTTTATGTCGGCAGGTACCGTGGATGTCCTCGACCCCGAGCCTTGGGTCGAGGAGGAGTATGTAGAGGAGAGGGAGCCACCTATCCCATGGCAGTCTCAAGAGGATGGGGACTTGGATGTGTGGCCATACCTCGACTACTGTTGAGAGGAGAGTGTTAGAGAGTTCCTTTTTGTATTTTGGTAGGTGGGCATGTCCACCTTTACTTTGATTGTAATTGGTATATGTTAACTTGGAATACTATTTGGAGTTATAGAAGAAAAGAAAATTTGGCTTATGCTTCCGCACTTATGTTTAGTTTCTGCTCTCTGATTATCATTGTACTATATTATGTTTAGCCTCTTGCATTACAGGATGGTTGACAGGTACACGTAGTCACCTCTAAAGTATCCCTTAACTCCTAGGGGGTATTTTGGGGCGTGACAGAAGTGGTATCAGAGCCCTAGGTATTAGAGTCCCTAGGGTCACTTAGATGATTGAACAAGGTATTAGAATCACCTTAGAGAGTTGTATTCCAAGTATAGACTAACAAGTTAGTCTTAGTCAAAATGGGTTGAACTTCAACCGAACATAGAGTCCTACACTAGGAACACGGATTGTATGTTATGCTATTGTGTTATATACCATGTGTACATTATTGGTGTTGTACTTATTAAATGTGCTTGATGAATATGTATTGAGTGAATTGCGAAAAATTGTACTAAATGCGTATCCAAGTTAGACTCATGCTGTATTGTCGTTCTCAGGAGAAATCATGAGACGCAATACCCGGGGTCGCGGGTACAACACGAGGGGTAATGGAGGTGATGCTCCATCGGGTGATGATCAGCCCGACTTTGCTCAAGCATTCGCATCCATAGCCGAGACTTTGGCTATGTTGACGGCAAGGCAACCGGCCACCCCGCCTAATGCGGCACTTATACCGGCTCCTCCTAACCGAGCCCAAGCCGGGATAGAAGCTTTCCGGAGGATGAGGCCTCCAACTTTTTGTGGAAGCATTGATCCACTTGTTGCCGAGGGTTGGATTCGGCAACTTGAGAAGATATTCTCGGTTTTGGCACCTACGGAAGTAGAGAGGGTCACATGGGCTGCCTTTATGCTTGAAGGCGAGGCCGACCATTGGTGGAAGTCTGCACTTCGGACTCGAGAGTTGACCCGGCAAAGCCAAGAATGGACATGGGGAGAATTCTTGGACGTTTTCTACAAGAAATACTTTCCGGTTGGGATGAAAGAAAAGAAAGAAATTGAATTTATTACCTTGGAGCAAGGTAAAATGTCTGTAGCGGCTTACGAAGCCAAGTTCTCAGAGCTATCTCGATTTGCTCCACACATGATAGCTACCGAGGCTATGAAGGCCCGGAAATTCGAGAGGGGGTTGAAGGCCTACCTCAAGGATCGTGTCTCAATGTTCCGACATGAGACATATTCAGAAGTTGTGGACAAAGCATTGTTGGCCGAGTCTAATTCCGAAGATTTCTTTAAGAGAAGAGGAATAGAGAAGGGACAGTCTAGTAGTTCAGGGGAGAAGAGAGCTAGGACTATGTCTTATCAGTCCGCAGGGCCGGCTCAGTCACAGAGGATGTACTCGGCACCACAGGCCCCCCGCCCTTTTACTCCACCGGCTTTTCGCCCGGCTACCTCGTATGCTCCTCGCCCCGCAGTGACTCAGGCTACGGGTTATACTCCTCCCACTTATTCACATGATGTCTGCACCCTTTGTGGAAGGAGGCATCCAGTAGGGGAATGTCGGAAGGCTACAGGAGGCTGTTTTCATTGTGGCGACCAGGGCCACATGATTCGGGATTGTCCCCGACGTCGATTGCCAGCTCAGTCTTCGGGGAGCAGGCCCCCGATTAGGCAGACATCTCAGCCTAGCTCTTCTCAGGCTTCGAGGGCCTCACAGTCTGCCCGGCCTCCTCGCCCAGCCACTCAGGGTCGA
The DNA here is from genome assembly GCA_015143295.1 of Tetracentron sinense. NCBI lineage: Eukaryota > Viridiplantae > Streptophyta > Magnoliopsida > Trochodendrales > Trochodendraceae > Tetracentron > Tetracentron sinense. The sequence goes on from CM026554.1 coordinate 21,811,972, forward strand.
GTTTTTGCTCTATCGGAGAGAGACGCACGTGCATCCGACGATGTCGTGCAAGGTACGCGAGAATTTTGAGTTTAAGTTGTATAAAATTTATGTGGTTTGTTATGCGGTTAGTTATACTAAGGGTTACCTATGTATGATGCTTGTTACTATTTAAAATCTACTGATATTAGTTACTTAATCGCACAGGCGCTTTATTAGTGAACGAGTGTCTCGCTCGAGTGTTGATAGACACAGGATCTACTCACTCTTTTGTCTCCCCAAGTTTTGCAAAGGGCTTTTCGACTGAGGCTACTCCGTTGGAGCGGGAGTTGACCATTGCAACTCCACTCGGCAAGTCGGTTGATACGGACAAGATATTCAGGGATAGTGTGGTTCAAGTGGGGGAGAATGAATTGTTAGCCGACCTTATCGTCCTGGGTTTCCAAGATTTAGACTTTGACGTCATTCTTGGTATGGATTGGTTGGCAAACCATCACGGGCATGTTGCGTGTTTTGAAAATATGGTGAATTTCAAGCCGGAAGGGGGTAAGCCTTTTCACTTCCGAGGATTAAGAGAGAGGGACATTGCTCGCCTCGCAGCCTTGAGTATAGCACACCCAGAAGCACAAAACTCATCGGCTATTCCAGTTGTGAGTGAGTTCTTAGATGTGTTCCCGGAAGAATGGCCCCTATAGAGAGATCGAATTCGCTATAGAGCTTGCTCCGGGTACCGCTCCGATTTCAAGGGCACCATATAGAATGGCCCCTATAGAGCTTGAAGAATTAAAGAAGCAGATTGAGGAGTTACAACAACTTGGTTTCATCCAACCAAGTGTCTCGCCGTGGGGAGCTCCGGTTCTCTTTGTGAAGAAGAAGGACGGGGTCTATGAGGATGTGTATAGACTACCGTCAGTTGAACAAGGTAACTATCAAGAATCGTTATCCCTTGCCAAGGATAGACGACTTGTTTGACCAACTGAAGGGAGCGAGATTCTTCTCCAAAATTGATCTTAGATCGGGGTATCACCAATTAAGGATCAAGGCGGAAGATGTTCAGAAGACGGCTTTCAGGACTCGGTATATGGGCATTACGAGTTCCTTGTCATGCCTTTTGGGCTGACGAATGCACCGGCGGCATTCATGGATTTGATGAACCGGGTGTTCCGATCTTACTTGGATCGATGCGTGATTGCATTCATTGATGACATTTTGGTGTATTCCCAGACACAGGAAGATCACGCACGAGACCTCCTTTTTGCTCTGGAGATGTTGAGAGAGCATAGGCTATATGCCAAATTGAGTAAGTGCGAGTTCTGGCTAGAGAAAGTCGCATTTCTTGGACACGTGGTGTCAGCCGAGGGTATTTCTCTAGATCCAGCCAAGGTTGAGGCAGTCATGAGTTGGGAGAGGCCCAAGAGCGTTACGGAGATACGTAGTTTCCTCGGATTGGCAGGCTACTACCGGAGATTTGTGGAGGGATTCTCCAGTTTGGCTGCACCTCTCACCTACTTGACAAGAAAAAGTGCAAAGTTTAGTTGGAGTGACCGATGTGAAGTAAGTTTCCAAGAGTTGAAGAAACGCCTCACCACAGCCCCTGTCCTTACTGTGCCATCCGGACATGGTGGTTATGAGGTATATAGCGATGCTTCGCATATCGGACTTGGGTGTGTCCTTATGCAGCATAAGAAAGTCATTGCCTACGCATCAAGACAATTGAAGGAGCATGAAAAGAATTACCCCACTCATGACTTAGAACTCGCCGCAGTTGTGTTTGCATTGAAGATTTGGCGACATTATCTTTATGGGGAACAATTTGAGGTATTCACAGATCATAAAAGCCTTAAGTATTTGTTTTCCCAGAAAGAGTTGAACCTGAGGCAAAGAAGATGGGTAGAATTTTTGAAGGACTATGAGTGCTCCATTCAATACCACCCGGGCAAGGCAAATGTAGTAGCCGATGCTCTTAGCCGGAAGCCTACCGGACTTTTGGCGCATATGATGCTGAAGGAGTGGAGATTGCTGGAGGATGCATCCAACCTCGACATCAGTTTTAGTCTCCCTACCTATGGGCCGGTAATGGCTAGCATCACAGTTAGGCCATTTATGTTGAGCATGATCCAGGAGTTGCAAGAAATGGATGCCGAACTACTTTCTTGCCGAGACAAGTCAGTTAAAAGTGGCAGTAAGGACTTTACGGTGAGGGAAGATGGAATTATCACTTTCAAGGGAAGAGTATGTGTCCCAGCCGATGAGAAGCTTAAGCAAGAAATCTTGTACGAGGCTCACCGGTCCAAGTACACCGTTCACCCCGGGGGTACCAAAATGTATAGGGACTTGAAGAAGCATTTTTGGTGGCGGAACATGAAGCGAGAAATAGCGGAGTATGTGTCTAAATGCTTGGTGTGCCAACAAGTCAAAGCCGAACACAGGAGACCTGCTGGACTTTTGCAGTCCCTCCCTATTCCCGAGTGGAAATGGGAACATATCTCTATGGACTTTATCGTGGGATTGCCGAAGACGGTCAAGAAGACCGATGCTATATGGGTAGTTATTGATAGACTCACGAAGTCCGCTCATTTCTTACCGTACCGGACTACATTCAACTCCAATCAGTTAGCGGAGCTATACATCAAGGAAATAGTCCGATTACACGGGGTGCCAGTGAGTATTGTGTCGGATAGAGACTCAAGATTCACATCCAGGTTTTGGAAAAGTTTTCAAGGTGCAATGGGCTCCCGATTAGACTTTAGCACAGCTTTCCACCCACAGACCGACGGGCAAACCGAGAGGGTGAATGAGGTTATTGAAGATATGCTCCGAGCATGTATGCTAGACTTCAAGGGAAGTTGGGAAGATCACCTACCTTTGGTGGAATTCTCTTACAACAATAGTTATCAAGAAAGCATACAAATGGCGCCTTTCGAGGCTTTGTACGGAAGGAGTTGCAGATCCCCGTTGTATTGGGATGAAGTGGGAGAAAGAAAGATTTTGGGCCCCGAGTTGATTGAACGAACCGCGGATAGGGTCAAGCTTATACGGGAGAGGTTGAAGACCGCACAAGATAGACAGAAAAGCTATGCCGACAACTGAAGGAGGGATCTTGAATTCCGAGTCGGTGATTTTGTGTTTGTAAGGATTTCACCGACCAAAGGTGTTATGCGATTCGGGAAGAGAGGCAAGCTTAGCCCGAGATATGTGGGTCCGTTCGAGATCATTACTCGAGTTGGCGAGGTGGCTTACCGTGTTGCTTTGCCCGCTCACATGGCGGCGGTCCACAACGTGTTTCATATCTCCCAGCTTCGGAAGTACATCCCGGATCCTTCTCACGTCATCGAGCTTGATCCGGTTGAGATTCGAGAGGATCTCACTTTGGTTGAGAAGCTGGTTCATATTTTGGATCGAAGAGACCAAGTACTTCGCAACAAGACTATTCCGCTAGTTCTCGTGCAATGGCAACATCACGCTCGAGAAGAGGCTATATGGGAACGTGAGGCCGAAGTCAAGGCGAAGTACCCCGAGTTGTTTGAATGATTTTGGGTATAACTTGTAATTTTGTTTCGAATTGTTATGCTAAGTTGTTAAATTTGTAAAGCACGCATTGTCCAAATTTCGAGGATGAAATTTTTGTAAGGGGGGGAGAATGTAGCACCCCGGACTTTTTCATCTTTAATGAATGGCACTTTCATAGCTAATTGGCCGTTTTCGTAGTCTAATTAATAAATAATGAAGAAATTGGAAATTCCAAAATGTCAAAAATGTGCGTTTTCGAAAGACGAACCCAATGCAAGTTGAATCGTCGAAATCCGACGAGCGAGTCAAAAGATATGGTCAAAACAGTCCAGACATACAGAGCACCAATCGCTCGGTCCAGTCAGCGATCGATCGGTCCATAACCGATCGATCGGTAGCTATCGCACGGTCAGAAATTTTGTATGGGGAAATTTTCCAGAGAGTGAGTTTTTGAACGATCGATCGGTCATAAACACCGATCGCTCGGTAGGCAACCGATCGATCGGTCATAACCACCGATCGCTCGGTCTTCGCGTTTTTGCAGAAATTTCAGTAAGGGCTTTATCGTCTTTTGGGGGTTAAACCCTTTCTCCTTAAGGCTTGCCCGAGCCTTAGGGCATCATTCACTATACTTAGAGAGATTTGGGAGATAAGAGAGAAGAGAAAAGGGTTTCCTAAACCTAGGTTGCTTTTGGAGAAGAAATCAAAGGGGTGAAGACCCTAGATCGTCCCCAAGCACGTTTTCTTCAAGATTTCAACTCAAGCTCGTGTGGAGGTGCATTCTCCAAGCTAGGGCAGCACTCACTCACGTTTTGAAAGAGGTTTCTTCCCCCAACTCAAGTCCCCTTCAAGCAAAGGCTTCCTCCTTCCAAATAGAGCTTCTATTTCAAGGTTTCTTTAAGATCAAACCTTGATCTAAGGTTAGTACACCCTACTAACTTTCCCTAGCAATAACCTAGGTTTTCTAGTGTAAATGGTGATTATATATATTATGTTTTTCCTTCCCTATGCATTGTATTAACTCAACAACTATAAACAAGATAAGGGGAATGGAATAAATGTGTGGATGGGATGTCGATTGAGGCGATTGGATGCCGTATGGATGTTGTGTGATGTGTGGAAAGGAAAATGGAAGATGGGCACTTTACAAATAACGAATGTACCTTGATGTCTTGATGAAAAATACGCACTAAATAAGGGAAATGGAAGGACTAAGAAATGTGGCCCACCGGGGTGTTTGATAAAATGACTAAACAAGGGATAAATGGACTTAATGAAGAAAATGGAAATAGAAATTGTGTAAATGTTCTTAGAAATGATAAATTGCTCAAATGTGCTATATGTTGCCTAAATTTTCATACCACTATGTTAAGGATTGAAATGCCATAGTCATGTGATCCGCCCATTCAAGTATGTCATCATGATTACCACTATTGACAAGCACACAAGCACGCATGCATGCATGAAACCGGGTTTTTCCAAGATTGTATTTGTATATGATGAATCAAGAACATGACAAGGAGGTTGGTAGCCCAAGGAAGGGTGCTAGCCTCTGGCTCACAAGAGAAGTGGAATAAGAACATGACAAGGAGGTTGGTAGCCCAAGGAAGGGTGCTAGCCTCTGGCTCACAAGAGAAACGGAACAAGAACATGACAAGGAGGTTGGTAGCCCAAGGAAGGGTGCTAGCCTCTGGCTCACAAGAGAAACGAAACAAGAACATGACAAGGAGGTTGGTAGCCCAAGGAAGGGTGCTAGCCTCTGGCTCACAAGAGAAACGGAACAAGAACATGACAAGGAGGTTGGTAGCCCAAGGAAGGGTGCTAGCCTCTGGCTCACAAGTATACAAGTCAAGAACAAATCAAGACATGAAATACAAGACAAGACACGATACACATACATGATTTGACCGAGACACGAAAAAGGTTTCCGAGACATGAGTTTTACCGAGGTTTTGCATTCATATACGCATGTCAAGATATGGCTATGTATCTTATGCTTTCACTATTGCTTTAAATTAATATCTTGTATTGCTCACTGTTGTTATGCGTTCGTTATTGTTATGGTTAGCTAGTAGTTTGTACTCGCTGAGTATTCCATGCTCAGCCGTACTTTTATGTCGGCAGGTACCGTGGATGTCCTCGACCCCGAGCCTTGGGTCGAGGAGGAGTATGTAGAGGAGAGGGAGCCACCTATCCCATGGCAGTCTCAAGAGGATGGGGACTTAGATGTGTGGCCATACCTCGACTACTGTTGAGAGGAGAGTGTTAGAGAGTTCCTTTTTGTATTTTGATAGGTGGGCATGTCCACCTTTACTTTGATTGTAATTGGTATATGTTAACTTGGAATACTATTTGGAGTTATAGAAGAAAAGAAAAGTTGGCTTATGCTTCCGCACTTATGTTTAGTTTCTGCGCTCTGATTATCATTGTACTATATTATGTTTAGCCTCTTGCATTACGAGATGGTTGACAGGTACACGTAGTCACCTCTAAAGTATCCCTTAACTCCTAGGGGGTATTTTGGGGCGTGACAGGACCTCACCTTGATTGAAAAGCCAGTCCAGATTTTAGATCGAAGGAATCAGGTGCTTCGCAACAAGACAATCCCTTTGGTTCTTGTGCAATGGCAACACCATGCTCGGGAAGAAACTACATCGGAGCGTGAAGCCGAAGTCAATGCAAAGTACCCAGAATTACTTGAATGAGTTTCTGTGCGAAGTCTGTATATGACTTGTAATGTTATTTTTGATTTGTAATGCAAGTAGTGTCTGAATTTCGAGGACGAAATTTTTTGTAAGGGGGGAAGGATGTAGAGCCCCAGAATTTTTCATGCTTAATACATGACACTTTCGTTGTCATCTTGCCTTTTTAAGAGGTATGATTAATAAATGAGGAATAATTTGGAAATTTCAAAATGTCAAAATTGTTCCTCTTCGAAGTACGAACACAACGCAAGTTGAATCGTCAAAATCGGACGAACGAGTCAAAAGATATGGCCAAAACAGTCTGTACCTGTAGGAAATCGTAGCACAGACAACGTACTCTGATAACGTATACTGTGTCCATCCGTTGTACAACTCACCACGGGTACGTTGTACGGCTCACCACGGGTACGTTGTACAACTCACCACGGGCACGTTGTACAGCTCACCACGAGTTGCACTATTCACGGCACCACGAGTTGCACTATTCACGGCACCACGAGTTGCACTATTCATGGCACCACGAGTTAACATTATTCACGGCACCACAAGTGGCACTATTCATGGCACCACGAGTTGGCACTATTCATGGCACCACGAGTTGACACTATTCACAGCACCACGAGTTGCACTATTCATGGCACCACGAGTTGCACTATTCACGGCACCACGAGTTGCACTATTCACGGCACCACGAGTTGCACTATTCATGGCACCACGAGTTGGCACTATTCACGGCACCACGAGTTGGCACTATTCACAGCACAATGTGTTCAGCACTATTCACGGTCCTCGCGTCATTGCAGAAATCCCAGTAAGGGTATTACGGTCTTTTGTCAGTTCACTCTTACCTTAAGAGTTTAACCCGAGCCTTTAGGGTATCATTCAACACTTAGAGAGTTTGAGAGAATAGAAGAAAGAGGAGAAGGCGATTCCAATTTAGGGTTTCCATTTTTGGAGAGAAATCAAAGGGTTTTGAGACCCTAGATCAACCTCAAGCCCGTTTTCTTCAAGATTTCGGTGCAAGCATTCGTGTAGCTCACGAATCAAGCTAGGGCAGCAACTCACAGCCATTTGGAAAGAGGGTTTCTTCCTCATTTCTTCAAGGTCGGTGCTTCTTACTACCCTCCTAGTTATAGTTCCTCTTTCCCCTTCTTTTCTCTTCATTTTCTTTCATTTACACATGTGCTATAAGATGGATGAATGGTAAATGGTGAATGGTGAATGGTGAATGGTGAATGGTAAATGGAGATGGGATGGGCGATTGGATGCCAATGGTTGTGTGTGATGAACAAATGGGGAAAGGCATTGTTCCAATAATGAACGTACATGTATGATTTGAGTAAAACCCATCTAGAAAAGCATGTTGTAGGGTAAAATCCATAATGAACACACCATGTTTGATGAAATGCCAAGGTGAACACAGTGAGCTGAAAATCTGGAAATGCATGCCTAATAAATTATGAATATTGCTAGGGACTATGATAGTGTGTTTCCTGCTTTCCCATAATGCTATGAATATTACATTACTCAATCTTTGATGCTATATGTGTTGTGAAATTACCCAAATGTCATCTTTAAATTTGAATGCAAGTATGTACACGGTTTCCACGAGCACGGCATGCATGGCATGATTTATCGAGGTTTTCAAGAACATGGTTAGAGGTGGGACATATCCTACGATATGTTTTACCTCGCTTTTCACAAGAAGACAAGAACCAACATTCCACGAGGGGTCTCCCCTCACTCACAAGTGCATATCATGAAGAAGGGTCTCCCTTCCCTCGCAAGTACATACATATCATAAAGAAGGGTCTCCCTTCCCTCGCAAGTGCATTGCATAAAGAAGGGTCTCCCTTCCCTCTCAAGGCATCTCACAAGGACACCTCACAAGGATATCTCACAAGTTACATGAATACAAGCAAGCACGCATGACATGCATGACATGACACGACATACAAGAGTCAAGCAAGATAGACAAGACAAGATTTCAAGTACGAAAAGAGATTTCAAGTCAAGTCAAGTGCACGATGTTTTCAAGAGGATTTATCGGCTTTCTACGAATTTCAAGCATGATTATAAACTGCTTTACTTCCTTGTATGATATGAATTTTTTCCATTTGACATATATAAATTGCTCCTGATCATGTGTTGCCATTTCTATGCTATAATTGTTGGTTAGTATTTAGTACCCGCTGAGTATTCCATGCTCAGCCGTACTTCTTATGTCGGCAGGTTCTGAGGGAGCTGCTGCCCCATTTGATGTTTGTGCTCCTGGTCCATGGGTTGAAGAGGAGGACGCCGAGGAGCCTTTGGAGGAACCTCCCGTAGAGGGTTATCAGTAGGTGGTGATTAGATTCTGAGTGGAGTAGCTGTGGGTGAGATGAGAGTTAGATTCATGTATTTTGGCGGGCATGTCCGCACTTTCTTTTGGAGACTTTTTGTATAAACTTGGATTTGCGTATGTATATACATAGAGGTTTGGTAGTCTTCCGCTGTGCTATGTTAGAGTATGTTTCCGCTGTTTATATCCTCTATTGTATATGCTCTGTGGGTTTTGCAGGTTAGTTGTCAAGCAAGTCATGATTAGTCGTCCAAAGTTCACTCTAACTCCTAGGGTGGGTTCTGGGTCGCGACACCAATCTCTGGTTACAACTGACCTCACAGAAAGGTGGGAAAAAGCTCCATACTGGAGCAGAAACCAATCTTGTTTGGTTAGATCGATTAAGTGTATTTATTGACAATACAGAAAATAATTCACCATATTTACTACTGTGTGTATTCAATATGGGATGTGTCATTCACACTACAAGTTTTGTCACGTTCAATGATTGCACGTGTCAGGCAGTTTTCTCTTGATCCCATGATGTGCAATCCTCAATAGCATATTTAAACGCGGAAAATAGGAAGGAAAACTTTCTCCATGTTTTTTTCTCATTAAAAAAAAAGCATGATAGAATCAAAACTATATGGTAGACATTTCATTAAACATTTTTGTAACGCCCCAAAATACCCCATAGAGTTAGGCGATATTTGGGCTCCTTAGTTATCACAACAACCATCCTGCAGAGCATACAAGGCAAGCTAAATAGTGAACTTGAAAAATTCTTTAATAACTTAACTGTATTCCAAGTGCAATTGATTTCAATAACTGAAGATAAACTAAGACATATACATAAAATCCTGAACTCGATTTACCAACTCAAGTGATACACATATCCCTAGAAATAAAAACCCAAAATACATCTCTCTCTCTCTACTCAACCCAACCATAGGGTCACCTGTCAAAACCTCTAACATCAGAATGACAATCCGAATAAGCTCCTGCTCTCCATGAACTACCTCGATCCAAGGAACAGGGGTACATATATCGTATAGTGCACCTGCCAACATAAAATGAACGGCTGAGCATGGAATACTCAGTGAGTACAAGCCCCTAGCTAACAATAGTAATAACGATAATATAACATGCATGGTACAGTTCATCATCACATATACAAAATCCGAGTGCGGAAGCAAGAACAAAATAACAAATATAAATCTAAAACATCATATTAAAAATCATATCTTAGGTCCATGCTTTAACTAAAACATATATCAATTACCTTGTGAGTCTTGTGAGTTTTTTGTGCATCTTATGAATCTTGTGAGTTCCTTATACATCTTATGAGTCTTATGAGTTCCTTAATTCTCTTATCTCATTTAGCTAGTACCCGAACTATGAAATAGACAGACATACTAGCCACTTGTTATTCTTACTTGGAGACAGATTCTAGTACCCGTACCTGGTCTGTAGAACCCCTGACCTTTTCACAGTTAAGGCATGACATTTTCGTTGTCATTTTGCTTTTACAGAAGTGTAATTAATAAATAAGGAAGAAATTGGAAATTTCGAAATGTCAGAAATGTTCCTTTTCGAAGTACGAACACAACGCAAGTTGAATCGTCAAAATCGGACGAACGAGTCAAAAGATATGGCCAAAACAGTCTGTACCTGTAGGAAGACGTACTGTGTTCATCCGTTGTACAACTCACCACGGGCACGTTGTGCAGCTCACCACGGGTACGTTGTACAACTCACCACGGGCACTATTCACGCCACCACGAGTTGGCACTATTCACGCCACCACGAGTTGGCACTATTCACGCCACCACGAGTTGGCACTATTCATGGCACCACGAGTTGCACTATTCACGCCACCACGAGTTGGCACTATTCATGGCACCACGAGTTGCACTATTCACGCCACCACGAGTTGGCACTATTCACGCCACCACGAGTTGGCACTATTCACGCCACCACGAGTTGCACTATTCACGCCACCACGGGTTGGCACTATTCACAGCCACCACGAGTTGGCACTATTCACGCCACCAAGAGTTGACACTATTCACGCCACCACGAGTTGGCACTATTCATGGCACCACGAGTTGCACTATTCACGCCACCACGAGTTGGCACTATTCACGCCACCACGAGTTGGCACTATTCATGGCACCACGAGTTGCACTATTCACGCCACCACGGGTTGGCACTATTCACAGCCACCACGGGTTGGCACTATTCACAGCACCACGAGTTGGCACTATTCATGGCACCACGAGTTGCACTATTCACGCCACCACGAGTTGGCACTATTCACGCCACCACGAGTTGGCACTATTCACGCCACCACGAGTTGGCACTATTCACGCCACCACGAGTTGGCACTATTCACGCCACCACGAGTTGCACTATTCACGCCACCACGAGTTGGCACTATTCACGCCACCACGAGTTGGCACTATTCACGCCACCACGAGTTGGCACTATTCACGCCACCACGAGTTGGCACTATTCACAGTACAATGTGTTCAGCACTATTCACAGTCCTCGCGTCATTGCAGAAATCCCAGTAAGGGTATTACGGTCTTTTGGTCAGTTCACTCTTACCTTAAGAGTTTAACCCGAGCCTTTAGGGCTTCATTCGACACTTAGAGAGTTTGAGAGAATAGGAGAAAGGGGAGAAGGCGATTCCAACCTAGGGTTCCCATTTTGGAGAGAAATCAAAGGGTTTTGAAACCCTAGATCAACCTCCAGCCCATTTTCTTCAAGATCAAGGCACAAACTCGTGAGGAGCATCTCCTCAAACTAGGGCAGCAGCTACACAGTCGTTTTGGAAAGGGGTTACTTCCTCATTTCTTCAAGGTCGGTACTTTTTACTACCCTCCTAGTTATAGTTCTTCTTTCCCCTTCATTTCTCTTTATTTTCTTTCATTATACATGTGCTATGAGATGAATGGTGGTGAATGGTTGTGAATGGGTGTTAATGGAGAATGGAGATGGAATGGGCGACTGGATGCCAATGGTGTTGTGTGATGAACAAATGGGGAAGGGCATTGTTCAAATAATGAATATACATGTATGATTTGAGAAAAAAAAAACCATCTAGAAAAGCATGTTGTAGGGTAAATCCAAAATGAACACACCATGTTTGATGAAATGCCAAGGTGAATACAGTGAACTGTATATTTGGAAATGCATGCCTAATGAAGTATGAATATTGCTAGGGTCTATGATAGTGTGTTTTCTGCTTTCCCTAAATGATATGAATATTACATTGCTCAATCATGGATACTATATGTGTTGTGAAATTTCCCAAATGTCATGTTTAAATTTAAATGCAAGTATGTACACGATTCCCACGAGCACGGCATGCATGACATGATTTATCGAGGTTTACAAGAACATGGTTAGAGGTGGGACATATCTTCCGATATGTTTTACCTCGTTCATGACAAGACATGGCATGACAAGCATAAGCATTCTAGGAAGAAGGGTCTCCATTCCCTCACAAGTAGTTTACTCTTCCAAGCAAGCATGACAAGACATGGCATGACAAGCATAACCATTCTAGGAAGAAGGGTCTCCCTTCCCTCACAAGTAGTTTACTCTTCCAAGCAAGCATGACAAGACATGGCATGAAAAGCATAAGCATTCTAGGAAGAAGGGTCTCCCTTCCCTCACAAGTAGTTTACTCTTCCAAGCAAGCATGACAAGACATGGCATGACAAACATAAGCATTCTAGGAAGAAGGGTCTCCCTTCCCTCACAAGTAGTTTACTTTCCAAGCAAGCATGACATGGCATGACACGCATGATATGACAAGATAAGACAAACATGACAAGTTTCAAGTACGAAAAGATATTTCAAGTCAAGTCAAGTGCACGATGTTTTCAAGAGGATTTATCGGTTTTCTACGAATTACAAGCATGATTATAAACTGCTTTACTTCCTTGTATGATATGAACTGTTTCCGTTTGACATATATATGAACTGCTCCTGATTATGTATTGCCATTTTTATGCTATAATTGTTGGTTAGTATTTAGTACCCGCTGAGTATTCCATGCTCAGCCGTACTTCTTATGTCGGCAGGTTCTGAGGGAGCTGCTGCTCCATTTGATGTTTGTGCTCCTGGTCCATGGGTGGAAGAGGAGTTCGTCGAGGAGCCTTTGGAGGAACCCCCCGTAGAGGGTTACCAATAGGTGGTTGTAGATTCTGAGTGGATTAGCTGTGGGTGAGATGAGAGATTATATCCACGTATTTTTGCGGGTCTGTCCGTACTTTCTTATGGATTGCTTTTGTATAAAACTTGAATTTATGTATGTATATACATAAAGGGTTGTTAGTCTTCCGCTGTGCCATGATAGAGTATGTTTCCGCTGATAATGTCCTCTATTGTATATGCTCTGTGGGTTTTTGCAGGATGGTTTGTCAAGCAAGTCATGCAAGTCATGTTTAGTCGTCCAAAGTTCACTCTAACTCCTAGGGTGGGTTTTGGGGCGCTACAGAAGTGGTATCAGAGCTTAGGCTTTAGGTCTCTAGGGTCACGTAGAATCTTATACCACCGCTTGACAAGAGCATATGTTAGGAAACCAGTTAGGATGGAAGTAAGTCGGAAGTGAGTCTTGTTCTAAGTATGAGACTAAACGTTAGTCTTAATCTAAAATGGTTGCTCCAACCAAGCACAGGTCTTAGAAACGCTAGAACACCAAGATATGATGTTACAACTACTTTGATGACTTGACGAGATGAATATGATGGTACTATACTCTGTATGTAGTATTGTTATATGGTGTTATATGCTATATGGTATGTGTATCTTGAAGTATGTTCTAGACTTTGATAAATACTTACTATTATGAAAATGCAATATCGGATTTTGATGGGATTCAAGTTAGACTCATGCTTTGCTATCGCCCTCAGGAGTAAACCATGAGACGTGGCGATCAGGGTCGTGGATACCACACTAGGAGGGGTGGAGTATCTCCTCCTCCATTGAGGGATGAGCAGCCTGATCTCACTCAGGTCATGGGATCCATAGCAGAAACACTAGCAATACTTACCACTAGGCAGCCCACTACCCCCATTCCTACGGTAGTACTTGTACCTATCCCTACACCTCATGCCATAGGAAGTGAGGCACTTTGGAGGATGAGGCCCCCGGTGTTTTATGGTAATATGGACCCATTAGTCGCAGAAGCATGGGTTAGGTACCCGTCCTCTAGACATATGCAAGTACGGAGTCCTCCCACTGCACCACAGGCTTCTCTTTCGGTTGCTCCACCAGCATCGCACACGGCTACCGTGCAGCCACCCCGCCTCGCAGTATCTCAGGCAACAGGATATGCTCCCTCCACCTACTCTTACGAGATATGTACCCTTTGTGGGAGGAGGCATGTGGCCAGAGAGTGTAGGAGAATCTCCGGTGGATGTTTCCACTGTGGTCGCCAGGGCCACCTGATCAAGGATTGTCCCAACCGTCAGATGCCACCTTATTCTCGGGGAAGTAGGCCCACGGTTAGGCGGTCACCTCCGCTGGGCTCTACACAAGCATTAAGCCCCCAGCAGTCCACACAGCCCCCTTACTAGGCTAACCAGGGACAAGCCTTTGCCACTCCAGGATAGAATGCTTAGGCACCAAAGGATGTGGCATGAGGATGTGAGAGGGAGAAGAAATATTTTTGTGCAAAAGGGAATGTATTTTGTGTTTTGTCATGGGCAGTCAGTTGCCACTTGTATGTAATTGTGCTACCTTATGTTATGAAAGTTTTTCCAGCTATTTAGAATGATGATTGAGTTTTATGAGAAAACTAGGTGCCTCGCCGATAAGTGAGTGCCTAGCCTTATATTGATTAATAGAGGATTATCATATCGTTCAGTAGGAAAGGTTAACCATGGGGAAGTATCCTCGATTGATTTAGTAACGCCCTAATTTCGAGGACGAAATTTTTGTAAGGAGGGGAGGATGTAGAACCCCTGACCTTTTCACAGTTAAGGCATGACATTTTCGTTGTCATTTTGCTTTTAAAGAAGTGTAATTAATAAATAAGGAAGAAATTGGAAATTTTGAAATGTCAGAAATGTTCCTTTTCGAAGTACGAACACAACGCAAGTTGAATCGTCAAAATCGGACGAACGAGTCAAAAGATATGGCCAAAACAGTCTGTACCTGTAGGAAGACGTACTGTGTTCATCCGTTGTACAACTCACCACGGGCATGTTGTGCAGCTCACCACGGGTACGTTGTACAACTCACCACGGGCACTATTCACGCCACCACGAGTTGGCACTATTCACGCCACCACGAGTTGGCACTATTCACGCCACCACGAGTTGGCACTATTCATGGCACCACGAGTTGCACTATTCACGCCACCACGAGTTGGCACTATTCATGGCACCACGAGTTGCACTATTCACGCCACCACGAGTTGGCACTATTCACGCCACCACGAGTTGGCACTATTCACGCCACCATGAGTTGGCACTATTCACGGCACCACGAGTTGCACTATTCACGCCACCACGGGTTGGCACTATTCACAGCCACCACGAGTTGGCACTATTCACGCCACCACGAGTTGGCACTATTCACGCCACCACGAGTTGGCACTATTCATGGCACCACGAGTTGCACTATTCACGCCACCACGAGTTGGCACTATTCACGCCACCACGAGTTGGCACTATTCATGGCACCACGAGTTGCACTATTCACGCCACCACAGGTTGGCACTATTCACAGCCACCACGGGTTGGCACTATTCACAGCACCACGAGTTGGCACTATTCACGCCACCACGAGTTGGCACTATTCACGCCACCACGAGTTGGCACTATTCATGGCACCACGAGTTGGCACTATTCACGCCACCACGAGTTGCACTATTCACGCCACCACGAGTTGGCACTATTCACGCCACCACGAGTTGACACTATTCACGCCACCACGAGTTGGCACTATTCACAGCACAATGTGTTCAGCACTATTCACGGTCCTCGCGTCATTGCAGAAATCCCAGTAAGGGTATTACGGTCTTTTGGTCAGTTCACTCTTACCTTAAGAGTTTAACCCGAGCCTTTAGGGCTTCATTCGACACTTAGAGAGTTTGAGAGAATAGGAGAAAGGGGAGAAGGCGATTCCAACCTAGGGTTCCCATTTTGGAGAGAAATCAAAGGGTTTTGAAACCCTAGATCAACCTCCAACCCATTTTCTTCAAGATCAAGGCACAAACTCGTGAGGAGCATCTCCTCAAACTAGGGCAGCAGCTACACAGTCGTTTTGGAAAGGGGTTACTTCCTCATTTCTTCAAGGTCGGTACTTTTTACTACCCTCCTAGTTATAGTTCTTCTTTCCCCTTCATTTCTCTTTATTTTCTTTCATTATACATGTGCTATGAGATGAATGGTGGTGAATGGTTGTGAATGGGTGTTAATGGAGAATGGAGATGGAATGGGCGACTGGATGCCAATGGTGTTGTGTGATGAACAAATGGGGAAGGGCATTGTTCAAATAATGAATATACATGTATGATTTGAGAAAAAAAAAACCATCTAGAAAAGCATGTTGTAGGGTAAATCCAAAATGAACACACCATGTTTGATGAAATGCCAAGGTGAATACAGTGAACTGTATATTTGGAAATGCATGCCTAATGAAGTATGAATATTGCTAGGGTCTATGATAGTGTGTTTTCTGCTTTCCCTAAATGATATGAATATTACATTGCTCAATCATGGATACTATATGTGTTGTGAAATTTCCCAAATGTCATGTTTAAATTTAAATGCAAGTATGTACACGATTCCCACGAGCACGGCATGCATGACATGATTTATCGAGGTTTACAAGAACATGGTTAGAGGTGGGACATATCTTCCGATATGTTTTACCTCGTTCATGACAAGACATGGCATGACAAGCATAAGCATTCTAGGAAGAAGGGTCTCCCTTCCCTCACAAGTAGTTTACTCTTCCAAGCAAGCATGACAAGACATGGCATGACAAGCATAACCATTCTAGGAAGAAGGGTCTCCCTTCCCTCACAAGTAGTTTACTCTTCCAAGCAAGCATGACAAGACATGGCATGAAAAGCATAAGCATTCTAGGAAGAAGGGTCTCCCTTCCCTCACAAGTAGTTTACTCTTCCAAGCAAGCATGACAAGACATGGCATGACAAACATAAGCATTCTAGGAAGAAGGGTCTCCCTTCCCTCACAAGTAGTTTACTTTCCAAGCAAGCATGACATGGCATGACACGCATGATATGACAAGATAAGACAAACATGACAAGTTTCAAGTACGAAAAGATATTTCAAGTCAAGTCAAGTGCACGATGTTTTCAAGAGGATTTATCGGTTTTCTACGAATTACAAGCATGATTATAAACTGCTTTACTTCCTTGTATGATATGAACTGTTTCCGTTTGACATATATATGAACTGCTCCTGATTATGTATTGCCATTTTTATGCTATAATTGTTGGTTAGTATTTAGTACCCGCTGAGTATTCCATGCTCAGCCGTACTTCTTATGTCGGCAGGTTCTGAGGGAGCTGCTGCTCCATTTGATGTTTGTGCTCCTGGTCCATGGGTGGAAGAGGAGTTCGTCGAGGAGCCTTTGGAGGAACCCCCCGTAGAGGGTTACCAATAGGTGGTTGTAGATTCTGAGTGGATTAGCTGTGGGTGAGATGAGAGATTATATCCACGTATTTTTGCGGGTCTGTCCGTACTTTCTTATGGATTGCTTTTGTATAAAACTTGAATTTATGTATGTATATACATAAAGGGTTGTTAGTCTTCCGCTGTGCCATGATAGAGTATGTTTCCGCTGATAATGTCCTCTATTGTATATGCTCTGTGGGTTTTTGCAGGATGGTTTGTCAAGCAAGTCATGCAAGTCATGTTTAGTCGTCCAAAGTTCACTCTAACTCCTAGGGTGGGTTTTGGGGCGCTACATGGTCTTAGTATACTAGTATCCTCTCATACTTTCTTGGAAACATATTTTAATTCCCGTACCTGGTCTTAGTACATTAACACCCTTTCATACTTGTCTTGGAAACATATACTAGTGCTCATACCTGATCTTAGTACACTAGCATATTTTCATGTTATTCATGTCTTGGAAACAGATGCTAGTGCTTGTACCTGGTCTTAGTACACTTGTATCCTTTCATGCTTGTCATTTTGCTTGGAGACAAATGCTGGTACTCATACCTGGTCTTAGTATACCAGCATCCTCTCATACGTACTGGGGAATAGATGTTAGTGCCTCTACCTAGTCTTAGTACACTAACATCCTTCCATGTTTTACATTTCTTAATTCTTTTGTTGTCTTGTTTTCTTGTGAGCCAGGTATGACATATCCAAGGATATGCCCTACCCTTGACCGACTCGATGCTTTATCAACCGTTTAGTAAATCACATGTCTTGCTTTTGCTTGGTTTCTTATATACACATACTTAAAACCTCAGTTCATGCATACATGTGTGCTCGTGTGTGGTAATTTGTGGGCATAATAATGACATGAAAAGGATTGGGGACATCAAGTAGCATTTCATCATTTATAGGCACATGAGAATTTGAGGAAACTCATAAAGCATGTTTTCATATTTACTAAATTTTGGGGAAGATCCCTAGTTCATATAGCAAAACTTTTATCCCACATTTCACGCATGCATTACATCAAACACCTTGGATGCAATGTCTCTTTAAGCTTTCATTTACGTTTCCTACATCTTAGGTTTTCAACCAATTTCATGCATTTCATTAACATGTGATGTTCACATTTTTAAAACCCTTTATTTCATAATTTCTCATTCCAACATTTCATCAAACACTTGAGTGTATTCATTATGAGTACAATGTCCTTCCATCATTTTTATCACACACATCACCACCACACGGCATCCAATCGCCTTAACACCCACACATTCCATCCATCTTTCCATCTTTAGTTCATCTTGTATTAATTTAGGAAATCCTTGGTTTTAAGATAAGAATTTAGGGTAGTCATGCTCAAATCATAATCAATGTGAAAGAAAACCTAGGTTACTACTAATGTTAACTAGGAGGGTGTATGTAACGCCCCAAAATCCCCCTTAGGAGTTACGAGGCTTTGGCGACGTCACTTACACTACAAACCATCCTGCAAAGAGTATACAATGCATGCTAAATAGTGAACTGAAAATTTCTTTAATAACTTAACTTTATTCCAAGTACAACTATTTACAAGAAATGAATAGAAACCGAAACATGTTCAAGCAATTCTTCACCTGAGTTACAAACTCAAGTGATACAATATCCCTAGACATAAAACCCAAAATACATGTCTCTCTCACTCAACCTCACCATAGGGCCACATCTCTAAACCCCTCATCTCTGTGTGACAATCCGAGCAATTTCTTGCTCCCCACGAACAGCTTGATCCAAGGAACTGGAGTATAGATATCGCATAGTGTACCTGCCGACATAAATGTACGACTGAGCATGGAATACTCAGCGAGTACAAGCTCCTAGCTAACAATAGTAATAACAAGCATGCATATTATCATAAACAGTTAATAAAGATAATACAGTTCATAATGCAACTTACGAGTTAATAAGGATAACAAGCATGCATATTATCATAAACAGTTGATAAAGATAATACAGTTCATAATTCACCTTACGAGTTCTCATGAGCTTATGTGTCTTGTGAGATTCATTACGAGTTCTTGTGATCTTATGAGTCTTGTGAGATTCCTTACGAGTTATTGTGAGCTTACGAGTCCTGTGAGATTCCTTATGAGTTCTTGTGAGCTTACGAGTCTTGTGAGATTTCTTGTGAGCTTATGAGTCTTATTAGATTACGTACGAGTTCTTATGAGTTCTTCTGAGCATACGAGTTCTTACGAGTTCTTGTGAGCATACGAGTTCTTATAATCTTTCTTGTGAGCATACGAGTTCTTGTGACCATACGAGTTCTTATAACCTTTCTTGTGAGCATACGAGTTCTTACAACTTCTTTTCTAGTGGCGCCCTTTCTACCATCCCACTAAACACCCACCCAAAGTAGCTTGGGAATATCAGATGGTTAGTGGCGCTTCTCGGGCCGTCCCACTAGGTTATGAGTCCTTACAAGCCGTTATGAAAAATAATGTACACACTACATGTTTGATGAAATGCCAAGGTGATGGAAATGAGTTGTAACTTAAGAAATGCATGCTTAAAAGCTTATGGAATTGCTAGGGTTTATGATAGTGTGATTACTTGCTTTCCCTAAATGACATGAATAATTATTTGTTCAAATTATTGATATGCTATGTATTGTTGAAATCCCCAAATGTCATATTCAAATTCAAATGAAAGTATGCACACAATCCCACAAGCACGGCATGCATGACATGGTTTACCGATGATTTTCAAGAATAAGGATGTTAGAGGTGGGACATATCTTATGATATGTTTTACCTTGCTTTTGACAAGAGGACAAGAACTAGCATGGCATAGGAGGGAGTTTACACTTCCCTTCCATGAGGGGTCTCCCCTCACTCACAAGAACATATCATGAAGAAGGGTCTCCCTTCCCTCTCAAGTGCATATCATGAAAGAAGGGTCTCCCTTCCCTCTCAAGTGCATCTCACAAGCGTATCTCACAAGTACATGAGCATGTTAAATTCCAAGCAAGCACGCATGACATGGCATGCTCGACAAGATCAAGCAAGACAAACATGACAAGTTTTCAAGAACGAAACGATTATTTTAAGTCAAGTCAAATGCACGATGTTTTAAAGGGTTTTATCGGTTTTTATGTGATGCAAGCATGAATATAAACTGCTTTACTTTCCTGTCATTATATGAACTGCTTCCTGCTTATATATATTGTTATTGTTATGCTATGACTGTTGGTTAGTATTAGGTACACGCTGAGTATTCTATGCTTAGCCGTACGTTCATGTCGGCAGGTACTGAGGGAGCTACTGCTCCATTCGACATCTGTGCTCCTGGCCCATGGGTGGAGGAGTATGTTGAGGAACCTGTCGAGGAACCTCAGGTCGAGGGCTACTACTAGGTGGTAGATTCTGAGTGATTCGTTGTGGGTGTGAGCTTGAGAGATTAGATTGATGTATTTTGGCAGGCCTGTCCGCACTTTCTTTTGTGTTCTTATTTTGTTCAAAACTTCGATCATGTATATATACACATAGAGGTTTTGCTTAGACTTTTGTTATGCTTTATAGTTATGTTTCCACTATTATGTCCTCTATTGTATATGCTCCAGGTACATTTTGCAGGTTGGTTTGTCAAACAAGTCATGATAAGTCGTCCAAGATTCACTCTAACTCATGGGGTGGGTTTTGGGTCGCGATAGTTGCTGATTGAGGATATATCACCTTTTAGTTTCTTGGTTAGGCTAAAAATTAGACCAGTTTTACCTTGACCAGTTAGAGACTTATTCATGTGTGAATGCTTTACAAATTTCACATGCACTCTAACAGATTCTGGTGTGAGGTCTATTTTCCAATCTGTAGGTATTTGACTTATTCTAATAGTGTAACCTTGGATAACCAATCTAGAATGACCATATTTGTTAGTCATCCCCATTTTGTGTATCCTCCATGAGCTAAAATTGTTGCAATGAAAAGGGCTACCTACTGGGATAGTGTGGAAGTCACTGCCAGATGCAAACAGTTGAAATGGCTACCTAGGCGGACAGTAGGTATCTATCTGGGTCACTAGAGTGAAAGCCCCTGCTGCTAATAGCCAGGACTACCTACCTAGATAGTGTGAAAGCCATCATTGCATGAAAAGATAAGTTCAGATAAAGAACTTTAAAAGAAATCTTACCAAGTTCGGAGGTATTTGACCAATAGTAAAAGAAAAGAAATGAGTCAAATAAATGGATAAAGGTTCACCAAAATGTAAAAAATTAGCATATCTAGATCTAACTAGGTTTGACTTCTATGATGTATATCTCCGGGAGTCCCTTTAGTGATTAAGTCATATCCTTGGAAAGGGCAAGAAACCTTGATCTAGTATCTTGTCAGACCACCACTACACATATTGCTCCACTTTTGAACTGTTCACTAAATGTGTCTAAGTGAATTGGTTATAATTTAGCATTCCGTAAGATTTAGTTAGAATGTATCCTTAGATGGACAAACTAATCATGTTCTTTATTGGATTTATAATCTTAAATTACTACTGCTTGGAATGCTTTTGATGCAAGTTTGTGTGGCACATGATGTGGCACCCCGGACTTTTCTATACTTTATGAATACCATTTTCGTAGCTAATTGGTCTTCCTCGTAGTCTAATTAATAAATAAGGGAGAAATCAGAAATTCTGAAATGTCAGAAATGTTCATTTTCAAAAGACGAATCCAACGCAAGTTGAATCGTCGAAATCTGACGAGCGAGTCAAAAGATATGGTCAAAACAGTCCAGACCTGCAGAGCACCGATCGCTCGGTCCAGTTAGCGATCGATCGGTCCAAAACCGATCGATCGGTAGTTATCGCACGGTCAAAAATTTTGTATGGGGAAATTTTCCAGAGAGTAGTTTTTTGACCGGTCGATCGGTCAGAACACCAATCGCTCGGTAGGCAACCGATCGATCGGTCATAAGCACCGATAGCTCGATCCCCGTGTTTTGTAGAAATTTTTGTAAAGGCATTTTCGTCTTTTGGGCGTTAAACCCTTACCCATAAGGGCTTGCCCGAGCCTTTAGGGCTTCATTTACCATCCTTAGAGTATTTGGAGAGATAGAGAGAGAGGAGAAGGGGATTTCCTAACCTAGGTTTTCCTCTTGAGAAGAAATCAAGAGTGTGGGCTACACAAGGTTTATTTCAAGGCTTGAATTCTTCAAATCCAAGGTTCAACTCGTGTGGGACTCCTCCTCCAAAGTTAGGGCAGCAACTCAGACAAGTTTTTTCAAGGGGTTTCTTCCTCAACTCAAGCTTTCTTCAAGCAAGGGCTTCTTCTATCAAGTTGGAGCTCAAATCAAGGTTCCTACCAAGATCAAGCCTTGATCTAAGGTTAGTACACCCTACTAACTTACCCTAGCAATAATCTAGTTTCTATATGGAATGTGATCCTTATTATTAGGTTTCTTCTTTATGAAATGTATTAGCTCTAATGAACATCTCTAATGAACATAAACAAGATAAGGAAGAATGGTATGGATGTTTGGATGGGTATGGATTGAGGCGATTGGATGCCGAAGGAATGATGTATGATGTGTGGGGTGTGAATTGGAAAAAGGAGGATGGGCATTGTACAAATAACAAACTTACCCTTGTGTGATTGAATGGAAAATATGCAAAAAAAGAAAGAAGATGAACTACTAAGGAACAATGTATGTTATGTGTTTGACAAAATGCCGAATCTATAAGATCACGACTTAAGGGAAGAAAATGCTTTAAATACTCAAATGCCATGTTAATCACTCAAATGCTCACATGAATATATTATGAATGGAATGGTGATGCCATATCTTTCTTGTTATCCTCATTCCACTATTGTCACGATTGACACGTACACGAGCACGTATGATAGCATGAACCGAGATTTCAAGAGCATGTGCATATAATAACCAACAAGAAAATATTGCATGTCAAGGAGGTTTGTAGCCCAGGGACATTCGGGTACTAGCCTCTGGCTCACAAGAAAACCCCTAAAACACATATTGTCAAGGAGGTTGGTAGCCCAGGGACATTCGGGTACTAGCCTTTGGCTCACAAGAAAACTAAACAAGTAATAAAATCACATATTGTCAAGGAGGTTGGTAGCCTAGGGACATTCGGGTACTAGCCTCTGGCTCACAAGAAAACTAAACAAGTAATAAAATCACATATTGTCAAGGAGGTTGGTAGCCCAGGGACATTCGGGTACTAGCCTCTGGCTCACAAGAAAACCATATATCAAGGAGGTTGGGAGCCCAGGGACATTCGGGTACTAGCCTCTAGCTCACAAGAAAACCATACATATCAAGGAGGTTGGCAGCCCAGGGGGATTCGGGTGCTAGCCTCTGGCTCACAAGTTACAAGATGCAAGGTTTCAAGATGATGACAAGACATTCATGCATGCACGCATACATGATTTCTATAATGCAACACGAGAAATAGAAACGGGTTTTCAAGCATGAGTTTTATCGGCGTTTTTGCATTCATGCACATCAAGACGATAATATTGCTCCATGTTTAATATTGTTTGATTCTATGATTTTACCATTGCCTGGAATTGATGAGTGGTATTGTACTACTCCTCGCATGTTTATTATTGTTATGGATAGCTAGTAGCTTGTACTCACTGAGTATTCCATGCTCAGTCGTACTTTCATATCGACAGGTACTGAGGGAGCCCTCGACCCAGAGCCTTGGGTCGAGGAAGAGTATATCGAGGAGAGATAGCCGTCTATCCCACTGCAGTCTCAGGCGGACTGAGACCTTGACGTGTGGTCATACCTCGACTACTGTTGAGGGGAGAGTACGAGAGGGTCTTTTATGTATTTTGACATTTTGATAGGTGGGTCTGTCCACCTTAGACTTAGACATGTTTTATATATATGTTAACTTGAAATACTATTTTGGAAATCTTAGAAGAAATTAAAAAATTAGAAAAGAAAAAGTTAGTTTACGCTTCCGCATTTATGTTTAGCTTCCGCGCTCTGATTATCATTGTTTAGTACTGTAATTGTCTTGTTCATAACAGGATGGTTTGGCAGGTATGTTTAGTCATGTCTAAAGTATTCCTAAATTGCTAGGGGGTATTTTGGGGCACGTTCTGGTGTGAAAACAAGTGAATCTAGGTGTGTATCTTGTGTCATTATCCTCAAGTATTCGCAAACAAGTGAAGTTGAAGACCGTTGAAGACTCAGTTGATAATTTCCTTCATAGGATGGTAAGTGACCAAGATACCATGCTACCATTGGTGGAAATTGTCTTAGAAGAATCCTAATATGATACCTTAGGTGGTAAGTGACCTAGACTGTAGCACCCCGGACTTTTTCATCCTTAATGAATAGCACCTTCATAGCTAATTGGCCGTTTTCATAGTTTTCGTAGTCTAATTAATAAATAAGGGAGAAATCGGAAATTCCGAAACGTCAGAAATGTTCGTTTTCGAAAGACGGATCCAACGCAAGTTGAATCGTCGAAATCCGACGAGCGAGTAAAAAGATATGGTCAAAACAGTCCAGACATAACAGAGCACCGATCGCTCGGTCATTACCTGCGATCGATCGGTCCACTACCGATCGCTCGATGGCTGTCGCACGGTTAACTTTTTTGTATGGGGAAAAATTCCAGAGAGTGTGTTTTTGACCGATCTCTCGGTCATAACACCGATCGACCGGTAAGCCACCGATCGCTCGGTCCATACCACCGATCGATCGGTCATACGCAATTTTTCTTCATTAAGGGTGTTTAAGACTTTAAACACAACCCCTTGCCTATAAATAGGCTGAGTTCGTGCCTTAGGGTTTCAGAAACCCTCTGTGCCCTATCTTAGGAGATTTTGAGAGAGAGAAGAAGGAGAGGAACTACTTGTTGATCAAGCTTGTGGAAGATCAAGGTTCTTCCACTTCCCTTGGTGATTTCCAACCAAGAACTCACTGTTCTTGCTTGTTCCAGCCATTGGGAGTCAAATCCATTGATTTCTCTAAGGTAGATACACTCTACTACAATCTTGCAATCCTAATAGTTACTAAGTATGATTCTTCTTATCTATGCCCTATCTATGTGTATTGATTTTATGTATGAAAAAGGTGTGATTATATACTTGGATGAAGGTTACTATTATGATGCACTCTAAGTGTTTGATGAAATACCTCTAAGGGATTCTATGTTTAAATACGATGATTTCTCTTATTAAGTGCATATGCTCGCATGTCTCGCATGAACCGATGGTTTCCATGGATTTCTCAAAGTACAAATAAAGGTTTTTCACGAAAAGACGAATAATGAATGATTCTAAGTAACTCTATGATTTCTCTAAGATCGTTTCACAAGCTCTAAGGATCATACCGTGCTCACAAGGAAACTCTATGATAATGTTCTAAGATCGTCTCACAAGCTCCACGGATCACAATGAAATGCTCTAAGATCTCTAAGGTTATGCTCTATGGAAATTGTAAATCCCTAAATAGGTGTTGGCAAATTCCGTGATCATTAGATAGGTCAGTTGAGTCGAGTCGTCGAGTCATGTTCAACTTGTCAGAAAAGAAGAGAAGAGCTAAAGCTTAAAGAAGATAGAAGAAAGAGAAGAAAAAGGTTCTACTCCGGATCTAGACAGGTAATGGACTTAGAGACCCCTACCTAGGTTTGATTTGACTTAGATAACCCTAAAAATACCTAGGAGGATAGATTTAAGCCTACCAAAGTTATTTGATCTTAGTTGAATCAAATAAAAATAAAATGAATTAATTTTGGCAAAAATTCTGTCTCAACCGATCGCTCGGTATTGCGACCGATCGATCGGTGGCCTACCGAGCGATCGGTGGCTATCGACTGGACTAAATATTTGTATGGGGAAATTTTCCAGAGAGATGTTTTAAGACCGAGCGATCGGTCATTAGAACCGATCGATCGGTTGTGAACCGAGCGATCGGTTGTGAGCACCGATCGATCGGTCCCCGTAAAAAGAATTTTTCTTTTTCTGGATTCTTTTTTTAACCCTATATAAACAACTTTTGAGAGACCTAATTCGTGTCTTTGATAATTTTTGAAAGAGTAGAGGTCTGAGAAACTCTTCTAGGGTTTTTCTAATTGTTTTTATTAGATCTTTGTGATCCCTCCTCTTTCTTAGATCCTAGAGAATGCAAGTATAGATTAAAATCTTTGATCTTGCATTGTGTGATCTCAGATCTGTATGAGATCCCTCTAGGGTTTGAAATTTACTAAATTGATTCACAACCCTACACCTTGTGTGTGTGTCCGGTGTTTGATCCGGAGCCTTCGTGGAAGGAGATCGATCGTGTGTGATCGTGGATTTGAAGTTGCTTGAAAAGATTTGGTCGGTGTGGAACCGAAGCTGCTAAGGCGGAGATCGAACCTGCTGGTTCGTGGAAATCAAGAGTAAGAGTCTATACCTAGGAACATAGTTTCTGTTTTGGTAAGGTCTTATCTTGTACTTGATATCTTTTCATAGTGAAGTTTATTGCTGGACAAGGTCCCGTGGTTTTTTCCCGTTAGGGTTTTCCACGTAAAAATCTTCTGTGTTTGATTTGTGTGGATTGTCTGATTGAGTTAATCATTGATTTTTAAACATATTAATTGAAAATTTTAAAATTGGTTAGAAATTATTAGATAGACCTATTCACCCCCCCTCTAGGTCTTAGAGATCATTGATCTGGATAAATTTCAATTGGTATCAGAGCTAGTTCACTGATAAGGCTAATCCCTTAAGTGTGATCCTGTATTATCCGTGATCATGAGTACTCTAAGAGAAGGAGGATCCGTCTCTCGTCCCCCACTTTTTGATGGAAATAATTATGCATACTGGAAAGCTAGAATGAGAGCCTTTCTCAAATCAATTGACGAGAGAATTTGGATGTCTATACAGAATGGGTGGACTACG
Source organism: Tetracentron sinense (assembly GCA_015143295.1). NCBI lineage: Eukaryota > Viridiplantae > Streptophyta > Magnoliopsida > Trochodendrales > Trochodendraceae > Tetracentron > Tetracentron sinense. The sequence continues at coordinate 21,839,041 of CM026554.1, forward strand.
CCCGTAAAAACTGTAGGTGATTTGACTGTCGTCAAATATTCTGATGAATGGACCAGAGAAGAGCTTGATTCAAGTGGATGGAACACTAAAGGTCTCAATGCTATCTTTACTGCAGTCACTGCTGAGGAATTCAGACGAATTTCTTCATGTGAAACAGCAAAGGAGGCTTGGGACATTCTTGAAATTACCCATGAGGGTACTACCACTGTTAAAATCTCAAAACTCCAAATGTTAACCACCAAATTTGAACATTTAAACATGGACGACAATGACACTTTTGATGAATTCTATGCAAAACTTAGTGACATTGTCAACGCTAGTTTCAATTTAGGTGAGAAAATATCTGAGTCCAAAATAGTTAGAAAAGTCCTTAGATCTCTTCCAGAGAGATTTCAACCCAAAGTCACTGCAATCGAAGAGAGTAAAAATGTTGACTCTCTGAAGATTGAGGAATTGGTTGGATCACTCCAAACCTATGAACTCAATCTACGTCCATCCAAGAAGAATAAATCTTTAGCCTTGAAAACCATCAAGGAAACTTTGGATGAGGATGACAGTGATGGAGAAATGAATGAGGAAGAAATGGCTCTTTTCGTTAAAAAATTTCGAAAATTTTTTAGAACGAAAAAGAGGTTTAATCCCAAACAGGGAGGAAAATCTTTTGATAAGTCAAAGTCTAAGCCCTGGGAAAACAAGAAAAATTCCAAAAGTGGCGACAAGAAATCCCAAGGTGTTCAATGTTATGAATGCCATGGCTTCGGTCATATTTCACCTAACTGTCCTAACAAGAAGAAGAGTAAGGGCAAGGTGATGAATGCCTGTTGGGATGACAGTGATTCCGAGAATGAAGAATCGGACAGTTCCTCTTCAAGTGAAGATACTGGAAATCATACAGCTTTCACTGTTTCCCTATCTGGGATTCTTGAGACTACCTCTGCGGTTGATGAAAAGGATAGAAGTGATGAAAGTATTCATACTGAGTCAAGTGATGACTTACAGAAGAGTCAAACTGACTCTGAAAGTGATGAAGATTTGAAAACAACTTATGATAAGTTGTATGCTGAAAGTTTAAAACTGACTAAAACAAAAATCTCTTTGAGCAAAAAACTCAAATTCATTCAAAATGAAAGAGATATCTGTAAACTAGTAGCAGAAGAGAAGAGTGCTCTAGTTAGTCAGTTGGAAAATGAAAAAGAAGCATTTGTTATAAAAGTTCAATGTCTTTTGGAAGAGAATGTCTCATTGACTAATGTGGTCAGAAAATTAGAAGATGAAAGAGACACTTCCATGAAAGAAATTGAAGAGTTAAAAACTCTGCAAATGGAGCTGGAAACTTTTAAAGTCTCTCTTGTTGATAAGGTGAAATTTCTTGAAAAAGAACACCAAATTACCCTTAAAGACAAGACTGACTTGATTCAGAAGGTCTATACTCTTGAAAAAGAAGTGAGAATGTTTGGTAACACCAGCTGCCTAGATGAATTAGTCAGAAAGTATGGATCAAATTCTAGTAGATCTGGGATAGGACATGTTGACACACCAACTGGTCCTTTAGCTGTTGGAACAATGGCTAGTGCAGTGTTTGAGCCAATACATTCTGAACCCAAAGAAAATTTACCTTCTACATCAAGTACTAAGGCTTATACAAATATTGTAAAGCCTAGAAATACAGCTCCTAGAGTGAATGCTTTAAGGAATCAAATTCCAGTTAGAAGAAATCTTCCTCCTCTACCAAGATTCATACCCACATGTCACTTTTGTGGTGTGAGAGGTCACATTCGACCTAATTGTAATGCATTTAGGAGAGCTCCCCGAAATGGTTCATGGAACCAAAATCTGAGTCAAGGGACTCTTCAAAGGCAAATTCAGGTTCTAGCTGAAAAGTCTAGAATGTTGAGCGATGATGTTAACAGAATTGCTCAAATCTCTAGGACAAGGACTGGTCAATTTATTCCAAATGATTATTCAAGAGGAAATAATTTGACTTATCAAAAAACTAGAACTGAACAAAACAGAAAAAGGTCAAGGAGGACAAAAAGGAAAAAGGTCTCTACTACACAGATTAATGATCAAAGATCTAAACAAAGTTTAAAGACTGTGTATGTGAGAAAGGAAGACCTTAAGTGCTTTGTCATTCATACTGCCTTGAAAGCCCAAAACACAGAAATGTGGTACTTCGATAGTGGGTGTTCTCGGCATATGACAGGTAACAAGTCCTTATTTATTCAATTTGAGGACTGTCCTGATGGGACTGTTACTTTTGGTGATGGAAGCAAGTCTTTAGTCAAAGGAAAGGGTATCATCAATTCACCAGGCATACCTAAATTGAAAGATGCCTTGTTTGTTGAAGGACTGAAAGCTAATTTAATTAGCATAAGTCAACTATGTGATGATAATCATGCTGTGCACTTTACCCAAAATAAATGCTTAGTCATTAATGGTAAAGGTAAGTGTGTTCTAGAAGGATTGAGAACCACTGACAATTGCTACGGCTTAACTCCCAGTACTATTCCCTCAAATGTCTGTTATAAGACTAGAATTGAGGAGGTTGATTTGTGGCACCGAAGACTAGGTCACATGAACTTCAAAGACCTATGTAAAATCTCTAAGCAAGAGCTTGTGAGAGGTGTTCCCAAACTAGGAAAGCCTTCTACTGCTGTGTGTGGGCCATGTCAAATTGGTAAACAAATTAGGACCCCACATAAGAAGACTTCAAGTATTGCTACTTCATATCCACTGGAATTAATTCATATGGACCTATGGGTCCTACAAGAACTGAAAGTCTAGGTGGAAAGCGATACATCCTAGTCATGGTTGATGATTTCTCTAGAATGTCTTGGGTGGCATTTATAAGAGAGAAATCCGATGCTTTTGACAATTTCAAAAGTATTTGCCTGAAAATTCAAAATGAGAAAAGATGCCCAATCACTCGAATTCGAAGTGATCATGGAAAGGAGTTTGAAAACTCTAAGTACAACGACTTTTGTGATGAGTCTGGTATCAAACATGAATTTTCTGCACCTATTACACCTCAGCAGAATGGTGTAGTAGAGAGGAAGAACAGGGTTCTCCAAGAGATGGCTAGAGTTATGCTTCATAGCAACAATCTAGCTTCTCATTTCTGGGCTGAGGCAGTTCACACTGCTTGCTATATAGTTAATAGAGTTTTTGTAAGACCTGGAACAAGGAAAACCCCATATGAGTTGTGGAATAACAAGAAACCTAGTGTCAAGTACTTTCGAGAATTCGGAAGTAAATGCTATATCCTTAAGGATAGAGAGCAACTGGGAAAATTTGAATCCCGGAGTGATGAAGGGATATTTCTTGGGTATTCCACCAACAGTAGAGCTTATCGAGTGTATAACTTGAGAACCTCTACAATTATGGAGTCCATAAATGTAATTGTGGATGACTCTGGTGTTGAAAATGTGCAATGTGAGGATGATGAAAGTGCTGAAAATGAAGATGTTGAAATTATTTCAACTTCACCTATTGATAAGCAAACATCTCCATTAAAACCTACACATCCTAGGGTCATGAGTCCTCACACCTCCACTGATATTATTGGTGATGTTGAAAGTGGAGTGAGAACGAGGAAACAAATTGAAAATGAAGTTAGCTACATTTGCTATACTTCATCTTTTGAACCCAAGAATGTAGCTGAAGCTCTTGCAGATGATAATTGGATAAATGCAATGCAAGAAGAGTTACTTCAGTTTACTAGGAATGATGTTTGGTATTTAGTACCTAGGCCTAATAATACAAATGTGATAGGTACCAAATGGATTTTCAAGAACAAATCTGATGAAAAAGGTACTATCATAAGAAATAAGGCTAGGTTAGTTGCACAAGGATATACCCAAATTGAAGGTATTGACTTCGATGAAACTTTTGCTCCTGTAGCCAGACTAGAATCAATAAGAATTCTTCTAGCTGTGGCTTGTAATATGAAATTCAAACTTTTTCAAATGGATGTTAAGAGTGCCTTTCTGAATGGCATTCTACATGAAGAAGTCTATGTGGAACAACCAAAAGGGTTTGAAGATCCACATCACCTTGATCAAGTTTATCGACTAAAAAGGGCCCTCTATGGTTTAAAACAAGCTCCAAGAGCTTGGTATGAGAGGCTGACTACTTATCTCTTGGAAAACGGATTTTCGAGAGGGGGAGTAGACAGAACCCTTTTCATAAAGAAAGTGAAAGGTGATATTGTCATCGCCCAGATATATGTTGATGACATAGTATTTGGTTCCACATTAGACTTACATGCTCATTCATTTGCTGAACAAATGAAAAATGAATTTGAAATGAGCATGGTTGGTGAGCTAAGTTTCTTCCTTGGTCTTCAGATCAAGCAATTGGATTCTGGGATCTCAGTATCTCAAATCAAATATGCAAAAAATTTAGTGAAGAAATTTGGAATGAGTTTTGCTAAGCATGCTAGGACTCCTATGAGTACTACTATAAAGCTTAGTAAAGATACTTCAGGGAAGGATGTCGATCAGACTAATTATAGAAGCATGATTGGTAGTTTGCTCTACCTAACTGCTACTAGACCCGACATAGCCTTTAGTGTTGGAGCATGTGCCCGTTATCAAGCAAATCCCAAAGAGTCTCACTTAGTTGCTGTCAAGCGTATCATTCGCTATGTGAGTGGAACTCTGTCCTTAGGCCTCTGGTATTCTTTCGATACAAATGTCATTGTTGTGGGGTATTCTGATGCTGATTGGGCTGGAAATACTGATGATAGGAAGAGCACCTCCGGCGGGTGTTTCTATATTGGAAACTGCTTAGTTGCTTGGCTTAGCAAAAAGCAGAATTCCATTTCCTTGTCTACAGCCGAGGCTGAGTATATAGCAGCTGGTAGTTGTTGCACCCAACTTCTGTGGATGAAACAGATGTTGAAGGATTATGGAATTGATCAAAGCACTATGATTGTGTATTGTGATAACACAAGTGCAATCAATATCTCCAAAAATCCTGTGCAACACTCTCGCACAAAGCATATAGACATTAGGCATCACTTCATCCGTGATCTTGTTGAGCAAAAAGTTGTGTCTATTGAGTATGTCCAAACAGAGAATCAATATGCGGACATTCTCACAAAACCTTTAGATTCCCTTAGGTTTGAACTCCTTAGGAAATCCATCGGTTTGTGTGGAGTTGAGTAATGGTGTACTTGTTTTATAGCCTATGTGTTTTTCATGTTCTATTTAAGTCATAGAGCTATTTTTTTTGTTATTTTCTTTAAGTAATAAAAATCCAAAAACATTCAAAAAATTGAAAAATATTGCAAAAAATAATGTGGTTGTATGACCTTATTTATCCTATCTTTTAGCTTAATGTTATTTCCTTGAAATCATATTTAACTATATAATCCAAGGATAAATATATCATAGGATTGAATAAAATAGGAAAGTTCAATTGTTGGTTCGATCTTGTGATTGAATTTGGTCATGCTAATTAACCTCAGTTAGAGTTGAGCATACAATGATGTTCTAATTTGCACAAGCACTCTGACTGATTCTTTAGATGGTTTTAGTTCCTATATAAAGGTTCTGATATTATACCATATGGTTCCCTAGATTAATCAAATCTAGTATAACCAATGTCATAAAAATTCCATAAGGTGAGCCCCCTAGATATAAAAATATTGACATGGAGAGGACTACCTGTGAGTTTGTGTGATAGCTACTAGTGAATGCAAACAGTGAGTAATGGCTACCTAGACAAACAGTAGGTATCTATATGGATTGCTAGTGTGAAAGCCCCTACTGTCATTAGAAAGAGCTACCTTCTCACTTGAGTGAAAGTCACCAGTGTGCTAGAGTCTATATATGTGTACTCCAAAAAGAATTTACATAATGAGTACAATTTGACTGAAAAAGAAATGAAATAATTTATTAGTCAAATATGGGGTAAAAATTGCTCATCAGATAAATATGGATGATTATTGGTTTTAACACTAGTTTTTGAAAATTTTAGAGTCCCATTTGAAATATAATGTCAAAATCTAGATTAAGGAAGGAAACCAATTCAACGAGTCAAGTAATGAATTTTGATTTCATACTCACATTACTTCTAATTGTATCTTGACTCTGATTGTGAATTTGATGCAAATACCATATTTAATCACCGGTGAAAATCAATTAATGTTTTCATAATCCTTGTTTATGCCTATACTTGATATATCAATTCTTGGGTGATTATTATCTATGATTTTGATGAAATCACATATTGCAAATTTTTTTTATTAGTTGGTCATTTTGAGGTGAAAATGTATTTTAAATGTTCCATTGGTTGAGGGGGAGAAAAGGTTTTAACTGTGAAAATTTTTGAAAAATTTTCAGAGCACCGATCGCTCGGTGCTAAAGACCGATCGATCGGTCTTTCGTGAACAGGGTTATAAAACCCTCATTTCTATTTTTTTTGTTCACTTGTTCTCCGATCTCCAGAGCGATCTCTCGGTTTCCTCTCCTCCAAATCTTTCCTACGAACATTCCATTCTACTCTAAAGGTTTCCCAAGCATCTAAAAGGTAAGAGTTGTGCATTTTCTTTGCTTTAGATTGATTTTCTCATCTAGGGCATCATTTCTTGCATTTTCTTCAATGGCTTTCGTTTTGTCGTTAATCCTTCTTGCCTATCTCATGTCTGGCATCCCCAAACGTCGGAGGTTGGTCCTCAACAACCAAGAGGATCCTCCTCAAGATGAGGAAAACCTAGAGCCCTTTACTTTCACTCCAATAGGGCATGGTATTTCCATTGGGGACAGGCCAATTCGTAGAATGATTGATTCTACAATTGAGAATCGTCAAAAATCTCTGGCTGATAAAACTCGGAAAAATAAAGGTAAAGCTTCATCTTCCCAGTCTAGTAAGTTATCCCAGTTTATCAGTCCTACTGCTGCTCAACTCTATAGTGAGTATTTTAGCAAGAAAGGTGTTATGGTTGAAAGGGACATACATATTTCTGATTTTGGTGATTATTATCTTCCTACTCTCATTTCAGATCGTCAATGGGAAGGTATACTTACCTTATCCGGTCCTGCTTCTGTCCAGTTAGTTAGAGAATTTTACTCTAATTTTTCTGAAATCAACCAGAAAAAATGGTCATTCAAATCTCGAGCATTAGAACAATCTGTTGTCATAAATGCTGATTTGGTTTCTAAATTCCTTGGGTGTCCTCGAGTTCCAAATGCATATTATCCTTATAATTATAAAACTGATGAGGATAAAGACTCCATGGAACATGTAGTTACCTTTCTAAGTGGTACTCCTTCGTTTTGGGTTGGGTCTCTTATTGAAGTGGCGAAACTCACTAAGGATGCTAGACTAGTAAACCTTGTTATGAGTGCAAATATCCATCCAAAGGTTCATACTGCGGACCTTAGGGAAGATAGAGCTAGATTTTTGTTTAGTCTTCTACGTGGGCGTGATATTGATCTTGCCGCTCACATCATTGACTTGATGATCCAAGCCCATCAAACTAATACAGCAGTTGGAGCCCTACCATTTGGTTCACTCATCACTAAACTTCTTGGTTCTCAAGGAGTTATCGCTCCTCCTGGTGTTCCTACTCGAGTTCCTAAGGGTCCAATCACCAAAAAGACCCTAGCTCAGAGTTTTTCACATGCCTCAGTTCGAGATACAGAGGAGGGAGCAGAAGTTGGTGCTGGGTCATCTCGTCCTCCTCCTACCACTATGGACGATCTTGGGAGGATGATGAGAGAGATGCAGATGGATCTCCGGACTCATATTTCTTCATACGAGGAGTTTACTACAGAGGTTCGTGGTAGACTTGGATCTCTCGATGCAGCAGTGCTTGGAGTACAGAGAGATGTTCGAGATTTTCGAGCTTACTATGAGTCACAGCTCACTTCTGATGATGAGCAAGAGTGATGGTTCGTGATAGAAGTTGTTTTTTAGTCGAGTGACAGACTTTGTTTACCATTTTGATGTATTTTGAATTGGTTGTACTTAGTACAAACCTTCTTGGTTATTATTGCCTTGTTATGGATGTATATATTTGAATGGTTTATGCTCCTTACTTTCTATCTCATCTCCTTTCAATGGTTTATGATTTTCTTTTCTAATCCACCTTGGGCATTTCGAGCCAAAAAGGGGGAGAATGGTATTATAGATGTTATGGATGATATGGATGATGAATGGTTTGCTTTTGGAATATGGATGATGAACGGTTTGCTTTTGGAATATGGATGATGAATGGTTTGCTTTTGGAATATGGATGATGAATGGTTGGAATACTAACCCTGTTATGGATTGTGAATGATTTTGAATGGTTATACATATTTTCATCCTATATGTTATTTCCCATGCTTCACAGGTTTTTGATTTAGCATGTGCAGGCAAACAGGTTCTAAGTTTGATAAATCATGACAAGTTAACATGTCAAAAGTCATGTAATTATTTTTGAGTCATGTAAAGGTCAATTTTCCATTTTTGAATCAATTGGGAAAATTTGAACCTAGTATATGAATTAGTTTTGTTTTGTCCCGGAATTGCCAAAGGGGGAGATTGTAAATCCCTAAATAGGTGTTGGCAAATTCCGTGATCATTAGATAGGTCAGTTGAGTCGAGTCGTCGAGTCATGTTCAACTTGTCAGAAAAGAAGAGAAGAGCTAAAGCTTAAAGAAGATAGAAGAAAGAGAAGAAAAAGGTTCTACTCCGGATCTAGACAGGTAATGGACTTAGAGACCCCTACCTAGGTTTGATTTGACTTAGATAACCCTAAAAATACCTAGGAGGATAGATTTAAGCCTACCAAAGTTATTTGATCTTAGTTGAATCAAATAAAAATAAAATGAATTAATTTTGGCAAAAATTCTGTCTCAACCGATCGCTCGGTATTGCGACCGATCGATCGGTGGCCTACCGAGCGATCGGTGGCTATCGACTGGACTAAATATTTGTATGGGGAAATTTTCCAGAGAGATGTTTTAAGACCGAGCGATCGGTCATTAGAACCGATCGATCGGTTGTGAACCGAGCGATCGGTTGTGAGCACCGATCGATCGGTCCCCGTAAAAAGAATTTTTCTTTTTCTGGATTCTTTTTTTAACCCTATATAAACAACTTTTGAGAGACCTAATTCGTGTCTTTGATAATTTTTGAAAGAGTAGAGGTCTGAGAAACTCTTCTAGGGTTTTTCTAATTGTTTTTATTAGATCTTTGTGATCCCTCCTCTTTCTTAGATCCTAGAGAATGCAAGTATAGATTAAAATCTTTGATCTTGCATTGTGTGATCTCAGATCTGTATGAGATCCCTCTAGGGTTTGAAATTTACTAAATTGATTCACAACCCTACACCTTGTGTGTGTGTCCGGTGTTTGATCCGGAGCCTTCGTGGAAGGAGATCGATCGTGTGTGATCGTGGATTTGAAGTTGCTTGAAAAGATTTGGTCGGTGTGGAACCGAAGCTGCTAAGGCGGAGATCGAACCTGCTGGTTCGTGGAAATCAAGAGTAAGAGTCTATACCTAGGAACATAGTTTCTGTTTTGGTAAGGTCTTATCTTGTACTTGATATCTTTTCATAGTGAAGTTTATTGCTGGACAAGGTCCCGTGGTTTTTTCCCGTTAGGGTTTTCCACGTAAAAATCTTCTGTGTTTGATTTGTGTGGATTGTCTGATTGAGTTAATCATTGATTTTTAAACATATTAATTGAAAATTTTAAAATTGGTTAGAAATTATTAGATAGACCTATTCACCCCCCCTCTAGGTCTTAGAGATCATTGATCTGGATAAATTTCAGAAATGCTCTACGGTATTGCTCTATGCTCTATGTCTCTACGGATCATAATGACTCTAAGTAACTCCATGAACTCACAAGAACTCATAAGGCTATGATTATCGATTGACTCACACGGTTACAGTTTTGGTTTCGAATATTATCTCACATATGTTTTCACGGTTTCCATGCTTTAAGGATTGTTCGGATTTCATTCCCCATGTCTTGTATGCTCCATGCCTAACCGCTTTATTGTTCTTAGTTTGTATACACTGAGTATTCCATGCTCAGTCGATATTGTTATGATCGGCAGGTGCTCGGGTTCCATTCGATTTGTGTGGCGACGAACCTTGGGTCGAGGAAGAGTACCGTGACCCGGAGCCTTCCATGGATCACTATCATGACGATGGTGCTCTAGATAGGAGTCGTGACTTCGATTTCTGTTGATCGACCGACTTAGAACTTGTGTCATTTTGTTATGTGAGTGTGGGGTTTGTCCACTCCACTTTTGGGTTTCTCACACATGTATACTTGTTGGTTCTTACTTGAGCCAAGCTATAGGAGTATTCATTTTGCTTCCGCTATGTTTAGTATTTTATTTTCCGCTGTGCATTGTATTTCGTTTCCGCTATGTATATGCAGGTACTCTGACAGGTTTCCACGTGTGCCTTATGTATCATACTGGAGGTATGATACGGCGGTCACGAGTCAAAGTATCCTTAACTCCTAGGGGGTATTTTGGGTCGCGACATAGACTAATCTTACGGACCCTAGGTGATTAGATATGCAGTGCAATATAAGTTAAAAATTCTGAAATTTTCAAAAAACATAGGTTGCTTGTAGGTAGCATATCTCCCAAACCGTAGCTCAGATTTTGCTCCATAATATATCAAAACGACTGCATCAAAAAGAGCTACAACTTTTTTGAAGGGTATGAGAGCCAAAAATGACTTTTGAAAAACATGTTTGCACCTCAGGTTCGACCCTGGGCATTGAGTGTCTACCTTGAGTATAAGAAATTATATATGGCATATTTTGGCAGAACCTTGAAAATTTGAGGATCGACCTTGGAGGATACTTTAGTCGACCCAAGTGGGGTAGGTGGGTTGACCCAAGTATCCTCCAGGGTCGACCCTAATATGGGAATTTTGCTAAAATCCTTCCTTAGTCATTTTTTAGCCTATTTTGGTTTTTTAATCAACTTTAGCAACTTCTAAACCCGAGTTTTTGATTCCCTATAAAGTGTGAACCCGTCTAGTTTGTGGAGTACAACTTTGGGAGGGTATAGAGAAGGTTTTTAACTCCTTCTAGAGTTCATAAAAACTCTGGAAACTTATTTTTCTCCTCCCTTTTGATTGATGCTTTCAACCTAGAGTTTGCAAGCCTAAAGCTCCATACTTGCTTGTTTTGACTTATCCATTAAGGGAGTCCATCTAGGTATTGATTTTTATCAAACCATCAACCCATTCTTGATAGAACAACTTGGCCAGAGTGTTCTGGAGCCATTGTGAAGGAGATCGATACAAGACGGATCGTGGTAGTGTGATTTGGTCGGTGGAATCCGAAGCCGTCATTGATGGAGATCGATCGGAAGGTCGTGGACTGTTTTCGAGACACAAAGAGAAGTACGAGCAGCTGTGGTTGATCATGGGACTTGAGAATATGTGATGAATTTTTGAGGTTTGGAGGACTAAGAACTGAAGGATCGTGGTGTCGAGTCCGAAGGAGTCAAGTTCGAGTCTTGTAATTGTCTTAGTGGATTCTCATGACTGGACTAGGTCCCGTGGTTTTTCCCGGAAGGGTTTCCACATAAAAATCCTTATGTTATGGTTTGAATGTTTCTCTCTATTTTCGCACTTTAAATTCATCATCCCTTTAATTAATAACTTAATTATTAAAATAATAAAAAAGGTAGATAGAAATGTAGGGAAACCTAACCATCCCCTCGAACTTGTGAGTTCTTAACTCAAACATCGGATTTGAGGTTCATCGAATTTTTTCAATTGGTATCAAAGCGGGTTTACTAGTGTGATCTTGTCTCATTCTTTCAGTGAATATGAATCTCCAAAGAGAGGGAGGATCCATATCTTATCCCCCATTATTTGATGGGAATAATTATGCCTATTGGAAAGCTCGTATGAGAGCCTTTCTAAATGTGACACATCGAAAGAGGCATGGAACATTCTTCAAATCACCCATGAAGAGACTACAACTGTCAAGATCTCAAAACTTCAAATGCTTACCTCTAAGTTTGAAAAATTGCTGATGGATGATAATAAAACTTTTGACAGTTTTTATGCTAATCTGAGTGACATTGTCAATTCTAATTTCAATCTACGAGAAAGAATTCCTAAGTCCAAAATTATGAGTAAAATTTTGAGATCTCTATCTGAGAGATTTTGATCGAAGGTTACCGCCATCGAAGAGAGCAAAAAAGTTGATGCTCTCAAAATTGAAGAGTTGGTTGGTTCACTCCAAACCTATGAGTTAAATCTGAACCCATATAAGAAACCAAAATCTATTACCTTGAAATCCGTCAATGAATCTATAGTTGGTTCATGTCGCGACCTAAAATACCTCCTAAGAGTTAGGGATACTTTAGCTCGTGCCTGCCGTATCATACATCCCATATGATACATAAGGCACACGTAACAACCTGTCAGAGTACACAGACATACATAGCGGAAACGATTCAAAACACCTAGCATAAGCAGAATATGTAATTAAACCCTCCTATTGCTCGGTTCAAGTTTGAACCAACAAAATACACATGCATATATATCCAAAATGTGGAGTGGAAAAGTCCCACTTTCTCTTAACAAAATCAAGTATCATCTCTTTCTAACATGGTCAATAGAAGTCAAAGTCATGATGCCTATCTAGTGAGCCGTCATCCTAGTAGTGGTCCATAGAAGGTTCCAGGTCGTAGTACTCTTCCTCTACCCAAGGCTCCGTACCACACAAGTCGAAAGGGACCCGAGTACCAGCCGATGATAACAAATATCGATTGAGCGTAGAATACTCAGCGTATACATACTACGAACAATGGAGTAATAATATCATAGAGCATGCAAATCATGGAGACTGAAATCCTTAAACACATCGAAGCATAGAAACCATGAAATAACACATATGATGAAATCCGAAAACCAAAACCGTGTGAGTTTTGCGATAATCATAGCCTTGTGAGTTCTTTGAGTTAAATCCGTAGAGTTCCTTAGAGTCATTTATGATCTATAGAGACGTAAAGCAATACCGTAGAGCAAAACCATAGAAATAAACCATAGAGATCTTAGAACAATTGCATTTATGATCCTTGGAGCTTGTGAACCGATTTTAGACATTACCATAGAGTTCTTATGAGTTTAATATGATTCTTGGAGCTTGTGAACAGATCTTAGACAATATCATGGAGTTTCTTAAAAATCATCGTGTGAGTCATTTAGTAAAAACCTTCTCTAGAACTTTGAGAAATCCATGGAAAATTTCATGCGAGACATGCGAATATATGAGAGAATAACACATTTAAACACCAAAAACCCTTAAAGGCATTAAACCAAACACATAGAGTGCATAATAGTGATAGTTTACATCCAAGTATAAAACAACATCACACACCATATCAAATCAAGATTTATTGTATAGAATAAGAAGAACATCATGTGGTAACTAGTATTATCACAAGATTGGTAGTAAAATGTATCTACCTTGGTGAAATCAATGATTTTGATTCCAAGGGCTTGGAACACGTGAGAACTTCGAGTTCTTTGTTAAGAAACACCAAAGAAAGGAAGATCTGATCTTCTCTTCAAGCTTGAGCAACTCCCTTAGCTTTCTCCTTCTTCTCTCCTCAAACCTCTCTCAAAATTATGCCTCAAGGGGTTCTGAAACCCTAAGGCATGAGCTGAGCCTTTTATAGGCAAAAGGGTGATGGTTAAAGACTTAAAAACCTATAATGAAGAAAATCTACGTAGAACCGATCGATTGGTGGTTAGGACTGAGCGATCGGTGGCTTACCGGTCGATCGGTGTTTTTGACCGAGAGATCGGTTGAAAACACCCTCTCTGGAATTTTTTCCCATACAAAATATTTGACCAGTCGACAGCTACCAAGCGATCGGTAGATGACCGGTCGATCGGTGTTTATCACCAAGCGATCGGTGCTCCCCTGTTTTGCTGCAAATCCTTTTTCTACTACTTGGACTTTCTCCAATCCAATTCTAACACCTTATAACCAAAACACACTCCTTTAGGTTATATATATCAATCAACACATAAACACCATATATCTAAACATTTTCATTAGCATACTCACAAGTGTACAAGACTACATTTGAACACTATTCACTACTTAGTGAAATGAAGATTCGGGGTTTTATAGTCCAGATAGTGACTCGAAGGATGAAGAAGAAGAGTTAGCTTTATTTGCGAAAAATTTAGAAATTTTTTGAATCTTAATAAGAGATTTAATCCGAAAGGACAAAAATCTCTTGAAAAGCCCAAGTCCAAGCACTTTGAAAACAAAAAACATTTTAAAAGTGTGGACAAGAAATCCCAAGGTGTTCAATGCTATGAATGCCAAGGCTACGGCCATATTGCCGTTGAATGCTCTAATAAGAAAAGATTTAAAGGCAAGGCAAGGGATGATAGTGAATCTGAATCTGAGGAATTAGATAGTTCTTCTTGTGAGGAGATTAGGGGTTATGTGGCTTTCACTGCATCCTTATTAGAGATTGAGGAATCTTCTTCAAATGTTGTGAGTAACCAACACTATACTGATGGTGAGGAGGATGATGAGAGTCAAAATGACTCCGATTCTGAGGGAGACCTTGAGGCAGCCTATGATGAACTATTTCATGAATGCCTAAAGCTAAAAAAGGTTCAGTTTTCCATGTCCAAAAAGATCAAATCTATTGAAATAGAAAAAGATGCCTTAAACTAAGTGGCTTCAGGGTTGAGAGCTCTTGTATCATAGCTTGAGGAAGAGAAGGCTTCCCTCCTTACCAAGACTCAGCTTCTTGAATTTGATTTACATATTTTTTTTGATGAAAAGAAAAGTCTTAAAATCAAGTTGGCTGATCTTGAGCAAAATCAGAGGTGTGGAGATGAGAAGGGAACTCCATCCACCTCGAACACTAAGCCTGGTGCTGAAAGGCGCCCTCCTACTAAAAGGAAAGACCCTTCTACTCAGAAATTCATTCGTACATGTTATAAATGTGGAGTGAAGCGTCATATTAAGCCGCAATGTCCTAAACTTTGAAGAATGCCCAATCATGGGTTTGAAAACCAAAATAATCTTAATGAGAATCTTCAAAGGAGAGTTGAGGTCCAAGTGGAGAAGTCTAGGAGTTTGTGTGAAGATGTGATGAAAATTGCTCACAACTCTAGACAGTGGCATGGTCATAACACTCCTTATACTTGATATAAAGGAGGTAATGGGGAGAACCATAATGCCCGCTATAATTCTAGGACTCAATTCTGGAAAATGAGGAATAGGAGGAAGAGTCAAAAGGTCATACCTACCTCAATTGAAACGGTTAGAGACCAAAGGGTCAATAAAATTTCTAAAACCGTTTGGGTGAGAAAGGAAGACCTGAAGGGCTTCACTTAGCCCGTGCTTGTCATAGCCTAAGGTGTGTTGTTAGTGTTCTATCTTGTCCTAGTGCTATGCTATTTATGTATGCTAGTATTTTTTTTCTTTTACTAGTGTTTATTTGCTTTGGTATGTTTTTCTGTTTTCTTTATTTTAAAAAATTCAAAAACATTGAAAAACCATAAAATCCAAAAAGATTTTTTTTTATGTTGCCCTTGTTTGACTTGCATTTCTTGTGTGATCTTTATTTCTATACTTGTCCAAGGTTGAACATGAGTTTGTTGCTGATTGAGGATATATCACCTTTTTAGTCTCTTGATTAGCTGAAAAGTAGACCAGTTTTACCTTGAACAGTTAGAGACTTATTCATGTGTGTATGCTTTACAAATTTCACATGCACTCTGACTAATTCTGTTGAGAGGTCTATTTTCCAATCTGTAGGTGTTTGACTTATTTTAATTGTGTGACCATGGATGACCAATCTAGAATGACCATATTTGTTAGTCATCCCTATTTTGTGTATCCTCCATGAGCTAAAATTGTTGCAATGAAAATGGCTACCTACTGGGATAGTGTGAAAGTCACTATTAGATGCAAATAGTATGAAATGGATACCTAGGCGGACATTAGGTATCTATCTGGGTCATCAGAGTGAAAGCCCCTACTGCTAATAGCCAGGACTACCTACCTAGATAGTGTGAAGGCCATCATTGCATGAAAAGATATGTTCAGATAAAGAACATCAACAGAAATCTTACCAAGTTCGGACGTATTTGTCCAATAGTAAAAGAAAAATAATGAGTCAAATAAAATGGATAAAGTTTCACCAAAATGTAAAAAATCAGCATATCTAGATCTAACTAGGTTTGATTTCTATGATGTATATCTCTGGGAGTCCCCTTAGTGGTTAAAATCATATCCTTGAAAAGGGAAAGAAACCTTGATCTAGTATCTTGTCAGACCACCACTACATACATATTGCTTTACTTTTGAACTATTCACTAAATGTTTCTAAGTGAATTGGCTATAATTTAGCATTCCGTGAGATTTAGTTAGATGTGCATCCTCAATCGAACTTACTAATCATGTTCTTCATGGGATTTATAATCTTAAATTACAACTGCTTGGAATGCTTTTGATGCATGTTTGTGTGGCACTTGATATTTTTTTGTTTGTAATATTATTATGTGATTCCTTTTTGTTTGGCATGGGCCTTTCTAGCATAGGTGCCCTACTTTTGGTGCTGTCCTTGATCTTAGGGGGAGAAGATCAAGCTGAGTTGTTGAGGGGGAGTTTGTTCTTTATATTTCCATTTTGTTCCCCGCTCTTTAGTCCCCGTATTGTCTGCCTTTTATTGGTCGTACTGTGATTGCCTTGATATGTTACATGTGTTCAATTGGTATGTTCATTGTGATATTAGCATCATGATTCCCTTTGGCAATTGTACCAAAAAGAGGGAGAATGTTGGGGTACAATTTCCCAAGTTCAGTACATTCCTTACATTACCTGGCATTACCTATGCTTATTTATTTTTATATTCCATCCATGCTTCACTGGGTGTTTGTTTATGAGCATATGCAGGTGTAGGATTGCAGTAGACTGATTTTACTTGACAAAAGGTTAAGTGTCTCAATTTAAGATGATTTGTCAAATGATGTCATGTAATAGTGTTGGAGTCATGTAATGTCCTAATTCACCGTTTTTGATGTGTTTGGGTGAGTTTGTATCAAGTCATGTACTTCAGTTTGGTTTTGCCATGGGATTGCCAAATGGGGAGGTTGTAAAGTCCATGTTTTTTGTGTTGGCAAATTCTGGTGTCAAAACAAGTGAATCTAGGTGTCTAGGTGTGTATCTTGTGTCATTACCGTCAAGCATCCGCAAATAAATGAAGTTGAAGACCGTTGAAGACTGGGTTGATCATTTCCTTCATAGGATGGTAAGTGATCTAGATACCATGCTACCAAAGGTGGGAATTGTCTTACAAGAATCCTAATATGATACCTTAGGTGTTAAGTGACCTAGACTAATCATACGGACCCTAGGTGATTAGATATGCAGTGCAAAATAAGTTAAAAATTCTTAAATTTTCAAAAAACCAAGGTTGCTTGTAGATGGCATATCTACCAAACCATAGCTTGGATTTTGCTCTATAATATATCAAAATGACCACGTCGAAAAGAGCTACAACTTTTGTGAAGGGTGCTAGAGTCAAAAATGAAGTTTGACAAATGCGCTTGCACCTCATGTTTGACCCTAGGCATTGAGGGTCTATCCTGAGTATAAGAAATTATGTATGGCATATTTTGGCAAAACCTTGAAAATTTGATGGTCGACCCTAGAGGGTACTTGGGTCGGGTAGTTGGGTTGACCCAAGTATCCTCCAGGGTCAACCCTGATATGGGAATTTTGTTAAAATCCTTCCTTAGTCATTTTTAGCCTATTTTGGTTTTTTAATCAACTTTAGCAACTTCTAAACCGAGTTTTTGATTCCCTATAAAGTGTGAACCCCTCTAGTTCATGGGGTACAACTTTGGGAGAGTATAGAGAAGGTTTTCGACTCCTTCTAGAGCTCATAAAAACTCTAGAAACTTATTTTTCTCCTCCCCTTTGATTGATGCTTTCAACCTAGACTTCGCAAGCCTAAAGCTCCATACTTGCTTGTTTGGACTTGTTTGTTGAGGGAGTCCATCTAGGTGTTGATTTCTATCAAACCATCAATCCGTTCTAGATAGAACAACTTGGCCGGAGTTTTTTGGAGCCTTTGCGAAGGAGATCGATCCGAGATGGATCGTGGTAGTGTGATTTGGTCGGTGGAATCCGAAGCCATCATTGACGGAGATCGATCGGAAGGTCGTGGACTGTTTTCAAGACACAAAGAGAAGTAAGAGCGGCTACAGTTGATCACGGGACTTGAAAGTACGTGATGATTTTTCGAGACGTGGAGGACTAAGAACTGAAGGATAGTGGTATCGAGTTTGAAGGAGTCAAGTTCAAGTCTTGTAAGTTCTTGTTTACTTTGTCTTAGTAGATTCTCATGACTGGACTAGGTCCCGTGGTTTTTCCCGGAAGAGTTTCCACGTAAAAATCCTTGTGTTATGGTTTGCATGTTTCTCTCTATTTCCGCACTTTAAATTCATCATCCCTTTAATTAATAACTTAATTATTAAAATAATAAAAAATGGTAGATAGAATTGTAGGAAAACCTAACCATCCCCTTAAACTTGTGAGTTCTCAACTCAAACATCGGATTTGAGGTTCACCGAATTGTTTCAATTATTTTGAAAGCATGGAGATTTTTCAACATATACTTCCTCCGATATATTGTCACAGTCCAAAATACCACTTAGGAGTTATGATACTTTAGCAACGTGACTTATCTTTCAAACCATCCTGCAAAGAGTATACAAGGCATGCCAAATAGTGAACCAGAAAATTTCTTCGATATAAAAGTTCTTCCAAGCGTTCACATAGATAAAAGACTAAATAAAAACTACAATATATGTACACAAGATCTAACACTTGAGTTACCAACTCAAGCCTACATGAAAACCCCCAAAACAAAATCCCAAAATACATGTCTCTCTCACTCAACTCAACCATAAGGCCACATGTCAATGCCCCTAATATCTGGATGATAATCCCGATCAAGCTCCTGCTCTCCATGAACCTCTTCGACCCATAGCTCTAGAGTACAACCGACCAACCTGGAACCTACTGAAATAATAGTTCAGCTGAGTATTGAATAATCAGCGTATACATACTACTAACTAACCATGTTATAATACATTTATATGCCATACATGATACAGTTCATCAAAATATACACATGATCAGAGTACGGAAGTTAAAACAAGATAACAATTTAAACTTAAAATCATACATTAAACTCATGCTTTAACAAAACGTATTTCAAATACCTTATGAGTCTTGTGAGTTCCTTATGCATCTTATGAATCTTGTGGATTCCTTATACGTCTTATGAGATTCTTAGCTTATGAGATCATTCCTTTCACTTATCTTGTTTGGTTAACACCCGAACTATGAAATGGATGGACATGCCTAGCATTCTTTATTTTCATTAACTAGTACCCGAACTATGAAATGGATGGACATACTAGCACCTTGTCTTTTATTAACTAGTACCCGAACCATAAAATGGACGGACATACTAGCATCTTGACTTGTATTAACTAGTACCTGAACTATGAAATGGACGGATATACTAGCATCTTTTACTTTCCTTAACTATTACCTGAACTATAAAATAGACGGACATACTAGCCTCTCGCCTTTTATTAACTAGTACCCGAACTATGAAATGGACGGACATACTAGCATCTTGCCTTGTATTAACTAGTACCCGAACTATGAAATGGACGGACATACTAGCATCTTTGACTAGTCACTTTATTTCTTCTTTCTTATAACTTTTCTTATGATCCTTTTTCTTGTTATTCTTATGATTCATCTTCATACTATCCTCATATATGTGCATAGTGCTTGTGAGCATCATGGAGTAATTGTGAACATCATAGTAATCATCAAAAACATTTTAAACATTGAATACAGTGCATAGAGTATTGTGAGCATCATAAAGTAAGAACATCGAAACATATCATTCATGAAGCATCATTCATGGAGGTATCACAGTATACATATGTGATACTTAGCTTATTTCATCCAAAAACCATTCATTTTCAATACTCATATTCATACTTTTCAAATAAACCATTAACCATTATTGAATTCCTTATTTCATGTTATTTTTTCCAATAGTATACACTTACGAGGCTATATTACTTAATCCTTTACCAAAAGATTATCATAGATCAATATGTACTCAGCATCTAGTTTACACACACACGAGGCCATAAACCTTGATTTCAATTCATGTTTTTCAATTGTATACACATACAAGGTTATATGCATTAGACTATATGCCCACTTGTCCTCAAACACATAAATCAAACTTACAATTTTAAGAACAAGATCCTATACCTTGGTTTTACTTCATTCAATTAATTAGCCTACATATATTAAGCTACACATCTTAATATCATCTCAATATGGTTTACATCTTACTTTTTTTTACAAAAAGGAACACAACAATAGAAACACATACCAATGGATTATAGCAAGGAAGGTTAATATATTGTATCTACCTTGAAAATACTTAAGAACTCTTGTGAAAGTGAAATCCAGGCTTCAAGTGGTGAAATCCATGCTTGAGGAAGAAGATCCAAGCTTTGAGGAAGGAGATCCAAGCCTTGAGGAAGATTTGAGCTCCACCTTGATCTGCAATGAAAATCACCTTTTGAAACCCTAGCTCTTCTCTCTTCTCCTCCCAAAATCTCCCTTAGGTTTAGATCAATCCCAAAACCCCCAAATGTCCTCCTATTTATAGCCCAAGGGATTAAAACCCAAATTTCCTTAACTCTGCGTCCTTGTGCGATCAATCTCATGCCACCTGCGATCGATCGCAGATCACAGTGCGATCGATCATACCTAGAGGTGATCTATCGCACATGAACCCGAATGCTTCTATCAAACTTCAACTGTATGCGATCAATCGTAGGCATGCTGCAATCGATTGCAAGTTCACCCGAATGGTTTCTCAGAGTTCCCTCTGATTGCAATCGATCGTAGTCATGTTGCGATCGATCGTAGCCCCCTCTTTCTCATTTTTAACACCCTTATACCATTTGGAGTAGTTTCACCCTTGTTTTCATCATCCTTAGGACACTAACCCCCCTTATATAACACACAAATTTTGTTTCCACCCTTTTCATCATTAATCGAAATTCGAAATACATGAAAGCCCATTTGGCCCAGAAAAGCACTATTGACCGACACTATTCACTGACTATGCACCCAAGTTTCGGGGTTCTACATTCTCCCCCCTATAGAAATTTCATCCTCGAAATTAGGGTGACACTAAATCAAGCGGGGACATTTTTCCCACACTTTACCTTGCTCAACTGAGCACACCGGTATTGGCAACACTAGATGACAAAAGGATGTGTCAATCCACCTCCGTTTAACACATGGGGTAGGCACCTACTTAGCGGAAAGGCCCCCCAGTTTTATACTCAACTAAACACCAATCCAATGCAATACAAATTTCTAGCATATAAATAACATGTTTTCGTACATCTTGCATATTTGTCACACGTAGCATATCATGTAAAAATTTAAAGTAACGTACCTTGATCCACATCGGTAGATGCCTAAGCATCCTGTCTTGATGGCGAAGGCTCTGCCCTTATTTGTCTGATGAAGCGACTGTGTGGGCTGCTGGGACCTCGATGCCTAAAAAGAGTCCTGTTGCGTGGCTAGCTGAACTGGTCGCCTATTCCCCCGAGACTGAGTCAGCAGCGGATGGCGAGGATAATCTCTAATCCGATGCCCATAGTCACCGCAATGAAAGCAAGCACACATGTGTGCTCAGCACTCCCCAACTTCATGCTTCTTCCCATAATGTGCACAATCCTCAAACGTAGGTGCAGAAGAAATTGGTTGCACCTGTTTTGTGACTTGCGTAGTAGTAGGATGAGGAGCCTGGGGTGGAATAGTAGGAATCTGCACCTACGTATGTCCAGAGGGTCACTAGTTAGGCATGAATCTCATTCACAGTGAGTGTTGACTCTTGACTAACATATGAGTATATGTAGTAAGTACATAATACTAAATGGGGTCACTAGTTAGGCATGAAATTAGTCTCTCCAAATCAAAGTCTCCAAAGACTGAAGATGAAAGAGAGCAGATGAGTCATTGCCCATATGCATCAGCAGTGGGAAGTCTCTTGTATGCTATGTTGTGCACAAGAATTGATACTTATCATGCAGTGAGTTTTGTGATTAGATATCAATCTAACCCTAGTCCTGAGCATTGGACAGCAGTTAAGCACATTTTCAAGTATATGATAAGGATTAAATTGTCTAGCTTACAGTATGGATAAAAGAGTTTATCCAAGCACAGTATGGATAAAGAGTTTATCCAAGCACTTGGTGTTGTTTCCTTGATAAAATCTCCTTATCATACTTTATGATGATAATAGTAGTGTTATTGCTCAAGCTTAGAGCAAATCAAAGGACTAAGCACCATGAAAGGAGATTTCATCTAATTCGAGACAATTAGATTGTCAAGAGAGGAGACATCGAGTTATCCAAGAGTGCATAACAGACAAGATGGCAGACCCATTTACTAAAGCACTTCCTCAGAAGGTGTTTGAGAAACATCTAGAGTAGATGGGTATTAGATACATAGGAGATTGGCTTTGAGTGGAAGTGAGAGATTGTTAGACATATATGCCCACGAAAACCATTCCAGAATTGTATTAGTCACTTAATCAATAAAAGCATATTTTACATTCACACATTATCTTCTACATTGGGTAACATATTAAAAGTATCTCATTAGATGAGACTACTTTGTCCCTTAGGTAACATTGTAGGAAAACCATCCAATTAGTTATTAAGTAATTGCTAAGGAGATATGGTTTTCCAGTTCCTTGTAGACCTAGTATTGTTCTAAGTTATTTAGGATACATCTGGACAATGTATTCCTACTAACTTACACATTGTTAGTTCCATATGATGGAGTGATGAATCTCAATCACTGAGAGAAGGGTCTCTTGACTAAGATGTGGATATAAGTAAGAAGTACTTATATTGCAACTGGACCGCTCAGTGGATACCCTTAGAAATATACTGTCTATATATTTAGGGTAGTCCATTTGAAAGATTGTCCTTAACCTGAGAGGACGACATCTTCTTTAGTATTTGCCTATATAGCTTTGATGTAGCCAATCGTCAATGTCCATCACATCGGACTAAATACAGGTTCGTTGGGTTATGTACGCTATATTAGAAGAAGTGTGTGTATGCTCAACAAGAATTCCACTACTCTTCTAGAGTAATTATTGTAAACACCCCAATTTTGCACCCCCTTAATCTATTTGAACACCTTTAAAACCCTTTTAAAAACCCTCTTTTAAAACCCTCTTTTCAGGTGCTTCAATTTTCAAAAACTACCCTTAGGGTGAAAAATGACCACAATACCCCTAGGGTGAAAAATGATCAAAATACCCTCTGAAAATGTGCTAAAAAGTTTTCATTTGGTTCAAAATGATTTTACAAATTTTTTGATGAATTTTGGCTATTTTTATGATTAAAATGGACTTAAAATGGTAGAAAATGACCAAAATGCCCCTAGAGTGCAAAATGACCAAAATGCCTCTAAAAAGTTCTGAAAAATTCATGTTTTATCTAAAAAATTATTCTGGATTTTACCCGTTCAATTTTAACTATTTTTGGGCTCAAAATGTGCTTAAAACGATAAAAACAGTTTTTCGGCAAATAGGAGTATAAACAAAAAAACCCAAAAAATCAGTTATTTGAAGGGCCAAACAGGCCCTAAGGGGCAATCTCGCCTTTTTAAAAGGCGCAACCATGTGGGCCCCACCTACACTACAAACTTCATTTTTTATTATTATTTTTGTTCATAATAAAATATATTAAAATCTCGCCCTTTAAAATGGTGCGGATTTAGTAATATCCGCGTTGCCGACTCACTGTTCACACCGCTTTACTATTCATTAAAATATAGTAAATCGCACCCTGTAAAAAGGCGTGGGCACTATTCCGAAACCCTATAAATACCCCTCCTCCCTTCCTTCAAAAATCATCCATTTTCACTTCTCTCTACTTGGTTTTTCGAGTTCCATTTCCGAAACACTAAATTTTTAGTTTTTTGGAGAATCCCTCTTTGTCCAAAAGTTCGCCGTACTTTCGGGCAGGTAATCCCTCTATCCCTAGTCTTGCTTTCAAGTTTTTAGTTTTATTAAATTGCTTAATTTCTAGTTTTGTCTTTAATTTCTAGTTTAGACTACTAAGCCTCACCTAGTCGAACCTCTGCCCAAATTCCAGTTCAAATATAACCCCGCCTAGTCGAACCTCTGCCCAAATTCCAGTTCAAATATAGCCTCGCCTAGTCGAACCCTTGCCCAAATCCCAGTTCAAATATAATCTCGCTTAGTCGAACCCCTGTCCAAATCCCAGTTCAAATATAGCCTCGCCTAGTCGAACCCCTGTCCAAATCCCAGTTCAAATATAGCCTCGCCTAGTCGAACCCCTGCCCAAATCCCAGTTCAAATATAGGCTCGCCTAGTCAAACCCCTGCCCAAATCCCAGTTCAAATATAGCCTCGCCTAGTCAAACCACTGCCCAAATCCCAGTTCAAATATAACCCCGCCTAGTCGAACCTCTGCCCAAATTCCAGTTCAAATATAGCATCGCCTAGCCAAACCTCTGCCCAAATCCCAGTTCAAGACTAGCCCTACCTAGTCAAACCTTTACCCAAATCCCTATTCAAAACTAACCTTGTCTAGTCAAACCTCTACCCAAATCCCTATTCAAAACTAGCCTTGTCTAGTCGAACCTCTGCCCAAAAACCTTAGGTAATCCTAGTTAAACCCTAATTAAATCCTATTTAAACCCTAGGTAAATCCCAGCTTAACCTTAGGTAAATCCCAGCTTAATCCTCGTTAAACCCTAGGTAAACCACAGCTTAACCCTAATTAAACCCCAACTTAACCCTAGTTAAACCCTAATTAAACCCCAACTTAACTCTAGTTAAACCCTAGGTAGACCCCAGCGAAACCCTAGTTAAACTCTAGTTAACCCCTATCTACCTCGATTCAAGCCCTGTTCAAATACCCAATTCCAGGCTCCTCAGCACGAGCTTAAACTGCCCCATTGCTCCTCAGCACGAGCTTAAAAGACCATTTCGCTCCCAAATCAGTGAAATCCATCAAATCAAATCATCAAACATTTCGCTCATCAGCACGAGCTTGAAAGGCCACCTCGCTCCTCCAATAGGAGCAAAAACCCTCAAACCTTTCAATCACCCACAATCCAGTCCAATCAAATCAAACCATCAATCTACTCCGGAACTACGTGCAGCTTGATTCCACTAACGGGTGGATACGTAGGCAACCCTGATCGGGTTCAGCTCCCCTAGGATAGAATCCATATTCTGTTTCTATCTTATCTATCTCGATTCATTTATTTCATTTAATATTATATTGCTCAGCATATAGATCGAATTACAAACTTCTTTATGGTTTCCTTTATTTAATTCAGACTTAGGAAGTAAGTAACCATCTCCGGATGGGAGTTTAGGGGTGCCTAACACCTTCCCCTAACTCAATTGAATCCCTTACCCTGACCTCTGATTTCCAGACCATGCCTTATCCAACAATTTCAAGGGCCTATTTCCCTCAAAATTAGATAGGTGGCGACTCTCAACTCAATTGCAATTTATCGTTATTCCTTATCGAGATCTATCCTGATCGGGAATGGAGGGTAAAATTCAGGTGCTCACAATTATATTGAGTTGATACTTGTCAGAACCTGACTTGAAAAACCTAGCACTGGTATTTATCGATGAAATGGTTTTATCGAGAAGTTTATTTTCTATATAAAAGAAATGTAATTATTATTATAATTTCTTTTAAATAATTTCTAAAATAGTTTTGAAAGTCCAAGTTTGACTAAAAGTATCAAAGAGAATGGGTTCTCAATATAAGCTAGGGATTAAAGATAGTATAAGATATTGTCCTGTAAGCTTATAACAATATTGAAAGTGGAGGGACACATCTGTTAAGAAATCTTATGATAGAAATACCTGCAAGTAATTCTCTAATTTCTAGGGGTTAGTTACATTGTGTTAATGGACATTAATGTGATTAGTGGAAGTCCAGGGACATAGATAAAATTCTATGAATAGGAGATCCCTTTAGATCCCACACACTAGGACCTTCTTAAAGCTTTTAATTTAATTATTAATTAAATTAATTAATTTCTCTAAGTAATCACTATATAGTATAATGAAGCTCTAATAGGTGAAATCGCATTGGATGTGATATACCAAATGGGTAGGACCCATTGGGAATTTTTGATAAAGATCAAAAGGATGACCTTTAGGGTTTAGACCCTAAGGGGCATGTGGAAGTGGGGCCCACCTAGGGTGGGATGCCCACTTCAAGATTGGAACCTTGTTTAATTAGTTTCTAATTAATAAACTCCTTATTAGATAAAGATAAGTTTATTTAGTTAGTTACTAATTAAAAATTCCTTATTTAAATAGGATAACATTAGTTTGTTACTAATCAATAATTAGTTAGTTACTAATTAAAGATTCCTTATTAGATAAAGATAAGATTAGTTTGTTACTAATGGATAATGTTATTTTCTTTTAAAGATAAATCCTAATTAATTAGGAATAATCACAAAGGAAACTCTTGAGGAAATCCTAATTGGATTAGGATAAGGATGAGAGACTTAGATTGCAAGCAAAGTGTGAGCGCGGAAATCCTTCACTCACAAGGGGAATGGATTTAACTGTATACCCTCGTGGGTGTGGAAGGATTTTACGATTAAGATTCGCCACCTATTCATCAGAAGGGATAAGTCCCCCGAGTTTGGATAAGGTCTTGGTCTACGAGTGAGATCAGGGTAAGGGGTTCAGTTAAGTTCGGGGAAGGTGTTAAGCACCCCGAGGCTTTCGTTTTACAACGGTTCCGTACTCCCTAGGTTTAAGCCAACTAGAGTTAATCTTGATTAGAATGCCGGAGTGTTTAAGTTAACACTAATCCAAGAAAGGAGAAGCTGTAGCACCCCGGACTTTTTCATCCTTAATGAATAGCACCTTCGTAGCTAATTGGCTGTTTTTGTAGTCTAATTAATAAATAAGGTAGAAATCGGAAATTCCGAAACGTCAGAAATGTTCGTTTTCGAAAGATGGATCCAACGCAAGTTGAATCGTCGAAATCCGACGAGTGAGTCAAAAGATATGGTCAAAACAGTCCAGACATACAGAGCACCGATCGCTCGGTCCAGTCAGCGATCGATCGGTCCATAACCGATCGATCGGTAGCTATCGCACGGTCAGAAATTTTGTATGGGGAAATTTTCCAGAGAGTGAGTTTTTGACCGATCGATCGGTCAATAACACCGATCGCTCGGTAGGCAACCGATCGATCGGTCATAACCACCGATCGCTCGGTCTTCGCGTTTTTGCAGAAATTTCAGTAAGGGCGTTTTCGTCTTTTGGGTGTTAAACCCTTACCCATAAGGGTTTGCTCGACCCTTTGAGCCCTCATTCACCTCACTTAGAAGGTTTTGAGAGAGAAGAAGAGAAGAGAAGGGGGATTTACATCTAGGGTTTTCCACTTGAGAGAATCAAGGGTTTTAGAACCCTAGAACCGTTCTAAAGGCTTGGATTCTCCAAATCCAACCTCAAGCTCGTGTGGAGTACCTCGTCCAAGCTAGGGCAGCGTTTCTACATCATCCTCAAGGATTTCCTTTCCCTTTCCAAGGTTAGTACACTCTTCCTAGTTACTTTGGTAATAACCTAGGATTTTTTTCTAAGAAAATGTGTTGGATCTTCCCTATTGCTCTCTTGTGTTGGTATATGCTAAATCCCTAAAACATAAACAAGATAATACAAACAAATGGTGGAATGTATGAATGGATGAGGAGTGGAGGCGATTGGATGCCATGTTGTGATGTGTTGAATGATGGGAAAAATGGTGGAAGGGCATATTACGCATAATGAATACACCCCAAGTGTTTGATGAAATGTTCGAATGAGAAAATATGAAATAACTAAAGGTAAAAAGGTTGAATACCACATGTTTGATAGAATGCATGAATAAACTAAGATTTGAAAGCATGAGTCACATAAATGTTCCCCATTTGGTAAGTTGTATGCATGTGTCTATTTCGCTTCTTAAATTCTCATGTGAGTTGGGAATTGTTAAAATGCTATATGTCATCATAATTTCACGATTTCTATGCACGAGCACATATGTAGATGGAGGATATTGTCAAGGAGGTTGGTAGCCCCGGTTAAGGGTGCTAACCTCTGGCTCAAAAGAAAGGAAATGATATTGTCAAGGAGGTTGATAGCCCCGGTTAAGGGTGCTAACCTCTGGCTCATAAGAAGGGTAATGTACTGTCAAGGAGGTTGGTAGCCCCGGTTAAGGGTGCTAACCTCTGGCTCAAAAGAAAGGAAATGCACTGTCAAGGGGGTTGGTAGCCCAGGGATGTGCGGGTGCTAACCCTGGCTCATAAGAAAGGTATTGTACTGTCAAGGGGGTTGGTAGCCCAGGGATGTGCGGGTGCTAACCCCTGGCTCATAAGAAAGGTATTGTACTGTCAAGGGGGTTGGTAGCCCAGGGATCATGCGGGTGCTAACCCCTGGCTCATAAGAAAGGTATTGTACTGTCAAGGAGGTTGGTAGCCCAGGGATATGCGGGTGCTAACCTCTGGCTCATAAGAAATATTAAAAGGACAACTCAAAGAGAAATTGTATGATGCATAGACATGTTTTAGTTTCATAATAATTATGACTTGATAAAATGTTTATGTATGTGGTTGCTAGAAATGACTATGAACTATACTCCTCCCATTACTTGTATATGATGTTGTTCGTTATTACCATTGTTAGCTAGGGGCTTGTACTCGCTGAGTATTCCATGCTCAGCCGTACTTTCATGTCGGCAGGTACCCGAGTCCCTCTCGACATCTGTGATCTGGGTCCTTGGATAGAGGAGGACTATGGCGAGGAGGAACCTTATAAGGATCTAGTAGTCGAGCCTCAGGCGGAGGCGAGAGACTTAGACCATTGGCCCCACGGGGATGGCTATTGAGCGAGACAAAGTTGTATTTTGTCTTTTGTATTTTGTTAGGTGGGCCTGTCCACCTTAGACTTAGACGTGTTTTGTATTTATGTTAACTTGGAATACTACAGTTTGGATCATTATAAAGAAAAGAAAATTTTAGTTTTCGCTTCCGCAAATTTTGTTTAGCTTCCGCGCTCTGATTATCATTGTTTATTACCTTATTTATCTTGTTCATTACAGAATGGTTTGGCAGGTTTGTATTGTCCACCTAAAGTATCCCTAAACTCCTAGGGGGTATTTTGGGGCGTGACAGAGGTGGTATCAGAGCTCTAGGCATTAGAGTCCCTAGGGTCGCTTAGTACTAGATACCATAATTGAACAAGGCATTAGGTGTAGGAAAGAGTTGTATTCCAAGTATAGACTAACAAGTTAGTCTTAGTCAAAATAGGTTGAACTTCAACCAAACTTAGAATCCTACGCTAGGAACACGACATGTATGTTATGATATGATGCTGTATACCATGTGTGCATAAATTGTGTTGTACTTATTAAATATGTCTGATGAATATGTATTAAGTGAATTGCGAAATTGTATTAAATGCGTATCCAAGTTAGACTCATGTGGTACTGTCGTTCTCAGGATCACATCATGAGACGCGGTGCTCGAGGTCGCGGATACAATACGAGGGGAAGTGGAAGTGATGCCCCTTCCGGTGACGAGCAACCCGATTTTGCCCAAGCTTTTGCATCTATAGCCGAGACCTTGGCTATGTTAGCAGCAAGGCCGGTTGCCGTTACTCCTTCTACGCCTCCGCCACCTCCGGCACACCATGCTTCAGGATTGGAGGCATTTAGGAGATTGCGTCCTCCTACCTTCTTCGGTACTACTGACCCCATGGTCGCCGAGGCATGGGTGATGCAATTGGAAAAGATTTTTAGAGCGCTCCACTGCACGGATGAACAGAGAGTGGACTGGGCCACCTTCGTGATGGAAGGTGCGGCCGAGCATTGGTGGAGAGCCGCACAGAGACAGAGGGAGTCCACCAGGGCGGGGGAGCCGTGGACATGGCCGGAATTTTTGGATGTCTTCTATAAGCAGTATTTTCCAGCAGCTGTCAAAGAACAGAAGGAGATTGAATTCATGACTCTTGAACAAGGAGAGTTGAGTGTGGCCGATTATGAGGCTACCTTCGTGGAGTTGTCGAGATTCGCACCTCACCTAATTGCATCGGAGCATATGCGAGTCAGGAAATTTGAGCGGGGATTGAAACCCTCCATTAGAGACAGGGTCTGGATGTTCCAGGTGGCTACCTGGGGAGAGGTTGTGAGCAAGGCGAAGCTTGCCGAGAAGAATTCAGAAGAATTCTTCAAGAGAAGGGATGTGGCTCGAGGCCAATCGAGTAGTTCGGGGTCAGCAGAGAAGAGGGCTAGGGCAGCCCCATATCAGGCATCCAAGCCGATACGGTCACAGAGGCCTCCCTTGACATCACAAGTATCTCGGCCTACCATTACACCGGTACCTCGTCCCACACTTTCACAGGCCCCCCGATATGTTCCACCTTCATCCTCATCAGCATTTGAGGAGTGCTCCTATTGTGGTCGGAGTCACCGGATTGGTGAATGTCGGAGGATTTCGGGTGGGTGCTTTCACTGTGGAGATGTGAATCACATGGTCAGGGATTGCCCACGCAGGCAGCTGCAGCCTATCCAACCCCAGGGGAGTAGGCCCCCAGTTCGACAGGATTCCCAGCCGGGATCCTCACAGGCTTCTGCGTCTAGACCTTCACGACCCACGTTATCCACTCCACCGCCTCGTAGGGCAAACCAGGGTCAAGTTTTTGCCTTGTCGGAATGGGATGCACGTGCATCTGACGATGTCGTGCAAGGTACGCTATCATGCTGAAGTTTCGAGTTGTAATTGGCTGTTATTATGTAATGTGATTGCTTATATGTATGACATGCTACCTATACTTATGTGTTATTGCGTGAAATCTATTAACGTGAATTTAATTAATCATACAGGCGCGTTATTAGTGAATGAATGCCTAGCCCGAGTGTTGATCGACACAGGATCCACTCATTCCTTTGTATCGCCTAGCTTTGCGAAAGGATTTCCAACCAAGTCCAGTCAGTTGAAGCATGAATTAACCATCTCCACACCGCTCGGCAAGTCAGTGGACACGGACCGTATATACAGGGACTGTGTAGTCCAAGTGGGACAGAATGAGTTGTTAGCCGACCTCATCATCCTGGACTTCCAAGACTTAGATTTTGATGTCATACTTGGTATGGATTGGCTATCGGCTCACCACGGACATGTGGCATGTTTCGAGAAGATGGTGAACTTTGAGCCGATGGGAGTTAAGCCATTTCACTTTCGAGGGTTGAGGGAAAGAGACATTGCTCGCCTCGCAGCTTTGAGCTTAGCAAACCCAGAAGCACAAAACTCCTCGGTCATTCCGGTCGTGAGTGAGTTCTTGGATGTGTTTCCGGAGGAACTTCCCGGATTGCCTCCGGATCGGGAGATTGAGTTCGCTATAGAGCTTACTCCAGGCACCGCTCCGATTTCAAGGGCACCGTATAGAATGGCCCCAATAGAGCTTGAGGAATTAAAGAAGCAAATTGAGGAGTTACAACAACTTGGTTTCATCCAACCAAGCGTGTCACCATGGGGAGCTCCGGTCCTCTTTGTGAAAAAGAAAGACGGGTCAATGAGAATGTGCATAGATTACCGGCAGTTGAACAAGATAACTATTAAGAATCGTTATCCTTTGCCTCGGATAGATGACTTGTTTGACCAACTGAAGGGAGCGAGATTTTTCTCCAAGATTGATCTTAGATCGGGGTATCATCAGTTAAAGATCAAGGCGGCAGATGTTCCGAAGTCGGCTTTCAGGACTCGGTATGGGCACTACGAGTTCCTTGTCATGCCTTTTGGGTTGACGAATGCACCGACGGCGTTCATGGATTTGATGAACCGGGTGTTCCGATCGTACTTGGATCGATGTGTGATTGTGTTCATAGATGACATTTTGGTGTATTCCCAGACACGGGAAGATCACGCACGAGACCTTCGTCTTGCTCTAGAGATATTGAGAGAGCATAGGCTATACGCTAAGTTAAGCAAGTGTGAATTTTGGTTGGAGAAGGTGGCATTCCTAGGCCACGTAGTGTCGGCCGAGGGTATTTCTGTTGACCCAGCAAAGATAGAGGCAGTTATGATATGGGAGAGACCCAAGAGCGTCACGGAGATACGTAGTTTTCTCGGGTTGGCAGGCTATTATCGGAGATTCGTGGAGGGATTCTCCAGTTTGGCTGCACCTCTCACTTACCTGACGAGAAAGAATGCTAAGTTTAGTTGGAGCGACAGATGCGAAGCGAGCTTCCAAGAGTTGAAGAAACGCCTCACCACGGCCCCCGTCCTTAGTGTGCCATCCGGGAGTGGTGGTTTTGTGGTTTATAGTGATGCCTCGCATGTGGGGTTGGGATGTGTACTTATGCAGCACGGCAAGGTCATTGCTTACGCCTCCAGGCAATTGAAAGAGCATGAGAAGAATTATCCCACTCACGATTTAGAGCTCGCCGCGGTTGTGTTTGCCTTGAAGATTTGGCGACATTATCTCTATGGGGAATAGTTCGACGTATTTACGGACCATAAAAGCTTGAAGTACCTGTTCTCCCAAAAGGAATTGAATTTAAGGCAGAGGAGATGGGTAGAGTTTTTGAAAGACTACGAATGTTCCATTCAATATCATCCGGGCAAGGCGAACGTTGTAGCCGATGCTCTTAGCCGGAAGCCCACTGGAATTTTGGCGCACATGATGCTGAGGGAATGAAGGTTGTTAGAAGATGCATCCAACCTCGACATCAGTTTTAGTCTCCCTACTTTTGGGCCAGTAATGGCTAACATCACAGTTAGGCCATATATCCTAAGCATGACCAGGGAGTTGCAGGGAATGGATGCCGAGCTACTGTCTTACCGAGACCAGTCAGTTAAAAGTGGCAGCAAGGATTTTGTGGTGAGGGATGATGGAATTATCACTTTCAAGGGAAGAGTATGTGTCCCAGCCGATGAGAAGCTTAAGCGAGAAATCTTGTACGAGGCTCACCGGTCCAAGTACACCGTTCACCCTGGGGGTACCAAGATATATAGGGACTTGAAGAAGCACTTTTGGTGGCGGAACATGAAGCGAGAAATAGCGGGGTACGTGTCCCGATGCTTGGTGTGCCAACAAGTCAAGGCCGAGCACAGGAGACCGGCGGGTCTGTTGCAGTCTCTCCCTATTCCCGAGTGGAAATGGGAACATATCTCTATGGACTTCATCGTGGGGTTGCCAAAGACAGTTAAAAAGACTGATGCGATATGGGTTGTGGTTGACAGACTCACGAAGTCCGCCCATTTCTTACCGTACCGGACTACATTCAACTCAAATCAGTTAGCTGCCTTGTACATCAAAGAGATAGTCCGATTGCACGGAGTGCCAGTGAGCATTGTCTCAGACCGGGATCCAAGGTTCACATCCAGGTTTTGGAGAAGCTTTCAGGATGCCATGGGTTCCAGACTAGACTTTAGCACGGCCTTCCATCCACAGAAGGATGGGCAAACCGAGCGAGTGAATCAGATTATTGAAGACATGCTCCGTGCATGTATGCTAGACTTCAAGGGAAGTTGGGAGGATCACCTACCTTTGGTGGAATTCGCCTACAACAATAGTTACCAGGCAAGCATACAGATGGCACCCTTTGAGGCTTTGTACGGAAGGAGTTGTAGATCTCCGTTGTATTGGGATGAAGTGGGAGAAAGAAAAATTTTGGGCCCCGAGTTGATTGAACAAACTGCGGATAGAATCAAGCTCATCCGGGAAAGGTTGAAGACCGCACAAGACCGACAGAAAAGCTATGCCGACAACCGAAGGAGGGATCTTGAATATCGAGTTGGTGACTTTGTTTTTGTCAAGATTTCAACAACCAAATGGGTTATGAGATTCGGGAAAAGAGGCAAGCTTAGCCCGAGATATGTGGGTCCATTCGAGATCATTACTCGAGTTGGTGAGGTAGCTTACCGAGTTGCCTTGCCTGCTCACATGGCGGCGATCCACAACGTATTTCACATCTCCATGCTTCGGAAGTATATCCCGGATCCTTCTCATGTCATCGAGCTTGATCCGATAGAGATACGAGAGGACCTCACCCTAGTGGAACAACCGGTGCAGATCTTGGATAGGCGAGATCAAGTCTTGCGCAACAAGACCATTCCCTTGGTCTTGGTAAGATGGCAACACCATTCAAGGGAGGAAGCTACTTGGGAACGAGAAGCCGAAGTACGAGAAAAGTACCCCCATTTTTTGTTTAAGGCATTGACATTCCCTTGTATTTTGTTATAGTTTTACGCATGTATGTATCGTCCAAATTTCGGGGACGAAATTTTTGTAAGGGGGGGAGAATGTAGCACCCCAGACTTTTTCATCCTTAATGAATAGCACCTTCGTAGCTAATTGGCCGTTTTTGTAGTCTAATTAATAAATAAGGGAGAAATCGGAAATTCCAAAACGTCAGAAATGTTCGTTTTCGAAAGACGGATCCAACGCAAGTTGAATCGTCGAAATCCGACGAGCGAGTCAAAAGATATGGTCAAAACAGTCCAGACATACAGAGCACCGATCGCTCGGTCCAGTCAGCGATCGATCGGTCCATAACCGATCGATCGGTAGCTATCGCACGGTCAGAAATTTTGTATGGGGAAATTTTCCAGAGAGTGAGTTTTTGACCGATCGATCGGTCAATAACACCGATCGCTCGGTAGGCAACCGATCGATCGGTCATAACCACCGATCGCTCGGTCTTCGCGTTTTTGCAGAAATTTCAGTAAGGGCGTTTTCATCTTTTGGGTGTTAAACCCTTACCCATAAGGGTTTGCTCGACCCTTTGAGCCCTCATTCACCTCACTTAGAAGGTTTTGAGAGAGAAGAAGAGAAGAGAAGGGGGATTTACATCTAGGGTTTTCCACTTGAGAGAATCAAGGGTTTTAGAACCCTAGAACCGTTCTAAAGGCTTGGATTCTCCAAATCCAACCTCAAGCTCGTGTGGAGTACCTCGTCCAAGCTAGGGCAGCGTTTCTACATCATCCTCAAGGATTTCCTTTCCCTTTCCAAGGTTAGTACACTCTTCCTAGTTACTTTGGTAATAACCTAGGATTTTTTTCTAAGAAAATGTGTTGGATCTTCCCTATTGCTCTCTTGTGTTGGTATATGCTAAATCCCTAAAACATAAACAAGATAATACAAACAAATGGTGGAATGTATGAATGGATGAGGAGTAGAGGCGATTGGATGCCATGTTGTGATGTGTTGAATGATGAGAAAAATGGTGGAAGGGCATATTACGCATAATGAATACACCCCAAGTGTTTGATGAAATGTTCGAATGAGAAAATATGAAATAACTAAAGGTAAAAAGGTTGAATACCACATGTTTGATAGAATGCATGAATAAACTAAGATTTAAAAGCATGAGTCACATAAATGTTCCCCATTTGGTAAGTTGTATGCATGTGTCTATTTCGCTTCTTAAATTCTCATGTGAGTTGGGAATTGTTAAAATGCTATATGTCATCATAATTTCACGATTTCTATGCACGAGCACATATGTAGATGGAGGATATTGTCAAGGAGGTTGGTAGCCCCGGTTAAGGGTGCTAACCTCTGGCTCAAAAGAAAGGAAATGATATTGTCAAGGAGGTTGGTAGCCCCGGTTAAGGGTGCTAACCTCTGGCTCATAAGAAGGGTAATGTACTGTCAAGGAGGTTGGTAGCCCCGGTTAAGGGTGCTAACCTCTGGCTCAAAAGAAAGGAAATGTACTGTCAAGGGGGTTGGTAGCCCAGGGATGTGCGGGTGCTAACCCCTGGCTCATAAGAAAGGTATTGTACTGTCAAGGGGGTTGGTAGCCCAGGGATGTGCGGGTGCTAACCCCTGGCTCATAAGAAAGGTATTGTACTGTCAAGGGGGTTGGTAGCCCAGGGATCATGCGGGTGCTAACCCCCTGGCTCATAAGAAAGGTATTGTACTGTCAAGGAGGTTGGTAGCCCAGGGATATGCGGGTGCTAACCTCTGGCTCATAAGAAATATTAAAAGGACAACTCAAAGAGAAATTGTATGATGCATAGACATGTTTTAGTTTCATAATAATTATGACTTGATAAAATGTTTATGTATGTGGTTGCTAGAAATGACTATGAACTATACTCCTCCCATTACTTGTATATGATGTTGTTCGTTATTACCATTATTAGCTAGGGGCTTGTACTCGCTGAGTATTCCATGCTCAGCCGTACTTTCATGTCGGCAGGTACCCGAGTCCCTCTCGACATCTGTGATCCGGGTCCTTGGATAGAGGAGGACTATGGCGAGGAGGAACCTTATGAGGATCTAGTAGTCGAGCCTCAGGCGGAGGCGAGAGACTTAGACCATTGGCCCCACGGGGATGGCTATTGAGCGAGACAAAGTTGTATTTTGTCTTTTGTATTTTGTTAAGTGGGCCTGTCCACCTTAGACTTAGACGTGTTTTGTATTTATGTTAACTTGGAATACTACAGTTTGGATCATTATAAAGAAAAGAAAATTTTAGTTTTCGCTTCCGCAAATTTTGTTTAGCTTCCGCGCTCTGATTATCATTGTTTATTACCTTATTTATCTTGTTCATTACAGA
Source organism: Tetracentron sinense (assembly GCA_015143295.1). Classification (NCBI taxonomy): domain Eukaryota; kingdom Viridiplantae; phylum Streptophyta; class Magnoliopsida; order Trochodendrales; family Trochodendraceae; genus Tetracentron; species Tetracentron sinense. The sequence goes on from CM026554.1 coordinate 21,875,767, forward strand.
ATGGTTTGGCAGGTTTGTATTGTCCACCTAAAGTATCCCTAAACTCCTAGGGGGTATTTTGGGGCGTGACAGAAGCTAACTTGGGTCGAACTCAGGTTGGGTTGCCTACGTACTCACAGGGTGAGATCAGACCGAGCGTAGTTCTAGCAAGTGAGCCTATGCCAAGGCTAGGGGCGTGTGTGTGTGCACCAAGGGTAGCTAACATGGACTAATCTGGTAGACTAGGGTTTGGTTGACCGAGGAGGGTCAAGTGCAAGGTATTTAAGTCTGGTAGGCTTAGGGCGGAATCTGGGTAGGGTTAGGGTTGCTAACCGGGATTAGGCCAAACTAACTATGGCTAGGGTTACTAACCATAGTTAAGGGGATGTGAATTTTAACCCGGTAAGCTAAAGGGAGACTTGGTAGACCAAAGAAAAGTCTAGTAGACTTGGTTTTTAGGCCCGGTAGGCCGTAAACCGAGATTAACTATGATTAGGGTTCCTAACCAAAGTTAAGGGGGTTCTAACTATGGTTAGGGTTGCTAACCAAGGTTAGGGAGGGGGTCAAAGTCAGTTTTATGGTCCAAGTGATTTTGAGGAATTTCTAATTAATTTCCAAATTTTGTGGGGTTAAGAAGTGCTTAACCGTAGTTAAATGTTAATTGGAGGTGTATTTAACCGTGGTTAAGGGTCTGGTAAAGTCCAAGGTGGGCCCAGGGGGCTAGGCAGGGCCTAAAGTGGCCTCCTACCAGGCCTGGGCCCCTGCAAAAGCCCAAAATCAAAAACAAAGTTAATGTCGGTAATTAGATTACCGACATTAAGAACAATGTTTTTAACCTTTGTTTTTGCCTTTGCTAACTAGGGTTAAGGTATAACCCAAGGTGATCTGAGATCAAGGGAGTGTAGAGGGGACTCTTGGGAAGGTTTGAGTTTGGTGTGGGCCCCAAAGGATGCTTGGAGTGGGCCCCACAAAGGTGCAAACAAGCTGCAACAGAAACAACATATTGGCGGTAGTTATTCTACCCCCAATACCAAACTAAGCAAAAGAATTATTGGCGGTAGAGGATCTACCGCCAATAAGCACAGTATTGTTGTTTTTGAAATTAACCATAGTTAAGACTAACCCAAGGACCTGGAAGGACCAGGTCTGGTCCAAGGGAGTGAGAGGGATCCAACTTGGGCCCTGGACGTGGTCCAGGGCCTACCTAAGTAGGCCAAACATGCTGTAAAATGAACATGCCAGGAATGGCGGTACTGAGTTTACTGTCATTCCTGGTTTTCTTAAAAACTGGATTTTTGCCATACGAGCTGTGCACCAAGGATCACCAAGGGTTCCCTCATGATTTGAGGGACCCCCAGAAGACTCGTGGTGGTCTGCCAAGCTTCCTGGAAGGTGCTCTAACCATTAGGGTTCAGTCTACCTATGACAAAGGTAAGTGAACACTCTATTGGGTTTAGTTTACACTAAGCAATAACAAAAAACTGAATATAAACGTCCCCTGGAGATGACCAGGGGCTCACAAACGATTCAATGAACCAAACAAGAGGGTAGGGGAGGCCCTACCCTAACACTCTATTCCTCCCGACGGTGGTGGAGGTTTGCTACAGTGGCGGTGGAGTTTCGGTGATGGGTCTTAGCAACTGGGGGAATTGAGGTAGGTTCAGGTGAGCCCTGGGATTATGACTAGGATGTGGAAGAGGCTGAGGGAGAGGGTTTCGGTGCAGGGGTTCACCTATGGGGATTTGCAGACCGAATGCACTGTGGTGGGGGTTTGGTTTTATAGGGAAGGATCTAAAGGACATAAGAGGGATTAGAGGGAGGCTTTGGAATGGTATTGGACCCTCTAGAGTTCGACTAAGGGAGCTGAGGTGAAGAATTGAGGTGAAGGTTGAGTGTGCAGGGGTGTTCACAGTCTGCAAACTGAAGATCTCATATTGTCGGTAGAGGGTTTACCACCAATGTGAAATCAGGCCAAAAATAATTAGCGGTAGACCTTCTACCACTAATAAGAAAGTTTTTAAATAACTAGGCCAGGCCCATGCACAAATGTGTATGGGGGTTTGCCCTTAAGGTTTTTGGGCCTTGTGAGCTCAGACTAGGGGACAGGCCCTACTGGCCATGGACTTAGGGTTTAAGCCCTAAGGGCTCTCGGGCTAAGCTAGGACATTGGCTAAGGTCACCTAGGGCTAGGTTTTGATATGGGTTTTGTACAAGGGTTCAACTAGGGTTAAACTAGGGGTAGGTCCTAGTGTTTTAACTAGGGTTGAGTCTAGGGTTTACCTAGGGTTTAGCTAGGGTTTACCTAGTGTTAGGGGATTTGGCAAGGGATGACCATGGTTAAAGGACTTTAACCATGATTAGATGGGGTGTAAAAATTGGGTGCTTATACAAAGCAATCCAAGGATAGCCTATATATAGGTGGACGTCCACCCTAAGGGATCATTCCATGATCCCCATGGTTTTACATTCTCTCTTCTCTCCTCAATCTCACGCCCCCCTCTCTCCTCTTCTTGGATAGTGTACAATCACCTAATCACAAAAGTTACTAACAATAATCAAAAATAAATATAGAGAAGAAGAGAGAATGATACTACACACAAGATATGTTATCGGGGTTCGGCAACTTGCCTACGTCCCCACCTTTAAGCTTCCCGCTTTAAGGATTTTTCCACGATTTCACTAATCGCACTCTTCTTTACGGGCAGAGAGTAAGCCTTTACAATCCTTGTCACAGGTGTAGGATCGAACCTCTTCAAGAGAGAACCCTCCCTTGGATACAAGAAGACCTTCTTCTCAAATGGTGCAAGAATCTTCAATTCTTGACTTTTAGCTTTTACAGAATTTGTTGGATATAAAATTCGAATTTGAAAGCTCCTAACTGAGCTTGAATTGAATGGAATACAATGCTAATAATCACTCAAGATTGATTGGAATTGAAAGCTCAATGAATGAAGGATTGGGATTCTAGGTATTCAATGTAAAAATAGAGTATTGATTGCTGGAAGATTGTAAGTAATGTATGAATGATTGAACAGTGTTAGAATCTTATTTTCAGTTCATAAATAAGCTCTATTTATAGTTGAGCAATCAATTTGGCCGTTGGGGAACATTTAATGCAAGCTAGCCGTTGAAAAACTAGCCGTTACACATATTTCCCATAGGCACTTGTTGACGAGTGAGATTGGAAACCTTTGGAGTCGTCAACGAGTTGAGATAGTAAGCAATTAAAAAATTACAGTCATCCACTCGTCGACGAGTCCACTGAAATTTTTCAGGGAACTCATCTGTATGAAACCAAAAATGAGGGGTATGATGCTTAGACCCATAGGCAATCATAATAACCTTATTTTAATCATTTTTAGGCCCTTAGAATGATGTCCAAATTATACTAAGTCTCCTAGGGTCTTTCTAGGTAAACCTTGACTAATCGTTTCCAATGTCTTGAGGACTTTACAAGGTCCTAGACATTCTAAACTATGACACTAGTCTACATTGAGATATGATCTTCTTTCTGAATTCATGGAGCTTCAATCTTGATGGATCTTCATGAATTGGTCTTGCGTTCTTGAAGCTTTTTCCCTTGATGAGACTAGTACTTGGATTTTGACTTTGATGACCTTGAGTGGTTGAGCTCTTCAATTCTTCAAAACTTGTAAGATGAACTTAATATTCTTTTTCTTTGAAATTTCACATTCTAAATGGAAATATTAGTATCATAAAGTTCATTACATTATTGTGTTATCATCAAAACTATTAAAGGTACTTAGAGTTGTAACCTTGAGGCTAACAGGATCTACTAAAGTCCAGATGCCGTTGTCATACATGGAATCTATTTCAGCGTTCATGGCTTATTCCATTGAGAAACATCTACATCTAATGTAGCTTCTTGATAAGTATTAGGATATGTATCCTCATCATCAGGGGTAACTAGATAAAACTCATTATTGTAATACTGAAGTTTATCTAGTGGTCTAGAAACTCTTTCAGACCTTCTCAGTGGAATAGGATTAGAAGAGTCTGTAGTGGAAGGATTAGGTTCATTTTAGATACTGGTTATGTTGTCTTTCATCTCATGAAATTAAACCTTCTTAAGAAGATCCATTTCTTCCTCCAAGAATGTGGCATGATTCCTAACAACTATTGTTTGGTTTGCCTTAGAGTAGAAATAGAAACCCTTAGTTTCCTTTAGATACCCTACAAAGTTTCATTCTTCTGTTCTAGATTCCAACTTAGTGGGTTCGAGCTTGCGAACATGCGTAGGACAACCCCATACCCTTACATGTTGTAAACTAGGTTTTCGCCCGGTACATAATTCATAGGGTGTAACCGGTATGGATTTAGAAGGAACCTGGTTTAGAATGTAAATGATAGTTTGTAAAGCATACCCCCAAAGATAGGAAGGTACATCAGCATGACTCATCATAGATCGAACCATATCTAATAAAGTTCGGTTTCTTCTTTCAGAAACACCATTTTGTTGAGGTGAGGCAGGAGTTGACCATTGAGAGATAATCCAATTATCCCTTAAGTAATCCATAAAATCGTTGGTAAGGTATTCACCATGTCTATCAGATCGAAGTGTCTTTATGGATTTGACTGTTTGATTCTCAACTTTCAATCTTAATTCTTTGAACTTTTCAAAAGTGTCAGATTTGTGTTGTATCAAATAGACATATCTATATCTAGAATAGTCATCGGTAAATGTAACAAAATACCGGTATTGCCCTCGTACAACTATATTAAATGGACCATATACATCACTATGTATAAGTCTCAACTTTTCTTCAGCTCTTCCTACCTTTTTAAGGTAAGGCTTCTTGGTCATCTTCCCTTCGAAACATGACTCGCAAGTAGGGAGTGGTTCTACTTTGAGAAATTCAAGGAGAACATCTTTTACCAACCTCTTGATCCTATCAAGATTAATGTGACCAAGTCTCTTATGCCAAAAATAAGTTGACTGTGTGCAATGTCTCTTCATTCCAGACATTCTAGATGATGAAGCATTGTCCCTTTGTAGATTTTCAGTATTTACCAAAGGAAATATTAAATAAAGACTGTTGATAAGATTACCAGTAAATAAGACCATTCCGTCTTTCTTAATTTCATCTATTGAATTAAAAATGATAGAGAATCCACAAAATAAAAGTCTAGATACTGAAATCAAATTCCTGTGTGCACTAGGCACATAAAAATAGTCTTCTAAAACTAATGTCTTTCTGTAAGGTAAATGAAGAGTAAATACGCCTATTGACTTGACTGCAACATTTGCACCCGAGCCAACTTTAAGCTTCTGCTCCTGTTTGGTCGACTTTCTAGTTTCCTTGAACCCCTACAAACAATTGCAAACATATACAGTGGATCCGTAATCCACGCACCATGAGTTAGGAGGACCATCCAGAAAGTTTGACTCAACAGTAATTAATACTTCAAAGTATCTCATGCCTAGAGTATTTGCACCACCCTTCTTAAGAGTTAAGAGGTAAGTCCCGAAGTTCCTCTTCCAGTGGCCTATTTTACCACAGTTGAAACACTTTCCTTTGCCTTTGTTATCCTTGCCAGCATCTCCTGAAGAACCTTTGGCAACTTTTTCCATACCCCTATTGTCTTTAAACTTTCATTTACCCTTGTTCTTCTTTCTAAACTTTTTAGATTGCTTGGAGGTATCAGGTTTATCAACAATTAAAGTTTCACCCTAAATTGTCTTTTTGATAAATCTTTTGCAGCCACAAGTGAGTTCATACGCTCACTTAGTGACATTTCACTCTTGTTCATGTTATAATTTAACACGAACGCATTGAAGGACGAAGGGAGTGACTGCAGAACAATTACAACCTGAGTGATGGCATCCATCTCTCCACCAAGAATTTCCAGCTCATTCAATAAGCCCATCATCTTTATGATGTGCTCTCTGACTGGAGTTTCCTCGGCCATCTTGGTGTTAACAAGGGTTTTCAACTTTACTTGTCGAGCTGACCTATTTTGCTCACCAAACATCTCATGTAGGTTTTGTAAAATGTCATTAGCTTTATCCATGTGTTCATGCTGGCTTTGCAAAATGTTAGACATCGAAGTCAGAATGTAACACTTGGTCATCTGATTGGACCTCTCCCAATGCTCCAACTTAACTTTTTGGGCAGGTGATGCATTTTGAGGAATTTCGGGTTTAGGTGTCTTAAGACATAAGTCAAGGTTATCTGCGGTGGAAAATACTATTCTAATTTTTCTTTTCCAGTCAATATAGTTAGTTCCAACTAACTTTTCATCACGAATAATTTCAGTTAAAGGGTGAAGGCCTGTCATGATCTAATCAAATGACGAATAAAGATAGTACTAGGGATCTATTGAATTCATTAATTACTATTACATTATGGGTCTGTTTCTAATAGTATTGCCAATTTAGGAAGAATCAATTGGCATCGAATACCTAAACACTGGCTTAATGTAATCCCACCTTTGGGTGCAACATCACATCGCCTTGAATAGGCAGATATAATCTATCTTCTCTACTTTCATAGATCTTATTTTGTGAATCTTGAAGCATTCGATTTATTGTCTGATCTATAAGGGATGTTATACTCACGCTTTGGCATCATTGTATAACATCTCTTATTCATGTGCCCACCTACCATGAACCTAATAAACACATAGCGAAAGCTCACGCTTTGGCGTTGTTGATCCCACTATTTGCTTATAAAGTTTTCACCATGTTTTCACATAGGTGAGAGGGATTGGGCTCGGCTTTGGCCTGTCAGCTTACTTACACTCCCCACTATAAGATCATATAGTGTATGGTAGAAGATCATAATACTTAGGGACTTGTCCCCAGTCTTATATGCACATATATATTAAGGAAAATTATTTCAATAGAATAACTAAACATGAATAAACAGCAGATATCTTCTCATGATGTAATAAACAAGTATCATCTCATGATAATAAACAAACATCATATGAGATTAATCACTATGGGTCAATGAAAATTAAAATGCATGGATACAAGAGAATGAGATAAGAATAAAGGCAACTCGCAAACTCCTTCACGATCCCTTCCTTTATCATCTTATCGAGATCATCATCGCAGTATCCTCCTTCGTAGCATCTCGACCAATGCATGATATGAAAATTAAATGACATTAGGGAAACCGAATGAATCTGCACTTTACAAATTTGCAAAAATACTACTACATATTTTCTTCTAATATGAATGCATGATAAACAATTTATCACAGATAATAATATTGACCCATAACTGTAATCTCATACTATTAGATGCAACATGGTGATGGAGTACTTTTCCGATATTTTAAAAGATTAAAAGATGATAACAATTATCATTGAGCTCGAAAAATCTATATCTCATATAAATCAAACCCGAAAAATAAAACCATTATATTTTTCAACAAACAATTTTAATAAATTTTAAAAAAAATATATAATGATAGGATTTTCTTAAATCTCTATGATCTTTTATTCTTTTCTTGAATGCAAGATCCTTTCTCGAATGCAAGATCCTTTCATAAAGATTAGTTCTACTATTATTTAAGATTGGTTTTAATATTATTCAAGATTAAAATATAAAAAATTAAGAGAGGTGAAAATCCTAAATATGATATCATCATAAAACAGGGTTTATATTTTTTTGAATAAAATCAATTTATAAGAAAAAACAATCATTAATTATTTTAAACAATTAACAAATATATTTTAAATGATCCAATCATTTAAAAGGATTTTAAAATAAACTTATTTATCAAAAATTGATTAAAGCAAATTTAAATCTAGTTTCTTTAAATTATTTAATTAATATCATTATCAAATCTCATTCGATAAATAATACAAAAAATAATTATTTATTTATTCATCTCATGAACAAATAAAAATAAAACTACGAGCATAAATAAATAAATAAAATTCATCTCTTAATTATTTTATCTATTTAACTATCCTTTAAAACAAACAAAAAAAAATAATCCTTAACCATGAGCTTTGATAGCACTTGAAGGGAATCTAGATAAAAAATTTATGCGGGAAACTAGATCCTGAAGATCTTTACACCATAAATAACAAATAATTCTAACTAAATGTTTAGATAATTACCTCGGTGAATGATGTTCACCGGTGAAGCACAAAACAAGATGAATCGTCAGAACTCTTTATAGAGATTTCTCAAAGAAATACTCAAAGCTCGGTCCTTGTTCTTCGCTATCCCCGCGAAGCTTTTGAATCTCTACTTGGTATTGAAGAACAAAGAGAAGAAGATTGTTAGAGTAGACTTTCTATCTCACAAAACCTTAGGGTTCAAAACTCTAGCCTTCAAAAACCAACTTGGAGTCACCCTTGAAGCTCACAAAAATTAGAGAGGATTTTCTCTCTCTCTATAGCTCACGAAAATTGGAGAAATAATAATGATTCAATAGTGCCCCATGGTTTGGGGTGTGGGCATATATATAGATTTGGATCAAATCCTAATCCTTATCCAATTAGAAGTTATCCCTTAAGAGTTACTAATAATGATAACTCTTATAATTAATTAAAATTCATGTTTATCTATAACTAATTAGTTATAGCAAACTTTCTAAATTAGGATTCATTTTCCTAAAAGGATTCCTTAATTAATGGGATAAAACTAATTCCCTAGATTCTAGGGATACCAACAAACTCCCTAACAATTAGGGATTCTAATCAAATCAGAAAACCCTCAAAGGGTTAGGCGTGAGCTAGAGGGGGGAGTGAGACATAGGGAGTCTTGACCTCCAAGTCTTGATAAGAATTTAATCTTATCCCTTTGTTTCTTGTTTTCCAAGAATGGAATCTAATCCCTTAAGATAAGGATTAATTAATTAATAATTATTTAACTAACAAACTCCTTAATTAATAAGGTCCCTTAAACAAGAATGACATTGGAATTGCAGATGACGTGAGATATCCATGGTGCAATTGAATCCCAGTGTAAGAACATTAACCATTAAGGATCCTGCCACATCAACTTTTTAATTTGATTGATCCTTCCAATAACATTATCCCTAATGGGCCTTCGAGATTAATATACTATCTAATATATAGCCCATTATACATCATCTCGGTTTCCAAGACATTTGATTAAGCCATGAGAAACAATTTCTCATGTAAAACATTTTGAGAAAAACTTTTATTAAGTATAATATATTTTAATAAAATATATTTCAAACTTATTTGATTTCAAAATCACCTACACATGATTTAAGCTTAATCGACTGTCTTACCCAAAACTTGGATAATCTCTCAATTTAATGAGTATGAATTTCTTATTTGAAATTCATAATGATTCGAACAGCTTTCTGACTATCCAACTGTCACCGTATTGTAGTCCCACAGGTACAGAGTACTTAGGTGCAATCAAAACAGTCAGATTACTGCTCAGTTATAAATGAACTCATCAGATCTAAGGGTCATCAAAACTGTTCAATGTGAATGAGAGACCAACTATCTGATAGTATGTTTATGCAAGAGGTCTCTCATTGCATGCAATTAGTTAGTGTACATTTAAGCACCCATATGCTGATGTGTAGTCTCCACTGCAATAGTTTGAGATAAAACTACATCTCAACCATTGAGAATATCTTAGCATTGTGGCAGCCATATAAATGAAGTGCCCAGCTTCACACACAATTGTGACTCTATAAGGTATAAGGAACTAGAAAGCTATATCTGTAGAACCTCGAAACTTTTGCACATGTCTTGGAATGCGTGTCAAGGCATGATGCCTTTGTAGTCTTCCATTTCTATAAAAGGAGAAATTTTAAAGAACTTTAAGTGTTGAGAATTGGGATTCCTAAGTCGGATATGTTAAAATCCGGTTTAATGAACTCCATTTGCAGATCAGTTAACTTTAGGAGTAATTTGGTCAATATATAAAGAGGAAATTGAAAATTCTAAAACATCAGAAATGTTGCTTTTCAAATAACGAATCCAACGTAAGTTGAATCATTAAAATCCGATGAACGAGTCAAGAGTTATGGCCGAAACAGCAAAATGGACTCAAATCCACAGAGCTCCGATCACTAGGGATCGATCGGTCCACAACCGATTGCTCAGTCCATATTAGCGATCGATCGGTTCACAACTGATTGATCCGTAGCTATCGACTGGTGGACTTTTTTGTATGGGGAAAATTTCCAGAGAGCATGTTTTTTACCGATTACTCGGTCAAGAACACCGGTCGCTCGGTAGGCGACCGATTGCTCGGTATTGACAACCGATCGATCAGTCTATCGTGTTTTGCATAAATTTCATTAAGGGCTTTTTCATCTTTAGGGCATTTTCACCTTGCCTATAAAGCCTTGCTCGAGCCTAAGGGTTTCATAAACCCTTAGGGCAGCATTTTGAGAGAGAGTAGAGGAGAGAAAGAGGGTTTCTAACCTAGGGTTTTCCACTTGAGAAGAAATCAAGGGTTTGTGAACCCAAGATCACTCCAAAGGCTTGGATTCTTCAATCCAAGGCTCAAGCTCGTGAGAACACGTTCTCCAAGCTAGGACAGCATTCATCCTTGGCATTTGCAAGAGTCTTCTTCCTCTATTTAAGGTTGATACCCTATACTACCCTCCAAGTTCATATTCTTCTTCTTTTCTTGGTTTTTCCTTATATTCTAAGTATAATAATGAGATGGAATGAATGGATGGAGATGGATGGTCGTGTATGGGCGATGGATGCCGTGTGGGTGTTGTGATGAATGAAATGGGAAGGGCATTGTACAAATAACGAACATACACGCATGTTGTGAGCATTAACCCACCTAGAAATACAAGATTTAGGTTTTAATAATAATGCACATACCAAGTGTTCGATGAAATGCCACTATGAAGAAAAGGATAATCTTTCTTAGAAAAATGCATGTATGAACTTTCTCTAATTCCTAGAACGGCATGTTGTAGATTTAATCGCTTTATTAAGTGTTGGATCATTCATCTACTGTGAAGATATTATGCGCAATTTCTTGTACTTCAATTGTACATGAACTACGAGCACGACATGTAGTCCATGAGTAGAGTTTTCACATACGAGATACCGTGTTTTGTTTTCAAGGAAACCAAGTACAAAAGTTTCGATTCACGACCACCATGACAAGGCCAAAAGTAAGGGTTGGTAATAGGGGTAGGGCATATCCTAAGATTTGCTTTGCTCCGATATCACGAGTCCAGCATAGGGGATACTAGTTGCGACGGTCTATGAACGGCATCTAGGCATACCCAGTTCAGCATAGGGGATACTAGTTGCGGCGGTCTATGAACGGCAGCTAGGCATACCCAATTCAGCATTGGGGATACTAGTTGCGACGGTCTATGAACGGTAGCTAGGCATACCCAGTTCAGCATAGGGGATACTAGTTGCGATGGTCTATGAACGGCAGCTAGGCATACCCGGTCCAGCATAGGGGATACTAGTTGTGACGGTCTATGAACGACATCTAGGCATACCCATTTCAGCATAGGGGATAGTAGTTGCGACTGTCTATGAACGGCAGCTAGGCATACCTGGTCCAGCATAGGGGATACTAGTTGTGACGGTCTATGAATGACATCTAGGTATACCTAGTCGAGCATAAGTCAAGCAAGACAGACATGACAAGTTTTTACGCATGAAATGAGTATTTCAAGTTAAGTCAAATACAAGATGATTTCAAGTGTTTTTCCAACTTCGATATGATACAAGCATGAACTATAAACTGCTTACTTTTCCTGTTAATTATATGAACTGCTTCCTGCTTTACCTTGTTATGATTATGCTATAACTGTTGGTTAGTATTTGGTACCTGCTAAGTTTTCCATGCTCAACCATACTTCTCATGTCGGCAGGTGATAGTGGAGCGGCGGCTCCTTTTGACATCTGTGCTCCTAGCCCATGGGTGGAGGAGGAGTAAGTTGAGGAACCTATGGAGGAACCTTCGGTAGAGGGCCATTACTAGGTGGTAGATTCTAGGTGAGCGTGGGTGAGCTCGAGAGATCATACCCATGTATTTTGGCGGGCATGTCCGCACCTTCTTTCTTTTGTTTTCCTTTGTACAAAACTTGGATCATGTATATACATAGAGGTTTTTGGTTAGACTTCCGCTGTGCTATGTAGTTTATGCTTCCGCTATTTTGTCCTCTATTGTATATGTTGAATGTATTTTGTAGGATGGTTTGCCAAGCATGTCATTGAGTCATGACAAGTCGTCCAAGATTCACTCTAACTTCAAGGGTGGGTATCTTCTTGTGATAGTCTAATATCTATCACATAGCTTTCCTACAATATCCTATGGACCTTTATCAATATCTCATATTGTATAGATCTGAAGGGAATCCAGATAAAAAAATTATGTGAAAAACTAGATCCCGAAGATCTTTACATCATAGAAAGCAAATAATACTAACTACATGTTTAGAGAATTACTTCAGCGAATGATGTTCACCGATGAAGCAAAATCAACTCAAACCATCAGAACTCTTCGTAGAGATTTCTTGAAAAAATACTCAAAGCTCGATCCTTATTCTTCGCTATCCTCGTGAAGTTTTTGAATCTCTACTTGGTCTTGAAGAAACAAAGAGAAGGAGATTGATGTTGGAATAGGCTTTCTATCTCACAAAACCTTAAGGTTCAAAACCCTAAACTTCAAAAACCTTGGAACAACCCTAGGGGGCTCACGAAAATTAGGGGAGAGAATTTTCTCTCTATAGGCTCATGGTTTGGAGGAGGGGAGAATAAAATCCTTGAATGAATTGTATTTATAGATTAGGAAACAATCCTAATCCAATTTAGAATTTATCCCTTAAAGAGAGTTACTAATTAATGATAACACTTATCAATAGTTATCACTAACTTTCTAATTTAGGTTTCCTTTTCCTAAAATGACTCCTTAATTAAAGGGGTGTAACTAATTCCCTATATTCTAGGGATCCCAACAAACTCCTAACAATTAGGATCCTAATCCAATTAGGAAACCCCAAAAAGGGGGGCGTGAGCCTTTGGGGAGTCTTGCACTCCAAGTTTTTAATAAACTACCAATCTTATCTCCTTCTTTCTTGCATTCCAAGTATTGGAATCTAATCCCATAAAATAAGGAGTTATTATTTAATAATTATATAATTAATAAAATCCTAATCCAATTAGGAAAATCCATATGGGCGCCTACCCTAGGGATTTAATCCCATGGGCTTGGGCCCACTTATGGATATGGGTCAAACCCATTTCCCCTTATTTTTTGTTAATTAAATAATCATTATTAATATCCTTTAATTTAGATTAACTTTTAATCTAAACCATAGATTAACATTTAATCCATTTAATTAATGATTAACATTTAATCATTTAAATTATAAATTAACATTTAATCTATTAATTGAGCTTGTATTTTTTATGTGAGCATCTCCACAGATTGCTCTATGACATTCTAACCCTGGCCTACCCAATGTTATCCCATTGACCCTTAAATAGAAATGACATCAAAATTGCAAGTGATATGAGATATCGATGTTGCAATTGAATCCCAATGTAAGAACATTAACCAATGAGGATCCCACCACATGAACTTTTTAATTCGATTGATCATTTCAATAACATTATCCCTAAGGGGCCTTCGAGATTAATATATTATCTAACTCATAGCCAATGCATCATCCGGGTCTTCAAGACTTCTGATTAAGCCATGAGAAACTTTTTCTCATGTAAAACATTTTGAGAAAAACTTTTCTTAAGTATAATATATTTTAATAAAAATATATTTTTAACTTATTCGATTCCAAAATCTCCTACGCAGGATTTAAGCTTAATTGACTGTCTTACCCGGAACATGCATAATCTCTCAAATTAATGAGCATGAATTTTTTTTTGAAATTCATCATGACTCGAACAGTTTTCTGACTATCCAACTGTCACCGTATCATAGTCCCTAAGGTAGTGTGTACTTTGGTGGAATCAAAATAGTCAGATTACTGCTCAGTTATAAATGAACTCATCAGATCTAAAGATCAGTGAAACTGTTCAATGTGAATGAGAGACCAAATATCTGATAGTATGTTTATGCAAGAGGTCTCTCATTGCATGCAATCAGTCAGTGTACTTTTAAGCACCCATATACTGATGTGTAGTCTCCACTACAATAGTTTGAGATAAAACTATATCTCAACCATTGAGAACATCTTAGCATTGTGGTAGCCAGATAAGTGAAGTGCCCAACTTCACCCATAGCTGTGACTATATAAGGTATAAGGAACTGGAAAGTTATATTTGCCTGTGATAGTCCCATTAGATAGCTTTCCTACAATATATCCTATGGACCTTTGTCGATATCTCATATCGTATACATCATCTCATGATCATGGTCAATTACCCATAATGAATTCACAATAAATAAAGAAGATGTCTCTATTAATCTAATTAATAAGAATCTTACATCTAAATGACTTTTCTGGGCATTATGTCTAACACGATCATCTCATGATCATGGTTAATTACCCATAATGAATTCACAATAGATAAAGAAGATGTCTTTATTAATCTAATCAATAAGAATCTTACAATCTAAATGACTTTTCAGGGCATCATGTCCAACATGACCATCATTTCTGTGATGGACAAAAGGAAGTCGTCCTTGGGGTAAGCTTCTTTCAAATTTGGAAGTCTATGCAAACCCGAATCTCCTTGTTCTTCTTCTTTATAGGAACAATGTTGGCAAGCCAAGTAGGGTACTGAACCTCTCTTATGAACTCAGCTTTGAGGAGTTTATCTACCTCGACTTCAATTTGAGCAACTAGTTCTGGGCGAGATCTTCTTTATGCCTGCTTTATTAGCCTGACATGGTCTCGAGTTGTGAGATGATAGACTGCATCTTTTGGATCTAGGCCAGATATTTCCTTGTAATTCTAGGTAAAGACATCCTTGTACTCTTTTAGGAGACAATGAAATTCCTCTTTTTTTTTTTGAGAGAGTGAATCACTGATGAATGTTGGCCTTGGGTCCTATTCTGAGCCATTGTTAATTTCAAGGGGATCATCAACTATTGTTTGACCTCCTGCTTCAAATTCTAGAGGAGCCGGACGGACTTCTGTTTCTTTCGTGGTTCTTGCATAGTTATTTCTTCTCCTAAAAATGAGTCTTCATCAAACGTAATAGTATTTACGATACAGACTTGATCTTCCTTTGATGAAGGATCAGAATTTCCTGACTCAGATCTTATCAAGTTAAAGCCAGTTCGCTTACTGGTAGCCAAAGTCCTGAGTGCTGACATAATTTTGCATTCAGCCTATTCTTTTTCTTTAGTAGAGATTCCATGTTTCTCAAGCATTTTCTTGATTGCTGGATTATACATAGGCTCCTTCTAGTAAGGGTTCATTCTTCTATCCTTTCTGTTGTTTCGGGGATGACTTTACCTGCTTCTCTTGTGGAATAAAAAACAATGGGCTTTTTCCATGCTCCTCTGGATGGGATAATGACATTAGTAATGGCTTCCGTTGTTGGCCATTTTTTCCATGCATCATGACTGACCTTAGCCAGACTATCAATCATATCTGGATGCACCGCTTCAACCCATGTGGATACTTGTAGGGACTCTGTTTCTCTTAAAAGCCATTCCATGAAGGCTTCTTCTGATACGTGGTCTTCTCTAATTGTGACTGTATTGACAGTCCAGACGTTATCTTCATCTGACGAGGAATCAGAATCGGAAGAGGAATCAAAATCAAAATCAAAATCAAAATCAGATGAGGAATCAGAATCAGGGAACCCAAGTCCATGGTTATTATGCCGGATTTTTTAATCGGTTGCCAAAGCCTTCCTCTGTTTGGTGAATGCTGACTCATAGGCGGGCATCATTTATCCTTCGACTTGCTCTTTTTCTTTAAGATTCAACCCTAGTTCCTCGAGCGGTCTTTTGGTTGCTGGTTTATATACAACCTTTTTATGATACAGGTTTATTTTTCTATTCTGGTCTAAGCTGTGGGAAGTAGTGGCCTTGCTTAGTTGCTTTGTAGAATAAAAGATGATGAAATTTTCCCCTGTTTTTCTCGCTGGAAGTATAATGCTAGGGCTATTTCCCACCGCTGACCATCCTCACTACATGTTGAGACTAACTCTTACCAAATTATCAGTTATTTCTTGGCAAACTGCTTCATCTCATAGGGGCTCTTGTGGAGGCTCTGTTTCTTCTTCTAAGGACCATTCTATGGAATTTTCTTCGTCCGATGAGTAGTTTACTCTAATCGTGACTATATTTACAGTCCGACTGTGGTTTCCTCCAAATACGAAGATCGGGGGTTCATATCCAAGCTCTGGCGTATCTGTATCAATATAGTCACAAGTATCTAAGGCCTTATGTTGGTCCATTTTGAGTGCAGCTTCAAAAGCAAGTAGAAGAGTTCATTTGACCTGTTCTCCTTCTTCAGAATTTAGTTCGTGATTTTTTAGCATTGTGAGTGTCTGTTTGCCATAACTTGACTTCTTCTTGTAAGGATTGATCACCCTGTGCCTTTCATTAGTTTATGCAGGATTAATTCTTTCATATTGATTGAAAGAATTATAGAGTATGGGCTTCTGTGCTCTTCTTGTGACTGGAACAGTACGATTGGAGGAAGTTTCTACCATTGTACAGTTCATTTTCCTCAAAGAAAGCAGATGATCAGCTTTAAGAGTTTGAAGAGGGTCGACTTGTTTGACCTGCAAATCTGGAAAAGGTCAACCAGTTTGTCCATTTTGAGATTTTGGGAAGATTCGACCAAAGCTAGGGTTGGTTGCCCTTCTTTTCTTTGAGACTTTGGGGTACATTTGAACACCTTTTTGGAACTGTAGTTTGGGCAAGTCCTAGACTGCTTTTCGGTCCGCTCTTAACTTTTTGACCCTTGGGCTTTTGTTGAATTATTCTTTGGGCACTTTTGACATACAAACGCACATCTGCGTAATATGCCTCTGCATCATTGAATGAATCATCATCAAAATCGATCATTGTTTGCCTGTTCCCCTGCGGGTATCTGAGGCATGGGTGATAAGTGGATGACACAACAAGTTGGTTATGATGTATGATGTATGAACATCAAACACCAAAAGTTGAGCCAGGATATCATATTTGACCCAACAAAGCGTTGTATGATGTATGAACATCAAACACCAAAAACGTTTTAGTTTCAGTACTATCTCCGAACCTGGTTTTGAGGTTAACTATACCCATGGATTTTTGCTCATTTTGGATAAACCTTGGATGATCAGGTTACTTTCATTAAGCCAGCTTATTTATATGCCAAGCTTGGACAACAGCCTTTTTGGGAGGATGTTGATAACTAATTCCCCATCAATCATTACTTTAGAGATACTAGTTTCATTAACTAGACCTGTAATGAATAGTGGCTGATTATGTTAGAGACTCTCAGCTCGCATGTTTTGTCATCAAAAGTGATTGTGAAGAGCCATGAGGTCCTTATTTCAGGAGGCTGATGTAGATGACTTATAACTTCTTCAGAAAAGTCCTTCTAATTGGAGAGGGCATATATGAGAGACCTTCTCAATTCAGGGGACATCATGAGAGCATCATAGACACTCAACAAGGACGAGATTTTTTTCAGATGAGCCAGGACATCGTATTTGACCCTTTCGTTACCAAGAGCCACTTGTACAGGGGCCGGTTGAGCTCTGGTCCAATTTTCATGTTGGATTGGTACAAATCTTGGTTGTACCCTTCTGTCTGACAGGAGATTGACTTTGGAAATTATCAGATCTATTGATTCAGATAACTCTCCTTCCAAGATTTAGACCATGTTCATGGAACTGAAGTCCAGCTTCCTCTTTTTTCTTTGAAAGGGAAACTGACTTCATTTTTCACATTGCCCTGTTGGACTTCTAGACTGGACTGAAATTGGCGTAGACCATTGAGTTCAGTGATGACATAGGCCTGATACCTTAATAACAGCTGATGACAGAGTTGAGGATTCTAATTTGGAACCCTTAAGAGAACCAAGCGGTACTCGTTTACTGTTCTCTTCCCATTCTTCATTGGAGATATAGCCATTGGAGAAGTTGGAAAGACCTCGGAGCGCTGAAATTTGTTCAGATTTCGGCAAACTGTCAGTTGACCCTGAGCTTAGGACTGCTTCTTAAGTTGGAGGGTTTTTGTTTGAACCGGCTGCAGCAAGCGGATTTTTATTCTTGGGTTAGCTTAAGATTTGCACTACTCACCGTGTGTGACGATGACATTGACTTGGAGTCTCAGGTGTACCTGGTGTCTCTTGAAAGGAGCCAGATTATACTTGTCCTTTATCCTCCTCTTGTTCTCCTCCAGATGAAAATTCTTCAAAAAGATCTAAAAGTCCTATAGGTGTTTGTCCTGGTGTAGACACCAATCCTGAAATGTCTGGTGTCTTTCTAGACTGCAGGCTACTACTTGCCTTGGGACATTCAAACATGAAGGGTCTTCAGAGGTGGAATACAAAGAGGATCACAGGGGAAAAGAAAGCAAGGGAAGGGCCTTTATCTTTTTGGGACGGCCCTTACTCCATTTCCATTTTTCCTAATAAATGATTAGCTACAAAAGGATTTTTTTTGAGTGAACGTGCCACAGCTAATTACTCCTATCTTTTTTTTTCGTTTGTAAAGACGAAGAAACATATTCTATTTTCTCTCCTATTTACTACGGCGACGAAAAATCAAACTATCACTATATTTATTCCTTTTTCTACTTCTTCTTCCAAGCGCGGGATAACCCCAAGGGGTTGTGGGTTTTTTTATACCAATTGGATTTGGGACCACATTGATGACATGACAAGAGAAGATGTTGGATTCATCTCCCGAGTCTATTGGCTGGAGGCTATCATAGTCACAGTCAGAACAGAAGCTTGGAGGGATGAAATCAATCAAGGTAATCACCATCAAAGGCTTTTTTTCGAGAAGAGTGTCTTGGGCAATGCTATTTTTTGGCTTTCCTTACTCTTTCTCTCTTCTTCTTTTTCTTAGCCTTAGCTATGCGCTTCCCTTCTTTTCCCTGGGCTTGGGCCTACCTTCGAGCTCGAGCTTGGTAATCGCCATCAAAAGCTTTGTCTTCTTGGCTCATTTACTTTCAAAAAGAGTCCAATCTTCATTTGACAGTTTTTCATTAGAAGGGTTATAACTTGAAGATGCTTTATCTTTATTAAGTGGTTCTGAAGCTACTACCGTATTGGATGTAGCTGCATGTTGGAGATGTTGACCAATTGACAATCTCTTTATTGTCTAAGAGTCGTTGAATGATGTCCTTCAGTACAAAGCAGTCATTTATCTTGTGACTGATTATACGATGATAAGGGCAATATTTTTTATCATCCGTCATCCTGATCTCTTGGTGTCTCCTACTTTCTTGGAGAATAATCAGTTCATTGGCGAGAAGGTTTTCAAACAAATCTTCGACAATGTCCTTAGATAATGAATACGTTTTATTCATTCTTTCTTCAATGATGACTCTTTTTGGCGAATCGCATTTATCTTGCCATTGTGGCCTTCTGGCTCCACCTTGAGCTGGTTTAGTACCAACTTTAACTGGTCCTTAGTCATTGTTTGATCGACCAGTCAGTCTACCTACACTTGGTGCTGGTTGCACAATTTTTTTCGTTTCAACTACTGCGGCTGTTGAAGATTCAAGGCGATCAATGCCTCTACCTCGCCTTCTCTTCCCTATGTGGCTTTCCATTTCATTTGCTTTTGTGCACAGATCTTCAAAACCTTCAAAGGTTTGGGCCATGAGGGCAGTCGACAGATCGTGCTTGAAGTTGTTGAGGCACATCCGGATGAGTTCCAGCTGAGTGAACTTTTGAGGAAATGAGAAGGTGAAGGCTCTCCATCGAGCAATGAACTCTGTTACAGACTCATTGTCTGTCGTCTAGTCTCAATCAATTCTAAAACACCCACTTTTCTTTGAGTGTTGTAGAATTATTTATTGAATTTCGATACCATTGTTGTAACGACCCAAAATTTTAATATAATAAAATTATGGGTTTCTAGGTCCTTAATTGCGATTAATTAGTTAAGTAATTGATAATTTTGTAGAAAGTTGGTTTTGTTTTGGATTAGGTTGTACTGATAAAAGTCCAGTTTTTTTTTAAAATCGCACACAGTGTACTGGGCAGTTATTGGGACGATCATCTGTCGTACCAGTTCCATCACGTATCAATTCGCAAGACTGTGGAGATCTTATGCGTTAGAAAATCGAGAAAACAGGAAATGTACAGCTTTGTGAAGTTCAGTTGGGACTCCATATCTGTTGGAGATTCTAATAGAAATCCACAAGGCTCATACCACTACGTTTCAGTAGACCCTAGGTCGACTGTCTGTCATTTCGGTTGTTCATCATCTCATATGAAGAAAGGGCAACATGTTTTGTGTCCGAAATCCGGAAATTAGCAGGTTTTACAGTTTTCTTCCAGACTTGCTTTTGATTGTCAAAACTCAATATTTTTCCCTAAACTTTTTACAACAGGTGTCGGACTATCCCAAGTTCGGTCACCTAAAGTTTCGTCAAAATCGGACTTCATTTAGTAGGGTTTTCAAAGCCGTATGCTCGAGAAAAGCTGAGAAAAGTCAACTTGTCAAACCCGTTGACTTGGTCAAAGAGGTCACATCACCATGGTCATGTGCCTAGTACATGACCTGGCCTATATAAGGGGGCCAAGCCTCCCTTATTCTCACAGTTTGCACAAACAGGGGAGAGTGCTGCCCTAAAATTTCTAGAGAGAAATTCTAGAGAAAGAAAGAGAAAGAGAGAAAAAGAAGAGAGAGAAAGAAAAGGGAAGTCCATCTTGGGGTATTTCGACATCCCTGACACATTTGCGATGTCTATTTTCACCCCTGATGCCTCGATCGGCATGTAGAGAGAGAGGGAAAAAGTCAAAGAGAGAATGTAAAGGTTTGAAGGTGAGGAACTTCACCTTGAGATTGATCGCCCTCCCTAGTGCATTGGCGGTGTTCGTTTTGGCCCTAGATGCCTCGAAGTACGTGAAAGAGGTGAAACCCCTTCCATCTCTTCCTTTTTTCATCTTATTTTGTTATATTTTTTATGTGGAATGAATGTGATTATTTTTGCATCGATGGAAAAGGGTTGGAGACCCCGTGGATGTTGTATAGGAAGGTTGTGGAACATGAAAAAGTGAATAGAGAGATATAGTCTCAATCTAAGATGTAAAAACCCCAGATTTAGGCTCACTGTATGATGTGGATGGAAAAGGGTTGGAGACCCCTATGTGATGTGTGGAAGGGTTGGATGTGTGTGTAAAATGAGTAGAGGGGTGTAGCCCCCGGTCTCGGGTGTCAAAACCCCAGATTTAGGCTCACTGTGTACTGGCCGAATGATCGCCAGTGCCTAGGCTTGCCTATTTGGATTGTGATGAAGCTTGAACTTCATGTGAACCTTCAGGGAGTCTCGATCGGGTCCTGGGTATGATGGATCATCACTCTAAGGTGACAAAAAGTTGATTTGAGTGCTGTGTAAGGCGATGGAGACCTCCATTGGCATGGAAACGTTCCCTAACGGGACGATATGTTACCGGATTTGATCTATGGACACGAGGCTCAACTGTTTCAGTTAATCAAGCAAGACTTGGGTTAACTGTGGTTACTTGGTGGTTAGAAAACCTAACCAGGGTTATGGTATAGTCCTCAATGACTGATAGTCAAGAGTGGGTGGATTATTATCCATAGATCCTCTTTGACTAGGTCAGGAGTGGTGATGTCATATAATCCTCTGTGACTGATAGTCGGGAGTGGGTGGAATAATATCCATAGATCCTCTTTGGCGAGGTATGTGACTAATTGTCGGGAGTGGGTGGAGTAATGTCCATAAATCCTCTTTGGCGTGGTACGTGATTGAACGTGGGGAGTGGGTGGAGTGTTATCTATAGATCCTCTTTGGCTAGGTCTAGAGTGGTGGTGTTAAGTGAGTCCTCTGTGACTGATAGTCGAGAGTGGGTGGATTTGATATCCATAGATCTTCTTTGGCTAGGTTTGGAGTGGTGTTGTTGTGTTAGTTCTCCGTGACTGATAGTCTGGAGTGGGTGGAATTGATATCAATTGATCCTCTTTGGCTAGGTTTAGAGTGATGGTATGATGTAGTCCTCCATGACTGATAGTCGGGAGTGGGTGGATTTGATATCCATAGTGGTGTTGTTATGTGAGTCCTCCATGACTGATAGTCTGGAGTGGATGGTTATGTGATGCCTCTGATAGAAATGTCGTGAGAACAAGTTCCCCATCGTGGCTGAGATCAGAAGATTTGTGTTAATTCTACGGGTGAATGCCGGATGTTTATTGAGTCTAAAAACTCAAGGTATGGTTTGAATGGGCATGGGTCCAGTTGGTTAATAAGTGAGTCTACAGACTCAGGTGTAAAGGTTATACACGGGTGAAGGCCCAGTCGATCAAGTTTGAGGACTCGAGAATAAAGTGTGAGTGGTTATCTTGATCGATAACCTGATGTCGTGGATAATGATTGGATGAACTTGAAAAATTAGCGGTCAAGAACCTCAGTTAGGGTAATACGATATCATTATTGATGATTATTACTAGGTGTAAAATAGCCTAGATGGATGGTGGATTTTGTTAGGCTCTATAGCTCACTCTTCTCATTTTCTGTCTTCAGATCCTGAAGCTGTTGCCGATTGGTAAGGAGCTACACTTGATAATGTTTCAAAAGTGTATGTAAACACCCCAATTTTGCACCCCCTAGTCTCTTTACACACCTTTAAAAACCCTCTTTCCACGTGCTTCAATTTTCAGAAACAACCCTGAGGTTAAAAAAAAGACCAAAGTGCCCCTGTAGTAAAAAATGACCAAAATACCCTTAAAAAGTTTTGAAAATTTTTCATTTTGTCCAAAATAATTTTACAAATTTTTTGATTAATTTTGGTTATTTTTGAGATCAAATTGGACCTAAAACGGTAAAAAATGATAAAAATGCCCCTAGAGTGTAAAATGACCAAAATGCCCCTGAAAAGTTCACATTATAAATATTTTCTAGATTTTATCAGTTCAATTTAAACTATTTTTGGGGTCAAAACGAGCTTAAATTAAAAATATAGCTTTTCGACAAATCGGAGTGTGATGCGTGTCACAAAATTGATTTTTTTAACCCCTAAATAGGGGCTTAACTTGAAATAGCGCCCCTATATTTACAAAAATGCCCCTGGCCGACCTACTGTATGTGCGGTTCAATCCATAAGCCCTAAATAGGGGCGCTACTTCAAACAGCACCCCCATTCAATTATAAAATTGCCCCTATTTTGCCGTATTACTATTCATTACCGCCTATTGTTTCAAAAATATCCAAATAGGGGCACTACTTCAAGTAGCGCCCCCCTATTTTTTGACCCCTATAAATAACTCATCCCTTCTCCTTCATTTTCATTCAATTCAAAACCCTCTCTCTCTCTCTCTCCTCTTTCAAAAAATCTCTTCTAGCGCTTGGCGATCCCGGGAGTTGATTTCGAAGAATCACTCTCAGGAGCACTTATTTCAGAGACCCTTTTCGATTTTCCAGAAGGTAAAATCTCGCCAAACTCTATCTTTTTTGATATTTTATTAATTTTTGAATTACTTCATTGTTTTTAAATACTTAGATTTCTTGCCCTATCGACCCTTTGCCCGAACTTCGGTTCAAACTTACCCTGCCTTGTCAAACCTCTACTCGAACTTTGGTTCAAACTTAGCCTACCCTAGTCGAACCCCTGCTTGAACTTCGGTTCATACTTAGCCTAACCTAGCCGAACCTCTGTCCGAACCTTGTTTCAAACCCTAGTTCAAACCCTACCTACCTAGTCGAACCCCTGTCCAAACCTCGGTTCAAACCCTAGTAAAATTATCCAGAGGCTCCCCGGTTAGAGCATAAAAGGCCCAAATGCTCCTAAATATGAGTTTAAATCATTCAAAAACACCCTAACATCCATAGACAAATCTTAGCCTATCAAACACCCACAATCCAAACAAATCAAATCAAACCATCAACTACCCTCTGAAACTACATGTAGCTTGGTTTCACTAACAATGGATACGTAGGCAACCTTGATCGGGTTCAGCTCACCTAGGATAGAGCTTCTATCCTGTCCTTACTTATTTCAACTTGTACATTACTGTTCATATAATATCTGTCATCATATAGATGAAATGCAAGCTTCTCTTACGGTTTCCCCTACTTTAATTCAGACTGGGGAGTAGGTAACCATCTCCAGATAGGAGTTTAGGGGTGCCTAACACCTTCCCCTAACTCAAATGAATTCTTACCTTGAACTCTATTTCCAGACCAAAACCTTATCCAACCTTTTAAGGGACCCTATTTCCCCTCACAATACAAATAGGTGGCGATTCTCTCTTTTCGGTATTTTTAGCACTATTCCTCCTTGGGTTCAATCCTGATCAGGAGTGGGGTTAAAATCCTAGGTCTACAGCTTGGCGACTCTGTTGGGGAGCATTCGAGCCAAAACCTAAATCTAAACTGAACAAGGGAAACCATATTAGAAACTTATGCTTCTATCATTCATCGAATCTCGGACATTTGTTTGCCAACTTAGCAACATGCCTAAGATTCTATTTTTTATTCATTGCTTGATTTTGATTGATGCATATACATTCATATTCATTGCATATTAGAATAAAAACCCTTCACCTATCTAGTTGGATCATGTAAGCTTACAATCGAGGGATGGTTATCCCCGATGCTGGAGCCCAAAGATCTGTGGAAAGTACTAGTAGTAGACTGAAGGATGGTTATCTCCGGTAAATGCGACTAGCCTTTCTTGCTTGCACCAATCATCCATTTTCAGGTATGTTCTATATCGGGTTCTATATCGGGGAGTCGCATATACGGTCAAGTGCTCATCAAACTTTTAGACAAAATCCTGCATACACCAGCATAAGCATATAGACTATAGATCTTTGTTTGGGCATAAACCAAGAACACCCGTCAAGAGGGACTACCTTATCCCTATTCTGTTAATGGTTTAAGCCGCTCCTGCATCATTTGTTCAGGTATAGGGACAACCGTATCTCTATGCCTAAACCATTTTCAAAGCTTGTATGAGTCTGCATTACTAGATAGGTCTAACCCTAATCCATTCTTTAGCTAGCTCAATCATGTGAGATTTAAAAGCCTAGACTCTAAAGCGAATCATATAGAGAATCCATTGATTCACTTTGATCTTGACCGAATGAGCTTTGGTTCCCTACAACCCAGATAACTGAAATGGACCTCTGTCCACTCACCTCATTGGATCACACGTTGAGCTGACTCATCCCTTTTCTGAGTATACTTGCTCAGTTCATTTAACTCAATTTAATTCATTCATTTCATTTGTGTGTATCAACACCATTCAACATGCTAACAATTCAAATTTTGTGCATTAGACATCCATCATTCTTTGTACATATTCATATTCATGGCCAGACAAGGGGCAACGTCCCATGTCAAATGTCTTTTATTAGATCTTATTTTTGTATCATGACTACATCCAACTTAGCATCATTCATCTAGCATCTTGTCCAAATAGCGACAGTCATGTGACCCTCTTGTTCATATATTTTATTATCATCTCAATTCATAGTAGACCCTAAGCGAGTGCCCGAAAAAACAAAATAGCCAATTGAAGCATCTCCTGAGCCTATAAAAGGAGGAAGGTCGAAAGCCATCATGCTAAAGCAAAATCGATCGAGACTAAACCAAGTCTAGTCAGTCTAGCCTAGGTTTTCAAAATTGTCATTTTAACTTTGTCAAAAAATACATTTCAAAATTTTTTTCAATCAAGTCTTGTACAATCCTTTTTTTACAAAACCAATACTTTTTCAAAAAAAAAAATTAGTTAAGTCTTGTACAATCATTTTTTACAAAACCAATACTTTTTTCAAAACATCAGCTTTCTCAAACTTGAAAAGATAGGCCCATGATGATGGTGATTTAGCGTTTCCCAAGAGCTCTAGTGACCTGTGGCCACCAAAAAAAAAATATTATTTTTTCTTATCATGCTAACTTAATCTGTTGGTTTACAAAAGGATCATTCAAACTGTGATTAAAATTCTATAATTCCCAAAGGTAGCATATATCAATGAGCCGGAAGAGGAATTTCCAAAAAAACCCTTGACCCACAAAGCTAAGCGAGAAAGAGACAAAACTCAGCAATAGCCCTAAGAATACAAAAATTGGAACACTATCTCATCAAGAAGGTCCCGCACAGTACATCAGGCCACTATCAGAATTCGAAGTTACAAATCATTCGCACAGTTGAGCATTAAAGAGCATCCACTACATACCGGGACAACATCACCCTCGCCAATGCATAGGACAAGGGGTAGTACCATCCTTCATGCAAAAACAACAAAGAAGACTGACTGGTCATCATGGAAGCATCAGTAATTCATCACAAAGCATGAGCAAGCTCAATCCATCTTTTGAAGGCCCATACAATTGGAAATGGATTTTCTAGCAATATTTTACAACTCTGCCATATGGAGGACGAAGACCTCCCAGAGCCAGTCAATATGTATCAGATCAAGAGATTGCTGCGCTTAAGATATTGTCAAGAAACTACTTGTACTCTCAGTCGCTGTAGGAAATTAAAGGAGGCCATTTGTGGCACATCATTTTTCCCTATTCATAACCGATCAAGCTTATACTAATAAGATATACTAGTTAGCCCTTCAAGCTTAATAGAATGTCTTTCCTTAAAATCGTACACCGGGACACCCCGTAAAAAAATTTTATCACCTGCTTGAACTACGATATGACCTGATCCTAAAAAAGATACGTAGGCAACCTAAAAATCAGGTGCGGTCAAAACAAAACAAAACAATGATCTTTCTTGAGCAAAATACTGCTTCGTAAAAAATAAGGCAAAATCCAAAAAGGAAAAATTTAAAGAAAATAGCAAAATTAAAAGAGACAAAATCCAAAAAGGAAAGCTCAAAAGAAGCGCTCAAGAAAGCTCAAAAGCAGACAGGGTGTCCCAAATCTTCGACCGTTTAGCCTATGTTTCGTCCTATCCCAAGTCCTCCTAGATCCCTCAGAGACTAAGAGTACTGGCTGACTGACTAACAAATATCAAAAGCTATACATCTCATTCATAAGGCAATGACGGGAGAAGATAGATCAAATTATCAGAAAATCGCAGGCCTAGTGAAAACCATAAATGGCACTGAGGTGCAAAAATAATGCGAACCCAGCCTTGATATAGTTATCAGGGGCAAAAAGGGAACAAAATTCATGAACTACGCAGGCATGAGTAAAAACCAGAAACAGCCTCATTGCGCAAAAATTATGCGACCCCTAGACTTGGTCATTCTAAGGGCAAAAAAGGGAAAAATGTTGAACTATGTTGGTAGCAGGATCTTGGCAGAAGTCAGCCTCAACCCCAGTAAAATCACATCTGCAAGCACTCAAAAATATAACAACTCAAAGCCCTCAGCTCCAAGCATGGTCTAATCTGGCATGCAACAAAGTCAAAACTAAGTTTGTACCTTTCTTAGCCATAGCTCAAAAGGTTGCAAATGCTTATTTCTATATTCTATCTTTTAGGGGATAAAAGGTCCACAATCTCAAGCAAGGGTAGACCCCTTTATGAATCAGTAGACAAAGAGAGCATCCCTACTTGTTTTCAAAAATCAAATTCAAAAACAAGCTCATCTTTAAAAGTTTTACAGTCCTAGTATGTCTCTTGGCTTAGTCGAAAATCTATCTTCATCACTGGTGCAAAACAAACAGATCAATCGAAGCAAAAGCAGGCTCGAGTTCATCTCCGTCAGAACCTGGCGATAGACATTCAGAAAAAGGACAAGCAGTGGCTCAAGGACACGCTTTCACTCCTCATGCCTCGTCATTCATTTCACTTTCTTGCTTATGGGTAAGCCACATGGCTGTCCTCATTCATTCATTTACACTTTGCTTGCTTATGGATAAGCCATGTAGCTCTCTCCATTTATACATATTTGTTTGCTTATAGGCAGCCATGTGGCTTTCCCTATTCATTCGCTTAAATACTTTGCTTACTTTGTTTATTTATGGGACATCGTGTGGCAATCCCCATTCATACTTCATACTTTCTTATGGATTAGCCATATGGCTATCCCCATCGTCATACATATATCGCATTCATTTGCTTGCTTTGCATTCATGCCCGGTGAAGACAGTTGTGTAACCGATCCTCACTAACCTTACATTTTGCTTTCTCTTGGGTTAGCTGTGTGGCTTTTCCCATTCATACATCTTGCTTGTAAAATGGAACAACCGCGTGGCTGTCTCCATTCATCATACACTCTGCTTGCTCTTATACTTGCTCATGGACTAGTCATGTAACTATCTCCACTTATACATCTGTATGCTTACTTGTGCTGAAGTGATTGTGCGATCCCTTCAAATCTGACTTCATTCATCTTGCTGGCATTTTACTCGGTGGGTCAACCATGTGGTTGTCTGCACCATTGCATAGTATCCGGTGGGGCAGCTGTGTGGTTGTCTGCACCATGACATAGTATCCGGTGAGGCAACCGTGTGGTTGTCTGCACCATGGTATAGTACCCGGTGAGACAACCATATGGTTATCTGCACCATGACATCCTACCCGGTGAGGCAACCGTGTGGTTGTCTGCACTATGGCATCTTAGCCGGTGGGGCAACCGTGTGGTTGTCTGCACCATGGCATAGTACCTAGTGAGGCAATCATATGGTTGTCTGCACCATGACATAGTACCCAGTGGGGCAACCACGCGATTGTCAGCACTAATTGCATCTTACCCATTTTTTTGAAAGAGTAACTGAACGGTTGTATAATCGAGCTTCAGTTGCGGCTTCTCGTGAAGTTGGTTGTGTAACCAACCTTCACTCATTTGCATCTTTCACCACATGTTCACATTTCATCGCACATCATTGCACTACTTGCTCACTCTTAAAGGAGTATCTGACACGGTTGTCTAATCGACCATCAGTTGTGGCCTCTTATGAAGCTTGTATTGCATTTTTCACACACTGCACTGCACTACTTGCTCACTCTTAAAGGAGTATCTAACACGCCTGTTTGATCGACCATCAATTGTGGCCTCTTGTGAAGCCCGTATTGGATTTTTTGCACACTGCACTGCCCTATTTGCTCACTCTTCAAGGAGTAACTAACACGATTGTCTGATCAACCATCATTTGCGGCCTCTTGTGAAGCCAGTCTTGCATACTTCACTGCACTACACTACTTGCTCACTCTTAAAGGAGTAACTGACATGGTTGTCTGATCGACCATTAGTTGCGGCATCTTGTGAAGCTAGTCTTGCACACTTCACCGCACTGTACTACATTACTTGCTCACTCTTAAAGGAGTAACTGTCACGGTTGTCTGATCGACCATCAATTGCGTCCTCTTGTGAAGCCAGTCTTGCACTCTTCACACACTGCATTGCAATGTTTGCTCACTCTTAAAGAAGTAATTGACATGGTTGTCTGATCGACCATCAGTTGCGGCCTCTTGTGAAGTCAGTCTTGCACACTTCACCGTACTGCACTGCATTACTTGCTCACTCTTAAAGGAGTAACTGACATGGTTGTCTGATCGACCATCAGTTGTGGCCTCTTGTGAAGCCAGGTTTGCAACAATTATCATTCATTTGCATCTAACCCACTTGCATCATGTACCCCGCTATTTGGTAATATGATCGATTAGCAAACAGCTTCATACCATCAACTTCCCAATCCTCAGTAATTGCCGACTTAGCATGATCGCACCCTTCCTCTGTCACCCTTCAGTCATCCTGTCCATGGCAAGCAGTCCAAGCAGAATTTATCTTTTCTTACGCTTTACAAGTTTTCCATACACATGCAAAATTGAAGTGTTATCAACCTTTGTCTTTCACGTGCCCGCACCCTCCGACAAAGTAGGGCAACTGTAAACACCCCAATTTTGCACCCCCTAGTTTCTTTGCACACCTTTAAAAACTCTTTAAAAAACCCTCTTTTAAAACTCTATTTCCATGTGCTTCGATTTTTAGAAACTGCCCTGAGGTACAAGAAAATGATCGAAGTGCCCCTATAGTAAAAAATGACCAAAATAACCTTGAAAAGTTGTCATTTTATCCAAAATAATTTTACAAATTTTTTGATTAATTTTGGGATCAAATTGGACCTAAAACGGTAAAAAAAGACAAAAATGCCCCTGGAGTGTAAAATGACCAAAATGCCCCTAAAAAATACTGAAAAAGTTCACATTTCATCTTAAATATTTTTCTGGATTTTATCAATTCAATTTAGACTATTTTTGGGGTCAAAACGAGCTTTAAATTACAAAAACAGCTTTCGGCGAATCGGAGCGTGACATGTGTCACAAAATTGATTTTTTTAACCCCTAAATAGGGCTCTACTTGAAACAGTGCCCCTATATTTACAAAAATGCACCTGGCCGACCTACTGTGTGTGTTGTTCAATCCATTATCCCTAAATAGGGGTGTTACTTCAAATAGCGCCCCCATTAAATTACAAAATTACCCTTGTTTTGCCGTCTTACTATTCATTGTCGCCTACTGTTGTAAACATATCCAAATAGGGGTGCTACTTCACGTAGCGCCCCCTATTTTTTGACCCCTACAAATACCCCATCCCTTCTCCTTCATTTTCATTCAATTCAAAACCCTCTCTCTCTCTATCCCCTCTTTCAAAAACCCTCTTCTAGCGCTTAGCGATCCCAAGAGTTGATTTCGAAGAATCATTCTCGGAAGCACTTATTTCAGAGACCCTTTTGGGTTTTCCGAAAGGTAAAATCTCGTCAAACTCTGTCTTTTTTGGTCTTTTATTAATTTTTTAATTACTTTATTGTTTTTAAATACTTAGACTGCTTGCCCTATCGAACCTCTGCCCGAACTTCGGTTCAAACTTACTCTGCCTTGTCGAACCTCTGCCCGAACTTCGGTTCAAACTTAGCCTATCCTAGTCGAACCCTTGCCTGAACTTCATGTAAATCCCTAAATAGGTGTTGGCAAATTCCGTGATCATTAGATAGGTCATGTGAGTCGAGTCGTCGAGTTAAGTTCAACTTGTCAAAAGAGAAGAGCCAAAGCTTAAAGAAGATTGAAGAAAGAGAAGAAAAAGCTCCTACTCTGGATCTAGACAGGTAATGGACTTAGAGACCCCTACCTAGGTTGGATTTGGCTTAGATAACTCTAAACATACCTAGGAGGATAGTTTTAAACCTAACAAAGTTGTTTGATCTCATTTGAATCAAATAAAAATGAAATGAATCATGGTTTGAACACAATTCTGTCTTAACCGATTGCTCCGTATTGGGACCGATCGATCGGTGGCCTACCGAGCGATCGGTGGCTATCGACTGGACAAAAAGTTTGTATGGGCTATTTTTCCAGAGAGATGATTTATAACCGAGCGATCGGTCATTTGGACCGAGCGATCCGTTTTGGACTGAGCGATCGGTAGTGAGCACCGATCGATCGGTCCCCGTAAAAAGAATTTTTCTTTTTCTGGATTCTTTTTTTAAACCCTATATAAACAACTTTTTGGAGACCTAATTCGTGTCTTTGATATTTTTGAAAGAGTAGAGGTCTGAGAAACTCTTCTAGGGTTTTTCTTATTGCTTTTATTAGATCTTTGTTGATCCCTCCGATGAAACGTTTTTAAAGGTGTTGGATTTGGCGATAGCTAGATTGTTGCTATGAAGCATAACTTCGATGAAACGTTTGCTCCTGTAGCCAGGCTAGAATCAATAAGAATTCTTCTAGCTGTGGCTTGCCATATGAAATTCAAACTTTTTCAAATGGATGTTAAGAGTGCCTTTCTGAATGGCATTCTACATGAAGAAGTCTATGTGAAACAACCAAAAGGGTTTGAAGATCCACATCACCTTGATCAAGTCTATCGGCTAAAAAGGGCCCTCTATGGTTTAAAGCAAGCTCCAAGAGCTTGGTATGAGAGGCTGACTACTTATCTCTTGGAAAACGGATCTTTGAGAGGGGGAGTAGACAGAACCCTTTTCATAAAGAATGTGAAAGGTGATATTATCATCGCCCAGATATATGTTGATGACATTGTGTTTGGTTCCACATTAGACTTACATGCTCGTTCATTTGCTGAACAAATGAAAAATGAATTTGAAATGAGCATGGTTGGTGAGCTAAGTTTCTTCCTTGGTCTTCAGATCAAGCAATTGGATTATGAGATCTCAGTATCTCAAATCAAATATGCTAAAAATCTAGTGAAGAAATTTGGCATGAGCTCTGCTAAGCATGTAAGAACTCCTATGAATTCTACTACAAAACTTAGTAAAGATGCTACAGGCAAAGATGTTGATCAAACTTCTTATAGAAGCATGATTGGTAGTTTACTCTACCTAACTGCTACTAGACCTGACATAGCCTTTAGTGTTGGTGCATGTGCCCGCTATCAAGCGAGCCCAAAAGAGTCTCACTTGCTTGCAGTTAAGCGTATCATTCGATATGTGAGTGGAACTCTATCATTTGGCCTCTTGTATTCTTTTGATACAAATGCCACGATAGTTGGATATTCCGATGCCGATTGGGCCAGAAATGCTGATGATAGGAAAAGCATCTCAGGAGGATGTTTCTATATTGGAAATTGCTTAGTTGCTTGGCTTAGCAAAAAGCAGAATTCAATTTCATTGTCCACTGCAGAAGCTGAGTACATAGCAGCTGGCAGTTGTTGCACTCAACTTCTGTGGATGAAACAGATGTTGAATGATTACGGGATTGAACAGAGCACTATGACTGTGTATTGTGATAATTCAAGTGCTATCAATATTTCCAAAAATCCCGTTCAACATTCTCGCACAAAACACATAGACATAAGACATCACTTCATCCGTGATCTTGTTGAGCAAAAGATTGTGTCTATAGAGTATGTCCAAACAGAAAATCAATTTGCGGACATTCTAACAAAACCCTTAGATTCCCTTAGGTTTGAACTCCTTAGGAAATCCATAGGTTTGTGCGGAGTTGAGTAAAGATGTACTTGTTACATAGCCTATGTGTTCTTCATGTTCTATTTATGTCATAGAGCTATTTTTTTTTATTATTTTCTTTAAGTAATAAAAATCCAAAAACATTCAAAAAATTGAAAAATATTGCAAAAAATAATGTGTTTGTATGACCTTATTTGTCCTATCTTTTTGCTTAATGTTATTTCCTTGAAATCATATTTAACCATATAATCCAAGGATAAATATTTCATAGGATTGAATAATATAGGATAGTTCAATTGTTGGTTCGATCTTGTGATTGAATTTGGTCATGCTAACTAATCTCAGTTAGAGTTGAGCATACAAAGATGTTCTATTTTGCACATGCACTCTGACTGATTCTTTAGATGGTATTAGTTCCTAATTAAAGGTTCTGATATTATACCATATGGTTCCCTAGATTAATCAAATCTAGTATAACCAATGTCATAAAAAATTCCATAAGGTGAGCCCCCTAGTTATAAAAATTATTGACATGGAGAGGACTACCTGTGAGTTTGTGTGATAGCTACTAGTGAATGCAAACAGTGAGTAATGGCTACCTAGACAAACAGTAGGTATCTATATGGATTGCTAGTGTGAAAGCCCCCACTGTCATTAGAAAGAGCTACCTTCTCACTTGAGTGAAAGTCACCAGTGTGCTAAAAACTATATATGTGTACTCCAAAAAGAATTTTCACAATGAGTACAATTTGACTGAAAAAGAAATGAAATAAATTTGTTAGTCAAATTTGGGGTAAAAATTGCTCATCATATAAATATGGATGATTATTGGTTTTAAAACTAGTTTTTGAAAATTTTAGAGTCCCATTTGAATTATAATCTCAAAATCTAGATTAAGGAAGAAAACCAATTCAAAGAGTCAAGTAATGAATTTTGATTTCATACTCACATTACTTCTAATTGTTTCTTGACTCTGATTGTGAATTTGATGCAAATACCATATTTAATCACCGGTGAAAATCAATCAATGTTTACATAATCCTTGTTTATGACTATACTTGATATATCAATTCTTGGGTGATTATTATTTATGATTTTAATGAAATCAAATGTTGCATATTTTTTGGTCAATTGGTCATTTTGAGGTGAAAATGAGTTTTCAATGTTCCATTGGTTGAGGGGGAGAAAAGGTTTTAAATGTAAAATTTTTGAAAAATTTTCAGACCACCGATCGCTTGGTGCTAAAGACCGATCGATCGGTCTTTCGTGAACAGGGTTATAAAACCCTCATTTCTATTTTTTTTGTTCACTTGTTCTCCGATCTCCAGAGCGATCTCTCGGTTACCTCTCCTCCAAATCTTTCCTACGGTCATTCCATTCTATTCTAAAGGTTTCCCAAACATCTAAAAGGTAAGATTTGTGCATTTTCTTGGATTTAGATTGATTTTCTCATCTAGGGCATCGTTTTTCTTGCATTTTCTTCCATGGCTTTCGTTTTGTCGTTAATCCTTCTTGCCTATCTCATGTCTGGCGTTTCCAAACGTCGGAGGTTGGTCCTCAACAACCAAGAGGACCCTCCTCAAGATGAGGAAAACCTAGAGCCTTTTACTTTCACTCCAATAAGGCATGGTATTTCAATTGGGGACAGGCCAATTCGTAGAATGATAGATTCTACAATTGAGAATCGTCAAAAATCTTTGGCTGATAAAACTCGAAAAAATAAAGGTAAAGCTTCATCTTCCCAGTCCAGTAAGTTATCCCAGTTTATAAGTCCTACTGCTGCTCAACTCTATAGTGAGTATTTTAGCAAGAAAGGTGTTATGGTTGAAAGGGACATACATATTTCTGATTTTGGTGATTATTATCTTCCTACACTCATTTCAGATCGTCAATGGGAAGGTATACTTACCTTATCTGGTCCTGCTTCTGTCCAGTTAGTTAGAGAATTTTACTCTAATTTTTCTGAAATCAACCAGAAAAAATGGTCATTCAAATCTCGAGCATTTGAACAATCTGTTGTCATAAATGCTGATTTTGTTTCTAAATTCCTTGGCTGTCCTCGAGTTCCAAATGCATATTATCCTTATATTTATAAGACTGATGAGGATAAAGACTCCATGGAACATGTTGTTACCTTTCTTAGTGGTACTCCTACGTTTTGGGTTGGGTCTCTTATTGAAGTGGCGAAACTCACTAAGGATGCTAGACTAGTAAACCTAGTTATGAGTGCAAATATCCATCCAAAGGTTCATACTGCGGACCTTAGGGAAGATAGAGCTAGATTTCTGTTTAGTCTTCTACGTGGGCGTGATATTGATCTTGCCGCTCACATCATTGACTTGATGATCCAAGCCCATCAAAGTAGTACAGCAGTTGGAGCCCTACCATTTGGTTCACTCATCACTAAACTTCTTGGTTCTCAAGGAGTTGTCGCTCCTCCTGGTGTTCCTACTCGAGTTCCTAAGGGTCCAATCAACAAAAAGACCCTAGCTCAGAGTTTTTCACATGCCTCAGTTCGAGATACAGAGGAGGGAGCAGAAGTTGGTGCTGGGTCATCTCGTCCTCCTCCGACCACTATGGATGATCTTGGGAGGATGATGCGAGAGATGCAGATGGATCTCCGGACTCATGTTTCATCATACGAGGAGTTTACTATAGAGGTTCGTGGTAGACTTGGATTTCTCGATGCAGCCGTGCTAGGAGTACAGAGAGATGTTCGGGATTTTCGAGCTTACTATGAGTCCCAGCTCACTTCTGACGATGAACAGGAGGGATAGTTCGTGATTGGAGTTTTTCTTAGTCGAGTGATAGTTTTTGTTTGACATTTTGATGTATTTTGTCCTGGTTGTACTTAGTACAAATGTTTTGGATGATGTTATGGAATGCTTAACCTGTTATGGATATAGTATTGTGGAATTGTGGATGTTATGTTATACATATTTTCATTCTTCCAATATTTTATCCCATATTTTATTTCTCATGCTTCACAGGTTTTTGATTTAGCATGTGCAGGCAAACAGGTTCTAAGTTTGGTGAATCATGACAAGCTAACATGTCAAAAGTCCTGTAATTATATTTTTGAGTCATGTAAAGGTCAATTTTTCATTTTTGAATCAATTGGGAAAATTTGAACCTAGTATATGAATTAGTTTTGTTTTGTCCCGGAATTGCCAAAGGGGGAGATTGTAAATCCCTAAATAGGTGTTGGCAAATTCCGTGATCATTAGATAGGTCATGTGAGTCGAGTCGTCGAGTCATGTTCAACTTGTCAAAAGAGAAGAGCTAAAGCTTAAAGAAGATTGAAGAAAGAGAAGAAAAAGCTCATACTCTGGATCTAGACAGGTAATGGACTTAGAGACCCCTACCTAGGTTGGATTTGGCTTAGATAACTCTAAACATACCTAGGAGGATAGTTTTAAACCTAACAAAGTTGTTTGATCTCATTTGAATCAAATAAAAATGAAATGAATCATGGTTTGAACACAATTATGTCTTAACCGATCGCTCGATATTGGGACCGATCGATCGGTGGCCTACCGAACGATCGGTGGCTATCGACTGGACAAAAAGTTTGTATGGGCTATTTTTCCAGAGATGATTTATAACCGAGCGATCGGTCATTTGGACCGAGCGATCCGTTTTGGACCGAGCGATCGGTAGTGAGCACCGATCGATCGGTCCCCGTAAAAAAAAAATTTCTTTTTCTGGATTCTTTTTTTAAACCCTATATAAACAACTTTTTGGAGACCTAATTCGTGTCTTTGATATTTTTGAAAGAGTAGAGGTCTGAGAAACTCTTCTAGGGTTTTTCTTATTGCTTTTATTAGATCTTTGTTGATCCCTCCTCTTTCTTTGATCCTAGAGAATGCAAGTATAGATCTAAACCTTTGATCTTGCATTGTGTGATCTCAGATCTGTATGAGATCCCTCTAGGGTTTGAAATTTCCTAAATTGATTCACAACCCTACACCTTGTGTGTGTGTGTCCGGTGTTTGATCCGGAGCCTTCGTGGAAGGAGATCGATCGTGTGTGATCGTGGTTTTGAAGTAGCTTGAAAAGATTTGGTCGGTATGGAACCGAAGCTGCTACGGCGGAGATCGAACCTGCTGGTTCGTGGAAATCAAGAGTAAGAGTCTATACCTAGGAACGTCGTTTCTGTTTTGGTAAGGTCTTATCTTGTACTTGATATCTTTTCATAGTGAAGTTTATTGCTGGACTAGGTCCCGTGGTTTTTTTCCCGTTAGGGTTTTCCACGTAAAAATCTTCTGTGTTTGATTTGTATGGATTGTCTGAGTGACTTGTTCATTGATTTCTAAACAGATTAATTGAAGATTTTAAAATTGGTTAGAAATTATTAGATAAACCTATTCACCCCCCTCTAGGTCTTAGAGATCATTGTTCTGGATAAATTTCACTTCGGTTCATACTTAGCCTAACATAGCCGAACCTCTGTCCGAATCTTGTTTCAAACCCTTGTTCAAACCCTACCTACCTAGCCGAACCCCTGTCCAAATCTCAGTTCAAACCCTAGTAAAACTGCCCAAAGGCTCCCCGGCAAGAGCATAAAAGGCTCAAACGCTCCTGAATATGAGCTTAAACCACTCAAAAACACTCTAACATCCAATGACAAATCTTAGCCTATCAAACACCCACAATCCAAACAAATCAAATCAAACCATCAACAACCCTCTGGAACTACATGTAGCTTGATTCCACTAACAGTGGATACGTAGGCAACCCTGATCGGGTTCAGCTCACCAAGGATAGAGCCCCTATCCTATCCCTGCTTATTTCAACTTGTACATTACTGTTCATATAACAGCTGTCATCATATAGATGGAATACAAGCTTCTCTTATGGTTTCCCTCACATTAATTCAGACTTAGGGAGTAGGTAACCATCTCCGGATGGGAGTTTAAGAGTGCCTAACACCTTTCCCTAACTCAAATGAATTCTTACCTTGAACTTTATTTCCAGACCAAAACCTTATCCAACCTTTTAAGGGGCCCTATTTTCCCTCACAATCTAAATAGGTGGTGACTGTTTTTTTCCTGCATTTTTAGCACTATTCCTCTTCAGGTTCAATCCTGATCGGGAGTAGGGTTAAAATCCCAGGTCTACTGTGTACTAGCGCAATTATAGCACCAAAAGTAAAAGCTACTGTAGCCAGTGAGGTAACACGGTTGCTTATGATGGGTTATTGTGATGACCAGTTGTTATTATTTATGTAAGCTCGTAAGAAAAGTTAAAAATTCTCACATTTTTGTGGGTAAAGTCTTCCGTATGCATCGTTATGACGAACGGGTGCGCGTCTCGGAACTTGATTCCTTAGGCGTGGGTTTGTGGCTTCACAATTGTATTCCAATCTGGGATTGAAGCCTCAGGAAGATTGGCTTACCATGTGAAAGCAACACCTTCTAGGGATTACATGAAGAGTTGGAGACAGAGAGCTCCCGTCTTGGATGCTAATCCACACCTCGAAAGGAAATGAGATAGATGTTGCCTCGGATCTCCAGTACCATCAAACAGTTTGAACGTTGGTTGAACGAAGCTTGTAGGGATTGAAACCACATCGATGTTAATTAGATAAGGATTCACAATCATATGAACATCCTCTTATTTCTTCTTGGCTCTTCACATTTGGTTGTGAACAGTCTCTTCGATTGCAGCAAGAGGAGGTGGTGATACCCCTCCTATGAGTGATGCCTAGTCTAGGATTAGCTTTGTTCCTGACATAATTGGATGATTCGAAGGCGCAGGCCTTGATTACTGCTATGTCTTTGGTACAAGAAGTGCGGTCCTAGTACCGATGCAGACTTGAGAGCTGACAATTGAACAGTCAATTCTTGCATTTGAGACAAGATCATAATTTCATCATCTTTGTACTGGAGTTGGGCTTGTAAGATAGCTGTTTGATCACCTGATGTTGGAGGGGCTGATGCTGAAGGACGATTTTCTTGACCTCCGTTCCCATCTAAATTTGCCATCATAACCGCTACTGGACGCTCGACACTTGATTCCCGTGATGGGAACAGGTTTTGAAACTCTTTTTCTATGAAATAAGCCTTCAGCATTCCGTACAAAGGGTTGGGTGCATTGAAAACCTGCAGCGGTAATTCTGGCACTGCTTCCAGCATGGCTGATTGAACTTGGTTCATCAGAAACATAATCCTC
This sequence comes from Tetracentron sinense, assembly GCA_015143295.1. Classification (NCBI taxonomy): domain Eukaryota; kingdom Viridiplantae; phylum Streptophyta; class Magnoliopsida; order Trochodendrales; family Trochodendraceae; genus Tetracentron; species Tetracentron sinense. The sequence continues at coordinate 21,914,820 of CM026554.1, forward strand.
AATTAGAGGGATTCTTCCCAATTCTCTTGGAGAGGTTACTGGGCTTCTTGCTCTGATCCCTCTTGGGATTCACTGATACAAGTTCTGGAACTGACTGAGTTGGGTCTTGGGCCTTTTCTTTGCCCATGGTCTACTTTTTGCGGCTCCTCTTTCTTCTTGGAATTCTTTAATCAGGAGCTATTGTTTAAACAACTCTAAAAGATTCTGCTTCATCTAAGCAGCTAAAATGGCAACAACTAAGTTTTGAGAGTGTAGAACCCCGAAACTTTTGCATATGTTTTGAAATGCGTGCCAAGGCACAATGCGTTGTAATCTCCATTTCCCATGAAATGAGAATTTGGAACCTTTGAGAATTTTGTATTTATCTTATAAAATAATTAATAATGTACTATAGCCTTAGAAGGGTTCTAGTCATGTCTAGATGATGATAGAATGGAAGTAGGATACGTCCAAGTAATGGATTGAGTGGAAAATGGACTGAGTGTCGAAATTTACAGAGCACCGATCACTTGGTCCATTGTAGCGATCGATTGGTCCACAACTGATCAATCGGTATTGGTCGACTGGTTAACTTGTTTGTATGGGGAATTTTTCCAGATAGGGTATTTTCAACCGATCACTCGGTCAAAAACACCGATCGCTCGGTAGACGACCGATCGCTCGGTACTGACCACCGATCGCTCAGTTTTTCATGGTTTTGTAGAATTTCATTAAGGGTTTTTTCGTCTTTTGGGCGTTACACCCTTGCCTATAAGGGCTTGCTCGAGCCTTGGGTTCATACACACCATACTTAGCAAATTTTGAGAAAGAGTGAGAGAGGAGAAATGAGATTTAAACCTAGGTTTCCAACTTGAAGGAAATCAAGGGTTTGAGAACCCTAGATCATCACAAGCTTGAATTTCTTCAAGTACACGGCTCAAGCACGTGAGGAGCACGTTCTCCAAGCTAGGGCAGCATCTTCCAAAGTATTTCTCAAGGGTTTTCTTTCCTATTCAAGGTTGGTACCCCATGCTACCCTCCTAGTTCATTTTCTTCTTTTCTTTTCTTAGTTTTCCCTAAATTTCTAAGCATACGAATGTGAGGGGATGAATTTATAAAGAATGAATGTTGGGCGATGGATGTCGTGTGTATGTTTATGATAAATAAAATGGAAAGGGCATTGTATCAATAATGAACACGCATGTATGTTGTGAACATTAATCCATCTAGAAAATCAAGATATAGGCTCTAACCATAATGTACATACCATATGTTTGATGAAATGTCAAGGTGAAGAGAATGAATCCTAAATTAAGAAAAGAATGATTTTAAGCATATGGAAATTTCTAGGGTTTTATGTTAGTGTATTATCTTGCTTTCTAGAACGGCATGTGGTAAGTGAATGCTTATTGAAATGAATTGTATACTACGAAATTCCATATGTCATGTTTATTTTCAAGCAAAAGTATGTACACGACTTTAGGAGCATGACATGCATGACATGATTTATCGGTGTTTTCCAAACCAAAGGTTTTATTCTCGATTCACGAACACCAAGACAAGGCCAAACGTAAGGGTTGGTAAATAGAGGTCGGGCAGATCTTAAGATATGTTTTGCCTCGCTTTTTGACAAGAACACGCCAAGCAAGACCCCAAGCATCCATGTTTACTTTCGATGCATTTTCGTTAAAGAGGGGTTTCCCCTCTCTCACAAGTTGTATTTCATTTAGGAAGAGGGGGTTCTAAACCACCCTCCCTCACAAGTAGCATGAGCATGTTTATTTTCCCAAGCAAGCAAGCAAGCGTGATTCCATGGCATGACATGCATGACACGACATGGCACACACAACAAAACAAGCACGACTCGACAAGATCAAGCAAGACAGAATAGGATAAGATAAGTTTTAAACACAAAAAGAGTATTTCAAGCCAAGTCAAGCACATGACGTTTTCAAGAGATTTCCGACTTTGATACGATGCAAGCATGATCTATCAACTATTTACTTTTCCTGTCAATTATATAAACTGCTTCCTGCTTATTTATTTTATTATTATGCTATGACTATTGGTTTGTATTTGGTACCCGCTGAGTATTCCATGCTCAGCCGTGCTTTTGATGTCAGCAGGTGTTAGTGGAACACCCGCTCCTTTTGACATCTGTGCTCCTTGTCCATGGGAGAAAGAGGAGTACGTTGAGGAGGTCCCTACGTGGAGTCTCACGTTGGAGGGCTACTATTAGGTGCTAGATTCTAGGTGATTGTGGGTGAGCTTGAGAGATTTATACGCATGTATTTTTGGCAGGCATGTCCACACTTTCTTTTGTTGATTTCATTTTGTACAAAACTTGGATTACATGTATAGACATAGAGGTTTTCTTAAACTTCCGCTGTGCTATGTAGTGTATGCTTCTGCTATTTTTGTCCTCTATTGTATATGCTTTGTATATTTTTGCAGGATGGTTTGTCAAGCATGTCACGCAAATCATGGTAAGTCGTCCGAGATTCACTCTAACTCCTAAGGTGGGTTTGGGTCGCAACAGAGAGTGTTGCCTTTCCGAGAAATTTTGCTCAAGTGGTGTACCAGTCCTTATGAACAACGGATTTGTAAACTGCTTTAGATCAGGGTTGCTCCTTGTATCAACCACATTAACGGACACCCTTTCATAATGGGGGTATGAAAATCTGGTTCTTAGTTCCCTCTGAACACAATGAATAGGAGTTGGCCTTTGCTTTCTAGACCTTCTTGGCTTTGATCGGTAATTATGTGTCCTCCTTGGCCGAGCCGAGGAGTATTTCCAGTTTCTGAGCTAGAGAATCTCTTTAGGAGCTTTCTTCCTTGGCATTTCAAAAGGGGACAAACTTATATTCAGCACTTTAACACGAGGGTTATACGATGCTCTGGTTCTTCTTTCTGGTTCCATATTTGTTCAGCCCCAGAATGAGCTGACATCTCTGGACGGAGGTCGTTGATGTTGATGATGAACAGTTGCCATCATTGCTATGTAGGTCATCAGATTAACGCCTCTGAATACATTTGGACCCAGCCTAAGCAACAAGTTCTTGTTTGCTTGTGCCAAGTCCATGTCAGTTCTTGCATTAACAGTCGATTGACTTTGATCACAACTGTTAATGCCCCTTGTGTTGTTTGAAGAAACTTGCAAGTTCGCCTTTTGTTTTCTTGATCTGATAACATCATTGATGATGCCATTGGGTGTTGAGTTCTATCCTAGGGAGACCCTGTTTCAGTTGGCTTTCAGCTGCCAACTTATCTCTTTCTTGGAAATGGAACTATTTGTGGATGAACATGTGTCCATCTACTTCTCCTTCTCCCTATTGAGATGGTCTTGTCAATGGACTCTTATGTCTGCAGACTCAGGTCTTGTTCTAGACCTGTTCTCGGACTCAGCTCTGTTTCTAGACCAACTTCGACTAAGGGATCTCAACAGTCTGTCTTAGGGTCGACCCATAGAGCTTTTCCTGTTTAGACTTTGACTGGGTCATGTTTTGGGATCGAGAAGATCTTGCTCCATTAGTTGACCCCGAAGGCCCAATAATTTTGGAATTCCATTTTAGGGTTTCTGGTTGGGGCTGACCTGTCGCGAAGTGGTTGAGTCACTTTACCTTGTGTGCACCCGGTTGGGTACACCCTCTTTGGCGTTCGTGAACAGAGATGTCCGCGGATGGGCACTTCTTTTATGAGGTGCCCACAGACTGGCGACCTGCTGTTGGCAGGCAGCCTATATGAGTGGGCAGTTTGCCTTTGATTTTGGCAGGTAGCCTACCTTTCCACCCCTGAGTTGATGGGGTGGGTCATGCTCCTACTGCGGGTAGGGTCCTCCTCAACAGAGACCTGGTCTGGTGACTCCGGCATCTTGACAGGGGTCGGACCAGTTGGCCAAACCCTCTTAGCTAGGGCTATGGCTACCTCAGTCCATGTGAGTGACTGAGTTGCTGGAATCGACATTGGGGATACATACACCCACCGGTTAATCATCAGGACGTAGGCCCGATGCACGCATATAGTCTCAATTATCCTGCACAAAACCGATAAGAAAATAGAGGAAAGGTTTACTCACTTTCCCTTTTTTTGTTCTTCTTTTATTTTTTTTATTCTTCATCAAAGATGAGAGGAGAAGAAAGTCCCACCGGGCATGCCAGAAATTTGTACGCGCAAATTTCAAGCAGTCTTTTGATGATTGACATCTTGAACCTTACGATCAGATTACCTTCATTGTTGTATGGAGTTTATTATTTTATGTGGGGGACTATCCTTCTAATCCAAGTAAACCCGGATTGTTAATTACCTTCCCGATTTAGGGAAGAACTTCTGATTAAGAAGAAGAATTATAGAAGAACAAATATTTGAGTAAAGTATTTGTATTTATTCAATGGGGTTGCCCAGATCCCATGTAGGCGTTTCAGGATACCTCATAGAGGTCTTAGTATCAACAAAAGTAAAAAAGAAAGAAAGAGAGGTGGCCATATTGGGGGTTCACCTGATATTCTCCATTGATGGGAGATCCTTCTTCTTCTTCCTTAGTTGTTATTTTTCCTGCCAAAGACGAGAAAGTTCTTTGTGACTTTTGCTTCGTCCGTTCCTGTGTGTCTCGTATTTTCTTCGTGGGAGTTTCTTGTGAGAAACTCCCTTTTCATAGCTTTTGGAGAGTCCTTTTTGGACTGCCCTTTGACTTCTTTAGGGAATCAAAAGGTTTTATCCTTTTAGATAGAGCTATCTGTCCTTTGACAATTGATTTTCTTTATCTTGGGGAAACCTTGTACGAATGGGAGTCCTTTTTCTTCAAGGACTTTTAAAAAAGGTAAAAGTCTTATCTTTCAAAAAAAGGAAAGAGATTACTCCCCATTTCGAATGGGGTGTCATATGACACTCTATTATTGGAGAAAAAGAAGGGATCTCTATCTTGGGATCGCCCAAAGCTAACAAAGAGTCCTTTTTTATCAGGGATTCTCTGCCACTTGGCAGTCATTATTTGACTGCCAGCTGGGAACGGACTGACCTTGGTAGTCCGCAAATTAAAGGGGTGAGACCATGGGTCTCATCCGTGGCCTGGGTCAGGTCCAAAGCCTATTTGGGCTACAGACCAAGGTCTGACTTTAGACAGTCTGTGGACCAAGATAGGGTGGGACCATGGGTCCAGCCCTTGGTCTGGGTTGAGTCCTTGGCCATTTATGGTCACGGACTGGGCTAGTCATTGACTGACCCGCAGATGAACTCATAGAGTCTGTCCCTAGAGTTTGAATGAGGGTCTGCCCACATGGCAAACTGTAGCGCCCTGGAACTTTTCGTACCTAATGAACAATGTCCTCATAGGCAATTGGCCTTTCACGTAGTCTAATTAATAAATAAAGAAGAATTAGAAGATTCTAAAATGCCAGAATTGTTCCTCTTTGAATGACGAGTCCAACGCAAGTTGAATCGTCAAATCCGACGAACAAATCAAAAGTTATGGCCGAAATACCCCAATGGGGTCTGCAGGTGAAAAGGATGAAAAACTGGGATTAACGATCGATCGCCACATGGCGACGATCGATCGTCAAAAGCCCAAAAACCTGGGCAACATACTGGAACTTGGACGATCGATCGTTCCAAACTTGACGATTGATTGTCTGGAGACAGAAATCTGGGCAAGCTTACTAGAGTATGGACGATCGATCGTCATCGCGGAACTCTATTTTTTTTTTAAGATCCGAAATCAAGGGTTAAAACCCTTGGCTTATAAATAGAAATGCATTTGAGATTTTTTGGCTTACCCTAAACCTAGAAAGAGTGAAAGAGGAGATTGAGAGAGGAAGAGAAAGAAGATTGGGGGTTGTGGAGTGAGAAGGAGAAGATCAAGGGAAGATCCCTCTCACCAAGGTTGGATCCTCTTCTAAATCAAGTGGGGTTTCCAAATCAAGGGTTTTTCTTCAAAGATCAAGCTTTGATCTCAAGGTTAGTACACTCTTAATCCCTAGCTTAGTAATAACTAGGTTTTCCCTTTTAAATTAATGATTTCATCTTGTGATTTCTCCTTTCTTGAAATACCCAATTCTCCTAAATTTAAAGAAGATAAAAGGTGAATGTTATGCGATGTATGAATGGATGAGGGATTAGGCAATTGGATGTCATATGGTGTGATGAATGTTGTGTGATGGACAAATGTTGGAAGGGCATTGTAACCATAATAAACACACATATGATGTTATGAAATTACAACCATAAAAAGAGAAAAACAAATGACTATGTGATGCTTGCACGCCAAGTGTTCGATAAAATGCCTAAATGAGAATTAAATGGATTTAAGGAAGGAAATGAAAGTAGGATTTATGTAATGTTCCCTATAAATGATAAATTGATCAAATGCTCTATACATTGTCTAAATTCTCTTATGATTATATTAAGAATGAAAATGCTATACACTATCCCTTCTGTTGCACATGTCATCATGATTTCACAAATCACTATGCACGAGCACGCATGTATATAGAGGAAATATCAAGGAGGTTGGTAGCCCCAGTTAAGGGTGCTAGCCTCTTGCTCATAAGATAATGGAATGTCAAGGAGATTGGTAGCCCAGGATTGTGTGGGTGCTAATCTCTTGCTCATAAGAAAGGGCTCAGAAGTATTGGACATGTCAAGGAGGTTGGTAGCCCTAGTTAAGGGTGCTAGCCTCTTGCTCATAAGAAAATGAATTGTCAAAGAGGTTGGTAGCCTCAAAAGTAATGGAAATGTCAAGGGGGTTGGTAGCCTAGGGTTGCGCGGGTGCTAATCCCTGGCACATAAGAAAAGACTCAAAAGTATTGTACTGCCAAGGAGGTTGGTAGCCCAGGGATGTGCAGGTGCTAACCTCTGGCTCATAAGAAATATTAAAGGGAAAACTCATGAGGACTCATATGATTCACAGATATGTTTTGGTTTTCATAAGAAATATGATTTGATAAATGTTTATGTATGATGTTGTTTTAAATGATTATAAACTGTACTCCTTCCAGCACTTGCATATGATGTTTTGTTCGTTATTACTATTGTTAGCTAGGAGCTTGTACTCACTGAGTATTCCATGCTCAGCCGTACTTTTATGTTGGCAGGTACCATGGACAACCTCAATCCTGAGCCTTGGCTTGAGGAAGAGTATGTAGAGGAGAGGGAGCCACCTATCCCGATGCAGTCGCAGAAGGATAGAGACCGAGACGTGTGGCCGTATTTAGATTATTGTTGAGCATAGTGGGCTCGATAGTTCTTTTTTATTTTGATAAGTGGGCATGTCCACCTTTACTGATATGTTATGTGTAAAACTTGGAATACTGGTCAAATACATAGAAAAGAAAAAGTTGATTTAAGCTTCCACACTCATGTTTTAGCTTCCGCGCTCCGTATCATGTATGAATTTAGTATGTTTTTATCTTGTTCATTTCAGGATGGTTTGGCAGGTATCAATAGTCACTCCTAAAGTATCCCTTAACTCTTAGGGGGTACTTTGAGGCATGACACAAACCCTAACCACGTGTCAGTTCCTTGAGGGCTGACACACAAAGATGTTTGCAGGGCATAAATTCCCCTACTGTCAATATTTAATGCTAAGCAGGTTGGTGGTGAGCCAGCCCTTGGCCAACTGGTGCATGTGCCTTTGGCATCCGTGAAGCCCAACCACCCACTCATGTGTATGGTGATCAAGTGTAGGCAAGTACACCATACACCCGCCTTGTAGGAGGTGAGATTTCATTGTCCACACTGGGCTTCTTCTCTGGTGCCATCATCCTAATAGTCTGATCTCTCACTGTTTTCCTCTCCCTCGAATTGGTCTCTCTTCTTGAAGAACTCATCTGAATTCCTCTAAACTATTTTGGCTCTGCTTACAATCTTGCCAAAGTTTCCAATCTTAGAATAGAAACCTTGTCTCTAATGAAAGCCTTTAGTCCCCCTTCGAATCTTCTAACTCGTATGATTTCAGATGCGATAAGTTGTGGTGTAAATTTAGAGAGTTCTGCAAACTTGGCCTCATATTCTGCCACTATCATATCCCCCTACTCCAAAGTAAGGAAGTCCACTTCCTTCTGTTCCTTTACAATTATCGGGAAGTGTTGCTTGTAGAACGCCTCCATGAACTCTCCCAAAGTCTATGGCTATCCTGCTATGGTCCTATCTCTCTGCCTAACTATAGATCTCCACCAGTGCTTAGTTTCACCTCCCATTACAAAGGAAGCCCAGTCAACTCTCTGTTCCTTAGTGTATTGCAAAATCTCGAATATCTTCTCCAATTGCATGTTCCAAGCTTCCGCCGTCATTGGGTTAGTGCTCCCATAGAAAGTGGGAGGCCTAAGTCTCCGGAAAACCTCAATGCTTGTAGGGGCCTAATGTGCAGGAGAAGGTGCAGATGCAACTGCAGCAAGTTGCCTAGCCGCGAGGAGTGCCATCATTCTAGCAATGGATCCTAATATCTAAGTCAAGTTGAGTTGATAATTGCTCCGTGGAGCCTCTTCCTATGTTTCTATGACCTTGGTTACAGTGCCTCATTTTATAGGTCTGAGAGGAAACAATAGACCTTTAGACTAACTTGGAAACAACCTTAATTCATCATAGAATATATCATGTTTCACATATAGTAACATAATAGTATATTTACAATCATCATAGAGATTTCATACTTAAAATAATAATATTAAATAATAAAAACATTGGTTATTGTGCCTCATGACAAAAGTCTTGAAAGCAAATAATAAACCATAAGTCTAACTTGAAATAATTTTAACCTAAACTTATAACGAGTCTAAAGACTAAGTCTTAGAGAACTTACATCCTATTTTCTAAGGGAATTCCTTCTAGTATAGTTAACTCTAAGGAACCCAATGCATTAGCTCTATCGGTATCCGACCCGGATTTAATAATAACCCATAAGTCTCAATTAGACACGATTCATCCTAACATATAATTATCACTTTAGCATATAAAACTCATAATAGCATATAATAACACATAATAGCATACAATAACTTTTATTAGCATACAATTCCATAACAGACCTAAGTCTTAACAAACCTAATGACACCACTTCCATTGTGGTATCAATCTGGATTTAAGACTAATTCATTCATCTATCTTGAAGGACAACTAAACCCTATACAGACCTAATGCCTTTGCCTTGATAACACCTTTGTCACGCCCCAAAATCCCCCCTAGGAGAATGTGGAACTTTGGCACGTGACTTACTTATCATACCATCCTATTAGAAGCAATAAAGGCATACTAAATTCTGAACTTAAAAAATTTATCAATTAACTAACATTATAATACTTCAAACAAACTCCAATTTCAATTCCTAATCAACTAAACATAAATAAATTGAATCATCCCTCATGATCCTTAATCGTCAAACCATACTAAACATAAATCTAGAATATACTTCAATTACAATTCCTTTATAATTCAAATCATCACTAATAAACCAAAACACAATAATATGGCCATTGATTAAGATCTCGTTCTTCTTTAGGATGATCACTTTCTGGTTCTACGATGTACTCTTTCTCTTACCATGCACCTGGAGCACAGATATCAAATCCATCTTAACCTGCCGACAATGAAATTAGCGGCTGAGTAACAAGTTACTCTGCGTATATAACAAACCATAATAAACAATATCATAAACATTAATATGAATACATTTAATAGTTCAACTTCAATTCACATACATAAATCAGAGTGCGGAAAAGTATATGGGTACATTACTTTCTTTATATTTTTATTTTCTTATTTTTCTTACTTTATTATTTTGTGAAAACATATCAACATGCATTACTCAATAAATTAAAATACTGCTTTACCTTATATGGAAATGGGATACTATACTTTACTTACCGAGTTTTCACCCTTTGCACATTATCTGACGTGGACGGCTTACTTAGCACATTATCCGGTGTGGTGGCTTACTTTGGCATAATTATCACCTTTTTAATGGTAGTCGGTTTGTGAAAAGGAAATCATGCATCAAAACTTTTGGGTGTCTTTTTCTCTCTTACTTACTTACTTTGCCTTTGTCTTACTTGTGTCCTTAATAGTGCCCTTAATTTTCTCTTTATACATGTGCATAATTTACAATAGTGAGAGCATAGTGATACACCTTTGGTTAAATTATACCTAAGACTATTAGTCAAGGGCTATAGGAAATCTCATCATAGCGTCACATTCCACTATGTTAATAGACTTAGGCAAGTAAGACTCTCATCAAAGGTTCCTTTACCCAAAAATAGATCACATATAATAATATAAAATAATACAACATGACTTTCATGGTTCCAACAATTTAGACATGCTTTATTCATAATTTATTTTTTAGTATTCATCATTCATAATTTATCCAATATCAGCGACACCTTTTTAAATCAAAATTGAAGTCACAAATACATCATATAATTTATCAATTCCAATTTTTATAGAGTATACTTAAAATCACACTAACATATAACCCTAATCTCATAAAGAGTCTAAATTCATCATCCAAATATTTCATACATTCAATTCAACTCCAGAAATTCATCCCTTCCTCCATTACATTCACATACATCCATCATGAATCCCAATCCCCTTGTTCAAGCATAAACATCATATTCACATGGTTATTCACATCCTACTTTAGATTATTCATATCTTACTTTAGGTTATTCACATCCTCTCATGTTGTTCACATCTTACTTTAACAGTTAATGAGGAATAATACACAAGAGATGATAGAAATTCATAGATCTCATTTATATTCGAGTTCTTAGTTATAAGATCTATCCTTTTAACTCCTCCTTTAGATTAACATTTAAGAAATTGAGAACTAGGGATTATTATTTACCTCGCTTGATCGCTTCCCTACGATCTAATGTTTGCAAATAGGGCCCGATCTAGATCTTTAGATCATTTTTCTTCTTTTCTGACTGGATCCCTCAAATCTCTAAGCATTTCTTTTTAGATCTCTTAGAAAATCCTATTCTCTCTCTTTTAGGTTTAGGGAGCTCTTGGAACTCTAAACTCACGAAATAAGGATTATTTGTGGGGTTTGGAACCCCAGGGAAGTTAAAAAGTCGAAATTAGCAATTTCTCCGAAAACACTTCTCGAGCGATCGATCGGCCACTGGTCGGCGATCAATCGGCGAGCCGGCAATCGATTGTTACTGGTGTGCCGATCGATCAGCCCTACGTTGAGTTTTTTTTGTTTTTAAAGTCTTTTGCTACGTTTTAAATAGCTTCGATTTCATGCCATCAACTCATAAAAACTGGCTAAATTAAACGAAATAAATGGGTTTTCTACTTCTAGGTATCCAACATTAATTTTCATAGGAATAATGCATTGAAACAAGACATATTTCTCTAGGAAATTCAAAGAATTAGCACGAATGTCAAGGAATTTAATTCAGGTCTTTACACTCAGTCAGTACTCCAGCCCAAGAAAAACTAAGATGCTCAAGTAAATAGTTTAGTATAAACAATAGAAAATAATGAAACAAACACAAATCTATTTAGCAAGAGTGAATTCTGATTCGATTCGTTCACATCAATCTTGTAGGTGCACAATTTATGGATATAAATTCACTCCATAGTCTCCACCCGTGACAGTTGGTCTGGAACCACTAATAGGTTGTCCCAACGACTCTGCATATTCATCACACCACTGGATAAAATTCTGAAATTTCTTGCCCTACTAGATCAAATTAACAGATCATCAGTATTCATTTTATAATTAATTTATAAAACATTCATACATTAATAACTTACCATTTTCCCAATGCATGAATAGTTGTCTCTACCAGGGTTGACAATAGTTTTGATGTCCTTACAACACAAGGAACTACCCCACAATCGCAATGCTTTGTTGGCCAAGTTAGAGAATTACTTCTTATTGATGTTGAAGTCATTTGCCTACACAATCAAATAGAAATAAGCAAATAAATTCTTAATAAGTGTAAAGAAACAAGTAAAGATGAAATACTAATTAACCCTTCAGTTTGAGAATTACTTCAAGAAATACCATATGTAAAAAGAAATGTACATTGCAAACCCTGAGTTAGATAAATGAGAAACAAAGTACATAGGTATAACATCCAATTACATAACCGAGCGATCCATACAAAATCTACTCAAACATTCTACCTAGAGATGAGGGGCATTGTTCAACATGCTATTTTAGATACTTTCTCTAACCTACAGGATATCCTTGCAGTGTCAATTTGGTCTTCTAATAATAAAGAAAATTGGACCTTTCATACATGGAAATTTGATGATAATATAAAAATCTAATGTGAGTAATGCCTCCTATTAGAATAGTTAGTGCATTAGCTAATCTGGTAGCTACAGGGACCAAAAACTGGTAGTCTTACAAATCTAGATATCACTCATGGTTGGTATAGAAGGATCTCCACGTCGATAATGGTATAGTGTTTCGGGTTTCAAACCTACATAGGACATTAGAGAGAAGATTCATAACTAATACCAGAACTCAATACCAGGGCTATGAATTGATCTTTCAAATTTTCTACTAAAAGTAAGCCCATGTCTCCAAGGAACACAATTACCAACACTTCCATATTTAGAAAAGGAAAAAGAAAAGAAAACAACAGTTACTGGCTTACTGATTTTTCTAACGAGAATCTCAGACTTTCAATTAAGATTTCTATAACATATATAAGGAAATCAAACCCAATGAATGTAGCATCAACAGTTTGAAGACTCCTAGCCAGAATATATCCTATGCAAAAAACCAACCCAATTGAATGATAATAACCATCTACTCTAATGCATCATATAGAATTGTCAAAGATTATATGGTGGATGGTCGAGAAAAAGAATAACTAAATCATATGCTTAGGACCATTCAGTCAAGTCTATTTTTATATAGAAGATCTTTCACTCCAAAAAACAAGATAAATCTCACTTCATCATCCCCAATTAAAAAATTATGCATTTTGATGAACTGGGTATCTCCAAAAGAAACAAATTTCGAAAGAAACAAGTCCCACCTTCTATTTCCACCTCTCCATCTCCCACACCCAACCATCAACCTCAATACTCAAAACATATCTCAGAATATCCCTCTAATCCAAAGAAGACCCCTAATTTCAGCTCTTGATAGGCCCATAAGAATTAAACCCTAAATAGATTTGAAACATACAAAACTAGCAAAAAGAAAAACAAAGTTGAGTGCATAAGATCCCATCAACAAAGATAAGTAAAAAAAATCAAACACTAGATGGATCGATCTATTAGAAATCGCCAAATCTACACCAGAATCAATTAAAAAAGCTCTATAAGATGGATTTGATGAGACTAACAAATTTTGCATAAAAATGACAAAAAATATATTTGAAAAAATTTGTAAAACAGTGATCTTTGGACATTAAACAACGATTCAACGTACGATCGAGTGCATAAATAGAGAAGAATCAGGTTACTTAGCTAAACATACTTGTTACTGATTCCAATTAGTTGAAGATTGCTATAATAAGAAGACGATATGAGACGAGTTCGTTCTCACACCCAAAACGGTAGCTTTCGTTCTCTCACCCAAAATGGTAGCTTTCATTATCTATCCACGCCGTCGCAACTAAACCCCCAAACTGGGAAATCCTTAGGTCTGAAATATGGTTTGATTTGCGGTTTGAAGTCACTGGCACCCCAAGGTTTGATCTCGTTGCTAGAACCCACTCGAAGCTAGAAGGTGAAGGTTTGATCTCGTTGTTGGGACTGAAATATGGTTTGATCTCATTGCCGGAACCCAATCGAAACCCGAATGGTTTGATCTCGTTGCCGGAACCCACTTGAAACCGGAATGGTTTGATGTCGTTGCCGGAACCCACGCGAAGCCGGAACCGTTTGATCTGGAGTTTGGCTTTGATTGTATTTGGGTTTCTTTTCTTGGGAACAACAATCCAAACTCAGTAACGTCGATGTTAGGTGGCAAATCCTCTCCAGTTATAACCGGATGTGGCACATCCGGTTATAACCCCTAGAGGTCGCCACGTGTCTCCTTTGACACCCCTTAACCGTGGGTAAGGTTCACCCACCCCTAGGGTTCAGCCACCTATTTTTGGTTTTTTTTAAAAATATCAATTCTATTTTTAAAATTTTAAAATTGTTTTTAATATTAAAAAAACTTTAAAAACATATTTTTAATTTTAAAAATAGAATTAATATTTTTTTTAAAAACCGGATGAACCCTAGGGGTGGGTGAACCTTACCCTTGGTTAAGAGGTGTCAAAGGAGACACGTGGCGACCTCTAGGGGTTATAACCGGATGTGCCACATCCGGTTATAACTGGAGAGGATTTGCACCCTCGATGTTAACGTCTTCGCATACTAATGAAGAGATTTTGATTTACCGCCTCATTTTCGCCATGCGTCGATCTGGTTTGGCAAATCCGGTTAACATATACCGTAGATGAGTCGACTCCTTAAAATTATAGTCAATTGAAGCATATACATATTTCTATAATTTAGAGCAACACTATTAGTTTACTAGTTGGCTTTAGCTTGAGAGCCTTGATCCTTCTTCAGGATTTGTTGAAGCTGGAGGATGAAGTTGCTGCAGCCAAGAATGGACAGCTAAGTCAATCCCCCCTCCCCCGCGATTAAGGCTAGCAAAATTCGTAGTCTTATTGATACAATGGTTTCTTTCATGAGAAATATAATCTTTAATGCAGAGAAATGCTCAAAATAGATCACCACTTATCAAATGACATGCTTTTATGGGGTGTCATCCATGTAGGTCTCTCAGTTGATGTTTAATTTTGTTAAGGATGTTGCCATGTCCACTTTTCTTTTCATCAACTTTCTCTTTTATTTTTATTTTTACTAGTAAAATTGCACGTGCTTTGCACGTATCAATTTGCTATTAATAAAAAATATAATATAATTAAATTACAATTTAACATTATCACCGTCTAGCTCGGCCCGTCTTTTCTTACGAAGTGTCCATTTTAATTGTAGTTCACGTGCTTTGCATGAATTAATTTTTTACTAATGAAATTAAAAAATATTTTAAGCAAAACAATAAAATAAATCATTAATATAATAAAATAATTGTAACAAATCTCAATTTGACTATCACTCATTAATTTATTGAAGATTCTTGTTAGTAGAGAGTCCATATTGAAACAGACTAATAAAGGGTCCTAATTAATACTTACTATCGATTTAAATTATATATAAATTATGTATAAACTAAATACTATTGATTAGTATTTATGAAGTATCCTATCTTAGTTAGAATTAATAAGAGTTTTAGTTTTAAATTGGGAAGAGGTTTTAAGAAAGTTGGGTGTCCCCCTTTGCCACATCTCCCTCTCACACGACTCTCTATCCCCTCAAGCCCCATCTTCCCTCTCCCACATCCCGCATTAAGGTTTACTATTTTTAAATTATTCCAAAAGCACATGAAATATATCTCCCGAACCATGCATGCATTCTAGTTTACAATATGTATAATGGGTATGCTAATATTTATTTAGACATAAGGAAGATCATGGAAAGAAAACAAAGGTTTACTCTTTTCAAATAATTCCAAAAACACATGAAGTATATCTCCCGAACCATTCATGCTATGTAGTATGAATAATGGTTCTGCTAATATTTATTTAAACAAAAAGAAGAGCATGGTAACAAAACAAAAATCAAGTGTTGTAGGTGAACCTTGTTATTGGAAGCAAAACTTGTGGGCAGAACTGTGCCAACAATCATTTCACGCCCATGGTAAAGAATGACACTCTGTTGAAAACTGTATGAGCAGGAAGACATCAAGCTGCTAGACGTAAATAAGGGCTGCTGTTGGGGGTGTGCTTCAACATGAGAATGGGCTGTAGGAATGAGGAGAAGGCTCTGTCCAGGGTTACTTGACGAGAGAGAGAGAGAGAGAGATGGGTGAGAGAGGTAATCCCCTTAGAATGAGATGTGATGAGATAACACAGAATTGTTTAGAGAGAAACGTATACATCTTGAAAAATATTTACAACAGAGATAGGATAGAACTATGATATAGAGTCCATATAGGATTCTATCACTTCAGTAGATCATATAACTGGATATATGCAAATCGATAATCAAAAAGAAGGATAAGAGCAATATTAATAGAATTGAGTAGTTTTGGTTTCTATGGTGTAAGGATAAGGTACACACTCTTGAAATGTGCTAGGAGGGCAAGCTCATGAAGGAGATTTATTTTTAATAGATACCCTAAGTAAATAAGTTTATATTTTTAATTAAAGGGTATTTAGGTCCAAATAAAGTTTAGGTTACTCCTTGTACTTTTATTAGTAGCATGATAAACGAAGATGACAAAAAAGTGATGACCCTCACAAATAGCTGCCACATTTTTTTTGTTTTATTATTTGAAAATGGGAAAGTAGATAAAAGGGAAAGTGAACATAGCATTCCGGTTTTATGGTTAATGCCACAAGAGGTTACATTGCCTTTATCTCTAGCTCAATATGCCGCAAGAATCTAAGTTGTTGGTACCTATGATGACAATCAATATTGTAGTACCTGAGTTACCCGATGAATTTTATTTTTATTTTCTGATTTTAATTTTATTTTTAAGAATTTTTTCTTTCATTTGCATAATTTCTAGTTAAACCATAAATTCTCGTTTTTTTTTTTTTTCCACAACTTCAAATTAAATTGTGAATTAGAACAAGTCAGAAAGCCCAAACCATAGTAGCAAAGTTATTTTCGTACATTCTTTTGAGAAAATACATTCTGAACTCCATAAAAGAGTATTCAATCACAGCCACTAAATTGATTTCTTGTATAGCTATGGTTGCATGCAAACATCTCCGAATTCACGAAGTTTATCCCACTACTGACTTCTCATTTCTTATAGATGAGTCATTACTCTACTTGAAGAACAACAAAAAACTTCCACCAAACTATCTTAAACCCTAGTAAAGTTCCCTTGTTTTCTAATAAAATCCTCCCTTCCTTAATAGGACTTAGTAGGAAGTCCAGTAGCCATCAAAGTCCACATGACCAGGGTCCATGATTGGGAACCTATTTTGCAAGGAACCATTCATGTTTGTACCAAACACAGTGTCTGTTGCAAGACCACTGCTCAACATGGCGGAAGATGCATCCATGGTTATACCTTGTGGGCTCGATATCGTGAAGCATCCCGGGTAGTTCAACTGTGACTGCAGTGGGAAGTTCACATTAGTTGAGCCCCTCAGAATCCTATTAAGCTCTGCGAGGTCGGCAGAGCTGATATAGTTTCTTCCAGATGGGAACTGAGATGTATCGACCTGCATTATAGGTGGTACGACGACATTTGAACCTATTTCGAGATTGTAGGGATTGGCTCTTGTCTGGTTTGAGGAGTACTTCTTCCCTGGGTTCTTCTGGAAGACACGGCAAATTACCCATTCATCCTGCCGGAATACAACATTGTTAAGAATCAATACATGGTTACATCTGTAAATATGTGATATGGTAGTGGAAGTTCTATATATCTACAAGGAGCCCAATTGCAAATTGAGTCTAGTCTCAGGTTCCATGTATGGATAGCAGAACTACACCTTGATTTACTTATTATTTTTTGAAACATGAGTAAATACTAGGACTATGTAACATGAGTAAACATGACATCGTAATTAGCCGTTTCCTTTCAAATTCTTCTCACGTACACTGTATTTAGTTTCATGGCTGTAGGAATACAGCAGGAGTGTTTTAGGAAAGTGATAATTTCCGAAATGAAATTGTTATGGACCCTAATTACGATCCCTTAACCGTGTCCCTCATCCAATCTGATGAATGTAAGCATCTAACCATACACACTTTGAGAGATCAACTGGTTACAATCATCTGATCTAGTGGATCTTTGAACGCCAATCTGGCACCTCCTATACAACAGTCAAATCCGTCAATGAGTGTCATTTGTACACTATACCGCTTATATAAGATATTAATGTTTGGATTACAGTTATGAAGACTGATTCATGTGAAACATTAATGGGCGAGGGGCATAGTAACAAAGTCCGGATCAGGAATAATTCGGCCTAGGTGCAAGTTTGGAAAAATTCAGGAAATTTGGTAAAACTTCAAGAAAAATTGGAGAAAATTAAAAAATTTATTTAAAATTAAAAACATGATTCTAATTAATATATCTAACAATTTGATTCCTAAAAACCCTAATTTAATCAATAAAAATAGAGAATTTAGATGGGTGTAAATAAGGAGTTATTGACAGTCTCATACTAATAAATTATTATTTACAATGATCAACAAAAAGTCATAGAAGTCGTCTTATCTACAAAAGGTAAAAAAAGGAACCAAAATTGAACCGACTCTTAGTTCTTGCCTTGTTATGTATTTTATATATGTAAATATAATTAGAAATTTGTTAGACCTTCGTAGACCATGATAAGTAGTTTCGTGTATATCCATATTTAGATATTTACTTCTTAAATTTTTTAACGAAATAAATGAACAATTTGCAAATTATTTGTAAATTAATGAATTATTCAATAATTCAGGAATAAGTCAACATTTAATTCGATGGACCAAAACTTTGTTAAATATTTGCGAATTTTGCAATAATTTGGTAAATTTTGTTACTATGGTGAGGCCAGGAAATTGATAAGTAGGTTACCCTGATAGTTCTGAAGGTGGCTTTTGAGTGAATACGATATTCATGCATGACCCAGTTGGTTTTCTCTCCTCTTGGAGCTCTCCCTCTATAGAACACTAATGTCTTTTTCATTCCGACTAGCTCTGAGGTGACGGTGTCAAAGATCTCCTTGTCTTTTCCAGTCGTCTTCCAGTAGCCTGCGTTTGTTGCACGGTTTGTTCTTACGCCCGTTGGGTATTTCCGATCTCGAAGGCTGAAAAAATACCACTCTTTTTCTCCCATTTTTGCCTTCCCTACACCAGAGAAGTTAAAATTTTTAAAATTAGATAGCTAATTTGCTAGAAAATTTAGACCATTGGTTATGAGGAATTTAAGTAACTTATCATTAGTAATGAACAAGTGATGCAGTACAAGTTGAATTTATTGAAGTTTGGTGTAATCCAAATCAGAATTGTCGAACTTGATCGGATGGTAGCTATATGTTGATTCACACAACAAATTTTTCGTGACCAAATTGTACTAGTACACATCATCTAGATATAGTTAGAGAAATTCTCTTAGAAACTATGTTAGGTTGGAAAATATAAGTATCCTGCCTACTTTGAAGAAAGGGTTATCTTTTCATTTCAATCTTCTTTCCTAAACTTTAAGAAATAGTTATTAAAATCTTCTTGAAAAAATTAGCAGAAGATTATAAGTTCACCAAGAAGTTGGATATTACGTTAAAGAAAGAAAGGGGTTGAGATTACTACTGCTACTACTACTATATACCTGGGAGGTCCCATGGTTCGCATTTGTTGAGATCAACGTCGCCCATTGCCCTTGCGGTAAAATCGGCATTGGATATCTTGTTGGTGAGGTAGTAAGTGATGAGTTCTTCATCAGTAGGATGAAACCTGAATCCTGGAGGCAATGTTTCTAGCTCCTTAGCCACCCCATCCATGTCTCTTTTTCTTCTGTCTGTGAATTCTTCAATATTACTAAATCAACATTGAGAGATATAGAACATACTAAGAATAACATGAAATCTCATATTCTGCTAAAATAAAACAATAATATCATCCATTTCTTTTGATCTTATTGTACCTGTCTTCTTGAGAATGAGAAAATCCTTCAAAATTTCATCTTCTTTCTAAGAATAGTTGAGACTAAGAAAATTATCATTTGCAGGAAACTCAAACCTCAAAATGATCCAAAGATACTAAGAAAGCTTTCCAACAATCACTTTAGGTGTAGTTTTGATGTTCAGAATCTGATGTTTCGGCGTCTTCTCCGGCGAAATTCCAGAAATCTGCAGAGATTAATGGGATGATATTATGAAGCCCTTCTCCTCTTAGTAGGCAAAAGAAGATTGAAATTTAAGAATTTTGAGGAGAGAGTGTGTTTGTGAAGCTCTTACCAACTAAGTGTCGTCATATACAACATGCTTTTCTACCTCTTGTATAATTAATTTGCTTAGGTCATTAAAGAATCAAGTGGATTTTTTGCCCCTAAAAAATATCGACTTGATATGCAGATTACATACTTGCCCCATATCTTGTTGAAAACTCAAAATGGTTTAATCAAGACTAGTTTTGTCGTTTGTTAAATGACCGAAATGACCCTTTAATGTGTGCTAATAATAATGAACATAATAACCCACACTAAAGAATAGCAATGCTATCCTCAGTTTCTCTCTTCCCTAGTTTCTCTACCAGACGAACACGTGGCCTTGCATATCCTGGCTGCAATAGTTCTCCCTTCCTTAGTTTTAATGGGCTGCATCCAAGAAAAGTATGGACACATGTTTGATCTTAGTTTAAAACGTGAGGAAGAGAGAAACTAGGGCTAGCGTTCTCCATTAGGATCATGACTCTTCTAGTTAGTTAAAAAGTGAACTCCTCTTCAATAGGAGTCAATGGAGGTAATAGACTTCAATCATGGAGTCTATGTTTATAACGCCCCCAATACCGTATACACAATATGTCTTATATTTGTATAGGTTCAGAGGTGTGAACCTGTGACATACCCAAAGGTAAATGGAATTCATCTAAAATAAAAACCATTCAGATGCATATGATGAGCAATTCTAAAATTTTTGCAAGGTAAAAGAAATGTCTTTAAGTTCTTTCAAAATTATCATATCCTCACCACAGTCGCTCAACTCAATAAATGACAAAAAAGGGAAATTGTTCTTTTAGCTACTCAGCTTCCAAAACTCCCTAATGTCCTTTAGGTATCTCTTGAAAATTATTAACATAACAAGAGTGAGCAATAAGCCTAGTAAGATAAACACATACAACACATGCATCAGCAAGTTATAATCACATTTACTCAATATGCAATTAATAAAAAACCAGTTAATTAATTTCTTCATTATGAATAACTTGATACATGTCATTCTCCATTAGGGATCACTCGGCTCCACTCTAATGACAATCATCCTGCTACCCCTGGCATGCCTCAATGGATACGTGTGGGACCACACACACTGTAACGACCCAAGATATTAATATAATAATTTTTTGGGGTTTATTGATCTATAACTGGAGTGAATTTTACTAAAATTAATTATCACTAGATAAGTGTTTGATCAATTTGTGGAAAGTGGGTTTTATTCGAGATTGTGTTGTCACAGGTAAAATTTAGTTCTCAGGAAATTGCACATAGCGTACTGGTCGGCTATCAAGACGATCACCCTTTGTACCGGTTCCATCGCGCATCAATTCATGAGACTGCAGTGGCCTTGTACGTAAGAAAATCAAGAAAACCAGGAAATTCACAGATTGTCGAAGTTTAGATGAGACTCGATATTTACCGACTGCTCCAATAAAAATCCATGAAACTCACACTATAGTGTGTTGGCAGATCATACCGATGATTGTTTATCGTTTCGGCTGTTCATCATTTTAAACGAAGAAACCGTAGTGTGTTTAGTGTCTAAAATCAAGAAAATTGTGGATTTTGCTGTTTTCTTTGAAACTTATTTTTTATAGTCAAAACTCAACATTTTTTCCTAAAATTCGCACAGTGGGTGTTGGACTGCTCCCTGTACGCTCATCTATTGTTTCGACTTCGTCGCACGTCGTTTCGTAGTGCTACGAAGGCCATATGCATGAAAAATCGGGAAAACCGATCAACCGATCAAATGCCACGTGGGTGACCTATGTGCTAAGCACATGGCCTCACCACATAAGCGAGGCCATTGCCTATAAAAGGGGAGGCACCCCCCCCCCCTCATTCTCACATTTCTTCAAGAGAAGAAACTCTGCCCATTTTTCTCTAGAGAGAGAAAGAGGAGAGGAGAGGAGAGAGAGTGTAACACCCCAGAATTTTAAATAATAAAATTATGTGTTTATTGGTCCCTAACTAGGGTTAAATACTTGAGTGATTGTTAAATTAATAAAAAGTGGGTTTTGCTCGGGATTGAGGTGCACCGAAGAAATCTCAATATCTTTTCTCAAAAATCACACACAATGTGTCAATCGACTACCGGGACACACCCCTATCATATCGGTTCCGACAGGTATCATTTCGCGGGACTGTGGGGCCATTATGTATGATAAAATTGAGAAAAATGGGAAATTTCCAGATTTCCAGAAATTAAGTGGGACCTAATATCTGTTGGAGATCTTAACAGAAATACAAACAAAGAATGTCACCGCATGCCCATTGGTCGTAAGAATCATCGTCTGTCATCGCGGCCATTGGTTTGTTCGTATATAAAAATACCGCGTGTTTTGTATCCGAAACCGAAAAATTAGTGGGTTTTACAATTTTATTCCGGATTTACTTTTTACCATCAAAACTCATCATTTTCCCCTGAAATTTGTACAGTAGGTGTAGGGACTATCCTTAGTTCGGTCACCTGTCGTTTCGGTTCCATCGCGTATCGATTCGTGAGACCGCGGGGGTCTTAAATGTAAAAAAATCGAGAAAACCAGGAAATTTCAGATTTTCTGGAATTCAATTGGGACTCCATAATTGTTGGGAATTCTAATAAAAATCTGTGTGGCTAGTACCACAGTGTGCCGGTCGGCCGTGAGGATGACCGTCTATTGTTTCAATAGTTAATCATCTCAAACGAAGAAACGGCAGCATGTTTTGTATCCAAAATCAGGAAATTAGTGAGTTTTGTAGTTTTCTTCCAGACTAAATTCTAGCTTTCAAAACTCAGTATTTTTCTCGAAATTTTTACAGTAGGTGTCTGACTACCCCAAGTTCGGTCACCTGAAATTATGTCACGATCGGATGACATTTGGTAGGGTTTTGGAGACTTGTATGTGTGAAGAATCGGAAATCCGATCAAACTTAGTCAAAATGGTCAAAACTAGTCAAATCGGTCAAAGTTCACACCATTATCACTCATGTGCTATTGCACCGGATCCAAACCCTTTTCCTATATAAAGGCAAGCTTATTCACTTTCTCCTCATTCGTAGAGTGAGTTAGAGCCGAAGCTCTATCTCACAGTTTCTAGAGAGAGAAACTAGAGAGAGAGAGAAGAAGAGAGAGAAAGGGGAAAGAGAAAGTGCATGTGTACTACCCCGGGGTTTATCGACATGTTGAACACTGTGGTGATGTCGGATCGTGCATGCAAGACCTCAAAAAGCGTGAAAATATAAAAACCCTCTATTTTCTTCCTATTTTCTTCTATTTTTACCCTTTTTGTCGTGGTTTGGGATGTGTGAATGATGTAAATAAATAAAAAGGGTCTGAGACCCTGAAATGATGTGTGGATGAATGTGGGAAGGGATTAAATTGAAGTAGAGGGATGTAGCCTCGGTTTCGGGCTATTCGGAGCTCAAAATTTAGACTCCCATTGATGTGCTATCGATCGCAGGTGTATGGCGATTGATCGCAGCCATACAGAAGGCATGCGATGCATCCGACAATCGATCGCAGAATAGGTTGATCACTCGGGGTCCTATTTTTCCTTGGGCGATCGATCGCAGCTGGTGTGCGATCGATAGCAGGGTGGTGATTGATCGCAACGATTATCGTAAGCTAGACAGTGTACTTTGGAAGCCTATGTTGGCTCCCTTATGTTTATGGGGTCCTCCTGGGAAGCCCCAAAAGTTACGATTGACATTTTTAAGGCCATGGAGGGTGTCTATTGGCCTGGGTGCGCTCCCTGTCGGAATGGTATACTTGTGGACTTGGTATACGGGCGTGATGCCCAAGTGTGTCGGTTATCTAAGCGGGGTTTGGGATAATCGGGGATGTTCGTGGTTAGAAAACCTAACTTGTGGTAACGTGGGGCCGTGGTTCCTCCTTATCTAGGGCTGGGAGCATTGGATGTTGTGGGTTCCCTGGGACTGATAGACGGGAGATGTCGGTCTGTTTATCTAGGTCGTCCGTGGTTCGTCTTGGACTAGGTCAAGAGTGGCAGCATTGGATGTTGTGGTCCTCCGGGACTGGTAGTCAAGAGATGTTGGAGTCCTAAGGAGTCAATGGTTGAGCATCCGATGGTGTATAGTCCAGGGTTTCCTCTCTGGATGGGTCAGAAGAGGGCGGCATCTGGGTCAATCAAGGTTACCTTCGTGGTGGGACGTCTAAGAGTGGTGGCATTGGATGTCATAGTTCCTTTGTAAGACTAGCCAAAAGAGGCCAGCAGCCAGGTTGGTCGTGGTTTCCTTTTGGACTGATATCCAGCTGAGATGGCAGCGAATACACGAGATGTGCTTGGCCAATGGATTTGAGGAGTTTATTCTTGTAAGGCAGGTGCCCGTGTGGTATAAAATCTTCAAATTCGCAATTTGTTGAGCCGGAATGCTCAGGTTGGTATTGAATCTTCGAATTTAGGGTTGTACGAGTAGGTGTGCTCAAAGTTGTAGTAAATCTTTGGATTCTAAGTTAGTATTTGGGTTGGAGTACCCAAAGTTCGGTTTTGATAGGGTATATAACCTAGGATTGTGTAAGTGAGTCTAAATGACTCAAGTGATGATTGATGATTGGACAAGAGTCGAAGGACTCGAAGAATAACATGATTGTTGTGTGGAAATGTTAAAATGAATTCATAACTGGATATCTTCGAGATTGGGAATCTCGTGTTGGGTGAAATAGCCCTGTGTGACCGTGTGTCACATTATAACTTGAATATATTATTATACGGTATCATAACACTGGATCTGTACTATTATGTTGTTATTGATGCATATTAATTCATGGAAAATAGTATAGGTGGACTGTGGTTTTTATTGGGCTTCATAGCTCACTGGCATTTTATGTCAACAGATACTGAGCAGCAGTAGGTGTGGATCCTACACCTTGGACCTTTTTGGATTTTGGATAGAGACTACCCAGTGCATTAATGACGCCTACGTTTTGTAAACAGACATAAATGTAATTAATACAGGTATTTGTTTTGTGATGATGGTTATTGTGATGACCAGTGATGATTTGCCTTATTGGGGGCAAAGTTTAAAATTTCTCGCAATTTTTGCAGGCAAAGTCTTCCGCTGCATTGGTATGAACTACCGGGCGTGCGTCTCAAAACACGATTCCCTAAGGTGTGGGTTCGAGGCATCATAGAGAGAGAGAGATAGAGGAGAGAGAAAGAGAAGAGAGAAAGTAGAGAGAAAAGAAAAAAGAGTCTACCTTAGGGTTTTTCGGCATTCCTGACATACTAGCGACAGCCGTTTTCCTGCCCGGTGCCTTGATCGGCGTGTAGAGAAAGAGAAAAGTCTAGAGAGAGAAAGTGGAAGATAAAGAGACAAGAGGTTCACCTTAAGGTTCTTCGGCATTTTGGACACAACTGTGACGTCCTTTTCGCTAATAGGCCTTTAAGATTAAGATACTATCTAACCTATAGCCTATGGTTTCCAAGACATTTGATTAAGCCATGAGAAACTATTTCTCATGTTAAAACATTTTGAAAAAAATCTTTTATTTAATATAATATATTTTATTAAAAAATATATTTCAAACATATTTGATTTCAAAATCATTTGCGTAGGCTTTAAGCTTAATGGACTGTCTTACCTCGGAACTTGGATAGTCTCTTAATTTAATGAGCATAGATTTCTTGTTTGAAATTCATCATGACTCAAACAGCTTTCTGATTATCCAACTGTCACCTTATCGTAGTCCCTCATGTAGAGAGTACTTAGGTGCAATCAAAACAGTCAGATCATTGCTCAGTTATAAATGAATTCATTAAATCTAAGGATCATCAAAACTGTTCAATATGAATGAGAGACCAACTATCTGATAGTATGTTTATGCAAGAGGTCTCTCATTGTATGCAATCAGTCAATGTACATTTAAGCACTCATATACCGATGTTTAGTCTTCACTATAATAGTTTGAAATAAAACTACATCTCAACCATTGAGAACATCTAAGCATTGTGGCAGCTATATAAGTGAAGTACCCAGCTTCACCTATAGCTGTGACTCTATAAGAAACTAGAAAGCTATATCTACCTGTGTCAGTCCATAACCAATCACATAGCTTACCTACAATATATTCTAGGGACCTTGTTCGATATCTCGTATAGTATAGATTATCTGATGATCTTGGTCAATTACCCATAATGAATTCACAATAGATAAAGAAGATGCTTTTATTATCTAATCAATAAAAATCTTAAAAACTAAATGACTTTCTTGGGCATAAAGTCCAACAAGAGCATCATTAAATACTAAACTATTATGAATTTAAAACCAAAAGGAGTGTCTACTTGCCTTTACCCTAGAGATTTAGGGTTTCAAGAAGTGAAAACAAATCTAAAGGAGGTTGCCTTGAAGAACTCAATGGCGAGAAATCCAATCCTCGAGCCTTGAATCACGCTCTCCAAGCTTGCACAAGACTCCCAAACCATAATGTCTCTTCTTTCTGCAAAAACCCTCTTAGTTTAGATTTTCTAAGAATGAGCTAATTAAGTCTATCATTAACTATTTATACATAAACCCTAATTGTGCTTTTACCTAAATACCATTAGTAATAGTGTTTGGCTCTAATCCTTCATTAAAATCATTAAGTAAATTATGCTATTTTAATTATTCAATCCTAAGTTAAACAATTTCTTATGACCAAACACTTTTCAATGATATTACCAAAATGTATTTAGACTAAGAAATTATAAAAATTCCCATCCAAATAAAAATAGAAATTTAGAATCGCTACAAAGTTGTAGCCCAGAATCCAACAGTCTATCTCGAAAGAGAGAAAGATAAGGAAATCGGGCCAAAGGCGAGCATATACTTATAGGACGGGTTGACTTAAAAGATAGAATTTCACTAAAGCACTTAGGCCATGTTTATCCTTGCTAGACCAAGCAGTGGATCAGCTACGAAGGTCTTCCACCAGGTTAACACACAAAAAAAATAACGAGCGAGAGGATGTGGATTCGACATCTCCATTAATTTTTTTATGGTGAGTGGACCCACCGCTACATACGTCGGAGACAACTACTCCTCTACATGACAATACCAAGACCTCCCTCAATGATAGCTGCAGAGTCACAATTTTATCCTTTGAGGGAGAAAGCAATGTTTGATTGAAAATGTTAGTATATAATTTCTTAAGAATTTTGTGGAGAATGATTAGGCAACTACGATATATTCTGAGTTTAAGTGCATGGGGCATGTGGGACTGTAAGCCACGATGTTTTTCTTTTATGACCAGGTGTATGGGTCATTTCATCCTTACGTTTCACACATATCTTATGGATATTATTTCTTTGTTCCCTTCCCTTTGTTTATGCCTTAGTGAATAATTAAATAACATAGTATAAAAAAATATATTCAGTTCACATGGGGTGCTCCCATGTTGTCTCATGGCTATGCCCTATCAAATAATTCAATAATATAGTATATTAAAAAAAAAAAAAAACTTTAGCCTCGCCCGATGGCTCTGCCATGTTAAATAATCAAACAACATATTATAAAAGATACTTTTTAATGTTCAGGGGTAGCTGACGCCTCTATACCCTATTAAACTATAATTTCTTTTCAAAAATTCAAGGGGGCAGCTGTCCCACATGCCCATGGCTATGTCTTATTAAACTATAATTTTATTCAAAATTTCAGTGGCAACAACCCTCTTACCCCTTGGTTCCGCCCATGCTCAATGAGGGACATAATCCCAAGAGCCACAATTAATAATGGTCAATATCAATTTATTACGAGATGCATTGAGAAGATAATTTCTCTTAAAGAATTTTAAGTACCCGAATATTTTTTTTGGCTATTGTCGTTAAATAAAACTAGTGGGCGGCATGTGTGATGCACGTGAGAGAGGGGAAGGGGAGAGAGATTGGGGAGAAAGATCCTAGTGAGAGCATTTTGGAAAAAAATTTAAGGCATATTTTGGATAAAGAAACTTGAGGAACATTGTGGATAAAAAAAATTGTGAGGGACACGTTAGTCATAGAAATATGACGTATGGATATTTTGAAAACAGAAAGGCTTTAGAGGCATTTTGGGTATAGGAAAGAAAGGGGCTGGTGGGGCCTTGGCGAGATATTCTTCTTTCACTCACCCCTAGGGGTCACCCACTTATCCTTGGTTTTACAAAAAATATATGGAAAAACATTTAACCCTAGGAGTTAGTGGATTTTAATTAGGGTTTAAAAAGTAAAATTTTTTTTTCTAAAAACCAAGGATAAGTGGGTGTACCCTAGGGGTGGACGAATCTTAATCACAGTTGGAATCTGGTTATGCTCTTGCGGTTGCAATGTGTCTCTTTTAACACCCCTTAACTGTGATTAAGATTCACTCACCCCTAGAGTTCACCCACCTATCCTTGGTTTTTAGAAAAAAATTATTAATTGTTTTAAATCCTAGTTAAAATTCACTAACTCATAGGGTTAAATTTTTTTTCATATTTTTTTAAAAATCAAAGATAAGTGGGTGAACCCTAGGGTTGCTGGTTATAGAAATATGATGTAGGGACATTTTGAGAACCAAACAGATATTTTGGGTATAGCATAGAAAGGGAGCGGGTGGGGCTTTGGCGAGACGTTCTCTTTTCGGAGCGTTTTTCCCAGAGAGCGACGATTCCAGTTATGCCACCGAGGTCGCCATGTGTCCCTTTTAACACTCCTTAACTGTGGTTAAGGTTCACCCACCACTACAGTTTATCCACTTATCTTGGTTCTTAGAAAAAAATATGAAAAAAATTTAACCCAAGGAATTAGTGAATTTTAACTAGGATTTATGAAAAAATAATATTTTTTTTCTAACAATAAAGGATAAGTGGGTGAACCCTAGGGGTGTGTGAATCTTAACCACAATTTTAGTTCGATTACACCCTTGAGGTTTCCATGTGTCTCTTTTGACACCCGTTAATATTTTTATAAAAATATTAATTTTCTTAAACCCTGGTTAAAATTCACTAACTCCTAGTGTTAATTTTTTTCATATTTATTTCTCTAAAACCTTGAGTGGATGAACCTTAGGGTGGATGAATTTTAACCACAATTAAGGAGTGTTAAAAGGGATACATGGTGACCTCCATGGGGTAACCTAATTCCAAGGAGTCTAGTTATAACCGTAGAGAATTTCAAGTAGATAGATGAGTGAGGGGTAGTATGAGAATTAAACAAACATTCAATCAAGTGTTTGTTTTATATAACGATTATTATAAGGGTAATTTGGGTATTCTAAAAAATTTCATCTATGTTTTTTAGGGAAGAATTCTATTGTACAAATATACGATAAGTAGATGAGATAAGAGCAAATAGTAGTTTTCGAATTACAAAAGATCCAATCGACATTTTGAGCAGGGGGAATCCTCTTTATATTAGTAAAGATAAATTATTGGTCATATAAAGGGTCAGATTTTATGTAGCGGTTTCTTATTGGGTACAAATTTTAGATATCAAATTATGAATATCAGGAATTTAATAGTAGCCAAATACAACTTTCTATTAAATCCCGTGGCGAGGAGAAAATCAAATACCAATGTAACTGGTTACCTAGTACTATTTTATTTCTAACAAATTTTAATTTATAGCTGACATTGAAAATTAGTTGAAGAAGTTTAAAAGTATTTTACTATCATGTGCGTCATTCCGGCTGGGTAGTCAACTAACAAACTTAGTGTGTGTGAATTTTCTTGAACGTCCATGTGTCAATTGCTCATTGGATTCTGATTTACTGGTAGAATGATGAAGGTGAAGGGTGTGCACCCTATAATATACTCCGATGCCAAAGTTAGAATATTAAGAGGATGATGTAAAGTAAAGAAGGTTGAAACAGTAGCAATATTCGTGAAAATTGTCAATCCTTATGCACTGAAACTCTTGGGGTATTTATAGGTTTTAGTTTGTATGCCCATAAATGGCCATGTATGACCATGTCACTTGTTTTATGATCATTACAAAATATGTCAGACAAATCTTGAAGCTTACGTGTCACACGTGTGAGCCTACTATTAGTTAGGTTGGTTTGGGGTCGAAAACTGGTTGAGGTGACTAGCATAAGTACATCAAATGCTAAGACATTGCTTTTCCCCTAACAACAAAGTAGAATAATTGCCTCCTGATAATTTCGTTTTGTAAGTCCGTCTCGTTGTTGACTAAAGCTCGGGTCCGTTTTGTATGGGAACACGGATAGAATAACTATTGTCCAAACAGAGGGCGTCTACATTTGTCTTCTGGATAACGAGTCCGTTATCTTGTCACAACACTTAATCATTTTACGAATTTTATCCATTACACTAGCTTACTATCAAATTTTCATTTATTTTATTTTATATATTTCTAAAATCTTTTACACCAATACATTGGATTTGGACTTTTGTTTTCAACAGAAGAAATTTGGATTAGCTTGTATTCGTCTCCATCAAACGATTTATAAACGAGTTGGGTTAGAATTGAGAAAACATTTATGCCGTCGGAATCATATCCCTAAAAGTTTGTGATTTGTGAGTACCATCCCTCTTTAACAATGAAAGGTGTTTTAGCAATTTTAATAGAACGAATTACAAATTTATTCGTTTAGAGAGTTCAGGTAATCTCGCTATTTACCGCGAATTTAATTTTTTTTTTTTTCTTTTTAGAAATACTAGATGATGAGTGCTAGCCGTACTCTTAGGTGTTTCCTACTCTCAACATAAACCAACCACCTGTCTAAATTATCGGTTAAAGTATTATAATAATTGAACACGGATATTAGACAAATGATTGGTATATGTTGAGAGTAGAAAACACTTGAGAGTAGGGCTAGTACTCATAGTAGATTGACCATACAAATTAGACAAGTCACGAACGCCATGTCGATCGGTTCAAGTAATCCCTTTGCCCGCTTAGATTCAGACCAAACCCCTGAGGCCAGCAAAGAGCCTCAGATTGTCTCTGGCCAGAAAGCCCACTTGGGCAACCATAGAATATGGGACATGTGGCAATAAAAAAATGGGAGAAGTCATTTCATTTTCTTCCCATGATTTTGACTTCTCCCCGCTAGATATCTCTCCCCCTTTATTTCACCACCTTATCACCATGTGTCTTTTAGTGTGTTGAGAAGTCAAAATCAGGGGCCCATGATTTTGACTTCTTCACCACTTGTCCCCTATTCTATGGTTGCCCGAGACAAGGGCATTCTGGCTTCGCCAGAGACAATCCAAGGCCCCAGCAAACACGCTACGTGTGGGTCCCTCGCTTTATACGTAAACAATTGCTGTGGTCTAATCAAAATCTGCCACATCATCTAACCCCAAAATATGTGGGCCCAGCTGACGTCCACGAATTTTTCTGTTTTGACCGAATAAAGCACGTGCAAGGTTGGAGAGATTCGCTCTTACGCAAACCCCTAGAATAGAAAAAATATCATTGCAAGGTTGGGTTATCATCTCTAAAATTTGTTCTTAAAGGGGTTAAAGCAACAGAATGCTAGTCTCTCTACAGGCACCGTAACTTGGCCTTGGATTGTCTCTGGCGAAGCCAGAAAGGGCTTGTCTGGGTTCCATTCAATAGGTGACAAGTGGGGGAGAAGTCAAAATCATGGGGCCCATGATTTTGACTTCTCCACCCATAATAAGACATGTGGCGATAAGTGTGTGAGAATAAGGGTAAGAGATATCAAATGGGGAGAAGTCAAAATTATGGGGAGAAAATGGAATGACTTCTCATTTTTATGTCTACTGCCGCACAATGTATGGAACCCCGAGAGCCCTTTCTGGCTTCGCCAGATACAATCTGAGGCCCCGTAACTTAGGCCAAGATGGGAAGCAGGGATGTGGGATTCTAGAGTATGCAATTCCCTACTACTTGATCCCGTAAAACACATTTTATTATTTTAATTGAATCATATTATTTTGCTTGAATCAAGTTATTTGAGTGAACAGTCATACAAATTCATTGATTGAAGTAAAATAATTTAAATTACGTTATTTTGCTTAAATCAAGTTACTTGCGTGAAATATACAAATTAACTGATTCAAGTAAAATAACTTAAATAGCATTATTTAACTTGGATAGCCTATTTTATCCAAAGACGGAAAAGCTTTTCACGGGACAAGTAAGTAGCCGAGATGTTAGGGCATCCCAATTGTTTGAATGCCGTAAAATCCCACCAAAACGTGAATGATTTCGGGTTGCCCAATATTTTTTTTCTCTTTTTCATTGTGGAGAGGAGAGAAGTTTGTTGTTCTTTCTACTTTTACTATATTTTATCTTTTATTTTCTATAGATAATGGTTAATGAAATTAGTAGGGTCTTACAGGTTCATTGTTCAGTTTAAATGTTGTTACAAGGGTACCTGTAATAGCTTATCCCAGCAAATGCAATCTTAGAAAACTCGAAGAGTACAACAACTTTTATTCCCTACACTTGAAAAATTGTTAGAAATTTAGTAGCTCGTATGAAGTAAGGCGCAGATCACGTCGCTCTCTTTAATACAATTCATGGCCCCCACAAATCACTGGATTATGAGACATGATGATGCCTTCAGGATACAACAACTTCACTTAAACTATCCTTGACTGTAGATGTGCACCTTCTACAAACATACATCACCTTGTTATCTTACCCAGTAAAAGAAACTCAAAAAGAACAATGAAATCCTGAAGGCAAAACCGAATAGAAACCCATAAGTGGAGAAAAGAATACGTAGCTTTTTTTTGGTTGTGTTTAAAACTAGTATAGAAAGGTCCCTTATATCAAGAAGGGAGAATCTCTTTGATTTCCAAAATAGTTATACTTAATACCGAGATTATTAGTGGTTAATGGCCACTTACGGAAATAAAAATGGTAAGAAATAATAAGAGGAATCCCAAAAGGTAAGAAAACAATAATATAGATTTAGTTATTAAAACGCTATTGGGATTTTACAAAATAGTTTTTCTTTTAATCAAAGACCCAACCCAGCCCAGCCCGGCCATCCCGCCCGACCGACTCAATGCGGCTTGGTACGCGAGCGTTTGTGAGTTTAGCATAGTATTGTGACAAGTAGCAATGAGTGGGTAGACAACAAATTCAAAGGCCCTTGAAAGCCCAAGCCTTCTACCAACTCTCTAACTTATAAGGAGGTAGAACCTTTCATACCTTTCAAATGTGGTACTAAAAGAAACACACAAACACAAAAGACATAGTTTTCCTTTTGGTTTTGCATCACACAAACACCCAAAACCACAACAATCCCCCACTTGATTCAAAAACAATAAAATCGCGAAAAGAAAATAAAAATGTTTGGTAAGATTAGATTTAATGCATAAAAAAATTAAGGTGTCATGTAGACTTGAACTTTTGCATAGTTTAAAGTAAATTTCTCACAAGATACTCAATGATCATAGATCTTGGTTTTGGAAATTGAGCTATTTTAGTGGCGAGTCTTATACCATAAACACACTAACTCTTACGGAGTCTATAGGTGTATAAGCCAACACTTTTCAACTATGTGTTTTTATTCTAGTTTAATAAGTGCTCTAGAGAAATAACCAATTTCTTATAGGAAGTGGCCGCACTTGCACATTTATATAGGTGAGTCTATCAAGGATGTCTATGTGACTATACATCTCACTCAATAGAGCTATAGATCTCATTAAAAGGAAACCGTCAACCTGTAATCGTCACATATCTCATGCACTATTCACATCATAGGAAGAAACTTGGAGAATAATAATATTATTCTCCTATTATAGTGCACCACCTCAAACCACTCAATAACTTGTTCTTCCCATTAAACCCGATTCTTGGGATTTCCAGTCTTCAGGTTGGGTTACCATTATAGTTGGTTTATTTTTCAATTGGCTTGTGTCTCATCCCCTTCAATGTGCTCTACACTTTTCCCTTGCTAGGCCTTTAGTCATGGGATTTACCAAATTTTCTGGTGATCTGATTTCATTAACAGATACAACTATATCTTATAGGAGTTCTCTCAAACATGCATGTTTTCGACGTATCTGTCAAGATTTTCCATTATACGGTGTATTATTAGCTCTACCTATTGCAGCATTGCAATCACAATTAATTTTGATAGCGGAGACTGGTTTATTCCATAACGGAATATCAAACCAAACGTTTCAAAGTCACTCAGCTTCTTAGAGATATCAATTCTGATTTTATAGTAGAATTTGATAGAATTGTTTGTTTCTTGGTTTTCCAAGAAATTGCACCACTACCAATGGTGAATATATAGCTACTTGTATCTTTATATTCACCAGAGACAAAATTACAATTAGTATCACTATATCCTTCTAGTACAGTCCCATAGTGAAGTCCATGATCCATAGTTCATTTTCAATACCTAAGAACTTTGCTAATTGTATCCCAATGCTCCCTACTGAGATTACTAGTATATCTATTTAATTTTCTGATTACATATGCAATGTCCTAGTGTGTGCAATTCATAGCATACATCAAACTTCTAATTACACTAGCATATTCATTTTGGTTTATACTATCTCATTCATTAGGTGATAGATGAACACTAGGATCACATGGAGAACAAACATGAATACAATTGTAATGATTGTATATTAATAATAATTTTTTAATTTAGTGGGATTGAGATAACATTATTCCATCATCCCTTCTTAATATTTTAATTCCAAGATCTTTTATATCAAATTGGGTGATAATAATTCTTTTGTCTCATTTATAATTTTTTGATTTGTTCCAAAAATCAGTAAATCATCTACATATAGACAAATAATTACTCCACAATCACTATTATATTTGTAATATATACACTTATTGCTTTCATTTGTACTACATCCATGAGTTATTAATACCTTATCAAATTTCGCAGGCCATTGTTTTGGAGCTTATTTTAAATCATATAATGATTTTACAAGTTTACAAACTTTATTTGTTTGTCCAAGAGTAATAAATCCCTCTGGTTGATCCATATAAATTTCTTCATCCAAATCACCATTTAAGAATGTTGTTTTTACATTCATTTGGTGAATTATTAAATGATTTATGAATGTTATAGCAAATAATACTCGAATAGATGTAATTCTTGATACAAGTGAATATGTATCAAAATAATTTATTTATTCTCTTTGCTTAATTCCCTTGGCTACCAATCTAGCTTTATATTTTTCTATAGATCCATCAGCTTTAAGTTTTTTTTTAAATATCCACTTGCAGTCTATAGTTCTAGTTTCAGGAGGAGGATCAACTAAAATCCAAGTCTGATTGGACATTATTGAATCAATTTTATTTTTCACAGCTTCTCTCCAAAAACAATAGTCATGTGAGTGAAATGCCTCCTTTAAAGAAATAGGATCATCTCTACTATATAGGTATAAAAGTCAGACCCATAATCTTTACTCTTTTTAGCTCTTTTATATTTTCTAGGTTCAATTGCAACCTCATCCGAATTGATTAATTCAAGAGTTTTAGAACTAGGATCACTAGATTCATTAAGATTTTGGTTTATTAAATCCTCACTATTTGTTGAATTAAAAGGAAAAATATTTTTTAAAAAATCAGCTTCCCTTGATTCAATAATTACATTATTTTCAATGTCTAAAAATCTATATGTTTTACCGTTTATTTCATAACCAATAAAAACACATCTCCTAGATTTAGTTCTAAAATAATTTAAATTTGGTTTTCTCCCTTTCCAAATCTCATATGGAGTTATTTTTGTTTTTTTTACTAGGTATTCTATTTAGAATATAACTAGCAGTAAAACGGGCTTCTCCCCATAAATTTAAAGGTAGGCATGAGATGTTAAGCATTGCATTAACTATTTCTATTAATGTTCTATTTTTTCTCTCAACAACTCCTTTTTATTGATGGGTATAAGGAGTTGTTACTTGGTGTATTATTCCACTTCATTCACAAAATAAATCAAATTCATTAGAGGTGTATTCACCTCCTCTATTACTCCTTAAATTTTTTTATTTTTAAGTTTAATTGATTTTCAACTTCTGTTTTATAAATTTTAAACATATTCAAGGCTTCATACTTTGATCTAATTAAATACACATATGAAAATTTTTATTTTTCATCTATAAATGTAATATAATATTTTTTACCACCTCTAGTGATTATTTCTTTTAAATCATAAATATCAGTATAAAAGGCTTAAAATTTATGAAGTTTTGTCCACTTTGTGAAAAGGTTTTCTAGATAATTTTGATTGACTACTGTATATACACTTATCAAAATTATTATCATTTAATTTAGGTATAGTTCTTAAATTACTCATACTTTTCACATATTTTTCATTAACATGTCCTAATCAACTATGCCAAAAATTAACAGAACAAACAATATAAGAAGTAGTAGAAGCTTTGTTGATTAATTCAACATTCGGTTTAAACATACCACTGGCTACATAGTCTTTTCTTACAAATTTCCTGCACTTGAAAATTACTTAATTATCAGACTCAATTACTTGTTTAAACCTAGGCTTGTTCAGAAGATAGCCCAACACCAAGTTTTTGCGCAGATTTGGAATATACAGAACATCCTTCAGAGTCATAGACTTCCCTTAAGTGATTTTGAAAGTTATATCTTTAACTCCAACAACCTTAGAGCTGGAAGAGTTCCCCATCTGGATATCGTGGTTGCTCTTGACAGTCTCTTAACTTTTAAACTTGTTTCTGTCATAGTAGACGTGCCTCATCGCACCTGGTTTTTTCCCAACAACCCTCATTGAAACCCATCATGTTAATTTCAATGAACATATCTACTAGGGGTTCTTCTACCACATTTGCTTGAGGATAATTCATTTTATAGAATGTATAATCCTTAGCAAAGTGTCCAGTTTTCCCGCAGACATAACACCCACTTGATTTCTAGCTTTCTCATGTCTTCTGAAAAGGTTGAAATGGATTCTTATTCTTTATAGGCTTCTTGTTGATTTTCAAGAATTTCTATTTTTTCTTTCTCGAAGAATCAACAAAATTTACCTTAGAAGCCATCTTAGAGTTCTCTTCCTTTTTATCTTGATTTCCAGCTTCCTCTTCAATCCGAACAGAACTAATTTTTTAATGAAAATTCCTTTGTTTTATGATGAAGGAAATTTCTGAAATCTTTCCATGAAGTAGGCACTGTCTCTATAATTGCAGCAACTTGGAATTTTTCTGGAATTAGCATTCCCTGAGTAATAATCTCATGGATTATTATCTAGAATTCATGGGTTTGTTTTACTACGGATTTTGCAGCAACCAAACTGAACTTTAAAAATCTGCTCACTATATATTTTTTTGACCTAGCCTCCTTAGTTTGATATTTTTTCTCTAAAGCTACCCATAAGCTTTTTGCAGTATTTTCAGAGCAATATAAATCGAACATAGCATTTGTCATACCATTTATAATGTCGCGACCCAAAACCCACCCTAGGAGTTAGAGTGAATCTTGGACGACTTATCATGACCTATATGACATGCTTGACAAACCATCATGCAAAACATATGGAGCATATACAAAAGAGGACAAAATAGCGGAAGCACAAACTAACATGGCACAACAGAAGTCTAACCAAAACCTCTATGTATATACATGTGATCCAAGTTTGTACAAAAGAGAAAACAAAAGAAAGAAGGTGCGGACATGCCCGCCAAAATACATGGGTATAAAATCTCTCGTGCTCACCCACACTCACTTGGAACCTACCACCTAGTAGTAGCCCTCTACATGAGGCTCCTCAACAGGGGCCTCCTCAATGTACTCCTCTTCCTCCCATGGACCGGGAGCACATATGTTAAAAGGAGCAAACGCTCCACTAACACCTGCTGACATCAAAAGTATGGCTGAATATGGAATACTCAGCGGGTACCAAATACTAACCAACAGTCATGGCAATACAATAATGGAAATAAAGCGGGAAGCGGTTAGTATAGTTGATAGGTAAGTAAACAATTTATATTTCATGCTTGCATCACATTAAAGTCGAGAAAGCTCTTGAAGTTATTGTGTGCTTGACTTGACTTGAAAATACTCTTTTCGTGCTTGAAAACTTGTCTTATCATGCTCTGTCTTGTTGGTCTTGTCGAGTCGTGCTTGTCTTGTCATGCATGTCATGTCGTGTCATGCATGTCTTACCATAAAATTTAAATGCTCATGCTTGCTTGCTTGTCTGGAAAAATAAACATGCTCATGCTACTTGTGAGGGAGGGTGGTTTAGAACCCCATCTTCCTAAATGAGATAAAACTTATGAGGGAGGGGAAACCCCTCTTTAGCAAAAATGCATTGAAAGTAAACATGCATGCTCGGAGTCTTGCTTGGCAGGTTCGTGTTCTTGTCAAAAGCGAGGCAAGACATATCTTAAGATATGCCCTACCTCTATTTACCAACCCTTATGTTTGGCCTTGTCATGGTGTTCGTGAATCGAGAATAAAATCCTTGTGCTTGAAAATTCCCGATAAACCATGTCATGCATGCCGTGCTCGTGAAATCGTGTACAATTAACTAATGAAATTTAATACACATAGTAGACACAAAATCATTCAAGGCAACATTCAATAATAAAGTGATTAAATCTACAAGCATGCAATTCTAGAAAGCGAGTAACACCCTATCATAAAACCCTAGAATCCTCCATGCTTTAATTCATGCTTTTCTTGATTAATGAGTCATCCAATCCATCCATCATCCATTGTGTGTTCATTATTTGGCGGGATACCCTTCACATGTGTCTCATTACAACACAGTATTCATATGACATTTCATTCTCTCATTCCATCTTATATCATGTGAACCATTTAGGGGAAAGTAAGGAAATAGAGAAGCATAGCAATAAAGGAAAGAAACTATGACAAAGAGGGTAGCATAAGGTGCCGACCTTCAATGGGTGAGGAAAACCCTCCAAAAATGTGGGTGGAATCGCTACCGAGGTTGGAGAAACCCCCTTGCTTGATTTGGGGAAGATCACCCTTAATCTTGATCTCCTTCTTCTTCAATCTCAACCCTCTTGGCAAATCCCCAATCTCTCCTCTCTTCTTCTTCTCTAATCTCTCTTAGGCTCTCTTTAGGTTTAGGGTAAACCAAAACCCCCAAATACCATCCCCTATTTATAGGCCAAGGGTAGAAACCCTAAAAATTATGAATTAAAATTCCGGGTTCGCGATCGACGATCGGTCGTAAGTTTCCACGATCGATCATAAATATTACCGAGATTTTTGCCCATTTATGAGATTCTACGATCGATCGTCGATTTTCTATGATCGATCGTAACTTCACCTACGATCATTCGTAGGGTCTGGACAATCGCTCGTAACTCTTGCAGAAATTTCCAAATTTTCCCGTTTTTGTATTTCGGCCATAACTTTTGACTCGTTAGTTGGATTTCGACGATTCAACTTGCATTAGATTCGTCATTCGAAAATGAACATTTCTGATATTTTAGAATTTTGAAATTCCTCTTTATTTATTGACCAAATTACCCTTAAAGTTGACTGATCCGCAAATGAAGTTCAGTAAACCGGATTTTTAACATATCCGACTTAGGAATCCCACTTCTTAACACTTAAGGTTCTTTAAAATTTCTCATTTAATAGAAATGGAAGATAACAAAGGCCTAAAGCTTTGGCATGGGTTCCAATACATGGCAAAAGTTCCGGGGCTCTACATATATGACCCTTTACACAGAAAATCTGCGGATTCTCATCTTTTCCTATAATGAGATCTTCCCGATTCTTCTTCTTCTTCGTTAGGAACATCAGTTAAAGCATATGTTAGCTAATTTAAGTGACGTGAGTAGAAAAAGCATTTTCTATTGGCCATGCTTAAAATTAGACCCATAAAAAATCTCAGTCCTAATCACATAATCGTTTGTTCTAAAGTTTACAATAGACATGACAAATTGTCTTAAAATTGTTGTTCCAAGGTTACCTATAGACGCTTACCCCAAAAAAGTCAGTCTTAAAAAACTCGAACAGTACAATAACATTTATTCCAAAAATTCATGCACTTGAAAAATGGTCAGAAATTTCGTAGCTAATGTGAAGTGAGGCACAGATTATGTTACTCTCTTTAAGACAATCACGCCCCCCCACAGATGCACTGAGTTACTAGACACGATGCATCCAGGATACAACAACTTCACTTAATCTATCTCCGACTGTAGATGTCCACCTTCTACAGTTGTACATCTCCCTGTTATCTTACCCAACAAAAGGAACTCGAAAAGAACAATGAAATCCCGAAGGAAAAATCGAATAGAAACCGATAAGAGGAGAGAGAATTCGTAGCTTTTTTTGTTGTGTTTAAACCCAGTATAGAAAGGTCCCTTATACAGAGAAGGGAGAATCCCTTTGATTTCCAAAATGGTTATACTTAATACCGAGATTATTAATGGTTAATGGCCACTAATGGAAATAAAAACAGTAAGAAATAATAAGAGGAATCTCAAACGGTAGGAAAAGGGTATTACACATTTAATGATTAAAACACTATTGGGATTTTACAAAAATAGTTTTCTTTTTGTTAGCCTTTAGGTTTTCAACCTAAGGTAACATCATTAATTTTGATGATAACACAATAATGCAATGAGAATTGTATTACTAATGTCTCCTTGAGTTTATATGAAAATCAGAATACCAAAAGCATTAGAAAAGCCATTCAAGCAAAAAAATGAAAATAACACCATCTTCAAAGAAGATTCATCATCAAGTCAAAGCAAGTCAAGTTAGATCATATTGAAGATCATACCCAAAGTCTAAGTCGAATGATGAAGAGAGAGTCAAATCCAAGAAGATGATCAAGTTGAAGAATGGACATCTCTTAGTAGGTTTAATGTTTTATATATTTTTCTTGTGTGTGAGAGATTATTTTAGGACTTATGTAAAAGTCCTCAAATGTTTTGTTATTTGAATTGCTCAAATACTTAGAAAGACCATAGGAGCTTAAGACCAATATTGAATTTCATTCTAAGGCCCTAGGACATCATTTGGAATGACAAAAAACATGATCAAGATGAGCCAAAAGACCAAGGAATTCATTCCCATCATTAAGGTTTATTTAAGTTGAGATTTCAGAATAAAATAGGAAATCTCGTCGGCGAAATTGAACAGGAACTTCAATATCGTCAACGAAATTAGCCGCAGTGCTACTATTTTTTAATTTTGTCATAATCTCGTCGACAAATTCAGAATGCCCTCCAAATCTCGTCGATGAAATCATGCAGAAACCTGAATACTCTATAACGACTAGTTTCGTTTTGAATGTTTTTCCAGCAGTCATAAAATCTCTTGGGCAGTAAAATGAGATGATTTAAGGACAAAAGGAGAACTCCTAATACTTCCAATCATTCAATCATTCACTCCAAAGCTTTGATTTCTAAATTCATTGAGTTGAACCTAAGAATTCCCAAATCAGTTTTATTGAGCTATTCAACTCCAATCTTTAGGATATTTTCAGTGAACTTGAAAGTGATCAATCAGTAGGTTTTAGAAGCAAAATCAGATTATAAACATCACTCTTTAAAGATTATATGAAAATCAAGAATCGGTTGATTCTTGTCCTTGAAGCGGGGAACATTGTAAGGTTGGGTCTTTGGGTCTTCACCCCTAAAAAGATCAAGGAAGTCAAGAGAGAGGATTCTCTTGCATTGTAATGGTTTAGGCTTCACCTGTAAGAAATATGTGTGATTGAATAAATCGTGGATAATCTTCTAGCGGGTGTAGCTTGAGGCGGGGACGTAGGCGGGATTGCCGAACCTCGTGAACAAACTCTTTGTATATGCATCTCTCTAACTCTATTCTTTATTTATTGTTTTGAATGCTTGTGTAGAATCGATAAATTATATTTCCTTTTAATTTGTTAAAATGGAAATTTCTCTTAAGAAAATATGATAAAGTTTTA
Organism: Tetracentron sinense; assembly: GCA_015143295.1. Classification (NCBI taxonomy): domain Eukaryota; kingdom Viridiplantae; phylum Streptophyta; class Magnoliopsida; order Trochodendrales; family Trochodendraceae; genus Tetracentron; species Tetracentron sinense. The sequence goes on from CM026554.1 coordinate 21,956,575, forward strand.
AATTGCCATAGACCCTATCCCCCCCCCCCCCCCCCCTTCTAGGGTCCAAACCTTGGGCAACACTTTTAATCAAAGACCGAACACAACCCAGCCTGCCTGTCTGACTCGACTCGGCGCATGTGTATGAGTTTAGCATAGTATAGTGATAAGTAGCAATGAGTGGGTAGACAATAAATTCAAAGGCCCTTGAAGGTCCTAGCCTTCTACCAACTCTCCAACTTATAAGTAGGTAGAATCTTTCATATCTTTCCATTGTGGGACTAAAAGAAACATCCAAATACAAAAGACATAGTTTTTCTTTTGGTTTTGAATCACACAATCACCCAAAACCACAACATTAAATACAACGTGTTGAAGCGAAGCTTCCTTTCTTAGTGTATGACGGTGACAATCTTGTAATTATAGAGAAAATCCTCTTTTGCAAAATTGCACGGGCCTCTCCATAATTACAAAAGTGGCACAACCATACACTAAAGAGGGTGCTGCTTCAAGGTACATTATTCATTAATTTAAAACATGATTTTTAGGTTAGATAGGATAGACAAGGGTCCAAGAATTAGGTTCTTAGACCTTATGGGTATTGTTGAATCACTTTTTTCTTAAGATCTTTGCTAACAGAGATTGGATCACTGTCATTTGTTGAATTCAATTGCATTCGTGTCAAATGTGGATTGGATGAGGGAAAAAAAGCAGAAAATTCAAAATGTTTTTCTCTTCCAATCCACACGTGACACAGATTCAGTTGACTTCTCTTCAATTCCATTGTTATGTCTTTTTATTTGTTTTGCACTTGGTATTGTGAAGAATTTTCATGTACATGAGGTTGTGCGTTGAAGGTTTTTTTTTCTTTCTATTTTTTTTTATAGTGTTTTCTTTCCACCTGAATATGCTAACAATAGCAAAACCGAGTGCTAGAACCAGACAGTTCAGGTAGGATTTCTCTTGTCATTATTAATGTAGACCTATTTCTTTCTTATAATTTTGGTTTACTTTTCACAGAAGGTGGTTATGAGCACTAGGTGCATATGTTACATTTTGTTGTTCAGCCCTATTTTCCGCTCATTGGGATCCCTGGTTCACATATAAAAGTGAAATCTGGTGTCCTTATATTATCAAAAGGAGTAATCTACTATGAGTCGCGTGGTGTTTGATCCACGTAGTGGTCCCCGTTATTGAGTTGGATTAATCGATATGATCAACATCAGTTAATTAGGGGATTCTGATCCAACTACAATGTTGGCTAAGAGTGTTAGTTGGTTTGAGTTGATATAGAAAACCGTTCCTCAATTAACAAAATATGTATGGCTTATTCTTATTCATCTATTTTCTTACTTACTGTGTGATTTATCTGATTATACATATGCATCTAGATTATTTTACCATCCAAAAAAAATATCTAGATTAGGTTTTGGTGGTCATGGTTGATCGGGTCTTCGAGTTGGATCCTATATCTGTCACTAGAGCCAAGAACACAAACCCAATTAAATTAAGATTGTTGGTTTCTTAACTAATCATCTCCCATTTGTATCGATGTTTTGTTTTCACATTACGTGTAAGTGGTTATTTTCGATAATCTTATTTTTGCATTACAAAAAAGCAATAGTCATAACCCCTTTTTTCTTAAATTGAAATTTTTCGACAGCGGTTTAGTTATGATTTTTGCAAGATTCATGGGTTAAACAAATTTTAATGGTGAGCAATAAGGCTTTCGAGAAGTGAATCAAAGACTAGAGCAGCCATCCATCACAATCTGCTGCTAACTTATCAAACACTTCAAAAATAATCAAATATAACGAGTCTCGATCATGTTCACCCATTCCCCGGCGGCTACCTAACCTTTACGCGCATTTGCCGCTAAATCTAGATCAGATTCATCAATGAGTAGACTAACAATAGGTACAATTGTCAGGGCTTGAATACAAATATTGAACTGTACATGTTTATATAAGGGTGATTGTGATTTTGTTGGATATGTATGGAAACCAAGTTCACCATCATCTTGTTATTTACATAAGTTGTGTTATATGCAACAAAATTAAGTTTCCGTGCAAATTCTTGGAAATGCCATGTACCTAATTACTGTTATTGGAATATTGCGTAATTAGGACTATTATATCCTCCTCCGAGTTTGTTTTATATGGTTTTTTTAGCAATTGTATGTTGTAAGTTATAACAACAAAGAAAATGAAATTCAAAAACTAATTAGTTTCTCTAATACAATAGTGAGATAATCAACAGAGAAAATGGAAACCAAGTTCACAAACATCCTGTTATCACAACATAAGATACATCTCACTACATGCATTAAAAATAAGGTAGCGTGCTTGTTCGCGGAAATGCCGTTTTTTGATAATTACTATCATTGGCTAGCGTACTAGATACAATTCCATGAGACGTGCTTAATGTCTCTTCCGACGAGTTGCTTTTAATAATTATTTTATAATGATTTCTTTGAAATGTTTATCGTGAAGCAGATGTAAAGGGTTGGTCAAGAAGACTATCTAGAAACAATGAAAAACTAGACCAGTACATACACAACCATATATGTTTTTTAGGCTACTTGTCAAGCACTTCAAGATATTAAATTTCGTCGAATTTTAATTGCATCGTTACGTTCTTTACGGTTTGTTTTACCGTAACACACTGATTGTGGCAGCTTAATAAATAAATGCAAGTAGTTGGAGGAAGGATGCAAGAAAAGGATCAAGAAGATCCATTTGCAGATTAGTGAGAGTAATGTTTCTTTTCTAGTTATGTTTCAAAATGGGTATGCAAATTCCAAGAGTAGTTGTGCATTGAAATTGATAACGTCTATTAATTAGTGTACCTTTTAGTCCTTGCTATGGCTTATTATGTACGTAGGGTAGTCTATAAGATTGTATGTGTTGGTCTCATTTCTTGTTGGGAGATACAATACTTATACGCAATCGTCCCTTCCAGATGTGCCTTTTTACATAACATATACTACTTGGCAACAAATTTAGTCATATCGTCGTAAGGACTTTCATCACACATGCGCACAGTGCACACTGTATCTCATCTTTTTCTTTTTTAAATAAAAAAAGATATTATGTAATTTCTATGTCTGTAAAAAATGATTTAATGTGATTTCTATCTTTTAAAAAAAAACAGATTATGGGTGATTTCTGTGTATATTCATGGTCATATCTTATCCTCCATATGTCCTTTGACTGACTCCAAAGAGGGACCTCTTTAGCCTTCTTGTTAGAATTCTAGCCTACAGAATACAGATTCTCCTTCGTTTTATCTTGAGTTCCCTTTTTTTCTTTATATAATTGGCTAAGTTAAAAAGAGAGGGGGCCTTATTATGGTACCCCTTAGAATTTTAACCTACATGTGCTTAATTTTACTTTGAGGGGCTATTTCTCTAAATTTTGGCTATGATCAAAAGGGGGTCCTCATTAGGTTTTCCCTTTGAAATCCCGAACCCTACATTCCCCTTTACCTTTTGATCTAATCGCCTGGTTTAGTTAAGGAATGAGGGATGATGCTTTTTAGCCTTCCTAGGAATTCAGGAAGTTATATTTTCGTTATAGTAATCAAGAGTGTAGTATTTTATGTCTTCCTTGGTCTCATTAATCTCCATTTTGAGTGTTCATGAGTGGGTCTCTCTTAGAGTTCAGTTCCCACCTTTTTTTCAAGTGGAGGATCACTTTATCCTTTTAATCTCATGAACCATGAATCACTATAAGGGAATTTTGGCTACTTTGATCCCTTCCCCTTTTTAGGTTATTTTGGATGCCTTAGCCTTCATGATCTCTTAGGGTATGGTGGTTTGGCAAGAAAGTGACGGAAAGTAAAAGAAAAATGAGTTTTCTTACACTTTTCTTGCATTGGGTGTGCAAGAAAGTATACTTTCCTTTTATTGCACTTTCTCAATAGTGATGAACTTAGATGATTAATTTGAAAGAAAATTTAAGTTTCTTTTCTTTTTATCTTAATTACATACCCACGTTGGAACTTGAATTCTCTCCAAGAATCAATTTTGTGTTAGGGTTTCTGCACCATATAGCTAGCATTGCACGCTTTCATTCATTAGACGCTGGTTGTCTGTAATTTGTGTTCTAGTAACTAGATAAATTAAAGCAAAGTGGAAGTGCATGTTATTTTGAACTTGTTGCTGCAATGGGCTGAAAAAGCAGGCAGAAAAATAGGTCTTGTGGTGCACACAGCCAGTCAAAGGAATGAGCATTCCTCTTAAGATAGTGGATGATGGATGCAATTGCGGCATCAATCCTTGTGGGACGGGCCATATTCGGCCCAAAGGGAAATGTCTAACTTATTGCCTCATTTCACTATGTAGTGGAATGTGAGGTTCTCATTGGTCCATGCCCTTCTTTTTAACATCCATCAATTGTAGTTAAGATTCTCTCATTCTTAGGCTTAAGCAATCTAATCTTGGTTTTTAGAAAGGAAAAAACAAAAAAAAAATTTAACCTTAATTTTCTTAAGCTTAACCGTAGTTAAAGGGTGTTTAAAGGGATACATGGACATGGCATTTGACTTGGTGGGCTAATCACTGCCCCCGAGCCCATATCTCAACTAATTAGTAGTGATCATATGCTACCAAACAAATCACTCTCTTTTCTTATTAGCATGCTTTTCATAACTAGGTACTTCAAAATTCTATTTTGTTTTGGAGCAAGTATCGTCTAGTACTGATGTCAATTTATGACCATTACAGATTTGGTTGTAGAATATGTATCATCTAACTCGTGTTGGACACTGAAAAAATAGATAAAAACTGATAAAAGAAAAGAAAATATTGGTTTTTCTAATATAACATTGAGTAGAATCCCTCCCCCCCCCATCATACATTCACATAAGGTGTGTTCGTTTGGCAAGAAAGTGAGGGAAAGTAGAAGAAAAGTGAGTTTTCTCAATCTAACTTTGGTTTTTAGGAAAAAAAAACATTAAAAAAATTTTAACCCTAAGATTTAAAATTTTTTATCTTAGGGTTAAATTCTTTTAAAAAGAATTTCTGAAACCCAATTTTAGATTGTGGAACTCTACGGTTAGTGAATCTTAAAAACACAGTTAATAAGGATTAAAAGGGACACGTGTTGGCCTATGGGCTACAACCTACATGTTCCTTTTGGTTCTCTAGTTTTCCTTTTAATGCCTAAATTTGGTTAAGGAATGTATGACGAATAGTGTAAATTTGGTTAAGAAATGTGTGATGAGATCACTGGTTTGATTCTTAGAACCTCATGAGACTGGTCGTTTCATAGAAATTAACTTCAATCATTCAAGTATTCTCTCTCTTTCTTTCCCCTTCTATAGACTGGCTGGGCCTTTATTTGTCTTCATTAGTTTGTACAATTTTAATGTCATGGCTAGTTTTTTGTTGGTAACAATGATGGTTTCCGGGCCTCTTAGAGCAACCAACTAAATCGCCTGGGCACGTTCGAACCCCCCAATCCACACACACCAGAAAAGGAGGACTAAATCCTTGAGGGTGGCCAACAAGGGGAAGAGAATCGAACTCAAGACCTCCGCTTCCTGAGGCGTGGTCTTGGCCAACAACACCAACCCCCGTTAGTAATGTTATGCACAGGTGATGAAGGATATGTACGTAACCATCCCATTAGTCTTATTGAGCCTACATCCCACATCATAATCCCTCTCTTTCGGCATGTTGGAGGTGAGAATGTCATTCCAGGAGCTTCATTTGGTCCAAATCATCCATGAATCTTTCATACGAGACTCATGCGCGCATTCATACCTCTTTAATTAAATCCATCTTATCAAATAGACGAGCTTAAGGGAAATCTTAAAGCATAGGTAAATGTCACTCGGATGGATGGATTGAGGTGTTTGACACCTTCTCCAATCTATAATCAAACCTCCTTACCTAAAATTCCAATGGTTTTGTAGATCTAGTCATTTTATTTAACTAAAAATCCATTTTTCTAGGTTTCCAATCATGCCTACATTTTTGTCTCGACTCCAAATTCTCTATGTAGGCTGTTGAGAATCTCTTTCCAATTCTCAAAGGTGGCGATTGGATTGGATTTTTTTGGCCAAAAATCAATTATGATAAAATTGATTGTGTATTCATGATCAAATAATCATTTTTTCAAATAATGTTCGGAGAATACGAAGTTGAGAGACTCACCTACGTATTCTCCAAATACTATTATTTGAAAAAATGATTATTTGACCATTAATTTCTATACAATCAATTTTACCATAATTGATTTTTGGCCAAAAAAATCCAATCCAAATGCCCCATAAATAATTATCTATAGTGGTGAGAATCTCACGGATTCTATAGAAATAGTTGAATCAATTCTCACAGGTTGAACTAAAACTGTTTGAATCTATTAATACACATGGATATAAATAGATTAATTTACTGCATCGGACAACCTTCTCCAATGCAAAGTGGTCGTTAATCTCAATGTGTTTGTTTTTGTAGAGCCCCGAAAATTTGATTCACTGTTCATGTGAATAGAGCCCTTGTATGGTATGTGTAAAGGCCTAATGCCTTACATGGTATTCTTGATATTATGATGAGTCAAGTGAGGGTCTTAGGTATGTATTTGGAGTCTCAAAATGAGAGTATAAAGATACTCTAAGTGGTTAAAAACAAGGGTATAAATACCCAAGGTGTTTAATGGGTTGTGAATGAATAGTGTAATGAATAGTGCTAGTGCGCGAGGCATAAGGAGGCCGGGCCCTCTCATGCATATTGGTGTATGTTAAATGATCACTTAGAAGGATTTAAAAATATATTTGGAATGATTAATGAGGCGTGAGTATGGTTTTGGACCCGAGGGAAAGGAGTGCGAAAACACTCGAAGTGTTCTAGATGTTGAAGAGGTATGTTTCGGCATTTCCCTCAACTTTACGAAGCCTTAGTTTAGGCTCCATTGCTCAGAATCAAGTGATTCTTGAGTTTTTGGAGAGGCATGTGAACCCTCTTCGGGGTTCATGTTCATCACTTTCCCTGATTTTGAGCTGGGGTTGAGTCAAAAGTCCAATTTCCAAAGTCGGGACTGTTGGAAATCTGGACAGTTAAAACCCAGTTTCAGACCAGTAAACTTTAGGGGTAAAATGGTCCAATAATAAATACGAATTAGAAGTTGTACAAAACATGAAAGTTGTTCTCCTTCGAAAGACGAATCTAACGCAAGTTGAATCGTCAAAATCGGACAAGCGAGTCAAAAGTTATGGTCGAAATACCAAAGCGGGAAAAATCTGGAAAATCATCCTGTCAGAGCTACGATCGATCGTAGAAGACCTACGAACGATCGTAAAGTTACAGAAATGCTGAAAACTCATTGGAGAAGCTACGATCGATCGTAGGAAGCCTACGAACGATCGTAGAACTCCAGAAACTGAGCAAACTTACTGTGAGACCTACGATCGATCGTAGGAAGCCTACGAACGATCGTAGGTGCGCGAATCAAACTCTTTAGTGCGTGATTTTAGGGTTTTCACCCCTTGGCCTATAAATAGGGGATCATTTTTGGGGGTTTTGGGTTACCCTAAACCTAGAGAGAGATCTTAGAAGAGAAGGGAAGAGAGTGGAGGATTGCAAGAGGGGTTTTTGGATTTGGAGAAGAAGAGCACAAATCGAGCCTTGATCTCGCTCCTACGCGCCATTGGAGCTTGGATCTCCAACATCAAGCTTGGGTTTCGCTTCTACAAGCTTCTTCAAGCCTTTTCAAGCATTGGATCAAAGGGATTTCATCCCATAAGGTAGATACACTCTATTAGGTTCTAATTTCATAAACCCTTAATGAAAAGCATGATTTTCTTGACAAGTATAGTTATATATAGCCTCTTATATGTAAAAATACACTCTTCTAGCAATTGATTTCATGAAACCCTTTCTACATCAAGATAAAATCCCATGAATGATGGTGTGAATTAAATGTGATGATGTTATGCTTTCAACCAACAAATAAAGATGGTAATTTTTGAGTTGTTCTATATGTTAGTATCCAAGATGAAAAGCATGTTAAAAGCAACAAGTTTTGGGAAGAACAAGTAGAAAAACCTTATTTTAAAAGTGATTGGAATGGTGTGATGTTATTGTATATGGATTATGGTGATGGATGAATTATGTTGAGTATGAAACATATGACCATATGTAAAGGGTTTTCCCTAATGTCTACCATGTTATATCACAACTGCTATACGGACACATATGCATATGCATGATCGAGTTTTTCTAAATTATGGGTATCCCAAAAGAAGAAATACATGTATATAAGATGCAATACAAGAATAAGAAGAAGAAGAGTATACGATGCAAATGAACCACACGAAAAGTATAAGATGTAAATGAACCAAATGAATAGTACAAGAAGCATAAGAAGTATAAGAAAAGTACAAGAAGTAAAAAGAGGTCTACGGAAAAGTATAAGAAGCACAAGATACATACGGAAAATACAAGAAGCACAAGATGTTACAAGAAATACAAGAAGATGGAAGGTATATAGAAAAAGCCGACAGGGATGCGACGATAGCAGGTCGCCTGAAAGGGAAAGGGATACTGGAATCGGACTCCGATGATAGCAGGCCGCCCGAAAGGGAGATGGATACTGGTCGTCTACCCTTAAGGTAGCCGAAGGTGAGGAGAACATTAGGCCACCCAGCTTACGTGGGTACGGGTACTAGTTGTCCTACTCCGGAGGTAGCAAATGATGAATACCAAGGTATTTTAAATACCCGTATATGCAAAGGTACAAGATGATAAGAAGATGTTTTCGACAAAAGATGATAAGAAGATGTAAAAGACAAAAGATGATAAAAAGATGTTTTCCGATAGTATTTTCCGAGATATATGCACATGATATGATTTTGTTTTCCGCGCTCTGATTTCAGGAATGCATATGAGATGATTAAATTATGATATGTACACGTTGTATTCTTGTTTACGATATTACTATCTAGTGGTTTGTATACGCTGAGTATTCCATGCTCAGCCGTACATATTATGTCGGCAGGTCCCTTCGACATTTGTGGCGAGCGTCCTCAAGAACCATGGGTCGAGGAAGAGTATGTTGAGGAGGAGGAGACTTGGGGTAGTCTTCAGCAGCAGAGGGCTCAGGAGGAGCAGAGGGCTTTTATTAGGTGGCCCCATCATGAGTGACGAGAGGGAGAGACATGTACATATATTTTGTTGAGCGAGTATGTTCGCTCTTTATTTTGGGTCATGTATAAACTGAGACATATAGTATTGATAGAAATTTTGTAGTCCGCTTCCACTACCATATATAGATTAGTATTACGCTTCCGCTATCACAGGTTTTATATGTTGTACAGGATTCATATGTTATATAAGATGGTTTGGTTATGAGTTCACGTCGCCAAAGTATCCTAACTACTAGGGGGTATTTTGGGTCGTGACAGTTTTGGCCATGAAAGATGGATTCGTCACCATATAAGTTCTGCAAAAATTTTCAGACAAGAGACCAGTGGGAATGAGAGGGAAACAGTCAAATATCACAGAACACATCATATCCAAATACGTATAGCTGATTGCAAATGATATCCAGCTTTTGTACTAGAACGCGGAGACTGTGATGTTTCTTTTTATCATAATAGATCAAGTGCCTGTTATGGCCGAGGTAGACAAATACTAGCATTGCTCATTTGAACTGCCTTCCCAATCTGCATTTCAAGGCTATGAGCTCAAAGTTGGATGATGATCGTAACCAAAACTTGGCCATTTAAACATTTCAAGTACTTAAAGATGCATTTGGCAGCGAGCAATTGACTAGGTGCTATTAGGATGTGTGAGAGTGAGATATGTAAGGCACCCACAAGATGAAATTAGAAGGTCTCCCAAGGGATCACCATCATGAAGAGAGAGTTTGCTTCTTATAGTAGCAGGTGTACATTTCACATGGGTTGTCATCAACCATATTGTGTTTTTCCAAAAGACTTAAGAACATATTTATTCTGGGTGAGAGAAAGGCATGCCTCAGGTGCTTGTTTCAATCCAAATAATGTCTTTGTGAAGGCGGATGACATGATCCACAAAATCTTTATATATTGGTCCAAGTGGTTGCATCATGAATACCTCTTCATGAACAACACCATGAAGGAATGCTGAGAAGATAAGAGGAAAATTGTTCCAAATGATGTTCATAGCTGAGAAGATGAGAGAGAAACTCAGAGAGGGATATAAGCTCAAAATGATTTGAAATGGTGGTAATGAAGGAGTTAGTTGAGAACTAGATCTGAATTTGAAAGATGTTACAGAATGGATGCAAAAGAGTCAGATATAGCTTTTAACTTGTGTAGAAATTAATCGCACGGAGGAGGAGCCTTTCAGATATTGTTCAGTACTTCTCCATTGAATATAGTCAGCATTGGATCTAGTTCCATCAGTTTTGTCAATAGTGGGGGAGGGAGGCCGAATGGTGCCATCAATAAAGGCATTCCATCCCATCGAGACGAACTGAAACAAGGTTGTGTATGTTGCTAATATTGAATGAGGAACAGATAGAGATAATTGCAATTTGTAAGGGTAGTTGATTGGGGACAATGAAGAACTATGAAAAAGAGGAAGACAAAAAGATTAATGGAGAGGGGTAACAGAATCAAACTTGGTGCTCTGATAACATGTAAAGTGACCGAGAATGGAGTAGAATGATAAAGTGTCATGAAATACACCATATCTCATCACAAGATGATTTGAATTTCATTTGATTTGTTTTGATTGAGGTTTCCTTCTATAATATGAATATTGAAAAATCTATTTAAACCCTCTTTGGGTCCTTCTAAATAATTCAAGAACTATCAATAAAACTATTTTCTATATAAAGGTACTAGCAGAGACCCCGTGAGATGCACGGGTGTGAAAAAGAAATTTTTTAAAAAATATCTACACTCTTTCTCTATATCTCTTATCACAATCCCCTAAATTCCTCTAATGGATTAATACGTCTCTAGATTCCCTCTCTATCCCTCTTATCACATTCCCCTAGTCTCTACATTCCCTCTCTATCCTTCTTATCTCTATTTCTTTTATCACAATCCCCTAAAATCCCTCTCATGGATTAATATATCTCCACATTCCCTTTCCCTATCCTTCTTATCTCTATCCCTCTTATTACAATCTCCTAAAATCCCTCCAATGGATCCATATGTCTCTACATTCTCTCTTTCCCTTTCTTATTACAATCCTCTAAAAAGGAGAGTAATTGTAGGGGATTGTGTTATGAGAGATAGAGAAAGAGAATGTGGAGACGTATTAATCTATTGGAGGAATTTTATCACTATTCTTTTTAGAGGTATCAGATCAACACTTCTAAAATTCCAGGGATTGGAGTTTGGAGTTTAAAGAGGGAAGTCTTATTTTCTTATATTATAGTATAGATTGCACCATACCAAGAAGAATAGATAAGACACCAAATTCGTGTGTTAGTGTGTAATCAGTAACCCAATTTTGGGTTGCTTTCTATATTATATATAAATTCAAAAGATTATAGCAACTTTCAAAAGTAAGATATACAAAGAAGAGAAATAAAGTATTTACATATGAATGAAATTTCTAAAGAGGAAATTGTCTTTGATGTGGCTTTCCTAATTATATTAGGCTAAATTGGAGAATTTGATTGAGATGTGAATTTCCTTAATAATAACATAGTCGCTTTCCAAGAATAGTATTACTAAGAGAAACAACTCAGCTCGACAGGTCAAACAGAGAGTTGGCCCAACCCATGAGAACAAGATGACTAAGATGGAGAGAAGCAATTTATTCCTTAGCGTATGTGTGCCATCTCGGCTACATGTTATCATGGGGATGCATAGAAGTTTTAGGGTGTGCAGCATTTATATAAGGAGCAGATGATGCATCACGTGATGGCAATGAGCAATACAGACCAACAACAAGGTCGATAGGGGGGGCATCTCACAAGCTTGGTGAAAATTTCTGGTGAACCCCATAAATAATATTTTTAGGTTGAGAACTCACAATCAAGAAAGGGGAGGCTAGGTCTTCCTAAAGGTCTATCTACCCTATTTCAGATTTAACAAATTATTAACTAAGTGAGGATAAAAATAAGCATAAAGTGCGGAAATAAAGAAAGACAATCAAGCCACAACACAAGGGATTTTTTTTGTGGAAACTCTTCTGGGAAAAATCATGGGACCTAGTCTAGCAAGAGATCACTAAAATAAAGTACTAGATACTTACAAGACTCGAATTGTACTCAATCGGACTCAACAGTACAATCCTCATTACTCTATCCTCCATGCATTGAAAAGTAATCACGATCTTGCAAGAGTCGCAATCTACTGCAACAGCTCGTTCTTCTCTTGTGTCGTCATAATCATGATCTTCCGATCGATCTCTGTCAATGACGGATTCGGATTCCTCTGACCAAATAACCACAATCCTTCTTGGACCAATCTCCTTTGCAAAGGTTCCGGATCACACCAGCTAATTTGTTCTTTACAAAATGGGTTGAAGGTTGATTTATAAACAATCCCTAGTTGAATTCCCAACAATAGGAATAAACAAGCAATTATGATCAAACAATGTTTAGCATACTCTAGAGTGGAAGTGGAGAGGAGAAAGCGTTTGGGAAACCCTAATTTTCTCAATAGTTCTCTCTAAAATCTCTAAACTTCTAAGGTTCGAATGAGGATCAAACTCTCTTATTTATAAGCAAAATCAGAATTTTTATTGGAGTAAAAGGCCCAATTTCTCGATGGGAGGTCGACCCCTCTTATGGGCAGTCAAAATCCCAAAAGACAACTCACTAGAAAAAATTACCATACAAAAATGTGCATGGGCGATCAACCAGTAGACCAGCAGTCAACTCCTCAAGGTATACTGAAAGTGGCCAGTCAACTGGCCTCATTAGTTTTTCCTAGAAACCTCTTTTTGAGGCTCCAATTGGTTTAAGTAGTTGCCTAGGGTATTTAGCATGATTCTAAGTCAATTCCCACTATGGTACGTAACATGGTATCTCGGTCACTTACCATCCTATATGTGAGTGCGGATTCTCGTGACGCACACCAGGATGTGTACCTAAACCCTCTTGGGTGTGAAAGGGTTTGATTAAGAGTCGCCACCTATTCATTCAGAAGGGATAAGTCCCCTGGGTTTGGATAAGGTCTTGGTCCGTAAGTGAGATCAAGGTAAGAGGTTCAGTTAGGTCCGAGGAAGGTGTTAGGCACCCCGAGGCTTCCATTTTACAACGGTTCCGTACTCCCCAGGTTAAGCCAATTAAAGTTAATCTTGTTTATAATGTCAGAGTGTTTAAGTTAACACTAATCTAAGAAAAGGAAAAGCTAACTGGGGTCGAAATCGGGTTGGGCTGCCTAGGTACTCACAGGGTAAGATCAGACCGAGTGTAGTTCTGGCACGTGAGCCTGTGCCGAGGCTAGGGGCGTGTGTGTGTGCACCAAGGGTGGCTAACATGGACTAGTCCAGTAGATTAGGGTTTGATTGACCGAGGAGGGTCAAGTGCAAGGTATAAGCTCGGTAGGGTTAGGGATAGTCTGGTAGACTAGGGTGGAGTTTGGCCAGGGTTAGGGTTGTTAACCGGGGTTAGGCCAAACTAACTATGGTTAGGGTTTCTAACCATAGTTAAGGAGATGTGAGATTTTGCCTGGTAGGCTAAGGCGGGGCCCAGTAGGTCAAAGGTAAGTCTGGTAGACTTGGTTTTTAGGCCCAGTTGGTCGTAAACCGAAAATATCTACGGTTAGGGTTGCTAACCGGGATTAAGGGTGGTCTAACCGTGATTAGGGTTGTTAATCAGGGTTAGGAAAATGGGCCAAGATCATTTTTATGGTCCAAGCTGATTTTTAGGATTTTTTGATTAATTTCCCAAGATTTGTGGGGTTAAGGGGTTTTTAACCCTGGTTAAATGTTAATCTGAGGAGCATTTAACCCTAGTTAAGGGTATGGTAAAGTCCAAGGCCGGCCCAAGGGGCTAGGCAGGGCCTAAAGTGGCCTCTTACCAGGCCTGGGTCCCTGCAAAATCTTAGAATAAAAATAAACTTAATGTCGGTAATAGGATTACAGACATTAGGAACAATATTTTTAGTTCAGGTTTTGCCCACTGTTAACTAGGGTTAGGGTGTAACTCAAGGTGGTTTGAGATCATGGGAGTGTAGAGGGGACTCCAAAGAAAATTTTAAGTCTGGTGTGGGCCCCACAGAGCTACAAAGGCCCTATAACAGAAAGTGCATATTGGTGGTAAATGTTTTATCGCCAATTTGAAAATAGGCAAAAGAAGTATTGGCGGTAGACGGATTACCTCCAATATGCACAGTGTTCTTTTTCAGGGTTTTAACCATGGTTAGGCTTGAACCCTACACCTGGAAGGACCAGGTTAGGTCGAGCGGAGTGAGAGGGGTTCAACCTGGGCCCTAGACATGGACTAGGGCCCACCTAAGTAGGCCAATCAAAGCTAAAACAGAGGCTGCCAGGAATGGTGGTACTGAGATTACCGCCATTCCTGGTTTTGCTAAAAAGTAATTTTTTGCCCACATAGGCTGTTTACAGGGATATCCAAGGGTTCCCTCATGATCTATGGGACCCCCAGAGGACTTGTGATGGTCTGCCATGCTTGGGGAAGATGTGTGTAACGCCCCAAAATACCCCATAGGAGTTAAGATACTTTGGTGACGTGACTTAACCTTAAATCAACCTGCAAGAGTATACAAGACATGCAAAACAGAGAACTAAAAATTTCTTTAATGACTTAACTATATTCCAAGATCAATTGATTACAATAATTGAATAGGATTTACAACTTGAACATGAACTCCTTAACTTGAATCCCAACTCAAGTGAGACAACATCCCCAGACACAAGAACCCAAAATACATGTCTCTCTCTCTCTCTCATCCCAACCATTGGCCATATGCCAAGCCTCCTAATATCTAGGTATCCATCCGAAAAACCTCTTGCTCACCCTGAGCTACCTCGATCCAAGGGACAAGAGTCCACCTATCGCATAACGTACTTACCGACATAAAAGTACGGCTGAGCATGGAATACTCGGCGAGTACAAGCTAACAATAATAATAACGATAAAATAACATACATAATACAGTTCATCATCACATTTCTAAAATCAAAGTGGGGAAGCAATAACAAGTATCAACAAATGTAAACTCTTGAATATCATATAGTAAATCATGTCTTATGTTCATGCTTTAGCCAATCTTGTTTCAATTACCTTGTGAGTTCCTTATGCGTCTCATGTTTTCTGTGGATTCCTTACAAGTATTATGCGATTCTTTATTAGCTAGTACCCAAACTATGAAATGGACGGACATACTAGGTTCTTGTCGGGTTCTTATCTCGTGAGAATCATGCTTGTTTTCTTGTCGACTTGCTTGTCTGAGAACAGATGATAATGCTCGTACCTGGTCTTGGTACATTATGACCTTCCATATTTCTTGATTATTGCTTAGAGACAGATACTAGTACCCATACCTAGTCTTAGTATACTAGTATCCTCTCATGCTTGTTGGAAGCAGATGTTAATGCCCGTACTTGGTCTTAGTACATTACCACCCTTTCATGCTTGTCTTGGAAACATACACTAGTGCTCGTACCTAGTCTTGGTACACTAGCATACTTTCATGTTATTCACGTCATACTAGTGCCCGTACTTGGTCTTAGTACACTAGTATCCTTTTATACTTGCCATTTTACTTGGAGACAGATGCTAGTACCCGTACCTAGTCTTAGTATGCCAGCATCCTCTCATACTTGTTTGGGAACAAATGTTAGTGCCCGTACCTGGTCTTAGTACACTAGCATCCTTCCATGTTTATTGATTCTTGCTTGACACTTTTTCTTGTGAGCTAGGTATGACATATCCTATGGATATACCTTACCCTTGACATTCATACTTGTTTAACTTGTGAGCCAGGTATGACATATCCTATGGATATGCCCTATCTTTGACATCCATTCATTTCGTGAATTACATTCTTGTTCTTGTTGTTTCCTTATATGTATATACTTGAAAACCTAATTCATACATGCATGCGTGCTTGTGAGTGAGCCTTGGTGATATCATGTTGACATCAGAAAATAAGCATAATATAGTATTTCAATTTCTAACATGATCATATGAAAATTTAGGTGTAACACCCCGAAATACCCCCTAGGAGTTTAGGGATATTTTAGGTGTCACACTGCGTACCTATTAAACCATCCTGTAATGCACAAGATAAAAATACAGTACTAACAACGATAATCAGAGCGCTGAAGCTATCATATATGCGGAAGCGTAAACAATTTTTCATTTCCTCTGATGATCCAAAATAGTATTCCAAGTTAACATAAATACAAGACATGTCTAAGTCTAAGGTGGACAGACCCACCTATCAAGATATCAAAATACACAAGACCCTCTCATACTCTCCCTTCAACAGTAGTCGAGGTATGGCCACGCATCGAGGTCTCGGTCCGCCTGAGACTGTAATGAAATAGTCGGCTCTCTCTCCTCTATGTACTCTTCCTCGACCCAAGGCTCCGGGTCGAGGGCTCCCTCAGTACCTGCCGACATGAAAGTACGGCTGAGCATGGAATACTCAGCGAGTACAAGCTACTAGCAGACCATAACAATAATAAAACACACAATAGTAATATTATACAAGCAGTAATAGAAACCTCGCAAAGAAACAATATAGGGCATGACACAATACAAGCATCCTGACGTACGTACATGAATGCGAAAACGCCGATAAAACTCATGCTTGAAAACCCCTGTCATGTCCCGGTATGCCTCGTAGAAATCATGTATGCGTGCATGCATGAATGCATGATCATCATCTTGTAAACCTCCATCTTGTAACTTGTGAGCCAGAGGCTAGCACCCGAATCTCCCTGGGCTGCCAACCTCCTTGATATGCAATGCACTTGTGAGCCAGAGATTAGCACCCGAATCTCCCTAGGCTACCAACCTCCTTGTTATGAAATGCAGGGTTTTCTTGTGAGCCAGAGGTTAGTACCCGAATGTCCCTGGGCTACCAACCTCCTTGACAATAGGTGATTTTTACTTCTTGTTTAGTTTTCTTGTGAGCCAGAGGCTAGTACCCGAATGTCCCTGGGCTACCAACCTCCTTGACAATAGGTGTTTTAGGGGTTATCTTGTGAGCCAGAGGTTAGTACCCGAATCCTCCCTGGGCTAGCAACCTCCTTGACATGCAATATTTTCTTGTTGTTTATTATATGCACATGCTCTTGAAATCTCGGTTCATGCTATCATGCGTGCTCGTGTACGTGTCCATAGTGACAATCATGATAATGAGAATAACCAAAATATGACATTACAATTCAATTCATGATATGAACATAGGTAACATAAGTAGTTTGTATAACATTTGATCAATTTATCATTTATAAGAACGCATGTATAAAACCCATTTCTATATTCTTTATTGAGATCATTTATTCATAGTTTAGGTATTTTGTCAAACACTTTCATACATTATTCCTTAGTAGTTTATCTCCTTCTTTTAAATGCATATTTTCCATTCAATCACACAATGGTAAGTTTGTAATTTGTACTATGCCCATCCTCCATTTTCAAATCCACAACCCACACATCATACATCACATTCGGCATCCAATCGCCACATCCAATCTCCCATCCACACATTCATTCCATTTCCCTTATCTTGTTTATATTTGTTGAGTTAATACAATGCATAGGGAAGGAAAAGCATAATATATAGAATCACCATTTACACTAGAAAACCTAGGTTATTGCTAGGGAAAGTTAGTAGGGTGTACTAACCTTGCTCAAGGCTTGATCCTTGGTGGGAAACTTGATTGAAGCTCCAAAAGGGTAGGGAACAACCCTTGCTTGAGGAAGACTCGAGTTGGGGAAGAAACCCCTTTCAACACGTACGTGAGATGGCTGCCCTAGCTTGGAGAGTGGCTCCCACACGAGCTTGAGCCTTGAACTTGAAGCAAATCCAAGTTTGAGGACGACCAAGGATGGTCCACCCCTTTGATTTCTTCCTCAATACCAAACCCTAGGTTAGAGCTTTCTCCTCTTCTCTCTCTATCTCTCAAAATCCCTCAAATGTTGTAAGTGAGGCCTCAAAGGGTTGAGCAAACCCTTATGGGTAAGGGTTTAACGCCCAAAAGACGAAAAAGCCCTTACTGAAATTTCTGCAAAACACGGGGACCGAGCGATCGGTGGTTATGACCGATCGATCGGTTGCCTACCGAGCGATCGGTGTTATTGACCGATCGACCGGTCAAAAACTCACTCTCTGGAAAATTTTCCCATACAAAATTTCTGACCGTGTGATAGCTACCGATCGATCGGTTATGGACCGATCGATCGCTGACTGGACCGAGCGATCGGTGCTCTGTATGTCTGGACTGTTTTGACCATATCTTTTGACTCGCTCGTCGGATTTCGACGATTCAACTTGCGTTGGGTTCGTCTTTCGAAAACGCACATTTCTAACATTTCGGAATTTCCGATTTCTCTCTTATTTATTAATTAGACTATGAGGAAGGCCAATTAACTACGAAATGCCTATTCATTTAAAGATGGAAAAGTCTGGGGTGCTACATTAGGCAACATGTAAAGCATTTGATAAATTTGAGACACATGATAGACAATGGAATTTCACAAAGCATATAATTATTTTTACTAAAATTTGGGGAAAAACTCTCAGTTCATATCTCATGGTTTTTGTCAGACATGACATTGAACACCTTACATGCAATATCGTTTTAACCCTTTTCATATGTTTCCCTAACCTTAGATTCCCAACCCATTCGTGTGTTCTATCGAACATGTGGTATTCAACATTTTTACCTTGATTTATTTTGTATTTTCTCATTCAAGCATTTCATCAAACACATGGGGTGCGTTCCTTATGAGTAAAGTGCCCCTCCACCATTTTCCATCATAACACACATCACAACCAATGGCATCCAATCGCCTCAACCCATTCTCATCCCACACATCCACATTCAATCCATTTATCTTGTTTATTTTAGGGAAAATGACATGTTTCAACCAAAAAGGAAAAATGGGGAAGATTCAATACACATTCATTTAAGAATTCTAGGTTATTACCAAAGTAGTTAGTAGAGTGCACTAACCTTTGAGAATCAACTCCTTGATTGAAACCCTTGGGTAGAAACCCCAAGCTTGATAGAGGAGAATCCAACCTTGAGGATGAAGATCTTGCTTGAGGGATGATCCAAGCTTGATTGAGCTTCACTACCTTAACTCTAAGACCCTCCTTAAGCAAACCCTAACTTCTCCCATTTCTCCCTTCTAATTTCTCTCAAGACTTGGGTTGAGGGTTTATGAGACCCCAAACCCATGAATTGGGGTTTATATAGAAAATGGGGTGGTCAAATGACCATCCTACCCTTAAAATTTCGGCCAAAACAAACCAATTAGGCAAAGTGATCGAGGAGCGGTCGACCGATCATGAGGAGCGGTCGACCGGTAGGCTAGCGATCGACCGGTGATGAGAGCGGTCGACCGGTCAAAATCCCCTCTCTGGAAAAATCTCCCATACAAGTTTTAGTGTGAGAGCGGTCGAACGGTGGGTAGAGCGGTCGACCGGTGGTGAGAGCGATCGACCGGTTGGTCTGCGTTTTTGCCCATTTTGTTGATTTCCCTATTTGGTATCTCGGCCATAACTTTAAACTCGTTCGTCGGATTTTGACGATTCAACTTGCGTTGGATTCGTCTTTCGAAAATGAACATTTCTGGTATTTTGAAATCTTCAAATTCTTCTTTATTTACTAATTATACTACGTGAAAAACCAATTGGCTACGAGAACCTTATTCATTAGGTATGAAAAGTTTCGGGGTGCTACAATGTGTATACCTGTAGGGGTTCACTCCACCTATGAACAAGGTGGGTGAACACCCTGTTGGATTTTGGATATGAATAGAACTCCTACAAAATGCATAAATAAAGTCCCCTGGAAATGACCAGGGGCTCACAATGATTGTACAAGAGGTGAAAATGGGGTAGGGAACACCCTATCTTGATGCTCTGTTCACTGGCCGAATGTGGGGGTACTGTGTATGGTGGTGGAGTACTCCGGAGGTGCTGCACGAATAGGGGAGACCTAGGGCAGGCCAAAAGGGGTCCTAAGTTGCTGGGTGAAGCTTGAAATGGTTTTGAGCTCTGGGCTTTTCAGCAGGGCTTTACCTATGAGATTTTGCAGACCGTTTCATGGTTGACGGAGTTGAATTTTATAGGGAAAGCACTTGGGGACCTAAAAAGGATTAAGGAGAAGGGGGAGAACTTGTATGGACCCTCTGAAGGTGGAGTGGGAGGAGTTGAGGTGAAGGGGGGAGTGTGTAGGGCGTCTGCAGACTACAAACTCGAAACTTGCATAATGGCGGTAGATGTTCTACCGCCATTAGCAAAACAGGCTAATTTTGAATTGTCAGTAGATCTTCTACTACCAATAGCAAAAAAAGCAAAAATGATAATGTCAGTAGATGATCTACCGACATTATGAGATTTAAGCAAAAACGATAATGCATGCACAGGCATGAGGGTTTAGGCTTTGGGTTTTTGGGCCTTGTGGGCTCAAGTTAAGGGTTCAGGCCCTATAGTCCATGGATTTGATGGTTCAAGCCTTAAGGGCTCTGGGGCTAGGCTAGGGCTTCGGCTAGGGTCACCTAGGGCTAGGTTTTGACTTATGTTTTGCAATAGGGTTTAACTAGGGTTAAACTAGGGTTGAGTCCTAGGGTTTAACTAGGGTTGAGTCCTAAGACTATCTAGAGGCTTACCTAGGGTGTAGGGGACTTGGTAGGGGATAACCATGGTTAAAAGACCTTAATCATGGTTGGAGAGGGGTGTAAAAATTGGGTGCTTACAGCTGCCCCTCTTTGCTGGAGAATGTCAAGGTTGGTTATTCGAACAGTAAAGATTGGAATCAACCTATTTTTTACACCGAGTTCGAATGCAAGAAATGGTGGGTGCAATAAATGTGGTATGGCTACTACTGGGAGTGAGCGAGTAGGTCAGTCTACCCACTGGGGATTTATGGGTGTAAGGATGGTACGGCCT
The DNA here is from genome assembly GCA_015143295.1 of Tetracentron sinense. Taxonomy (NCBI): domain Eukaryota; kingdom Viridiplantae; phylum Streptophyta; class Magnoliopsida; order Trochodendrales; family Trochodendraceae; genus Tetracentron; species Tetracentron sinense. The sequence goes on from CM026554.1 coordinate 21,977,608, forward strand.
GGAGGTGCTAGCCGAAGGGATTTGATCGAGTTGATCGAGAAGACACGCAGGGCGTCGAGAACACACAGGGTGTTAAAAGGGGCATATGAGTGATGTGCACTTTAAAGGTACACACGGGATGTCGAGAACACACAGGGTGTCAAAAGGAGGACATACAGGTGGTATACACTGTAAAGGTACACACGGGATGTTGAGTAATGTACACTGTAAAGGTACATACAGAAAGGGTGGTACACACTGTAAAGGTACCCACAGATTGCCGAGTAATGTATACTATAAAGGTACATACAGAAAGAGTGGTGTACACTGTAAAGGTACCCACATATTTCGAGTAATGTACACTATAAAGGTACATACAGAAAGGGTGGTGTACACTGTAAAGGTACCCACAAATTATCGAGTAATGTACACTATAAAGGTATATACAGAAAGGGTGGTGTACACTGTAAAGGTACCCAGAGATTGTCGAGTAATATACACTATAAAGGTACATACAGAAAGGGTAGTGTACACTATAAAGGTACCCACAGATTGTTCAAAGATTTGAGGTATGGCCTGGAGGCACTAACCGGATTGATGTTGATATGGCTGAAAGGCGCTGAAGTTTGATCATGTAGGGTGATGCTGAAGTGCGCGACTTGATTAAGTGCATACAGCTAAAGTGCAATGTGTTGTGCAACTTAAATTTATTGGATGAGGCTTTCACCTTGTATACAGCTAATATGTAGCTAGGATGTATTGAGTGCAACCTGATTGTGTGCAGTTTTAGTGTATGACATGCATGGCTTGACCTATATTGATGTATGAAAGGCTTGACTAATCCTGGTTTCCCTAGTGTGGCATGCAGGTTGATGGAAGGCTAGGCATATGACTCACTTTCACAGACCAGTCCTTTCCCAATTGAAGATTCCGGAGGCATTCGATCTTGCTCTTGCTTGAACTTGTGATGCATCTTAGGCGATTGCTGAGTTCTATTTGATTTGGCCAAGCCGATGGATAGACACTTAGAAGGTGAGTGATCCGGTGAGTATTGGGACTTTGGCAGTGATTAGGTCAGTCACAGGTTTTGACAGACTCAGGAGAGCTCGAGGATGATTGATCCGACGAGTATAAGAACTCTGGTGGTGACAAGAAGACTCAGGATTTGAAGTTGAATACTTCCTTTGCTTATGTGATTTAACAGGGAGATCACTTTTCACAGGGTGAATGGATTATATCCTTATGGGTAGAGTACAATGCTAAGCAGATTTGTCCCATTGGGACTTTGATGAAGTTGTGCTTTGTATCTTGCGGAGTTGGGCTTCGTAGGGGATTTGAGATCGCTTTGCCAATAAGACCTGTTGTTCCTTGATCTGGAGTTTGAGTACCCTGGCTGAGGAGAAGCTTGCTGAAAAGTAAATTGGATGCTTCTAGACTTTTAAAGGGGAGAATGTTTGTAGAGAGCAATTAGAGGCTTCTATTAGGGATTCGTTGGGGAATGTGACACGGTTGTGGACCACTGCTGATGATCTGCTAGGAGTGGCACTTTGTTTGCTGGGGAATTGAACTCTGCTGGAGGCTACTACTGGGGGATTTGCTTTTCCGGGCCATCTACTAGTGACCTGTGGGGGATTGTCGGGAGTTCAGCAAGCCTGATTGCTACCAAATTCTGTTACCGAACTGCTCTTCAGCCTTTCTCCCTTTTTTACCCTTGGAATAACCAAATCAATGGGGTTCGCATAGTTTTTGTGCCATGAGGCCGTTACCGGTTTTCCTCATGCCTACGAGGCTAATAGGTTTTCTTCCCTTTTTTTCCCCTGGTCTCGGACTAGGTCTGGGGTCCGCGTAATTTTTTACGCACCAATGCGATTTTTGGTTTTCATTGGGGCCGCGATGGTTTTGAACGGAGTTCTATTCCTGTTGCCTTGGATGTCGGTATCTCGCTTTCAGTACTTGCATGATAAGCAACATGCACTTTCAGTCTCTAAGGGATCTAGGAAGACTTGTGATCGGACAAAATGTAGGTTGGGGGACCGAAGCTTGGGACACCTTGAGATTTCTCCTTTGTAGTCACTCCTTTGGGGATCTTTTCCGTTGTACTTTCCTGAAGATTTGTACTTTTGGATTTCACTAAGAGTTTTTTTTTTTGTGTTCCGCTGGAGAATTTTGAGAGGGGTTGCCTCTGCTGGGGAGAGTGAGAGAGGTTGTCTCTGCTTAGGGAATGTTTTTCGGGAGAGATTTCCCCTGAAAGGTTTCTGCTGAGGACAGAGTCCGGAGAGATTTATTTCTGTAGGGGAGTCTCTGACTCTTGAAAATGTTTCAACTTCTATTTTGGGTTTTCCTTTGATGGAAATTTTTGTTCCCTTGAGAGGATTTTTTTTGCTCTGTCGGACTTTGTGGGAAAATTTTTTAGAGAGGCTTTGGTTCTACTGGAGATGGTTTGACTCTACGTGGGGAGATCGGGGGAGGTATGATCCCTTTTTGTGCCGCACCTGATTTGTCAGGTTGCATATGTATCATTTGCAGGATCAGGTTGTAGAGCCCCGGACCTTTTCACATTTAATGCATGACACTTTCGTTGCCATTTTGCCTTTAAAGAGGTATAATTAATAAATAAGGAAGAAATTGGAAATTCTGAAATGTCAAAAATGTTCTTTTTCGAAGTACGAACCCAACGCAAGTTGAATCGTCAAAATCGGACGAACGAGTCAAAAGATATGGCCAAAACAGTCTGGACCTGCAGGCAACCGATCGCTCGGTCCATAGAGCGATCGATCGGTCCAAAACCAATCGATCGGTAGCTATCGACTGGTCAAGATTTTTGTATGGGGAAATTTTCCAGAGAGTTGATTTTTGGTCGAGAGCTCGGTCAACACACCGATCGCTCGGTAGGCAACCGATCGATCGGTCATTAACACCGATCGCTCGGTACTCGCATTTTTGCAGAAATTTCAGTAAGGGTATTATGGTCTTTTGGTCGGTTTACTCTTACCTTAAGAGTCTTGCCCGAGCCTTTAGGGCATCATTCGACACTTATTGAGTTTGAGAGAATAGGAGAAAAGGGAGAAGGCGATTCCAACCTAGGGCTTGTCGTTGGAAGAGAAATCAAAGGGGATTTTAGACCCTAGATCACTTCAAGTCCGGCTTTTCTCCAAGATCACGGCTCAAGCACCCGTGGAGAGCGTTCCCCAAGCTAGGGCAGCACCTCACGGACGTTTTTGGAAGGGGTTTCTTCCTCATTTCTTCAAGGTCGGTACCTCTTGCTACCCTCCTAGCTATAGCTCCTCTTTTTCCTTTATTTCTCTTTGTTTCCTTCCTTTGTACATGTGCTATGAGTTGGAAGTGTGAACGTGGTGAATGGAGATGGAATGGGCGATTGGATGCCAATGGTTGTGTTGTGATGATTGAAATGGGGGAGGGCATTGTATCCATAAGAAACCCACATTTATGATGTGAGTAAACTCACCTAGAAAAGCATGATTTAGGTTTAAATGAATAATGAATAATGAACACACCATGTTTGATGAAATGCCAAGGTGAATAAAGTGAGTAGTAAATTAGGAAATGCATGCCTAATAAATCATGGAAATTGCTAGGGCCTATGATAGTGTGTTTTCTTGCTTTCCCTAAATGATGTGAATATTACATTGCTCAATCATTGATGCTATATGTGTTTTGAATTATCCAAATGTCATATTTAAATTTAAATGCAAGTATGTACACGATTCCCACGAGCACGGCATGCATGACATGATTTATCGAGGTTTTCAAGAACATGGTTAGAGGTGGGACATATCCTACGATATGTTTTACCTTGCTTTTCACAAGAAAACAAGAACCAACATTCCACGAGGGGTCTCCCCTCACTCACAAGTGCATATCATGAAGAAGGGCCTCCCTTCCCTCGCAAGTACATACATATCATGAAGAAGGGTCTCCCTTCCCTCTCAAGGCATCTCTCAAGCACATCTCACAAGGATATCTCACAAGTGTATCTCACAAGTTACATGATCACAAGCAAGCACGCATGACATGCATGACATGACACGTACCTCACGCTCGACAAGATCAAGCAAGACAAACACGACAAGCTTTCAAGTACGAAAAGATATTTGAAGCCAAGTCAAGTGCACGATGTTTTCAAAAGGTTTTATCGGTTGTCTACGAAATACAAGCATGATTATAAATTGCTTTACTTCTTTGTATGATATGAATTGTTTCCGTCTAACATATATGAATTGCTCCTGATTTATGTATTGCCATTTTTATGCTATGACTGTTGGTTAGTGCTTGGTACCCGCTGAGTATTCCATGCTCAGCCGTACTTCTTATGTCGGCAGGTTCTGAGGGAGCTGCTGCTCCATTTGGTGTTTATGCTCCTGGTCCATGGGTGGAAGAGGAGTACGTCGAGGAGCCTTTGGAGGAACCTCCTGTAGAGGGTTATCAGTAGGTGGTGTTAGATTCTGAGTGGATTAGCTGTGGGTGAGCATGAGTGATTATATCCATGTATTTTGGCGGGCATGTCCGCACTTTCTTTGTTTTGATTTCTTTGTATTAAAACTTGGTCCATGTGTATATACTTAGAGGTTTGTTAGGCTTCCGCTGTGTTTTATAGTTATGCTTCCGCTGTTATCCTCTATTGTATATGCTCTATGGGTGTTTTGCAGGTGGTTTGTTAAGCAAGTCATGTAAGTCATGATTTAGTCGTCCATGATTCACTCTAACTCCTAGGGTGGGTTTTGGGTCGCGACACAGGTCATGACATAGTTCAAGTAAATGCCACAGATTGATAAGGAGGGTGTCCCTGAAATGGTTATATGAAATAAAGGCTGTTAGGCTCAAAGGGGCTAACTAGCAGATTTTATTGATTTGTAAAATAGTTTTACATTGAAGGGGATGAAGGGGTGCCAAAAATGGCTTCTTCTCCTTTCCCGAAGTGGCTAGAAGTGCAAGCATTTATCAGACAAGATCTTAAGTGCTATACTTTGATATGCCCATTTGATTAGTTCGGGATCCACTGATCGGTCTGATATTGCCCCTAACATGTAGATTTGCACAACTTTTCTGAAGTTGTTAGTCACTTGCTCAGATATCTGCTTCGATGCGTGTCTAGAAAAGAAAATTGCCCCTGCCCCTAGCATTGATGATGGTGGGGTATAATTGAAGATTACATCGGATGACCGGAGATGGGTTTGCCCCTTGTTTTTGATTGCCCGTTGCCCCTAGCGTGGCGAGGTCTTGACCTTTACATTCAGAATTGCTATCTCGCTCTGTACAGGATGAGGTTTCTAGATGAGAATTCTGCTTTTCATCGTATTCTGCCACTGAGGATTGTGGGTCTGGTTATGTATTTAAGTGACCTCTTGTTAAAGGAAATGAGCTTAAGAAGCATTTAGCCATGCTAGGCAAGTATGATAAAGGAGATAATACTCTTGAGGAAGAGAGTGATTTCATTGAATTGAAAGAGTTGAACTCTGGACTGGACTCGTACAAGGGCTATTGTAGCCGACTCTTATAGAAAGGAAATCCTAACTAGGACTGACTTTGACTCGACTTGGTTTTGATCAACCAAACTCAGCATCTTGCTTTCTGGTTTCCCCTTCTTTGGATGAACTGGCGAAGACACTGTTCTAGGTGGCATAAAGGCAGCTTGATGATGGGCTGATGAGGGAATAGGGTTTTCAGGAACACCAGTTACTAGTTACATAATTAAGTTTGCCTTCATTGATTAGATCTTCAACTGCATGCTTCAAAGCGATGCAGTGATCAGTGGAATGCCCAGGGCCTTGATGAAAAGCACAGTGCTTGTGCTCCTGGTAGTTATGGTTTCCTTTAGCTAAAGGTTACAATGAGGTAGGTCCACGGAGTACAATCAGCTTCCTTTCAACGAGAGTCGATAGGAGTTGACTGAGCGGAAGAGGGGTGAAATGTTTGGGCGGTATCCGCTCTTTCGGAGGCTTGGCAAGCAAACGGACGGAAGGGTTCAGTGATTGTGCCACTAGGTTAGATGTGTTTGTCTAAGAGGTGGGGCTGATCCAGGTTTGCCTTTGTGCCACCTAGAGCTTGTTGAGAGCAACCGTCATATCTTGGAGGTGAGACTTGATTTCCTTGATGTCCTGCTCTTGATGGAGGAGGGTCACTAAAATGATTTCTTGGCTGTTTGATGCTTCTCAGTGCTCCATTGCTTGGGTCCTTGAGTTACTGCTTCGGTAAGGTAAGATCTAAAAATATAGAGTGAGTCAATACCGGGGTTAAGATATGTGAATCTAAAATGCATAAGCATGTGTGGGTTAGACCCGATGAATGAGACTCAAAACCCTAGACAGCATTCTTGTTGACATAACTAGGGTGAAGAATGGACGTAGTTTGTATGCCAAAATCAGGTCATTTATGAGAATGCTGCTAACTACATAATGCATGGACAGAGTTAGGCTGACTTTACAAATGCATGAGTGATGCTAGGTGTAGTGCAATGTCGGTGATGCTTTGACTAGTATAGATTGGACTCTAGGGACGCTAGTGCAAACAATGAGGGTGCAGAGATGATGCAGTGATGCCTGAGGGGCATAATGCAAATCTTTGTGCTTAGTATTGGGGTAGCATTGTGAATGGAGTGACTTGCAGGCTAAATGTGCATGATTATGAAGCAAGGAAAAGGATGTTAGAGAGGACTTTGCAAAGGGTACAGGACTGTGAAAAAAAGAAGAAAAAGACTCAATCTTAGGCAGGTCTATCCGGGATTGTGAAGTCAAGTGGCTGGGGCACACTATCGAGGTCCATGATCTTCTGCTGGAAGGATGTGACCTCAACCTCCATGTAAGCAAGGCTCTCGGTAGCATTGAACATGCGGTACCTAAACTATTGGATACAAGAGGTTATCTCTGCCCTTGCACTATCAAGTTGTTCCTGATAGACGTGCAATTGGGGCCGGATGACGGTTGTCTCCTTGGTGTCACCTTTCCGCTTCTTTTGACAAGACCGGACTGTATGCTCAAGATGCCTAATCTGCTGCTGCATAGCCTGGAGTTTGAGGTCCCGCTCCGCTTCCTATAGTCTGAATGACTGTTAGGCTTTCCAAAGCTACTTCTCTTTCATCTGGATTTGGAGCTGTCTCTGTCCAGGGAACTACCTTTTCAGTTAAGAGTATGGCTCCGTGTGATGGAGCTGAGACTGGTGTGGGCAGTTCCCTGGGTATAGGCATGGGAGATGGGATGTCAGGGTTTTCAATCCAAAGTCGGTATGCTGCATCAATAGGTGGTCCGGATATAACCACAAAGTCGGGCCACTGATCTCGCGTAGAACTTCGCCAATCTGACTGGAGTCGACTGTTGAGGTGCTCCGAGTGCAATGTGAAGCTGGTGAAGTCATTTCCTGCCGGCCTATGACTGGGATGCACTGAGGGAACCTGAACTGGTGAAGGACTCTGAGTGGTACATAGGCTGTTGAGCCAGTTAGACCGGCAAGGATCATGTACTGTCTTCCCATGATAACGACACGAGGTAGCCATTTGAAGACTAGCCATTCGTATTGCTACATGATTTCCTCCTCTGACAGGGTTCGGAGAGGCTGGTAGAGCATTCGGACATCTGTGTTCGCTATTGGATCTCGTTTTGTGAATTCTTCCGGGGTAGACTATAGGTTTTACGGAGGCTATCTTACGATTGTAGGCAGGTATCCTACTAACCAAAGATGTAGGAGAGGTGTACTGGCATGGAAGATGCCCTTTCGGTGGTCTGCCGACTAGTTGAGAGCCATGAGAAGCTCTGCTAGGATGACTGGTACGACTGAGTAGGATTTGTGCATGTCCTTGATGATCCTGACCATAACTAATTCGATAAGTGTACGACACCTCAGGAATACCAGCTGAGACATGGCTATCAGTGCAATGGCGTTGAGATCGGGAAGCTCCGCTATCATGGAGTCAGGGTTCTACTTATGCTTGTACTTCTTTTCAAGAAAAGACACGGATATCCGATCAAAAGAGCCGTTAGGATGGAGCTGCAAGTAGGCAGGCTTGATAAGCAAGATAGGTCTGCCCGATATGTTGTCTTGTAGCGTGGTACTATGGCTTCGTTGTCCATGTTTAACCCTAAGATGTGCTGAATCTCTTCTAGTGTTGGGCAAAGCTCGTTCTTACCAAAAATGGAATACCATATGAGATGGGCTCCAACACTGGATAACAGCATTCATGAGGCGCAGGTCCGGGTTAACCATAGATAAGTCTAGGATAATCCTGGTTTTGTAGTACAGAGCCCAAGCGAGACGCTGACTTGAGGTAAAGGCCCCATTTGCTTTCTGGAGGTTGTCATCATATGCCTCCTGGGAAGTTAGATACATGGGCCTTGACGGTCGACCCATTGACTGAACAAATCTTGAAGGACCTACCATCTACCTGGACAATATACAGATTCTATGAGTGCACTATGTATGCAAATGAAAGGGAAAAGATGATGTAATATTTTTTTATTTTTGATTTGATTGGGTGGGACAAGGCACATGTGATCTGATAGGGCAGATAGACGGAGGTCCGAGGTGCTTTAGCCCAGGTTGTTGGAAACCGAAGGACCTATCAGGTTAAGGTTAGGGACAGGCCTAATGAAGGCCTGTTTGCTTGGGATTTGAACCTCATATGCTATGTCAGGGAGCAGGGTTGGATGTAATTTATTACAAACACAGTTTTGGCTCATTATATGCCCCTGGATAGGTGGTTATCCGGGTAGAATATGCCCGGGTAGTCAACCATGATTACGGACAGGGATAGGGTATAAGCAGGTTAGGGTTTATGGTAGCCCTCCCTAGGTGGGCTTCTTGTAGACTATACCCTAGCCTAGGCTATATGTATGGATGCTGGTTTGATGCAGGTTTGTTCTTGATATGATGGGGGGATCACTTAACACCATATATATGACTCCCCGGTGTAGAACATACCAGAAAAGGGACGATTGGTGAAAGCGTTAGCATTCAGAATCCTTCCCTAGGGGTAATCACCTAATAGGAGTAACACTGCGGACCTCCAAGACGTTTAAGCCACTGATACTGAGGATGATCATCTAGCAGTCATTAGCATAATAAGCCTGGCTACTGGGTTGAGTGGGATAATTACACTACTATGACATGTATAGATGTGCAGTACACAATTAACCAAAACATGTAAAACGATTAGTGTTAAGTTAAACGCTAAGGCATCTTGAACAAGATTAAGGTTTAGTTGGCTTAAACCTGGGTTCCTGGTCGAACCTTCAAGAATCTCTCCCTAGTAGAGTCGCCAGAGCTGTAAGCGTAGATTCCCATGATGCACACTAGGATGTGTACCTATACCCTCTCGAGTGTGAAAGGGTTTGATTAAGAGTTGCAACTTATTCATTCAGAAAGGATAAGTCCCCAGGGCTTGGATAAGGTCTCAGTTTGTGAGTGAGATCAGCGTAAGGGGTTCTAATTAAGTCCGGGGAAGGTGTTAGGCACCCCGAGGCTTCCGTTTTACAACGGTTTCGTACTCCCCAAGTTTAAGCCAATTAAAGTTAATCTTGTTCAAAATAACAGAGTGTTTAAATTAGCACTAATCCAAGAAAAAGAAAAGTTAACTGGGGTCGAACCCGGGTTGGGCTACCTACGTACTCACAAGGTGAGATCAGCCCGAGCGTAGTTCTGGCACGTGAGCCTGTGCCGAGGCTAGGGGCGTGTGTGTGTGCACCAAGGGTGGCTAACATGGACTAGTCCGGTAGAATAAGGTTTGATTGACCGAGGAGGGTCAAGTGCAAGGTATAAGCTCGGTAGGCTTAGGGGTAGTCTGATAGACTAGGGTGAAGTTTGGCCAGGGTTAGGGTTGTTAACCGGGGTTAGGCCAAACTAACTATGGTTAGGGTTGCTAACCATAGCTAAGGGGATGTGAGATTTCGCCCGAAAGGCTAAGGCGGGGCCCAGTAGGTCGAAAGTAAGTCTGGTAGACTTGGTTTTTAGGCCCGGTAGGACATATACCAAAAGTAACTACAGTTAGGGTTACTAACCGGGGTTAAGGGTGGTCTAACCGTGATTAGGGTTGCTAATCAGGGTTAGAAAAATGGGCCAAGGTCAGTTTTATGGTCCAAGCTGAGTTTTAGGATTTTTTGATTAATTTCCCAAGATTTGTGGGGTTAAGGGGTGCTTAATCGTGGTTAAATGTTAATCGGAGGCGCATTGAACCCTAGTTAAGGGTATGGTAAAGTCCGAGGTGGGCCCAAGGGGCTAGGCTGGGCCTAAAGTGGCCTCTTACTAGGCCTGGGCCCCTGCAAAAGCCTAGAATCAAAATAAACTTAATGTCAGTAATAAGATTACCGACATTAAGGAAAGTATTTTTAGTTTAGGTTTTGCCCACTGTTAACTAGGGTTAGGTTGTAACCCAGGGTGGTCTGAGATTATGGGATTGTAGAGGGGACTCCAGAGAAAAGTTTGAGTCTGGTGTGGGCCTCAGGGAGTGCTTTGAGTGGGCCCTACTTAGCTACAAAGCCACTGTAATAGAAAGTGCATATTGGCGGTGTAAATGTTTTACCGCCAATCTGAAAGTAGGCGAAAGAAGTATTGGCGGTAGACAGATTACCGTCAATATGCACAGTGTTCTTTTTTAGTGTTTTAACCATAGTTAGGCTTAAACCCTGCACCTGGAAAGACCAGGTCATGTCCAGGGGAGTGAGAGGGGTTCAACCTGGGCCCTGGACATGGACCAGGGCCCACCTAAGTAGGCCAATTGAAGCCAAAACAGGGACTGCCAAGAATGGCGGTACTGAGATTACCACCATTCCTGGTTTTGCTAAAAACCTATTTTTTGCCCACATGGGCTATGCATAGGGATGTCCAGGGGTTCCCTCATGATTTGAGGGACCCCTAGACGACTCGTGATGGTCTGCTATGCTTGGGGAAGATGTGTATACTCGTAGGGGTTCACTCCACCTATGAATAAGGTGGGTGAACACCCTGTTGGATTTCGGATATGAGCAGAACTCCTATAAAATGCATAAATAAAGTCCCCTGGAAATGACCAGGGGCTCACAATCATTGTACAAGAGGAGAAAATGGGGTGGGGAACACCCTACCCTAATGCTCTGTTCACTAGCTGAAGGTGGGGGTGCTGTGTATGGTGGTGGAGTACTTTGGAGGTGCTGTACGAATAGGGGAGACCAAGGGTAGGCCGAAAGGGGTCCTAAGCTACTGGGTGAAGCTTGAAATGGGTTTGAGCTCTGGGTTTTTCAGTAGGGCTTTACCTATGAGATTTTGCAAACCGTTTCTACGGTTAAGGGAGTTGGATTTTATAGGGAAAGCACTTAGAGACCTAAAAGGGATTAAGGAGAAGGGGGAGAACCTGTATGGACCCTCTGAAGTTCAAGTGGGAGGAGTTGTGTTGAAGGGTGGAGTGTGCAGGGCGTCTACAGACTGCAAACTCGAAAGTTGCATAATGGTGGTAGATGTTCTACCGCCATTAGCAAAATAGGCTAATTTTGAATTGTCGGTAGATCTTCTATCGCCAATTGCAAAAACAAGCAAAAACGATAATGTCGGTAGATGATCTACCGACATTGTGAGACTTAAGAAAATACAATAATGTCGGTAGATGATCTACTGACATTATGAGATTTGAATAAAATGGGCCTGGCCCATGCACGCACTGGCATGGGGCTTTAGGCTTTGGGTTTTTGGGCCTTGTGGGCCCCAGTTTAAGGGTTTAGGCCCTATACACCATGTACTTGAGGGTTCAAACCCTAAGGGCTCTAGGGCTAGGCTAGGCCTTTGGCTAGGGTCACTTAGGGCTAGGTTTTTGACTTATGTTTTGCAATAGGGTTTAACTAAGGTTAAACTAGGGTCCTAGGGTTGAGTCCTAGGGTTTAACTAGGGTTGAGTCTTAAGACTATCTAGAGGCTTATCTAGGGTGTAGGGGACTTGGTAGGGGATAACAATGGTTAAAAGACCTTAATCATGGTTAGACAGGGGTGTAAAAATTGGGTGCTTACACTATAGATTGAAACAAAGACAATGATTGGAATGTCTTCAGTTGATCTTCTTTGGTTTTCATTTTCACTTGTCTTGGATGCTTGTAGGTAAGGACACAAGACACATGAGACACATTATTGAAAATAAAATAAGCCAATACGAAAATATAGGCTTACAATCGCCCCCTTTGGCAATTCCATGACAAAGCTAAATTGAAGTACATGACTTGACACAATTTTACCTAAACACAACAAACGGTGAATTAGGTCATTATATGAATCCAATACAAGTAACATGACACATTGAAAAAAATCTTAGATTGTAAATAATGAAGCTCATGTTGTGACGCCCCGAACCCGCGCCTAAGGAATATGTTCTGAGATGCATGCCCATTCATCATAACCACGCATGCGGAAGACTTTACCCGTGAAAATGTGGGAATTTTTAACTTTTCTTATGAGCTTACATAAGCAATAACAACTGGTCATCACAATAACTCATCATAAGCAAATGCATTACCTCACTGGCTATAGTAGCCTTTACTTTTGGCACCACAATTATGCCGGTACACTTTCCAAACTCTATCAAGAATAACTCCTTGCCAATCGGCAACCGCTTTAGAATTTGAAAATATAAAATGAGAGCAGTGAGGTATAGAGCCCAGTAAAATCCACAATCCATCTAAAATATTTTCCACATAATAACATTCATCAATAATGATATAGTAGTACAATACAAATCTCATATTATAATAATATCGTAACTCGTGACCCGAGGTCACTCAGGGCTATTTCACTCCACCCGAGGTTCCCAACCTCTAAATATTTTCCAACATCATGTTCATCCAATCATTGTCCACAACACCAGGTTACCGTTTCAGATAACTACTCACGTTTTATCCTTGATTCCATAGACTCGATCAATTGAGCCTCCGCCATGAATAATATCTATCACTGAGTCCACAGACTCCATTATCAACCAATTTGGACTTCTCCCAATTATAACCAATCTTTGGGCATGCCGACCTAATTAATCTTAAATCTTTATTTTTCATAACCTAGTCCTTCACCTGAAAAAGGGATTGCAGATAAAAAAATTTTGCGAAAATCTGGATCCCTAAGATCTTTACAATATAGAAAATATTTAAATTTATCTATATGATTGAGAAGAATACTTCGGTGAATGATATTCACCGGTGTCGAACAAATTGAAAGAACTTCAAAACTCTTTGTAGAGATTTCTCGAAGAAATAAAATCAGCTCGATCCTCGTTCCTCGCTATCTCCGTGAAGCTTTCGAATCAATGCTTAGCTTTATAAAGAAATAAATATCGATCATTTGGATCAATTTTTCAAAGATGATCTAATCTCTTGAAGAAGAAGACCTTTAGATGAAGAAGAGATGAAGGAGATCTAACAAATTAGAACCCCAAAAGGAGCTCATGAAAATCCTTTAATGTTGCTCCCATTTTTGCCATGTGGTATGTATAAATGGATATAATCCATTTACTTGCTCATTAAGATTAAGAGTTTCTAATAACAATAACTCTTCTCATTATTAGACTTCTAGTCCATGTATAAGAAGTTTGTTATGATAAGAACTCTTGTTATCACTAAACTTCTAGAGCAAGTTTCCTTTTCTCAAAAGGATTCCTTAATTAAAAGAATATAACCATTTCCCTAAAATTAGGGTACATTGAATCTAGACAATAAAGATTCACTAGGAAAGGGGCGTGTGCAACATAGAGGGGATTTGTGATTTGTTTTATCTCTTTCGAGATTTGTTTCTTCAAAGCTAATTAACTATCTAATCTCATTCGATAAGAGATTACTAACAATTAATTATCCACTAACCAAATCCCTAGAATTTAGTGAAGAAGTAGGTGCCACCTATATGGGGTGTAAATCTCATGGGCGTGTGCAATCCTTTAAGGACCATTTAATTAGGTTTTAAGAATATAGGTCAAACTCATATTCCTTTATAATTGGTTGGTTAAATAATTATCATTGTACCTCTTTAAATTAGATTAATATTTAATCTAAAATATAGATTAACATTTAATCTATAGTCTGAGCTTGTATTTCTTTTACGAGCACCTCCACAAATTGCTCCAGGACATTCTAACCCTAGCTTACCCGGTGTTATTCCATTGACCCTTTAATAGGAAGGACACCAGAATTGCAAGTGATGTGAGATATCCATATTGCAATTGAATCCCAGTGAAAGAACATAAACTAAAAGGATCCCTCCACATGAACTAATGCATTCGAATAATCCTTCCATTAACATTATCCCTAATAGGCCTTCGAGATTAAGATACTATCTAACCTATAGCCTATGTACATCATCCGGGGTTCAAAGACATTTGATTAAGCCATGAGAAACTTGTAAAGTCAAAATGTTATTGGCAAAATTCCGAGTCTAAAATGATGTATTTAGGTCATAGTAGGTCTCATCCGGTTCGAAGACGAAGAGAAGAAGAAGTCCTGAAGAATCTTGAAGTCTCATCACTCACAGTGGCTAACAAGTTGGGATTAAGTGAGAAACCTAGATGACCCTATGATTCCTCATGGAAATGCCTATTCATCACTAAAAACAAAGAAAATGCACCCCAGGGTCGACCTTGAGCGTTTTGGGTCGACCCTGAATAGCCCAGGATTTGTACCAGGTTTTTTGGCAGAGAGTTAAATTAGTGAGGGTCGACCCTGAGGACCATCCGGTCGACCGAATGTGCCTAATGGGTCAACCCTGATATGGATTTTTTGCTAAAATGTGCTTTTGGCTATAATGGGTCGACCCAGGGACCCCCAGGGTCGACCCTGATATGAAAAATACTTTCTAAAACCATTTTTTAGCAACTTCTAATCCCTTGGACCTTTCCTATATATAGGGGAATTCTCCCAATCCGTGAAGGAGAGTAATTGGAGAGTTTTTAGAGCACTTTGTGCTTGCTTGGAGTTTATGAAAACTCTTTGTTTCATTGATTTCCATCTCCTTTAGTTGGCCTCTAGGTTTTGCAAGGTTCTAAAGCAAATTTTCTATACTTTGCATAGATGATCCTTAAACATTAAGAGATCACCCTAGGGCTTCTATAAACCCAAAAAATCCACTGTTGCTCTACTATGAGTGTTGGTTAGCCTGTGCTAAAGCCGTTAAGGACGGAGATCGGTCTTCGGAGACCGTGGTTGATCACTTTGAGTAAGATTGGCCGGTGAGGAACCGAAGCTGCTATTGCGGAGATCGAACATGCTGTGTTCGTGGTTTGCAAGCTATGGAATCGATACCGAGGAACGTTGTGTCGTGTCCGGTTGGGTAAGATTCGAGTCTTGTCTTGTTTAAATCTTCTTATAGTGGATTCTGTGCTGGACTAGGTCCCGTGGTTTTTCCCAGAAGGGTTTTCCACGTAAAAATCTTGTGTGTTCAAGTGAGTTTAGTTGTGTGTGATTGATTAAAATTAAAATTGGTAGATAAAATTAAAGTAGACCTATTCACCCCCCCTCTAGGTCAAAGAGTGCATTGGAATAAGGAATTTCAATTAGTATCAGAGCAGGTTCACTCATAAGGTTAATCCCTTAAGTGTGATCTTGTGTCTATCCTTAAGTCAATGACTACTTTAAGAGAGGGTGGATCCATCTCTCGTCCCCCACTGTTCGATGGGAACAATTATGAATATTGGAAAGCTCGAATGAGAGCATTTCTCAAATCTATAGACGAGAGAATTTGGATGTCCATTCAGGATGGATGGACTCCACCGGTAAATATTTTAGGTGAAGTAATCCTCACTAAAAGCACCAAGGATTGGAGCAGAGAAGAACTCGAGACAAGTGGTTGGAACTCGAAAGGTCTCAATGCCATCTTTACTGCAGTCACTGTTGAAGAATTCAGGCGAATCTCTTTATGTGAAACAGCAAAGGAGGCTTGGGATATTTTAGAAATGACTCATGAAGGTACAACCACTCTCAAGATCTCTAAGCTTCAAATTCTCACCACAAAATTTGAAAATCTGAAAATGGAGGACAATGACACTTTTGATGAATTCTATGCTAAACTAAGTGATATTGTCAACTCCAGTTTCAACCTGGGTGAGAAAATCAGTGAGTCCAAAATTGTCAGAAAAATCCTTAGATCTTTACTAGAAAGGTTTCAATCTAAGGTCACTGCCATCGAGGAGAGCTGTAACGCCCCGAAATACCCCCTAGGAGTTTAGGGATATTTTAGGTATCACACTACGTACCTATCAAACCATCCTGTAATGCACAAGATAAAATACAATACTAACAACGATAATCAGAGCGCGGAAGCTAACATACATGCGGAAGCGTAAACAAATTTTCATTTCTTCTGATGATCCAAAATAGTATTCCAAGTTAACATAAATACAAGACACGTCTAAGTCTAAGGTGGATAGGCCCACCTATCAAAATATCAAAATACACAAGACCCTCTCATACTCTCCCCTCAACAGTAGTCGAGGTATGGCCACATATCGAGGTCTCGGTCCGCCTGAAACTGTAATGGAATAGCCGGCTCTCTCTCCTCTATATACTCTTCCTCGACCCAAGGCTCCGGGTCGAGGGCTCCCTCAGTACCTGCCGACATGAAAGTACGACTGAGCATGGAATACTCAGCGAGTACAAGCTACTAGCTAGCCATAACAATAATAACACACGTAATAGTCATACATACAAAGCAGTAATAGAAGCATCACGAACTAAACAGTATTTGACATGGTACAATACAATCATTTCAAAGTGTGTGCATGAATGCAAAAACACCGATAAAACTCATGCTTGAAAACCCCTGTCAGGTCCCGGTATGCCTCGTAGAAATCATGTATGCGTGCATGCATGAATGCATGATCATCATCTTGTAAACCTCCATCTTGTAACTTGTGAGCCAGAGGCTAGCACCCGAATCTCCCTGGGCTGCCAACCTCCTTGATATGCAATGCACTTGTGAGCCAGAGGTTAGTACCCGAATGTCCCTGGGCTACCAACCTCTTTGATATGCAATGTTTGGTTTTCTTGTGAGCCAGAGGCTAGTACCCGAATGTCCCTGGGCTACCAACCTCCTTGACAATAGGTGATTTTTATTACTTGTTTAGTTTTCTTGTGAGCCAGAGGTTAGTACCCGAATGTCCCTGGGCTACCAACCTCCTTGACAATAGGTGATTCAGGGGTTATCTTGTGAGCCAGAGGCTAGTACCCGAATTCTCCCTGGGCTACCAACCTCCTTGATATGCAATATTTTCTTATTGTTTATTATATGCACATGCTCTTGAAATCTCGGTTCATGCTATCATGCGTGCTCATGTGCGTGCCAATAATAACAATTGTGGGAATGCGCTTAACAAAAGAGACATGGCATTACAATTCAATTCATAATATTAGCATAGGTAACTTAAGTAATTCACATGACATTGGACCAATTCATCGTCTATGAGAACACATGCATAAAACCTATTTCCATTTTCTTCATCTAAGTCGTTTATTCATAGTTTAGGCATTTTGTCAAACACAACACATGCAATGTTTCTTAATAATTCATCTTGTTCTTTTTAGCGCATATTTTCCATCCAAACATCAAGGTAAGTTCATTACTGGTAAAATACCCATCCACCATTTCCATCGCACACATCACACAACATACATCTCGGCATCTAATCGCCACATCCAACATTCCATCCACACATCCACACCTTTTCCATTATCTTGTTTATATTTAATAGGGGATAACACATTTCATAAAAAGGAAAACTTAATATAAAGAATCACATTTTTATATAGAAAACCTAGATTTTTGCTAGGGAAAGTTAGTAGGGTGTACTAACCTTAGATCAAGGCTTGATCCTTGGTAGAAACCTTGATTGAAGCTCCAACTTGAAAGAAGAACACCTTTGCTTGAAGGAGACTTGAGTTGGGGAAGAAACCCCTTTCAAAAACGTGCTTGGGTTGCTGCCCTAGCTTGGGGAACGCTCTCCACGAGTGCTTGAGCCGTGATCTTGGAGAAAAACCGGACTTGAAGTGATCTAGGGTCTCAAAACCCCTTTGATTCTTCTCCAAAAGCAAAACCCTAGCTTAGGAAACCCTTTCTCCTCTCTTCTGATCCCCCAAATCCTCTAAGTGTTGAGAATGAGCCCTAAAGGCTCGGGTTAAACTCTTAAGGTAAGAGTGAACCGACCAAAAGACCATAATACCCTTACTAAAATTTCTGCAAAAACATGAGTGCCGAACACGTTGAGCTGTGAATAGTGCCAAACACGTTGTGCTGTGAATAGTGCTGAACACGTTGTACTGTGAATAGTGCTAAGCACGTTGTGCTGTGAATAGTGCTGAACACGTTGTGCTGTGAATAGTGCCGAGCACGTTGTGCTGTGAATAGTGCCGAACACGTTGTGCTGTGAATAGTGCTGAACATGTTGTGCTGTGAATAGTGCCGAGTACGCTGTGCTGTGAAGGGTGCCGAACCCGTTGTCACGTTGTGTTGTGCATAGTGCTGAGCTCGTTGTCCGTTGTCTTATGTACAACGTGCCTGTCGTGAGCTGTACAACGTACACGTTGTTTGCTGTACAACGTACACGTTGTCTGCTGCACGACGTACCCGTTGTCTGTTGCACAACGGATGCACAACGTATATGTTATCAGAGCTAGAGCTACGTTATCAGAGTACGTTGTCTATGCGTTGTCTGTGCCTTATCAGAGTACGTTGTCAGAGCACGTTATCAGAGCTATGTCCTTAGTGCCTTCCGAGCTACGTCCTTAGTGCCTTCCGAGCTACGATTGCCTGCAGGTCCAGACTGTTTTGGCCATATCTTTTGACTCGTTCGTCCGATTTTGACGATTCAACTTGCGTTGGGTTAGTACTTCGAAAAGGAACATTTCTGACATTTCGGAATTTCCAATTTCTCCCTTATTTATTAATTAGACTACAAAAACGGCCAATTAGCTACGAAGGTGCTATTCATTAAGGATGAAAAAGTCCGGGGTGCTACAAGAGCAAGAATGTTGATGCTCTCAAGATTGAAGAATTGGTCAGATCACTCTAAACCTACGAACTCAATCTTCGACCATCCAAGAAAAACAAATCTGTAGCCTTGAAAACTGTCAAGGAAACCTTGGATGAGGATGACAGTGATGCTGAGTTGGGAGAGAAGGAATTGGCTCTATTTGTTAAAAAATTTCAAAAATATCTGAAAACAAATAGAAGGTTCAAGCCTAAACCAGGAGAAAAACCTCTTGAAAAGCCAAAGTCAAAACCTTGGGATAACAAGAAAGTCCCCAAAGGAACTGACAAGAAATCTCGTGGCATTCAATGCTATGAATGCAAAGGCTATGGCCATATTTCACCTGATTGCCCTAACAAGAAGAAGTCTAAGGGAAAGGTGATGAATGCCACATGGGATAACAGTGATTCTGATGAAGAACAATCTGAAAGTTCTACATCAAGTGAGGAATCGGAAAATCACATGGCTTCACTGTCACCCTATCAGAGATAGACCATCCTCCCACTTCTCACGAAGAAAAGATTGATGAAGATCAAGTAAGTGAGTCTGGTGAAGATCATGATCAGAGTCACACTGTCTCTGAGTCTGATGAAGATATGGACAAAGCCTATGAAAGGTTGTTCTCTGAAAGCCTTAAGCTGAAGAAAGCAAAGATCTCTTTCAACAAACAACTTAAATTTACCCAACAAGAAAGAGACTCTTGCAAACTAAAAGCAGAAGGGAAGAATGCTCTAGTTTATCAGCTTAAAAGTGAAAAGGCTGAACTGGTGTCCAAACTAGAATACCTTGTGGAAGAAAATGCCTCTCTATCCAAATGGATCAAGGTTCTAGAAACTGAGGAAGATAACTCCATGAGTGTATCTGAAGAGTCAAAGACTCGAATTTCAGAATTAGAATCTGAAAGAAATAACCTTATTGAAAAAGTTAGATTTATAGAAAAGGAATTTCTTGATATTCTGAAAGTTAAGGATGAGCTAGCTAAGAAAGAAACTGAACTCGAAAAAGAAGCTAGACTCCTTAACAACACTCAAATCTTGGATAAACTGGCTAGCATGCAGCGCTCAACAGTAAACATGTCCGGCATAGGACATCTAGACAGACCATCCGGTTCTTTGAATGTCGGAACAATGTCTACTGCAACGTTTGAGCCAATACATGAAAATCCAAGATTTGTGGGTTCTAACTCCTCAGGATCAACATCTAGGATGCCAAACTCTCAGTTGTACCAAACTTTTGTCACATCTGGACAAGGTAAAAATTCAACTGAAACTAAGAGAACAAAAGTTCAGTCCCAGGCTAATAGATCTCCTCCTTCCAGGTTCATTCCCACTTGTCACCAGTGAGGAGTGAAGGGTCACATCCGACCCAACTGCAATGCCTTCAGGAGAAATCCCCGAAATGGTTCTCAGAATCAAACACAACATCAAGGGAATCTCCAAAGGCAAATTCAAGCCTTAGCAGAAAAGTCTAGGAGTTTGAGTGAAGAAGTGATGAAAATTGCTCAACTCTCTAGTACGCAATATGGTCATGACACCTCTTATGCTCATCATGAAGAAGGTAACAGGATGGACCAAAATGCAAGGTTCACTCAGAAAAGAAGGAAGAACAGGAGATCTAACAAGAAGAAGGTCATGCCTACAAATGAAGTGAACAAAGACCATAGGGTTCCCCAAAAGTCTAAGTTCATTTATGTGAGAAAGGATGATCTAAAATGCCTTGTCATCCACACCGCTTTGAAAGCCCAAAATTCTAACATGTGGTATTTCGATAGTGGATGCTCCAGACACATGACAGGTAACAAGTCCCTTTTTACTCATCTTGAGGAATGCTCAGATGGGACTGTTACTTTGGGTGATGGAAGAAAATCCTTTATGGAAGAAAAAAGTGTCATCCAAGCACCAGGCATTCCTAAACTGAAGGATGTCTTGGTTGTAGAAGGACTGAAAGCTAATTTAATTAGCATAAGTCAATTGTGCAATGATCACCATGCTATCCACTTCACCAACAACAAGTGTTATGTTATGGATGACAAAGATGTGTGTGTTCTGGAAGGGTAAAGAATCACAGACAATTGCTACGGTTTAATTCCTAATGTTGGTTCTTCTCAAATATGAAACAGGGCTAAAGTTGAAGAAGTTGAACTGTGGCACAGGAGGCTAGGTCACATGAATTTCAAAGACCTAAGCAAACTCTCAAAACACGAGCGTGTGAGAGGTGTACCAAAGCTTGGGAAGCCCTCTATTGCTGTGTGTGGGCCATGTCAAATTGGCAAACAAATTAAAAGTCCACACAAGAAGGGTTCAAATATCGCTACCTCACACCCACTAGAACTAATACACATGGATCTCATGGGTCCAACTCGAACTGAAAGTCTAGGAGGAAAGCGATATATCCTAGTGATGGTTGATGATTTCTCAAGGATGCCTTGGGTGGCATTCATAAGAGAGAAGTCTGATGCATTTGAGAACTTCAAGAACATTTGTTTAAGAGTGCAAAATGAGAAAGGATGCCCTATCACTCGTATTCGAAGTGATTATGGAAAGGAGTTTGAAAACTCCAAGTACAATGAGTTTTGTGATGAAGCAGGCATCAAGCATGAATTTTCAGCACCAATCACACCTCAGCAAAATGGTGTGGTGGAAAGAAAGAACAGGGTGCTTCAAGAAATGGCTAGGGTGATGCTTCATAGAAAAAACCTGGCTGCTTCTGGGCAGAAGCAGTTAGCACTGCATGCTATACTGTGAACAGAGTCTATACTAGGCCTCGAACTAGGAAGACACCCTATGAGCTGTGGTACAACAAGAAACCTAATGTCAAGTACTTTCGAGCATTCGGAAGCAAGTGCTATGTCCTTAGGGATAGAGAGCAATTGGGTAAGTTTGATTCCTGGAGTGATGAAGGGATCTTTCTTGGTTATTCCACAAATAGTAGGGCCTATCGAGTGTACAACTTGAGAACCTCTACTGTTATGGAATCCATAAATGTGGTGGTTGATGACTCAGGATCTGAGTCCTTGCAACTTGAGGATGACAATGCTGATGAAGGTGTGAAAATTCCAAAATCTCAATCAGAAGATGAAACACCTTCAGAGTCACCTCCTAAAAAACCTACACATCCTAGGGTTATGAGGCCTCACTCCTCAACTGAAATTATTGGAAACCTTGAAAGTGGAGTGAGAACTCGAAAACAAGTTGAAAATGAAGTGAGTCACTTTTGCTATACTTCTACATTTGAACCCAAAAATGTAACTGAAGCTCTTACTGATGAAAACTGGACAAATGCCATGCAAGAAGAGCTTAATCAGTTTACAAGGAATGATGTATGGTTTTTAGTTCCTACACCTAAAAATACAAATGTTATTGGTACTATATGGATTTTCAAGAACAAATCTGATGAACATGGTACCATTGTAAGAAACAAGGCTAGGTTAGTTGCACAGGGATATACTCTGATTGAGGGCATTGATTTCGATGAAACATTTGCTCCAGTTGCCCGACTAGAGTCCATCAGGATCTTGCTTGCTGTTGCATGCTATCTCAAATTCAAACTTTTTCAGATGGATGTTAAGAGTGCCTGTTTGAATGAAATTCTTCAGGAGGAAGTTTATGTGGAACAATCAAAAGGGTTTGAGGACCCTAATCATCCTGATCAGGTTTACCAATTAAAAAGGGCTCTCTATGGTTTGAAACAAGCTCCCAGAGCTTGGTATGAGAGACTGACTACATACCTCTTGGAAAAGGGATTTTCGAGAGGGGGAGTAGACAGGACCCTATTCATTAAAAACATCAAGGATGATATGGTTATTGCTCAGATATATGTTGATGATATTGTCTTTGGTTCCACATCTGACTCACATGCTCACTCCTTTGCTGAACAGATGAAGAATGAATTTGAGATGAGCATGGTTGGTGAGCTGAATTTCTTTCTTGGTCTGCAGGTAAAACAAATGAGCAATGGGATTTCTGTGTCCCAAACCAAATATGCCAAAGACCTTGTAAAGAAATTTGGCATGAGCTCAGTAAAACATGCTCGCACTCCTATGAGCACAACCACCAAACTTAGCAAAGATACTTTAGGCAAAAGTGTCGACCAAACCACATACCGAAGTATGATTGGTAGTCTGCTTTACCTCACTACTAGTTGTCCTGACATTGCCTTTAGTGTCGAAGCTTGTGCTCGCTATCAAGCAAGCCCTAAAGAGTCACACTTACTTGCTGTTAAACGAATTATTCGATATGTAAGTGGAACTCTCTCTTTTGGCCTATGGTATCCCTTTGATACTAATGCCGTGGTTGTTGGATATTCCGATGCCGACTGGGCCGAAAATGCTGATGATAGGAAAAGCACCTTCGGAGGATGCTTTTATGTTGGAAACTGTTTGGTTGCTTGGCTTAGCAAAAAACAGAATTTCATCTCGTTGTTTACTGCCGAGACTGAGTACATTGTAGCCGGTAGTTGTTGCACTCAACTTCTGTGGATGAAATAGATGTTGCAGGACTACGGGATAGAACAGGACACCATGACTGTGTATTGTGATAATACAAGTGCCATCAACATCTCCAAAAATCCCGTGCAACACTCGCACCAAACACATAGACATTAGACACCACTTCATTCGCGAGCTTGTTGAGCAAAGTGTCATTACATTGGAATATGTGCAAACTGATACTCAACTTGCAGATCTCCTAACCAAACCTCTAGACTCCCTTAGGTTTGAGTTTCGTAGGAAATCCATCGGTGTGTACGGTATTGAGTGATTGAGTGCTTCTTGATAGTCTAGGTAATCTCAGATTCATATCTCTCCCTAGTTCTATTCCTCCCGTGTATATTATTTGTTTTGGTTTTGTATACTACTGTTTTGGTTTGTTTCGCTTATTTCAAAATTCCAAAAAAAAGAAAACATTAAAAAATTCCAAAAAGATTTTTGTTTTCTTTTAGTTAGGCCTTACCAAAAGGATTTTTGTTGGCCTTAGATGTGATCTTTTGTGGTGTGCTTTGCTGAATTTTTCTTGTGCTCATAATGCTTGTCCAAGATACATATTTGATTCTATTGAGTTCATGAGGATATCATACCTACTAAAATGCTTTAGGGAAGTGCACATAGACTATCTTGCTAAATACAGCTAGAAATATGGTAAATACTGTTGCACTATCATCTGCACTAACACTCTGTCTATCTCCTGAAAATGGTACATATCCCTATGAATAGGCAATGGTATTAGTCATGATGGTTCTTCCAGTTGACAAAATCTGATTTGATCATGAAGGTCCATCCCCCAAAAAGGTGCCCCAATTTACAAATTTTATGCAAGGAAAAGGGCTACCTATGGGATAGTGTGAAAGCCACTATTGGTTGCAAACAATATGAAATGGCTACCTAAGAGGACAGTAGGTATCTATCTGGGTCCCTAGAGTGAAAGCCCCTACTGCCAATAGCTAGGGCTACCTACCCAGTCAGTGTGAAAGCCACCTTTTGCATCTCAAAATTCAAAAGAAAAAGATTGATCACGAATAGCTTCACCAAACAAAAATTCCATCAACAATGTGAGAGCAACTTATAAAAAGGGTAACAATAGCACATAAAATTCTTCATTTTTTTTTTGGATTACCCTATATGCATCTCTCAGTTATATTTGAAGCTTGGTGTTCCTGATCTGCACTAATGTCCTTATCTATCTAAGGGAGCTTACCTCTAAAGGTGTATAGTCAGAATTTCACCTCCACTACACATTGATGGTATAGCCTATTACTAACTGTACATTACATTATGTGCCTGTGTCTTGCCATCCCTTGTGCATAGTGTCGATGGAATTATCCTCGTCTACTCATCATTGTATTCTACATATTCTTGGACATGGTATTAATTGTTCCTTGCAAAATTTGCACATCATGAATTTTCTTATTGCTATTATCATGAAGATATTTGGTTTGCAAAATAACAAATTTTTGACAATCTTTTCTAGCAAATTGCATGTTTTTGGATGATTTTATGAGTTTTCCGAGATGATCTCACCTTGCCTTCTTTCAGATCTCTAAATGAGCATTTTTAAATCTCCAAAGTGTTTCCCATAAAGCCCCATACGGTTGGTCCTTGAGTCTCTCTCTCACATTGCATTGCTATTTTGGATTGTAGTTCATGCCTTGCAGATTTTTCAACGATTTTCTTTGGAGATTTCTCTCCAAAAGCTGCCCCATAAAATGCCAAAGATCATCTCAAAGGGGTCTCATTCATCTCTTACACAGGGTCAGAAATTCTGCAAAGTGGGTCGACCTTTAGTGATTGTTCGGTCGACCGAACACCTGTAAATGGGGTTTTCGAAACCCTCCTTGATGATTTTCAGATATTCCTTTACTTTTGGAGCTTTCCCTCTGCAAATATCCTGCTGGGGTTCCGTTTTTTTTTTCTTTTTTTTTAGCTCTCACATGCGTGATCTCCAATTTTCATCGTGATTTCAGGCTTTCAAGGTTCTGCTGGTTTGTTTTTGCAAGTTACAGACCCTCTCCCTTGGTTCACGAGTGCTTCATCGCCTCAGTGCAGCCTGATTTTTAGATCTTTCATGCTTCAAGGTTGTCTCTCCATACTCGGCTCCTCCATGCATCAAGTGAGCTGTTCACTCCACTAGAAATTCTCTTGCCCAGCCGCAGTGCCTCTTCCTCAGTGCTATACGATCCTCTCTCCTTTCGTGGTTCAGTTCTAGGGGGTTTTTCTTTGCGCTTCCTTCCGTCTCTCTTCACGGTAAACCCTTCTTTTCATTTAGGCTCTTGATTTTGGATCCATGGCTATTCCATATTTTCTTCTCATTGCCTCTATTTTCATAGCGGGATGCCCTAAGCACCACCTCGTCATCTCTTAGGATGAAGATGATGTTCCTGAGTCTGCCGATGCCTTTTATGATGCTGGCCATGGGATCTATGTGGGCCGTGCAGTCCATTCTAGGGCTCCTCCACCCTCAACTTCCCATAAGAAAGCCTTGGGTGCTTCCAGTTCAAAACCCTCAGCCAAATCCAAGGGAAAATCTCAAGTCCCCACTCTTGAGCCTGAAATTGTACGGTTTCGCGCCACAGGGAATGAAAAACTTTACAATGCTTGGCTTAAAAATCGGGCTGTTACAATTGAACGGGCCACTGTCATTTCGGATTTCACCCATCCTGGTTTTGAGGCAATCATTGCATCTCGCCAATGGTCTGGTCTTCTAAATTTGACCAGGTATGCCAGCCTCGACCTTGTTCGGGAGTTTTATGCGAACATCTACTCTGTCAATCCTCATACTTTTACCTTCAAAACTCAGGTTAGGGGAAAGAAATTTCTCATTACTCCGGATGTCATTGCCTTTTTCATTAGTGCCCCTCGGATTCCGGGAGCCTATTACCCTTACCTCTATCCTACTGATGAGGATAAGCATGATTTGGACACAGTGACCAGCACTCTTTGTGATGATCCTTCACAAAAATGGGATCATCCTCATTTACCTCACTCCAATCTTTCCTTGGGTCACCTGCTTCATCTTCTTATG
The DNA here is from genome assembly GCA_015143295.1 of Tetracentron sinense. NCBI lineage: Eukaryota > Viridiplantae > Streptophyta > Magnoliopsida > Trochodendrales > Trochodendraceae > Tetracentron > Tetracentron sinense. The sequence continues at coordinate 22,004,061 of CM026554.1, forward strand.
TGTTCCAACATTCATCCCAAGGTGCATTCCACTAATCTAAGTGTTGATAGGGCTCGGTTCCTGTATAGTATCATGACTTGAGACACTATTGATACTGGTGCCCACATTATTGACCTAATCCTTCAGGCTATCGCTGTGCATCAAAAGCGAGTTGCTCTTCCTTTTGGTGTCCTCATCACCAATCTCATGTTTGCTGAGGGTATTAGGGCTCATTCCTCTGAGGCTACCAAGCCTTCCTTAGGCTCCATCTGTGCTCACACCTTGGTTTGTAGTATGTCCCATGTTGCGATGCCGGAGCATGAGGAGGACGTTGATGATGATATCGCTCCGTCGGCCCCGGGTGCCGGTCCCGATCCCATCCATGCTAGAACTTATTCAGGTCCCCTGTCCTTCAAGACCATGGCTGCCATGCTTGCCGATATGTCGGCTGCTCAGTCATACTTTGCTACTGATCTTTATGCTCGCCTAGATTCTCATGCCGTTACTACTCAGGACAGTTTTTCGGCGACTAATCGCCAGATTGATGCTCTTTCTAACATAGTGCAGGCATCTCGCCAGGAGCTTCGTGATTTCCGTTCTCGCTATCATGATGATATTGCTCGTCACTTTCCTTCACCCCAGGATGATTAGCTCTTATTGCGCTGTTGTTTTTTCGCTTTGTTTTGCTCCTAGTTTATGCTTGCTGTCGCTAGTACAGTGTGTGTTTTATGTGTCTGGGTTGGACTTTATGTTGTGCACCCTTGGTTCTTGTATATGGGATGCTTTCGCTTTGTTTCTCCAGTTTAGTTCCTGCCTCTGCTCCCTTGTGTTTCTCTATGGTTTTGCTCCTTATTGATCTTATTGCTTCTTGCTAGAGTTGCTCTTTTTGCAGGTTTGTTCTTCCCTTGGCAATTCAAGCCAAAAAGGGGGAGAAGTTGCCTAAGTTTGATCTCATGTTACATATCATATGTGCAAGTATGCAATTGCTATCTCCATCTCTGGTTGCATATTATATTCATATTAACATGTTACATATTATATTCCCATTACTCTCATGATTTTGAAAACTTTGTCATATGGGATCTCAAATTGAGGGGGAGATCTCCTACACTTTGTATGCAGGTCATTGCTCCAATGATTATTTTATTTTATGAATTTCCCTCATGCTTCACAAAGGTATTGTTTGCTTTAGTGTTTCAAGTTTGATTGATGATCTTGTAAAGCCTACTGATCCATGGAAGAAGTCCAAATGTCAAGTGTTATGTATTTTTCATTCTCTTTGTTTCTTGTGGGTTTAAGAGAGTATGTAAAACCATGACAATTAGGTTTATTGGTTGTTTTGTCTCGGAATTGCCAAAGGGGGAGATTGTAAAGTCAAAATGTTGTTGGCGAAATTCCGAGTCTAAAATGGTGTATTTAGGTCATAGTAGGTCTCATCCGGTTCGAAGACGAAGAGAAGAAGAAGCCGTGAAGAATCTTGAAGTCTCATCACTCACAGTGGCTAACAAGTTGGGATTAAGTGAGAAACCTAGATGACCCTATGATTCCTCATGGAAATCCTGAATAGTCCAGGATTTGTACCAGGTTTTTTGGCTGAGAGTTAAATTAGTGAGGGTCGACCCTGAGGACAATCCGGTCGACCGAATGTGCCTAATGGGTCGACCCTGATATGGATTTTTTGCTGAAATGTGCTTTTGCTATAATGGGTCGACCCAGGGACCCCCAGGGTCGACCCTGATATGAAAAATACTTTCTAAGACCATTTTTTAGCAACTTCTAATCCCTTGGACCTTTCCTATATATAGGGGACTTCTCCCAATCCGTGAAGGAGATTAATTGGAGACTTTTTAGAGCACTTTGTGCTTGCTTGGAGCTTATGAAAACTCTTTGTTTCATTGATTTCCATCTCCTTTAGTTGGCCTCTAGGTTTTGCAAGGTTCTAAAGCAAATTTTCTATTCTTTGCATAGATGATCCTTAAATATTAAGAGATCACCCTAGGGCTTCCATAAACCCAAAAACCCACTGTTGCTCTACTGTGAGTGTTGGTTAGCCTGTGCTAAAGCCATCAAGGATGGAGATCGGTCTTCGGAGACCGTGGTTGATCACTTTGAGTAAGATTGGCCGGTGAGGAACTGGAGCTACTGTTGCGGAGATCGAACGTGCTGTGTTCGTGGTTTGCAAGCTGTGGAATTTTTCACGCCCCAAAATACCCCCTAGGAGTTTAGGGATACTTTAGGCGTGACTAAACGTACCTGCCAAACCATCCTGTTATGAACAAGATAATTACAGTACTAAACAATGATAATCAGAGCGTGGAAGGTAAACATAAATGCGGAAGCGTAAACTAACTTTTTCTTTTCATCAAAGATTTTTAAAATAGTATTCGAAGTTAACATATATACAAAGCATGTCTAAGTCTAAGGTGGACAGACCCACCTATCAAAATGTCAAAATACATAAAAGACCCTCTCGTACTCTCCCCTCAACAGTAGTCGAGGTATGGCCACACGTCAAGGTCTCAGTTCGCCTGAGATTACAGTGGGATAGACGGCTCTCTCTCCTCGATATATTCTTCCTCGACCCAAGGCTCTGGGTCGAGGGCTCCCTCAGTACCTGCCGACATGAAAGTACGGCTGAGCATGGAATACTCAGTGAGTACAAGCTACTAGCTATCCATAACAATAATAAACATGCGAGGAGTAGTATAATACCACTCATCAATTCCAGGCAATGGTAAAATCATAGAATCAAACAATATTAAACATGGAGCAATATTATCATCTTGATGTGCATGAATGCAAAAACGCCGATAAAACTCATGCTTGAAAACCCGTTTCCATGTCTCGGTATGCATTATAGAAATCATGTATGCGTGCATGCATGAATGTCTTGCCATCATCTTGAAACCTTGGATCTTGTAACTTGTGAGCCAGAGGCTAGCACCCGAATCTCCCTGGGCTGCCAACCTCCTTGATATGCAATGCACTTGTGAGCCAGAGGCTAGTACCCGAATGTCCCTGGGCTACCAACCTCCTTGATATGTATGGTTTTCTTGTGAGCAAGAGGCTAGTACCCGAATGTCCCTGGGCTACCAACCTCCTTGACAATATGTGATTTTTATTACTTGTTTAGTTTTCTTGTGAGCCAGAGGCTAGTACCCGAATGTCCCTGGGCTACCAACCTCCTTGACAATATGTGTTTTAAGGGTTTTCTTGTGAGCCAGAGGCTAGTACCCGAATGTCCCTGGGCTACCAACCTCCTTGACATGCAATATTTTCTTGTTGGTTATTATATGCACATGCTCTTGAAATCTCGGTTCATGCTATCATGCGTGCTTGTGTACGTGTCATCGTGACAATAGTGGAATGAGGATAATAAGAGAGATATGACATCACCATTCAATTCATAATATATGCATATGAGAATTTGAGTAATCAACATGGTATTTAAATCCATTCATCATTCATGAGAATACATGCATAAGGCCCCTTTCCATTTCTTCATTTAAATCATTATTTCATAGTTTAGGCATTTCGTCAAACGCATCACATACATTGTTCCTTAGTAGTTCATCTCCTTACTTTAATTGCATATTTTCCATCCAATCACACAAGGGTAAGTTTGTTATTTGTACAATGCCCATCCTCCATTTCCAACCCATAACCCACACATATCATACATCACACATTCGGCATCCAATCCCCACATCCAATCTCCCATCCACACATCCATTCTATTTCCCTTATCTTATTTATATTTGTTGAGTTAATACAATGCATAGGGAAGGAAAGCATAATATAAATAATCACCATTTACAATAGAAAACCTAGATTATTGCTAGGGAAAGTTAGTAGGGTGTACTAACCTTAGATCAAGGCTTGATCTTGGTAGGAACCTTGATTTGAGCTCCAACTTGAAAGGAGGAACCTTTCCTTGAGGGAGACTTGGTTTGGGGAAGAAAACCCTCTTGAAACACCTTGGAGAATGCTGCCCTAGCTTGAGGACGAGATCCCCCACGAGCTTGAGCCTTGAACTTGAAGCAATCCAAGTTTGGGGATGATCTAGGATTGTCAAACCCTTTGATTTCCCTCTCCAATGGAAACCCTAGGTGAAAACCCTCTTCTTCTCCTCCCTTTCTCTCTAAATATTCTAAGTGTAGTGAATGAGGGTTCAAATGGTCGAGCAAGCCTTTATGGGTAAGGGTTGAACGCCCAAAAGACGAAAAAGCCCTTACAAAAATTTCTGTAAAACACGGGGACCGAGCGATCGGTGGTTATGACCGATCGATCGGTTGCCTACCGATCGATCGGTGTTCTGACTGATCGACCGGTCAAAAAACTACTCTCTGGAAAATTTCCCCATACAAAATTTTTGACCGTTCGATAGCTACCGATCGATCGGTTTTGGACCGATCGATCGCTGACTGGACCGAGCGATAGGTGCTCTGCAAGTCTAGACTGTTTTCACCATATCTTTTGACTCGCTCGTCCGATTTCGACGATTCAACTTGCGTTGGGTTCGTCTTTTGAAAATGAACATTTCTGACATTTCGAAATTTCTGATTTCTCCCTTATTTATTAATTAGACTACGAGGAAGACCAATTAGGCACGAAAGTGCTATTCATTAAATATAGAAAAGTTTGGGATGCTACAGAATCGATACCGAGGAACGTTGTGTCGTGTCTGGTTGGGTAAGATTTGAGTCTTGTATTGTTTAAATCTTCTCATAGTGGATTCTGTGCTGGACTAGGTCCTGTGGTTTTTCCCGGAAGGGTTTTCCACGTAAAAATCTTGTGTGTTCAAGTGAGTTTAGTTGTGTGTGATTGATTAAAATTAAAATTGGTAGATAAAATTAAAGTAGACCTATTCACCCCCCCTTCTAGGTCAAAGAGTGCATTGGAATAAGGAATTTTAAAACTATTTCTCATGTTAAAATATTTTGTAAAATCTTTTATTAAATATAATATATTTTATTGAAAAATATATTTAAAATATATTTGATTCAAAATCACATGCGCAGGCTTTTAGCTTAATAGATTGTCTTACCCCGAAACTTGGATAATCTCTCAATATAATGAGCATGGATTTCTTGGTTGATAATCATCATCACTCGAACAAATTTCTGATTATCCAACTGTCACCTTGTCATAGTCCCTTAAGTAGAGAGTACATAGGTGCAATCAAAACAACCAGATCACTGCTCAGTTATAAATGAACTCCTTGGATTTAAGGATCATCAAATCTATTCAATGTGAATGACAGACCATCTATCTGATAGTATGTTTATGCAAGAGGTCTCTTATTGTATGCAATCAATCAATGTACATTTAAGTACCTATATGCTGATGTGTAGTCTTCACTACAATAGTTTGATATAAAACTACATCTTAACCATTGAGAACATCTAAGCATTGTAGTAGCCATATAAGTGAAGTGCCTAGCTTCACCCATGGTTGTGACTATATAAGGTATAAGGAACCGGAAAGCTATATCTGCCTGTGTCATACCATAAACAATCACATAGCTTTCCTACAATATATCCTAGGGACCTTGTTCAATAACTCATATCGTATAGATCATCTCATGATCTTGGTCAATTACCCATAATGAGTTCACATTAGATAAAGAAGATATCTTTATTAATCTAATCAATAAAAATCTTACAATCTAAATAACTTTTCAGGGCATAATGTCCAGCAATCTCCCACTTGCCCTTAAAGTCACTATGACATAGATTTCAATCCCATACTATCTAAATGTGTTATAAATACTTTATCTGATAAAGCTTTTGTCATTGGGTTAGCAACATGAAGTTGAGACCTAATCTTTCTAACAATGATGTCTTTGTAGAACCGTGAATCTTCAGTTCACTAAGTGTGAATAGTGAGTGAATAGTGCTCAATTGTGGAGTTGTACACTAATGGGCTTTATGCTAATATACGTGGTCGTATATATGATGTGCATGTTTTAATGGGTCTATATATCCTTAAGGAGTGTGATTTAAGCATTAAAGGTGTTAGAAATTGGATTGAAGGAGATCCAAGTAGTGAAAATAGGTTTTTGCAGCAAAAACAGGGGCCACCGATCGCTCGGTGATAACCTCCGATCGACCGGTCTTAAACCGATCGATCAGTAGCTATTGACTGGTTAACTAATTTGTATGGAGAAAAATTCCAGAGAGGGTGTTTTCAACCGATCGCTCGATTGAAACCACCAATCGCTCGGTCAGCCACCAATCGCTCGGTCTGTACCAGCAATCGATCGGTCATACGCAGATTTTCTTCATTAAGGGTGTTTAAGACTTTAGCCATTACCCCTTTGCCTATATAAAGCTGGGTTTGTGCCTTAGGGTTTCAGAAACCCTTAGTGCATATTCTTGAGAGAGATTTGAGAGGAGAAGTAGGGGAGAAGCTAGGTTGTTGCTCAAGCTTGAAGGGAGATCAAGATCCTTCAGTCCTTTTGGTGTTTCTCATCAAAGAACTCGAGGTTTTCAAGTGTTCCAAGCTTTTGGAATCAAAATCACTGATTTCACCAAGGTAGATACACTCTACTACCAATCTTGTGATACTACTAGTTCCCCATAATGTTCTTCTCATTCTATACTATAAACCTTGCTTTGTTATGGTGTGGGATGTTATTTTTATACTTGGATGTATGTTATCACTATTATGCACTCTATGTTTTTGATTTAATGTGTCTAAGAGTTTTTTGGTGTTTAAACATGTTATCATTCTCATATGCTCATATATTTGCATGTCTCGCATGAACCGAAGTTTTCCATAGATTTCTCAAAGTTACGAAAAGGGTTTTGAATTAATGACTTATATGAATGATTCTAAGCAACTCTATGATATCTCTAAGATCGGTTCACAAGCTCAAAAGGATCATGATACACTCACAAGAACTCTATGATAATGTCTAAGATCGTCTCACAAGCTCAAAAGGATCATAAATTAAATTTCTCTAAGATCTCTATGATATTGGCTCTATGGAATTGCTCTATGTCTCTACGGATCATAAACGACTCTAAGGAACTCCATGAACTCTATGAACTCTAAGAACTCACAAGGCTATGGTTATCGTTTGACTCACACGGATTAGGTTTTGGATTTCATCATATGTGTTATTTTTACGGTTTCTACGTTTTGACATGTTTTAAGGTTTCATTCTCCATGACTCGCATGCTCTATGCTATTATTGCTTTATTGTTAGTAGCTTGTATACACTGAGTATTCCACGCTTAACTGATATTTGTTATCATCGGCAGGTGCTCGGATTCCATTCGACTTATGTGGTACGGAGCCTTGGGTAGAGGAAGAGTACTTCGACCCGGAGCCTTCTATGGATCACTATCAAGATGATGGCTCATTAGATAGGCATCATGATTTCAACTTCTGTTGATCGACCTAGAAAGACTTGATATGTTTTTAACTGGGAATGGGACTTGTCCACTCCACCCCTTTTGGATTCTTATACTGTTGTATTTTGTTGGTTCATACTTGGACCAAGTAATAGGAGTATTTAGTTCCCTATTTTGGCTTCCACTATGTTTAGTTATGTATTGCTTCCGTTGTGCATTGCAAATCGTTTTCGCTATGTTGTGCACTCTGACAGGTTTCCATGCATGCCTTATGTATCAAATTGGAGGTATGATATGGTGGTCACGATTCAAAGTATCCCTAACTCCTAGGGAGTATTTTGGGTCACGACAGACTTGGTATCAGAGCCAAGGTATTAGGCCTCATAGGCTAGTGTCTTTTAAGTTGGAATTAGAGTTATTCAACTCTAGGGATTAGTGTCCCTTGGGCTAAACGGAAGTCAGTTCTTTGAGTTGAACTTAGAACTTCGATGGACTTGTTTGTGTTAGGCCTGTTACCATGACATAACCGGTATCAAGTGAGTCCTTAGGTTGGTCTAGGATCCTACTTAGATGTCAGTTAGATTACGTCCTTAGTCTTATCCCAAGAGGGTAGATGCCTAACACAAGGATCTTAACTACGCTAAAAAACTCTAAGTTATAATTATATGATTTTGTGTATACTTCGATGTATACTATATGCGGTAATAACATTTCATGTTTATTTAATTGCTATATGTTGTGTGTGGATCGGTATCCAAGTTAGACTCATGTTTTGCCATTGATCTCAGGATTTTACATCATAAGATGTAGCAATCGGGGTTGTGGTTACCATACTCGGAGATCCAAGGGTGAGGTTCCGAGAGAGGAGGAGCCGCTTTACTTCACGAATGCTATGGATAGCAGAGACCTTGGCTTTGTTGGCAGCCAGACCTACTCCTACCCCACCGACTACTCCTGTGCCTCCGCCGATGCATCACACCGCAGGACTTGAAGCTTTCTGGAGACTACGACCTCCTACTTTCTATGGTACTCTGGACCCAATGGTGGCAGAGGCCTGGATTATGCAACTAGAGAAGACCTTTTGGGCTCTTCGATGTATTGAAGAACAACAGGTGAATGGGCTTCCTTTGTGATGGAAGGTGAAGCCAAACATTGGTGGAGAGCTGCCCAAAGGCAGAGAGATGTTGTAAAGGCAGGGGAACCCTAGACATGGGCGGAGTTCCTAGAAACATTCCATGAGTAGTATTTTCCTAGATTCATTCGGGAATAGAAGGCGAGGGAGTTTATGCTTTTGGAACAAGGAACGATGAACGTGGCCGAGTATGAGGCTAAGTTCACTGAGTTGTTGAGGTTTGCTCTGCATTGATTACAACTGAAGACCTGAGGGTTAGAAAGTTTGAAATGGGATTGAAGGCTTTCATCCAAGATAGGGTGTCCATTCTCCAAGTGGAATCCTGGAGAGAGATAGTGGGAAAGGCGAAGATCGCCGAGAAGAACGCAGAAGAGTTCATCAGGAGAAGAGATAGTGGCTTCGGGAGAAGCATGTGTAGCACCCCGGACTTTTTCATCTTTAATGAATGGCACTTCCATAGCTAATTGGCCGTTTTCGTAGTCTAATTAATAAATAAGGGAGAAATTGAAAATTTTGAAATGTTAGAAATGTGCGTTTTTGAAAGACGAACCCAACGCAAGTTGAATCGTCGAAATCCGACGAGCGAGTCAAAAGATATGGTCAAAACAGTCCAGACATACAGAGCACCGATCGCTCGGTCCAGTCAGCGATCGATCGGTCCATAACCGATTGATCGGTAGCTATCGCACAGTCAGAAATTTTGTATGGGGAAATTTTCCAGAGAGTGAGTTTTTGACCGATCGATCGGTCATAAACACCAATCGCTCGGTAGGCAACCGATCGATCGGTCATAACCACCGATCGCTCGGTCTTCGCGTTTTTGCAGAAATTTCAGTAAGGGCTTTATCGTCTTTTGGGGGTTAAACCCTTTCTCCTTAAGGCTTGCCCGAGCCTTAGGGCATCATTCACTATACTTAGAGAGATTTGGGAGATAAGAGAGAAGAGAAAAGGGTTTCCTAAACCTAGGTTGCTTTTGGAGAAGAAATCAAAGGGGTGAAGACCCTAGATCGTCCCCAAGCACGTTTTCTTCAAGATTTCAACTCAAGCTCGGGTGGAGGTGCATTCTCCAAGCTAGGGCAGCACTCACTCACGTTTTGAAAGAGGTTTCTTCCCCCAACTCAAGTCCCCTTCAAGCAAAAGGCTTCCTCCTTCCAAATAGAGCTTCTATTTCAAGGTTTCTTCAAGATCAAACCTTGATCTAAGGTTAGTACACCCTACTAACTTACCCTAACAATAAATCTAGGTTTTCCTTATGAAATGTGATTTATGCTATTATGTTTGCCTCCCATATGAAATGTATCATCTCCAATGAACCTAAATAAGATAAGAAAAAGGTATGGATGTGTGTGGGTGTTGATGTGGCGATTGGATGCCGAGGTGTATGTTGGGTGATGTGTGTGATGGAAATGGTGGATGGGTACTTTACCAATAATGAACATACCTTGATTTTTGGATGGAAAGTAGGCACTAAAAAGAAGAAGATGAACCATTAAGGAACCTTGCATGCTATGTGTTTGACAAAATGCCTAAACTAGGAATAAATGACATAAATGAAGAAAATGAAAGTAGACCTTATGCATGTGTTCTTATGAATGATGAACTATTCAAATGCCACATAGATTACTCAAATTCCTATATGGTTATACTGTGGATTGAATTGCTATACACTACTCTTCATATCACATTGTCATCATGATATTACAAGTGCTACACACACCACACATGCATGCATGAAACCAGTTTTTCCAAGATTGTATTTGTATATGATGAATAAAGAACATGACAAGGAGGTTGGTAGCCCAAGGAAGGGTGCTAGCCTCTGGCTCACAAGAGAAATGGAACAAAAACATGAGAAGGAGGTTGGTAGCCCAAGGAAGGGTGCTAGCCTCTGGCTCACAAGTATACAAGTCAAGAACAAATCAAGACATGAAATACAAGACAAGACACGACACACATACATGATTTGACCGAGACACGAAAAAGGTTTCCGAGACATGAGTTTTATCGAGGTTTTTGCATTCATATACGCATGTCAAGATATGGCTATGTATCTTATGCTTTCACTATTGCTTTAAATTAATATCTTGTATTTCTCACTGTTGTTATGCGTTCATTATTGTTATGGTTAGCTAGTAGTTTGTACTCGCTGAGTATTCCATGCTCAGCCGTACTTTTATGTCGGTAGGTACCGTGGATGTCCTCGACCCCGAGCCTTGGGTCGAGGAGGAGTATGTAGAGGAGAGGGAGCCACCTATCCCATGGCAGTCTCAGGAGGATGGGGACTTGGATGTGTGGCCATACCTCGACTACTGTTGAGAGGAGAGGGTTAGAGAGTTCCTTTTTGTATTTTGATAGGTGGGCATATCCACCTTTACTTTGATTGTATTTAGTATATGTTAACTTGGAATACTATATGGAGTTATAGAAGAAAAGAAAAAGTTGGCTTATGCTTCCGCACTTATGTTTAGTTTCCGCGCTCTGATTATCATTGTATTATATTATGTTTAGCCTCTTGCATTACAGGATGGTTTGACAGGTACACGTAGTCACCTCTAAAGTATCCCTTAACTCCTAGGGGGTATTTTGGGGCATGACAGAAGTGGTATCAGAGCCCTAGGCATTAGAGTCCCTAGGGTCACTTAGATGATTGAACAAGGTATTAGAATCACCTTAGAGAGTTGTATTCCAAGTATAGACTAACAAGTTAGTCTTAGTCAAAATGGGTTGAACTTCAACCGAACATAGAGTCCTACACTAGGAACACGGATTGTATGTTATGCTATTGTGTTATATACCATGTGTACATTATTGGTGTTGTACTTATTAAATGTGCTTGATGAATATGTATTGAGTGAATTGCGAAAAAATTATACTAAATGCGTATCCAAGTTAGACTCATGCTGTATTGTCGTTCTCAGGAGAAATCATGAGACGCAATACCCGGGGTCGCGGGTACAACACGAGGGGTAATGGAGGTGATGCTCCATCGGGTGATGATCAGCCCGACTTTGCCCAAGCATTCGCATCCATAGCCGAGACTTTGGCTATGTTGGCGGCAAGGCAACCGGCCACTCCGCCTAATGCGGCACTTATACCGGCTCCTCCTAACCGAGCCCAAGCCGGGATAGAAGCCTTCCGGAGGATGAGGCCTCCAACTTTTTGTGGAAGCATTGATCTACTTGTTGCCGAGGGTTGGATTCGGTAACTTGAGAAGATATTCTCGGTTTTGGCACCTACGGAAGTAGAGAGGGTCACATGGGCTGCTTTTATGCTTGAAGGCGAGGCCGACCATTGGTGGAAGTCTGCACTTCGGACCCGAGAGTTGACCTGGCAAGGCCAAGAATGGACATGGGGAGAATTCTTGGACGTTTTCTACAAGAAATACTTTCCGGTTGGGATGAAAGAAAAGAAAGAAATTGAATTTATTACCTTGGAGCAAGGTAATATGTCTGTAGCGGCTTACGAAGCCAAGTTCTCAGAGCTATCTCGATTTGCTCCTCACATGATAGCTACCGAGGCTATGAAGGCCCGGAAATTCGAGAGGGGGTTGAAGGCCTACCTCAAGGATCGTGTCTCAATGTTCCGACATGAGACATATTCAGAAGTTGTGGACAAAGCATTGTTGGCCAAGTCTAATTCCGAAGAGTTCTTTAAGAGAAGAGGAATAGAGAAGGGACAGTCTAGTAGTTCAGGGGAGAAGAGAGCTAGGACTATGTCTTATCAGTCCGCAGGGCCGGCTCAGTCACAGAGGATGTACTCGGCACCACAGGCCCCCCGCCCTTTCACTCCACCGGCTTTTCGCCCGGCTACCTCGTATGCTCCTCGCCCCGCAGTGACTCAGGCTACGGGTTATACTCCTCCCACTTATTCACATGATGTCTGCACCCTTTGTGGAAGGAGGCATCCAGTAGGGGAATGTCGGAAGGCTACAGGAGGCTGTTTTCATTGTGGCGACCAGGGCCACATGATTCGGGATTGTCCCCGACGTCGATTGCCAGCTCAGTCTTCGGGGAGCAGGCCCCCGATTAAGCAGACATCTCAGCCTAGCTCTTCTCAGGCTTCGAGGGCCTCACAGTCTGCCCGGCCTCCTCGCCCAGCCACTCAGGGTCGAGTTTTTGCTCTATCGGAGAGAGACGCATGTGCATCCAACGATGTCGTGCAAGGTACGCGAGAATTTTGAGTTTAAGTTGTAAAAAAATTTCTGTGGTTTGTTATGCGGTTAGTTATACTAAGGGTTACCTATGTATGATGCTTGTTACTATTTGAAATCTACTGATATTAGTTACTTAATCGCACAGGCGCTTTATTAGTGAACGAGTGTCTCGCTCGAGTGTTGATAGACACAGGATCTACTCACTCTTTTGTCTCCCCAAGTTTTGCAAAGGGCTTTTCGACTGAGGCTACTCCGTTGGAGCGGGAGTTGACCATTGCAACTCCACTCAGCAAGTCGGTTGATACGGACAAGATATTCAGGGATAGTGTGGTTCAAGTGGGGGAGAATGAATTGTTAGCCGATCTTATCGTCCTGGGTTTCCAAGATTTAGATTTTGACGTTATTCTTGGTATGGATTGGTTGGCAAACCATCACGGGCATGTAGCGTGTTTTGAAAAGATGATGAATTTCAAGCCGGAAGGGGGTAAGCCTTTTCACTTCCGAGGATTAAGAGAGAGGGACATTGCTCGCCTCGCAGCCTTGAGTATAGCACACCCAGAAGCACAAAACTCATCGGCTATTCCAGTTGTGAGTGAGTTCTTAGATGTGTTCCCGGAAGAACTTCCCGGATTACCTCCTAATAGAGAGATCGAATTCGCTATAGAGCTTGCTCCGGGTACCGCTCCGATTTCAAGGGCACCATATAGAATGGCCCCTATAGAGCTTGAAGAATTAAAGAAGCAGATTGAGGAGTTACAACAACTTGGTTTCATCCAACCAAGTGTCTCGCCGTGGGGAGCTCCGGTTCTCTTTGTGAAGAAGAAGGACGGGTCTATGAGGATGTGTATAGACTACCGTCAGTTGAACAAGGTAACTATCAAGAATCGTTATCCCTTGCCAAGGATAGACGACTTATTTGACCAACTGAAGGGAGTGAGATTCTTCTCCAAAATTGATCTTAGATCGGGGTATCACCAATTAAGGATCAAGGCGGAAGATGTTCAGAAGACGGCTTTCAGGACTCGGTATGGGCATTACGAGTTCCTTGTCATGCCTTTTGGGCTGACGAATGCACCGGCGGCATTCATGGATTTGATGAACCGGGTGTTCCGATCTTACTTGGATCGATGCGTGATTGCATTAATTGATGACATTTTGGTGTATTCCCAGACACGGGAAGATCACGCACGAGACCTCCGTCTTGCTCTGGAAATGTTGAGAGAGCATAGGCTATATGCCAAATTGAGTAAGTGCGAGTTCTGGCTAGAGAAAGTCGTATTTCTTGGACACGTGGTGTCGGCCGAGGGTATTTCTGTAGATCCAGCCAAGGTTGAGGTAGTCATGAGTTGGGAGAGGCCTAAGAGCGTTACGGAGATACGTAGTTTCCTCGGATTGGCAGGCTACTACCGGAGATTTGTGGAGGGATTCTCCAGTTTGGCTGCACCTCTCACCTACTTGACAAGAAAAAGTGCAAAGTTCAGTTGGAGTGACCGATGTGAAGTAAGTTTCCAAGAGTTGAAGAAACGCCTCACCACAGCCCCTGTCCTTACTGTGCCATCCGGACATGGTGGTTATGAGGTATATAGCGATGCTTCGCATATCGGACTTGGGTGTGTCCTTATGCAGCATAAGAAAGTCATTGCCTACGCATCAAGACAATTGAAGGAGCATGAAAAGAATTACCCCACTCATGACTTAGAACTTGCCGCAGTTGTGTTTGCATTGAAGATTTGGCGACATTATCTTTATGGGGAACAATTTGAGGTATTCACAGATCATAAAAGCCTTAAGTATTTGTTTTCCCAGAAAGAGTTGAACCTGAGGCAAAGAAGATGGGTAGAATTTTTGAAAGACTACGAGTGCTCCATTCAATACCACCCGGGCAAGGCAAATGTAGTAGCCGATGCTCTTAGCCGGAAGCCTACTGGACTTTTGGCGCATATGATGCTGAAGGAGTGGAGATTGCTGGAGGATGCATCCAACCTCGACATCAGTTTTAGTCTCCCTACCTATGGGCCGGTAATGGCTAGCATCACAGTTAGGCCATTTATGTTGAGCATGATCCAGGAGTTGCAGGAAATGGATGCCGAACTACTTTCTTGCCGAGACAAGTCAGTTAAAAGTGGCAGTAAGGACTTTACGGCGAGGGAAGATGGAATTATCACTTTCAAGGGAAGAGTATGTGTCCCAGCCGATGAGAAGGTTAAGCGAGAAATCTTGTACGAGGCTCACCGGTCCAAGTACACCGTTCACCCCGGGGGTACCAAAATGTATAGGGACTTGAAGAAGCATTTTTGGTGGCGGAACATGAAGCGAGAAATAGCGGAGTATGTGTCTAAATGCTTGGTGTGCCAACAAGTCAAAGCCGAACACAGGAGACCGGCTGGACTTTTGCAGTCCCTCCCTATTCCCGAGTGGAAATGGGAACATATCTTTATGGACTTTATCGTGGGATTGCCGAAGACGGTCAAGAAGACCGATGCTATATGGGTAGTTATTGATAGACTCACGAAGTCCGCTCATTTCTTACCGTACCGGACTACATTCAACTCCAATCAGTTAGCGGAGCTATACATCAAGGAAATAGTCCGATTACACGGGGTGCCAGTGAGTATTGTGTTGGATAGAGACTCAAGATTCACATCCAGGTTTTAGAAAAGTTTTCAAGGTGCAATGGGCTCCCGATTAGACTTTAGCACAGCTTTCCACCCACAGACCGACGGGCAAACCGAGAGGGTGAATCAGGTTATTGAAGATATGCTCCGAGCATGTATGCTAGACTTCAAGGGAAGTTGGGAAGATCACCTACCTTTGGTGGAATTCGCTCACAACAATAGTTATCAAGAAAGCATACAAATGGCGCCTTTCGAGGCTTTGTACGGAAGGAGTTGCAGATCCCCGTTGTATTGGGATGAAGTGGGAGAAAGAAAGATTTTGGGCCCCGAGTTGATTGAACGAACCGCGGATAGGGTCAAGCTTATACGGGAGAGGTTGAAGACCGCACAAGATAGACAGAAAAGCTATACCGACAACTGAAGGAGGGATCTTGAATTCCGAGTCGGTGATTTGGTGTTTGTAAGGATTTCACCGACCAAAGGTCATATGCGATTCGGGAAGAGAGGCAAGCTTAGCCCGAGATATGTGGGTCCGTTCGAGATCATTACTCGAGTTGGCGAGGTGGCTTACCGTGTTGCTTTGCCCGCTCACATGGCGGCGGTCCACAACGTGTTTCATATCTCCCAGCTTTGGAAGTACATCCCGGATCCTTCTCACGTCATCGAGCTTGATCCGGTTGAGATTCGAGAGGATCTCACTTTGGTTGAGAAGCCGGTTCATATTTTGGATCGAAGAGACCAAGTACTTTGCAACAAGACTATTCCGCTAGTTCTCGTGCAATGGCAACATCACGCTCGAGAAGAGGCTACATGGGAACGTGAGGCCGAAGTCAAGGCGAAGTACCCCGAGTTGTTTGAATGATTTTGGGTATAACTTGTAATTTTGTTTCGAGTTGTTATGCTAAGTTGTTAAATGTGTAAAGCACGCATTGTCCAAATTTCGAGGAAGAAATTTTTGTAAGGGGGGGAGAATGTAGCACCCCGAACTTTTTCATCTTTAATGAATGGCACTTTCATAGCTAATTGGCCGTTTTCGTAGTCTAATTAATAAATAAGGGAGAAATTGGAAATTTTGAAATGTTAGAAATGTGCGTTTTTGAAAGACGAACCCAACGCAAGTTGAATCGTCGAAATCCGACGAGCGAGTCAAAAGATATGGTCAAAACAGTCCAGACATACAGAGCACCGATCGCTCGGTCCAGTCAGCGATCGATCGGTCCATAACCGATCGATCGGTAGCTATCGCACGGTCAGAAATTTTGTATGGGGAAATTTTCCAGAGAGTGAGTTTTTGACCGATCGATCGGTCATAAACACCGATTGCTCGGTAGGCAACCGATCGATCGGTCATAACCACCGATCGCTCGGTCTTCGCGTTTTTGCAGAAATTTCAGTAAGGGCTTTATCGTCTTTTGGGGGTTAAACCCTTTCTCCTTAAGGCTTGCCCGAGCCTTAGGGCATCATTCACTATACTTAGAGAGATTTGGGAGATAAGAGAGAAGAGAAAAGGGTTTCCTAAACCTAGGTTGCTTTTGGAGAAGAAATCAAAGGGGTGAAGACCCTAGATCGTCCCCAAGCACGTTTTCTTCAAGATTTCAACTCAAGCTCGGGTGGAGGTGCATTCTCCAAGCTAGGGCAGCACTCACTCACGTTTTGAAAGAGGTTTCTTCCCCCAACTCAAGTCCCCTTCAAGCAAAAGGCTTCCTCCTTCCAAATAGAGCTTCTATTTCAAGGTTTCTTCAAGATCAAACCTTGATCTAAGGTTAGTACACCCTACTAACTTACCCTAGCAATAAATCTAGGTTTTCCTTATGAAATGTGATTTATGCTATTATGTTTGCCTCCCATATGAAATGTATCATCTCCAATGAACCTAAATAAGATAAGAAAAAGGTATGGATGTGTGTGGGTGTTGATGTGGCGATTGGATGCCGAGGTGTATGTTGGGTGATGTGTGTGATGGAAATGGTGGATGGGTACTTTACCAATAATGAACATACCTTGATTTTTGGATGGAAAGTAGGCACTAAAAAGAAGAAGATGAACCATTAAGGAACCTTGCATGCTATGTGTTTGACAAAATGCCTAAACTAGGAATAAATGACATAAATGAAGAAAATGAAAGTAGACCTTATGCATGTGTTCTTATGAATGATGAACTATTCAAATGCCACGTAGATTACTCAAATTCCTATATGGTTATACTGTGGATTGAATTGCTATACACTACTCTTCATGTCACATTGTCATCATGATATTACAAGTGCTACACACACCACACATGCATGCATGAAACCGGTTTTTCCAAGATTGTATTTGTATATGATGAATAAAGACCATGACAAGGAGGTTGGTAGCCCAAGGAAGGGTGCTAGCCTCTGGCTCACAAGAGAAATGGAACAAGAACATGACAAGGAGGTTGGTAGCCCAAGGAAGGGTGCTAGCCTCTGGCTCATAAGAGAAATGGAACAAGAACATGACAAGGAGGTTGGTAGCCCAAGGAAGGGTGCTAGCCTCTGGCTCACAAGTATACAAGTCAAGAACAAATCAAGACATGAAATACAAGACAAGACACGACACACATACATGATTTGACCGAGACACGAAAAAGGTTTCCGAGACATGAGTTTTACCGAGGTTTTTGCATTCATATACGCATGTCAAGATATGGCTATGTATCTTATGCTTTCACTATTGCTTTAAATTAATATCTTGTATTGCTCACTGTTGTTATGCGTTCGTTATTGTTATGGTTAGCTAGTAGTTTGTACTCGCTGAGTATTCCATGCTCAGCCGTACTTTTATGTCGGCAGGTACCGTGGATGTCCTCGACCCCGAGCCTTGGGTCGAGGAGGAGTATGTAGAGGAGAGGGAGCCACCTATCCCATGGCAGTCTCAGGAGGATGGGGACTTGGATGTGTGGCCATACCTCGACTACTGTTGAGAGGAGAGGGTTAGAGAGTTCCTTTTTGTATTTTGATAGGTGGGCATGTCTACCTTTACTTTGATTG
Source organism: Tetracentron sinense (assembly GCA_015143295.1). NCBI lineage: Eukaryota > Viridiplantae > Streptophyta > Magnoliopsida > Trochodendrales > Trochodendraceae > Tetracentron > Tetracentron sinense. The sequence continues at coordinate 22,022,312 of CM026554.1, forward strand.
TATTTAGTATATGTTAACTTGGAATACTATATGGAGTTATAGAAGAAAAGAAAAAGTTGGCTTATGCTTCCGCACTTATGTTTAGTTTCCGCGCTCTGATTATCATTGTATTATATTATGTTTAGCCTCTTGCATTACAGGATGGTTTGACAGGTACACGTAGTCACCTCTAAAGTATCCCTTAACTCCTAGGGGGTATTTTGGGGCGTGACAGCATGTCTCGAGGTTAATCTAGTGGTTCTTCACAGTCCAAGAAGAGGACCAGGACTGCACCCTACGGGTTCTCTCAGCTGATGTTGGCTCAGAGGTCTCCTTATGTGCCTCAGGTACCGTGTCTATGGCTTCACAGGCTACGAGAGTTACACCTCTGGCTTACTCCACATCGCAGGCATTCGAGGAGTGTGCCTTGTGTGGTCGTTGGCACAAGACTGGGGAGTGCCAAAGGTTGTCAAGTGGATGCTTCCACTGTGGTGAGGTTGGCCACGTGATATAGGATTGACCCCATAAGCAGTCACAGACTGTAGAGCCCCGGACCTTTTCACATTTATGCATGACCCTTCGTAGCCATTTTTTTCCTTTAAAGTAATGCAATTAATAAATAAGGAAGAAATTAGAAATTCCGAAACGTCAGAAATGTTCGTTTTCGAAGTACGAACCCAACGCAAGTTGAATAGTCAAAATCGGACGAACGAGTCAAAAATTATGGGCAAAACAGTTTGGACCTACAGACCACCGATCGCTCGGTCCATGGAGCGATCGATCGGTCCAAAACCGATCGCTCGGAGGCTATCGACTGGTCGAGATTTTTCTATGGGGAAATTTTCCAGAGAGTGAAATTTCAACCGATCGCTCGGTTATGAAACCGATCGATCGGTAGGCAACCGATCGATCGGTCATTAACACCGATCGCTCGGTCCTCGCGTTTTACAGAATTTTCACTAAGGGCATTTTCGACATTCGGGTGTTATACCCTTTCTTATATAGGATTACCCGAGCCTTTAGGGCTCATTCTCAACCCTTAGAGTCTTTTGAGAGATAGAGAGAAAGGAGAAGGTTTTCCTAAACCTAGGGTTTCCATTTTGAAGAGAAATCAAAGGGGTTTGAGACCCTAGATCATCCTCAAGTCTATTTTCTCCAAGTCTCGGCTCAAGCTCGTGTGGGGCACTCTCCTCAAGCTAGGGCAGCAACTCACGGTCGTTTTGGAAAGGGGGATTTCTCCCCACTTGATCAAGGTCGGTACTTTTTACTACCCTCCTAGTTATAGCCTCTCATTTCCTTATTCCTTCTTGTTTTCCTTCATATATATATATATACATTATGAGATGGGTGGTATGTATGGTAAATGGAGATGGATGTTGGCGAATGGATGCCGTGTGGATGATGAAATGAATGAATGGGGAAGGGCATTGTACTAATAATAAACATACAAGTGTGATGTGAGTATAAACCGCCTAGAAAAGCATGTTGTAGGGTTAATGAATAATGAATGTACCATGTTTGATGAAATGCCAAGGTGAATAAAATGAATGATAAATTAAGAAAATGCATGTTTAAGGTTTATGAAAATTGCTAGGGTTATGATAGTGTGATTGTTCGCTTTCCCTAAATGATATCAATATTAAATTGCCCAAATCATTGATGTTATGTGTTACGAATTACTCAAATGCCATATTTAATTCCAAATGCAAGTATGCACACGACCTCACGAGCACGCATACATGACATGATTTTACCGAGGTTTTCAAGAATGGGATTTAGAGGTGGGGCATATCGTACGATATGTTTTACCTCGCTTTTGGCAAGGACAAGACAATCATGCATTTTCATAAGAAGGGTCTCCCTTCCCTCACAAGTGCATACATCACATAAGAAGGGCCTCCCTTCCCTCGCAAGTACATCTCACAAGAACATCTCACAAGTGAAAGGACATGACATGAGCATTTAGGAAGAAGGGTCTCCCTTCCCTCACAAGTAGTTTACTCTTCCAAGCATGATACAAGCAAGCATGACATGGCATGACAAGCATGGGCATTTAGGAAGAAGGGTCTCCCTTCCCTCACAAGTAGATTACTTTCCAAGCAAGCATGACATGGCATGACACGCACGATACGATAAGATAAGACAAACATGACAAGTTTTCAAGCAAGGAAATGGTATTTTCAGTCAAGTCAAGTGCACGGTGTTTTCAAGGGTTTCATCGGCTTTTATGAATTCAAGCATGATTATATACTCCTTTACTTTATTGTCATGATATGAATTATTCTTGCTTTATATGCTTGAATTGTTTCCTGCTTTATATATGTGAAATGCTTCCTGCTTCCTATACTGCTATGGTTTTGCTATGACTATTGGTTAGTATTTAGTACCCGCTGAGTATTCCATGCTCAACCGTACTTCTTATGTCGGCAGGTTCTGAGGGAGCTGCTGCTCCGTTTGATATCTGTGCTCCGAGCCCTTGGGTGGAGGAGGAGTACGTCGAGGAGCCTTTGGAGGAACCTCCCGTAGAGGGTTACCATTAGGTGGTTGTAGATTCTGAGTGAATAGCTGTGGGTGAGATGAGAGATATACTTTCATGTATTTTGGCGGGCCTGTCCGCACTTTCTTTTGGTTACTTTTGTATAACTTGGATTTGAGCATGTATATTCATAGAGGTTTGGTTAGACTTCCACTGTGTTTTATAGTTATGTTCCGCTATATTGTCTTCTATGGTATATGCTCTGTGGGTTTCGCAGGTTGGTTGTCAAGCAAGTCATGATTAGTCGTCCAAAGTTCACTCTAACTCCTAAGGTGGGTTTTGGGTCGCGACAGAAGTGGTATCAGAGCTTAGGCTTTAGGTCTCTAGGGTCACTTAGAATCTTATACCACGGCTTGACAAGAGCATATGTTAGGAAACAAGTTAGGAAGGAAGTGAGTCGGGAACGAGTCTGGTTCCAAGTTTAAGACTAAACTTTAGTCTTAGTCTACAATGGTTGCTTTGACCAAGTACGGGTCCTAGGTACGCTAGAACACTAAAGTATAAGTATAATGTGATGAATACTCTGATGACTTGATGTGATGTATATTAGTATTATACAACTAATACAAATTGAATTATTGTGAAGTGACATGGAAATAAACTGTGGTTTCGAGTGAGACTCATGTGGTGCTATTGTTCTCAGGACTTTAGTCATGAGGCGGGGCACACGGGGTCGTGGACCACACACCAGAGCTTCATCTTCTTCCAGAGATGAGGATGAGCAGCCGGACCTCTCCCAGGTCTTAGGCTCTATTGCTGAGACACTCGCCATCCTGGCGGCTCGGCAAACTATACCGGCATCAGCGGCACCTACTCCACCGCCCGCAGCTCCGGTACATCGTACGGCTGGAGTTGAGGCATTCAGGAGATTGAGGCCTCCATCCTTCCACGGGAGTGTGGACCCTCTTACTGCGGAGGCGTGGATCCTCCAGATGGAGAAGATTTTTGCAGTCCTCTCGCCTACAGAGGAGGATAGAGTAGCATGGGCAGTTTTCATGCTAGAGGGTGAAGCCCACCATTGGTGGTTGTCCGCATTGAGGACGCGAGACTTGACCATGCAGGGTCAACCTTGGACTTGGGAGGAGTTCAAGGATACTTTTTACAAGAAGTATTTTCCGATCGGTGCACGGGAAAAGAAAGAGAGAGAATTCATCAACCTTGAGCAAGGTTCGATGTCGGTGGCCGCTTATGAGGCCAAGTTCTCGGAGCTATCACGCTTCGCGACACATATGATTGCCACCGAGGCAATGAAGGCGAGGAGGTTTGAGCAAGGGCTCAAGGATGTCATCATGGAGAAAGTGTCGGTCTTCAGGCACACCACTTACGCCGAAGTAGTGGATAAAGCCTTGTTGGTTGAGACCAATTCAGAGACCGTGTCCAAGAAGAGAGAATTGGCGAGAGGCCAATCTAGTGGTTCGGTACCTTTAGAGAGGCGGGCCCGGACTGGTCCTTATCAGTATACATGGCCAGCACCACAGATGAGGCCGACTTATGTGCCTCCAGCACCCCGGCAGTATGTACCCCAGGCACCTCGACCTCAGGCTCTTCCGGCCCCACGGCCAGTTACACCTCAGGCAGCGAGGTATACACCACCTCCGGTCCCTCCAGCCTACACATATGAGGTCTGCACTTCATGCGGCAAAAGGCATCCGGCAGGAGATTGCCGAAGAGCATCTGGTGGATGTTATCATTGCGGTCGCCAGGGCCACATGATCAGGGATTGCCCTAGCCGGCATTTACCAGGCCAGTCTCAGGGTAGTAGGCCCCCGACACGCCCAGCAGGATCATATCAGGCGTCATCTCAGACTACCCGGTCTACACCTCAGTCTCGCCAGGCGAACCAGGGGCGTGTATTTGCTTTGACAGAGGGTGATGCACTTGCATCTGATGATGTGGTGCAAGGTACGCGTTTGGAATTATTTTGTTATTCATGATTGATATGTTGCGTTTTATTCCTTGTGTACATACTTGGTATGATATATATATATACCTATGTGTATACTCTGTTGATGCATGGATTAACTCCACTAGTTAAAAATTTCAGGAACCCTACTAGTCAATGAGTATTTGGCTCGAGTATTGATTGATACCGGGTCTACTCATTCGTTTGTCTCGCCGAGTTTTTCAGAAGGTTTTTCTGCAGGGCCAAGTCAGCTAGAACCGGAGTTAGCCATTTCGACTCCTCTCGGCAAAACAGTATTGGCAGATAAAGTGTATAGAAATAGTGTGGTCCAAGTTGGAAGCCACGAATTGGCGGTTGATCTCATCGTCCTTGGATTCCAGGACTTCGATGTTATATTGGGAATGGATTGGTTAGCAGCACATCATGGGCATGTAGCTTGCTTTGAGAAAATGGTACTCTTCAAGCCAGTAGGAGGAAAACCATTCCACTTTCGCGGGTTGAAAAGCAGATCTATTGCTCGTTTTGCGGCATTGAGCTTAGCTAACCCCGAGGCAAAGGACTCATCAACTATTCCGGTTGTGAGTGAGTTCCTGGATGTATTTCCAGAGGAGTTGCCAGGATTGCCTCCAGACAGGGAGATTGAGTTTATGATCGAGCTTGCACCAGGCACAGCTCCTGTATTCAGAGCTCCATATAGAATGGCCCCTATTGAACTCAAGGAGTTAAAGACTCAGTTGGAGGAATTGCAAGGCCTTGGCTTCATTCGACCAAGTGTCTCACCATGGGGTGCCCCAGTGTTGTTTGTTAAGAAGAAAGATGGCTCGATGCGGATGTGTGTCGATTACCGGCAATTGAACAAAGTCACTATAAAGAATAGGTATCCCTTGCCTAGGATTGATGACTTGTTCGATCAGTTGAAGGGAGCGAGATTTTTCTCAAAGATAGATCTTCGATCAGGCTATCACCAGTTAAAGATTAAGGCGGAAGATGTTCCCAAAACTGCTTTCAGGACTCGGTATGGACACTACGAGTTCTTGGTGATGCCTTTTGGACTCACGAACGCGCCGGCAGCCTTTATGGATTTGATGAACCGGGTGTTCAGACCATACCTAGATCGGTGCGTGATTGTATTTGTTGATGACATTTTGGTCTATTCCCAGAACCGGGAAGATCACATACGCGACCTTCGCCTTGCATTGGAAATGTTAAGAGAGCACAAGCTATACGCCAAAATTAGCAAGTGTGAGTTTTGGTTGGAAGAGGTGGCATTCCTAGGCCACGTTGTTTCTGCGGAAGGCATCTCTGTTGATCCGAAGAAGATAGAAGCTGTTATGAGTTGGGCGAGGCCCAAGAGTGTTACTGAGATACGCAGCTTTCTTGGGCTGGCAGGCTACTACAGGAGATTTGTAGAGGGTTTCTCTAGCCTTGCAACACCGCTTACTCACCTGACAAGGAAGAATGCGAAGTTTGTTTGGAGCGACAAGTGTGAGATCAGTTTCACGGAACTGAAGAAGAGGCTTACTACAGCTCCTGTCCTTACAGTACCATCTGGACCTCTTGGGTATGAGGTGTACAGTGATGCCTCACACGTTGGACTTGGATGTGTGCTTATGCAACACAAGAAAGTCATTGCCTATGCATCAAGGCAGTTGAAGGAGCATGAAAAGAACTATCCTACGCACGACTTGGAGCTTGCGGCGGTCGTGTTTGCACTTAAGATTTGGCGTCATTACCTTTATGGGGTGGAGTTCTATGTGTTCACTGATCACAAGAGTCTCAAGTATCTCTTTTCCCAAAAGGAGTTGAATCTAAGGCAAAGGCGTTGGATGGAATTTCTGAAGGACTATGATTGTACCATTCAATACCACCCGGGTAAAGCAAATGTAGTGGCTGATGCTTTGAGTAGAAGACCTCCGGGGTTATTAGCATGCATGTTAGTGCAAGAATGGAAGCTACTTGAAGACTTGGCAAATCTGGACATTAGTGTGAATGACTCTGTCCGTAGTCCTATCTTGGCAAATGTCACGGTTCGGCCATACATTATAGATTTGATCCAAGAATACCAAGCCACGGATGCTGAATTGTTGGCTTATCGGGACAAGGAAGTTGCTAAAGGTAGTGAGGACTTCTCTCTCACTAGCCGAGGTGCTATCACATTCAAGGGAAGGCTGTGTGTTCCTGCCAATGCAAATCTTCGGAGGGAGATTATGGATGAAGCCCACCGGGCAAAGTACACTGTGCATCCAGGGGGTACGAAGATGTACCGGAACCTCAAGAGTCACTTTTGGTGGCGGAATATGAAGAGGGAAGTTGCGGAATATGTAGCACAGTGCTTGGTATGCCAACAGGTGAAAGCAGAACACATGCGGCCCGCAGGTCTATTACAGTCCCTTCCGATTCCCGAGTGGAAATGGGAGAACATATCCATGGATTTCATAGTTGGCTTGCCAAAGACGGCAAGGGGTTCAGATGCGATATGGGTAGTAGTGGATCGTTTGACGAAGTCCGCTCACTTCTTGCCTTACCGAACTACTTTCAACTCTAGTCAGTTAGCTGCTTTGTACATCAAGGAAGTGGTGAGGTTGCACGGAGTGCCTGTCAGTATTGTGTCGGATCGGGATCCAAGATTCACTTCACGATTCTGGAAAAGCTTTCAGGAAGCTATGGGTTCCCGACTCGATTTCAGCACCGCTTTTCATCCACAGACGGATGGACAAACCGAGAGAGTGAACCAAGTCATTGAAGACATGCTTCGGGCTTGTATGATGGATTTCAGAGGCAGTTGGGAAGAGCACTTGCCTTTGGTTGAATTCGCCTACAATAACAGCTATCAGGCAAGTATCCAAATGGCACCATTTGAGGCCTTGTATGGGCGAAGTTGTAGGTCTCCTCTCTATTGGGATGAGGTAGGAGAAAGGAAATTACTTGGTCCAGAATTGATTGAACAAACTGCAAACACAGTTAAGATCATTCGGGATCGATTGAAAGCCGCTCAAGATCGCCAGAAAAGTTATGCGGACACGCGCCGTAGGGACTTGGAATTTCAAGTAGGGGATCAAGTTTTTGTGAAAGTATCTCCTAGCAAAGGGATCATGAGATTTGGCAAGCGAGGCAAGCTCAGTCCTCGCTATGTTGGACCGTTTGAGATTATCACGCGGGTTGGTGAAGTTGCTTATCGAGTAGCTCTCCCACCTCACATGGCCGCGGTTCACAACGTTTTCCACGTGTCTATGCTTCGAAAGTACATTGCGGACCCTTCGCATATAGTAGAATTGGAACCGTTGGAAATTCGAGAAGATCTCACATTGGTTGAGAAGCCGATTCACATATTGGATCGGAGAGATCAAGTGCTTCGCAACAAGACAATCCCTTTGATTCTTGTGCAATGGAAACACCATGCTCGGGAAGAAGCTACATGGGAGCGTGAAGCCGAAATCAAAGCGAAGTACCCGGAATTGTTTGAATGAATTTTGTATAGGTTTTGTATATGTAGCTTGTAATATTGTTTGATTCTGTAATGCATGTCTCATCCAAATTTCGAGGACGAAATTTTTGTAAGGGGGGAAGGATGTAGAGCCCCGGACCTTTTCACATTTATGCATGACCCTTCGTAGCCATTTTTTTCCTTTAAAGTAATGCAATTAATAAATAAGGAAGAAATTAGAAATTCCGAAACGTCAGAAATGTTCGTTTTCGAAGTACGAACCCAACGCAAGTTGAATAGTCAAAATCGGACGAACGAGTCAAAAATTATGGGCAAAACAGTTTGGACCTACAGACCACCGATCGCTCGGTCCATGGAGCGATCGATCGGTCCAAAACCGATCGCTCGGAGGCTATCGACTGGTCGAGATTTTTCTATGGGGAAATTTTCCAGAGAGTGAAATTTCAACCGATCGCTCGGTTATGAAACCGATCGATCGGTAGGCAACCGATCGATCGGTCATTAACACCGATCGCTCGGTCCTCGCGTTTTACAGAATTTTCACTAAGGGCATTTTCGACATTCGGGTGTTATACCCTTTCTTATATAGGATTACCCGAGCCTTTAGGGCTCATTCTCAACCCTTAGAGTCTTTTGAGAGATAGAGAGAAAGGAGAAGGTTTTCCTAAACCTAGGGTTTCCATTTTGAAGAGAAATCAAAGGGGTTTGAGACCCTAGATCATCCTCAAGTCTATTTTCTCCAAGTCTCGGCTCAAGCTCGTGTGGGGCACTCTCCTCAAGCTAGGGCAGCAACTCACGGTCGTTTTGGAAAGGGGGATTTCTCCCCACTTGATCAAGGTCGGTACTTTTTACTACCCTCCTAGTTATAGCCTCTCATTTCCTTATTCCTTCTTGTTTTCCTTCATATATATATATATACATTATGAGATGGGTGGTATGTATGGTAAATGGAGATGGATGTTGGCGAATGGATGCCGTGTGGATGATGAAATGAATGAATGGGGAAGGGCATTGTACTAATAATAAACATACAAGTGTGATGTGAGTATAAACCGCCTAGAAAAGCATGTTGTAGGGTTAATGAATAATGAATGTACCATGTTTGATGAAATGCCAAGGTGAATAAAATGAATGATAAATTAAGAAAATGCATGTTTAAGGTTTATGAAAATTGCTAGGGTTATGATAGTGTGATTGTTCGCTTTCCCTAAATGATATCAATATTAAATTGCCCAAATCATTGATGTTATGTGTTACGAATTACTCAAATGCCATATTTAATTCCAAATGCAAGTATGCACACGACCTCACGAGCACGCATACATGACATGATTTTACCGAGGTTTTCAAGAATGGGATTTAGAGGTGGGGCATATCGTACGATATGTTTTACCTCGCTTTTGGCAAGGACAAGACAATCATGCATTTTCATAAGAAGGGTCTCCCTTCCCTCACAAGTGCATACATCACATAAGAAGGGCCTCCCTTCCCTCGCAAGTACATCTCACAAGAACATCTCACAAGTGAAAGGACATGACATGAGCATTTAGGAAGAAGGGTCTCCCTTCCCTCACAAGTAGTTTACTCTTCCAAGCATGATACAAGCAAGCATGACATGGCATGACAAGCATGGGCATTTAGGAAGAAGGGTCTCCCTTCCCTCACAAGTAGATTACTTTCCAAGCAAGCATGACATGGCATGACACGCACGATACGATAAGATAAGACAAACATGACAAGTTTTCAAGCAAGGAAATGGTATTTTCAGTCAAGTCAAGTGCACGGTGTTTTCAAGGGTTTCATCGGCTTTTATGAATTCAAGCATGATTATATACTCCTTTACTTTATTGTCATGATATGAATTATTCCTGCTTTATATGCTTGAATTGTTTCCTGCTTTATATATGTGAAATGCTTCCTGCTTCCTATACTGCTATGGTTTTGCTATGACTATTGGTTAGTATTTAGTACCCGCTGAGTATTCCATGCTCAGCCGTACTTCTTATGTCGGCAGGTTCTGAGGGAGCTGCTGCTCCGTTTGATATCTGTGCTCCGAGCCCTTGGGTGGAGGAGGAGTACGTCGAGGAGCCTTTGGAGGAACCTCCCGTAGAGGGTTACCATTAGGTGGTTGTAGATTCTGAGTGAATAGCTGTGGGTGAGATGAGAGATATACTTTCATGTATTTTGGCGGGCCTGTCCGCACTTTCTTTTGGTTACTTTTGTATAACTTGGATTTGAGCATGTATATTCATAGAGGTTTGGTTAGACTTCCACTGTGTTTTATAGTTATGTTCCGCTATATTGTCTTCTATGGTATATGCTCTGTGGGTTTCGCAGGTTGGTTGTCAAGCAAGTCATGATTAGTCGTCCAAAGTTCACTCTAACTCCTAAGGTGGGTTTTGGGTCGCGACACAGACTGGGCACAGGGAGTCCGACCTCTAAGCAGACAGACTTCACTTCAGGGATGTTCATCTTAGGCCTCTAGATCCTTGCCCCCCACCCTGTAGCCTCGTTAGGCAAACTAGGGCAGGGTCTTTGCCATGACTGATAGAGACGCACAGGCATCTGATAATGTTGTGCAAGGTACGCGTAAATTGAGATGGTTAAAGTTCTATTGTGGTCATGATGTATTATGTGTATATATATTCTACGTGGTGTTTTGCTATGCGTGTATCTATATGTACTAGCATGTAGTTTATTTTATAACTTGGGTAGTTAAAATTCTCAGGTTCGTTGCTAGTAAATGAATGTTTGGCACGAGTGGTGATCAACACGGGATCCACTCATTCGTTTGTCTCATCTAGTTTTGCCGAAGGCTTTACATCCGAGCCAAGTAAGCTACCCCGGGAGTTGTCTATTTCGACTCCATTGGGAAAGTCTGTGGAGACAGATAAAGTGTATTTGGGCAGTGTTGTGCAAGTCATGCTGCACGAGTTACCGGTCGACCTGATCATTTTACGATTTCAGGATTGGGATTTTGATGTTATCCTAGGTATGGATTGGCTCTCAGCTCACCACGGACATGTGGCATGTTTCGAGAAGGTGGTGAACTTTAAACCCTCTGAGTTAAAGCCGTTTCATTTCAGGGGACTTCAGAAGAGCGGCATTGCTCGCTTTGTAGCTCTCAATCACGAGAATGTAGAAGTACGAGAATCCACATCCATTCCAGTAGTGTGTGAGTATATTGATGTTTTTTCAGAGACCTTACCGAGATTACCTCCCGATCGAGCAATTGAGTTTGCAATTGAGTTAGCTCCAGGCACGGTGCTGATTTCGAGGGCTCCGTATAGGATGGCCCCTATTGAGCTTAAAGAGTTAAAGGAGCAATTGGAAGAATTACAAGGCCTTGGCTTTATCCGGCCAAGTGTCTCACCTTGGGGAGCTCCGGTGCTCTTCGTAAAGAAGAAAGATGGGTCGATGCGGATGTGCATTGACTATAGGCAGCTGAACAAGGTCACTATCAAGAATCGTTATCCATTGCCTCGGATAGACGACTTGTTTGATCAGTTGAATGGTGTGAGGTTTTTCTCAAAGATTGACCTTTGATCTGGTTATCATCAGTTGAAGATCAAGAAATAAGACATTCCGAAGATGGCATTCAGAACTCGATACGGTCACTACGAGTTTTTAGTGATTTCTTTTGGTCTGATTAATGCTTCGGTAGCATTCATAGATCTGATGAACCGGGTGTTCAGATCGTCTCTTGATCAGTGTGTGATTGTATTTGTAAATGATATCCTTGTGTACTCACAGTCACGGGATGATCACACGAGAGACCTTCGCCTTGTATTGCAGACTCTTCGAGAGCATAGTCTGTATGCTAAGTTGAGCAAGTGTGAGTTCTGACTGGACAAGGTGTCTTTTCTTGGACATGTGGTATCTACCGAGGGTATCTCGTTCGATCCTGCAAAGATCGAGGCAGTGATGAACTGGGAGAGGCTGAAGAGTGTTTCCGAGATTCGTAGTTTTCTCGGCCTAGCAGGATACTATAGGAGGTTCGTGGAAGGATTTTCCAGCCTAGCGGCACCACTTACCTACCTCACGTGAAAGAACGCTAAGTTCACTTGGAGTGACAATTGCGAGGCTAGTTTCTTGGAGTTGAAGAAGAGGCTTACCACAACCCCTGTTCTCACAGTTCCGTCTGGGAGCGGTGGTTTTGAAGTCTACAGTGATGCTTCACTTGTTGGACTTGGTTGTGTTCTTATGCAGTATAAGCAGGTGGTTGCCTATGCTTCCCATCAGTTGAAGGAGCATGAGCAGAACTACCCCACACACGACTTAGAGCTTGCAGCAGTCGTCTTTGTGTTGAAAATTTGGCTTCACTACCTCTATTGGGAAGAATTCGTTGTGTTCACGGATCACAAGAGCTTGAAGTATCTCTTCTTGCAGACAGAACTGAATATGAGGCAGCGTCGATGGATGGAGTTCATGAAGGACTATGATTGTTCCATTCAGTACCATCTGGGTAAGGCTAACGGTAGCTGATGCTCTTAGCAGGAAACCTTATGGGGTTATGGCTCACTTGAGAGTACAAGAGTGGAAGTTATTGAATGATATGTGTAATTTAGACACTACTCTTAGGCATGTTACCTATGGGCTGGTGATGTCAAACATCTCAGTTAGGCCGCATATCTTGAACTGGATCAAGGAGTTGTAGAACTTGGATGCTGAGTTGCTTGCTTACCGTGATAAGTCGGTTAGTAGTGGCAGTCAGGAGTTTGCTTTGAATGGTGATGGTGTCATCACACTCAAAGGCAGGTTGTGCGTTCCCGCCGACACAGTGTTGAGGGGTGAGATCTTGGAGGAGGCTCATCGATCCAAGTACACAGTACATCCGGGAGGTACCAAATTGTACCAGAATCTCAAGAGGCACTACTGGTGGCGAAACATGAAGAGAGAAGTCACCGAGTATGTTTATAGATGTTTGTTGTGCCAGCAGGTGAAGGCCAAGCATCAGAGACCGGCAAGTCTTTTACAGTCCCTCCCTATTCTGAAATGGAAGTGGGAGAATATCTCGATGGATTTCATCGTGGGTTTGCCGTGGACGGCGAAAGGCTCCGATGCTATTTGGGTGATAGTGGACAAATTGACAAAGTCTGCACATTTTGTTTCGTATTGGCCTACTTTTAGTTTGAATCAGTTGGTGGCTTTGTATGTTAAAGAAGTAGTTCATCTACACGGTGCACCGGTTTCTATTGTGTCTGATCGAGACCCTAGGTTTACTTCCAGGTTCTGGAAAACTTTTCAGAGTGCTATGGGTTCTCGTTTAGATTTCAGCACCGCCTTTCATCCTCAAACCTGGGTAGACTGAACGGGTGAATCAGGTTGTGGAGGACATGCTCCGAGCTTGTATGCTATACTTTCAGGGAAGTTGGGAGGAACACTTGCCGTTGGTTGAGTTTGCCTACGACAACAGTTACCAGGCAAGCATCCAAATGGTGCCTTTTGAAGCTCTGTATGGTCGGAGTTGTAGATCACCTCTATATTAGGATGAGGTTGGCGAGAGGGAAGTTCTTGGTCCTGAATTGATCGAGCGGACCGCAGAAAGGGTTAAAGTCATCCAGGAGTGATTGAAAATTGCTCAAGATAGGCAGAAGATCTATGCAGACACTCACCGCAAATATTTGGAATTCCAAGTTGGGAATCGGGTCTTTGTGAAGAAAGGGAAACTCAGCCATAGGTACCTGGGGCCATTTGAGATCATCACTGGGGTTGGTGAGGTTGCTTACAGGGTAGCCCTACTGCCTCACATGGCCCAGTACACAATGTATTTCACGTTTCTATGCTTAGGAAATACATTCCAGATCCATCTCACGTCATTGCTTTTGATCCTATGGAGATTCGAGAAGATCTCACTTTGATTGAGCAACCAGTTCAGATCTTGGATCATCGAGATCAAGTCTTGCTCACCAAGACTATCCAATTAGTCTTCGTGAAATGGAAGCATCATTCCAAGGAAGAGGTTATATAGGAGTGAGAAACTGAAGTAAAGGAAAAGTACCCTCCCTTGTTTGTATAGTTTTTTTTTTATGTTGGATTTTCTGTATTTTGTTTTTGTTGTGCTTTTTGGTGTCGTTCTAATTTCGAGGATGAAATTCTTGTAAGGGGGGAGGGATGTAGAACCCCGAATCTTCAGTTTACTAAATGTGAATAGTGTGTGAATAGTGCTCAATTGTGGAGTTGTAAACTAATGGGCATTATGCTAACATATGTGGTCGTATATATGATTTGCAAGTTTTAATGGCTCTATACATCCTTAAGGAGTGTGATTTAAGCATTAAAGGTGTTAGAAATTGGATTGGAGGAGATCTAAGTAGTGAAAATAAGGTTTTGCAGCAAAATAGGGGCTACCGATCACTCGCTGATAACCTCTCATCAACCGGTCTTAAACCGATCGATTAGTAGCTATCAACTGGTTAACTAATTTGTATGGGAAAAAATTTCAGAGAGGGTATTTTCAACCGATCGCTCGGTTGAAACCACCGATCGCTCGGTTAGCCATTACCCCTTTGCCTATATAAGGCTGGGTTAGTGCCTTAGGGTTTCAGAAACCCTTAGTGCATATTCTTGAGAGAGATTTGAGAGGCGAAGAAGGGGAGAAGCTAGGTTGTTGCTCAAGCTTGAAGGCAGATCAAGATCCTTCATTCCTTTTGGTGTTTCTGAACAAAGAACTCGAGGTTTTCAAGTGTTCCAAGCTTTTAGAATCAAAATCACTGATTTCACCAAGGTCGATACACTCTACTACCAATCTTGTGATACTACTAGTTCCCCATAATGTTCTTCTCATTCTATACTATAAACCTTGCTTTGTTATGGCATGGGATGTTATTTTTATACTTGGATGTAAGTTATAACTATTATGCACTTTATGTGTTTGATTTAATGCCTCTAAGAGTTTTTGGGTGTTTAAACATGTTATCATTCTCATATGCTCATATATTCGCATGTCTCGCATAAACCGAAGTTTTCCATAGATTTCTCAAAGTTACAAAAAGGGTTTTGAATGAATGACTTATATGAATGATTCTAAGCAACTCTATGATATCTCTAAGATTGGTTCACAAGCTCAAAAGGATCATGATACACTCACAAGAACTCTATGATAATGTCTAAGATCGTCTCACAAGCTCAAAAGGATCATAAATTAAATTGCTCTAAGATCTCTATGGTATTGGCTTTACGGTATCGCTCTATAGTATTGCTCTATGTCTCTATGGATCATAAACGACTCTAAGGAACTCCATGAACTCTAAGAACTCACAAGGCTATGATTATCGCTTGACTCGCCCGGTTTTGGTTTTGGATTTCATCATATGTGTTATTTTTACGGTTTCTACGCTTTTACATGTTTTAAGGTTTCATTCTCCATGACTTGCATGCTCTATGTTATTATTGCTTTATTGTTAGTAGCTTGTATATGCTGAGTATTCCACGCTCAGCCAATATTTGTTATCATCGGCAGGTGCTCGGGTTCCATTTGACTTATGTGGTACGGAGCCTTGGGTAGAGGAAGAGTACTTCGACCCGGAGCCTTCTATGGATCACTATCAAGATGATGGCTCATTAGATAGGCATCATGATTTTGACTTCTATTGATCGACCTAGAAAGACTTGATATGTTGTTAAGTGAGAGTGGGACTTGTCCACTCCACCCCTTTTGGATTCTTATACTGTTGTATTTTGTTGGTTCATACTTGGACCAAGTAATAGGAGTATTTAGTTCCATATTTTGGCTTCCGCTATGTTTAGTTATGTATTGCTTCCATTGTGCATTGCAAATCATTTCCGCTATGTATGTTGTGTACTCTGATAGGTTTCCATGCATGCCTTATATATCATATTGGAGGTATGATACGGCAGTCACGATTCAAAGTATCCCTAACTGCTAGGGGGTATTTTGGGCCGCGATAGTCTTGTCTTTCAATAATCTCATGAATGAGATGATACTTCCGTTCCACATGTTTCATCTTCTTGTGGCTCCTAGCTAGGATCTTTTCTATGCACTACTGCTCCTTAACTATCACAAAATAGAGTAATAGGTTTAAGTGTTAAAGGAACATATCCTAGCTCTTGCAAAAACCTTCTGAACCAGACTGCTTGTTTTACAGCTTCAGAAGCGCAATATACTTTGATTCTATGGTGGAGTCTACAATGTTTTCTACTTTATGCTGTGCCAACTCACAGCAGCACCACCCAATGTGAACACATATCCAGATGTGGAAGCTCTATTGCCCAGATCAGATTGAAAATCGGAATCAGTATAATCCACTCCAACGAGATCTTCAAATTGAAAAAGCATATAATCCCTAGTCCTTTTCAGGTACTTTATGATGTGCTTCATAGCAGTCCAATGAATGACTTCTGGATTACTCTAGAACAATTAACAACTCCCACTACATGATAGATATCCAGTCTGGTACACAACATGGCATACATGAGGCACCCAACTGCCAAAGTATATGGGCACCTCTTCATCTACTCGATCTCATCAGCTGACATAGGAGCCATCTTTTTAGACATAGTAACACCATGTCTAAAGGAATGAGAGTTGGTTTACAATCACTTATACTGTACCTTGACAAGATCTTGTCAATGTAGGAAGTTTGGCTCAATCTCAAGATCCGGCATTTTCTATCTCTTAAGATCTTAATTCCGAGAATATAGGATGTCTCCCCAAGTCTTTCATTGAGAAATGTTGAGAAAGTCAAATCTTGACTAATGAGAACATCCATATATCATTACCAATGAGTAAGATGTCATCTACATAGAGAATAAGGTATACTACCGCTCTCCTACTATCCTTCTTGTAAATACAAGATTCCTTTAAATTCTTTTGGAATCCAAATTCTTTGATCGAAAGATCAATCTTTGGTTCAAGCTTCCAGAAGCTTGTTTCAAACCATATATAGACTTGTTTAGCATGCATATCATGTTCTCCTGGTTAGGAGCAATGAAGCCCTTAGGTTGCTTCATATAGATGTCTTCTTTTAACATTCCATTAAGGAAAGCAGTTTTGATATCCATTCGCCATATCTCATAGTCATGGTATGCTGTCACGACCCAAAATACCCCCTAAGAGTTAGGGATACTTTTGGCTCATGACCGTCGTGTCATACAATCTTGTCATGACACATAAGGTGTACATATCATCCTGCAAGAGTATACAAGGCACGCTAAGAGGCGAACCTAAAAATTTCTTCTTTACAATGTAATTTTCCATGTGCTAATATAAAAAATTTCTAAAATATAAACTAAACCTGTATACAAGGTCCATCACTTGAGTTACCAACTCACATTCAATATAAAAACTCCTCCAAGGTCAACCCAAATAAAAATCTCTCCCTTTCATCACTCAACCATCACTGATGACTGCCCATCGGCTTCTCGACATACTCCTCTTCAAATCCTGGTTCAGGAGCACAACTATCCAACCTATGACCTGCCGAAGATAACAACTTCGGCTGAGCATTGAATACTCAGCGTGTACAAAATACTAACTAACAATGCTATACAGCATTAACATATCATATAGTATATAGTTCATCATATAACATGCTAAATCAGAGTATGGAAACCAAAATGAATTAACAATTGTATACATTGAATCATGACGTATTTCGATATCTTATGAGTTCCTAATGAATCTTGTGAGTCTCTTATGAGCCTTTAACTTATGAAATTCAAAACTATATGAGTCTTATGAGCTTTTACACTTGATTTACTTGGCTTTTCATTTAGAAACAGATGACAATGCTTACCCTGTTTGTGGTAAGAGCCCACTGTCATCCTTCCCATACATATACTTTTTACTTGGAATCAGATGATAATGCGTACCCCGCTTGTGGTAAGAGCCCACTATCATCCTTCTCATACATATACTTTTTACTTAGAATCATATGATAATGCTTACCCTGCTTGTGGTAAGAGCCCACTATCATCCTTCCCATACATATACTTTTTACTTGGAATCGGATGATAATGCTTACCCTGCTTGTGGTAAGAGCCCACTATCATCCTTCCAATACAGTTACTTTTACATGGAATCAGAGAATAATGCTCACCCTGCTTGTGGTGAGAGCCCACTATTCTCCTTCCAATACATATGCATTTGGCCTTATCCTTACTTGTGAACTTGTGAGCTTGTGAACTTCTGAGCTTGTGAGCATGTGAGGTTGTATACTTGTGAGCTTGTGAACTTTTAACCAAAACCTTGCTTATGAACTTTATAAAACCCTGTTCGTGTGAGAATCTTCGAATCATGCGAGACTTGTGAACAGTGTGTGAGACTTGTGAACATCGTGTGAGACTAGTGAACATCGTTTGAGACTTGTGAATCATATTCATGAGAGTAAGTGTGAGCAATTCAGTAACCATATAACAACCTCAAGATCATGGTAATATCCATAGCATGTAAAACATGATCATCAATTCTAATTTCTATCAAGAACATACCTCAAAATCTACTATTTAATTGGAATTTTTAGTAAAGCAATTTAGTGGAGTTTAGCTACTAATTGTCTTATCAAAATCATGCTTTATAACTTACTTATAATATAGGAATTATAAACATGGCCAAAACATCCTATGTTTCCTCACAACCATTTACTTAAACCATAGAAACCAATTTAAACATCGATGAAGTATAGCAAGGCAAGTTAGTAGATTGTTCTACCTCTTGAAGGATTGAGTTCCTTCAATTTCAGAGTGTTTAGAAGGCTGGAGAAATCCAAATCCAAGCTTGAAGAGAAAGATTCAAGCTCCTCCTTGAACCACCAACTCAAACTAAGAGCAACACAAGACAACCCAAGTTTCTCTTCTTCCTCCTCCTTCAAAATCACTCTCAAGCTCTCTCTAGGGTTCTGGAACCCTCACCCACGAGTTCTTGGGATTATATAGGTGTTTAAGGGTTTCCAAAACCCTTAAAATATCTCTGAGAGTCGGCCACTGAGCAATCGAACAGTGCACCGGTTGACCCGTCACAAATCTGGTCGACTGTATTGGTCACCCTGTGTTCCGTTTTTTTGGCCTTAGTATTTTGGCCATAACATTTGACTCGCTTATCTGATTTTGATGATTCAACTTGCGATGGATTTATATTTCAAAGTGAAACAACTTTCATGTGTTGTACAACTCCTAATTTTGAGTTTTACATAATCTAAATGGGCCAACAAGTGGACTAGTCGAAAATGACTGCTGAATTGACAGCAGACCCACTTTCGGAACACCCCCATTTCACCTAACTTACACTCAAAATCAGAAAAAGTGTAAAGAATGAACCTGAAAGAGGACTTTAATTTCTTTCTAAAGGCTCAAGAATCACTTAATTCCGATGAGCAGTGACCAAACTAGAGCTTCCACAAGTTGAGGGTACGTGAAAACATCGCTCTTTTTCAATACTTAGAGTATGTTATACTCTTGGTTCTTCCTCCCAAACACCCAAAAACAACCCTTAACCTCATTTCCACTGGTCTTATCATGTCTCATAAACAAAATTACATAAACGACCCTCGGCCCTTACACAACTTGTGCCCATGGCACTATTCACAACCTTGAGAAATGGGTTCCCGGGTTCTACATTCATACTTAGAGTATTTTATACTCTAGATACTTGAGTATTATTATACTCTTGTTTTAAGACTCCACATACATATATAAAACCCTCATGTAATTTTCCCCAATATTAAGAACACATGGTTGGCCTTAGGCCTTTACATACACTCTACACTAACACTATTCACATGAACAGTGTACCTGAAATCCGGGGCTCTACATTTCGTCCTCGAAATTAGGACGCTACGAAATCAACAGGGAATAAGTTTCTCACACTTCACTTTGCTTACTGAACCCACAAACTTAGTAACACAAGACATGACAAAGGACATGTCAATCCCTTGTTAACAACCCCTGAGCTAGGCACTAGCTTGTCGGCAAAGCACCTAGGTTATCTACTTAACAAGATCGGATACCTTTGATCTAAACGCCTTGGAAAACTCGTGGTAGTGAAGATTGAACTTTAGAAAGTAAAACAAAGCTACCACTTTGATATAGGTTCAAAACCCTTACACCCTTAAAATATCTCAAAAGACCTGAGAAGGCCAAAATACATATATCGGTCAACCGGTAGAGAGGATCAATCGATTGGTCAAATACACCCTCTCTGTCTAAATTCCCCATACAAGTTTTCACTTCATTGGTCGACCGGTAGTGAGTATTTGTAGAGCCCCTGACCTTTTCACAGTTAAGGCATGACATTCTCGTTGTCATTTTTCCTTTAAAGAGGTGTAATTAATAAATAAGGAAGAAATTGGAAATTTCGAAATGTCAGAAATGTTCCTTTTCAAAATACGAACACAACGCAAGTTGAATCGTCAAAATCTGACGAGCGAGTCAAAAGATATGGCCAAAACAGTCTGGACCTGTAGGCAATCGTAGCTCGGTTAGGCACTAAGGACGTAGCTCGGAAGGCGCTAAGGACGTAGCTCGGTTAGGCGCTAAGGACGTAGCTCGGAGGGCACAGACAACGCATAGACAACGTACTCTGATAACGTATACGTTGTGCATCCGTTGTGCAACAGACAACGTGTACGTTGTACAGCACTATACATGACATAACGTGACAACGGGTTCGGCACCCTTCACAACGGACAACGAGTTGGCACTATTCACAGCACAACGAGTTGGCACTATTCACAGCACAACGTGTGTGGCACTGTTCACAGCACAACGTGTTCGGCACTGTTCACAACACAACGTGTGTGGCACTGTTCATAGCACAACGTGTTCGGCACTGTTCACAGCACAACATGTGTGGCACTGTTCACAGCACAACGTGTTCGACACTGTTCACAGCACAACGTGTGTGGCACTGTTCACAGTGCAACGTGTTCGACACTATTCACGGTCCTCGCGTTTTTTCAGAAATTTCAGTAAGGGTATTAGGGTCTTTTCGTCGGTCCACTCTTACCTTAAGAGTTTAACCCGAGCCTTTAGGGCATGATTCGACACTTAGAGAGTTTGAGAGAATAGGAGAAAGGGGAGAAGGCGATTCCAACCTAGGGTTTCCATTTTGGAGAGAAATCAAAGGGTTTTGAAACCCTAGATCAACCTCAAGCCCGTTTTCTTTAAGATCTCGGCTCAAGCTCGTGCGAAGCTTGTGTTCCAAGCTAGGACAGCAACTTACAGTCGTTTGGAAGAGGGATTTCTTCCTCATCTCTTCAAGGTCGGTACTTCTTGCTACCCTCCTAGTTATAGTTCCTCTTTCCTCTTTATTTCTCTTTATTTTCCTTTATTACACGTGTTATGAGATGGATGGTTGTGAATGGCGAATGGAGATGGAATGGGCGACTGGATGCCAATGGTTGTGTTGTGATGATTATAATGGGGAGGGCATTGTTCCAATAATGAACATACATGTATGATTTGAGAAAAACCCATCTAGAAAAGCATGTTGTAGGGTAAATCGATAATGAACATACCATGTTTGATGAAATGCCAAGGTGAATAAAGTGAGTTGTAATTTAGGAAATGCATGCCTAATAAATTCTGAATATTGCTAGGGCCTATGATAGTGTGTTTTCTTGCTTTCCCTAAATGATATGAATATTACATTGCTCAATCATTGATGTTATATGTATTGTGAAATTACCCAAATGTCATATTTAAATTTAAATGCAAGTATGTACACGGTTCCCACGAGCACAGCATGCATGACATGATTTATTGAGGTTTTCAAGAACATGGTTAGAGGTGGGACATATCCTATGATATGTTTTACCTCGCTTTTCACAAGAGAACAAGAACCAACATTCCATGAGGGGTCTCCCCTCACTCACAAGTGCATATCATGAAGAAGGGCCTCCCTTCCCTCGCAAGTACATACATATCATGAAGAAGGGTCTCCCTTCCCTCGCAAGTGCATTGCATAAAGAAGGGTCTCCCTTCCCTCTCAAGGCATCTCTCAAGTGCATCTCACAATGATAGCTCACAAGTGTATCTCACAAGTCACATGATCACAAGCAAGCACGCATGACATGCATGACATGACACGTACGACACAAGCAAGATAGACAAGACAAGCTTTCAAGTACGAAAAGATATTTCAAGTCAAGTCAAGTGCACGATGTTTTCAAGAGGTTTCATCGGCTTTCTACGAAATACAGGCATGATTATAAATTGCTTTGCTTCCTTGTATGATATGAATTGTTTCCTTCTAACATATATGAATTGTTCCTGCTTTATGTATGCTATCTGCATGCTATGACTGTTGGTTAGTGCTTAGTACCCGCTGAGTATTCCATGCTCAGCCGTACTTCTTATGTCGGCAGGTGATGGCGGAGCAGCTGCTCCATTTGATATCTGTGCTCCGAGCCCTTGGGTGGAGGAGGAGTACGTCGAGGAGCCTTTGGAGGATCCTCCGGTAGAGGTTTACCATTAGGTGGTTGTAGATTCTGAGTGAATTAGCTGTGGGTGAGATGAGAGTTAGATTGGTGTATTTTGGCGGGCATGTCTGCACTTTCTTTTGATTACTTTTTGTATAACTTGGATTTGCGTATGCATATACATAGAGGTTTGGTAGACTTCCGCTGTGCTTTATGGTTATGTTTCCGCTATGATGTCCCCTATTGTATATGCTCTGTGGGTTTTTGCAGGTTGGTTTGTCAAGCAAGTCATGTAAGCCATGATTAGTCGTCCAAAGTTCACTCTAACTCCTAGGGTGGGTTTTGGGTCACGACAATATTGGTCGACCGATAGTGGTTCGGTCGACCGGTAGAGAGTTCTCCATTCTCCACACTTAGAGTATTTTTCATATTCATTACTTATACCCATAACTTACCTCGGGTACTTATACTCATGCTTTGAACACCCAACTCACACACAATACCAATCACACCTCGGGTCATGTGAAATCCTCCTTCCATAAATCAAATACCAACGTCACCTATATGACCTTGGCTCAAACAAGCTTAGTGCAAAAGCACTATTCACAGCACAATTCACTAGAATAATAATTCTTGCATTCATAAGTTCATTCATCACAAGATATTACACATATATCCAAAAATTCCACACTGGGTAACTACTTCTTCGATTGCTGCGTCTCATGACAAGAGTCCTGAGAGCCACAACACAATGTGAGTCTAATTTAAATCAAGCTCCTTGAATAGTTCAATGAGCATATAGTGCTTCGTATGCATCAGAATATACAAATAATAGTATAGGCATACCATATAAATTCCATGTTAAGCTCTTCGATTTAGTTAAGGTATTAACCTATGACAACCTTAAGACATTACCCGACTTAAGACTAAGACTAATGAATCGTTGACGTCCTTGAGTTGTTTAAGCAATTTCCTTTGAATCTTGTGACATGTATGATGCTTCTAGGATCTATATGATGCATATGAGATGTTCATGATGCTTATGACATGTGTGTGATGTTTATGCCATGTATGACATGCGTGTCATGTATGAACATGTATGATGTGAATGGTTCGTATGATGCTCGTGCGATACATGATGCATATGTCATGTAGGATGCTCATGCTATGTGTGATGCACATGCTATGTATGATGCTCATGCTATGTGTGATGCACATGCCATGTATGATGCTCATGCTATGTGTGATGCTTTGGTATTTTGAGCCCAAAACCATCTTTGGAGTTTATAATTCATTTCTCATTATGTTTTTTTTTTTTTCCTTCCCTACTCATGTAAATTTATAATCATACCATGATGTGTGACTTGTGCTTGTTTGTGATAAAGATGCATAACTAAGCATAATTTAATAGATGTAATTATACAGAATACACATAATCACATATATATCGCAACCTCAGTTTCGCAAACACTCTAAATCCATTAGACTTGTAAAACGAAAGAGAATCCTATACTTGATGAACTGGTTTCTAATAATTTATAACGTATCATATGTACACAACACTTAGCATATAGTAACACTCATCAACACAGCACATATGGTATACACACAATAGGGATTCCTGGATAGCTTAGCGAAGCTCAGAATCAAGTCAGTTGAAGTATCAACCGGTTTAAGGTGAAGACTATTAAGTATTCTATACTTGGAATACCATTTTCTATACGGACCTAATACCCTTACTTGATACCCATTATGTCGTTGTATCAAACCTAACATTTAAAGTTCATCTGAGTTCTAAGTTCAACTCAAAGAACCACTTCTACCTATACTGTTCTAATGCCTAACATACTCCAACTTGAAGGAGACATGTCTACCTTAAAACAACTACCCCAGCCCGAGGTAATCTAGAGCCTAGGCTCTGATACCAACTCTGTCACGACCTAAAATACCCCCTAAGAGTTAGGGATACTTTTGGCTTATGACCGTCGTGTCATACAATCATGCCATGACACATACGGTGTACATATCATTCTGCAAGAGTATACAAGGCACGCTATGTGACACCCCGAACCCGCGCCTACTAGAGTAGTGTCCCGGGACGTGTACCCGGTCATTCATACCAGCTCAGCGGAAGACTTTACCGCACAAATGCAGAAAAATTTAAACTTTACTCACATGGAGCAACATAAACTCTAGTCATCACAATAGCCATCAACCACAAAACAAATACCTATATATTATTTACCATTGTGTCTGTTTTACAAAACGGAGGCGCCACTAACGCGCCGGGACAAGTCTCTATCCAATGACAAAAGTATAACGTGCAGGATCCACACCTACTACTCGTCCGCTCCGGTATCTATTGACATGAAACGTTAGTGAGCTATGAAGCCCAATAAAAAAAACCACAATCCATCTATACTATCTTCCACATTATAGCAAAGCATCAATAAACACATAATATACATATGCCGGTTCATGATACAATTTAGTAATATATCCAAGTTATATTGGACCCTCAGTCACACTGGGCCATTGCACCCAACACGAGATTCCCAATCTCGAATATCTTTCCCAATTATGGAGTTCGTTATGCAACATGTATTTCTTTTACCAAGTTATTTGTTTCGATCATCAACCATGTTTTACTCCGAGTCCTGAGACTCTGATAACCAGCCTTTAGCCCATACATGTTCATCATAGAGTGGTCTCTATTCCAGCATTACCCAGTCACATCATAACTTGAGTCATCCAAACTCCTGAATATTGTTCCGGTATTTACCCAAACATGACCAACCCTTGGGTGTCCCAACCCACACAGACCAGAATCCTGAAGATTCTACACAACTAGGGTAATCATCCTCCAAGGACTTACCACATATACTCTGACTGACAGCACCTACTGTGTATACACACCGCCATCTCACTGGTTATCAGTCACGAAGGAACCCCGGTCAACTTGTCTACCGTCATCTTCTGGCTATTCACTGGAGGCACCCCGGGCCTTACTGGACACTGTCTCTCCATGACGTACCACCTAGAAGCAACCCCGATAGGCACAGCGCTACCTCTTCGGACCCAACCATAGAGGAACCTCGGTCAATACAATATATAATGCTTAGTCACTTTAGACATCTTTTAAGACTCCGACATCTCCCAGTTCAACCAATTGTGACAACGCTTGAGCATGCCGGCTCAACTAACTGCGAATCCGAAGATTCCAGACTATACACAATCACTACTCCGGACCTAGTCAAAGAGGATCTATGGATAGTAATCCACTCACTCCCGACTATCAGTCACGGAGGTCTACACACTACGACCCCGACTATTCCAGTATCAAAATAATCATCCCATCATATACACATGCCATGTCAAGTCAACAAATCACTTAGCGATTGGTCACCCAATCGATCGCCGAACCTAAAGTCCGAGTTATTCAACCCGAAACCGAGGGCTACGCCCCTCTGCTTAGTTCCTATACCTCCCCATACAAGTACATACAACCCATTTTAACACACCATGACAAGCATAATATTGAATAAAGATCTGAGATCAGGAAGGGCTCTGTAATTATCAAAACCATACTGTTGTTCCTAAAATGACAGACTAAGTTTTATTTAGAAATTCATATTTTCAAATCCAACCATCATATCTCATTGCAATTTTTATATGATTGACAAAGTAGGAAGGTCGCAATATGGTAAAAATCTGACCATGATCTGAGATAAGGAAGGTTCCCTGTAATGATCAAAAGCGTACTGTTAGCCTTAAAAACAGCAGACTAGGCTTTCCTTTAGAAATTTATATCATCCTACCCAACCATCAGATCGCAGTGAAATTTTTATATGATTTACAGATTAGGAAGATAAATTTAGATTAAAAATTTGAGAATGATCAGAGCTCAGAAAGGTTCCCTATAATTAGGAAAACCGTACTTTTAGCCTTTAAAATAGCAGACTAGGTTTTTCTTTAGAAATTCATATCATCCCATCCAACCATCAGATTGCAGTGAAATTTTGATATGATTTACAGATTAGTAAGATAAATTTAGAGTAAAAATTTGAGCATGATCAGAGCTTAGAAAGGGTCTGATATAAACAGCACAATTCGCATAATTTATCTAGTGGAATGAAAAATAGATAAGAAAGGGTTTTTATTACCTCTGGTACACGGGTTTTGAAGCTCCGAGAGATGAAATAGACGCCGCCAATGCGCTCAGCACGTACAAAATCATCAGGATACGCCTCTTTATCTCTCTCTCTAGACTTTCTCTCTCTAAAAAATTCTCTTTCTCTCTCTAGAATGTTTCTCTCTCTAAAAAATTCGGCAGGGCTTCGCCTCTCTCTCACTAGGATGAGAGAATTGGTTGGGGGTAGTCTGACACCTGCTGTAAAAATTTTGGGGAAATCCGATGAGTTTTGACTGTCAAAAAGTGCGATCGGAAAAATTTGAAAAACCCACAAATTTTCCAATTCCAGATACAAAACACACTGGGGTTTTGTATGAGATAATAAATTGCCGAAATGACAGACGGTCATCCCCATGGCCTTCCAGCATGTAGTGGAACAATCCACACGGATTTCGATTAGAAATTCTGATAAATATAGAGCCCCAATCGAAATTCGATACACTACGAATTCCCTGATTTTCTCGATGTTTCCACACACAGGACCTTCGCAGTTTCGCGAATTGATGTGCAACCGAATCGGAACGATAGGTGGACGTCCGGATAGTCGACCGGCACACTATGTGCACAGATCGAAGAAAAACACTAATTTCGTAGTAGTGCAATCCAATTCCGAGTAATACCTACTTTACACAAATTTATCAAACACACAACTAATTAACCTCAATTAAGGACCAATAATCCAGAATTTTATTATATTAAAATTCCGGGTCACTACATGCTAAGAGGCGAACCTAAAAATTTCTTCTTTACAATGTAATTTTCCAACGTGCTAATATAAATAATTTCTGAAATATAAACTAAACCTATATACAAGGTCCATCACTTGAGTTACCAACTCACATTCAATATAAAAACTCCTACAAGGTCAACCCAAATACATATCTCTCCCTTTCATCACTCAACCATCACTGATGATTGCCCATCGGCTTCTCAACATACTCCTCTTTGAACCCTGGTTCAGGAGCACAACCATCCAACTTGTCCCTGTCGAAGATAACAACTTCGGCCGAGCATTGAATACTCAGCGTATACAAAATACTAACTAACAATGCTATACAACATTAACATATCATATAGTATACAGTTCATCATATAACATGCTAAATCAGAGTATGGAAACCAAAATGAATTAACAATTGTATACATTGAATCATGATGTATTTCGATATCTTATGAGTTCCTTATGAATCTTGTGAGCCTTTAACTTATGAAATTCAAAACCATATGAGTCTTATGAGCTTTTACACTTGATTTACTTGGCTTTTCATTTGGAAACAGATGACAATGCCTACCCTGGTTGTGGTAAGAGCCCACTATCATCCTTCCCATACATATACTTTTTACTTGGAATCAGATGATAATGCTTACCCTGCTTGTGGTAAGAGCCCACTATCATTCTACCAATACAGTTACTTTTACTTGGAATCAGAGAATAATGCTCACCCTGCTTGTGGTGAGAGCCCACTATTCTCCTTCCAATACATATGTATTTGGCCTTATCCTTGTCAACTTGTGAGCATGTGAGCTTGTATACTTGTGAGCTTGGGAACTTTTAACCAAAACCTTGCTTATGAACTTTATAAAACTCTGTTCTATGAGAATCATCGAATCATGTGAGACTTGTAAACATCGTGCGAGACTTGTAAACATCATGCGTGTAGTACCCTGGACTTTTCTATACTTAATGAATAGCATTTTCGTACCCAATTGGACCGCTCAGTCCAATGTAGCGATCGATCGGTCCAAAACCGATCGATCGGTAGCTATCGACTGGTTAACTTTTTGTAAGGGAAAATTTTCCAGAGAGCTTGTTTTTGACCGGTCACTTGGTCAACAACACCAATCGCTCGGTAGGCAACCGATCGATCGGTCATAAGCACCAATCGCTCTGTCTATCGTGTTTTGCAGAAATTTCATTAAGGGCTTTTTCATCATTTGGGTGTTAAACCCTTTCCTATAAGGCTTTGCCCGAGACTTAGGGCTTCAGTCACAATACACAGAAGATTTTGAGAGTAAGAGAGAGGGGAGAAGGGATTCCTAACCTAGGTTTTTCCTCTTGAGAAGGAATCAACGGTTGGGCTACCCAAGAACATCCCTAGAAGCTTGGATTTTGAGAATCTAACATCAAGCTCGCGTGGGATTCCTTCTCCAAGCTAGGGAAGCGATCCTACGGCATTTTGCAAGGGTTTTCTTCCCCAAATCAAGCCTTCTTCAAGCAAGGGTTCTTCCCTACCATTTGAGATTCTATTTTCAAGGTTTCTTCAAGGTCAAACCTTGATTTCAAGGTTAGTACACCCTACTAACATCCTTAGTAATAACCTCGATTTCTCCCTCAATATGATGAGTTTATAAGTTGTTTGTCCCTTTTTATTGAGTTATGATGTAATCCTATAATAAACAAGATAAACGAATAAAGGTGTGGGAATATACGAATGGATGGTAGATTGTGGCGAATGGATGCCGTGTGGGGTGATGCATGTATGTAGTGTGATGGATTATGGTGGAAGGGCATTTTCAAACATAATGAATACACCCTTGTGTTTGTTGAAAAATATGCACTAAGAAACTTAAATCAAAAAACTATACATGTGATGCCTACCAAGTGTTTGATAGAATGCTTAAATGTGAACTGGAATTATGAAAGCATGTATTGAGTTAATCTTTCTAAATGCCTACCTTGATCTAATGACTGTACATGCTATCTATCTTCGCATCGGATTATGTTAAGAATTTAAATGCTACGCTCATGTGATCCTCCTACTCAAGTATGTCACCATGCCTACTACAATTGCTACACACACGCACGCATGTTTGCATGAACTGGATTTTTCACGAGTATTGGTACATGATAAATAAAACAAGAAATAAGCATATGTCAAGGAGGTTGGTAGCCCAGGGATGTGCGGGTGCTAGCCTCTGGCTCACAAGTTAAACTAACATGAATGTCAAGGGTAGGGCATATCCCTAGGATATGTCATACCTGGCTCACAAGAAAAACATGACAAGCAAGAATCATGAAGCATGGAAGGATGTTAGTGTACTAAGACCAGGTACGGACACTAACATCTGTTCCCCAACATGTATGAGAGGATGTTGGTATACTAAGACTAGGCACGAGTACTAGCATCTGTCTCCAAGTAAAATAACAAGCCTGAAAGGGTACTAGTGTACTAAGACCAGGTACGGGCACTAGTATCTGTTTCCAAGACAAGAATAATATGAAAGTATGCTAGTGTACTAAAACCAGGTACGGACACTAGCATATGTTTCCAAGGCAAGCATGAAAGGGTGTTAATGTACTAAGACCAGGTACGGGCATTAACATCTGTTTCCAACAAGTATGAGAGGGTACTAGTATACTAAGACCAGGTATGGTACTAGTATCTATCTCTAAGCGAGAATCAAGAAATAATGGAAGGGTGATAATGTACTAAGACCAGGTACGGGCATTATCATCTGTTCCCAGGAAAACAAGGAAATTCACAAGTAAGTCGACAAGAAAACATGCATGATACTCACGAGACAAGAACCAGATAAGAACCTAGCATGTCCGTCCATTTCATAGTTCGGGTACTAGGCAACAAGAAGAACCTCATAAGACATGTAAAGAACCCACAAGAAGTCTAAAAGGTATAGTGTAAATTGAATGAATCACAAGGAAGGGAAATATGGTTTAGTTAAAGCATAAACCCGAGGTGTGAGTTTAAATATGATGTTCAAGATTATATTTGTTATTTGTTATTGCATCCGCAGTCTGATTGTTGAAATGTACTGATGAACTGTATGAAGAATGTTATTTTATTGTTATTGCTATTGTTGGTTAGTAGCTTGTACTCGCTGAGTATTCCATGCTCAGTCGTACTGTTATGTCGGCGGGTACATTATGTGGTATATGGACTCTTGTCCCTTGGATCGAGGTAGCTCAGGGTGAGCAGGAGGTTATTCAGAGGCTTCGCGCCTAGATATTAGGAAGCTTAGCATATGGCCACTGCTCGGGATGAGTGAGAGAGAGAGACATGTATTTTGGGTCCTTTTTCCTTGGGGATTTTCATGTAGGCTTGAGTTGGTAATTCAGGCATTGGACTCTTTTGTACTTATTGTATTTTTAGTAAGTCGTTAGTTTATGTAACACTTGGAATTACATGTATTCATTAAAGAAATTTTTGTTCACTATTTTTGCAAGCCTTGTATACTCTTTGCAGGTTAGTTTTAATACAAATCATGTCACCAAAGTATCCTAACTCCTAGGGGGTATTTTGGGGCACGACAGAATTGGTATCAGAGCTTAGGCATTAGGTCTCTAGGGTCGTTTAGAGTTCGGTACCACGACGAATACAAGGCATTAGGTCCAAGGAAAGAGTCGTAATTCCAAGTGTGGACTAATCCCTTAGTCCTTGTCTAGAACAGGTTGATTTCAACCGAAGTTACAGTACATTTACGCTAGAAAACCAAAAATTTTATATACTTATATGATTATGTGTTGAATTGTTATGTAGTATTATATGATATATATGGTGTGCATATTATATGTTATATGCTAAGCGAAAACCAATGCTTGATGAACGGATTTCCCAATTAGATCCTTGAGTGATGTGATATTCAGGCTGGAGGCTAGCCTAGGTGTTAGTTAACAAGGGGATGGTAGGTCCCTCGTCATACATTGTGTTAATAGGTTTCTATAGGAAATCGTAGGTTTCTATAGGGAATGGTTTCCCAAGAGAGGCTATAGGATGCTCCTAGGTATTGCAAGTCTAGTATATTTAGAGTCCTTGAAAATGTAAGGGCATAAAATTTGATGTATATATATATACTATTATGTGTATCCGGTGTAATTTGAAATGTTCGACTATACTAATATGTCTTACAACACAAACGAGCATAAGTCGCACACCACGGTATGACGATAAGTCCATGTAAATTCATGTAACCCCATGAAAAATAGGAACATGTATAAATATCAATATATTTTAAGAGACACTCAAGGATGCTTGATGCACGCTTCTAGGCACAGATGCGCATCACTTGCAGCACGTCCTAGACCCAGTACTCAATCCCAACTGATAAATATATCATCGGCTCCAAGGATAGCATGCACTACATTCATAGCATAATCATTCATACATAGCATACATTTCATACATGGCATGAGCATCATGCACATTCATACATAGCATGCACTCCATGCATCACATAAGCATCATGCACTTTCACGCATCTCATGAGCACCCTTCATATCATTCACTTCATACATTTCATAATCATCATACACATCATGCTTGCATCATGTAGATCTTAAAAACATCATACTTGTCACCAAGATTAAGAAAATATCACTTAAAATAACTCAATTATGTAAAATTCCTCATTTGCGTTAGTCTTAAATGGGTTAAGGTCTTAAGTGTATGATCGATTTAATATAGGCCCATTAAATTGTTAGGAGTTTGACTTCAAATTATACTTAGGTGAAGTGAGTACTCTCGAGCGCCAACTAACAAGTTAGTCTTAGACCATAATCGGTGGCAACTCCACCGACCTCGTTTCTTACCCTCGCTAGGAACTTCAGAGTGTACTATTA
This sequence comes from Tetracentron sinense, assembly GCA_015143295.1. Taxonomy (NCBI): domain Eukaryota; kingdom Viridiplantae; phylum Streptophyta; class Magnoliopsida; order Trochodendrales; family Trochodendraceae; genus Tetracentron; species Tetracentron sinense. The sequence continues at coordinate 22,054,320 of CM026554.1, forward strand.
TACTATGGTGTGTATGTTTTGATGTATCTTCTATACTTCGATAAATACTTGCTGTTATGGAAATGTTATGCTTGAATGATAATAGTATCCGAGTTAGACTCATGCCTTCCTATCGTTCTCAGGAGTAAACCATGAGACGTGGCAATCGGGGTCATGGATACCACACTAGGAGAGGTGGAGCATCTCCTCCTCCATTGGGGGATGAGCAGCCGGATCTCACTCAAGTCTTGGGATCTATAGCAGAGACACTAGTAGTTCTTGTAGCTAGGCAGCCCTCTACCCCTACTCTTGCTACTGCACAGCATGCCGCGGGGATAGAGGCATTTCGGAGGATGAGGCCCCCAGCATTTTATGGTGGCACAGACCCACTGGTAGCAGAAGCATGGGTCAGGCAGTTGGAGAAGTTGTTCTCCATTTTGATGCCTACGCAGGTAGAGAAGGTTTCATGGGCCGCCTTTATGATGGAAAGTGAGGCCGATCACTGGTGGAGATCCGCCATTAGAACGAAGGACTTGACTCGAGCGGGTCAAGAATGGACTTGGGAAGAGTTCTTAGAGGTTTTCTACAAGAAATACTTCCCGGTAGGAGTTAAGGAAAAGAAAGAACTAGATTTCATTACCTTGGAACAGGGGAACATGATAGTGGCAGAGTACAAAGCCAAGTTCTCCAAATTGTCGAGGTTCGCTCCATACCTGATAGCCACAGAGGCAATGAAGGCCAAGAAATTTGAAAGGGGATTGCAGGCCTACATCAAAGACAGGGTCTCCATGTTCAGGCACGAGACCTACGCCAAAGTGGTGGATAAGGCCCAACTGGCTGAAACGAATGTTAAGGAATTCTACAAGAGGAGAGAATTGTTGAGAGGCCAGTCCAGTGGCTCCACAAAGCCGGAGAGGAGGGCCAGAACGAGTCCATACCCATTCTCTGGACCTACGTAGGTACAGAGCCATTATTTTGCACCCCAGGCCCCTCATCCAACTACTATGCAAGTTACTCAGCAGGTGCTACCAGCATCTTCTGCATCTACGTTCGGGTTCTGCAGTTACCGTAAGAGGAAACACGTGACTGGGGATTGTCGAGCTCGTACGGGAGCATGTTACCATTGCGGTGACACGGGACACCGGATTAGAGATTGTCCAAGCCGTCGGCCACATGCTCAAACCCAGGGGACTAGACTCCCAGATCGACTGCCTACGCAATAGGAGTCCTTCCAAGCTTCAAGGCCCCAGCAGCCCATACAGCCTCCAAGTCAGGTTAGTGAGGGCCAAGTTTTTGCTATCTCAGAGCAGGGTGCTAAGGCACCTAACAATGTTGCATGAATGCCGAGAGATAGAAATTTTGTTAAAATGATGATGTAGTATTTTGTTCAGTATGTTGACTATGTGTATAAACATATTATATTATGTTATGTGAGATTTCTTACTTTTCATGGGTGTTTAGTAACATGAAAAACCTGAGTGTTTTGCCAACAAGCAAGTGCCTAGTCTTGTGTGGGATTAGTGTGTCCTTAGTATAACTAGGTGACAAAGTTCAAGCTTGCATGTGAGAGAGGTGTCCTGGCTTGATTTAGTATTGTCCAAATTTCGAGGATGAAATTTTTGTAAGGGGGGGAGAATGTAGCACCCCAGACTTTTCTATACTTAATGAATAGCATTTTTGTAGCCAATTGGCCTTTCAAGTAGTCTAATTAATAAATAAGGGACAAATTAGAAATTCTGAAATTTTAGGAATGTCTGCTTTCGAAAGACGAATCCAACCCAAGTTGAATCGTCAAAATCCGACGAACGAGTCAAAAGATATGGCCAAAACAGTTTGGACCTGCAGAGCACCGATCGCTCGGTCCAATGTAGCGATCGATGGGTCCAAAACCGATCGATCGGTAGCTATCGACTGGTTAACTTTTTGTATTGAAAATTTTTCAGAGAGCTTGTTTTTGACCGGTCGCTCAGTCAAGAACACCGATCGCTCGGTAGGCAACTAATCGATCGGTCATAAGCACCGATCGCTCGGTCTATCGTGTTTTGTAAAAATTTCATTAAGGGCTTTTTCATCATTTGGGCGTTAAACCCTTTCCTATAAGGCTTTGCCCGAGACTTAGGGCTTCATTCACAATACATAGAAGATTTTGAGAGTTAGAGAGAGGGGAGCAGGGATTCCTAACCTAGGTTTTTCCTCTTGAGAAGGAATCAACGGTTGGGCTACCCAAGATCATCCCTAGAAGCTTGGATTTCGAGAATCTAACCTCAAGCTCATGTGGGATTCATCTCCAAGCTAGGGAAGCGATCCTACGGTATTTTTCAAGGGTTTTCTTCCCCAAATCAAGCCTTCTTCAAGCAAGGGTTCTTCCCTACCATTTGGGGTTCTATTTTCAAGGTTTCTTCAAGGTCAAACCTTGATTTCAAGGTTAGTACACCCTACTAACTTCCTTAGTAATAACCTCGATTTCTTCCTCAATAAGATGAGTTTATAAGTTGTTTGTCCCTTTTTATTGAGTTATGATGTAATCCCTATAATAAACAAGATAAACGAATAAAGGTGTGAGAATGTGCGAATGGATGGTAGATTGTGGTGAATGGATGCCGTGTGGGGTGATGTATGTAGTGTGATGGATAATGGTGGAAGGGCATTTCCAAACATAATGAATACACCCTTGTGTTTGTTGAAAAATATGCACTAAGAAACTTACATCAAAAGACTATACATGTGATGCCTACCAAGTGTTTGATAGAATGCTTAAATGTGAACTAGAATTATGAAAGCATGAATTGAGTTAATCTTTCTAAATGCCTACCTTGATCTAATGACTGTACATGCTATCTATCTTCCCATTGGATATTATATTAAGAATTTAAATGCTACGCTCATGTGATCCTCCTACTCAAGTATGTCACCTTGCCTACCACACACACACACCCATGTTTGCATGAACTGGGTTTTTCATGAGTATTGGTACATGATAAATAAAACAAGAAATAAGCATATGTCAAGAAGGTTGGTAGCCCAGGGATGTGCGGGTGCTAACCTCTGGCTCAAAAGTTAAACTAACATGAATGTCAAGGGTAGGGCATATCCCTAGGATATGTCATACCTGGCTCACAAGAAAAACATAACAAGCAAGAATCGTGAAGCATGGAAGGATGTTAGTGTACTAAGACCAGGTACGGGCACTAACATCTATTCCCCAACATGTATGAGAGGATGTTGGTATACTAAGACCAGGCACGGGTACTAGCATCTGTCTCCAAGTAAAATAACAAGCATAAAAGGGTACTAGTGTACTAAGACCAGGTATGGGCACTAGTATCTATTTCCAAGACAAGAATAATATGAAAGTATGCTAGTGTACTAAGACCAGGTACGGGCACTAGCATATGTTTCCAAGGCAAGCATGAAAGGGTGTTAATGTACTAAGACTAGGTATGGGCATTAACATCTGTTTCTAACAAGTATGAGAGGGTACTAGTATACTAAGACCAGGTACGGTACTAGTATCTGTCTCCAAGCGAGAATCAAGAAATAATAGAAGGGTGATAATGTACTAAGAACGGGTACGGGCATTATCATCTGTTCCCAGGAAAACAAGGAAATTCACAAGCAAGTCGACAAGAAAACACGCATGATACTCACGAGACAAGAACCAGATAAGAACCTAGTATGTCCATCCATTTCATAGTTCGGGTACTAACCAACAAGAAGAACCTCATAAGACATGTAAAGAACCCACAAGAAGTATAAAAGATACAGTGTAAATTAAATGAATCACAAGGAAGGGAAATATGGTTTAGTTAGAGCATGAACCCGAGGTGTGAGTTTAAATATGATGTTCAAGATTATATTTGTTATTTGTTATTGCTTCCACACTCTAATTGTTGAAATGTACTGATGAACTGTATGAAGAATGTTATTTTATTGTTATTGCTATTGTTGGTTAGTAGCTTGTACTCACTGAGTATTCCATGCTCAGCCGTACTGTTATGTCGGCAGGTACATTATGTGGTATATGGACTCTTGTCCCTTGGATTGAGGTAGCTCAGGGTGAGCAGGAGGTTATTCGGAGGCTTCTCACCTAGATATTAGGAAGCTTGGCATATGGCCACTGGTCGGGATGAGTGAGAGAGAGAGAGACATGTATTTTGGGTCCTTTTTCCTTGGGGATTTTCATGTAGGCTTGAGTTGGTAATTCAGGCATTGGACTCTTTTGTACTTATTGTATTTTTAGTAAGTCGTTAGTTTATGTAACACTTGGAATTACATGTATTCATTAAAGAAATTTTTGTTCACTATTTTTGCAAGCCTTGTATACTCTTTGCAGGTTAGTTTTAGTACAAGTCACGTCACCAAAGTATCCTAACTCCTAGGGGGTATTTTGGGGAGCGACAATGCGAGACTTGTGAACATCATGTGAGACTTGTGAACATCATGCAAGACTTGTCATCATCATGCGAGACTTGTAATTATCATGTGAGACTTGTGAACATCGTGTGAGATTAGGCAACATCGTGTGAGACTTGTGAATCATATTCATGAGAGTAAGTGTGAGCAATTCAGTAACCATATAACAGCCTTGAGATCATGGTAATATCCATAGCATGTAAAACATGATTATCAATTCTAATTTCTATCAAGAACATACCTCAAAATCTACTATTCAATTGGAATTCATAGTAAAGCAATTTAGTGGAGTTTAACTACTAATTGTCTTATCAAAATCATGCTTTATAACTTACTTATAATATAGGAATTATAAACATGGCCAAAACATCCTAGGTTTCCTCACAACCATTTACTTAAACCATAGAAACCAATTTAAACATCGATGATGTATAGCAAGGCAAGTTAGTAGATTGTTCTACCTCATGAAGGATTGAGTTCCTTCAATTTCAGAGGGTTTAGAAGGCTGGAGGAATCCAAATCCAAGCTTGAATAGAAAGAGCCAAGCTCCTCCTTGAACCACCAACTCAAACTAAGAGCAGCACAAGAGAACCCAAGTTTCTCTTCTTCCTCCTTCAAAATCACTCTCAAGCTCTCTCTAGGGTTCTGGAACCCTCACCCACGAATTGTTGGGCTTATATACGTGTTTGAGAGTTGCCAAAACCCCAAACAACCCTTAAAATATCTCTGGGAGTCTGCCACTTGCGCAATTGAACAGTACACCGGTCGACCGGTCACAAATCCGGTCGACCGGATTGGTCACCCTGTGTTCCGTTTTTCCCGCCTTAGTATTTTGGCCATAACTTTTGACTCGCTTATCCGATTTTGATGATTCAACTTGCGTTGGATTTATATTTCAAAAGGGAATAACTTGCCCACAAGTGGACTAGTCGAAAATGACTGCTGAATTGACAGCAGACCCACTTTCAGAACACCCCCATTTCACCTAACTTACACTCAAAATCAGAAAAATTGTAAAGCATGAACCTAAAAGTGGACTTCTATATCTTTCTAACAGCTCAAGAATCACTTAATTCCGATGAGCGGTGACCAAACTAGAGCTTCCACAAGTTGAGGGTACGTGAAAACATCTCTCTTTTTCGACACTTAGAGTATGTTATACTCTTGGTTCTTCATCCCAAACACCCAAAAACAACCCTTAACCTCATTTCCACTAGTCTTATCATGTCTCATAAACTAAATTACATAAACGACCCTAGGCCTTTACACGACTTGTGCCCGTGACACTATTCACAACCTTGAGAAATGGGTTCCCGGGTTCTACATTCATACGTAGAGTATTTTATACCCTAGATACTTGAGTATTATTATACTCTTGTTTTAAGACTCCACATACATATATAAAACTCTTACGTAATTTTCCCCAATATTTGGAACACATGGTAGGCCTTAGGCCTTTACATACACTGTACACTAACACTATTCACATGAACAGTGTACTTGAAATCCAGGGCTCTACATGTGCAGCTATAGCTAGCAATATCCGAATGGATTTGAGCATAGGTCTTGCTTTAGTAGGTCTCCACGTTGCCATCGGCCACCTTCTCCTTTTGTAAATTCATTTGCATCCAATGGGCCTTATACCATTTGGAGGATCTGCTAAAGTGCAGACGCCATTGTCATACATGGAATCCATTTCAGTATCCATCGCTTTATATAATTGAGGTGTATCTACATCTAATGTAGCTCCTTGATAAGTGTTAGGATCTATATTGTGACGCCCCGAACCCGCGCCTAGGGAATCAAGTTCTGAGACGCACGTTCATTCGTCAAATCATGCAAGTGGAAGACTTTACCCACGAAAATGCGAGAAATTTAAACATTTATCAGATGCTTCCAAAAGCAAATAACACCTGTCATCACAATAGCCATCATACAAACCATATACCTGTATTATTTACATCAAGTTGGTTTTACAAAAGTAAGCGCCTTTATCACACCGGGTACAGCTTGTACAAGCTTCCAAAATGTCCAGTTGGACTTTTCATTTACTGGTCAGCAGTGCCAAGATTGCTGACATAAAAAGCCAATGAGCTATGAAGCCCAATAAAACCACAATCCTTCTAAATTATTTTCCACATAATAACACGCATCAATAATGATATAATAAACAGTTCAATTTGCATGTTACAGTAAAATAGAACAGTATATAATAAACTGTGACCCAAGGTCACTTAGGGTTACGTCACCCTAACAGAGGTTCCCGACCTCACATTACTTTCCAATTATGAGGTTCAGTTATGAATGTATTATATTACCAAGTTATCATTTCGATCATCAATCATGTTTCATTTCGAGTCCTGAGACTCTATTAATTGGCCACAGCCCACAAATGTTCAGCTTAAATCTCTAAATCATAACCATAATACATTGAGTCATTTAGACTCACTCACGCTGTTTTGGCTTTCACCCGAACACGACCAAACATTGGGTATACCAACCCAACTCACCTGGAATCCGACGATTCCATACCGAACCATGAGTCCACCAACTTAGACAAATACACCAACCCTGAGTATACCGACTCAGACCACTTCGTATCCGAAGCTTACACACACAACATGAGCAGTCACCCAATAAGGATATACTTTTCCATTCAATTGACTGGCCACATCTACCGTGTATTCGCCGCCATCGCCCTGGGTATCAATCATGAAGGAACCCTGACCATCCTGCCTACCGTCATCTTCTGGCTGGTCTACGGAGGAACCCCGACATCTTTACCAATGCCGTCATCTCCTGACGTTCCACCAAGAAGGGACCCCGATAGACACGGTGCCGACATCTTCTGACCTACCCAGAGAGGAACTCCGGCATCTCCTGACTATCAGTCACAGAGGAACCATGGGCTATGCAGGACACCGCCATTCCTGACCTAGTCCAAGAGGCATCACGGATGACCTAGACAAACAAACCGACATCTCTCGACTATCAGTCACATAGGAACCCCGGGCCTTACTGGACACCGTCTCTCCTGACCTAGTCAAAGAGGAACCACAGACTATACTTAACCCTGGTTAGAGTTTCTAACCACAGGTTAACCCTAGTTAACCTAAGTCTCGCTTGATTAACTGAAATACTTGGGCCTCGCGCCCATGAACCAACTCCGGTAACACACCGTCCTGTTAGGGAACGTTTCCAGGCTAATGGATGTCTCCATAGTCTTACACGACATGCAAAACAACTTTTTGTCACCCTAGAGAGGCGATACAATTTACCAGGGACCCGATCTGGTCTCCCTGATGGACCACATAAAATCACAACATCACATAAGGGTCTCCGACCCTTTTTCATTCACGTTAAAAGACATGCATATACTTCAGATAAAAGAATATAGCAAAATAAGGGGAAAAAGAGAAGAAAAGAGAGGGGTTTTACCTGTTTCACGCTTTTTGAGGTAGCTGGTGCAAAAACGGACAACACCAACACGTCTGGGAGGGCGATCAACCCCAAGATAAAGCTCCTCTCTCTCTAACTTTCACTTTCTCTCTCTCTCTACATGTAAATCGAGACATCGGGGAAGAAATCAGACGCCGCCAAAGTGTCGAAGACGTCAAAAAACCCTAAGGGGACCTCCCTTTCCCTTTCTCTCTCTTCCTTTCTCTCTCCTCTTTCTCTCTCTAAAATGCTGTGTGGCAGAACACTGTTTGCAAACTGCAAACCGTGAGGAATGAGAAGGGCTGGCCTCCATTATTTAGATAAGGTCATGTGCTTAGCACATGACCATAATTAATGGTCCCGTTGACCAAGTCAACAGTTTGACCGTTTGACTATTTTTTCATTTTCTCTCGTGTATACGGCCTTCATAGTCCTACTTAATGACATCTGATTTTGACCAAACTTTAGGTGACCGAACCTGGGATAGTCCGACACCTACTATAAAAATTTCAGGAAAAAATATTGAGTTTTGATAGCTACTCTTTAGTCTGAAAGAAAATTGTAAAACCCACTAATTTTCTAATTTCGGACACAAAACAAGCTGTTGCTTCTTCATATGAGACAATTAATTGCTGAAATGACAGACAATCATCCTCACGACCGACCGGCACGCTGTGGTACCAACTGCCCGGATTTCTATCTGAATCCCCAACAATTATGGAGTCCCACTAAATCCAGAAAAATCTGGAATTTCCTGATTTTTCCGATTTTCTTACATTTAAGACTCTTGCGGTCTCGCGAATCGATACGCGACGGAACTGGAATGATAGGTGATCGTCTAGATAGTCAACCCGCACATTGTGCACGATTTTTGAGGAAAAACACTGAAGTTTTACCAGTACAATCCAATCCCGAACGAAATTCACTTTTTACCAATTTAACAAATAATTAACTAATTAACCTCCATTAAGGACCCATAAACGCATAATTTGAAAGTATGCCTCTTTTTAATTTTAGAAACACAGTTCTTGGGGGGCATACATCGAATCCCAAGATTTGACTAAAATTCTAATTGATTTTATTCATTGAAGGTTAGAATAACATTCACTTTTGCGACTTTGAAATTGTTAAGTCAAATCCACATAAGAATAGTACTCACAAAACTTCACAAGTGTCAAGTCTTCTATCAATTCACACGAACCTTGTTTTTCCTTTAAAGCTTTCTCTAATGGAAGCTAATGGCCCTTCCAAATTCCCAACTCTAGGAATCTTGAATAAAAGATCCAATCTTTATTATCAAGAACCTTTCTTGATGATCAAGATCTTTGATCTTCTTCTTCTGATTATTAAAAACTTAGAACACACAACAGAAGAAAGGGGAGAGGAGTGACCGTACACCACTAGAGAGAGGGGCTGGGCTTGAGATTTGAGGAGAGGGGAGAGGTTTCCAAATCTGGAAATTCTGGAAAATTCAAGAATTGCCCAAAGCCTTGGACGTCCATCCCTCTTTATAGGCTTTATTGGTTGCTTGCAACCAAAGTTTCCTAATCCTTATCCAATAAGGATTCCTCAATTTGTTTCCTATTTAGTTTCTCCATATTTAATTAGGAATAATCAAAATTAGAAACTAATCTCATCCATTAGTGTCCAACTAATCTTATCATTATCCTAATCTAATTAGGATTCCTTGATTAGCAAGAAACTAATAGACTCCTTGTCCAACAAGGAATCTTTAATTAGTAACTAACTCTAACTAACTAACTAACCTTATCCAATAAGGATTTAGCTATTAGATACTAATTAAATAATAATAACAATTATTATTATTAATACCTCCATGAAGTGGGCGTCCCACCCTAGGTGGGTCCCACCCCACACACCTAAAGGGTTTCCAAAACCCTCTTGGTCACTTGAATTATTCTTTTATAATAATTCCCAATGGGTCCTACCCATTTGGTTTTTCACATCCAATGTCATTCCACCTTTTAGAGCTTCACTATACCATATAGTGATTACTTAGAGAAATTAATTAAATTAAATACTTTAAAAAGGTCCTTGTGGGTGGGATCTAAAGGGATCTCCTATTTCCGGTTATGGGACCAAGTACTTAACCTTTTGGTTAAAGCATTGTTACTAGGAAACACCTTTCCTAAAACTCCATTAAGATCATAGAATGTTATCTAAGTCCTTGGACTTCAACCAATCACAATTAATGTCCATTAACACAATGTGATTAACCTCCAGAAATTAGAGAATTGCTTGTAAGTACCATCTCACAATATATTTACAAATAAATCCTTCCACATTCCGATATCACTTGTAAGCTTCCGTGATTGGAACAATTCCAGTTAGTCTTTAGCTTATGAATAGAACCCTTTCTCATGATTACTTTTTCATTGAACTGAACCTCCAAAACACTTTTGAAGAAACATTAGAAAAGAACTGACATATATATTTATATATACTTTTCCATATTAAAAATATCAACTTCGATAAAAACCATTTTACCGAAAAGCACCAGTACTGGATTTAACAGTTCAATTCAACAAGTATCACCTTGATGTCATTATCTCCAATTAAGGAGTTGTAGATTCCTTATTGAATGTTTACACACTTCTCCAAACATTGTGTACATGACCCAACGTACCCGGAGTTAGTCCTGTGTATTGGACATTGCCGATTGGCACATCAAAGCCATATAGATAGATGTCTGAGAAGATGTTAACCTCTCAAGTCTAAGGACAATTTGTCAAATGGATAACCCTAATACAATCTGACAGTGTATTCCATAGGATATCCACTAGTGACCCCGTTCAGTATTATGTACTTGCTACATATACTCACATGTTAGTCAAGAGTCACCACTCTCTGTGAATGAGATTCATCACACTATCTCATAGAACTACACATGTGCGCTTGATGAAGTACGGTGCCCAACCAGTACTCTACAGGCTTCGAACAATATTAGGTTTACAAGGAACCGGAAAATCATATCTCCTCGCAACCTTTGCATGATTTTCTTGCAATGTTACCTATGGAACTTTATGTCATCATCATATGAGACAGTAATTAATATAAATACCCTTTATAGTTGGTTGTGTGAATATGATGCTTGTCTAATGAACATAGAAAATTCTCTTATTGGCTTTCGAGGACATATATGTCCAACAATCTCCCACTTGCACTCTAAGCCAATTAGATGTAATGCCCATCTTCTCAGTGATGTTTCTCAAACACCAGCTAAAGCATAAATTAATATACATGGGTCTGTCATGTCTGCTTTACCACAACTATTGTAGTGATGCAATAACACTTGCAACTCTTGCAAATTTATTATCAATAACTACAGTCTTAAAAGACCAAACAAAAAATGATACTGTCTAACAATCATTTTCAGAAGTTAACATGCTTGTGCTTTACCATTGTGCAATGCTCCAGACTAATCTGACCAATATCTTATCACATCAACATGTGATGAATATTCGGTCTAGTACAAGTATACTGTTTCATGATATTACATATCTAAGGGAAATAGATTCCATTCCATAAAGGTAGAAACACTTTTCTTGGAATCTTACTTGCACGAAAACATGATTGTTATTGGGAGAATAACAATATCATTTCCCTTTTGTCTCTAAACCATTTAGGACTAAGAAAACATGTTGTCAAAGTTTTTGTCCTTCATTGCAAAATTGTTAGATCAAATCTAAGAGAAGAATAATATTCATACTTCATTCACAATGAAAAGAATATTATCTTTGCATAGAGCCAGGAAAGTAATTATGCTCCCACTAACCAAATTGCACACAAAGGATACTTTCATTCTTGGATGAAAATCAAACAGTTTGGTTATTTCATCAGAATAAAAGTTAGTCCAACTACAGATTCTGGGACCTGTGGGTTCTAGTGTACTATTTAGGTATAGTGAGAGTAGAGAGCTGATCTCTATCAATTCTCATAATTATTGATCTATTGGGCTTCCGCTTCTAAAACAATTCTAGATTCAGTTTCTGTTGAGCCCCAGACTTTTTCATGCTTAATACATGACACTTTCGTTGTCATCTTGCCTTTTTAAGAGGTATGATTAATAAATGAGGAAGAATTTTGGAAATTTCGAAATGCCAGAATTGTTCCTCTTCGAAGTACGAACACAACGCAAGTTGAATCGTCAAAATCGGACGAACGAGTCAAAAGATATGGCCAAAACAGTCTGTACCTGTAGGAAAACGTATACTGTGTGCATCCGTTGTACAGCTCACCACGGGTACGTTGTACAACTCACCACAGGCACGTTGTACAACTCACCACGGGCACGCTGTACATGAGACGAAGTGACAACGGGTTCTTCACCCTTGACAACGCCACCACGAGTTGCACTATTCACGCCACCACGAGTTGGCACTATTCACGCCACCACGAGTTGGCACTATTCATGGCACCACGAGTTGCACTATTCACGCCACCACGAGTTGGCACTATTCACGCCACCACGAGTTGCACTATTCACGCCACCACGAGTTGGCACTATTCACGCCACCACGAGTTTGCACTATTCACGCCACCACGAGTTGGCACTATTCATGGCACCACGAGTTGGCACTATTCACAGCCACCACGAGTTGGCACTATTCACAGCACCACGAGTTGGCACTATTCACGCCACCACGAGTTGGCACTATTCACAGCACCACGAGTTGGCACTATTCACAGCACAATGTGTTCAGCACTATTCACGGTCCTCGCGTCATTGCAGAAATCCCAGTAAGGGTATTACGGTCTTTTGGTCAGTTCACTCTTACCTTAAGAGTTTAACCTGAGCCTTTAGGGCATCATTCGACACTTAGAGAGTTTGAGATAATAGAAGAAAGAGGAGAAGGCGATTCCAACCTAGGGTTTCCATTTGGGAGGGAAATCAAAGGGTTTGAAACCCTAGATCAACCTCAAACCCGTTTTCTTCAAGATTTCGGTTCAGGCATTGTGGAGCTCGCAATCCAAGCTAGGGCAGCAACTCACAGTCATTTGGAAAGAGGGTTTCTTCCTCATTTCTTCAAGGTCGGTGCTTCTTACTACCCTCCTAGTTATAGTTCCTCTTTCCCCTTCTTTCCTCTTCATTTTCTTTCATTTACACATGTGCTATGAGATGGATGAATGGTAAATAGTAAATGGTAAATGGTGAATGGTGAATGGTGAATGGTGAATGGAGATGGGATGGGCGATTGGATGCCAATGGTTGTGTGTGATGAACAAATGGGGAAGGGCATTGTTCCAATAATGAACGTACATGTATGATTTGAGTAAAACCCATCTAGAAAAGCATGTTGTAGGATAAATCCATAATGAACATACCATGTTTGATGAAATGCCAAGGTGAACACAGTGAGCTGAAAATCTGGAAATGCATGCCTAATAAATTATGAATATTGCTAGGGACTATGATAGTGTGTTTCCTGCTTTCCCATAATACTATGAATATTACATTACTCAATCTTTGATGCTATATGTGTTGTGAAATTACCCAAATGTCATCTTTAAATTTGAATGCAAGTATGTACACGGTTCCCACGAGCACGGCATGCATGGCATGATTTATCGAGGTTTTCAAGAACATTGTTAGAGGTGGGACATATCCTACGATATGTTTTACCTCGCTTTTCACAAGAAGACAAGAACCAACATTCCACGAGGGGTCTCCCCTCACTCACAAGTGCATATCATGAAGAAGGGTCTCCCTTCCCTCGCAAGTGCATACATATCATAAAGAAGGGTCTCCCTTCCCTCGCAAGTGCATTGCATAAAGAAGGGTCTCCCTTCCCTCTCAAGGCATCTCACAAGTGCATCTCACAAGTTACATGATCACAAGCAAGCATGCATGACATGACATGACATACAAGAATCAAGCAAGATAGACAAGACAAGCTTTCACGTACGAAAAGATATTTCAAGTCAAGTCAGGTGCACGATGTTTTCAAGAGGATTTATCGGTTTTCTACGAGTTTCAAGCATGATTATAAACTGCTTTACTTCCTTGTATGATATAAATTGTTTCCGTGTGACAAATATGAATTTCTCCTGATTATGTATTGCCATGTTTATGCTATAATTGTTGGTTAGTATTCAGTACCCGCTGAGTATTCCATGCTCAGCCGTACTTCTTATGTCGGCAGGTTCTGAGGGAGCTGCTACTCCATTTGATGTTTGTGCTCCTGGTCCATGGGTGGAAGAGGAGTATGTCGAGGAGCCTTTGGAGGAACCTCCAGTAGAGGGTTACCAATAGGTGGTTGTAGATTCTGAGTGGTTTAGCTGTGGGTGAGACGAGAGTCAGATTTATGTATTTTGGCGGGCATGTCCGCACTTTCTTTTGGATTCTTTTTGTATAAACTTGGATTGATTATGTATATACATAGAGGTTTGGTAGACTTCCGCTATGCCATGTTAGGGCATGTTTCCGCTGTTTTGTCCTCTATCGTATATGCTCTGTGGGTTTTGCAGGTTAGTTGTCAAGCAAGTCATGATTAGTCGTCCAAAGTTCACTCTAACTCCTAGGGTGGGTTTTGGGGCGCGACAGTTTCTCTACTAGGAAACTTATATTCCTGTTTACAAATATCTTTTGTTACCCAAGAATAGAGACTAAATGTCTCTAATGCGAATCCCAAGCTCATCTTCCGTCAAATCATATCCAATATAATTCGATTTAACAACACCATCATTCTATGGTTTGTTATAGGAATTATCTAAGACAAGATGTAATGAGAGTAAATTTTGAAATTTCTATTAAGAGGTACTCTTCTCAATCATGGAAGACTTACCTAGCTGTTTCTTTATTTCAATGCGGAATTCCTTAAACTTTTCAAAGAAGGTGAAATAAAGTTAGCTACCTCTTAATGGAAGATTCATATAATTACGATAATCCAACTTTTGTCCTATTCCCAAGTAGAAGTTTTATCTTCTTAGATTTCTCCTTCTCCTGTACAAACATGCAACTATTGCACTTATGCAAGATCATACCAAGCATTGGGAGCTGGAGGTTCCAACAATTAACTTGCACCTGATGAGTATACAAGCTGGATAATCCTTCCAAAGGTTTGTCCTGTATCCAATGACCAATTGCTTTACCATGAAGCACAATCCTTATACTTTCCTTTCTTCTCAGAAGAGCCCTTGTCCATACTACCAGAATACCTTTCCAATGGAATATCTTGGATTTCTTTCCTTTGCATAAATGCTCGGGATTTAGAAAAACCCAACTCTTTTGAACATTTTTGCAAGTAGCATTGAACTCTTCAAAGGTTCTTACCCATATGTAACATGTAGGAATTTAGACAATCTGATTTCCTATTTATTCAACATAACCATATTAAAGGACTCCGGGAGTTTGTCGAGGATCATATCCTCTAATCCCATAAATTTATCTCAGTACCAAGAACTGGGATTTATGATTCCAATGATCTCTATCATATTCTTTGTGACTGGGTTTCCCTAGTCAACTTGGTGTCCACTTTTCCTTTTATATAGTAAGCTGCCTAGCAGCCCTATTGTATTTTGTAAACATCTCAAATGACATTTACCATTAGTAGTGAGAACTTGGGCAATTCTTTAGATGGTAAGCACAAACTTGAGATTCCTTTTCCATTCCAAACACTTTGAATTGGTCAAGAGATTCTCATTAAAGTCTTGATAAGGTGGTTATAGAATGACATGACAATTAAAACATACATCATAATTTCACACATTATAATATCATTAGATCAGAGCTTTCAATCTTTGATGATATTGCTCATCATTCAATCAAATTTCATAGACCCCTCAATCTATAAAATTAGGAAATATACTACTTCATATTTCTGATGAGCATTAGGTGCCTTATAATATAGATGCAATCTTCCATTTTAGGATAGTACCACACATGCACTACAAGGTGGATAGTAACTATCCATCACTGAGCATCTCATGCATAACTCCTTATGTAAATCAGTGATTCCCAATTTTCTTGCGACCTCCAAGGACAATATGATTGTCACTGTTTTAGCCACCATGTTCCTTGGTTAAGTGAAACCCATCTTTCTGGTTCGTCATATGATCAAGTAGGGCTGTGCCCCATTTTAGTTGACACTCCCTATCAGGCCATACACAAACGTATCTACTATAGAAATAAGACTCTAGGAGTTTAACTCAGACTGAATTATGTCAATACCTTTTGGCAAGACAAGACTTAGGCTAATTAATTCCTAGTCTTATTGGTAATGGAAGGTCATAGGGCAATAGTATCCCATAGGATAGATTAGCCCATTTAATTCACTTAATATTTTTTTGAGGGAAAATAGAATATCATGAATAAATTATACATCTAATGCATATATCAAAAGCATTCACAATATTTTATCATTGTATCACATGTATAAAGCAATATACAAATATCATCACATGATAATAAATCAAATTTCGTTTAATTAGATCAAACTAATTCCAATGAACTCTCACTAGCCCCAGAAATCTTAATGGATCTAATCCAAGGGTACAAATGTTATTTTTAACATCAGTGGGCTTTAGATGATTCATTCATCAATATGATGGACCATTGGTCATACCAAGCACCATGGGCCCAAAATAACAATTATAAAGTGTCCATGTGCATCACTAAAGCCCATAAGTCAAAATGGACTATATTACCCTTTAATTCTCAACGAATTATTTTTAGCATATTAGGGTTTACCAACCCTAAGTCTAAAAGAAATTATGGGAGTCTTTAAACAACTCTCTAAGACCTCTACTAGGGTCTATAAGTGTTACTCAAGCACTTCCCATAATTGTGAATATTGTTACCTTACATCTATGCCAATTAAGGCATAATTATCTCATAATCATGAAAGTAACATATTCCACGTAAAAATTTCAACATGGACTACATGCATCACGTCCAAAAGGGCTATAATAATGTGTTTTATTTAAACACAAATTTTTATGTTTCAACAAAACACATATTATGGGGTTTGATCCAATTATCTAAAATTTGCACAAAAACGATAATCACCTTATCACAAGGGTTATGGACTTTTCTAAGCAACTAAAAGCTATAACAAATGATCACATGAAATGCATAATATAGCCGCATAATGGGTCTACATGATCATGCTATCCTAGAAATCCTACAACAACTCTTGTAGAATACCTTCCAAGATTTATTCTCCATGCAATCACCATCATCTTCTATCATCATTATGATTTCTCCATAGATAAGAACCAACAACTCCTAATACTAAGATTACATCATATTCAAAATAAGAAACTTTGAGAAACCACCCAAAATAGGGTGCTCAAGGGGAGTACAACTCATAAGAAGAAAGAGAAGAGAATAGAGAGAGAAGAAGGCATGATCATAGAACCCATCCACCATTCAACAAGAATATATATTAACAATTCATCAACTATGAATAATAATATGACTTGACAAATTACTTAGAAAGTCCATACCCTCAACAAGGGTTTTGCTAACCTCGGTGAAACTCTTTCCCATATGATTAAGGCCTCTATTAACATTTAATAGAAAAACCCTAGAACAAAGAAAGCAAGTATGTCAAGAATAAATTCTTAGGGCTTTTAGATCATCATTAAAAGAAAACAATTTTCCTTTAATGCTTGGAAAATCATTAAGAGAAACAATTTCTCTGAGATTTAATCTAACCCTAAAATTCATCCTCACATTCCTCAATTGATAAACAAATAGAAAACACTATATTAAATTCGGCTAGGCTAGGGATCTAATCCCTTCCATATTATTTTGATCTAATAACTATTAAAAGTCCAAAATAAAAAAATCAGCAAATTGCTAATTTTTAATATCACTTTATATTGATTTCAAAATCAATAATAGGTGAAATCAAAATTTTCCATAAGGGCCAACTGCTTTAGGGATTATTTGATTTAACAATTAAATAAAATAATACCCTAAACAATAGTATTAAATGTCCATAAAATAATTGATCTCTCTCAATTAAAATTCACTTGAGATAAAACCCTGTATCTCAACCAATGGCATTTATGTAATTACTTGATTAACTATTAATCAAATAAAAACTTATAAATACTATATAGGCAGTCATTCTGAGCACATGTAATTGATCTAATCAACTACAATAATTATGGTATTATTTCCATAAACTTTTTAGGGAACCATAAAAGATATCATAATTAACATTTAATTAAATGATAGCCCGTGCTCTCGAATCAAATAATTAAACTATTTAATTAATTGATAGCCCATTAAATGATTTAATAGCATCCCATGCTTTCAAATCAAATAAT
The DNA here is from genome assembly GCA_015143295.1 of Tetracentron sinense. Lineage (NCBI taxonomy): Eukaryota > Viridiplantae > Streptophyta > Magnoliopsida > Trochodendrales > Trochodendraceae > Tetracentron > Tetracentron sinense. Next base: position 22,072,449 of record CM026554.1, read on the forward strand.
AGAATTTAGGAAAAATTTGAAAGCCTCTTAGAAAATTAATTTAGAAAACTCTTTTTCCCGATTTAGATTTTTTACTTAAGTTTTGACCCTCAAAACGATTGATTCTGGAAAAACATTCTTCACAAAAGTTGTAGATCTTTTTGACGGCTTCGAAACGATATATTGACAGACTTAAATCGGACTTACGGTCACAAAGTTATGGCCAAAATACCAAAACTGTATCGATTCTTCTAATCAAATACAAATCCGAAAATCCATGAATCAATTTAAATCGAAATAAGCTTTAATCTCCAAGAACGCTTAATCAAGGGTGTCTAACACCATGGGCTTGATCAAGGGTGTCTAACACCTGCACATGCACATATTCCAAATCAATGTCTGATTTCGAAACATGACATGTACAACAATCACTGAACTAGGAATATCGAATAAATCTCTAAGGGATCGCCTATCCAACGGTTCTTAGGTGTATTAAGCTCAAGTATGATTTCTGTGATGGTTATTGCTATTAGCTTTGATACCAACTGTGACGCCCTAAACCCGCGCCTAGGGAATCAAGTTCCGAGACGCGCGTTCGTTTGTCAAATCACGCAAGCGGAAGACTTTACCCGCGAAAATGCGGGAAATTTAAACATTTATTAGATGCTTCCAAAAAACAAATAACACTTATCATCATAATAGCCATCATACAAACCATATACCTGTATTATTTACATCAAGTTTGTTTTACAAAAGTAGGCGCCTCTATCACGCCGGGTACAGCTTGTACAAGCTTCCAAAATGTCCAGTTGGACTTTTCATTTACTGGTCAGCAGTGCCAAGATTTGCTGACATAAAAAGCCAGTGAGCTATGAAGCCCAATAAAACCACAATCCTTCTAAATTAATTTCCACATAATAACACGCATCAATAATGATATAATAAACAGTTCAATTTGCATGTTACAGTAAAATAGAACAGTATATAATAAACTGTGACCCATGGTCACTTAGGGTTACGTCATCCTAACAGAGGTTCCCGACCTCACATTACTTTCCAATTATGAGGTTCAATTATGAATGTATTATATTACCAAGTTATCGTTTCGATCATCAATCATGTTTCATTTTCTAGTCCTTAGACTCTATTAATTGGCCACAGCCCACAAATGTTCAACTTAAATCTCTAAATCATAACCATAATACATTGAGTCATTTAGACTCACAGACGCTATTCTGGCTTTCACCCGAACACGACCAAACATTGGGTATACCAACCCAACTGTAGCACCCCAGACTTTTCCATCTTTAATGAATAGTACTTTCGTAGCAAAGTGGCCTTTCTCGTAGTCTAATTAATAAATAAGGGAGAAATTGGAAATTCTGAAATGTCAAAAATTTTCTTTTTCGAAAGACAAATCCAACGCAAGTTGAATAGTCAAAATCCGGCGAGTGAGTCAATAGATATGGTCAAAACAGTTCTGACCTACAGAGCACCGATCGCTTGGTCATGGTAGCGATCGATCGGTCCAAAACCGATCGATCGGTAGCTATCGACTGGCCAAAAATTTTGTATGGGAAAATTTTCCAGAGAGCATATTTTTGACCGATCGCTTGGTTAGAACACCAATCGCTCGGTAAGTAGCCGATCGATCGGTCATAACCACCGATCGCTCGGTCTTCAAGTTTTTGCAGAAATTTCAGTAAGGGCATTTTTGTCTTTCAGGTGTTAAACCCTAACTTCATAAGGCTTCCCCGAGCCTTTAGGGCTTATTCAACATACTTAGAGGGTTTTTGAGAGTTAGAGAGAGAGAAGAAGGGGATTTGCAACTAGGGTTTCCATTGGAGAAGGAATCAAAGGGTTTGACAACTCTAGATCATCCTCAAACTTGGATTGCTTCAAGTTCAAGGCTCAAGCTCGTGGGGAATCTCATTCTCAAGCTAGGGCAGCATTCTCCAAGGTATTTCAAGAGGGTTTTCTTCCCCAAACCAAGTCTCCCTCAAGAAAAGGTTTCCTCCTTTCAAGTTGGAGCTCAAATCAAGGTTCCTACCAAGATCAAGCCTTAATCTAAGGTTAGTACACCCTACTAACTTTCCCTAGCAATAACCTAGGTTTTCTATTGTAAATGGTGATTCTTTATATTATGCTTTCCTTCCCTATGAATTATATCATCTCAATAAATATAAACAAGATAAGGAAAAAGGATATGGATGTGTATGGAATATTGATTGAGACGATGGGATGCCAAATGTATGATGTGTGATATGTGTGGTGTGGGAAATGGAAAATGGAGGATGGGCATTTTACAAATAATAAACTTACCCTTATGTGATTGGATGGAAAATATGCATTAAAGAAGAAGAAGATAAACTATTAATGGACATCGTATGTTATGTGTTTGATAAATGCCTAACCTATGAAATGATGACTTAAAGGAATTGGATGTAAGCCTTATGTAATTGTTCTTGTAAACGATGACTCGACCAAATGCTATGTTGATCACCTAAATGTTTGCATGATATGCTATGAATCTAAATGAATTGCAATATCTCTTTTGTTATCCTCATTCCCATTATTGTCACTATTGGCACGTACACGAGCACGCATGTTAGCATGAACCGAGATTTCAAGAGCATGTGCATATAATAACCAACAAGAAAATATTGCATGACAAGGAGGTTGGTAGCCTAGGGACATTCAGGTACTAGCCTCTGGCTCACAAGAAAACCCCAAAATACATATTGGGGCGCGACAGAGGTGGTATCAGAGCTCTAGGCATTAGAGTCCCTAGGGTCGCTTAGTAGTTGATACCGTTATTGAACAAGGCATTAGGTATTAGGAAGGAGTCGTATTCCAAGTATAGACTAACAAATTAGTCTTAGTCAAAACAAGTTGAACTTCGACCAATCTTAGAGTCCTACGCTAGGAACACGGATTGTATGTTATGATATTGTGTTGAATACCATGTGTGCATTAATTGTGCTTAGTAAATATGCTTGATGAAAATGTGTTGAGTGAATTGTGAAATTGTTACTGCAAAATTGTTATTAAATGCGTGTCCAAGTTAGACTCATGTTGTATTGTCGTTCTCAGGAGAAATCATGAGAAGCAATACCCGGGGTCGCGGATACAACACTCAGGGCAACGGAAATGATGCTCCATCAGGTGATGATCAACCCGATTTTGCCTAAGCCTTTGCTTCAATAGCCGAGACTTTGGCTATGCTAGCAACAAGGCAACCGGCTACTCCACCTACTGCGGCGCTTATACCGACTCCTCCTAATCGAGCACAAGCCGGAATAGAGGCTTTCCGGAATATGAGGCCTCCAACTTTTTGTGGAAGCATTGATCAACTTGTTGCCGAGGGTTGGATCCGGCAACTAGAAAAGATTTTCTCCGTGTTGGCGCCTACTGAGGCAGAGAGGGTTACTTGGGCCGCCTTTATGCTTGAAGGCGAGGCCGACCATTGGTGGAAATCCACACTTCGGACCCGAGAGTTGACCCGACAAGGTCAAGACTGGACTTGGAAAGAATTCTTGGATATTTTCAACAAGAAGTACTTCCCGATCGGGATGAAAGAGAAGATGGAAGTTGAGTTTATTACCTTGGAGCAAGGTAATATGTGCGTAGCTGCTTATGAGGCTAAGTTTTCAGAGCTATCTCGGTTTGCTCCCCATATGATAGCGACTAAGGCTATGAAAGCCCAGAAATTTGAGAGAGGATTGAAGGCCTACCTCAAGGACCGAGTCTCGATGTTTAGACATGAGACATACTCAGAAGTGGTGGAAAAGGCACTTTTGGCCGAGTCGAACTCCGAGGAGTTCTTTAAAAGAAGAGGAATAGAGAAAGGACAGTCAAGTAGTTCAGGGGAGAAAAGAGCAAGGACTAGCTTGTATCAGTTCGCAGGGCCTGCTCAGTCACAGAGGATGTATTCAGCACCACAGGCTCCCCGCCCTTTTGCTCCACCGGCCATTCACCCGGCTACCTCATATGCTCCTCGCCCCGTAGTTACTCAGGCTACGGGATATGCTCCTTCCCCCTGTTCGCATGATGTCTGCACTCTTTGTGGAAGGAGGCATCCAGCGAGAGAATGTAGGAGGATTATAGGAAGTTGCTTCCATTGTGGTGACCATGGCCACATGGTTAGAGACTGTCCCCGACGTCATTTGCCAGCTTAGTCTCAGGGGAGCAGGCCCGCGATGAGGCAGACATCTCAGCCTAGCTCTTCCCAGGCTTCGAGGGCCTCACAGTCTACACGGCCTCCTCGCCCAGCCACCCAGGGCAGAGTCTTTGCCTTATTCGAGAGAGACGCATGTGCATCCGACGATGTCATGCAAGGTACGCAAAAATCCTAGAGTTTAAGTTGTGTAAGATTTCTATGGTTGGTTCTGTGACTATTATTAGGATTTACCTATGTATGATGCTTGTTACTATTTGAAATCTACTGATATTAGTTACTTAATCGCACAGGCACTTTGTTAGTGAATGAATGTCTCGCCCGAGTGTTGATCGACACAGGATCCACTCACTCATTTGTTTCACCCAGTTTTGCAAAGGGCTTTTTGACTGAGGCTTCTCCGTTAGAGCGGGAGTTGACCATTGCAACTCCACTCGGCAAGTCAATTGATACCGATAAAATATTTAGAGATTGTGTGGTGCAAGTGGGGGAGAATGAACTGTTAGCCGATCTTATCGTCCTGGATTTCCAAGACTTGGATTTTGATGTCATCCTAGGGATGGATTGGTTGTCAAACAACCATAGACATGTTGCGTGTTTTAAAAAGATGGTGAATTTCAAGCCGGAAGGAGTCAAACCTTTTCACTTCCGAGGATTAAGAGAAAGGGATATTGCTCGCTTGGTAGCTTTGAGCTTAGCGAACCCCGAAGCACAAAACTCCTCGGCTATTCCAGTTGTGAGTGAGTTCTTAGATGTGTTCCTGGATTGCCTCCTGACCGAGAGATCGAATTCGCTATAGAGCTTGCTCCGGGTTCCGCTACGATTTCAAAGGCACCATATAGAATGACCCCTATAGAGCTTGAAGAATTGAAGAAACAGATTGAGGAATTACAACAACTTGGTTTCATCCAAGCAAGTGTCTCGCCGTGGGGAGCTCCAGTTCTCTTTGTGAAGAAGAAAGACTGGTCAATGAGAATGTGTATAGACTACCGTCAATTGAACAAGGTAACTATCAAGAATCGTTATCCCTTGCCAAGGATAGATGACTTGTTCGACCAACTGAAGGGAGCGAGATTTTTCTATAAGATTGATCTTAGATCGGGGTATCATCAGTTAAAGATCAAGTCAGAGGATGTTCTGAAAACGGCTTTCAAGACTTGGTATGGGCATTACGAGTTCCTTGTCATGCCTTTTGGGCTGACGAATGCACCGGCGGCGTTCATGGATTTGATGAACCGGGTGTTTCGATCATACCTGGATCGATGCGTGATTATGTTTATTGATGAAATTTTAGTGTATTCCCAGACATGGGAAGATCACGCACGAGACCTCCGCCTTGCCTTGGAGATGTTGAGAGAGCATAGGCTATATGCCAAATTGAGCAAGTGTAAATTCTAGTTAGAGAAGGTGGCGTTCCTAGGCCACGTAGTGTCGACCGAGGGCATTTCTGTTGACCCAGCCAAGGTTGAGGTAGTCATGAGTTGGGAGAGGCCCAAGAGCGTCACCGAGATACGTAGTTTTCTCGGGTTGGCAGGCTATTATCGGAGATTTGTGGAGGGATTCTCCAGTTTGGCTGTGCCTCTCACTTTTTTTTTTTTGCTTTTTTTTTTTTTTTAGAAAAGCCACTCAGAAGGAGTGGGGGGTTTGGCAGACCCCTACCAGTTTTATTATAAAAATGAAGAAGGGGGGGACATAAACCTTACCCCGAACAAACAACCAACTGAGAGGGGGGTCAAAACCTAACCCCTCCCAAGACAAACCACACTCAAAGATGGCATTTCCACCTCTGACAAAAAACACAAAATTACATAGACCCCTGAAACCAGCAAAAAGACCTGCACGCGTTAGGGACGACAAAAACCAAAAACTCCAACCTGAGAAAATAGTCCCTATTAAGGAGAAAATGCTCAATACCCAACCACAACACTGATCAATCTGTGCAAACATTTCGGACATTAAAAATCGAAGAACGATCAGTGCATAGCATACCCTTAATAATCTGAGGACAATCATTTATACCTCTGAGAATTTTACTGTCTTGAGTCTTGCAAGCTTCTTTAGAAAGAAAGTCCGCTATCTGATTATTTTCACGGTAGGTATGCTGAAATATTAAGTTGCATCTAGTCTTCAAGTTGATAATTTTCTTCCACCAGTTCCACGTTTTCCATGGAGGAATCAAGACACCATTTAACACATCAATAATAATTTGAGAATCACTTTCCACTATGATATTTGTTAATCCCATTTTATCACACAGAAGACAACCATCCCATATAGCCCTGATTTCGGCTACAGTGTTTGTTTCCAATTCATAAAACTCATAGTAAGCTATGATCATATGACCATTGGAATCCCGAATTATGCCACCTCCACCACTAATGCCCGTTTCATTGTTAGCTGCCCCATCGGAATTTAATTTGAACCATCCCGGAGAAGGGTTGATCCATTTAGTGAGGATGGGCGCTTCGTTTTTGGAGCCACAATAGGGATATCAAAGAAGACACATAAATCTTTATCAGTGGAGCTTAACCTTTTTGTGAACTTCCAAGAAACTGCTGCACCTTTCTAACCTGCATTAATTCTCTTCAATATGTCATTGAAATTCCTTTTGAAATTATCATATCTGGAAACATTACGATAAAGCCAAATCTCCCAACAAATGAAAACCGGTAAAACAGAACTAAGGAAACCCCACACAGAACCATTATTTCTACTTTGGAAAAATCTCATCAATCTGGTTTGGATAGTATCCTCTTCAAAAATCTGAATATTCAAAGCATTTCCCACTCTTCTCCAGATCTTCGAAGCAATCTCACCTTGACAAAACAAATGTGATAAAGATTCCCTCTTAGGATTCAAACAACACTCACATTTGCTAGGCAGGGGTATCCCTTTGTCTTGAATTCTTAAATCAACAGAGATAGCATTGTGGAAAATTTTCCAGATTAGAATAGAAATCTTAGCAGGGATTGATTCGTTCCAAATAAAAAAGGACCAATTTACCTTTGGAGAGACTTCCCGAACACAATCCCAACAAGATTTGGAAGAGAATTTACCTGAACTCTCTCTACTCCAAATAATCTTGTCCTCATGGAAGGAAAGATTTATAGGATAATTTTTAACAGCCTGAATCATGCTACTTGGGAGTAAATGTAACTCCTCCACCGTGCACCTCCCTCTAGACCAGCAATCTCTAATCATAGGGAAAGAAGTAGGACAATCTGAAGCCGAGTCAATCAACGGAGCATTATCCAACCAAATATCAAACCAGAAATTTGTCTCATTCCCATTACCAATCAGCCATTTACAGTTTAGTAATGTGCTCTTTATCCAACGCCCCATCTCAAGCCAAGTCTTGTTACCTTTGAGAAAATTATCTATCATCCAAGGATGATTAGTTCTTAAGTACTTACTTCTGAAATAATCACTCAAGAAACCTTTTTCTGATATTATTTTCCAAGCCATCTTCATACGGAACGCTCTGGTCACATCCACAAGATTTCGAATTCCCAACCCACCTTCATCCATAGGTTTAGCAATTTTATTCCAAGCAACCCAGTGAGCTCTGTTGCCGCCCAAGGAATCATTCCAGAAGAACGAAGCAAACATACTTTCCATTCTATAGATAACACCCTTCGGAATATTAGTGCTCATCAAAGTGTAAATAGGTAAGGATGCTAAAACCGATTTAATGAGCACTAATTTCCCACCCTGAGACAGTAATTTACCTTTCCATCCATCTATTTTCATTCTAACTTTATCAATAATAAAGTCAAAGAAATTTTTTTTCATTCTACCAATAAAAAGAGGAATCCCCAAATATCTAAACGGAAACTTACCGATCTCAATACCACAGATATTCATCAATCTCCCTTTGTCTAGCTCGGATTTATTTTCAGCCACATACATGGAACTCTTGAGCTTGTTGATCCTTTGGCCAGAGGCTGATTCATAGGATGAGAGGAATTTAAACAAATTATTTATGGATCTTTTCTGCCCATTGCAAAAAACAAGAGTGTCATCTGCAAAGAGGAGGTGAGAAATAGGCATCCTACATCTGGAAGTTCTGAAATAACCAACTTGACCTTCTGCAAAAATATTCTTCAAACCCCTACTAAGTACCTCTTCTGCCAAGATGAACAAAGCCGGGGAAAGGGGATCACCTTGCCGTAAACCCCGTGAAGATTGAAAAAATCCATGCAATTTTCCATTCAGGATGACAGAGAAAAAAGGATAGGAAATACAGCCTTTTATGAGCTTGCTGAAATTCTCACAAAATCCAAATTTCTTCAGGACTAAAAGAAGAAAATCCCATTCCATTCAATCATAAGCCTTGGCCATATCCAACTTGAAGAGCACATTTCCCCCTCTCACTTTCTTGTTTATGTGAGAAATCATGTCTTGAGTCACAGAGATGTTATCCACGATACTTCTACCTTTGACAAAAGCTGATTGCTCCTCTGATATTAATTTTGGCAAAACAAGACCCAATCGGACTGCTAAGATCTTCGCAATAATTTTGTAGAAAACATTACAGAGGCTAATTGGACGATAATCACCAAATGCAACTGGGTTCTCAATTTTAGCTATCAAGCATAGCATCGTAGCGTTGACAGCTCTAGGGATAAAACCATTATAAAAAAAATGATGAATGGTAGATATCAGGTCTTCTTTTATAATGCCCCAACAATGCTTAAAAAACAAGCTCGAATACCCATCCGGGCCAGGAGCCCCAGAGTCCTGCATATCAAACACAACCTTCTTTATTTCTTCCTCTTCTGGAATTTTGCAAAGATTATCATTATCATCATCCGATACAAGGGAAGGAATACACTCTACTAATCTGCTATCCCTGGATATACCTTCTAAAAGTAAATTTTTCTGGAAGAAACTTACCGCTTCTTTACCCTTATCATCCTCGTGAGTCAACAATTTTCCATGGCTATCAATAATATTATGGACCGTATTTCTTTTGCATTTATTTTGATAAACCGCATGAAAGAACTTGGTATTTTTATCTCCTTCTTTTAGCCAGTGTTCCCGGGATTTTTGTTTCCAGTATATTTCTTCCATATCTAGATAATTTTTCAACTCCGCTTTAGCATTACATAACTCCGAGTAACCTTCTTTTGTCCAATTGATTTGCATTTGAATTTCGAGATCATCCACTTTTCTTTCACAAGATCTCAGATTAGAAAAGATGTTGCCAAAATTATTTTTGTTCCATTTTGATAATTCTACTTTAAGGAACTTTAATTTCAAGAAGAAGGAGAGTATAGGGTTACCTGTCATTTCTTCTTTCCAATTCTTTTCCACAAAATCCAAGAAGCCTGCATCTTTGGTCCACATATTTTGAAATTTGAACGAAAAGTGGCCTCCTCTCGAAATGCTAACAGCATCAAGAAGAAGGGGGGAGTGGTCTGAAGGACTTCTAGGAAGGTGAGTGATAGTTGTCTGAGATACAACATCTTGCCAAGCTGAATTGTAAAAAACTCTATCCAATCTAGCCCAAATGCAATGAGCTCTAACGCGGTCATTGCACCACGTAAAGCGATTACCCATGAAGCCCCCATCAATAATACCACACTGACTAATCATACTGTTGAATTCGTCGATCGCATTTAAAGCTGGACTTCTTCCCCCTTTTTTCTCCTCCGCATTACGGATTACATTAAAATCCCCACCTAAAATCCAAGGGGTAGACCCCTCTCACTTACTTGACGAGGAAGAATGCTAAGTTTAGTTGGAGCGACAAATGCGAAGTGAGTTTCCATGAATTGAAGAAACGCCTCACCACGGCCCCCGTCCTTACTGTTCCATCTGGACATGGTGGTTATGAGGTGTATAGCGATGCTTCGCACATTGGACTTGGGTGTGTCCTTATGCAGCACAAGAAAGTCATTGCCTATGCATCAAGGCAATTGAAGGAACATGAAAAGAATTACCCCACTCACGACTTAGAGCTCACCGCGATTGTGTTTGCATTGAAGATTTGGCGACATTATCTTTATGGGGAACAATTTGAGGTATTCACAAATCATAAAAGCCTTAAGTATTTGTTTTCCCAGAAAGAGCTGAACCTGAGGCAAAGAAGATGGGTAGAATTTTTGAAAGACTACGAGTGCTCCATTCAATACCATCCGAGCAAAGCAAATGTTATAGCCGATACTCTTAGCCGGAAGCCTGCTAGACTTTTGGCGTATATGATGCTGAAGGAGTGGAGGTTGCTGGAGGATGCATCCAACCTCGACATCAGTTTTAGTCTCCCTACCTTTGGGCCGGTAATGGCTAACATCACAGTTAGGCCATATATCCTAAGCATGATCCAGGAGTTGTAGGGAATGGATGCCGAGCTACTTTCTTATCGAGACAAGTCAGTTAAGAGTGGCAGCAAGGATTTTGCGGTGAGGGATGATAGGATTATCACTTTCAAGGGAAGAGTATGTGTCCCAGCCGATGAGAAGCTTAAACAAGAAATCTTGTATGAGGCTCACCGGTCCAAGTACAGCGTTCACCTCGGAGGTACCAAAATGTATAGAGACTTGAAAAAACACTTTTGGTGGCGGAACATGAAGCGAGAAATAGCAGAGTACGTGTCTCGATGCTTGGTGTGCCAGCAAGTCAAGGCCGAGCACAGGAGACCGGCTGGACTTTTACAGTCTCTCCCTATTCCCGAGTGAAAATGGGAGCACATATCTATGGACTTCATTGTGGGGTTGCCAAAGACGGTTAGAAACTTCGATGCTATATGGGATTTGCTCGATAAACTGACGAAGTTCGCCCATTTCTTGCCATACCGGACTACCTTCAATTCCAATCAGTTGGCTGCATTGTATGTCAGAGAAATAGTTCGGTTGCACGGGATGCCAGTGAGCATTGTCTCGGATCACGGGACCCTAGATTTACCTCCAGGTTTTGGAAAAGCTTTCAGAGTGCCATGGGTTCCCGGTTGGTCTTTGGCACGGTTTTCCATCCACAGACGGATGGGCAAACCGAGTGAGTGAATCAGGTTATTGAAGATATGCTCCGGGCATGTATGTTAGACTTCAAGGGAAGTTGGGAAGATCACCTACCTTTGGTGGAATTCGCCTACAACAATAGTTACCAGGCAAGCATACAAATGACGCCTTTTGAGGCTTTGTACGGAAGAAGTTGTAGAACCCCGTTGTATTGGGATGGAGTTGGGGAAAGGAAGGTGTTGGGCCCCAAATTAATTGAACAAACCGCGGATAAAATCAAGCTTATCCTGGAGAGGTTGAAGACCGCACAAGATAGACAGAAGAGCTACACCGATAACATATGAAGAGATCTTGAATTCCGAGTTGATGACTTTGTTTTTATCAAGATTTCACCAACCAAGGATGTTATGAGATTCGGAAAGAGAGGCAAGCTCAGTCCAAGATATGTGGGCCCGTTTGAGATCATTACTAAAGTCAGTGAGGTGGCTTACCATGTTGCGTTGCCCGCTCATATGGCGGCGGTCTATAATGTATTCCATGTCTCTATGCTTCAAAAGTACATCCCGGACCCTTCCCATGTCATAGAGCTTGATCTGGTGGAAATCCGAGAGGATCTTACACTAATTGAGCAACCGGTGTAGATCTTAGACAGGTGAGATCAAATCTTACGCAACAAGACCATTCCCTTGGTCTTGGTAAGATGGCAACACCATTCAAGGGAGGAAGCTACATAGGAACGAGAAGCCGAAGTGCGAGAAAAGTATCCTCAGTTATTTGTTTAGGGCCTTGACATTCCCTTGTATTTGTTATGGTTTTGTGCATGTATGTATCGTCCAAATTTCAAGGACGAAATTTTTGTAAGGGGGGGAGGATGTAGCACCCGGACTTTTCCATCTTTAATGAATAGTACTTTCGTAGCAAAGTGGCCTTTCTCGTAGTCTAATTAATAAATAAGGGAGAAATTGGAAATTCTGAAATGTCAGAAATGTTCCTTTTCGAAAGATGAATCCAACGAAGGTTGAATAGTCAAAATCCGGCGAGCGAGTCAAAAGATATGGTCAAAACAGTTCTAACCTGCAGAGCACCGATCGCTTGGTCATGGTAGCGATCGATCGGTCCAAAACCGATCGATCGGTAGCTATCGACTGGTCAAATATTTTGTAAGGGAAATTTTCCAGAGAGCATATTTTTGACCGGTCGCTCGGTCAGAACACCGATCGCTCGGTAGGCAGCCGATCGATCGGTCATAACCACCGATCGCTCGTTCTTTGCGTTTTTGCAAAAATTTCAGTAAGGGCATTTTTGTCTTTTGGGTGTTAAACCCTTACTTTATAAGGCTTGCCCGAGCCTTTAGGGCTTATTCAACATACTTAGAGGGTTTTTGAGAGTTAGAGAGAGAGGAGAAGGGGATTTGCACCTAGGGTTTCCATTGGAGAAGGAATCAAAGGGTTTGACAACCCTAGATCATCCTCAAACTTGGATTGCTTCAAGTTCAAGGCTCAAGCGCGTGGGAGATCTCGTTCTCAAGCTAGGGCAGCATTCTCCAAGGTATTTCAAGAGGGTTTTCTTCCCCAAACCAAGTCTCCCTCAAGAAAAGGTTTCCTTCTTTCAAGTTAGAGCTCAAATCAAGGTTCCTACCAAGATCAAGCCTTGATCTAAGGTTAGTACACCCTACTAACTTTCCCTAGCAATAACCTAGGTTTTCTATTGTAAATGGTGATTCTTTATATTATGCTTTCCTTCCCTATGAATTGTATCATCTCAATAAATATAAACAAGATAAGGAAAAAGGATATAGATGTGTATGGAATATTGATTTAAGCGATGGGATGCCAAATGTATGATGTGTGATATGTGTGGTGTGGGAAATGGAAAATGGAGGATGTAAATTTTACAAATAATAAACTTACCCTTATGTGATTGGATGGAAAATATGCATTAAAGAAGAAGAAGATGAACTATTAATGGACATCGTATGTTATGTGTTTGATAAATACCTAACTTATGAAATGATGACTTAAAGGAATTGGATGTAAGCCTTATGTAATTATTCTTGTAAACGATAACTCGACCAAATGCTATGTTGATCACCTAAATGTTTACATGATATGCTATGAATCTAAATGAAATGCAATATCTCTTTTGTTATCCTCATTTCCATGATTGTCACTATTGGCACTTACACGAGCACGCATGTTAGCATGAACCGAGATTTCAAGAGCATGTGCATATAATAACCAACAAGAAAATATTGCATGACAAGGAGGTTGGTAGCCCAGAGAGATTCGGGTACTAGCCTCTGGCTCACAAGAAAACCCCAAAACACATATTGTCAAGGAGGTTGGTAGCCCAGGGAGATTTGGGTACTAGCCTTTGGCTCACAAGAAAACTAAACAAGTAATAAAAATCACATATTGTCAAGGAGGTTGGTAGTCTAGGGATATTCAAGTACTAGCCTCTGGCTCACAAGAAAAGCATATATCAAGGAGGTTGGCAGCCCAGGGAGATTCGGGTGCTAGCCTCTGGCTCACAAGTTACAAGATGCAAGTTTACAAGATGATGACAAGACATTCATGCATGCACGCATACATGATTTCTACAAGGCATGCTGAGACATGGAAACGGGTTTTCAAGCATGAGTTGTATCGGCGTTTTTGCATTCATGCACATACATCAAGATGATAATATTGCTTCATGTTTAATATTGTTTAATTCTATGATCTTACTATTGCCTTGAATTAATGATTGGTATTGAATTACTGTTTGCGTGTTTATTATTGTTATGGTTAGCTAGTAGCTTGTACTCGCTGAGTATTCCATGCTCAGCCGTACTTTCATGTCGGTAGGTACCGAGGGAGCCCTCAACCCGGAGCCTTGGGTTGAGGAAGAGTATATAGAGGAGAGAGAGCCGTCTATTCCACTGCAGTCTCAGGCGGACCGAGACCTTGACGTGTGGCCGTACCTCGAATATTGTTGAGGGGAGAGTACGAGAGGGTGCTTATGTATTTTGACATTTTGATAGGTGGGTCTGTCCACCTTAGACTTAGACATGTTTTGTATATATGTTAACTTGGATACTATTTTGGAAATCTTAGAAGAAAAGAAAAAGTTAGTTTACGCTTCCGCATTTATGTTTAGCTTCCACATTCTGATTATCATTGTTTTAGTATTGTAATTATCGTGTTCATGACAAGATGGTTTGGCAGGTGTGTATAGTCACGTCTAAAGTATCCCTAAACTCCTAGGGGGTATTTTGGGGCGCGACACCAACTCACCTGGAATCCGACGATTCCATACCGAACCATGAGTCCACCAACCCTGAGTATACCTACTCAGACCACTTCGTATCCGAAGCTTGCACACACAGCATGGGCATACGTCCAATAAGGACATACTTTTTCATTCAATTCACTGGCCACATCTAACGTGTATTCGCCACCATCGCCCTGGGTATCAGTCATGAAGGAACCCTGACCAACCTGCCTACCGTCATCTACTGGTTAGTCTACGGAGGAACCCTGACATCTTTACCAATGCCGTCATCTCCTAACGTTCCACCAAGAAGGGACCCCGATAGACACGATGCCGACATCTTCTGACCCACCCAGAGAGGAACCCCGGACTATACACTATCTGATGTTCAGCCACTTTAAACTCCCTAGGACTCCGACATCTCCTGACTATTAGCCACGGAGGAACCACGGGCCATGCAGGACACCGCCACTCCTGACCTAGTCCAAGAGGCACCACCGACGACCTAGACTAATAGACTGACATCTCCCGACTATCAGTCACGGAGGAACCCCAGGCCTTACTGGACACCATCTCTCCTGACCTAGTCAAAGAGGGACCACGGACTATACTTAACCCTAGTTAGATTTTCTAAGCACAAGTTAACCCCAATTAACCCAAGCTTCGCTTCATTAACTGAAATACTTGGGCCTTGCGCCAATGAACCAACTCTGGTAACTCACCGTCCTGTTAGGGAACATTTCCAGGCTAATGGATGTCTCCATAGTCTTACACGACATGCAAAACAATTTTTCGTCACCCTAGAGAGGCGATACAATTTACCCGGGCCCAATCTGGGCTCCCCGATGGACCACATAAAATCACAACATCACATAGGGGTCTCCAACCCTTTTTCATTCACTTCAAAAGACATGCATATACTTCAGATAAAATAATATAGCAAAATAAGTGGAAAAAGAGAAGAAAAGAGAGGGGTTTTACCTGTTTTACGCTTTTCGAGGCAGTTGGTGCAAAAACAGGCACCGCCAACACGTCCGGGAGGGCGATTAACCCCAAGATAAAGCTCCTCTCTCTCTAACTTTCACTTTCTCTCTCTACCTTTTTCTCTCTCTCTCTACACGTAAATCGAGACATCGGGGAAGAAATCAGATGCCTCCAAAGTGTCGAGGATGTCAAAAAACCCTAAGGGGACCTCCCTTTCCCTTTCTCTCTCTTCCTTTCTCTCTCCTCACTTTCTCTCTCTAAAATGCTATGTGGCAGAATACTGTTTGCAAACTGCAAACTGTGACAAATGAGAAGGGCTGGCCTCCATTATATAGATAAGGTCATGTGCATAGCACATGACCATAATTAATGGTCCTGTTGACCAAGTCAACGGTTTGACCGTTTGACTATTTTTCATTTTTCTCTCGTGTATACGGCCTTCGTAGTCCTACTTAATGACATCTGATTTTGCCGAAACTTTAGGTGACCGAACTTGGGGCAGTTCGACACCTACTGTAAAAATTTCGGGGAAAAATATTGAGTTTTAACAGCTACACATTAGTCCAGAAGAAAATTACAAAACCTACTAATTTTCTGATTCCGGACACAAAACACGCTATCGCTTCTTCATATGAGACAATTAATTGCTGAAACGACAGACGATCATCCTCACGACCGACAGGCACGCTGTGGTACCAACCACATGGATTTCTATAAGAATCCCCAACAATTATGGAGTCCCACTAAATCCAAAAAATTTTGGAATTTCCTAATTTTCTCGATTTTCTTACATTTAAGACTCTCGCGGTCTCGCGAATCGATACGCGACGGAACTGGAATGATAGGTGATTGTCCAGATAGTTGACCCGCACATTGTGCACGATTTTTGAGGAAAAACACTAAAGTTTTACCAGTACAATCCAATCCCGAACAAAATTCACTTTTTACCAATTTAACAAAAATTAACTAATTAACCTCCATTAAGGACCCATAAACGCATAATTTTATTATATTAAAATTCTGGGTCGTTACATATATCCTCATCATCAGAGGTAGCTAGATAAACCTTGCTATTGTAATATTGAAGTCTATCTGGTGGTTTAGAAACTCTTTCAGACCTTCTCAGTGGAATTAAATTAGAAGTGTCTATAGTGGAAGAATTAGGTTCAGGTGGGATACTAGCTGTGTTGTCTTTCATCTCATGAAATTCAACCTTTTTAAGAAGATTCATATCTTCCTCCATGAAGGTGGCATGATTCCTAATAACAGTTGTGTAGCACCTCGGATTTTTCCAACTTTAATGAATAGCATTTTCGTTACCAATTGGCCTTCCTCATAATATAATTAATAAATAAGGGAGAAATCGGAAATTCTGAAATGTCAGAAATGTCCATTTTCGAAAGACGAATCCAACGCAAGTTGAATCGTCAAAATCGGACGAACGAGTCAAAAGATATGGTCAAAATAGTGGAACCTACAGAGCACCGATCGATCGGTCCTCATCAGCGATCGATCGGTCCAAAACCGATCGATCGGTGGCTATCGACTGGTCAGAAATTTTATATGGGGAAATTTTCCAGAGAGCATGTTTTTGACCGGTCGATCGGTCAATAACACCAATCGCTCGATCGGCAACCGATCGATCGGTCATAAGCACCGATCGCTCGGTCTATCGAGTTTTGCAGAATTTTTAGTAAGGGCGTTTTCGTCTTTTGGGTGTTAACCCTTACCCATAAGGGCTTGCCCGAGCCTTTAGGGCTTCATTCACCTCACTTAGAAGGTTTTGAGAGAGAAGAAGAGAAGAGAAGGGGGATTTACATCTAGGGTTTTCCACTTGAGAGAATCAAGGGTTTTAGAACCCTAGAACCGTTCTAAAGGCTTGGATTCTCCAAATCCAACCTCAAGCTCGTGTGGAGTACCTCTTCCAAGCTAGGGCAGCGTTTCTACATCATCCTCAAGGATTTTTCTTTTCCTTTTCAAGGTTAGTATACTCTTCCTAGTTACTTTGGTAATAACCTAGGATTTTCCTAAGTAAATATGTGTTAGATCTTCCCCATTGCTCCCTTGTGTTGGTATATGCTAAATCCCTAAAACATAAACAAGATAATACAAACAAAGGGTGGAATGTATGAATGGATGAGGAGTGGAGGTGGTTGGATTCCATGTTGTGATGTATTGAATGATGGAAAAATGGTGGAAGGGCATATTACGCATAATGAACACACCCCAAGTGTTTGATGAAATGTTCGAATAAGAAAATATGAAATAACTAAAGGTAAAAAGGTTGAATATCACATGTTTGATAGAATGCATGAATAAACTAAGATTTGAAAGCATGAGTCACATAAATGTTCCCCATTTGGCAAGTTGTATACATGTGTTTATTTCGCTTCTTAAATTCTCACGTGAGTTGGGAATTGTTAAAATGCTATATGTCATCATGATTTCACGATTGCTATGCACGAGCACATATGTAGATGGAGGATATTGTCAAGGAGGTTGGTAGCCCCAGTTAAGGGTGCTAACCTCTGGCTCATAAGAAAAGAAATGGTATTGTCAAGGAGGTTGGTAGCCCCTGTTAAGGGTGCTAACCTCTGGCTCATAAGAAAAGAAATGGTATTGTCAAGGAGGTTGGTAGCCCCGGTTAAGGGTGCTAACCTCTGGCTCATAAGAAAAGAAATGGTATTGTCAAGGAGGTTGGTAGCCCAGGGATTATACGGGTGCTAACCTCTGGCTCATAAGAAATGTATTGTACTGTCAAGGGGGTTGGTAGCCTAGGGATTATACGGGTGCTAACCCCTGGCTCATAAGAAATATATTGTACTGTCAAGGGGGTTGGTAGCCCAGGGATTATACGGGTGCTAGCCCCTGGCTCATAAGAAATATATTGTACTATCAAGGGGGTTGGTAGCCCAGGGATTATACGGGTGCTAGCCCCTGGCTCATAAGAAATATATTGTACTGTCAAGGGGGTTGGTAGCCTAGGGATTACACGGGTGCTAGCCCCTTGCTCATAAGAAATATATTGTACTGTCAAGGAGGTTGGTAGCCCAGGGATATGCGGGTGCTAACCTCTGGCTCATAAGAAATATTGAAAGGATAACTCAAAGAGGTTTCGTATGATTCATAGACGTGTTTTGGTTTCATAACAATTATACTTGATAAAACGTTTATGTATGATGTCGTTAGAAATTGATTATGAATTGTACTCCTTCTATTACTTGTATATGATGTTGTTCGTTATTACCATTGTTGGTTAGGAGTTTGTACTCGCTGAGTATTCCACGCTCAGCCGTACTTTCATGTCGGCAGGTACACGAGCTCCTCTTGACATATGTGATCCGGGTCCTTGGATAGAGGAGGACTAGGGCGAGGAGGAACCGTATGAGGATCTAGCAGTCGAGCCTCAGGCTGAGGCTAGAGACTTAGACCACTGGCCCCACGGGGGTGACTATTGAGCGAGATAGAGTCGTATTTTGTCTTTTGTATTTGATAGGTGGGCCTGTCCACCTTAGACTTAGACATGTTTTGTATATAACTATGTCCACTTGGAATACTATAGTTTGGATCATTATAAAGAAAGGAAAAACTTGTTTGCGCTTCCGCATTTATATTTAGCTTCTGCGCTCTGATTATCATTTTTTGTACTGTATTCTCTTGTTAATTACAGGAGGGTTTGGCAGGTACAAAGTATCACACCTAAAGTATCCCTTAACTCCTAGGGGGTATTTTGGGGCGTGACAAGTTGTTTGGTCTACCTTGGAGTAGAAATAGAAACTCTTAGTTTCCTTTGGATACCCTACAAAATTCAATTTTCTGTTCTAGATTCCAGCTTGGTAGGTTCGAGCTTGCGAACGTGCACAGGACAACCCTATACCCTTAGATGTTGTAAACTAGGTTTTCGCGCAGTCCACAATTCATAGGGTGTAAACGATATTGATTTAGAAGGAACCCAGTTCAGAATGTAAATGACCATTTGTAAAGCATACCTCTAAAGATCGGAAGGTACATCGGCATGACTCATCATAGATTTGGTTTCTTCTTTTAGAAAAACCATTCTGTTGAGGTGAGGCAAGGCTTGACCATTGTGAGATAATCTCATTATCCTTTAAGTAATCCATAAAATCATTGATAAGGTATTTACCTGAAAGTATGCCTTTTTTAATTTTAGAAAAACAGTTCTTGGAGGGCATACATCGAATCCCAAGATCTGACTATAGTTCTAATTGATTTTATTCAATGAAAAATAAAAACAAATTACTTTCGCAACTTTGATATAGAAAAATCATTTCCACAATCTGAAGGATAGAACGATACCCGCAAAACTTCGCAAGAGAAAAGTCTCCTTCGCGACTCACACGAACCTTCTTTTTATTTAAAGCTTTTCTCAAATGGAAGCTAATGGCCCTTCCAATCGAAGCTCTATGATCTTTTATTTTTCTCTTGAATTGAAGATACTTTCTTTTACAAGATTGGTTCTGATATTATCTAAGATCAAACAAAAAACCACAAGAGAATAGAGAGGGGGGCGTGAGCTGCAAGGGAGGGAGAGAAAACTGTATGGGAGTGTACAAACTCCAAGGGGTGGGCGTCCCACCCTTTATATAGGCAATTGGCCTTCTATTCTCTCTTATTCTAATCCAATTAGAATCCCCTTACTTGATTCCTTAATGATACTTTCCTAATCCAATTAGGCTTTATCAAAAATAGAAACCAAATAATTAGTAACTAATCTTATTCCTATTTAATAAGAAATCATTAATTAGCAACTAAACATTTTAGCAACTAACCAATTTAGTAACTAATCAATTTAGTAACTAACTAATTAGTAACTAACCAAATTACTAACCAAGCAATTAGCAACTAATAAAGTAGTAACTGTTAGACATATATGCCCACGAAAGCCATTCCGGAATTGTATTTATCTATTTAATCAATAAATGCATATTTTACATTCACACATTGTCTTCTACTTTGGGTAACAAATAAAAAGTAACTCATTGGATGAGACTACTTTGTCCCTTAGGTAACATTGTAGGAAAATCATCCAATTAGTTGATAATTGATTGCTAAGGAGATATGGTTTTCTAGTTCCTTGTAGACCTAAAATTGTTCTAAGTTAATCAGGATATATCTGGACAATGTATTCCTAATAACTTACACATTGTTAGTTCCATATGATAGAGTGATGAATCTCGATCACTGAAAAAAGGGTTTCTGGACTAAGATGTGGATATAAGTAAGAAGTACTTATATTGCAATAGGATCACTCAGTGGATACCCTTAGAAATATACTATCTTTATATTTAGGGTAGTCCATTTCACAGATTGTTCTTAACCTGAGAGGTCGACATCTTCTCTAGTATTTGCCTATGTAGCTTTGATGTAGCCAATCATCAATGTCCAACACACCGGACTAAATACGGGCTCGTTGGGTTATGTACGCTGTATAAGAAGAAGTGTGTGTACGCTCAACAAGGATTCCACTACTCTTAACAGAATAAATAATATTAAGTTGATACTTGTCAAAACCGGACTTGAAAAACCCAGCGCTGGTATTTATCGATGAAATGGTTTTATCGAGGAGTTTATTTTCTGTATAAAAAAAATGTAATTATTTTTATTATTTCTTTTAAAGAATTTTTAAAATGTTACGAAAGTCCAAGTTTGACTAAAAAGTATCAAAGAGAATGGGTTCTCAATATAAGCCAGGGATTAAAGACAGTATTAGATATTGTCTCGTAAGCTTATAACAATATTGGAAGTGGGGGGTCGCATCTGTAAATAAATCTTGAGATAGAAATACCTACAAGTAATTCTCTATTTTCTGGAGGTTAATCACATTGTGTTAATGGACATTAATTGTGATTGGTGGAAGTCTAGGGATATAGATGATATTCTATAATCCTAATGGAGTGTAGGAAAGGTGTTTCCTAGTAACAATGCTTTAACCAAAAGGTTGAGTACTTGGTCCCACAACCGGAAATAGGAGATCCCTTTAGATCCCACACACAAGGACTTCCTTAAAGTATTTATTTTAATGATTTATTAAATTAATTAATTAATTTCTCTAAGTAATCACTATATGGTATAGTGAAGCTCTAAAAAGTGGAATCACATTAGATGTGAAAAACCAAATGGGTAGGACCCATTGGGGAATATGATAAAAGATCATATGAGATAACTAAAAGGGGTTTGGAACCCTAGGGGCGAGTGGAGTGGGGCCCACCTAGGGTGGGACGCCCACTTCATGGAGGTTTATTTTATGGTTAGTCTTTAATTAGTTTCTAACAACTAATCTCCTTATTAGATGAGGTTAGTTAGTTAGTTAGAGTTAGTTACTAATTAAAGATTCCTTGTTGGACAAGGATTTTATTAGTTTCTTGCTAATCAAAAAATCCTAATTGGATTAGGATAAGGATATGGTTAGTTGGTTACTAATGGATAAGATTAGTTTCTATTTTGATTAATCCTAATTAATTATGGAGAAACCAAATAGGAAACTAATTAAGGGTATCCTAATAAGATTAAGATAAGGATAAGATCCAAGAAGGATCTATTTAAAGGGGTGGATGTCCACATTGTTGGACACATTAAAAAGAAATTCCAGAATTTTGGAAATCCTCTCCTCCCCAATCTCACGCCCTCCCCTCTCCTTTCATAGGTGTACGGTCAGCCCATTCCACCCCCTTTCTTGTTCTCTTGTCTTCAAGCTTTTGAATATCAAGAAGCTATTTTTGATCATCAAGAAAGGTTCTTTATAATAAAAGATTGGATCTTTTATTCAAGATCCTAGAGATGAAAATTTGGAAGGGCCATTAGCTTCCATTAGAGAAAGCTTTAAAGAAAAAGAAGGTCCGTGTGGATTGCGAAGGAGGCTTGGCATTTGTGAAGTTTTGCCGATATTGTTTTTATCGTGGATTTGACTTAACAATTTCAAAGTCGCAAAGGTGATTGTGATTTTTAGTCTCATTGAATAAAATCAATTAGAATCTTGGCATTCGATGTATGCTCCCCAAGAACTGTTTTTCTGAAATTAAAAAGGGGCATACTTTCAGAGGTATCAGAGCCTTGGCTATGCTTCTCTTTGATTGTAGGGCATAACCAATTTTCATTAGATCATATTACCCTCCCTATAAATTTCGGCTACCCCTAGTGATGAATCTTTTTGATTCTTGATCACTTCTTGATTATGAGATAATCATAAGTAGGGCTAAGGGGTCCCCCTGTTATTATTGAGGGAATAAATACTAAGCCCTAGAAATTAGTGTGAGACTTATTTCATGTTTGGCTGATTCCAAAACATCTCAAAATGTTTATAGGGATAGGTATATATAGATAAATAAATTTGGTTAAAGGCCTTAAGGATTTAGAGATCCTTTTAATATTAAATTAAATTGTTTAATTTATTTCTGAGAGCCCCGGGCTATCATAAAAATATGTAATATATTTATTGTCACGACCCAAAATACCCCCTACGAGTTAGGGATACTTTGACTCATGACCGCCGTATCATACATCTATATGATACATAAGGCACACATAGAGACTTGTCAGAATGCATAGATATACACAGCGGAAACAATATACAATGCATAGCGGAAGCCAAAATACTAAACTTAGCGGAAGCAAAGTAAGCACTCCTAATACTTGGTCCAAGTGTGAACCAACAAGATACAACTATATATGTATCCAAAATGTAGAGTGGACAAGTCACACTCTCACTTAACAAAATATCATGTAACTTCCTGTCTACTACCAATCAACAGAAATCGAAGTCACGACACCTATCTAATGAAGCATCGTCCTGGTAGTGATCCATGGAAGGCTCCGAATCGAAGTACTCCTCCTCTACCCAAGGTTCCATGCCACACAAATCAAAAGGGTCCTGAGCACCTGCCGATGATAACAAATATCGGCTAAGCATGGAATGCTCAGCATATACAAGCCACTAACAATAAAGCAATAATAACATAGAGCATACAAATCATGAAGGATGAAATCCTTAAAATATCTTAAAGCGTGGAAATCGTGAAATAGTACATATAAAGAAATCTGAAAGCAAAACCCGTGTGAGTCATGCGATAATCATAGCCTTGTGAGTTCTTGTGAGTTCATAGAGTTTCTTAGAATCCTTTATGATCCGTAGAGACATAGAGATACTATAGAGCAAAACCATAGAGATCTTAGAGTATTTCATTTGTGATCCTTAGAGGTTGGGAGACGATCTTAGAGATGTCATGGAGTTCTTGTGAGTATGTATCATGATCCTTAGAGCTTGTGAACCGATCTTAGAAAATTCATGGAGTTGCTTAGAATCATTCATATAAGTCATTTGTACGAAAACCCTTTTCGTAGAATTGAGGAAATCCATGGAAAACATTGATTCATGCGAGACATGCGAGCATATGA
Organism: Tetracentron sinense; assembly: GCA_015143295.1. Taxonomy (NCBI): domain Eukaryota; kingdom Viridiplantae; phylum Streptophyta; class Magnoliopsida; order Trochodendrales; family Trochodendraceae; genus Tetracentron; species Tetracentron sinense. The sequence continues at coordinate 22,096,212 of CM026554.1, forward strand.
GCATACAAGAGTACTAGCATATTTAAACACCCAAAAAATCTTAGAGGCATTCATAATGATAACTTACATCCAAGTATAAAACAACCTTTCACAACATAACCAATCAAGGTACATATATAGTAGATAATAAGAAGAACAACCCAAGGTAACTAGGAGTATTGCAAGATTGGTAGTAGAGTGTATTTACCTTGGTGAAATCAGTGGTTTTGATTCCAAAAGCTTGGAACACTTGAAAACCTCAAGTTCTTTGATAAGAAACACCAAAGGAAAGGAAGGATCTTGATCTTCCTTCAAGCTTGAGCAACACCGAGCTTTCTCCTTCTTCTTACTCTTCAAAATCTCTCAAAATAGGGTACAAAGGGTTTTTTAAACCCTAAGGCACGAACCCAGCCCTTATATAGGCAAAGGGTAGTGGCTAAAGTCTTAAACACCCTTAATGAAGAAAATCTACGTATGACCGATCGATCGGTAACTGACCGATCGATCGGTAACTGACCGATTGATCAGTGGTTTCAACCGAGAGATCAGTTGAAAACACCCTCTCTAGAATTTTTCCCCATACAAAAAAGTTAACCGTTCGATAGCTACCGAGCGATCAGTATAAGACCGGTCGATCAGAGGTTATCACCGAGCGATCGGTGTGAAACCGGTCAATCGCTGGTTAGCACCGAGTGATCAGTGACCCCTGTTTTGCTGTAAATCCCTGTTTTCACTACTTGAATCTCCTCCAATCCCATTTCTAACACCTTTAATGCTTAAAACACACTCCTTAATGATATGTAGACTCATTAGAATGTGCACGCCATAAATCCAAACACGTATATTAACATAAGGCCCATTACTGCACAAAACCAAACTTAAGCACTATTCACTACTTAGTGAAATGCAGATTCGGGATTCTACATTTATCATGATAAATAAATATTATTTTATGTGTTGGATGGGTTCCACAAATCATACTTCCTTCTCTTTCCCCTCCCCTCCCCTCTCATTTTTCATATTTTTAGAATAAGGTTGCTTGATTTATAGTAGACTAAATCAACCGAAGGAGATGCCCGAAGAACCATTGCAAGATAGCAAATTGTAGTAGGGCTTTATTTAATTCCCCAGTTGTAATTAAATAAGGTCGTATGATTTTTGTGAACCTATTGTGAGATTATAATTAATATATTATTATTCATGTGATGATTAATAGTATTTCCTTTAGCCCGGAAGCTGTGATAATTGTGATTATCACTTTTATGATAATTTAGGATAATTGGATTTTACTTTTATTAATGGATTGTGTTTAATTATAAACTGTTTATATTTAGACACAATACATTACTAGTACTCTTTTGGACATGGAGTTTGTGACCATGCGGAGATTTTTACGTAAAATCTTTGCATATGAGATTATTGGATAATCATGTCTGAAAAGACATTAATTGTAGATGGATCACTAAACTAACATCCAAATACCCTAAGGTTATAAGGATGAGTTGGTTTTGATTATTAGGTGAAAACCCTAATGATCAAAACCCCCTGTGAGGGCTAGTGGGAGTTTATCACTCCTTGATAATCCTATTATCAAAAGTTTTCATAATTCATATAATGAATATTTCCATAATGATATGATCATGCCTGTTTAATATAGTTCCCTTCAAGAAAAATATTAAGTGATAGTAAATGGGATTATTAATTCTAAGGCCTTCCATTATTAATAAAGACTAGGAATTAATTAGCATGAGTCTTGTCTCTCTGATAGGAGTTTGACATAATTCAATTTAAATTAAACTCCTAGTGCATTATTTCTATTGTAGATAGGTATATATATGGCCTGATAGAGAGTGTCAACTAGCATGGGGGCACATCTCTACTTGATCATATGACAACCGAGAATAATGGGTTTCACTTAAACAAAGAAACATGGCGGCTGACACAATGACAGTCATGTTGTCCTTGTAGGTCGCAAGAAAATTGGGAATCACTGATTTACATAAGGAGTTATGCATGAGATGCTCAGTGATGGATGGTTACTATCCACCTTTTAGTACATGCGTGGTACTATCCTAGCATGGAAGATTACATGTGTGTTATGAGGATCCCAATACTCATCTAGAATAAAAGGTTTATTCCCTAATTTCATATACTGAAGGGAATGATGAAATTTGAAGAAAGATGAGGGGATCATCAGATTTTAAAATCCCAAAAATCCAATGAATATATGTGTGAAAAATAAATGTAATAATTTATGCGTATTTTATTGTGTAGATAAGCCATGAATCTCCTTTCCAAGATTCTAGAAGAGAATCGGTTGACTGGTCCAAATTTTGTGGACTGGAAAAGAAACATTGACATTGTGCTTATCTCTCAGAAGATAGCTTATGTCCTCACATCCGACTATCCGGAATTTGATGAGGCAGTTCAGAACCCTGAGGCAGTTGAGAAAGCCTCAAAGTGGCATGAGTCAAATAGTTTGGCCAAATGCTACATGCTTGCATCCATGTCAAATGTCCTGCAGCAACAACACAAGGGTTTTGTTATAACTAAGGACATATTGACTAATCTCAGGGAGATGTTTGGGGAACAAAACAGAACTGCTAGGCAGTTGGCAATGAAAGGACTAATGGGAACCAAGATGTCTGATGGTAGCCCAATTCGGGAGCATGTTGTCAAGATGATGGGGTTCATTGATGAACTCTTAACCCTTTGAGCAGATCTTGATCAACAGAGTCAAACGGATGCGATCCTGAACTCTTTCCCAGAATCCTTTTCTGCTTTTGTGTTGAATTTCAGCATGAACAAATTGGAGACTTCTCTGCCAGAGCTCCTAAACCTGTTGCAAGGAGCTGAGGACCTTATGAAGCATACTAAGCTCTATGTAAATGTGGCAGAGGGAGTTGGACCTTCAAGGCTCAAGCCTAAGGGGAAAGGCCAGAAAAAGAAGTACAATTTCTCCAGGTTCCTCAAAGGCAAGAAGGGTAAGAACAAGAATAAGAAAGCTTCTGAGAAAAAGGAGAAGAAAAAGATTAGAATGTCTACTTCTATTGCAAGAAACTAGGTCACTGGAAGAGGAATTGCAAAGTTTACTTAGCATCCCTCAAGGACAGACCTTTGGAAGGTATGTCAGATTCTTTCATCATTAAATCCAATTTCATTATTGGTTCCTCAAACTCTTGGTGTGTAGATAGTGGATCCACCTCACATATTTGTAATATGTTATAGGGGTTTCAGGAGAGCAGAAAGCTCAGTAATGGGGAAGTCAAAATAAGGATGGGAACGGAAGCAAGTGTTGCTGTGATCGCCATCGGAACTTATATTTTAGAATTTTCTTTAAATAGGATCTTAGTTTTAAAAGACTACTTATATGTGCCAGACATGCGCAGAAATTTGATTTCTGTTTCTAGTTTAATCTTTAATGGTTATTCAATGAATTTTGTTACTAATGTAGTTATCAAATACAATAATAGTTTTATTGTTTTCGACACATTGTCTAATGATCTTTATAATCTTGATCCTGTAAGCAATTCTATAAATAAATTGAGAATAAAGAGTCCACCAGTGTGACACCTCAGAAAAGAGGTAGAGAGTCTGTGAATCCAACATACTTATGGCATCTCAGATTAGACCATATCAATTTGGATAGGCTCAACAGATTGGTAAAGTGTAACGCCCCGAAATACCCCTAGGAGTTTAGGGATATTTTAGGTGTCACACTACGTACCTATCAAACCATCCTGTAATGCACAAGATAAAATACCGTACTAACAACGATAATCAGAGCACGGAAGCTAACATATATGCGGAAGCGTAAACAAATTTTCATTTCTTCTGATGATCCAAAATAGTATTCCAAGTTAACATAAATACAAGACATGTCTAAGTCTAAGGTGGACAGGCCCACCTATCAAAATATCAAAATACACAAGACCCTCTCATACTCTCCCCTCAACAGTAGTCGAGGTATGGCCACACATCGAGGTCTCGGTCCGCCTGAAACTGTAATGGAATAGCCGGCTCTCTCTCCTCTATATACTCTTCCTCGACCCAAGGCTCCGGGTCGAGGGCTCCCTCAGTACCTGCCGACATGAAAGTACGGCTGAGCATGGAATACTCAGCGAGTACAAGCTACTAGCAGACCATAACAATAATAAAACACACAATAGTAATATCATACAAGCAGTAATAGAAACATCACAAAAGAAATAGTATAAGGCATGATACAATACAAGCATCCTGACGTGCGTACATGAATGCGAAAACGCCGATAAAACTCATGCTTGAGAACCCCTGTCATGTCCCGGTATGCCTCGTAGAAATCATGTATGCGTGCATCCATGAATGCATGATCATCATCTTGTAAACCTCCATTTGTAACTTGTGAGCCAGAGGCTAGCACCCAAATCTCCCTGGGCTGCCAACCTCCTTGATATGCAATGCACTTGTGAGCCAGAGGCTAGCACCCGAATGTCCCTGGGCTACCAACCTCCTTGTTATGCAATGCACTTGTGAGCCAGAGGTTAGTACCCGAATGTCCCTGGGCTACCAACCTCCTTGTTATGCAATGCACTTGAAATCTTGGTTCATGCTATCATGCATGCTCGTGTACGTGTCCATAGTGACAATCATGATAAAGGGAATAACCAAGATATGACATTACAATTCAATTCATGATATGAACACAGGTAACATAAGTAGTTTGCATAACATTTGATCAATTTATCGTTTATAAGAACGTATGCATAAAACCCATTTCCATATTCTTCCTTTAGATCATTTATTCATATTTTAGGCATTTTGTCAAACACAGCACATGCAATGTTTCTTAATGATTCATCGTGTTCTTTTTAGCGCATATCTTCCATCCAAACATCAAGGTAAGTTCATTATTGGTAAAGTACCCATCCACCATTTCCATCACACACATCACACAACATACATCTCGGCATCCAATCGCCACGTCAACACCCACACACATCCATACCCTTTTCTTATCTTATTTAGGTTCATTGGAGATGATACATTTCATATGGGAGGCAAGCATAATAGCATAAATCACATTTCATAAGGAAAACCTAGATTTATTGCTAGGGTAAGTTAGTAGGGTGTACTAACCTTAGATCAAGGCTTGATCCTTGGTAGAAACCTTGATTGAAGCTCCAACTTGAAAGAAGAACACCTTTGCTTGAAGGAGACTTGAGTTGGGGAAGAAACCCCTTTAAAAAATGTGCTTGGGTTGCTGCCCTAGCTTGGGGAATGCTCTCCACGAGTGCTTGAGCCGTGATCTTGGAGAAAACCGGACTAGAAGTGATCTAGGGTCTCAAAACCCCTTTGATTCTTCTCCAAAAGCAAAACCCTAGCTTAGGAAACCCTTTCTCCTCTCTTCTAATCCCCCAAATCCTCTAAGTGTTGAGAATGAGCCCTAAAGGCTCGGGTTAAACTCTTAAGGTAAGAGTGAACCGACCAAAAGACCATAATACCCTTACTGAAATTTCTGCAAAAACACGAGTGCCGAACACGTTGTGCTGTGAATAGTGCCAAACACGTTGTGCTATGAATAGTGCTGAACACGTTGTGCTATGAATAGTGCTGAACACGTTGTGCTGTGAATAGTGCCGAGCACGTTGTGCTGTGAATAGTGCTGAACACGTTGTGCTATGAATAGTGCTGAACACGTTGTGCTGTGAATAGTGCTGAACACGTTGTCCGTTGTGAATAGTGCCAAGCACGTTGTGCTGTGAATAGTGCTGAACACGTTGTGCTGTGAATAGTGCTGACCACGTTGTGCTGTGAATAGTGCTGAACACGTTGTCCGTTGTCTTATATACAACGTGCCCGTCGTGAGCTGTACAACGTACACGTTTTTTGCTGTACAACGTACACGTTGTCTGTTGCACAACGGATGCAAAACGTATACGTTATCAGAGCTAGAGCTACGTTATCAGAGTACGTTGTCTATGCCTTATCAGAGCACGTTGTCAGAGCACGTTATCAGAGCTACGTCCTTAGTGCCTTCCGAGCTACGTTTGCCTGCAGGTCCAGACTGTTTTGGCCATATCTTTTGACTCGTTCGTCCGATTTTGACGATTCAACTTGCGTTGGGTTCGTACTTCGAAAAGGAACATTTCTGAAATTTTGGAATTTCCAATTTCTCCCTTATTTATTAATTAGACTACAAAAACGGCCAATTAGCTACGAATGTGCTATTCATTAAGGATGAAAAAGTCCGGGGTGCTACATAAAGGATGGTCCTTTAAACCATTTACATGTTGAATCTTATCCAACTTGCGAACCTTATTTGTAAGGTAAAATGACCAAAAGGCCATTTACAGGCAAACCTATGAGAGTCAAAAGTATATTGGAATTAATTCACACTGATGTATATGGACCTATGAATCATTCAGCCAGAGGTGGCTTTGTCTACTTCATTACATTCACAGATGATTATTCTAGATTTGGTTTCATATATCTAATGAAACATAAGTCGGAATCTTTTGAAAAGTTCAAAGAATTCCAGAATGAAGTAGAAAAGTAATCAAGTAAATGTATTAAAACTCTCAAATCCGACTAAGGAGGAGAGTACCTCTCGAATGAGTTCATGGATTATCTTAGAGATAATAGAATTTTATCCTAATGGACTCCCCTAGGAACACCCCAGGTTAATGGTGTTTCAGAAAGAAGAAATCGAACCCTATTGGATATGGTTCGTTCAATGATGAATAATACTGATTTGCCAGTATCTTTTTGGGGATATGCATTAGAGACTGCAATCTGTCTATTGAATAAGGTACCTTCTAAGTCTGTTTCCAAAACTCCATTTGAGCTATAGAATGGGCGAAAGCCTAGTCTGAAGTATGTCAAGATATGGGGTTGTCCAGTTTATGTGTGAAAGCAGAACTTCGGTAAGTTGGAAAGTAGGACTGAGAAGTGCCTATTCATAGGATACCCAAAAGAAACTCTTTGATATTATTTCTATAATCCTAGCAAACAAAAGGTGTTTGTAAGCAGGAATGTCATTTTTCTAGAAGAGGATATGATCCTCAATAGAAAAGATGGATTTAGAATTGATCTTGAGGAGCAAAGTCAGGATAAAGTGACCATGGTTAATCCCATTTTAACTGAACCTTTAAATACACAACAGCCTACGAGAAGTGCAAGGATCAGTCGACCTTTAGATAGATTTTCTTATCAGTATGAGGTATATTTTATGGAATCGGATTCCTTAGACGATGATCCTTACACTTATCAAGAAGTAATATGTGATATTGATTTTGATAATCGGCATAAGGCCATGGAATCTGAAATGGACTCCATGTAATCGAATGGTATCTGGACCCTGGTTGAAATTTGACCTATTGGGTGCAAATGGATCTACAAGAGGAAACGTGGATCTGATGAAAAGGTAGAGACCTTTAAAGCAAGGCTTGTAGTTAAAGAGCTGGTATCGACTATGAGGAAACCTTTTCACCAGTAGCAATGCTAAAGTCCATCAGAATTTTGTTATCAATTGCAGCCTTTTATGATTATGAGATATGGTAGATGGATGTCAAAACCGCTTTCTTGAATGGAAACATTCAAGATGATATTTATATGGACCAACCTGAAGGTTTTGAACTCCATGGACAAAATAATAAAGTCTGCAAATTGATAAAATCCATTTATGGCCTTAAACAAGCTTCTCGGAGTTGGAATATCCGTTTTGATGAATCAATCAAATCGTTTGGTTTTCAACAAAGCATAGATGAGGCATATGTGTACAAGAAGGTCAGTGGGAGTGCAATAACTTTCCTAATTCTTTATGGAGATGATATTCTACTCATTGGGAATGATGTCTCCAAAGACTGATGATGAAAGAAAGCAGATGAATCATATCCCATATGCATCTGCAGTGGGAAGTCTCACGTATTTTATGTTGTGCACAAGACCTGATATTTGTCACGCAGTGAGTATCGTGAGTAGAGATATAAATCAAATCCTGGTCCTGAGCATTGGACAGTAGTTAAGCACATTTTCAAGTATTTGAGGAGGATAATGCACCACTGTTTGGTTTATAGTGGAGAAGATCTGACTGTTGTAGGGTACACAGATTCAGATTTTTAGGCAAATATTGATGATAGAAAGTCCACCTTTGGATTTGTCTTTACTCTTGGGAAAGGAGCATTTAGTTGGAGGAGTTACAAGCAATCAACAACTGAAGCTGAATATGTTGTTGCATGTGATGCTGCAAAGGAAGCAGTGTGGATAAAGAAGTTCATTCATGAACTTGGTGCTATCTCCTTGATTGAATCTCCTATCATACTTTATTGTGAAAATAGTGGTGTTGTAACTCAAGCCATAGAGCCAAGAGCACATCAGAGGACAAAGCACATTAAAAGGAGATTTCATTTGATTTGAGACATTGTTAAGAGAGGAGACATCATGTTATCCAAGATTGCGTCAGCGTATAACATGGCGGACCCATTTACTAAAGCACTACCCCAGAAGGTGTTTGAGAAACATCTAGAGTTTATGGGTATTAGATACATAGGAGATTGGCTTTGAGTGCAAGTGGGAGATTGTTAGAGATATATGCCCACGAAAGCCATTACGGAATTGTATTTATCTATTTAATCAATAAATGCATATTTTACATTCACACATTGTCTTCTACTTTGGGTAAAATATCAAAAGTATCTCATTGGAATGAAAACCATCCAATTAATTGATAACTGATTGCTAAGGAGATATGGTTTTCCGGTTCCTTGTGGAGCTAAAATTGTTCTAAGTTAATCAGGATACATCTGGACAATGTATTCCTGATAACTTACACATTGTTAGTTCCATATGATGGAGTGATGAATCTCAATCACTGAGAAAGGGGTTTCTTGACTAAGATGTGGATATAAGTAAAAAGTACTTATATTGCAATAGGATCGCTTAGTGGATACCCTTACAAATATACTGTCTTTATATTTAGGGTAGTCCATTTGACAGATTTCCTTAACCTGAGAGGTCAACATCTTCTCTAGTATTTGCCTATGTAGCTTTGATGTAGCCAATCGTCAATGTCCAACACACCGAACTAAATACGAACTCGTTGGGTTATGTACGCTGTATTAGAAGAAGTGTGTGTATTCTCAACAAGGATTCCACTACTCTTAACAAAATAAATAATATTGAGTTGATACTTGTCAAAACCGGACTTGAAAAACCCAGCGCTGGTATTATATCGATGAAATGGTTTTATCGAGGAGTTTATTTTCTGTACAAAAGAAATGCAATTATTATTATTATTTCTTTTAAAGAATTTCTAAAATGTTTCGAAAGTCCAAGTTTGACTAAAAAGTATCGAAGAGAATGAGTTCTCAATATAAGCCAGGGATTAAAGACAGTATTAGATATTGTCCCGTAAGCTTATAACAATATTGGAAGTGGAGGGATGCATCTGTAAATAAATCTTGAGATAGAAATACCTGCAAGTAATTCTCCATTTTCTGGAGGTTAATCACATTGTGTTAATAGACATTAATTGTAATTGGTAGAAATCTAGGGATATAGATGATATTCTATAATCTTAATGGAGTGTAGGAAAGGTGTTTCCTAGTAACAATGCTTTAACCAAAAGGTTGAGTACTTGGTCCCACAACTTGGAAATAGGAGATCCCTTTAGATCCCACACACAAGGACTTTCTTAAAGTATTTAATTTAATGATTTATTAAATTAATTAATTTCTCTAAGTAATCACTATATGGTATAGTGACGCTCTAAAAAGTGGAATCACATTAGATGTGAAAACCAAATGGGTAGGACCCATTGGGGAATATGATAAAAGATCATATGAGATGACCAAAACGGGTTTAGAACCCTAGGGGCGTGTGGAATGGGGCCCACCTAGGGTGGGACGCCCACTTCATGGAGGTTTATTTTATGGTTAGTCTTTAATTAGTTTCTAACAACTAATCTCCTTATTGGATAAGGTTAGTTAGTTAGTTAGAGTTAGTTACTAATTAAAGATTCCTTGTTGGACAAGGATTCTATTAGTTTCTTGCTAATCAAAAAATCCTAATTGGATTAGGATAAGGATATGGTTAGTTGGTTACTAATGGATAAGATTAGTTTCTATTTTGATTAATCATAATTAATTATGGAGAAACCAAATAGGAAATTAATTAAGGGTATCCTAATAAGATTAGAATAAGGATAAGATCCAAGAAGGATCTATTTAAAGGGGTGGATGTCCACATTGTTGGACACATTAAAAAGAAATTCCAGAATTTTGGAAATCCTCTCCTCCCCAATCTCACGCCCTCCCCTCTCCTTTCATAGGTGTACGGTCAGTCCATTCCACCCCCTTTCTTGTTCTCTTGTCTTCAAGCTTTTGAATATCAAGAAGCTATTTTTGATCATCAAGAAAGGTTCTTTATAATAAAAGATTGGATCTTTTATTCAAGATCCTAGAGATGGAAATTTGGAAGGGTCAATAGCTTCCATTAGAGAAAGCTTTAAAGAAAAAGAAGGTCCGTGTGGATTGCGAAGGAGACTTAGCATTTGTGAAGTTTTGTTGGTATCTCACACCCCTGTATGAGTTCCAAACTCATGTTGGTCAATTTTTTGATCTTTTTCAAAATTCTCATATGAGTCCTACCCATTTAATTAATCACATCTTATGTGATTTGATCTATTAGAGCTTCACTATACCATAGAGTGAATTACATTAGAAAATTTAATTAATTCAATTAAAGCTTTAAGAAGGTCCTAGTGTGTGAGATCTAAAGGGTCTCTCATTTCCGGTAGTGGGACCAAGTGCTTATGTAGAGCCCCGGAGTTTTTCACTTTTAATGCATGGTACTTTCGTAGCCATTTTGCCTTTAATGTAGTAAAATTAATAAATAAAGAAGAAATTGAAAATTTTGAAACATCAAAAATGTTCCTTTTCGAAGTACGAACCCAACGCAAGTTGAATCGTCAAAATCCGACGAACGAGTCAAAAGATATGGCCAAAACAATTTCGACCTGCAGAGCACCGATTGCTCGGTCCATGGAGTGATCGATTGGTCCAAAACCGATCAATCGGTAGCTATCGACTGGTCAAGATTTTTGTATGGGGAAATTTTTCAGAGAGTTGATTTTTGGTCAAGAGCTCGGTCAACACACCGATCGCTCGGTAGGCAACTGATCGATAGGTCATAACCACCGATCGCTCGGTCTTCGTGTTTTGTAGAAATTTTCATTAAGGGTATTTTCATCTTTTGGGCGTTTCACTCATGCCTTAAAGGCCTTGCCCGAGCATTTGAGGGTTCATTCATAACACTTAGAGTATTTTGAGAGTTAGAGGAAGAGGAGAAGGGTTTCCAAACCTAGGGTTTGCTTTGGGGAGAAATCAAAGGGTTTGTGAACCCTAGATCACCTCAAGCTTGGATTGCTTCAAGATTCCGGTTCAAGCACTTGTGGAGCACTCTCCTCAAGCTAGGGCAGCATCTAAACGCACGTTTTGGAGGAGAGATCCTTCCCTCATTTGTCAAGGTTAGTGCCTCTTGCTACCCTCCTAGTTATAGCTTTTTCTTTCTTCCCTTATTCTTGTATTCTTTGTTTTCTTCCATCTATAAATGAATGATGAGTTGAAATGGTGAATGGAGAGGAGTGTTGGCGATTGGATGCCATGTGAAATAATGTGATGAATGAAATGGGGAGGGCATTGTATCCATAATGAACAATATGATGTGAGCATAACCCACCTAGAAAAGCTTGATTTAGGTTGAAATAAAAAATGGACACACCCTATGTTTGATGAAATGCCAAGGTGAACAAAACGAATGATAAATTAAGAAAATGCATGCTTAATTACTTATGAACTTGTTAGGGCTTATAATAGTGTGAGTTCTCGTTTTCTTTAAAATGTCATGAATGCTTATTGTTTAATTTGCAACATGCTATATATTGTGAAATCCCCAAATGTCATCTTTAAATTCCAATGCAAGTATGCACACGAATCCACGAGCACGGCATGCATGACATGATTTATCATATTTTCAAGAATGAAATTTAGAGGTGGGACATATCCTACGATATGTTTTACCTCGCTTTTTAGAAGAAAACAAGAACAAACATTCCACGAGGGGTCTCCCCTCACTCACAAGTGCATAGCATAAAGAAGAGCCTCCCTTCCCTCGCAAGTACGTACATATCATAAAGAATGGTCTCCCTTCCCTCTCAAGTGCATTGCATAAAGAAGGGTCTCCCTTCCCTCTCAAGGCATCTCACAAGCGCATCTCACAAGTACATCTCACAAGTTACATGATCACAAGCAAGCACGCATGACATACATGACATGACACGATCTACAAGAATCAAGCAAATAGACAAGACGAGTTTTCAAGCACGAAAATGGTACTTTAGTCAAGTCAAGTGCACGGTGTTTTCAAGGGTTTTATCGGCTTTTTACGAAATGCAAGCATGATTATAAATTGCTTTACTTCCTTGTATGAAATGAATTGTTCCCGTTTAATATATATGAATTGCTCCTGATTTTTGTATTGTCATTTTTATGCTATGACTATTGGTTAGTATTTGGTACCCGCTGAGTAATCCATGCTCAGCCGTACTTCTTATATCGGCAGGTGATAGCGGAGCAGCTGCTCCTTTGGATGTCTGTGCTCCTGGTCCATGGGTGGAGGAGGAGTACATCGAGGAACCTCCAGTAGAGGGCTACTATTAGGTAGTGGTTGTAGATTCTGAGTGATAGAGCTGCGGGTGAGTTGAGAGATGTATATCCATGTATTTTGGCGGGCTTGTTCGTACTTTGTTTTGAACTTCTTTCGTGGAACTTGGATCTCATATGTATATACATAGAGGTTTGGTTAAGTCTTCCGCTATGCTATGTTTAAGTATGTTTCCGCAGTTTATATCCTCTTTGTATATGCTCTGTGGGTTTTGCAGGTTGATTTGTCAAGTAAGTCATGCAAGCCATGATTAGTCGTCCAAGATTCACTCTAACTCCTAAGGTGGGTCTCGGGTCGCGACAGAAGGGGTATCAGAGCTTAGGATTTAGGTCTCTGGGGTCACTTAGAATCTAATACCACGGCTTGACAAGAGCATATGTTGGGAAACAAGTTAGGAAGGAAGTAAGTCGGAAGCGAGTCTTGATCTAAGTGAAAGACTAAACTTTAGTCTTAGTCGAAATGGTTGTTTCAGCCAGGTATGAGTCTTAGGAGCGCTAGAACACCAAGGTATAATATTGTAAATACACCGATGGTTGTGATGTGATGTATATTAGTATTATATTATACACATAATGCCACTTGAATTATTGTGAAATGGAAATGCGATAAATTGTGGTTTCAAGTGAGACTCATGTGGTACTATTGTTCTAAGGACTTTAGTCATGAGGCGGGACACACGGGGTCGTTAACCACATACCAGAGCTTCTTCTCCTTCTAGAGATGAGGATGAGCAGCCGGACCTCTCCTAGGTCTTAGGCTCTATTGCTGAGACGCTCGCCATACTGGCGGCTTGGCAAACTATACCATCATCAGCGGCACCTACTCCACCGCCTGCACCTCCAGTGCATAGTACAGCTGGGGTTGAGGCATTCAGGAGATTGAGGCCTCCACCATTCCATCGGAGTGTGGACCCTCTTGCTATGGAGGCGTGGATCCTCCAGATGGAGAAGATCTTTGCGGTCCTCTCGCCTACAGAGGAGGATAGAGTAGCATGGGTGATTTTCATGCTAGAGGGGGAGGCACATCACTAGTGGTTGTCTGCATTGAGGACACGGGATTTGACTATGCAGGGTCAACCTTGGACTTGGGAGGAGTTCAAGGACACTTTTTATAAGAAGTATTTTCCGATTGGGGCATGGGAAAAGAAAGAGAGAGAATTCATCAACCTAGAGCAGGGTTCGATGAATGTGGCCGCTTATGAGGCTAAGTTCTCGGAGCTATCACGATTCGCGACTCACATGGTTGCCACCGAGGCAATGAAGGCAAGAAGGTTTGAGCAAGGGCTCAAAGATGTTATCATGGAGAAGGTTTCGGTTTTCAGACATGCTACCTACCTTGAGGTCGTATACAAAGCCTTATTGGTCGAGGCGAATTCCGAGGCCGTGTCCAAGAAGAGAGAGTTGGCGAGAGGCCAAGCCAGTAGTTCAGCACCTCCAGAGAGGCGAGCTCGTACCGGCCCTTATCAATACACGTGGCCAGCACCACCGATGAGGCCATCTTATGCACCTCCAGTTCCACGGCCGTACATGCCTCAGGCACCGCGGCCTCAGGCTCTTCCAGTTCCACGGCCAGTTGCACCTCAGACGGTGAGGTATGCTCCACCTCAGGCCCCTCCGACCTATACACACGAGGTCTGCACTTCGTACGGCCGAAGGCACCCGGCAGGAGATTGCCGAAGGGCATCGGGTGGATGTTTTCATTGTGGTCGCCAGGGCCATGTGATCAGGGATTGCCCCAGTCAGCATTTACCAGGCCAGTCTCAGGGGATTAGGCCCCCAGCACACCCAGCAGGATCATACCAGGCGTCATCCCAGACTACCTGGTCTACACCTTCGTCTCGCCAGGTGAACCAGGGGCGAGTTTTTACCTTGATAGAGGGTGGTGCACTTGCATCTGACGATGTAGTGCAAGGTACACAGTTGTAATTTATTTAATTACCCGTAAATTAAATTGTTATGTTATTCTTTGTGTACGTATATGGCATGTTATATATAAATACCTATATGTTTACGCTGTTGATGCATGGATTGACTTAGCTAGTTAAAATTTCAGGAACCCTATTAGTCTACGAATGTTTGGCTCGAGTATTGATCGACACCGGGTCTACTCATTCATTCGTATCGCCGAGTTTTTCCCAAGGCTTTTCTGTGGAGCCTAGTCAGCTAGAACAGGAGTGGGCCATTTTGAATCCTCTCGGCAAAACAGTATTGACAAACAAAGTGTGTCGAAATAGTGTGGTTCATGTGGGAAGCAACGAGTTGGCGGTTGATCTAATAGTTCTTGGATTCCAAGACTTTGACGTGATATTGGGAATGGATTGGTTAGCGGCACATCACGGGCATGTAGCTTGCTTTGAGAAAATGGTACTCTTCAAGCCAGTAGAAGGAAAACTATTCCACTTTCTCGGGTTGAAAAGTAGAGATATTACTCGTTTTGCAGCATTGAGCTTAGCTAACCCCGAGGCAAAGGACTCTTCGACTATTCCAGTTGTGAGTGAATTCCTGGATGTATTTCCAGAGGAGTTGCTAGGATTACCTCCAGATAGGGAGATTGAGTTTGTGATCGAGCTTGCACCAGGCACAGCTCCTATTTTCAGGGCTCCGTATAGAATGGCCCCTATTGAACTCAAGGAGTTGAAGACTCAATTGGAGGAATTACAAGGCCTTGGTTTCATACAACCAAGTGTCTCACCGTGGGGTACCCCGGTGTTATTTGTTAAGAAGAAGGATGGCTCGATGCGGATGTACGTCAATTACCGACAGTTGAACAAATCACTATAAAGAATAGGTATCCATTGCCTAGAATTGATGACTTGTTCGATCAGTTGAAAGGAGTGAGATTTTTCTCAAAGATAGATCTTCGGCCGGGTTATAACCAGTTGAAGATTAAAGTGGAAGATGTTCCCAAAATTGCTTTTCAGAATCGATACGGACACTACAAGTTCTTGGTGATGCCTTTTGGTCTCACAAATGCGCCGGTAGCCTTTATGGATTTAATGAACCGGGTGTTTTGGCCATATCTAGATCGATGCGTGATCGTGTTTGTCGCCTATGTCTTGGTGTATTCCCAGACACAAGAAGATCACATGCGAGACCTTCGTCCTGCTTTGGAAATGCTGAGAGAGCACAAGCTGTACGCCAAACTTAGCAAGTGTGAGTTTTAGTTTGAAGAGGTGGCATTCCTAGGCCACGTTGTATCCGGAAGGCATTTCGGTAGATCCGAAGAAGATAGAGGCAGTCATGAGTTGGGCGAGACCCAAGAGTGTTACACAGATACGCAGTTTCCTTGGGTTGGCAGGCTACTACAGGAGATTCGTAGAGGGTTTCTTCAGCCTTGTGGCATCGTTCACTTACCTGACAAGGAAGAATGCGAAGTTTGTATGGAGCGACAAGTGTGAGATCATTTTCACAGAACTGAAGAAGAGGCTTACTACAGCCCCTGTCCTTACTATGCCATCCGGACCTTATGGGTATGAGGTGTATAGTGTAGAGCCCCAGACTTTTTCATGCTAAGTACATGGCACTTTTGTAGCCAATTTATCTTTAAAGTAGTACAATTAATAAATAAGGAAGAAATTAGAAATTCCAAAATATCAAAAATGTTCCTTTTCGAAGTTCGAACCCAACGCAAGTTGAATCGTTGAAATCCGACGAGCGAGTCAAAAGATATGGCCAAAACAGTTTGGACCTGCAGGCAACCGATCGCTCGGTCCATAGAGTGATCGATCGGTCCAAAACCGATCGATCGGTAGCTATCGATTGGTCAAGATTTTTGTATGGGGAAATTTCCAGAGAGTTGATTTTTGGTCGAGAGCTCGGTCAACACACCGATCGCTCGGTAGGCAACCGATCGATCGGTCATAAACACCGATCGCTCGGTCCTCATGTTTTTGCAGAAATTTCATTAAGGGTGTTTTCGTCTTTTGGGCGTTTCACTCATGCCTTAAAGGCTTTGCCCGATCATTTGAGGGTTTTCGTCTTTTGAGAGATAGAGAGAAAGGAGAAGGGTTTCCAAAACCTAGGTTTTCATTTGGGGAGAAATCAAAGGGGTTAAGACCCTAGATCAACCCCAAGCCCGCTTTCTTCAAGATCAAGACTCAAGCATTCGAGGAGCTCGTGATCCAAGCTAGGGCAGCGCCTCACGGACGTTTTGGAAGGGGATTCTTTCCCTCATTTTTCAAGGTTGGTACTTCTTGCTACCCTCCTAGTTATAGTTCCTTCTTTTCCTTTATTTCTCTTCGTTTTCTTTCATTTACACATGTGCTATGAGATGGATGGGTGTGAATGGTGAATGGAGACGAAATGGGCGATTGGATGCCGTATGTATGGTTGTGATGAATGAAATGGGGAGGGCATTGTGCAAATAATAAACATACAAGTGTGATGTGAGTATAACTCACCTAGAATAGCATGACCTAGGTTAAGAAAATAATTAACACACCCTATGTTTGATGAAACGCCAAGGTGAATAAAATGAGTGATAAATTAAGGGAATACATGCTTAATTATTCATGAAATTGTTAGGGCTTATGATAGTGTGTTTCTTACATTTCTTAAAATGTGTAAATTATTACTTGCTTAAATTGTGATATGCTATGCTTTATGAATTACCCAAATTGTCATATTTAATTCCAAATGCAAGTATGCACACGATCTCACGAGCACGCATGCATTATAGGGGTTACCGACATTTTTCAACAATGGGATTTAGAGGTGGGACATATCCTACGATATGTTTTACCTCACTTTTCACAAGAAAACAAGAACAAACATTCCACGAGGGGTCTCCCCTCACTCACAAGTGCATAGAATAAAGAAGGGCCTCCCTTCCCTCGCAAGTACATACATACATATCATGAAGAAGGGTCTCCCTTCCCTCTCAAATGCATTGCATAAAGAAGGGTCTCCCTTCCCTCTCAAGGCATCTCACAAGCATATCTCACAAGTACATCTTACAAGTGTATCTCACAAGTTACATGATCACAAGCAAGCACGCATGACACGCATGACATGACACGATCTACAAGAATCAAGCAAGATAGACAAGATGAGTTTTCAAGCACAAAAATGGTACTTAAGTCAAGTGAAGTGCACATTGTTTTCAAGGGTTTTATCGGATTTTCATGAAATGCAAGCATGATTATAAATTTTTTTACTTCCTTGTATGAAATGAATTGTTCCCATTTAATATATATGAATTGCTCCTGATTTATGTATTGCCAGTTTTATGCTATAACTATTGGTTAGTATTTGGTACCCGCTGAGCATTCCATGCTCAGCCGTACTTCTTATGTCGGCAGGTGATAGCGGAGCAGCTGCTCCTTTTGATGTCTGTGCTCCTGGCCCATGGGTGGAGGAGGAGTACGTCGAGGAACCTTTGGAGGAACCTCCAGTAGTGGGTTACCATTAGGTGGTTGTAGATTCTGAGTGATATAGCTGTGGGTGAGTTGAGAGAGATATATCCATGTATTTTGGTGGGCATGTCCGCACTTTCTTTTGGTAGCCTTTTTGTATAAACTTGGATTTACGTATGTATGTACATAGAGGTTTGGTAGACTTCCGTTGTACCATGTTAGAGTATGTTTCCACTGTTTTTATCCTCTATTGCATATGTTCTGTGGGTTTTTGCAGGATGTTTTGTCAAGCAAGTCATGTAAGCCATGATTAGTCGTCCAAAGTTCACTCTAACTCCTAGGGTGGGTTTCGGGTCGCGACAAGAAGTGGTATCAGAGCCTAGGCTTTAGGTATCTAGGGTCACTTAGAATCTAGTACCACGGCTTGACAAGAGCATATGCCCGGAAACAAGTTAGGAAGGAAGTAAGTCGGAAGCGAGTCGTGATCCAAGTGCGAGACTAAACTTTAGTCTTGGTCTAAATGGTTGTTACAACCAAGTAAGAGTCTTAGGAAAGCTAGAACACCAAGGTATAATATTATAAATACACCGATGGTTGTGATGCGATGTATATTAGTATTTGACAATTAATACGAATTGAATTATTGTGAACTCGAACTATGATACATTGTGGTTTCAAGTGACTCATGTGGTGCAATTGTTCTCAGGACTTTAGTCATGAGGCAGGGCACACGGGGTCGTGGACCACACACCAGAGCTTCATCTTCTTCTAGAGATGAGGATGAGCAGCCGGACCTCTCACAGGTCTTAGGCTCTATTGCTGAGACTCTCGCCATTCTGGCGGCTCGGCAGACTATACCTTCTTTGGCCGCACCTACTCCACCACCTACAGCTCCAGTACATCGTACAGCTGGGGTTGAGGCATCAGGAGATTGAGGCCTCCATCATTCCATGGGAGTGTGGACCCTCTTGCTGCGGAGGCGTGGATCCTCCAGATGGAGAAGATCCTTGCGGTCCTCTCGCCTACAGAGGAGGATAGAGTAGCATGAGCAGTTTTCATGCTAGAGGGTGAAGCCCACCATTGGTGGTTGTCTGCATTGAGGACGCGAGATTTGACCATGCAGGGTCGACCTTGGACTTGGGAGGAGTTCAAGGACACTTTTTATAAGAAGTATTTTCTAATCAGAGCGCGGGAAAAGAAAGAAAGTGAGTTCATTAACCTGGAGCAAGGTTCGATGACTGTGGCCGCTTATGAGGCTAAGTTCTCGGAGCTATCAAGCTTCGCTACTCACATGGTTGCCACCGAGGCAATGAAGGTGAGAAGGTTTGAGCAAGGGCTCAAGGATGTTATCATGGAGAAGGTCTTGGTCTTCAGACATGCTATCTACCCTGAGGTAGTGGACAAGGCCTTATTGGTCGAGGCCAATTCAGAGACAGTGTCCAAGAAGAGGGAATTGGCGAGAGGCCAACCTAGTAGTTCGGCACCTCCAGAGAGGCGGGCTCATACCGGCCCTTATCAGTACACGTGGCCAGCACCACCGATGAGGCCATCTTATGTACCTCCAGTTCCACGGCAGTATGTGCCTCAGGCACCACGACCTCAAGCTCTTCCAGCTCCACGGCCAGTTGCACCTCAGACGGTGAGGTATGCTCCACCTCCGGCCCCTCCGACCTATACACACGAGGTCTGCACTTCGTGCGGCCGAAGGCACCCGGCAGGAGATTGCCGAAGGGCATCGGGTGGATGTTTTCATTGTGGTCGCCAGGGCCATATGATCAGGGATTGCCCCAGTCGGCATTTAGCAGGCCAGTCTCAGGGGATTAGGTCCCCTGCACGCCCAGCAGGATCATACCAGGCGTCATCCCAGACTACCCGATCTACACTTCCGCCTCGCCAAGCGAACCAGGGGTAAGTTTTTGCCTTGACAGAGGGTGATGCACTTGCATCTGATGATGTGGTGCAATGTACGCGTTTAGAGTTATTCTTTTATCTGCGATTGTCATGTTATGCTTTACTTTTTGTGTACGTATGTGGCGTGCTATATATCTATCTACCTATATACATATGATGTGATACATGGATTGACGTAACTAGTTGAAATTTCAGGAACCCTACTAGTCAACGAATGTTTGGCTAGAGTGTTGATTGATACCGGGTCTACTCATTCATTTGTCTCGCCCAGTTTTTCAGAAGGCTTTTCTGTGGAGCCTAGTCAACTAGAACCGGAGTCAGCCATTTCGACTCCTCTTGGCAAAACAGTGTTGACAAACAAAGTGTGTCGAAATAGTGTGGTTCAAGTGGGAAGCCACGAGTTGACGGTTGATCTAATAGTTCTTGGATTCCAAGACTTTGACATGATATTGGGAATGGATTGGTTAGTGGCACATCACGGGCATGTAGCTTGTTTTGAGAAAATGGTACTCTTCAAGCCAGTAGAAGGAAAACCATTCCACTTTCGCGGGTTGAAAAGTAGAGATATTGCTCGTTTTGCAGCGTTGAGCTTAGCTAACCCCGAGGCAAAGGACTCTTCGACTATTCCGGTCATGAGTGAATTCCTGGATGTATTTCCAGAGGAGTTGCCAGGGTTGCCTCCAGACAGGGAGATTGAGTTTGTGATCGAGCTTGCACCAGGCATAGCTCCCATATTCGGGGCTCCGTATAGAATGGCCCCTATTGAACTCAAAGAGTTGAAGACTCAGTTGGAGGAATTGCAAGGCCTTGGTTTCATTCGACCAAGTGTCTCACCATGGGGTGCCCCAGTGTTATTTGTTAAGAAGAAAGATGGCTCGATGCGGATGTGTGTCGATTATCGGCAATTGAACAAAGTCACTATAAAGAATAGGTATCCATTGCTTGGAATTGATGACTTGTTCGATCAGTTGAAGGGAGCGAGATTTTTCTCAAAGATAGATCTTCGGTCGGGTTATCACCAGTTGAAGATTAAGGCAGAAGATGTTCCCAAAACTGCTTTCCGGACTCAGTATGGGCACTACGAGTTCTTGGTGATGCCTTTTGGCCTCACAAATGCGCCGGCAGCCTTTATGGATTTAATGAACCGGGTGTTCCGGCCATATCTAGATCGATGCGTGATCGTGTTTATCGACGATATTTTGGTCTATTCCCAGACACGGGAAGATCACATGCAACACCTTCGTCTCGCTTTGGAAATGCTGAGAGAGCACAAGCTATACGCCAAACTCAGTAAGTGTGAGTTTTGGTTGGAAGAGGTGGCATTCCTATGCCACGTTGTATCCGCGGAAGGCATTTCGGTGGATCCGAAGAAGATAGAGGCAGTCATGAGTTGGGCGAGGCCCAAGAGTGTTACAGAGATACGCAGCTTTCTTGGGTTGGCAGGCTACTACAGGAGATTCATAGAGGGTTTCTCCAGCCTTGCAGCACCGCTCACTTACTTGACAAGGAAGAATGCGAAGTTTGTATGGAGCGACAAGTGTGAGATCAGTTTCACGGAACTGAAGAAGAGGCTTACTACAGTCCCTGTCCTTACTGTGCCATCTGGACCTTATGGGTATGAGGTGTATAGTGATGCCTCACACGTTGGACTTGGGTGTGTGCTCATGCAACACAAGAAAGTCATTGACTATGCATCGAGGCAATTGAAAGAGCATGAAAAGAATTATCCCACGCACGACTTGGAGCTTGTGGCGGTCGTGTTTGCACTTAAGATTTGGCGTCATTACCTTTATGGGGTGGAGTTCTATGTGTTCACGGATCACAAGAGTCTCAAGTATCTCTTTTCCCAAAAGGAGCTGAATCTAAGGCAACGGCGTTGGATGGAATTTTTGAAAGACTATGATTGTACCATCTAATACCACCCGGACAAAGCAAACATTGTAGCGGACGCCTTAAGTAGAAGACCTCCGGGGTTATTAGCACACATGTTGGTGCAAGAATGGAACCTACTTGAAGACTTGGCAAATCTGGACATTAGTGTGAATGACTCTGTCCGTAGTCCTATTTTGGTGAATGTCACGGTTCGGCCATACATTATAGATTTGATCCAAGAATACCAAGCCACGGATGCTGAATTGTTGGCTTATCGGGACAAGGAAGTTGCTAAGGGAAGTGAGGACTTCTCTCTCACTAGCCGAGGTGCTATCACATTTAAGGGAAGGCTGTGTATCCCAGCCAATGCAGATCTTCGGAGGGAGATTATGGATGAAGCCCACCGGGCAAAGTACACTGTGCATCCAGGGGGTACGAAGATGTACCGGAACCTCAAGAGTCACTTTTGGTGGCGGAATATGAAGAGAGATGTTGCGGAATATGTGGCACGGTGTTTGGTGTGCCAACAGGTGAAAGCTGAACACATGCGACCCGCCGGTCTATTGCAGTCTCTTCTTATTCCCGAGTGGAAATGGGAGAACATATCCATGGACTTCATAGTTGGCTTGCCAAAGACGACAAGGGGCTCAGATGCGATTTGGGTTGTGGTGGACTGTTTGACAAAGTTCGCGCATTTCTTGCCTTATCGAACCACCTTCAACTCTAGTCAGTTAGCCGCTCTGTACATCAAGGAAGTAGTTAGACTACATGGGGTGCCAGTCAGTATTTTGTCAGATCGGGATCCAAGATTCACATCAAGATTTTGGAAAAGCTTTCAGGATGCCATGGGTTCCCGACTTGATTTCAGCACTGCTTTTCATCCACAGATGGATGGACAAACCGAGAGGGTGAACCAAGTAATAGAAGACATGCTTCGGGCTTGTATGCTAGATTTCAAAGGCAGTTGGAAAGAGCACTTGCCTTTGGTTGAATTCGCCTATAACAATAGCTATCAGGCCAGCATCCAAATGACACCATTTGAGGCCTTATATGGGCGAAGCTGCAGGTCTCCTCTCTACGGGGTTGAGGTAGGAGAAAGAAAGGTGTTAGGTCCGGAGTTGATCGAGCAAACTGCGAGTATAGTCAAGATCATCCGGGATCGGTTGAAAGCCGCTCAAGATCGTCAAAAGAGCTATGTGGACACGCGTCAAAGGGACTTGGAATTCCAGGTTGGGGATCGAGTCTTTGTGAAAGTATCTCCTAGCTAAGGGATTATGAGATTCGGCAAAAGAGGCAAGCTTAGTCCTCGCTATGTTGGACTGTTTGAGATTATCACGCGGGTTGGTGAGGTTGCTTACAGGGTAGCTCTTCCACCTTACATGGCCGCGGTTCACAACGTTTTCCATGTGTCCATGCTTCGGAAGTACATTGCGGATCCTTCGCATGTCATAGACTTGGAACCATTGGAAATTCGAGAGGATCTCACTTTAGTAGAGAAGCCGGTTCACATATTGGATCGGAGAGATCAAGTTCTTCGCAACAAAACTATTCCATTGGTTCTTGTGCAATGCAGCATCATGCTCGAGAGGAAGCTACATGGGAACGTTAGGCCAAAGTCAAAGCGAAGTACCCGGAATTGTTTGAATGAGTTTTGTATAGGTTGTGTATGTGACTTGTAAATTTTTTTATGTTTTGTAATGCATGTCCCGTCCAAATTTCGAGGATGAAATTTTTGTAAGGGGGGGAGGATGTAGAGCCCCAGACTTTTTCATGCTTAGTACATGGCACTTTCGTAGCTAATTTATCTTTAAAGTAGTACAATTAACAAATAAGGAAGAAATTGGAAATTCCGAAACATAAAAAATGTTCCTTTTTGAAGTACGAACTCAAGGCAAGTTAAATCTTCGAAATCCGACGAGCGAGTCAAAAGATATGGCCAAAATAGTCTGGACCTGCAGGCAACCGATCGCTCGATCCATAGAGCGATCGATCAGTCCAAAACCGATCGATCGGTAGCTATCGACTGGTCAAGATTTTTGTATGGGGAAATTTTCCAGAGAGTTGATTTTTGGTTGAAGGCTCGGTCAACATACCGATCGCTCGGTAGGCAACCGATCGATCGGTCATAAACACCGATCGCTCAGTCCTCGTGTTTTTGCAGAAATTTCATTAAGGGTGTTTTCGTCTTTTGGGCGTTTCACTCATGCCTTAAAGGCTTTGCCCGATCATTTGAGGGTTCATACACAACCCTTAGAGTCTTTTGAGAGATAGAGAGAAAGGAGAAGGGTTTCCAAAACCTAGGTTTTCATTTGGGGAGAAATCAAAGGGGTTAAGACCCTAGATCAACCCCAAGCCCGCTTTCTTCAAGATCAAGACTCAAGCATTCAAGGAGCTCGTGATCCAAGCTAGGGCAACGCCTCACGTACGTTTTGGAAGGGGATTCTTTCCCTCATTTGTCAAGGTCGGTACTTCTTGCTACCCTCCTAGTTATAGTTCCTTCTTTTCCTTTATTTCTCTTTGTTTTCTTTCATTTACACATGTGCTATGAGATGGATGGGTGTGAATGGTGAATAGAGATGAAATGGGCGATTGGATGCCGTATGTATGGTTGTGATGAATGAAATGGGGAGGGCATTGTGCAAATAATAAACATACAAGTGTGATGTGAGTATAACTCACCTAGAAAAGCATGACCTAGGTTAAGAAAATGATGAACACACCCTATGTTTGATGAAACGCCAAGATGAATAAAATGAGTAATAAATTAAGGGAATACATGCTTAATTATTCATGAAATTGTTAGGGCTTATGATAGTGTGTTTCTTACATTTCTTAAAATGTGTAAATTATTACTTGCTTAAATTGTGATATGCTATGCTTTATGAATTACCCAAATTGTCATATTTAATTCCAAATGCAAGTATGCACACGATCTCACGAGCACACATGCATGATATGGGTTACCGACAATTTTCAACAATGGGATTCAGAGGTGGGAGATATCCTACGATATGTTTTACCTCACTTTTCACAAGAAAACAAGAACAAACATTCCACGAGGGGTCTCCCCTCACTCACAAGTGCTTAGCATAAAGAAGAGCCTCTCTTCCCTCGCAGGTACATACATACATATCATGAAGAAGGTTCTCCCTTCCCTCTCAAGTACATTGCATAAAGAAGGGTCTCCCTTCCCTCTCAAGGCATCTCACAAGCGTATCTCATAAGTACATCTTACAAGTGTATCTCACAAGTTACATGATCATAAGCAAGCACGCATGACATGCATGACATGACACGATCTACAAGAATCAAGCAAGATAGACAAGACGAGTTTTCAAGCACGAAAATGGTACTTAAGTCAAGTCAAGTGCACAGTGTTTTCAAGGGTTTTATCGGCTTTTCATGAAATGCAAGCATGATTATAAATTTCTTTACTTCCTTGTATGAAATGAATTGTTCCCGTTTAATATATATGAACTGCTCCTGATTTATGTATTGCCATTTTTATGCTATCACTATTGGTTAGTATTTGGTACCCGCTGAGTATTCCATGCTTAGCCATACTTCTTATGTCGACAGGTGATAACGGAGCAGCTGCTCCTTTTGATGTCTGTGCTCCTGGCCCATGGGTGGAGGAGGAGTACGTCGAGGAACCTTTGGAGGAACCTCCAGTAGAGGGTTACCATTAGGTGGTTGTAGATTCTGAGTGATATAGCTGTGGGTGAGTTGAGAGAGATATATCCATTTATTTTGGGGGGCATGTCCGCACTTTCTTTTGGTAACCTTTTTGTATAAACTTGGATTTACGTATGTATGTACATAGAGGTTTGTTAGACTTCCACTGTACCATGTTAGAGTATGTTTCCATTGTTTTTATCCTCTATTGTATATGTTCTGTGGGTTTTTGCAGGATGTTTTGTCAAGCAAGTCATGTAAGCCATGATTAGTCGTCCAAAGTTCACTCTAACTCCTAGGGTGGGTTTCGGGTCGCGACATATAGTGATGCCTCACACAGACTTGGGTGTGTGCTCATGCAACACAAGAAAGTCATTACCTATGCATCAAGGCAATTGAAAGAGCATGAAAAGAATTATCCCTCGCACGACTTGGAGCTTGCGGCGGTCGTGTTTGCACTTAAGATTTGGCGTGGGGTGGAGTTCTATGTGTTCACGGATCACAAGAGTCTCAAGTTTCTCTTTTCTCAAAAAGAGCTAAATCTAAGGCAACGGCGTTAGATGGAATTTTTGAAAGACTATGATTGTACCATTCAATACCACCAGGGTAAAGCAAATGTAGTGGCTGATGCTTTGAGTAGAAGATCTCCGGGGTTATTAGCATGCATGTTGGTGCAGGAATGGAAGCTACTTGAAGATTTGGCAAATCTGGACATCAGTGTGAATGACTCTGTTCGTAGTCCTATCTTGGCAAATGTCACGGTTCGGCCAAAGATTATAGATTTGTTCCAACAATACCAAGCCACGGATGCTGAATTGTTTGCTTATTGGGACAAGGAAGTTGCCAAGGGTAGTGTAGACTTCTCTCTCACTAGCCGAGGTGCTATTACGTTCAAAGGAAGGTTGTGTGTTCCAGCCAATGTAGATCTTCGAACGGAGATTATGGATGAAGCACACCGATCAAAGTATACAGTGCATCTTGGGGGTATGAAGATGTACCAGAACCGCAAGAGTCACTTTTGGTGGCGGAATATGAAGAGGGATGTTGCGGAATATGTGGCACGGTGCTTGGTGTGACAACGGTGGTAGCAGAACACATGTGACCCGCCGATCTATTACAGTCTCTTCCTATTCCCTAGTGGAAATGGGAGAACATATCCATGGATTTCATAGTTGGCTTGCCAAAGACGGTAAGGGGCTCATATGCGATATGGGTAGTAGTGGATCGTTTGACAAAGTCTGCGCATTTCTTACCTTACCGGACCACGTTCAATTCTAATCAGTTGGCCGCTCTGTACATCAAGGAAGTTGTTAGGCTACACGGGGTGCCAGTCAGTATTGTCTCAGATCGGGATCCGAGATTCACATCCAGATTCTGGAAAAGCTTTCAGGAAGCTATGGGTTCCCGACTTGATTGCAGCATTGCTTTTCATCCACAAACGGATGGACAAACCAAAAGGGTGAACCAAGTAATAGAAGACATGCTTCGGACTTGTATGCTGGATTTCAAAGGCAGTTGGGAAGAGCACTTGCCTCTGGTTGAATTCGCCTCTAACAATAGCTATCAGGCCAGCATCCAAATGGCACCATTTGAGGCCTTATATGGGCGAAGCTGCAGGTCTCCTCTCTACTGGGATGAGGTAGGAGAAAGAAAGGTGTTAGGTCCGGAGTTGATCGAGCAAATTGCGAGTATTGTCAAGATCATTCGAGATCGGTTGAAAGCCCCTCAAGATCGTCAAAAGAGCTATTCGAACACTCCCCGAAGGGACTTGGAATTCCAGGTTGGGGATTAAGTCTTTGTGAAGGTATCTCCTAGCAAGGGGATTATGAGATTTGGCAGGCGAGGAAAGCTTAGTCCTCGATATGTTGGCCCGTTTGAGATCATCATGCGAGTTGGTGAGGTTGCTTACAGGGTAGCTCTTCCACCTCACATGACCGCGGTTCACAATGTTTTCCATGTGTCTATGCTTCGGAAGTACATTGCGGATCATTCGCATTTCATAGACTTGGAACTGCTGGAAATACGGGATGATCTCACTTTAGTAGAGAAGCCGGTTCACATATTGGATCAGAGAGATCAAGTCCTTTGCAACAAAACGATTCCGTTGGTTCTCGTGCTGTGGCAACATCATGATCGAGAAGAGGCTACATGGGAGCGAGAGGCCGAAGTCAAAGCGAAGTACCCAGAATTGTTTAAATGAGTTTTTGTATAGGTTTTGCATATGACTTGTAATATTGTTTTGGTTTATAATGCAAGTATCGCCTCAATTTCGAGGTTAAAATTTTTGTAAGGGGGGAGGATGTAGAGCCCCGGACTTTTACACTTTTAATGCATGGTACTTTCATAGCCATTTTGCCTTTAATGTAGTACAATTAATAAATAAAGAAGAAATTAAAAATTCCAAAATATAAAAAATGTTCCTTTTCGAAGTACGAACCCAACGCAAGTTGAATCGTCAAAATCCGACGAACGAGTCAAAAGATATGGCCAAAACAATTTGGACCTACAGAGCACCGATCGCTCGGTAGCTATCGACCAGTTAAGAATTTTGTATGGGAAAATTTTCCAGAGAGTTGATTTTTGGTTGAGAGCTCGGTCAACACACCGATCGATCGGTCATAACCACCGATCGCTCGGTCTTCGTGTTTTGCAGAAATTTTCATTTAGAGTATTTTCATCTTTTGGGCGTTTCACTCATGCCTTAAAGGCCTTGCCTGAGCATTTGAGGGTTCATTCATAACACTTAGAGTATTTTGAGAGTTAGAGGAAGAGGAGAAGGGTTTCCAAACCTAGGGTTTGCTTTGGAGAGAAATCAAAGGGTTTGTGAACCCAGATCACCTCAAGCTTGGATTGCTTCAAGATTCCGGTTCAAGCACTCATGGAGCACTCTCCTCAAGCTAGGGCAGCATCTACACGTACGTTTTGGAGGAGAGATCCTTCCCTCATTTTTCAAGGTCGGTGCCTCTTGCTACCCTCCTAGTTATAGCTTTTTCTTTCTTCCCTTATTCTTGTATTCTTTGTTTTCTTCCATCTATAAATGAATGATGAGTTGAAATGGTGAATGGTGTGAATGGAGAGGGGTGTTAGTGATTGGATGCCGTGTGAAATGATGTGATGAATGAAATGGAGAGGGCATTGTATCCATAATGAACAAACATGTATGATGTGAGCATAACCCACCTAGAAAAGCTTGATTTAGGTTGAAATAAATAATGGACACACCCTATGTTTGATGAAATGCCAAGGTGAACAAAACGAAGGATAAATTAAGAAAATGCATGCTTAATTACTTATGAACTTGTTAGGGCTTATGATAGTGTGAGTTCTTGTTTTCTTTAAAATGTCATGAATGCTTATTGTTTAATTTGCAACATGCTATATATTGTGAAATCCCTAAATGTCATCTTTAAATTCCAATGCAAGTATGCACACGAATCCACGAGCACGGCATGCATGACATGATTTATCATATTTTCAAGAACGAAATTTAGAGGGGGAACATATCCTACGATATGTTTTAGCTCGCTTTTCACAAGAAAACAAGAACAAACATTCCTCGAGAGGTCTCCCCTCACTCACAAGTGCATAGCATAAAGAAGGGCCTCCCTTCCCTCGCAAGTACATACATATCATAAAGAAGGGTCTCCCTTCCCTCTCAAGTGCATTGCGTAAAGAAGGGTCTCCCTTCCCTCTCAAGGCATCTCACAAGTGCATCTCACAAGTACATCTCACAAGGATATCTCACAAGTTACATGATCACAAGCAAGCACGCATGACATGCATGACATGACACGATCTACAAGAATCAAGCAAGATAGACAAGACGAGTTTTCAAGCACGAAAATGGTACTTAAGTCAAGTCAAGTGCACAGTGTTTTCAAGGGTTTTATCGGCTTTTTACAAAATGCAAGCATGATTATAAATTGCTTTACTTCCTTGTATGAAATGAATTGTTCCTGTTTAATATATATGAATTGCTCCTGATTTATGTATTGCCATTTTTATGCTATGACTATTGGTTAGTATTTGGTACCCGCTGAGTATTCCATGCTCAGCCGTACTTCTTATGTCGGCAGGTGATAGTGGAGCAGCTGCTCCTTTTGATGTTTGTGCTCCTGGTCCATGGGTGGAGGAGGAGTACGTCAAGGAACCTTTGGAGGAACCTCCAGTAGAGGGCTACTATTAGGTAGTGGTTGTAGATTCTGAGTGATAGAGCTGTGGGTGAGTTGAAAGATGTATATCCATGTATTTTGGCGGGCTTGTTCGCATTTTCTTTTGGACTTCTTTTGTGGAACTTGGATCACATATGTATATACATAGAGGTTTGGTTAAGTCTTCCGCTGTGCTATGTTTAAGTATGTTTCCGTAGTTTATATCCTCTTTGTATATGCTCTGTGGGTTTTGCAGGTTGATTTGTCAAGTAAGTCATGCAAGCCATGATTAGTCGTCCAAGATTCACTCTAACTCCTAGGGTGGGTCTCGGGTGGCGACAACTTAACCTTTTGGTTGAGCCCTGTTGCTAGGAAACACTTTTCTACATTCCATTAGGATCTTAGAATTTTATCTAGGTCCCTGGACTTCCACTAATCAAAATAGTGCCCATGAACACAATGTGATTAACCCCCAGAAAAAGGAGAATTACTTACATGTATTATCTATTACAAGGTTTGTTTACAGATACGTCCTTCCACCTCCAATATTGTTATAAGCTTATGGGACAATATGTTATACTGTCTGTAATCCCTAGCTTATACTGAGAACTCTTTCTCTTTGATACTTTTAGTCAAACTTGTACTTTCAAAACTATTTGAAATCCTTTTAAAAGAAATAATAATAATTATTACTTTCTTTTATATATACAATAACATTCTCGATAAAACCATTTCATCGATAAATACCAGCGCTGGTTTTCCAAGTCCAGTTTGACAAGTATCAACTCAATATAAATTACTCTAAGAGAGGAGTGCTGGATTCCTTGTTAAGCGTACACACACTTTTTCTAGTATAGCGTACATAACCCAACGAGCCAGTACTTAGTCCAGTGTATTGGACATTGACAATTGGCTACATCAAAGCTATATAGGCAAATACTATAGAAGATGTTGACCTCTCAGGTTAAGGACATTCTGTCAAATGGACTACCCTAAATATACAGACAACATATTTTTAAGGGTATCCACTAAGCAATCCTGATTCAATATGAGTACTTCTTACTTATATCTACATCTAAGTCAAGAGACCCTTCTCTCCATGATTGAGATTCATCACTCCAGTATATGGAACTAACCATGTGTAAGTTAGTATGAATACATTGTCAAAATGTATCCTAAATAACTTAGAACAATTTTAGGTCTACAAGGAACCAGAAAACCATACCTTAGCAATTGTTTCAAAACCAACTGGATGGTTTTCCTACAATGTTACCTAAGGTACAAAGTTGTTTCATTATATGAGAAACTTTATAATATATATTACCCAATGTAGAAGACAATGTGTGAATGTAAATATGTTTTTATCGATAAAGTAGATTAGTACAATCTCGGAATGGCTTTTGTGGGCATATATGTCTAACAAGCTCCACCAAGGAGGGTATACAATTATCGGTTGAAGCCAAGAAGGTCTAGAAATTAAAGGTCAAGAAGGTCGATTGATGTCTCGGTCTCAGTTCATTCTATTCACCAGGAATTGAGGACCGACATCCCCACTTCTGCTCATCCTATTTGGGAGAGATCAAGGACCAGAGCGTCGCACTCTCATTATGAAAGGGTGTCTATGAATCTGATCGGTACTAGACTTAACCTAGCTTTGGAAAAATTTACAACTCTAGTATTCCAAGGAACTAGGGTAATGCCTGAGCAAAACATGTCAGAAAGGCAAGATTCTCATAATTCGTCCTACTGCTATTTTAGCTGCATTAGACAAAGCTGAATCCTCCAGAGCAGTTGAAACACTGTTTCCTAATCCTAGAATTCCAAGGAGGAAGAGAAGCCACAGAAATAAGGTCGGGGGCAAAGAAGTAATTCTAGGATTAGAGCAAGAAATAACTTCAGTTTCCTCTCCAAGAGAGTTGGGAAGAACCCCTTCAATGGAGGATTATGAATCTGAAGAACTAGTTATTCAGTCTGCAAGGCCGAAATTGGTGCCAAAATTATCTCAAAAGGTTTTTAATGCATCCACCCCTCCATACGAAATGCCTAAGGCTTATTTTACAAAAGAAGAGTTTCCAAGTCTATTCCTGCCACAAGGATCAACATCCAAGCGACCGGTAATGATCATGATGGCAAACTTAGATGGGAACGCAGGCTAAGAAAATGACCCTTCAACATTAGCACCTCCACCATCAAGTGATCAAACAGCAGCCTTACAAATCCAAATCTGGTACAAAGATGATGAAATTACAATCATTATGTCTCGAATGCAAGAATTGACTACTCAGTTGTCAGCTCTTAAGTCTGTGTCGGCTCCAGGATTGCATTTCTCGTACCAAGGACCTAGCAGTAATTAAGGCACAGCCTCTGCACCTTCAAATCATCCAAGTACACTAGGAACAAGCCCGTCCTAGACCAGGCATCACTTGTAGGAGGGGTGTCACCTTCTCCCCTTGCTGTAATCAAAAAGACCGTTTGCAACCAAATGTGAAAGGCCAAGGAAAAAGAAGAGGATGTTCATATGATTGTGAAACCATATCCTATTAACATCGATGCGGTTTCATTCCAGCCTCCAGGCTTTGTTCAACCAACATTTAAAATGTTTGATGATGCCAGAGATCCGAGACAACATCTATCTCATTTCCTTTCAAGGTGCGGATTAGCATCCAAGACGAGAGCTCTCTGTCTCTAACTGTTTGTGCAGTCCCTAGAAGGAGCTGCTTTTACATGGTATATCAATCTTCCTGAGGCTTCAATCCCAGATTCGAATACAATGGTGTTTGGATTCAACAAACAATTCTACAACACTCAAAGAAGAGTGGGTGTTCCAAAATTGATTGAGACTAGATAGAGAGACAATGAGTCTGTAACAGAGTTCATTGCCCGATGGAGAGCCTTGACCTTCTCCTGTCCTCAGAAGTTCACCCAACTGGAACTCATCCGGATGTGTCTCAATAATTTCAAGCATGATCTATCGACTGCCCTCATGGCCCAAACCTTCGAAGGTATTGAA
This sequence comes from Tetracentron sinense, assembly GCA_015143295.1. Classification (NCBI taxonomy): domain Eukaryota; kingdom Viridiplantae; phylum Streptophyta; class Magnoliopsida; order Trochodendrales; family Trochodendraceae; genus Tetracentron; species Tetracentron sinense. The sequence continues at coordinate 22,128,865 of CM026554.1, forward strand.
GATCTGGTCACAAAAGCACATAACATGGAAAGCCACATAGAAAAGAGAAGGTGAGGTAGAGGCACTGATTGCCATGAATCTTCAATAGCCGCAGTAGTTAAAACAAAAGGACTGCACAACCATCACCAGGTGCGGGTAGACTAACTGGTCGATCAAACAATGGAAAATGACTAGTTAAAGTTGGTACCAAACCAGCTCAAAGGGGAGCCAGGTCACAATGGCAAGACAAGCACGACCCACTGAAGAGAGTCACCATCGAAGAAAGAATGAATAAAATCTATTCCTTCTCTGAGGACATTATCAAAGATTTGTTTGAAGACCTTCTCACCAATGAACTGATTATTCTACCAAAAAGTAGGAGACCTCAAGAGATCGGAATGAAGGATGACCCTAAATATTGTCCTTCTCATTGTATAATAAGTCACAAGATAAAGGACTGCTTTGTACTGAAGGACATCATTTAACGACTCTTGGACAATAAAGAGATTGTCATTGTTCAAGATCTCCAATAGGCAACTACATCCAATACATGTTGGACATATATGCCCTCAAAAGCCAATACGAGACTTTTCTATGTTGATTAGACAAGCATCATATTCACACAACCAACTATAAAGGGTATTTATATTAATTACTGTCTCATATGATGAAGACATAAAGTTTCATAGGTAACATTGTAGGAAAATCATGCAAAGGTTACGAGGAGATATGATTTTCCGGTTCCTTGAAAACCTAATATTGTTCGAAGCCTCTAGAGTACTGGTTGGGCGTCGTACTTCATCATTGCTTACACATGTGTAGTTCTATGAGATAGTGTGATGAATCTCATTCACAGAGAGTGGTGACTCTTGACTAACATGTGAGTATATGTAGCAAGTACATAATACTGAACGGGGTCACTAATGGATCCCCTATGGAATACACTGTCAGATTGTATTAGGGTTATCCTTTTGACAAATTGTCCTTAGACTTGAGAGGTTAACATCTTCTCAGACATCTGTCTATATGGTTTTGATGTGCTAATCGGCAATGTCCAATACACAGGACTAACTCTGGGTACGTTGGGTCATGTACACAATGTTTGGAGAACTGTGTAAACACTCAATAAGGAATCCACAACTCCTTAATTGGAGATAATGATATCAAGGTGATACTTGTTGAACTGAACTGTTAAATCCAGTACTGGTCCTTTTCGGTAAAATGGTTTTTATCGAAGTTGATATTTTTAATATGGAAAAGTATATATAAATATATATGTCAGTTCTTTTCTAATGTTTTTTCAAAAGTGTTTTAGAGGTTCAGTTCAATGAAAAGCAATCATGAGAAAGAGTTCTATTCATAAGCTAGGGACTAAGACAGTGGAATTGTACCAATCCCGGAAGCTTACAAGTGATATCGGAATGTGGAAGGATTTATTTGTAAATATATTGTGAGATGGTACTTACAAGCAATTCTCTAATTTCTAGAGGTTAATCACATTGTGTTAATGGACATTAATTGTAATTGGTGGAAGTCCAGGGATATAGATAAAATTCTATAATCCTAATGGAGTATAGGAAAGGTGTTTCCTAGTAACAATGCTTTAACCAAAAGGTTGAGTACTTGGTCCCACAACCGGAAATAGGAGATCCCTTTAGATCCCACACACAAGGACCTTTTTAAAGTATTTAATTTAATTATTAATTAAATTAATTAATTTCTCTAAGTAATCACTATATGGTATAGTGAAGCTCTAAAAGGTGGAATCACATTGGATGTTAAAAACCAAATGGGTAGGACTCATTAGAGATTTTGTTAAAAGAATCAAAACTTGATCTAAGGGTTTGTGAAACCCATTGGGGGCGTGTGGGGTGGGGCCCACCTAGGGTGGGACGCCCACTTTAAGGAGGAATAATAATTGTTATTATTTTAATTAGTGTCTAATAACTAATATCCTTATTAGATAAGGTTAGTTAGTTAGTTAGAGTTAGTTACTAATTAAAGATTCCTTGTTGAACAAAGATTCTATTAGTTTCTTACTAATCAAGGAATCCTAATTGGATTAGGATAAGATTAGTTGGACACTAATGGATAAGGTTAGTTTCTATTAATGATTATTCCTAATTGGATTAGGAGAAATCAAGAATAGAAAGAATTGAGAAATCCTTATTGGATGAGGATTAGGAGTCTTAAGTTGCAAGCAACCCAAGCTCTCCTATATAAAGAGGTGGACGTCCAAGGCTTGATACACAATAAAATTCTCCAGAATTTTTTCTTCTCTCCCTCTCCTCAAGTTTACGCCCAACCCTCTCCCCCTTTGAGGGTGTACGGTCACCCTTCCCCTTCTTCCTTTTTGTTTGGTTTTTGATCTTGATGATCAAGAACAAGTTCTTTGAAGATCAAGATTGGATCTTGTTTGATCAAGAAAGGTTCTTGGATCAAAGAAAAGAAGAAAAGATAAAAGAGCATGGAATTTGGAAGGGTCATTAGCTTCCATTAGAGAAAGCTTTAAAGGAAAAAGAAGGTTCTTGTGAATCGACAGGAGACTTGACACTTGTGAAGTTTTGCAAGTACTATTCTTATGTGGATTTGACTTAACAATTTCAAAGTCACAAAGTTGAATGTTATTCTAACCTTCATTGAATAAAATCAATTAGAATCTTAGTCAGATCTTGGGATTCGATGTATGCCCCCCAAGAACTGTGTTTCTAAAATTAAAAAGAGGCATACTTTCAATACGGTGGTGGCTTTAGAACCACTTGATAAAAATAAAGCATCTTCAAGTGGCAACCTTTCTGGCAACAAACTGTCATATGAAAATAATTAGACTCTTTTTGAAAGTAAAGGATGATAGAAGAAAAAGTAATTGGCTCAAAATGTCAATGCTAAAAAGCAAGCTCAAGCTACAAGGTAGGATTAAGCTCAAAGAAAAGAAGGAAAGCACATAAAAAAGGCTGAGAAGAAAAAGAAAAGGGAAAGAGTATGGAAAGCCAAGAAAAATGGCCCTACCCAAGACATTCTTTTGGAAAAAAAGTCATTAATGGCAATCATGCACGCATGTTTTACCGAGGTTTTCGCATTCATGCATGCATGTCAAGACATTGATATTGCTTCATGTTCCATACTATTTATCTTCTACTGCTAGTATTGCTTTAATTGATATTTCGTATCATGTTCATTGTTGTTATGCTTTCGTTATTGCTATGGCTAGCTAGTAGCTTGTACTAGCTGAGTATTCCATGCTCAGCCGTACTTTGATGTCGGTAGGTTCCGTAGATGTCCTTGACCCTAAGCCTTGGGTCAAGGAGGAGTACATAGAGGAGAGGGAGCCATCTATTCCATTACAGTCGCAAGCGGATAGAGACCTCGACATTTGGCCGTACCTCGACTGCTATTGAGGGGAGAGTACGAGAGGGTTCTTTTGTGTATTTTGATAGGTGGGCATGTCCACCTTTACCTTGTTATGTTTTGTATATATTCACTTGGGATACAGACCACCTTATATAGAAAAGAAATTTTTGGTATACGCTTCCGCATTCATGATATAGCTTCCGTACTCTGATTCATGATATATTATGGTATGTGTACCTTGTTCATTACAGGATGGTTTGGCAGGTATGAATAGTCACCTCTAAAGTATCCCTTGACTCGTAGGGGGTATTTTGGGGCGCGACAGAAGTGGTATCAGAGCCCTAGGCATTAGAGTCCCTAGGGTCACTTAGTACTCGATACCATGATTGAACAAGGCATTAGGTGTCATGAAGGAGTCGTATTCCAAGTATAGACTAACAAGTTAGTCTTGGTCAAAATAGGTTGAACTTCAACCAAAGTTAGAGTCCTATACTAGGAACATGGATTGTATGTTGTGCTATTGTGTTGTATACCATGTTTGCATTATTTTGTGCTTGGAAAAATATGCTGTGAATGAATGGTGAAATTGTTACTAAATGCGTATCCAAGTTAGACTCATGTTGTACTGTCGTCCTCAGGAGTAATCATGAGGCGTGGTGCACGGGGTTGTGGATACAATACTCGAGGCAATGGAAGTGATGCTCCACCAGGTGACGATCACCCAGACTTTGCCTAAGCCTTTGCTTCAATAGCCGAGACTTTGGCTATGCTAGCGGCAAGGCAACCGACTACTCCACCTAATGCGGCACTTATACCGGCTCCTCGTAATCGAGCACAAGCCGGAATAGAGGCTTGTCGAAGGATGAGGCCTCCAACTTTTTGTGGAAGCATTGATCCACTTGTTGCCGAAGGTTGGATTCGGCAACTTGAGAAGATATTCTCAGTATTGACACCTACTGAGGCAGAAAGGGTTATTTGGGCCACCTTCTTGCTTGAAGGCGAGGCTGATCATTGGTGGAGGTCCGTGCTTAGGACCCGAGAGTTGGCCCGACAGGGTCAAGTGTGGACATGGGGTGATTTGTTGGACGTCTTTTACAAGAAATACTTTCCGGTCAGGATGAAGGAAAAGAAAGAAGTTGAATTTATTACCTTAGAGTAAGGTAATATGTCTGTAGCGGCTTATAAAGCCAAGTTCTCGGAGCTATCTCGATTTGCTCCACATATGATAGCGGCCGAGGATATGAAAGCCCGGAAGTTTGAGAGGGGGTTGAAGGCCTACCTCAAGGACCGAGTTTCAATGTTTCGGGATGAGACATATGCCGAGGTGGTGGACAAGGTACTATTAGCAGAGGCTAATTCTGAAGAATTCATCAAGAGAAAAGGGATAGAGAAAGGCCAGTCTAGTAGTTCAGGGGAGAAGAGAGCTAGGACTATGTCATACCATTCTGCGGGGCCAGCTTAGTCACAGAGGTTGTCTTCTACACCACAAGCTCCCCGCCCTTTTGCTCCACTAGCTTTTTGCCCGACTACCTCATATGCTCCTCGCCCTACATTACCTCAGACTATGGGTTATGCCCCTCCCGCCTATTCACACGATGTCTGCACCCTTTGTGGAAGGCAGCATCCAGTAGGGGAATGCCGGAAGGCTACCGAAGGCTGTTTTCATTGTGGCGACCAAGGCCACATGATTCGGGATTACCCCTGACGTCATCTACCAGCTCAGCCTCAGGGGAGTAGGTGCCCTATTAGGCAGAGTTCTCAGCAGGGCTCTTCCCAGCTTCGAGGGCCTCACCGTCTACACGGCCTCCTCTCCCAGCCACCCAAGGCCGAGTTTTCACCTTATCGAAAAGAGACGCAAGTGCATTCGACGATGTCGTGCAAGGTACGCAAGAATTCTAGAGTTTTAAGTTGTGTATAATTTCCATTATATGATGAGTGGTTATTTATACTAGGGGTTACCTATGTATGATGTATGTCTTGTTTGAAATCTACTGATGTTAGTGTTTAATCGCACAGGCGCTTTATTAGTGAACGAGTGTCTCGCTCGAGTGTTGATCGACACAGGATCCACTCACTCCTTTGTTTAACCCAGTTTCGCGAAAGGCTTTTCAACTGAGTCTACTCTGTTGGAGCGGGAGTTGACCGTTGTAACTCCGCTTGGCAAGTTGGTTTTTTTTTTTTTTTTTTTTTTTTTTTTTAAAACCTCTCAGAAGGAGAGGGGGGTTTGGCGGACCCCTACCAGATTTATTAATAAAAAATAAATGGGGGGGACATAAACCTTACCCCTACAAAGAACTCACACATTAGGGGGGGACATAAAACCTTACCCCTGACAAACAAAAACAAATAGAGGGGGACATAAACCTTACCTCTAATAAACAAAATCAAACAAAACTCAATCTCTATGAACCAATCGAACATTACCTAAACCATCTTGATCAAGAGAAATAAGGGATATGAGACGAGTAGGACTAGACTGATTAGGGAGAATTTCACCTGAAGTCTGAAAAGTACAACCTTGATTAGCAAGAAAGTCTGCAACCATGTTAGCTTCCCGAAAGATGTGATTAATAGAGGAGCAAATGTAAAACACTTGGTGGATCTTTTTATTCCAATACCACACCTGCCAAGGATGATTAGAAGAACCCTTCCAAGCTTCTACTAAAGATTTAGCATCAGATTCAACATCCACTTGAAGGTATCCAAGTCTTTGACACAAAAGTAAACCATCCAAAAGAGCTCGAGTTTCTGCAACATAATTAGTACAATTCCCATAGAAGGCATAGAAACAAGCTAACATCTTTCCATCGTGGTCTCGTATAATACCACCACCTCCAGCTATTCCCGGATTGCCTTTAGAAGCACCATCAACATTCAATTTTATTCTATCCTGAGAAGGCCGATTCCATTTGATATAGGCAATAGTAGTACTTTGGCAAATAGGAGAAGACAAGATATTGATAATCGAAAGATCCAATGACTTGCCGGTCGGTAAGGAGCCCAAGTCAACCATCCATTTCTGAATTCTTGTCCTAATCACATCAACAGACTTTTGAACATTCTTAAACCTACGGGAGCATCTTTCTTTCCAGATCTCCCATATGATTATAAGAGGAAGCACCACAAAAACTGCATTATGATTCCTGTCTGAAGCTCTAAACCATCTCTGAAGTAAGCATTGAATATTATCACTAGGTGGAGAAAAAACTGAACATAAATTACCAAAATATTGCCATAACACTCCTGCAATATCACTTGTGCATAAGAGATGAGATAAAGTTTCAATATGACCTTGAGCACAACATGAACAACAACTTACTAGAGGAATACCAATAGATTGAACTTTAAAGTCAATAGGGACAGCTCCATTCATTACCTTCCAACCAAAAATTTGGATTTTTTTGGGAATAATATCATTCCACACATACCTAGTCCAATTTTTCGGAAGGGTAGAATATCGAAGAGCGTTCCAAGCTGATTTAATTGAAAACTTACCCTTTGGACAGAGATTCCAAATGAATGTATCTTCTAATTCAGAAGTAAAAAATCCTGCATTTCTAATATCAGTCTCAATATAATCAGGAAGATAATCAGAAACAAGACTAAAATCCCATCCCCCATTGTCATCAAGCATGTCCGAGATAACAGGAAAAGTATGAGGAATATTAGTAGAATTAACAATAAGAGGAGCATCTCCATACCAACAGTCTAACCAGAAATTAATTTTATTACCATTACCAATTAAAGCAGTAGAATTCCAAATCACATCTTTACAAAATTTGCTAATTTTTATCCAAGTTTTAGATGAATCAATACGATATGAAGCATACCAAATGTGAGAAAATTGGAATTTAGATTTAAAGAATTTAGTCCAAAGATTTTCAGATTGATAAAGATTCCAAGCTTGTTTCATACGAAAAGCAGAAGAAAAATCATGCATTTTCCTAATGCCTAGACCCCCTTCCAACAGGCTGAGGGTACAAGTATTCCAATTAATCCAATGACGCTTTTTAGAATCAATCCTATTGTTCCAAAAAAATTTAGCCATAGATCTATCAATAATATTACAAATACTAATACATTACATGTTCTTCATATATTACATTCTATGGTATGGAAATAGATGTAATTGAAAAAGGAGGATTCTAAATTATGAAGTTATAGTTATGAGAAAACTATAATAAAAAAATAATTAAAATGGAAATCATAATGTTATGATGTATAATGTCTTAATGAGAAGGCAAGGAAAACACTTAACTTATAAAGGGTTTCAAGACAGATGGGTGAGCCCCAAAAGGGAAGACCGTTCGACAATCATCTTAAGGGGTTAAGGAAAATCCCAAGACAGATGGGTGAGCCGCAAAAGGGAATACCGTTCGGCGATCATCTTGAGAGACAGGAGTAAGATAAGTCTGAAAAATAAATGAAAAGATAAAGAATGTTTATCTTAAAAATGTCTCAAGATAGTGGCGAGGTAAAGGAAGGCCGTTCGAAAATAATTCATGAGGAGTAATGATGGCTCCGAGACGGAATGAAATACTTCGTGAGGGGTCAAACTGTCGCGCCCCAAAACCCACCCTAGGAGTTAGAGTGAACTTTGGACGACTAATCATGACTTGCTTGACAACCAACCTGCAAAACCCACAGAGCATATACCATAGAGGACAATATAGCGGAAACATAACTATAAAACACAGCGGAAGTCTAACCAAACCTCTATGAATATACATACGCAAATCCAAGTTATACAAAAAGTAACCAAAAGAAAGTGCGGACAGACCCGCCAAAATACATGAATGTATATCTCTCATCTCACCCACAGCTATTCACTCAGAATCTACAACCACCTAATGGTAACCCTCTACGGGAGGTTCCTCCAAAGGCTCCTCGACGTACTCCTCCTCCACCCAAGGGCTCGGAGCACAGATATCAAATGGAGCAGCTGCTCCGCCATCACCTGCCGACATAAGAAGTACGGCTGAGCATGGAATACTCAGCTGGTACTAAGCACTAACCAACAGTCATAGCATACAGATAGCATACATAAAGCAGGAACAATTCCTATAAGTTAGAAGGAAACAATTCATATCATACAAGGAAGTAAAAGCAATTTATAATCATGCTTGTATTTCGTAGAAAGCCGTTAAAACCCTTGAAAACCTTGTGCACTTGACTTGATTGGAAATACCATTTCCGTGCTTGAAACTTGTCATGTTGCCTTATCTTATCATATCATGCGTGTCATGCCATGTCATGCTTGCTTGGAAAGTAAACTACTTGTGAGGGAAGGGAGACCCTTCTTCCTAAATGCCCATGCTTGTCATGTCATGTATCATGCTTGCTTGTTCGGAAAAGTAATCTACTTGTGAGGGAAGGGAGACCCTTCTTCCTAAAATGCTCATGCTTGTCATGCCGTGTCATGTCATGCTTGTATCATGCTTGAAAGAGTAAACTACTTGTGAGGGAAGGGAAACCCTTCTTTCTAAATGCTCATGTCATGTCCTTTCACTTGTGAGGTGTCCTTGTGAGATGTACTTGCGAGGGAAGGGAAACCCTTCTTATGATATGGATGTACTTGCGAGGGAAGGGAGACCCTTCTTATGATAATGCATGATTGACTTGTCCTTGCCAAAAGCGAGGTAAAACATATCGTAGGATATGCCCTACCTCTAAATCCCATTCTTGAAAAACGTCGGTAATCCATGTCATGCATGCGTGCTCATGAGATCGTGTGCATACTTGCATTTGGAATTAAATATGACAATTTGGTTAATTTACAAAGCATAGCATATCACGATTTGAACAAATAATAAATCGCACATTTTGAGAAATGTAAGAAACACACTATCATATGCCCTAACAATTTCATGAATAATTAAACATGTATTCCCTTAATTTATCACTCATTTTATTCACCTTGGCATCTCATCAAACATAGTGTGTTCATTATTTATTAACCCTACAACATGCTTTTCTAGGTGGGTTTTACTCACATCACATATGTACGTTTATTATGGGTACAATGCCCTCCCCGTTCATCCATCACATCAATACACACGGCATCCAATCGCCCACATTCATCTCCATTCACCATTCACCATTCACAACCCATCTCGTAATACATGGATGTATAAAGGAACACAAAGAAAATAAAGGAAAAGAAGAACTATAACTAGGAGGGTAGCAAGAAGTACCGACCTTGAACAATGAGGAAGAAACCTCTTCCAAAAACGACCGTGTAGCTGCTGCCCTAGCTTGGATCACGAGCTCCTCGAATGCTTGAGCCTTGATCTTGAAGAAAACGGGCTTGGGGTTGATCTAGGGTCTTAACCCCTTTGATTTCTCCCAAATGAAAACCTGGGTTTTGGAAACCCTTCTCCTTTCTCTCTATCTCTCAAAAGACTCTAAGGGTTGTGTATGAACCCTCAAATGATCGGGCAAAGCCTTTAAGGTATGAGTGAAACGCCCAAAAGACCAAAACACCCTTACAAAATTTTCTGCAAAAACGCGAGTACCGAGCGATCGGTGTTAATGACCGATCGATCGGTTGCCTACCGATCGATCGGTTTCATAACTGAGCGATCGGTTAAAATTTCACTCTCTGGAAAATTTCCCCATACAAAAATCTTGACCAGTCGATAGCCTCCGAGCGATCGGTTTTGGACCGATCGATCGCTCCATGGACCGAGCGATCGGTTGCCTGCAGGTCCAGACTGTTTTGGCCATATCTTTTGACTCGCTCGTCGGATTTTGACGATTCAACTTGCGTTGGGTTCGTACTTCGAAAAGAAAAATTTCTGATGTTTTGGAATTTCCAATTTCTTCCTTATTTATTAATTATACCTCTTTAAAGGCAAAATGGCAACGAAAGTGTCATGCATTAAATGTGAAAAGGTCCGGGGCTCTACACAAACTCCAAGACGGAATGAGTCTAAATATGTGTACCTTTCATTGATCATCTTGAGAGGCAAGGTTAAGATAAACTAGATCCGAGTAAAAGATATTTAAAAGCAATATTGAAAATAATATTAAAAGTTTTAATATTATATATATGCTTATGCTTATGCTTATTCTATCTTGTTATTTAGTATGATATCCTGGAATATTCTTATTTGGCTTCATAGTTCACTGACCTTTTATGTCTCCAGATGAACAATAAAAGAACAACTTAAAAGCGATGTTCGAAGAAGGGCGGAGTTGCTTTTGATCTTGATGTTATATTTTGTTATATGTTCATTTGGATGTAATTCAACTGGTTATGTAAACCTTTACTTTAATTATGGACATGGTTATGATGGCTATTGCATATGGAAAGAGAAGAAGGGTTTAAAAATTTGAATTCCCTTGGTATTTTACGCTTCCGCATTATAAGAGAAAAATGATCTCACGGACGGATTACTCTTACATTTCATTAGTGAAATGTTAAGTTTAAGTCGGGTCGTGACAGCTAAGGTTTGTCTTGCAGAGCTTGAAACTCTTGATAAACACCGTCTCTGAGCCCAACTAAGTTTAGAGATGTACTGACAAATGGTTACTAATGCCTTCAACAAAAGAGTAAAACTAAGGTATTTTAAAACAGAGGATTTGGTCTTAATGATCTGAATACCAATCATTGTCACTCGTCGAACCAAGGGAAAGCTCAAATCAAAGTGGAAAGGGCCCTACATCATCGAGAAAGTATATTCTAAAGGAGCATACCTGTTGACTTCAATGGATGGAGAGCGAATCATCCCTCCAACCAATACAAGATTCCCAAAGCGATCTTATTCCTAGGAATCGGAAAGCTTGCTAGACCAAAATTTTAAAAGCTGGTCTAGGAAAAAATTAGAGCACCCAAAAAGACTTTCTAAGTTGAAAATCCGAAAGAACAGCTTAGGCAAAAATTAGAGTCAAAATCAAGCTCGCTAAGTCGAAAACCCTAAGGGACGACTTAGGCAAATATTAGAGCGTAAATGACTCGGTAAGTTCAAAACCCTAAGGGGCAGTTTCGGCAAAAATTTGAGTCAAAACAAAATGCCCGTTAGACTAACACTCCAAGAGTAGTCTAGGTAAAAATTGGGGCAAAAAAAAGCTCGCTAGACTAGCACTCCAAGGGTCAATCTAGGAAAAAATTAGAGCGATTTGACAGGCTCATGAATACGAGTTAAAACTGTTCACTGTGCTTTAAAATCTCCAAATACAAGATCGAAGTCCAAACCCTCCTAGGTATGAACAGAAACTGCCTATTTGTCTCAAAATGTGAATCAAAACTTCAAAAGTCTCCAAGATATAAGACCGAAGTCAAAACCTTCCTAGGTACAAACAGAAATTACTTATTCTCTCTTAAAATTCGCATCTAAATGCTCCTCATGAACTACGTTTGGCTTGATCCTATCATGGGTACATAGGCAACCTAAGAATATAAACTTGGGTTCAAATAGTTCTTCTAAAAGAACACTATCTCCCTGAGATAAAAAATCATCGTTATTGTCCCTCAATACGAATGACATGAAGAAAAAATTGCTACCTAGTGTATGAAAAGGAAACCAAAACTCTAAAGATAGACTTCTCACCATCAAGGGAACATCTCGAATGAAACATGTAAGCACCCGATTTTAACACTATGCCTTAGCCATGGTTAACATCTTTTAATTATGGTTACCCCAGCTGAGTCTTAGTCAAGCCTTAAACCCTAGGCAAAGCCTAATCAAACCCTAAGCCTAATCCTAGGTGAACCCTAGGCCTAACCTTAGTCAAACCCTAAACCCTAGACAAACCCTGATCAAACCCTAGTCAAAACCTAGGTAAACCCTGGTCAAACCTAGGTAAACCCTAATCAAACCCTAGTCTAACCCTAAGTAAACACTAATTCAGCCCTAAGGCCCAAAAGACCCTCAAATCCGAAACCCAAAAACCTCTGTGGGCCCAAACAAGGGCCCACAAGCCTTTAGAACCCACTGCAGTGGGGCCCCCTACCTTTTTGAAAATTCAACTAATGGCGATAATAACTTTACTGCCATTACTAAAATTGACAAGGTGACCAGTGATCCAGACCAATCGTGTGAGGTCAAACCCTAGTCAAAAGCTAGGTAAACCCTAATCAAACCCTAGTCAAACCCTAGTCTAACCCTAAGTAAACCCCAATTCAACCCTAAGGCCCAAAAGACCCTCAAATCCGAAACACAGAAATCTCTATAGGCCCAAACAAGGGCCCACAAGCCTTTAGAACCCAATGCAGTGGGGCCAACCTGTTTTTTTTTTAAATTCAAATAATGGCGGTAATAACTTTACCGCCATTACTAAAATTGGTAAGGTGAACAGTGATCCAAACCAATCATGTGAAGGTCAAACCCTAGTCAAAACCTAGGTAAACCCTAATCAAACCCTAGTTAAACCCTAGTCTAACCCTAGGTAAACCCTAATTCAAGCCTAAGGCCCAAAAGACCCTCAAATCTAAAACCCAGAAACCTTTGTGGGCCCAAACAAGGGCCCACAAGCCTTTAGAACCCAATGCAGTGGGGCCAACCTACTTTTAAAAAAAAAAAATTTAATAATGGCGGTAATAACTTTACCACCATTACTAAAATTGGTAATGTGAACAGTGATCCAGACCAATCATGTGAAGGTCAAACCCTAGTCAAAACCTAGGTAAACCCTGATCAAACCCTAGTTAAACCCTAGTCTAACCCTAGGTAAACCCTAATTCAGCCTTAAGGCCCAAAAGACCATCAAATCTGAAACCCAAAAACCTCTGTGGGCCCAAATAAGGGCCCACAAGCCTTTAGAGTAGTGGCCCACCTGCTTTTCTTTTTTTAAATTCAAATAATGGCGGTAATAACTTTACCGCCATTACTAAAATTAGCAAGGTGAATAGTGATCCAAACCAATCGTGTGAAGGTTGGGTCTGTTTTAACATAAAACAGGAAATGACGGTAATAACTCTACCGCCATTACTAGATCTCTGGTTTGCAGTGCTGTTGGCACCCTTGCAACACTCTAGTCTGCCTCCCCTGTGTTCCAAACCCTTTTCTTTATCCCTAAACTGCCCCAGGTCTGCCCTCAGCCTATAAAAGCCCCTCCTCTAAGCTTTCTCCGAACTCCAAGAACTCCCACACTAAACCCCTGTCCAACTTCGGCTAGCCTTAGTTCAAAGCCACTCCACCCTTAATCTCCCACCTTGAAAGATCCCAGGCCTCCCCAGGAGCCACCCCAGGCCTGCCTCCACCTTCTACCACCTTGTACCAGCCCCCCACCGCAGCACAGCACCTCCTTCATCACCGTATGAGCAAGCATTGAGGGTAGGACCTCTCCTTCCCCTTCTTTCATTTTTTAAAAGCTCTGTAAGACCCCATGGTCCTACTCCAGGGGGTCTTTTATTTCTATTTGTTGCTTCAAGTCGAGAACAAGGGTCCCTCCACCTTCCTCATAGGTGTGGGGGAACCCCCTTGAGGTTCAAACGATTGCTATAAGTCCCCCAATCTCTCAGAGCTCCCCTTAGGCTTTTGGGGGTCCCTTAAGCCATGAGGGATCCCCTGGAGTGCACTGGTGCAGCCCCCAGTGGGAAAATCTCATTTTCTGGAAACTTTTAGGAATGGCGGTAGAATAACTACCGCCATTACTGACCTGCCAATTTGTAGCATTTGTATAACCCTTTGGGTGGAGTCCTGGTCCAATTCAGGGCCATGTCTTGGTCCTTTAGACTCTCCTCTTCCTGGCCTGGTCCTTCCAGGCCCAACCCATGCAGCCTAACCATGGTTAACTGACCTAAAACCAAGAGTTAGCTTAATGGTGGTAGATTATCTACCGCCATTACAGTATACCGAATGCAGGGTGTTCAGCCCACTGTATGGCCGATCTCAGACCACGTCCATGGCCCACCTAAGGTCCAGAACATTATGGGGAGTCCCCTGACCAACCCTAATGGATCCCTGACCCTTGGGTTAACCCTTAACCCGTCACTCCACACCTGTAAAATCCATTACAGAAAAACTCTGTGATGGCGGTAGATAGTCTACCGCCATTCCAAAACAGTGAAGTTTTGGAATGGCAGTAAACAGTCTTACCGCCATTTCCTATTCACTGTATTTTTTGGCTTTCCATAGGGGCCAAACCAGGTAGGAGGCTATTGTAGGCCCTACCATGCTCTCTGAGCCCACCCTAACTAGACCAGCAACCTTAACTGGGGTTAACTCAACCCCAGTTAACTTTTAACCATGGTTAAGTATCCTCAACCCTTGGTAAAAAACTACCAAACAATTCTAAAATCTGGATATGTGTCCAAAATGTTACTGCTTTGACCTTTTTACCATGGTTAGCAACCATAACCATGGTTACTTTACCCATTTAACTCCAGTTAGCAACCCTAATCTCGATTAAATCCGATTTTGGCCTACTGGGCTTAAGTCTCCTAGCCTACCAGGCTCACCCTTGGCCTACCGGGCTTACCCATGTTACCCTCAACTGTGGTTAGCAATCCTAACCATGGTTAGTTTGATCCTTAACCTCAGTTAGCAACCCTAACCTTGGTTAAATCCGATTTTGGCATACTAGGCCTAAATCAAGTCTACCGAACTTACGCTTTGGCCTACCGGGCCTAAACCCCTAGTCTACCGGACTAACCCTAAGCCTATAGGGCTTAAACCATGCACTTGACCAAACTCGGTCAACTAAACCCTAGTCTACCAGACTAGTCCATTAACCACCCTTGGTGCACACACACACACCCTCTAGCCTTAGCACGGGCCCATGTGCCAGAACTACACTCGATCTAATCTCACCTTGTGAGTACGTAGGTAACCCAACCTGGGTTTGACCCTAATTAGCTTTCTCCTTCTTGAGTTAGTATTATCTTAAACACTTAGGCATTTGAACAAATCTTGACTTAAATTGGCTTACACCTAGAAAGTAAGGAACCATTGTAAAATGGAAGTCTCGGGGTGCCTAACACCTTTCCCGGATTTAATGAAACCTCTTACCTAGACCTCTACCGCAGACTAAGACCTTATCCACAACCCGGGGACTTATCCCTTCTGAATTAATAGGTGGCGACTCTCAACACACATCTCTTTGTGACCTGGAGTGAAATCCTGTGCTCACAAAAAAGATATCTACTAATTATAACGGATGGATAACGGAGCATCTCCCCCAACTAATGTATGATTCTCAAAGTGATACCATCCATAAGGATCAAACAAAAGCCCGCTAGACCAAAATCTCAAGACATGCAAAAGTTAGGGTAGCAAAGCTCACTAAGTTGAAAACCTGAAAGGGCGGCTTAGGCAAAATTTAGAGCACCAATGGCTCGCTAAGTTGAAAATTTGAAAGGACGGTTTAAGCAAAAAACATTTGAGTCAAAACAAAACGTACACTAGACTAACACTCCAAGAGTTAGTCTAGGAAAAAATTAGGGCAACCAAAGGCTTGCTAAACTAACACTCCAAGAGTCAATTTGGTAAAAAATAGAATAATTTGACAGGCTCCTGAATATGAGCTAAAACGATTCATCATTTTTCAAGGACTTGCCCCTAAAATACAAGTCTAAACCTTCCTAGGTATGAACGGAAACTACCTACTTGTTATAAAAATATAAGTCTAAACCTTCCTAGATATGAACTATATACTCATAAATTACGAGTCTAAAATCGCCCCCATCATGAACTACGTTTGGCTTGATCCTATCATGGGTACGTAGGCAACTTGAGAAAACCAACTTGGGTTCTGTCGCGCCTCAAAACCCACCCTAAGAGTTAGAGTAAATCTTGGATGACTTATCATGACTTATATGACTTGCTTGACAAACCAACCTGCAACATGTACCTGGAGCATATACCATAGAGGACATAACAGCAGAAACATAATTACAAAGTACAGCGGAAGTCTAACCAAACCTCTATGTGTATATATGCATGATCCAAGTTTATACAAAAAAATAAACAAAAGAAAGTGCAGACAAGCCCGCCAAAATACATCAATCTAATCTCTTAAGCTCACTCCCACAGCAAACACTCAGAATCTACCACCTAGTAGTAGCCCTTTATGGGAGGTTCCTCCACAGGTTCCTCAACATACTCCTCTTCCACCCATAGGCCAGGAGCACTGATGTCGAATGGAGCAGCGGCTCCCTCAATACCAGCAGACATAAATGTACGGCTGAGCATGGAATACTCAACGTGTACCTAATACTAACCAACAGTCATAGCATAACAATAGCAATATATATAAGCAAGAAGCCATTCATATAATGATAGGAAAGTAAAGCAGTTTATATTTATGCTTGCATCACATAAACACAAATAAAACCCTTTGAAACCTCGTGCATTTGACTTGACTGAAATACTTCTTTCGTACTTGAAAACTTGTCTTGTCTGTGTTTTGTCATGCTTGTCATGCGTGTCATGTTATGTTATGCTTGCTTGGAATGAAATGCACTTGTGAGGGAGGGGAGACCCCTCTTAAGCAACTTGTGAGGGAAGGTGGTGTGAAACCCCTTCTTATGCAATGCACGTGTCATGCTTGTCATGCGTGTCATGTCATGTATCATGCTTGCTTGCTTGCTTGGAAAATAAACATGTTCATGCTACTTGTGAGGGAGGGGAGACCCCTCTTCCTAAATGAAAAACAACTCGTGAGGGAAGGGAGACCCCTCTTTAACAAAATGCATTGAATGTAACATGCATGCTTGAGGCGTTCTGGTTCGTGTCAAAAAGCGAGGCAAAACATATCTTAAGATATACCCTACCTCTATTTACCGACCCTTTCATTTGGCTTTGTCATGGTGTTCGTGAATTGGTAATAAAACCTTGAAAACAAAACATGGTGTTTAATGCTTGAAACCCTACTCGTGGACTACATGCCATGCTCGTGGTTCCGTGTACAATTTAGGATGACAATGGCATATAAAGAACATTTGCATTTGATCAACAATTAAATCAAATAAATAAGCAATTAATCTAACAACATACCATTCGATAAAGTAAAGAAATTCAAACATGTATTTTCTAAGAATCATTAGCATTTTCTTCATTTTGGCATTTCATCAAACACTTGGTATGTTCATTATGATTAATACCTAAATCTTGCATTACTAGGTGGGTTAATGCTCACAACACACATGTATGTTTGTTATTAGTACAATACCCTTCCCATTTCATTCATCACAACAAACACATGGCACCCATCGCCCATCATCCTCCATTCATTCATCCTATAGCATTAACATATTTAGATAATGGGGAAAAAATCATAAAAATGAAGAAAAATGAGAAAAATATGAACTAGAAGGGTAGCAAAAGGTACCGACCTTCAAATAGGAGAGAATCTCACGAAAATGATGGTAGAAGTTGTTGTTCATGCTTGGAGGAGGTGCTCCTTGCTTGCCTTCCTTGGATTTGAAGAATCCAAGGATTTGAGGATGATCTAACACGAGCTTGGGCTTAGAGATGGAGACCCACACTCTAGGAAGAAGATTCAAGCTTGTGGAAGCTTTGAGAAGTGAAGATTTCGAGCTCCTCCTTGGTCTCCCAAAAATCCCTTTTTGGAAACCTAGGTTTCCTTCCTTTTCTCTCAAAAAGTCCCTTCTCTAGGTGTTAGGAACCTTAGAACCCTAAACATTAGGTATATATAGAGTTTGGGTTGTGAAAAACCCTTAAAAAGACATTTCTAGGTGATCTCGCTCGAGCAGGTTGCACCGGGACTCAAAAATTGCATTTAGTCAATCTCGCTTGAGCGGGTTTGGATCTCGCTCGAGCGAGTTTGTCTGCAAAAATGTGCTTTGGTATTTTCGCGATAACTTTTGACTCCCTTATCGGATTTTGACGATTCAACTTGCATTGGATTCTTCTTTTGAAAGGAAATAACTTTCATGTTTTGTTCTTTTTCTAATTCTTCATTATTCTTTGACAATTTTGCCCCTAAAACTGACTAACATGCGAATGGGTTTCATTAACCCATTTTTGTAGCAGATCCGATTCCGGAAATCGGACGTTTGACTCTACCTTGACTCAAAATCCAGAAAAGTGATCAACATGAACCTCAAAGAGGGTTTCAATACCTTTTGAAAAAATTAACAATCACTCTATTCCGATTAGATATGAGCAAACTAGAGCTTTTCAAAGTTGAGGGTGATGTTAAGACCTACCCTTTTTAACACTTAGAACATCTCGAGTGTTTCACACTCTTTTCCCTCGGGTCCAAAACCTACTCACCTCATGACCCATTACCCCATAGGTTAACTGATCTACAATTGGAGTTTAGTAAACTGGATTTTAACATATCCGACGTAGGAATCCCACTTCTCAACACTTAAAGTTCTTTAAAATTTCTCTTTTCGTAGAAATGGAAGATTATAAAGGCCTAAAGCCTTAGCACGGGTTCCAACACATGGGCAAAAGTTTTGGGGTTCTACATCCTCCCCCCCCCCCCCATATATAAATTTCATCCTCAAAATTTGGATGATACACAATTGAGTGGGGATACTTTCCCTCGCAAGTTTGAACTTTGTCATTAAGTTATACTAAGGACATACAATTCCTTCATCAACCAACACAAGACTAAGCACTTGCTTGTTGGCAAGCACTTAGGTTTTCTCATAAAATGAAACATCATTCTAAACAGCTAGAAAATTTTCATAACATAAGGTAGCATAATTACATTCAGGTGGCGACTGACTGCCCATGACAAAATACAAAATACATTCCCTTAAAAAAAAATTTTTTTTTCTCTCTCTCACATCTTCATGCCATATCATTTGGTGCCTGAGCATTCTATCCTGGCGTGGCAAGGGCTTGTTCCTAGTTAGCCTGGCAAGGTGGCTGTGTGAACTGTTGGGGGCTTGATGCCTGTGTAGAGCCCTGCATAGGTGACCGCCTAACCGTGGGCCTATTTCCCTGAGAATAAGGTGGTATCTAACGTCGGGGACAATCTTTGATCATGTGGCTCCGGCGACCACAGTGGAAACATCCACAGGAGATCCTCCTACACTCTCTGGCCCCATGCCTCCTCCCACAAAGGTTACAGCTCTCATAAGAGCAGGTGGAAGGCGCATATCCCGTGACCTGAGATGGTGCGAGGTGGGGTGCCTGCGTGGTAGTCGTGTGCAAAGCTGGTGGAGCAAATGAAAGAGAAGCCTATGGTGTAGTAGGAGGACTCTGTACCTGTGCATGTCCAGAGGACCGGTACCTAACCCATGCTTCTACAAACATTGGGTCTATGCCACCAAAAAACACCGGGGGCCTCATCCTCCAAAGTGCCTCAATTCCTATTGTATGATGTGTAGGGATATGTACAAGTACCGCCGCAGGAGTGGGGGTAGAGGGCTGTCTAGCTGTAAGCATTGCTAGTGACTCTGCTATGGATCACAGGACCTGAGTGAGATCAGGCTACTCATTCCCCGATGGAGGAGGAGATACTCCACCTCTCCTAGTGTGGTATCCACGACCCTGATTGCCACGTCTCATGGTTTTCTCCTGAGGACGATAGCAAAGCCTGAGTCTAACTCGAATCCCATCGTAATCCGACATTGCATTTTCATAATAGTAGGTACTTATCAAATTCTAAAACATACATCATGATACACACACCATAGCATAATCATATACTCTAAGGTTCCTAGCGAAGCCAAGATACGAGGTTGGTTGAGTTGCAACCGGTTATGGTTTAAGGTTAACTTGTTAGTCGATACTTGAGGGCAATAACTTCTCTTGAGTATAAGTTGAACTCAAGCCCCTAACCTATGCAAACACATTGTATATATCTAAGTACAACTATAATAGTATAATTGTACAATTAGTTTTCCTAGCGATGCTAAGTTTCACACTCGGTGAAGGTATTAACCGATTACATACTTAAGACCATAACCAGTTTAAAACTAATACTAATGACTAGTTCATCTATTCGAGTTGTTTAAGTGAAGTCCTCTTCATCTGGTGACATGTATGATGTTTCTAAAATCTACATAATGCATGCAGGATATGCATATGATGTTTATGATATGTGTTGTGATGTTCATGCCATGTATGAAATGTATGGCATGTATGATGTGAATGACAGGTATGATGTCAATGCGATGCATGATGCTTATGCCATGCATGGAGTGCATGATATGTATGATGATCATGAGGTGCATGATGAATATGCTATGTATGAAAGTGCATGCTACCGTGTGGAGTTTATAATTAAATTTTTTTCTTTTTTGGACTGGGCATCGTGTAGAGCCCCGGACCTTTTCACATTTAATGCATGGCACTTTTGTTGCCATTTTGCCTTTAAAGAGGTATAATTAATAAATAAGGAAGAAATTAGAAATTCAGAAATGTCAGAAATGTTCCTTTTCGAAGTACGAACCCAACGCAAGTTGAATCGTCAAAATAGGACGAACGAGTCAAAAGATATGGCCAAAACAGTCTGGACCTGCAGGCAACCGCAGCTCGGAAGGCACTAAGGACGTAGCTCGGTTTTGCACTAAGGACGTGGCTCGGAAGGCGCTAAGGACGTACTCCGATAACGTAGCTCTAGCTCTGATGACGTATACGTTGTGCAACAGACAACAGGTACGTTGTACAGCAACAACGGGTACGTTGCGCATCAGACAACGAATACGTTGTACAGCTCACAACGGCACGTTGTACATAAGACAACGTGTTCGGCACTGTTCACAGCACAACATGTTTGACACTGTTCACAGCACAACGTGTTCAGCACTGTTCACAGCACAACGTGTTCGGCACTGTTCACAGCACAACGTGTTCGGCACTGTTCACAGCACAACGTGTTTGACACTGTTCACAGCACAACGTGTTTGACACTGTTCACAGCACAACGTGTTCAGCACTGTTCACAGCACAACGTGTTCAGCACTGTTCACAGCACAACGTGTTCAGCACTGTTCACAACACAACATGTTCGGCACTCGTGTTCTTATTGAAATTTCAGTAAGGGTATTATGGTCATTTGGTCGGTTCACTCTTACCTTAAGAGTCTAACTCGAGCCTTTAGGGCATCATTCGACACTTAGAGAGTTTGAGAGAATAGGAGAAAGGGGAGAAGGCGATTCCAACCTAGGGTTTCCATTTTGGAGAGAAATCAAGGGGTTTGTAAACCCACGCTCAACTCAAGCCCATTTTTCTTCAAGATCAAGGCACAAACTCGTGAGGAACATCTCCTCAAGCTAGGGCAGCAACTCACGGTCGTTTTTGGGAAGGGGATTTCTTCCTCACTTGATCAAGGTCGGTACTTCTTGCTACCCTCTTAGTTATAGTTCCTCTTTTCCCTTTATTTCTTTTGATTTTCTTCCATTTACACACGTGCTATGAGATGGATGGTTATGAATGGTGAATGGAGGTGGATGTTGGCGAATGGATGCCGTGTGGATGATGTGATGAATGAATGGGAAATGGCATTGTACTAATAATGAACGTACAAGTGTGATGTGAGCATAACCCACCTAGAAAAGCATGATTTAGGTTTAAATGAATAATGAATAATGGACACACCATGTTTGATGAAATGCCAAGGTGTATAAAGTGAGTTGTAAATGAGGAAATGCATGCCTAATAAATTCTAAATATTGCCAGGGCCTATGATAGTGTGTTTTCTCGCTTTCCCTAAATGATGTGAATATTACATTGCTAAATCATTGATGTTATATGTGTTGTGAAATTACCCAAATGGCATATTTAAATTTAAATGCAAGTATGTACACGGTTCCCACAAGCACGGCATGCATGACATGATTTATCGAGGTTTTCAAGAACATGGTTAGAGGTGAGACATATCCTACAATATGTTTTACCTCGCTTTTCACAAGAAAACAAGAACCAACATTCCACGAGGGGTCTCCCCTCACTCACAAGTGCATGTCATGAAGAAGGGCCTCCCTTCCCTAGCAAGTACATACATATCA
This sequence comes from Tetracentron sinense, assembly GCA_015143295.1. Taxonomy (NCBI): domain Eukaryota; kingdom Viridiplantae; phylum Streptophyta; class Magnoliopsida; order Trochodendrales; family Trochodendraceae; genus Tetracentron; species Tetracentron sinense. Next base: position 22,151,072 of record CM026554.1, read on the forward strand.
TGAAGAAGGGTCTCCCTTCCCTCGCAAGTGCATTGCATAAAGAAGGGTCTCCCTTCCCTCTCAAGGCATCTCTCAAGCGCATCTCACAAGTGTATCTCACAAGTTACATGATCACAAGCAAGCACGCATGACATGCATAACATGACACGACATACAAGAATCAAGCAAAATAGACAAGACAAGCTTTCAAGTACGAAAAGATATTTCAAGCCAAGTCAAGTGCACGATTTTTTCAAGAGGTTTCATCGGCTTTCTACGAAATACAAGCATGATTATAAATTGCTTTACTTCCTTGTATGATATGAATTGTTTCCTGCTTTATGTACGCTATCCGTATGCTATGACTGTTGGTTAGTGCTTAGTACCCGCTGAGTATTCCATGCTCAGCCGTACTTCTTATGTCGGTAGGTTCTGAGGGAGCTGCTGCTCCATTTGATGTTTGTGCTCCTGGTCGATGGGTGGAAGAGGAGTACGTCGAGGAGCCTTTGGAGGAACCTCCAATAGAGGGTTACCATTAGGTGGTTGTAGATTCTGAGTGGATTAGCTGTCGCGACCTAAAACCCACCCTAGGAGTTAGAGTGAACTTTGGACGACTAATCATGACTTGCTTGACAACCAACCTGCAAAACCCACAGAGCATATACCGTAGAGGAAAATATAGCGGAAACATAACTATAAAACACAGCGGAAGTCTAACCAAACCTCTATGAATATAAATACGCAAATCCAAGTTATACAAAAAGTAACCAAAAGAAAGTGCGGATAGACCCGCCAAAATACATGAATGGATATCTCTCATCTCACCCACAGCTATTCACTCAGAATCTATAACCACCTAATGGTAACCCTCTACGGGAGGTTCCTCCAAAGGCACCTCGACGTACTCCTCCTCCACCCAAGAGCTCGGAGCACAGATATCAAATGGGGCAGCTGCTCCACCATCACCTGCCGACATAAGAAGTACGGCTGAGCATGGAATACTCAGCGGGTACTAAGCACTAACCAACAGTCATAGCATACAGATAGCATACATAAAGTAGGAACAATTCTTATAAGTTAGAAGGAAACAATTCATATCATACAAGGAAGTAAAAGCAATTTATAATCATGCTTGTATTTCGTAGAAAGCCGTTAAAACCCTTGAAAACCTTGTGCACTTGACTTGATTGGAAGTACCATTTTCGTGCTTGAAACTTGTCATGTTGTCTTATCTTATCATATGATGCGTGTCATGCCATGTCATGCTTGCTTGGAAAGTAAACTACTTGTGAGGGAAGGGAGACCCTTCTTCCTAAATGCCCATGCTTGTCATGTCATGTATCATGCTTGCTTGTTCGGAAAAGTAATCTACTTATGAGGGAAGGGAGACCCTTCTTCCTAAAATGCTCATGCTTGTCATGTCATGTCATGTCATGCTTGTATCATGCTTGCTTGTTCGGAAAAGTAATTTACTTGTGAGGGAAGGGAGACCCTTCTTTCTAAATGCTCATGTCATGTCCTTTCACTTGTGAGATGTACTTGCGAGGGAAGGGAAACCCTTCTTATGATATGTATGTACTTGCGAGGGAAGGGAGACCCTTCTTATGATAATGCATGATTGACTTGTCCTTGCCAAAAACGAGGTAAAACATATCGTAGGATGTGCCCCACCTCTAAATCCCATTCTTGAAAAATGTCGGCAATCCATGTCATGCATGTGTGCTCGTGAGATCGTGTGCATACTTGCATTTGGAATTAAATATGACAATTTGGGTAATTTACAAAGCATAGCATATCATGATTTGAACAAGTAATAAATCGCACATTTTGAGAAATGAAGGAAACACACTATCATATGCCCTAACAATTTCATGAATAATTAAACATGTATTCCCTTAATTTATCACTCATTTTATTCACCTTGGCATCTCATCAAACATAGTGTGTTCATTATTTATTAACCCTACAACATGCTTTTCTAGGTGGGTTTTACTCACATCACATATGTATGTTTATTATGGGTACAATGCCCTCCCCGTTCATCCATCACATCAATACACATGGCATCCAATCGCCCATATTCATCTCCATTCATCATTCACCATTCACCATTCACCATTCACCATTCACAACC